>OX438983.1:5025000-10025000 GCA_949316085.1 Hypercompe scribonia
TTCATACTTAATACAATGTTTTAGAACAGTAAATGTCTGGATACGTCTGCTTAACCTGTGCAAAGAGGATGATGTTTGAGTGAAGACACGTATGTATTTTGGTTTATCATATTATTAGTGTCTAGTTCTACGATTATCTATGAAGCCCTTGGAACAACTGTTTTTTTTAAATAATAAACATGTAAAATAGACATATATAATGATTTAGCATTTTATATCTTTCTAAATATAATCAAGTTTTACCTTGTAACTGATCTAGTATCAGTTGTATGTATAAGTAAAACTCTATTTTTTACATTATTTGAAATACAATAAGTCTGATGATATACGAGTAATTTCAGAATTTCAAAAAAGTAATCCAAACAATCAACCTGTCGCCGTCCACTGCTGAACGAAGGTCTCCCCCAAGGAATGCCAACCATCCCGGTCTTGGGCATTTCGCATTCATCCGCTGCCAGCCACCTTCTTAAGTCGTCGGTCCATCGCACCGCACATACACTACGTTTGCCCAATCGTGGTATCCACTCTAGTACACTTCGGCTCCAGTGACCATCGGTTCGTCTGCAGATATGGCCAGAACACTTTCACTTCAGCACACTGATTCTCCGTGCGATGTTAGTTACTCTAGTTCTCTGTCGAATAACCTCGTTACGAATTTCGATTGAAGAATCCGAACAAGACCCAATGTACTGACTGACCCAAAAGTAATGGATACTGATACAAATCTATGATACGATATGAATATTAGATACATACGTCACTAATTATTATTATTATCATTAATTAGTAACGCAATGTGGCTTATTACATATACTATTACTACTACTAGTAATACTATTAATAACCGTAATATCTTAAAGACTAAGTACTCTTTTATTGTCAATAAGATTAAATGGTGCATTAGTAAAATGTATGTCGATTCAAGTAGATTACTGTAATGGGATCCGATCCACTCTTAAATCGGTGATAGTTCCATAAAATACTTAAACTATTTTTGGGTTATGAATATTTATTTGTTGAATAAAAATTATATTTTTATCCACTCTTGTTCGAGATAAAGCGGTGTTTATCTTTTAAGGTTTTGTGTTAGCTAACCTAGGGATATGTGAACTATGGAAGATTTTAAGTATGACATTTCCAACTGTCTTTTAATACGATCACCCTCTGTCATATTTATGTGATGAATTATTTAGGACCCTAATGTTTATGGTAAACCAATGCAGTACATGCTAGGTAATTAGTATCTGGTTACAACAACCAAGAATTGTCATGAATGCCTATTAAAAAGAAGATAGCTTTTTTTTTCTCAGTGCCATTTTGTTGCAGAAGTTTAATTACATACACTGTGGTTGAAATTAAGCATTTTCAAAATGTGCTCGTTTTCCGATCTAAATAAATAGAGCTAATTTGGTTTGGCAATAATAATCGATTCTTATACACGCTAAGCTCTTAAACTACTAATCAGGTCTATTGCCTTTTGAATTGGACGACTAGTAATTGAGTAAGGCTGTGATACTGTAACCCATTACGTTGTAACCATTAGGAATCTGTACAGAGAAAAGAATCTGAGTGTAGCCTCAAAGAATGCCTAATATAATTCATTATTTTCGCACTGTTCACATTAGGCGATTATTTTATTAGTATGTCTACATTATCTATCACTCATAATATAACATAACTCTTATTCATAACATTAAGTGCTTTGCATAGTTGAAATCGTGTTGTAAAATATAAAATGCATTCATCATAAACTTAGCTTCGAGGAGTAGGAACATAAAACATACACTTAGCCAGTAATGGTGTACAGCTGTGAATTTACTTTGTTATTTAATTGATGCGTGAAGTAACAACGAGGGGAAGTGCTACCTGAAAATTAATTAATAAAAACTGTAACAGATGTCATCTCCGTCTCATTCAAAAAAAATAATAACATGATTCTGTGAATAATTTTCAGTTTCCCTGTTTATGTTTATAACGGTACCAAGTTAGTCCACCAATTAGACTCTTAGCCTTTGGAAATTCAGTGTGTGTACGAAAACTCATATAGAATGCATAAATAAACGAACCGACTTCATAAGCAGCTGATTTAAAATTATAATTTACAACTGGAAACCCTCGGTGTTATAAGTTTGGTTTAATTTGTAAACGATGGAAACACCATGACACATGACAATAATTTGTATGCTAATGTTTATGAGGTTTATAAAGTAATTATACTTTATCCGTAGAGAATATTAAAGCTTTAGAATTTATTGAGAACACATACAATACACGTCTACGAAGTTGATAAGGTTTTATGCAAATTCTAATGTTATTTTGTGTAATAATGCTTTCAGTACGCTACTGATTCTTAAGTTTATGTTTGTTTGTTATTATTATTATAATAAGGTCCAAATTGTAGTGTTAAATGTCTGGTATTTCAGCTATAATCTTTTACGTTGAAATCACCTTATTCATGAACAACTTTCTATCGAAACTGTTCAAGTTTTCATCATTTATTAAATTCTCTAGATTCCAGTTGTTCTGAATACATCGCAGCAAAAAATTTACAACAATCGGCATATGTATTATTAAAAGCTACTGTTTTGATCTTTAAATATAATACCGTTTTCAATGTGAATACTTATAATATTTTCTTAGCTAGTTTTAAACTTGCGAAATAATTGCCTTATAGCAGTAATTTTGCAAGTTCAAAACTTAAGAAATTGCATTATACGTTTTAATATTTGCGTAGTTATATAATTTATTCAATAAGTTCGCTATATGTGAAGTTTGTTTACAGATATTAATCTTTCTTTTCAATTAATTAATCTTTTATCTTAACAAAGAAAACCAAGGAATGACGAAAACAGTTTATTACAACTATGTAGTCGCAAGGAAATCCGCTGATAACTTTTAAAAGTTAGGCATACTAGTAGTTTTATATACATTCCGAATCACAAACAGAGACAATAGTAATAAATTTCTCTACATTTGTACATTGCATATCCTTGCTGATATTGAGGAAAAGAAACTTCGATTAATCAGTAACAACTCCGTAATAAACGACGACCATAACTTAATAATACAGAATCAAATTTCTTGATATTCTGCCACTGCGTCAGCTTTTTGCAACATAATTCGACAAAAAGAGGTACATTGAAGTTCACCTTTGTTGTTAGTGTAAGTGACAAAAGTTTGTCCCCGTGTCAAAGATTTCAGAAATATACAAATTTCTTGATAGATTTGTTAAAGCCTTTACTTGTGTCATTCGTTCTCCGGTCATCCTCCGGTTCGAGAGACAGATTTTGTTGCTGTTTCGCGCACATGTGCAGGAATATTGAAGACATTGTTGCAGTAATGTACAATTGAAAAATTTATTACAATGTTATCGATTGAATTCATAGGGTGAGTAGAATTTGCCAGTCAGCGAAATAAGGTCATACGTACTGAAGTTATTTCATTGATTATTAGTACATTTCTGATTTTTAGAATACACATATTACCTTACCATACCATACTTGAAGCAGTACAAGAAATAAATAAGGAAACTTTGATTACATAATTTTTATTAACCCACTACTAACAATACAACACCATACAATATAATGTCTAAACATTTTAATTTTTATCTAGGCAAGTTACAGGATATTCCTTCCGAAACGAAACCCTGTATGATCGCCCTAAATCTCGAAACAGGGAAATGGGAATGTAATATTGAGCTTTTCGATACGGCACACTAACAAGGTCTTGGAAACCAGGGAAATGCGAAATTTGGACTAAAGTTCTCATTTTACACCGATCCGTAACCGTAAAATGATAACTGTTATAAATTTAACTTCATTGTTCCTTGCCGTCGTCGTAAAGGATCTAGTTTCTCCTTACATACTGTTTTCCCGTTGTAAAGCAGATTTCTTTCTACAGTGAGAAATGCCCTGATGAAACAATAGAGTACTACAAAATGATATCTTACCTTACTAATTGGGTGTCCAGTTCCATAATAAAAAGCGTTTCATTAATCAAAGCATTTCACGGGTTATTTTAGAAATAAGTTATCAATTTTAATTATTTTAAAAGGCCTTGTGTTCCTTCTAAAATTTTGTCTATGCTGTGCCATTGTGAATCCCACACATATCTAACAGATAAAAAATTTTACGACTTCTATGAATTATTCAATATTTCTTCAGAAGAATATATCCGAGACAAAATAACACTCTCTGAAAATTATAATATTTGTAAAGTTTATTCAAGAAAAAGGTCGCCTCAAAGTAATCTTGTAAAAACATTAATTTTATGTAAAAGCTTTCAAAACGTCCCAGACTCATTGCGTCTAAAACTTTCGCTTTAGCAACAAAAAAACGGTTTTTATTCTTTCAAATAAGTAACCCAAGACTTAAATTTAAAACTTGACAATACAAACTTAACAAAGCTGTGAGGTTCAAAAGCCTTTTTTTAACAATTACGTAATCGGCGACGTTTAGTTACGAGGGGTTGATTCACAATACAAATGCTGTTTGAAGGCCCTTCTGACGCTCTCACTCAGTTAGGGGGATGGACAGACCCGTGTTTCAGAAAGGTCCATAAGCTTTGTTTGTTTAAATTTGTCAGCGCCAAAAACGTGTGGCGTGATGTGTCCCTGTTACGTTTTAGAATCATGTATGCTTATATTATGTACAAACCCAAACATCGAACACTCAGAGATTTTTATTTCGATTTCAACACTTGTTATAAATTCTGTATGCAAGTGTGTTTTTATTTTCAAAATAGAATCTAAACTATATGAGACGATTTCTAACTTATTAGTGGACTGGATGATTCTATTGGTGAATGGTTGGGTGTACCATCGAGTAATTTGCCCAACTCGTAAATAAATAAGAAATGAAAATGACCCTGATAAAAATAAATCAAGATTAAACTGTGAAAGTATTTAATCTCTGCAGCGCAAATATTTATTTGCTTAATACTTCTCATATTGATTTGTAAGACTGCCTCGGTGGGTGGCCCTATGGTAGCGTATGAGACTGCTGTTCTTGAAGTCTCAGGTTCGATTTCCGTGTCTGACCAAATCTTTGTATAATCTGCAAGTATTTGTTTCGGAATTTGTGTATTTTCTATGTATAATAGATATGTACTTACAACAAAGTATGTATGCATTTATGTCAGTTTTCTAATATTCATAGTACGAGCTCTGCTTGGTTTGAGACTAGATGGCGTTGCATGTAATGTCTATAATATCATTATTATTATTTCATGAAGCAAGGCTGGTAAGTTCTGAACTATTTTACCGTTTAATGAAGTTTTTTAAAATGACGGAAGTTATCACAACCATGTATATACCATCACTGTGTATCGTTATACTGTATTATGAACATAAGACACAATTATGAACACAAAATAGTGCTGTTTTGTTATCGTTTGTGACTAGATTTAGTTTGACACTAATTAGATTCCGAGTCCTCTCTAAGGTAGGGCGCCTGAGGCCGGCCATCGGAGTGAATTTTGATAGAAAAACCATATAGTCTTGGTTACTCTATAGCGATGATGGTGTCCGCCTTTGAACTGGACATCCGACAGGATTTCCCATCCCTACTTCAAAGGAAAACACTCAATTGAAAACTGTTAAATATGCTTCATTTGGTAGGAATATTGAAAAGAATATTATTCAATTATTAGAAACGTGGGTAGGACCACAGCTTAAAAAAGTATGTATTATGTAAGTGTACTTTTACGGCAATCTCACACATTAAAATGTAGCGGATGTTTGATGATAATTTTTGTACATAACTTGTCTTTATAACCAAATTCAAAAGGTAGAGAACTTATTTCTTGAAAACAAATTTACAACGTGTATCCCTTTTATTACAAGTTATGCGATAACTTTACTGTGCAAAAGCCGATTTTGATATTTTTTTGTTGAGTTGAATTTGTTGAAAGTTCTACTAAAATAATAAAATAAAAACTAAATTAATATGAAAATAAAGAAAACATGAATAGAATCCAAGAGTTTTGGTCACAATACTCATTGCAAATGCAGACAGTGGAGTATGGTGACTCACACTATGGCGGCCTAGTGAGATGCTTTTTCACACCCCACTTTACTCAAATATACACTATTCTAAAACCCAAGTCAGTTTTAAACAAATCATAAATTCTAATCCTTTTAAGACTCCGACGGTGAATTAAGTCTAGGTGCATAGGTATTTAAAGAATTATTTAAGCACCTTAAAATGTTTATCATTTCTGTAATATCTTATAGCGGAATGCCCGTCGTTCTCTCCCTGTATTAATTTGTTAACTTAGACGCGTAATTACATGTATTGTTTTGTTTTAATTAGATTAGTTTACAATTTTCAATAGAAGTATTTTGAATTCCATTAACGGTTATCTTAGTGTTTATAATCTCCTTAGAAACAGAAGTGTTGTTTTATTTACGTTAGGACACAAAGTTGGTTGTCAACAACAATAACTACGAAAGAAAAAACTTTCATATAGTAAATATTAAGCAAAACTTATACATCATAAAAAACACTTAAAAATCCAAAGTTTAAAGATAAAAATATAAGTTCAAAAAATACTACAGAGCATAAAAAAAGATAAAACATTAGAATTATTCGATTTTTCCACTTGATGTTTTGTAAATAAAATATGCTAAAATTAAATTACAGTAAACCTCATTTTATAAGTCAATTTACGAAATTTTGCAAGATTAAAAATTAATCACAGATTTCCTTTGCTATCCGTATCGCAAAAGTTTTATGAAAACCAAAGCCTAACAAAGTATGAATATTAAAATGCTTCATAAATCAACAGTCCAGGATAACAGTATACGCAAACATGGCAGATCCAAAACGCGGCACCGCATAAACCATTAGGCGGCTATTAAAATTATGTACTTACCCCATCGTGGTATAATTTTATGAACGGGCAACACCGGTACAGTCAACAATGAAAAATATTATAATAATCTGATTCATTTATTGTAAGTATGCGGTGAGTGTTGTATCCAGATTATAGGTTGAGTTGGCAAGTGTTTTTTCAGAGTTTTCTTAGTTTTTAAGCAGTTTTCTTGGTATAAAAAGTCTTACGATAAAAGTAGGAATGTTTTTTTAGACTATTTAAAAATTGGAATGTGTATTTTTTGAGAACCATCATTTTGTCTTTTGAAGAAGTATTTAGTGACTGAAATAATATTGCCTATGTACATTTTCTAAAACCCTAATGTTTATCATAATCTCTCCTAGCAGAACCTAAAACTTAACCATATTTATAATTCACCGCCGCCACTCCCCACTCCAGGCCATATCCATATAAATCTATGCATTTGAACGCACTCCCCCGTTCCCGTGAATACGTGTCCGCGGGCTAAAAGGTTTAGCTATAAAATGTGATACAAATGGCAAATTGCAACCCTGTGTCCAATACTAAACACGGTGCCACTGATAAAACACGGCCTGTCGCTTACTTGCAAATTGTTAGACGACTCATTATATTATCCAAATATTGAATAAAAAACTAGCTACACAAATAAATAAAAGTATTTAGTGTAAGGTAGAAGTAGTAGAGACCTCAGCATTTTAGACTCACCGTGTATGAAACCAAAAGTCATTAAGAGCAAGTAATTAAATAGAAAGTATGTATTATTATCAGCTTATTAGCCTTAAAATTTTTACGTTTTTATTTTCATTTAGAGTAGGAAACTCTTAGACCCTCCATTTCAGGCTCAAGGGCCGTGCAATAAATACTATATTACACATAAAAATATCTTGATATATTTTTTATGTTGAAACTTATATACTATAATGTACAAAAACTTGTCGAATAACTTAAGACAGGTTTTATGATTACATGAAAAAGCGATATTTATCTTCTATATAAATTATTAGATTTGATCATCTAAACTAGTAGAGTGGCCCAAAGTTATCAAAGTCGGAAGTCCAAATTTATATTTTATTCAGTTCATAAAGAAATAACTCCAAGAAGAATATTATTTATTGTTTACTTCCCAAATCTTTGACAATCTTGGACATCTAGTTAAAAGTTGTGTCAATGTTGATGTACAAATACTTTAGTTACTTCTTACTTTTGTTACGTATATAGAAAGTGTAAATTGTTCTATCTTGAAAATATTGAGCAAGTTTGAACATATTTTGCTTTCTTGCTTGTTCTAGTTAAATTCCATTGAATTCCTTTATTGGACTCCATAATGTATAGAAAAAAGGTTTTAAAACTGTTAAAGGAAACAATTATGCATCCTGTTAATCTGCTACATGCACAGTGCCATGCGAATAATTTTAGTGAACGATGCGGACTTATTAATGTGTGCTCTGTATTCAATAGACTAGAATGTATTCCAAAACAACACTAGTTCAAGTTCTAACAGAAACTGTTTCAGCAGGTAGGTAGTCTTTTTTTTATATTATCATCTTCTTTGCCCTTTCTTCAAACTTATATGGGGTTTATTTTGTGTCGTATGACATTTTTCTCTTCTCGATTTTGTATAATAATTCGTTAGCTTACTGCTTATTTTCTTTTCCAAATTCAACTTCCCTACATAAAACTTTTTTCAACATAAATTGTGCAGCTATCACTCACTAATTCACTCCATCTCTACTTTACTGTGTCAAAATCATGGAGGCGCTAGTAGAAAGAGAATAAAGGTAAATAAATATTCGATGTATCAAAATACTTAAATTATTGTGTTCATCGAGTATGAATAAGACAACAGTAATTTACGAGTGTATTTAATTAACGATCCGACGGAAGTCCAATCAAAACATATACCGGATGATAGATATGGCTCAAATAAGTATTCTATCTAATATTTATTTACGGATGCTGCACCATTGGAATAATATCAAATAACTGTCTAACGTCTGTACTTACGTTTGCTAAATGAAGTAAATTTATATATTTTACGGCGACTTTCAAAAAGTTCTTAGATCAGGTCGTTGATTCGTTTGGTTTTAAAGTGCAGTTTGTTCGGCAGTGATAGGTTATGATTCAGTTAAAAAATATGTTGATGTGAAGGTGAGAACACGGTCGCAATTTTACATGTTGACATGAAATGTAATAGTTTTTAATAATAAAAGTATATTTACTCTATACAAGAGTAAATGTATTTGTGGGTGCAAACCGTCCTTAGTTCTTGGACCCTAGTAGATGAAACGGGCGAGTTCAATTTGAATATTATGACACAATATAGGATTTTAATCTGATTCTATACCAATATTGTACGGAAACAGCGCGTAGATATTGGCACAAAGCTGTAAATCTATATTGTGCATATAATTTAAAGATTACAGAAAAAAAAACCAAAAACGTATTTTAAAATACGTATTTTTTGAGTGAATACCACTCATACCGTCGGTATCCGACTAGATGTCTGGCGGTGTCAGGTGTTATGGTTTGGTGGCAGTATCACCGTCGCGGTACAACTATTTACGCCTTGGTCTGGAAACTAGGCGGACGTCCTCAAAATTCAAACCTGGGTAAATCTGTACTTCTTCAGTAGGTATATCATACATTCAAATTCGAATATCTTGTAAATAATTATAAATTTATTCGTTGGAGACCCATGTGCTCAAAAAACAAAAATATTTATTACAGTTTTTAAAATATATCTTCATTTCTGTGACAGTTGTCACTAGTGTCATTTTAGAGCTTACGAGGTACGTTTTTAGTGTGATTTTTATATTTATTGTGCATTTCTTCATTTGTAATAAAACTGGTACGTAAAGTATGAAAAAATAGGTAATACGAGTACAAAATAAAATCGCTTGTTCAAAGTAACTTCGTGGCTTAGTAGCCACCTTTTACAGAAATCAAACTATATATTCAAAAATGTATTCGTGTTTTCGATTATTTTTATCATTGATTATATAACAAGGTCTAAATTTAAAATTAAATGCCATAAGCCGATTTGCTTAATCCTTCGTCTCAAAGGGACAATCAACGTTCTTAGTATAGCGACTCTCGTAATTTACCAGTGAATTTAGTCTAATACGAGAACTATCGAAATTTACGAGAATATGGCCACTTTATCGTGCCCTAAAGCTATGATAGGGTTGCTTGATACTTAATAAACTCGTATTATTACGCTTTGTTTAGTTAATCGTCGATTATAAAATTTTGAGTATTAAACATGTACTCGTAGTAAGAGTTGTGTAGTCACAGTGGCAAGTAACTAAGTACTATTCTAAATTATTTTTTTTAAAAAAAGCCAAGGAATCGAGTTATACAAGATAAATTTATCTTTTCGAAGTGATTATTTCTGACATTTTAGATTTTTAATAACGTAAATTAAGCCTTCAAATTTTGATCCATAGATTAGATAGATCCATAAGATTTGACCAACGCATTTCTGATATATAGAGATATATTTTAGAAATTTGCTTGTCATGCTTTGCACATATGTTAATTTACCTTTGTCTTTCCATTTCATTCTCAAAGAGAGCTGGCGTCAAGCTCGATGTCGGCCATAGATGATTGCGCTTACCTTAAATAAAATGATGAAAAAGACATAAAAAAGATAATGAAGCATCAAATCATAAAATCTGAGGCACCGGTTAGTTAAATAATGTTATTACGTCTAAAAAATAGCTTACAGTACTGTTTTCATAAATTAGATAAAACAATATAATACCCGGCTTGAAGGACCTTTCTATTTTCAACTCGTAATTCTTGTTGGTACTTCAAACTTTAGTATAAACACTAATAACGAGTGTTCCAAACAAATCCTTTTCGTCTTTGTATTGTGAAACAGGAGTTATATGGAACGAATTAAATGTACGATTGGGTAAGTGATAATCTGAAATGAAACACCATTGCAAGTCTTATCGCCTTTTATGCTGTACGGAATCTGTAATATTCCGAGTTGTGACCCCTGGTTTATTTAACTTTTGTCCATTATCTTATATTTTCTCAGTGTAGCTTTTAATCTAATTATAAACTAATTGAATATAATAAACTAATATATTTCTCGTACAGGACAGGAAAGGACCATCTTATCAAAGTAGTATTGGTAATGTTGTGATGACTATCAGATATTGTGGGTGCAAATCATAGATAAAAACTATCTCTAAAGCGTCTTGTATATCGTAAAAATTTCAGTCGATGTAGAACTTTTTGACTTTTTGAAACATCACAAACCCACTTAATATGTTATATATTTCGACAATCAAAAACTTATCTCAAAAAGGATAATAAAATAATTATCATCACTTTTCAAATAGTAATAAAAATGAGTACGGTAAAAAGAAATAATACAAACCAAAGGTATGTTTACGTACTTTTATTATAATTATACGTTAAATATATTACATCTACCTGTTTCACTTTTAAAAAACAGATGCTCGTGGCCCTCTTACGTTTACCTGTCCATGCTTACATTTAATTTACGAAACAAACTTTGCTTTGGATTTGAGTGCTCCTAAATTTTTCCGAGATCCGCGATACGGTGGCGGCTAATTTGTTTTTTAATATCCATTTTTTGTGACGAAGTGCTCTTTTCAACAAATAAAGGTGTTAGAATCAACAAATTTCTTTAGTGTAATAAATTTCGCGAATGATAACATCTAGTCTTTTGTGGGTTCAGTGTTGTGATTAGTTACAATTTATGTATAATTTGAGAGAATAAATATGACCATTATTACTACTTACTGAATAGTAACGTTAAATTTTATATCATCGTCAAACCAAAAGGTAATAAACCCCTAAAATGGTTTGTTTTGGGGCTTTCGAGGTCACAACCTCGGCTTTGGCTAGAAAACTAGACACATTTCATATGAAATTCAAAGTGTAATAAGAACTTGCTTCACATGTTACAAAAGTTGTTGCTTTAACTCTTGCAAGTGGCTCTAATGATCAGCTTGTATATAATAATAATACTCTAAGACTCTGAATGGTGAATTTTAGAAATTAGATTTTTTTCAAGTATTAGACGTGCTATAGGGTATTTCAAATGATACATTCTTTTTTTACGTAGTCAAATTCCTACTGTCCTCTAGTCTGCCTATCACAAATTGATGACCAGCAACGATCGAGTTCCACCGGTTAGGTTATATTGGTAACTAGTTTGGAAACTATTGAAACTTGTCAATATTAGTATGAAATAGTTTCACCTTACACTCTCGGCTAACACTTAGATTCTCTGCATAAATAGGTTTTCTTTCTTGATTTGGAATTCAAAAAGACGACATGAATGTATTTATTTTTTAAGAATATATTTATTTATGAAAATATTTTTTTTGACTTTGCAAACGAATTTTCTCATTGCAAAAAATATGAGCTTTTAGTTATAGCGCCTAGCTAAAATGTACCTATATTTATTGTATATTGTTGAAACTATTTGAAATGCTCTTACATATACGTATTTCTGGGTTGGTCTCGACATAAAATCAACACAAAATAAATAAACTTTCAAAACCGTGTACTAGCGAATGATAATAAAATAATAATAAAATATTTTTTGTCTTATAAAAATAAAGTATACATGTATGGAGGCCCTAGATCCCACACTAGGATTTCCTGCGTTGTGGGGTCTAGACTCTTTCGTTGGTAACATTTATTGACAATGTTAAAGTTGTGAGTCTGGTGTGGTGTGTTTTTATGTAAGGAGATAGGGTATGATGATGTGGTGTGTGTATTGATGTGATGTAGTGTGGTGTGTTTGATGTGACGTTATGAGGTGAGACGTGTTGATGCGGTATCGTGTAATGTCTGGTGTGGTGTCCTAATGTGATGAAGTGTGATGTAATTTTATATGGTGTGATGTGGTGTTCTATGATGTGATATAATATGACCGTGGTATGATGAAATGAGGTGTATTGAAATGTGGTGTGGGGTAATGTGAAGTGGAGTGCTCTGCGTGTATGCGTGATACTGATTTAGTTTATTTGTATACATTACATATTAATTCCCTAAGTACCATTTAACTATTATTCCAATATCTTTAAAAAATGTTCTGTTTTATTGTGATTTAGGTTATATAACCAGTTTGTTATAATTACCTTGCAATTCCTTCTTTTTACTTTAATTATATTATAAGTATTGTCGAGTTTAGTAAATTCCTCAAAAGATTTCCTGCCAAACAATTTGCGACATGTAAAGTATATCCCACTAAATTCTTCGGTTAGAGCGGCTGCAAGTGCAGCTGGATAGCGAGGTCCTGTGAAATCTTAAAGCAACAGACAGGATGTACAGTTGTCTATATAGTTAATTGAAGCACTTGAATGCCACTTTTAAAAGAGCTCTTTGCCCACGTTTCACTTTCATCAAGTAGCATTTAGCCGAAATACCCCATGATATTATGCCATAGTTAAGAATGGGTTGTCATAAAGAAAAGTAACTGCCTCATCAGCTATTCCCCCAAGTTTAAACACCTGCACCAACAGTCGTACTCTCCCACTGAGCGTCTCCAGATGCCTAGACCATGTGAAATGACTGTCTAAGCACGGTCCCAAATATTTAAGGGTAGCAGTTTATTCGATCTGTAGACAGAAGTTTCGGTCCATGCACAAATAGAGTCCCAGACCAAAACCACCACGCGGGGATGTTCTTTTGGAGATTAAAACGTTTATTGCTTTGGTTTTACCTATACTCAGCGTCAAAAGATTTCGTTGTAACAAATTAGAAACAACCTGCAAGCCACCCTCAGCCACCACTTGGACCTCATCCCAAATTTTGCCGTAAAAGACAATTGCCGTATCGTCAGCATATGCAAATAGTCTAATTTGTGAAAGTTTTGGCTCACAGCGGCCATTCGAATATACAAAGAACAGCGTAGGGCCTAATACACTTCCCTGAGGTATACCGAAGTGCACAGGAGTGAGGTCACTACGAAGACTCCCCATAACTACTCTCTGTTTTCTGTCAGAGAGGTATGAGCTGAACCACTCTAGAGCGTCACCACGTATGCCAAGCAGCGAAAGCTTCTCAATGTAGTGCTTTTCGAAAGACAGTATTGAAAGCTTTTGCCAGGTCCAGGAAGACACCATTACATGCATATCCGTGATCCAGGTTATAAGTGATGAAATCAGGTTTGTCACTGCGTCCTCCGTGGATCTAGCAACCCGAAAACCAAACTGATGAAACTGTTCAGAAAGCAAGACATTATTTTCAAGGTATGGTAAAAGTCTCTTGTTGACCACTTCCTCAAGTATTTTTGAAAGAGTGTTCAACAACGATATTGGACGATAATTAGCTGGAGTTTTCGGATCACCATTCTTATTTATAGGACTGACATTAACAATTTTTAGACAGGCAGGCACTTTACTTGTGATTAAACTTAAGTTACAAAGAAATGTTATTAGTTGATCTAAGGTATGTGCGATCATTTTAAGTACTTTGTTATTAATACCGTCATTACCAGGGACTGATGCGTTTTTTAAATTTACTATTAGCTTGTGAATTTCATTCTCGTCCGTTTGCACAAAGTAGAAAGAATTGCAAAAACTATGTACTGTATGGTGCTTAATATTATCGGCCAAATAGGTTTCGTTTTATTAAAGCTGCTCGAGAGTTTCAACTGCAAGATTTTCACCAATCGAAGTGAATTATTCGTTAATCCTATTCAAACTAGAAATTGCACCGTCACTACCTGTCACTAGTTCAGAATTCCCTCCTTTTTTACTCTTTATGTTACAAATTGTTTTAATTACTCCCAAAGTTTTTTACTGTTGTCTTCAGTTTTCATTAAAGTTTTCCTTTCGTAGTTTAGCTCCAGATTAGCCAATGTGCTATTGCCATAGTGTCGGTAATTTTTATGTTCTTGTTGTATAATAGAGTTGGTTTTATTATCTTTTTTATTAGCATTAACATGTAACTGGTGTCTTTTAGGTATGTACTTAAGAAGGTTTTTGATTATCCAGGATTTGATAAAGTTTTCTGAACTGCGGCAGACACGCGAATTAGTGTGTTTATTCGTTATGTTAGAAAGCTTTTCAACAAATAATAGAAAAGTGATATTTATGTGCGCATGCTTGTAAAGCCAATCCCAAATTTCGCCTTCGACATCTTTGCCTATATCATCATAATCAATTTTCATGACTACTTTTGTAGAAGACGACCCAGGAGAATGCCTATGAACACCAAATACAATAGTGTCATGGTCTGTAATTCCAGACTCGCAGAGAATAATAGAAGCGGGTTTCTTGCGTTTTATCATTACGTGGTCCAAACGATTGGTTCCACGGGTAGGAAAAATATGACCCAAATAGTATGCGTAGTGGTTAGTCAGGTCCTGATAGTCCGTTGAGCGACTATCTGTGTAACCCGACTTAATGTCAAGATTTATGTCCGCGACAATGACACATGTACCAACTCTGCTCGTGTCCATTAGATCCTTCAACGAGTTGCAGAAATTTATAATATTAATTTATAATATTAATAAAATTATATTATTAAGAAGAAATTTTTAATATTATAAAATTATGGTAATCTGTATAAGGCAATGAGTGACAGTTCGAGACCAATATTTATAATTAGGCAGTTCAAATCCCTGAAAGGTGGTTCGGTAACATTGGCTCGCGGAAATGATTTAGTATAAATTACTAGTCCTTCATTCTGGTTTAGATGTGTTGGAACAGTGGTATTCGTAATTGTTTATATTACGGCAAAATGGACGTATCATTGAGCTCACTATAACTTAAAGCGATAAGTAAATACAATACAATATTATTACTACAGATTAAGATCGTAATTAATTAAACTAGTGCTAGATAAATGGAGATTGCGAGCTGATAAATTTAACAGTGCATTTCGGTTTGATTTGCATAATCTGGGTTATCTATGTTGAAATACTACGATGTTTTGATTATAAATTATTGATAGCCTGTGGCTTAACATGCTCGTGATAGGGTACATAAGTTCTACCTATAGGTTGATTAAAACTTGAGCCGATATTTGTGCAAATTTTGACAAAATTGCTATGTGACTAAACTCCATATCTCAATTCTGTTCATTCGAAAGACTCTTTTAAAAAATTTTAGTCACATTTACTACTGTTAGTAAAACGACTGTTTTTTCCTTTTCTCTTTATTTGCTAGCCTGCCAAAGTGACTCTACTCTGTCTGATGGAAAGCATGAATAGAATCCAAAAGTTGTAGTCACCATAGTCATTGCGAATGCTGACAATGTAGTATGGTAATCCACACTAACGTAAACTTGGGGACGTAAAAGGGATGACAGTCATCGTAGCATTGTATTGCACACACTTACTACGACAACTGTCACCCTTGCATCAATGGGCCTCCGGTCTCGCACTCACCAACGAAACACGACAGCACGGATGCTATCGCTTTAGGTTGGTCTTTCTGTGGGAGAGTACTGCCTCGGACGAACCGGCCCGTTCATGCTGAAATCAGCGAGGCTCTACTACCTGTCAAACTGTTATCATAACATAGCTTACTTTGATCTAAACTTAGAAATAATAAATAAGTACATCTGTTTAATAGCAAAATATGACCATTACATATATGTGTAAAAAATGCTGCCAATTGAATCTTAACAAATTCAATTTTCCATAAAAACTACGTATACTATACTTGTCAATAATTCTTCATCTTAACCAAGATTTAGTAACTTAATACTAATGTTAATTTCGAATATAACACAAAGCCTATAAATAATACATCTCTTAGCTTTTCGTTTACAATGGCAGGTCCAGAGTGCATTGCGCGATTCAGTAACAATGACCAGTGATATTGCAGTAGGGATGAATTCGTGGAATCGCAAAATTTGGTTTATTCAGGTCTTGTTGAACTTAGGTTAAGGTGCATAATGCTATAATGCTGCTGGTTAGAAACTACTGCTATAACTTTATTATTAAGCTAATTCAACCTTGAGATAGTTAATATTGCTACAATTTAAGATACTTAAATTGTTATTGATATATGTAAAGTAACTTCAAGGTCGTGCTTACAGCATAACTGACTGCCAGTCAAACCTGAGTCGAGACCTCAAGAAAAAGGTATATCAATATATACTTTTCTCTTACACAACTCTAAATATTTTGTTATTTTTATGTTTAGATTAATTTTAAAAGTTATCTTCATCGTAATCTAATATCGATGAATAAGCGAGTAAAAATTACATCTTTCGTTCTCCTTCTCACTCAACAAGAAATAAAATAGTCAATTTCCCACGATACGAGGTTATAGAATGCAAACTCGAGTGTTTTGGAACATAATGTGGGTAGCGACATAAACGCGTAGTGTTATGCTAAATTCATTCAATGTGGAAAAGCACTCGTCGACGGGCCGTAAAGGGTACCGGCATATAGACATGTGTTTGTACTTGACCGTACGCAGGTTGAAGGATACGAAACTGTGAGCAATTGTACACCCTGTTTAGTAAAACATAGAGTATAAATATTTTAGTTGTAATGTTCTGATTATCTAATAGTAGGTAATGCATGGACCATTACAAAAAATAATTCAATTTTAGTCAAATATTAGCCTTTATTACTCTATTGGCTGCTCTATGGCTCTCTGGCAGAAAAAATATAGAAAATGTGTGGAGGAACGGGTGTCATATCCCTCCGATACCAAGATAGGATCCTTCGATCAGGCGAGGTGATCATGTCTGGCGGGCCAGACCCAACAGTTAATGTTGCGATGTTGTATATATGCATATCGCCACGAGGATCTCTATTTCGCGATACAGGATTAATTGTTGATCCGAAATTTGATGTGTCTTCGCTAGATGCCACTGTAGCACGTTTTTCTATATGCGCTTAATACTGTTTAATGATGGTTGTGAATATAAACATACATTTACATGTATATACATAAGATAAAAGAGGTATACATGACTGTACTCGTATAAGGGTATTTCCAATGGTATTACTGACAATTCCCTAAACGCGACCCCAATAACAATATTGGGGTCAAAAAAAGTTTCAAAACCTTTGCAAACGTCAAATAGGACGAATAAAGTGGTTACTTTACTTCTTTTTATTATTAAACCGCATTGACATCTTAACGTTAAATGGTGTACTTCGGTAGTAAACTCCTTTAAGTAGCGTAGCCCAGTTAACAAGTTCGTGAATCAGAAATAAATCTTTATCTGCGACGCTCATTACTCTAAGTCGTACATTAACAATTGACTACGAGATAAGAAGAATTGTTCTAACAAGTTGAGAAGGGTTTGTTTGGCGATTTCACTTTAACACTCCCATTTATAAACTTTCCAGTACCGTCTATTACCTGGACTTCTCACTAGACATCTATCCAAATGGAAAGTATTTTGATTGGTTAACCGAAACTAATGAGAATAAATATATATGTGACGTCGTCCACCACGTACTGACCAGTACAAAATTTAAATTATTGAGAAAATTAGAATGTTTGGAATCAACATAATTATGTAGGTATTGATATGCTAATTTTAAGTGTTACCCAAAATTAATTTAGGGCAGTTGATCTATAGGTATATTAAGATTGAATGAAATGTAGTTTTAATAAATAGATACAATATACATACAACTGTTGACGAGCGTATTTCACCAACCAACTGTCATGAGTAAATAATTTACGAAAAAAAGTCATAAGAATTTTGTTGGTATTTTTTTTAACTTCATCACTTTTTAACTATTGCCGAGTAAGTACATATTTTTTAGTTACAAAAAATATGTACTGCTAAACACTGAAAAAAGCCACTATCAACCTCCTGTCTCCATCATTTGGTTTACACCGAGATGACAAATTATATAATATTGTCATTTACGTTACAAGTATGGACAAAGAAAGCTAGTCACAAGAACGATAAACTTGATTTTTGAGATTTATTTACACCGTTAATTACAATCACCGCTATTAAAGCTTTATTATGACAATTCCTCTAAAAATCGTAGCTATTTAACGCGTAAAATAAATTTCACACCATACATTTCTAACTAAATTTAAGATGTGTACGAATCTCTCAGCCCTTGTCTCCTCTACAAATAGAAAAAAATCATCGCTTTTTATTTGACAAACAATTTTTACATAATTGAAGATAGCTCTAAATAAACATGTAGAATATTTATGTTGAATAGCACTCTTGTTCAGCATAAACCCATATCCACAATTGTTTGTTTCGTTATGTAGATGAGCTCTTTGATGCTTCATGAACGTTGAGACGCTCCTTGTGGGCTTTAACGAGCGTGATGTATGGAAGAGCATACGTAAAATTATATTAGCTAACATATTTTCTTCTTTATACAATAACAAGTTAATATATGTACATATTATTTTCATTCATACGTATTTGTCCTATTTTAAATCAACATTTGTTTCATAACTACTACAAATTGCTTTAGAATTTTGCTGAATTACTGATTACATTGGACGCGTTTAGTTTGATGTAGCTTTTCTCTTTAATTTTAGCTTAGTATGTCACTTTCTTGAGGTCCCAAAACTTTTCAACCTACAAAAGGTTATTTTCTCACATGCTTACATATTTAAAAATAATTGATCAAACTTTAATTCTTCAATTAGTAATATACTAAGTCTACGATGCAATCCGTTATGATTTAAGATTAAAAAAGTATATACCTTTTTATGAACTAGACATTACACAGACACATTTGTTATATTTAAAAAATCATTTTATAATCTTTCATTATCATTGATCATTTACGCGGCGTGACCACTCTCTTTTTAAGAACTAAAATGGTCTGAAACTATACCCGGTAAGTACGCATGGCCTGTTGATTAAATTACAGTCGTAGGATGGGACTGTCACGCCCCTGGGTCTCCTTATAAATGTGTAGTAAAATGTAGATGTTTATGTAACTTTAGTTGATTGCCTCGAAACATATGATTCCTCGGGAGTAGACATATTTTTGTGGAAATACGGTTCCTAAACAAGTCAGAATATATTTGATGAATCGGTTGTTTCCATACACTTACTGATAAATATCATAACTGAGAGTTAATTTAGGTAAAATAATAGTTCATTTTTTAAGTTATTGTTTGGCTCAGTTAGGTTATGTAAAATGTTAATGGCGATGCACAGAAGTTCCTGTAAAAATTACATTTATGTATAACGTAGTGTGGTTATACATTATACTGGTGTGTTAAGGTCTTAGTGCAAAATTTTGTTTGTGGGGGAAACTATGATATGAAAGTCAGTTTGTTATAATTTGTGGTGACGTCAGATTTATTTCTTCATGTTCAGAAGTTTTTACTATCGTCATCTTGTGTTATATGTTTGACATATGTACCAAGCCGTAGATAAAAGATCTTTTTATACAAATATGTTCTATTATTTTCTATTTTGTTTTGATAATAATTCGACGCATGTAAGTAGTTAGTTCTTTACTTATGCATACGTTTTTAATTCTAAATTCAAATAAATTTTAATATTGCCGTAAGATTATTTTAAAAAGAGACTGTCAGAGAAAAACATTTTGTATTTTTCTCCTAAAAATAAAACTGCCAGTACCTCTAAAATAATGTCAAAATGCGTTTGATAATTTGCCTATGTTATCGTTTAAATTCTAAAATTACAAATTTTTACTTTCATTTGAATTTGGATTTCCAATTCATGTACCCTGCTTCATACCTCAAACCCCCTCCTTTTTATTTTCACCTCATCAAGGAGTCCCTTCAAGGCATGTCATAGCAAGGAGCAAATTTACACCATCACGGCCAAAACATCTCTCTACTGTGGTCTGAACTTGAATTATTGTTGTGAAACTTTTATACTTATGTACTTAACTATTGGTTCGAATCGACTGTCTGTTTTGTCATCTCCACTTTGTTATACATTTTCTTTGAACCATGTTCGTAACCGTACTCTTTGAAAGATGTAGGCAGAAATCACTTCGAGCTATTTGGAACCTTATTATCAACCTAATTTTTCGGTTGAACAATGCCAAGTACATGAATAGCTGAACTAAATAAAACAACACATATAATACATCCATCACTAAAATATCTACCCTATTTGTGAACAGCAAAATAGTATTTATAGATCCCAAGTAAACACATAATGTTATTCAATTGAATTTCAAATGTAGAGAAATGAAAATGGCGCCTGGAAACCGAAATTACATCCATATACTCGTTCTGTACGAAAAGAGAATGGGTAGGGAAATTTATGAGGTGCCTCCTACGAAATTACTCGTAACGGTCATGTTCATAGGGACTCGTTAGTACTAAGCTCTCATTTTTCTCCTATCATGTTATTACGAAAAGAGCTTTGGTAGGCGGGACTTGCGTTGTGTTTAATGACATCGATTTTCATTTCAAGTTCATTTAATATACAGTGAATTAGTTATCATACAATCACATGCACAGGTTTCGTTATAGCATACTTCCTTAATTAATTTTCAACACTTATGCCTAAGATACTCTTCAACAAAAATGTTTAGTGTTCCATGTTCGAATAAGACGAAATGCACGAAGTTTGAAAAATATCTCTAAGCAAAGCTTAAGATGCCAAATGAAACCATCATACAATTTATTATGCGTCCATTACTATAGGTAGGCAACTTTGCCACGTTACTTCTAATCACGGCTCGACATCTGGTCTGCCATCGATCATCGCGGCTTGCAATTTTCCGGACGCGCGCCCAAATCCGTCCGCAACAGCTCATCCTAACCGATAATGTGTTACGATCCCCATTTGCTTCCAATATTCAATTTTTTCTCACATCAAAGTGAAAACTGATTCTTTTCGATATTTAATATTTTAATAAACATAAAAGTCTAGGGTTGAACCAAGTGACGCACAATTAAAGATGTCTATGTCCAGCAGTGGACTGCGATATGCTTATGATGACATGATAAGATATATTTTTAGTAAAAAACTACTTGGTATGGAAGCTGAGCTTTTTCAGTTATCGGTAGAATATTACTATTTTATATATTACTATTACTTTTAAGATATTTATACATTACAGTGAATGGTTACAGTAATGGGATAGATTTAGATATTCCCTGCACCTCAAAATTGAATCGATTTAGAGTGGCCAATTATGTTGGCGCTATCCACCATAACTTCCAAGCACCAGATTAACCATCCTAATGACTAAACAGTCAACAATCAGGGCAATCTATTTACATAGATATGCGGGCAATCAGGTGATAAACATTACCGACGGTGCATTATGCTAATACGGTTCAATGAACTATTACAGACTATCGTGCATGCACAACGGATGCTAATTGGGAGGTAAATCTGCAGAGATTGATATTGTCATCGTTTCAGCTTTTGCGGGACTGTATACATTTAGTCTGACCTGTTTATTAATTAAAAATATAGAAAGATCAACATCTTAATATTGAAGATATTAGATACATATCATCATCATCATTATCTCAGCCAAAAGATGTCCACTGCTGGACATAGTATTATATAGTATTTATGTAATTCACGGTAACAAATATACAGTTTAATTGCTTCTCACTACTAATTACATGCGATCCGAAAAGTATTGTTTCACTCCCAACCCATCCGTATAAGATGTCACTTTCCTACCGGTGATTTCTCATCTTACTTTCTTTTCTTTTCGTTTTGAACTCAACATTCCCGTCATAGGTGGAAGCTGAGCGTATCTAGCGCATTATGTTGAATAGGCAATGATGAACGTACTAAAAATATGATATGATATGACCACTACGATAAAAAAGAAAGTGTTTTTTTTACAGATTTAGTACAGATTTGCTATAAAAAACAGGTTAAGCCAATGTTATGTTAAAAACACATGTCAAGTTAGTGAGGGTCCGTAATAAGTCTCCTCTAAGGTTGACGTTTAAACTTTACCCGTCGTGATGTTTACTGCCTCTTCCAACCGGGACCACTTACTGAACACCGCGTGAAATCAGTCCAATACTACTAGATGTGACATTCACCTTACTGTTATTTAATTCAAATAGTTCAGAATGATACTGTTAGTAGTGAAAGCAACCTACTAAAGTATTTATTCTATAATGATTACTATTGCCCCCATTCGTACTAGATTTTGTAAAACTATCTCAAGTTTATTTATCGTAGAATAAACCACCTGCCTAATGTGAAAGAAAGGATACTAGAATTGAGCCTTATTAAATTTATGATTAAGACGTTAATGCCCCGAAATACTTGTTTCTTTTTTTGTGGATTAGATAAAGTATAAAGGCTTTTTAGATTACGTTTTTTATTAGTATATAAAGGCGACTAAGGGAACCAAATGTGCAACACAACATCATTATAAAGAGAAGAAAAACTTGAAACAAACCCTTTTCCAACCCGTCTGGCCAGCGTGGTATAGTAGGCCAAAACCTCCTTGCTAAGGAGAGGCCTATGTCGTGGTTGTCGATGATGATGATGATAAGTAGGTATATACAGTCTTCCAACGTTGTAATGTACTGGTGAGAGGGTTTAAAGCTTCCTATGATAATTTCAAACTCATGTATTTATGAGTAAAAATGACAATATTAAATAGAGCTCTTCTAGTAACTCAACCTCGCGACGCAAAACCTTAAGCAGATAATTCAAGCTAGTTGCGTTTGAGTCGCCACCTGGGAGCGCCTAATTGCCTCAACACATCCTGACGACCTAAGGTATTGTACACACGCTTCGTTTTATCACACATAAAATTAACAACGCTAATCACACTAGATTCCGTTGGGCAATATCATTATACAAACGGAAATTGGGTCACTGCGCCTCGACAATTTAACGTCACTTATTTTCTAGCGCCCGATTTAGTGTTTATAGTTTCGACTAAAACTATAATGTCTTACCACTATGTTTTTTGTTGCTTGGATACTATTCTGTAAATTTTAAGTGATTGAGGGCATCATACTACAGCAATAGTCCAAGTTTTATTAGGCAGGCCAGCTGCTTTATGGGGTCTGTTAACAACGCAGCGAACGTCCACAACGACGACAAAAAAAGTTCAATTTAACGTAGTCGACATCACATCTCTATATATTTTTTTTGGAACTTATTAAGTTTAATTAAATTATGTGTTGTTAGAAGTTAAATTATTTTATTTTAACTCATTATTGTTTATAATAGTTCTCCACCACTTTCAAAAGATGAACAATACTTAATTAAACACGAGTACACACACACTTATTAGGTTAAAATAGTGCAGATTTCAATAAAAATGTTACAATATTATTGTCTAGTTGTATTTATAGAGCAGAAAAAAATGTGGACTACTACTGTCTTCACTTAGTCGCATTTAGGTCAGCGGTCTAAAGGATTTCTTGTCTAATACAAGGGTACTAAAAAAAACTATAAATATAGAAACAAACATACGCGAGAAAAATAATGTGATCATGACTGTGATTCCTGACGTGGCAACAGAATGCTCTATATGTCATGTACACCATGTACACACCATGTAAAAAATAGAATATATCAAAATGATGATTAAATAATATGTCGAATTAACAACTCTTTTGCATATTTTTTATGTTAACTATAGATAAGTCATTAATTTGTTTCATGGCAGCTTGAACGTCTTACTGTTAGTAGCTTAAAAATACGATACTAATGCAAAATTGTAGCATTTTCTTTAAGTGTAGTCCGTTTTTCTTCTTTTTTAAACCTACGATCATGTTAACCCTTGTAGGGCCACAACACACAGACATGCTATGAAGGACATAATGTTTTCTTAGCAAAGTATAAATTTAATTTACACAATGTAAAGTCGTCGTTTTCACTATAAAGGATTGGGTTTAATTTAAACAAAGGCACTAAAGTTAGAGGCTTAACGAGTGAAAGTGTTCGGCCAAAGAGAACTTGTCCCAACACTTTACGTATCTAATCTATACAAGATAATGACTTCGCAAATAAAGGTCCTCTTTTGTATTGTTACATTTTTATTTAGGGTCTTTGAATTTACAAGTGCGGTGTTTAATATTTAAGGTAAACATTTATTTTGTAGTAACGTTTATATTGTACTGAATATCATTATGTTAAATTAGAAGTTAAGTAAAGCCTTTTCTAATATTGAAGTAGTAGAACTGAGACGTGCGGCATGCGTACATTATACACACACACACAAACACACAAAGTTATTAGTGTGTATTACCTTAGTGTAAAATTTATTATGCTATAATTTGAACAACTCAGTTTGAAAAAAAAAACAGACTAGGTTTCGGAAGCTAACTTTTTTTTTTCTTTGAATATTGTTCATTAATCTATGTACTAATTAGAGACTCATTCTTAGCATAATAAACCTTGTAATCAACACCTTCTACTATGAGTTCGTTATTGATCTAACTTGTAGAATATAAATATCAAAGTAAGTGTTAACAAACCAGATTTTTAAAGAAACTTTTTGGATCTATGACAATAGAACATAAATACACAAAATATTTTATAAAAAAACCACCAAAACAAGAATCAGACGAATTCTATTTCTTCTCTAACCTTAACAAGAGAGTGTTTTAACTAGGGGACTGTATTGTATATTAATAGAGTCAAGTTCTCGAATTTGGAGTGGGTACTTTCGCATCGCACACCCTCTTACCTATCCCCATTATATTCATCTATTATTTTCTTGTAAGATTTATAAGTCGATCGTGCGAAGTTGTGCGGATGAGCGCGTTCACAAACTTTGATAATAACTGGGGTTAAGTGTGAGTGTTCGCAGCACGTACATTGACGCTCCGGTTCTCTAGTTTGGCTCACGTGCCGAAAGATTTGCCTGGATTTTTGGCATCGTATCGTATTTAAACGATACGATCTTTGTAATGATGTTGAACATTTTTCAAAAATGCAAAACCAAAATTGAACGTATTACAAAGTGTAGATAAATTATTACCTCACTTCTGCGTTTTGAACTTTGTATATTTTATTTGGCGGTAAAAGCTGCATTTCTGTTCTTAGATTTAGCATTTTATCGTGTACACAACATCACGTGGATAACCGAAGAGATATAACAACAGAATTACGAAAAAAAAAATTTTTTTTTTACTTAATTTCTACTCTTTATGTGATATTCTGTATTAATTCTTAATTGTTCCACAATAAACCAAAAATTTTCCTTAAAAGGCAATACCAATACTAAAAGTTGATTTTTCATGAATTAGGAGTACTTCTTTGGATCTTCGTATGTCTTAATTGGGTAATAAAATCTATAGGCTGGAAGGTAAAGTTTTAGGTTTTTGTCACTGTGGAGGTTCCACAGAGTTCAATTCTCGGCCCATTTTTGTTCCTCGTTTACATCTACGACGAATGCGGACGACACTTCCCTTTTATTTAAACTTAAACAAGAATCAGTTACTGATGTCGTGAATAGCACTCTCTCTTATGTCGTGAACTGGTTAATAATTTCCTTTAAAACGAGAAAAAACTAAATCCATTATATTTTTTACACCAATTGCCAAACTTTGTTGTTGTCAAAATTAGTTGTTGGGTATAACTCTTAGACTCTAAATGACAGTGATACCCATATTTTCGTTGGTGAATATACTCATACACGTTTTACAAAATTCGCCAATGAACCGATGTAGAAAGAGCTAGACTAGTGTATTTTAACTAATTTCAATTGTAATGTCATATGATATTTTATTGTTGGACAATGCTGTTGACATTCAAAGTATCTTAATGTTGCGAAAGAGGGTTATTCACACAATTGATAATTTCAGTTATATGCAGACACTGAGGGAGAAGTTAGGAGAAATTATTACCGTGACAGTTGCATCTCAATACTTCTATGAAAATTTTGTGTATATAAAGAAAAAAATATTCATTTAATCACAAAGTTAAGCGACTTTTCTGCTAATATAAATATAAACTCGTCTTACCAACTACTAGATTACAAAAAGTAAGTAAGTCTTTTCGATGTCAGGGTGTGTGGTTCTACAATAAAATGCCAAACAAATTTCAAAAGTGCTTAATTAAAGAAAAACTTTGTGAAAAGGACTATTATCATTTTAGATTGTTTATTTGACAAGTTTGCTTGGGATTCGTAATAGTAATTTTTTTATGTATATAAATAGTCTAGGTTCTAATATAAGTTCATGTTTAGTATCTTTTTAGTGGTTTTGAGTATTTCCACAGCCTACCCAAAATTATTGTTTCGGTATTTCTTCTTAGAGTGAGTCTTAGGAAAGGCTGCGTCTTCTAGTTGTAAATGTCGACGTGTAAAAATATCTGTAACAGATTTACTTCTAAAAATAAATATCATTTATCATGAATATTGAAAACTTAGCCCTCCCGGTAAAATAAATAAATAGAACACGTACAGAAGTAAAAGGCGGCAGTTGACATGCTACATGTTTTTCAGTTTCAACAACAATGTGAACGATGTAGATCAAACTGGTCAATGTTATCTGTGCCGCACTATATGTCATATGAAAAACAAATCTGAATTTTAATTACTTGTGATTGTGAGCCGTGACATATTAAAATTTGCTTTGACAGCATCTACGGTGCCATGTGTATGCCATATCATTTATCAAAATCTTATCCAAAAATTACGATGTATCGTAAAAATGTACGGGGGACAAGCAAATACTGTGTAAAAAATGTATACACTGAAGGAGTACGTCTTGAAAATTTTAAAACTGTAAAACTCGTAAAGAAGTAAAAAAAGGCATTTGCTTTAAACTGATTTCTTTTCACTTTGTTGTTGAACTTTGTTATAATAACATTAGCTCTTTTTCATTAACGTATTTCTTTCAATATGAAGGTGAAATTCATCAACAGCCTTAACAGTCCATTGCTGGACATGGGACTCTCCTTAGCAAGCAGATTTTGGCTGCTATTCTTCACTAGCTAGAAGGATTTGTATAGGGCTTGTTTCGAATATTCTCTCTTAGCGCCTCTTACAACACCCATGGACAGAGCAGGGCATGTGACAGTCTTTACCTTTAATCCGGTTATCGTCTGTAACATTTAACGTATAAAGTTAAAGTTGATATAAACCAATTATATCGATTCTACAAGCTGCTAAAAAGATTTTTTTCTGACCGTTTTGTTCACAACGGCTCATCAACTTAAAAGTAACGGACTAATTTCACAAGAAAGTTACGTCACCTCTAAATTTGTCATACATATATATTGCGAAGTCCAGCAAAAGTCATTTATTTCCACCGCATACAATTCAAAATTACTAGACAATTACGAACTTACAGAATGGAAAGTTTCAACTAGTATTTTTGTGGGGATTTCACGTACAAACTGCAGCTTTTACATCGCACAATGGAAGTTCTATGGTTCCAGGTACATACTAATATTTTACGGAGGGTGCACACTATACTACAGTCAGTATTTATTTCTTTATTTTATTCTTTTACCTGCAATGGTTTATACAGTATCATACAACGTAATAAAATTATGTAAAGAGGGAGAATAGAAATAAACTCCGCATGCATAAAAGGAGTTATACTGTATGTTACTATACATATAATAATATACAATGATGTATACAAATAAATATTTTTTAAAAACAATGTTCTACACCCCTTAGTTACAATTAAACAGCACATAATTACAATAATGAAAGAAGAATGGACACTAGTTCTCACATGTTGTACCGCATGTTGCATGTAAATTTATATTTTCAATAATAGAGGAGTGTATAAGAAGGTCGTCTTTTTATACTGGTTGATGCCATTGCGGGATTGTGTTGGCGGAACAACAACAAAAATATGATATGATATAGTATACTTCGTAATGAGTTATGGATGTAATACCACCAACTTTTAATAATCTTAAGATTGACTAAATGAGCTTAAAAATAGTCTAAAGATCTGTGACATAAACAAATTACTTGCCGTGACAAGCAACTAGCAATCTGAACTTTATTTTCCGCAAAGTCATTGTGTTTATTTCCAAGTTCCATTACTCATAACAGCTGTTTAATATCTAACGTTGGCGAAAGAAATATGTACATGGATTATTTTCATGAACGTCTACATAAATGTTCGTAATAACAATAGTTTCTTATTCGGGCGACTGCAATAATGGAAAACATAAATCTAAAGAGACAAATTGGTGTCCGGACACCGACTGCGTTTGAAGACGAGGACGGCTCTGTCTGCTTTCGTGGCTCTTGACAACGTTTTAGTCGTATACGAAAACCACACCGCTAAGGATTCAGCATACCTCTATTCTTAAACCAAAAAAGTTCAAACTCGTTTGGCAAGGGTACGGTACCATGTTTGCTCTTGACTACTCTACAAACTTATTTCTACGATCGTGAAGATGTCTAATATGTACGAAATAAGGTCACGTTTTGCTTATGCCATTGCATTCAGTGTGCAGTTGCAATTGCGTGCAGTCCGAGTTAATTCCAAAGTGGTCACGTCTCGTTGCTGACGTTAGAGCGACCAGACAGACTGACATACAAAGTGCCGTTTATGTTGGTTGTGTAAGAAATTTCTGTTCTGGTACTTCTGTGTATGTTTAGAGCGCATATTTACAGAGATCGGTACTAATTCAATGCAACTTTCAATAGGATTAATGCATAATATTTTTGTATATTGGTAGTTAGGGAGTACAAATCTCAAAATAACAATTTCTTAGTGCTATTTTGAGATTTGTCCCTTGTTCGTCTTGTTGTAAATTGGACGTTTAAATTTTCTTTTTCAATGATTTTATATATTTTCATCGATATTGACGGTCACTTGAATCGAAAAAATGAAAAAACATGTAGATACATTAGAAATTCTCTCCTTTTGATCTTTTTGATTCGATTTACACCCTTCATATGTTTATAGATAGTACATAAACGTGAGTTAATACAACGAAATAGAACTATAACAAACAATTTAGGTACCTGATCACCTTAGAAAGGCGCTTGCACAACTTCCTGCAGCCACATTAAACGAAATTCACAGTAAAACGCGTATATTCTGCATACATTACAAAACTCGTAACAAAGGGAACTGAAACTAAATTCGGTGATTCCGAGTAAAGTTTGTCAAGAAGCAAATTACTTTGCAGTAAGAAATGTTCCACATTCTCTGCTGGACGTTGGGTTCCACGGCAAGTTGACATTAGACTTGGAACCTGTTTATTTTGATTCGTAGTTTAAACTACTGATTGTACAATTCACTTTACTATGATGGTTAACTACAAATTACAAGACTACGAGTAACTAGCTGTTGGTCTGAAGACAACAAAGTGAAGCCGATTGAGGTTTCTTCTGTGATGTCATTACATTTTGTTTACAGAGAATAAGAATGTTGTTTCATATATTAATCTTCAGATGCATTTGTACTCTACATCGAACTGTACATTTGAACATTGTGTTGTTTTGCTGTTATTGATGACAAAACTTTTTAATTATTAAGGTATGTTTTGAATATATTTTATATTTTCCGATAGCATTATACTAGCGCAACGGCGTTATTTTTTATAACCAGCGTTAATTTGTACATTAATTTTGTTGGAACCGTAAGTCAAATCACACGACACAAACGCAATTTGACAGTGTACAAGGTACTAGCTAGTACTAGTAGTATTAGAGCCACGCTGATTTCTGCACGAGCGGGCTGGCTCGACTGGGGCAGTACTACCCTCCCACAGAAGACCAATCTAAAACGCCAGTATCCGTGTTGTCGTGTTTCGTTAGTGAGTGTGAGACCGGAGGCCCATTGATGCAGGGGCGACAGTTATCGTGGTAACTGTGTAAGCCTTACACTGTCACGATGACTGTCATGCCTTTTACATCCTCAGGCGGGATGTGAAAAACATCTTACAAGGCCGCCATAATGTGGGTCACCATACTGCATTGTCTGCATTTGCAATGAGTATGGTGACCGCAGCTCTTGGATTCTATTCATGCTTTCCATCAGGCAGAGTAGAATCACTTTGGCAGGCTCTTAATATAGAATAAATAGCTGCGTCTTTAATTCATTGTTGCCTCAACATGCTCTCTTTTATTATGTTGTATGGCATAAGCTTTTGTATTCCAGCCAAGTAATCTATTTAAAGCAGTCATGTTGCGTCCAGTTATGTAAAGTGTACTTCACTAGACCGACAGTTGTGAACCGGCCGTTGACTTCGTGTTTAGCACTCGTACTTTTAATTTACTGCTACTGTTTGTAATTTTCTTTTACACACACACACACACACACACACACACACAAACACAGACACGGACACGCACACGCACACGCACACGCACACACACAACACATAGCTTAACATATACAAATGAACAACCATGGAAACAGTTTCTTTGACTTTGCTTGTTAATCTAGTATCAAGTGTATATTGTACATCGTATTATTGACGTAAAAATTACTCTGTAAGTTGCCTACTGTAGGTTGCGAAGGATTTAAATAAGTATGTAAATATTATATTTTAGACACAACACAATCAGTTTTTATGCATGTAATTATATTTCTTGTATAAAAACATTTGGGTTGATAATGTATATTTTTACACGAGCAATTATAATAATGGTCAGTTATGCTACAAAAATGTCATTATTATAATAGAAGCCATAACTATTAGGGTTCTTTTGAAAGGTGTGTCAATCACGTACGGTTAGGTCATTTAACCCGGAACGTGTAGATGTATTGATGATTCTAATCGTTGGTGTTAATGATCTGTTTCACGGAACTGCTACTGCACTCACTATTGCGTTGAGTGTTGATGGTTCAAATCCTACATGGGACAATACTTTGTGTGGTCCATGTTCTTTGTGTCCGTTTCTCGTGTGTTTGTAAAGTTCCCTGCTACACAGAAATTATTACTAATGCGGGTGTTGTCTTTAAAAAAAAAACTATTGACGGTGATGCTGCTTTTTTACCTTAACTGTATATGTAGCACCAATTAAGAATGGCTAACATAATTCCTTTCAATGATCCTTTCTTCACAGTTCATTAACAGGACTACGAGTTTCTTACCTAAATACTGCAATACAACAAAAAAATCTCAGTTGATTAAATACATATTGCATATTGTTTTTTAACCGATACAAAGTATGGCTGAAGTCAAAATAATTTTATCATTTCACAGGATCGAGACGACTCAATTCACACATTTTTTACTTATTATCTATACAACTAACTTTTGCCCGCGGTTCCACCTCCGTGTATGTCGGCTATCATGGTGAAGAATAGTCTATGTCCTTTCTTAGGAATCAAAGTACCTCTATGCCAAATGTGGTTATAATCTGTGCTGTTATTTAACCGTGAAAACGTAACAGACAGACAGAAAAAGTTAATTTTGAATTTGTAATATTAATGTAGATTTCAACAGTACAATAGCCACGTAGGGGTATGCAAATAACGTATTCAACATCTATATTTTGCTAAGTAGGTATAATTTTGAATCCACTTACTTCCTAGGAGAAAGGCCTATTGCTGGCAACAATACCGGGTACATGAGGTACATATTTTAATACTATGAAAGCCCATATAAACTTAACTACGGTTTTTATTCAATCATATATATCTATTACCTGTGACACTGACGTTAAAACCTTTTGGAATACCAAAAGTTGACCATTAGGTGCACTGATCGTGAATAGGACTCCGTTGAAATGCAAAAGCTTAAATATTATTAAACAAAACACTATTGATTACCAGAGTTTGTTATGAGGCCTGTAGGTGAAAACCTGCTACACTCAGTAAACAAAACAAAAGGACACTTAGTAATACCAATATTCCACGAAACCACCAGACGATACCTTAACTAATATTAGTTAATTCCGCCACATGTTTACCCACCTCTTACTGCGCTCAGCGGTATTAGATTATCTGAATTTATTTTCCTCTTACTGTTCTGTACTTCGGCTAATGTTACCCTATTGTCACACGCCTCGAGAAACTATTATGTAGGGGATAAAACATGTGGTACTTGGCTGTAACTACGTGTTACTGTTGAGAAAGTTTGTTCTGTTGTCCTGTTAGGGCGGATAAAAGCTGACATACTGGCGTATTTATTTGTTGTTACTATTCGTCTGATCAGTCTCGATAAATAGTTTATTATTATTTTTTTGGCAGCTTGTCCTTCAAAAAATAATGATGTACTCTTAGAGGTTTTCATCATGTCGATCAGTCTCGACGGAAACCAGCCCACTACGCAGCAGATGTTATAATGCCCAAGTGTGTGTAAACATAGATACACTCTCTGTTCTCTCACTTTGTCGTATGGCCGTCGGATTCTCTTAATCCGATTGGATGGTTAAACAAAACCGGGCATAAATCATGCGCAGGATCATAATGAATCGTAATCACACAGGAAGCCGTCCCTTTACGTGTTCTCCGAGGCAGGGGAGGGGAGCATGTGAGTCAGATCACAATTTCCAAATTCTATAGTTAGAAAAAGTTAGTAACACTTTTTGATCCAACCCGAGAATCGACGGCAAGGCCCTTTGATCGGTAGTCGCATACATTATCCGCTAGACCACGGCGGTGTAAATAAGATTACTCAATATAATAAATTGAGTCTTTTAAAGGAAATATAACTAAAACTTAAAACCTTCAGTCACCTGGCTGGTTCAGAGTTAATAATCAGTTGAAGAGTCTGGAGTTGCAGGTTTCGATGGCTGACGTTTTACTCTTACTATCAATCATCTTACCAAGGGACTCATTTACTCATAAACAAAAAAAAGAACATTACTTTTGGCATTGTGTCCTTTGTATTGTAGAAAAATAACTCAAATATACTCAAAACTTTACTAATGAAATGGCAATATGTTATCTAGGTCATAATAAATTGTGAAATAACATTTTCGCTCCCCGCAAGTATCGCAACTTGCGGCGCCAATAGACAAAACAAGAAGGCATAATATTGTTTGCAAGTATGCAGCTAATAACCACCCAGTATTTATGAGTCGGCTCCGGCGCAGTAATTGCAACTTATAATGATTTGTAGAGCCAACTGACTTAAACTTTGTGGCTCATAGCTGCACGTGTTATAAGTGAAATATGTTGTAAACGAACTGTGTTGTTTGAGTATTAAACCGCTTTAGAAAAAGAATGTTCAAACTTTTTATTTGAAAAATGTTAGGCAGGTAATGTTATGTCAAATTATACTTAACATCATATCATACATAATTTATTGTAGTTTAAATCTTTTTAACTAACAATTTTCAAATTATAATACAAGAATAAATCAAACTTAATTAGTGATCAAGAACGATATTGGACAGATTTTTTCATTTTGTGTTCCTATTAAAATTCAATACAGAGCTGTATGAGACTAGTGGCTTGTACAAGATGATTGACATGTTACATGAACAAGCACTTTGTATATTTAAAACTAATAAAACTGTTTGAACTATGTTTCCATAAAATAAACTCTCGATAAAACTGATAGTTGTTTTGCCGAATACAAAATATACCGTAGATTTGAAGCGAAATAGTTTTCTACGCAGCCGTCGAACACTTTCGTGATTACTTTTTCTATGTATTTTACTAAGGGAGGCAGAGGGGGGTTAATCTTATAATTAATACGAAAGTTAACTGCTTCTCTTTAGTTTAGTTTATAACTATCATAAGTTGTCACTAACATTATCATTAGCTCATTTTTATGTTATTGTTAGCTATCATTTTTCATGTAAAATTCGTAACTAGATTTCTCAACTGCTTCTGCTTAGTTTAGTTTATAACTATCATAAGTTGTCACTAACATTATCATTAGCTCATTTTTATGTTATTGTTAGCTATCATTTTTCATGTAAAATTCGTAACTATAATATTAATAATTCACATATGGTATAAATAGACATAGATAGCTACACTCAATAAATGCTATTTGATTTGTGAAACATGACATATTTAACAAATGTCGTTAGGCGACGACGACATGAATTCACCTTATAAGTAACCATCGTATTGTGGGTCAAGGAAAAAGATAGTTCGATTTCAATTTAAGAGTGTAATTGATTAGCAGGCCAATTACTCAAGTAAACAATCGAATGACTGTCTCGGTTGTTTCCTTGTCACTCATCTGGGATTATCTAGTTACTAACTGAATAATTTGTTTTATTCAAGCAGAACATTTCTCAACATTAAGTTCTAGAACCATCACAGAAATGAGAACTTAAGAGTGGTGTTACAATGTAATATTTTGTGTGCTGTGCCCGCGATTTCATTCGAGTTGAGTTTGATATTTTATCTTAGAAATGTGATTTAGTTCCGTAAATTTCGATCCCGTGGGTAATCCAAAATAAAAAGTGGCCTATATGTTGCCAAGCAACCTCCTCTATCGCCCAGTAAAAGTTCCATTGAGTCAGCTCAGTTCAGCAGTTCCACAGATTAGCTCGGATAAACAAACAGACGGACAGGCAAAAATTAAAAAAAGATCTTGAATGTTTTGGGATCACGTAGAGAGTTATAAGCACTTGATAAAACAGTTTTTTTTTAAATCGTAGACACACTTTAATTTCATTTCAATATATTGATAACTTGAAATTTGTTACAACTAAGTGTTAGCTATTATCACTACGAGTACATTTTATAAAGATCTGTAAAATGTATATGTTAGAGAGTACTAAAGGATTGAAATAGAAGATTGTAAATCTTCTAAATAAGGCTTATTATGCTCAAAGATTTATTTTCCCCTGCCCTTTGTTTAATGGAGTCACTCTCGAACCGATCATGACACAATAAACCTCTGGCTTCTATAAAAAAATAGGCACGATTTTACTTTCTTGTTCGCTTCATTGCCCAAATAATAATTTTTTCTTCGTTTATAATTGCTTCGTTTCTTTCCGCCTTTATTCAGAGGATACGGGGCTTATAAAAATAATTTGTTACGGCTTTCGGAAAGTTAAAGATTGTGAATGTTGATTCCACGCCGGTAAACCTTAAAGTTTTGCCAACCAATTTTTGTTAACTCGTGTTGTAAAGTGAGATTTTACGTCTTGATGTCTTTTTGTCAGTTTACATTTGTACAGCCGTGATTAAGGTAACCTATGTATGTCGCTTTAAAATATATAACTGCGGTATCTGACTCTTGATGTTACATAAAATTTATGTTGAGTAGGCATATGAAAATATTTGCCTGGTTTTTGTGCAACCAAGATTAATCTCCTTGTCTAATGGAGCATAATCTTCGTACTTTAGCTCTTGACTCACTTGTTTTAGTCTTTGAGGGTAAATGCATCGTGTACTGAACACCTGCGCCGTCTTGTAGCGGCGACTTGACCGTAATATATCGACTAGTTCAGAGTACATAAGGTGACTTTTTAGAGAATGAAAGAGTTCGTAATTGTATTAGAATGAGGAAGTACTCTTTTATAAACATCTGATCGAATTATCGTAAAGCCCTACTTAAATGATTGCTTTAGATCTGTGGAGAAATTCCTAGTACAGATAAATAAAACATTCTAGAACAATTCTGCAATATAAGTATATATATATTTCGGGTTTGAAAAGTAGTACTTTCGTAGAAAATTGTTATTCGGTGTTTACCCAGACTAAAACTCTTTCGTACATGTTTCATGAAAAATGTACAAATGAAATGATGAGTTAATAAAAGGAAATCCAAAACTGCGTAGTCATCGTTCAAAATTCGGCAGAAAATTGATTAATTTATCCGGATTTTAATTAACAACCATCTCTCGCGACCCAATCCCGATTATGTATTCTATCAAAATGCAAAATTAAGTATTTCAGGGTATTAAAACAAGCAAGTATAGAGAAATTCAAGTTGCTAGATAGATACTCAAGAAAAATTGAATATTTCAAAAAGCAATAATTTGAATGCGTGTCTGTTCGACGGAGCTCTATTGGTAATATCTTAAATTGATATTTGACACTGTATAGCACTTTGCGTTTTCGTCTGACTTTTACTGCTATATTTATCTCTCCTAAATACTTAGTCTGGCCATAAATACTGTTACACTTAATTATAAAAAAATATTACATTTGAATTTCGAATCTGTCATTTTTATACGATTGTTCATTGTGTTTTCTCATTTTGGCGCCAATACATTGTAAAATATTTTGCGATATTAAAATGGTGTGGGGTGATAAAGAGAACCGAATCGCTGTGATAGCATTACACAAAGTAGGTATGGAGCCAAATGCAATTTTTAAAACTCTCCATACACTTGGTATTAGTAAAATGTTTGTGTACCGGGCTATTAATAGGTACAATGAGACCTCCTCTGTTTGTGACAGAAAAAGATCTGGCCGTCCACGTAGTGTTCGTACGAAAAAGGTGGTCAAAGCAGTAAGGGAAAGAATTCGAAGAAATCCTGTCCGAAAGCAAAAGATTTTATCTCGGGAAATGAAGATAGCACCTAGAACCATGTCGCGTATTTTAAAAGATGACTTAGGACTTGCAGCCTATAAGAGACGCACTGGCCATTTCTTAACTGATAATTTAAAGAAGAATAGGGTGGTAAAATCGAAACAACTACTGAAGCGGTACGCAAAGGGAGGTCACAGAAAAATTTTGTTTACGGATGAGAAAATTTTTACAATTGAGCAACATTTTAACAAACAAAATGACCGTATTTATGCTCAAAGCTCTAAGGAAGCTTCCCAATTAGTCGACAGAGTGCAACGTGGACATTATCCGACTTCAGTGATGGTTTGGTGGGGTGTTAGCTATGAAGGAGTGACTGAGCCATATTTTTGTGAAAAAGGTATCAAAACATCGGCACAAGTGTATCAAGATACCATTCTTGAGAAGGTAGTTAAGCCCCTTAACATCACCATGTTCAATAACCAAGTATGGTCCTTCCAGCAAGACTCGGCGCCGGGTCATAAAGCTCGGTCCACGCAGTCTTGGTTGGAATCGAACGTTTCGGACTTCATCAGAGCTGAAGACTGGCCGTCGTCTAGTCCCGATCTTAATCCGCTGGATTATGATTTGTGGTCAGTTTTAGAGAGTACAGCTTGCTCTAAACGCCATGATAATTTGGAGTCCCTAAAACAATCTATACGATTGGCAGTGAAGAATTTTCCCATGGAAAGAGTGCGTGCTTCTATTGATAACTGGCCTCATCGTTTAAAGGACTGTATTGCAGCCAATGGAGACCACTTCGAATAAGCTTTTTATATTTTTAATTGTTTTATATTTATGTATTAAACTGACACACTGTAAAAGTAATAAATGTTATTTGCAGTTAACAATTTTCTTTTTTCTTTATTACAATATTTATGGCAAGACTAGGTATACATTAGCGGGTACCCATTTTTCGTTCACATACGAATATATTTTTCGTGTTTTTTTCCGTTTTGTGTCGCTTCAGGCACGTATCTTCTGTCCAATATCTTGATTAGTAATTTAGATATTGGTACTGGCGCGTTGGGAATGCAATCTCTTTGACATTTTGTTGTGACGTGTTATTTAGGTAAATATTATTTTAACATTGTAAATTAGCTTGTACGAAAAACTGCTGGAGTATAATGACGAGTTATTTACGTAACGTTTATGTTTTAATATTTCTTCGAAGTAAATATGGTTAATAAGAATATTGCTTTTTTCTTGATTAATTATTAAAACTTCCCCAATAATAACTGAAAGTGGAATCGATTACCCTTGAAGTATCTGTAGCCGAAAGCTTGGGCATTTAATTTTATATCTCAGTTTTTTTTGTTAAAATCTTGTCTACTTGATATGTACTCTTTTACAAAATAGCATTATGTTAGTTTCGATTACGGTCAATTATTCTGAAATCGTGTATCATCGCTTCTTAGTACATGTTTCTCTAACATGTTTTAATACGAAAATTTGTATACATATTTCGTAATATAATATAAATAAATATATTTCGAATAAAAATAGCCTTCAAGTAAATAACTGCCCACAGTCATATGGAACTGATCGATCGAATGATCGATTTTAAACAACTGCAACCACGCACAGTAATAGATGGCGCCATTACTGTGTGCGGTTTTTGAAACAAATTGTCAGCTGCGGTACTTCTGGACCGATATTTAAAAAAGAGATTCCAACTCGTAAGAGCGGCAGAAGAATTACAATTCTTAAGCTGTGAGTATCTGTGTAACCTGCTTGCTCATTTGCCTTTTACCTTACAATAAAACGCGTATAAACCCTATATAATAACTAAATCAACTGTATATAATTTTTAAATTATCTCTCATTTTTTAAGGTTTTAGAAAAAACATCATATAGTTATCTCGGCGAGAGGTTTATAACGTGCGTGTTCCTTAACATAACACGGGTGTTAATATAAAACTATGTACTGCTGCAAGAAAAACAATGTTGCCAGGTTTATCCTAGCGTTTCCATTTTATTTTCGTTCTCATAGTTCATAACGCTTCGTGCGTTTAAGCGAACCTTATTAGCTACTGCGTCCATTTGCTCATAAACGGTGAGCGCCATTTTCTTTCCGAGTAAACCCCGGTAGAAATGGGTTTTAAGCAACGCTTGCCCGGCTTACTTGGCGTTAGGTTTAAGAAGGGGTTTTTAATAGTGTTTCTCGCGATTTATATGGTGGATTTTATATAACGCGGCGACGGTTAAATCCCAACGGTTTAATTTCAAATATTTTAGTTTAGTAGATTCTTAATGATAGCGTGGACTTTTTTTAACCATTTAATTTTACTGCAGCTAGTCTTTAGTCTTTAAATAAAAATCAATTACATTAGTTCAAGGAATATAGTACACAAGATGTTCATTTAAGTAAATGTGTTCATTTAGGTAAATTTTTTTTTTCTTTTTTATTGAGAGCCTGCCAAAGTGACTCTACTCTGCCTGATGGAAAGCTTGAATAGAATCCAAGAGTTGTGGTCAACATATTCATTGCAAATGCAGACAATGCAGTATGGTGACCAACACTATGGCGGCCTAATGAGATGTTTTTTCACACCTCGCTTGGAGACGTAAAAGGCATGACAGTCATCATGACAGTGTAAGACTTACACAGTGACCACGATAACTGTCACCTCAGCATCAATGGGCCTCCGGTCTCACACTCAACAACGAAACACGACAACATGGATGCTGGTGCTTTAGGTTGGCCTTCTGTAGGAGGGTAGTACTGCCCCTTGCGTGGCTCTACTACCTAGACATACAAATAAATATACACTTTTATTAGTATATACTAATAATAACTAAATACTTGAATCGGTAAAATTTCTAAATGACAAATTAAATTTTGACTGCTATTAAAACGTACTCTTAGCCGATTTCGGCCATGGCAGCCAGTTTCAACGGAGACTACAGCCAGTTTCAACGGAGACTAGCCCACTGCGCAGGACATTTTACAGTGCACAAGTGGACATATTAGCATGAAAATTCATAATTCGTAGCATTTAAAGGGGTAGCGGATAAAGGAATAGTTCGTTTTCAGCGAACATTGCTTATGAGATATTCACCATTGTGCAGCTTAGCCTGGTTCTCGGTTTTTATTAGAAATGCTGCGAGTCTAACTGGAATTCTTTTTAGAGTAGGACAAATGGCTTTAGTTCGTATTGTTCTGATAAAATTTATTAGTCTATTTATCTCCCCTATACGACAAATATGACCTATAAAGGGTAGCAATTAAGATATTAATTAAAATTAAGTAAAACGCGTTGGATTAATTATATCTGGATTTCAACATTAGATGATCATTTTCAAGATTTTTTTTTTTGAATTATTAAGTGAATAAGAATGAGTTTAACACAACAGGCTTGGTAACAGCTATTGAAGTGTTTCAATGTCCTTTAACATCCTAGTTCCATCAATTGATTTGATATAAGATGCCATATTTTTATTTTTTTTATTCTTGACCTACAAAAGTGACTTTACTCTGCCTGATGGAAAGCATGAATAGAATCCATGAGTGGTGGTCGCCATTCTCATTGCGAATACAGATAATTCAGTATGGCAACCCATATTATGACGAAATTACACAGGAAGGCATTTATTTATTTAACTATTGTTGTCATACACATTTTTTTCCCTAATAAAGTAAAAATCATTAATTCTTTCAATCCTTTCAAGTTTTTGTCATCTAGTGCCTTTAGCGCAAAAAGAAATATTACAAACCGAACTTGACTTCTCTTTATTACATTCCAATTTACAAAATTAATTTAAGCATTAACAACTAAGTCACGTCACTATAAGTGAAAGGATTTTTGGTAGATCTACGCTTTTAATAATACAGTATAAACCAAAAATACAGTTTATGAACAGCTAGCTCGCCCAAAGGAACGAAAAGCTGCTTTGTATTTCGAACATAACACATTTAGACGCCATGACAGCAGCCAGTGACAAAGACTCAGTGAAGTGGTCCCAGCTATGCTCATTTCGGTGAAACAGTATAATAGCACTATTCATTTTTACATGTAAAAGAAACACTTTGAAGGAAAAGAACCTACCACTGCCTTTGACATTTATACGGATCTATTTGATATTTTCACCGCTTGTGATATTTTTACGACCATTAACTGGTTTTCGGTAGATGGAAGCTTTGATTACAAGGGAAATAGGGTAGGTATGTATTATTTTTCGGGCGAAAGTAAAAAGAACAGTATAAATGAAATAGAATCGAAGTTGTACATCAGTAAATACATGAAATTGAAAGAATAATGGAATTGAAATGATATAAGTTGAAAGAATAGCTGTAACAATCAAACTCAATAATAATATATCAGTAATACCTTTTAAAATAAATAGTTTTTGTGTTCATATGAGTGACCGGCTGATTCCAATTACGTTTTGTACATTTATATGTTTTCTTATATATATATATATATAAATATAGTGTTATTTAACTTGTTACTCGATTATTGACTGCACTGATGCCCTAATGGTTTGAGCGGTCGCCATGCCGCCACTTTATGCAACGCGTAAAATATAGAAAAAAAAGGGGTAACCTTTTCTGAACTTTATATTAAAATAAACATCTTTATACAATTTTCTGGTAAATGTAAATAAATGAAAGTCAAAGATTTTAAAACATCCTAAGTTTATTTTGACGTCGTGATTAGGGTCACTGTCTGAACGTAATTTCACATAGTTTATGAAAGCTAAACGGCTAGACTTGCCTAATACCTATTCTTGTTGACCCATCTAATTTAACTGCAAAATACATGGTTCAAAAGATGGTAAAATACTCCACATAATACTAAAATGCTGCTTAAATATTAAAAGCATATTTTTAACCGCTTTTTGCACCAAGATGGTTGAAAACAGTATTTATCAACTAGTTTTAGTACCAAAGTAATGTTTTAGCAATTCAAATGGGCCACTATCCGGTTGTGCGGTGGATTTTTGTGAGAAATATCTTCAGTTTTAATTAAAACTTGCGTCAGTTTAACGTGAATCATATTCAGGCTTCGGACAAGCAGTAACGTCCCCCAAAAGGGACATTTAGCCGACACCAGCTTTTATAGTCTCTTAACTATGAAAGATTTCGTAACAAAAAATGAAATATAAAAATTTTATTTTGTATTTTTATGTACTTTATTTGACTGGAATAGGAAAACAACAACGAATGTCTAAAATTTTGTTATACCCTCTTTTTAATACTTTTCATATTTAGTTGATGTGAAAGGATGTATCGAAGACAGGATAAGGAAAGTGGGCGACCAGTTTTTTTGTAAACCAAAATTATATTACTTAAAAATACGGTTTTTTAATCATACTTTCAATAATATTCAGTTCTTAAAAATAAAACAAAATGTTGTCCAAGTAAATTATTATCTATACGAAATTTCAAAACGATTCTTTTAAGGAGTGTTACTTACATGCATTCCCACAATATTCGCGAGGTCAGAAGAACCGTATTAAACGCCCGCATTTCGTTATCTTTACTTTTAGTTTCGCTTACATGATAGTGAATTTTACCTATGTTATACAAGGGAGAAGAGGAGGAGGGCTCAAAGGTAAAATGTTGTATGAAACAGAACTAATAGCCTTTCATGTAGCTTTGTTATGTCATTTATTTGTAACTAAATTCTTTCAGCTTCATTCTTAGTAAAAAAAAATCAATAACACAATATCAAAAATGATTGCTTAAAATCTTACATTAAATTAAATTGTAGGGATCACATTAAAAACTTTCAGTTAGGTTTATTCAAATACCACAAACCCGAGTCAACCAAAATATCGATTATCCTATTATAATGAAACAAATCTTGACTCCCAAATTCCAACTGTGAGAGGTCCTTCCCAAACAATGGGTCTGCCCAATTGTTGTCAAATGAAGATTCAATTGCGCCACAATAAATTAGTTAGACCATCGCTTCGGTCGGTCTCGTCCCTTCATTTGCGCAGTCACATGAACTCATTGTGTGCTGGTACACAACTACAAATCCTTTATTGTTTCACTGGAATTCGGTACTGGTTCCATTTAATCGGTATTTCCTACTTTAGTGATAACTTGCGTAGTGCATGTCTAATGTCTACAATACAATTGTATAGCACATCGAAAAGCTCAATGCATATAAAGTCGCATATTGGCCGAACGTGTTGGTGCTACTATAGTTAAATACCGAACGTTGTATTGAATTTTCTATTTTGTGGCTTCAACTCAATCAATTCAACTCAACACCGAATTTATTCGCCTATTTCCTACACTTAGGGGTATTTTAAACGGTAAGTGTAACCTTAAAAACATAAAATGAAATTAAAATTGACTTATTGGCGGCATTCTGAGGTATAAACATACAAAAAATACTACCGAAGTGAGAACATCCTCCTTTTTAGAAGTCTGTCAAAACACATTATAGATTTATAATAAATATGATAAATTTTTGTTCTAAAATCAAAACGATACCAAACCAAATTATATTACACACAAAACCGTTGGCTTCCATTTTTCAATTCAACAGTCTCAGCCAAGGCTCCATTTGAATACGTTCCAAGTTCTAATCTATATGGACACACCTGGACGCATAGTGAGATCTCAAGTTTAAATCTCGAATGCGGACGTTGAAGTTTGCCCAGTCAAATGTTGAGGGTGACGTCGCCCATTATTGCCACCGTACAAACATTAGGTAACGGTTTACCCGGCTTAAGCATGGCCTTTGTGTTTTGCACTAAATCGTTGATAGTTTCAATGATGAAATTCCGTAGTTTTATTTTATTGTTATTTTGTACGAGGTATGAAGTTGTCTTGTGCTTAAACTGCATTTTAACTAGGGAGCATAGTAAAAAAATGTGGCTGTTCTTTGAATTCATATAAGTTTTGTTCGTTTACAGTGTTACTTTCCAATAAAATCTTCATGTGCAGGCGTTCATGGTCGTAATCTTTTATTATGTATCGTTGGCATTAAAAAAAAGATGATGTAAAGACATTTAAATACTTACATTAAATAGATTTTTTTAATTGTGTAAAGGGCGGTAAATGCACACATTTTTACTTTTTTTAGAAATCGTTTCTCAAAATATTCTCAAGGTAGTGTTTTTTTTTATGTTTGCTACTTAGTTCTTTCTAGTGGCTCTCTAGTTTTAATATAATGTGCCTGTATGCATCTAAGAGTTATAATTAGTAACCACTGATTAATAATAGGATCAAATCCGCTTTAAATTGGCCGTCTAATATCTTACTAATAAGGTACTTAACGCACATATTTTTACCGATAATCGATCACTAAACAATTTTCATTGTTACGATTATATTATATTATTTCCTTATCATTTAGAGCTGTTATACGAAAGAAAATGCACACATCTGTTAATAGTATTGTGACTAACGAGGACACAAAACACGTACATACACCCTCACAAAACAGCAAACGATGCAAACCATTAAACGGTTTCTAAATCACCTAAAATATGAGAAACAAATGATGCATCTAAAAAAATGTATGAGGGAAAATTCGGTAACAAGTCACCCAATATTCACCTGCGTATCTGACATAAAATACACCATATGTATATAAAAAGATAAAAAATACCTCCGCTTTCCGTACCAGATCCCAGATAATTTATCACCTCTATGTTTATATGAATAAGGTTCATAAAAGACTCATCGGAATTGCCAAGTGCGGTGAAAAATATCTTATTTGAATATCTGAGCGAGAGAAATGGATCGGATAACCGTGAAACTTTTAACAGAAATAATATTATCGTTTGTATTAGAGCTGGCGTACTGTTATGTTTAGTTTTAAGTGTTTGTTTTTTTATGTAAAATTGAAACAAAGTGTACCATACTCTATCTATTGATATTTTATTACCTACATTATTTTATTTTAATTAATTCAGCCTGAGATTTATTATCTTTTCATATTTGCATTTTAAAGTTTTAAATTTACGGCTTTAAGATAGTTACTCTTAATAGAATGGATTTGAGTACTGCAGTAGAAGTAGTTGCTTTCGTTATATATTTTTTTGGTTGTATAATTTTATTATCATTATTATCCTTTTAAAAATTATTTTATTATTTCACCATTACAAAGCGTCTTTAGCTAGTAAAATGGGTTAGGTTTTGAGGTGATAAACATTTTCCAACACTTTAAACAATTTTCTAGGAGAAGAAACCAATATAAAAATACCAAAAAATATTATAAAAAAATTGAATGAAACAATCAATAAAAAATATTATAGAAGGATGATGTATGCGTGATAGGTTCACGCATACATCGTCTTTAATGTTAGTGTTAATTTTTTAATGTTAAATTTATACAATGTCAACCTACTTCCGATTCGTGCTACGCACCAAAAAATATTGGTTGATCAATATTGACAACGCTTTTAACAAAAATTAACTAGGGATTATGATTATGATGCAAACAAATTTACGATACACCGTGAAATCACTAAGTTAAGAGCACCAAACATTTTGCATATACATGAAATTGCCATGTGTTTGTCAAACCTTAAAGGGATCGACCCTTGAATAGAATGTAAGTTAAGCAGAATACGATCCTGGAAGCTTATTGACAACTATAGAATCGATGACGTGTTGAGAAAACCACACAACGGTGGGCGCCATACCGATCCTCAACCATTGCAGACCAATTGCCGCACCTATTTAAATTTTCTTTGAACTTACTACAGTATAAAATTGTAGGTGACGCATGTAAAACGAAAATGTTTGCTAATTACATAAACTACAAAAGATGTCTTTGTGTATTATACTTACTTACACTCAAGGCTGTGTGTGTTCTGATACACAAAGACATATTGTACATAGACATTTACAAAATTATAATTTGACCTCAGAAATGTATCTATTTACCTGTTAACGTCGGACCTTTTATCTTCAACCGCACGCTTCGAGTATTAAAGATTGAGAAATTAAAAGAATAGAAGGAACTTGGATATACGGATATTATTTTTACGGGTGGCTTGGAGATTGTAATCAATAATCTCGACAAAGTTAGCGCCGTGTAGCTAATACGGACTGTTACCGGGGGAAAGGGAACCTTCAAACGAATGATTGTGTATTATTATTATTAATTTTATCAAAGTTACTTCCAGTAATAAAGAACAATATTATTGAAGCATTAACCCCAGCTCAATTCCCAAACAACAAAAAGACAACTTAGTCCATCAAACTTCGAAACAATACAAAGTATCTCTTAAAGTTATCAAAGAATACATTGAAGATGTTTATTATAAGGAAAAAATTCAAGGAAAGTGCCGACGCACCATATTCACTCGGAAAGTTCGAGGAAGTTAGTAGAAGCGCTCGCTAAGAGTTTTATACGTGCAATATTTCATAGTTTAAAAGACGTAGTAAGCACTGGCATACTCTTTTTTATTCAGTGTTTATAATATACACTTTTCGGCCACAGTTTCCAAAGCCAGCAAAGGAAAAATAAAACTGGCAACCAACTTACTTACAAGAATACATAATTAAATTATACCAGTTTTGTAATAGAGCTTTAATTTTTATTAGAAGTATGCCAGAGAATTAATAAATAAATATGTAGGTAATTGTTAGGTTGTCTTTCTTTGAAATGGCCGATTAAAATAAACTTTATGTGTGTAATTTAGTATGAATTATAGGCTATTTTGACTTCTTGTAGCTGAAGTATGATGGTTAGGAACCTCTTGATCAAGAGATAAGGGACGGGACACCGAATATACCAAGAGCAACAGAGTTGAGTTCCCTTTAGAATAAGGAGAAGGCGATGGAGAGGGCTTTACCTGCAGTTCCATGTATAGCTCAAACTAGTTTACTATAAGACTGTTTTATAACGCTGCTCGAGAAAGGTCATTTGTGCAGGGGCAGTACTTTCCCTGCTTGGTCTACTGTACTATAAATGTATTCTATATATAATAATAATGTAAAAATTTTATGTATTAAAAATGTAATCACTACGTATATAAACGTAATGAAGAAAATAATAATATTTTAATACTTTGGATATTTGAGACATAACACCTTCCAATCGCACACTAAACAGACCTTGTACTATGGGGACTAGACAACTCATATAAATACATGTATGCTTTTTTGTAAATACATGTATATATTATTTATAGAAAACACCTAAACTCCGAAACAAATCTTTGCGATCACACAAACATTTGGTCCGACCCGAAAATCGTACCCGAGACTTCAAGCAGTAGCTTATACAACTACTACACCACTGAGGCAGTGAAACAAAAAATAATAACAAACAAACAGTTATTATTTAAACACATACTTTATCAATTTGCATGTAGTTTTTATTACTGTTCAGTCTCATGTAAATCGGTTGTTTGGATGACAATATTTTCTTAAAGATATTTTCGTAAATGTGGGTAGGGTACTCATAAACAAATGTGGTTCTGATGAAGGATGTCTGTCTAGGGGAATACGTGGGCAAAAAACATTAACATTACGATTTCCTTTGAGGTTTTCTTATACAATACTTATTAAAATGTTTTTGATGCCTTAGTAGGATAAACTAAATTTAACCTGGTGCTGTCGTGGGTGTGAGCAGATGAGTGTACAATGGTTGTCATATGTTGTATATTTCATTTTAATTTTCTCATGCATAATATCCTGTCTGTTTTCTAGTGGTTTTGAGTGTTTACATGGTCTACACAAATATCCTGTTGGTGGTAGCGTCGTGCTTCGGACCGTTAATATTGACTGATACTGGGTAGGTAACATGATGGTTGGGGCTTGTATACCGTCTGTACGGATAGATCCACTCACAACGATGTTCTTTCCTTCAAAAGGCCATCTAGACCCTATACTGTACTCGCTTAGTTTTTATTTAATCAATGTGCACAGACTTATATAAAAACAGGACGCCTCCGTGGTTTGTTTCGGCATTTCCCAGAGTGAGTCTTACGAAATGCTGGTGCCTTCCAGCCGTGAAGTACGACATTTACAAATATTTTGTAAAATATTTACTTGCAAAAATAAATATAATTTATCATTTATATTATCTATAAATAAATATTCCAATAATTTTATAATAGTAACTTAAAAAGTTATAGACTTATTTTGTCTGATATTAAATTTGACTTGTTGATCAACTTGCTGCTTGTTTATTAAGATGCTGTTTCTCAGAAATGTATTGGGGTTTCCGGTTTCAATAAATGCCACAAACAAACGTGTGTATTATATATGTGTGTATAAAGAAATCGAATCATACAGGAAAGAAAGATTTCAAGGAAATAATCATTGTTATTTTTTTGTTGATCAGAAACCTACATATATTATGTTTTTTCGGTTATCATTAAAATCAAGGTTAAGTTTACCTTTCAGACATGTATGCTCGGAAAAAACAGGTATAAGTTTTGAAGAAATGCTTTTTGTAAAAGGACAATAAATGCGGTACATGATACAAATTCATTATGTTTTCCTCTTGGAATATTTCAAAGCAGTGTTCACCTGTACCGTTGATGTTAGTTACTACAGAGTTTAAAATATGACTTGATCTCTATAACAGATGGCTTTGAAACCGACAAAGTAACTTTGAACAAGTGATTTTTATTTTGTTACTTATATTTTCATTCTTTTCAATGAAGTACACTACATTATAACCATAAAAATTCACACCCAGAAAATGTACCTCTTAAGTTCTAATATGACACTAGTGACAACTATCAAAAAGATTAGGTTACATTTTAAGGACTATAATGTAACAGGAGGAATTCCGTTGTATGCGTCACTGGTATCGGTTAGGAAGCAGTTTCCAACGGTTTCTTTGTTGGCGGACGTCGTATGGTAATTTAGCTTCCTTCCCCGTGCCCGCAACCCCATAAATTAGGTGCCAACGCCCGGCCTCGCCGCTGAAAAATTACCAACTTCTACGGAAATTGGTATAAATATACTAGATGAGTGTAGGAAAGAGTGTGGCATAGCAGATAAATAATTTCACGGTTACTTTAAACCTATGGATTCTAATAGTGACATGATGCTGGTGTAGATGGTCTCTTGGAAGAACAATCTACTCATTTCTAGTCCTTGAATATATTAGAACAATATAAAAACTTTAATGTACATTTGTAGAAGACTTTATGTGACTGCAACCACAAAAATCTCAATATGTGTAATATATACATACCGATAAAAATATCAAGCTAATTAATGTTGACTAAACTAAATGTCTTAAAATTTATTGACACGAAAGTAGATTGTTTATATATTATTAAAAAGTCTAGAGATTCTTAAACCAAAAGAAATTTTAAATCTAACTACTCATGTAATAAGTAATAAATATTGAGCTATTATAATAATCTTCAAATAAATAAATTATTGTTATTAAAACATATATATTGATAACTTTATTATTAAGAAACAAATATTTTAATATGAACAACAAAGCAAGTAAAATAATATCTAATATGTGACAAAAGACAGCTATGAATGTTCAGTTAATAAATTTAAATAAAACAAAGCAGTAGAGTACTACGTCGTTTGGAGAATTTATGACTTACAAGTAATTAACAGATTGTGGACGTACAATGAATTATTGTTACAATAAACTAAAATATAGAGTGTGGAGTGCTTAGTAGTTGAACCGTAATGGAAAACAATATTTTCTATACATTTACTGTTAATGGACTTTCGTTTCGTAATAACGTTAACACTGGGTTGTCGATGATAAAACAGTATATGCACAGATAAATGAAACATCTATTTGATTCAATTTACTCATAACAAATCTAAAAATGAGGTCTGTAATAATAAGTTTATCTTTTTATATCAACATACCAATAAGTAATGATAATCAATATATAAAACAATGATTAGAGTAAAAAATATGTTTTATTTTTCAACATAGTCTCGTAACAAATTAATACACATAGTATATCTTTATTCTAAACCCATGATTCCCATAGAGAAATCTTTGTCTTGGCCCTCCACGCCTCTACAGCGGCCATCACTTCACTATTATCCTCAAATTTCTTACCCGGAAGTTGTTCTTTAAGCCGAGGAAAGAGATAGAAGTCGCTGAGAGCCAGATCTGGCGAATAGGGAGAGTGTTTAAGCAGTTCGAATCCTGTTTCTTGAATTGCAGCCATCGCAACTGCGGTTTTGTGACCCGGGGCGTTGTCTTGGTGAAACAGCACTCCAACTCGCAGTTTGCTGCGTCTTTTTTCTTTGATGACCTCTCGCAATCTTCTTATTTGATCTGCGTAGTAAGGACAAGTTATGGGGGCTCCTTTTTCCATATATTCCACATGATAATTCATTCACCGTCCCAAAAAACACATTGAACTTGACACCTTGAATTTAAAAAAAAAATCTTGATCGGCCTGCAACTTTATGAGATTGACCCTCGAAATGTCCAGTCGTTTCTTTTTTTGCTCGTCGGTTAACATTCTCAGCACCCAATGCGCCATGACTTTTTTCATATGCAATTCATTCACAATTATTTTTTGAACGCTGCCATATGAGATCTCTGTGACCTCAGCAACATGCCTTACGGTCACTTTTCGATCGGCCAATACGATTTGTTCTACTTTTTTTACGTTGTTCTCTGTCAGGGACGTGGATGGGCGTCCCTCGCGGTGTTCATTTTCAGTGGATGTTCTGCCCAGTTTAAATTTCTTTGCCCATTCGTATAGACATAGGCCCCGCCATAGAAAGAAAGTTTTGGTCTCCTATATTACACATGGGCAGACTGACGGACATTCGATATTAAGTAGAAAATATATTGTGTATTATACAATTCAAAATTGTAAAGAGGCTGGTCTCTTTACAATTGTTCTTCATCGACGCGTGAGTATTTTTTTGATCTTTTTTTTTTGTTCTTTGTTAAGAGCCTGCCAAAGTGATTCTACTCTGCCTGATGGAAAGCATGAATAAAATCTAAGAGTTGTGGTCACCATACTCATTGCAAATGCGGACAATGCAGTATGGTGTGACCCACACTATGATGGCTTAGTGAGATGCTTTTTCACACCCCGCTTGGGCTTACACAGTTACCACGATAACTGTCACCCCTGCATCAATGGGCCTCCGGTCTTACACTCACCAACGAAACACGTCAACATGGATGCTGGCGTTTTAAGTTGGTCTTCAAAGTATATGATCTTAAGTTGAAGGACCATTTTTAATATTTCGTTAAAATTCTTATAACGTTACGATACTATAGTACTGTTTAGACATGAGCTTATAGAGATCTAAGCTGTTCCTTAAGAGTATACATGGTTTAGGCATATTCAATTTTATTTAAATACAGATGCAGTTACTAAAGACTCGAGCTAGGAAAGTACGCATATTTGGATGACTTGTCCTGAAATGTTGAAATGGGAAATTCTCACATTTACACAGCAAGCGTGCTTGTTCTGTAAGGTATGCTTGCCTAGATCTGGAAAATGAAGTCAGTTTTCTTATTCACAACATTCTTACCCATTTCCTTTAAACCTATCTTCAATCTAACGAGCATAAGATTCTGATAAGAAAGTCTGAGTGACTTTTTCTTCGTTTTCAAAGACATTGTATGCACTGAACATTATACTATGCAAATGACTATTGGCCTTCTGAGACCGTTTCTTTAGTGTCGTACAACACTTGCTTTTTAAAGCCCCTAGATGTTCTTTTTAAAGAACAATTGTTTTAAATACTTTTTATAGCGGATGTTAGTCCAAAGTTTTTTTATCGAGTCGTTAATGTTCATCCGTAACATTTTATATGTTTATAACAAAGTACGGAAGATCTAAGCCATACCCTTATTTACTACGGTAAAAGATTATTTCTGTCTCCTTCTCTGTGTCTTTGGCAAGGTGTAAAATGCAAGAGCAAAATTAACTAAATCGTCACTTCATCAACAGTCTTGAGCAGTCCATTGCTGAACATTGACATCTATATAAAATGAAGGTTTTGGCCTATAATACTTCGTTGCGCTGGTCAGACAGGTTAAAATAGGGTTTGTAACAAGCTTTCCTCCTTTTTGCAGTGTTATTTGTTCTGCGTACTAGTCCCTTGATCTGAGAGTTCGTAGCTAACATTCTCTTGTATTTCTGCACTTCAGTTAATCACCATCTTAATCATTAGTCCAGATATAAAAAACACGAATTTTAACAAACTTCTTTCCTATTTTCTCTTTTTCAGGTTTACATGGTAAAAAGATAACAAAACGTTTTTATATATGTATATAAAGTATACAACGTTTTTCCCCAGTAAATCAAATGTTACCACTAAATTTAGATGGTGTATTGATCTGGCATAAAAATATCCTAGTCGTGTAGCCCAATTAAAGCTAACATTGATCCCGTCTGCAGCGAAACTCGGCTGCACTGGAAATAACCCATGCGATCGATCGAACGACATTTCAAAATTTGACAAAGCATGATAATGTTAGGAAGTATTAGTGTTATGCAGTGTACGCCATTTTGATAACCACATATTAGAAATGAGTATGTCTCGTAGGTTCTTTAAAACTTTAAACATATTACAAAATCTAAATCAGTAGATTACGGTACGGTATTATAAGGTCTATATTTAAAAAAAGAAAAAGCCAACATTAATGAGACTATGAGTATTAATGTAGGTAGATGTTTACCAGGTATGAAATGAGGTTCCAAATGACTGCATGTAATTAAAATATTAAATTGTAAGAAAATGCAAAAAAATCGTTTTAAAAATTATTAGATGTGCAACTGATCAAATACTTCGCAGTTTAAAATATTTTATTGTCCACCTTATTTTCAATGTGTGTACAACTATGAAACCTGATTTTTTTGGTTTTAGAGTGTATGTTTGGTTATGAAAAATCTAATCAAATTCCAATGGCAATATTTTTTTTTTTAACTATCACACAGTCATTTGGCCTTAATTGTTGCAAAGTTCAATGTAGCGTAATTCAAGAAGTCTGAGCTCTTATTATTAAGTAAATAGTACCTTAAGTACCAAATTCACATGCGCCTAAATTATTCATGTAATCTTGGCAATGAGCGGGACATCTCATCCATTCTCCTCAAGCAGATTGGCAGCCGTTTCACTCTGTGATAGTTTAAGATTACGTGCACCAAGCTCCTGGCAGGCATTGTCGATTATGGCAATAGTTTAACGTACAAGAATGAATTTAACGTACAAGTCTCTTGAATATGGCTGCTATTCGACGAATTTTTAATCAAATCGATCTTCATAAAATTCCATCATCTAAAGTTAGTTTAAATAGCGAACGGTTGTCCTAAGTTCAAATTGTGCTTTACATTTTAAGGTTCAAACCATTTTCAGCTTTTTCTATTTGATTTAATTTTTATTGTCTTTGAACATTCATTTGTCTGGCTTAGGAGGTTTAGTAATAAGCAGCTTCAACAGCGACAACTAAACGTTTACAGTAAATAGTATATAAAATTACATTTCAATTACTACCATGTCACGTAAATCACATTAATAGATTTTGCTGTTTACGCAAACATGTACAATATTTTCGTCAGGCTTCACAATAAACGTTAATTTGCTGACAGTAAAGTGGCAATGTGGTGCCAATTGCGTCACTGACCAAAAGTTCCGAATATCTGAATTACATCCAAATGTTTAATTAACATGCTTTTATTAGCTACACTTGTATGTTTTTTGTTTGTTACTGATTTTTGTATGCGAGTTTTTTTTAGATTTTTTTTAAACAGTATTTATTTTAATGATAATTATACTCGACTCTTACACTGTCAATAAAAATGATATTTAGAAATAGAATATTTTTCTTTCAGGTGTTCGTACAAAACTATCGATAAATATTTTAGATACTAATAGTTCCTTTGACCCGAATAAATTCATTAATTATTTCTATTTTGTTGTTCTTGAAACAAAGTGAATTTTGTTTATTAATGTTTCTTAACTAAGATATTATACATATTTCCAAGTCGACCATTTTACCGAATGTGTACTACGTCACTACATGTATAAAATGGCTGCTTTGCGATGCAACGGCAAATTTAATACCTTCTTTCTAAAACAACATCAAGGTAATTAATTTAAAGAACCTATAATCTAAGGATTTACACAAATTGATTTGAATTTATACATCAAATACATCACAATACATCAAACAAGAATTTTGTATTTATGATTTAATTAAGTTAAAGTAGCAGTTCAGCTGCATCGGCCAGATTTAGGTATTCTCAAGTACATCGAGACGCTATTTCTGTTCGTATACTTGTATATTGTATGAACGTATTCCTTGCTGCTGTTTAACATACCAACTTAGATATTTCTGGTTGAAATTCTAGCTTAAAATTGCAAATAAGATGTGTTAAAGTATGCGTATGTAGCTACTGTTAATAAAACATTAAACAAATGCTTTTACTGCAAATAAATTTTCCTTTTTTTGTTGTAAAATTAAAACTGTATCTTTCATCAATATTAGGAATCGATCCAACTCTGGTCTTCCTTGAGATTTATCGCCAAAAACACTATGGCAATAATGCGATATAACAGATGTTTTTTTCATCTCGAGGTGCCCTCTTTAGCACTACAATATAGCCGCATTAGTTATATAAGTACTATAATTATGATTAGTTTAGTTGCATGGTAAATAAAATACTGATAACACAAGTTAAAAATAAAACTTTTCTAGAAAAAAATATCCACATTTCTCTTTTCTACAGGTTTTTTAAATATCGATCTCTATAGCAGAGTTTTTTTAAACATACTCGTATTCTCCTGAATTCAGTTTTATTGAGTTTAGAGCAACGAGGGCCGGTTTGCGCCGCCGCGTATCAGATTGACATGTAATTTTGTGATCGTACTGCACTGCATTTGCTATCGTATCTTGTTGAGACGGGATCAAAAGTAAAATATTTTACAGTACAATATTACTTGGGCTTTCTACAATAATAAATCTGATAAATTGAGAAACAGCTAGGTATTTTATTTATTTTGGAAATGCAGACAATGCTGTACACTATGGCGGCCTAGTGAAATGCTTTTTCACGTCTCACTTGGGTACGTAAAAGGCATGACAGTCTTCGTGAACTATCACGGTACGTACACTGGTAAGACTCACACACTGACTACGATAACTGTCAAGTCTGTGTCAATGGGACTCTAATCTCGCACTGACCAACATATGATATTTATATTTACAAAATAGAAAAAAGGGTGTTTAATATGTGAAATATTTGCACTGAAAAAATGTTAAAATTAAACATAACTAGCGTTGTGAATTAATTGATATTGGCTGAATAAATTAACTGGTAACCTTTACAATGTGCTTAAGTATAAGAAAAGATATCATTACATTACATAGGAGTGAATTTCTAATTATGCTTGTTTACTAAAATATACGCTAAAGAAGTATTAGATATATGAGAACTCTAATTCAAAGTATATATTATTCTTACGTCTACCTTTTTAAGAAGAAATGCTTTAAACGTATACACAATATTATGTTCTCTCAATTGGAAAATAAGAAAAGTCTACCAAATTTCGTTTGTATAATATTATTTATGTTTTCACGACCTAAATCTTCATATATTAATGATTTTAATATAGACAAACCGTTAAAAGTATTTTTTTGTAGTTTTCGAAGTAAGATACAATGTGCTACAAATACTTAATGTCTTAAATCCACTCTCTTCGTCTCGGGTGTTAAGTACGAGAGAGCAATTTCCCATTTTCGTGTGCAGTAGTCTTGGATTTGCTACCTAAAGTATTAATCCTCTACTACACGGAAATGCCTAAGATATTTTTTTATCGCCCTTAGACTTTCACATTCTCCTAATGAATCAAAATAAAATTTGTTTTTTTGTCGCTTACGCTTCAAGATGACAGCTTTTACTTTCTTAGGTTTTAAGGTTCAAATTCTGTATGGAATCATGCATCGGGTACGGAATAAGACGTAGGAAGTCCTGAACCGTAGGATACGGTACAAAAGGATCTGGAACCTCCTCACTACCACGAAATATTAGACAAATCAAGGGTAAACCTCATATTCTGCAATGGAATTTATATGAATTTGATGTCACGTTGCATTACCTTTTTGGTTACATTACCGGTTGGAAAACCGACGAAGTACATGTCTACTATACTACTATATTGTTAATAGTATAATACGGTCTCATACACACATGCTTTTCATATTTTTGTTCATAAAAAAACTGAAAATTTTCACATTCAACATACCTCTAAATGAAATTATGAAAGTAAAACCGTCAAACTAAAAAATCGATATGATTCCTCAAATACAGATAAAAAATATTCAATATTTTGAACTTCCGAATGAACTTGATAGTGTATATTATCGTCGAGGGCTCTTAGTAGTGGTGCAAGCATAATGTGGATTATACGGGACGTTCCACGATGCGCGAAATAACAACTTAACAACCTGCTCATCGTCTTAATGTCGGAGTGAAGACATACCCGACACTCATAATAGAAGATTGCTTTTTAGAGGTTACCTAGAACTTTCAAAAATAAGTTTAGTGGTTTGTGATCCAGACTGCTAAATTAGAGGTTGTGGATTCCATTCCTATCCTAAATGGACAATTGCGTGAAGAACGCGATTCTTTAAACGAATATATTTTGAAATAAATAAAAAGATATCACGCATCACACATTTATCGATATAAGTTAACTGTAATAATAATAAAGACTTCAGCCGTATCAAAACGATACGTCAAAAATTACTTCTTACAAATAATATAATTTGAAAACCAAACAGACGTTAAAAGCATACATTACAATACTTCAACGCAAGAGGTATCCGTGAAAAATTGCTCAAGTAGATTTTATTCCTTTATAAAATCGTACCCGGTGACTTTTAAATAAGACCTTGTTACAAGGTGTGATATTTTTAAGAGATACCCCTCTAACAGCTGGCTCGCGAACGTTTTCATATGTAAATCGAATTCGCAGACTCGCCCCAACTCGTCTCGTTTCGTGAAACTTGTTTTTGTTGGTAATGACGGCTTTTTTTCTCTTGAATGTTAAGAAGCACAATGCTGTTATGACTACGTTGCACCTTTGTGAAAAGTTTACTGTAATTGCTTTCACGACATCCTTTTAACTTTGAATATTTTAAATTTAGATTTAATTTTAGCGCTTGAGGATGTTAATGCGTTCGTTATACATTTATAGCACTGTATTCTAGGTTTACATATCTAGGCCTTATTTTTTTTTTAATTTAAAAAAATACACATATTTTATTATGATGTAAAGAAAAATATCAAGTTGTGTCGTTTGGATAGAATCCAAAGAGCAAATATGAAATATTGACTACATTATAACCAGCCGATTCCTGTTTACGTGATCTGGATGCAATCCAAATTACAGCTACACCTTGGTGCTCTCATGTTTAATTAAGAGGTTCACTATCCCTATTTAAGAGCATGGTTTACTTACAGACAGATCAAGAAACTTCTGTTATTTTCTGAGTTATACTAAATTATGTCTTACAGTGTATTATAGTTCTTTCAGTTGTTTGCGGAAGTGAAATGTGGATACTTGAAAGATATATGGTTACCGCAGTTGTCACAAACTTGTCAGTCCATACTGTCACGGCAACGCACAGTCATAACAATTCATTTTCAATTGACCATTAAAAAGTCTTTTATTATTTCTTTATTTCGTGATATACACATATTTGTTACATTTTTAAATATATATAAAAACAAAAATTACACATTTAAAAATATAAATAATAATAGTAGACCACCGACATCGGGTACAGGGACCACGACACCGGTGGTTAGGGCTCCAAAGACAGGAACCTCCTCACAATACGGGCCGTGTGAAGGAGGACTGCCTTCTGCATCAGAACCTTGATCCAACCTTCTAACGTGAGCCTCTTAAGGTGTTGGTCGAGGCTCTTCGCTATCAATCCAGGAATAGATATGATTATCGGAAAAATAATCACCTAATCCACATTCCACATGTCGGTTATCTCGTGAGACAGATCCAAATACTTCAATTGTTTTTCTTTTTCAACTTTCACGAGATTCCCGTCATGAGGAACGGCGATATCGACAATCATTGCGCGGCGCTCTAATCAATCTATCACCACAATATCAGGCTTATTGGCAACAATAGTCCTATCTGTGATAATAGATCGCTCCCGATATAACGTAGCACGACCGTTCTCGAGAACTGGGTCGGACACATACCTGTAGAAAGATACTTCGAAATTGACAAGTTGATATTTAAGGGCAAGTTGTTGGTGTACGATCCTGGCTACTTGGTTGTGTCTGTGCAAATACTCACCGTTAGCAAGACGAGAACAACCGGAAATAATATGCCTAACAGATTCTCCAGGACGGTGGCACGCCCGACAGATGTCAACCGTACTATCTTTCAGGATATATTTCCGGTAGTTATTCGTCATGATAACTTCGTCCATAATTGCACAAACAAAACCTTCGGTTTCTCCAAAGAGATCACCATACCGTAGCCAAGACGTTATTTCTATTATTATTAGGTCTCTCTGTTTATTGCTACGAACTGGGCGTTGCGGAATTAAATATAAAAAATCTATAGTGTTTCAAATGAGGCATTGGGAGAAATGTCATGTTACTTATACGGATGTATTAGTAACTGTAAACTAGTCAGGACAATATGTCAAACTGTCTGAAATGTAATCTTCAGAAAATGGCCTTCTATATTTTTAAACCTAAATTTTGTTATTCTTGATTTTACAATATGCGACCATAATTTTAGTTGCGTGCATCTTTATCATAGTTGAAGTTAGTATTGGAATGACATAAAATGACTGAGTGTTATCTTCATTTAAATGCTGATGTTAATACTATACATAATCTCACTGCATGGGAGATTATGCTTGAGCGAACTTCTACGTATAAACTTTGCTTCAAGTATTTGACTGTCCAGTTAGATTAGTGAGCTAGTTAACATGCCGAACTTCCTATGCTGTATTCCGCTAAACTAAGTATCTAATTTTGCGGTACGTCTTAGATTAAACCCTATATTTCGGTCAGTTACCTTACCAAATACACATATTGTGCTATGTGATGTGTTTTGGCACTAAAATCCAATAGAACTTTGAAAGCTACGTTCGTATTGCGGTGGAGTTTGTAAACTAATTTGACCGATTCAAATGTTAGTGTAACAATTTCAGGCGAGAATATGGTGTTAGTTTGGATTTCTTTTTGAAATTATGGTGTGCGGTTTTGATTTGATACGTTAATAATTAAATTCTAAGTGGAATAATATCAGTCATTCAAATTCAAGTTCAATTCAAGTTCTTAACCTACGAAATCAAACTAAGGAAGTTTATTTTTCACGGTCCTCCGACGGAACAAATGTTTCTAGAGAATTGACCAAAAATTCCATTATGAGGAGAGGTTTACGTCTAGCTATGGATTTTATTTGATTAAATATAAAATAATTTTACACTTTAAATGAATCTTTTAAATTCTAAACTATTTAAACCAAGTTTTGGGGTAAACACTTCATGCTTCTAGCTCTTCTATCTCCAAAGAGTCGCAGATCCGAATAATTTTTCCACCCCGTCAACAAAAAATATTGTTTAATTAAAACGGTTGTTGGATTAAACTCGGTTACTATAAACATTTTCACATAAACTTTATCCTGCGCGTCTCGTGTTTCTATTTTAAGTTCACTTGGCGAAGATTCTCCAGAACTTTTGACCCACTAGCAGAATGCTCAGCAAGCTTTACTTCTCAAAAGTTGTCTTTAATAGATATTGCGGTAAATGTTTGTAAACCTTTGATGCCACCAATAACCGGTATATGTTTGCTATACCAGTAGTATATAGTATATCATACATTTCAGTTCAGAAAAAGCTGTGCTGTAGTCTTTTGGGATAACTGATGGTGGTATGAACCGCTGATTGGACCACGGGCCGCCACCTCTGGAGGTTATTTAATTACTGCAGTATAGAATGAGGGAACGATCTAATCGCATCAAGGTTGAAAGGGAAAGTATTTTTGCCCGGGATAAGGCTTCACAAGGCGTGACGTCGATAAATTATTTATATATATGTATTTCTGCAGATAATTTTTTAGCGATATTTCTAAATATCGAATTTTAGACCTACGGCATACCAGCCCCAGTCATCATGTTATCTCATCAATGTTAGTCTAGATTAACGACCCGAAGCGCCACACTATTGCCGATCGGTTATTTGGGTAGGTCGTGGCAATACTCAAAATCACCAGGCAGATACTAAAAAATTTGCTCGATTATAGGTGAACTTGAAACAACATCTTCCTTCCTTGACCTTCCTTCGTGGATTGTTAAAAGCCGTTGATGACGATGAATGGTAGTGTAGTGATAAACTTAACTTTATATTGCCGTTTAAATATGAGCATATTACATTGAAAAATATCAAGATGACCTATAGCAACTACAGTCTTACACTTGCAAGATGGTCGTTTAGTCTGTGTGTCATTTAAATGTATAATTCAGGAGACAACACGTTAAAACGACAAATTCAGTCCTATTTGCGGAGTTGAATTTCAACGATATTGAATTTCTACTTCATAAAGTATTCTGTACCCAGAAGTCGTATGCGAAACATATACTGGACACAAAATGTATTAAGTGCGGTTTTTGAGTAGTATCTGCGTCAAAGGTGTACTGAAGCGTTTCTTTGAAGGGGTGTGAATACCTTGAGTGTTGGGTATTATGTTACATCACACATATAAGTTTTGACATTATTTTTCCTAGACCGAGGGAACATATATTGATAAAGTACTTGTAACTTGTAAGGAGAATAATCTCAAACTATATTAAAATGAGCTCCATATCGATTATTCTAAAAAATAATTTTCTTTAGTTTTTTAAATAAGTTGTATTTACCGGAGATAACTGACCATAGTAGACAAAAACCTCATTTCTATGGAGAGGGTTATGCCCAGCACTAGACTGTTGAAGGTTGTTGTTGAAGATAATGATCAAGCTATTTTTTACCATTCGCAAGGTCTTAAGAACAGTCTTGTCTTGTCTTGTTTTGTCTTGCCCTGCCTTGTCTATTAAAAACTTTTAGACTAATTCTAATATTAGTGTAAAAGATCTTGTAAGTAATGATAACTCAAATAATAATGAAGATAAATATGTTGAAGTAAGAAAGTAAAAAAAAAAGCGAACTCCAGTCTCTGGGTATGGTAATCCGGTTTCACACAGTTCCGTTTCTTGTGTTCCAATCACGACCGAAATTTTCTCTGCTCTGTGTAATGCATTCCTTACCGAAGTCAGGAAGTTCCCAAACCGCTGTTACATTCAAGTTGAAAGTACACGAACTTCTTCGGAATGAGTAGACAGAACTGTCACAACTCTAGTACCGAGTATACGAGTATATATTGCTCATTTATTATTTATGTACATTTATCTAGACATCAAGTCTAGATAAATGTAAATAAACAACAACAACTTGTATTATAAATTTAATATCTCTACACCTACCGCATCCTATTTCTATATGACCTCATGACCAGAAGATCGACTAAAAGTGAATGCCTTTTGGTACTAAGTCTGCCTTTGTACAAGTAAAATAAGTTTAAATAAATAAAACTAAACTATTGCCTAGTTCATAGCCAATAACTTTACCATCTCCATTACTTACTCCCTAAACATCATAAATACAGCAATATTCATCAAGGAATGCCCATTATGGCGGTTCTTATTGAGCCCTATATCCAAGCATAGATACCTACTTCATAATAAAGTAATGATGACATAACACGCCAAACACCAATATTACAAAAAGTACATCTTCCCCGACGGGCAAAATCACAAAAAAAACGTATAGCCATGTATACTTTTGTTTCATGAAGTTGAGAATTTAATCGAGCCCACTGTGGCGTAAAACTTTTTTCGGGGCACCATATTTTGTAATAATTTTATCACTTTCGTCTCAGAGGAAATTCGGAGAGTGATCCGGTAATTCGGAAATGTTATGAATCGATAAAAAAAAGTGCTTGGGCAACAGCTACGTCGAAACAATAATTATGCAGGCACCTCTTTCGTAAGCGGTTATACCAAGTATTTCGTTATTTCATTGTCTCTAACACAAATACAGTAGATTTGTTGTATTGTTATTGTACATAGCATAGGTATATTAAAGTTTTAACCATTTTATCAAATACATATCTATTCCTAGACATTCAAAACTATTTAGAGAGTTTAAAGAGCTTTAGTTATGGAACGGCGGCATTTTTTATTCAATTATCACACAAATTGGCCCGTTCTACATGTTATTAGAATAGAACCTGGTAGTGACACTGGAATGTCCGAACTCAAATAAATTATTTGTAGTACTGTGAACCTAAGCTGTATTTTGCTATTTACTTTTAAGCATGCTGACTATATGACTGCACGGTTGCCCTAATGGTTTAAGCGATCGCCACGCCGCTCTCTATTGCGCTGAGTGTTGTGGGTTCAAATCCCACATGGGACAACACTTTGTGTGATCCATAAATTGTTGTTCTGAGTCTGGGTGTTCTTTGTGTCCCTTTCTTGTATGTTTGTAAAGTCCCCCGCAACACAGGATTTATTCCTAGAGCGGGCGTTGTCTTTTTAAAAAAAAAATATCTGAAATATTTGATTCATGTGAGAATACATATGTGTTATGTATTGACTGCACAGTTGGTCGCCACGCCGCTCTCTACTGCGCTGAGTGTAGTGGGTTTTAACCCCACACGATACAACACTTTGTGTTGTTACTATTTGTTGTTCTGAGTCTGGGTGTTCTTTGTGTTGTATGTTTGTAAAATCAAACACATAATTTGTTTTTTTTTTTAAAAAGAAAATGATGAAATGAAGAAAACAGAAAATAGAAATGCTATCAAGTTTCAACTATTAACTCTGTACATTAAACTAAGATAAAGTAAATGTAAGTGAGTTTTACGGATTAAAAATTCTCTCTAAATTATATGTTTAATGCTGAAATATTGAAACAGAAGCTCTAGAATACGTTTATTTTCATTCATTATTTACTAACAGTTATTCGAAATTTATTAAGGTATTTTGCCGCTCTTCTTTGTCACTTATCATCTTCGTATACGCAGTCATTTTATTTATTTTCAAAGTTTTCGACTTTTTATTTATGACCTGACGGCATAACCCCTCAGGATTGTGATCGAATACATCTATAGAAAGTGACTCACCAATAAGAAAAATACTAGTTAGATACTAAATCGTTAAAAAAATGTATAAAGAGTAGTAATCGTATATTGTAGACCACGAGTAACAACTTTCAAACCATTACTTTTACCACTATTGCATAATAGCACAATTCAGTTCGAGTACACTCTAGTGTCATTAAACTCACGCTATGACGGCATAACTGGTGTTTAGTTAGTGAATAGTATTCAATAACGGGGTAACAAACAAAAACGATTTCGAAATCAACTTTTATAATTTAATTGGCTCAAAGTTAGGTGGTTTACAGTTGTTCCCTGTGCGTGTTGTATGTAGTGGAAAACGTTTCAGAAAAACATGCCTAATTATTTAGTTTATTGTTGTGACAGTTCCGATAAAAAAAGTAGCAGTATATTGTTGATAGAATTAACACTTTAATGACATTATTAGTATCTGTAAACAAGATTGGAGTTCACGTAATAATAAATGAGCTAGGTATAAGCAAATATTCCACCCTATATCACACGGTTCTCATTGCTTCAGTAATGCTCACAAATTAATGTTAGTAAATTTTGTTAATATCATAGCTACTATGTATACCATATTAATATCTATCAGCAATCAGGTTTTTATTTATATTAATAGCCTTAGTAAAACTAGAATTTGCAATAGACGAAAATATTTTTTTTCTTTTCTTTTTTTTTTGGTATATTGTATATATATATATATATTAATGGCCTGCCAAAGTGACTCTACTCTGCCTGAAGGAAAGCATGAATAGAATCCAAGAGTTGTGGTCACCATACTTATTGCAAATGGAGACAATGCAGTATGGTGACCACTATGGCGGCCTAGTCAGATGCTTTTTCACACCCCGCTTGGGGACGTAAAAGGCATGACAGTCATCGTGACAGTGTAAGGTTTACGCAGTTACCATGATCAATGGGCTTCCGGTCTCACACTCACCAACGAAACACGACAGCACGGATGCTGGCGCTTTAGGTTGGTCTTCTGTGGGAGGGTAGTACTGCCACGGACGAACCGGCCCGCTTGTACTGAAATTAGCGTGGCTCTACTACCTACAGATATTTCATACATATTTAATTACCTGCTACTGTTGTGTTGTTGTTACTCACGTTTTTTAAATTTCTACATAAAACTTAACGAGGTGACCACCACTCTTGGTTCTATTTATGCTTTTCATCAGGCAGAGTAGTCTCACTTTGGCAGTAGCAATATTTAGACCAAAACCTGCTTTCAAAGACGAAGTCTATGTCCAACAGTAGACTGCTAAAGACTCTTAATGATGATGATGAGATATTGATTTCAGAACAAGAGGTTAGAAGATTATATATACTGACAATTATATAAGTATCTTCAGCATCTTTTTGGGTACGTGTGTACCCAAAAAGATGCTGAAGATCCTTAATAAATTATTAGTTTGTTCAAATGTTTGAGTATAATCATATATTTACATTAAAACTTAGGTATATAATTACCTCATATGTCAGATTTCAAGCTGAGATGTTTGAGATGAAAAAAAAATCAGCTGAATTGATAGGCACTCGGGCGTCGGGAAGCTGTAATTGAGTTAGTGCTAGCACTCGGCTGTTCTTAGAGTGGAGCCATGAAATAGGAAACTCAATAAATCTATTGCTAATAAAATTTTATTAAAGGTTTAAGTAGCATATTAAAACACTATATGAACATATGTATTAACTACCAAAATAATTCTTTAGTGACAAATGTGCCAAATACTTACTAATTCTTTATCAGAATTTATAATTACAACTAGGTACTCTATCTGATCATATCTACACATTGTTTGATGATTGGAAAACGTATTTTGCAAAAAAATAAAAAAGGTATAAAGCCCGCTATCAAAATATAAGAGATACCTTTAAAAAACTATTTATGAAGAACTCCTAGCCTTGAAAATAAATCTGTAAAATGCATAACAAATTGTAAAGTACAGGGCTTTAATAAATTCCTAATGCAAGTCATTGTCATTCAAAGCAATTCCAATGGAACCTAATATTTTGATAAAATACGTAAATAACTGATAGCTTATACAGCATCAAAATCGTCAACCACGATTGTTTCTCGTTCATTTCGTAGCCTCGTCTTTAAGCGTCCGTAGCGGATATGAAATCAATGCGATGAAGAGACGAGAAACGAATTGCGGGAATGGGGCAGCAAAAGTTTGTTACGGACAAACCTCAGCGATAGATGTATCAGTAACATCGATGTGAGAACGTTTGGATTGACATATTCGCGACATATACAATTTAATGTTCGTAAGGAATTCATTACTATTGGATTTCATTCGTAGAGCGTTTGTACATTATAAATTTTCACTACTTTTGTAAATATGTTACAGCAAATATATGTTACTTGCGAGACTTTTTTTAATGTGATCATTTTATTCATCTATAGCTAATAAGGTAAAAAAGCTGAATGTAGCCAACTGAAAACCTGAGATTATTATAATAAAAATAATACAGTAGAAAAAGTAATATAAATGTATACACCTCAATGAAATCTTGCAGTTAAAATCGTAATTAAAACATAAAATCACGCTTTTTACCCCGGAGGGGCAGGTACAGGCATATTAAATGCCCACTTTTCGCCAGTGTTTAGGTCCCACGTAAAAGGTGGCAAGCCTGTTGCCGTTAATCGCCATGTTTTGTTTGCCAGAGTCTCGTTCATCGATCAGCAAGTGCACGACTTGCAGGTGAGATTGGCTTGGGGCTCGGAGTTCTTGGTGAGAACTCTGTGCACCAAATTAAAGTTAATTCACTATTACTGCATTGATATGTTACAGTTACATAATTCAGGAAACATTGCTTTAGGTTTTAAACACCGCTTATGTAAAATTTGTTACCTCCCTAATACATTTCCAATTATTCGACTTTCCCTGACCTCAGTTTATCCAAAGATAATATATTCCTCAACTAGTTGGAATCTCGTATCTCAGAATCCTAGGTATTGATGGCGCGTCGTCGCTGGATGCCGGATTACCTTAGTAGCTCCTCACTTTCTGAGTACTAACGGTACCTGTGCGGATTATTGTGCGGTTTTACCCACCCACCTGTCGGGTTCGTAATTGTAAATACGGATTCACAGACTTGTTCATTCGGCATGACAAGACTTGTTGATTTGTGTTCCTACGAAATGTTTGATAATTCAAATTCAGCATTATTGGTGATATAATAAGATTTATTATTGATAATTTTAAGGAGTTTTTTAAAGTATCTATGTTTTTTTTTGGAATACTAACGTTCAACCGTCGTTTTCAGCACTGTGTGGTTATTATCGGCCATCGATTCTAAACTTACACGAATCTCGGTAATCAAAGAGGCTCTAAGAAAAATCGAGCGATTGCTACTTGATATACGGTTACTACCATTTTATGGTTCTAAGTACCGACTCCAAACGGCAAATGCTCAATGTAACGAACATAAGGCTGCGTTTAATTTGTGTCGAACTTAGTTACCGAGTTGTGGCGTTCAATGAACTCGATCCATTATGGATGACCTATCTTGTTGTAATGAAGCTATTCAACTCGCAGAATTATTTAGCGATCGCGGTTTATATACAGGATTCGCAATACGCTGGATGACTTGATATGTATAATTGATGTGGAACTGATTTATGGATTCGATAAATTAATGTTTCATACATTAAATAATCTACTATCTATTGTCCACGGTTTCGCTGGCGTGTTGTTTCTCATTTTGTCTTTCTAACTTGGAATTTGACTGCCTCGGTGGCGTTGTATGTGTGTATTTTCTATGTATAATATGTATGTGTTTACGAAAAAAAAGTATATAAGAATTCTATCAGACTAGTTATCATAATACAAGCTCTCCTTAATGTGAAACTAGATGGCGTTATGTGTTAAAAGTCCGAAATATTAAACAAAAAAATTAGACGAACTTCCATGTAACTGTTCATCTCTTGTTGTACCCCCTTAGAGATAAAATTTACAAAATTCTTTTTATAGTTCTGCTATCAAAATTTAAAATTTGTAGTCCCAACGGCCAAACGGCTAAAGGTTCTGCGTTGATGACCGTTAGGGTAAATAATTATATGTGTACTAGTAAATACAGTCTGGAATTTATCAATCAAATATGAAACCTGTAAATTATTTAATTTCAGAAACATTCCACAGTTAAAAATAAACCTTTACTGTCATTCGAACAGTAAACAAACGAATTTAAATAAATCAAAACATTTTGGCTATCGGTTCAATTATAAAATCCTGTTATAAAGCAATACATCGTTCATTATTCTCGAATGATATGAAACGCGCGTTCCATTACTGTGCATTACGTATTAATGCTTGCGTGGTCGCGTTCCACACAGACTGTGATGGCCTTAGTATCACATATAACAGCTAGAACTCAGTGTGGGCAGTGACGAGGTCCTTATGATTGTGGTAATTAATGTTTTATGTTTTTGAACCTATGTGGCTATTTCTTCTAGAAGTGCATAAATATGTATTTTTACATGTGTACTTTTGACATGATTAAAAATCATTAATGATTATGAATCATTATTATCAAAAATAAATATGTAGGTATATAGAAAAAGATGATGATGAATGATATTAAAAATTTAATATTGAATGAACAATTATTTTGAATCAAAATTTTAAAAACATCTAAATAAATTTGACAGTTTGCAATAAATATATAAATAGAATATATATTTTTAATAAATAATTAAATCTTGGCATTTTAGTATATACGAGGGTAAGTTTTTAAGTTCGCGGAATGACAGTGAAAAAGGCGGGTAAACGCGCTCTTTTGATGCCTACCGTATTCAGTGACTCATAATTAGTCTGCATAGTAAAATTTGTTGTGATTGGATCATTAGTTATTAAACTATCGTTGACCAAGTATTTTAATCGGGAATGAAGTGAAAAAAATGGAGAAAATTGAATTCCGTGCGGTGATAAAGTTCCTTACTAAGCAAGGAAAGTCTGTTCAAACCATACTCAATGAGATGTCATCGGTTTACGGGGATTCGTGCCCAGGAAAAACAATGGTCTACAAGTGGCATAGTTTATTTAAACAAGGCAGGGAATCACTTGAAGACGACCCGAGGCCGGGGCGCTCCGTTGAGGTGACTACGCGAGAAGTTATTGCAAAAGTAGAAAAAATTGTATTGGAAGATGCTCGACTAAAAAAGAAACAACTCGCAGAAATGGTTGGAGTATCGGATACAACAATTTTTAAAATTTTACACGATCATCTTGGCATGACTAAGGTTAGCGCACGGTGGGTGCCGAGAATGCTCACGCCATTGCAAAAACAACAGCGCGTGGAATGTTCACGTGCGTTTTTGGACCTCTGCAATGAAGACAAGGATGGCGTATTGAATCAAATTGTTACTGGGGATGAAACTTGGGTTCATCATTATGAACCCGAGTCCAAACAAGACTCCATGCAGTGGCACAAAAAGGGCACAGCACCACCCAAGAAATTTAAGGTTTCACAGTCGGCTGGGAAACTCATGGCAACGATTTTTTGGGACTCAGAAGGAATATTATTGATAGATTATAAAGATAAAGGCATTTCTATAACGGGGGAATACTACGCTTCAATCTTAGAACAGTTAAAAGAAGCCATCAAAGAAAAAAGACGGGGAAAATTAACGAAAGGTGTCCTGCTATTGCATGACAATACTCCCGTTCACAAGAGCCGAGTCGCACTGGCTGCCCTGCATAAGGTGGGCTTCGATATTTTGAATCACCCACCCTACAGTCCAGATTTGGCTCCGAGTGATTATTATCTCTTTCCAAAAATGAAAAAAGAATTACGTGGTAAGAAATTTTCAACTGATGAGGAGGTTAAGGAGGCGGTTTCGGCGTATTTTTCAGACAAAGATAAAACTTTTTTTTACGAGGGAATAAAAAAACTAATTGAAAGATCTGAAAAATGTATTCGTGTTGCAGGGGAATATACTTAGTCTGGCCATAAATACTGTTACACTTAATTATAAAAAAATATTACATTTGAATTTCGAATCTGTCATTTTTATACGATTGTTCATTGTGTTTTCTCATTTTGGCGCCAATACATTGTAAAATATTTTGCGATATTAAAATGGTGTGGGGTGATAAAGAGAACCGAATCGCTGTGATAGCATTACACAAAGTAGGTATGGAGCCAAATGCAATTTTTAAAACTCTCCATACACTTGGTATTAGTAAAATGTTTGTGTACCGGGCTATTAATAGGTACAATGAGACCTCCTCTGTTTGTGACAGAAAAAGATCTGGCCGTCCACGTAGTGTTCGTACGAAAAAGGTGGTCAAAGCAGTAAGGGAAAGAATTCGAAGAAATCCTGTCCGAAAGCAAAAGATTTTATCTCGGGAAATGAAGATAGCACCTAGAACCATGTCGCGTATTTTAAAAGATGACTTAGGACTTGCAGCCTATAAGAGACGCACTGGCCATTTCTTAACTGATAATTTAAAGAAGAATAGGGTGGTAAAATCGAAACAACTACTGAAGCGGTACGCAAAGGGAGGTCACAGAAAAATTTTGTTTACGGATGAGAAAATTTTTACAATTGAGCAACATTTTAACAAACAAAATGACCGTATTTATGCTCAAAGCTCTAAGGAAGCTTCCCAATTAGTCGACAGAGTGCAACGTGGACATTATCCGACTTCAGTGATGGTTTGGTGGGGTGTTAGCTATGAAGGAGTGACTGAGCCATATTTTTGTGAAAAAGGTATCAAAACATCGGCACAAGTGTATCAAGATACCATTCTTGAGAAGGTAGTTAAGCCCCTTAACATCACCATGTTCAATAACCAAGTATGGTCCTTCCAGCAAGACTCGGCGCCGGGTCATAAAGCTCGGTCCACGCAGTCTTGGTTGGAATCGAACGTTTCGGACTTCATCAGAGCTGAAGACTGGCCGTCGTCTAGTCCCGATCTTAATCCGCTGGATTATGATTTGTGGTCAGTTTTAGAGAGTACAGCTTGCTCTAAACGCCATGATAATTTGGAGTCCCTAAAACAATCTATACGATTGGCAGTGAAGAATTTTCCCATGGAAAGAGTGCGTGCTTCTATTGATAACTGGCCTCATCGTTTAAAGGACTGTATTGCAGCCAATGGAGACCACTTCGAATAAGCTTTTTATATTTTTAATTGTTTTATATTTATGTATTAAACTGACACACTGTAAAAGTAATAAATGTTATTTGCAGTTAACAATTTTCTTTTTTCTTTATTACAATATTTATGGCAAGACTAGGTATAGAAAAAGAAAAATAATTTTGTGTTTTTATTATTACTCAATACCCTCCATTCCGCGAACTTAAAAACGCCCCCTCGTATATAGTACAGAATAAAATAACTTAGAAAATCTGAATCTATTGTAAAATTATGTTATTATTAGTTACACATTATCTAGAGTTTAAATATAACATAAATATAGAAATACTTTGAATAATTTATCACTTTGCCCAAATCTAGAAATATATTTTAAATGCGGCGCCAATTCTTCAAACGTTTTCATGGAAACCCATTTCGTTGTGTATTATATTCTGCTTTTTATGTTTTCGATCGGCTATGGTAATTATCGAACTGATTTTAGTTCGGCTTGCTCCTATATCCTTTCTTTTTTAAAACAGGTTTTTACCTATGTAAAACTACTGATAAATCTAGTGACCGTTACAAAATTTAGATATAATTTTTTCTAAGTCATTAAAATATTGAATAGAATAATTTAGTTGCTTTTAATATTATACTTCAGAAGAAAACTTACGGAGCGTTTACTAATACAGAAATTTAAGAAATATACATATTATGATGACTTGCATGTTTGTGAAAGGTTTATTCATAAAATAAAAATCAGTTCAAAGTATTTTTTCTTACGTCGTAAACATAAACTTGGTATGTCTGCCTGCAGGCTATAAAGAATTAACAAGTCGTTGCGAGGTTAATGTATACAAATTTGTAATGAAATTCTATAAAAACTGTCAAATCTCAACGAGTTTACAGTGGAATAAAAAACTTTGTCTCAATTAATATTCCTCAATTATAGTTAACATGTATAGAAAATAATTGTTCCGGCTACCTTCGTATTAAATATTTACAATACAAAACGATTTTGTTCCTCTGACAATTTGACTTTTAACAAACTGAACTATTTTTACAGTGGCATTATATTATGAAAATAAAATAAACGACTTCAAAAAGATTGTTTTAGTATTAAAAAAGGACTGTTTGAATTAAAAAATACGTACTTTTATTCAAAACACAAACTTATTACTACATATATACTACTGCTACTATGTACATATATATTAGAAAAAAGTCACTTGAAAAACAAAGCAAGAAACAGATACTAAACAGTTTTGGTGATAATAAAAGGGATGATTACGGAAGTGGCTACTATCGGCAAACAGAAGTCACAAACATAAAAGGGCTGATTCTTTTCTATTAACCGCTTAGGTGCTCATATGTTGGGGTGAAAGGTGAGGCCATCTGTCATCCTAGAAGAAGCTGCCCAGGGTGGCGATGCGAGCGTTACAGACTGCACGCACCCTTTCGGGGCGGTAATAAAGAAACCACGAGGTTCCCACAAGGGAGGGGGCTAGCTACAACCGTAGGTGACCTGAGATACGTCAGGGATCCAGGGATTTTCTTACTAGATTACACCTGGATCCCCAGTTATTTATACCTGAGACAGCGTGCGGTTTTTAGTCGGTTCGACATAACCACCTTACGGTGGTATCACACCGGAATACCTACATTGATTAAGGATTTTGCCTACCATTGACACATATTATACGTTTTCTGCTATTGTCATGATATGTACGCAGTGTTTTCAATAAATATTTTATAAAGTATCTTTGCTACTACGAATTGGCGAAGGTATAAAAATGGATACAAAAATCGTCAAAATATCCGAGATTGTGGTAAAAATGTGTCTTCATCTGAGATTGAGATTGCTTTTATATATAATCTCTTACCTAATTAGGACGGTAATGTTTGGTCAATTTTGAGTTAAAAGATGAAAACTGCCCCTTTTAAACTACAAAAAATGATAAACAACCAAACTACATAGAACCAACAATTGCATATATCTTAGTCAGTACTAGGAAAACATAATTTAGCAAGGGGCGTTCTCAACCAATGTTTCAGCTCAGTTGCTTAGGCAAATCGCGTTTGACACGGCAGGGGCTAGGCGCGATAAACAATGAGATCTCCAAACACGATACTAGGAGAGTATATTCTCAGGCAGCTTTTAGATGAAATAGAAGACTTACGTTTTTGAAAGGTAATGCTCGGAACTAAGTAACAGTTGGTGTTATGTAACATGAGGGCAAATAGCGTGTAATTTGTTTGCGTGGGCTTGTGTTTGAATGAAATAAACCTAAAAGCTAACGTCTATATCGCATTTCATATAAATTTAGAATATGATATGGCATTTGTGTACGAAAAAATATGATATGGTATTTATGTATGTCCTTTGATATACCACTTGTAACTTATTTCAAAATGCTTGTAAATCTTCTAGTAAAATATTTTTTTTTAATAATATTTCCTGCTAAGTGAGTGCTGAAAAGGTTTGAAAAATTGTAGGTATACTGTTATAGTAAAAAAAATAAATAAGATTAAGTTATTTTTTTAAAGCGTGTCACCTTATTTTGAATTCCGGTACACAGTGTTTTGAAAAAAGTAACCTATGATTGGGTTATCTCTGGCACAGTATTACACAAATAGCAGAAATCACAACAATGAAATAAAATCCGTGAATGTTTGAGACTTTATAGTGTCAAACACGAAGAGTAGAACTGAAGTTGCCATTTTGTTTGATTTAAAAGATGCGTCGCATCGTTTTATTTCTGTATTTTTATTTTATCTGTGTACTCTCTATAAGTGTCGCTTTAACTAATGTGATAATTAATGACAAAAATAATATCGTTGAACTGTTATTAAATAAGGGAAGTATTTAAAGACCATACTTTATATGTCATATCTATAAAGCATTTATCTATGACTTATGTGAGACTAATCGAACCAAACTTATCTATATTTTATACCGAAATTTAAATTAATACAAAATCTATAGTCCCAGTTAGTAACTTGTAAACTAGCAAATGATTTTTTTCCTTTATGATACAGGTAGCAAATGAATAAACTGCTGGAAAGTTTTAATGGAAAACTTTGACCCTAGTGTCATATGTGCATTGCCGATCTTTGACATGGGTGACTCTTTTGTTGAAGGTTTGAAATCGTATCGGTCAGAAAATACCGCAGGTGACAACTAGCAAAAATCGATAGCTGTTCGATTTTTCTAATTGTCATTCCACTTTATGTGGACTCAAACTATACATAATTTCCGTTTGTATATAAGTGACAGTATTTACTGTATGTAAACTCGATCATTATACCTGTGTTAATCGATTGAAGTGACGTATAATAACAAAGTAGAGCGATAGATTCGGACAACAGTTTAGTAAATCGAGATGGTGCTATTAACAGGAGTGGAATGATCGTCACTTGGTTCATCAGATTATGTGATATCAGCTATCGGAGCAAACAATTTGAGAGGACTGCGTCATCGTGACAGGGCGTTAGGTACTACTTATTCTTTACTGACTTTTTTGGTGAAATTGTTTCTAGAATAATAGTTTTATTAATTACATTTAAAATAAGTTTTAGAAGTTGTTTTTTTTTGTTCACAATTTATGCTACATAAGATTTAGGAGTTTTTTGAATATGCATGTGTGTGATTTGTTGGTATATATAAATTATGTAGAAAATCCTAAGAGGCAAGTAAGGACGCAAAACTATGCAGAACAATATTAGTGCAAGGAGAAAGAAAAATTGATTTGAAACAAACCCTATACCAACATGTTTGGCCAGCATGGTACAGTAGACCAAAATCTCCATGCTATAGAGAGACATATTTTCAGCAGTGGACTGTTAAAAGGGACTGTGGAAAGGCAGTTGATGATAACTACATGAAAATCTATATACTTAATACTATAAGCGTAATTAAAATACAAATGTTTTTTTGACAGATGTAAAGGAAATAAATAGTTCTGAATTGTTTACACATTTGTTACTTAATTGATTTGCCACCTTTACTCAAGAATGAATACTTTTATTATTTTACATAGGTAATAGGCATGTGGACGGTTACCGCTTCACTTATCTGCTACAATGCTTATAGCCCGAAACTAGTAACCCTCTATATTTGACGAGTTTTACGGCTGCAGTAAAGCGATAAGCTGTTGTGGGGCTCCCGGTAAATTACTACTTTGAACTATTCACCTGTTTTAGAGGTAACTGTTGGAAGTGGAAACCCTAGACTTGTGAAGAGTACTTTGACGGATAATTGCAATATTATGTATGTACAACACACACTACACTTGAATAAAAATACGATCTTTTTAGTTTATTATTTTGTTTTGGCTTTCACAGAGACTGTCTAATATTACTGACCCAGATTGCTAAGTCAGAAGTTGTAGATTCGATTCTCACTTAAATAATTGTGTGACGACACGATAATTTATTGTCTGAGTATAATTTTAAGTATAATTATGTAGACATTTCAAAATATTAAGAATAATTTTCAGCGGTCTTGTTACCATAGCACAAGCTCTGCTTAGTTTGGTACAGGCTGCCGTGAGTGCGATGTGTGAGCTTATTATTATATCATCAAGTTTAAAGCACAGAAATAATGTCGCAGATAACTTCAAATTCAAACAATTCCAACAATTCAAGATTGTATTTTGACGTTTGAGTATTCAGACAGTTTGCATAATTTCCGAACCAATTAATTCTATGTAGAATCTACTATCAAGACTAGTTGCTGAACGTAAGCCAAGAAGTTTGCCTTCTGAATTGATTCCTCAATTAAACGTTAGCGTTCGCTTTTCAAACGTTCGACGCTGTTCGGAAACCGCGAATCATTACCAGCGGACCAATACAGTTTTTTTTTTTAAACTTTTCAAATGGAAATCTTTCGCCTTGCCGTTTAGTAGCTTCGTCTTTTAAAACTTATTTATAAAAGGTTTATTTTAAGTACTGCGGATCTCACTTAGATTTTTCACTGGAAATCTTGCAGATTAAGATAGTTACACTTAAAAAGTATTTCACTATTAAGTATGCTGCTGTTGTATAAATAATTTATTTTTAAAATGATTACCGTCTTCTGTGAAGTGAAATATCAAAGAGATACAATACTAGTATTACATATTTATTGTTATTTTGCTTGAACCTAATATTTTATGTACAAATCATAACTATAGATATATTTTCTCTTTTTGTTACCTTCTGTTCTAATAATCGTATGAATGGTTTATGCTACAATTTTGTGACCTAAATTAAGTACCACATATAAGTGTCTTCAAACCTCTATTAGGCATCTGCTGGTTGAACCATTATGGTTGTATAAATTACTTATTTTAAGCTCTGCAAGAAGTTATGTGGTAAAGCGCTTCTATCTGCATAATTTTAAGATAATCGTCAACTTTAGTCAATATTCTTTTATTTTTGTACCGTCGTTCGTACATGGTCATTCAATTGATATGGTCCTATATATAAACTGGTGTAATGTATTAACTGGTGCACAATAAAGTTTATTCTATTCCATGATATGGTTTATTGTAGGGGTTTAATTTCATTGATCCCCTAAAACAAGCAAAATATTGTATTTTTCGCTCAATGTTATAAAATATGAAAAAAAATTAAATATATTGTTTATAACTACCAGAATAATTAGTTTAATACTTGACTTTACTAGAAATAAACTACATTTACAACACTCTGTTTTTAATTTAAGAACATAAATTTATAACTCTCGTTGCAAGCTAGTATGATAGCAACAGTATTTTCAGAGATAAATATTTATTTTAAATACTTTAACTTATGCTCTATTGAATAAAAATCAGCAAACATTCAAGTTATAAAAAAAAAAAATTGAAAATGACAGTCCGTGCAATGGCGCGAAAGTGACAAACAAAAATAATTGTGTATCACAACGTTTAAAAAAAATGCGAGAGACATTAAAATAGTTTGCGGCGAAACAGATGAACATGGACACTACATCCCATATAATAATTAATCAGAAAATCGAAGTAAACAGTCACCCGGCCGACGCTCATGATTGCCTTCAATAATGCATTGTTCCCAGCACGAAACGTAGGTATTACCCGGCCATGTTATATCGCCACCTGTTCCGATCGGCAGTTGCTTTACGGCATGTCAATTCCATTTGAAAGTATAATACGGCATTCATAATAAGCGTACTGGCGTATGGACGGACCAAACAAGGCGTCACTGCACACGCCATTAAGATATTCAAAGCTGATATGGAACGACCATAGACTTGACATGTATTTTTTAATTATATTGTACGTTATATTGCACTGATGCCGATACTATTTGTAATCATCTTATAAAATTATTATCATATTTATGAGTACATACTTATTACTTGTTTTATGACTATAATTATTTTCGCTTTTATGTCGATTACAATATTTAGTAATCGACGTATAGTAACGTTAACGTCCATTAATAAAATATTTATTCAAACAGATTAAAGGACACACTTTCTGTAAATTTAGCAGCTAGTTCGACATAGTCGTTCTCCGTCTTCGTATCACATATGAATTATACGAATGACCTTTCACTCATAAACGGAATATACTCTATGCTAAAATACCAAAATCGTGTTTACTTTGCTACTTCCATTCAATTTCCATAGATGTTATAATAAATTTAAATTTAGAACAGTGACCAGACACTATTACACGTCTCCTGAAAGGCTAAATGTCGTAGATTAAAAACTCCATTCGAAATTTCAACGTTTCCAAATTTAAAATTTCAAGATGAAGTTATTATTATTGTTGCAGTTAACCACTATATGAAACAAGATGAAAAGATTTGTAAAGTCATTGTAAATCAATTTCAATAATACGAAAAAGTATTCTTTAATGTTTGAACAATTTTCAGATTAAACATAAAAAATAATAGTCAATAAATACCTACTGAAGTTACTGTTTATACATATGTTTGACATACTAGTTATGTAACAGGTGAAATCCCCATAAACCTATTCTCCTCTAGCCTGCGGTATGATACCCGGTCATCGCCCGGGACCTCCTTCCTCCTTAATCTTATAAGCCTGTTGTCGTTTGGAAATAAGAGAACACAATATCCACCTAGCTTCCTACTCGATTTGATTTTCGAATTCGGATAAGCGTTTTAAAAAGTTTATACTCGTAAAGTTTATACAGTTTATACTACTACTAAACATAAAAAATAATACTACTTCATAAAAGTTATTATTAAAAAGCATTTGACAAGATTTACAAGGATTCAACTTTTACAAAAATTATTACTGATTTCCAGGCTTTTTTTTTCTATATTAAGAGCCTGCCACAGTGACTCTACTCTGCCTGATGAATATAATCCAAGAGTTGTAGTCACCATACTCATTGCAAATGCAGACAATGCAGTATGATGTGACCCACACTATGACGGCCTAGTGAGATGCTTTTTTACACCCCGCTTGGGCTTACATAGTTACCACGACAACTGTCACCCCCTGCATCAATGGACCTCCAACGGTCTAGCACTCACCAACGAAACGCGACAACAAGGGTGCTGGCGCTTTAGATTAGTCTTCTGTAGAGGGTAGTACTGCCCCGGACGAGCCGACCCATTCATGCTGAAATCAGCGTGGCTCTACTACCTAGCATAGGCATCTTGATTACGGTAAAGAGTAATAAGTTGTTGATCCCTTATGTCATTATTGATGTGTAACAGATTAAAAATACAGCGTGTCACTAGCCTTTTACATCCCATGGGTGTCGTAAGAGACGACTAGAGGAAAAAACTACGTGAGTAAACATCACTGTAAAAAGAAGGAAAACTTGAAGAAACCCTGTACCAGTCCGTCTAGCCAGTGTTATGTAGTAAGTCAAAACCTCCTTTCGAAGGAGAGGCTTATGTCCAAGAGTGGACTATTAAACCTGTTGATGATCCCTTATTTATCCGCTTTCTTTTCCAATTTAAAAAGAACCAACATTAGTAAAAGTGATTGATAAATGTCAAAGACATCTCAGAATAAGCACGAAAAATAAATCTTACAAAAGGCAATCTATACTTAATAAAGCTAAAAAGACTGATTAGTTTGTCTTTAATTATTTTATAAAAAAATCCTAGTGTTATTTAACAAAATAATCATTTTAGAAATAAGACCACACGAGTTTTATTCAAGAAAACTTGATCGAATTTAGAAGTTAATTTACGAAAACCCACTTAGTGACTTTGACGTGTGCCTTAGCCAGCTCATTTATGACTATGTATACTTGGAATCCTGATTAGATTAATTTATTCGACATTTCTAGTGCCTCAATATTGTATGATAAAAATTGAAGAAAGTGACAAGAATTTCTATCAAATTATCAAGTTTCGACGAAGTACGAAGAATATCGCCAAAATTGTTAATCCTAGGTTTTGAATATATACAAGTAATAAAAATAATAATTATCTCATACGTGTCCACCTAGTCCCATAGTAATCAAACTGATGATATATGTACTTTAATATTTTTAATACGTACATATTATAGAAAAAACACACAGAACAAATAAACGTGCAAGTTCGATAATCATTTAACTTAGTTTTAAATCGAACCAACTAACTCTGGCTTATCAGTCGTAATGCGCAAAACAATGTTATCAGTGTTACTATATCATTGACTTGGCAGTAAAATAATACATCTACACCGTATAATAAACCAAAACCTCCTTTCTAAGAAGAGGCTTATGTCCAGCAGTGGACTATAAAAGACTGTTGATGCTGATGATGTAATAAATATAATGTCGTCTACTACCAGTATTTGTTCAACTGTAATGCTAACAAACCAGTTGCTAAATCACCACGTCAATCTAACAATGCTATCATCCCCCGTTCAGGGTGGATGAACGTACACCTGTACCCAATTAATTACTTTAAGTCCAAGCCATTATGAACAAAAGTGATATATTGTGTGCTTAACGAATTCGTCAATCATATTGGATAAAGTTTTCTGGTTTTAATTAAAAATTGCCACGTTTATTAAAGTAGCAAAACGCATCACAATACTTGGAACAGTCTCTAATGATGCAGATGTCAATTCGACTTTTGACTTATCTGTCAAAATGTCACATTTCAGTTCATGTGGAGCAGGTTTTCGGAACGTCTTTGGCAATTGTTATGGCTCTTTGGAGCCCTAAAAAATTCGACAACACCCTTCCTACAGAACTTCAGTATTATCTAGTACTTGGATTGTACAGGTCTGTGGCTCCACGTAAAAATTTGAATTCAGACGTAACTTCAACCTAATTTGGGATAAAGACTCGGAGGAAAATGAAGGACGTTTTCCTTTATGGTATCGGTGTCCAAACGAACAGCAGACGCCTTATCTATTTGTTCTGTATACCGAGCAATATGTCAATCTTATTCATGCACAAGTAACTAGTGGTTAGGTGTACAGACACTTAAAGTACTTGCAACATAGTGTCACCATGTGCCATGGTGTCACTCATAACCAACCCTATGTGAGCTCTGGTGACCCTACTCACCAGTTAAAATAAAAAAAATGTGTTGCTAAAGCGGCTCTTATCTTTACCGAATGGTCGCTTAGAAAGGATTAAAATACATACATAGGACACCACTTGACCTTTTCGTTAAAATGTATCATGTGACAACCTTAAAATTTGACCTTACAATAATTTTCTGTACTAACAATAGGCTTCATGAAGTACTATTACATTTATTAGTACTAGTGGTCCCAAGTTTACTCGCCAACCAATTACAATGCGCCCCGTTTTCAACTGTTGAGTTGCGTTGTTTTAATTGCGACTAAAATATCAAATTTACAGGAGCCAAATGAAAGTTTGTGTTATGGAAGTAAATTTACAATTTCACTAGTTTTTGCCAGCGGTTTCGCTTCGTTAGCTATGTTTCCTTATCTTCCATAAAGTAGTTCCAGTAAAGTACTTCCAGTACTTACAGTAAAGTAGTTCTATTTTTGAATGAAAGGTGCTCAATGCAAAAATGGTCAAAAGTTCGATTTTTTTTTTTGAAAATGTTGCAAAGGTAGACCTATACAGTCTTTAGACTAACTAAAATATAAATTAGAAGTGTTATATTTTTTTTTCAAATACATTGGTACACTTATGGCCAGTATCAATCGATGACGTTAAATTTATAGGTGTGACGATTTTCATAGGTGTATATATATTTCATTTGTATATCGAACGCTGTTGAAACTTTTTACTGTTGTGATTTTTTTTTCTGACGTCCAATTATAAAACCTTAGAGTTTATATCATAACAGGTAATCCAGAATTTACAATTGTCCAGGAAGAAATCAAGTGAAGGGTAAATAAAATAGAACTCGATTAATTATGTGTGTGTGTGTATTTGACTGCTCGTCATAATTATCGTTTTAACCCTAATAAAGGATCTTGCCAAACATAAGACTGCTTTGTGTTGACGGCAATGTTGTACGGATTATAATTTTGATTGCAAATTTTGAATGAGGTTTAAATATAACATGTTCAATTTAACAATGATTTTCAATTGTGAAATAGGACCGACTCAAAGTGTTTGGGTAAGTCTGATGTGAAGGTACATAAAAATAAATACCCGCCCAGCTAGCATAAGGTTTGAGGTGTGAGGATAAAGCTTTCTGGGTCGTGGTCAGAAGTTTGATGAACGATGGATACAGAACTTATAGTACGATACAGGATTTCTTTTTTTTTAGTTCATTTATATAAAACCAATTTTGTATCAGTTCCAACTTTTACAAACAAACAACAAACATTCAGGGCACAAGTGGTAATTAAACTAACGTAAAAGTAGTTGAACTCCTGATAAGATTTCACTTGTGTAATATGTACCAAGGCTCTTTCACAAGATAATATCGACATTGTATACATAATTGTAAGTGAAGACAACCACACAATAACATATTAAACTCAATTAGGTTCAAAATTAAAATCAATGTAAATAAAAACGTGCTGACAATATGTGACTTAGGACTTTTAACAAAGAATTTAAAGTACATTAATTCAATGTTATTAAAATCAAAATAACAATCAAGATCAAAATCACAAAAACAAAGTTAAATTATAAATAAAATTAAAGTCCAAATTACAATATACAATCAAAATTAGAATCAAAACCAAAATTATATTCATAATTAAAATTAAAAAATTCAGAATACAATAAATATAACAAATATTTTCTTATTTCATTTTTGTATGATAAGGTGCTGAAGCTCGTTTTACCCCTTCATTGATAAATGCGTGAATTTATGTACGCGTGTAAAATATTTCAATATATAGTACATATCGATCAATGGTCTCAGCACAAATCTAATGAGACAATTTAAAAAGTAAAGTTTTTTCCAAAAAACATTAAAAAGAAACGCACCCTCATGGAATCCACTAAATCCTATCTTCCTTTTTATTAATTTAATATAGATAATAATAATGAACGGCCATGAAAATGAAACGATCCTTTTAATATTCATTTGGTTTTCGTGAGAGAAAAAATTCTCGGTTCACTTCCCGCCCCTGTTTGTCTCAGTTTCCTTGTATCTGTTTTTGTAAATCCGCTTTCGGTAAAGCCATGGTCGAAAAAGGAGGAAATGTCTGGAACTGATACCCTCTTTGTAAATCATTAATATAAACAATATTATTTTAAATCGAAAGCCTTGTTAGAATTGTTGATGATGTTATTTTTTTCTCCAGGGATTGACTAAAAATACTATCACAAATAGCCTGATTTTCGACAAGTATCTACATTAGATTGAGCCTATCAAAGATTATAAATAAAATTCTTATTATCCATCTATTGTATATGTGTGTATATGTGTATATATGCGTGTATGTATGTATATATGCGTGTATGTGTGTATGTATGCATGCGCATATCTGATACATCTCGGAATTGCGTTCATTCCTTTTTTTGAGGTTGGCTGGCAACCAGTCATTCAAAACAAGCTTTTTATCGAATAGATAAGGACAAAACAAAAATTAAGTATTGGTATTTTACAAATATAGGTGATAACTGGACTAAACCAGCAAATTCTATCCAAAACCTCGCAATAACAATCAGTGTACTTGAATAGAGCCGAAGCTCCTTTTTTAATTTATATTCCCTTCTTAATACAAGTGCCCCTTGTATTTTGTCTAAAACTTATTGTACTTGTGTCTTGTTTGACCTCAAAAGGTTTGGGATTGTAACGTTATACACAGAATTGTTTGGTGCCTAAACTAAGTTTATTTACGAAAAGGGATCAAATAAAATACTACAAAAGGTTTTCTTAGAAACTTACCATAGATAAGATGTGAAGGAAAAATATGTTGTAATTTTTAAACGGGAACTGTCTTTTGGAACTGACATATTGAAAGCGATCGTGAGATTTTTACTTTGATTCTCGGATTAGGCTAATTGCTATTGCGTTTTATACTGATACTGAAAATGTGCCCAGGAAATACCTTATAGAATATAAAAAATAAGTTTTGGGCTAATAGTGGTCCAGATATTATATACTCGTATAATGAATTCGTTCGGCGATGTAGAAACATACTCCTGTAAGCATGTTAATAAATTTTGCTAGTCTTTTTAAGACTACTAAATAGATCCCTGTTGCATAATATTACAAGTTTAGTTGTTATTTTCAACGCATATTGAACTTTCAAATCAATTAAATCATAATGCATGTATCAAGTCAGAATCCTAATTCTTACTTAACTCATTTTATATAAACGTTCTGATCTGTCTCGATGTCATAGACGAAACACTAAACGGAATAAAAACTAGAAAAACTAATTCCGCTCTAGTATTTATTGAAATATTTAAACTTAAATGTTTCGAACCATAAAATTATAAATTTGCTTTTATACAAAAATATTTTTCAAAAGAGCTTATGTGGATGAAAGTTCGATAACTCAGCTCAATTCAATGGCTATTAATATACATTAGAGTAAAATATTGAGATTTAGTGGTAAGGTTTGGTAAGGATTAACAATGACAGTCTATGAGATTAAATTTAGTTGAATGAGTTATGAAAACAGGTTTTGTTAACGGAGCTTGTGCTATTAAATAGAAATGATTTATAGTAATCGTAATAATTTTGGAATATTTTTATAATATCACCATAATTGTTACGAGGCTAAAATTGTTAGTGATGTAATTACTACTTAATTGTTTTATGATTAGGACGTTGCTAGGTGATGTATATAAAATAATAATTTTAATAAAAAACAACTACCAAGTTAAGTAGAAAAAGAAATAACAAAATGCATTTTAAAAATTCATGTGTTTTTTTGTGTCTTGTGTGTTACAACGATTATTAATATTTTCTAAATTGTATTATTAACTTATTTGGACCATTGTGCGTTCAGTTTATTAAAAACACCATTTGTGTTTGAAAGGTTTATTTAAAACCTTTCAAACACAATCTGATATACGATTGATCCTCCAAAACTTCTGTTGTCGAATATCCTAAACCACAAAAATGACAATCGGAGATTCTTTAGTAAAATAAAACAGTCAGAATTCGTTCATACTAAACCTCTTTGTGACGTGGAAGCAACAAAGCAGTTAATTGAAACAGTGAGTGGAGTCGCGCGGGCTGTCGCGGCATCGTGACCGCCGCCGCCCTGACGCGGCAGTGCTACGACGCTCGTCGCGTAGAGCGCTCGCGCGTAGCTGATAGCCACGCGCCGTAGCCGATAGAGCGTAGTGTTGTACAGTGTAGTGAACGTGTACATAAATGTAATATTTTTTTTATGTGTTGTGATGTGTTGGATTGGAATGCGCACTGTGTTAGATTTTTTTTTCAGTTGTTTGAAGAGATTTTGTCGAAGCGAAATGAGATTTTACGAGCGTTACAGTAAACAGTATGTTTGTAAAATTAAATGAATTACAGTTTTTGGGTGCGAAGGTTAGGTACCTTAAATTATAATCATTACAACGTAAGAAAATTATTTATGAAAGCCTATCTTTTCTAAATAACTTTTCTACCTCAGAATACCTATTTACATTTTCAAATGGTAATATTTCAATCAAAATGTTTATTGAATACGCTATGACGTTCAAGTTTATATACCTGTCAGATATGATTTTATTCAATTACATCAATTTAGGAGAAAAAACGATTGGATAGACGCTGTAGCTCGTCAACATAGTGAATCCTGAAGCTGACAGATCTAGACGTTTTCTTACAATGAAATGTAATATAAATTGATATTGAGTGATATTTGAATATGAATAGGTGGAAGGTAAATTTACGTAGACCATTGTGTTTATAAAAATATATGACTGCGAGGAGTTAATTAGTAATGTAGTTTAGGAACTGACGTAAACTACTTGTTGAGTTTATCATTTTAGAATCTAATTAATTAATTATATTAATTTGTCTTAATACTGGTTTTGAGTTAATATAAACTTTCATTTTACCCGTGATGATCAACGTAGATGTGCTCTTGTCGATACAAGAGTAGTAAGTAGATACTTACGTGACATTTTATGAAGTTTAGACGAATAAAGTTAAGATAACAAATCTTTCAAACAAAATTGAGAGAATTTTTTAAATTTCAAGATATTTGGTTGAATGTTTTAATATATTCTGCTAAGTATTTTGATATTGACAAAAAAAATTAACACGTTTTCTTATACGTTTCAAAAATATTCCATAAATTATATAAATAAAAGCCACTTTGCAGGTACTCATTTAAAGAAATTGAGCGCACTGTTAAATAGTGAATAAATAATATCTCACATATCTAACACACGGCTATTTGATTTTATAATATGCAGAGCCTGTGTAATGAACTAGACTGCTTTTAAACACACTCGTACTATATTATAGATAAATAACATTTAGGCAATGAACAAATGATATATCAGAAAAATATATGTCCTGGATCCAAATTAGACCTACGACCACAGACTAGCAGTTCGAAGCACAAACCATTAGAGCAATGTGATAATCAATAAATCGTGGTCATCTGATTCGGTATATACTTAAGATATATAAAATTGAAACACCCTAATTTAACATATATAAATGACCTAACATTGCTAGCTATTGGGTGCGATCTCCATATAGATAAATTATTTAAAGTTTAAAAAATAATTTCTTAATAGACATTTCTGTAAATGCTTGACAAAGTAAGCAAAAAATTTGATTCTAAAAAATATGCGCAAAAGCTTTAAAAAAAGTTTTTGTAAAAACACGCAAAATCTATTATTTCAAATAAAATGACCCTGTTGTAATATGCACGTACTGCGTTGTAATAAAAACTTTATATAGTGGGTAAAGTCCCAATTGAAGAGATATAAGGTAATGTAATACGTGTTCAGAAGTTGATATAGAAAAATATATTTACTTTAAATAAATATAAAAAGAAAAAAGCTAAGAATAGAATTTGAAAATTTGTTAACACCATTTTACATACATTTGATGTTATATTATCGGTGTGGTCGTTAATTACCAACAAAATGAGGAAATTGAATCAAATAAATATTTTTAAGTTGAGATGAAACTGTTATTAATCCTCAGTCTATTTTTTTAACCCTATTAATGCTTAATATGATGTTGAAAAATCGACCTGAACTAAATTTACGTAGTCTATGAAGTAATTTGTTGCTGTTATCCTTTGATATGGAGAATGATGGTAATTGTTTAACTGCAATATTTTATTTTTAAAAGTAGTTTCTAATTACCTTACATGATGTATTAAACATCCACTTTTTGTTAAGTATGATTTGATCTGTCAAATAATATGGGCAAGGCTATTACTGCGAATAGGGTCTTTTAAGAATCACATATGTAGGAAACTAAGCAATATATTGAAAGGTAGGTAGATTGGTAGATATTAGTTAAATAATAATAATAAGAACGTGAATATTTATGTACCTCTAATTAATTATTTCAATGTTCGTGTAATGATAGATTAAGAATACAGAGTGTCACTACCCCTACTCCTCCCGTAGGTGACGTAAGAGGCGACTACGAGAGCAAACAATACAGATAACATCACTGCAAAGAGACGGAAAACTTGAAACAAACCTTATAACAACTCGGGGTTATAACCGAAAGTTATAATAGGCCAAAACCCCCTTGCTAAGGAGAGGCGTATTTCCAAAAGTGGATTGACAAAGGCTGTTGATGATGATCATGTTTGGTTGTTCAAAAACCAGTATCATATTATTCACACACTAAATCACAATATCGATACCATTTAGCCTCAAACACTTTTTAAGTGCCAGTTAATCGAGACTTCAGAAGCTCTTAATTATTTTCTTTTTACCCTCCTTAAAGGACCATTTTGTGTTTTGATTAGTAAAGTTTTTAAATCTCAATTTTTGTTTAAAATATAAGAAATTGAGATTACATATTGCTTTAGGTGCTAAGTAGTTTGCCGCAATAAAAATTAACATAACAGTGAGAAACGAAGTCAAGATAGGATCGACTGACAGACTTAAATTAATGATGGTCTACCATGGTTCAAATAAATTATTTAACCCAGCCTAATTTCTTAAGATGTAAAAAATAACTATAGAATATTCTTAGACTGAAAATAGTTCAACATTATAATATATTTTAAATATTAAAGGAAACGTTAATAACAAATCATTGGACGAAACCAATAACCAAGTACGTAAATGCACTTTTGCGTAAGTGGTTCTGTGAAAGTATCTAAATTAGCTTTTAATAAAACCACCATTGGACGGCTTAGAGTAGTTCAGCTATGATGTTTTATAAGTTAACTGTTTACTATACGATACTTTAAATATAAGAAATGGAATGTTTAAAAGTAACTAGCTATCCTGACAGGTTTTGCAATGAGCCGCAGTACTCACTGTTGCACAACGTTAATGATAAATAAAACTGATGCGAAAAATGAATAAAACTGTCTCTCAAGCTGTTTGTATATCGTGTTAATTTTTAAGCTCAATGTAGGTACTCAAAGTCGTCTGAATTTTTTTATATTGTAAATGTTATATAAATCATCCAATACCGAATATATGAACAATAACTCAAAGATACTTAAACAATTAATAGCGAGACGCCAATTAGTTTTCAAGTGGAATCAGAATACGATCAATTATGATATGGATAGCTTACGAACATAATTTCAGTAATAACGTACCATTTTTAATTGTAGGGCTTTTCAGAAACGTAGTTTTTTTTTAACAAATGTATTTTTTGACGATAAAGAGGCTATTTTAATTGCTTTCATTGATTACTGTAATTGTGAAGAATTAAAAGCATAAATGATAAATTTATTCAGTTTTTTAACTTCTGACATGGCCGAAAATTTTACGGTACTACGTCTACACATATTTATTATAATTCACTTTCAATTATGGCTTAGTGTTCTTTAAAACTATTTATGCTGTCTGTGGTCATGAATTAAGAGTGCAAAGTGTTATCGTGTCTTTCACTCCTATTCATTCCGTGGATGTCGTAAGAGTCGACTAAGAAAGCAAGTTGCGCGAACAAAAGCAATGTAAGTAGAAGCGAAACCAAAAACAAACACTAATAATCTAAGTAGAAGCCTATATCTAGTCAAATCAATGTAGTCACATACATCAAAGTTATAATTGAATCACTGTTTGTATTTTTAATGCACCAAGACTACCGAAATGTAAACTGATTTCCATGCCTACAAATATTTTGAGTATAATATTTGTAATATGACTTGTTACTTAGGTACTCCATTCTGGTACTTACATTAAAAGGTATAGAAAAGAAAATTGTTTGAGACCAAATTAAATAACGGTATTATCATAAAAATAAAATTAATATGCATGGTCAACGAAGTATGTAGGAGTAGGTACTTCTCCGTAACTACGCCTCCCGCCTACTCCTTACTATTTCTATCTCTTTATCCAAAATGTGACATTTACTAAGAAAGCTTAGTATTGTTATTTATTTTTACATCTTTCAATGGTCTACTGTGTCTAAAAATGTTACAAAAAATCTTTTACAATATTGTGTGCCCTTCAATTGTAAAACCAACATCTCTATTGAATGAAAAAAGTCATGAATGGATACCAACTCGTTTCTCGCACGGTATTTCTACGTTTTCTCGAAATATAGTACACACAAATGATTTCCTAATTCTGTTTCGCGCCAAGACGCGAATTTTCGAAAGAAATGAGCGAGTGTTGCCCGATCGATACCACCTTAGCACGCGATGTTCTAGTAACTGTAAATCTTAACGAACACTACTATGATGTTTTTACATACATATATTTTTTATTTCACGTCGAACATGGACTGGAATGGTTAACAAATGAGAGTCAGCTATGCACTAGTGTTCAGTATAATGTCCTTGGAAGAATGAAAGTTGCGTCCCGGAATTATCACAATCGATATGTTTTAGTGATTCTTTAACGAATTTTAGGTACTACAAGGATCAAAGATTTGTATTTTATTTTTGTCTCTAGGTCGATCCTCAAGTGGGATGATATTTTGTAATTTGAATGTAGCTATTTTGAAGTTAACTGTCTTATCAAGCAGTACATTACTGGCTTTATCATAACAAATCTAAATTTATGCTTCTTAATTTTGAGACATTTATTATAATAATAGCTTAATACAAACACGTTAATAATATTTTGAATAGTTTTCATACATTTCTTAAAAATCTAATATGCTTAATAAATTAAATTAATTTAAAATCACCAATGTTTTGTTAACGACATCTTTAACATGAAACTGTACCCGTATGAAAGCTCTGTTTGCGGTAAACTAAGCTGTACTCTATTACTGACGGCGACAGCAAGGCAATGTTACGTTAACGTCACGTCAACGAGAACGAACCATTGTTCCGTTAAGCATATTTCTATACGTTCTATACGCGGATATCCATCTGCTTCTGTTTAAATTCGAATAAGTGAGGAGGTTAAATAATTTTTGAAGGATATTAAAATTTTGCGCACATTACATACGCACGAAATAGCGTGACTATGCTTTTGACAAATTTCATTGTTGAATTGAAATTATTAAATGTCCTGCTGGCCAAGGACTTAGAAAACCAGAAAAAAACTAAAAAGAAATATGTTGACGATTTACACGTCTCACTTATGGAAACCTTATATGTAATATTATTTTTGAAGAGTATTGTAGTATTTTGGTGGTTGACGTGTTCGTAGCTTTACCTTTATATTTTTGTATGTATGTGTGGTACATATGTATGGAACAATGTTCTCAAATAATACTGGCTACAATTTAAAAAGAAAAAATGAGCAGCTGTAACACGCTCTGTTCTTTGTTTTATAAATGTAAATACTTTTTTGGCAAAGCAGTCGTGTTTTTTAATTTTGTTAATTAGGAACTTGTTCAAATTAGTTTGGGAGCACGGAGTTCAAAGTTGAAAACATTTTTATACTCGATAGTATCTGCCTTAGGGACAATTTGCGATATCTATTGTTTAAATCCTTAATCCAAGTGAAGGTAACATAAAATGCTCAATATGAATACATCATATATACCTGCAGATGATTAATTAATTGGGTTGCGTAGAAGTCATTTAAAGCTTCATTTCTGTGGGTCTGAGACAAGTGCACCAAGTTACCTCTTGCGATTAACTTCACTTGAAAACTACAGTGCATTTACGATTACATTTTACATAGATGAACGTGTTCAACCTTTAAAGTCCTTCCCCAGACTGGACTCTGCTTACTTTTACCTGCTGCAAAAATCTAGTTTTAGTTTTTACTACTCAAGAGTTCACCAGATTACCATGCTCTAAAAATGTTTTAATTTACAGAAGACACTTAAGGACCATACGTCCAGAAACAGTAGCATACTCGTACTGTGCCTAAATGAATAAACCATCTACGCTCTCACGAGCGCAATCACAGGTAGCAGGTAACATAAAATGTATTCTATTAGAAGTTAGCATTTATATCTAACCTAAGTTATAGTTTGTACGTTATGTATACATTTTAGAACCCAGATGTTTATTCCTGTTTTAAAAATGTTTGTATACGTAAACGTATGAATGTAAAAGATAAATACAAAATTACATGCATACATTTTAACTGAACAGACATCGAATCCTTGAATTCTACTTACGAATTGAAACGATTCGTTAAATCGTAAGTTACGATTTACGTTCTGGTTGAATACTTTACAACAACATAGAATAAAGCCTTAAAACTATATTAGTTGAAAACTAAAATACAAAAATACTTCGATCTACACATTCGATGAGCTCTGCTTAGGTTTAAATGTAAAGAGCACTTTATTATTATTATTCATTTAAAAAGACAACGCTTATATTATAAACATATCCTGTGCCGCTGAAAACATTATAAACGTACGAGAAATGGACATAAAGAACACCCATACTCGGAACAACAATTTATGGATCACGCAAATTGATGTCTCATGTAGGTTTTAACCCACAACAGTTAGCGAAGTAGAGAGCGGCGGCGTGGCGACCACTTAAACCGCTATTCTATTCGTGCAGTCATTATATTGTTCATCCATGCACCACGTGTTCCTTATCATACGTATGTAAACTGCCATAGTAGATATAAAAATATGAGACGAACTAGTGAATTGTAAGGACTATGTGCTGTTTTTAACACAAAAGCTTGTTGGTAAACCACATGTTCGTGTGTAGAGGTTCTTCGTTCCCATTTAGCAGTTGCGTGCCGCGCACAGTTATCACGCCTCGCGACCCCATCCCAGTAACTCGAGCCGTAATTTTTACGGTAAAATTACTTGAATTATATTATCATCACGGTAAATTTGATGTGTTCCGCTATTTGATCGCCGATAGGCAAGAATTCATCGCTATTTTCTATAATAATTGTAAAGAGTGGAATGTCGATGAAACTAAAGCTTTGTTGCTTGCTTCGGACCAACAAGTTGAGAAAGTAAGTTTTATACTATTTTCAATAACTGTTACAACTTTTTTCAATGCGTAATCGAAGTCGAGCTGACTTAAAAGGTTGTAATAAATTCAAAAGAAATTCTTTGGCCTAATTTTTTTAAAATATCAACTACAAATACAAGTATATATTCTACTTTTTTTGGTTTATGTCTAAACATCTCACCTAACTCAGTTACAAAAAGGCCGCCGTCGCCACTTGTCAAAAAATGTAACGATAATTTGTCACACAGTTTTGTCACACATTGCTTATTGTCTTTGCCAACTGTACCTCGGCCTGTTTGCTGAACCTTTTAAAACCAGTCCTAAATCAACAGCCATGAGGAATATGTAAATATAAAGGACATACTATAAAGCTGCACAGTAAGCTGTTTTGATTCCGAGGAAATGCTCTGTTTCATCCAATTTACGAGTATTGCAATTTCGTCAAAGCCAGCTTATCTTCACTTCATAGATGACGTAGTTTTTAAGCGGTTACTTCATTTTTTAATGAGCTAAACGTAGTGGGTTCCATATCCATATTGTTCAAATTTCTGTGATCTACTTTGGGTGTGTTTTTGTGCCGGTTTCATGTATGTTTTTGAAGTCTCCGCGACAAACTTGCACTAGATATATATAAGGGAGATATCTAAATAAAAACAGTTGCAGTTGCAATGTAAATATGTAAAAAAAGACGTTGAAACTTTATACAATTACTTGGTTCTGGCAAATGCTCTGAATCTCTTGCAGAACTAAAAGTTTTACTGTTGGAAGTCAATTGCATTTGTGAATTCACACACAAACATGCATTTACCAGCAGTACCAAAATTATCTATCAAATATGGTATAAGATAAAAAAGATAATCAGAATATTATAACTAATATTTATGTCATTTTTTACAAAGTCCTTTGTGTTCATTCCGACCCCAGTCTTCACTGGAGGAGGACGTCACAAGTATTTTATGTTTGACTGAAAAAAAGTATCACCAGATATCCTATCTATTGGCAATATTTTTAGTACTAACCGTTTACGTAGATCAATAAGTGAGCGTCGACATTTGCTCCGACATTATCGCCCTTCTTTCTCTCGGAATCAATGACATTATCATTTCTCATTTAAAAAATGGTACCGGAGTTTGGAGTTGAGGGGAAATTACTCAATTCGCCAAGATCCTTTACAGTTCATTAATTCCCCAGATTGGGCCGTCTGAAATCACGGGCCGGGAAAGGACGGATCTGGCTGTTCTAAGTTGGGCACCTTAGATTTTGTTGAAAAGAACATTGACGATGAGAAAGTATATGTTTGATTCGGGTTTTATGATGAGATCTTTTTAAAAACTAAAAAAGTAAAGATAATTAAATATAATACATGTATGTAATAATGAAAAAATTATGAAAAAAATCATTTTTATGTAACATAAATTTATAAACCAATAAACCGCTTTGTTAATAAAATCGAGGACAAAGATACTTTTTTTATTAACATCTTGTCTACAATATAGTAATGTAATTTAGGCGCCATATTGAAGCCAACTTCGTACAATGAAAAACCTGCCCTTCGACAGCCCCTACCAAAAAAACGTTATAGTAAACTAATTGGTCTCATGACACCAGTGGTTTCGTACTGGTTACCTATTTCTGTAACATTTTATAATTGCATGTGTAAAACCATTTAAAGATTACCATAAACCACGCTATAACTTATTTTAATACGTCACTGAAAATAAATTAAGTAATTTAGATTCGTTGCTGCTGAAAATAAATTAAGTAACAAATAGTTACATTTGAATTTTTTTAAAAGAGTTATTAAAATTTTAGAAGAAAACTTGAATATTATAACTATTCCAGTTATGGAATAAATGATGTGAATAATATATATAATTTTTAAATACTTTATTAGGTAGTAGAGCCACACTGATTACAGCACGAATGGGCCAGCTTGACCGGGGTAGTACTACCCTCTCACAAAAGACCAACTTAAAGCGCCAGCATCCGTGCTGTGGTGTTTCGTTGGTGAGTACGCGACCGGAGGCCCATTGATGCAGGGGTGACAGTTATCGTGGTAACTGCGTAAATTACTCTGCCACGATGACTGTCATGTGTAACCGCCATATGTGGGTCACCACACTACATTGCATTTGCAATAAGAATGGTGACCACAACTCTTGGATTTTATTCATGTTTTCCATCGGAAAGAGTAGTCATTTTGGCAGGTTCTTAATATAGAAAAGAAAAAAATAGAATATAGATGTTTGGCACATTGGAGAGTTTTGCCGACGTGTTTGTGTAATAATAAGCCTTCTTCCGCCTACTAGTTCAACTGATAAAAAGACACAAAAAAAAACTGTTTCAACGAAGCGACTGGCATTGGGTCTCCGCACACCTTTGCTTTGTAAGTTATTTTACCTTTGCTACGTCCTCGTACATAAATATTCGTTACGAAATGTCATCCATGTGGCTACTAAATTGCGTTTCAAAAGATATTTTCTGCATTCTATGTAAAAATCAACCCCACTCCGTTTCATTCGTCGACCTTTAGAAAAAACAAAAACTGAGCAGCAACGTAATTCAAATGGCAATTTAATTTTACATATGGTTGGAGCTAAACTTTGCGTCCAACTTTCTGTCATAAATATCTTTGATGAACTTGGTCTTTTAAAATGCATTAATAATGCGAAAATTAGAAAACTTTCCTTAGAGGGCACTTGAGATTGACGGAAAAAATTGAAAATTTCAAATAAAAGTTAGCCTTAGTATTATCCATCGTTTGCCTTTGGTACAATGAGTATAGTTAAGTAAAAAATATTAAGGCAATTTTCTTTACGTTCGTTATGTGAACATTTATTAAAACGGGAAGTAATATAGTAGTAGTAATAATAATAATAAATTATTTAAAAAAAATACACATTTGATTCGCCACACACATTTCTTCTCTTAATTCTTCTACGAACGAATATTAAACACTTTCATACCAACAATCTGCCACTGTATAATACTATGTTAGAAGGGAACCCCTAAATAAACTCAAATTGGAACGAAATTTGTCAGAACTAAGAAAAACAGATAGTACAATAATACACATATTTTTATGTATATTAAATATATGATGTAAGAATTTCACTACTGACCCCGGTCAACTCAACTCCCTGTTAACTCAACACTGAAGTAGCCCGCTACTTCAGTGTTGAGTTAACAGGGTTAATTTTTGGTTTCATTAATATACATAAAGACATAAAAGTCATGCTTATTTCCCAGGGGGGTCATCAGAGGTCATCAGAGGTTGGTTAGGTCTCCATTTACTACGGTCCTGATGAACCTGTTTTGTTTCATCCATATTGTATCATAAACCTTGATCTGTATGTATTTATATCGAGTCAAACTAAATTTAATTTTTACTATCGAACATACTTAATCCATATAATCGGTAGTTATACATTTAGAATCGAAAATAGATTAACCAGACGCAGCACTCGAGCGCCGCCGTCACGTGGCATATGCCGTCACCCCTGTACTGAAATTCCAATTATTTATTTGAATGTATAATCTACATAATGTAATGAATATAATGTAGATTTTATAGTGGCTAGCAAAGGTAGAGATAGGTGAATGTTAGCATGTAGATCTTAAGTTCTTACGTGCTATATAATTCCTAAATTTTGAACTTTTTTACCATCTTAAAAATTTAACCATATATAGATACATATACTTAGTCTGGCCATAAATACTGTTACACTTAATTATAAAAAAATATTACATTTGAATTTCGAATCTGTCATTTTTATACGATTGTTCATTGTGTTTTCTCATTTTGGCGCCAATACATTGTAAAATATTTTGCGATATTAAAATGGTGTGGGGTGATAAAGAGAACCGTCGCTGTGATAGCATTACACAAAGTAGGTATGGAGCCAAATGCAATTTTTAAAACTCTCCATACACTTGGTATTAGTAAAATGTTTGTGTACCGGGCTATTAATAGGTACAATGAGACCTCCTCTGTTTGTGACAGAAAAAGATCTGGCCGTCCACGTAGTGTTCGTACGAAAAAGGTGGTCAAAGCAGTAAGGGAAAGAATTCGAAGAAATCCTGTCCGAAAGCAAAAGATTTTATCTCGGGAAATGAAGATAGCACCTAGAACCATGTCGCGTATTTTAAAAGATGACTTAGGACTTGCAGCCTATAAGAGACGCACTGGCCATTTCTTAACTGATAATTTAAAGAAGAATAGGGTGGTAAAATCGAAACAACTACTGAAGCGGTACGCAAAGGGAGGTCACAGAAAAATTTTGTTTACGGATGAGAAAATTTTTACAATTGAGCAACATTTTAACAAACAAAATGACCGTATTTATGCTCAAAGCTCTAAGGAAGCTTCCCAATTAGTCGACAGAGTGCAACGTGGACATTATCCGACTTCAGTGATGGTTTGGTGGGGTGTTAGCTATGAAGGAGTGACTGAGCCATATTTTTGTGAAAAAGGTATCAAAACATCGGCACAAGTGTATCAAGATACCATTCTTGAGAAGGTAGTTAAGCCCCTTAACATCACCATGTTCAATAACCAAGTATGGTCCTTCCAGCAAGACTCGGCGCCGGGTCATAAAGCTCGGTCCACGCAGTCTTGGTTGGAATCGAACGTTTCGGACTTCATCAGAGCTGAAGACTGGCCGTCGTCTAGTCCCGATCTTAATCCGCTGGATTATGATTTGTGGTCAGTTTTAGAGAGTACAGCTTGCTCTAAACGCCATGATAATTTGGAGTCCCTAAAACAATCTATACGATTGGCAGTGAAGAATTTTCCCATGGAAAGAGTGCGTGCTTCTATTGATAACTGGCCTCATCGTTTAAAGGACTGTATTGCAGCCAATGGAGACCACTTCGAATAAGCTTTTTATATTTTTAATTGTTTTATATTTATGTATTAAACTGACACACTGTAAAAGTAATAAATGTTATTTGCAGTTAACAATTTTCTTTTTTCTTTATTACAATATTTATGGCAAGACTAGGTATATAGATACTCAGCAAAAAATATGTTAAAAAGTTGAGTGGATTTCAAAGAAAATCGAACAGCACTAAAAGTAAAACCAAAGATCTAATTTGAAAGTCTAAAAAAAGTGTCTTTCTCAATTTAATAGTTAACATTACGAGTATAATAGCAATACATACCTTCTGGTTTGATTGAAGTCGGCGACAAAACGCACTATAAGTAATGCCGATGGCCTATATCAGTTTTATATCAGCTTAACAAACAAATACGATTTCGGTATAATTCATCAGATCTGTATGAATTTTTTTCATTTCAGAATAAACACATTTTCTAAAAAAAATCCGTCTTAATGTAAATACATATAAAAATTTAAACATCCCAATTAAGCATCTCTTCTCTTTTTAAATCGGTTAAAAAACCTGTGTACCTATGTATGCAGGCAGGAAGTTATACTTTCTTAGTGTAATATGATAAAAATATTTTAAAAAATGTTATCCTTCGCCTTATTTTATGTTTGTAGAGAAAACGACACTAATATTGAAAAAAAAAGGTATTCAATAAATTGTAAGGCAATTTTATAGGTAATAACGTATTATTTAATTAAATAAATTTTACTTAAATATCAATAATAAAATTTTAATTAACTAATTAAGGTTTCATGGTATCGGTTTTTCGTGACGATGTGCGCGCGCATTGTAAAAATTTGTTCTCATAATTTTTCCCTAACGCGCCAGAAGAAATATCAACACGTATATCGTGTTTATAATTATTCCTGTAATGTATTAATAATGTAATTGGTAATTAGTATTTCAAATACCTATTAAATATATGTTTTCTAATTATAATTTAATATTATGGTTATGACTTCAAAATATATACTTAGTCTGGCCATAAATACTGTTACACTTAATTATAAAAAAATATTACATTTGAATTTCGAATCTGTCATTTTTATACGATTGTTCATTGTGTTTTCTCATTTTGGCGCCAATACATTGTAAAATATTTTGCGATATTAAAATGGTGTGGGGTGATAAAGAGAACCGAATCGCCGTGATAGCATTACACAAAGTAGGTATGGAGCCAAATGCAATTTTTAAAACTCTCCATACACTTGGTATTAGTAAAATGTTTGTGTACCGGGCTATTAATAGGTACAATGAGACCTCCTCTGTTTGTGACAGAAAAAGATCTGGCCGTCCACGTAGTGTTCGTACGAAAAAGGTGGTCAAAGCAGTAAGGGAAAGAATTCGAAGAAATCCTGTCCGAAAGCAAAAGATTTTATCTCGGGAAATGAAGATAGCACCTAGAACCATGTCGCGTATTTTAAAAGATGACTTAGGACTTGCAGCCTATAAGAGACGCACTGGCCATTTCTTAACTGATAATTTAAAGAAGAATAGGGTGGTAAAATCGAAACAACTACTGAAGCGGTACGCAAAGGGAGGTCACAGAAAAATTTTGTTTACGGATGAGAAAATTTTTACAATTGAGCAACATTTTAACAAACAAAATGACCGTATTTATGCTCAAAGCTCTAAGGAAGCTTCCCAATTAGTCGACAGAGTGCAACGTGGACATTATCCGACTTCAGTGATGGTTTGGTGGGGTGTTAGCTATGAAGGAGTGACTGAGCCATATTTTTGTGAAAAAGGTATCAAAACATCGGCACAAGTGTATCAAGATACCATTCTTGAGAAGGTAGTTAAGCCCCTTAACATCACCATGTTCAATAACCAAGTATGGTCCTTCCAGCAAGACTCGGCGCCGGGTCATAAAGCTCGGTCCACGCAGTCTTGGTTGGAATCGAACGTTTCGGACTTCATCAGAGCTGAAGACTGGCCGTCGTCTAGTCCCGATCTTAATCCGCTGGATTATGATTTGTGGTCAGTTTTAGAGAGTACAGCTTGCTCTAAACGCCATGATAATTTGGAGTCCCTAAAACAATCTATACGATTGGCAGTGAAGAATTTTCCCATGGAAAGAGTGCGTGCTTCTATTGATAACTGGCCTCATCGTTTAAAGGACTGTATTGCAGCCAATGGAGACCACTTCGAATAAGCTTTTTATATTTTTAATTGTTTTATATTTATGTATTAAACTGACACACTGTAAAAGTAATAAATGTTATTTGCAGTTAACAATTTTCTTTTTTCTTTATTACAATATTTATGGCAAGACTAGGTATAAATACATTTGGTGAGCTAATAAATCTCAGCAGCAGAAATAATAATACAACAAAGAAGATGAGGATTTTATTATTTTTCCCAATATTAGTTAAATTTTTATTTTTAAAGTTCCAAAATTAAAATTCATTATTCCATTTTTGCCTAGTTTGTCAAAGGCAATATCAGTTTCGTAGTTACTTAAAAAACAAAGCCAAGATGTCATCCAAAATTATTCGTGTTTAATAAAGGGGAGCTATATTTGCTGGTGTAAATACTTTAAATATACAAGTGGTAGATCTGTTCATCTATGGAGTACTGGTTATCTCTTGGTTATCACCTCTTGTTATATGGTTTTGACGTGTTGTATATAAGTGGCGTGCAGTTGGAGGGCCATATGTTCAGCAGGATACTGCGATAGGCTAATGATGATTATAATGATTCCAATATAATCTCAGCAAGTGCTCCTTGCCCCTCATTCTACAATAAATATGTCGAAGTAGAGTAGCTGTATTTATAAAACTAGATTTCAATTGGTAACTTTGATCCGATGTTTTCTAAATAGTTTTGTTGAATTATTGTAACATTAAATTTAAGGTGCTTTAATAATGATATATTCTACCAGCGCCATCTAGTCTCAAACTAAGCAGAGCTATGGATACTAGACAATTGATATAAATTCATACTTTTTTTGTAAGTACATTCGTACTATATATGGAGTGGAGGAATTGATGTGTGAGTGAGTTGATTATGCCTGACGTGCTACGGCCTAAGTAAGTCAGAAGAATAAAGTTATCCATTGGGGATTGATTCGCGTCCTGTTTTAAGGAGAACGTCCCTAAGAGAGTGTTTTGAATTGTTTAGTGAATGTTTACTTAGAAAAATATGTAAATCAGAAAGAAATTAAGATCGTAAAATAAAACTTTAGTGTTAAAGTACTACTGTAAATTTGTTACGACTAAATAATTATTTTGTAAATACGTAATTAAATAGGTTATTTAAAGTAGTTGGGCACTTTGTTTAATTGAGTAAATCTTTATTGCTTTACAACGAAAGTTGTATTTCGTTTTTAATGTGGAACTACATCAACTTAAGTTAACAATTTGTTTAAATAGTAGCATCTGTTAACTACATAATAGTTATAGGCAAAAAACACATGAACCTACTTTTTTTTTTGTAAAAAGAAATTTTATTGTACACAGGTTTGTGAGTAACGTAGCTTATATTTACAGTAATTTATTTTTTCCCAGTGTTTACACTAAATCGAACATAAAACGAAAATGGGCAAATTGAAAACAGTCGACTTTGGCTCGTTATAGAGCCGACTACACCATTTATCTTCATTCGTCCTTTCAATAGAATTCTCCACGTCGTTCCCCGCAACTCAAACGGTGGAACTACTTATTATTTTGAACAGTACTAGCTTAACGATTTCGAGTGAACGGAGCGCACCTGTCTTTTGCGCCGCTGCCAGAAGTTTGTACGAACACTGCTTCACTTTTCATTAATAAATTCAGCCTGCCTGTTACAACTAAAATTTCAATACAAGTTATCTTAGCATTAGAATAAGATTTTAATCACGTGTTCTTATTTTAAATATTCTTAGATTTTTAATTGCAATATGAATAAAAAGATAAAAATAATAAAAATATAAATTAGTACGAAACTTGTGTTAAAAACTGGAACACACAATTTTAAATTATCCAAATTTGACAGTTTTTCATTTGTTTCCAAATAAATAATTGGTTTGGTACTTTAAACTTTTTAAAAATGAATTAAAAGTAATACGTTAACAATACATAATATATTTTTATAAGCTGGTATGTTCTTTTAAAGCATGGTGCGTTTAAATACTGTATAATTTATATCCATCACTAAATAGTTCAGCTCCATATTTCACTTACAAAGTTTTGAGTTATATTATTAAATGGCCACGTCATATTCACTTGCAAGTATACGGTTTGGTACGGGAACGCAATTTGAAAATATCTAGTCAGAAATAAATTTAAGCATCTTCTTGTTTCACGCAAAATACGTTTGTTTCATAAAATTAGTTCAAGGTCACAAAAAATAATAATTTAAAGAACTGTGATACATGAACGTAAAAAAAGTGTCAATTAAATGAAAAAAAATTTACAAGTCTGCACACAGAAGTTCATTTCGTTTAAAGAAAATTTAAAAAAGTAAGTTAAAAATAATTAACAGCTTTCATGTCACTGGCTACATTAAAATACCTTTCTTGTGATTGTCACAAAATTATCGGACAATTATTTGTAATCAACAATTGGGTCAGTCAATTTCAAAGTCAGTTTGACCTTTTCATCAATCTAGGACAATGATTAAATAAGGATCCAAACGACAAGGCGGGCAAGAAATATTAACGATTTTGTTTCTTAGAATTTATATCAAAAGATCTATTTTTTGGTCAATCACCATAAGCTGACGCTTTTTTTTCCTTTTCATTTCAATTCTTAGAAAAAGGATCAATAGAGACAGAAAAACTGACATAATAAATAGTAAATCTTGAAGGATCTTTCTTAGTTTTGTTAATATCAATTAACGAAGATATCTACCTATATAACATGGCCGACTGTAATATTTCAGTCGTGTAGTGGATTGTATCTACGGCAATGTACGTAGCTACGTTGCTTTCGCTTCACTGAATATATCAAAGTTCATTGCACAGTCACCTCGCTCCAATGGATATCAGTTGACAAATATGTTTTAATTAACATATCTTTACTATGCTAATGTTGTATACGAATAACATAGATAACGATATTAAACAATAAACATTTACGTTCTGACATTGGAGATAATCTAAACTTGACTTACTGTTATTATATCTACAAAAAATGTATCGTGTTATATCGTGTGACAGGTGCCAAGAGTTTAAGAAAAACATTATGCTGTTTGAGGTTTTAAGAATAAGGCGGCAAAACAATTTATTTCATTTATCCTGAATCCAAGAATTTTGGAAAGCAAGAAAAATCTAGAAAATTATCTCATACTAAAACGATAATATTTCATTTTATTTCTTTATTCTTGCTACGTCAGCTAGTATAACAGTGTAATTATATAAAGATGGTTATATTTCGGTATACATACATAAAACGACAGGAGTACAAAGCATGTGAAAACAAACGACATGAATGATAACAATCATACAACGAAATTACACTAAAATTTCAGCGAAATTTCCAGACATTATGTTTCTAATGTACACGCATACTCCTGTTAAGAAACATAAGATAGTACATTATGTGTAACAAACTGTGTAATACCCAAGTCAAATAAAGTCTTCATACCAACTTAAACATGACTTAAACGTTTCTACATATAGATAAAGCAAGCAAGGAAGTAATTGCCGAGGATACTTTACGTACAATTGTGTTGAGTTTCTCGAGTTAATAAAGACTACGTTTACTGAAGTTTACATCGAAATTGATGATGAATATGAAAGACAGAAGATGAAATTGAAACTGAACAAAAGTTTGCTTAATACTGAAATAGCAGTATGCTCGGGCTTGTGCTATTGACATATAGGTTCTTTGCCATAAATCACTTTAGAAGAATACCATATGGCCATTTCATAGGCTCACATTTTGATCATTCGATTTTGATAATGTCTAGTGAGGGCTTTCACACGAAAAATAAAAATAAAATTATACTTAATAACAAGAAAACTTAAGTAGATTAAAAAAAGTGATTAAAATTTGTAAATTGTAATTAATAACCTTTTCTATACTCATGACTTTAACTACTTAACATAAACAAAAATTCTTTCGGATATCTGACGCACAACGCCGTTTAGTCCCAAATTAATCAGAGCTAGCAGAGTTAATATGTGATCACATTTTATATCAATACATGTGCTCGTACAATGAAACAAATATTTGCATTGTCATATTTCCATTATTTCTCAATATTAGTTAGGAGTTATCACTGTATTGAAAATGACAGAGCGACTTCATCGCTATTCGAGATAAATGTTGCAAAATTACTCACATTAATCCACTGATATCAGGAAGGCCCGCGGCGTATATAATTCATTGTTCTGTATTTAACACTCACAACACATCTAGTTGAGTGCAATGACAATCTCCCAAGCGCTATTGTGTCGTTGATGTATCGCATTTCTCCGTAGTTAATTAAAGATAATACACAACTGCAGTATCCGTTCAGCTATCTAGATACCACTACAGTCGGTGTGAGGTGTTGCTATAATTGATATTATAGCACTATTTCTAAAAGAGATTTTGATAGTCAATTTACAATTCCTAGACGTGATAGAAAATAAATTACAAATCTGTATAAAGGGTTATATAAATCCGTTTTAAGTACTCTATTTTATTAGGTATTTTGTAGCTACTCTCCGTGGAATTAAAAGTCGTAAAATAGTTTTCCTTTGAAATAACACCAGGTTATTCCTTTGAATTAACACCTTTAATATTTTCTTAAAACACGGGCTGAAAGTATTCTGACTTTTTAACAACGATCTCTATGCCAATTACAAAAAAAAAACAAGTAATTATACAGCACCAGACTGAGAACAGTAGAAGGTTAACCCAGACTAATAAAAATAAATTAGCCAATGTGTCTATAATTACCGTAATTCAGTAGGCAACGTTGTATGAGATGTATAATGCTACTTTGACTCCTTTGTCCCTTTTGTGACGTTGGCCAAGAGAGAAGCGAAGTGAACTGAATCGCTTCGTCGATGGTCATTAATTTTAAAACAGGTAATGTGGTACAATGAAGAATGGAGATATTTGAATTGAGGTTTTGTACAAAAAGTATTTAATTAATGTGAAGTATGTAGTTGCAATAAAGTGCCGTATTGAACGTATTCATCAGAAAATGCATTGTTTCTATTTAGAAATGTGTATTTTGTGTTGTCATATTTTTTGCGTTACTTTATAACTGAGTTTTAAAAAATAGATCTTTTGTTTTGTCTCTGTGTGTCTATTTATTAATAATAATACTAATTTCTCTTACAATGAAATACATCACTTAATTATAATTAAGTTTGCTATTAGTTGTGTGGGTGTATAGGACAGTGTTCACATAGTATAATTATTAAAAGTAGATGATATATTATTTAATAAATAATCGATAGCAGGAAATTATTACTTAAAGCTTTTTAAAAGCATTCATAATTTAAATGACAGTGTGGAGCTAAAACAAACAAAGTCACTCTACTCGTAGCAACATACGAGTATATTAATTAAACTTATTGTTATTTTCAACTGAGCAAATGACTGTTTCCCTCGTGTCACTTAATTTTATTACCAGACGCCTTTGTCAATACTAGTACACTTTGGTGCTTAAAAATGTATGGTTATTATGATTAAATTACACGTCGACCTTATATTGAATTTGTGATTGATGAATATTCTAATCATACTCCTTGTTGGCCTGATTGCCTTCTAACAAAATTTCCTCATAACACCAAAATATCTTTCAGCTACTAAGCCTAGGAGATAACCGCATTTGTTGTGGGGAAAATCCACTCGCCTGGGAAATTCAGGTCTGTGTTGTATATTATAATTAAATTAATTAAGGAAACTTGAGGGGCTGCTTTTCTGGATACGATATCAAGTAAGATGTATGTATGACGCGAGCAAAAACTTCGTCATAAAATATTTAGTCCGGTTACTCTCAAAGTTTGTTTGAAAGCTGTATTTAGCGCCAAGTATGAGAAATAACTTTGTGAATAGTTGAAAATACTGATTCTGTTTAGTAAATAAATGAAAGTAATTTTTAAGCAGACATCACTATTCGAGGATATACTTCTCAGTAACGACCGGCGGCGTAGCATGCTCTCAGAAGCACGAGCATGAAACACCACCAAACTCCCACACTCAGGGTTGTTTGTGAATTCCTTGTAAGAAAATCTCAATAGCACTTTTGAACCCGTCGCGATTCCGACTTCTTGATTGGCAGTCGCATACGCTAATCACTATACCAACGAGGCAGTGATGAATATAACTATGAATATTTATCATTGAAGTACCTGCAAAACTCGGTAATGTAGGGAAATGAGACGAGTGACTTTTGGTTTATTTATGTGCCATTAGTATGTAACACTTAGAAAAACAATTTAAAATCGCTACCGTCTTTGTTTTATCCCACCAGAGATCAGCATTGTCCCAGCCTTTGTTGGTTAGGGATGATCGCGGCGTGACTCCGCTACAAATGTGCGGTGTTCATACTCCGTTTGTTGGCCGGGCCTTTGATTGACATGGATATTTGAGGGCTCAGGGCTACCATAGTCTGGGCTTGCTTTATTTTGTTAATAAGGACCATTTGACGCTCATTTTACTTGACATTTTATATATATTGTATAGATATGTATAAAACGTAACTTTTCTTTTATTTAGAACGTTATTCATGCTTTTATATTTTTCGCTTAATGTTTGATGTATGCTTTTTTTATATTCTTTTTAACATATAGTTGTTTGTGTCACTGAAAGATGTGACCCTTATTTTTGTTAATTAATCAACCCCTTGGCTGTACTAACTATTAAGTAGCAGTTTTACACTTTAGTTCATACGACAATTGTAGCACTTATGTGGTAACATATAGTTTAACACCTAATGCTCATAGCCTGTAACGTGTAACTCCAAATGAACAGCAAACGAACAAATAGATATAAACAACATCATCAAAAAGCCCTCTTCACGATGTATCTAATCCGTGGCAGCTCCCACATTTACCCACTTAATTGTTGATAACAAGTAAGATACGATGTCCGTTCCGATTGCGATTCCGTAGTGAATTCTTCCTTGTTAGACTGACTAATCGTTGGCATTTCAACGGGAATAAGATTTTGTTACGTGCGGTCATTTGCAGATATAACGATTGATGAGATGCGTGTTTTTGTCTTGGGGATAAATTAGACATTACTTAACTATTGAGGAGAAAAAAAACAAAATAATTTAATATTTGTTCTCGTTGTATTCAATCTACATCAACATACTCATATATCTTCCTATACTTAGTCTGGCCATAAATACTGTTACACTTAATTATAAAAAAATATTACATTTGAATTTCGAATCTGTCATTTTTATACGATTGTTCATTGTGTTTTCTCATTTTGGCGCCAATACATTGTAAAATATTTTGCGATATTAAAATGGTGTGGGGTGATAAAGAGAACCGAATCGCTGTGATAGCATTACACAAAGTAGGTATGGAGCCAAATGCAATTTTTAAAACTCTCCATACACTTGGTATTAGTAAAATGTTTGTGTACCGGGCTATTAATAGGTACAATGAGACCTCCTCTGTTTGTGACAGAAAAAGATCTGGCCGTCCACGTAGTGTTCGTACGAAAAAGGTGGTCAAAGCAGTAAGGGAAAGAATTCGAAGAAATCCTGTCCGAAAGCAAAAGATTTTATCTCGGGAAATGAAGATAGCACCTAGAACCATGTCGCGTATTTTAAAAGATGACTTAGGACTTGCAGCCTATAAGAGACGCACTGGCCATTTCTTAACTGATAATTTAAAGAAGAATAGGGTGGTAAAATCGAAACAACTACTGAAGCGGTACGCAAAGGGAGGTCACAGAAAAATTTTGTTTACGGATGAGAAAATTTTTACAATTGAGCAACATTTTAACAAACAAAATGACCGTATTTATGCTCAAAGCTCTAAGGAAGCTTCCCAATTAGTCGACAGAGTGCAACGTGGACATTATCCGACTTCAGTGATGGTTTGGTGGGGTGTTAGCTATGAAGGAGTGACTGAGCCATATTTTTGTGAAAAAGGTATCAAAACATCGGCACAAGTGTATCAAGATACCATTCTTGAGAAGGTAGTTAAGCCCCTTAACATCACCATGTTCAATAACCAAGTATGGTCCTTCCAGCAAGACTCGGCGCCGGGTCATAAAGCTCGGTCCACGCAGTCTTGGTTGGAATCGAACGTTTCGGACTTCATCAGAGCTGAAGACTGGCCGTCGTCTAGTCCCGATCTTAATCCGCTGGATTATGATTTGTGGTCAGTTTTAGAGAGTACAGCTTGCTCTAAACGCCATGATAATTTGGAGTCCCTAAAACAATCTATACGATTGGCAGTGAAGAATTTTCCCATGGAAAGAGTGCGTGCTTCTATTGATAACTGGCCTCATCGTTTAAAGGACTGTATTGCAGCCAATGGAGACCACTTCGAATAAGCTTTTTATATTTTTAATTGTTTTATATTTATGTATTAAACTGACACACTGTAAAAGTAATAAATGTTATTTGCAGTTAACAATTTTCTTTTTTCTTTATTACAATATTTATGGCAAGACTAGGTATATAAATATAGAAAATAGAAATGTTGTTAAAAATTCTATACTGTACTATCAAGACTAATACTGCGAACTTAGTTTTGTCAAAAATACTCTACAGTGTAATTTTTCTAAATTTTATCAATTATATACATTTTCAGTTATGTAAAAACTCTATGAGTTATTCTTCTTACTAGTCTTTATTATTCCCAATATTATTTGAAATCGGCTGCTAATTCCACCAGTTTTACCTGGATATCAGTTTTACCGTGGAGCGACTAGCATCAGACATTGCAACCCTGAGGGCGACCTGAATTCATATGTTGAACTAGTTATCGATGTATTTGAGGACACTAACAATTGCCATAGATGCTCATGATAACCGGGTCCGACGGCTTAACGTGCTCACCGAAACACATACAACTAACTTCCATTACTCTAGGTTATTAAGAAGAATTTTTATTGAAGCTCTATAAATTTGTCTGCAATAATTTTGCAAAGTTCTGATAACAGTCCAAAGTAATTTTAAGTAACCAACGCCGCAGGTAAATAACTGCTACCAAACAATCGCTTAAAATCAATAACCTATACAATATATTAACACAACATCCGACAAACAAAAACACAAGCGAATTCACAGGCACAAAATAAAAAGAAAAATTAAAACAAACAAAAACGACTACAAAGGTTGTTGGCAATATAAACAAGTGATCCGGCTATCGGGGTTTTAAGCCTTCTAAAGCGCACTGTAAAATCAAGTGTCAACATTGTGCTCACACAATCAGTTTTGCACACACATAATCAGGTGGACACACACATAAATTGTTCTGAGGTTTTGTGTATACAGGCTAATTGATTTCGGTATGGTGCTGAAGAGTTTGAGAATTCTGAATGAGTTGTAAGCTCCGATCTGTATTCAAATTGGTCGAATAATCTTTTGAATCTGAATTTAAGATGAGTTGTATAAATTATTCTAGTAATAGTTTAATTAGTAATTTTATTTTGCGTTTCGAAACATTAAATATTTGTAAGAAAGACGTATATATGTAGTTAAGAACACAACGAAAGTAAAATATAAATAGAAGAACAAAAACCCAAAGTTTTGAAATCGGGTTCATAATATATCTATAATACTGCATGTCAGAAAAACACGTAGAAGGGTAACAACAAAATTCATATAGCTCATGATTTACCGTTTTATTCTTACAAGTCTATCATTAAACAATAATTACCATTAATGTAGGAAAGGGCCCTCCCCTATTTACTTGAATAATGTCTTTCGAAAATCGATTGCCTAATGGCGTCTCACTTTACATATCTTTACTTAGTAGAGAATAATTAATTTTGTTTTCTTTTTACGGAAATACAAGAGTCTAAAGAGTGACCTGATTTTGTTTACTCTATAAAGAACGGACGTTCTTTTTTTTTGTAATTTGATGATGTCATTAATGGATAATCATATCTTGTACCTTGCTATTAAGTGGGCGTATATTTTAACCGACTCCAAAAAGACAAAGTTTCTAAAATACATACAATGGAACATCCATTGTATGTATTTTATATTTATTAATGGAAAAGGGGTAATATAAATGGGACATAAAGTAATATGAAGAAAGATGTTGGTGGCGTTATTAAAAATGAAAAAGGTCACATAAGTAGCAAGTAACGTATGCTTTACAGTCCTCTAAAAAATTAAAGAGTACTACTATATTGAGGGAAAAAAGACCTTAAAAAGATACATTGTGAAATATTTTGATTCTAAGAATATTTATTTTGTTTATTTAAAAAAAATGATTTTCTACGCGCTTCATTTACAATGTTTTCACAATCCAGAAACTATTCTTAGAATAAAATCTATCGATATAATCTTACGTATTCGCTCTTTTCGTTCATTAATTATAACACAATAAGGAAACTCTTCATTGTACTTAATATATGTTAGATCTATATTGATTAGATAATACACTGCAAATGGAGGACTTATCCAAAAAGCCAATCTTATAGACAACAATGAGAGAAGGGGAAATAATTAGGAAGGTAATAAAAGGCCAGTCTAAGGCCCGATAATATGCGGGGTCTTAGTGGCATGTATTTATGCTTGGTTACCTGTGTGTGTAAAGGGTTATTATGCTTTTGTATATCGAAAGCATTGTTGATGAACCACATATATTCATTATAGTTTTCGCAACAGGCAAAGACCTAGCTAATTCTGCCTAATGAACACTTCAAAAAATTGTAGACAAACATATAGGTTTACATTATTGCAAATTAATTCCTGTGTGTGCAGTAATTTACTCACATGTCAGAAGTTGAGTAGGTAACTTTAGTTACTATAAGACAGTGCATGACACACGAACAACTTTTGAAGTTGAAGTTCTAATTCTTACCTTAACAGTATATTAATAAGAAGGTACATAGTGAACGTAAATAGGCTAAAGATGAAACACGATTAAAATTATAAAGTTTAGGCCTTAAATTCTTACTAACTACAGAGCACGTTTCGAACCCCATATCATTATTAAATAAAGAAGAAAAATGTAAAATAACCTTTATATTCAGATGCCAATCTCTTAAAAGAAAAAAAAATCAACTTCATAAAATTTTCCAAAGTCTCGGCGATGTTGTCGCCTTGAGAAATCGACATAAGTGACTTTCCCCGTACCTCTCACAAGCTTTAAAATAAATGGACTGCCTTTAAAAAGTTCAACATCCGTATTTATTCATTTAAGTAATTGAATTTGTGGATCCATTAGAAATATGGCGCTGTTATTTTTCATTTTACTCGTAATCCTTCGAGGCTCTCGTTTCTTAATTTCTATTTTTATGGCAACGTAGATTTTCATGCCAATTGGTTAAGGTGTTTGCTCAAAAGAATTTTAAAATATTTAAATATGACACATTACTTTGTTTAGATTGCTAAACAGAATATTGTGACTTTATTTTAACTTTAGGTTTGCTTTTAGAGATTAAGTAAGTTGCATTGTTACAGTTACACTGTAAATGTTTCTTACTGAATTTCGTTTGTAACGATAGAAATTATTAGAAGTTGAAATCACTTTTATATTGTTAGCATAAGTATATTATTCATAATATATATTTGAAGCATAATCAGACTTCTGGTCAACTTACATAAATGTATAAGTAAATATTCATTCTGTCAAGACACATTCCTTCGTATTCTGTTGTTTATTTATAAGATGTGGCTGAATGATATTTAAAAAAAACCACTAATATCAAGAAAAAGAAACTCAAATCTCATATTAAATTATACACTCATTATTAGAATAAATTCAGTGATTCCCAGTTTGAATTTTTCACTCGTAAATTACTTTATTCACATTATAAAGCCCAATCGGATCTTCAAAAGAAAATAACCCCCATATTGTCTGTATCAGCGTAAAAATAAATCATTCATTCTAAATCTGTAGCCTAATTCCGTTTACAAGTACAACTGGCGGACGAACCACGCTAGTTTGGGTAATTAGGAGCCAGTAACGCGCGGGAACGTCTGGTAAAGTGCGGTAATAACCAGTAGTGTACCGTAACGACATGTAACTTGGTACCGTTGTGCGGTAATCTTTGAGTGCTGAACCGACGAACTGTAGTTAAAATTTGTTTTATGGATATTCTCGAGTTTTGTTTTTGTTGTTTTAGGGTTGGGCATAAAGTTTTTCTACTTCTTATAGCATGTCGTTAATTTGAAATGTGCGTAGTCTATCACAAATATAGGTTTTTGTAACACTTTATTGACTCTTTTTGATCCTTTTTTTTAGAAGAATTGGAAAGTATAAACAATTTGATTAAATAATTTTTTTTGGTTTCAAAGTCTTATTCATTTGGGTATAAGTCATACTTAGTTCAAATGAATGTATTTTAAAGTTACTTGTCGCATACGTATATGATAAAATAATTATTTCTCAACAGAGTTTGATTATTTATTCTTGATCGTTTCTATCGACTTATTTATTGTATATACAGCTAATCTCACAATTAAGTATCTGTCTGCCGATTAGCTGTTGTTGATTCTTGAAAACAAAATAAAATGCTCACGTGAAATCAACTTTTTTTTAGATTTTTAATGAGGTTTAACAGCATCCACGAGAGTGTAAAAACCCAAATGAGATCATATAGCTGTCCAACGTGTGAAACACCACAGTTGTTTCGCCCCCTATTCGCAAAATCAGCAAATTGTAACGATTTACATGAGAAAAAAACAATCGTTTGTGTTTTTCGATCGCTGTCATCAAACCCAGAAATATCTTACCTAAACAAATTACCGACAACGGCAATACAGAGAGATGAGCGAATAACGTGCGCCCGCAATCAGCAACGGAACGTAACGAGGCCGGGCCTGAAAAGAAACAAATTAGATCCGTCTCAAGAACGGAGCTTTGAAATGCGAGTTGGTAAAAAAGACCCGCACGCTAATGAGGGGTTAGCCGACTCAGGCTATTGAGTGATGCTTACTCTCTTGTTTTAGAGTATCCGCTCCACACGGTAACATGCCCGATCCTTGCGTATTGATAAGTAACTACTAAGTATTTTAAAACCAAAACAACATTCTTCGTTTGAAAAATCGTGCTACATTAATGGTGAACTAAAAACTTACTAACAAAATAACTAGGAAATTGAAAAATAATCTTAATTGCAACCGGAAGCACACACGGGGCAAGTTGCAACAAGTAAAACACGAAACTGATGGCCCCTACTTAACTACAGCAAAACTTTTGTTGAACTAGATGTTCTTTACCTTTTAATAATATTTTTCTTGACAGTAAACATTTTTATACTTATTCTTGAAATGTTCTGTTAAAAGCGAGAATTTTTGATCCTTAGACATTTTAAATTAGCAGAAATGTATGATTTAGAAAAAATTACACCTTATGATAATCATCTACATCATCAATAACCTTTGACAGTGCACTGCTGCACATATGCCTGCCCTTAGACAGGAAGATTTTACGCTTATATAATTATTAAATTATTCATAAGCAATTTGCATTGTATTTTGCACTACCATAGAAAGAAATTACCAAAAGTAGATGATAATAAACTATGATTTATACGTATATGTACAAATATATATTAATTTCATGTAGAAACGAGTCCTCAAAAACAATAAAACAGTGCGGTATATTTATTTGGGAGTTGTTAGCGATCACCATTTGATACATTATGTCATTAGGCCGCGGTCTCGAAGTCAGCAGCGGCACGGTGAGCGACACGGCAGTATAGGCTCACGGCTGCTCTCCGCACCGCTGCCTCCGAGGCCAGTTCCATATGAATACCGTATAGAACGTACCGCTGTCCACACCACTGCCGCTGCTGCCCTACTCTATGTGTGTGTTATAATATTTTTACATACGATATAACATCTTAGTTTTATGTATTAAAAGTCGGTGAAATGTTGTTATTTCAACAATAATGCAATAAAATGGCTATTGCCTTAACTGCCACGATGGCGCAGCGGTAGTGGATGAGACTACTGTGCTTGAGGTCTCGGGTTTGATTCCAGGGTCGGACCAAATGTTTGTATGATCTGCAAATATTTGTTTCGAAGTTTGAGTGTTTTCTATGTATGATATGTATGTATTTACAAAAAAAAAGTATATGAGTATTCTATCAGTCAGTTTAGTTATCATAGCACAAACTCTGCTTAGTTTGCAAACTAGGTGACGTTGTGTGTCAAATGTTTGAAATATTCATTATTGAAAGGACAGATATTTTTATTACTTAATATTATATTAGTTAACTATATTTTATATTTTGTTTATTCTTTTTGACAGTGAAGTTGTTGCATTTTTTTTCTGACTTTTGTCTTTTGTACATTTTTTTATTAATGTGGTATATTTTGTATAGTGACATCTCATACGATATGTTATATTTTCTCAGAATTTTATTAAAAAAATTTTTTTAATAGGAAACTGAGATAAATACATAAAGAAATCATACAGTATATTATACACAGATATATGAATAAACTTTACTTTTTGCCATATGTCTTCTAAAAACAACAGTATGCTAATCTAGAAACTCCTTTTTAAGTTTCGGTTATCAATACAAGAACCAAGAAAGAGCTTCGCGTACGTTAACATTTTCACCTCAGGTTGGTGGTTGACTACCACAACTGACATGTAATTTTAGACGACTTGGCTCGCGAACTTTAACAAGTTAATTGAACACACCATGATGTGATAATTAGATAGAGTAATTTCTAAGTATATCGTTATATAACTCGATATTTGATAGAATAGTTGCTCTGTTTTAAATGGTAAAATGGTGACTTTGCAAATTTGTATGAAATGACAATTAGAACATTCTATAAAACTAACGTCCAATGTTTTTTTTTATTATTTAGGTCGGCATTAAAATAAAATAAACGTACAATAAATTTGTTTGGTAGTGGAACTACGGTCCGACTCGACAATACTACTCTCTCACAGAAGACCAACCTAAAGCGACAGCATCTGTGCTGTCGTGTTTCGTTAGTAAGTGCGAAACTGGAAACCCATTGATGCAAGGGTGACAGTTAATGTGGTAAGTGTGGCAGCCGTAACTGCTACAGTGACTGCCGTGCATTTTACATCCCCAAACGGGGCGCGCAAAAGCACCATAGTGTGGATCACGATACTGCGTTGTCTATATTTGCAATGAGAATGGTGACCATAACTTCCGAATTCTGTTCAAAATAAAATGGAAACAAAAATTATCGAATCAAAATTTTCAAATTCTTAGAAATGAAAATACTAGTAACTTGTTTTAAAAAAAGTAACCCCCTAATTAACAAAGAACCATCAATCTATCGATAACTTTTTATTATAATATTAAACATGTCTTCCAATACTTCGTAGAAAATTTATTAATTAGAAAAAAAAAAAATATTATATTCCATTATTAGTTTCTATGAAGACCCTATCTAGCATTGAAATAAGGTTAGGAATCAAGTCCAAGTTACCAAGTCTACGGCTTAATAGAACAAAGGTTGTCTTTATTACCCTTTATGAAGATATATATCTGGAGGCAGTACAACTACTTTAGTTTCTGAATTGTGGTTTACTGTCTTTCTTTAACGAGGGACTTGCCTACTAATTAAGTATAAAGATTTAAAAAGTATATTAGTATCCACGGACAAGCCACTAAGTATTTTTTCAATTTGAATGTCTGTCAAATAAAATTGAAATTAGTAGAGTAATACAGAGAGAGAGATAGTAGGTACTTAAATTTCTAACAATTAAAAGTTTATGTATTATTTAAGATACGGCTATCCCAAACTTTGCAACCAGGGATGTATATTTTAAGTAACTATTGTTTTCTTTATGAGTCCTAGGATTGCTAGTAAATCCTAGGACTGTTGATCTTGTAGTTACTGTTTCCTGCCGAGCCAAAGATCGTGAGTGAGCATCTCAATCATTTGTTTTCTATGCTTAGGTGTAGTATATGTTTATTAGCAGTTACTTACCCGTTTCTGCCTTGTTTGGGATCAGACGACCGTGTCTGAAATATCCAAGTTATTATAATGTGGAATTCTATCTGATTAAAACCGGTCACGGTCATATCATCAATAATGTTTCCTACTTTCGTGAACTTCATACGATATCAAATTCCACAAAATCAGCGAATATTAAAATGAGTTTCTTTTGAAACTATACAGAAGCCATTATACTTTTTGAATGAGAGGTTAAAAAGCCGAACTGTGCCGAACGGTGATACGATAAAAAGTAGCGAAAGGGTAATCAACTTGAACAATTTCTTTAGAAAGAATTCAGAGTCATACAAAATATAAATGAACATTCCTGACTTAATTTTTTAATTTTTGGTATTAAACATAAAAGTAAGAAAGATATTAGAGAGCAGTAACCTTTTTCACATTAATATGAAAATAATATCACTGTATGTACTAAAATGCTATGTTTGTTGGTGTACCAAAGCTATTTATTCGCGAATGCCTTGTTAAAATATTTCTCATTACGAATTTTCATTCGGCTTATATGAAAATTAGTTGGCAAGTTTGTGAGTGTGTCACTGCGGTTGCCAAGAGATGGAGGATGATAGAAAGATAAAAGCTCATAAAGTTTAACGACAATGCAAATGAGCGTATTACACTGTATACGTGGAAAATCAGACCGAATTTACGCATATGTTTGTATTTTCGAGAACCTTCGCGTTCTGCCCTTCAACTTCTGTGCTTACAAAGAGACACATCGTTGGTCGGATTCTATAAGCTATGGATGGCTGATGATCGCCCGCGTTCTTTATGGTCTCGCTTATATGTCAACCTTGGTCTAATTTCAGTTTGATACCGGTTTTCTGATAGCAGAAACTTAAATACGAAGGGTGGTTTTCAACGCTTCAGTGAATTTGCATTAAATGTAGAACGCAGTATTGCTACATAATGGATTCAACTACAGTCATTTGCAAACGTAAACCATAGAAACAAAAGTAAACACATTTAAGAGAAAATATAACATATTTTGTATATTTTATTTTTGTTATCATAAAAGTTAATAACTTCATTGCAATAGTACTTCAAGAGATTATTTTCTTTGGAAACATTCGTTTGATATTCAAATTAGTTAAAACGTGCAAAAAGAAACACTCAGTTTCTTTTTTAATTTTATGAATATCAATCTTCTTAGCGAAGTTTCCTTAGCTCAATAGCTTAATGAAGTTCGATAGCACTTCAGATCATATTGGTGAATAAATATTTTATGAAAATATTTACGACGTTCAACGCTACTTGTAGCGGTGAAATTCGGAGGAAACAATATACCTGACGTTATAGGCTATATTCACTTTTACACTTAATGAGAAACAGTTTTCCAGAGTAACATTGAAAATAACAATCATAACGAAATTATTACTGCTTGAGTCTATTCCGTCATTTTAAATAGTTATAATTGGTCACGTACTTAATCTATATTCTAAGATTTTGTATATATGATACATGCTTGCGTAATGTTTATGGCCATAAAACATTTTTATAGACATGTATTTTAAGAATATTCTGGTAGTTTTCTACATTGTGTGGTTGTAAGCTCGCTGCTTGCCGCAACGTATTCACGATCAGCGAACCGACGCTGAGTGCAGGAAAGGCTCTAGGAAGTGAGCTAAGCCAATCCTCGAGCTGCGTTCGAATGAAAATTCTCTCTTCAGTATTGCATGTGCGAATTTCGATTGGCTTGCCCTTCTTAATAATTGAAATAAAGTCCTATTAGATTTTATTTAAATTAAGAATTTCCGGTAATAATTTAAAATCACTCGTTTACTCACATTCGTGATATAGTGCTAGTAACTTCATCTGAGTCTCTCGAAAGGAATAATTTTGTATCTTTTATGCAGTTTTCATTGGTGCTCGGCTCCTATTGGTCATAGCCTGATGTTATGTAGCTTATAGCCTAGATAATGGTAGCCAACAGTAAAATATTTTTTCAATTTTAACTAGTGGTTCCTGATATCGGATTCAATTTGAAATAATCGAACTCTTCAGGTTCATATTATGATATATTAAATATCAAATAATTATTGCAACAAAGTTGTTTGAATAGAAAATGAAAATTAACAACGTGCAGTTGAAATCAATTTCACTGTCTTTTCTACATTTAAAATTCCATTTAAAACTGAATAATGTTGGGTGTACTCAACAGATGATGCATTATAAATGTAAGTAAAAATTGAAAAACGTCACTTGTTTTGTGTTATAAATTTGTATAGATTTTAAATTTAACACCTTGTGTTTCAATTTAAAATTCTCTGTACTCTTTTTTTTATGTTTCTTTTTGCTTGCCTAAATTCTTATAAAAATATGAAACATTTAACGACAAGCCTTTTGACGATAAGCTAGAGATTATGGGTTCCATTTTCATCCAGAAAAAATATTCTAATAATATATGACCACGACCATGTGTTCTGTATGTGAGTATAAATTAACTATAATATATTACATATGAATAAGTACTTTTATCAGCATTTTGGTTACCATAGTACAGGTTTGGGATTAAACAGTCGTTTGAAAGATATTTGAGGCCTATTACATTGTTATTAAAACACGAATGTATACACATACAACTTTCATATAAAATCACAGTTAATAAAACTAGCATACAAAACTCAACAATATTAATAACCTATAACTGTTCAAATAACTGTTAAGTAATTTTATCACAACACTTTGTTTCACAAACAACCGCAAAACCGTACGTAACTTTCCGCCCGGTATTCCCTTTGATGGGTGATGTCGATCAATGAAAGCGGCTAAACTCTGCAGGAGAACCATTGTTCTCATTGTTTAGTGCGGACAGTATAAGCACTCTTTAATATATTGAGTGGTGTTCAAAGTTCTATTGTTGATTGTGTATACTTTATTGACTTCGCTCGTATGATGGGTCCATTTAAAAGTTTATTTTTTAATAACCTATCCTATCTTACTTCGGGTCATATGAATATAAAGTGTTACAAGTTAAAAAAAACCTTATATATAATTAAGTTTAAGTATGAGTTTGTACCTACAAAATTGCATAGTGCGATATTCTATTAAACATTATCATAGCGAAATCTAGTTTTTTGTTCATGTTTTCATAATCAGTATCATATATCATTATCATCGTCATCTCAGCCGAAAGACGTCCACTGTTGTACATAGGTCTCTCTCAGGGTTCTCCATCTGGTCCCGTGCCCCTCGCATGTCATTACACTTTTATTTATCAATAAATAATGCAAGTAAATTACCGTATCATTTTACTCAAGCATTTTATCCTCTCGCATCAAACATAAAATAATATTTTCATGATCTTAGGATCTTTCCAATCCAGTGAACGATCGCCCGAGGCTCAGCTCACGTACACGTTGTCCAGTGACGTATCAATAGGCCTTTTTGTTCTGTTGTTTACTGAAATATGGATGTTCGTTCTGTGTTTCGAAGGTAAAACGAATTGATTCATCTGTGGCGAGAAGCGTATTCCGATGAAGCGTTCGACCGAGTTATATTCGCAAATACTGTTTTTATTATTGTATATGATTGGGATTGCTATTGGATGATTTATTTCACAGAAGATATTCAGAGTATAAAATAAAGTGTCACAGTGTTCAAACCACAAGTAAATAAATAAACTAGATGTATTAAATGTTAGCATCCGCTAATTGGAGTCGGTGCGATGAATTCTGTCTTTGAATTCTACTCTATCACTCATAATTTTACTTAATTTGTTTAATTTTAACCGTTTCTTTACTCCTATTCTAACTAGTATTTCTTTAGTCTCTTTACACCTTCTATTACCATTCAACATGTGTACAAATTCTCTTTTCGACACATTTACTTGTTATGTTACCACCGTTTTGCATCAAATACGATGTAATCTATTGATCCTCAAAATGTCATACATTACCTAAATAAAAAATTGAAGCTACTTTGTTAAGGTGTTGATGCAATGAATTATTTTGCATTAATACATAATCAATAGAGTAGTTATAGGTATACTAGGTTTTTAAATTGAACGTTACATTATTGCTGACAGCGCGACGTAGATTTTGAAAAACCTTCAAGACAAAAGCATACTCTTTCCTCGAAAGCCTGCAACGCGCTTGTGATTGCTGTGTTTTTGGGTTGTAGGGAGTGTAATCAGTTTTCTTCAGGCGACCCGACTGCTCAATTGCTCCCTATTTCATAAAGAAAACCTAACCGTTACGTACGTGTTTAACTTACTCGTTTTTATGTGTTATTCGCACAAAATGTAATAAAACATCAAAGCAAACACCGAATACTTACAAACGCATTACACATAAGCTCTAAAAGGCATTCGTCAGTGAGACTTATTATTTGCGTCCAAAGTATTGTTTACTATGGCAAAGCTTCTTACAAACCACAAAAGAGCACCAAAATGGACTATTTCACTCGCATTCACGCACACAAACGACTAATATAATTCACTCGGCCTCGGGCTAAGAAAAATTACCCAATAACTAAGTAACTCGGGGTGAGCCGAAACAAAAACACGATGGATGAACAAATTTGCGCTTACTGACTTATTTATCTCTGAAGCGGTCGTAATTAACAAAATTCCTTGTGAGCACACGGCCGCAGATTTCTTTCCGATATTTCTCCATTCATGAATGAACGTCTCGAGTATTGCTGTTATAATATTCATTAGCGACGTGACAGGCAAGAAATACTTCCTAATTATTCATAGGGACGTCGCTAAATCGTCAGCATGGCCGCCTTTTAATGGGGAACAAAATAAAAAAGAAGTTTTAAACATAACAAGAGAGGCGTTGTACTCGTAAGTTATTCATGAGCATAAAGAAGTTTGTAAAAGTTTTTAGCAAGATTTTGATTATGCGCGCTGCATGAGAGATACTAGTAGGAGAGGTAATTTTGAGTAAGAAATATAACAGATTTGTTAGTGAATTTTCCTCTAAAGTTAGCCGTTAGCTTGTAAGGCTCTAAGTAAAACTTGAATATTGCTTAGATCATCGTTAACACCCGGTTTGAAGTTTTAGCAACTAATTAATTAGTTTCAAAGGAGGTATATTCTAAAATTAATATACTTTTGCTGGGTTGTATCGAGTTCCAACTTTTCGTATCTCTGGAAAAGCGCCTTGTTTTACAAATTTATTTAATATTATCAGGTCTTCTAATTGTCTATATTCAACATTTAGATTTATTAATTTTTAAAGCAGTAGACAGATATGTTCAAATATAATTTTTTTCATAACACACATAAAAGTAAAATCGTTAGTTGTTTTCTACTTAAAATAATTTTAATTTAAAATTGAATAGAATTTACTTAGTGCAGCGCATGGTTCTTAACTTTATCGTGCGATGTTTTTGCGCTAATTATCATCAAAATCTCAAAGTGGAACACTTAAATAATTGTATACAGGATTCGTGGGATGTTATATAAAGTTATATTGTGTAATACTATAATATAAAAGTAATGTAAACTAAAAAGAAAACAAAAAGCGTCTGAGTTTTATATAATAGCTCATTTTCGTCACAAGACTTCCTATTTTATACTTGTTAAAACTTCACACATCTACGTAAAGTTACTTCATTCATAATTCACTTTATTACCCAACTTGGGATGCAGTTTTATACCTTTTTATAACAGTTACTTAGTGTCACTTTACGGACATTTTTGTTTCCCTTTTTGCACAAGTGTATAGCTCCTTCAGTTTGACTAAAAGATAAAAAAATGTAAATACATTTAGTGCTGAAACTACCATCATCATCTCAGCCAAAAGATGTCCACTGCTGGACATAGGCCTTTGCCAAGGTTCTCCAGAACAACCGGTCCCGTGCCGCCCGCATTCAGCAGTTGCCCGCTACCTTCATCTGGTCGTCGGACAATTTTGTGGGGAGCCTACCAAAGCTGCGTTTCCCAGTACGCGGTCGCCACTAAAACTAGCGGCGTCGTTAATATACCTATTGAATCACTTTTTTTTTCACTTTACGTCGAATTAGTTAAAGGTGATGAAGTTTTTTTGGTGCAGATGTAGAAAGAAATTGTACCATAACAAATATTTAATCGTCATGATTTTATTGCAGAGAATGTAAATTATTAATTGTCTTTGTAACAAAATAATCTGCTGACTTGATATTATTTTTATTATAGAATTAAAAAGCGTGATGGAGAAAGTTGTACCCGTCTGGTTCATAATAAATATTTATTGATAATGAACACTGTGTACACGTAATTTAGTGATGTTCAATTAAGTTCAAAGTCGACTAAGAACCTTTATCAAAAGATAAAGCGACTGTTCCTTAAAATTGTATTTCTACAAAAAATAATACTATAATACACGTAGACAATACATTAAAAATTATGGCGAGAGTATTGGTATTTCAGTCAAACAAAAAATCTCAGTTCAAAAATATATGTGTATTTATATCAGTAGTCACTAGACTGACAGAATGTATGTTATGTCTACTAAGACATAACATACATTCTGCTTAGTTTGAGACTAGATAGATGTTTCAGATATCCAAAAAAAAACCTCTCTATATTTGTATACTGTGGCCACACCCTTATTAAGAAGATAGCATATTAACAGCAGCTCCGTTCTGTTAATAAATTATTGCAAGACGCTCGGATTTCAAGTTGTCCTCTAAGAGAGCACTTTACGAGAAAGTTAGATTAAACGCTGTAGATCGACGCGTAGTAAACGGGTGTTTTAGTGCGGTTTCCGGGTTCTGCCGCATTGTATTGCAAATTAGTTAAGAACGGGCAATTTGACGTAAAAATGCTTTGGATGCAGCTGCTTTATACAGATGTAAATAGTGGGTCGTAATGGTCTACTTTACATAAACAATACAACTAGTGCGCCTGTGCGTTATTAATTATCATGTTTTATGTACACATTGTGAAATATCACCAATACATCCATTTCGGACTAAGTAGCACTGAGTCCTGAACGGATGTATTTATGTAAAAAAATTGATAAGTGCAAAAATGATACAAACGTATGACCATCATTTTGGTTTGGGATTGCGGCTCTTAATCCATTATGATAAAATAAATTTATACTATTAATATTATAAATAATATTAAACGGTAGAGTTTGTGTTTGGTTAAACTCATTTATCTTTGGCATTATACATGGAAAAAATATACCTCTTGAGAGACGCTAACAAAGCTGCGGCGAGCAACTAGTATTATATAAATCATGATATTTTTAATACTTCTACTAATACCCGGTTCGGACCAAATGTTTGTATGATCTGCAAATATTTGTTTCGGAGTTTGGGTGTTTTCTATGTTTAATATGTGTGTATTTACAAAAGAGAAGTATAAAAGTATTCTATCAGTTAGTCTAGTTATCATAGTACAAGCTCTGCTTAATTTGAAACTAGATGCCGTTGTGTGTTAGATGTCCGAAATATTTATTATTTATTTATTCATTTTTAATTTCTATCTAGGCAATTTTGGGTGAGACATTTGTAAGTGATCAATTTATTCAACCATTTTCTACGAAAAAAACACATACAAAAACCGTACTGCAATGGAACCAAATTGCAATTCTGTACGCTTGTTTCGCAATAAATCCGCATGGGGCGCTGTCGCGATAAAGGCTGACGAACGGCAATATTATGCACGATAGGCGTGTGGGATTGACAATATATTTAAGAACATTTATATAACAAGAATTTATTTGCCGCACCTTTTTTAACACTTTATGTGTATTACCAAATTTTGCTTGACTAATTACAAATTAAAATAGTCATCCACGCAAGACTGTCTATTATTGAAAATTTTTCATCCAGGACAAAAAAATTAAATATATTTCCATAATTTTTGGTGTGACAGTGTATCGAAATCGAACCGACAAACCACAGTGTGCCACACTGCGTCTGATAGAGTAGGGTTCCGGCAGCTGTTATTAAAATATCTGGATAGAGCTTATATTTAGTCAATATTTTATCACACTTTTTACTCATGAATGTTTAAAATTTGGGTAAAATTTAATTCAAAAGCAAACAATAATGCCTATTGTTTAAGAACCGAGTTAAAATATTTTTGCAAGCAGTAAGTAAATCAAAAATATGTTTCGTGTCGCACTATTCTTACGATCCCTTCAAACGATAACCCAGTCAAAGGAAGTAGTTCATAATATTAATTACCCTGCTTTAGTCAAAGTGTATCTTAAACGCAGTTGCATAATAATAACCTTATGAATTATACATATGATTCTTTGTGTGGGAGTGGTTATAGGCGGTACTACGGAAAAATTTAAGCGAATATGCTAAGTAGATGATTTTATAATTATAATGAGTTTTGTATGCCACAGGGACAGCTCGGACAGCAGGACTCGCTAGCTAGCGAACATAGTATAGACATGTGTGAGTTACCTCCGTATGATTGTAAAACTAACTCACACATGTTCTATAAACTGCAGATATCGAATAATGGTTCTATTGAATTTTAACACTGTGTAGGTTTTTATTACCAGCTATATTAACATGATGGCAAAGTGATTTTGAATTAAGTATTTATTTATTAAAAAAAGCCTTAGAAAAGTCGTAAACAATTTTTTGAACTATCACTTCATTGGTAACTAAGGAGATCAAATATTAAAAAAAACAGAACGCTTGCAACTGCCACATGATTTGATTACGTCACTAACTGGTGAATTGACAGCACACCATAGAGAGTAGAGGTAGATATATAGATAATTGTATGGTTTTATGCAACTGACAGATGTCAGCTTACCTATCGGTTAATCATCTAATGGATCTGGTTGGTTTGTGTCCTTTTTATCTTTACTAATCCATGTTATTTATTTGGTTGTTTCAATTAAAACCATGTAGTTTTAAGTTTTAAAGCGTCACCATTCATAATAAAGTAAAAATGTCACGTATTAAAATCAAATAATTTTGTAATTGTTGCGGTAAACACTGTGTTATTTACTTTCATCTACCTATATATTATTTACTTTCTAATATTATAGCCGAAAATAAAACTAAATTGTAAATTATAAACATAGAAACATAGACAAGCCTAAATCGCCTTATTACACTTCTAAAATTTACCCTTTAATAGACTATACCCTTTATATTTGCTTAAGTATTATTTCACTCCATTTCTGTTACATATTTAGTTACATAATGATGTAGAGCTGGAATAAACAGCCTATATAGTTAGGCTAGTCAGGACTTATTTCAAGATTCCTAAATAACTACGCTAGCCTTTTCTTACTTCAATATACTTTAGCATATGTGAACTTAACTCCTTCAGTTAAAGTTTATATTGCTCTGTTACTTGGTAAATGTGATATCTTGAATTTCGAATTCACGATCGCTACAAAGTCACGAAAAAGCGTGGAGTAGTAATTTCGTTGATGCGATTGGTTACTTATGACATGGACTTTTTGAATTCACTGTTGGGTATGCATACGGTATATACATTCAAGTATTTATGTATATCGGTTGTCGTATAATATGCAAACAGATAAGAACACTACAGCGCTCATATAAATACTTAAAACTCATATAAATCAATTCCATATTTCTGTTCGTGTATAAGAATCGTTAGAACTGATAAAATGGCTGTAGTGACTCCAGCAACCGTTTATGATTAAACTGAGTATTTAAAATCTATGATTATTACAAAAAATTTAAAAGATGTGGCAATTTATCTAGTTGCAGTGCTCACACCGTATTATTGTCTCCACAGCACTTTTAATTTAGAATGTCATTGGACATAAATAGTCGAATGGAATGTGACTATTCGTAGTGAGTGTGTCAATTAAACTGCCCCCCGACACCCCAAAAGTAAAACCCCAAAAAGGCATTTATTTAATTAAAACAACAGTGTAGAAATCGCTTATTCATAACTAAATGACTGATCGTATCGGCCACTCGACAGTCTTTATCTTGAAGCAACAAAATTGTTTCATTTTGTTAATGCTTTTAACGTAGCAACTAGTTTTTTTTTATTTCTACATTTAGTTACACGTGTTTTTTTAATTGCTTGACAATAAACTGACTTTTATATACTGAACAGTTTGAACTTTGAATTTAAATTCGTGTAGTTTTTTATGATATTGTGATAATGTACTCATACGTACAAATTGTTAATGTAAATTTAAGCTTTTCGTTTATTAAATAGTCGCGAGCTACCTTTTAAATTTACCAAGCATTTAAAATAGGGTTATGTTAACACAGTGCATTTGGTTCTACTTACGAGTATCTTCTTGTAAAGGTTACTAATATAATTAATTTTATTCGTTGCTTACTGGGTGATTTTAATAGTGAGAGCTTTATCTTTCCAAAAATAGTAATTAAACACTGCTTAAATTTGTATCTAAAATATAATTTATTTGTTTCAGCTACAATGGGATTATGACTATTTTTTAAGTATATAATACAATTTATCTTCCTTATATTAAGTAGTGGAGAGCGCAGAGAGCAGAGCCGTATACTAATAGGGTTGTCAAACATTCTTATTTAGTGGGCTGAGGTAAACGTTAAGAAATAAGAATAAATACACCTTGAGTGAACATTCGAAAAATATAACGTTCTCTCTCCGTCTCTCGCGAGAACTCTTTACGTTTGTTTTTGTGTATTCACAATTTTGTTTATACAGGATTTTGTAACATCCTCCAATTTCATAAATAGGTAACATAATTGAAGAGATTATCACTTTTAAACAAAAGCCTCAAATCACAAAGCCTTAGTGCAGTAGCTGTAATTCATCTTGCATTTTAAAAATGTGTTTGTCTTTCATACGATCAAGATGAAATGAAATAGTGTTATTCACGTTTCGATTTTACACTTGGCATCCCTACGTGTTAGCAAAACTCGCAGTCAGAATTTCTTAGTTTCAATTAGCACACGATGTTTCGGTACAACCGGCCCAATAACGTATGTGGAATCGTATCGGGCTTACTCCGGGCTCGTACGTACGCCGTAAGACCGTATTTATGCGCTATGCGAATGGAATTGCCTAGTGCGCCTTCGAAATATATTGTTGTAGCGGAATATGAGGATTAACTTCATACCACAAAGGCAACAAATCAAAATATGGCCGTCGATTTCTTCAATTGTTTGTGAAATCAATGGTTACTTGCATGGTGATAAAACACTAATTAAATTGTATAAAAGTGCTTTAGAGGCTTGTTTTATTTTGAATTGTCTTGGTGTTGCCAACTACTTATACACCAATAATTTTACTTTCATTGACAACCCTACTTTCAATACTTTAGATACATATATTGAAGGGTATTTTAACCTATTCAGGATTCATTTTAAACACATTAGGATATCTGCGTGATATATTTTTTACGTTCTCTACTAAACTACGTGTATAAAACAGTCTATCACCTCCTGAGACATCTAAAAAAAGTACTTAATTTTTATCGACCCTTAAATCTGTCTGCTTCTACCTATCAATTCTAACTGTAGATCAAAGAGAAATTGCTCATTAATTTCTCGTTACTGATCTGCCAGCGATTAAGTTAAAATACTCTATTGAAAGTATATTTAAAAGGATCCTTTGTTAAAAAAATATCTTGAATGTAAATTAGCATGCATCGATATAGCTCATAAAATCAAAGTCATTTTTTACAACACTAAGTTGATAAAAAAATAACCGACAATCACGATGCTTTCTTGGTCACCATCTAAGAAAAACTTTATATAACGTATCTCAATATCCATCGAACCTCATTTTCTCTGATACCAAGCATATGTGAGTCATGCACTAAAAGTTTTTGCAACACTGAAAACTAGGTAGTGCACGCCTAAGAAATATGTCAGTTGGACCCAAAGAGGACAGAACCACAAACATTTGCGCTCACGTCACCAACATAAGATACACAGTCTCAGGTCGATTGAATCGCTCTTTGTGAACCGGTCCTTAACGATCCTCCATTCTATTGTCACCTAGGGTTGTCACAATTCCATTATAATTTATATATATTAAAAAATGTAATTCAGTGTTTAAAACTACACTATGTGATGCGACTTCTTAACTCTTCATGCATACAAATAAAAAAAAATAGTACAATAATACACAGTCATTTTTTTTTCTATTATTTCTTCAGGGACAATATTTGCCTTGCATGTATAATAAAAGCATTTTGTCATTGATTTGAATATTTTAACTGCTACATTTAAAATAATGAGGGATAGAAAATCATTAAGTACTCACGTAAGCTCATTATTTTTTTAACAAACGTAGTAAACGAAGACAGTTTCAAATATGTGAACATTATATTAAAATACCGGGCAACCCTAATATCTCCTCGGCCCCTTCGGCCAAACACAGCTTGAATTCAAATGGCAAATATCAATTATTGGAAGAAAACCGAGAGCTTTCAAGTTCTCGTACTAGTTTTTAATAGTATGTTTTGTGTTATATTTATTTGATAGTTTTAAGACCCCGATAGGCGTCGTACGTGGTTTGAATGCTAGTTCTAATAGCAGTAAGTTTTGTTGGCTAGGAATTGGATTCGTAAGTAGGTCTCCATAGCTTCTACGATAGTATGTGTGCTTTAGGCTTTTGTAGAATGCTATATGTTACACTAAAATTAAATTTTTGTAAGCAAGATATTCTATTTAAGTGTGCAGTATTTATTATCTACGCAGGATTTTAGTGATAGTGGAGGGCTTATATATTACTTTAAAAAAAGTTTGAGTAAATAACACGTTGTGCTATAAAGTATGCACTTTTTTTAGATAAATATATTGAAGGGTTTTTAATACTCAAAAAAACGGTCAACTAAGTCTAAGTCTTTTGTTCAAATAATAACATGAAATAATGAAAATAATTTATTGTTCCAAGGCTTCGGTATGATATTATGATGAAAAGGTCACAGATTAGTACCACTTGGAAAGGTCGATAAGGCGAATGTTTATAAAACAAGGTTCGCGCTCCACGAGAATTCGAAACAAAAGAGGTAAAGGGTAATAAAAATGAATAGCAAAGATCCCTCACTTATTTCACATACTCACTCTGCGGACGCCTGCACCCAATTAAAACTTATGTAATCCAAAGTTTTAATTAAATTGACTCTCAATAAACTTTAACTATTTATCAGCTAATGTTGACGTGTTGCCGTTATTCAAATGCCACATATTTGTTATTTGCTTTAGAATATTTTACTGATACCTATTTTCAAATATATAATCACATTTAATGAAACGTGTCCGACATTAACTCTGAAACTATTACTATACTAAACCGATTTTGATTAAATTTCGTAACGTTTTGATTCGTGTTTTTTTTATTTTAAATTGAATCAAATTGTAGATAGTTATTTTTTTCAAGTTAATATATAGGATATGTGTTATCTTAATTATTGACCACGATAGACGCAGACGAAATTGTGAAGATTAGCTATAATAGTATTATATAAAAATAAACTCTTATTTGCAAACTCTTTGATATAAGAAACTGTAGAATTCTGTTTCTGTCAATTTAGTAGTTTAATATTGTTCTGATATTTCACACAGATCTCGAAAAGTCGGAATTGTATTACGAGAGAAATTCGATTCGTGGACCAGTCATGCATTAATAAACACCTTTAGAGACTAACTAGTTTGGACATACTTCTTCATTTGCTGGCGCTTTCAGAATACGACAAATTATTGTCGTGGGCTAAATAAGCTAACCTTTTATAAACACTCATGTGTTCATCGTGATATCTTAAATTTTTTGTGAGTAATAGGTATATTACTATCCTTAAAAATCCTATTTTTGAATTGTTTTGGGAATCTTTAGGCATATGTTAACAAGCAATAGACATTCATGAACCCAAATATCATAAATACTAGGCAATCCTATAACACTTTCTCTTCCGTAATCAGAAAGTTTACAACTAGATCTGACGTAAAACAACCATAAATTTCAAGGTGTAATATCTGAGTTGAAATTTTCAAACCCCACCAGGCTGGCGGTCCCGCTGTCACAATGATTTGAAACTGGAAATATTGTCCGGGAGACAAGAAAGTTTTATTCTGTTATATACAATTTTAGGTCTGGCGCTTTTCCTATTTACTAAAGTGAAATTGTATGGTTTGAAAACCATTGGGTATACTTGAAAGAATGTTAGCATTCTTTTAGCTAAACAAGTGTAAAAGTCATGTTCAGAACATAAAACTGCATTGAAATGCATTTTTCACGAACATACTGTCAATGCTAAAAGAAAAACTCCTATACAATATAAAGGTTCAGTATACAACAACTGAAATTACGTGTTTTTTCATTGCAACGTATCGAGCTGTATTTACTAGGAATTAAATTTGACCTATTTTGTACTACTAATTATTTAAAAAGAAATAATTGTAATCGCCAACGTCTTATTATAATGCCATAGCCATCTATTTCTGTACAATTTTATACCGTAACGGTGTACAATGAAGTGGTGTAAATAAATAAATGGTTACTAATTTTGTAAATCCGAAAGTGGGTGTGTTTGTTTGTATGTTTGTCTTTCTTCATCGTCGCAACGGAGCGATTTAGCGTATGATTTTTGGATCTAGTGATTAGTTAGGAATTGAAGAGTGGTATAGGTTACTTTTTACCGCGCTAAAACATCTTATTCCTATGAGAAGATTCGTTTTAATGCGTATTTGAATCACTTTAAATTTTATAAATTTCAATAGATGAAACTAGTAAGTTGTTTTGCTTGATTGCAAGATTTAATAAATACCCACAGTTTCTGATAAATAGCGCACGTTGAATAAGTTACCTAGTTTCTTTACCGATAAACTTTTTAATATTTTTAACTTAGAATATTTCACATTCATAAGTTTGTAAGGATGCATGGATATTTGTTACTTTTCACGCAGAAACGTCTATAAGGATTAATATATAATTTACAGTAATACAGCTTATACATCAGAATAACGCATAAGCTACTACTTGCTAGCCGACACACACGCAGGCAGTGCCGCAGGCAAATGCTAGTAATATTATAAACTGATCTAAATATTCCTTGCTGGATTTTATGAATATACATTTGACTTATGCATAGCACTTGCAAATGCGCACGTGTGGCTTACTACCAAAACAATCAATTATTTTAGTCAGAAATTATATGGAAAATTCAAATCGGAATATTGTGCAGGCGGGATGCTCTTAACCAATGTACGTCTGCTTTTCTAAACAATGGTCACGTATGTAATTCAAATGTGGTTCAACAATAGTATAACACACATTGTTATGTGCGAGTTGAAGAGATGATTGCACTTGTTTCTATCTGTAATTATATAAAACTAAAGAAAGCAAGCTGAAAAAATTGTAAAATAAAGGCTTTTGTACTGGTACAACATCTTTTAACCCGACTACCAAGAAAGAGTTATGTTTTTCGAGCGTATCTTGCATGTACGAATATTCTTTATAACCTCATATCTTCTAAACGGCTACACCGATTTATTTAAGTAACATGTCGTTAGATTTATCTTGGAAACCTAAATTTTCTTAGATAAGTGACTCGAAAAAAAAAACCAACACGAAGACTGTGAGACGCTATAAATTAAAATAAAATAAAAATTTAAATACTACAATATGAATTATATTTTTAAATACTACAATTTTAGTTTTTAATTAAAGGGCAAATAATGAAGATTTCAAAGTGATATATCATGATCATATTTTAACCTAAAAATATGAGTCATATTTTTCTCAGGGGTTACTATCGGTGCTGCTCACCCTATAAAAAATATTAAATCATCAACACGGTAGAAACTCTTTTAAATAATTGAAACTGTTTACGAAATTTGTAACAAACATAATGGAAAAGGGAGTCATTCTCCATCTTGTTATAATCGTCACTAAAAAGAATAAATTAAAAAAAAAATCATTTAAAAATAAAATAACTGACTGCGTAAAAAATAACTAATAATAACTAACTAATGGCTTTCAATAAAAACTGAAAATAAAATAGAAAAGTTCAGTCCATGAGTGTAGATAGCAATTTAATTACTACAATATTAAAACTAAATAATCTGGAATAAAATCATTCTATGTAAAATGACTCCCGACTAATGCAGTCAATTCTTTCTGCTTTAAAATTTATCTAAATTTACAGACAAAATTTTAAATTTATTTTGCTTGTTGTTTTGACTTTCACTAAATTTTACTTCGATTTCATTAAGATTTTTAAGTGACGTCTGCAATAATGTGTTTGTCATTGAATTATGATCACATAATTTTTCTAGGAGTAAATCTTTCAATATTTCTTTATATTTTGCCACTTTGTGAACTTTTAGACCAATAAAATAATCAAACCAAAAATAATCATTTAGTTCTTTATTACATAACTGAAAAAATATGTGAAATCCATATATGAAAAATATAACCTTTCTTTCCTCTTATCATTTCCCAAAAGTTTTCTCGTTGAAAAGATCAAAGATATATTATGATAAATGTTGACAGCATTTCCTTGTTCCGCTACTTTCTCATAAGTTATCATTAAAATGTTCTTTCGATCCATTTACACGAATTTCAGTTTAATATTTAATCATCAATCATTATCTAAGCACGTAAAACAATCCTGTCAAAGTTGGTTGGGTTTGCCGGACCTTTATACATCAGTAGCTACATCCAACGTTTTCATTACCGGTCCCCATACAAACTTTCCATAAACTCGCTTCTAAAAGCTTTCTCAATCGTGAATAATTAAACCTATTATTAACGAAGTCCAAAATTGGATTAATAAAATCCTACTGGCCGGGTAGCAGTTAGATGGTTCTTTAATTCATTCCCTTGGTAGCGACCGTCTCTCAATGATTAGCGTTTACACGGATTTTTAGTATTCTCAGCACAATTCTTATAAGACAACGCCCTTTTGGTATGTATTAGTCTATGTTTTACTAAAAGACAGAACTAAATACATTAAATATTTTGTATTATGTGTTCTCTAGTAGTTACGTTTGAAGTATTATATATATCGTAAACTAGATTCCAAATTTTGACATTTATATTTTGTTAAATGTAAACACAATTACTCATCATCAACCTATCATAGTCTACTGCAGGACACAGGCCTCTGCAATTGCACGTCACTTACTTCGATTCTCGACTTCTTGCATCCAGCTCCTGCTAACCATGTTACGCAAATCACTAACTGACTTGGCCTGTGGACGTTCTAACCTTTTGCCAAGACGTGGTCTCCACTCAAGAACACGCTTACGACAACGGTTATAGGTTCTGCGGGTAATATACCTAGCCCACTGCTACTTCAACTGTATAATCTTTGGGCTATGTCTATGAACTTTGTTCTCTGCCAGATCACGTCATTCTTGATACTATCACTTAAAGAAACCCCGATTGAAGCCCTTTCCATAGCACGCTGAGCAACTTTGAACTTGTGGACCAGCCGTAGCATAAGTGCCCACGTTTCGGCTCCGTATGTCAATACGGACCGGACGGAAGTGTGTGTGTGTAAACACTATTATTGCTCATTTAAAAAATATATACGAATATAGCATATCTTGACTTGCACTTTTTCGCACACCTTTGTTTTAGTATTTATTTCTTTTGCAATTATTATAAAGTAATAACTCACTTCGTAGTTACAAATATTGAATAATTATTACTCTGAACTGAGTGTTTACAGTATCTTCATTTAAAGTAGGACTTCATTTTTTTATCACTGTAAATGTAAATCAGATTCTTGACTATGAGGATTTGTGTCATCATTAGCATCAAATGTTTTACTACCACTTTTTATGACTACAGAGTGTCTTTTGACTCTTATCTTTCCTCCAATTTCATACTGAAACCAATCAGAATAACAATGTGTTTAGTTTATATGTACCTCCTCCCCCTCAGTGGCTGGTGCTTCCTCTGAATGCATGTCCATTGTTCGAGTTCGGTTTTAGATTGCTAATTTGTAACTACAACAAGTCTGCCTTACTGCTGCTCAATTTCCACGGATATTGCAGCCGTACAACTTTATTTTATGAGCATAATTAGATGTTTGTAAAATCTCTATAGTTTGTTTTAAAATTTAATTAGCTGCAGCGAACTTAGTTCTGGAAAGATTTTTATTAAATTGCCAGTATTTATAACTACTGCTGGTACTAGTTTTATTACATAAACAAATTAAATATTTGGTTATCATAAAAATATATTTTTAGAGAATATAATAATATAATGGTCTATTTGTTAGAGGAAAACATTTAACTTAGTACTATAAATCCACGCGAATAAATTCTGAAATCTTTTTATGCTCCGGTGTGTTTCATTTGCTAAATCCCTTAAACATTGTTTGAATTATTGTTTTGGATATGGATAAAGTTTTTTGTTGTAATATATTTTAAATAATTTACTGAGTAGAAACGTTCTTATAAATTATATCGTATTTTGAAATTTATATAACAATTAGTGTAATGTGAATTAATTCTAAATAATAAACAAATTACTTTCGGTTTTATTTCTTAAATGTCCTTACATCATCTTGGAATTATTGTAATTGAATTTTCGTTAAGTAAATGCGATGAGTTGGTTGGAATCGCAATTTATTTAAAACTTCATAGCTTAAATTTTAATTTAATTATGAGAACATTTATGAATTTGCCCTTAAACTTATGTTTCGACGTAAATTGGTAAAGTTTCATATTTATAACCGCGATTTGTTTAGCGTCTTCTGGTGACAATATCCAATGTTATTTTCAATGTTTGGTATTTTAATTTGTATTTAGAAAGTAAAGTCTTTTTGTGACACAAACAAAAATAACTCGATATAAAGTTTGAGTGTTCTGAAGAAAATGTTTACTTTGACAATAGTGTAGTTCTATGGTTTTAAGTGAAATTGTAACTATTTTTAAACATACGGTTAAGTTTTAATCCGTTAATAGTTTTAATTTTATGTTCCAATCCTCATTTCACTGTGCTATTGGTGCTTCAAACGCTACTAGTGAATGCCGACAGCTTTAAATGTTGGTATATATGATTTGAATATTACTGCAACGTGTTGTATGCTGTCGTTTTTTAAAAACATCAAATCGTTGACAATAAACTTTTCTACTACAAGTTGCCCCTAATCAAACCCTGGGAGGTCCTGAGTGACATTCGGAGATCAGATTAATTGTCTGGTCCCCGTGTAATGCGAACGCTCACTGAGCAGAAGATTGATGAATCGTGCCCCGCCCCTAACCCGAGCTCTGAGCGAGATAGATCGATCATGTGCTAAGTATATATCGTGTAATTCTTAATATCTTTGATGTTTCATCGTTGGAAAAATTCCTTAAACAGAACACAAGGTAAGCTAAGCTATAAACTTACCCTTAAACAAAACACTAATCTTTGCGATTAAAAACGTTTAATTAAAAATAGGGTACTGTTCCGTGCTAATAAATGTTGATACTTCGTTACTACTTTTAGTTATCGTATCTACTAGAGTCATTCAATGTCAAATATTCTAAAACATATAGGTTATGAGTTGTTTAAAGTATTTACTCAAGGATGGATGATTGTTGTAACGAGCCAATGTTGCTTAGATCAAGTGACGGGTGATCGTTGTCTCTGCCGTGTTACCATCAACCTATTGTTGTTTTAATAGTCTGTATAACCTTTAATAGTCTTCAAAACGTAAATCTATTCTTAAAAAGCAAATTTTGTTCTGTACCACTTTAGCCAGACGAGTTAGCAAAAGGTCTGTTTCAAGTTTTTCTTTTCATCACTGTCTCCGCCACGTAATATATAAATTTTGATTCTATTTTGTTTTGTTTTTTTTTATAAATTCCTTTGATTTTTGTTTTACTCTCGAAATCTTACGATCTTGCATATAAGAGCATAATCTAGCTGACCGCTGTCCAGCAACAAACATTAAACGCAGTCCACACTTTTCGCTTTTACTGATAATATTACCAGAAGGGTTCCGTCTGTCCGTGATTGCCCCTATGTTTCTAATTACCTTACTCTTCCTTATACTAGGGTTATAAAGAAACCTTCGAGTGGAGAATATGTTTGAGAATTTTTTGTTTATATAGTTGAGAATTTGAAACTGGAATTGATACTGGTGTGGCGTACCGGCTTGTTCCGTTAAGTCAAGAACTCGATTTGTCACAATGATAATATTTTGATACATGAATTTATCTATTTAGGTGCACCTAAATATCACGATGTGTCTATATGTGTGTTGAAAATACATCCTGTTAGAAAGTGAATAGTAAAAGCTCCTTATGCAATACAGCAAGCGGAGATCGGCAAAAGTAAATATTAGGTCTGAACGAAAATTAGTATTGCGTGATTTAAAGTAGACGTCCATACCAAACAATAACTATTCTGAAGATGAATACATATTGTGTCTAGATCCTGGACGTGTATATGTATATTCCTGAGCACATGTATAACAGCGTTTAATGTAAATTACACACATTAACACCAAACCTTTAACAATTGCAAAGTCTTGTCAATTTCCTCGCTATTATGATAATCATATTCACTTAACCATGCATGCATAGTTTCCGATCCATTACCCGTTCTTTTTCTTGCTCTTGAAACATAAACGAAACTAAACCATCGATGGATTCAGAATGGATTTATAGACGCGACCGAGCGAGGAGTTCGAAATCCTTTTGGAAAGCTCAATGGTTTTTGTTTTACGTTGTTTGAATTGTAAATACGCAAGTTGGTTGATATGTTTGTATTTCAGAAACGCCTGCTGTTTACATTGCGTCTTATCTTTACTGATTGTGAATGTTTCACTGCTTTAAACTTCGTTTCTGTATTTTGTTTGTCGATTCTATAGAAACCCTTTTTTATGTGATTCTGGTGTGATATATCTCTTAAGAAAGTAAATAAATTTTAATGTTTGTGCTACTAGGTGTATGATAAAAGAAACCACCTAAGCTTACGTGAACTTTACTGCCTAAACAGTAAAACTCATATAGGCCTAGTAAAACAACACGTTTTGAATGTTGATAGTGCTATAAGTCTTTCATCCTCAAACAACTCAAACAAACGCAATACAAACCTTACACTGTCACATCATTTATTCTAATATTCAAGTGCCTTTAAAACATATCTATTTGTTCTTTGCTCTTATTTTTTTTACGTTAAAAATGAAAAATAAAAGAAGATATACACAATAACCGTCCTTATGACAAGAAACTTATTTCTACAATGTTATACCATCTTAAAGCTAGGTACATAGCGGAAGCATTAGCGATCTCAGCCGCTACAGCACTTTGCAAAGTTGTGATCCAAGTTTTAATCCTGTTTCTTATAGCGCTTATTTCGCTTACTTATTACAGAAAAAGATGCCAATGCTGTTTTATTTAAACGCCTTTTTTTCTTTTATATTTCTTTCAGCAACTGTACTTGGTTGTTGAGCTTAGGACTTAGACAAACTAGATGTAATGTTAGTGTCCCATTACAAAATCTAGTGGAAATATATTGATCTGAAAATATATTTATCAGCGAGGCTGTCTGCATAAATCCTTGCAATCAGACTTACAAAAAGTCGCCGTGAACGTGCGTTTTAATACAGTAATTCATCTTTAAGTTACTTTATTTTGGTTAAATCCATTAGATGCATCACAGCGTTAATTTCATTAAGAACACACAGACACACAGTTATTTTTTGTATGATATAAAATATAAAGTTTTATGTCCAACGTCAACGAATGTGAAACATACGCTTGAGAAAATTAAAGAAAACACTAAAGACTTGCTCGAAAATATATTTCGGGTAATGTATAGAGCTACAATGTACAAAGAAAACGATATTGGCAAATTAATTAAATGCTTGCCAACCAGTATTTTGATTCAAAAAGTTGAAGTATTTTCAAGAAGAATGTCTTAGATGACGGCACATTAACTTGAGTGCCAAACTCTGATGTTATCGTAACATCTTTAGGTTGTAAAATGTCATCACGAAATTTATTACTGCCTCAATTGCTTTTAATATTTTCTTCGTCAATCAGATGCCATCAATATCACATCATCTGGTGCTTATCACTTTCAATCCTAATTAATATTGAAAAAGAGGAAGTGAATTTTTTTTTATACTTTCATGTCTTAACTCTCGAACATGATGAAGTCTGTGTATAAGATATTAGAACATTATTTCTGTTGGATAATAAAATAACCTATTGTGAATCGAGTAATAATTAAGTTAAGAAATATTAAACATTGTTATTTCAAGATTATACAACATAATATGACAATACGCAATCAGTGATTGAGAGTTTTAAACTCTCTGAATGTACTCGTATGTATCTCATATGTACACAAGTATACCAATTGAATCTGATACAGGCATACTTTGTAACCATGTTTAGACAAATTATTTAGTAAATCTTTTTTAAAAAAGGTATAATTTTAATATAATAAAGTTGTATATACCTGTAAATTGTAATAAGTGTGGAATAAAGCGCCTACATTTAGAGCTGGAACTATTAGCGCACTACTCGTTTGGCAATACGGTTTGCGATTAACTAATACTGTAATGAGTATTATTCAATTTCTTATAGTACATTTGAGGCTGTGGTTTAAGTTAATTAATATTATTTATGGCGCAACTCAAGCAAGTCTGACAGGGACGTAAATGTGTAATGAATCAGAGTTAAATAAAAACTCAGTCTTTTAATTATACTAAATCGTAAAATGATATCCCTGTTTAAACTACTGACTATCTTTGAAAATAAGATATTTAGTTATCAAGATTATACATTAAAAGTTTCTGAACAATGCTATTAAGTAGCCGTTCTTGCTTCTATCCTGATAAATATGACTAAGAGGGTATTGGTAAAGTGTGGCAATAGTAACCTTTATTTCGCGCAATGCATTCAAGTCCTAAGAATGAAATTAAACTTATAAAATCTTTGATCAAATAATTCCTTCTTTTATGATAAACTACTCTTCTTATTGAAGAAGTAAAATTACGAAGTAAAATTCTTTTCATTTGTTTTATGTAAAATGAAATTTTCTCAGTTTAGTTTTAATTTAAAGTAAATTGTTATTTCAAACATTTTCAACACTACACGGAGCGCTAATCAACAATCCCGAAACCACGGAACTTGCGAATTTAATCCAAAGAAATATGGCGCACTACGAAACAGCAACTAATTAGGTAAACGGGTCGCATGTGTCACGGAGGTTAAAAATTTACGACTAGCAACAGTTTGTACCGTATTCTAATAGCACTGTTACATAAGAAATACATTACTGACTATATCAATTCCAAAGTATATTATATTTATTTGTATCTCAATTCCAAATTATATTTGCAGGTAACTTTGGAATTTAAGAAGCGGGTAACTTTGACCCGTAGGTCAAAGTTACCCGCTTCTTAAATTACCAACAGAGTTTTGAATTATGTTATCTTGTCCTAATTCTTTTAATGTCTACCCTTTAATATTTGCAAACGAAAGATAAGTTTTATGTTGAAATGTGGTTTGATCTTTCTTTTAATAGTAACATTTATTGATGTTGCTAGGCTTTGATAACTGTGTCATTATACCGAGGTATCTAGATCATATGTCACAAAATTTTAATAAAAATATTGCTCTATTATAAAATTAAAATTAAGCAAAAAAGCCAGAATACAATTCAAGTTTATTTTCAAATGTATCATGTTTTTGTATTGCGTTTTTGTTGGCCTATCATACTAATTGCTTTAACTAAGCTCGGCTACAAGAGTTTTAATAGTTTTAATTGCTTACATTTGGTTTTAGAGTGTGTTTGAAATCGGATCACGTTGCGTGAGTTTGCGTTTAGATAAAGCAAATATTGATAACATGTATTTACGTAGAATACATTATTAGTTTTGCGAATTCTATAAATTTCAATTTATTGTTATATTTTACTGAAAGTTTTTTCAGTAAAGTGAAAAGCCAAAAAAAAAGAAATCTTTTGCATAGATAGTGCATGAATGTTTGTAGATAAGTACATATTACGTACATGATCACGCTATCACCATCGCATCATTCACAATGTGATCATTCGACATACCTATTGCATAAATCTTGAGCAACAACATGTAAATTTATTTCTTATAGCACCTCAGTTGCCAAAACTTAGTTCACCCACGAATACTTAGTTATCAGTGAGGCAAACATAGATTGTAAATTAAGCGGCAAAGCGCACGTACGTATGTCAGTAAATCAGCCATTGCGGGCCACGTACTCCAAGTGCATACTTTTTGATTTATGTTTTGGGAGGGTAACTTTGACTGAATTTAATTTGTATTTATCAAAATTACGATTTAGTTGTAGTATTGTATAATTAAATCGATTTACATTTATTCCGATACCATGTTTAGTGTTTATTTTTTGTTAAGGTATAATCTAAAAATATGATTGAGATTAAAATTTAGTAAAAAAAGGTACGGGTAGGGGAATGAAAAGTAAAATTATTATTGCTGTTACGAGATATGTGACCTTTCCATACGATGTATGATGTATAATCATCACTAAATACTAACATATCGTTAAACATTTGTATACTATTAATTGCAGAGGGCTTGTTTTCTTGTTTGGTAACATAATAACGTAATCGGCTTAACTTACATCGCTTTTTCCATTTTGTGAGATATTAAAATTACATACGTGCGCATAGATATATTTTTATTAGTCATCTAAATCCAAACGTGTGGGCCAAAGCGGTTTAAACGACTAATTCTTAGTCAAAACTCTCTGCTAGTTGGCCCATTAATTGTCAAAGTTGGTTCGTTGGCACACCCGGTATCTGTGAATTAAGTTCGTTCAAATTATTGGTGGTAAGAAGAAGCTTGGTGTATTGGTTGTAAATCATGTATTGTTGGGAGAATCGAGTGTGGTAAATGTGTTAGGGGTAATCGTGCTATCATGAAATGGAATCGTGTATTATATTAAAGCAATTTGGCTCTGAAATATATATGACTTGACTTACGATAATCAAAATAATTATAAAAAAAATCTTGTTTGACTGACCTTATATAATCTCTTAAAACTAATGAAACACTCTTTGGCACACCAAGAATCAAATAAAATTGTTAAGTAATATTTTTAATTTTTTTTTCTTTTACTTACTTTACTGTTTAAAGTTAAAGCAATAACAAAAATAATGTATAATTTTGTATACGCAGTGATTCATAACAGCTCGGAGTTTGAAAGTCGATGTTATAACCCCTGCGCTTCGTAGAGCACATATAGCCGTCGATCCAATGCCAGCCTTAGTCGTGTCAGGTAGTCATTTCATTGAATTGTGAGAATGAAGGAACAAAGACTACACCTACGCTTGCTCACCCACTTGAGTACTATAAGATCTGTGAACAACCGCGAAATGATTCTACAAAGCTTTTCTTCTTCTTTATTTTTTTTATGTAGGAACCTACCAAAGTGATAGTTATGTAGAAACCTAGCAGTACCAGGAGAGTACACTGAAGTTATATTTGTTCTAGACAAAAAGTACGTATTTTTGCCGTGGAACAGTGAATGCATTGACATAGGCTGTCGCCTGCGGGCTACGTTAGTATTGATGGAGTGCCGGGCAAAAGCTAGTTTTAAATTTAGTTCGAAGGTTTTTTTATTATTAGGTATATTCGCATTAGAAAAAAAAAACATTCAGTTGAAAAGCATTCTATTTTCAAAAACAGAGAATTAAGCAAATTAAACTGCTAAAAATAAAGAATGATGACATGCTCATTCAATATTCAAATAAAAGACGAAACCATCTCGCTTTCATACAATATTACTGACATTTGCAACTCGCTTATTACACGCCATTTTTAATTTTCAATTTTCACGAGCCAATAAGCCCTCTAAGCATTAAGTTGAGTGCTTAAGCAACAGGATGTTTGTAAGTGGACAAGGACATTAAGTAAAATGGCTCTAAAACTTTAGCTGGTTTCTATGAAAATGGATGCTGTAAACGCAAAGAGGCTATTAGCTGAAACAGTATTTTGGTGGTGTCTATAGTTCTCTATGTTAGTATAAAATTTCCTGACAACATATATTCTGAAAAATTTGAACTTATGAAAGAATAACAGTAAATGAAAAAATTGGAATGCTCTCGACTAGAACATTATTTTGACGATTACACTAAATAATATTTTCTTAAAGCAAGTGAATATTTTATTTCTTAGCAAGAGTAATCGATCAAATGAGGCTTTTAAATAAAATTTTTTTATTGAATCTATGTTAGCTATCTATGAAAGCTACCATGCATAGACACCACATAGATACACACATAAATAAACATAAACTTAAAAAAATCATCATAATATACATACTCATTGGAATTTATCACCTTCTATTTTTGAAGACAGTAAGTTGCAAAAATAAAAAATGCTAAATTAAAATGAGTATGAATTAGATTTATATAATATTGTGAAAAAATAAAACATTATTATTATTATTTAATATTTCTCTATCTTCCTAAACTAAGCAGCGCCTATACTGTGGCAATCAGACTGAATACATGCTAGCGAAACTTCGACAGACATACCTAATCCTACAAGCTTAAGCTTTTATTGAGTCAGTAATGTAACCTACAGGTCTTGTGTTACCAGTTTAAGCGGTTACCAAATGTTAATACATATTTAGAATTCTGAAATCTATTACTGTGTCAGACGCTTTCTTTCAATTGCAAATTCTTAGTAGCGAAGTCTGCTGCGCCTTTTGATTAGTTGATTATGCAAATGTAAACTTTGTTCCGAAGAGAATTAGGTTAAAAGTGTTTGATGATTTGCATGCGTGTATCGTACATGCATGCAGTGTCTCACGCAAACTTGGTTAGTTAAATTGGTTTACATTTAAAAGTCGATAAATACAAGTTAGATAACGTTTATTCAGTAAATAATGACTGATAATGTCACGTAGTATACTTTTAATGGTAGAAAATGGTTTATATTAGAATTAAGTACTATACAAATATTATCATTCGTTGAATAAAATCGATAAATAGAAAGAATGAAAAAGATAAATAGTTAGATACTTTTTATTACTCACATAATTAGGATACGTACAATGTAAAATACAAAAAAAAACAGTGGTACAATGAGCAACCTTATCGCCTTCTGCAATCTCTTCCAGGCAACCAGCAAGAGAATTTTACTTCTTCCGTGTGGCCAGTTTTGATAAGCTTTATTCATTTTTCACTATATTAATCAATCATCATCAATCAATTATTTTTTAAATATTGAGTTCAGCTTTGAATTTAATATTAAATAAAATCGTTGACTTATCATTAGAACGAAATTAATTTTAGTTAGCTTTTTTTTAAAAAATACGGTGACATACGTCCTTGTGGGTATATGTTAAGTACTACTTTCTTATCCGTAATCTTATCATAGGCAAACTACATCTGTAATGCAGACATTTTTAGCAATGAGAAATGGTGAACATCAGTGGATCTGCGAAGCAAAAACAATCTATCTTCAATTTACAATACAAAATGTTTGTTCACATAAATAAGGCTAAACATTACATTTTTTTATCCTGGGCAGTGTTGTACTCTCGCGGCTGAAACAATCGCAGAATGCGCCCTAATGAGCTATCGGTGCCGTTCTCCCTAATAGCAAAACATCGGCCTATCTACCTGACACAGAGGCTCACTGGGAATGGTAATCTTCTATCACCATTATCATGGAGTGTTCTAACGAGCTCCCTAACACCTCACCGTAGTGTGGGCATCATGCTGCATTGTGTGCATTCGCAATGAGTAAAGTGACCATCACACTTGGATTCTACACATACTTTTCATCAAGCAGAGTAGTCTTTTGAGAGGGCTGTATTTTAAAAAAAAGAAAGCATGTAGGTAAGTTCAATCATTTTTCACCTCATCCAAGAATTGATTCTTGTCTTGAGATCGTGTATGAAATTTATTCAGATGAGAAAGGTTCCATACAAAATGCGAATTCACATATGGTAATATTTATACTATTATTAATCGAAGGAAATTTGAAAGCCGTTCCGTTAATCTAATATTTTGAGAAAGTCCTGTATTTCCTTTTTAAAGTTCCACACCTTTTCAAACACATTGACACAGATTAACCACCTCACTTTCCTGTGATATCGAAGGAGAACTAGGTTTCGGTAGATTTTAAGAATTCTTGGAATTGACCATGGGTCATTTCCCTTTAGCATATTATTGTAATAAGTACACCAACCACACTAAGTCTAGGTTTTATTTCGATCACATATTATGTTATGATTTAATAAGCAGCGCAGATGTAGAACATTATGATTAGAGTTGTACTTTCGTGCAATTGGTAGGTAGTGATCATAAGAAGGAATGATCGAAACGTATTATACAAAGCGACACTGTACTTGACGATTTTTTTTGTGATTATGCCTCTGAGAGCACGTTAAACTGTCGGTCCCGCTTGTCATGAACATCAATGGTAATCGTTATTGGGCAGTTAGTGCCCTTAAATATACTGAGAATTAATTCAACCTTCGAATTCAATTCGCCCTCAGGGTTGCGGAGGTCCGATGCCAGTCACTCCTTGGAAAAACTGATATTCAGCTAAACCCGTTTGAACTAATAGCCAATCCCAAATAATCTTGGGAATAATAAGGCCTATAAAGATTATAATCTGCATTTGTTTCATTACAGATGTGCGTAGATTTTTTTCTGAACTCGAGTATCTTATCCGCCTAGCAATTACCAGGGAATGTGCACGTGATACATAAATAGATAAAATATTTTTATTTATAATCTTTATTGCTAAACAAATATATTTACGAGTATATATATAGTTATTTTTGAAATTTATCATAATTTAACAGTGAAATTTAATCATCAAAAGGTGTCTGTGTTAAAATTCCCTCGCTTATTCCGAAAACGTAATGCTATTAGTAGGACAAAACGTGACGTCAATTTATAATCGACGTATTCTGTCAACAAGTTGATTTATATGGTTTCTGATGATTATTTAATTTCTAATAAGTTAAGTGTTTCATCCCTAAGTAATATGTAAATGGATAAAAACCCATATAATATAGATAATGAGAATACTTTAACGAACTTTTCATAAATAAGGTTATGTTTTCATAAAAAATTGCAAACAAAACAACTATGTGTGGATTACTACAAACAAATGATCACTTTCTTGAAGTTACTAATTCTAATTCTTAGTGATCTTCACCACAGTATAACAAACACGATACACTACGAGTATATCTTTTCATCGCTTTGCACCACTTATTACTTATACTAAATACCTTGTGACATAAGAAATATACCTTACAATATTAATAACAAATATTTCCAGTGTAATAAATTAATTTAATCACTTAATTTTTGTAAACTTTGTAAGTCAAACACTTTATGGCTGATTGAGAGTAATCTGACGTCACAGAATAAGCACGTCAAGATGGCGGCGTTTCAATAACCCAAAAATGATGGTGATTTTATTATATATTTTTAACTTAATAGTTTGTATTTCAAATGGGCTATATTTAATTTTGCTAATGAAATAACTAGTAGAAATGTTTAAAAAAAAATACATGCATATTCTTTATTGCACACCGAAAGTTCTTGCGTTAAATATGCATATTGGATTTATTGAATAGAATTTATTTAACATAGATTAAAGTCAGAGATCATGGATTGTAAATGCGTAAATACCTATCCATTTATTACTGTTATTCATAATCACTTCTATTGTTTTCTGTGTTGTTTTTGGTAACGAAAGAAATATAGCGTACATGAACAACAGAGCAAGGTATTACAAACTTGACCAAAACTCATTATGTTTTCTGCACATAAAAAAACGCCATCAAATCAAAACTTCAACAACGAACACAAATTAGGCACCAGGGCGGAGTCATACAACCCCGCTCCGTCAACCAAATCATTCTCATTTAGCTTCTGTCGTTTGTGTATGAATAGGATATCATTATAATGACAAAGATCTTGTCTCCCCCGACTTAATTAATCATTGTGTTTACTGATTAACATTCGCCGACTTGCTTAGCGAATTTACATTCAGATGGAATAGTTAAGTTATTCTGAATTGAGTTTGCTTTGACCGAAGGTTGATTGGGTAGAATAGATGGAATGGTGTACATTATTTTTTAAATGAACACATTTATATGTTATATATGTTACATTGTAATTATTAACCTTATATTTAAATTTATATGTGTAACAATAATGATTTTCTGCTTGTAATGCATACGTATCACTTACATGTTTAACAAATATTATCCATGGTTATCTGATAGAGAATACGAAAAAAGGTAACCTTCCTACGAACGAACCTAACGCGGCAAGTTCATCAACATATATTTAACGAAATAAACACTTATTGTGTCAAGTACGAGTACAGAGTGTATGTGTTAATTTGTACGTAATTATGTAATTTTGGGATCGAATCCACAATTTGATGGAACATTAGTTAGTTGGCCACTGAAGCCGCTACTCTTTACGAGTTGATGAATTGTTTAGTATTTAATAATACTGAAAATACACACAGTATGTACATATACGCTTACACCTAAACCTTATACTAAATTAAAAATAATTTTTAACTTTGATTTATTATTTTTTGAAACCTCGATGATGATTATTTGTCATTTATTTTATGTCATTCCGCCTTAGCACCATTAACTGGAACCATTGTAACTCGGTTCAAATGCATTTAGAGTTTTTAGAAATTGCCGCCAATTTTTGCAGACCAACGAGCAATATCAACAAATATTTCTGAACATAACAATCGTCCGCTTGCCGAGTCTCTCTCTATGGTCGTGTATGTAAAACAGAACGCTTACCAACTAAATATATAACAATGTTAAATAAAACTGTCGGCAATGTCGGTGATTCGGGGAATGAAAAGCTATATTATGTTTTAGTTGTATTGTACGGCTCAATGTTACCGACAAGTCGTAGCGTGTTGGCAATTTAAAAAGTAAACTGTGTTCTTATAAAAAAGGGAAAATCGTTTTAGAAATTCTTGTTAGAAAATTTTATTGTTCAAACGTATGACGAAGACCAAAAATTTTTACCGTGTTGAAAACCTGTGTGAATAAAAACCTGTAAACTGTATATAGAGACAGGCTCAAGTATCACTGGTATTGTTGATTGTGCTGCAATGTCAATCGTCAGAGCTAACAGGCTGTTCATGTACATTGTATCACTTACACAGTTGGACGATGTGCTTATTTACGAAGTAAGCTTTATAATAAATACTATTTTTAACTAACTGGCTGAACTATTTACAATAGTACTGAAAGGCTGCCATAGCGTGGCTCGCCATACTGCATTGTCTTTATTCGCAATGAATATGGCGGCCACCACTCTTGGATTTTATTTATGCTTTCCATCAGGCAGAGTAAAGTCACTTTGCATGCATCTGTACAAAAAAATTAAATATTAAAGTTATAAAATTGCTCTTGAAAGACCAAAAATATACAATAGTATTCAGTTTACACAAATTGATTCAGCTGAAACATTAATTTCCTGTCAACAAACTTACTTCGAACAAATTTGCAACAAATAAAAATGAACTTAAAGCTAACATACGAATAGTTGAAAATTCAATATCCGATAAAAACTAAGGCATGCAGTACAATATTGGATTTATTTCACGAAATATATATTTTGAATGGCTTTGTAATAACGGTCACAGCTTGACTGCGGCTAGCTTGCCTGCTATTTGCACTTCTAGAAATAGAAACGTATTAACCTCTCAGAACCAGCACAACTTGAAATGGTCTGATCTAAAGTGGGTTAAACATTTTGGCAGTAATTTTTAAAATTCACACGTTACATGAGTCTGTTGCGTGCGTGAAAATACAATTACTAAATTATGTTACATGTAACTCGTAACATTTGATACTGCAATTTTCTATTGTACTAAAATGTTATACACCAGCTAAATTTGGATAACACAACTATCGAATGTCAATTATATTCATAAACGTATTATAACATTACGATTTGCAGTTAATACGGCCTATTAGAATGTGCACAGTGCTTATCGGGAAACACTAAACTTTTATTCTGTATTGTAAATTTTTATAACATACTTGATGTGTGTAATAAAAATTTGTCTTTTATTCTAAACCGAAATTCGTTTGTACATTATAGTCTTTTTCTTTGAATATATTTACTAAATCTGTATTTCTTATTCTAAATTTAACTTTGTTTAAAAAGAGAAAAAGTTACATTACCAGCGCACGTGTTTCCCTCCCACTACGATCCCGGGCCCTTTAAGCAGGGCCTGAAAAAGCATCTCACGAGGCTACCATAGCGTGGATCGTCATACTGCACTGTCTTCATTCGTAGTGAGTACGGCGACCACCGCTCTTGGATTTTATTTATGCTTTCCATCAGGCAGAATAGAGTCACTTTGGTAGGTTGCTATAAAAAAAAACGTATACCACTCAAGTATACCTTGCGCTTAGAGACAAGAATTCTCTGAATCATGAATGTGTCATATTCCAGCTCTTGTGGGCTTGACTGCGGTGATACCATGGTCTCACAGAAAACCGATGTTACCAAATTCTTAACCAATAATGAGGCATTCAAACACTATGCATGGAATTGAGATAACTGGCTTATGACGAAGTGTTAACCCAAATTACAGTTCCCAATCCGCTTTATTTATTCAAGTAATGGATTCAGCTGGTGATATAATGTTAGAATAATATTATGTTCTAGTTATTCTTATATTTTAATTTTATTCGACTCAAAGCAGGAACTACCATTAAATTATTCATCTAAAAATATTTTTACACTGGGTTAGTAGCACAACGTTACAGATCAAACAATAGCCAAAAATCTGTTTATAACATAATACAAATGAAGTTGCTTTACTTTCTTGTTATAATGTTGAAAAAAAATCTTTTCGCATCCACGCATTGTTTAAAATTTCTTAATATACACATATTCATATTCACATATTCATTGTCACTTTCATGTCGACATAAAACATTAAACAATCTTCGATCTTTATGTCCAACACGTGAAACATACTCGTACACATACCACAGCAGTTATCACTAGCTAACATAAATCCTACTGATTCGATGACGTGGCATGATTGTGTCGACGAATAAACGTTTGATTTACGGAAGTGCCATTTAACTGTTTACTGTTCCAACAGTCATGCGTTGCGATGTTGCGATTTGTATTTTACTAGGCTTTGTATAGCTTGTATTGCAATAATGAATTTACTGCTTTAAATTATATAAACAATGGCACAAAAGGACTATACGTAATGTCCTAAGATGGACACATAGTATTAAATTTTAACATGACGCAACCATTTTTATACACATCTCATGATTGTCTCTCACTCGTAACTTCTCATTTCTTCTTTTATCAAATTTAAGCTTCGACACGTGCTGCGGTTCTGAATATTCATTCTAAAACTATATTACAATTCAAGTTGCAATCCGAAATTATATTAACTCGTATTCACTTACTTGTAAAAAAACATTGTCCTGTCCAAACGATTACAAAACAGACTTAACAGGAAAAAATTTCGCAACTAACGCTACATGACCGACAACTTTTCACCGTCTTTTTTTGTATGGATACCTTTTTTCTATGTCAACTATTTCGTGAAACACTGTGCAGTGTGCACCATGTTGAGCGGTTGGAAAACAAAGTATGGTTAAATAGCTATGTGCTACAAACTCACCGTTTCATTTTTGTACAGTTCAGCTATTGAATAACTATTTTGGTGTAAAGATTGTAGTCATTTTCAACACTGTGTGTACCATGTAGAGATAGAAAGGAATCGTTTTATCTGTGTACCGTCTATTTGTCGGACAGAAGTTTGAATAATTGGCACAATAATACATTTATGAAAATATTTCGGAAGGTTTTTTTATTTGAAGTCGATTGCTATTTTAATGTTTGTATGTGATCCCGCTGAAATACCGTTTTGCAAAATTCTATTGAAGCAAAACAATTTCTTCTTGAGATTTTAGTTAAATAAAATATGATTACATGGACTGCCAAACAGTAAACACGTTGAATTCCTTCCTTTCTTCTCAATTTTCATTGCAAAATACTTCTGAACTTTACTAACATCTACTACCACTCATTATAAGTGATTTTTTAATAAGATACCCTCTCTATTTTATGTAAATATCGTAATATTATTCATCTACATATATTAAGTGGACCATTTAGTTCTAACATTTGAACCCAGACATTAAATATTCATTAGGCGAATAATTCAAATTGGCTAAAATTATTCAGACACTACTGGAAACAGACCATTTCAGAAAAATAAACATTATTAATAATTCAGTGGGAATCTTTGGACTGGAATACTTCGAAAAGTCATGGTATAAAGAATTATTATAAAACACTCCAGGTTTTATACCAAAAGGGTAAGTGAAATATCCATAATTTTTCTACTATATCGTTAATCAAATTTTAAAAAAAGGGGACAGTCCTCTTGTTCTTAAACAAGTACTTAGGGCATTAGATGAAAATTAAGAATTTATTGGACGTGTAAGAAAGGATGAGAAAAATGATTAGGAAAGGGACGATAAAAGAATATGGCTTAACTGGATGTATTGAATTACTTGATGAGCCTGTTGAGCTAGTAACTAGAAACCTGATTGCTAAGCCAGAGATCGTTGGTTTGATTCTCAAACTAACTTGTTCACTTCAATTAGAGAATAGAATAATTAATGAGGAGAGCTAAACTACAACGGAATATTAATGCCTGTGTTATGTTCGAATACGCGAAAAAAACAAATCGGCTATACAGACATTATCTACATATTTATGAGCTTACGTTTCTCTGCGAAACATTGCTTGTAAAGAAAAGTTAGAACCAATATTGACAAACTGAACGTACCTACTATGAAGTTGTGGACCAAATGCTACGAACTATCTGCTACGGTTCGTAGCATATCAATAATTGACTACGAATTTTGGAGCCATATTTCTCTTAGAACGTTTCGTAACTACTAAACAACTCTTTAAACTTTTTTGCTGACTCTATTTATCTTTATTTATACTAATCAAATAATATTTCTTTTAAGGTTTAGTTATATTAAAATTTAATATCAATTAAGTATCTAAAATTAAGGATGCATTAGACTATTGTAAGGCATTAGTATGATTTTAGTGGCAGAGCTCTAACGGCAGTTTGAACTTTTAATGAATGGCATTCTATCAATATTCAAGCTAATTTACCATTTTATGGATTAATACACCTCGTCTTGATATTTTTCTTTTTTTATATTTATAATACCTTCTCAACATGAAGAATAAATATTAATAGTTTACCTATATGAACACTACAGTCGTGATTTCGTATGTCGTTGGTAATAAAAAAACGGGTAACACCTTAGTAAATACTATTTAATTGCTATATAAACACTAAGTATAAAAGTAGTGACAAAAAACCAGGTCACACAAAACTGCATGTGTCGAGTTTGTGTAAATAACAAATAGATCCATGCTAATACAAACTCTGGCCAGCATGGTATAGTAGGCCAAAACTTCCTTTCTAAGGAGAAGCCTATTTCCAACAGTGGACTATTAGAAACTGATCATGATGACGAAGACAAACTCCAAAAGATTATCTTTTCTTTAAATGAAATAGAAAAGTATTGCATCATGCAGCGATAAAGTGGCATAATACCTAGCAAATACTGTGTGTTTATAACATCATGGCTGCAATCATTTTCTTATTTTTTTCATGTTATAGACATATGTATGTCACAGTTTATCTTACCCTGAAAACTCCAAACTCGAAACAAGGAAACGCCCGAAACATGAATCTGGCAACATGTTTGCTGCGTTATAATGCAGACAGTGAGCCGGATTAGCCTCGCGGTGACAGCCCTATTTATTTCAGAACTTTGTTTATTCAGAATTATAGCAAACTTTTCGTATTGTATCAATCCGCTTCATTAGCGTTTTGAACTGGACTTTGGTTTCTTAGCTATTTGTGTACATAGTTTTTACTAAAATTGTTGCTGGCATGATGTGTTGCGGACTTTTTACAGAGAATATCAGAGCTTAACCGACTTGAAGTTAGCTGAAAGTCGTGTTTTCACTGTCCCTTGTTATCTTCTGTCTATTAAGACGATTCTTTGTATGGGTTCTTTTTAAACTCCCATTTATTCGGTGCGAAGTGGAATTTTTAACACTTATTTTTTTATTTTGAAGTCGAGCGTAAATGTAAAGGTATTAAAGTTTGTACAGTATGTGTAACAAATTTTAAATTCTATGATTACGGCTACATCAAATTACAGGCATTTCTTGTGTATGTTATATGTATTGCACTGAAATGATACGAAAATTTATAAGTCTATTTACTATTTTTGAACATATTACTATCAAATTCATATATAATGGTAATAGATAATGCAAAGAGTAGTAGAGAGAGATGAGTGAGGCGATAGTTATCACTTTCCATCAGGTAATGCGTAGCTGTCGATTCTTTCACTGCCTCTATTAAATAATGCAACGAGAGGTAGGTCCACATTGTATTTATATTGAAATAGTCTTACGTCATGTCATGATACATTCCTAACAACTTTACTCGCAAGATACTTTAAAAGTTTAAATATGATAGACATCTTGATATCCTACGGAGAAGTTCCAAATAAGATTGTAACACACTTAATTAAGATCAAGGATTGATTAAATGTTTCCTACTGTTGGCACGAAGGATGATATTGCTCTCTGATTTTATCTTACTGCCGAGGGACGTGAAGTTATTACATGACAGTCTATCCGTATAAGCTATATTCTTTTAGTTCTGTCACTTTCTTTCCTAACCGTCTCTTTAATCTCAATTTTCCTTGTCTTTGATTCTAAAATACAAGGTTTATAGTAAAAAACTAAAAGATGACCATAATAAAAATCTTTAGCTAAAAAATTTAAAGTCACATAATATTTTGTTTGTTCATGTTATGTTTTGTTAAATCTTTTATTATTTAAAAGTTGATTTAGATTCAATCGTAATTATTTTCGATAAAAATTAAAATGTTTAAGAGTAGTGTAACTGAAAATAACTCTTCCAAAGCAGAAACCGATGAAATATAAACCAACGCTCTCTCATAATACCAGCAAATTATATGGTTTGAAGGAATTACTCATATTCAAATTCACTCAACATAAGTTAACACCTTTATGCCTATAACCAAATGTGGTTTAATTATGATATCAAAATTTGATTATAAGAACTGGGAAGTTTTTAAGGTTTCGCAATGTGGGTGAAAATTAATAACCCTATGAGATGTGAAGGAAGTATCAGAATTTCCTAAATCAAAAATAGATCTCCGATTTCGTAATATTATGCGGCAATGCTCTATTTCATATAAGATATGGCTGCAGATAGCATTAATTAAAATAGTACAAATTAACCAAATTCCATGTTCTTTTTACAAATGAGATGTTATAAATATGAGATTTTCAATACCAAAATAAAACTACTTTGGCTGTACCTAGCCCAAATCACTTTGTAAGGTTTCGCTTAGTAGGACTAATTATACTTGCGGTTTGACGTCTATTCCTCGTATACTAAGAGCAAATTTATGTTCCCATACTGATTGACAATTTCTAAAATAAACAATGACTCTGTAGGTACACAAATGGAAAATTTAGTACGTTTAATCTCACGGGGATGTGTGAAGGTAAACATCTATATAAACTATCGGAAATAGATACAAAAACATTTTTTAAAATTAAAACTGCGTAGTCTACGGTGGAATTAAACAATCCATATTTCATAATGTGGAGGCTTTAATTGTCGATATCCTCTAGCCTCACACCATACTAAAACATATAAGTAAATCATAATTATTTTATGCTTTAGAATACCACAATAGTTATTATACCACAGAAACATTATTTTTTGGTGGAGTATTTGCCTCGTTACTGCAGCAATCACTGTAAACAGCATTCTTCTACTTGCTGATCAGACATATTACATTGTTTTGAGTCTTATCCTAATATCGTTATTGTTACTTTATGCGTATTAAAAAGTAAGCATCTGTTACGTCGTACTATCAATTGATATGTTTCTAACCGAACTGAACGTTACTTAAAACATACGAGTACCATAGTAAATATACAATGTAATGAATTACTTAGATACATTGCATTCAACGATTAACCTCTCTTGGGGTTGTTAGACTACAAGGCTATATGTCTTCCAAGCCTATTGGTATTGGTCCAGTAATAATTTTGGAAGTTGAGCGTCCCTCATAATTGTCCTAACGTCTTAATTAATTTGATGGCCGTAGTAACTGTGTCGTAGACAATTTGAACGGATAATGTAATATAACTGATTGAATTAAAATGAACTAAACAGAATTTAACTCAGATTTGATTTTATTTGACTAGTTATGTAATAGTACTATTTCTGGTAACGGTTTGTAGAATAACCATACGTTTAATGCTTTTTGGAGTTATTTAAATCCTGGTTTGTAGGAATCTTACGCTTTACTATGTGTTAAGTCATTATGAGTCGGTCCATCAAAAGCCAGAGCTAAGAAATGAACGAAGATGTTAACTCTCGAAAATTTATCCATTCTTTAATGTTTTTGTTGAGGTACAATAATCACAACGAAAATTTTCTGATCAGACAAGATGTTTCATGACTTAGTACCAGTTGAAACGCAATTATTACACCAAAATAGCAACGTAGTAAACTGGAAAGTGAGTTAGTGTTCAAGCCGCTAATATCGTTATAGGCTTCAATAAAATGTCATATTGGAAATATTGTAAGAGAAATAATATTACCTGCGGTAATAATTCTGTTTAAGTTCACCAGAATTTAGAAATCTTTTGCACTTTAGTGTTATTTGATGTTTTAACAAAGATTTTATACTTGACCAGGTACTATATTTTTGAATTAGTCGAAATACCACTCTATATTTTATGGTTAAGATACTCCAAACTATATTCCGGCTCTGTTATGAAACAACTTCGATAATATAATGTTATTGTATTTTCAATAATTACTTATTCGGGACAAACATGGCAAAGAAATAGTACTAATATTTGTGTAAATCATATCACTTTAATAAAGAATTTTTGTAATCGCTGTAGTAAATATATATTGGAATAAAATAAGTTATACCAACCTTTGGACACTAAACGAATAAAATAATAATCATTATGAGTTATTCAAACAAACCAATTTCAATAGAGCGCATGTAAATTTCTCTATTCATGACATCAACGCCAACGGTCGCACCTGGCCGGTATTATTGGAACTTATAAGTTGTGCAAACTGCTCCGCGCGCGCCCACTTTATATCATAGAATATTTAGTTCTAATACATCTGTCTCCTTCTTATATATCTGTTCAACTCTATGCTGAAACTGAGAGTCTATTTCAGATATTGGAATCTGTGAGTTATAGCCTACTTTTATCTATCTTTGTCTCTCAAAAACTCGTGATTTTCATACTAAATTTTTAGTAGTTTTTAAGTATGACATGAAAGTTTGTTTTTATACATATATTGTTGGAAAAAATATTAAACTTATCTTCAAATATATTACGAAAATTTTAATCTCATCTTATCTCTCAGAAAAAATAAATCTTAGATCGAACACAAGTTATTTTACTTCTGGATTTGAATTAGATTCTCATGCAAAGGGTAAATAGACATTTTCTTAATCGTTGTCGTTCCCGTATAAATCGTTATGTCCTTTGATCCATTAATCGAACACTATTTGTTGATACCAAACGCTTGAAGATTGATTCCGAACATTAATTAATAAAATAGGAGTTCGTTGTATTGCTTTCCAAGCATCTATACTATGGCTATGCTTTCTAACCATACATATATGGTCTAGATTTTTAAATCTCTTGACATGGGCACAGTGTATATAAAATGTTTAATGGCATACGTCCTAAATATATAAACCACTATTTCGGGTCCTCTGCGAATATTTAATAGTGTTAGCAGATGCTGAAAATGATTATACAGTGGGACCACCACACGAATATCCAACCCTTGCCGAGATTGTCCGCAATTGATACACGGTACATAGTCGTGCTTGTGAATTAGATCTTGAAGTTTATTTACGGGGAAAGTTCTTTTATTTGTTTTAATTTTCATATGTGTGTACGTGAGGGCGACACATTAGTTTTGAAAGCGAAGACGGGCTTTTTGTTAGGAAATAAAAGTCTGCGTTCTGACGCGTCTTATCTAGTACATAAAATTTGTGTTACGGTTAGTTTTGATTCGAGAAGGATAATATGATAATTGTTTTTTTTTTGTTTTTTGATGTTTATGTCTATGTCAAATAAATAAAAAATCAATAAACATTTCAACTCCGTTAACTTTTCCATTTAGCACTACCGGTGAAGTCTAGCAATTTTACGCTCTCTAACCCATTCGATTTGATTGGTATTTAGAATTTCAATTCCCAGTCGACATCGCTACAAACAGCACCAGATGTGGAAAGGCTTAGATAAAACGTTGTTCGTGAAATTAAATGCCTCTATTACGTTTTAGTATTGAAGGGTGCGCATTCCAATCTTACACAATGTTGTTTGTCAGCATGAGAGAGCGTTCCAGTCATGCTGATAAGCAACATTTTGTTGTCTCTGTTTACAGGTGCGAAGCAAGTAAGGCGCAACACATGATTCAGAAACGAAACAACAAAAAATGTGTTTGATTGTGAAAATACTTAGTGTGTATTGTGAAAGGCGGACGTGCCAGCTCAGTGACTCTGAGTTCAGTTGAGAAGACCGAAACATTGCATAACAATGGAATATGGTTGAAATGTCCTTCAGCAACCAAACTGTGCTTCGTACAATGATCTCGCACAGTGATAACAATTAAATAACGAACGTCTAACTTGACTTTGTAAACAAGAAAGGAATATAATAACGTTGTACATATAGCTTTTATAAAAAAACCTCGTCGTTGTCTACGTGTTTTAAATTTAACTCTAATTAATATTTTGAAATTTTTTGAATCATCGAAGCGGTTGTCGTATTTTTGTGATAAATAAATGATATCAATTATTTTAGATATAATTAATTTAAGTGGCAAAACTGGGTTGTGATGTGTATATGTAAGGTGTATAGTAAGTAAGGTATACAAATCCCAAAATATTTGGGAGTATTTATTGCGCGCGCGCCGCGCGGTGATGTTGGGGGCGGGGCGTGCGCGTTGTGACGTAACATTTGGCGCAGGCGCGGCCCCGCGCCGGTAAGATGCGAGAGCGGCGACGCGCGCTCCTACGCACCGTCGCTCTGCTGTTCGCATACCTCCTCTTCCTCAACGGTCAAGTCGACGCTGCCGGTGAGTTAACCAACTTTTTTTATACTTTAAATGGGCTCTCATTTATGTGGTCTTTTAGAAAAATATAATAATGTTTAATGTTATAAAAACATTATTATATTCAGAAATAACTCTATTTTAAGTAATTTCGAACAGAAAACACCTGATATATAATAACTTAAACTAATAAATATACTTCGAATAGTATAGCCTAAGTTGATAACCTACTGTAATCTTAAATAAAACGGAACCAGAAGCCCCTTAATTAGCAGAATCTTGTATCTTCGCAATTATCAGGCCAATATCGCAGTAAAGATTTCCTAACGAGCAAATATATTGGGGTCGACCTGATAAGCGGCTAACTACCGAAGTTCAAATTACCTCGAAGACAGTCCATTGGCACCCAAAAATAAATGAGAGAAGTGCGGTGAAATGATAATTGAACCTAATTCAAAGCTATAAAATGGAATAAAAAATTATAAAGCAGTTTAGGAATAACTCTTAACATTCATAAACGTAAATTAAATACTTAATTTATTATGTTTATTCGACGATTGTTTGAATAAATATGTTAAATCTTTATTTAACTACTTCATAGATGTCCACTCTTGCTAAACTTCGATATATTATTGTTTGAGGAGAAGTCTGTACAGTTGAAACTATATTGGACAAAAAGATAAATTAAAAGTTAGGGACCTCTAATATAAATAATCTTTATCTCAGTTTTTTTAACTATACCTTGTCAACACTTGGTGCAATATAAGTAATCATTCAAATAAACAATATATTTTTCCTTTTTTCATGACTATATCAAATGAGAGCCTATTTAAACCTGCATGGTAATTTACGATATTGAAGTTTGTAATTGTAAAAACGAACTGACGAATTTATGGCATAAAATTGTATTTTTTTTCTAACTGAGGTCGAAAAACAGTAATCATAGTAATCACACGTTGGCATAAGTCAACGAAATAGCAACGTAGCGTGTCTATCAAGTATTTAATAGGTTATTTTTCAGAATACACCCACTGTAAATGTAATTAAAGTGTTCTAGTTATGACTATTTTATATTAAGAAAATACTATGAATTACTAAGTTAACTAATATTCTGAAAACTTACATTACCTAAGAAATATTTTTCAGATTTACATTTGTTATAAAAAAATTTTTAATGAAAATAATAACTTTGAATTGCAATGGTAAATATGTTATTGAACAAATAATCAACTGAGAAACATATGTTTATCGTGGTTTTTATTAAAACGTCATCTGCTAAAAATAAATAGATATGTACATAAGTCGTAACTTTCTATACCTAATAGAACAGATGTAGATTTACACTATTACCATATATGACAGAGCCTGCATTAACATAAAGTTTCCTCAAAATCGGGTACAATTGTCCCGCATAATTATGTTTCACTGCTTTATGAAAATGAGACATAAAAACGGATTTATGATGTAAAATAAAACGGGTGTGTTATAAACTGTAGTTTCCTACGTATTTGGTAAGAGTTGCTCACTGTGATCGTAGACACAATATGAGAACTAAAAACATGTGAGGTAGAATTGATGTATGGGTACGAAAGAGATCTTTTTTTTTATTATCGACGGTGGGCCTTAAAGTAACTTCATCAAAGTTTATTAATACCTCAATGTACCCGCCATTTACATGTATTAAATCTCAATCAACATTTAAAAATTAAACTTTGCTATAGCCAAATACATACACTTTTAGTCTAATAAATATGGGTCTAATGGCTCCTAGCCTATCGATGCGTAGTCTATGGTCTTACGATCCATATTTAGTATGCGCGTTGTGTCCAGGAGGCATGACGCGTCGCAAAGTCGCCGAAATATGGACAGTGTGTGTATGCAATAACTGGTAAAAAAGTCAGGAGCTCGTTTATATAAAAAATGTGCGGTACAGTATCTTGTTACGAATATGGAGTATTAAGGTGTGTGGGTATGGTAATTTTGTTCAGAGGCATATAAATGGAGCTTGCGTGAGTTTGGTAGTATGAGACGCTTAGGGCTGTCAGCAGTTGCTAAAACTTTTAGAAATACGGAGACTTAAATAAATAACAAATTGAAATGTTGCTCCCATAGATTAAGTTTCGCACAGATATCGTATCCCAATTTTATATGGAATCAGAGCAGGGTATTTGATTTCTTCATTCTACTCTACCATTGTCCTTTCACTGTTTCCTCCATTCCTATCTATATCTTCTCTTACACAGTCCATCCATCTTTTCTTTGATCTACATCATCTCTTGTACCCCTATATAAGAACATTTAGAAAATAATATAATGGCTATGTTGGTCGTCTCCAGAAATCTCCTTATCCTTTTTTTTAAGTTTTTCATAGAAAACGATTAACTTATTACTAAGCTTAGTAAAATAAAAACAAAATCGTATGATTCAAGTAATTTGATAGTTGAAACGCGTCACATTTTGATCGGTCTTTTAACTACTTTGCTACCCTGCCTTTCTTTCTGTTCTACAAAGCAGTCATTATAATTTCTCCCACGTGCTGCAGATCCATGAGAAGGGTTGTCTGAAGTAAAAAGCGCAATTTGGCTAGCCGTGTTGTATCATTTAGGTTCATTAATTGCGTTTGTGAGTTCGACAGCGCGGTTTTATCGCAAGCCCAGCCGTCGGCCGTTTATGCAAATGATACCACCGAGTGTCCATAATGTAATATTGTAACCGTTTAAGAAGTAAAACAACAATAAGTTTATCTAATGTAGTTATATTTTCAAAGGTCTGACTTTGTATGCAGAAGGGTTTTTGTGTTGAAGGACATTTGATAATTCAATTTTATGTTAAATGGTGACTTTAATAGAAATAAAAAAAATGAAAATTGTGTTAAAATAATAATTAATTACTAAGCTAACAAAATAAGAAATTTAGATCATGTTCAGATAAAAATGAAAATAAAATCAGTTGAAGATGTTAATCATTTTATAAATACTAAAAATATTGAACTAAGGGACAGTACATTTAGGAAATTGTATTGATTGAATATAAATAAACTTGCTTAAAAGGATCTATCTTTTTATCATAGCTAAGATATTGGAAGGAATATTCTTGACTTACATATATTCTAAATTTACCTATGATTAAGTCAGAGTATTATAGCGGTTATTGTATTTATTAATTATACGATTATTACTATTCTCATGAATAAGATATTTAACAGTTTTTTCTACTAACACAAAAAAAATTTTTGCTTGTAAAGTTTTAAATATGACAATTGATCGCCAAAGTCCATCAAAATTACCACTCATTTTGAAGGATCAAACATTTGACGTCACCAAATATCTTTAATTAGCTTCCTGAGGCTTCAAGATATTCAATTATTTACAAAAAGATGAATGCGATTCAGGTCATGTGGAAGTCTGTTATTTCAGAACCCGCCTATTTTTACCTCACTTAAAATATAAATAAAAACTACCACCAAATAAAAGGAGACCGACCTTTCGGAACATTAATTTTCGATTAAGATTTTTGCAACAAACATAAAGGGAAAATGTTTTACGTTTACACATATTGGAATAAGTAAAAAAGATTTTGTATTATATGTCTTTACGACACCCCGAAAAATATATTAGAAACGTGACTATTCGCGTCTATCTCGATTACGAATGTTAAATCGATTTGTGGAGGAAAAAATCGGTAAAAATGCGATGATGGCAGGCAGCAGCTTTGATTTGCATTTTAATATGCACAAGGGAACGGTGGACGAAGCTGTCATATTGTGCAAAGTGATCATGAAAAAAAGATGTGTAGTGTGTGGGGTCTATTCGAAGATAATCGCTTTATAACCATATAAAATTTTTGGTGCAATTTTAAGTTATCTTAAGTATTTCATTTATTTATTTGCAATTACCAAAACCTGAGTCAATAACATCGTGATGTGGGCAGTTCTAACGAATATATGTAAGTCAATAACATATACATTTAATAACATCGACTTAGCAGTAGGTATTATTATTAACCAATAAACATCTTTATTCTGAACTGTCTTCGTTTTGTGCTCCGTATCCACTCCGGTTTAAAATATTACTTTTTATAAGATTTGTAGAAACTAATTTTAAGATGTATATACAGATTTTCGATTTAAAAATGTTTTAAAGCCTTCTACCAGTATTAAAATAAACATCTGTAAAAAGAACAATAACGTAACCTAAATCTTAAAATAAGTAGAAAGCAAACAAATAAACAATACGGCTGTAGAACAAAAAAATAATTTTCTCTTAAAATACCCGTTATTGACAGTGTCGATTCTGAGGTTTATTATAAGTAATAAATGCATTTTACAAGCAGAACTTTCGATATACACTTTATCATCATCTCAGCCGTAAGACGTCCACTGCTGGACATAAACCTCCTCCAAGATTCGCCCTAACAACCACTCGTCACTCGAGTACACAGTGAGTTTATGATTCCTAGTCTACTACATATATGTTAATATAACTAAATATAACTATGGGACTGTCTATGAAAAAAATAAAAGTATTCACTGAAGCACCTATATTCAACGTTTTATGTCAAAGTAAAGGACAGCAAAATAACATTCTACAATATAAAAAAAAACCGATATGGAATTCTTTCGGAAATTCATTTGGGATGTGAATTCTTTTTCTAAGTTATTTTGGATAGTAGTGTATGTAAGAAAATTCTTCTTTAGTAAATTCTAGAGACGGTTGTAAATACGGAAACCCTTTGTATGACTTTTGACTCGAACTTTTTTCTATCGACTGAGTTCTATATGTATTCACTTGCGATCTCATTGTTTGTAGGAGATGATATTTGTTTTACCAAGGTGATATACTTAGGGAAAGGATTCAATGTCAAACTTTGTAAATGTAATATCGATTATTATATTAGTATTGAAGACACGTCTACGTACGAACTCTTTTCCTTACTATTCCCAAGATTATTTAAAGTGGGCTAATGTAGTCAATATGTTTGAGGATACTAACATCCCAATAACGATTACGCTTGACGTTAATAACAAGCAGAACCGACGGCTTAACGTGCTCTCTAAAGCACTGGCGTGAAACAATTCTAAACTTACATATTCTGCTCTTTTGTTAAAATTTTTTGTAAAAAGAAACCCAACAGCATTTTTGATTTGATTTGGGAATCAAACCCGCGGTCTTTTGATTCGCACTCACATAAACTAACTTGTAGACCAACGAGGTAGTCCAACTACGATGATCGTTTATACTTAATCTGCGGCAGCCTAAAGACACTTTGTTTTAACAGGCCACAGTCTAATATTCTGTGTTAAGATAACATTTTAAGCCTGTACAACAGAAATACCGAAAACATTTAAATTAATATATCATTCTCCAAGTTGAAGCATCTCGGTAATACAGACAAATTTACATCCTTGAAACTACGAACATTTAATTTACACTAGCATTCCTATTTTCATTAAACACAAGGTTCATTCGGCGAAGACAAATCAGAGAGCGCCGCGTGTCCTCCAGTGCCAGAGGACATAATCTAAATGCTAATATATCTGCGTCAAACGTTCGAACGATACGACAGGATTTTGACGGGTACCACTGGTCTGTTTCAAGCGACGAATGGAATATCGCATCTACAGCTTTAGGCAAAATTGATGTAGTATTGAGCGTTAGTACGTAGACGTAAGCTTTTTGTAATAGGCCAACAAATTATGACATTGTTTATGATGGGATTCAAGACGCGTATATGTAGGTCTTGTTTCTTTCGTTAAGTCATTGTTGAAGCTAAAGCAGGCATTTATTTCATAAAATCTGTTGTAATGTAATATGTTTGTTGCTCAGAATTGTTTTAAGGTCTTTTAAATAAAATTGCTTTCTTTTCCCTGCATATACGAGTATGTATTGATTTAAGACCTAAGAGAGCAAAAAAGCACACATTTATTTTAAGTTATTTCTCAAACATTTTAATTATCATAAACAATCGTAAAGGAATATCCTGTTAAAATGTCTTTTTTATTATATATTACACCGGCATTACATTTTTAGATATTAATTTTGTCGAAGATGTATTGATAAAACATTAAGTGCTTGCACAGTAATATACTTAAAGCTTTCTGATTATTGGCCGAATATTTTCATTCTGTGCTCATTTTTTTAATGTCAATTTTAAGAGTACAGTCAGCCATTTTTTGAATTATGAAATTATAAACATGATTGGCTTTGAAATCTATTTCAGTATACATGTCGATGATGTAGTTATCTAAAATTAAGTTTATTCAGGATTGACTGCATGGATGACGTGGTTTCAGCGGTCACCTCGTCGCTTTCCATGAGCTATGTTGTGGGTTTAAAACCCACATGGGACAACACTTTGTGTGATGCACAAACTGTTGTTCTGAGTCCGGGTGTCTTTGTTGTTCTGTGTGGTTGTAAAGTCCCCCGTGACATAGGAGCATTCCCGGTGGAAGAGATGACATACATATATATTATATATATTTTGCTAAGCTTGATAACTGACTAATTAGCTTTGGAACAAATGACCATAAATATGATCATCTATGCAATTTGGATTCTAAGGATTATTTGATTTAAAGTTGGGAAAATAATTATATTCAATTTTAAAACTGGTAACCCTTGTTCGTTCTGAAACGTCAGTGGTATTCGTTCATGAATATGAATGAGTGATAACTACGCTTCTCGCCGATAACAATTATTATTTCCCGTAGAACCGATTTTACCTATCGAATGCTATTCGAAAATAATAAGTAATTTATCGTTTAGTGTTCGGGGCTCATGCGAAATGAATAATGGATAGACAATCTGCGGAAATGAATTAAAATATAGGTACTTATGACTAACGTATATTATTTGTATGTACCTGGTAGAAATATTTTATTTTATTTTTATTGTTCGATCATGTTCGAGGATTTTATTTTTTAATCAGTTTGTGTTATAGATACTGCTGTGGTAATCGTTAAATCAATAAGTTAGAAGTGGCGATTTTGAGTAAGGAGCTCCTAAGTTTGTTTTAACAATTTCAACTGCTCTTTATTTAAAAAGATTTTTCTTATTTAGACGTATGTAAACTAGATAACAAGAAAACTCGTTTGACGTATATTCCAAATTAATAATAAAAAAATGACTTGCTGTCGCCTTGATCACCACGGCTTTATTATAGGATTCAAAAAATCTATATTTAATAATCTTGTATTGTTAGTTTTTAAAATACTTTTGTAAAATTTTCTCTCGTAGTTGTCGGTCCATTTGTATATTTACAATAATATAATAGTAAGCAGACTCTATTAAAGACTTTTTCCCATTAAAACATGATTCAAGTTCTACTACGTATCCATAGCTTTCTATATAACGACCACGCATTAATTCTTATAATTACATACAGATTTAATCTACTGCCACAGTTACGTTACGTCGGTTCCGTGTCGAAAATCATCAAATTCATTCTAAAATTAGTCGACTAATTAGTCGGTTCAATTATACGATGAATAAAGTAATATGGTGTAGTGATTTTTCGGAACAGCTCGATATTTTCCGTTATGCTTCGGGAAATTCACTTGACTCCACCAGTAATATGGTATACGCGGTGCACTGTCGAAAGGTTTGAATTGAATTTCCATTAAAATGGGATTCTTTGCGCAGTTATTGATTGTAGATTCTGGCTGAATGTAGTTTCCTATGCTAAATATTTAAATATACTGTGTTATTGCTGTAAAAAAAAAATACGAGAACATCTGAGATTATTTTAAGTAGTATTATATTTCCAAATAAAACATTTTCATTGCTTTACTGAACAAAATTTTTGTCGTCATCAACCTAAAGTTTCAGGATTTATTAGTAACTACAAAAGAGTTTTAATATCGACTTTCTGGCCTATCATCAGATCAGCACCAAGAATCGAAGTTGAATTGTTCTCATCTAAACATCATCACTATCATCAGCCTATTGCAGTTCACTGCTAGACACGGGTCTCAAGGAAAATATTTAATGTTAATACAACCACTACATTGAAACATAATTTTAATCTAATTACTAACGTTAACATTGACATCCAAGATTAATTTACGTGGGTAGCTAATTACAATGACAGCGTAGAAAAACCTGTTAAAAATAAAAGGAAATAATTACGTTTCTAATTGTCGTATCGTGACGTTCTGTTCTCAAATGGTTTTATAGAATTTATGTTGTCTAAGTACTCGTACTAAACTATATTTAAAAAAAAAGGCAAATTCATCTTAGTTAATTCTTCATTATGCTGCCTTTTTATTTTGTGTTCCCTATTGTATTTATTAATAGTCATGTAGTCAACGTAATTGAAACGCATAAAGTCGCATAAAAACACAGTAGTTTCTCTCAAAACCCATCTGTAATACAAAATTTAAAGCTTAAACACAGTGTTGTCAGACTAATAAAAGAAAAACAAAGCGTCTCCAACCGTGCAGGTTTCTATCGAGAAATTCCCATCGCCTGTCCGCACACAATAAGATATTAATCCCGGCCCAATAATAGCTTCTGATAAGAGATTTTCTTTCGATCCTCAGTAATAGGAACTTTTGCATCAGCAGTTTCTTATATTTAAGTTTAATAACGTTTTGCAGTGGATAACGGCGCCATTGTCCACCCTCGTGCGACTTGTGGACTAGGTATTGTTTAGAATTTGATAGTGGTTTGGTAACACACTGACCAACTGATAAATATGATGGAATTATTATGACATTCTGATGCGTTTTGTAGGTCACAATATTGCTGAGTATGTCATGAATGTGTTAAGGTAATTATAACTAATTTTTGTTTGCTTTTCTTTGTACTAACTATTCAATTCTGTCTTCCATCAATGTTTGATCATCTATTTTAATTATACTCTCATTTACTTAAAACTTAATTAAGTGCCTGCTCAAGTAGATAAATATATAAACCTTTACATTTATTACCTATCTAGATTACAAAAAGTCAATGGAGGATCGAGGAGGCTTGAAACTTGGACACAAGTGTACATGATGGTATTTAGAAATCTCAATTCATTTTAATAACAAGCTATCTAACATAAAAACTTCTTCAATAATCAGGCTTCTAAACGTGAGATTGGCATCATTCAACAAATCAACTTTGTATCTTTATAAAATGGATGTATGAAACCTTAATTATATTCAAGATATAGGGAAATCGATAAGCATAAAGGACAGGCATTAGATAGACACCTTAGTCGATGAATCTGCATAATGATAATCGTACTACGTACTTCACATAGACATCATTGTAAAGATTGAAACGAACTTGTTCAATTCTTAAAACTCTCCTTTAGATAAGTAAAAAATAACATACATATGTGAATTTGAAGACTTTACCAGCTCTAAAATAATGAACCGCCATCTTAGTTACGTAAAAATAAAAAGGCAGCTAAATTTTATATAATCTATAAGAGTTAAGTGAATATTCATAGTTACAAAGAGACGCTTTGATGTCAAATATGTACGACAACGTTCTTTGTTATTTTAACTTATATTTTTTCGTTTATTTATGTAACATACATTAATACAGCAGGCATGTTGGAGTACGGCTTTTAGTCATTGTTATCTTTACGCTTCTATATTTTAACATATTTTTTAATACTCGAACAAAAATAAAATTTTAACATCCTCGGTCATTTTCACTCATGGTAATAACGCCCAATGTCTTTGCTTGAGCTCTGAAACGACCGTCTATGTCTATTTGTCTCCAGTTTATCCAAAGAATTTCACTTCCGTACCATTAATTTTCCATTTCGCCCCTAAATCGACTATTGAAGGGCTCAACGGACGAATTTTGAGCGGTGAAATTTTCGATAACTTACTATTATGCTCCTTTGATAAACGATTACCTTCACGTATTTCTTTTTTCCTCCCTATGCACCACGTTTACAGTTCATTAATCTGTTTTCACGGTTGTTAACGTCGATATGCGTATGTGGTGCAATAGCTTTTGTCAGCGGTTTTGTCACTCTGGAGACAATTACAATGGTTCTTTTTGTCGTGTACATTTATCTTTAGACACGTAAAGAGTTTGTTCCAGTCGTTCAAATATATTCTTTTCAATTTCAGTGACAGTCATCAATGTTACTTGCATCTAAATAATAATCAACCCAATCGCTGTAAGATAAAAGTGTAAGTTTGATTTTAGCAACTTACTACTAATAATACACTAATAACTACACTTACTACAACACTTTTCTCATGTTTATTATAATTTTTATTTTTACACAAATACATTTATAATATAGTTTTTAATCGTGGATACAGAAATGAGCTATTTATACTCAATCAAATTATATATAGCTTACTTACATCTTTGATAATAGTAGGGCGGTGGTGAATCCAATTTAAATTAACAGAGCTATTCTAACCTCCATATCTTTAAGTATGCAACATGTAAACACTCAAACAAGCCTCTTACACCCAAATTAATTACCAAATTTATTAAAGTGCACAAAGACTATCTTGGCTTGCGTTCATAATTTCCAACTAACGCAACAAAAATTGGAGAATGACGTCGCACGGTCGGTATTTTGCCGAGGGTGTAGGCAAACAAACCCGGAGATAAGCTGCATTCAAGGCGAAATTGTGAAAGCGTCGAGTATCTCCAACAAAGAACCTTATTAACCTCCCACTAACTAATGGACGGCGATAGGGTTACAGAATGACCCGACTCGAAAGGTCCCTTTGTAATGTTAATACCGTATATTGTGTAATTTTAGATCTATTCTCTAAGTTTTCTGTTACTAAAATGTCAGTATGCTAATTATAAAAATCTTTTTTTTTTCATATCTATTGGTATCTTTATCGGCTTGAATAGACGGCGAGTTGAAAAGGCGAACATTAAAGAATCGAATTCACGCCCCTCTAAAGATAGAATCTTGAGTGCTGGTAGACCTGTACTCTTTGAGGCGGCTTTTTTCATCCCCTTATAGTGGGGTCGGAATGCTAACTAGTGTGAACCGTGGCCAGTGAGCGATGAAAAGAGATGTACACACGATACATGCATAGTTAAGATGTTGCCTTTGCTTGCCAAAGTTAATGGAAGCTGGGAGAATTGTGTATAAAAGCGTCTTATCTCGACCGCTAAAGACTCGAGTCTGGCTGTTTATCGTGACAGCAAACGTTTGTAAACCTGTTTTCAAAGACAAGTGCGTCAAGATTGTATGGAAAGTATTTAATCTGATGTAGATTACCTACTACAAGACAAATAAAGTATATGATCGATGTGGACGACCTTCATAGAATGTAAAAATTAAAATAAATATTTTTTTCGCGATTCAGAGGTTGCATTTAATAATGAATTCTATATTAATATAAATAGTGTCTCTATGATCACCAATGTAGGTTATCACTTATCTTATTGATGTACATATATTTAATTGTGACCTTTGTTGTATAAAACATGTTCATGAGATACATATGTTAAACATTTACGTTCTTGTCTGCTTCACTGCACTTTTAAGAGGGCACGTCACGTCATACCTTTAGGTTCTATCTATCTGTTCTAACTAACGGTTTTTATTTTTTATGAATATTTAACCCCGTAACAGGAGCGGAGTTTTTTTTTGTTTCTTTATGTCGGAATTCTACCAATTAAATCCACTCGATATACCATACTGTGTTTAAAGCATTATCTGCAGGTATATAGAGGTGAAGATAATCCTATTTAACTTTTAATGTCTCAATCGCATTGGTAGAAAGTTGTACCGGCTTAGCATGCTGTAAAAACATAAACTATTTTATTATTTCTATTCGTGTTATGGTCATAGTAAAAGCAGTTTGATTATGAGTAATTGCATGTTGGCCTTCCAATATCACAATATACCGTCGTGTATACTATCACTACTGATGTGTATCATCATTTTTATAGGCTTTTCAATACATTTATATCTTAATTTAAATATTTATGATTGGGCAACTGGTGACTAGGTTCTTTTATTTGCTATAATTAGTACTAAACTTACATATCATATGAAAAAGAAAAATTTTTTGTTATTAAACTCCTTTCATTGCTGCTATTCCACAACTTTCATTTTTATAGTCTGTTTTAAATTGTATTATGTTATAATTACAATATGAAATCAAAAGTTTAATTTACTAAACTAAACTTTTATTTTCATGCATTTTCTGCACGCAAATTCTTTTTTAAACACGTTTAACATTACTTTTTCGCCTTCCTATCCATCTGTATCTATTCACAAACCCCAAGAACCTTATATCCTAAACGTAGTACGGTCAGTATGGGTCTAAAATATGTCACGACAGTTCCTATTTAACAGTGTAGTGTCGCGACATAAATAATTATACGGACTCTGAGCACCGGTACGAGTTATTGGACAACCGACAAACCACAGCCGCGTTTGTGGTGTAGCCAACTTTGGAAGTACTGTATTGGCCTCATTTTCCAACTGTTTTTGTGATAATGAATGAGTGACTGTGGACGCTTATTGAGTAATGTTAAACAGATGAATAACTTAGCAGAATACCACCATTAATGTATCTTATCTCATCATGGAATCTATTAATTTTAAAATTAGAGAAATTAGTTTTGGATCGAAGTTTTTGTCTGATATTATTTTAGTTAACATAAAAACTTTGTACAAACATGTATTTGTTTATTAACGAGTGATATAATTAACTTTTAAAACAATTAAAAGAGTTACTATAAATATTATATTAACCATATTTATTTTCACGAATAATTTTTCTATATTACCACTTTGTTGCAAAATTAACTAGTAAATTACTTATTTATAATAACTTATGAAATAAAAATAGTCAATAATTTGACTGAATAGGAATTCCACTGTTGTGATTTTGCCCACAACATTTTAACAGTGTCTACGTGATTTTAATATATGTAACACGTATATGCCACTGTTCTGCACATTTATCTAGCTCTGACGTGTTAATGGAGGATAACACGTCTGGAATCACGGGCAGCGTGATTTCACTAATGTTACCGGAACGCGGGCAGCGTACGTGAATACCGGTTTTACTCCAGCTCAAAATTCAGACCGTTAATTTTGGAGACTGTGTTCCAACGTGTCCTGTTTCCTTTCTGTTTCAATGTGTATGTTTCAGTCATTCCACTTTCGTTGTAGGTACGTTTTGAAGCTTTGTGTACCAACACTGCCTAATTAACTTAATACGTAGTATGTTTGTTTTTTGGGTCAGTTCAAAATTTGGAGTAACTTTTTTTTTTATATACAACCTACCAAAGTGATTCTATTCTGCCTGATGGCAAGCAGGAATAGTATGCAAGAACGGTGGTCGCCGTACTCACTGCAAATGAAGACAGTGCAGTATGGCAACCCACTGGATTAAATTTTAATTTTAGAAGAAATTTTTATAAACATTCTGGAATTGCTGACATCAATGTGTGCTAAAACACTAAGTTAGGTCTTTTTTAAGCGATTTGTTTATAAAAAAAGACGTAACAGATTACTGAACCCTTATTTGTAACTACATCATCAGATGCCTTTGTTAATTAATAATTACTAATTACGAAAGCATATTAAATAATTTATTACAGAAATTAGTTATAAATAAATTGTTAGAATGTGATTTTGTTTCACTTTTGTGAAGTTACACATAAAACCCCACCAGGAAATGAAATCATAGAAATGTAACAATACCATTTAGTAGTTTTAAAACTATCCCCTAAAGTAACATCATTAGTTTTATCTACTGAAATAGTACCGACCTTCGTATACATACCCATTTTACCTGCACATAGGTGTAGGACTACTCATTAAAATGCGTTATCAGTAAAGCCGAAGAGATAACGTGTTGGTAATGGCTGTTATAACGCGATGCCGCCCAAATTAGTCCGCCATGAGTTTTTACGTTATGAAGCCAGATATTAGCCATTACTTAGAAGCCTCTTTGCCTTAAATAAAACCCGAATACAAGGTTACAGTGGGCAGCAAGGCCATTGACCAACCAACCACAGGTTTAGGGTTCACCGGATAAAGGGTTCTTAAATTATTCCAAAGGAATACTCAGATGTTGAAACTGAAATAAATGCAGATCGACTGCTATTTATTACGTATTTATGACTTAGTGAGAATATAAAATAGACTCTGTGGATATTTCAGTTGCCTACTAGGTTAAAAATGGTATTTTAAAATACTTTAAATATTGCGTTTCTATATTTTCATTAATATTCATTCATTCATTCATTCATTCATTTATATATATTCATATAAAGAAAACATTTCATTTCAAAATACTTGTATAAACTAAAAGAACGATTTCAAAATATATTTAAAAATAGAACTCAAATGACATCGACATATTATTCAAACATAACTTTTTAAGAGCATACAAACTTCATACACTGTACAGAACCATGAACACGCTTGAACATGAGACTACCGTTATTTTTTTAATTAAGGTCGCGTGAGCCAGGCCCCTGTCGTGACAAGGGGTAACTTTACAGCCTACTGGTTTCTCTCCAACAATTCGTAATACTTTGACAGTGGCCGATATACGGCTTAAAATGCAACCGTTGCGATGAAATGCGCCGGCTTAACATTATCTACATTTATTTATTCTTGACACCACTCTTAAAAACGTACAGACATAAGTAGATATAAGCTTTATTTTCGTTTATTACACTTCAATATGTATAAAACAAAAAAAAATACTTAGCTTTTGACATAGTGTTAATCTGGAGCTTTTTTTACTGTTATAAAACATTACATCCCTATCTATTATCTATTATTTTTACTTTTCTTAAATAAGAAACCTACCAAAGTGACCCTATTCTGCCTGATGTAAAGCATGAATAGAATCCAAGAGCGGTGGTCGCTGAACTCACTGCGAATTAATAGTAAATAGTAATAATAGTATTAGTTAATTAACAAAAAATATTTACTAATAAAAGCTTTTGTTCATGTAAAAAGAATATTAAATAAAAAAAAAACTAATAAACGCGACACATCAAGTGGAGAGACCAAAAGTAGTTAAGTATAAAAATGTTTAAAAAGAAATATAAACTCGCATAGAACGGTCAACGAAACTAAAATTCAAAGGTCGAACAATCGACGTATCAAAAGGCGAAACTTAACCAAAACTTGTTCGTAATTCACAGAAAGGGATACCCGCATAAAATATACTGGGAAAACTTTGATCTGACCCAAAAATTGACCGACACAACCGAGCAAAGGAGCCCAGCGGCAATAACGCTCGACATACGTATATCTGTGACTTCATAAAAACGCAATACCCGAGGGTTTGAAACGTATAATAAAAACCGACAGTTCTTTTTTTGAATTAAATACATTAATTTTTAATCTGTTCATTTTTATTTTTATTGGCCAGTGCTTTACTTTATATTTTATATGTAAGTACCACAAGGCCTTATATAAAAAATATACAATAATTGTTAAAATGACAGTCTATTTTTATATGACCTGACACAGATATCTTCAGGGTTGTCCCAATTTATCACCTGCCTTTTTTCCCATGTATTCCCATTAAACACAGTTACTGACTACTGAAGTGTCACATAAGCATGTAAAGATAACAAAGCAGAATAAACAACAATTTTGTTATCAAGTTTAATTATTTTATAAAGAACGCAGAAATTAAGAAAAAAGTTATGATTCTTGACTAAAGTGAAAACAAAAAATAATGTTCACCCACCAACCGCCATTTTTAAAGCTTTCGTTTAAAAATAGAACATAGATTCAACAGATTTTTCATAGACTTCGTTAAAATAGAACAGTTGACTTTTTGACCCAACGGTACTTTCTAAAAGCGATAAAAAGAAATGAAACTCGTATAAAACATCATCCTTCCTTGTTTATGGCTACAATAATGTAACGGGTGACGCTCCGGATAATTGAATGTTACAAGTTTGATTTCGTGGGGTGGTTAGCGTGAACTCATTCGTTAATAAAATAAGAATTAATTTGATTTTAAATAAATAAATAATGTACATAAGTCTTATTTTAATATCACAAAGAATCAGTATTTCTTTTTAGTTTTTGTCTTAAAATATCCAGATATAACTTAAAAAATATGATAATTTCAGAAATTAACTTTACTAACGTGAGCTAACTTTGCTTATTGCCTAATAATTTAGAGATATTAATTTTATTTCCGAATACAATTTCTTTAATTCAGATTATTGGTTTCGAACAGATACCAAAGCAATTTGACATATATGTGACATTACAGTCAGTAGGACCATATCTATATTACGTTTTATGTATGTCTATATATTTACTCATAAACTTGTAAGGTCATTCTGACAGTGGAAGCAGGTGTTCGTTCGGCCTTATTAGTGAAATGTTGATCTGGGACATTGTTTTTATTGTTTTGTCTTCGTCATGCGTATTGTAGTTTCTCAAATAATTTAGTACTGAAGTAAAAAATGTATTTTAGCGATATCTTTTTTGATATTATCAAAATTTTCTAAATTATTAGTCCCTTACCATAAACAATTAAAAGATAGTAATATATTTTAAGAATAGTTTTTGAATACGAGACCTTACCGAAAACGTTTCTTTTCACCGCGTAACCTATTTTTTATTGGAGAGAGGGAGCTAACGTTCTTGAGTTGTAGGTACCCATGGCTGAGGCAGTCACTTACCTTCAGACAGAGCGTATTAATAATAGAAATAAATTATGAGTATCTCGTGAAAATTATAGAAGACAAACAAATGAAATAATTGCATTTATCTCACGAGATTGTTCTGATAGTCATATCTGCTCACAGATTGGTAGCTAAGACCCTCGACCAACACCTGAAGAGGCTCACACATCACATAGCCCATATAGCGAGAAATTGCCTGTCTTTGGAGCTCTAACCACCGGCTTTTTGGTCCAGTAACCGAAATCGGTGTTCAGCTATTTTTTATTTGTATTTTTTTTCCTTTTACTTATATTTAAAAATATAAATAATATGAATATACAATTGTAATAAAGAAAATAAAAATAAATACCACTAGATGATGAAATATGACAAATGTATCACCAACACTCCGTTAAAATCATACTTATTATAATTTCATCAAGCGTACTCATTCCAAAATTATTGCACACATCGCTCACAGAACTAGATTTAAATAATACATTGCTTTACAAAAATCAGTAACAATCGACACATGTACTACCATAACGCGACGAATACTCACATCCACTGCTCAAACCCTTCAACATTTCCAACAGACGCCAAAGTATAAATAATTCGTTTTACCAAGTTTACTGAGTTTATTCTTACCTTTTAAATACAATACTGGCCGTTAGATAGAAACCTCATTTTTAACTCAGAGTCTTCTTAAAAACAAAATAAATAGAAGCGTAATATCAAAACCGTGTATGGTACATATATACATGTTATTATACGAAGTTTGTCTACATCCCGTCGCGTGCACCACGAGCACAGAGTCAATAAACTTCTGCATTGTACTTGTTTATTCAATTTTAGTTTATTTTGTATACAGGGTGTAATAAACCTAGTTAGTTTATAAATTTAAGTAAATGACATATATATCTATGTATATGTATGAACTTGGGTTGGAATATTAACAAATAAAGAATACAGTTTCTTCGAATCTATCATAATGTGTCATGTCACTTCATTTTTGATTTCAGTATTTTTTTTTGTTCTTAAACAGCTTTAATTACAAACGTAAACTTTATAAAATTCTCTATAAAGTTCACGTTCTGAAAATTAAGTTTTCATGAAAATTCTTAACCATAACGTATTTTTAAACTACCGAACAAAAAACCTCTGACAGTGAATTGCTCGCTAAAAGGAGCTCGTATAACGTAATTATACTCCTTAAAAAAACTAACTACATAAATCTAAATCACAATTTCTTTGCAAGAAAAATTATTTTATAATGGTTCATAAAATGTCGAACGATTTTGTTGAAAACGTGTACGAAGAATTGTAGAGTGGCAGAATCGAGGTAATTATTGTCGGGAGTGTGTAGAGTGGCGCAAATAAAATGTACTGCACCACGACACTACTGGGTTTGTCATTACGCGACAGTGACGTCATGTCTCTCTACCTAATTACGTTGGTTTGGAACAGTGTTGTAATCTCTTATTTTATTTACGCGTTAAGATTTGCCTGTTGGGTATTATCTTTTGGATTTATTATAAATTTGTAAAGTTCTGAAATCATTTGTCAGGTGAGATATATTTTTAAAAGTTTTTTCTGTAAATAGTTGTGATCTTGACCTGATAATGATACGAAAAATAGATCGCTTCTTGTCTTGACTCCTGACGTTAAGTCTATTTCATTGATGGTTCATTATTTAGGGCTTTAATTTGGTCAGTCCGTGGCATCAGAAATCCACCACAACACCTGAAACCACCTATCCTTTCCACCACCCCAGGCGATCTATGGACGTCTTATGTAAAACTGTTGAAATATACACTTTAATCCCAATCCACTCCGTAAACCTACTCTACACGTCCATTTGTATTATATAATCATGTAGTAACAATTGGCTATTGGGTCCGATCGGTTAATTCCGTGGAGACTCGGCCAGCTAGTAATTGTACTTGAATTTCGTTCAAATTGAGTAATTGTTTTTATTAAGTATAATTATCGCTGAAGTGGAATTCAACAGTATGAAACGTTGGGGCTTAAAACAACATACTGAAATCATTTAATCTGAATCGTAATTAATATTGACCGTAGCTAAAACTACATATTTAAAATATTCGTAATACATATGTTAAGTAGTTTCGTTAATACACCTAATAATTGTTGTTGAAAAATGACCTGTTGCTTACCAATTTACATTAAATTAGTAATATTGAATGTGTTTTTCCACAAAATAGTCATTATAGCTAAGAGACTTCAAAGAAAAAATACGAGAACGAAAAATGGCATAATTACTGACCACCCACTTAATTTATGACTGTGAGACTTGAGAAATAATTACTTCATTAATTAACAGCCAACATAGCGCCTATCAATCTTTAGACCAAAAGAAGTGACTAGAAATGTTTGTGATAAAGCACATTTTAATTCAATTTCATTGATAGTCCGATGTATTTTTAAATAATTGCGTAATATCACACCTATTTCCCACAGGGGTATGCAGACACAATTGATGTCCATTTACTAAGGTCCTGACACACCCCTTTTGATAAATACAATTAAATGTAGTTATGAATATAAGGAAAGATTTTAGGGACATAAATTGTAAATATAAAGTGAACATTGAAAATGTCTCACTTGTGTTTAATCAATTCGAATGTTTGTCATATATAACTACCTCGGTGATGCAACGGTAGTGAATGTGACTGCTGTGTTCGAGGTCTCGGGTTTGATCCCGGGTTTATATAATCTGCAGATATTTGTTTCTAAGTTTAGGTGTGTTGTATGTATAATATGTATGTATTTACAAAAAAAAAGTAAATAAGTAATCTAGCAATCAGTCTAGTTATCATAGCACAAGCTTTGCTTAGTTTGAAACTAGATGACTTTGTGATCACCTGAAACTCGCTACGCCGTTTGGCATGAAAACATTTACAATAATAATCTAAGGAATATATTATAGCCAGTTAATATTCTAACCTTGTTATTTACACATAGGTACGACACCAAGCAGGACAGAATTACCGGAGGACGTGTTGGTAACATAATGACGTTAAATGTAGCCTGGGCCTCAATAACTACAGGCACGGGTGTACGGACAGGTGCTAGAGAGAAAATAGAATATGTATACTAAATTGGAGTTATTTTGTTAATTACTATTGTGGCAATGTATAATACCAAGATATTATTAGCTCTGGCTTTTCTCCGTACTACATTATTATGAAAGAAAACAAATATGGAATTATAATAAATAAATTATTGACTTTGTGCCAGACCACAAGCCTGTGTGGAATATTTCCAATACTATATGAGTAGTCCTTCGCATTGGTTGTCTTCTACTGTTCTTATATTTATAGGTTTTCTTTTTATTTGTTTTCAATAACATATTATTGTGAAATTTCAAACATTCAGTTTTATTATTGATATTGGAACGATATGATTTAGTCATTTTGATTCTTTTATGATTTTATATTTTATAGCATTTTTCCTTCGGAAAAAACTTTAATATTATAATATAATTTTATCTACTATAAAATGTTTGAAGATTTATTACGTGTTATCTTGTATGCCTGACGGCGGAACATAGTATGTACCTACTATTTTATGTAAATAACATTGTACTATTTATTTCTGTTACTGAAATAAATTATTTGATTTGATTTAAATCCTTTAAAAGTTTAAATCCATTATTAAAGCTTTAATCGTGCATAGCTTTTAAAAAGTTCATCAAATTTTCAAAGGACGTTGTTCCTCACATTTTTGGTAAATACGAAAAAAATATTTTGAGGGTAAAAATGACTGTCAGTCTAAAAGACTGTGAACAAATAACTGCTGAAGAATATGACAGGATTGCTGTACTAATTTTAATTCTTCTTTTTCTTCTTGTTATAATTTTTAATGAAGAAGAAACTAATAAAAAGATAGAAACAAAAAGGTGACGATAGAACATACCACTCTACCTACTGCACGGTTATTCAAATTATTATTGCTATTTTGTCGCGTAAATCACGAACAGGATTAAGTAAAGACCGTTATCAGTATGCACGAGGCTTTATCGTCCGTAAAGAAATATTTCTGCGCCCTAAAAACTTCCGCTACGTGTCATAATTTGGTTCTATGTTCTCGAAACCTTGTACGATGAATAATGTGATTGAAGAGCCATAAAATATACAAAATAATTGAGACTCAATAAACTCAGAATAAAAACATGAATTATCATCCGCTTTGAACAATTCACTGCTGAACATAGGCCTCGTCTTAGTAAGGAGATTAGAAAAGGAAGATAAACTCCTTTCTGAGGAGAGGTCTCTGCCCAGCAGTGGACTATTTGCTGTTGATGATTTAAAAATCAACAGGACAGCTTATGCTTACGGCTACAAATAGTGAAACTTAGTCAAACAGTTTTAACGCATAACTTTCTTAGACAATTAATACCTAATGATTTACCGATAACCCCTATTTCAAAACGCAATTTTGGGATTTTGTGTAGAAACCGAAGCAACCAAGCCATATTGTTTTTCCATTAGAAGAACTGCAAAAAAGAAACTATGAAAAAAAGTCCATACATTAAATTCTTTAACAAATAAAAGCCATAGAATCACCCACACAATATAATATCTTGTTCTGAGAAGAAATATGGGTCTACAAAAAAATAGTTGTATCTGTAATAATATGAAGATTATCTAGACTGAAATGGGCTTTATTTCGGCCTGGATATATTGGTAATAATATCGGTTTTATCCTGGCTTTGGCTCTGATATTCTTTCTTATGTGAATTGTTATTAAACTTATTTATAGTACATATGTACATATATATACACTGATATTGAAAGAGCTCTCCTCTGTTAAATAATAATTTATAATCCAATGAATAAAGCTTATTTTTTATTAAAACTACATGAATAATTAAAAATAAACAAATATTTCGGACATTTGACACATAACGTCGTCTGATTTCAAACTAAGCAGAGCTTGAGCTATGACAACTTAACTGACTGATAGAATACTTATATGCTTTTTTTGTAAATACATACATGTCACACATAGGAAACACCTAAACTTCGAAACAAATATTTGCAGATCATACAAACATTTGATCTGACTCGAGAATCGAATCTGAGACCTCGAGTACAGCAGTCGGTTTCACTACAGCTTCCTCTCTTCTCTTCATACGTCTAATCGAAAAGGACGACTTTTCAAAATGGTAAACAGCAAATTATAAAAAAAATAACGACGAAGATTTTCAATTCTTATTGTGCCTACTCGAACTGGTCTTCGTTCCAGTCTCTAGCGAATTATATAATAATAATAACAGATTATTCAACTTCTGCTCCTAACCACCGCAAAATGAAATGGTCTATTCAATTTTTCCTTTAATTTTACTGTAACTTCTTGAACACTGGTTAAATCGTTATAGGTGCCGGATCCTTTACTCATAAAAAACCATTTTGTAAAGAGTAAGACTAGTTCTAAACTGAAAACAAATACAAGTAAGCATAATACGCATTCTAAATATTACTTTTTGAACCGAAAATTGACACAGACTAACAATAAAATCAGATTTTTTCCCATTTAGCTAATACTATTGGACACTTGAATGCTCATTACCAGTTATCCTATAGAAAACAGCATTGAGTTATCTGATTGCTAAAACTAGTCTTAAGTTTGTTGGGGCAATAGAAGCCAGTGGCTTGGATAATCGAGGAGTCTTATCAGGTCTAGATTGGATGAAGGCGTGAGTTTATTAGTAAGGTAGCGAACTAACAAGTCTTAGTAGATAGATGGATAAATTCTTTCCTATTACACTAGCATTGATTACGAGAAAGTATATACCTAGTGCGTTATTTGTTTTCAATTTGTTCTCGTACTCTCGGCGTGGTGATTCCTGAGTAACAAGAGAGGAGAGATACTACCATTCGATCATTATATTTGTATTCCTCTTAAAAAAGTTGTAGAAGGAATAAAAACATCACTTAAGCGGGACCATTGTGTTGGGTGAAAACTCATCTTAAGTAAAGCATATGATTGATGCAATATTATTTTTTCCTATAACCTCCTTACTAAGGAGAGGCCTATGTCCAGTAGTGAACTATAAAAGGCTGTTGATGATGAAGATTTTATTCAAAGAGAATGCAAACTAGAAGTGTGTGTTGTGGTCCTGCGAGGAATTTCCTTTTGTGAAAGCTTAGAATGTAAACATGTTCTCTTGTGTTCCTTTTCTTGAGATCTCCAAATAAAATATAGTATTTAAATATCAGATATAAGGAGTAGATGTCCGAGAATTTAAATATAACACTAACAAAATAGTATTCCAACTTTAGTGTATCAATACTGCTATTTATACGGAAAATGTAATAAACGTAGCTACGCATATTTTTGAAGTGAAAGATACTCACATTAATAGATTTTAATAAAATTTACATTTCGATGTCACTGTCAATCAAATCAAGCTGGGCTTTCAATATCGGCAAAAATATTCTCAATACAAATCCATACATTACGACGAAACGAATTCTGTTTGATTTGTCGAAGTGGTATTTCAAACAAGTGAGTATGTCTGAGTTGTGCCTAACATATGTATATATCAATGTCTATACCTCTAGCGGTATAGTTTTATGACACATGTTTGATTATTCTTTTTACCAGTTATAATTACTCCAATCGAAATACATGGTTTTAATTCATAGAGCGTGTATGAAACAGGTTCTTTCTTTCTGAAAAGGTAATTGAAGTTTTTCATTTACGGCTCAGATTGTTTGGCAAGTTAAAATGTTAATCATAATGACTCGACACTTAAAAGATGATCTTTATATATCATACACTCATTCGTGTCAGAACACCGTCTAATTTTGATTGATTCGATTCCAATCAAATAGTTAAATCCACGACAAGATTTACGTTAAAAAATCTATAACATACAACATACTTCGAATATTTCTCCTTGTTTTCGAAGTTTAAAGATGATACTTAGTTATACAACGTTATCAAGTATTTTTCGCATTACCGACTAAAATCTTTGAGGCTCTTATTAATCACTTCCCCTATTCAACTTTCGTGGATTTTCTTTTCTTTTTGACCACAGGATAATAATAAATTTGACTAATTTGCATTTCATTTTAGCGTAATTTCTCGCTTGGCCTATATCTTACAACGTCGGTTGATTCACGACTCGTTTTCGTTTTAAAATATAATTTAGGTCGCCATCATTCGTATTTTCGTCTATAACTGGGATTAAGTTTCCAATTTGTTTCGGATTATAAAGTGATTTATAATTCTTTCATTTTTTTATTCAAAAAGAAGCGGTATTATTGTGTCAATCTTCCTCTTCAGACATTACACTTAACAATATACCCATTAAAAGTTTTGAAATCACATCGATAACCTTCAGTTATTTATTTTTTTAAGCTTCCTGCAATTATATTACATAAGGTGGACTTTTTTTGGTTATGCAAGATTAGAAATATATGTGTGTTATTTAACTTTGTTAGACTTTAGTAGCTTTATCATTTGAATATATTATTTCTATTCAATTTGACGGATCTGTTAGCCTAGTGGTTAGTAGTGATCGCTTAGCCAGAGGTTGTAAATTCAATTGAACCCTTATCATTATGTGTTGAATATTTGTTCTGTGTATCACATGTATGTATTTAGAAATATATAAATACATGTATCAACAGTTTGGTTACCTTACCATAGTGTAGGTTTTGCCAATTTTGGGATCAGACGACCGTGTGTGATATGTCTACTGTAATTAAGGTCTCGGGTGCGATTCCCACGTCGGACCAAATGTTTGTATTATCTGCAAATATTTGTTACAAAGTTTGGATGGTGTCTGTGTATAATGGATTACGATACAAATATTATTAATTGTGTCAAATTTTTACCGAACACTTATTTACACTATGTAAATGTTTTAGTACGACTGCAATACAGACATCCCAAACAAAATTTTACTGTACCTTCAAATCTAGTTTTTACCGCTTCGTAACAGAGCATGTAATCGCTTATTTTGTTTATAAGTTTATTAATACCCGTTACTGTTACGTATCCTCTTCCTTTTAAAAGTACCAGCGAAAAGCGAAACGACACGACAATGGACTATAGAAGGCGAATATTCAACAACAACACACTGTATGGTCAAAGTTCCACCTAATAGAGCCTTATACATATAGACGTGGCACAATCGCAGGTCACATCTATCACGGCAACTATATAATGATTGATGGCTCTGACCGCTGCCAATACGTTTATTTTTGTGGACCCGGATTTTTTCGAAATTGACTGCTGTGTTTATAAGTGATGTGATTTACAGGGTTATGAAGATTTCGGTTACGTTTTATCACTTATCTAAGACTTGTTCATACATACGAGGAAGTTAATTAGTAAGTATAAAATAGTCCTCTGAACAAGTACTCTTAATATTTTGCTTCTAGTAAAATAATTTGAGACACGCATACATATGTTCAATATATAAAGTTTGTTATCTTTAAATTATCCATATTTCGTATAAATTTAAAACTGCAGTCGTCAAAATTACACAGATATGCAAATTCCTTCGTTTTCATTACTTTTAAACAAAAGAATATGTTTGTAGGTGGTTCAAACCACGGTTCAAGTCAAATCTTAAAATCTTTCATATACGGATTCCCCAATTTCTATCAATTTGGAACCTTTCAAGAAAATTTTGCCCGATCCCCTATGCAGAGTATATCTCATCTAACCCTTCAAGAAATCAGTTTAAATCGGGTAGCATCGAAATGTCCCTAACCAGGGCCATACATCAATCATGGCGACAGATCAGGCCCCGGGCCAAAAATAATAGATTTTAACCCACATATTTGGCGACGACCGACGGATCAATTTGTCACAAAGTTTCTGTTTGTATCTTTAAATGTGTCGTTCTGTTAGTTATAAGTAATTTAAATTAGCTGTTCAATTGTGTGTCGTACCTAAATTCACTCTCAATCGCCTCAATATGTAAAAGTCTGTACAAAAAATTATATATTCGCCGGATCGCTATTTTTTTTGTTGAATCATTCGTTTTATTTCAATGCTATAGGGTGAGCTACTAACTAAAAAGTACACAATACGCAAAACCAACAGTAACTTCATAGTTTCACTAAAATTAGTATTAATATAAAATATTAATATAATCAAAACGCTTACACGCCTAAAATATTTCCACAAAACAAGCACTTGGCGCATTAGCAAAACGCGCCCGTTTTGTTCATAACTCGATATAACGTTGTTTACTTTACATATTTACACGGTGAGCCGATTAAATAATATTTCTATAGGTTGATATGCCACGTGGTTACTATCTAGAGGCAGTTCTGCTATAGTATGTACGTGTATACATTTTGTTAAGTGAGTGATTTTTATCATCTAATTGCTTATGAAATTGACGAAAAAAAAATTAAAGTAGTTACTTAAGCTCTTTAGCTCCTTTGATTAATGAGGTAAAAAGCAGTTATAAAATATTTAATTGTACTTTTCAGAGTATACTGAGACATGCTTCGTCGAGACAAAACTGTCGTAAAAAGTAAATCAAACCTTTTGATATGTATGTATATCGTATTAAAATTTGAGCACGATTGGTGCAGTAATTTTTGATTTGTTGAAGCATACAAACAACTTAACATTTTAACAAACAGCAAGAATTTTAAACACTGAATCATGTTTTGTGCCTGGTGTATAATTTCTTAGAAGTTTAAAAGAAAAGACTTTAAAAACTTGGAAGTTCTGAAGAATTACATAATACAGTGCAGTCATAGTCAACTTAGTTATACGAGTGCTAACTCCCGTAACACTGACATCATATACAATTTCTCTCAGCAGATAGTTTATGTACCACCGTGTAACACTTTCATGTAGTTTAACAGTTTTTATTTTGTCATAACTTTTACGATTTAAAAGGTTTCACTGGAATTAGTTTTACTTTCGAGTGTATTTCCAATGTAAATATATATTATGTGTATTGAAATTTTTAAGTGTCTTTTATAGCACTAGCTGCCGTAACTGTGTGAATCAATCAAACATGTGTTCGGATAAATGAACGACAAACCTGCCAAATTCTGATACAATACAATAGTTTGTAATACTTTAAAATAGTTTTCTTTTACAAAAATACGAAATACGATTAAAATTATAGTTAATTCCCCTATTTATTAGTATTCAAGGTGTAAGGGAGTGTCCAACAAATTTAATCTAAAAAATATATCTTGATAGATTGAAGAAACTTTACAATTCCAATCAACTCCGTTAATCTTTCACAAAATCAAGACAATTCGTTAATGGTTCTCTTTCTTTACGATAAATTAACAAAATAATTGAAGCCATCAAACAAAGTCTTTTAAATGAAAGAATTAATATAACGAATAAATCTTTAGAACTGAATCTTTTTAATGAAATGATCGAGTGGCTCTAAATCGATAGAATCTCAAGACTCTTATCTGTTTATGCAAATAAACTCTACTCTAGTAGTTGGGTATCGTCGATTTAACCCTATTCCATTAACCCTGAATTAATTGATTCAATGTAAAACCGATCAGAGTTAGGGCACATAAACTGATAAAATACGACCTTTTTTTTGTAGGAAATAGAACATTTTCATTGATTTTGGTAGGTTTTCAACAGTTACGTTTGTGGTAAATTAATAATAGTTATATTTTCAGCTACCATGCCCGCATATGTGGTTATAAGCTAAACTGTTGTATTTTGCTTCAATCGTAAATTTGTTGAAATAAAGTAAAAATTAAATTACTTAATTGTTGATGACTCAAAATTCAATTGCGATGATTTATATAAATAAAAAAGGCCCCTTAATTAGTTAAAATATTCTTATTAGATGTCTAAAAATGTATAAAAGTTTATTCAGAACCTAAGAATATCATTTTGATTATTTTAATATGATTGTGGTTCATTTTTTTTCAATTAGGTTCTATGTTTTTACAAAAATAGATTGAGTAAACGTCCTTCTCAACATTATTATTTCAAATAATATAAAACCAATTACACTTCTTAAAACAATAGAGTAAAAATTCAAATTAAGAACTCATATAAAGATGTATTTTTAACACAGATACTAAAAAAACTGAGATTGAAGAGCGCAGAGACAATGCGAAATTGTAACATGGATAGATAATTGTTTTCTTGATTAATTCAGAATGGGGAAGCTCTCAGTTCCCCAGACAATACGTCTTTACATGAAATGTATAATTAAAATGTTCCACCATCAGTGTTCGTTGGATAATGGTGGGGAAGATTTGTACTTATTAGCTTGTTCAAATATTCCTTTCTGTTTGTAATATCGTCTAGTGTCTTGCTGAAAACATGCAGTGTTTTGTACGTTTTGACTATATTATTATATTTATAATTTATATAAGTGCTAGGAATGAGGGATACTTATTTTTTTTTTATAAAATTATACATTACCTTATTTCCTTTATACTTTTCCTTTATTAGAGAAACTATTTTAATTTTATTTTTGGAATAGTAAATTACGTTTAAGGTAACCCGCGGAATTTCGCCGAATGTATCCAATTTTTATTTTTCACATATAGTGTTCACTTTCCGTTCTAAAGGTTTTTATTACAGCATAGTGCTGTAACCGTTTTTATATCAGCCACACCTGTTTATATATTTGGTAAAGTTTTGTTCGATTGCTATTGAATTTTGAACTCTACACTTAAAGTTAATTAGAAATAATATGATTTAACGCTCATATTGTGCTCTTGTTTATTTTAACCTACTTTAACCGGCAAATGTAGCTTACTGATTTTCTTCAAACGTCAAAACTAAGATGGGCTTACCGAAAGCGTAGGCGTAGAAGACAATTTCGTTAGCACTGTAAAGTATCTAGGTAGAACTACCTCGAATCGTACGGTTTCTTCTCATGACACCCTGGGGATCACTTACAGCTAGGAATGGAACGTTTCGTATATTTGTATAGAATAGAGATATTTGAGTACCATCAGGATACTAGAATTTTGACAACAAGCAGTTGTAAAATTCGTAACTTTTTGGGGGGAATTAAAGAATTTCGAAATTTTAGCTTAAAACAGCCACATATTATGTGTATACATATTATGTGTTCTTATAAATTGGGCAGGGTTGCTATTCAAATGTTGGTGAATACAAATTTTGGAAGCTCATTATTACCGGGTAGTACATTTTGGGTTAGGGTTGGCACTCCGCATATTGGTGAGAGAGTAATAAGACTTTGAATTTATTATTTATGTTCTGAGAAGAGCCGTTGCTCTAAACATGGCTTGGCTGCTCTTTAGATCTAAATTATCATATAAACAATTCATATATAATAGTAAAGTAATGTGCTAGATGTAGATGACTTTGCTCTTGGTTAATTAGTTGATTCACTCATGGCTTAACATTAGTTTATTAAATAGTTTTATGTAAAAGCGACTTGTTTTTAACTAAATATATTTACTTTATTTATTAAGAGTAATTAAGATACAGGTATCAATCTCACGGTATTAAGACTAAATCTTTTTTAACTTATTTTTTGTCCATATGACAGCCCTATTACGAACGCATATTTTAATCTATCACGGTACTGGACGATTTGGGAACCAGAGCATTGGATGTTTTTATAGAAATTCACCTAATCATGACTCTTGAAATATTTTTTGCCGCAATATAACTTTCAACTGTTTGTTTTTCATTTCGAGAAAGGTAAACCTTTGATAAACATTTTGACAGGGATAAAAGGTACAAGTACAATGAATGGATCAATATCTAAGATATTTTTATATCATTTGAAGTTCAGGGTCACAATTGTGTCAGATAAGACGTAATATTTTACGAATTGACCGGTCAGTTCTGTAAAATGATCTCGTAGTATGTGATCTTGACTGCTAAGCCAAACTCTGGCTACTCCCAAACTTCAAGTTCCAACGCAACAATGACAATTTGAGTAGGATATTTAAACAGAGACGTTAGCTGAACTTCAGTTCACAGTATGCAATGATAATAATAAGGAGATTTTGATCTATCAGACGAGTATGATATACCTAGTCTTGCCATAAATATTGTAATAAAGAAAAAAGAAAATTGTTAACTGCAAATAACATTTATTACTTTTACAGTGTGTCAGTTTAATACATAAATATAAAACAATTAAAAATATAAAAAGCTTATTCGAAGTGGTCTCCATTGGCTGCAATACAGTCCTTTAAACGATGAGGCCAGTTATCAATAGAAGCACGCACTCTTTCCATGGGAAAATTCTTCACTGCCAATCGTATAGATTGTTTTAGGGACTCCAAATTATCATGGCGTTTAGAGCAAGCTGTACTCTCTAAAACTGACCACAAATCATAATCCAGCGGATTAAGATCGGGACTAGACGACGGCCAGTCTTCAGCTCTGATGAAGTCCGAAACGTTCGATTCCAACCAAGACTGCGTGGACCGAGCTTTATGACCCGGCGCCGAGTCTTGCTGGAAGGACCATACTTGGTTATTGAACATGGTGATGTTAAGGGGCTTAACTACCTTCTCAAGAATGGTATCTTGATACACTTGTGCCGATGTTTTGATACCTTTTTCACAAAAATATGGCTCAGTCACTCCTTCATAGCTAACACCCCACCAAACCATCACTGAAGTCGGATAATGTCCACGTTGCACTCTGTCGACTAATTGGGAAGCTTCCTTAGAGCTTTGAGCATAAATACGGTCATTTTGTTTGTTAAAATGTTGCTCAATTGTAAAAATTTTCTCATCCGTAAACAAAATTTTTCTGTGACCTCCCTTTGCGTACCGCTTCAGTAGTTGTTTCGATTTTACCACCCTATTCTTCTTTAAATTATCAGTTAAGAAATGGCCAGTGCGTCTCTTATAGGCTGCAAGTCCTAAGTCATCTTTTAAAATACGCGACATGGTTCTAGGTGCTATCTTCATTTCCCGAGATAAAATCTTTTGCTTTCGGACAGGATTTCTTCGAATTCTTTCCCTTACTGCTTTGACCACCTTTTTCGTACGAACACTACGTGGACGGCCAGATCTTTTTCTGTCACAAACAGAGGAGGTCTCATTGTACCTATTAATAGCCCGGTACACAAACATTTTACTAATACCAAGTGTATGGAGAGTTTTAAAAATTGCATTTGGCTCCATACCTACTTTGTGTAATGCTATCACACCGATTCGGTTCTCTTTATCACCCCACACCATTTTAATATCGCAAAATATTTTACAATGTATTGGCGCCAAAATGAGAAAACACAATGAACAATCGTATAAAAATGACAGATTCGAAATTCAAATGTAATATTTTTTTATAATTAAGTGTAACAGTATTTATGGCCAGACTAAGTATATATTATATATATATAATAGTATTAAATTATATATAATTATGATATTTATATTTTACCAACAAAACTCGAACAGAGCGCCGAAAAGTAACTCGTGAAAGGTATAACTTAAGCCCATAGAGAATAAACCAAGACAGGCATGTACTCTCGTTTGCTTTGTAAAAAAAAGCTGTTTCATAATATAGTATATACATAGTCATAATATATCATAATACAGTGTAAAATTGTAATAGATACTAAACTTAGTGTCAAGACAAACGCCCAGAGCACATAACTAAATTGCATGCGAGGGCACACGCATAACTTAAGCCCGGCGTCTGGTATTGGTGGCATTAAAAAAACTTCATTAACTATAAATGATTAAGAATTAAATTACGTTAAACTTATAATTTGGTTTCAAACTAAATTATTTAATGATTACTTGAACTATCAATAAAATAATTTAAAAATTAGAAAAATCTGAAATGGATTTGTAACTAGTAGGTTCTATTCTTACGTATGACTATTGCTTTTGCCGCAATCAAAAAATCTCGATATCTTGTAAATTGGTTTTCGCTGTATAAAATAAGTATTAAGATATTGTTTTGTATTTCATAAACCACTAGTTTTAAGCAATGTCAAATTATAAAAGATTTTAGTGGTTTCAGTAATCCGTTGTGGCACAAGGAGGCTTTAGCCTATTTTACCACACTGGTCATACGAGATAGGGATTTAATACGATGTTTATTTATTTTTAAACAATACTTAAACGTTTTAATATTCCTTATAACGTAATAAGGGGAATGTAGGTGTTAACCACGAAAGGTTGAGGTGACCGGCAAAATCAAGAGGAAAAGACCCGGACGTACAAGAAATTCTTAATAACAGCACGGAGTATAGAAATTTGACGGTTTTTCACTCCTGTGTCACGGAGAGCACGTTAAGCCGTTAGTTCCGGTTGTTGGGAAGTTAGTACCCAGTTAGTATTCAGATAAAACTGGTTGAACTAGTAGCTGACCCCAAAATAATCTCGGGAATAATAAGAGCTAGAAACAACGCACATTTTAAGTAGAAAAAAGATTTTTATGGTTTCTTGTTTATTACTGTCACTACCGACAAGATAGTATAACTTATTAGGTTGCCATGTATACTTATATAATAAAAATTGAATAACAAAAAGCTAAAAATACAGAAGAAGAGTAAATAGAACAGTTAATTGAATATAGAGCCATTTTAACTTATTCAAGTGTATACTGATATTGTCCATAACATGTAGTAACACGAAAGCGCACAGATAAAAACATCATTTACATAATATCACCCCTCATCGATTACTTCGGGAACCTTCCGGCATATGAACTCATAAAAAAAGTCATACACGCATACCTGCGTACTAAACATCTTTATTATAGTGATACTATCGCATGAACACTTACACACTCGCACACTATAGCGTCACACCACACATGGGTACATAGGATCGCGCAAGTTTGCCAGCAAACTGTACTTGTTTGTTTACAAAATAAACAGTGACGTAACCCACCCAGTGTACCCGGTGTACCGCTTACAAATTGGGGTCTAATTGTACAGCCGTATCTATTGAGAGCTGTTGTGATGCATGAGGGGTTATGGGGCTGCGGTTATCGAAGGGTTAATCTACTCGATGAACGTATATCGGTTTTTGGATCCGTATAAGTTGATAGGAGATCCATAAAAATATTTTATTAAGATAACTTGTATTATTAGTGGATACAGTTTTATATGTGTTAAGTGAAAAATTCGATTAATATTATAAGTTTTTTATGGTTTACGATACAAAAGAGCAGACGGCTCAGCTGATGGAAAGTGACTACCTTTACCAATATATACCAGGTCCGCTAGCCAAGTTAACATTTTACAAACGTAAACATTATTAGAAAACTAATAAATTTATGGGAATGACATCATATCAACGTTAAGTCACGTAGTCCAAACAAAATATTAGCCAATAACACAAGAGAATATAGGCTAAGAGAGGCTGGTCTGCAACTTAAGATAAACAAGTGTGTTAAACTTTAAATGACGTCCCTGACTGCCTCCACTCACCAAGGAATATTGAATTCTGGGTTTTGTAACTCATTCAATAAAAAACAACGAAAAAATCACTAAACTCTGAAAGAGTTATCTGCAAGATCTGTCACACTGGCATGCATGTGGTGGCCTATATATGACGGCCCATGCGCGCCGCCTATATGAACCACCTTATCTGTACACTAAGTTACGTACATAAAAATCACACCTATTTCCCTGAAGGTGTAGGGAGAGGGATGTTAAAAGACCACTTTTCGCCAGTCTTTTGGTTCCAAATAATAGGTGGCGAGCCTATAACCGAGAACAGGGATGATTTGTTTGCCAGAGCCTCATCCGTCAATCAGCAGTTGCACTACTTGTAGGTGAGGTTGGCTTGAACCCCTAAGTTCTTCGTAGGAACCCTATACACCCTAAAAACGTTACTACGTTACGTTACTACTAAAAAAGAAGGCCAAAGCGTCTATTATATATGCATTTGAATATGTCTAAAGAGGTTATCATGAATACCCTATCCGTACAAAAATTCAGCTAGAAAAACTTTTTTCTGTAGTACCATAATACGTCAAAAAATACTAAGCCTGCAACCGTCCTAATCTCAAAGACTGAACAAAAAGTGACGACTGTACAGGAAATATTCATAACTTGATACGTGATATGAAATTAATAGCAGGAACCTGGTGTATACGCCTGGGTGGAATATTAGGTTAGAGGAAAAACTGGTACTTACTTACTTATAAATATACTTAGTTCTTGCGTCGAATGATATTAATGATGTTATGTGAAATGTTAATGTTAGTTTCGACCACCTTTGGGTTATCATAATTTCTTATCAAGATGAGAGATCTAAATGTTTTCTTTCTCTCTCTCTCTATGTTAGATTCGAACACGAAACCCGGAGAGTTTTAGCCAGGTCTTAATATGTACAGGTGAAGCTTTTTCACATTTCATTACCTTAATTACTTGCTTCATTACAAAATATGGTATTGACTAAATTGAAAAAAAAATTAGGCATACGTAAATTAATATTTATTTTGTTAGTGTGTACATCTATGTTTATATTAAGAGCAAGAAATATTTGGCATATTTCTTATTATTATTATTTCTTTTTATATTTCTTAGCAAGAAATATTGGACAATACAGACATATTGATTATAAAATACACATGGTAAGCCTTTATGATAGTTTAACACAGAAAGAAAAAAAAAAAATATTTTCATAACCGGGCAACGGTATCTAACTTGGCAATATATTTTAAATGAACCTCTAAAATGAAATCTACGAGTTTTGAACTAGTATACCTATAATAAACCATTATACTATGTATACATTCATATACTATTTGCTTTGTCGAACTCAATTAATTGTTCTCAATCCACGCTGGTTTTTAAAGGGCTTTGTGGCTTTCACTGCCATAGTGAATGGGCAATGCTTTCTTAATAATCTGTAACAATCGCAGATTAGCGGAACGTGACCGGAATGCATAATGCGAGGCCTTTGTTGAACTGTTCAGTAGTATGTAGTTAAGGGTTGGGTTATCGTCATTTTATGTTATTTTTGTGTTATACGTATGATTAGCCCCGCGGTCGTTCGGTCACGCACATAAGTAAGCTTTTGTTCCCGGTAGACGTGTCAAGAATCTTTTGATGATATTGTAGTTTTAGTTTAATTTTTACCGTCATGTCTTTTTTAAATATCAAATCCATTTAACGTATTTTCGACATTCTAATAAATTTTATTAGAATTTCGAGTGAAAACCACAGTTGAAAATGGTATGTTTCGAGCGTGGGTTGCTTTTTATTAAATTTAAAGCAACCATATTATCATCATTAGTTAGTAGTTCCCCGCTGCCACACTTTTTTTTAGTCAGACCTTTGTTCTTCGTCCGTGTTAGGTTTCACACAAATTTTTCTATGCTGTTATGGACGAAGATAAATCCAAAAACCAAATATCATAGTAATCAGTTCAGCCGTTCTTGAGTTATAAATGGTGTAATTAACCCGTCTCTGTTTTATATATTAAGATATAACAATCACCGCTGTATATTACATAAATACCAGCTCAATAAGACGATAATACTAGAAATTAAAAAAAATAGCAAACCTGTATTGACTTTTTTATATTAAAATAATATTATGAAATCGTATACTCGTGGAATGTTTAATGATTACATGGCTTATCCAATGAAATTTGCCTCTATCACCGGTACAATTGAGCTGTATATTTTTATGTTATGTACAGATTACTATCACTTTATAGTAACGGTCTCTGTAAATAGCCAATTCCGTTTATCTTTTATCGGTTTTCTTCATGTTTTGAAAAGTTTCGTTATGTAAATATAACCTGTACTCGTATTTTAGGTGGAGGCTATTAGCTGTACTTAGTTTGGTTGTGCATGTCTTATCGTATGAGCCGATATATTTGTATAGTTTAGCAAGTAACTATTTCTTTTTTTTTATAGTAACCTACCAAAGTGACTCTATTCTGTCGGATGGAAAGCATAAATTGAATCCAAGAGCGATGGTCGCCGTACTCACTGCGAATGATGACAGTGCAGTATGGCGACCCACGCTATGGCGGCCTAGTGGATCTTTCTGGATAGAAGTGTAATTGTCAAATATGTTCACTTCTTCCTGTCAATTGAAATGTCACAAGCCTGAAATGTATTATAAAAATTCAAAAACCTGCTGGCTTGCTTCCTTATACTATGACAGGAAAAGGTTTAAAAAACTATAACCCGCCTAAGTCAAAGCTATTGATAAAATTTATATAGCCTATGTCACTCGGACCATTACTACGAATCTATTGACAGCTCATTCTGTAAATAGTTGTTTAGACACAGCATACATAGTCTGCCAAAACTATTACCGTTCCTTTTGACTTGACGCCGTAGTCGGATAAAAAATCGACGTAGATTGTACTTGTCAAATAGCAGTAAATATAGTTTAAAAAAAAACTACAAAACACGCTTATTAAACTCTGCTACAAACAAATAGGTGAAGCTAATAAAAGCGTGCTAATAGGATTTGAAACGGAAATTTACAAATATCCACAATAATTGAAATTTTATAACGGTGTAATACCAGTCGGATTACACTATAATAAAATTGTTCAGAAACATTAAGAGAAAGTTAAAGATAACACGATTTGGCCATAGATAAATATTTAATGTGTGCGCTGTTTCCTCCCTTCCTGAAATATACTGCTTTCATACAAAATATTAAGTAACTTGATACCCGCTTACTACCAGTAATATTCGCTATGCTCTTAGACAATCCATTAAATACAAGAGCTGATTTAAAATGCGATCGTAAAATTGATATTTATCAATGCAATGAGCGATAAAAGGGTCTAACTGCTTCACTATTTACAGTTATGTACACTCCATTACGTTTTGCAATTTCCTTTTTGAGGGGAAGATCCCCGGTAGGTATATATACGTGCCAAAATGTATATTTTTAGCTTTGCGTTGATTTTGTCAAGTATTACAAGTTAAAACACTTACTTAGGTAAACCAATGACTGCAGCATTGCAAATTCTGTGATAATAAACGACCACCTATTCATCAGTGAACAATATTCCATTAAAACACGTTATACATGCATAGCAAAATCTTAAATAAGTAGAATATAGTATTTTAAATAAAATTGTTGAACAAGGCCAGTTGAGTCTGGATTTTATTACGTGTTATATTTTTAATATGCTTCAATTTTATTTATAAAGAATAAAATTGTTCCGTTTTACGTAAATTAAGTGTTGACAGTACACCTCTAAAGTGCAATCTACTACTACTAGTTTTGAAGTATTATATCTGTAATAAACTACTGTACTATGTATACATTCATATCCACGACTTCTCTTGGTTTTTTAAATTATATGAAAAAGAAACAAACGGATTTAAATACTAGTAAAACGCCTTTTAATGTTAAAAGCGGTAAATCAATACGCAATTACAATAACTGTGTTTTTCTGTAGCAATTGGCATCAACCCTAATATGCGCTATTCCGATATATCGCACATTTAATAGGAGAATTACATCGTCCCGGACGAAATAATATTGCCACGGGTACCGGCAAATGTCCGGGCTTAATAAATATTGATAACAGCTCTTTGATTCTCTTCCAAATTAAATGATGTCATTGTCATTTTTATTTATAACATTATACGATAAATAAATAAAGTTATCCCTTCAAAATATTTTTATCGAATACTTGTTATCAAAAAAAAATTACGTGTAAACCTCTGGGATTTTCACACCATGTTTGACGGTGAATTTCCTGTAGACAACATATTGTGTTTGTCGCGCATTCTTGAAATATATTTATGTTTAACGTCTTACCTTTGGCTCTCCTGTTTGTTTAGAAAATGAGTGCGTTCTTTGACTATCAACTATTGACTACTTAAAGGGTGATAACACACTTAAAAGTCACGCACCGGTAGTCACTTACCATTAGCCCGTCTTCATTTGCCCTCCTACATATACTATAGAAATTTTTGTTTGAGATGCGTTGATTTTTAAAAGAAATTCTTTGGATATTCTTTGGAAATGTTTCCAAACAGGTTTTCTTGTTCCCAATAAAGGTTCGACACTAATCTGACACCTTTATCGTGGATTTTTATCGTGCAAATCAGGCACACTGTAGCTACTGGCTTCAGTGTTCTCCAAAAATCTTATGAAAATATCCTATCTTAATAGTCACAAAAAAGCATTGTCAGGTTAATTTTTTTTGTTAAGTCTCTTGCGGTCAATCAAATTAACATATGTTCTACTAGTTCAGCGATTTTTTACCCGATTCCTTTACGATAGGTAATAAAATCGAACGGGCTGAACAGCAACTTGTAAGAGCTTTGAGCCTTATAATAGGATATTCGTTCGGGATCATGAATTGTCGTTTTTTTATATAGTGTTTAACAGCATCGAAATGTCAAATCGATTGTGTGTAATTTTAAATTATGAATAAGAAGGGCACGATCAAAATGGATCGATTGCGTAATTCGCCTTTTCAGTAATTATATTTTTTTTTTCGAGATTTCTTGAAATTAATTTGATGTATTTGGAAATGCTCATACGCCCCATACGTATGGTCTAAGTTAGAATACCATAATATTACTGAAATGGTTTCGAATTTAATTGATTTTCCAATAACAGCATCTATTTGAACTTATAGAAAATATAAATATGAAATGGCATGAGTTATTTGGATTTACTACGTAATAAAAGTTAACAAAATTATTATTAAATGTAACAAACTACTTCAAAAAATCGCATTAATTACGCTGTAGGATTAAACAAGACGATAATTTTAATTTCAACCATACTTTGAAAGGGATGCCTATTCTGTTTGACGCTAGATATTTTAACATATGTATTGTGCTTGGTTTGTTGGTTTTGGTTGTCAACATGCATATTTTTCACTTACAGCTACATGGATTTTACTTAACCTGGCTTAACTTAACAACTTTTTGTGTTATTATTAATAACACAAAAAGTTGTTAAGTAACCAGTAAAAATAATAAAATTAAAAATAATGACATAAAGTTGTTACTACTTAAATAATTTTAATCTTATTTTCAATGTCACAATCCATAAATATCACAAACTTAAAATTTAGCATTGGTGTGCTAAATTTAACTCTTTTTTCATCTTAAAATTATATTCTAAAGTAATCATCACTTAGACGTCTTATATTAAAAAATATTATGCCTATCCAATACAATTCGAAACACAGCCATTAAAGAACTGCACACACACACAAATGAGTCTATCACAGTCCCATAATCGTCGAACAAAGGGGTTAATTCAAAAAAAGAATCGCCAATCGGGAGTCCAATAACGTTTTTAATGAAACAATTCCAGCAATACGATTCATTTCAGTTGGTGCGTACTTTCCCCGTAGTGGACCATAACGGTGGGCCATAAAAGAAATGGCACCCAGAAACGTTTCCGAACTTACCTCATAGACTTACCAATCATTCTGTTTTACGTTTTTTCGACTTGAATATTAGGAAATTCGAGTATACTCCGGCGAATGTTTGTAAAAAGTTGATCATGCGTGCATCTCCCTTTTTGTTCTTTAAAATGGACTTTTACGCTCATGCGAGAAATTACTTATACGTCTTTTATCATCAAACAACGTATACAGAAAAAAAAAATTGTTCGTACGCATGTCTTTCTACACACAGTAAATCTATTTTTGAAACTACATTAATAAAATAGTCAAACAAATATAATTTAGAATAAGAGAAGATGTAGCATTTTTTTTATATAACGTAAAAGTAGTGAATCAGAGTAAGTATTGACAGCGAACGGTATAGTTCTAATGATATCTCTTACCGTCACCTTTTTTTGCGCTTATGGAGGACGGAGATCGTACCGGTACCTGGCCCATGCCTGGTCCTGGGCGGCCCGCTCCGCCATCTTCTTCAGACGCATAACTTACTTGAAAGATACGGCATAATTCCGCGCACTGTCGTTCCGTGTCATGGCCGCAATCATGTTACTGAACGAGAAAATCCCCCGCCGCCACGAAATCACACCTCTGCTCTAGTCATACCAGGTATTCCGCCATTGTGTGGAACGCTATGTCCACAGTCCGACCATTGCAATGGTGGCGTTGGGTCCTTGCGAATCAGATACAGATGATCTCCGAAACACCCTTTGCCAGCGATCACCTGCGTCGGCCGGTATGAGAGAGTCCCGTGATGCATCTCAAGCCCATCCTCCATAATGGATCTTACCGCTGAAACACCAGCGTACTCAGTACTTGGTTGTATTCTTTCCACTCCTCCACGAGGACCTGACAGAGTTGGAATTTCTGGTCTTCGATTTCTCGAATCTCAGGACTTCGACCCAATTCCTGCGCCTCCTTGCGCCAATAATAAAGAGCCGCAAAGGCTATCGCCTCCAGGTCCCATACTGGGCCCCATAAAGGACCATGGACTGCACAACCCCAGCGGTCTCCTGCAGGAGATCTCTTACGTCACCTATCTCCAAAATTATTTATTATGGTTGAATGTATAGTATGGTATGTTTTTTCACACTTAGGTTGTAACTAGATATTTATATAAATATCCACTTACGTAATAGTAATCGCTTGTGTACACAAAGTAAAACAAAGTATAAGTGACGTGCATTAAATAATTTGGTAGCTGTTCTATTTCGGCCTCATGCCAGATTGTCATGGATCACACAACCCCAGCGGTCTCCTGTAGTAGTGCTCTTACTTCACCTGCTTCCAAAATTATTTATTATGGTTTAATATATGGTATGTTTTTTCACACTTAGGTTGTAACTAGATATTTATATAAATATCCACTTACGTAATAGCAATCGCTTGTGTACACAAAGTAAAACAAAGTATAAGTGACGTGCATTAAATATTTCAGTAGCTGTTCTATTTCGGCCTCATGCCAGATTGCCATACTGAAATAGCTTGACGGCATTAAAGTCGTACATATATATATCACAGGTGCTTATATCGTATTCAATTAATGGAATCACTAATAGTGAATACTAATACTGATTAGTTTGTATCGATAAGTAATTGCCATACGAACGTTGTCTGACGCTAGCCTATGTATCTACGTGAATTAACCAATTAGGATATTATCATCTGTCAGTGACTAAAAGCCTGTAACAAGAAACCGTAGAAATGAGCATTCAAATGTTAATATAGAATAGACGCAGATTTTACTTTTATGAGGTTAACCATCCTAAGATTCAATTATAGTTATAGAACTATCATATACTAAGTATGTATAGATTTCGGAGTGGGTGGTGAGGTTTCCCTTCTCGTTTCAATTGATTCACTGATCTAAAGCTTTGTACAAAGGTCTCATGCTTTGTACTCTGGTAATAATTCTACATGATTCATTAATTGAAATCGTTGACATAAAAGAACGTACTATTATTACTTTTAATAGACAGGATTTGTTTTGGGAAAATATAATAAGTTATTAAAACAATAGCTGCAAATAACAATCAATATTAATTCTGTAACTTTAACATAAAATAACTTGCATAAGCGCTTTTACCCAGTCCACAATTTTGTTACTAAAGTATTAAGATTATTGTATCAAGACTTGAGCTATTTAAAAGCAAAATGTATGAGACGTCTACATTTGAAACTCGAAAATAATGTTCCACAAATGTCATTGTGTACGTTATTACATAATTTTGATACTTTAATATTTATTCGCAATAATTTAAAATAGCTGATGACTTCGGGAACTCATAAATTGTTTTATTTCAAGCAAATTGTTTTAACTTAGCATTGGGGAAGTTTTATGTCTTGAGCGCATGAGGAAAGGTAAAAGGATTTAATTCAGTACTTGTTTTGTTTATGTTGGTTTGGAACTTTAAGGTATTCGTAAACTCATTGGAATATTTGAACTTAAAGCTACCTTTCGACACACAAAACTTTCAACGAAACCTACTTTTAAAATATAAAGAAAATGTACACTTCTTTGAAGTTGTATGTCGTAATATGTGTATTAATATAATTTTTCATTATTCGTATTTGGCAGAAGCACCCAAATTAAAAAAAATGTAACTCAATCATCGATTAATATTATTATTTCAGTTTTAATTTGTTGATTAGACAGGCATAATGTTACATTGTAGCTCCAAATATTATATCTTTTGCCAAAAAAATATTACAAAAGCAGCGAAACCTTGAAATCCTTCGTCATCAACGTTGTATGTAAATAAATGTGGTGCGATAACCACGTAATTGTTTCTCTAAATATGATATTGCGTGATGGCGTTATTTCAAATATTGCGCGATGAATTTTCACAGGAGTCAAATTATTCTACCCAGTAATTTATGAAGCAGGATCGTTAATTAAGGGGCGGTTTAGTGAAAACTTTATCATTAAGGTATAGATAGATATAAATTATCAGTACGTTATAGAAAAAGGTAATTTTCGAAAATGGGAGTCAGCCAGAATTAAATGAGCAAGGTATCTGTTTTAGGACAAAATTTTTTTTCGAAGAAGAGATTTATGTCCAGCAAGACTATGAAAAACTGTTAGTGTATTGTGCGATGAAACTATAATATGTATTTTATTTCAATTTCAATTTTTTTCATGTATTTTTAAGTAGACCTCTGGATAATTCTGATCATTAATCTAAATTTAGCTTTACAGTTTTTTAATACTGAAATTATCAAGCAAGAGCACAACAGTACCATTATCATAATTTATTATATCAATTCGGTTTGATAATTTTGCCATTCATATATTTCCAAACACAACTGACGTACAAGAAATTGAGGAAATTGAACTTAATCGTATCTTTTTAATGATGACTGGTACTTTGTATTCAGATTTTTAATTTTCGCTATAAAAAAAAGAGAAATTGTAATTTACTTAATAAGCAATATGCGTTTCAATATGTATATTTGTGAGAAAATGCTATTAATAAAAAGATATATTACTTGAACGTTTCCTGTTCTATAGATATAGTTTTCTAATCGATTGAACACCCTTTTTTTGTATGTGATAACCTCTTTAGGCTGTCACTTCAATGAGGTTTGCGGTAAGGCGGTGTTTCGGCATTGATATGACTAAAAATAGGGAAGGTTTAGGAACAGCTTTTAATCTCTGTTTTGAATACCCAGACTAAGCTTAAATAAGCATTTCACTATAAATTCGTATCTACAGAGTAGATACAATAGTCCCTCGGTCACTCCAATCAATTTATGTTAGATGTAAGACATGCCTCGGGCCGATACCCTTCGAATCCATTAGACATACAGACATTCAGTTCCGTACCCATTTGACTTCCTTTTTTGTTTTTGAAAGATCATCCATTACGGAGTTAAAAGGTTTCACGAACCTTGTATCCCAGAGGCTTTGGATTTGAACATGTTTTCGTACATATAAAGGGATGGTATAGCAAAATTTTAGTTATTATTTTACCCAATTGACTGTATCTATAAGAACCATTTGTACAAGTCTGTTGTATGTGCATTTGAAGTTGTAAAAGAAAAATTATTTAAAAATGCTTAGGAATTTGGTAGTGTGAAAGTTTCTGTGTTGCCAAATTCTTCACATAATAATGCAGATAGTAAATTAAAACAACGTATAAATTGTCTCTTTCTTTATGGTTATTTTCAAAAAATGTTATTTTCAAAAAAAATCAAAAGACCACCACACTTTTGATATCTGTATTCTTTTTTTCAGCACAAAGAATTCACACAAGTTAAAGTCATTCCGTCCATTTTTGCATGTTCTTTGTAATGTTTAGCCGTATTGAATTAGATTGTACTTCACATTTTTACCCAAAGGAAGATCTGTCAAAATTGTTTTGATGGAAAGAAAGAAAAGTTTAAAGAGGCGTCAATTTTGGAAAGGCCGAAATAGCCGTCAGCTATAAGAATTCTATAGCCGCTGCCCTTTTTGATAAGGGAAATAACATTTTTAACTTCAAAAATAAGTCTAGTATTTTTAACCAGCTTTAAAAACAGCAGCAATAACTTTGTTATTTTGTTTTACATTTTTTAAGTACACAGAATTCTGGCTGTCTGTAATTAAGAATTGTTTAAACTAAGAAGGAATTGAATTTAATGGATGAAAAATTAAGAAATGAAAAATATATTTCACTACAATTCATCATGATGTAAGTGAAGTGAAATTCGTGCTTACTTATTAAAAGTAAAATTATTTTTTCTATTTTTGTAACTTACAGCTATACACTTCACATAAATTAATAAAGTAGAAATTAATAAGATATAAACTAACTACTACATGAGTCCGTTTTAAAATAATAACTGCCAACCAATATGCTTAATATGTCTACAAATTATGTTTAAATTAATTCTTCAACTTTAAAATTACATCAAGTACATTAACTTTCTCATAGGCGATAATATATTAAAATCATCTTGCTTGCGCACTAAATTATAGTCAATTTCAAAAACGATGAAGAAAACTGTTTTGACAAAAGCATGCCACATTAAATGCACTGAAACATAGATTCTTAGTGTACTTAGCAATTCAAGGCTATCTATGGAAAAGGTCATTATTCGTGCAAGGAGAAACATTTCAGCCAAATCCAAACACCTTCGGAGTTCCAGAAACTGGTACTTTTCATATGAAATTGTAGACTCATGAAACTCAAAGTTCGTCCTAAAATTGAGATATTTATAAATTCCTTTTCCACCCACTCCATCCTCTTTATAAAGACATTATATCTCGAATTTCAAATTTGTGAACGAAAAATATGTGGCATACTGAATTTTAAAATTACGGAGATATAGTAGAGAATAAATATTACCTATCGGTGACTATCAGATAGGTAATACGGTTGATTATTATATTAGTTAAATATAGTTTGTTATATTCTAATTTGAATGAATTTTGTGTAGTCCCATCTATAAACGATTAGTAGAGAAACGATTAATTAATTAATTATATAGAAACGATTTATACATTAATGTTCGAAAATTTGCTTTTATACTACGAAATTAATGCATGTCATCATCAACAACCTATCACAGTCCACTGCTGGACATAGGCCTCTCTATTGCACACTACTAAATTAAAAACTACACACGTTTTACGAAAACACTACTGATCGAAAAAGTTCAGTATATCTCTGTTCAAGGTTAAATTTGAACTGATTTTAATTATATTTTATTATTTGCTACTGATCAGTGTTGCTATGATTATGATGAACAATTACACTAAGGTTTTATAGTAGCTTTGAGCAGTATATAGCAACATTAATATACTCCACCAGTGTCAGCTAATGTATGTGTTTGACGGCCAATTATCGTAATAAATGGCGGCTGTGCATTGCGGTTTTCTTTGTTGCGTTCAAACAGTGCATGTAACTACATGTAATTGGCAGTGTTACATAAATACTTACGTATCTACACTTGCACATCTGTATATTAATACCGTAATATAGTGAGAGAGTTTTTTTGTAAATATTCTAAATTTGGCGCATAAGTGCGTGTATAATTTGGAAAAGCATCTTTGGGGTAGAAATAAAAGAATAAACATTGAAAGCTAAAAATTTTAGACTGCAAAGAGCGACAGAGATTTTGCATAAATGCTGACCTTTAATGGTAAGGAAACTTTGTATACTTCTCCTCTGTCTCTTCTCTTTAAGAATAAAACTCCCGCATTAGAATAGGTAGTAGGTATAGAAACGCTAATCTCAGGTGAACGGACTGGCTTGATCGGGGCGGTATTACCGTCTCACAGAAGACCAACCTAAAGCGATTAACGAAGCATCTATGCTATATAATATAAATTAAAAAGTCCCGTGTCGCGGGGAAATTTTCAAACATACATGTAACGGACACAAAGAACACTCAAACTGAAAACAACAATCTTGTGATCACTCAAAATGTTGTCTCACGTGGACTTTAAACTTGCAACACTAAGCACGGTCGAAAACACTGTACCGATCGCTTTAACCACTACGCCATCCGTGCACGCAACCATAGTCATAATGAGAGTTATGGTAGTGATGAAAAATTATATTCATTTAAAATTATTGAATTACGCTTGAAAATTGTCAAACAAGTGTTTTGTAGCGTTAGAATTGTTACATGAAATTCATTGTACATTATTGAAAGAATTAATAAAATAATAAATTAAAACTTAAATCCAGCAAGGCTTTGGATTCTGATTTTTGTAATATATAAAATTTATTACTAATAATCATATACCATTACGTAACTTAACACACGTTTTTTGTGCTCTAGAGCCAATTAAATACTTGAAAACATTACTTCAAGTGAGTAGAAACACGTTAAGCGTAATTTTTTTCCGTCACGGGGCACAAACGACAGACCTCGTCCACCTGTAACTTACGAGTAACAAGGGCGAATCGGCCTTTTGAGATTGGTGTACGTTCTTTTTTTGGAGATTTGAAGGTTGTATTAGTTACAAACGTTACTGCGACAATTTGTTCTACAGATGGATAGATTGTGATCTTTATTACGAAATGTGTTTAAGATGCATGAAATATGCATTTTTTTGGTCAGCATACTATTTATTAACACTCGCTCTCTGTTGACTGCTGTCGACTTGTAATCTATTTTGATACTAATATTATCGTAAATTAGTACAAAACTCTAAGTCCAGGAAAATATTGTTGAAATAAAAGGCGTCGGTGCTATTACTGAAGGTTTAACTTACCGACAGAATATTTTAATATTTTTTTGAACTTTTGATGATGACCAACTGTACTTTAAAAAACCACACGCTTCAACTGCGGACTGCGGCATTATCAGTCGTGTTTTTCCTCGCTTACCATTATCATCATTAACTACCTCCGATAGTTCACTGTTGGAAATAAACCTCACCAAAATTCCTTAATTCGTCAACAGACGGCTCAAGTAACTTAGTCGCTTACTCGACGGATACTTTTATTAAAAGTCTCGACGATAAGACATACCTAAATGTAATTCTAAATAAATCTAGAAATCCATTTCTATCGTCCCTATTTGTTATATCTATTTCTATTCGACCAACATTAGCTAACATACGTACAGATAAACCAAAGCTAAGTAAAAAAACACCGTGTAGACTAAATTTTAAATGATAATATTTGTGCAGATTTTTTTATATTGTTGAAAACTAGTAGCTCTCACTAATTGTATATCCATAAAAGTGACCACACTGTACATAAACTTGGCCCATTATATTTTACAGCGCTGTTAACGAAACAATCACATTTAATAGCCATCGAAATTCACAAACTGGCAAGTTAATACACGAATTGAACAGAATTTTTACATTTTACGAGTGATTGTAATATTTTATGTGAATACATAAAACCACTGTCGAAATATGTCAAACGTGTGTTTGTGACACATTCGTAAGTTGACTTCATTCTGTTTTTATGTCATCACATTTTTATTTTACGACTTGACAGCATTAGTATGGAAAAGATTCTTTTTGCCATATCCCCTCTCGTTTTCGCAATTTCGCCTTTATTTTCCCCGTCTAATCCGTCACATTCTACGCACAATGAGTATAACAGTTTTCCTTTAATATATATACGAGTATATGTCACGCGCAACGAGAACACGCTAGAATTTCGCGCTAAATAATACAATATTCGATTATAAGATCTCCCTCACCCAATCTCTTGAAACGGTAAGTACGCGTCTGACCGAAAGGCATTCTCAAAAGACAATACTATCCTTTCCGTCAAAGGTAAAGAAAGAAATCGCCGAATCTAATAAACGGGCCACGTATCAATTCCGTTTGTTGCTACACATCCAATAAATAAAGATCTCTCGGTCGTCTTAGTTTCCTTCGTCGTTAGTGTTCATCAATATGATTTGCAGAGAGAATGGGAGATCACAGTAAATTGGGTTCGGCGTACGTCCAATTCTACGAAATGGAAGGGTACCCCGTGGGACGAGTTTTCACAATAGACCTTTCAGAATGAGAGCCATTAATTCGCATCTTTGTTTTGTAAAGCCCGAAGTGACACAAATTGACGTTATGTGAACTCATTTAACGATAATTCTGACTATTTTTTTGTACGTAAGCCGGTTTGCCTATTCTGTTGCTATAAAAGAGAACTAAGAAGTTTTATTTACTTTATTTAGTTTAACCTAATCCATTATAGCTTTATTGATATTCTGATGAAAGTTGTAAAAGTCTAAAATTATGAAACGAGAATGTAAAACTTAATGAGAACTCAAAAAAAAACATAATCCACATAGTTTCAATTAACTTATATTAAAACTGAAGTTGGTGCTTCATGAAGTCAAATAGATATCAATATAATATTTAGATATCTTAATTAAAACTTAAAAAAAAGAAAACACTGTTTTCAGACACAGCTATTTTGAGTTACAGGTGAATGACGACCATTTCCTATTTCTTGTGCTCTTCTAACAATACATGCGAGTATATGCAATGTTGCATTCTTTCTTTCCCTTCTTAACTAGGATTTCTTTTGATTTAATTTACAATTTTCTCATATTTTATTTCCAAAGTGTCCGGCTAATAGGTTTTAACCCCTGTCACGTGAATACAACCAAATTATAGTTGACATCTCCCTACTTTCATATAGTTGAGTCGTGAAATGTGCCACGTAATCGCTCAAATGTTTGTAAATTATTAAGTAATGGTTTATAAATTGCTTGAATAATTTTATGTTGCACCCACAAATCGTTAAATAATTAGGATTACGTAGTGAAAATCCTTTTACTAAAACAATTTTTTTTTCTGTTTTGAATAAAAACAATTTTTACAATATTTATACATTTATGATTAAAAAAACTAGACGTTTCTCCAACCAGTGAAATCACTTGTAGGTACTAAAAACCCTGTTTTCATTAATGTTAGAATTGTTTGTTAAGAAATCTTATCTAGTTAGTTCATCAGACGCTTTTCAAGTTTATTTCGTCAGTATCGAAATATAATATCCGTTTTAAAATCATAAAGTTCCCTTAACTTAAATTAATTAGTCTATACGTAATGTACAAAGTCTGCTAACTATACAACCTTATTTTTCAATAACATTCTGTATCAGTATTACTTTGAATTGGAATAAAACACGTCTTCGTCACATAACAGTACTCAATTGAAATGAATTATGTTCACTACAAACTACGTCTCGTATTTCCCTACTTTTTTTATTAAACAATAGTGAACGGATCAGAACAATGTTCGGGATTTACGAGTGTTTGCGGGGCCACGAATCTGTTCGTGCCCGTTCAAAGCGTTTCATACCGGTCCGCATGAGGCCCATAAAATTGCTTTCACTATTGCTCTCATAATAAAAAAAATCCATTTTATTTCTACCCAATATATATAGCCATGAGCCCTTTTAGAAACACTGATTTATACGACAGTTGACAATACTAACAAACTTTATTAAAAGATATCTTTTATTGAAACTTTTTAAAATTCAAAGACACGAAATCAGTTTCAAACTGAAATTATCTCGAATTCCTACTTAAAACAAGTCGTTTGTTAAGAGTCTTTCATTCTAAAATGCTTTTCAATTCGAAACATAAATTCAAATTTCGGTCAACTTTTAAACCTTTTGTTTCGGGGAGCCTAAAAAAGATTACGATAAGCAGTCTTAAGTATAGTAACAAGTTAAACATTTTGTGTTATGCAGCCGTTCAAATCTCATTGCTATTGGAGTCACGGTTCACGTAACGGCGCAAAAAACCGTTCCGGTAAATTAAACTAAGCTTCAACGTGGACTCAGTTCTTGAATGGTTCTTTATACGATTTACATCGATAGGGTCGGGGGATCAAGAATTTTAACATTTACGGCCTCCCCGTTATATTTTTATAGGGAGTTCATAAAATAAGTTTTCGGAATACATTAGGTGGAACGTTTAGCGTCCTACCGCTTGCTCTGAAGTAATATATTTAACGTTTATAGGTGTTTTGCATAAGCTTCCGAGTGTATAAAATGTTTTCAGAATAAGTTTTGATGTCGGTGTGAAAGTATCGTTTAATGGAAATTATACGTTTTAGGTGACTATCTGGATTACTCGTTATATTTTCATTCATTTTATAAGAGCTTTTAACAGTACGTTTTATTTTATAAGAAACATTTACTATACAATTATTTTCCTTTCATATTTTGAGTTCTTTAAAAGGAGTTTTCCAAGTAATATCAGCTTATTTTAAAGGTCTGGCTTTTAAGATAACAATGCTTGTAACGTCTTCCACATGCAACGCAAAACAAAAATACATATTATAGCACCATCTAGCAAAGACACATCGAACTATGGAACAACTACTAATCCTGAATCGCGATATAGAAGTTCTCGCGGCGATTAGCATATATATATCATCCCAACATCCACCGTTGGGCCGCGGCCCTCCAGGCATGATGCCCTCGCTTGGTCGGAGGATCTTCCCTTTGTGTCGGAAGGACATGACACCCGTTTCCTCTACAAATATGTTGTGCGATATAATGTACATATACGATCCGTGTTTTATACTTTAATACTCGAGTTTGAAGATGCTTTAAATAACGAACGAGTGCAATAATTGTTCCATTCCGATGACACTGGGATATTCATTACTTCATGAGCGCATTGTTAAAAACTATATCTGCGGAAGCAAACTCGTGGATAGACCACTGAACTAAAATATACCTACATAGTTTTAGTTTTTACTCGCTTATAAATTTAGTGTCGTCCGCAGGGATGAAAAATAATCTATTCTATGACATTGTAGGCATTGATACTTCTATCTAAGGAACTTACTCTTCTCTAGTAACCAGGTTAGATGTTTTTTTTATAATAAAAGACAACACCCACATTAGGAATAAATCCTGTGTCGCGGTGGATTTTACAATGATACAAGCAACGGACACAAAGAACATCCCGATTCAGAACAACTATTTGTGGATTACACAAAGTGTTGTCCCATGTAGGATTTGAACCCACAACACTCAGCGAAGTGAAGAGCGGCGTGGCGACCGCTTTAACCACCAGGCCAATCGTGCAGTCTTTACCTAATTTCAATACAAAAATGGTTCAGAGATTTAATTGTGCAGTGAAACAGTCCACCAGACAATGTTACATACAAATTTTGTAAATATTTTTGTGTATAATAAATAAATAACATTTAAACCTAATTTAGTACCGTAATTACTTACACTATTTACCATTAAACGAAGAAAAGTTTTTTTTTAACTTAGTTTTATAATAATAACAGGAGTCTTCTAGCAATAGCTAGAAATGTGTGACAGAACCGTTCCCACTCTGTTTTCAACATTCCACTTGCCTGATTTACAATAACGCTGTTCTCCAGTCATTACTTCATGTATCTGTGTTGAACAATGAAAGACACTGATGTTTATTTTTTAAATTTTTTTGTAGAGCTGCCGGTCCTTTATCTACTCAAACAAATAGACAAGCATTTATGAATATGGATGTTTATTGAAATCTGCAACCGAAAACCCTCTTAGTCTGGTAAGAATCTGAATATAGTTAGGCTGACGTAATTAAGACCTTCGTCAGGCTTTATAAAACTATTTATAATTACATTTTATCTTAATTGATTTTTATTTAAATTCAAGTAAATTTTAAGTATGTTAACCAGTGCGTAACATATTATACAAATACAAGATCACTATAGGATTGCGTACTGTTCTTAAGAAATCCGTATCAATAATTTTATTTCATAAACTACGTATAATATAAATTATGACTTTCAATAAATTTAAGAGAAGAGCTAATAATTCGTTCACAAGTATGTTTGTCGACAGTAATATCCGTTTTTAAGGAAACTCATCTCAAAATATCACCCGGTAAACTTGGTCCAGCGCAGGCGATACATCGCCGTCTTCAAAAAGTATTAGTTTTAATCGTCGGGCGCCGACCTCGATTATTCACTGCGGCACGTTCTTCGGCTCTGTCTGCTAATCCTCCATCCCTTACCACTGCACCCCTGGATTCTAGTTCAGTATTCTTTTTTTTTATTCTCCAACATCAACAAGAGATGAAAACTTTAGCGGGGGCCGCAAAACTTTTCATCAACTAATCCCGCGGTGGCCGCGTTAAATTCTCGATTTACTTTGTTGCCGAGCTCAGGCTTATGCGGTGGCATATTTTTCAACCAATTCCAACGGTTTTATATAGGATTTGTGAGGGTGTTTGTTATCGTTAGCCGCCATAGTTCCCGCTCGCTGTCCATCCCACAATTTGCACTATCACTGTAATATTAGATAGTTAAGTAATAACAAACAAATTGACGATATCCCATCACACATTTTCCTCTCTTAAATGTCAAAGTAATAAAAACTCGTCAGTTTAAGTTTATAAAAGATATAAGATAGTCCCAAGGTAAAATTACTTGAAAACTTTTATTGACAAACTGCGCGAGGTCCGGCCGTAACAAAGTTTCCACTGACCAACGTTCAACTTCTACATCGTTTGCTTCCCTTATGGATATCGAACACCCCGCGAGGATTGTACCTATAAAGCTGCAGATGCCACACAAAAGGTCTCAGTACAAGGCATCATTTTAATAAACAAAGCACGAAATTGTCTCTGTACACACGCAAGTGATGTATCATGTGTACTTTATATACGAGAGAGTCATCCTTCTCAGCTTTCGGTAACTTTTCAACCGGCAGCGTCATGTCTAGGAATAAAAAAGAAAGTTTGTTTTCTTCCCACCCTCCGCCTACGGCTAGATGTCACTCTGTTTTTGGCGGCGATGCCGAGTGCACGTGCTGATCTGATTTATGGCCTACTGAATAAATAACTTAAGATACTATTTTTCATAATATCGCTGTTTGTTTAAAGGAGTATTGTTTGTATCGACAGTAGCCGGGAGTTGCGTAAATATTTGGTTTCACTACCGCTGTTACCGTAAATTCGTAACGTGATCGTTAAAATTATTTGCCAATATTGTTAATTGATACCGAGGGAGACGACTAATAATTACTGATAGGATAACATGGCCGATGGTCATTAACCAAATCCGAACAATTAATTAATTTGGCTTGGGATAGGCACTGTTTTTTTTTATAAACTTGAATTAATTATTGTAGGATATGTATATTGTTTTTGATTACATCAACGCCATAGTTTTGAACCTTCAATTTTAAATTCCTTTTTGATTCGACCAGATTGCGCTTGTCGAGACTTAAGACGATTCAGGTACTAAAAAGGGGTGTAGGGAAATACATGCAAATCCAGGACATAAAATATTTATGCAGAAATTTTAATATGATTACCAAAACGACACATATATCAATAAATAAATATTTTGGACATTTAACACACAAAGCCATCTAATTAACAAAACCATCTGTCATGATAACTAGATTGACTGATAAAATACTTATATACATTTTTTTTTGTAAGTACACACATATTATACATAGAAAACACCCAAACTCCGAAGCAAATATTTGCAGATCATATAAACATTTGGTCTGACCCGGGAATCGAACTCGTGACCTCAAGCACAGCCCAATTTTCACTATCGCTACGCCATTGAGGCATATTTATATGACCACGCGTTATTGAAAGGAAATAAGATTTACTCTGCTCAAAATGAAAGCTGTGTTCAGAAATTATGGTTGGAAACTGCCACTATATGTTGAAAAGTTTACGGGGTCACATGATGGAGATGATTGCGTTCGAAAAAAAATTACAGTGTTCTTTCAATAATTCATGGAGTGTTTTGTAATAATTTCCACGAAGTCATAGGCAATAACTGTCACACCTACATTTTATAACTCAATATAAAATACATAAAAGAGATGTTTTATCAGTACGCCATCATAAATACAACATAAAATAAAACTGTACATATTTGAAAACATTTTCACGACAAAATAAAACCTAAATATTTAATTTGTAGACTGTACCGATCGCAAGCTTGTAAATAATTTATAACAGAAGTCTATCCGGTAGTCTCTCACAGTAATGTTTATTTGCTGACGCTACTCTATCTAACTCTACTTTAGCCGCGTCACTGGCGTTGAAATATTTAGTTTACTTTTATATTACATTAATATTGATACAGCTAGGGCTTCTCTGAAGAAAATCATTTTAGTTTTAACATTGTATTAATAAATGATATTATTATAACTGACAGTGTAACTACTTTGTCTTCTTTTAAAAATTAATTAAGAGTTATAAATCCATCTCTTGAGAACCTTCGTCATGAGTTTAAGTCGTATATGATTAAATTTTTAATACATAAATCTATCCTATAAGAAGTTACAGTAATAGACTGGACTGCCTTAAGAAAGAAACTCTACAGCTTCATAATATTAAGTACAGATTGATTCCATAATGTATAACTTTGTGGACCTGCCTTACAAGATTTCTACACCGGGTTGTGTCGAAATCTTGTAAGGCAGACTGGAGGAGAATACTCCGAACATTATGTAAGCCTCTGTATATAAGTGCTATATTGTATAATAAATTTATAAAATGAGAAATTGTTCGTAAGGATCTATTAATTTACTCATAATCTTACTACACTCTACTACAATCTTATAGATTTTCAAAGAACTGCATACAGTTCCATAAATAGCTCTAACACATCAGGATTGCACCTGCAACTTAAATTGGTTTTTCCCGGAACGTCCAAGCCCTCTTAATACGCAGAACATAATATAAGTTCTAAACAAAGTCAAATCTAACTTGCTGGAAATGTAGTCTAACTATTCACATCTCACTACCGCTATTCAAATTCAATTCCCTCGTCGTCAAGCTTAGAATTCTCGAAGTTATAACATGTATTTATAATTAATTTGTATTATTATAATTAACTACTTGCTTTTAATAAAGACAACGCAAGTAAACCACCACAGCAAAAAAATAATTTACAGTATTTTCTGGTGATTACAAGGCACCAGATATTACTATAAAGAAAGGTTCTTGAGTGGCGACCGCGTACCGGAAGACGAAGCGTGGGTAGGCCCCCCACTAGATGGACCGACGACACAGAATAGTCCGAGTCGCGGGGAGCCGATGGATGCAGTTGGCGTCCAGTCATACGGCGTGGCGTTCTAGGGGGGAGGCCTATGTTCAGCAGTGGAAGTCTTCCGGCTGATGATGATGATGATGATGAGATATTACTATTGTACCAGATTGCAATTGATTGTCGAAAAATTTCGCTAATGTTATAGATATGGCTGTTGTATGTAGACATGTAATTGGTAACTGTTTTATCAAATTTTTCACTGACACCAAACAAAAACACAACTACCTAACAAATTGTTTAACAAACCCCTCTCTATACAAAAACCACTCAACATTCACAAGTCATCCTTCCAACAAATGCGTCGGCTCATGCATACAGCCTGACAATTTGTTTCAATTCGCTTTATACGTCCCGTAGTCTTTGGTTCAAAAGAATTTTGTTACGGATAGTATCGTCCCGAAGCGGTGCGGTATCTGCGCCATCCATCAGTCTGCGATGCTTCTCCGTTGAATGTAGATTACCGTGGATTGGAAAGGCTTTTTTTCACTTTTGACGTACTTGATTTTGATGGTGGAATCGATTTTTTACGTATTCAATGCTGTAATGCGGGGACATGAAAATACAGTGTCAACACTGTTATTTTGTTTGAAATTTGATGGTGAAGTAGACATTAAAATAAGACTTCTACTTCTTGTTTGCATACTAATTATGTAGTGTATATTGGATGGAGTAGATATTAGACAGCGACTGAATGTACTAAGCTGTAGCTCTGTGACGTGCCTTGGGGAGAGCCGTATGTCCAGCAGTAGACTGCAAACGGGCTAATGATGATGTGTGTATACTTAAATGTAATGAACAATGTATGTTTATTTTTGTAATTTTCAAAAATAGGAGGGGATTTATTGCGAAACTATGATTCGAATGTATTAAACTTTATGATACACAAGCAGATTATTTAAAAGTTATTTTCGTTATTAACAGTAAAAAATAGTCTGCTGCTGGACATGGACCTTTAATTAGAAAGAAGCTTTTTCTCTTTGCAGTGCTGTCGTCCTGCATAATTTGTTTCCTCAGTCGACTCTTACGATATCCAAGAATGATTAGATGTTGTTAACTCTTGTGACATTCTTACTCTGTCACAAGGACAGTTCTTTTTTTAAATAAATAAAACTAAAGAGACAATCTTTAACCAAAGTAACTTCATGCAAAACACTCTCGCTTACCGCACACTTAAGCTCAATTTGTGCCTACATTATAGCCGTGACACCGCCCTACTACACGTAACGAACAAGCTTTTAAATCGCCTCGAATCAAACCTCAATGGACCACGAGCTCTGGGACCGAGATACGAAGTGTGCACGTTTTCTTTAAGTATTTAGAATAAACACAACAAAGACTGTCATTGTAAAATGAACCCAAAGTAGATGTTATAAGGTGGTAGTTTAGTTATAGGTGAGTATAAAATTCTTCGTTACTTCACATCGTGAATATTGAGCATTTGCTCTTGGGAGTTCGGAAGTGACGTAGACTTAGGCAACATTGTGTCATACCTTAAGAATACACGGAAATAGATTTTCGTGTTTTTTTCTACTTAGTGAAGTCAAAATACAAGTAAATAAAATATTTTAACAGTAAATATGTACTAAATATTTTAGTTTTTTTGATCAATCATAATTTTAAAATTACTGTCAATTCTTAAATGAATTGGTTGTACTCAAGTCTGGTTCCATTTAAATTTATAGAAAATGTTCCTAAGGTGCAAAATTCAACGTTAAATGAACCATATTGATAAATAATTATTCTCTTCCCTCAGTCGCGTTATTGCGTTAATGCGTCCCGATTCCTTCTACACAACGCGTGCGAAGTTATTATCGCAGCAGTGTGTAATTTCTTAACCATTCCAATATACTTAAAACAGATATCGCAATAACGCATTCGGTACTATCGACCGATAAAAACACACAAATGTGGGGGAATCTTTACGCTTTATGATGAGAGGTTATATGAGGCAAATTAATATATTATTATTGTTATATTTTACCGGTAATTATGACCGAATCACCAACCGAAACCATAAACTGAATAAAAAATCTTTCTCTGACGTTACCACGACATAACATACACCGGCTTTTAAAACTCGTGTTAAATTTAGTTAAGTAATCACATTACATTAAAAATAATATTATGGTTCTCGTCGACTTACGGGTTTGATTCCCGTCCAGGTTAAATAGTTGTGTGAAGAGTACAATTATTTATTCTGCGTCTTGGTATAACTTATAACTATACAATATGCGACATAGTAGGCCAGTCGACTTCAAAGATACAACGAAGCACAGGATCATCTGATGTCTACGTCATATCGCTTGATACAGGTGGCGGCTACATGTCGCGCGCCAGATCACACCAAAATAAACATGGCTGTCGCCACATCTATTATTGCAGCGTCCACGCAACAGAATAAGTTTCTATCTAAGTCCACTATACATGTGTCAGGAGTGAACCTCTGTTATTATTATTTATTTTTAAATATTAATACCTGTGTTGTTTCGTTGTTAAGAGACTCTTTCTTTACTTTCATTGTAAAAAATATTATGAAGAATTTATTTCCTAGTCTTGCCTTACCGCTTTAATCGTTACATCCTTCACATGAGCTATACTATCTCACCAACATGATGGTTTCGGCTTCCTAACCTTAACCTACTATATACTTATCAAATCTTTGACCTCATAGTTACGTCAAATCTTCAAATTACGAGTACAAATGTATTAAAAAATACTTCTCGAAATAAGTACTTTTAATCTAAAGCAATCTAGATTAATCCATTTCATTAAATATATACTAACGACGTTATACCGTCTTTTATCTTCCTCTTCGCTATATTAAAATAGATTGCTTGCGTTATTAGATTAATTATTAGTTGTGTAATTAGGTGAACAAATAGAAAGAAACAAATATTATTTGAAAATCTAGTTTCGAGTCCGGTATAAGCTCACTGTTAAATTTATGTTGGATTACCCAAATACCCGATTAATTTCGCGTAATCGCCGGGCAAACTAATTAATTCTCGGCACTGTGTGAGCATTGATATTAAATAGTTTGCAATTATAACTATTAAACTGATTGTAATGTCTGTATAAGGGTTAATCAATGTTTTGTAATATAAAATTATATTTTTCTCTTATTGAATTCATTTGTGGTTTGTTCAGCTTGCATTTTTGCATTGTTTTTTAGATAAAAGTAAAATAAATATAAAATATAATCGTGTAATGCCTAAGCGTTTCTTTTAATACTATATAATGTAAATTAATATTTGCGTAATCTTTCTTGTTCATAAAAGGCGAACGTTTATATTATTTTTACGAAATTAAAATAATATAAATAATTATCAAAATTTTTGGAGTAAATCCTACTGAAGTGTACTGTGTGAGCACAGTATAATCTTATTCTTTTTTGCTTTTTCTTATTTAAAAAACAACGCCGGCATTAGGAATAAATCCTGTGTCGCGGGGGACTTTACAAACATACATGAAACGGACACAAAGAACACCCAGACTCAGAACAACAATTTGTGGATCACACAAAGTGTTGTCCCATGTAGGATTTGAACCCACAACACTCAGCGAAGTGGAGAGCGACGTGGTGTCCACTTATTGCTTCAACCACTAAGCCAACCGTGCAGTCAAATGATCAATTCTTGTAATAACAATAAAGTTTTTTTTTTGCTATAGACACATTTAACTAATCCTCTTTCATCAAATCAACACTTAAAATATTTTCTCTAGAGAAGTTTAAATCAAACTAACGTACGGTATCTTTTAACACTTTAGCAAGCATCTCAAATAATAACAACACATGGAGCTATATATCAAACTTTACACACTAAATAATTAATAAATTATAATTAATAACCAAACCATTCCTTTGGTTATTCATAATTAATAGCCAAAGGAGTTCAGTCGCCCAATTAGCGATCCAGTTTATAGCGTTTTACAGTTTTCTTTTATCCAATGTGGAGGCCATTAAGTAACTCTTTATCTTCATTAAGTTGCAACTGTTAATCTAAAAAGGCTTTTACCTGTGCGCGTCAAAGTAGAGAGAATAATAAATAAATGTTACGGTCGAAGGTTGCGGCCGCCCTTTTACGTGCCTGACCGATGTTTCGGATGGCTGTTTGCGGATAAAACATGTGTATATCTTACTTGCGTTTCATGATACAGTCATGCTTGTTTTTCTTTTCTCAATTTAGATACTGGCTGTGACTAATTTAATTGTGAATTTCTGACGGTTTAATATTCTGTTGGGCTTAATACCTTATTTAGATGATTGAGAACACTCCAAAGCTTGAAACAGACATTACTATATTCTAAATTATGAACGAGTCTCGACTGTGTGGTATAGTAGGCGAAAATTGCCGTCTTAAGGAGACACTATGTATAAAAGGCTGCTAATAGGATGACCTCAAATATGATTACAACAAAGTACTAGACGCTAATGTAGTTGACTTTCCATCTTTTCAGTCAGTCAAGTCATCAAGAGTTTAATATAAAAATGATGCTTAATATAAAAATTTGAGTCAAGTAATAACATAACAATCAATTATTTATTAATATCATACACATATTATAATAAATTAAATTTTTATTCTTTCATTAAATTTTTCTTATAATCGTCATATTAAAAACTGTCTCGTAAACCGAGATAAATTGGTTTTACTTACTTTTCTTTATTTTTATTGTCAACTTTTATTAAGTATCAAATGTAATATAGAGAGATTATGATTTTTACCTCAAGATCGATTATTCCTTACAACATTTAAATGCTGTTTAATACATTAAATGGCCGCAACAACAAACTTCGGAAGCCATTTAAACTAAAATTTTGTAAGTCAATATTTGATATTGAATTCTGACTTCCTCACCGAAGGATCTCGATTTGTTTGTGAAGACTTATTTGTTTGCGGTATTTATGAATTATTTGAGCTTGTACTAGAGCAACTTTGATGGTACGTACCATCTAGAAATTTAAAACTCTATAGAACGAGACTTAAGAGTACCTTAAATAAAAGTGATACGTTTACGAACTTTATACATTGCCCATATCATGATAATTATATGATTATACATACAAACTCGTACGTTATACATACATGTATCGTCACTCCTAACTTTTATGAAACCATCCTTTATTCAGTGTTAAAGTCACTGAGACTATTTTTTCATCATATAATATATTACGATATTAACTAAATAAAATAGGAGCAATAAAGATTAATGAATAAAGTTTTACATGTTTTATTTATTATACAAAATTATTTTGATATCTTATCGTTAAGGATACTTACATTTAGAAATATAATTTATATAGCTCTACAAGTTTATCGTTGCGTAAAATAAATATGAACGTAGTCAGTTGAACGCGAATCAAGTAATTTATGTTTATCATAAGTAGAGTTATTTTAAATATGGATTATATCGTCCCATTCTAATACATAAAATTTATATAAAAACGTTAAATGACACATACGAGTCAATATTGAATTCATTTAAAAACAATTTTCGCTAGCGTTAACATAGACTTTGTAAATCGATATACATCACCATTTTTCGAAATAAAAGATATCACATATGTGACACACAAAAAAGATATCTTTTTTGTAACTCTGATAACGTGTTTACAATATTTTATGATCATGGTTCGAGCAATTAGTATATGAAAGAAAATAGATGTTTATGAACTGATTGAGTACGTTTAATTTGATATAAAATTTATTGAATAATGCAAAGTATATATGTTTACAGTACAAAACATTGAAGTAGTAGGTATTGAAAAAATTGATTACACTTTAACAGTATTTTCGGCGAGTTTCGTTGATTGAGTTACAAATAATTCAGTACATATTTATATACACTAACATCTCTTTCTGTATGTATTTGTAGTGACAATATTTCAAGACTAGTTTATTAATACATAATTTTTAATTTGTTGAGAATGTTAGCTAGCAATTTTCTGTACAGTCTACTTAATTACATTTGTTGAGCTTCATATTACATTTATCCAAAGCCAAAGTTTTATTGTATATTTTTTTTAAGTACGAAAGGTGTTTTTGGACTTAGTATACCGCCCACTAAACAGTAATCGGTTTCTGTTTTAGTCAACACTGTCCAACATCTCTAAAGATTAACGATTTTATAAGTCTGCCGAAAGTGTAAGAATTATGCGCGTGGCTTTAGACGACTTATGTAGGCTTAAGCTTAGATTTATTTTGCTTCCAGTCGTGCTTTTATTATATCTATTTGATGTTTTTTTTATAAGCATCAGATTAAGTATTACTTTACTACTTGTTAGAGTGTCCATATCAATTTTTTAAACAGTATTTCATAAAATTTTGAATCGTTTTGTGAGTAAAGACTCTGCAAAAATTAAATATTTGCATTTTAAAATCAATAATTTGTCTTGACACTTTACGTATAAATGCATCACGCTGTAATTTTTTTACAAATTATAATTCTAGAATATTATCTTTATTCTCCATTCTTATTTCTTCGTGGCACCTTTGGATACGGACAGCATAAGACCGGTTGTTATGGAAAGCCTTGGGGGAGACGCTGTCCAGTTGTAGACCTCATTCGGCTGAAATGATAGTTACTCGTATAATTTTTTCTAGTATTCATATTATTTGTTGATTTGATAGGCGCCACAGGTACTATAACTATTTAGAGGTACCAGAAACCAATCACTATCAACATACCTTTACGATTGTTGGCTAACTTAGTTCTATAAAATAGAATGTAGTGATCGATCAGCCTGATTCAAATGCTACTTTCCATCAGTTCATCATAACTCCCTTTTTTTATTTATTCACGTTGATAAATTTTCGTCAAAATCAACGTTCTCGTCAAACACGTTTGTTGTTTAAAGTGTATATTTTTGTTTATATATCTATTTTGTTGTTGGTGAATATATTCAACTTTCTCATGAAAGATTAGTGACTGTTGTATTATTAGTAAAATAAACCTCATGATTAGAAAATGGCCTAGAAAAAACCTATGGATAATTATACAGCCTAAATTAGAATAATGATTTTTAAATCAATAAATTCCTGCTTTATTAAAACATTTTTATGTCATTACCTTTTACACTTAATCAATTACATGAATCTAATGCTAGTTACTATTTCTATTTATATATGTCCAAAACAACCCTAACAAGTACATAATAAACCTATGTACACGCATACTTTCTGAAATATTTCATTTCACTTAAATTCGATTTAAAACTTGATTAAATCTTTCGGCAAAGTACATTACTTTCCGTATAGTGAACACCAAAGATAGTTATTTTGAAATCCACAGTTAACAATGCTGTCCAACGATAAGCTCTCAATACTTCCTCTATACATGTTTCGTAGAAAACGTTGAGCTCTGGCGCTCCGTGTTGTCATACGTTTAATAGCATCACAACTACTGATATCCCTTATTCCTGATCGCCAGATTAATAACATGAGAAAAAATTGACGCCAACTTTATTATATATTCTAGCGTCGCTATTTATATAATCATTGTTTGTGTGTATTGACAACATAATACAAGTTGTTTAACTAAGAGTTCTTAAGGTTTTACCGAATCGTTAGTGCCCAGTTGTCAATAATAGGCCTACCACTGATTATGTAAGTATGACTACAATTGTTGTAGGTAAAGTGTAGACGTTTAATACACCTCTGTCTAACTCTTTTGGGGTTAAAGATGTGTGTGTAAGTGTTTAATATTGCAGCTTAAATATCTTTGTTAATGTAAGATTTTCTCAGTCCCTTCTTGAGACTACAACAGGGAGGAATGCAGGTAGTTGAGCGCAGCCAACTGTATATGCATATAGCAGCTTCAAGTTGTAATGACTCCGCCCTCTCTCGTACTCGCTTACCTCACCTCGGACGAATACAACTTTATCCCCGCTTTTCAGCAGCGCATTCCCACACAATGTTTTCGTTTACTGTACATATTCTGACATAGAACTCTTCAAATTTAAACTACAGTTGTTTGATACCCAATAATTTTGACTTCAATTGCTACGTACATACAAATAACTTTTTAGAGTTAGTATTATAATATATATCAACTGAAAAAAAATAATGATTTTCCCCACAAGAAATCATTTTGTGATATAACATGATACGCCTAATGATTTCTGAATCTGTTAATATAATAAATCAATGGATTGTTTTCTCACAGTTAGATCCTCACACAATGACGTCCCGATATCCCTAGATTGTCGGCAATCGGATTACAGTCGAGAAAGAATCGCGGATTAAGTAAATGGGTACGTCTCGGTGCCGTCCTGTTCGCCATTTGAATTCACTCAACTAAGCCGAACTGGCGTAATTGAAACGAAATTCCAAATTGTCTCAGCCGCCACGGCGTGGTTAATGTGCGTTTGCCCTTTGTACGATATATTTTTTCTCGAATCGTTGTTCTTATTTCTTCTTTATTCCGCTTTCATAGCGTTGAGGTTTCGTTTTCCGTTTCATTATTTTTTTTGTCTTGTTTTTACAGCGGAGAGTAGAGGATAGGCTTTTCACAAATTATTGGTTTCAGAATTAATTGCTTTCAATCTTTGACAAGAACTCAATATATAAGTTGTGAGTTTAGTTTTATTACCTTTACTTTTGTATTATAAAAATGTAACTCGATCTATCAAATAATGTGTTATTTCTAAGCAATATTTTTATTAGAAACAAACTATTTAGTTGTCTGTATATGTTAGTATTATGTAACTTTTATTAATAAAGGTCTCAGGTACTTTCATAGAGAATTTCTTTGCTAGGTAGACTTCAACAGTTTTATTTTATCTCTTAATGATGAAGCCAAAGTCGTATTATATACTCGTATATATGTATATTTAGGTAACTTTAAGTGTCCCAGATAGACACTAGCTTAACGCTGTTGTAGCTTCTTGAAAAAATATAAGTCACGTTATATAAAAGAGTAAGCTCCTTTCTAAGAAGAGGCCTATTTCCAGCAGTGGACTATGAAAGGCTGTTGGTGATGATGACATGGAATGGCAAAGTAGATATAGTTAAAAAATCAAACATACTTGATACATGAATACAGAATTGATAGGTATAGTGACAGATCCGTGTGGTAACGGATCAAGAATACAGTGTCACCACCCCCCCCTATTCATTCCATAGGTGTCGTAAGAGACGATTAAGAGGGCAAATTATGCAAGACAACATCACTCCAAAGAGAAGGAATACTTAAAATAAAACCTATATCAATCGGTATGGCCAGCGTAGTGTAGTAGACCAAAACCTCCTTTCTCAGAAAAAGCTTATGTCCAACAGTGAACAACTAAAGGATGTTGATGATAATGATGAAATATAGAATTAAGACAGAGACAAATTTTGTTTGAAAATCATCTTTTGAAATTGATAAGGTAGCATAAAAGTGACCTTATAGTTAATAATTCAGAACATCTCTCTAACGTCACGACAATTCATTCATTCATGAAAGTTTAATTTGACATTTCAAATGCCAAGTGTCATTAGACTTTTTGTGGTAAATTGTATTGTATTAAAAATTATCTTTTAAGTTTCAAGTTATTTCGAAGCTCAATACCTTTTAATTTGTTTCTTTCAGCTTCTACAATACTAGATGATTGATTAATTGTTCTTTAACTGTCTCATTAATAATTAATTAAATAAGATATTAAAAAAACTACAGAAAGTTAGAAAGTTCAAATAATGTAATTACAAATCATAAATTATATGCCCTCCAGTATTCATGTGGCAATGTGTAAGTAATTTTTATACAGTGATGAATCAAGTTAAACTGGTTCCAAAGTAAACTAAAAAGTAATTATGTGTGACGAATATGACGTACTTCTTCGCAGCAAGACGTTATTGTAAAAGGACTCCCTTCGGGCTTTAAAATAGTTGAGCGTCGTTGAAATACACTCGCGAGTAAAATTTCGACCACCAAACACTGTCTACATAGAAATAAACCGGGCAAAAATCACCAACTCCAAATCTTCCAAAATAATATATCAGCGTTTCATCTCTAATATATACTATCCATGGTTAAGGATGCTGGAGCACTTATCTTTGTAATATATGTGACGTATACCTATGCTCGGGCAAGTGCAAAGTTCACGACTACCTAATTTGTCAGTGGGTTAACGCGATAACAGTTCTTACGATTATTCTGTGGTATTTTTTGGTTTTATAATAAAGTAGGAATCATCTAAGAAAGTTCAGATTACAAAATACGTTAGATGCTATAGTTTCATATGCCTAAATAAAGTTTCTACAAATTTGATTGAAACTAGTAATGATAAGACGTACACACTATCGGTTTTATTTTTAAAAACAATCTCAATAAAATCTTACTTACTTTATTTAACTTAAGATTAAATTTTTATTTCAAATATCTTACATCTGATATTTTGATTCCAAACAAGTCAGATCCTGTGCTATGGTGGACATAATACTATTTGTTACACATTAACGTTTGCGAAAATTACAGTTTACCCCTAATAGATACCGCATTATTGAAAATTTGTTTCGATTCAGCTTAGTTAGGACGTTGATCGATAAATTTAGTTATTGTATCTGGATAAATGAAATTTTAATTTTTTACTAGTTATTATATGTTATTTATATTAGTTAGTATGTTTTAATGTTTATGAATCCAATAACAGTATCACTCGCTTACATTTTAGATTATCATGTTTCAACTAACTAATTCGTATGTTATTATTATTTAGTATTTATGAGTATACCAATCTTCAAAAAAATTTAAAAGTCCAAACCAACGTTTGAGTTTCTATTATTAAATCCAATAGTCTGCTACGGATTTTTATAATATCAAGATTGTCTTATTCACTATTTTTGGTCCAAACATTCGTCCTTTCGACAAGTTGCGTTGATCCACTTTTTTTCCCTTTTTGTATTTAAAATTATACCACAATCATATGCCAGTTTAAGAAAATATGTAAGTTTCGTTAAACAAAAAATAAAACGATGACCAAAAAATAAAACTAATGTCGACTTGTGAGTTACAATACTATCAGTACACAACTACAACTATTGTAGTTTATGTGATGAGTGAAATAGACATTTGAAAGAAACATCAACAGAAGCTTAATTATTTTTACTTCGCACCTTAAATCACCAGTATAAGTTAAAGTCAGGAAACAGTGTTGCGTACGTTTATTGTCGTATGACGATGAAGTCTTCCTCGATGTATCCACCGACGGCGACCCTATGACAGCCTCCTGGCATTTCACGATGAGACTGGCAAAACCGAATTGCATCCTGAATATGCGGTTACAAGTAGCTAAGTAGGCTTGATAGCTTTCATTGCGTGTATAGTTATAGATAGGCTTCGGCTGGGTCTTTCACGAGTGCCGTCTCACGTCAAGATCTTGAAGAAAGAGGTGGTCGTAAAGGAAGAATCTATAAGGTGGTAATCCATGGCGAAAATGAACCCCACAACTTTGCTTAGTGGTGAAAATCTCTTGTAACTAGAGAAAGAGTGCAGTTATATAGTTATAGTTCAATAAAGTATCACTCAAACACGCGCTTAATCGCTCTTAGGCGACCACTATTTCATTAAATATAGTTGAAAGAACTTGTAGCAATATAGAAACGTAGGTATATTTTTAGATAAACATTGAATACCTTTATGTTGTAGTCGAAAGTGGAGTAAACTTGTAAAACCTGGGTGGTTCCTATCTCCCATAGTTTAATTAAATCAGATAGTTGTACGAGGTCCTTTGTCTAAAGCACATTATGTGCGAAATTGTTCCGTCCCGTTACGTCCGCTATACGTACATTTGCGTCTACCGGAAACATGCCGCATTCTTTTAAAGATGCCTGTCGTGGCTAAAATTTAATTGGAAACATATACCTAGAGTATTGGTTACTTTAGTTCTTTCTTCTTTCTCGTTTTAAAATCCTGTGAAACTTCATAGATCTTAGAATCTGAAAGGATCACATGTCTTTTTTTAAACAGTTACGTAGCAGTCTTACATTTCAATTAGTCATTTTTCTATTACCTGTATTTAGAGATAATATATTGGACGGCAATCAAACCTATGGTTTTTGATTTAGTAATTATGCTAATTCAAAAACTATAGATTTGATTGCCCTCTTCAACTTGATATAGATATGGGTTATGTTAAGTAATGACTTAGGATAATAACTCACAATTTAAATAAATTAAAACAACATCGATACCTATTAGTGGAATAAGATAATTAGACTGAGATCTATAACTTTAATATTTGAAGAACTGTAACTCTAAAATACGTTTCATTACTTTTAGTTAAAAGAATCTAATAAAAATAGTTTTCAAGCATCTGATACCAGACTAAAAAACAATTGAATTTTACGATTTTACGATAAATTAAACGAGTAAATTTCTACTATAGACTAAAAAGACAAAACAGTACCTATATAAATTTTTTTTTTTCGGGTAGGTGTATAAAACCCCAACACTTGTGCTCCTGAATGAAAAATCGATATAAATTAAATTAATACTTTATTTGCAATCTATATAAGTGAAATCAGTGTTAATTACAGTAATTTGCTCACACTCACGTTGGCAGAGCTATAGATGTGACAACAACATCTTTAAGTTTATCCACCTGTCAGCTGCTCGCTAGTAATTTACAACACGAAAGACAAGAATACTGATATAAGAATGTCCCAACTAGCTGTCATTGAATCTGCACAGAAGAGTCTGGAAGAAGTATTCACAAAACGAATGGGTGAGCTTGAGGCACAGATACAGTGCAATGCACCAGCTAAAGACACTGTTGGTAGACTTGCGGAAGAATTTAGAACCTTCCGTGAGCTTATGTTCAGCATGCTGGGCTTGATACGAAAACAGATAGATGAGTGCTCTAAGACTGTCGACATTATTGAAACCAGACATCGACGGAAAGCCCTCATCTTCACCGGAGTTCCCGAAGTTGACAGCGAGAATTGTGTTGAATCGGTCCTCGGTCTTCTTCGTGGTAGGCTGGATCTGCACTATACTGCGTCGTCCATCAAAAGTTGTCACAGGCTTGGCAGTCCTAAGAAGGATCACAGGAGGCCTATACTGGTGAGGTTTTCAACCTTAGACTTCAAATCTGCTGTTTGGAAACTGAAGACTAAGCTCAAGGGCACGAACGTCACTGTCAAGGAATATTTAACCAGGACCAGACAGTCTGCATTTGCCCGGGCTCGTCTCCACTTTGGTGTCAGGGGTTGTTGGACTCAAGAAGGTGTCATAGTCGTCAAGGTGCCGGATGGGGGCCGGGTTAAGATAACCTCTTTGGCCGAACTGGAACCGTTGATTCAGAAACATCCAAATGCATGTACAGCGAAGGGCAGCAGTCCATTGGGTGCCAGTAGTTTGCCGAATATCACCAAAAATACTACAAAGAAAAACTAAGTTCCAGGTTTCTATAGTATTCAATGCTTCTTAAATCTATTTTTCAAGGTCGTTTTATGTAAATTTCTATTACTATTTCCTACCTTCATTATTTTACAATGTTATAGTAACAACAACAAAACTAGGTAATTAAAGTGTCAATGTTTGTCAGTTGACGTTTAAGACTACAGTTCTTTAATCGATGCGTTCCATATTCACGCATATTCTCGTATCGATCATCGACGTCTTTAAAACTATTACTTTTCACTTTTACTTTAAAACTGACCTACTTTGTCGAATGTTATATTATATGTTTTCTCACTTTTTCAATATTATTTTCTTGCTATTATACTCCAAAAATGCTAGTGTAAGCCGGCGGGTGGTGCATTGACGTGAGTATTGAATTCCTTCATTTGATTTAACAACTTTGATTGCTCGTAATATACGTTATCAATAATATTACTTATATTTATTTTTTAATATTTATTTTAATTTATATTCTGCATTATGACTGATATTGACCCCTATTACTCCGCCAGCAGCTCTGAAAATTCATCAGCAAATGAAAGTTTTACTTCGGTAACTGATACCCTCGGGGATATATTGCGCAGTATTTTTAACCAAAAGTGTCCACGTTTGTTTAACGTTTGCCACATAAATGCTCAAAGCATACCGAGTCACTATAGCGACTTATGGGAAACCTTCAATGGTTCAAACGTGGACGCCATATTGATTTCCGAGACATGGCTCAAGCCCCAACTTCTTTCCACTTCTTACTCCCTACCAGGCTATGTTCTCATCAGGAACGACAGGGTAAACAAAAGGGGCGGTGGTGTTGCCATATATCTACGTCCTGACTTTTCTTATAATCTTGCCTTGAAATCACCTCCTGACTCACCCGCTGAGTATCTCTTCCTTGAGGTTTCTGTCGGAGGAACCAAACTTGTTCTAGGTGTCGTATATTGTCCCCCGGCTACTGATTACTTCACCGTATTCGAACCGGTTTTAGAATCTTTGGGGTCCGAGTATGAACATCACGTCATCATGGGCGATCTCAATACTGATCTGCTGTGTCACAGTTCCCCCCGCTGCCGTAAACTGCTGGACTTACTCGAATCTACATGCTTACATAGCTTACCGCTTCACGCCACACATCACAACCTAAATGGAGAAGACACCTTGCTTGATCTTATAATTACTTCGTCCCCTGAAAAAGTTTCATCGCATGGCCAGCATCCAGCACCTGGTTTCTCACATCATGATCTAGTATATCTTTCGTACAAGATTAAAACGCCAAAGCCTAAACCGAAAATGATGTCCAGGCGCTGTTTTGGACGTATGAATGTGGACAAACTCCGAGAAGATGCTTCCCACATAAACTGGGAACCCTTAACGAGAGCCGTCACTATCGACGAAAAAGTTCAAATATTTAACGAAAACATATTACGCCTATACGATATTCATGCGCCATTGAGGAATATCAAACTAAAATATCCTCCCGCACCTTGGTTGACAGATAGCATACGCAGCGCAATGGGGAGCCGGGACCGAGCTTTTCGGCGTTTTAAAAGAACTAGAAGTGATGATACCTGGCTTGCCTACAAAACTGCTAGAAACAAGTGCAATCAGATAATACGTAATGCCAAACGCCGTTATATTCTCGATAACATTTCTACATCTTCTTCTGCCGACATCTGGAAGTTCTTGAGGACTCTTGGCATCGGTAGCAAGCGCCACGTGGATCTTCCAATGGGCGTTGCTTTAGATGATATCAATCGTCATTTCACCACTTCTATTACCTTGGATCATCAAAGCAAAATCCAAACTATCCAATCCGTGGCCCGCCTGCCTAGACCTACTATAAACTCCTTTGACTTTTCTCCAGTTGCATCAGAGGATGTCCGGCGGTTTCTTATCTCTATCAAATCCAAAGCCACCGGTAATGACAACATTAGCCGTTTTATGGTGACCACTTTCCTGGACCAACTCTTACCCGCCATCACCCACATAATTAACTATTCCCTTGATTCCAACGCCTTTCCCTCCTTATGGCGCAAGGCTTATGTACGTCCATTGGCTAAAGTACCTAATCCCTCCCTCCCTTCCCATTTCCGTCCAATATCCATTCTTCCTTTCCTGTCCAAGATACTGGAAGCCTGTGTACATAAGCAACTGTCTCACTTCATTCATCAAAACAACTTACTCAATAAGTATCAATCGGGATTCCGACCCGGACATAGTACAGGGACAGCTTTGCTCAAGGTAACACTTGATATTAAGGCAGCAATGGAGGAAGGCAAAATAACTGTGCTAGCTTTAATTGACTTCTCAAACGCCTTCAATGCTGTGAACCATGAGATTTTACTCGCAATACTTGCCTACTTCATGATTTCCGATGATGCACTGGAATGGTTTTCATCCTATCTTCGTGGACGCCAGCAGTCTGTCCGAACCGATAATTCGTCATCACTGTGGGCCGAACTAGACTCTGGTGTACCACAAGGCGGTATTCTTTCCCCTCTTCTCTTTTCGTTATTTATCGACTTCATAACTCACCAACTTCGGTGTTCGTATCATCTGTATGCAGACGACCTGCAGATCTACTCACATGCGAGAGTTGAAAACTTAAACGAAGCTATAATCAACATTAACCACGACCTAGACACCATAAAAAACTGGTCCAGCAGTTTCGGTTTAAACGTGAATCCGAGTAAATGTCAAGCAATCTTCTTAGGGAGTCCCAGAATGACGGGTAGAATTGATCCTGACGCCGTCACTGGTATCATATATGACGGTACAGTATTGCCCATCAATCTATCGGTTAAGGACCTCGGCTTACATATAGACAGAACTCTGAATTGGCATGTTCAGGTAACCAATGTTAGTCAAAAGGTCACGAATATTTTACGTGGCCTTTATAGACTAAAAAACTTTCTCCCCATAAAGATTAAGATTATGCTAGTGCATGCCTTAATTTTGCCAATCATCGACTATGGTGATGTGTGTTACCTCGACCTGAATGCAGATCTGCTCAACAAATTAGACCGACTTCTCAACAATTGCATTCGGTTCATATTCAACCTACGTAAGTATGATCATGTATCCACTTATCGGAGGCAACTGTCATGGTTACCTATTAGACAGCGCCGCCGCTTGCGAGCGTTGACTATGTTACACTCCCTCATCCACTCTCCTAACCCACCCACTTACCTAACCTCTCATATACAATATCTCTGCTCTAATCATGACAGAAATCTTCGGTCCTCCGATAATCTCCTCCTTCTCTGCCCATCACATAATTCCCATATTGTCCATTCGTCCTTTACTGTCCAAGCTGTAAATCTCTGGAACGCCCTCCCCTTAGAGATAAGAAGGTGTGTTAACCCATTAACCTTTAAGGTTAGAGTACGCAAGCTTTACGGAGACTTGTTGACGGAGTCATCAGAATAATTGCTGGCCTATTCATCATTGTACGAATATTTATGTATATGTATGTAGATATGTGTTTCCTTTTATTTATATAAATATATATATCATATCATATATATATCATTATGTATTACAAAATACAAATTATTTATTATATTTATATTATATTATATTAATTATTTATTCGCAAATTAAAAAATCTACACCACTAGCTCTGATGTTACACCTGCTACACGCATCTCTGCATTACCCAAAGGTCGACTGGAAGAAAATGCCTACGGCATTAAGTCCGCCTTATGCATTGTAAGTTATTTGCAGAAAGTGTAAATAAATAAATAAATAAATAAATAAATAAATCCTTATAAATTTCAAACCAAACAAATACACAAAATGTACGAAATGTAATATTGATTATTCATTCGTAACTTTGATAAGGTACTTTAAAATCCATTTAAAAAAAGTCCTTTCGAGCCTTATTCCTTCAATTAACAAACTTCCATTAAAAAAACTCTTAAACTTTTCTGGAATGTTGTAATTTAGAAAAAGAAGAATTTTGGTCTTAAAAGAACTTATTTTAAAGTTGCAATACTGAGCTGCATTGTTCGTGATAAAAACTTTTCATATTTTTTTATCATGGTTACCTTTTTTATTGCTATGCGATGCTAAAATAATGCTTACCTTCGTAATGCCTGACACAAGTAAGTCGGTTTGATCGAAGTTATGCTACCGCCTCACACAAAACCGGTGTTAAACCATTGTTTTGTTGCTTGTCACTAAATGAACAAGGTTACTGGGGCTCAAGCCCTCCCCACAATATTAGATGGAGAAAACTTTAAAATTGATATCACACTTATAAATTTGATTTGAGTAGTGGTTCCTGGGTGGCGGTAGTCACTTACCAATGTGAACTGAATCTGAACTGAATCAAAATTTGATTTATAGGTTATTTGTATTTATATAAAAGTACGTTGCAGAGCCTAATTCATAATATATTGTGTATATTGGCCTATCGTGAAAGTTTGAAAACTGTTTCAATGTAGCGACATTTCAATTTATAAAACTCACTCATATAGAACAAAATTAGTGGATTATATTGTTTCTATATTATTAATACATTATAGGAGTTGACAAAAAACTATCCGAGGATGTATTTTAGACTATTACCAATTTATATCACTAGTGAGTACTCCAGCTATTTTATATAGGTCAAACTTAGTAGTAATTACTTAATACCTATATTCCGAGCTAAAAATTTTAGCAGAAAAACGTCTACCTACATTCAGAAATTATCAAGGATAAGTCATCTTTTTACGTAATTTACCGTTAACTTACATATATCTTATATAAGACCTGTTTTCTTTATTTTCTTATAAAAGAATCCTTTTCAAGAGTTTCTCGTGAAACTTTTAATGTATATAAAAGCTTTGTGCACTTTATTCGTTTCTTCGAATATGGTTCCCGAATATATTTTCTTGATTCAAACACGTTACTTATGTTGAATTCTACAGATACATATAGTTTTTTACATATCACAGCTAAAATATGTTTAGATGGATGAGATTAACAATAAAATTATAACGTAAATGATTTGCTATTGGAGTTTCTTAAGAATAAAAAGGAAATTTTTCACGTGTACGCAACATCTCCAACACTGAATACGCACCAAGCATATAGGATCTCAAATCAACACTATACACCCACTTGCAATAGTCCTTAATCATATACTGTTTTATGTATTAGAACTTACACGGCTTGACTTACTATGTGAATGCGTCTCCTAGATTCACTATCTAAGTATATAAACTAAATATAATTAGCGTTTTACGAAGTACATAGTTACTGTCTATTTAATATATGGACACTTAACGAGTAAGAAAATATTAAAGTATAAAGAACAAAAGTCAATGTACGTTAAAAGAGAGGTGTAATTCAATAGAAATCTGTTCTTCAAACAAAATCCGGAAAATATTCTCACGTACCAATACACCATATACATCAAAGAGGTTGATGTGGTAGATTGTGAAGTGGAATATGTTTATTCGACCAGTTTATTGAAGGAACTCTAACTAAACCGGATTGAATAACGTACCAACACATCCTATAAACATTGGCAAACCGTACGATTCTCTTGAAAGTAATGGAAGTTTATTTTTTCAATTCGAAACTCGTTTCAGCTTACGATCAACAGTTTTCTTAAAACAACCCCAAGTTTTCTGGTTTAATTTCACGAAGGGCACAGTGCGAGCTGAATAACAAATTTTCGATCAAACATTTATTCATTATGGGCTGTCGTTCATTTACATTTATTTAGGAGAGTGACACACGGCCTCTGTGAGAAGCGAATAAATTTGCGTACGTTAATTAAAACTACCGTGTTCTCGACTTGACTAATCTTATAGTGCAAAATCCCTTTAATGTTACAGTTAGCGAAGTTAGTAAATTGCCGGCATATCCTCTAAAATTTGCTTTGGAGATACTTTAAATATCCTACATGAAGAGAATATTATTTTACTGTTTAAACCAATAAGCACAGTCTGGTTAATACTTTTAGTAGGTTTAAGAACCTTAATATTCTTCTTCCTCTTATTCTCTACTTCAAAATAAAAATTAAGATCATATAACATAAAGTACTGCATGTGTTTTTTGTATAAAATTTAAAAAAAAGCAATGCGTACATTGTTCTACCGTTCAGATTGATTATCTGCAGAAACGGTAGGCTGTCTACACACTGAAACTGCGTGTCACAGCCATTACTCGCCTATAACTCGACGACAAGCAACATTTACTCTTAGTTAACTTACAAAGTTTTTCCGCTAAACTCGGATGCTTCTAATTAATTCCGTGCTTCATCAATCGCTAAGTTTTAATCAGACGTCGAATCCATTTGGTTTTGCAGGATATAAATTTTATCGTTTGTTTTTGTGAATTTCTAAGTGAATTGTAGAAGTGGGTATGAATAAGTAATTTGTTGGAGTGTTCTCGGTTTTAGATACACAAAATTAAGTAGAAGGAAAGTTATATTTTTCGAAGAAATTGATACTGGGCATAGTTAATATTTAGTAATAATATTTATCTTCATACTATATTTAAACGTACCTTTGAGAATTAAGGCTATGTGTAAGTAGTTTAACAGAAGAATTGTTCAAGTAAATTCTAAAATAATATTCTTTTATAAGTACTCATAATAAATCAGACTATTATTGTTGAAATTATGAGAACATTTTTAGTTTTATTATTAAAATTTATTTTAGTGTGATAGATTTTTTCTATTTATAGCCTGTCAAAGTGATTCCACTCGGCCTGATGAAAAGGACGAATAGACCCCAAGAGAGGTTGTCACTATACTCATTGTGAATGCAGATAATGCATTATGGTGACTCACACTACGGCGATCTACTGAGCTGTCATTTCATACTTCGCTTAAAAGGTTACATTTGTTTACCTGATTTCAGTTTAACAAGACATTAAGTAAACCACGGACGCTGAATGTACTATAATAGGAAAAAGCTACAATGACAGCAGAAATATGATATTATTAAAGACCCTCTTAGTTTCAATCTAAGGATATTAAAACTAAGAAAAATATGTTCTACGCTTTATTAATTAAAGTTAAATTGCTCATCTCACAATTACGAAATGAAAAAAAAAAAAATCACTAGCAAAAGGCCTTTCTAACTTCCTCTTTTATGTTCCAAAATTTGGACTTAAAATATCTTAAATGAATTGTCCCGGAGTTTGTTCACTCTATTCTTCGTTGACAATCCCGTGACATGGTTTATGCCCTAATTTAAATTGCTTTTATCGCGAACACGACCGTTACGTGGTCGTGGCCGCCACGGAATCTCGTATTTCACTCTCGAAATGCCAAAATGGTGCTTCTTGGTTTCACTAATTGTTTCTACTGTTAATAAAAAAGGTTTTTAAATGACTTCCCCGCCTCTTTAAGTGCGGTATGCTTTAAAGAATATCTTTATTTTAAGCTCATGCTCTGATTTACTGAGGGGAGCAAATTGAGATGCATATTTATGTGATGTATGAAATAGAAATATGCTTGCTCCATTTTAATACTTGTTGAATATATTAACTACTAGCCGCGCTCCGCGTTCTCACCCGCATTTTCGTTGCTTTTGAATCGAAAATTATTCACTATTTCACTGGTTTTAATTTTGTTTTCGCGTAACCTTATGTTGTTTTTTTTTATGAAAATACCTTTAATTTCTCCTTATAACATCAACTATCTGCCAGTGAAAGTCCTTGCAAAATCATTTCTTTCTGGAATTAACCGCAACACACAGACAGACAGACAAATATTTAAAAAATCTACTTTTTTATATGTATATAATATATGTAATAATATTATACTTTATATACTTTCACATGCATCTTGTGACAGAATCCTAATCTGAAATTACAAGTAAACACTTAAATTTGATTTATTTGTATCTATACAATTTTATTGTGATCATAAGATTATATGTGAAAAAAGACACATGTCTACAAAATGGAGGGAACGCCATACACGGGTAGTTCTTCCTTATAACGAGTACTGATCAATATGTTTGTAATAATGAAGTTGTCAATAATATGTATTGTGGAACAGGTGTTAAACATATGCTCTACTAAAGTTCTAAAAAAAATTATTACTTTTACACCGTATTACTCACCCAACAACAGAACTCATACTCATAATTTGAGATCTAATAATTGCACACACTTTTTTCAAGTTAAAGAAACCGAAATAGCACTGTCTTTAAGAATTTTAAAGACATTATCAAAATTTACAAACTGGAAAAATAAATGAAGAAATTAAATAAATGAAACCTAATTTCAAAATTGACTTGAGTTAGTCTTTTATAGATTATTTCAACTTTTTTCATACCCTGCACCTCACACAAACTTCTATCAGCGATGAATTATATTATCGTATAACACACATTGTGGGCGGCTGTAGCCGCGTGCTATGTCAACGTCGTAGCACATAAATCTACGCCGTAGCTTACGCTACGCTATCTTTAACAAATTCAAATGTATTGAATTTATTTGAAGTTGACTTTTAAATATTTGTAGCATAAAATATACTAACGTAAATGTGATGATATAACTTCGGCCGGAAGAAATTGTAACCTGGAGCGTGTAAAAGATTTGTCTTGGATATTCGTGTAACAAATGTTGTTTCCGTTTATCAGTTTATTAAAAAAAATCCAAGTACTTGCTTATTAATTTAGTTTTTGTAGTGTGATATCGTTTTTTAACCGAAATATGTACATAAGCTTATATTATATAAAACGATCTTCACTGATGTGTACCCGACCTTATAAGTATAATAAGTATTTTTCGAAATACCCAAGTTCGCGTCTGACGTAAAAGATTGATGTGGAGGAAACCTTTGGCTGTGTAGACATTACCTTTACAATGTATGTATGTTCTGGAATTTCTTTGTTAAAGAAAGAATATGTTAACCTATATGTATTTTTCCTGAACTATTTGGAATATTGCGTGATTTTATTAAGTTCATAGGTTTTACAGGTATACATTAAAACAAGTAATTGAATAGGCTGAACTATCCTGACGATAACCTATTCATTTACTTATAGTGATACATATATTTAAATCTTGAACATAATTGAATTCTAAGAGAGGTAATGTCTTTAGAAAAACCGTCAGACTTACAATAAAAAAAAATATAAAAATCTCATGATTGAATAAAAATACGTGAAACTAGACTCAAATAGATTATTCAAAATTTAACAAAGACTCCCTTCGTTAGTTTGTGTTCAATATCTTTAATGTATAGATAGACCCGTATTTTTTTTTGTATATTATCTAAGTTTATGTCTATAGATAATTCTAAAACATTTTATATTTAAAATAACATGTAAATTTAATTTGCACAAACTTTACTAAAAATGTAGTAAAGTATTTCCACAGAATTTTGAAATCACTTAGTGTTGGCAGTCGCTCTACGTAAAAAAAGAAAAATTACTTAAAGAAAATTAACAATTGTTAAAAAACAATATGACAAAAAAGTATTAGGCGTCGTATGCACTAAGGCCAGGAATCAATCTAGAAAAAAGTGAGTTTACGAGATTTATAATTGTAATAAAATAATTTCGTAGAACAGCACAGAGCAGATTTATAACTCGATCCCGAAGAAACTGCGATCATCAGAAAAATAATTCTAAATTTCAAAAAATATTCCAAACTTATTTTTAAAAGATTTGCAGAAGTAAGGTGCTCAAGTTATATAAATTGCAGTGCATCGACTATATTTTATACTCGTTTTGCTTTTGGAAGACGTCTGTTTGTGATATAAAAGGAGGCAGCGAACCGTGAATCATATCTTACCTCATTACAGCTGAATGTGTCTATATCTTTTTACTGCCAGCTTTGTTAAGAAGGTTAGTGCACCTAGCAATTTAGTGTTACTGTAAGTAAATTGAGAACGTTTGAGGCAAGTAATAGGGATTTTTTCTTGCTATGACTAAAACTTTTTGCCAAGTATTTTATAGATCTTTGTGCGCTTTGATACTAGTTATACTTTTGATATGTGTATTGTTGTCTCTAGGTATTAGTTACAGTATTTGAAGTGTAAAAAAATATTTTCTTAAATTTACATTTTTTAACGATTTCTTATCTTAAAAGCACTTACGAAATAAACAATCTCAATGTTTATTTACCAATTGTTAAGGAACTTTGTAATCCATAAAAATATGTAACCACTTTTGGAAGGACTTAACGATAATGTTAGTTAAAATAATGTAACTAATACTAGAATAAAAACTTAATGAGTTGTATTGATGATACACTTTTTTACTCACATACACATTTTGAGGATTTGCGACTAACTTGGCGAGGACCCTTTTCAAAATGTGAAACCTTCTGTCACAACAGTATCAGTGTGTTGGGTGAAATATACGTATCATTAAAACCGCTCCTTTAATAAAAAAATACCAAATATATATGTATTTGGTGATCGCCAAAGTGATTACTCTGCCTGATGGAAAGCATGAATAGAATCTAAAGTCGCGGTCGCCATACTCATTGCGAATGCAGACAATGCAGTGTGTTGACCCGCACTATGGCGGCTATTTCGTTTTTTTTTGTTGACACAATGGTAAATTCGTTCGAATTTACGGCTCATTGGGGATTCAGGAGCCAAGAATATGTGATATCGCTATTAGAAATCACCATGACCATCGGTCTCAGTCACCCTTCTGGGAAGAACCCAGACCATGTTATTTCAAATTCCCCAGGAGCGCCTAGCCAGGCTTCTATCCTATCCTGCGTTTCAGTTCAATTGTTATATTTTGGGACCCGATTCCATTTTTACGACCAGGTTGCCATCCTATCGCTGTCTGCAGCAATTAATCTGCTAGAGGTCCCCACACAGAGGTCTCCCGATTCCATTTAGCGATCTCTTTTTTGGAGCATTACAGCTTTACTGAAAGAGACTGCTGCGCCCCAACCCTCCCACTTTACTCGTCATAAAGCAGCAGTATCCATACAAAATTTAACACAGACGATATCTCCGGGTAGAACTAATATATCATAATTTTGTAGTATAATAATCATTTCTTTCGCTACTCAATTTTCTTTATTTCAATTCTATTACGAAACTGTTTAAAGGTGAGTATTTAAAAGTTATATCAAGTGTATTTTGAAAGTCTTTTGAAGGTTGCCTACATCATTTTAAATATCTTTTAGGACTATATTATTTATTAATTTGTTACTGGGTTCAGACACTGAGATTGATAGGTTCCCATTTGTAAAGACAAAGTTCTTTTCGCTGGTGTCTTTACAAGCAATCACATGATGAAGGTTACGTGAAGTAAACTCTCATTGAAAATTCACTTATCATCAGACAGGACAAAGAAAATAAATAAGCAATGTGTTGTAGGGTGGGCCAAAAATTCGTTGACATTTAAATTTAACATTCCGCTTAAACATGATACGGAAGTTCTTCGGAGCGATGCTACTGAAATTTGCACAATTGTAACACATGGTTTCAAAAATATGGAAATACTTGTCACACATCTAATGAGTCCCTGCCGGTGATCAAAGACATGTTTCCAGAAAGGCTGATTATCAGATGAGGCGACATTCCAAGGTCATCCAGAAGTCTAGATCTATCCCATCTGCGATCATCATCTCTTTGCTGACGAGTATTCGAAAATTTCGATGCTCGCTTAGAAAAGTGCAAACGTCAAAATGGTGATCATTTAGACGATGTAATTTTTGAAAAATGAATTCCAACTAATTAACATTCTTGTAAATAAACAATTTTTATAATATATCAAATGGATTTTTTATATGATTTTTTCAAATGTTAACTAATTCGAGGCCTACCCTATATTATTTTAGGTATCCAAAAGTACAAGATTACGCCTAGCAGGAACCATATGGTGCGTACAAAAATTATGGACATTTTTATGTTGTAAAAAAAACTAAATGAATATGAAAAAATAACATGTTTATATATTATAGTATAGTATATATATTGTAAAAAAACTACACATCCAATCAAGAGGTACTATACGAACTTTTACGATATGGATACAACACCAAAGGTTTTTTTACCATACCCATCTTGAGATTCAAAAGTAATATTGAATCAACACTTTATATTTCTTTTCCACATGCTCGATAACATAAAGATCTATGTTAGATACTCCATATTTGTTTAATAACTAATAATACGAAGAGCGTGAGTCACTTTTAAGAAATGAAATCAAACCTACATAGATTTTCCTAAATTGTTATAAATTATTATTATATCAACCTTTATTTTTTATTCTCAGAAAACAGAAATCTCTTTTAAATAGGACCTAGACCTTTAAAATAGATCTTTTCTTCACTCCAATTCTGTTCTGCTGTATTTTAATAAAAATTTTATTTTTAACCATGTACAAATTATATTATATATTATTTCAGAAGATGGAATTTACAGTACAAAAAATTTTACTTAATGTAAAAGAAAATATGAAATAGAGTCATTTTAGAAGTTATTCAAACGTAGATGATGACTATTCGAGAAATATAGTATATATATATATATATATACACGTTATTTAGAACATTAATAACATGTCATTTCTATCTAGATCGCGCTATAAATTGTTCTACTATAATAATTGTAGGACAGATTATCTACAATCCAACACCATAATTATTTAGATTCAAACTGCACATACCTAGTATTTTGGTTCTAGAATACAAATACATATTTTTTCAAGCATGATATTTACACAGGCACATTTTTTTTTTTTTTAACGTGTGGCAACCCCCTCGGGCCGTCACCCCACCGGGGTTTACGGCGGGGTGGTGTGTCGGAATCGGACCGACTAAAACCACACGGTGTGCCACTCTGCGCCTGACATAGGAGGGATCCGGGAACAGCTGCTATTACGACATCCAGATCCCTCCTAGCGCCTGCTCGCTACCACGGGCACCATCTGCGGATGAACTCTCTATTTTAAGCGACGTACGGCACACGCGGACGTCGCCTCCTCGCGGCTGGCCATTGTAGCGGATGGAGGGGAAAACCCGTCCCGTCCACCCGCGGCCACACTCAAGGCGGCATGAGGCGCTGGTACGCGCGATTTACACAAGCACCTACACCAATACAAATGGTTATTGTAAAATGTAGAAATATTTTCGTTCATTGTCCACACGTCCCGCTAAAGAGATGAAAAAAATTCAGTATTATATAATTTAAAGATACGTAATTAATAAAAATAGAAGGGAATAGGTTAAAATAGAAATAGGACTATTTGCTTATCTCAAAATACTTTATTATTGCCTCACATTTTATAACCTACAACTTCACCACTTATAGAAACACGAAAATGCTATTTCCGTACTGACTACGCCACACGTATGTTATAAAAAATGTTATGTTGTTTGCACCTTCTCGGCGACATTCGGCACAAAAGGGCCTCCATAATGAAGCAATATCATGTGCAATCAGTGCAAAATATTGCCGACCATGCCCAGCGTGTAGAATAAATTCACCAAGCAAATTATCTCAGGGATTTTAATTCTACCGCTCGCCCCAACAATGCTACGACCGTATATCAAACCTAGCTACCCCAATATTAAACCCGTCTCAGTTTAGAAAAATGCTACATTAATGCTTAAGAGTAAAGTTACTAAAATTTTTTACTGATGTTAGCGCTGTGAATAGGTGTAATAAAGTCCAAAATATTCATATTAACTGTTTTACGTGTAACTTAAGACACTACTAAAAAGAAAATGTACATTTATACTACATGTATATTAAAAAAACTATTCAGAAAGTTAAGTGTATATAAGTATACCGTGAAGCTGCGGCATAATAGGGTAGATGACTGTATCGTAAATAAATACTAATGTTCACTTCATTAAAACTAATATCGCGAAACATTTCGGCAAATACAATTAACATCGCTTTTTACTACTATTACGAATTTCAATCAAATATACAGTGAAATATATTGTTCAATTGAGTAGTGTAAAACAGTGACGTCACAATTTTGTATTTAGTACATTTTTCATACAAAATTGTCGTTTTGACAGATGATAAAAAGTAACTAATTTGACTAAGGTATCATCTAGCCTATTATTAAAATATTTTTAGAAATTGTGAATTGCTCTTCATTGAATATATTTATACAATTAAACGGCAATACTGGCATAAATTCCTGAAAGAGCCAAACGGTTACCATGATTTCTACATGTGTCAATGTTTGCAACTGAGCGCTCCCGCCTATCTTGTAAGAATGTAACAGTGCGGTAGTAGTAAAAGGCACTTACCAGATTAATCTTTTCCTAGAGGAAGTAGGTTCTCGAGTATTCTGAGGTAGAAACTAATAAAATATAAATCTGCATCTAGTCAGCTTGTTGAAGCAGTTGCTTTTTTAACATTAACATTATCCAAATTGAAATCATAATCTATTTTTAATAAAGTTGAAAATAGATTTTATCGAACCACCCACTCATCCACAAGTTCGTTAAAGTAAGCTGTCTTTTGTTAGCCAACGTCTCAAATTCCAGTAACTGAATAACTGGAAGTGAAATTGTATCCCAAAATTTTTCCTCAAATCTTTTAGTCTGTCGGAAAATAGGACAGTTAAGTTATATACAAAGACTCGTAAGATTTAAATGTAGACCTTTATGTTAGAATGTGTTAGTGTGAATGTGTAGTAGTGAAAGTCAATTAAAACTATACTACAGATTCAATCAGTTTAAGTCAGAAAAAAAATTGTAGTTTTGAATGATACAGAAAAATATAAAATCGTTACCTTATGATTTCATAATTTTAAAAGGTTGCCTTTTAATGTATTAATAATTTAGATTTTTATATTAATTTCATCTTAATATCTGTCTCCGTTCACGAAGAAAAGGGTTTTCAAGGGTCAAACAATAACGGCCGTCAGGCAATAAAGTGATCCATTATAGTCCCTTTTTCGCTTATAGAGTATGTACTAAAACAAATTGAATGACTTTTTAAGTTTGAAAAATACAACGAAAGAAAGACTACATGTGCCTTAAGAGAAACATTATGTTCGGAAAGTTTAATATGTACTGTGTACTGTGAAAAGGAATATTGAATAAGACCGACGACGTTTGTGTTTGACGTAAAGTACACTATTACAGTCCCATATTATTTCTCTACACATCATATGTGCTAACATAATTTGATTTAATTGCTATAAAATGAATTAGTTTTAGTATTAGGGTTACCCGAATTGAAAAATACTTCCATAGTAAAGAAATATTCAGCAGTGGACGGCGATAGGTGAGATAGAAAGCAATATTCTATGGTAGAATCTTATAAAACCTACTTCCAATTCGCGTAAAGTGGTTAGATACGGCTTAATTTCACGGGAAAACCACAAGTGATACCGCTGACACCAGGTGGGACCTCCATTTGTCCAGTTTAACAAAAAGTAACAAAACATTAAATTTAAAAACTACAAAATAAATTGTGAATGAACCCAGAATTTGCATTAATTAGAACCGGATAGGACATTGTACCTTGACTTTCCTACTGTTATATATTATATAAAAACTCCTAACGTAAACTTTCTACAGTATTGTGTCATACAGGATTCATTAGATAAGTTTTAACTACATCATAACAAACACTACAGTAACTAATGATGTCACGTGACATTGAGTCATTATTTTCAATGCAACGAAGGTGAGATAATGAATGCTAGTTTATTTGTGGTAACATTTTTATCTAGCAAATGGATTGTGTCTAAAACGTATGTTTGTAATTTTCTTTAGAGTTCAAAATGAGTATTACAAAATATTTGCTTGTTACAAACATATACATATGTTTATATATAGTTTATAAATTTTCGTACTTAACACAAAAAATATTTAATTTTCCTTTTCACTTAACTAATTTCCAAATAAATGATAAATCAGTAAAACGTTTGAATGATTGGCTAAACATTAATATAAAAAATAAAAAAAATAAGAGTTCATTTGAAACTGTAAGTCAACATACAGGCTGTTTATAATTAACTCAAGGTAATTGTTTGCCGGCTTATTACCTATTACAGCACTGAGCGATTCTAATTTTAATGAAAAAATGTTACCAACAATGATTATAGTAGGTGGCTACTAGAATAATTTAATTCAATACGATAAGGAAGAGATACATTACATAAGGAAGAGAAATTCCTTGTAGGTCGATACAACAGCGCGGACTACTTCATTACGTCGGCTAGGCTCGTGTCGTCATTATAGTCAATGTAACGACTATTAATAAGCATGTCGGTGTGTCAAATTATAGGTTTTGTTGTGTCCAAATGTTCTAGAATCGGTCGTAATGATGGAGTGTGGTTGGATAGGTCGAGATAGGGATGTAACAATAACGTACGGTTATTGGAATGAGTTACTTTCGTTAGTACTTAAATATGTAAAAAAATACCAACGACTTGAATGGATCAAAACTTACTTTATGGTGAAATGTAATAAATTTTATGCTTTATCCTTTAATTTACCGCCCTAAGAGCTGATATTGTTTCTTCAAATTTTAATAATACTTACAAGTATCCTTTACGAATAAAAAATGTCATGTCGAATTATAATTTCATCTGCCGAATCGGTTCATAAATGAGAATATTTTGAGACAAGGGTGACAAAGCATACGTATTGAGAATATAATACAATATATTTTCTGAGAGTTGTATTTAATCACAATATATACGTGACATACAATGATAAACAAAATGTAGGCTTTTATCTGTAAAATAACATCGATTAATGTCAGTTGAAGTAGTGAAGAATAATGCTTAACCTAAAATATAATACAATAGATAACCAAAAAATACTTCTTGTAATGAAAATATGCCCACATTTTCGGGTTCGCCTTAATCCTATTGAACACCAGGTAAAAGTACCTAACTACCACTAAGTTTTTTTCAGAGCGTCACTGGGTTTACTTTTCTGTCCTTCAGGAATAGTTTTTCGGGACAACTATCTTTTTGCACTCCAGTTTATAAAAAAACTACCGACGATCAGTTTAGAACATAAGTTTGAAAACACTAAGAAACTCATATTTGCATTTATTTAATGCCTCGGTGGCGTATGTGACTGCTGTGCTCATGGTCTCCTGTGCGGTTTCCAGGTCGGACCAAATGTTTGTACAATCTGCAAATATTTATTTAATTGTTTGGATTTTTTATTTGAGAGCCTGCCAAAGTGACTACTCTGCCTGATGGAAGACATGAATAGAATTCAAAAGTTGTAGTTGTAGTCACCATAGTCTTTGCGAATGCTGACAATGTAGTATGGTGACGCACACCATGGCGGCCTATTATAATGCTTTTTTACGCCTCACTTGGGGACGTAAAAGGCAGGTCATCGTAGCATTGTATTAGTAGTAGTAGCACACACTTACTACGACAACTATCACCCCTGTATCAATAGGCCTCCGGTCTCACACGCACCAACGAAACACGACAGCACGGATGTTGTCGCTATAGGTTGATCTTCTGTGGGAGGGTAGTACTGCCCCGGTCGAGCCGGCCCGTTCATGCTGAAATCAGCGTGGCTCTAGTACCTGTCAAATTTCTTCTGTGTGTAATATATATGCATTTACAAAAAAACTGTATAAATATTCTAACAGTCAATCTAGCTTTCATAGTGCAAGCTCTACTGAATTTGAAGTTAGATGACGTTCTGTGTCAGATGGCCGAAATATTTATGATTATTACTAATTGAGATTGCGATACAGCGAATACAAGCCTCAATCAGTTTTCCCCCACCACTATCCATAATAACGTGTCATTAACAAATGACGTTACACTCAGCTGGCAGCTCCACTCGACACAAAAGGTAACCCATCGTGTGTTCAGACTAAATTAACAGTGCAGTCGACCTGATTACTAAGTTTAGTACTACGTAATTACTAGCATTTAGTGTTTGGAGTTTTTATGGTAATAGTTCATTTATATTTTGTAGTTTACATACGCTCACTTAGCAGTGTAAATTTTATTTTAATGAAATTGACATATCCTCACAAAAATATGATGGTATGCATCAGTAAATTCATCATACTTATATTTTCGTGTTGTCTGCATTTTTATTTTCTAACTAGCTGAACCGGCGAACTTCGTACCGCCTTAGCGTAGCAATGATGCTCGATTATAAAAATGATTGATGATGATTATAAATATATTTTTCTCTGTAAGAACCTTCTCCTAATAATAACAAATACAACACAAAAAGAATTAGTGAAATCGGTCCAGCCATTCACGCGTGATGCCGTGACCAAGAAAAACGGGTTTCATTTATATATATATAGATTATATTTTCTTTCCACCTATAGTTAAAAAATAATTAAGAGTGCTTAAAGATCTTATCGAATTATTAATTACCTTTTTTATTTTGAAATTGATACTGAATATTTGCCATCACAACTGTAACACGACTTTGTTTTTTTTTTATAGAAAGCCCCTTGTTTTGAACTTGCTTTGATTTTGCCTTAAATTTGTACAAAAGTTCTAGTTTTATGAGTTATCTATAGTGACACCCGGTCTACTAAATACATCGGTAGTCAAAATACAATTACCGCTATTTATACTGCATTATCTAAAAATTGTGTAACCGAGAGTAATATTAGAAGTGAATGTAACAAACAGATTACAAGTTTATAAATTAGTCGATATCATGGTATCTAATAAGGTTGGTTAGCTTGTTCTAAGAACAACAAGACAAAATTGCTTATTAAGATAATAGGCTTATGTGAGGATATGGAAACTTCCTCTGCGCAACGATCCCTGAACAGCTGAATATTTAATAAAGTGTATAGGCTCGTAACTTTGTGTGTGATGTTATGAGTAGCTGTGAATTTTGGAAGCCGATTAGGACCTTACAGTTGGGTTGTCAGCGTATTTCGTATTGTTCGTGTGATTTTAATATTATAGTTGTCACGACGCAGGAGTAAATTTGCAATGTTTATTGATTTTTTTTTCTTTAATAGGATCATTCTCACATTAGAATATCCTATCTATTTCATGCTTTCCATCAGGCAGAGTGAAGTCACTTTGGAAGGATCTTAAAATAAAAAAAGAATTTTGATACTTTAGTAACATACAACTAACGAACACAAAATTCCGGCGAATCAGACCATGTGTTTTCTCTTATGATCGATGGCGTAGTTTTAGGTCACAATTAACGAGATAAACCATAATATCTTAACATCGTTTATGTCACAAAATGTATCCTGCTACATAAAAATATCACTGCAAGAGAAACAAATGCGTTATTCTCCAAAGAGAATTTTATAATGAAAATTTACTACTCTTTGTTAAAAAGTTAATAACACTTCCATATGATAAAATTAACTGTTTATTACAGACCTCGGACCTCACAGTTACTACTGGCAAGTTTTTATTCAAATACTGTAAAACAAAATACCTAGTGCTGGTTAAATATTAAGACAATCATTCACTGCAGAGAACCCAAATTATTCATGATCGATTTAATTCATTTTAATAAAAAAGAATGGAGGTCTCATAAATCACAATAAATCGGTCCACCATTTACATAAGCGAAGACAATTTACTACGGCGTCAAACAATCGGACCTTCGAAAAAACATAATCGAATGAAACGACAACCCTTTAGGCGAGGCGATAAATAAAAACAAACTCGTAATAAATAACTTTAGAGCTCCAGACCGATTCTAATGAGTTAGGGGGAGACCAACCCTGAATTGAAAGTGTTCGCCCCTAAACCATTTGTATTCAAACGAACCAACGGCCAGCCGCATTTTAATTTACTTACTCGAATTAAAACCGTGCGTGTTTTGAATCCAATGTATTTTTACTACGATACTTTGTTTTCATCATTGATTAAAGATGTTATGATTTTACTACTGGAGGTTTAAAGTTCAAATGGAACAGCAATGCTATGAACTAGTCGGTAACTTTTCCTAAACGGTCTCTTTCTAGCCTTCTTTAGAAATTCACATTGTCTTTAATCGATTTTTTGCTATCGTCGTTGAACGGGTCTTTTAAAACGACTTTGAGAAAAATATTTCGTATAAAGTATTTAAAGGGGAGTGCTTTTAATAAAATTAAAACTTAAAGACTGTGATTTTGGACTTTTACTGTTTTAAGCTAAAGTTTAATTCATGAAATAAGTTTGTTTATATATATATATTTATTTAATTCGTATCTTTAGTATCTGTATAAATTATTTGAACCTTGTTTTTTAAAATTTTATATTTATTCTCTCTATATATATAGTATATAGAGTCCAGAAACGTACTGCAATAATTCGAGAGTATAATAAAACAGTATTTTGATTTCTCAAAAAAAAAATATTTACATACATTCGCCGCTCGTCAATTAATTTTTTTTCAGTACGTAATCTGTAAACTGTCTTTTTTCAAGCACCACGCTGACGTTCAATATTACATCTTAAGATCATAATAAACAAGTATTATTAAAATATAGTTTCCAAAACTCGAAGATTCTTTTTCTAAAATGCGAAGATTCAATTCGGTAGAGTATTTATATTTACATACATATGTAGGTATAGCGTACCTACTTCAGGTTTAAAATGTAGCTAAAATCTTACTATAAACTTATTAGAACAGGATTTCAGTATGGCTTTAGTCACTGCTTTTCAGATAACCACGGGGGGGTACCACACGATAAACAAAGTATATACATGTTACACACGACCAGTCGTCTCTGTTAGAGCACAAAAGACATAAAAGCATATTGCGAAACTGATTTACTTTCACAACTTTTCTCATCAAAATCCGCTTTGATTTTCACCTCAAGGGATGTCCAGCACTCATTTGGTATGCAGTCCGAATAAAAATTTTAATCGTGTTCACGTACAGATTACAATATTTATTGACCATCGTTATCATCAAATTCGATGTGTATATTAGCACAACAATCGAATACCGATGACATCGTTTGCTTTTTGGGGTTTATTGCATTATGTGCGGTCACTACACTAAGAATTTTAATCAAAGTTTGCTTAATATTTGCTTCTGTAATTGGTGCACAAATAAAAGGAAGTTTTATTCAACTTTATTTATTTAGTTTCAATGATAACAGCTAATGCTTTAATAAAAAGTGCGAAATGTTATGTCAAATTTATAATTAACCGACGTAGATTAGATGATGTACATCAAAAGACTGTTTCCTGCATATTTCTATGCTTTCATGATCACTGACAGTAGTAATACTGAAGATTAAAAAATTTATATAATACATTTACTCAAAAGTATGTTGAATTTGTAGACTGTTGATAGTTGATTGAATTATCATATTGAGCTTATCATATATTATTTTTTTTATAAATAACAGAAACCAGATCAAGTTTTTTTAAATAGATTTAATGCCAAAAGAACTATTAACTACCCACATTCATTGGTTAAAAATAAACGTACAATTAAATAGCTATTACATATTGCGTGACTATTTCCCGGAAGGAATTATTTTTTTACATATTAAGTATAACTATGTTTCGACTATTATATTATACTCCATTTTCAAGTTTAATGGTTTTAGTTTTAAATTGTTGCCATGTATTATTACTTTGCAAACTAATATTGAAATTACTTACCAAGTAATAATGTCCGCATGTAGGTAGTTATCAATGTCTGTGAAGACACTCGAAAGCAAGGAATTTGGTTATCATAAATAAAGTTTTAAATCTCAGAAACTATTAAATTTGCTTGGTGAATTAGTGTGTGTTTAATGGACAATTAAATACTCCTTAAATTAAAATAATATTTTTTTTATATATATAAATATATATATATGTTGCGCATGTCACCTAAAATGACACAATAAAAAATAACATGACTTTTGAAAATGGAAGGAAATACGTTTGACTGTAAGGAACTTTTTTTTTTGTCTGTACGGTAACTGCCCGGTTTACAAACTCGAACTAACCAAAAACCACATGCCCTTTCATTTTCGAGCAGGCGAAGAACCAGGTGTACCCTAGAAAGGATATACCTGGTACCTCGACGTACATACCTCTGGCCATCCGTAGCAGATGGCTTTACCTGTCACCCCCAGGCTTGTGCTTATGGAGAATGGAGATCGTTCTGCGACCTCCGACGCCTGAGTCTTCTAATCTGCAAGAGACGGTGCCGGTACCGGGCCCGTTCCCGAACCTGGCAGACAGGGAGACTTCTACAACACTCCCGGTCCCACACCGCCATCTCCTTAGCAATCATAACTCGTGGAAAAAAAACTGCAGAGTGCCACGTGCTCTTGCTTCGTACTATGGCCGTAAACATGCTAACGAGAGAATTCCCATTCCGATGGCCACCACAAGGCCATAGGCATTCTGCCAGCGCCTGAAGCATCGTGTCCACGGTCCACGCCTTTTGGATTATGTACAAGTGATCTCCGGAGTATCCTTCCAGTACTCAGCTGCATCAACCGATATGAGAGGGCACCGTCATTCCTCTCGAGCCAATCCTCCATAACGATTCTTACCACCACAACACCGGCATACTCTGAATTACAAGGACAGAAAGAAACACGAAAAAAATTAATCACTTAATTTTTTGTTAGTTTTACATTCAACATAGTTTTTATTTTTATTATTTATTAATCTTAAGTCGAGTATCATTCTTTAAAGATATAACAACTGTAGAGTAGTTAGGTTTCTAAGAATGATGCTTTGGTACACAACATTATCTTATTTGTTGCATTACAAAATCTACTATGTTTGTGAAAGGGGTACCAGCAGTGCTTATATCTATAAACGCAAAGTTCGTTTTTACTCTAGTCTTATAAATAATACAGGTAAAACTTATTTTTCCGCTACATCTACGAAAATATCTGCTAAATCTTTATGTAGTAAATGATGGAAGATGATTTATTGTCCTCACATATTTTTCCCTTGCTGTAATTAGATTCCACCTTGGTATAGGGTTGTCTCGAAATGAGATCGGCCGTGTCTTATCTTATTTCTCTTTTATTACCCGGTAGAGTCTTCATAACTTAATGTAATATTTGTAAAAGTTAACACAGGGTGTGAAATTATTCAAAATGTCCGTTGAACTATTGAAACATTTTTATTAACGACTTCAATTTGAAGATTTGAACTGGAATGTACCACCGGGTACATACTAGCGGTTGCCCTTTGTGCTTATATCCACATACAACAGTATCACACAGTGATGAAACGAAACTAGAAGCAAGACGGAAAAGAGGAAAAAAAAAGTTTGTTGTCTAGATTAAAAATTGAGCACAAGTTTTCAAGTGATATCCTAAACTTCATTTAATTATTTACAAACGTTGGCAGCCCTATGCCGTGAGTGTCAGTAAACACCTTCAGGCATCAGGTGGCCAAGTAATGTACTGGTGAGCATCGTCTAACATAATTATGTAAATTTGGGTAAACGCGAGAACGTCGTACTGTGCTCCATTTTACTTCACTTTGCCCCATTTTACATTACTTTGCCCACTTGTGTGCATAAAGTCTAACGCAAGAATATATTACTTACTTTTCTTACTTAGTGTGATGAAAAAATACTATAAAATATGATACCTGCTCTAGTAGATATACGCAATTTATAAGAGTACTTTTTTTGTGAAATTAGTATTACAGTAAGTGACGAAATGTAAAATGTTCACAGTATCAAGTCTTATTTTAGTGAGTATTAGTGTACTTATTATATTATTTATTTTTTAAAACAAGCTTGCACATGCTGACTCGCGTAAGCGACTTTCAACTTGTAAACGCTCGCACAAGTCGACTTCTTCAAGTTTAAGTAACTAGCTGAACTTGTTTAAGTCCCACGTGTATACGTTTTGATCTTATAATAAACTTTTTTAAACGCAATAAAGTTGTAAATATTTAAAGGCCAGTGGACTTTCTTACGGACAATATCATATAATTTCTCAAACAATTACTTCAACGGTTAAGAATAAAATATACTTCGTTATTGTTGTCGTTAATTGTAAATTATCTAGTATGTAAGCAAGAAAATGATAGGCTTTCATGAAAACGTGTTTTATATTATATATACTACGTTCGATTTTTTGTTGTACGAAATAAATAAATCAATCAAGACAACAAGATCTTGCAAAATGCTGATTTTTACTCCTAAAAGCTTCTTGCAAACAGTAATACTGCACTCTATAAATAGTAGGTACTTCTGCTAGACATTGCGAAGGTTACTTACCCATTGCACGCTGTTAGAATTGCTGCTTGTTATACGTACAAATTTACAGGGCTTATACAAAATTGTATTAATTTATTTTAACTCTATGCTATTAAGTTATTAGTCAATTTACCGTTATACCGTAAATTTAAGTACAATAAACCGTAAGTATTAAATTATTAATAATTTAAATACGTATTAACTTCGAAGATCTGACAAACCTTCATAATTGACGTTCAATATTTGCTCAAATGAGCACGTATTATATGGTGGAAATTGGACGACCAAATAGGCTTTTCAATTATCTCTTACGTGTATCAGTGAAGTTTAAAATACTTTCTAATTATATGGAAAATTAAATCAATATTTGCTTAGTTAATGGGATGACGCGTCCATTACTGAAATTTTAATATAGAGCATTGATGTCACACATCAGTGAGCAGTGATGTATGTATGGCTAGTTTAGTTTCTGTATGTCGAAAATTTAAATTTTATAAAAATCCAGCTTTTAAGCCTGTTTCTTAGATTCTTAAACTGTATTTATTTGTTCAAAATAAATTTAATGAAACATAAAATGGCAATCGAAATAATAGCAATATTATTGTTTTATGAACATTTGTTTTTTTTAATGTTATGCCTTACCCGTGTTAATCTGTCTACATTCAAATGATGGAGTTTATGAGATATCAAGTAATAAAAGTCTGTAGTGGACCTTTTCATTTATCAGATAGTCGTAACAATAAATTTACAAATTGTATTATATTACAATACTGTTTTGTGATATGCTATTACGCTATTAAGAAGAGTGATAAACGAATTGCACTATTATAATAAGAAAGTTAAATTAATAGAAAGTAATTAGTAATATACGAGCTGACATTTTGCTTTTACTAAGTATCTTGAATATTTTCAGCTACAGAATAATAGCCCTCGAGGCAAAGCTACCAGTTTACTATGAATTTCAACTTATTTAGGCGTAACATTTGTATTTATCGAGGATATTATTATAAAATCTTACACAATTACCCGTAAAAAACTTGCTAATTTTTTAGTCTGGAGGCGTAATTACTTCTATGGTCGAATAAAACAGACAAGGTAGAATACGCAGAATGAAACAAAGTTTATCATGATAACAAATATTTTAATAAGAAATTAGTAATCAAGTAAATTTAAAAAAAAAACGAGTCACTATTTTCTGCCTTGTCTTATCAAGACATATTGTAATGTATTGATATTGCGAAGAATGTTGATCTATGAACTGCTATGTAGGGTGTCTTTAAACACAAGGTCTAACTACTATTTAGCCATCTGATCAGATCAGGTATTTAATCATTATCCATCCTTTGATTGGTTTGGACTCAACAGACAAAAATATCTACCATTTCTTTTGCAATTAACTGTGAAATATGAATCAAACTCGAGAAATATCTAGTAACCACTGATGAGTTCGATTATACGCTTCCTGGCCCTTTCATTAGATCAGCTCTGAAATTCCAACTTATGGTATTGCTATCTCAACTAACACATATGAGGTTTCATTGACATAAGAAAACTAGGTTAGTTATTTATAAGTAAAGCATAGTTAAATATAAAAAATAGTGTTTTAAATATAAATAAGTTTAGCATAAATTATAATAATACCTACAGGAATAATTTCATTTAATACATCTACATATTACAATCGCATTAGACGAATATCTTGTCTACCTTTCTGGAGCATAACAAATATTTGATATCTGGCGTAATTGGTACCTGTTTCATCTCTTATATTAAAAACTAAATTCCCTTTGTCTTTCTGTAACAATAAATTCTATTCAAACTATTTATCGCCAGTCCATTGACAATGACTATCGGTATATGTCCGTCATTCGATTCCTATTTTTCATCGGCTTTCAAATTTGACACGATATTGCTTCTCATGCAATATGCATGGTAGTATTTGAAGACAGTCAATTCACCCCCTTTTCCCACCCTGTAATTGAGGAATATCAACCCGCCGCCCTTACAACGGTGAAAAAACCAAAGCCACTGTAACCAGAACTCTTTACCTTAAACACTTAAGAAAATTGTGACGCGCCGATCCGGTCTGTCATAATTTTTTTTTAACTGTAATAAAATTCAGAATTGGTATTGTTATTTTTGTTTGTAAAGAGTGCGTGAATTCTTGTAAGGCATGAAAATTGGATTATAATGTTCTGATTTTGTTAATAATATATATCAGTTTGTTACCGGTTCATTATATGCCTCTCACACCCAAAGATTTAGGGAAACGGAATAGGCTTCGGTAACCTAACACAAGTTTTCTGGATGACATACACACACATATGTGCATGGTAAAAAGGGAGTCGGATTGGTAAGTTGCCAGCAACGCTTCAATCATTGCACAGTCGATGTTTTAACTGTTTATTAGTTTCATGAAGTTGTTTGGGTATAATTATGTATTAAATTTTAGTAACGTTTATTAATGTTTTCATAAGATATTGGCGCTCTTTGGGTAGATTTTAGTAGCGAACCTCACGTTTACTTAACGGATCGTAAGGATAAAACTGAATGTTAATTGCTGCAGATAATTTCGGAAAGTATTTACTTGAACATTTCGCTTTTAATTTTAAACTCTTTTTACTCATTTTTATGAAATGTTTATGTACTAAATTAAGTAGCCTTTTTTAGTATAAAAGAAGTTTTATTTCGTGTCAGGTGTTAATTTTTTGTACATTTAAGTAATTTCAAGAGATACGATTGTTTGATGTTTTATGCCGTTTCCACGGATAATCTTTGTATAAATGTGTTAGTATACATATAATATAGAAGAGTTTATTCGCTAACAACTCGAAACTATTTCAATTAATATTACATTTGAGTTTAAAACAAAAATTCAATTTATTTCGCTTTTTACTGCGTATTTTATTCATTAAAATGATTAATTTTATATAATTTCAGTTTATTAGTTATTCAGTCTGAATATAAGGCCTTATATTTTACATAAAAAGTAGAGTAAATACTGAATTATTTTATGAAATTTCCAACTCTTTACGATTAATTGTAGTCATCATTCTCAGTCCACCGCTGAACGGAGGCCTCTCCGATTGTATCCAGCTGCTGGCAGCCATCTTTACTATCATAATTGTTAACTATTTATAAAGCTATCAAATACTTAATTTTTATTATTTTTATTATTTTGTAACATTACAAGTTAAGTCTATAAAAGTTTTCTGTCGGATGATAGACAATTTAACAAACTACATTGTACTACGTTTGAAATTATAACTACCTACATTTTGTAGGTGGGTTTTATAAAATATTCGTTCAGTGTTCTAGAAACGTGTGGTGTATTTTCGTTATAATATTTATAATAGACACGTGTTGGATAGCGCAACTTGATTTGCATGAAGAATACCGGGATCATTTTATATGGCGTCAGTTGAACACGCCGCGTGTAAGTCTGTGGGTTTTACACATACATGTATAGAATATCCTTTGTTGTGTGTACATATACGAACATATACTCACATGCACACCTATTTGTGATACTGCAGAAATTGGTATAGCCGTATAAAACACAGGTAAATTTAGCTAAAATAACATTTTTATAGTATTATAAAGTAATTATCTACTTACTGTAAAATGACTGTCCATAGGTCTAGTGAATGGCGTAAGTGACTGCCAATCAAGAGTCCGGTCAAAAGTGTTGTTGGGGTTTTCTTACAAGAAATTCTTAATAACAACCCAGAGTGTGGATTTGCGATGTTTCACGTCTGACCGGTGACCACGTTAAGCTGTCGGTCCCCGTTGTCATGAACATCTGTGGCAATCGTTATTCTGAAGTCATTGCCCTCAAAAATATTGACAACAAGTTCAACCTTCGAATTTAGTTCACCCTCAGGGTTGTGGAGGTCTCCCATTCGCTCCATGGCAAAACTGATACTCAAGTAAAAGCGACCACAAATAATCTTAAAAATAAAGAAAGGCTAGGAAGGTAGATATCTACATGCTATAAAATATTCGTTGGTATGAAAAGATGAAGCAGTTATTTCACCAATCTGTTGTTCAGCCTGGTTGTCTGTAAGAGATCACACATAGCGACACCACCGGACGTTGTCTGGAGTTGTTACAATTTTTTAGATTTTGCAATATTTTTAATAATAGTTTCTTTGTAATACTTTATTTAAAGTACATTTGATTTCTTTAAAGCAGACACTTAACTTTAAAAATCAATTAAACATCGGTTTTGAATACTTAAAAAAAAAATAAAAACTATTGTATGTTACATGAAAAATATATCTATTTCTCTTCGTTTGACAACAAGTATAAAAAAGTGCACATGAAAAGCAACATGAAAAAATCACTAACTCTACTCACTAAAACAAAATTTCCAAAATGTAGTCACCCGACCTCAGTCATATTTTTAATGTTATATAAAAAATTACATCTCATAATAAAAACATGTAAAAGTAGCAGCTGAGGTAATTTCACTAATGCACATTCACACATACACGACTCACTAACACACACAAACAGTAGCGCTAAAACACACACACTTGGTGCCCGTTACAGTATACATACATTCATAAAGTATATTCAAGTAATATTGTTTATGGTAAGCAGAAAATCTTGTCACGGCTTTATTCCGCTCATATGCCAGTATTCATAGTCGAAGAAAGATGTGAGTATATTTCCCGAACCTACATGCTGTTCAAACGGCCAATACATTATTATTGGTTTTGCAAGCGTTCTTTTCAAAAATAATTTTATTTTCAAACACACCTACTGTTCTATTAGTTTACTATTTTATGTCTCAGTGACTGTCACTGTCTTCTAGCTTACTGTCGTACTTTAATCAAAGCTATTAACTCCAATTAAAAACTGAGATTAAATACAAAAAGCTAGCGTTAGGTAAATAGTGCTGTTTAAAACTGTTTGTCTATTCAAAGTAAATTGACAGTATAATAGCTTTCACTTAACTTAATTGCCCAAAAAAAATGTAAATTTTCGTTCTATTATATTTTTTATAGCCTTATTATTCTATTTGAGCCCACAGAGAGATTTATTCCTATCTCTATTACCGTAATGAGTGACGTACCAGTGATTTATTTTTTAATTTAATCGATGTTATTTGTGTAACAGTACTACTTCTTTTATACAAATAGTCAAACTAAAAGTCGAAACAGCAACTCTCTAGGCTTTCTCTATTTCACTAAAAACATCTATTTTGAAGTAAACCAAGTATCTTTTACATTCCTTAATTCTCTAAGTATGTGTATACATATATATTTATTGTAAAATTATTTATCTGAAGAATGTAAAAATGTAGGTAAAAAGTTTATTGACAACCATAAAAAAATTATCACCTTACAAAATGTTGGCGAAAATGCTCGAGGTTTTTACTGTTTATATGTCACGTAGGAGATACAATTTACAATATGATGTGCGGGTTGTAACTCGCCCCATACACGTAAATACATGTTTTATAGTTCTTATAGTGTGTTACTTGAATACTCGATTAAACATTTCCACCAAATATATCGTTATGAAATAATACGATAGATATATCTCCCTGTTTTTCAAGAGCCAACAACTCGATTAAAATACTGAAAATGTAGATCTGTAAATAATGATATAATTGGGAAACTGCCCATGCTTTTTGAGCCATATACGTTTTGTGCTTTTTTATGGTATTGTTTTTAGTAACCAAGAATATGAGCAAGAGAGCAATCCATCTGTATTTTCTTTAATAAATCTTAATCTGTTCCGAATTTCATCCTATGTGATCCAATAGCTTTAGAAAATTATGTGGTAGATGACGCACAAATGATTTTATTTGTTTCGGAACTCAACGAGTTCAATAATTTCTCGTTATTGTCTACTAGCTGTAAACCCCAAAGTGTAAAACAAGTAACCCGATGAAGCATTGCTAGAAAATTTATTTACACTTGCGATATTTGCCAGAGACTATAGAAATAACTATTTATAGTTATGTTACGATCCCGCTATCAAAACTATTTACTAAGTGACCTCTATGTGCCATAATTTTATCAGTTCGTTTGATAGTAAGTAGTTGTAATTTGTGTACTATAAGTTAAACATAAGGTTCTAATTTAAGCTAATGATTTTGTAATCCTGGGCATATTCGTTAGTGATGTTTTGAGTAATTTTATTATCGATTCATGTTATTATATAAGTACGTCGGTATTAATAAAAATTATTTAGGTTTGGGTCTATTTCAAAAAGAAATAATACTGTTATATAAATTAATATCAACTGCATCTGCTTAGTGGTTTAAGCAGTCGCTACGCTGCTTCCTACTTCGCTAAGTGTTGTGGGTTCGAATCCCACATGGCAGTTTGTGTGATCCACCAATTGTCATTCTTTTTTTTGTGTCCGTATATAAAGTGATTGTGGTCCTGATTTAAAGATTTTTTGTAATTGAACTCTGTTATGTCACACAAGTTCATTTACCACTTTAAAAACTCTATTTCACAAGTTCTCAATTTAAACTAAACAAGTAACACAGCACAGAACGACAGCTTTACGTCGTAGAAACCCATTACAACAAGCTTGAAAGTTTTAAGTACACATTTCATTTGTATCACTTCCTTTTTTCCTCTAGAGTTCATAACTATGCGTAAATAGTTTTATGGTACTCCTCTATTCAAGTATTAAAAACAGGAAATCAACACCTGATGGAATTGCAAATCCAACGTTCAGACATCTTACGAAAGAGAGATGTTACAAAAAACAAGCATTATACTTAGTCTGGCCATAAATACTGTTACACTTAATTATAAAAAAATATTACATTTGAATTTCGAATCTGTCATTTTTATACGATTGTTCATTGTGTTTTCTCATTTTGGCGCCAATACATTGTAAAATATTTTGCGATATTAAAATGGTGTGGGGTGATAAAGAGAACCGAATCGCTGTGATAGCATTACACAAAGTAGGTATGGAGCCAAATGCAATTTTTAAAACTCTCCATACACTTGGTATTAGTAAAATGTTTGTGTACCGGGCTATTAATAGGTACAATGAGACCTCCTCTGTTTGTGACAGAAAAAGATCTGGCCGTCCACGTAGTGTTCGTACGAAAAAGGTGGTCAAAGCAGTAAGGGAAAGAATTCGAAGAAATCCTGTCCGAAAGCAAAAGATTTTATCTCGGGAAATGAAGATAGCACCTAGAACCATGTCGCGTATTTTAAAAGATGACTTAGGACTTGCAGCCTATAAGAGACGCACTGGCCATTTCTTAACTGATAATTTAAAGAAGAATAGGGTGGTAAAATCGAAACAACTACTGAAGCGGTACGCAAAGGGAGGTCACAGAAAAATTTTGTTTACGGATGAGAAAATTTTTACAATTGAGCAACATTTTAACAAACAAAATGACCGTATTTATGCTCAAAGCTCTAAGGAAGCTTCCCAATTAGTCGACAGAGTGCAACGTGGACATTATCCGACTTCAGTGATGGTTTGGTGGGGTGTTAGCTATGAAGGAGTGACTGAGCCATATTTTTGTGAAAAAGGTATCAAAACATCGGCACAAGTGTATCAAGATACCATTCTTGAGAAGGTAGTTAAGCCCCTTAACATCACCATGTTCAATAACCAAGTATGGTCCTTCCAGCAAGACTCGGCGCCGGGTCATAAAGCTCGGTCCACGCAGTCTTGGTTGGAATCGAACGTTTCGGACTTCATCAGAGCTGAAGACTGGCCGTCGTCTAGTCCCGATCTTAATCCGCTGGATTATGATTTGTGGTCAGTTTTAGAGAGTACAGCTTGCTCTAAACGCCATGATAATTTGGAGTCCCTAAAACAATCTATACGATTGGCAGTGAAGAATTTTCCCATGGAAAGAGTGCGTGCTTCTATTGATAACTGGCCTCATCGTTTAAAGGACTGTATTGCAGCCAATGGAGACCACTTCGAATAAGCTTTTTATATTTTTAATTGTTTTATATTTATGTATTAAACTGACACACTGTAAAAGTAATAAATGTTATTTGCAGTTAACAATTTTCTTTTTTCTTTATTACAATATTTATGGCAAGACTAGGTATAATCAAAATTCTTGAGATCACATTCTGTTTATGGTGCATTAAAATGTGGTATGTTGCGCTTGCGACTCCATCACACTCAATGACGTTTTATGCACCATAAAACTACGGCGAGTGCACTCAGCTAGCGCACCTGCGCTAATGAACACGCTTTCACCGAGATGCAACTTATATTCTACTTTGTATGTGTGCGTATGTTGACATTTAAATATCGAATCAACTGTTTCATTTTGATAGATGCAGATTTTTATGACTGTTTACGTGTTTGAAACTTGGAAAAAAAATAAAACTGTCATATACTTTTAATTCGAACTCATTTGAACTTAAAATATAGGGTCGTGTTTAGATAATGGTACCACTTTTTAAATGCTGTTTATTGCTTCTACGTAGGGCAGAGTAGGAGCCACGACTCGTGACTGTTCCCAAGGGGGCTAAGTTGTAATGAAGATTTAAACTGACAGTACTAATGTATAAACAGCGCTCATGAAAACAGGGAGGGGCACTACTGAAACGTTTCCGGGATTACCTACCTAAAATTTACTTACGCTTAATCAGTCAAATATTAAATAATGATCAGATCGACCAAGTTGAGATGGCGGAAGTCGTGCAAAAACTTGATAGGTTTCTGTTCTATTCTATTCTTCTAGTCGATTTCGGCCACAGCAACCGGTCTCAACGGAGACCAGTCAACTATACAGGAAATACTAGTGTACTAGTGTGTGCACAAGCAAACACAGAACCGAGCTGTTATTAAGCATTTCTACAATCAGAAAAACTGGCCAGATCCGGAAATCGAACACGAAACCCCTTGATTGGTAGTCGCCCACGTTAACCGCAAGAGCAACGAGGCTTGATAGTGTATATCTTTACTGCAAGGAAAGTCATTAGAACATTAGGTAGTGATGGGGTCAAGAGGATGAAAAATCAAAGAGGACCTCCGTATGACAAAGCGAAAATATAAGTCAATATGCCAAATGATAGCTTTGAAGCATCTTTTTGTTAGCATATTTGGGGCTGTACATCTCACTCAGCGTCAAGGAAATAGTGAATAGCACGGTAGATCTGTTAACTGCTACGAGTTTTAACGTGATGTTCAAAACATTATTTCTGTTGTTTTTAAAAGTTTCGCAACATTAAAAACAAACAAAACAAAATGGCGCATAACTCTTATCTGTTATTCTATATAGAATTTTATTGGCTGCAAAATACTAGAAAACAAGTGATAGAATTTTTTACCTACAGATAAAAACTGATGATATAAAAACTTTTTAGATCATGTATCCTTACAATGATCTACACTGAGCCATAGTTAATGTTTAATGGCCCCTAAGGAAGAATCTATTAGTTTGGCACGATGGTCCGGATTTATGGGCCAATCTCTCATGTTATGTATGAAACGTGGAAGTTTATGGCATCTGAAGTGTATTCACTATCCCGCTGGAGAGAATATACAGAGATAAGGTACATTGTTATGTGTTTAGATTCAGATAGGATATTGGTATTTAGTTAATGAGAGGAGGGAAGGAGGAATCTCGGCGGCAATAATATTTTGTGAGGAAAACGTTTAATGTTTAATTACATACGTCAATACATATTTACATCTTGGAAGTGTAAAAAATTGTGTAATACTCGTGACAAAAAATGGATACGGTATTTTATCAATTAATGGATGCCACGCCATCTTTTGCGTAAGATGCCTAACTCAGTACGATACTTTCATCAGTAAACTTTAAAAACTTTTGCCCATGGTTCCGCCTGCACGTTTCCAGATACCACGATAAAAAGTACTCTGTGTGTTATTCTAATATATGAGTTATTTTACCGAAAAGTTTCATATAATTCCGTTCAGTAGTTTTAGCATGACAGAGTAACAAACATCCACACATCCATACTCACAAGCTTTCACACTTGTGATGTTTTTAAAAAATAATGTGTTGTTGTGTAAAAAAGACCTTAGAAGCATGATTTAATAGTTTCGTATAGAAGTTTTATCATAAATTCCCCGTTAGTAACGAATTCTACGATATCGTCTTAAATATAATTATATGTTATCGTCCTGGAACTCGTTGTATGACTTACTAAGGCGACGCAAGATAAAATTGAATAATACCTACGCTTTTAACACAGTTTCAATGAGAACCCCCGAAATCCCCCGTTTTGGTAAAAAAAATCGATACTAATACGGAGGTTCCCATTTTTTCACAATACAATTTTTATAATCGATGAAATTATGAAGGGTTGTTTACAGAAACAAGCAACGCAGCATGGCATATTAGGCTCGCGGGAGCGGCTGCGATTTATATTAATGTTGACTATTAAACGTCGAGCACTCAATAAATTCCCCAGAGCAATGGAATACCGATTTATCCGCGTATCGCCCGCGTTTCAATGATATATCGCGCCCGCGTGCTCCTCTCACGATGTACCGATGTTGTGTTCATGGCTTTACGCGGCAACGATTAGTCAGCGCGAAAAAAAATTACAGACGCACCGTTCAATGGGGTGGAAAATTAATGAAGTTCGAAAACGTACGTTTTTTTATGTATCTGACAAAAATATTAAATAGCTATTGCCCGTGGCGTCGCTCGCGTGATTATTCCTTTTTTCATGTTTCTCACTTTGAAGATGACAAATTTCCACAAAAGCCTTAGCCCTGAAATTCCCGAAAATCCTTTCTAAGTGCCTGTAACATAAAAAGTGTAAACTGCTAAAAAATCAAATTTAGGGCCCCCAGTGGTTTATTCTCTGCATTAGTGAATCAGTCATTATTATCTATACCTAAATTCCAAAGCTTAAAAAAAACATTTGATCCCAAGTTAATTCGTAATTCGAAATGTTTATTCACTAAACTAAAACTGTAAAGAGGCACTTAGTAAAACTACTCTAAAACAAATCTTTATGCAATTGGAACCAATTCAATCTAACGTAATCCCGATCCCATCCCATTCATCCGCGCTAAGGACTCAAGCAACCACAACGAATTCACCGACATAGGTTTGAAATTCGAACCTCACTTTCGAGTTCTTTGAGACTCCACAAAAACACCGGAGAATTTCTTATTTTCAAAATTCGAACTGAAAACTTTAAATAGCATTTTGTAATTTGAGAGTTCTAAAAAGCATCTTTCGAATTTGAACTCTATAACGATAGTAGTATGACTGAATGTGCAATAATTTAAAAAATACTCTGTTGCTTACCTGTCACGTCGTCTGGCCTCTTACATTTTTACCTTTTAGGTTTTTTTTACGCCTTTGAGGACCAGGTTTCTTTGTTTTTTGCTTATTGTTCGGCGGATGTTTATTTTGAACCTTTTTTTTAAGAACGGAGGACCATTCATCAGAGACATTCATTGAAGTGTCGGAGAATTTATGAGTGATAGGGTTATGCTTTTAAAAGACCATTATGTATAATTAATGTACTGGAAACCTCTCACAGGTTTATGAGAAAATTGTTAGCCACTGAAAAATTTAAATTATAAAACGTGGTCCTACTGTTATAAATTACTGTATACATAGTAGTAACATATTAGTTTTGTTTTGCAAAAAATTAATGTGGAAGAGAGTGTAAGTAGGTTTCGAGTACGAGAATTCTGTTTTATCCTTTACTAAAATAACGGTAAGAGTTGTTTGCAGGTCGTAATAACTAAGTTAATTCACTCGATAGATACAAGAATCTAAAGAGAACATGTGTTTGTTCTGAGTCTATGTGCAACTTATTTAATAATAATGATATTTCGTACATCTGAATCTGACACATAACGCCAAATTCTCCTAAACTATGAGTAAGCAGAGCTTGCACTATGGGTACTGGACAACTGATATAAACATATACGTACTTTTTTTTGTAAATACATACACATTACACATAGAAAACACACAAACTCCGAAACAAATATTTGCAGATAATACGAACGCGAGACCTCAAGCACAACCATCGCAAACGCTACCGCTTCTCCCCTGAGGCGCTCATATAAAATATACGTATATTGTAGTAATATTATTAATTCAAAAAAATTTTCAAATAACCCTTATTCTAAGTTAAATAAGGGTCAAAATATGAACTAAAAGCAGTTACGGCAATTTGTCAACATCCCTTTTATTGTATCTTTCTCAGAAATGCAATGAATCTTACTTTGAGAAAACAATTTTAAGTCTCGGGATGTTTTCATTGAAATTGTACAATGAAATAATCGCACTCTAATAAATTATGCGATTGTAATTCCTTGTCCGCGGAGCGACAACTCATTTTCAAAGGATGTTTTAAATGTCTATGTAAACATTTAAAATAAAGATATACCAAAATTTTTAAAGATGAAATAAATCCAGTCCATTTGTCGTACGCTTACATCTGCCGTTTGTCCACAACCGCTGTCAATGAAACAGATAAATGTTCAGTATTTAAAATAAAGGAATACCTTTTTTTTAAATCTCTTCTAATCGATCAAAACGTCCTCCTTAAATCGATTGTTGTTATTAACGTACCGATACCATTTTAGCCATCACTAATCGTATATCTAACTGTCAAGAAGACAAATGCAAAGAGTAACCTGCTAATAACTGCGATAAATTAATTTCAAAAAAGGAACACAACATATTTGAGTTTAGTTAGTGGCACCAATCCATTGTGTAAAGAGGATTGCACACTATAAAATTCAAAAGAAACACATTTTCGTACGTATCCAGATGGAAACATAAAGGAGTACTCCCATTATCCATTTTTATCGTATCTTCATACAATGGAATACTGTATGAATAATACGTGAACTATTTACTTCGGACGAGTTGAGATATAAATCTTTCAATAATCGATGTTGCTTCTGTGTTTATTTATTGCATCGGTGCTGGAGTATTGAACTATCGAGGTGTATTTTTTTCGCTTGATAATAACAATGGATGATTTATAGTTTTATGACTAAGGAAAGGCTTTGTTGTGAGGTCTATAAATACAGAATGTAAACAATGAAATATAGTGAACCATTTGAAGATGTTTTCAGTTTCATCGTTCTGTTAAAGAAATAGATCGAAAGAAATGAATGTAATAGAAAATACTTCTATCCACACCAGTGTTGAATATTTAACCAAGTAAGTAATATTTTATTGCCAATCAAGATGGGTTATTAGATACTTTGGTAATATTTTAAATTACTAAATCGAAAGAAATCTGGGTTTTAATTTTTTCACATAAATAAAAAGAGGCCAAGTTAACGCTTTTAAATTGTTATACAACATGCTTCCATGTACCCTCGCCATTGTTTTAATAAGTGTCAAAAGTTACTCACAAATATTTTAATGACGTTTAAATACGTCTAAACAAGATGTGCTAGATTTCTTCTACTGGTGATCATTTCTATGCTAAGGCTACTAGGAAGTTTCTACATAGTCTAAAGATCTAGATAATGTCATAAATAATCGAACTCAACATTTTATTGTAACATAAAACTAAAAATAGTGAATCCATGGTGTACTAAAAAAACCAAAATCTACAAACTGTACCGCTGTGTACTATAACTTACGCTCGTAATGTACTCTAGATTGGACCTTACCATTCCTTACCCAATTCCGTCCAAACGTAAATGTACAAGGACCTTAATAACTATTCTCACACACACACATACACACGATAAATAAACATATACAAGCATTAACCCTCAAAACATCGCACTCTTTTCGTGTAACAAAATATGGTAACAACCCTTCAATGCTGCGTAACGTTTACATACGTCGTGTATCGTGGACGAAATAAGGTATTATTGTGGTGTTTGAACATCGTGTTGGCTTAGGTCAATTTTTATGGACGATATTTACTAAGTACACAAATCGTTGCGTTTATATCTTTACGAAGTGTTTGCGGTTTGTGCCTACTCAGTGACGATATCTTGGAATTTATGCTGTGATGTGATGATTTGTTTATTCACGTCTATAGCTTAAATAATGATGAATTTATTGTTTTGTAACATGTTTTTCATCATAGCTATCGTCATCAATCAACCTTTTACTGTTCACTACTGAACATAAACCTCTCCAAGTGTGATCCACAGAGTTCGATCGTTCTCATTAAAACAAGAAAATATTGGCTTCATAATACCGTCATCATTGTTTTAAAGCTGCACTCGCAAAAACGTCATATAACATTATGATTATTTTTTATTAGAAAGGATATGCCATTAATTTTTTAAAAATATTTAAAGTTAGGTTTATATAATTAAGTATATTCATTTATTTTCTTTATTATACATACGAGTACATCTTTCCACAAAACGTAATGGTGATGGTAGGTTTACAATATGATAAAAATAAAACATTTACATTAAATTATTTATATTCTGACTTTAATTCAAATACAAGTAAATATTTTAAGTTTACGGTAATTGATAAAATATATATTTTTTTTTATTATTCTGACACAACGAATATGCCCAAATGCATTGATGTATCCACCGGTTGACCACAAAAAAAAAGGATGAAGAGGGGGATTGCTGGTATCTTTTTTATTCTCGCACACACAGTTTTTATCATAATTAGTTCTATTACTTTTAAAACCTTTATTAATATACGTAACCATATGAAAGGCAGGGATTCAGCTGCCCTCCTCTGCCCCTGGGTACGCTTATGTGGTTGAATACCGACTAAAAATAATCTTGAAAGTGTAAATAACCAACTTTTTATCATACCTTAAAAATTATGTTACATTAGAATAAGTTATTATTAGATTTAGCAGTTTAGCATAATATATTGAAACAACGAATCAAACCAAATTCAAATACAATAAACAAAGACCACGAAAATACGACAACCGCTCGCGTATCCAAATATCGATCTTTCAACAGACGAAGAATCAGAAGAGACGGAATCAGAATCACCAGAATTGACAATATTACCGGGTTTACCGGGATTGGCAGCATTGCCAGAATTACCAGAATTGCCAGAGCTACCGGAATTACCGGAAGTGCCAGTAGCGCCGGACTTAGTGGAATTACCGGAACTAGTAACAGAAGAACTACCACCACCTCCTCCTCCGCCGCCAGTGCCAACAGTCAATAATACTGGTCACTTCATTATACGTTATTTAACACGTAAGTTGCTTTTTTAACAAATAAGGATATTTCTGTTGCAGGTGGTGCTGCTGCTAGAGACTCCTGTTGCTTTTCTGTTTAATCTAGTGATTTTTATGTTATATATTCCATAGAGCTTTTCAGTTTTTATTTCGATTATATTCATATTATTGTAGATAGTGACGGAAAATGCTGTAAAACAATATTAGAATCACTGACATATTAAACCCTACTATTAAATACCCTAATACCCATCAAAGGCTTATATTTAAAGATCATCAATCATTATATTTGACAAATGATTCCAATTACTGCCGACATTCCGGTACTCAAATACTCCATGTCATAAAGTTCGAAAAATCAACAACAAAGGGAAATATTGCGATCAATTATTATCGTGTATTCATTATTCAGCTGAACAGGATCAGGCTCTTTGCTTTTATCTTTTGTTTTACTCGTATGTATCGCAGGAACGTTTCAATATCGTAAAAACAACTGTTATAACGAGTACAACACGATGAGAATATGAATAAAGAATTAGTTTTGCTATTGTCGATTGTTTCTTTAGAATTGATGTTCGATTAAAATAGAGGTCTAAACTATATGAAAATTTTGTCGAAGCTGCAATACTGATACATTTATGGTACATAATTTTGTTTAGTCGAATATCTAGTATACTACCTAGTATACCTACTTAGTCGAGTAACTTGTGGTAAGTATACTTACCGCAAATTTTATTAAATGTGATAGCAATGCTATCTCTTGATTAAATTTAAGTAACATCACATACTAGGTACTCGACTAAACAAAATTATGTAGCATAAATGTATCAGTATAGCAGCTTTGACAAAATTCTCAGCTGTGTGACACTCAATATTTTATTTACTTACAATGTACAAGCAAGATCCAGAATGTTGGTCACGATATTGTGATACATATTTATCAAACATGTATTTATATGACGAAATCGTGACTGAAATTGTCGATTTTGTATGAAAATCTACAAGCCAGATACAAGCCTGTCCAAATGTTGTACAATTGCGTTCAATTGTAAATGAAATTCATCAATTAAATTACACAAATTCACGAACGAAAACATTACCGCAGATAAAACCGGGTTTTTTTATTTTAAATGACTACATCGGTGTAATCGATTTATAACGTCATCGGATTTAATTTTATTGTACCAGGATACATTTGATTACGGACTCCAATAGAGTTAATCGAAATGTGCATACGCTGTCCGAAGGCATATATCCACATAGACAATTTATGACAATAATCTCGACATATCCGCCCATAACCGGTTTTGCGGCTCCGATAGAAGTGTATTGCTATTAAACCGTATGAAATGTATTTTATTAATATGCACGTAAATGGTAATTTATTTAGATAATTCTATTCGGAACGCAATGACTGCAGAAAATTTCAGATATATTACCTACCAAATTAATTGTTACATTTTTGAAACTTAAATTCAACTGAACTGATATCGTTTTTAAACACGTTCTAAAATGAACGAAATTGACATTTCGGCTAAGTTTCTGTGTGTCAACACAAGCTTCGGTTTTTTTTTGAAAGAAAAGGTACCAACTTCAACTTCCGGTTTCAACCCATCCAAATTCAAAAGAAAAAAAACACTTCCCCGCTGAGAGTGGAGTATGAAAAATACATTGTGCTAAAATGTGACATTAATCTTCAATTAAAACCACTTCAGCACAAATAAAATCACAGGCACATAATCCATTATCCTTCTAACAAATTATACACTCGTCAGCCATCGTCAGAATCCTTTTAATTTCGCAATTCGAACGATGACGTCTAGTGCCGTCATAATTTAATCCTAGGGCTGGCGCGACGAGACTAAAAAATTCACCATTTTTATCGGAATGTGTGCATCGGCACGTTCTGGGCCGTTTCAATCCCTCTCACATACAACGTGATTATTCACTCTTGCCGTCGAGGTATAAACATATCCGTCATAGTTTTTCCACCATCGTGATTCAAAAGTAAATATATAGGATAGAATATAAATAGACTCTGTCGTCGTCGGTGGTAATACCACAATTTTCATACTTTTTGTAGAAGTTATTCTGGTTATATTACTACTTTAAATAAAACATTAGCGCGTTAAAATTTAATCAGGTCATAAAATTATTAGATTTCAGTTATTGTGCTTTGTAATCGGTAGAGCAGTACCAGCTCTAAAAGAATTGAAGAACACGAATAAATGTATGTTTAGCAGTTATATATATACCAATAATATAAACAAAGCAAGACACGACACAAATAGCGCTACTCATATATTACCTAGTCTTGCCATAAATATTGTAATAAAGAAAAAAGAAAATTGTTAACTGCAAATAACATTTATTACTTTTACAGTGTGTCAGTTTAATACATAAATATAAAACAATTAAAAATATAAAAAGCTTATTCGAAGTGGTCTCCATTGGCTGCAATACAGTCCTTTAAACGATGAGGCCAGTTATCAATAGAAGCACGCACTCTTTCCATGGGAAAATTCTTCACTGCCAATCGTATAGATTGTTTTAGGGACTCCAAATTATCATGGCGTTTAGAGCAAGCTGTACTCTCTAAAACTGACCACAAATCATAATCCAGCGGATTAAGATCGGGACTAGACGACGGCCAGTCTTCAGCTCTGATGAAGTCCGAAACGTTCGATTCCAACCAAGACTGCGTGGACCGAGCTTTATGACCCGGCGCCGAGTCTTGCTGGAAGGACCATACTTGGTTATTGAACATGGTGATGTTAAGGGGCTTAACTACCTTCTCAAGAATGGTATCTTGATACACTTGTGCCGATGTTTTGATACCTTTTTCACAAAAATATGGCTCAGTCACTCCTTCATAGCTAACACCCCACCAAACCATCACTGAAGTCGGATAATGTCCACGTTGCACTCTGTCGACTAATTGGGAAGCTTCCTTAGAGCTTTGAGCATAAATACGGTCATTTTGTTTGTTAAAATGTTGCTCAATTGTAAAAATTTTCTCATCCGTAAACAAAATTTTTCTGTGACCTCCCTTTGCGTACCGCTTCAGTAGTTGTTTCGATTTTACCACCCTATTCTTCTTTAAATTATCAGTTAAGAAATGGCCAGTGCGTCTCTTATAGGCTGCAAGTCCTAAGTCATCTTTTAAAATACGCGACATGGTTCTAGGTGCTATCTTCATTTCCCGAGATAAAATCTTTTGCTTTCGGACAGGATTTCTTCGAATTCTTTCCCTTACTGCTTTGACCACCTTTTTCGTACGAACACTACGTGGACGGCCAGATCTTTTTCTGTCACAAACAGAGGAGGTCTCATTGTACCTATTAATAGCCCGGTACACAAACATTTTACTAATACCAAGTGTATGGAGAGTTTTAAAAATTGCATTTGGCTCCATACCTACTTTGTGTAATGCTATCACAGCGATTCGGTTCTCTTTATCACCCCACACCATTTTAATATCGCAAAATATTTTACAATGTATTGGCGCCAAAATGAGAAAACACAATGAACAATCGTATAAAAATGACAGATTCGAAATTCAAATGTAATATTTTTTTATAATTAAGTGTAACAGTATTTATGGCCAGACTAAGTATATATAAACAAATATTTGCACGGAGCGGTTTGAACCCGCAACGCTTTACGTAACAGTGGAATGAAGAGATCGGCATTAAATTGAAAACAAATCAAATGAAAGTGTTTTTTCTTTCTTTTTAAGTATGTCCATAATATTTAATATTTATTTCTTTTCTTTCATCTTAAGATAAAGCTAAACTTAATCTTCGAGAAATCTTCATACATTTTACCGACTCAAGCTACAATTGGTCAGCATTTTATTAACAAAATAATATTTAGAATTGTATCAGTAGTATCAGAGACATCCGAACTAACTAAATAGATCTTTAAATAAGTGTTTTTAAATCAGTATAGCTGATCACACCGGTGTAATTCGATCCTCAAAGCAAATTTGATTATAGGCAGTGTATCTGAGATATAATTGGACATAGAATGTGCCATCATTAAGTCTGACAGCGGGTATTGCGCGCCGGATTTAGATGACATTTTTATTTGCACTGAAAATGAGTGGCTGTAAACCTGATTGCCGACCGTTCAGTTCGAGATGACATAGAAGAGAATATTTTTGTAAAGATCCAGGATTTTTGTTATGGGGGGTTTTAATGTTTGGGTAGTTGAATTTTTTTATTTGTCTATCTGCAACTGTATACTTGACACAGTCATTTTTATTGTGAAATCGATTTTGAAAACATATTTATATTTTATTTAAATACAGTGACTCTATCTTGTCCAACTTTTTCATTTTTTTTGAGGACTTAAGGGGAAGATGAGTATTAAAGACGTCTGCCGCACCCTAAATGTTCGTATGACTCGGGGGACTTTGTGAATATACACGAAACGCAGACAGTACACCCAGACTCAAAACAATAATTTGTAGATCACACAAAGAGTTGCCTTTATGGGATTTGAACCAACAACACTTACGCACTAACGCAGTAGCAAATGACGACATAATCGCTTAAACCACTACGCTGTCAGAATTCTGGACAAAGGCCTCTACTTATCTCAAACCAAATACGAGAAGTATTGTTTGTTCGGGAAAAATAGCAAAAATTTCCTTTTTAATGTCAATTTGGCATATGCCATTTACGGTGAGGCCTATACCGTGAATATTTAAACAGTGTAAGATAGTAACGGTTCACAAAACGTACACAACTCAAGTACGTTTATTAATGTCAAATCGATCGCTTCGCCCGAGGGTCCGTAGTAATATAGAGATATCAAACTAAATAGGATTTCATTTTCTAGTTCACGAATCAAAAGCTCCCACGGCGTTCGTCCAATGTTCTTTCCGAGAACCTTTTAGATTCCGGTTCGTTGATCGGGTCAGGAAGTCCCCTGTATACATAATTGTTTCGTATTTTTCGTCAAAATAATACTATTAATCTTGAGAGAGTAACAAGAATGTAGTGTCACCATTGTCCTCGTAATTTTGTGGAAAACAATTCTAACCAATTTCTGCTGTGTGTCGTATAACAGAAAGTTGCCGACAAGTTTCCACGACTTTCAGTTGGAAGAATTAAATTTATTTGTCGCAGCTCTAAGTGGGTTGCGTTCGAGTCTAGTCACAAATAGGATCTAACTAAATTCGGGTGCACCTGAGTGCACAACTGTACACTAGGATTCTTTTTTAGTTATAGTCTTACGAGTGTTTAAATTATTTAAAAGATTATAAATTCAAAATAAGGAATGAAATAATAAAAGACTTTTTTTACAAGAAGTAATTGGAATTGTTAGTTCAATTGTTTGCTTATTGTTCTTGGAATTTTGTGTTGTTGTAAAATATGTTTGAGAGTTTTAAAACCCAGGTATTATAATTATGTATAACACAAACACGGATAAAAGAGAAGCGGATACTAAGAAAATAGTTCCTGATGTAAATATTTTTTAATATTACTACAACATGTCAATATATTAAATATTATATATTTACTGTCTGTACCTTGTCATTTTGTTCTTTTAATATTTGTTTTTTTTTTTATTTTAAATTAAACATTTATTTTAATTTTAAATAGATTTTTACCCACAGGTATTTAAATTCAAAATCAATCAAATCAAAAACCAACCACAACATTTGTTTCATAAGAATAATTACCGCCTACAGATCCGCCCGAGATCACCATCCGGCCGAGAAACCTCCAAGTTCGCGCCAGTGGCATCGCTGCCTTCTACTGCGCCGCTAGAGGTGACCCCATACCTAATATCCAGTGGAGAAAGAACGGGAAACGAGTCTCTAGTAAGTATTATTAGATAGATAATATTTTATTTGTACACCAGAATTTACAAACATACAAACAGTAATAAAACTAACAGCCTTATATTGTACAAAGGCGGCCTTATTGCCTATAGCAATTTCGTCCAGGCAACCTTTGGATGGACTGGTTTCATTTAGGGCTGGTACTAGATATACTTAGTCTGGCCATAAATACTGTTACACTTAATTATAAAAAAATATTACATTTGAATTTCGAATCTGTCATTTTTATACGATTGTTCATTGTGTTTTCTCATTTTGGCGCCAATACATTGTAAAATATTTTGCGATATTAAAATGGTGTGGGGTGATAAAGAGAACCGAATCGCTGTGATAGCATTACACAAAGTAGGTATGGAGCCAAATGCAATTTTTAAAACTCTCCATACACTTGGTATTAGTAAAATGTTTGTGTACCGGGCTATTAATAGGTACAATGAGACCTCCTCTGTTTGTGACAGAAAAAGATCTGGCCGTCCACGTAGTGTTCGTACGAAAAAGGTGGTCAAAGCAGTAAGGGAAAGAATTCGAAGAAATCCTGTCCGAAAGCAAAAGATTTTATCTCGGGAAATGAAGATAGCACCTAGAACCATGTCGCGTATTTTAAAAGATGACTTAGGACTTGCAGCCTATAAGAGACGCACTGGCCATTTCTTAACTGATAATTTAAAGAAGAATAGGGTGGTAAAATCGAAACAACTACTGAAGCGGTACGCAAAGGGAGGTCACAGAAAAATTTTGTTTACGGATGAGAAAATTTTTACAATTGAGCAACATTTTAACAAACAAAATGACCGTATTTATGCTCAAAGCTCTAAGGAAGCTTCCCAATTAGTCGACAGAGTGCAACGTGGACATTATCCGACTTCAGTGATGGTTTGGTGGGGTGTTAGCTATGAAGGAGTGACTGAGCCATATTTTTGTGAAAAAGGTATCAAAACATCGGCACAAGTGTATCAAGATACCATTCTTGAGAAGGTAGTTAAGCCCCTTAACATCACCATGTTCAATAACCAAGTATGGTCCTTCCAGCAAGACTCGGCGCCGGGTCATAAAGCTCGGTCCACGCAGTCTTGGTTGGAATCGAACGTTTCGGACTTCATCAGAGCTGAAGACTGGCCGTCGTCTAGTCCCGATCTTAATCCGCTGGATTATGATTTGTGGTCAGTTTTAGAGAGTACAGCTTGCTCTAAACGCCATGATAATTTGGAGTCCCTAAAACAATCTATACGATTGGCAGTGAAGAATTTTCCCATGGAAAGAGTGCGTGCTTCTATTGATAACTGGCCTCATCGTTTAAAGGACTGTATTGCAGCCAATGGAGACCACTTCGAATAAGCTTTTTATATTTTTAATTGTTTTATATTTATGTATTAAACTGACACACTGTAAAAGTAATAAATGTTATTTGCAGTTAACAATTTTCTTTTTTCTTTATTACAATATTTATGGCAAGACTAGGTATAAGAGTAAAAGTTCGAGTAACAAACCTGTGAAATATTCATATTTATCATGCATACATTCTATTCAATATTGAGTATATGAAATAAAAATACATACCATACATATGTACATACATACAGTAATGTATGTGTACATACATATATAAATTGAAACTATTATTTAAGGTTCTCTTTACATGACGGCTGGATGGCGTAGCGATTTGTGTAACGGAGTGCTACGTCAAAGATCGCGGAGTCGATTCACACTCAATTCAAGTATTTTTGCGCATTAACATTTAACGTTGACGTTGGTCTGACCGTTTGTATTTGTAATATGTTTATATTTTATAAAAAGAAGATATATATTCTTTCAGCAGTTGCCGTGTACCCGTAGTTTAGTTTCAGACTAGAATTCGTTTTTTAAATGTTATAGAACATTATTATTATTCAAACAAGTCATTTCAATATTATCTATCAAAAGACATTCGATGTTGAAAAATGTACGTTATTTATTCTCGGTGCCTCTCCCTAAAATACCGCGAAATCTCACGTCGCCTCCAACGAAGGATCAGTCATTTCTGTAAACTACAATTTATCTTTTGAGTTTTTTGTGATCATGTGATGTTTGGAACTTAGTAGAATAAATTCTCAAAGTAAACATTATTTAAATACGATACAAAAACTGTACAGATACTATTTGGAAGAAACGTTTCTTAGAGTTAAATATGTACATCTAATTTATAACTGTTATGATTATTCTGAAATTGTACTATTCAAAAGAAATTTTAACTTCTTCTAAAATTGCATATTTAATGTGACTTTATTAATTTTTAACATTTTTCATCAGCAGCTACTCTAATTTATGGTTTTAGAATCTTCTAAAGCTTATAAGCAGTCATTGTTTAAATTTCTTACCTTTAGAAGTTGTGCAGCCCTAAGTTGATGCTTTAACATGTGTGTATTATATCATCAACATAGAGGGTGTATTGCAATCGTACATATATTAATCGTTATCGTAGACCTTTATAAAGATTTTAAATATTTTATCCAATTTATGCTCTACAAGTATAATACATTAAGTCAAATATCGTTTAGCGTTAATTCAAATTCTACTTTTCCTCAAGATAATCAATCAAGGACTGATTTACAATCTTACGAACGCTTCAGTCGTTTAAAAACTCGTGACAAGTTTAGTAGAGATATTTATTTAAAACTATTAACGCTTTCGTTGTAACATTTTGTAGAATCTACGTATATTCCTGTTTTCAAAATAAATTATTCACGAGTCAGGCTGTCAGACAATGTAACATCTTAAAATTTTACGAATTAAAATTGTTTCGTTACTAACGTTTTTAATTTACTTTATGACTTTAAGTCAAAAAATAAAAATGGCGGGCATTTCTTGTTTGTCGGGAAACATCACACTAATTAAACCTTTTTTTCCATCCTTTCCAGATGTTCATATCACGATCTGACAGATTGTGTTAAATTTAAAAAATAATAAAAATAAAAATGTACAAAGCTTTGAGGGTAGAACCTATTTATTAATATGCATCCTACCGGGATAAATCCTTTGTCAAATTTTACGGCTTCCCCGTGAAGTGATGTAGAAACGCGAGAACCACATACATAAATAACTTAACACACTCGACCTTTCGAATGAAATATCGATATTGCTAATATACGTGTTCCTGATATGAATAGTAATAGATACGAAAATAGTTTCGTAGAATATCAGTTCATTTGTGTTGATTGTGTAGAACAAAGAACAAATGCGTTATAATATTTTATATAATATTTGTTTTTTTTTTTCTCTTTTAAATTCTACATGTTACGACACGTTTCAACCTATCTATCTAGAAATTTCTATCTAGTAATGAACTTTCAGCTTTAAAATCTGTAACTATTTACATCGATGTATAATTGTACTAGATTTATACTTGAAATCATGTTGAATCGACGACGACACTGCCATATTCTTTTTCTATAATTACGTTAACTAGTTAATTAACTTTCTTACATTAGAAATTCCCAAGTAAAATCTGCAATATCCCACTTTCAAATTTTTCATTTAAATTTTTTTACACTGAACGATCCCGCACAACCGCTAGGAAATATATTATCGCCCTTAGTCCAAATCACGCCGCATAACACCCACAATTTTTATCCTTGATTGAAATGTAAAGCCCCGATTTTAACCCATAAATATCTCGACCGGTAATGACGACTATAAGCCTAGAGCAATGAGCTGAAAAAACGTATCGGCGGCCACGCACGCGAAACCCTCCTCGCAGTCCGCCATCCGCTCTCCCTCTGAATAGTTCATCGGTTTCTATGAAAAATGTAATCGTACGTCATCCGTGAGAAGCTATCGACCATAAAAGAGTAATAGTAGCGTTTACACCCATCGGTCTCATTCGATATTCAGCGTTATCAAACTTACTTACGATTTGTCTTTTGTTGACGTCCACGATTCATCAAACCTTGTCGTCAGCCATATTTGGGCGGCATTTCTTTAAACCATTCGATTGTTTCGTATAATTTTTCCATTTTTCTTTTTGAGAATGTGTTATTTTGTTTTGTTGACTAATTTTATATTTGAAGGACTGAACTGTATAGGCATTTCGTGTAATAATTTAAACGTTTGCATGTGAATGGACTGGATTAAAATAAAAGACTTTTTAAGTTACTTGAAAACACAAATTTTAAAGTTTTTTGTTGTATGTATGTGTGGTAAACACATACATACGTTTGTGTGTAAAACTAACGAGATGAACAATGTTTATTGAAAATAACATTTCCGTAATTTGTATATGATTCTTGATAGATACGTGTAAGTCATGAATTTGATTTCCACCCAGGACAAATATTCTGTGATGAGTACAATTATTTTACACCTAGTAACAAAACAGTTTGTAGATGTAATTTATCACAGTCCAGCGGGCCCGGTAACGGGCCAGGTACCGCAAACGAATTGATCGGCGAAGATCGCTGAACTATCTCCGTCCTCCGTTGCCACAAATCTGAGGGTGATAGGTGAGGCCATCTGTCACACACCCTTTTTTTTTTTTTCTGTGCGGTAATCCCCCCGGATACCACCTACTGGTGGTTATGTCGGACTCGAACCGACCAAAAACCGCACGCCGTCTCAGGTACCAGTAGCCGGGGAATCAGGTGTACCCTAGAAAGGAAATCCCTGAAACCCCGACGTACCTCGGGCCATTTACCTACGGCTTGCAGATGACCCCTTTTCTGCTTCAAAAGAGCGTGTGCTCCGTAGCACGTCCCGCTGCTATCCTGGCCTACTTCTGCTCAGGTGACGGATGGCCTCACCTATCACCCCAGCCTAGCGCTTATGGAGGACGGAGATCGTTCTGCAATCTCCGGCGCCCGAGCCGCCTGTGATACCGGACACGTTCCCGGGCCTGGCGGACCGGGAGAGTTCTAAGCCACTCCCGGTCCCGCTCTGACATCTCCTTTGCAAGCATAACTTGCTCGCAAAAGGAGACGGCGGAGTTCCACGCGCTCTCGCTCCGCAACATGGCGGCAATCATGCTACCGAGCGAGAGAGTTTCCATTCCGATGGCCGTTGTAGCGGCTTCTACATTACAACACAAAGAAATGTACAACAGCGCAATTATACTCACGTATTAAGGAAGCTGCATACTTTCACATTATCACGTATCATATTAGTATAGAGGTGCTGGCTGCAACTTCTAAGGTTCCTGTTTGCTGACTGATGTTGTTGTCTCTCGTAATTGCCTTGATTCTTCTGTCCAAAGTTTTTACGATGCCATATATTACGATGATTACTGTTATTATAATAATCTGTCCGATAGCGATGTTTCTTGTCCACCGGAGTTCTTCCACTATGAGGTGTTCTTGACCTTGATGGAAAACGTTGGCGATCGAAATAACCTTGAGTGATGTAGCGGCTTCTACATTACAGCCGTCATAAAGTCACGCCTCAGCTCCGCCCACGCTGGACATTCTGCCAGCGTGTGGAGCGCCGTGTCCACGGTCCGGCCATCGCAGTGGTAGCACTCAGGCGTTGGCTCCTTTCGGATCAGACATAGGTGATCTCCGAAGCATCCTTTTCCAGTGATCACCTGCGTCAGCCGATATGAGAGGGTCCCGTGATTCCTCTCGAGCTAATCCTCCATAACGGGTCTTACCGCCGCAATGACGGCGTGCCCACCCTAGCAAACACCCTAGAAAAATGTCGAGGTGGCGATGTGAACGCAACGGACCGCACGCGCCTTTTTGGGGGCATAAAATTGAGCATCGAGGTTCCCACACAGCCGGGGGCCATCTACAAGCCCTAGGTGGCCCGAGGTACGAATACGTCGGGGTTCCATGGATTTCCTTACTAGGGTGCACCTGGTTCCCTGGCTGCTAGTACCCAAGACGGCGTGCTGTTTTTGATCAGTTCGAGCCTAAAATAACTAAGGAGAATTTACCACAAATAAAAATAAAATCATTTATCTATCACATGTTTGTATTTGAAACAAATTTATATAAAAAATCGTTTTTTTTTATTTATGGATTTATTTACTACTCTACCTGATGAAAAGCATGAATGGAATCCAAGAGACGTGGTCATCATACTCATTGAGAATGCAGACAATGCGGTATGGTGACCTCGATATTGCAACCCTGTGAGGTGCTTTTTCACGCCCCGCTTGGGAACGTGGCATGATATTCATTGTGGTAGCGTAAGGGTCACACGCTTACATCGATAACTGCCACCCCTGCCATCAATGGGCATTCGGTCTCGCAACTCACTAACGAAAGACGAATGCACGGATGCTGTCTCTATTGCCCCGTTCGAGTTGGCCCGTTGGTGCTGAATACTTGTCGGCAATGGATTTACCCCCTATTACATGTAACCATGTCTCTATCTACCTCTGTGGAGACAAAAGACGTGAGTATATAAGCAATAAAAACAATGTTTCTCAATTTGTTTGAATTGTCTGTTAGATGTTGTAGTAGTTGTATACGAGTACGTGTGCGCACCATGTTTTATTGCCTATTTCAGTTGCTGTTTCACGAGCTCCTTTTTATAGCAGTTTTTATTTTGACAGTTTTTTTTATTGAGTGTTTAAAGACGCTTGGAATAATATGCCAATGTAAAATTGACGGTGAATAGATTTTTAATAGGTCGATAGTTCCTTATTATTAAGGTAGATATGATGTGTGTTATTGTTAGTGATATCGGTATTTGATTTCTGTTGCTGTTTGCAAATTATGTAATTTTTTGTTCTTTCTCTCATTATCAAAATCTGAGAAATGCTAGATGGAATATGCTTAAATAATTTATATGTCATAAATACATTATATATTGAAAAATTTGCAACTGAAAATTGACAAATATAATTTATATAGATTATAATTTTGTGTTAATTTATATGTTAGGAACGCTTTTATTGGCCTATAATGTTTATCTATAAAATAACATAACACCTGAAAACCTAAATCATTTGTAAAATAATTTTCTATTTCTTTGTATTACGTATTTCAATATAAAATGTACGTCAAATGACTCAAGAAAAGTTCTTAAACGGTTGAATTTATAACATAAACCTTAATTTAATTATTCTTCGGACCTTCAAAGACGCCTTTTAACCCCGGTCAAAACTTTGACAGTTTCGGATCTTTAAGTAATGACTTTGAAACGCTGTCCAAAGAATTCTACTTTAAAAATCGGTGCTACATTCCATGAAATTCTAATTTAGAACACCGACACCGATGTGCTAAATTCGCTGATAGCCGCATGTGTTCCAATAGTTGCCTCAAGCAAAATATTTTTTGCGATATCTCAACTGTTAAAAATATTTGTTTTTATTTTTTTATGTGTTACTCCTGTAAAATGTTTCTGTTTCAAAATGTAAATATGTAAAAGTTTTAACTACATATCAGAAAAGTATTGTACGGATAAATATGTGCAAAAAAACTTGTAAGAAATACTTCTTTTATCAAAATTACCAAGTTAACACATATGTATGTTTGTGTAGTTGTTGTTTTTTTATTTTAATATTTATATTGAGTAAAAGTCAATTTAGTCACATTTGAGACAAGCTTAAAGTTGGTATTTAATAAACAAACATACTTGATGCAATTAGTTATTTACTTAAAATTGTAGAGTTTAGAGCTGATAGAATTTACTTTTGATTTTGTAATAGTTCAACAACTTTAACAGAAGCCTTGTATTTTGATTAAATATACACTTTAGTTTCTATGTCTCAGCACTAATATTATAGTAGATATAAGAAAAAATAGTTAAAGAACGGATGAACAGTTTTTTAATGGTGAATTACATAAACGTAGCATTTCCAATGAACTGAGCAATAAAACCGCCAGAGCAAAGTCACAGCGCACGTCACACGCTAGATTGACAATCACGAGTCGCGTCGACCTCTCGGCAGCCATGATGGATGATACCCGTCCCTACCACAAATAGGGATGGGTAAAGATATCACCGTATTCAACTTTTATCTTTAGAATATTATCGGGTATTTGTAAATATTTGTGTAAGTAAATTTATTACTAATTAATGTTTTGGATTTGATCTGTGAGCAGATTTATAAATGTTTTACTTTGATTTCTTTGACTGATCAGTAAGTCGACTAGGGCAGAATTCCAAGAATAATAAAAATCAGTTAAAGCCTGGAATTCATTACCAGCGCACGTGTTTCCCTCCCACTACGGTCCTGGGTCCTTTAAGCGGGGCGTGAAAAAGCATCTCATTAGGCCGCCATAGCGTGGGTCGCCATATTACACTGTCGTCATTCGCAGTGAGTATGGCGACCACCGCTCTTGGATTCTATTCATGCTTTCCAGCAGGCAGAATGGAGTCACTTTGGTAGGTTGTAAATAAATAAAAAAAAATGTTTCAATGATTAAGTTACATGTATATGTAGGGTGGGCCAAAAATACGTTAACAATTGAACTAACATCCCGTGCAAACTGCTAGAATTTGCTGACTACAATCCCTGTCCCTGCCGGTGGTCAAAGAAATGTTGCCGGAAAAGCTGATTTTCAGACGAGGCGACATTCCATGGCTACCAAGAAGTCTAGATCTATCCCCAGTAGATTTCTTTTTATGTGGTTATATGAAAAATCATGTCTACATCAATAAACCAAATACACTACGTCAAGTAAAAAGAAAAATTAGCAAAGAGATATCGGCGATCTCTTTGTGCGGGATCTCGCAGTCCCTTTACCGAAGAATACTCGAAAATTTTAGATCTCACTTAGAAGAGTACAAACATTGAAAGGGTGGTCAATTGAACAATGTAATTTTGAAAAATTTCGCGCATATCATCTTGACGATATCAAGTTAGTATTTCTTAAGTTTAAATGTATTTGCTAAAATATGCGCGTTTTTATACGACTCTGTCCTCTCCCTTGGAGATAAAAGAGGTAAACATATTTATGTGTATGCAGACGAATTTTATTCTGAGTAAGTTCGAAGGCCGCTAAAACCGGCCATTGTAAAACTGTAACGGTCATTGTATTCTACGTATTTTGTCTTTTAAGTTTATTGCTTTTGGGACGTTTGGTGTAAAACAATCGTCTATCAATTCAACTCTAAGACTGATTTTTGTTCTTATTCTGAAATTTTGATTTTGGTATATAGATGAACGTTTAAATGTATATCATTTAAAAGACTTACAAATCAACCTATCGCCGTCCACTGCTGAACGAACATACCCTCAAGGAGCGCCAACCATCTCAGTCTTGGGCTATCCATCCGCTGCCAGCCACCTTCTTCAAAGTGTCGATCCATTGCGCCGCAGGGCGCCCAAGTAAAAAGTCTTAGCAGTAGTAAATTCAATAAACATAGTTATACTTTTTCTTTTATCATATTATCTTATTAAAGGCAGTTACCCTGAACCTTTCGAAGCTATCCTTTTAAGAAAAACACAAGAGAGAAATAAACTAAAGATTTTTCAACATTAAAATGTTCTTTCAAAAATTTAGTTTTCATTTTTCCCATTTATGAAAAAACGACTGCAAAGTCGTTAAACACCAAAAGAGGAAGTAAATATACTTTAGTTCAAATAACACAGCCAAACATGTCACAATGTCGTAATATATTCCGCGGCAACCCTCCGCCCGCATTCTACAAGATACGATAGTCTCGCTACTATCTTTTCAAGCTGCCTGAAGACACGTTTTACACTTTAAGCTAACGCTTGAGAGCTTCACGGCAACGTGTGGAACTTGAAAATCTCTGTGTGATACGGTTTATTTGAAAGATTTAACTTAGTATCTAGTTAGAACGAACAATTTTTACTTTCAAGTGGATAGAGTAACATTCTCCTTAACGGCTCTTTTAGACAAGGAATAGACTATTTAAGTATGTATGTGTTGTATAAATGCTATTGAAATCGATTTTGACTCCAGGTTTGTCTAGCCAACATGGTATAGTACGTCAAAACATCCTTTCTAAGGAGAGGCCATGTCCAACAGTGGACTGTTGATGATGATGATGAGTACTTTAAGTTATTTTCATGCTGGTTTGCAATTACTTAGTTTGTCACCTAATTTTGACTCATGTTTTCTTTAGTTTTTCTTTTTATCATTAACATAATTGAGCTGATATACGATAGTTTTCTATAGTTTAATAATAAGAATAACTTCACACATCTCAAATACGGCCGTCTTGTCCCAAGCTGGACCTATACAACCATATTACAGATTCTGATAAACATACTTATGTATCTCTAAATACATACATATCGTGGGCAAATTACCCCCAGACAAAACAATTAATTATGCACATCACACAAGTATTTGTACTGGTTGCTGTCCGAACGTTTGGCTTCGTTAGGCTCACCAACCACTATACCAATATACTAAATATAATTATTTGAAAACCAAAGCAAATATTAAATACTTCTTTCCACACACCTTGTAGTGTAATGAAAACACTGAAAATATGGGAGTGATTATTCCCATAAAAATATCCATTGGTGCGTTTGTTTGCCGTAATAGCTTAAATACCCGTATACGTGCGATATATATATTATGGCGAATATATTCTGTGCGTCCCATTTTCAGTGCCAACAGTCACCGCATCCGTTGGATTATTCTGACCACGTGTACCTGATATTGCTTTACGACTGTTATATTTTTTATTACCTGCTCTATTCCTTGAATAACGGAGTGTTTAGGGATGCGCCTCGTACATTTGTTGCCGAGTGAAGTCGTGACCATCGATATTATACATATGGACTGTTTTGATATAATACTCATTAATTAAATCTTTCTTTTTAGGTAATGTTCTAAATGGAAAACTAATCCAAATGTCTTCAAACAGATGTTCAAAAGTTAATTAGTAATGTCCCTTCGTTCGAAAATTTAATCTACTTTAAAAAGTGTTCTTTCTCTTCAAAATCTCTTTTCTTTTGTGTGCTGTATTTACATGTTATTGCGTTGAATAAACATTTTCTGTATTTTTTTAAATAAGAAATCGAAGTTATCACCGTTAAAACCGCATATTTTTGTATTATTTTTTTCTATTTTTGTTAATATTTTGTGTTATCTTTAGTATTCTCATGATAGATTACAATAAAACTACTCTATCTACAAGAACACATTAGAATGTTTTAACGTTTCATAGTCCCTTAATTTTGACTATTACAAGCACATCTCTATGTCGTTTTAGTATGTTGTCTCCAGAAACGATCGCCCAGATTTTACTGTGTATTTTTATTACATTGTATACACATACCTATGTACATAAGTGTATATGTTATATCATTCAAAGTGATGTTTAGAATACCAAATACTCCTCTCCATGCACTCATAAATACGTGGCTACGAGTAGATTGCTAGAATATTACTGAATAATAAATCGATTTATACTGTAGTACCGAGTTGAAATATCGAATGTCAAACGTTCGTTTCGATAACTGACAGCTGACTGAGATATGTTTGTGATTGATATATTATATGAGTTGATTTAAATATATTGCCATGCACTTTAGCTTATATTAAAATTTACTTCAATTTCGTATTGATTAAAATGATTGCATTGAATGTTGATACAATTCGAAGTTCTGCGATTTTAAATATTGAACATATAATAGTTTATAGACGTTTCGTATCCTTGGAGAAGCTGTGGAAGCAGTGACTGCATAAAAATACCGAGTCTTTAAAGGCGTGGGATAGATTTGAGAATGACCATCTTCATCACACAATTACCTTCACCTGTCCACTACTGGACTTAGACCACTCCTGTAAATTAATGAGAACATACATAAATTCAGATTGTAGATCTTGAATATATTATAGAATAAATACCTAATAATATTATATAAAAAAAAAATATCGAAAATAACTAACCTTGTGAAGATGATATTAGTTTCACAATAAATATCATTGGCATAGATTATCATAGTAATAATACCAATTTCAAGTTGACCAAACCTAGACACTCAACATACAAAGATCAAAGAATGTGTGAATCTATACGAAAACTTTAACTTACGATTTGTGTATTGCACCTGTAAATCCCTACAAAAGTATTATCTAAATGAAAAATCAAACAGCTATAGCCAGTTTGAGTATACCACAGTGCCAAACAATCAGTTATGCCCAGTATATTGAGACCTTCGGCCACAAACCCTACAGTTGACAACGAAGATAGCAATTTCACCATTATTACTGTAGTCAGACCTACGCTCACCCTAAAATCTTTTATTCATTTGTTATGACTTGTGGCAGAAGAAGTGGTGTATTATTATAAATACTAACTTCTGTTTTAAAATAGTAAAAATAAAACAAAAGGCAGTTATTGAGCTCGGATCTTCCTGACCTTAACAGTCCAGATCTGCTTATACGGAACCGTATAACTTTCATTACTATTAAATATATTTCCTTCTTCGTTACATTCATTTTATTTCATTTCTAATTTTCCTATTCTTAAATATCCTAAAGTACCCGTTTGAAGGTAATAGGCTTATTATATTTTACATAAACGGAAGTAAACGTACATATGTGGGTCTTTAAACGTCTCTGTCTATCTCTTGGAGGTAAAGGTGTAATCGTAAGGCTTATCAAAATACTTGATAATTGTAACCTTAGTCTACATTTAGTAATCTTGTTTAATATTTAACATCAATATTGTTTCTCACTTGTATTATTATTGTTTATTATTAATATTTCATGTTTCATCTCAAACTTTATCAGATTTTTTCAACATTCTGCTCTGAAATTGAAAATGCGTAAGTCTCCCAAATGTTTCATAAACTAAATTAGGCTTGACTCCCATATTATTCCTGAGGGAGTCTGCAGATACTTTCTAGAAAATACGGCAAACCGAGGAAGACCTAAGATAAGGGGCTTGGTATTGGATAATAAGAGAATTAGGATTTAGTTTTAAATTCAAAGTAAAAGAATAATTAGAACAGATTTATTGTGTATAATTAATGACTATATAATCAGTGACAAAGTCATTAATCTTTAAAACAAGAAGTACGTACGTATATGGAAGAAAAATTCTTCAACAAAATGTTTAAATACTCGAACATAACTCTCATAAAATCTCAATAATCTCATAAATCTCATAAAAAGTAGATAAGTCTACCTGAAGATTACGGCAGACAGGCATATGAAACCTTTTAATTATGTTATCTTTAATCATTGATCGAGGCAATTAGAATTTGTACCCCAAATTTACCTCAATACACAATCGTTAACAAAAGTAATAATTTAATTTATTTATTTATCTATTATGTCGCCTTTACCATCATTGCAGGCAAACCTAAAGCGATAGACAAACTAACTTGTAATACTTTTATAATTACATCTATTGCTTAAAAAGCACAAAGAAATGAATACGATGAAATAACCATTTATTAAAAGTAACAATAAAATCTTAAATACCTTCCTTGCATTAAAAGAAAATATTCAAGCTGTTTTAGATTGTATAACAAATTCTATTTAAAAACAGTTTGCGAGTCTCTCAATTGACACGAAAAAATATCATATTGTCAGTAAGTGATATTGCCAGGCAGTTAAAGTTTTCTCGCCGAGTAGATTTCGATTTTTGTTAGATTAGGTTAGTCGTCTAACACGATTAATGTACAAGGACAAACGAGTTACATATAATTTATAACTTACCGAAAAGACTTTGCTAATATTATTTTTAAAGTAGAGCTACTTATCATAGAGATTTACTGCTTTATTTTATCGTGGATTGTACCTAATTCACTGGAATTTATTCCCTCGCAGATGTATTTTTACGACGCACGTTTTCTGTAGAGTTTCTTGCTAAATCAATAATATAGGAAGTGTGCTGGCTGAAATTGGCTGATATTATTTCTTTCTTTATAGGGCGCTAGGTTTCATTTACATGTTTTGTATGTAAATCTACAAAGTTAATGGATATTAAAAATACCTATAGTAATATTGCATACATAAAATCGTGCCCCTTTTCCCCGGATAGGTGGGCAGAGGAATATTAAACACCCACTTTTCACCAGTGTTTTGATCCCGTGTCAGGTGGTGAGCCTATAGCCGCTAATCGGGATGTCTTCTTTCCCAGTTCCTCGTCGGTCGATCAACAGGTGTACCACTTGCTGGTGAGGTTGACTTGGTTCTGTAAATTCTTTTAGGTAACCCTGTGCATCCCCTATACTAATGATGATATATTTGAATTTGTTTCCTTCTTGAGTTATACATATGCTGTAAGTCTTAATAAAAGTCCTGACCGGTTCCCTCCTCTTTTGGGCTTAGTACGGCACTCGGTGTGGCTTTAATCGGTTTGATTCCGACACACTACACCCTATTGAAATTCTTGTTTGACGATAGCCTGAAGAAAAATATGGTAACCAAATTTTGCACGTAAACTCATTTAATACTTCTTAACGCACTTCCCAAAAAGGCGATCTTCAATCCGATTAATGTTTTTTCTACAAGTGTTTTACGAGATATCTTCAAATCTATAAACCGATTTAAAAAATTATTTTCTTATACTGAAGTATTGATTTCTTTGTTTTATTCTTAGAAAAGACAACTTCCATCCTAGGAACAAATTCTGTGTCGCAGGGGACTTTACAAACATATATGAAATGAATACAAAGCAAACACCCAGGCTTAGAAAAACTATTTCTGGATCACACAAAGTGTTGTCACGTATGGGGATCAAACCAACAACACTTCGGTGCAGTAGGAAGCAGCGAGGCAGCCACTTATAAAGATATATAGATAGATATATAGATATATAAAGATTTTACTTAAAATATTTACAATAATCCTCTATAACTCACTTATGGCTATGATATACGTGATGGATCCAGATTGTGTGTTGTGATTATAAAATAAATCTTTAACATGTGAATTCATACTCGTAAATAACAAGAGCGTGCAGGCGCTACGTCTCTTGCATTATTTGTGCTTCTTCGTTTCTAATATGTTTTACAAGAATAGTGAAAGACAAAGATAATATTGTAGATGCGGTAGGTTAAGATTAGGAAACCCTAACCCGCTAACTATTACGGTATGTACGTGAGATGGTGATGCTCAAGGAACTGCTAAGACAGCGAGGTAACTATAAAACTTTTGCTGCTATGCAAGTAAGGAATTAATTTTTTTATTTATGACATAGGTATTTATACAGAAATATTTTGCACCCACACTAGTCTTGCGGAGTAGGATTCAGGTAGCATTGAGCGAATATAGCCACGCGACATCCCTCCGTGTTGCTCGGGCGCCGGAACAATAGACGCGGTGGTAGTTGAGACGTGGTCTAACGTATGGTCTATTGACACCGCCTACATCAGGCGATATGACGTAAATCGGATGATTTCGTGCTTCGTTGTATACTTGGCGTCTACTGGCCTCCTGGTTTACTTTGTTTACCCAGAACAAGTTATTGACACAATTATTTGGGCCCGAGCGGGAATCGAACCTGTGATTTGCTACAATATTAATCTTTTTGACATGAAAACGTACAACAAGAGGCAGAATCAACTGACACACGGTTGTCATTTAACACTGTTAGTGATGTTTGCTTACATAAGTTTTTAGGTAGGTAGGTATAATGTGTATAGGTTCTAGTTTGTGATAGGTTTAAACGCGTATTTCATGTATTACAAAACTAACTTCAAACAAAATAACCTAATTCCTATTTCCTCTCCGTCATCCGAAGATTGACTGGTAGAGAATGCCGCTAATGCACCAAAAATGGCTAAATATACTTTCCGCTCGTATTAAATATCATCATCATCAACAGCCTTTTACAATCCACTGCTGGACATAGGCCTCTCCTTGACAAAGAGGTTTTGGCCTACTATACCACGCTGGCCAGACGGGTTGAAATCTTGTGCCGTACGTCGCCTAAAATGGAGAGTTTACCCATAGATGGTGCCCGCATTAGCGGACAGGCGCTAGGAGGCATCTGGATGTCGTATTAGCAGCAGTTCCCGGATCCCTCCTATCTCAGGCGCAGAGTAGCACACCGTGTGGTTTTAGTCGGTCCGATTCCGACACACCACCCCACCGTAAACCCCGGTGGGGTGACGGCAGGAGGGGGTTTCCACACGTTAAAAAAAAAGAAAAGGGTTTGTTTCAAGTTTTCGTTCTCTTTGTAATAGTGTTATCTTGTATACTTGATCCCTTAGTCACCTTTTACGACACCCACGGGATGAATATGGGTGGTAACACCATGTATTTTTAATTAGTCACCACACGGACAATGTTAAATATATCTTTAATATATAAGTATTCAATATGTTTTGTAACTACGTACATATATAATATGTAGTCTAATTCCTCACATCTCATTTTGAACATTAGTCCTCTTTCTAGAAAGATACTAAGACTAATGTTGTGATGTTGTGCAGTGAAGCATGTCTAGACATGCTTCACTGCTGCTCCTAACTAACATACTCTGTTATTCACACAAAGTACGTACACATGTATACAAATACAAATGCTTTTAAATATTAGTACTGGTGTAACAGGTACAAAACGGTCTCAGAATCGCTCATCTGCCAGACAACGATTATTCTCGCTTGTCGTGAAATACATTTCCTTGTACACCACTAGTGGCGATTTAGCTTTGTCGTCTGCTGACAACTAGAGATGCGCCTTTGAGTAGCATTCATTATTAAACAGATGTATTTTCAAATAACATTATGTGTAACGAAAGTATTCTAAGAAACATAACGCTATGTGTTTGTTAACAGTAAGACAGCATAAGAACTATAGGTAGGTAGGTAGTATAGGTAATAGACTCATCTTAATGGAAAAAAGAAAGAATAGGCCAAATTTTATATAAGTTTCGATACAAGGGCGTTAGTAGTATGAAATAAGTTAATTTAGAGTTGAAAAATTTTATAAATATGTATGTGTTATCAATAAATAATTAAGCGTCCCCTATAAGTAGAAAAATGTATAAATAACAATATATAAAGTTTGAAAGAATGTAGTCATGTTATTTATTTAAGATATTCTAAAAGCTTTTAGTCAGTCAATTGTCAATCTTAATAAAAGATGGCAACCCTTCCATAGTACTATTCTATCAATGATTAAAAACAATTTTTTTTTTAAATAAAAAACCCAATTCAGAATTATTGCTAAAATACATTTTGAATACATATTATTACCTCAATACTAAAATGGTCAACACAATATCAATCAATTAAATATCGTAGAGGAATATTATGAACCGTTTACAAATATAGATATTCCTTCGAAATGCACCGCACCAATTAAGAAATCCATCTCTTTTACCCACTGCACATTGAACCATTTTCTTGCAAAAATGGTTCTAAATATTAATTGGTACATTCCTAAGCCCCGTTGACTAGTTCAATACAATTTGAACTTTATTCTCTTAAGATTACGACTCATGTAATAATGATACGTGAAATTATTGTGCAATAATCTCGAAAAATGCAAAGTGCAAGGATGCGCAAAAAAAGCAACGATCTAAGACGTTTACATTTTTTTTTGAACAGTCCACTACTGGAACTAATCCTCTCTTTAGAGAAAACGTTTTTATCCAACTATACACCCTTGGCCAAACAGGTGGCCAGTGTAGAGTTTGGTTTGAATTTTTCTTCTCTTTGTAATAATGTTGTCCTGCATACTTTGGTCCCTTAGTCGCCTCTTCAGACATCCTTGGAAAAGATAAGGGTGGTGAGACTTTATATTCTTAATCCGTCACCAGACTCTTGTTTCTGTTGAGCTGTAGGTATCTACAGCTTTAGCCACAACTATCAAATGGCCTAACTACTCCATATACCAGGAAAAACGTTATTTAAACCCAAGTAAGATTATGCCGTATGGTGACTGATTATGAATGCTGAGTGTCGCCACCCCTATTCATTCCATGGGTGACGTAAGAGATAACTAAAGGAGTAAATTATTCACAACCACATCAATGCAAAAAAGGGGAAAACTTGATTCAAACCCTTTACCTTTGACTCCAAGCTCCCTTTCTAAGGAGAGGCCTATGTTCAGTAGTGAACTATTGGTAAGGCTGTTGGTGTATTTATATGTTGAAGTAAATGTATCATATGTAACATTATTTACTTTTTGTTAGAAAATTTCAAAAAGAACTCCCCGCGTTTCAATGTACTCGGACATCCAGCAAATACACATGTGAACAAAACGGTATATCTTTAATAAGCATAAATTTCACGAACATTCCGAGTGGTACAAGTAAGCCATACGATTTATGGTCGTTCACTTAAAGTGTGGCTGGACTTTCAGAGCTTCTATATAAGCCTCTTTGTTATTTCAAATGGAGATACTTGTATTTTTACCAGACTCTATGATGGAACTAATTGCATCCCTTACTTACGAGAACCACTTGTCTTGATTTTATTTCCAAAAAATATTGGGTTTACTGATTTTTGACACATCATAAAGATGTTTTATCATAGTGTGATGTAAGATTTTAAATAGTTTAGAATAGTGGCACGTTTTACACGTTAACTTCAATAGTTCTTGTTAAAATTATATTTTACTAACTTTTTAGTCCTTTGAATTAATGTGAAAATATCCTCCGAACCTTCTAGTATTTTGCTTCTATGTTGTATGCTTTAATCTCATGATCTCATAATCTAAAATGATCCATTTTCATTGAGAAAGGAATATTATTAGATTATGTCGTATTCTGTTACGACTAATAAAACCATTTTTTTTAATGTAACATATAATGTTACAATAAAGGACTAGCAATATTTGTAAAAGAAATATTGAACTTACACTACTAACGTATTCCGAGAGAACTTGACTTTCATACTGGTTTTCTCTATCCACTAGTGCTTTTAATTACAATTTTTTAAACCTAATTTGTACTTTCAGGTATGCAAACCCGATACCAAGTATCACCGATGGATACAGCAGCGGGCCCAGATGCGCACGGAGCGGTACTACGCATTGAGCCGGTACGCGCGCAGCGAGACGATGCGACTTACGAGTGCGTGGCTGAGAATGGAGTAGGAGACGCTGTCACTGCTGTCGCTACCTTAACAGTTTTTGAAGGTAAGTGTAGTATAATATATCCACCAAGTGTTAGTGTTAAAAAATATTTTAATTATATACAATTATTCGGGATAAAAAACCTATCTGTTAACTCCAAAGTATCAGCTACCGTCGTACAATATTTTATTAAAATTTGTACAACCATTTTGACGTAAAAAAGTAATAAATACACACAATTATAAACTTTCTCCTGTTATAGTGGTAGTGTTATTAAATTATCCGCAAATGAGTTTAACATATAACTTTATTTTTACACCTTCCTTTCTGAAAACCTTATATTCTTTGAACCTTCGTCTTACATCATACCTGTTACTCATATCTCTTCCTGGACTATGTATTATATTAAACAAGTGTCATGTATGTCACAACCTTTGCATGTCCCAGTAATATTAAACGGATAAATATCTGAGCGTGCAGGATCTTATAGTAACTATAAAGATTAGTACTAACCTGAAATTACTTATACACTTGCAAAGAACTAAAACAGTTTTTATGCAATTTTATTGATACTCAACAGGTTATTAAAATAATAACACTGTAGAAATAAAAATATACGTAGTACCATGAATACAAAATAAAAGAGTTAAAGTGCCTCAGTAGAGCTGAGCTGAGAACTGATGTAAACTTAACTGAATTTTTTATATTCAACTCTCATACTAGAGTATTTGCATATACATAACTTAATTTACAACACCATCTAATACAAACTACCAATAACATTACGGGCGAATGGTAATAAATATTTCTTTGATCTATTTTATATTTGTATCGTTACATTTCCTAGTGCTTATATATAAAGTGAAAATAAGTCTGTATACTGACTACAGCCTTAAATGCAACTACGAGAGATGAAAATCTGGTATCAAGTAAACAAACTAAACCAGTGCAATCTCAGCCAAGTCCAAGATAGTCCCGCCAGGAAGTATGGGTACATAAAGCTGTCTTTAATTCTAGTGGTACTTTCTCTTCTTTTATAGTTTTAGCGCTCGTATCCCTTTATCTCGTGTGGTACCATGTGCTACGTGGTATGGCGGTTTAAATATAAATTCGAACGAATGGCGAATTTACTTCCGTTCTAATTTCAAAATTATTTGATTTATAATTTTTTATCTTTTGTTCTTTCAACTTTTTTTATTTATGAGGTCGATAACAGTCTTTTTATCTACATAATAAATAATACATATACCTTCTAAAAGAATATACTTTTTACTGTTACAAAAAAACTATTTGGAGTTAGTGTTTATTATTCAAAAGTAACATAATTCCAGTTTCAAAATGTGCGGAATTAATTGAAACAAAAACATTTCAGGCGTTGCTTGAATGTTGTTGACATAGTTTAATTATTTGCCCATTGCAAAACAATGCAGTTTTTAATGTACAGTTGCAGAGCAGCATTTTAATGCCATCAACAGCACTTAAATATATTAATTATCTCTATTTCTATTATAATAAAACTTAGTATAAAAAGTTAAAAATAGAATCCTTACAATACAAAAATACGCAACAATTTGTTTACCTAACACACTACACTCGATAAAAATGTTAGCATTGCTATTCAAATTCAAATACAGAATAAATCGAGGCGTGCATTCCTTTGCACTGTGATTCCAGTGGCTCACCGAAACTGCCCTCCCGCACATAAAATAGACTAGCGCGGACACAATGATCCTTCCGGGACATAACTCTATGGTAAGACGGGCTTCCTTGCAAACCCGGCCGGTAAGGCTTTCAATAAATAAGCATTAAAAGCTGTTGATAACGACCGAGACAAATATACCGAGCGTTAGTGCTAATTGGTTTTTATGAGTGAAGTGATTGTTGCTGACGGGTTGGATTTTTGGTAATTGTTGGTTTCGTACGACAAAGATCTTCTGGCGCGCCGCCAGAAATGGAATCGCCGGCGCCATGTTGTTAATGCCACTACACTGTGGTTTTATTCTTTTAACCACATTTATTCTACAATTTTGAAAATGGAATGATTTAGGAAATTTGAAGACTATGCGGATGTAAACTAATTGTGATAAGAATAGATAGATTATTATCTCACGTATAACAATTGGTAATAAAAATTAAACACCGAATTGAATTTTTATGCCTTCATTTGTCTACATAATTAAAAATTATTTACATACAAAATTAGTTATATACTATTCATTAGTATTCACATCACACAAATCTAAATACGAGTACGGACCAGATATCCAACGGACTGATTTTAAAGTAATTAAAAAATTAAATTCTCTTTTGGAGAATGTTTGTTTATTAGGTTACATTTTGTAAAGAAACTTTCAGTACCTTCGTCAGGACGTGGCGTATCTCGCAGGTTACAAAGACCTGTTGATGTTTAAAATAGCCCAAATGGGAATTACCTTTACTTATGGCTGTGTACTATAATCTGAGTATGGTTGCCAAAGGGTTTTTAATAAGATATTGTTTTCTCGAAAGAATCCGTCACGATCAAATCGCTATTATTGGTTGCTGTCAAATTTACCATATATTGTATTTATTCGTATGAATTTACTAGTTTTTGTTCGCGGTTTCATTTGGTCTTTTATATTTTTTTCTAAATTATCTATCTCTTTATGTTAAAAAAAACTAAATAAGTTCCTGTCTTTTTCTTGATCCCTGATGATGAATATTTCATGCTTGTATAACATGATAGACTAGTTTCACTACTTTTTTAAAAATAAAAATAATCTTTCAAAATATAATAGGATATAAATGCAGATTCCGTGACTACAAGGCACTCCTTCGCATACAATATTTACTTAAAGAGCGACTTAAAATTATATAAATTGAAAACTGTAAACTGTAACACAAATTTCTACGCAAGCCCCACCTCTAGTAAAATATTGAAGAAATTGATGTGCTTACACTCACTTCAAACCCCATTATACAAAGGAAACTCCTAACCAACAATTATCAAGTTCACCCAACTGCACATCATACGACTTCCAAATTAAACCAACAAAATACGATGACATTTTCCGAGCGAGTAAATGAAAGCCCCGGAATTATAACAATGATAAGTTAAGTTGCCGATTTACGAAGCCACGTCGCGGTGTAATTGACGACTAAATCGCGATAATTACATCATAACTCAAGTGAGCCACATTTAACCCCTTTGCATACATTTGTGGCGAATTAGAGCCACTTATTTTGTGTTCGGTTTCGAGTTGTGTGACGTCACTGATCTTGTCATACTTGTTCGTGTTGAATGATACGAATTTCGAATTTTGTAATTTGAAATTAGAATGTTCCTTTCTTGGGTTACAATACGTTTCGTCGGAAATTCAAATTTGTGTTTTATGACTGCTTATCTAGGTATATGTTCACGAAAGAGACGATTCCTCTTTGTTAACTTTTTGCTACTTTAGTTATCGTTCAAAGACACTGCCTTATTAGCGTGATACTATTAGGAACTCAAATTCACTATTTAGTACAAATCGATAATAAACTTCGAAGCAATAATATAAAAATATGAATAAAGATCTTAAGATATTAAAGTTACAAAATTAAAGTACAATTATTTAGAAATTAAATGAACAACGTTATAAAAAGTAGAATAATTTCACAATTTAAAAGAATTTAGATTTTGTTAACTTTTATATTCTGGACAGTTTATAAATACAGAATTAAGTTGTGATTTAAAAGTTTCGGTGCCGTATAATCGTTAATGTTTCACACCACGTTTTTATAATATAATTAATGGCTTGACTTGATTTCTTCGACTTTTCTCAATATTATTTAAAAACTTTTATTCAACCGTCTACACAATTAAATTGACGATTCAGCTTAACAGCCATTGTCATAAAAACTTGCATTACAAAGTCTGTCTTTTTTTTTAAAGCTGAAGGTGTCAAATTCTCGTCGTCAAAGTGTTAAAAATATAATATTCCAAATTCAAATATTATCAGTGCTACTGGCCAGTCCTAAAATTACCAGTTTATTATGTTCACTTGTTGTTCATAATTGTTATAAGTTAATATAATAGTTTAAGATGTATAGTTAAAGGCGAAACATTGCTTAATTAATCTTAATAATAGCTTCACACGTCTCACACACGGCTGTCTGATTTCAAATTAGGTAGCACCAATAGCTATGGTAGCCAGACTGCTGATAAACATACTTAGATAAATATAATTGAAAGCAGTGATATAATACTATTTTTAATAATTATAATCTATATTTTACGTTTAGATGAGTACTTCTCTCAGGACATTTTTTTAAGCTATTGCATAGCTTTTCATCACGGGCTTCGAGCGCGGCGACCGAATCAAGAAATTCCGTAACGAAAATAAACCTAACACCCCCCCACTCCGACCGGCACAGTGGTGCGGCGTTGAAAGCCGTGCATCGTCTAACGTCGTTTCAGTTCGGCAGACTTGCATAATTGCATAAGTTGATAAAAAAATGCTATGCCATAGCTTTACCGCGGCAGTTCCCGAGTGCCACACGTATTTTTTTTAAATAAACAGATATAGGCCTTGGCATAGTACATTATTAATAAATAAAATTCAACCGAGTTGTCTTATAGCCAGTTATTTCTTGTTTTTGTTACAGAAATGTAAAGGAAATAAAATGACATCTTTTACTTTGTCCTTCTATTTTTTTTAAAAAATGTCCACAAAAGCCAAAACGTCCTTTCTAAGGAGAGTCCTATGCCCAACAGTGGACTATTAAAGGCTGTTGTTGTGTAACCGTTTAATAACCGTAATACAATGTCATATCATTTTTATATAACATTTGACATCTCACCCACCATCTGACGATCGACTCTAGGCACCGTACGCACAGCCTATGCTGAAAAAAAACGCAAACTTCCCAGACTTTCTATAACACACTTCCATTCTTTTTTGTAAACCAATCCCGCTGATTGTAGAAAAGCGAGAGAAAAATCTTACACGAGAAAAATTACTAATAGGCTTGAACGCGTTAATAAAACCGATACCATATTTTCACCCCAACACAGCAAATTATAATCAAATTAAAGTAAATCCATAAGTGAAATTATTAAAACACATGTTGAACATAAATAACTATGTAAATATTTATGTGTATATACATATTAATAACTCGCATGTATTTGACAAGCGTTGGTAATTCTGTAGTAATATATCGCTTTATTAGTCAAAATTATGTAGATTTATGTTAACAAATTACAAACACACCTAGTCAATGTAAAGGAAAGGTATACCATGTGTACATCTATTTTCTTACTGACTGCTGCCAGCGACGTCGCCTGCGTGAAGGCTCTACAGCACCAAACATACCTAAGATGCCAGTGTTGCTATAGCATTATAATTAAATATCTTTTAAAATAGCATTAAAATATACGTATACGTTTTTTTTGCAAGTGAAGCAAGTGAAGAGAGTATATGGAAATCCTGCTGAGTTCAGTCATAGGATGTGACTGAAGAAAGTAGAGAAAATAATATAGAAATATATTACAGGACACAAAAGAGTAAAAATATGCGTCGTTAGATTACATGCTGTCACAGAATGCTTAAGAAAAATAAAGATTCACAGCTTCGCCCCCGTAGGTGATAGCATGATAATATGTAGCCTATATGTTGATCCGACCTGTTAGTAATATTCATGCAAAATTTGAAGTAAATCCATGCAGTACATAAAGGCAAATAGAAAAAAAATCTAAAAACTATATTTTTGGCTTCAATATCGATTGTAGATCACGCCCCAAGTATTCTTTTTAAAAAAATGTTCAATGTACAGTTTTGACTTTCCTACGATTTTATTATATGTATAGATAATCACTAACGACCGGATAGATCATCCGATGGAAAACGACTGTCACCGTCAATTTACACCTTTTTTTACCGAAACCATACCCTGGTAATTCCATCGGACTCGATAAAGCACTTGGCACTTTGGGTACTAGTAGCCGAGGAACCAAGCGCACTCTAGTAAAGAAATCCCTGGAACCCGACGTGCCCCTGGCCATCTACGGCTTGTAAAATGATCCCTTTCTGTGTGGACACTCCAAAGTTCTCTTTCTGTCCCTAAGAGTGAGCGCACACACCATAGCATTCGCGCTGTCTCTCCGGCCTATTTCTAACAGACGATCTCACCTGTCACTCTCAGGCTTGCGCTCATCGAAGACGGAGATTGCTTTGCGGTCCTCCAACGCCTGAGTCATCTGCGATACCTGACCCATTCCTGGGTCAGACGGACTGGGAGATTTCTAAACCTCTTCGCTATTCCCTTCACAACTCAAGAGTTACACTTTCATCGTCACTTACAGAATTCCCCACCTCCTAAGTTAATAGGGTAGGGGAGTACCCGGTTACCTTATTTACTCGTCGAAATTATGTCCCTTATATTTCATTTCATTTTATTCAGAGCATTTTAACAAACGACCATAGGAACAAACTTGACCTTCATTGTGCATGCGTATTAATTCCTAAAGTTTTTTGAATGATAAACATCAGATATTAATAGAAAGTTTTATTTTTTGTTTTCCCTAAAACCTTTATTATGTAGTTGGGTAACCTTGCGGCCTTTTAGAATATTACATCATCCACACACACACAGCTATGCATATTTACATAGAAGCATATTTCACTGTCACGTAGATTGCAGGATCACAGGCCTGTCCCTTAGGGCCTTGCGTAAAATTGCGTAGGGACATTAGTGTTCCCCAGTTTGGGGTGTGAATAAAATCGAAGTTAGAAAACAGTTTTAAAATGCCTATGTTTATTAATAAGTTTAATTTCTTAATTATTTGTTATTGCGGTGTAAAGAGAGCGTGTTGCACATTTAAAATAAAATAAACTTGCGTTGTAATTTAAAGGAATAAAATCCATAAAATTTAGAGATATTTATTATTAATTTACAATCTGAATACATAATTTGTTTGTGGTAAAATCTTCATTTGTGATTTCTTTAAAGGCAACTTTCAACGTAACAGTATCTTCGTAAATGAAATTTTCGTAGCTATTGTAGCTATTAGCCCCATTAAGTTGGAGCTTTATCTCAAATAGACAGGATTCTTACGTATAAACAAATAGAGTTTTGTAAAAACTATATCAACTTTTTTTCTAAAATATGCTTTTTGGAATATTCCATGCAAATTAAGAGTAAAAAATAAAAAAGAACAATGATATCATAACACCGGCAAATGAAATCAAACAATGAAAATCACGCTTAGTTTAGTTCCAAAAATTTGTTTATCATTAAAACTGCCAATTTTCATCATTTTCACGGTTTTTCGGAGTTTTCTCGAAATTTCGAGGGTGTAGGGGTCAAACTGACCTCGAATTTGGATTCAGCGGACCAAAATACGTACCCGTAGGTCGGTCCGGTCAAATGCACATTCTAGTTAATTTTTTTGTGTGCCGGTGTAATTAACCCTTACTAGGTACGACGTAATTGTAGAATTCAGAAGAATAGTTCACCGACAAATCTCATATATAATCTTGTTTATTAATTTATAACAAAAAGAGACGTTTTATTACAAAAGGATCAACATTTTATGCTGGAATACCGAAATGACAAGCGCGGACGTTGACAGCCGTGTTGCGAAGTAAACATAAAATGAGCTCATTTCGCAAAAATTTCGCATAAAATAATGAAATAATATATGAGACGGGAACAATGGACACTGAGCCGGTGCATAAATTATTGTAATCCGCGTGCGATCCGTGATTTTCACTTACACACGAATAAAAACATATAACAAATACTTAATTTTGCAAGATTAATGGCAGTTCACGGATTTGTTTCATTTTTATAAATGAGACATTACTAGTACTCATGAGTTTTTTTCTGAACAAGCATACTTGTATTTATAAACATATTGACTTTTTGTCTTTGTGCCTGTGGAGGGACGAGTGTCGGGTTCCTCCGACACAAAGGGAGTATCCTCCGACCAGGCGAGGTGATTATGCCTGGCGGGCCACAGCCCAACGGTTGATATTAGGTTGTTGTATATATGCTAATTGCCACGCGAATCTCTATTCCGCGTTACAGGATTAGTTACTTCGTAGTTCATTGGATTCATATGTTTTGTTCATACTTCGTAGTTCGGTGTATTTTCGCTAGATGGCGCTGTTGGATATTTTTCTTTGTACTGTCATGTGGAAGTCGCCACCGTGCCTTTCATCCTATGTTTATTGCTAACCCTATTTTAACTCAAACTAATACTACTAAGTGAGAAAGTCTCTCGTCAACTTCATAGTAGTATCGCTGCGTTGTATATATTTATTCTGCTTATATATAAATATTATTACATAAGGAATAAATATAAGCTATCTCAATCACAGTTAAAGATAAAAATAGATATACATCTACCACTATCTATCTTATATATTGCAATCCTAAACAAACAAATTCCATGTCATAAATCAAAATAGGCATTAAGATGGCGCTGATTAAATTTTACTGCCTTTTCTTTGAATCACAGATCATACAACATCATCTAAATCCATTTACCGTGCGAGGGTTAACTTCATAATGTCATACATTTAACATGTAAATGATAGACACTTTAGAGTGAAAGGTACAACAGACCCCGGGTCACATAGTTTCAAATGTACTTAGACATCGCATTATAAGGGTTAGAGCATGAATAAGTAAGAGATGCTTTACATCAATCAGTATTGAATGAGATGGATGTTTTGAATCATTATTTGAATTATATAATGGTTATTTTGAGAATCATTCATTATTTATTGTTTTTGAACGGACAACTTGTTGCTGTTACAACAAATCTTAGGCATGTGATTTTTTTTTTTAATAAGTAGCTTTAATACACAGTATTTTAAGGCGTCACAACATGCACTAATAGTAACACACAAAAAAATAGAATAATAATTTAACAAAAGTAAAATTAACAATTAAGTTATAAGTAATAACATTTAATAATGTAAATACATACAAGTTGAATACAAGGAGTATGGCGACCACCAGTTTTGGATTATAATCACGCTTTCCATCAGGCAGAGTAGAGTCACTTTCACAGCTAAGGTTTTAACAATCTCAAAACAGTTTTCTTGCAAATAATATACATAAAAAATAGATTAGACTCTATCATTTTTATTCCATTACTTTTTTTATTGTAAGGAGTATATGAAGTATTTAGTTTAAAAAAACGGTCTATGTAATCTGTTAGTTTGTCTTTGTTAGCCTACATCTTGCCATTGTTATAAATTAATTGTTTCTAATTAATTCTCACGTTTTTTTTTTATAACTTTTACATGTTTTTTTTCTATGAAATGCATCATTATACAGCCATAAACTAGGCCAGTCCTTAGAAAGGAGACTTTGGACTACCACTATGCCACGCTTTACAGTGATATTGTCCTGCATAATTTGTTTCATTAATCGTCTCTTAAGACAGCCATGATATGAATGGGGATGGTCACACTTTGGATAAGAATCACCACTACCCCTAAAATTCCCTAAAATAATCTAAGATTAAGAAATCTGTTCACATGGAGTTGGAGTGGTAGTAGAGTAGTTATAATTAGATATAAATTTTTTTTTCAAACATCGTATTAATGTATAAAGTCTGTACTGAATTGTAAAGTAAATAAAAAAAAAACATTCGAAATAAACTCCTAATTTAAAAAATATTCAGTCACGATCATAAACTAGTATTTAACTGGGTATTATTGCCATTACTTTGGCCTATAAAATATAAAAAGTGGCCGTAAGTAGTCAAACAAGAAAAATAATATACATTTTTCCCAATAATCTTAGCGAGCTTCATGCCAAGGGTGCCGAAACAATCTGTTGCTTAGTTACGGTGTCTGTCATGGTTACCATGTCTCAACAAAATAACATATTGTTGTTTATTTGGGAATTAAGAAATCGAAATATCGCAATCCTTGTTTCTACCGTACTTTGAACAAAAGAAAGAAAAGAGTAGAAGAACTTGACATAAATCATTTTTTTTAAAGTGTGGAAACCCCCTCGGACCGTCACCTATGCTAACCCGCCTGGTCGGTGTGGTATAGTAGCCCAAAAAATACTTTCTGTTGAACCTGGAACCTGAACCTAGAAGTTTCAGTATGTTCTTTTTTTAGCTTAAACTAAAAACTCGACTCTGCTTGATGGAAAGCTGGAGTAGAATCTAAGACTGATCTAAATGAGTATGGCGATCGTACTCATTGCCAATGCAAGCAATACAACATGGTGACCCACACTGTAGGGGCCTAGTGAAATACTATTTCACGCCTCGCTTAAAAGACCCGGACTTACAGTGGGAGGGCAATACGTGCGCTGGTAGTGAGTTCCAAGTTTTGACTGATTGGCACAGGAAGGAAAAGCCGAATCGTTCAGTTCGAGAGCTTATGTTATTCTATGCCACCGCCTCCTATGAACATTGCAATTAAACGTCATAATGGCGTTCGTGCCCTTTCAAACTTCTTCCACCGCTTCCAAGAGCTAAATAGAAGAGTATTGGGGCTCCAATAACATCACTCATTCAGAGCACGAAAGAATTGCTTGGCATTTGTTTTCTGCGAGGTTATGGTATCACTCTGGTCGAACTGTCTGCAGAAAGTAGTCTATTATCATTTAGTCAGTGACGTCTAACGCTTACCGACACACACAAATCCGATGAACGAAATTCGTAGATATAAACCAGATGGCAATCGGCTAAGTTACAAGGACTTGGATGGTGATGTACAGTAACGGCGCCAACTGGCTGATATAATCCGGCAGTGTCATAGTTACGTGTCCAACTTTGCCAATTGTTATAGAATTACGATACGTATTTAGCATATCTCTGAAATATTATTAATTTTTATTATTTATTAGGTTTGATTTAATGTAAACTTAATATTCTGTACTGTATATCATATTATAGATGTGAAAGTATGGCTAGATTATAGAACAGAATGGAAATTTTTATAGAGACTAAATATGGTCAACTAAACTTATAAACTTAAATATTATTCGTAAATTTACATTAAGTAAATTCACGACTACTGTGTCTGTACTCATATGGAATTAACATATTAAACTGCCTCGGTGGCGCAGCAGTAGTGAATGCGACTGCTGTGCTTGAGGTCTCAGGTTCGATTCCCGGGTTGGACCAAAGGTTTGTATGATCTGCAAATATTTGTTTCGAAGTTTGGGTGTTTTCTATGTATAATATGTATGTATTTACAAAAAAAAATATATAAGTATTCTATCAGTCAGTCTAGTTATCATAGCCCAAGCTCTGCTTAATTTGAAACTCGATGACGGTGTGTATCAAATGTCCGAAATATTTAAACAATCAGTCGATTTCTTTAAGTAGTGTGTAATCCTCTTAACCTTTTAATAACCACGTGTATATTGAGCGCGAAAAACGAACCTAATATCTGTTTTATAAAAACAAAACATCACCTTCTATTGTTTTCAATATTCTTCGATATTCAAGTCATGTTTCAAAACGATAAAATCCGTAGAGTAAAAGAATTAATAACAATTACTCAACGCTCTCCTACGTCCACGTTAGTAGGGTTCCACAAACTACTAATGAGATGTTTTTATCAAATAAATGAAATGGACATTAACAAAATTAATTATATCTTTTTATACATTTTTTAATATCACCAAACGTGAGTTATCTGACAACGATAAAATATTTCTTTCAGTCAGATACTGAACGTGGTATGTATAAATTTAACAATATATACATTATATAATTCTATCACTCCAAGCAATTCATTTGCACACAACCAGAAGGTTTAAAGGATTCAAAGGAAAGCAAAGGTCGGTTTGATGTATATTCAGTGGTTAAAACAGTATCCCTTTGAAAATAGGGTATACGCTCATACATTATCGCATGTATCCTGATAGTTTGATATTAAAATCACGTATTGTATATAATAGAGCCTCCAGAAGTGGCCACCTGCCGGCTGCTTTAATCTGAATATAAATTGTCTGTAATTAAAGTGGACTCGGACATGGGGGGAATAAATGCGGCCACTTGAAACAAAGCGTTCGAGTTTGGTCCAAAATGGAAGAGTTTAACGATTTTATTTGTTACTAAACTTGTTATATTTAGAAGTGTTTGTAGTATAAAATTAATCATTATTTCATGTATAAATGTGAATTCGTATTTAACAAATTAATATTAAAGACTATTTTTAGGCCTTGTTATGACTATTGAATTGAATACCAATCGATTAAATCAATATTTATAGAAATATAAATAATATAAATATTGAAAATAAAGCTAAGTGCCACATATTATAATTTAATTTAATGAAAGCCGTTATGGTATAATTCTGGTTCAGTTTATTCGCATTTAATCACATACATTATGCCTGACTAAATAAGTTGAATTCGTTTGACGAATAGTTATAACGAATATGAATTAAACTTTGACTAGAATGAATGCTATTGAATAAATATTATAATGGAATGATATTCTATATTGGAACGAAGTTCCTTACTTGGAGGCTTGGAGGGGATAGGGATTTCGCTGCGGGACCGAACTGAAAAAAATGTGATAGTAAAACCGTAAGTGGAAAAAGTGCGTGGAATAAATATGTGGAATAAATCTGTGGAAAAAAGTGCGTGGAATAAAGCCGTTAAATGAGACGTGCGCAGGCGCGAAAGCGCGTCATGTGTGCTATTTTATTATTTTAAGGAATTTATTATTTTATTTCCTAAAATACTGAATTTCCTAAATACTTTCTTGTACTTAAATAAAAACTAATCAGCAAAATTTAAGAGAAAAATCAAGAAAACCTACATAAAATTGAGCACGATTTTTTTTGCAAATTGTGTCGATTCCACATTATCCGAAGGAACTTCGTTCCTACCTGGTGTCCCACGACACCATTCATTTTTTTTAATAAATAAATACATAATTATTTTACTCATACTTCATTCTGTCCTAGTCACCACCTCCTTTAAACATGCTACCACTAATTCAAGATGCTTTTATCAGCTCACGTGGCTTTCTTTTCTTATAACTTAGACCATTCATATCTCAGTGAGCCCTTGTAATTCGAGCTCAAACGGCACCATATTTTTTCCAGAAGCTTTGTGGGTAATGGTACTAAATTCCGTGGTTCAAGTCACTTTAGAAAGTCTTTTTGATAGTGTTATTATTGTAGAAAGCACATGGAGCATTCGGCCTAATTTATAATAAGGTATAATTAGAAATTTTAAAAGTGCTTTTTTTTTTAATTTTGAAGCTCTATGTTATCATAGATGTTATCTTGTTTTAAAACTTTTACTTCCAATTCCATTACATATGGGCGAAATGATACTTTTCAAGTCTTATTTTTATTTTGCATGGAAGTCTTTTATAGATATTTTAACATGTCGGACTTTAGAGCTAGAAGGTGCTGGCATTTCTTAAGACGCACTCTCAGAAAAATACCGAATCAAACCACAGAGGTATTATTTTTTATGCTACTAGTGCGTTTCCACACTAAGTTCATATGGAATAGAATTTTCGTTCCCCATAAGCACAAACCCGTGAGTGACAAGTGAAGCCGTCTCTGAGGAGGTCAACAAAAGTAGGCCAGGGTGGCAGCGCGACGCGTTACAGAGCACACGCACCCTTTTCGGGGCAGAAAGGGAACACCGAGCTTGCCACTCAGGAGTAGGTCATCTGCATGCCGTAAATAGTCCGAAGTACGAGTACGTTGAGGTTCCAGGGATTTCCTTTCTAGGGTACGTATGGTTCCTCGACTCCGACTCTTCGACTTCGAGATAACCACCAGTAGCTGACTCCGATAACCTCACCTATACGGTGAAAAAAAACAAAAGAATTGTTTAATACTGACTCACTGTGAGATAGTGGTTTATAACTGCGGTCGAGCCGGCTCTTTTTTGTTAGTCGTGTTTCGTTGGTGATTACGAGACCCTAGGCCCATTGATGCAGGGGTGACAGTTATCGTGGTAACTATGTGAGCCTTACACTGTCACGATGACTGTCATGCCTTTTACGTCCCCAAGCGGGGCGTGAACAAGCATCTCACTAGGCCGCCATAGTGTGGGTCACCATACTGTATTGTCTGCATTTGCAATGAGTATGGTAACCACAGCACTTTAGTAGACACAACACACACAAGAGACACTTTAGTAGGCTCTTAAAATGGAAAAAAAATTATGACAAAGTATGACTCTCCTACGGTAAACCCATATTTATACCATAAGTTGAAGCTTTAAGTAATACATTAACACAAATCTTAAATCGAGTAGTAAACGTCAAGAAAACTTTTAAGAATGTTGGCTTTTTCTTGTCTACTCTTGTTCCACGTCCCAACCTAAATTGTTGTGGTGTTTGCAGTTTCATTTGAGATCGCAGACGCCGCGGCAATTTCGAGATGTAACATGTAAATCTTTGTGCTGCTATTTTAATCTTTAAGACAAATTTGAATATAATTTTTATGCATTTTTAAACTAACATTTTAATATTGATTTTGTCTCTTGCTATTTAATTTACATATTTTCTCTCAAATGGCCATTGCTTTTGTAAATTATTGCCTGAAAAAAAACCACCTTCAATAATAAAAAAAATCATCGTAAACTAAAATCGTACTTCGATAAGTAATTTAAAATTAATAAACGTAAACTTTGGACGATCTCATTATACTTCTTTGTAGAACATTTACAAGAAGTATGCCGTCTGTACGTCCTATGAGCCAAACAAATTTATCGATCAAATCGCTACGGGCGAAGTTAGTTCAGAACTTGGCCGTCTTACCATATTTTGTGCCATGTAACATTACCCTTTCGACTTCTTTCGGTAGAAAGTTGAAAATGAAAAATTGTTACTCCACCGTTGGGCGTGTTCTTAGATAACTTCACTTAATTCTTTCTGGGAAAAGAAAGAAGTTTGTGCCTAGTTATTGTTTGAATTTAAGAACTTGAGGATAAGATATTTCACAATAAATTTCATACAAATTGGCTAAGTAGTTTACCGAATACGGTATGGGCGTACGATTGGGTTCTGTGGGCTATTATTACCTGTTTTAAACAAGCAATGACTTCATGTTTGTATGTAATTCTAAAAAGTTTTAACATTAAATAGATTTTGTGCTCGAATATACTGACACAGCACTATGGTAAATAGACTATTGATAGTCATAATTATTTCTAAATACAGATATATTATAGATAAAAGATTGAATAGGTGGGAATCGAACCCACGGTTTTCGACTTGACAGTCAGATGCTGACAACTAGACCAACAGGTCAATATGTCTTATAATACCAATGTTAAATGCAATTTCTTCTGTTTTATTTTACAAAATGAAGTGTAAAAGTCTTATGATTGTGGGTTAAAAACTGACGTTCAGCCGTACCATAGTAGGCTTGAAGCCAACTCCAGAATTTTTTCCTGTAAACAAACCGTGAAGAATACCTTCTAAAATGTTCTTTAAACTAAAGTATTTTAAGAAAATGCATAGTAATGACAAAACCTGAATCAAAATGTAAAACGCTGTACTGGTGAAATATGAAAATATATGGTCGAGCCCTTTATTAAGCTGGAGTAAGTCCATTATCAGCAATAAATCAACAACAAACCATAATTTCTCATTACGTGGCGAATAATAAATCATTTAACTAGAAAACAGGGCGATTTAAGCTTACTACAAACGACTGGGTAGCGATTGCCGAAGGCTGTGTCGAGCCCCCGTCGATATTGTTATTTCATTAACATTTAAAATTTATGAAGCAAAGGGATACACTAAGCATATATACTTTTTAATTAAAAATATTTATCTATTGAAATTTCAAGTCGCTTAGATAGGATTATTTAATAATATCTATCTAAGATGCCAAGATCATTAAACAAAGTTGATCATCTATGCCACGAAGCAAAAGGCTTTATGTGTTTATCCAAAAACTTGGCCAAAACCTGACCAAATCTGCTTGACGGACGCCGGGAGATATCATCTTCAAAATCAACAAAACTTTAAATATCTGAGATATTTAAAATTTTGTGGATTTTCAAGATGGTGGCTTTTAAAATATATCACTAGATTTTGTTTATTTAGGTATATCCTAAGTTTATACCATGCAGATAAAGGCTAGCTCGTTAAAAATTAATTAATACCACAGAGTTCTGCGAACTAAAACCACGAATCCGAAACAGATGTAATTACACAACAGTGACAACGTTCAATTCGAATTTAAGCTAAGTATCAAATAAAGTCTATTCAAATATACAGCAACGAGACTAAAAATGAAATTGTAGTTCTATTTTCATGCAATTTCCAGGCGAATGGAACCGCGTAATAAACCTGTATACAATATATAAGCTTAATATATACAATGTGAGCCAACTTCATACGATTCATCAAATAGAATTTGTGACAGTGTATACACAAATATAAATGCACTCCGTCGTGAGATGCGACCTAGCGCATTACAGACACAGTACTCGCAATATTATCCATATAACATTGTGGCTCGGGCTTGTATCGGAAATAGTATCTACAGTTGCGCAGTATGTAAACACGCGGTAGGGCTGACTTGACTGCATTTAAATTTTATCTACCCACAACTTATTTCTTTTTTGTAGTTTTGTGACAGTAAATATCTTATGTTTAATTGGAAATGAATTAGGAAGCGTTAAATAAATATACTTGTGGTGTTTTATTAGTAGATTTAAAAAGAAATACAGCTTTTAACATTGAAAAAATAAGTGCACCTCGACTACGACGCACTAAAAGCTTTATTATTAGATTTATTGTTTATATCCCGGTAATTTGAAAAATGTTATGCCCAGGTGCTTTATAGCACAATTCATAAATCAAACAAATCAGACACCTTACCACTTAGAAAAAAATCACAGAATCCGTTTATCAATACGTCACTACTGAATGTGTACCGAGTATATACCGAACTCAAGGCGCGTGGGTATAACTCGCTTTTCGACCGCTTGTATGAAGAAATAATATTGTTAGCAAATATTACCGTGGTACAAGTAGTACGAAAATATGTTAGCATTTTGACATTTTAAATTGAGAACAAATACCACTTGAAAGTCTATTTTCTGGGTACACAAGTCTTCTCATTGTGTCCGCACACTTTTCATCCGTAAAGAGTTAAAGATTTCATTTTTCTTTTAATAGAAATAAACTATTAAGATAGTACTGTTACTCATAACTAAGTGCAATAGCAGATAGCTAGTAATACGCTTTTTTTTCTTAACAATAAACTGCTTTATTAATACGTTCCGTCTCAATACTTTGAAAATAACTTCGATCATAAGTTCTCAAACTCACAATTCATAAGGTCGTTTCGTTTGACTTCAACCCATCTTATGGTAAGGGTTATTGACGGACAAAAGCACTCAAGTACAAATTAACAAAAGAACTTGAATGTGAAAATAATACGATACTACTATGGATCCTCACAATTAGTATTAATTGTGTTTACTTTTCAATTCGATTGTATATTTTTTTCATGTTACTTGCATCAAAACTCCTTCATTTATAGACGGATTTATAAAATTTAAACGATTGATCATATTAAAATTGTTATTAAATGTAAAATATTTACTTACTAACTTTTTTTATCATCTTAACTTTGGTGGAAGCAATTGTTCGCAAGCCTTGTTTCGAAGCAAGCCTTCGCCCACTTAAACAATATCTCATAATATTAGGAATCACAGCAATCTTCTTTGCTTTGAAATTGCTTGTGATTACAGCAGCTCGTGTTGAGATCGTCGAGGTGTAATTTGCCATGCTGTCGGTATCTGCCTCGACTTGTTTGTAACGTTTGTTTTATATTAAAAACGGCCGCGGTATCTCCTTATATTGGGTTAAAATTTTTTAAAGTTTATGCATTCATTCGCATACGGTCACGTCTTTTGTGTTTTCAGTGATTTACTGATATGTGATATCAGTCAATGCTTAAGTTTTGCGTTTAAAAAAATATTACTCGCTATACAGGGTCTTATATAAAAGTTGGGACAAATTTTGAATAGTATAGTAGATATGAATAAGGTAAAGTGCTATGTTTTAAGTGACAACGTTAGACTTGAATGACTTCTATGGTTTCCTGTTAAAGGAAGCATAAAAAAAACTGAATAATTAACATCAATAATTCTTATGGATGTAGGTTTTTTTTTGTTCTAAAGTGAAGTTTTCCAAACCAGTAACAATCCGTTACAAAAACATTCGCTCACAAAACGCATAAAATACATTCTTTATTCAAAAATATAGAGGTTCGTAGTGGATCGTAGAGAAGTCCCAGTGGCGCCATCTGTCCTTTGTTGCAACGACGTGCACACCCTTGGGAGGTGTTTGTCAGTCTACGTTCGACGTATTGTAGTGTCACTGTTATACATGCATTAATAATAAGGTTGTTGAATACGGGTAAAGGATGTCATGTAACGGTATCCTAACTAAAACTATTTTAAATGGAATGGTTCAAATACATTTAAAAAAATTAATTTCTATTGTCGTATTGCTATATTTTTTGCAATTTATTTTATTTTTTTTAAATTTAAAAGAGAGTAGAGCCACGCTTACTGTAGGACAAAGAGGCCGGCTCGACCGGGGCAATACTAAAATCTTTCAAAACACCAACCAAAAGCATCCATGCTATCGTGTTTCGTTGGTGAGTGCGACCGGAGACCCATTGATGCAGAGGTGACAGCTATCGTGGTATGTAAGTGTGTGAGCCTCACACTGCCGTGATGACTTTTAATTCCCTAAATATCTTCAAACGGGACGTGAAAAAGCATCTCACTAGGCCGTCATTATGTGTATGGTCACCATACGGCATTGTTTGCATCCGCAATGAGTATGGTGACCCCTCTGGGGTTCTATTCATGCTTTCCATCAGGCAAAGTAGTGACTTTGACATATTTTTTTCTATATTGGATTTTTTCATTAATTTTAATATTTTCTTTCCAAACCTTTAAACCTCAAAGTAAAAGATAACGGAAATTTAATGACAAAATTAATCATCGGAAAAATATAGATAAAAATATATTTAGATTCAACTGCAATAAAACTGACAATTCACAAACTTAACGAATTTCGTATTTCTGTCAATTGTTGGCCAAAATCTCAACATTCGAACAGAAACTTTACTAAATTTGTTTGATTGTGTTATCCGACAAGCGTAAATCCTTGAAACATGAAATGATATTCACCAGAATTGTCAGAGAACTCGGAGAAGTTTGGTCTCCGCCACAGAACACAAAAAATATTGTTCTCAAAGTTGCAAATCTTATAAAGGCTCTGTCTGATCACTTTAACAATTGTACGTGACTGTACTTGTCAATAATGTTAAAACAAAGTATAATAAATATTATCAGTGACAATGAAATTATGAACAAAGCTGAACTTACTTTAAAACTGACCCTTTCAAAAAACATGTAAATAGAATTGTATTTGACAAAGACTTCACGACAAAAAAATTGATACATAATACTTAAAATATTTCATCATCATCATCATCATCATCATCATCAACAGCCTTTAAGAGTCCGCTACTGGACATTGACCTCTCCTTAAAAAGGAGGTTATTATGTATAATAGTATTATATTATTATTATATGTTACTCATTATTTGTTTATAATACATATCTGTATTTATTTAATAAAATTGAAGATTGTTCAAATCTTGACTGAGCTACGGAACTGATATCCTTATATCACTAATTGAGAAACAATTAATTGGATCATTATGATCTTTAATGATAATTTAGCTTTATCTATTATATTTATCTAAGGCATGACTTGTAAAAGTGTTTACGAAAATTTTTTTCACAAATATATGTCTTTGAACTTCAACTTTCTATTGTAACTACGTTTTTAGGTATTTTAATAGATATCACGTATTCTTAACATTTTGAGTATATGGGTAGCTAAACTTCTGAGTATATTCAAATCCGTACAGAGATGCACACACCCGCATTTGAAATGTCATAATTTGATACCAATTAATAACAGGCAACCATATTGCTGTCAACTGAAAATATTTTAGAAATTAAATAATAAATAAATAGAAAAAAAATACCACAAAAAGTAGACAGAAAACTGGAGTGAGATACTATATGATACGGGAAATATGAACTGTTGGAAATCAAGAAGTTCAGAGTCCCTTTTTGTTGTCTAAAATTCGAATCGAAATCGATCTAACTGATCGAACTCTATAATAAAATAGCAATAACAAAAGAAAATTCTCTTAATACCTACTTCGAAAAAGCCAATACTCAAGTGTCGTTCCTGTACTCCAGTAATTCATATTCCGATACTACGTCAATTTATTCCCTTACCTACAATCCATATTTCGTTCCGAAGATTGGAAAAAAATTTAAACATTCCATAATTCGAGCACCTACCTAATAAGACTCTTATGTCTCGGATCTCATTAATAATCTTCAGGGCACATGTACAATTTTCTTTTTTATTGACTCAAAAGAACGCGTCACTGAATAAATTGAATTCAGTACAAGGAGCATGAGAAAAAGATATTTTGCTTGCAAGGTATTCATTAAAAAATCAAGCATGTTTTGATCCACATTCAAGCGGTTTCTGCAGTTTGCTCTTGTTCGTAGAGAGCTCTCGAGACAGCCGTCTGCAAGACACTAACGGAGTACGGTGTTTAGTGTCTCACACTCAGTGTTATGAGATCTTAAGCTTTAATTAGTTCACAGCTTGGATTTTGTGTTGATATGCATAAATGGGTGAATGTAGACGATATTATGCAATTCTGGGTTTTGAATAGAAAATCTGTGTCGCAGTGAGTTAAAATTGAGTCAGAGTGCTTTTTTATAATAAACCTTATAGATAAGATACTTGTATTTTGTGTCACACGTTTCTATATCACTATGGACAGTTTATTATGTGAAACTATGTGTGATGTTTAAGAAAAAAAACGTTGAATTAGGAACTATTCTGATATAATTTGATTCCCAACGCCTCGTACACCTGATTAGTTCACCTGGGTGGACTGTGGGAGCTTACTTGAAAACTTGGTACACCTTAGAAATGGACTATGGGTACTGCTTTAAATTGTATTATCTATAGTTCACTGCAGAGGTGGACTATGGCAGATTTGAAAATATTATTCCCACGGGACACCTTAGAGGTTGGTTATGGGTACTGTTAGAAATTGTATTATCTATAATTCACTGGAGGTGTTCACGGAAATTTCAAAAATATTAAGACCCTTGGTTCTCTTTGATTCTAACACTGATGATTTAGCTATAAGACAGTATGAAAATAAGATAGAAAACTTAACACTCGAAATAAACTCACTTTATTTTTTATTCGTTTCATATTTGAAAACATTAATCATCACCATCATCAACAGCCTTTTATAGTCCACAGTCGGGTTGGAATAGGGTTTGTTTCAAGTTTTCTTTCTCTTTGTAATGATGTTGTCTTGCATACTTTGTTCCCTTAGTCGCCTTTTACGACACCCACGGGATGTATGTATTCTTAATCCGTCACCACACGGACAAAAATGATAAAAAACATTAATAGTTCGCTTATACTCAAGATTTAAATTCATAATAATAAATTACATTCATAATAACAAAATTCATAATAATCCATGTTAATTATTTTTCTTACCAGTGTAGTCAGCGGGGTATAGTAGACCAAAACCTCCTTGCCTATGGCCTACGTCTAAAAGTGGACTGTGAAAGTCAGTTAATGATTCTTATTATCAATATTTTCAGTTTGATCATAAATATAAACAATTCAAGGCTTGTAAAGTCTACCTTTTCTAAATTATTTTTATATGACTCGCAATTAATTTTAACTCGATTATCAGCGCTTATAGACACACTCAGACTCAAGTGTTATAAACGGATCTAATCTCAATATTCTCACAAACGTAATATTACTGGCTATTAAAGCAAGCTGGTCGAGAATGAAGTTCTCTATAGAATATTTAAGAAGAAGAAGAAAGTACTAACATACTTTTAAGACTAACATAAACTAAACTAATAAATCTTATATAGGCTTGGGTCCAGCCAGTTGCTAGGTCGAGTCAAGGTCGCACTCCTGTAACTCGTACGTGTACAAAATATGCATACAAATAGTACACATCCCAAACGAGTAGGAAGTTTTCTAAAACTTTGCTTTACTTACGTAACAAAAATAAAGAACTGTCATCTAATATTGAAGTATATAAATCGAATCCACTCCAGCTAAGTTTCAACGAAAATACTTTTCCGTTGCTTATGGATACACTGCAGTGCAAAAAAAACATGTACAATTTAGTCTAAAAGAAATTCTTTCAGTCTATCTTATCTCTTCTAATTCGACTGTACGGATGCCGTAGTGGTTTAAGTGGTCACTTCAGCACTTTCTACGTATTCAAACTCACACTGAGTTTTGTGGGATCAAACCCAATATGAAACAACTCGTTGTGTGATCCACATGTTGTTTTGGTTCTGGGTGTTTTTTGTGTCTGCTTCATATGTTTGTAAGGTCCTGAAATCTACAAACACAGAAATAGATCGAAATTATTCCTGGAATATAAATCTAAAAGCATAGAAAAAAATTAAGAAAGTCTGGCATTTTTATTTATCCGTAAGACCATACGTTTTAAATATAAACGATCATCAGTTACTATAACATAACGTAACATAAAGTCACGCGTATTTCCCAAAGGAGGCAGAGACAATTGATCTCCACTTTCTGCAGTCCTGACACACCTCTTTTGCTTATTCCACATTCATCAATCGCTGTATGCATGGTCGTCGATGCCTGGTACTTTTTACATGGCCCTTCTTCAGAACATCACTAATTCGATCGGTAAATGTTCGCCGTGGTCTACCTCTGCCGACACTTCTATTCACACTATATTCCTGACTCTGCCACTTACATTCACACCACACATAGTACCGATAGATCGTCAATCATCATTTTTCGTGAATAAGAGCGTGAACTTTTTCGTAGATCGATAATAATCGTTATCACCCTTTTTCGCCTTTTAAGTTACGGAGCTTTAATTTTACCAAAATTTTATCGATTTTTTTATGAAAGTTTATTAAACCCTTACTGTTTAATAAACCAATAGAAGTTATTTATTTATTCATAAGCTGTTTTACTTTTATACTCTCTCCAAAGTAGTTTTGTTGTATTAATATTTTTCAACAAAAGAAAGTCCCTCCATGAAATTACTAGAAAACAAAAGATATTTTAAAACATTTTCTTACGTACATTACTTGGGATGTGGTTGACAATTTAAATTATCGTTGTAGTTGGTAGTTGTGTACTTCAGCGTCTATAAATCCTGCCTCAGTACCCAGTAAAATAGCCCTCAACTTTGACGTGAAGTACTTTCTTCTTTTAATGTACTTTTGGAACATAAAAAGCTTATTATTCTTACAACGGGATATAAAGTAACACTTGGAAACTTGAATACATTTTTATACTTGCACCAATGGTCGTTATAAACACAACCGTTCAAACTTGGTAATCTTTTACCGTGGTTTATTGACCTTCGTAACTCTATCAGTAATATTGTTGTTAAATACGTGAACGGCTTTCGCTTGACCGTCAATGATTTCTTTGTAGACAAATTTGTGTCTATCTTGTAGTGCTGTCGTGGTACTAAAGAGAGTATTCACTACAGTTCATTGTTATCTCATAGTATTCAATTAATTTGAATATTTTTTTATTTTAGTGTATATGATCCATTTGTTAATACATAAATAATAGTTGCATTCAATATTGTTGAAACAAACATGTTGTTGAAGTCTTATTCAAAAATATTGACTGTGAAAAAGCATTTCGTATCGGATACATTTTTTTTGTACAGTTTAGTAAACAGAAGCATTGCAAATACATTTTAATATATTGGAACATCATTAAAATTGATAATAAAAATTGTTTACCAATTATTTGTGTCCTTATCTGTACAATATGTTCCGCTAAGCTACTTCCTCCTTGAAGTAACTCTGCTCTTACGAAATGTTGAAACTTTGTTCCAAGTGTGTATGTATTTGGGTCAGGTCTAACAAGATGAGGGGTTTCTTTAATATCATGTTCTCGGCCTGACAAGTACATGCTTGTACCTTTATTACGGCACATATTTGAAGTCTTCAACTTGAACCTTTGAACAGTTGTGCAGAATTACGCGATGTATTCTGTATTTTCTAGAAATTCATTTTTTTTCGGTAAATTTTGTAGTTACAACGTGGCACTCTAGCCTTGACTTGCAATTGCTTTATTAATATATGAACTTTAACAAGTTCACAGTTTCGTATACAATTTAACGTACAATTAAATACAAACCACATATTGAGAACCATAAAAAAGTATGACGTATTTTCCAAGTCAAATTTTTAAAAGTCATTTCAAAATCAAAGCTATGATTTTTGTGGTGAAAAGCATTTCACCACAAAACAAAGTATGAATACAATTTATTGAAATACGTAGTAAAATTTTAATTGCGTCATAAAGTTCTATGTAGATATAAAACGATCATTATAACGTACCTAATTGAAATGTTGTTATATAATATAATAATTATGTTTTTATTATCATTGATTTTAGTAAACCAGCCCTTCTACCTACCCACCTTCACCGATCATATGTCGCGGTAAAAGTACCGTATATCACGCCAGTAGTCACATCAGAGAGCTACACATTACGCATTAATCTTTTTAAATGGTCCACAGGCACTTCAAGAAGATTAAAGCTTCTCTTAAAACCTAGATATTTTTAAATATCCCAATATTCACTACAGAAGCAAATTCAGGAATTCCTTCGGCGCGGCTTTCTCTGTTAGAAAAACTTCTTGTATTGTTGTGGTATCTATGGTTACATATGCAAAATTGTTTATTTAAAATTGTTAAGATGAAAATTATGAAAAACAAAATTTCCCTTATTTTTTATATAGATTTCAAATGTACAATATTATACTAATCATAATTGTACAGGTATACTGTAACTTGTGACACTGGCACTAAAATTCTAATGTTTCGTTTGATAAAAGCTCAGTCAAGTGCTTAAAAGAATTTACATAATATTCGATTCTTATGGAGAAATGTGGTACTCCATAGCATAACCCTCAAAAAGTCTACAGAACCAAAGCTGAAAAATAAATTTACATATCATCCATTAAAATTTACCCAGTTAAGACCCCGAACTAGTTATACACCTTTTCAAAATAAATTCCCAATTCAGTACTCGGCATACAAAACACCGTTTCACAAAGGAAATAAAAGATCTTTTCATATAACACTTGTGCGCGTGATTGTACCTATCTACGGCACTGTGAACGCGTCTCATGGGTAATGAAAAGAAGTGTCCCTTGTAACAGAAAAGCTTATATTACCTACCGCTTTAGTTGGCTTAAAAAAAGAGAGAAAATTAAACACGTTCGGGAAATCTTAGAGTTAAAACGTAGCAGCGGGACCTACGATCTAAGCGGAGATTTTTGTATTACTTTCATTGCTTGAGGGTATGTGTGTGGAGTTAAGTACAATAGTACTGTAATGTCATCCAGTTCAATGAGTTATATAGATATTATATCTCTAATCGTATCTATATCTATATAGGTACGTTAAAAGTTTGCCTATACGGTTCAACAAGTAAAGTTCGTTCGTCAAATTTTGTTATAGTTTAGTCTAACCGTTGCAGAGCCATGCTTTGAAAAATATAGACCGCTACATCAAAGTGATACCATAACCCCGTACAGAACTTAATTCTTGTCTGGGTGACGTGACCGGAGACCTCCCCACTCCATCATTTCCTCAAATTGTTAAAAAAGGATCTCAACGGGCGGCAACGCCTTTTCATTTGAGTTGAAGGTGTCATTGTGGCGTTACTCGCCATCAGGTGTATTCTTTTATATGAAAAATATATATAACCTAAATTATTTCAATTTGTGAATTTTACAAACACAAACTCACATAACTCAAACAACATTTCCTTCAGAGATGAGCAGAGACGATAGAACGCAACGCTCTACGAGCCTAACATACAGACTCACTCAATACACACCTTCAAAAATAGAACATGCTTTTTTTCACTATCTCGCACCAAAAATAACTTTTAAGAGTAATAAAATACCATAAACAATTGAATCAGTCTCCGAAGTGATTGACTTCACATGAAACATTTTTGGGATACAATTTCCTCATTCTTTTCCCTCTTAGGGCTGAATGGCCTTACTGCTAAGCTTGTTTATTGATAAGCGTGTGCTCTATGGTCGACCCTTGTATACTTACGTAACAATCAAAAAGTTAATATTAGTTTTAGTATGACTACTTATCCCTACTAATATTATAACTGTCTGTCTATTACACTTTTAGGGCTGAATCAATAAACCGATTTTAATGAAATTTGGTTTGGAAGTACTTTGATTCTTGGGCAAAATAGCTTATGTCCTACGAGCCATTTTTAACCTGATAACCGATATACGAATACGCGGTACTGTAAACAAAAGCTGCAATAAAATGTAAATAAATTAAGTTTGTAACAAATACTGATTTTAGATTTTCATTCGTGTTGCTTACAAAAAAAAAATTCATCTCTTCAACTCAAAAAGTGCGCTTCTGCTTTAAGGTAGCAATACAACAATTTTAGTAGTATAACATTGTAAGTACAACAAATTAAAAAGCACTTGAGAAACGGAACAGGTACAAATGCTCACCAAACACGCTTTGATTTTTTTTTATAAAAGCCTACCAAAGTGACTCTATTCTGCCTGATGGAAAGCATGAATAGAATGCAAGAGCGGTGGTCGCCATACTCACTGCGAATGAACACAGTGCAGTATGGCGACCCACGCTATGGCGCTATGGCGGCCTAGTGCAATGCTTTTTCACGCTCCGCTTAAAAGACACGGGATCGTAGTAGGAAGGAGACACGTGCGCTAATAATGAGTTTCAGACTTCTACTGATTTCCACAGGAAGGAAGAGCCGAACCGTTTAGTACTGGAGCGTATGTCTACCATGTCATTGATTGTAATAAAAACGACATCTGACAAATTCCAATGTGTATAACTGCCCTTCACTGTATATTTCCAAGAAGGTCGTTACCCCGAGAAGAGCATTAACTAAATAACAGGAAATGTTTCATACATTTTCACAATTACAATATCATAACGCCGTCTTTCTCCTCGTGTCAAATATAAGACAGAAAAAAATACAAGGAAACATAAAAATCATTTTACCTTTGACATACGTTATTCTAATAAAATAATACATATTCACTGGCACGTACAGAGAGCCTACATTATCCAATTTATTCCACCAGCCAGTACAAAGTCAATGAGCCGGTATATCGGTACAGCGACAATCAACTTATTCTCGTAAGAAAATATTTCGATGTTTGATGTCTAAATGTATTTCCCGCAGAAGTAAATAAAAACAGAAAAAGCGATAGGTAGAGTATGAGATATTTCATTTCAAGCATATAACGTATTTAGAATCAAATCAATCCGGGTTTATCTGTAGTTCGTGGTTGTCGGGTTAAATTTTTACTACTATTATCGTGGGAATACACGCTTCGGTAGTGGATACGGTATAGGCCGTATGGATCAGAGTAATAATCTCACAGAAAATCAGTTATGAGCAAGTTTTTCCTTTTTTTCAATACCCAACTCGACGGTCATCATTCTAGCAAGGACACTCAAGGGGCTGTAAAAAACTTTGGATCTTGAGTTGCAAGTGCATGTTGTTGTTGTGTCAATGGGCAGCGGAAGTTGCTAACTACTAGGTGCAAAGGGTCTTTAAATAAAATATTGTAAAAGCAAATGTATGCACGGATAGATGTTTTTTAATCAGTCATGCTAAAAGTTTAAGCGATAAGTTAAAAAGTAAATTGTATCGGAAGCCGCGCTTCAAAGCTTCTTCTATGTACATTTAGTAATAGAACTTTACGAATTTTACTCTATGAGTGGGATGTTAAAAATAAAAATGTTATTTACCCTTAAGAAGTGTAGTTCATGCTGAATATTGATATTACTTTTAAACGATATCTTCAAATAAAATACATATCATCATCATCATTATCATCAACATTCTTTTACAGTCCACTGCTGGACATAGACCTCTCCTTAGCAAGGAGGTTTTCACCCACACTGGCCAGACGGGTTAGAATAGGGTTTGTTTCAAGTTTTCCTTCTCTTTGTAATGATATTTTCCTGAATAGTTTCTTCCCTTACTCGCCTCTTACGACACCCACGGGATGAACAGGGGTGGTAACACTATGTATTTTTAATCCGTCACCACAGAAACAAAAAAAAAATATAATACATATATATTAATATATTTTCAAATAATTTAAATGTAAATGACAAAAAGTTATCAAAGAACGATGATATTTTTGAATAATTTAATAGGATATTGTCTTTTATACTAATACTAGCAACGCGTCTCGGCTTCACACGGCAATCTTTGAAATTACAAAGTTTCTCTATTATCTACATTACATATAAACTTTCCTCTTAAATCACCCCTCTATTGGTGAAAACCGCACACAATCCGTTGCATAATTTAAAGATCTAAGCGTACATGTAATAATTGTTACATTCATTCATTGATTTAATATTATTTCACATTTTTGCGGGTAGTTAAGTAAAAACAGTGGTTAATTAGGTAGCGGTCGGTGTCTAACGTGCTAGAGTGAGACAACCTGCCATTCGAATGCGAACGTTGAAGTCTGAATGAAACACGGTGATAAATTTTAACGAAATAATCTAGTAAAATGGGGATAATATACTATATATATATTGTTGTTACTGCTTGTTTTTTTAAAGTCCTTCTGAGCGTTTTTCATAATAAAATGTAACTGTAAAATTTATATCATTAGCAAACACTGAACAATAGTTAAATAATAACGTTCAAATTTAATTCTAAATAAATCCTTTTATTAAACTACATCTCACACACGGCAGTCTGATCACAAGGTAGGCAAAGTCTGTACTATTTTTTGGTTTAAATATTTATTCTTATTAAGAATTATGATACAGTTCATTCAACATGAGAATATAATTAAAACTTATACGTCAATATATTTAACTTGAGAGCATACATAAAAGCGGTGGTAATATAATAATCTCTTCGACTATTACCTCACTGTCACAACGTCGAGCGAAGACAGACATCATACTACACAGATATAAGATTTGAGTGTACCCAACTAGAAGTGACTGTGTTAGTGTAAGTTAGTGAACTTGAAGTGATTGTTTAGTAGTTCAAAACAGTGATTTATAATATTTTTTAATTTATTTTATTTTTTTAAATTTAAATGTTTGTTGGTCATTAAGTAAACAATTATTTATAGTCTTTGATAACATGATATTTTAGTTGTTTTTTTTTTTAAATTGATTGTTTGCGATTCTGTTATATCTTTAGAAAGCCTGTTGCATAACTGCTCACCTTCATATACAAGTTTTTTTTTGAGTCTTTTGAACATCTCCTTTTAGCGAAGCTTGTTTTTGTATGTATATTCCCAGTAGATACGTTACACACTAATAATCAGATTTGGTATAGGCAAGTCTTAATTTACTATGTAAATAAAACATACACACGTAAATATGTAAATAAAACGTAATGTACATAAAACGTATACGTTTTCAGTAGGCTTTAGATAATCAAAATGTAAAGGGACCTTAGTTAGATTATTTTGAGCTCTTGGCTGTAAGTTAAGCTAGTTTTAAATGCTATACCCCAAATAATATATATACTCTATTGGATAATCGATAATTTTAATACACGTAAATTTTAGTCTAAGGTCGACTGGTAGAAAATGCCTACGGCATTGAGTCCATTTTTGTCACTTTTCCCTTTCAAATTGAACTCTTAAATTTCCCGTCTAATTTCTCAAATCCTTAATGTACGACGATAGACTTGTCTCTAGCGTGAGTGACACTCATATTATTATATATCTACATTTTAATACATCATTTTTGCTTGTTTTAATTTTTTTTTTTTTTATACCACGACGGTGGCAAACAAGCATACGGCCCGCCTGATGGTAAGCAGTTACCGCAGCCTATGAACGCCTGCGGCACCAGGGGCATCACGTGCGCGTTGCCGATAAATAAATGATCCAAACAGATATTTTGCCAATTTCAAATATACTGTTTGAGTTTTAGAGGAAATGGAGACATGTTCTCTTCTAAAGTGAAAGGAAGTAAAATCTAGCAACTGAAGATGTATCATTTCTTTTTCTAGAACAATCAACTCGGATAATGTTCTTGAGTTGTAGAGAATTTCAACAACGTCCAATTAACTTAAATATACCCAAAATGCTGTGAATTCTGACAGACAATATAAAGTCCGGAAAATGTTCACGCCTTTTCTCGTTAACGGATGAACGTAAAATTTGATTATTTTCTCACACATATATTTTGTGTGAAAAAAAATCTCATTTTATAAAAGAATTTAATTAATCTTTTCATCAATTTCATTACATAGGTTATTATTACTGCTAAAAACAGTTAAATTTTAACTGTCCCGTGGTCTCCACAAGGGAGTCGTTACTAACCTTAACATATGTAGTTGAATGTACTGATAGTTTTCTAATTAAAAAAACCTTAAGAAGAGATATATTTTGCTGTGTAAAATTCAGATGTTAGCACCATTTTCAACACATTGCTTAAAAAAAAATAAGCCACACGTGTGTTACCTTGTTAAGAAGGACGTTTCTATAATCGTCAAATGTCAGATTTAAAGTTTGAATGTCACAAAATGACTTGACAAACATTTGAAAATATAGTATTTATAATATTCATAAACCAATAATTTATCTTCATAAGAATCATTTATACATTGCAATATCGCCATTAACTTGAGCGGTGACCACAAGGTGTTTGCCGTCATACCAAAACCTGTCAGCTTCCCGGATTATGGTCCGGACAACCTTCCAACATAGTCCAGACCTAAGCCTCACAACCGATGTTCTTAACTTGAAATATTTTGGCGGCTGGGCACATTAATTCCTCGGACTTTGGGAATATCCGACCCTAATCTAGAATATGTCCAAAATGCAATTTTGTTTATAAGTGGCTAACTGCAAATTTTAATATGGCATACGAATAATTGATTTTCGATGGACAAAAAGTTATGGTTAAGTTGTAATCACTGATGAAAAAGCAATTGTCGAAATGTAAATCATGTAAAATAAATGTAATCATAATAATGGGCTTAATGACCCATTAAATTTTTCGAGACAACCAAAAATAAGATAAGAAACTGCAATTTTTTAATGGCGGTCAACCACTTACTTATACCCCAGTCCATGATGGGGTGTGGTTCGTTTCCGTTCCTTCAAGATAAAAAATATGAAGAGTTACAAATTTCTCATGTATACGAAATGCCCATGGATTAGTTGATCAAAACTAGCAACAACAAAATATTTTTGTTTTCAGTTAACAAAAAATACTTTTGTGCTAAGTAATATCAACGATTTCATAAAATCTGTGATATGATCACTGATTTCTCATCTTAGGTAAAAAGCCGATAGCCCTTTTCTAAGGACCTATGTCCAGCAGTAAACTGTTAAAGACTGTTGATGATGATAATTTTGAAATTACTCAAAGGAGTCTAACTTATAATAACTATCAAAATGCGTGTAAAAGCAATTTAATATGATTTAACTAATCAGGAAGCTTCTTGTAATTGTAATTTTCATTAGAGCGGTAATATGGATTACAATAACTACTGATGCTTATGTTACACGGTAAATTACCTGGTATTTGTTTACAGTATACGAAATGAGAAATGAGATTGAATGGGGAACACGTGTGGTTGCGGTCTTAAATTTCAAATTTAATAATTTAACCTAATTTTAATCACGTTATTGAATATTATGTACCATTATTAATCATAAAATAACACTGATTACTTAGAAGAGTTGTTATCTACTTAAAGTATATCTATTTTCAGTATTATAAACAATCTCGATTTTCCATTTTAAAATTGTTAGTATATTTACCTCTCCAAAGCTTTTCTTCTCTGAACTAGACCTTACTAAGTTAAACGTTTTGAAATGATTACCAGCTTCCAATTTACCGGAGGGAAATCAGGAAAATGCTTATAGTGGGGTGCCTGGTGATTGTTACGCTAGATTTTTGCAAAGTTGTAGTGAATGAATCTTCGAAATATAAAGATATTCGGAATTTAAAAACTAGGAATCTCAAACAAAAGTAAAATCATGTATATCATCAGCTAAGTGCTATGTGCTATGCAGTAAAGGCACCGCATGTAGTAACACCGAGCTACTCGCAAACATTTAATTTTATACTCAAACATTTTCTAACCTCTTTTTAGAAAATAATGTGGGTGATCGCAGTATTACACAAGGTTTATTAATATTTAAGATATGTAAGTACCGAGTTGTATACGTACAGTGTGTTTGTTATTATGGCTGAGAATCTTCGAGTCGTGGAATTAACGCATGCCGCACAAGCTTTCGTCTCAGCAACTGTGTGTTTATATGAAAATTTTCGCTACGAAATTTTCAAATTACGCAGCGCAGACAATCTTGTATAATATCTTGAATAACATATATTGGTAGCAAGCTTAGTTGGTTCGCGAAGTTTAAGTAAGGCTTTACTTTTGTAGGGCTGTTTGAATTTTGATGACAACAACGCTTAATAGACATTATATATACATACACGAATAATATACAGAGATATTTAAAGGTTTTGTACAGATAACAGTTCCACAGAAAGAGATTAAATAGTATCCATGTCCTATGAAACTTAATTTTTAAACACATGCACAACATAGATCAATAATATATATGTGTGAAATATAATATGTAATACATTATTTTTATTAAAATATTATCAGATGAAATTCTTTAAATGTATGTATACGTTATATATACGGAAATTGTTGAAAATGTAAAAAGTGATCGAATATACAATATATCAAATCGTATCCTACGTGTTCCTCATACATAGATAAATATCACAATAGTAAATATAAGTTACTACACTCTCACAGAAGACCAACCTAAAGCGACAGCATCTGTGCTTTTGTGTTTCGTTGGTGAGCGCCAGAACGGAGGCCCATTTCGTGGTAAATGTGTGTATTTTACACTGCCACGATGACTGTCATGCCTTTTACGTCCCCAAGCGGAGTGTGAAAGCATCTCACTAAGCCGCCATAGTTTGAGTCACCATACTGCATTGTCTGCATTTACAATGAGTATGGCGACTACAATTCTTAGGTTTTATTCTTGCCTTCCATGAGGCAGAGTAGAGTCATTTTTTAGGCTCCTTAAAAAAACAGGAAAAGAAGAAAGGAAAGAATACAAATCGGGACTAATCTAGACTAATCTAAACGTGGAAGTACCAGAACCTTACGATGTTAATATAAGGGTAATTATGAATTTTGTGTTCGTGAAATAAGCTTGTGTGTATCGCGGTTACTGTATTCCGGAGATAGCGTTATTAAACTTAAATTTATGAATTTGAAGTAAGAGCATTGGCGGTGTGTAATTGAGGTTTATTCAATCAGCTTAAGTATTAGTGTAGACTTATGTACCTTTATTGATGTGTTTGAAGCTTTTAAACAATGCGGTGTGAAGCAAAATAGGCTGCGGTAGAATATTTAGTAAGTATTATCCGTTAGTTTAATTAATTTTCAAATTAAATTATTAATTTATTCTGAATACATGTGTAACTTTTATCTTTTTAAATATTTTTATCGCAAATAAGTCCGAGTGCACAGCAAAACTTTGTGTACAAATTATTATATTACAGTTTAAAGCTAGTTATATAGATTTAAATGACAATGGTGACCAAAAATATTTAAGGGAAAGATGTGAACAAGCACATTTTAAGATTGGAAATTGATATTTATCTCGATATATCGATACCTGAATCTAAGGCTGAATTAAGACTTCATACGAGTATACATAATATTTTGCTTTTACAATTGTAAAAAAGCAGTAATATACACCTGCGTTATTTCCAGACCAATACGACATTCTAGAGAAGAGCATACTTCTAACTCAAAGACCGGCAACGATCTCGGTACTTTTAAATTGTAGCTGTCCAAGAGCAACGATAATTACTTACCAGCAGGTTGCCCGCCTGCCCCTCTATATCCTATAAAACACGGTAAATACAAAGAAAATCCAGTTGTCACAAATGGTGTTAAAATGAAATATATATAGCATGTTATAACCAAGCACGTGAATTCGTCACTTGCGTGTAATCCTGTTGTCAAGAGCCCGAAAATTGCTCTCAGACGCGCTTATTGTCAAGATTTGAACTACCGGCCATTGTGTAGAATGACTTCCCAACTTACTGTGATGTTGTGTTTGAACGCTTTCGAGCTTACAGGCGAGTAAAATTTATTTTAGAAAACTTTTCTAAAACATTATAAGTGTTATTACTTGCAATATGTACTCTAAAGAAAAGTAACAAAATAGTAATTAATTTGTAACGTTTTTCCTATTATTTTCCATACCATTCGGGTCTCATCTCAAATAAAATGAGTAATAAGAAAGTGTATTTCGTAATTGATAATGTATTTACTACTTTCAATACGAATAGTATTGCCACGTATTTTGAAACTATTATAGAAACAGTCTTTTTTTTCTTATTTCATAATGTTTGTTTAAAAACTAAATATTTATAAATATAAAAAAGTTTATATTTTTGAGAAATGTAAGTATAGATCTGGTAATAATAAAATATTATATAATTAATAGTACTCTCGACTTAAGTCAAGTCTGCCAATAATGACCAGGGAAGTCGTCTGTTGACAATTAATAAATGACACGAAAGCTTGTTGTTCGGTCCAGAGATTAATAATAATAATAATAGACGAACCTTACTGCGTACCGTGTTAGGCTAGCCTCTCTGTTTCAGGAGTTTGAACCAACCATCAACGTTTCAGCACAACGTTTATCGGATCAAGTACGAGCTATACAGCGCTGTCACCTGCTGGATGATACAGTACTTGAGAGGATACGCTCTGACATAAGGAAAAGCTTTACTATCCACTCTTCGTCACACACTGCGGTGGCCAATAGCACACCTCAGCTGCCATCAGGTATTAAAGATGTTGATGAACTAGTGGAGAGTGAAGTTATATCCGTAAGTACCCAATGTAACGATAAGATAAGGAGTGCTTTGGAGGATGCGATTCACAAATACCGATTTGTAAATATTAATAGTAGACCACGGTTATGCCGTTTGCCCATTCATAAACGTAATTTAGCGCTTGTGGGTGCCCTGGATTCGTTATTATCAGATTATTTTGATAATAGCGAAGATCTCAGTGATACACATTCTATTTTATATTGTGCGGCTATTGCAGTTTGTCGAGTAGTTGGTGTTAAATTAATTGAACGTGTCAGTACTACTCGACCCAAAAATGCTGTACCAGCTTGGCAGTATAGAATTGAACGTCGTATTGCTGAGACTAGGACACTCATCGCTAAATTAACATGTTTTCAAAGTGGAAATACACGACCAAGAGTCATGCGCTTTGTGAAGCAGGCATTCTTGGGGACTACCATTAGTCCTCAACAATACATGTCCTGTGTCACAGAGCGCATAGACTTTCTAAAGCAGAAAGTTTATGCATGGGCAAATAGGATAAGACGTTATAAAAAACGAGTTGATCGGTATAATCAGAATCGAATGTTCCAAAGGAATGAGAAATGGGTTTATCGGAAATGTGAGGAACCGAATCCATGTGTGAGTGATGGGCATTTTCCGGATGAAATTACAACTAATTCATTTTGGCGTAACATCTGGTCAGTGCCTGTCACTCATACAGAAGGTGATTGGTTGGAGGATGTCAAACGCTCGTGTGAGTCTATAACAGCTATGGAACCCATTACTATTAATAAAGATGATGTAAGTTGTGCAGTCCGTTCATTACCGAATTGGAAAACACCTGGTCCAGACGGACTGCACAACTTTTGGCTTAAGTGGTTCCGAAGCTCACATGCGTGTTTGGCATCACAATTCCAAGCAGCTTTGGATTCTGGTTCATTACCACAGTTTTTAACCACTGGTGTAACCCATTTACTCTTTAAATCTGGTGGTGCTATGGATCCCAAAAATTTTAGACCTATAACTTGTTTACCGACTACATATAAACTTCTAACATCTATTTTGAGACTCAAAATTACTACACACATAAATAATAATTCGGTACTCTCTATTTCTCAAAATAGATGTAGAAGTGGGGCCCGTGGCACTAAAGAGCTCCTTATCATAGACAGGACCATTAGCCAACAGGTACGTCGTAGTCGTAAGAACCTGGCGACATGTTGAATAGACTATAAGAAGGCTTATGACTCACTTCCACATACATGGCTTTTGAAGGTGCTAGAGTTGTATAAAATTGATGCAACTCTGTGCACTTTCTTAAAGTCGTGTATGAGTCAATGGAGCACAACACTTCGCTATCCAGGATGTCGGCAGACTGCGATAAATGACATACTTATAAAGATCGAGCGAGGTATATTTCAAGGTGACAGCCTGAGTCCCTTGTGGTTTTGTCTAGCTTTGAACCCTCTCAGTACTCTGTTAGAGGGTTCAGGGTTGGGCTATCGGTTGCAGAAAGATGATCAAGTTATATCTCACCTTCTTTATATGGATGATTTGAAATTACTGGCCTCCACAAAATTACAATTGATGGCGTTATTAAGGGTCACTGAAAACTTTAGTAATTCTATCAAAATGGAATTTGGTGTAGACAAGTGTGCAGTCATGCATGTAAAGAAGGGCGTGATTGTGGAATCTGAAGGAATAGAACTTTCAGATTCAACAAAACTCAGATCTCTGTCTGCCACTGAAACTTGTAAGTATCTAGGTTTTTCACAGTCCTTGCGAATATCAGAATCTGGCGTGAAACAAATGTTGCAGGAACGTTTCTTTGGTCGCCTAAAAAAAGTACTTAAAAGTCTTTTATCGGGCGGTAACAAGGTGCGAGCCTGTAACAGTTGGGTCATGCCGGTTCTGATGTATTCCTTTGGTGTACTTAGATGGACTCAGACCGAATTAGATGCCCTTGACAGGAGAGTCTGTACATTGCTGACTGCATTCCGCATGCACCACCCACGTTCATCGGTTATGAGATTGTATATTCCGCGAAAGTTTGGAGGTCGTGGTCTATTAAATATCAAGACTCTACACAATCGCGAGATATACAATCTCAGAGAATATTTTCTACAGACGAATGTGGGAGTGCATCGTAATGTAGTTGCAGTGGATACTGGTTTTACCCCGCTCGCTCTGGCTAAAGAGAATTGGCGCAAACCTGTAGTACTTAGTACTACTGATCGCAAGGAAGTATGGAAGGGTAAAGAACTTCATAGTCGATTTTATCGGGCCCTACACGGGTCTGATATAGACTTTAAAGCGTCGACGTCTTGGCTACGGTATGGTGATTTCTTCGGAGAAACCGAAGGTTTTGTTTGTGCAATTATGGACGAAGTTATCATGACGAATAACTACCGGAAATATATTCTGAAAGATAGTACGGTTGACATTCGTCGGGCGTGCCACCGTCCTGGAGAATCTATTAGGCATATTATTTCTGGTTGTTCTCGTCTTGCTAATGGTGAGTATTTGCACAGGCACAATCAAGTAGCCAGGATTCTACACCAACAACTTGCCCTTAAATACCAACTTGTCAATTTTGAAGTGCCTTACTACAGGTATGTGCCCGACCCAGTTCTCGAGAACGGTCGTGCTACGTTATATTGGGATCGATCTATTATCACAGATAGGACTATTGTTGCCAATAAGCCTGATATTGTGGTGATAGATCGATTAGAGCGCCGCGCAATGATTGTCGATATCGCCGTTCCTCATGACGAAAATCTCGTGAAAGTTGAAAAAGAAAAACAATTAAAGTATTTGGATCTGTCTCACGAGATTGCCGACATGTGGAATGTGGATTCGGTGATCATTGTTCCGATAATCATATCTGTTCACAGATTGATAGCCAAGAGCCTCGACCAACACTGTAAGAGGCTCACGTTAGAAGGTTGGATCAAAGGTCTGATGCAGAAGGCAGTCCTCCTTGACACGGCCCGTATTGTGAGGAGGTTTCTGTCTCTGGAGCCCTAACCACCGGTATCTTGGTCCCTGTACCCGATGTCGGTGGTCTACTATTTTTTATATTTTTAAATATGTATTTTTTATTTTTTTATATATTTAAAAATGTAATCAATATGTGTATTTATATGTAATAAAGAGAATAATAATAGAAACCTCTATTTTTAGTTCGTTCCGATTTCTAGTGATTCTAGTTTCTTTTATTTGTAAAATCTAAGGCAAAATTTCTTAGATCTTTAATATGTACACCTTTTTATTATAGTTTACGCTTTGTTTTATTAAAATACTTTTATTTATATATAAATTCATAGGTATGTTTTGATATGCGTATAACTTCTCCAGCCTTAACTAACAATATGTTTAATTCTCGATTTCTATTAATACAAATGTCTAAGTCAAAAGTGTTTAGGTATTTAATGTTAATATTTTTATATATTTTTTGCAAAAAAATGTGTCAACACAATTTTATTCGCAAGTTCACCATTATTCTTTAAGTAGTAATGTCTACTTAAAAAATGAAGTCTTTAGTTATTGACAGCATATTAGCATGGTTAAGTAAGGTTACCTATACAATATCATAAAGTATTTCGTGCTTTTAATTTTTTAAATAAAACAGCATAAAGGCAAGCAAATTTATTTATTTCTGAGATGCTGGCTTGCCATCAAAAATGCCGTAAAGCCGCCATTCTCTAAGTGTGTTCCGCGGAACCCTAGGGTTCCGCGACATCCCTGTAGGGGTTCCGCAAGAATTTAGAAAAAATTCCAAACACCTCTCTCTGGTCGACCGTTCTGACGCGGCGTATCACGATTCACGAGGCGCAGCCGACCTTAGTCACCTCGTACAATTTTACTATGCCGCCACCGCGGATATCTACTTGTGAGCGCGAGTCCCTTTGATAAAAGCGCGCGAGTCCCTTTGATAAAAGCCGCCCCTGAGATTAACAATAATTGTAAACAAGCTACTTTCGGCTCTAATTTTAAAACGTAAAGTCGAAATTGTTTACACAGTATTTTTTGTATTTCTATTTTTATTTCGGCTTGTTATTTATCAAAGGCGCCGACTCGAGTATTTTTGAGAATGTTCGAGATCTGGCTAGGACTATAAAAGCGGCGATCGCGCCTCGACGCTTAGTTAGTCGACGATTAGTGTTCGGAGTGATTAGTACCTACTTGCTAGAAACAAAGTGTTTAGTGTTCTACTGCTGTATTCTGATTGTACATTTCTTCTTTGGACTAAACTCTTTTACGCAGTAACGATCGTGCGTTATTTTGACCCCACCATCCTGACATGTAACATTATTAATAAAGAAGAATGGAACGTTGGCTTACAGGCGTTAAACGTGTTGCAACAACATCTTCTAACGAAGCCGAATGTTCAAAATCAGATCGCGCGGAGTATACAGCAATTACCGATCCAGACGATTATGCAACGACGTCAAGTTCCACGGTTTCAAAGGCGAAAAAAAGGAAGTATGATGAATCATATATCAATTTCGGATTTGTTGATTCCAACGGCTCACCTCTCTGCATGTTATGTAGTAAACTGCTTCCTAATAGTTCCATGGCACCTGCCAAGTTGCGCCGGCATTTAGAAACTGTACACCCCGAGTCTAAAGACAAAAATAAAGAATTTTTTGTACGTAAAAAAGAACAGTTATTGGAAAGTCAAAAAACTATGATGCATGTAACCCAAACTATCAATGAAAAGGCCACAGAGGCATCATATTTAGTTAGCTATCGCATTGCACAAGCAGGTGAAGCGCACACTATCGCTGAGAATTTAATAAAACCATGTGTGTTAGACATAACAAAATGTATGCTCGATGAAAAATCTGCAAAGCATGTTTCTACTGTGCCGCTATCAAACGATACTGTTTCACGGCGAATTCATGATCTGGCAAGCTACGTCAAACAAGAATTAGTTACACGTCTACAAGAAACACGATTCGTCTTGCAAATAGATGAGTCTACTGATGTCGCTGGTCTGGCTATCTTGCTGGTTATCGTGAGATATCCATATGAAAGTTCTTTGGAAGAAGATATGCTTATGTGTTCACCGCTGCCCACAAAAACTACCGGAGAAGAAATTTTTAATAAAATAAATATATTTTTTGGGGAAAATAATCTCAGTTGGAACAATTGCATTGACATTTGTACAGATGGGGCCAAGGCGATGACGGGTATTACAGCAGGACTAGTGTCACGAATAAAAAATAAAGCGCCTAATTGTAGTTCCAGCCATTGTATCCTGCATAGACAAGCACTTGCGATGAAGCAAATGCCGTCAAATCTAAAATTAGTTATGGAAGAAGCGGTAAAAATAATTAATTTTATCAAAACACGACCACTACAATCCCGATTGTTCTCATTATTGTGTGAAGATTATGGCAGCAAACATAAAACACTGCTGCTCCATACAGAAGTGCGATGGCTGTCTAGGGGTAAAACTTTAACAAGGCTATTTGAACTTAGAGCCGAGTTACAAATGTTTCCTTCAGATACTGCTTTTAATTTGAAAGACCGTTTGTATGATAAAACTTGGTTGTTCCGACTGTCTTTTATGGCGGATATCTTTCAAAAACTGAACGAATTAAATGTATCATTGCAAGGTAAACAGACAACAGTGTTCCAGGCCTGTGATAAAATAACTGCCTTCAAAAGAAAATTAGATTTTTGGATTATTTGCGTTGGAAAGAGAGAAATAGAAAGCTTTACCTCACTCAATGAGTTTGTTAGCGATAACGATTCAGAAATGTTTCAAGATGATGTATTTGAGGAATTGGTCAAATATCTCACTTCGATGCGCGCATCTTTTGAGAAGTATTTTCCCGAAGAACAAAATACAAAAATGAAACTGAATTCATGGATTCATAATCCTTTTTTACCCAACTTACAAAAGCCCGAAAGTATGTCAAACGAGATATATGAATCTCTTTTAGATATGTCATCAGACACAAGTATGGAGGTACTGTTCAAAACGACGCCTCTCAACGATTTTTGGTGCAGAATTCGTGATGAATCTCCAATGCTTGCCAAAATGGCTCTGAATATTCTTCTCCCGTTCCCAACAACATATTTGTGCGAAACAGGATTCTCAACCTATGCAGCTACGAAAACAAAATACCGCAATAGACTGGACGCCGAACCTGATATGAGACTTCAACTGTCCTCTATCAAACCTGATATCAACCAATTGATGAAAAATAAAAAACAGTTTCATACCTCCCATTAGATTTTTTTTCTTTTTTAATAACTTCTATTATTATACTTGTTATGTAAGTAAGTAATAACTAACTGTTACATTGTACTTTTATTATGCTTATTAATAAAGAATACACTTTTAAAAACTATTGTTTTATTATAGGGTTCCGTCAAGTATTTCGCTTTCCAAAAGGGTTCCGTCACCAAAAAAGATTGAGAACCGCTGCCGTAAAGTATTTCATACAGTTAACAATGTTCTCGTTTCTTTCGAGAACATTGTTTACTTCAGCTAAATGTTTTTTTTTATCATTTCATAGAATAGTAATCTTATTTATACTCTTGCATTATTTCCACAAAAAAAATGCTAATTGCATTTTAAGTAATTTACTTTACTACGAATTATATAATAAGCTTAAAATCATTGAATAGTAGAGAGGAGATTGGAACATTAAACATTACTAACCTTCAATTATAAGTTTACAAGTTTAACTCACGGTCAAGTCCACTCTTCTGTTTAAACAGGATAGGTGGGTTAGACAGCAAATGGCCACATTTTTCGAGCACATTACCTGTATATGTACATGTGTTTGTGATGGTACACTTTGAGCGGTCCCGGCGTCATAGCCGCAACATATTGTGTGACATATCTTATTGTTGGTTTACTTATTATTCAGCTGACGACATTTGAATTGAACATGCGTTGAAATTTAGGACGTTATGCTTGTGGGGAGAACGTCACTTTTTAGTGTTTTAATATTCAAAGCGCTGAATTTTTTAATAGTTTTCAGTTTATTCATACATTTAAACATTATTTATCCAAGAACAAACTAAAAGTTTAATACTTTAAATACCGTCAAACACTGCCGGTGTTTGACGGTATTTATATAACGGTATTATAATAATTTGTTGAAGTTGTGATGTTGAATAACTAACAAATTTTCTAATGAAATCATCTTTCAAACAGTAAAAAAAAATAAGAACTTATGGATTATAACACTAAAGGCGCTTTGTTTGTCTTCAAAATTACAAGGTTACAAATGATAATTATAATGACTTTACCTTACTATTTGCAAAATATACTATCGTGACTTGATAAAACGTATGTAAACTCACAAAGGTGAAACTCACAAATACTTAGCGTTGAGACTTTTTACTGACAATCATGTATTCAATAGAGCCTTCCAAGTTGATTTTACAATAAGTACTATGAGACTCTTGTTTTCCTCGTTCCTTCATTAGACTTAATACGGCAAACGCCAAACTCGGTGTTAACGGTTTAGAAATATTTATATGACACCAACTCCTAGTTTGGAATCAGACAGCCGAAAAAAAAAATATTAGAGTAGTAACCAATAACTTAAATAAATATCAACCTCTCTACTCCAATACTTGTAGTGCAAAAGTCATGTATTAGGTTTCACACACAGATACATATGCAATGATACAAAGTCTATGTTTGGAAGAATATATATTTTTGTGGTTTAACCAAAAATTTCAGGCCCAAAGGACAGGACACGTTTCAAAATAACTAACTTCAAATTACCGTTTATTACAATCTAAAACATTACAGTTACAAAAAATGTTACGTTTATAGTATTTAACTAGGAGTAACAAAGTATTACTCCTAGGCTAGGCTTTGCCATTTTAACTTCACTAAAAACGTTATATCACTGAAGCCAAACAGAATCTTATGATAAGAAAACATTGCACATAATTGAGTCATTTTATAAGTGCCCATTAAATATATATAGTATTTATAATCGAAATAATATCGATATCATTCATATATCACCGTATGTATTGATTCAGTGAGGCTTCAATTTCCTCAATTTCCTGTATATTTTGCATTCAAACTACATTAAAGTGATCCTTGATTTATGACCGACTCTCGTGAAAATGAACAAATTATAAAATGCGATGTCTGAACTTTCCGTTGCAATTTTTTTTTTTTCCATATTCAATGATTAACAAATTTGATACTGCGACATATAAATCGTGATATCGTATAGGGGATGATGATATCGAAATTCACGTAAATATATTATTTAATCAAGTCGAGAAGCTCTTAAGCCTATTCAGGTTTCGTAAGCATATTACACCAGTGTCAGATGTCTCGGGTAATGGGAAGCCCAGGCGACGAAATTCTCGACGTTGGATTAGGTGATCAGGCAACGCGAGCTCCTTTCTCAAATCAACTTGTATTTGCAAATTTGGGGGCCTGTATTGATGTGGTTTGACCCTAATTAAAAGTTAATCGAATAACACTTGAAATTGACAAACCTGATCGGTTTTGTAAACTAATACCTTATCTTGTCAATGATTTGAAATAATGTGTAACAAAAAGTACTATTAGTTTACTAATTCTAGCCAAGTTTCAAACAGTATTAAACAGTGAAATGATAATTAAGGCATACTCATGCATTTATATTACATTATATATTATTAAAACTTACAGATTACAGACTGCAATAATTACTAGACCTATTGGTCTACCTATATCTATCTATATATGGTTACTAGACCTATTGGTCTAGTAATTCGTACTGATGACTCTTACCAAACCTAAACTATAGATCGTGAAGAAATTTCACAAAAACAATATAATATTGAAGTAAGTTATTGCTTTCTATGACGTTCTATTTGTAACAGGAGTAGCACTCCTGCACAAGGGATTCCGTAATCGATTCCAGAGCAATGACAACATTTGTAGCCATGAATATTTTATTAACGTCGATGTACGTGCTTCTACGAAGGTGAGTTCTCTAACATTTATGTACGCATTAAGATGTTTAAGAACGCATAGTACAAAAATTACATATACAGCATAAGAAAATCTGTTTACCCACATGTTGCTCGTTACAGGTTTGCATCTAGCTCATGTAAGTAAATCGTATATAGGGGGATTTATAGAAAAATATACTAACAGAAATCCTCTTGTGTACTAAAATTAATATTTCTTTATACATGTTATTTTTCTCTGAAGAAGTGATAATTTCTTTATAAGTGTTTGCTATATAAATCTCCATACAATAAACGACATAAAATGTCAATATGTTTGAAAACAGATTATATCGAAATGTGCTTTTGATGTCTAAAATGATGAATACTGGTATATTTAGAGACACATTCTATATGCGAATAAATTTTAATATAAAACAAGTATCTACGTGTGACCCTGTCTTTATTATAAAATTTATTGGAATATTGGAGTGTCCTTCTGTGTTATTAAGTCAGAATTTGATACTTGACAACATAATATGATAAAATTTAAGCATAAATCAATATAGGGATCTCTCACCTTTTTAACACTCGCAAACATGTGGGTGACGTGTTTTTAGGTATTTTTGTGGGTGTATTCAAAGTATTTTATCTACAACTTCTTTACAGTCAAACGACTGGGCTAATTTTGATAAAATTTGGTATGGAGATAGCTACCTGGACTAACACGTAATCTGCTTTTTGTAGTAGTCCTATGGCATGAGCAACGAATTGTAATATACTTGATAAGCTACGAGTACCACTGCGGAGCGCAATTAGTATACAACAAGTATAATGAGTTAAAATTATAAAATTATTATTCAACTATATAATTTTATTAACACAAGGACCAATCTCATTATACAAATTTCATGCGTTTGCAAATAAGAATAAATTAGAAAATATTGATAGTTAAAAAAATGTTTTTGGAAAAACAGTAATTTAATTTAGTAAATGGCAATATAGCATAGAGAGCCAACTATTTTTTTTCACCTCCAACTATATGAAAAGTAAGTATTATATTGCCCAAGCTTAAAAGTTTCTTTGCCCTTTATCGTGTTACGGTGGTCTGGGACATAGCGACGCTCGTTAATTCTTCAATAGTACTCAAGTTCGGACATGCAGAGTACAATAGTAAGTAGGCAACCATATACGTTGGAAGACCACAATGTTTCCCCTCCTAACAGCGTCTAGAACTGGGCACAATGCGAATACGTTGCCCCTAACTGTTTTATTATACACTACTGGAAAAAATTAAAGGATCAAAAAAAAATTCCAAATTTTTGGGCAGTTTTCAACAGACTGTAACTTCGAGAGAAATAGTCTTACAGAAAATAAAAAAAAAGAAAATTGTAGCTCCAAGTGTCTAGTTTTTGGATTTGAACTTTAAAATTTTATAGCCTCCGCGGTTTTTGAATAATCGTAGAAAAACCAGCAACAAAAAAGTTTTTAAAAATTTTTTAGTTTTTTTTTTTGGTCTACGGACGTGGAAAAAATTTTTTTAGCTTAACCACTATAAAGATCGGATACCTTGTTTACTTAGCTTCAATTTGTTTTTTTATACACTCTGATACGCCCAAAGGCCAAGCCAACAAAAAAAGGGCTTTTGGTGGTTTTTTGGAAAATCAAGCGCTGGATCGAAAATATTGAGGAAACCACTAATGTTAAGTGTGCCTTTTACAGTTCAATATGTCTACAAAAACTCCACAAAAAACCAAATTAATCTAGCCAGCTGTGTTTTTGTTTCACTCGATCGAATTTTTGAAAAAATGAAAGGATCACGTTTTTTGTTCTGAATGCTCATAATTTTTAAAATGAGAGAAAAAAACTTGTTTTTCCGAGCTTTCCCCACATTTTTGTTCCAGAAAGTGCTTAAATTGAAAAAAAAGGAAATTCAAAAAAAAAAAAATTCTTTTGAGAAGTTTAATAAAATAATTATAATTATCGCCGGTATTAGCGCTACCAAACGTACCACGTGGAGGTAGCGCGGTCGAAGAATTTACGCTTCTGTGTGTGTGTGTGTGTGTATGTATGTGTGTGTGTGTGTGTGTGTGTGTGTGTGTGTGTGTTTGTGTGTGTGTGTGTGTGTGTGTGTGTGTGTGTGTGTGTGTGTGTGTGTGTGTGTGTGTGTGTGTGTGTGTGTGATTGTGTGTGTGTGTAGTATTTCAGGCGAATTGAGAACCGGTGGCTCGTCAGTTCCACCGTATTTAATGACTCCAAACTCATGTTCTAAGGATTTTTGTTTATTTAATACGGGGTATTACCACCTCTGTTTTCAATAACGGCTTTCAAACGTTCAGCCATGTTAATGCAGACGATAATTTGAGGCTGCGGAATGGTAAAAATAATTTAAAACGGAAAAACAAGTTTTTTTCTCTCATTTTAAAAATTATGAGCATTCAGAGCAAAAAACGTGATCCTTTCATTTTTTCAAAAATTCGATCGAGTGAAACAAAAACACAGCTGGCTAGATTAATTTGGTTTTTTGTGGGGTTTTTGTGGACATATTGAACTGTAAAAGGCACACTTAACATTAGTGGTTTCCTCAATATTTTCGATCCAGCGCTTGATTTTCCAAAAAACCACCAAAAGCCCTTTTTTTGTTGCATTTTCAAATTCATGTGACAAAAAGAAAAAATTTTTTTCGGAAAAACAATGGCCAGTTGTTAAGCATCATTTATTCATGTTCTTGAAACCTACCTTTAAATTTCTGTGCAATCATTGGTTGCTCAGATATCGATAATCAACGACAAAAGGATCTTTTTCCATTTGAAAACCGATATCTGGGCGAGAAGTGGGCGTATCAGAGTGTATACAAAAACAAATTGAAGCTAAGTAAACAAGGTATCCGATCTTTATAGTGGTTAAGTTAAAAAAAATTTTTGCCACGTCCGTAGACTAAAAAAAAAACTAAAAAATTTTTAAAAACTTTTTTGTTGCTGGTTTTTCTACGATTATTCAAAAACCGCGGAGGCTATAAAATTTTAAAGTTCAAATCCAAAAACTAGACACTTGGAGCTACAATTTTCTTTTTTTTTATTTTCTGTAAGACTATTTCTCTCGAAGTTACGGCCTGTTGAAAACTGCCCAAAAATTTGGAATTTTTTTTTAATCCTTTAATTTTTTCCAGTAGTGTATATACAATTAGTGACTAAAAATAATAAAGTATTTATGACTTTACACATTTCTACTTAGAAATATACGGCTTTAGATAAATGGTAGCAAGTAAAGCTTCGCTGTGAGAGTGTCAAAAGTTTGAAAGTAGTTTAAGTGATGGTATTCCTCAATTATTGTATACTCTATTACCTGCCTGTTGTTTATTCCTCGCTTCGATTGAGTAATAATAAAATATCATATCTTTTTAAATAGTTGATCAACGACCTATTACAAATTCAGAGCAGGTTTTACAATAGTTTGAGTATGGAACGTGAATCGATTGAACCGATCAATCGAGTCAGGTTTATGATTTAATCTAGATTATTTCTTCGTTAGAATAAAATCTTTTTTCGAATTTCCTAAAATTCGAATCTAATTAATTGAATTAAACACATGCTGACACATGGATAATATAACGGTGCCGTGCACATTCACGATCAATCGCTACAATATCAATGGGCAAAAATCTATGCCTACCTACCGTCCTAATAGCATAACCTTTTAAAATATGTATAATATTGAAATCTTAAGTGATTTATGAAACTAAAGTGTACTCGCACCTGTCGTAAAAGAAATTGAATTGAGCTCAAAATGAAACTCGAATATTTGCCCTTTCAGTCTAATTAAATATCATAAACACAGTTACAATCTAAAAAATAAATAAGAAAAAGTTTTATTTCGTAAATAAAAATCGAAATGCAATTATACGAATAGGGAAACTCAAGAAAAGTTGTGTTCGGAGCGCTATCCAGTTGTAATGGGTATCTATATCAAAGGGCGGAATCGGGATAACTTAATTTCTCCTTTATTGAGTAACGACTATGTTAGGAAAGCGGAACTGACGAGAGATCTATCCCACAGTACCGCTTTATTTCCCCAAATGTGATATGTGTGTGATTCTCTCACATATATGTGTGTTGTGTATAAAGATGTGATTATATTTTACGGCCGTGTTAACAAACAATTTTCACTTTATTCATAAAGATTTGCAATCTCTGTGAGTGGCATGAAAGTAAAATTTTGTTACTTGCTTATTTAGTTTTAAAAAATATATATCAAGGCTATTATGACCACAAATGTTTTCACTACCACAAAATTAAATTAAATTGGAATATAGACGATGTTTAGACTCAAAAAGCTTGTAAAAAGTCATTACATAATGCACAGGAATGCCTTATAATATTATGTTTATTTTAATGTTTGATTTTTGTTGAAATTTACTCTATTATTAATATCATTTAGTTAGTGTATTCCCAATTCATGATTTTTAGTAAAAACACACCTATTCGTTTTTTTAAAAATCAATTTTTATCAAAATGTAATTCTCTATATCTTTTAAAAGTTTATATGTCGGCTACGTCGAGCTTTAAAACTGAACCTTTTACATGTCGATAAAACGGCCATCACCATGAAGGATTATTGAATTCATTCCTCTTAATGTCAAAGTGGTCTTTTATTTGACGTCGGAGGATTGAAAGGCCGCCATACTACGAGTACATACGACATGTAATCACAGTCAATCGAATCGTATTCTGTGGAACGTATCACGTTTCAACTCCATTATTTTTTATTTCTAGTCATCATTATTAAATTTTTCAATTAAAATACAAATGTTAGTAATGCCAATAAAGGTTCTTAACTTCGCTATGAACGATGTTGAACTTGATCCATTTATATTTTAAATTCATTTAAAATTTATAGAAAAACTTAGAAAGCTGAGCTATAAAAAAACAGAATTTTACTCTTCTTGAAAGTCAACCCTTTATGGAAAAGTTTTTAAATTCCTTAAGTTTTTTATTAGAACATTCAAAAAGCAAGTATCAAACAAACTTAAAATAAACAAGAATCTTCGGCTAGGCTCAAAACAGTCGGAATCTAATATAACTTACGTTGCAATATATTACAATTTGTGGGTAGTCTGGGAGCGAACAGCGTAATTAATATCAAGTTTGCGATAAATTTATGACGGTGCACAGCCCGCAGCTTTTATTAAGGAAATTTAAACCTTACTGCTACTGTTTGAAAGTGCTTTTCAATAGGTTGTTAAATGAAACGATCGCTTTTGTGGACTTGGAACGCAGAGGTGAGAGATTTTTTATATTGCAAACTGACTTTTATGGTTATTTTATGTTCCTGAAGTGTTGATTCAGTATTTTACTACACATTTTCATACAACTTAAATCGAATTTTACTATGTTAACTGCGTTAACTTAATGAAAGGTCGTCAGTGATATTACGACGTAGGATTTAAGAGTTTATTAACTCCTCTAAATAAGATATAATTTTGCACGCAAAATTAATGTGACTTCTATATCTTACCACCAATTTATTATTAGCAGATTGGATACATAACATTTTATTATTTAAAACGATTTTTTTTTACATATAGAATAACTGATTTAGTGTCATCTATTTTTTAAATTTTTCTTTTTTTATTTCGTCACCATCAATAGCCTAGAATAGTCTGGTACTGGATATAGGCCTATCCATAGAAATCAGGTTTACAGAACTTTGGTTTTTTCAATGTATTTACCCAGTAAAAAATGCAGTCCACAAATAAAGTACACCACTTTTTATTCAGTTTGTTCCCAGTATAAGAGAATGTATAGCAGTTGGTCGTTATCTCGAAGAGCTTTAGTATAATAACGGTTCTGCAACATCACCTAAACCTGTCACATAATATGAACAAAACATTGTCTTTAAACTTTCTTGTAATCTCTGTATAGTGTGGTGCAAGTTAAGCTCCTGGCAATTTTATCAGACATGCAAGTCCCTGATAAACTTGATAAAAAAGTGTCTAGTTATGTAGTAGAGATGTGATATAAAAGAGATATAATAATAATAAAGATGCAAAGGTCTATATTTATTTTTTCTTGAATTGGCCAACAGGTCGTACGTACTAGCAAACGACAAAATATTTATCTTTGGATTACACAAACTTAAGCTTTTCTTAATTTAAACTTAAAAGTATGATTCTCATAGTACATTAACACAATGAAAAAAGGACTTTTTGCTTTTTGTCTTATATTTTATATGAGACACTTAAAGCAAAACCTTTGGTTCCATAACACTATCTTTTTACTAAACTCTGAAATCACTTATCAAAATATAAACCATTTTATTCATGGACGATATTAAAAATATGGGAAACGGTGTACCTGCTGTATTGCGGTATAAAGTAATACTCGCTGCACCCACTAACTTGGACCACGTCCAGACGTCATCTTCTTGCAAAAATAATTTACCACAATCATATTGCAACCGCTTGCCGCTTATGAACGGTGCTTAGGAATAATATCTGGGTTGCTATGCATGCGTTAACATGTCTGCATTTTTTCTACAACTGAAAGCTAAATTTTAAGACTTTTATCCGTTCCTATAATAAACATAACTTAAAATATCTACCTCAATACCTCTATAATCTGCAATAAAATGCAAAGTTAAGTCATTATCCTTAACTTTCTGCAAACTATATTTTCTTTTTAAATCTTACAGTTTCTCCTTATCAGCTCATATTTCTATATCATAAGAATTGCTAACCCCTAAGTTAATACGTCCATTCATATTTAGGCATTACATATAGATAATTTAATACATCCAAATTTATTTTAGTACATAAAGTGTATCAACAATCATCATTATCTCCGCCGAAAGATGTCCACTACTGGACTTATGCCTCCCGAAAGTCTCACCACAACAACTCAAAAACAAACAATCAAATTATCTTGCTCGAAAACGTGATTCTTATTTGATGTTGTAAGAAGGTCGTGGTGCGTTGTTTGAGGAGCCAAACATAAAGCATGTATAAAGTCGTAAAAACAGCAGAGAATGCCTCAATAAAAACCAAAAATAACATGTTAAAATTTTGCAAGAACCCTACCCAAAATAATTAAAGAGCAAAGAACATGAAATCATTTCCAGTCCGGCCAACATTATGTAAATTATATGCTCTCGAACGTGTAACTAGGGCGTACTTAAATAATAATTACGTTGGGTTATGTTGGGATACAAATCATGTAGTACATAGACTAGGGTCTGGTGGTTTAACATAAGTTTATTATTATTAATGCCCAAGGAAACCGACAATCACTTGGGATTGGAACAACGGAAGGTTACTCGTATTAAACCTCGTAAGATATCATAGCAGAACACTACGGGCCCTACTAAGGATATTAAGCTAAATTAATGCTGTAAAGAGGATACGACTGTATTCCGTTCGAGAGAAATTTGGAAGTGATGTCTGATCTTTAGTTATGACAGTAGTTTGCAACTTGTTGAATTATACTTTAACGTGGGATAATTTTATCTTAAATGAATCGAGATCACTTGCATTTCATAGATGCTGCTTCTAATTTAAATGATAGAGATGCCTATTTCAGTTCTTATTTATGAAAGAATTACTGTTTTACGTTCGGATATACCTGACTAATTTCAAACTAGACGGAGGATTTTCAAGGAATGTTATTGTACGATAGTTATGGATTGTTTTTTTTTTAATGTATTTTCATTACAATGAAATCCATTTGAAATTTTGTAGATTCACCTTTTCTCGTATAATTGTAGCTCGAATTCAATGTTGCTTATAAATCGTTACTGCGCCAATTAAATAATTTAATTTTGTTTTGAAATAGACACCCAATATTGGTAAACACAACTTAAATTCATAATTTTACAGAAGTTAAATACAATCTCGATAGAATCGAAAGATGCTACAAATATAAGAAAATAATTAGTGACTTATATTATATAGCTTATAATTTTCTCATAATACACAGAATTGGATAACTTTAAGAACCAAACCCTTCTGTTTATCCAATTAATCGCGTCGAGTTTTACAAGACAATGAATCCCATTCAGATCTTAAAGTTCTAAAGTAATCTCACCACTTGAACCTCTGAGAATAGACCTATCTCTTTCACACTCCACATCAGCTGGAGCTTACAATCTCCAAGAAATAATGTCAGCGTTGTAACTTAATCAAATTTTGTTCAGTTTAGCCGTGGAGCGAGAGAGAATTTCATTTAACAAATTAACATTTCACTATTTGAGATTTTACGAGGCCGTTTTAAGATTTCCGCGGGTATAATTCCGTTCAATTCGCGGGCCTTGATTTAGTCAGGTCTTTGAGAATTGAGAGAACTTTTACCTACTGAACATTTAATTTATATGCCTTTGGGTAAGTATGGATCTTGAGTTACCTTTTTGTATTTGTAAGCTCAATTGCAAGTAATGTATGTGTAAGGGTGTTCTTCACTCATACACATATGTGAAGGTATTTGTTAATAACGCTTTAAAAGGAGTTTCGAAGCTTACATTATATATATAGAGAAACTCAAATGAATACGTTTTCTAAACGTAAAGATGATACAGAAATGACCATATTAAGGTAGAAGGGTTCCGTACAGATTACTAGTATTATATATGTGACGGTACGGAAAGTGTATACAGTGACAGTTAAACAAGCTAAGCAAATTTTGCTATTATCTAATCGAAGTAGGCATGCAGGTTTTAGTGTGGATAAAACGTCAAACCTGTGCGTAAGTTCTATTAAAAATTTGTATAAAAGAAACAACAGTTTCACTGAATTTTAAAGGCTTAAAATAACACTTAATTATATTTATCTTATTTCGTTATTGTATCATAGCACTTGCTTCGAGATAGATGACACTAGATAGACGCTAGACTTGTTACGTAATTTAGTCAAATTTAGTGAGATTGTAACACGGCTAGGAAAAAATCAGGCGCAGGAATGACGATTTTGCGTGCTCTCCGAGGCACGGGATTTTAAGTCCCCAACTTCCATACTCCGGGCTATCATTGTCACATATTATCTATGGTAATATTTAATGAAACTCAATGCCCTCAAGTACACTGACAACTAGTTCAACCATCGAATTCAGCTTACCTCCAGGGTTGCGGAGTTCCGATACCAGTCGGTCCGTATAAAAACTGATTTTCAGGTAAAACTGCTTGAACTAGAAACTAACCCCAAATAATCTCCGGAATAATAGGCTAGAACTATATGCTAAAACTTAAAAAATATCTACCAAATCTGTGAGTGCTTTTAAATCTTCATAGTTTTAAATCTTTTGTTACGTAAAAACAGTGGTCAATACGGTACTGTATCAGAAAGAAAACCACCGACTCTTTTAATTTACAACCCTGAAATAACAATATATCCAAAACGGCACCAAAAAAGCCAAAGAAAGTGAACAGGCTTTGTGAAATGTATCCTCGCTAACCCTTTGTTAGTACGATGTATTAGAAAGAAGATATACTGTTAGGGTCCGTCCAGACTTTCACAGTACAACAATATATTTGATAACTTTGCTTATTTGCAATCATGCATACAGATATTTTACGACTCTATGCCCGAAAGCGTAAGCAGAGGTAGAGTAAACAACAATATTTTGCTTGTTACTATTTTAACCTACTTATTTATCAGAGGGCAAGCCTATTGATAACAAACGTATATGTCAGAAACTATATAAAGAAATTGTGAGCTCAACATACTAAGAAGAGGAAAGTGGGAAGGTAACTGTCGGAAAGATCGTATGTTTGTGAAGCCTCCTGTGACACAGAATATATTCCTAATGCGGGAGTTGTTCTTTAGAAAAAAGAAATGGGAATCTAATTAGTAGTATGAGGAAGTCACTTCAATGTAAATTAGTAAATAGTTGGCATTAACGAACTTTGCAATATAATTATAATGTATGTGATTTCATTTACGTCTAGTTATTTTACTGCTTGGAAAGACGCAAATATTTTTGTAATCAGCTCTGTTAAATGTAGTTACAATATTTTTTTTATGAGCAATATTACTTTGTGTCAGTTCATTACGTGTTTATTGAGTTCTTCTCGTTCCTTCTTACCATATAAGGTTCAATCTTTCATTTGAGAGGTCTATAATCAGTACAGTGTTTATACCAGACTTCAAAAGGTCAAACACCAGAAAACAAGATAAGCAGATTCTAAGTGCCTAACTAATAAATCAAGTCATCAAAACTAGTAACATCTAATCGTATTTGTACAATAATTATTGGAGTTATCCTTTCTGAGTTAGTATATGCAAATAAAATTTTTAATAGAGTGAATTATGCCGAAGCACATTTATGTATAGAATTAAGGGGTGGAATAGTTGCCACAAATTGAACAATGGAGATCTTACAAATACGTTCTGAATATTGATTTCCATTCAATGAAATAATTACGTTCGAGTTCATCACTTCAAACTCTAGTGTTACTATTATCTTCGTTCTCTAAAGCCACACCAGCTAGCTACTAAAACTAACAAGCAATTCTGTCAGTTTCATCTTGTTTTTGGATCTGTGAATTCAAGAAGGCAGAATATTTCATTGTATTTGTTTTTATATACCGACGTACCGAATATATGTATAAACAAACTCAATGCAAATAAACTCATCCTTGCATGTACCAATTTGATTACCATTATTTGAGGTTATTTCATACGAATTTGATCGTTTTTTTGTTGGTGTTGCGATAGACCAGCACTGAACTCTGCACCAATCACAACTGCGAACGCAGTTGCTGCCGACAGTGTGTTGTTGATGTGAAACTCACACAAGTCGCTTTAAAATACAACCCGAATGCTGTATCTCCTCCTTGAATGTGACGTTGGCCGCAAATGTGAACCGATCCTTATTTTGCGCACTTTTCACCCGCAGTTGTGCTCACGACCGACGGAGATATATGTTGAGTCTTTAAGGACTTTTTGTGCACTATAACCTCGACTCGGACGATGGATGTTGAAACTGCAAAATTAAATGCAAATGTTCTGCTAACGGTTTTGTATCCTGCCACTACAGTTGTGTATTTTGTTGTATGTGCTTAATGGTGGTTCCGTAACATTAACGTTTTATACTCGTTGTAGGTATGCCATTGACTGTAAAAACTGACGTTAAAGTTTAGAGATACATATTATAATTTGTGCTGTGTTAATTATTAATAACATACCTTGACACTTACCGCATTATTTTTTTTAAATTTCAATGAATTTATAAAGCCCAAAATAAGCTTTATTTAATAAAAATCGGAGAGCATAGTGTTTATTGAAATTCAATTAAAAATAATTCTGTAATGAAATAAAAAAGTTTATATATAAGCTCTGTCGTTTCATTTAAAGTAATGCTAATAAAAAACATCACCAATCATATTTTCTTACTTATCATAGTAATGATCTTTTTTTAGAGAAAAGCTTTTCCAGTTTGATTGGGAGATTTTATATGTGTGTGTGTAGTGTAGTGTGTGTCTTTATCTTATAATATTAAAGTAGTACAACTGCTTTAATATTTGTAATATTTTCGTAATGATCTATTTCAATACATCTTTCTGTTATTAATGACCTAAAATAATTAATGTGTTCTTTCTTTTCAGCTGACAAAGCGCCTCCCGGATTCCCCAACATCGCGCCACCTCCGACAACCATGGTTGTTGAAGTCGGTCATACTGCCACTTTACCCTGCCAGGCAACTGGCAATCCTTCACCTAAAGTTAGATGGCTTTGGAACTCACTGCCGCTGGACGTTGCTTCGAACCCAAGATATGCACTTCTGAATGACAAGATGCATGGTAAGTAACCTTATCTTGAAAACAGCATTTGTTCTGTTCATTATCATCTTGCTGTATTTTTTCTCTTAATGTTATTTGGAATTGCAATGTGTGACATTACAAAGCGTTTGGATTGATGTCTTATATGACCAGCAGACAGCACGTACCTGACGCTAACCCTAATAAATGCTACGCTGTTACGTGTAACGCGTCATAAATAGGATTAATCCGTGAACAGTAGGGCAAGGAAAGGTAACTTGAGTAAAACTGCCGCAAATCTGAAATGTGAAATTGAACATACAGTCCTACGGTAGTACAATGATATCAACAGGCTTATACAAAATAATATTTATATCAGATAAAACTCATAAAATACGGATAAATCAGTCAATAGGACGGTGACAAACGAAAAAAACCATTCAAGGCCAGTATAGCATAGGATAATCTTCAGCTCATAATTCATTTATCTGAGTGTCAAGGCTACCCTCAAATCGACTTGTGGGCCGTTGGGATTTTATATAACCTTGTTGATATAAACAGTAGATATTTTTCTTCTAAATTTTCTTTATGTGTAAAATATAATGTCTATACATATAAAACTACTTACCCTGACAGACTGTCATCAACGCAGACCCTAAACAACTATGGCTACAAGCTTCAAATTTTTCTGTTTATTTTATATTGTCAGCACTCCCTAAGAGAGCATTTTTGAAAATTTCGTCGCTAAAGAGAAAAATAAGCAATAAACAATTGTATATATATGAGATATCCACATGAGTGAAGTTTCAAGCAAAACCTAGACTACTGAAAAATAAAGAAAACAACCGTTTTTTATTTAATGACATTTGCAAAAATTTGTGCACAAAGCAGTGACGACAGAATGGCTTTACTGAAATGCTTATGCTGATATTCCAGTGCATCTCTGCCCGTGATCCCGTATGCAAGATATGCACTTCTAAAGTACTGAATTTACATATTCAACCTTAGTGTGCCGTAACAACTTTCGCTTTTGCACCGATAATGGTTCAATTTTTTTACAATTCTCGTATTTCCCTCTCTTTCTATAAGCAAGTAACATTGGTAGATATTGAGTTACTACAGAACACTGAATTAGTAGCTGTTACAAATCTGACACCTTTTAAAATGTTTAGAAAAGGAAAATATACGTATGTTCTAATAATCTAAACACTGACGTCATCAGTATTATTAGATCAAGACAACTATGTCTGTGTTTGTGATAGTGATTGTCTATTCGTTTGTCTTAGTCTCAATCTATGAAATATAGATTTATAACTTTATTGTCATGGTAATATGATTATTTTTGCACTGACAAAGAAATACACCCTCCTTCAAAGTTACTTTAATGATAACGTGTCTTTTGAAGTTGTAAATCGAAGATCTCCATTTTGTAATATTCTTATAGAGACAATAGAACAAGTTCATTAGAATTTGACACGGCATGAGTTTCTGATGGATGTGAAGATCCTATTTAGATATCGTAAATTGAAGATTATCCGAAGACGTTGTTCATGAAACAGTTTGGTTTTTATTATGAAAAGAGAATGAGTATGTGGCAATTCTCTCTCAATAAGTACTACAGCTAAATGACCAATAAAAATATATTTTGATAATATATGCATTTTTAAAAAAACACGATACCAAGTATGGAATGAAGTATTGCAGTATATCGAAATATTTACGATACTGTAAATGGTAAATACCACAGTGTCACAGTGGTAGCGTATGAGACTGCTGAGCTTGAAGTCTCTAACTCGATGCCCGGGTAAAACCCAATGTTTGGATGATCTGCTAATATTTGATTTGGAGGTTGAGTGTTTTCTGGTTATAATATGTATGTATTTACTAAAATATATATATATACATATTTATATCAGTTCTCTAGTATCCATAGTGCAAGCTCTCCTTTGTTTGGAACTAGATAGTGTTGTGTATGTAACAGATATTAAGCTTTCAAAATCTTAAAAATGTAGTCTCAATAATTTACCAACGAATCAACTTCAAATCCCTTTAACCAACGCATAGAAGTATAATTTATTTATTTTAAGATTTCTTCGCTTTTATTTTTGTGTAATTGTTAATTTCGCTAAAGATGTTTATTTCTATTTTTTTTTTTTGAGAGCCTGCCAAAGTGACCCTACTCTGCCTGATGGAAAACATAAATAGAATCCAAAAGTTGTAGTCACCATATTCATTGCGAATGCTGACAATATAATATGGTGACCCACACTATGGCGGCCTATTAAGATGCTTTTTACACCTCACTTGGGGACGTAAAAGGCATGATAGTCATCGTAGCATTGTATTGCACACACTTACTACGACAACTGTCACCCCTACATCAATGGACCTCTGGTCTCGCACTCACCAACGAAACACGACAGCACGGATATTGTCGCTTTAGGTTGATCTTCTGTGGGAGGCTAGTGCTGCCCCGCTTGAGCCGGCCCGTTCATGTTGTCAAAAATTTACTTATTGTTTTTACTTATCAGGTTGTCAACAATAAATTTTAACGAATCGCGTAACCAAAGTTGAATTACTAATTTTATACTTAGTGCTATGTAATACATACTACCATATAGATACTACACATTCTACATATAACACAAAATAACTATTTTGAAGAAGCATATTCAACAAGCATAGCGAAACCAACGTATAATCAATTACAAAAATTACACTCACAGAAATATTCCATTAGAAATAAAGTCGTGATCACACTGCGCGATAAATCATCGCCATCATACCTTGACACAAAATTGTGTTAGGGAACCCACTGCATCACTTAGCGTCACCTATAATTAACTTAATTAAGAAAAGATGGCCGCGATTAAAATACCCCGTAGAGACGAATTTAATTTGCAAATCTTAATGAAAGTTCGTCGTGTGCTCGACTCGAGTCCACAATATGATAAGCAGCGACCCGACGAAATGTTAATTATATTAAGTTTTAAGTACCGCGACAAACATTGTGTTGGTGTACATACCTACCAAAATATCGTAACATTTTAATTTCGTTGTAATTATTTGTAAAGTTAAGTAAACCTTTTGATTAAATCTAAATTCATATAGTACCGTATTGAATTTTCTAATGCCAGCCATAGTAAGCCATAGCTTCCTTTCTAAGAATAGGCCCTTTTCCGGCAGGGGAATGTTAACGACTGTTGATTTAATGACGATGAATGACTTAACTAAGGCAATGAAAAATAGCACAGTCTAAGTTAAATTATTCAACTCAAACATTATAGAAACATTACATCTTCACTACTGCAATTGGAAGTAGGATAAGTGAATAAATACCACAATATTCTTTGACGTATTTAAAATATCTGACTTAAATTAAATACTCACTATTTATTGTACCTACCTCTAAAATATACAAGAACAGTAAGGTACTACAGATTTATTATAAGACTTGGTTGCAAGAAGTGTCACACACACACCGGTGTCTAAATGCTTGCCCACAATATTCAACATGCAACCCCTGCTTTGTACAACTCCCTAAAGCACTGGGGTCCCTACTTACGAATTCCAAATTAAAACAACCGTCTTCATGCTTTCCAGTCTTAAACCTCTGACTTTAAGTGTCACATCTGCTGGGACTGAAGTTCTGAGCAGAATAAAGCACTAAATCACTGTATTCATGAAACATCTATATACTCGTATATATTTTGCACATTTTCAAACAAAAGTACTTAAGTACAGCTTAAACAATTTTAATAATTTACAAAATTAAAACGGTATTGTCCTTAATTCTCTAACAATTAAATCTGTTCGTCTGTCTTCTAAAATGTTAATAATTTCAATTTTAATGCCATTATGCACTCCAGAAGGTGAGAAAGTAATTTAAATTCAGTTAGAGCAGCCCAGGCACCGTGGACTCTTTTAATCTTATTAATTTTAATTTATTCGAGTGGATTATTTCCCTCCGACGCCTCGAATATTTCGTAGTTTACCATAATGGAAGATATTTATTGGCGGTATAAGTAATACTTTGGCACAAAGAATAAGGAAGTTGTTTTGTTTTTAATTTCAATAACTAATTTAGTGAGTGATTTAAGTTGCTTTTATTCGTTCGCTTCGTTTTTATTTACCTACATAATTAGCTCTAGCGGTAAGTATATAATTACCGATCAAGAGGTCTCGGGTTCAATTCCCGAGTCGGACCAAAAAATGTTATTGAGTTCTGATTATTGAAATACTTATTAACAGCTCGGAGCTTGGTAGTTGGTGTCAACCTGACCTCGGAGAATACGTGAAACTGTCTGTCTTGCGCCAAATCTCTCCGTATTCGAATCGGATAACCGTTCCATTGGATAATGAGAGTCAGGGTACAGTGTGTGCACTAGTGCTTACGCACACACTTATGCACTATAATATCTCCTGCGTAGTTAGCTGGTTTTTGTTAAGTTTGGCCACCGTGACCGGAATCAGCTCACATCAATGAGCGTAATATAGCCCAATCTTTAACTCTAGCCACCAAATCTATCCCAGCTAATATCTTCAGATGGTTAATAAGTTTCTTATCTTCAGTTTATGAATTCGATCAGGTACTATATACTTACTCTCAATAATCAACTTCTATCTTCGACTCCTCCAGACTTAGGGACCAAGATCCGTATTAAAGTCAGGCTTAAGGTATTCAAAATTATCGAATGCGCAATCCTAACTAATATAATAAAAGTGACTGTGTGTTGGTTAAGCTTTAACACCTTAATAATTTAATCGAATATCTTAAAATCGTGAGTACACATTAAGCACAAAACAGGCATAAAAACAAGAACAAGTGAAAATAGAGATTTTACAAAAAATACTTTTAACAAAAAAAAACATCGACAATCCACTGTATTTCTCAAGTAACACTCAGAGAGTGTATTTCATAAATAAATACCCGAATATATTCCAGTTTGTTTTATGGCAAGTTCGGAACGTCAATGACTCCATGTACCTAATCTACAGTTTGTTTAAGTAAACCACGGTTACAAATAGGAATTGACGTGAAAATGTTTCATGCAATTCGTTATCGCGATGACATGGGCGTAAAATGTGGAGGGCAACTCCACCGTGGCGTGGGCAGCGGATAATTTATTCATAGTAGTATGAGCTTCAAGACAGTAACAGATATGACATTAAATAGAAGTAAATGTTTGTAAAAATATAATTATTCTTTTTGTTTTAGTAAAAATGTAGTTGTATATAACAACAACGAGTACGTTGTGTGCGTTAGATAAAACAGGTAGACTATTATGGGATGAAAAAGGGCATACTTTTATAGTTTCGCCACGTAGAGAGCCATCGTCTATAAGATAGAGAACTCGCGAAAGAAAGTTATAGAGCGAATTTGTGTGGAAGTGTCGTAAGAAGTCATCCAGGGCGAACATGTGCCGACCAAATTGGGGTGTTGTTTTAAAAATGGAGGCGTGTAAAAAGCACCAGGAAAGAAAGCAGTGATTATGAATACGGATAAAACTAAGGAGAAGTGCCTGGACCATAGTAGTATCAAAAAAAAATTGAGTAACATGTGTACATATTTCGTAGTTCAGATCACCGTGGGTGATCATGAATGAAGTGATAAAATGGGGTGCGGGTTCAATATGTCAAAATAATGAAGAACTTTAACAGATTTAAGATCTGAAACAAGTTATTATTTGTGCCTTTATTTCAGTGTAAATCTTTAACACGAAAATATTTGTTTTACCTTCCGATGTCTATTTTTCTCTTTTAATAAATACAAACAAAAATGAAAACCAACTAAACTTTACAAAAACCTAATCACGTGTATCTATTAATTTACTCAGCTTCTTCTAAAGGAAACGTACAATCGAAATGAAATCATATTGTTAAGCTCTGAAAACTCTAATTGTTGTAAATACACGTTTATATTTAAACATTTGCTAAATTACATTTTTATTTATCTTCCTATAATAACTCTCTGACCAGAAACACAGTCAATATTTACTTTAAGATTGTGTTCAAATACAATTTATTACGTAAACGAATAAATTAATTTGACTCTTCGCCAATAAACAATATTGACTGAGCTAACTAATATATCTACTCCATTTAATATCCTATTTAAACTTGCCCTAAATAAATAACCATTATTAATGGCGCTACCAATACTCTAATATTGAATAATCATATCATTGCTTTAGGAAATCAACTACGCAAATATTAATCGTTAGAATGTTCCGTCGTCTCGGTAATCTGGTAATGTACGTCTATCGTAGCTAAAATTCCTCTCCCACCAATATCGATATCCTAAATAGAAGACTTGTATAGGTATTTGATCCATTTACGCATTAGAAACCTGTTAAAACTTAAGCACCCATATAATTATTGTCTACCAGCAAATTGATAGGTGAACGTAGCTACTAGACGTTCTGTTTTCACTCGGTGGCTATAGTGTATGAATGAGATAGGTAAAGTGTTCGTGTTATGTGAATGTAGGCTAGAGTGTGGAAGGACGACTACATGACTATTGACCCGGGGTGAACTTTCGAAACCCGTCCTCACTTGAGAAGTTCAAACTTCTAGTAACCACTTCACTCACAACCACCAATTACAACGTAGTGAATTGATTATTCTGACGCAAGCCATCACAACGTGAGAAGTGTCAAATTAGGTGTGAAAATGGCAGTGCACCAACCGACTGCAATTGCTATACTGACTGTTTGCCCAAAATGGAGCCACCTTTTAATATCGAAGGTGCGCAGTAAGCCCAAGCGCGACCAGAAAGAATAATCGCGCTGCAATGGCCGTCAAAGCTCCGTTGATTAAGTACCTTAGGCGATAGTAGTAACTTACATCAGGTGAATCCTGTGCTTTTTTCCTCGTGTATATTTTTTTATTACAGAACCAAAATTCAGCATAGTTCGAGCGGGGCCTGTCAAGCATAATCACCTAATTTAGTTCAAAGATCTCCACTGATGTTTCAACCATTTCTCTTTCCCAGCAAAACTAGTGATGGTCTCTAGCGATTCTCTATTGATCTAAATAATAGAAATTTGCAAAATAAAATCCAATGACTTGGTTCAATTTTCCAAGAAAGTCGAAACCACAAAAGCTATTTGTCCCACTCACATTCAATAAAAAGCTAAGTAATCAACTTCAAGTTCTACCACAAAACTCGTTTACAATTCCGCGGCTAATCGACCTAGATGCGATACAATCGAGAATATTGATGCAATAAAATATACGAACGAACTAAACAAAATTCGACCATATTGTAAAGCATCGTACCTATTACTTTTCTTTGATCGTACCTGTATAATTCAAACAGTATTACTTTCTTGAATTAATTTTGAAGTACTATTATTATTAGTAATCAATTTTCAATTTCGAAAGGACAATTTTGACGTATTTGACGTAAATATCATTGACAAAGCTTCAAGTCTAATTTTGAGGTTATCAATTAATAAAGCGGTCAACCTTAAGGCAAAGTAGAAATATTTCTAATCCCCTTATTCCAGACTTTATACAAAATTAGCTATTTCCTTAAGGTGTGAAATTTCTAAAACTCCTTTTTTGGCTTAAAAAGCATCAGCTGCCAAACATCCAAATATGTTGCGATCTAGCCTTTGCGCTAATGAATCAGTCAGGGAACGTAATTTTATGGATATGCACTATGACCTTTTTTTTATGATTTTTTTATATTTTATGAACCTGCCAAAGTGACTCTGCTCTGCCTGATGAAAAGCACAAATAGAATCCAAGAGTTGTGGTCACCATACTATTGGATTCATACATATTGCGAATGCAGACAATACAGTATGGTGCCCCCCCCCCCCCCCATTGGCGGCCTAGTAAAATGCTTTTTTACGCCTTGCATGGGCGTAAAAGGCATGACAGTCATCGTGACATTGTATTGCACACACTACTACAACTGTCACCCATACGTCAATGGGCCTCCGGTCTCGCACACACTAACGCAACACCACAGCACGGATACTGTCGCTTTAGGTTGATTTTCTGTAAGAGGGTAGTACTGCTCCGATGGAGCCGGCCCGTTCACACTGAAGTCAGCGTGGCTCTACTACCTACGATCTACCTAACCTAACTGAAGTGATCAATATAATAATCCGTGTTATATATTTCAGTTAATTTATGTATTTGGAAATATTGAACTGATGTTGTGCTGATGTCGTCTTCATAAACCGCTGCCAATAATCCCAGTTACTGTAAATTGTTTCCAAAAGGACTCTTAAGGATTCAGTCCCAGAGTTTAGTTTTTTACACGACTGATACTAATTAATACTACTTTTTTTAATAACCAGATATCACACTACAGAGAATTAATAAAGTCACTATGTAACATGTTAATACGCAACTCCAGAACCCTTAAAGTTATATAGCATTCATAAAACAATGTCCATTGTCAGGGCTTTAATGCTGCTTGTTAATTGCGAAGTTCTAAGTAAATATGCTAATAGTCTAAGTAAAGTGTTTAGCCTAGAAACGCTGACGAAACCGGAGTACTCACTGCATTGACATCACGAGAAAATATTTCGTACTGCCACGGTCTGAAATTCGAATTTTAAATTGTTTTCGAACGCCGATAAATAATTAAGTGTTATTTTGTAACTTTTTAATATGATTCCAATTTTTTAATTTTTATTTTTAACCACTTATTTGAACCGGGTCTCATTTTTGAGTCGAGGCCCCAACTAATGGCTTATGATAGCTTGATATATCTATTGCTGAACCCAATTTTACATACGAAACACAAAAGCAGTCATGAAACTCTTTTGTACCTTATGTAAAAATATATATTTTTTTGTCTATATGTAAACGATGTCTATACGAATATAATATGTGTAAAACTAAAAACCCTAAGAATTTTGTTCCGCAACTTGCCGCTCCAATATAAAATACCCTATTAAGCCGAAATCATAAATTGTACCCGCAGATTGTTTAGCTTTATATCCACGTTTAAGTACTCAACCTTTATTGGAAATAATCTTTTTTATATAGCCCAGTATAATTATAAATGTTAGGAAGACAAAGGTTTACGATCCCTTGACGCTAAATGAACCACTAAAACTTAACGGATGACAATAATGGTGGATCGCGGAGTTACAGATACTAGATGTGGTCATTTAAATTTGTTGCCTCAACTTTTATTAAGAGTATTTAGATTTTATGTATACTTGTCTTGTCTACCGCCGTATATACTAGATATATATACGTGAGGCATTCGTGTCTTTTTTATGTGTGTATATATGTTTCATATTAATAAAAATATTTTATTATTACAAATATCAATTATAAGATATTTACGGTTTTTAGAATTATAATTGCTATCTGACTTATGGTCGTATACTGATATTATGTGATATAATAATGCTCATATAACAACTGAAAAAAAATAACATGAAAACATTTGTAATTTTGGTATTTGGTATTTTACAATTGTTATGAGAATGTTAACATGACATTGTGTTTAAAATAAATATTCTAAATAATGTCCAAAAAACATAAACAATAACATTAAACTGTTTTTAATTTATTGTAATAAACGGTAAAAATTAAATATTTGCCAAAGAAATCAAACCTGATATTAAAAGTACTTACACTAAGTTCTTTCTCTCCACATATTACCATGATTTTAAAAATAGTTTAGTATAAAATACTAGCAATTATTAAAATAAAACCGCTTGTAATATTTTAATACTAGCAACTGTTTATGAACAATTTTTTTTAACAAAGAACATACTATTTCTTGTTTTCTTTGACCACAAATCTTCTCTGAAATATTAAAAGTTTGAAAATACAAACGCTCCCTCATTTTATAGCAAGAATTCACTGACAAACGATACTTTGTAATTTATTGCCATGTTCATGAATAATTCGGTATTTTTTGCTAAGCGCCCACTATACTAAATGTTGAGCGATCTTATCAAAACCTATCTGTATACTAGGCAGACGCAGACCTCACTGAAAAAGGCATTGTAGCTGAATGTGAAAATTATTATAATGTACAAAATATGGAAATGATTTGTTATTCTAAGAAGATGGCGATATTAGATGAAAAGTCGCTTAGTATTAATAAAACTTCAATAGTGCTTTGTTAGGAATTATTCAAATATACAGCTTATTTTGTTGGAAATATTGCATCTAAGAATACTCTCAAGCTGGATAAATTAAACTCTAAACGCTATATTTTTACGTAAAAAAATTTTTGTACTAAGTTCAGCTTTAAAAAAAATAGTAACATGCTTAGTATTATTGATATTTTCTTAAAGCCTTCCAGGTGTGCTTAATCCTTGTATAAAAATTGGATTAAAGTCAGTAGAGTATGGTTAAATTGGAACTAGATGTTGTTAAAAATTGCACCCATAAAATTATTTGAAAACTGGTTAATCATAGACCGATATACGCTGATTGCAATATTATCTTTTTAAAATGCGGTGTTATATACTTACATTTCAGCATGTTGTACTCTTGGCAACTAATTAAATTAATATTATTTTTCCACGTACCACTAGGCACAATACTTAAAATGATATCACTTACCTTATTTTTATTTTTTACAGACTCTGTCTAGTTTGGGATCAGAGTTTGGTTTTCTGTGTCTGAGATGTTTAAAGATCTTATTGTCATTATTTTTCCCCTAAAATAATTGCATGCGCCAGAACCTCTACGAAAATAATATCACAGACTGATCTTTATGATATCAAAATTGTATCTCTTAGCATTTGAAACTTAATTTATTATAAAATAAAAATACAAATAATCACAGTTATTTACCCATCTTTCATTAATGTCGCGTAAACTACTAAACTGTTACACTTCCACGTCATTAACCTGTAACTATTTATGAGATGAATAGATATATATATATTTATTTATCTATTCATTTCATTCACACATTATATATAATGAACTAACTTTTACCTGCGGCTCGGGTGTACGTCGGTTATTGCAGTTAAAGGTAACCTTTATGTTATTCTAATGAATAAACTATATTATTGTTAAATTTAATCTAAATCCGTTCAGTAGTTTTACGTGAAAGAGGAACAAACATCCATACATTCTCTCAAACTTCCGCATTTATAATATTAAGTAGGATTTTGTACATACTGTATTAAAATATTTACAACCTGTATATTACACCATAACCATCTTCCGCATAATACAGATATAAAGTCAACTTTAGCACTTCACATAAACCTTAAAATAAAGAAGAGAAAAGCAACAAGGGATTACATTACTTATCACCTCTTCCAGATTATTATTTGTGCGGTCTGCCGCCCCTGGGTCGCACAGACACACAGATACACGCTGTGATTGCGATCTACATTGCGAGATTACGATTAATTTACATACAAATGCGGGTACCCTCAACTTTGAATGGGAGTATGGTTCACTGTTGTTCTAGCAAAAAGCTGGGCCTTAATTCGAACAACAATAACCGCGGGTGAGGTTGATTAAGGTCGCTTGTCGTCGGTCTGCCCCGCCTCTTGTCACATCCAGAAGTAGATGTTTTTCTATGTCTAAGTTAGATGTTCCTGGGAACGTGATGTTTTTTGTGATTCGAATCTTATGTATACTTTTAGACTCAAAGTATTGCAAAAAGCACGAGCTTAAATTGATGTGACTTTTAAAAATTGTATTCTAATGTTATCCCAACAAGATTGTTGAAAATTGGAATAAGTAGATTCATATACTTAAAATTGAGCGTCTTCTATCTTCGATTTCCGTGACTTATAATATTTTTTAATATTTTTGTGTATTCTAAAACTTAACTTTCAGCACACTTTTTTCTGCTTTTAAATGAACGCTCCTTTACCTCTTAAATAGTTTAGGAGTTTAATGAGACTTAAGATTAGAAGGTAAAATCCTTTTTTGCCGTAATAATTTCCTTTTTTTTTTGTATATGCCTTGAATGAAATTTATCAATGGAAAAACCAAACAATAATAAACATTTTTAAAAAGAAGGATAAATATTTTAAAGACTAAAATTATACATAGATTATAAAATATCTCTTAATTTGGATTACCTTACGGCAAAGGCTGCCTGCAACTCTCTACGTTGTTTTCTATCTGGCGCTACTCTGATCCAAGGCTGGAAGATAGGAGACGAAAATTTTTACTTCAATTATAAAATGACCTATTGCAACTTAGGTTTCTAAATTTCTCTTAAGTATAAGACTGATTGTATTTCAGTTGCGTACTGGAAAACACAGAGTTAGTAGGCCCCGTACAAGGTGATCCGACAACCTGGTTAAGGTTGCGGGAAGCCGCTGGATGCGGATAACACGCCACTGGTTGTTGTATAGAACCTTGGGGCAGACCTATGTCCAGTTGATCTGGATATCGTAATAACAGCTGTTCCCGGATCCCTCCTATGTCAGGCGCAGAGTGGGACACCGTGTGGTTTTAGTCGGTCCGATTCCGACACACCACCCCGCCGTAAACGCCGGTGGGGCGACGGCCCGAGGACCCCACCACACATTAAAAACAAAAAAATAATACCTATGTCCAGCAGTGGACGTCTTTCGGCTGAGATGAATGAATGAGTGAAGGAATAACATTTGATGCAACAATCGGTTGCCGCCAGATATTTCGTGTGTATATTTATTTTTGAAGAGCAAATATAATTTACCCGCTTATGGTACAATCTCGTCAGTAATACGAGGGAATGAGGACATTAAAGTAATGAACTCCTCATAGTAAATTATTATAAGTTTTACTATTCAACTTTAAGAGCATCAGTATCGTGCCGAAAAGAAGAAGTTATTTTATTACGAAACCGTTCGTGTGTTTCTCTTTTGTGTAGAAGATAAAAATATCGCCTGGTTTATTGAAGTAATATTTCTAAAAGTTTCTTCGTTCCATACCAGATACGTTTAAATATACTTTATCGCTATAAGTCCGTTAAAAGACTGTTAAGCTTTGTGGTATTGGGAGATTTTGTAAAAGGTGACATTCTTATAAATATTCTTAAAGTTACAAAATTATTGCATGATTTGTAAGAGTAAGATTCCATGTTACATAGGTCTATGCATATGAAACCGGTATTATTTTAAAAAAACAAAGACATTTATTTCAAGAGAATGGTAATAAATATTTCATTCAAAGTAAGCGCCCTCGCTAGCTACACATTTTGACCACCTCTCAGGCAATTTATGGATACCTCACCGAAAAAAGTCTTCGTTTTTTGAAGCAAACCAGTTATCGAGCCATTGCCCAACATTTTCGTAAGAAGTGAAGCACTGTTGGCTAAGTGCGTGCCCCATCGATGGAAATAAGTGAGAGTCGGATGGAGCCAAGTCTGGTGAGTAAGCGGGGTGAGGTAGCGGTTGCCAGCGGTACGACTCAACTAATTCCCGAGTCTGTTTTGTTCGGTGTGATAGTGCATTATCATCGAAAAAAATCAATTTGTCATGCCTATTTTCATATTCTGGGCGTTTTTGGCCCAGGGCACGTTTCAAATTCTCCAATTGTTGTTGGTAGCGTTGACCATTAACAGTTTCGCCCGGTTTCAGAAGCTCATACCAGATTACACCACGCTGATCCCAGAAAACACAGAGCATTGTCTTTTTTCCTAAGCGATTTGGCCTTGAGGTCGATTGTGCTGGTTGGCCAGAGTCTACATACGATCTCTTGCATTTAGGATTAATAAAATAAATCCACTTTTCATCGCCAGTAACGATCCGATGCAAAAACGACTTCCTTTTTTGTCTGGCGAGCAGCATTTCACATGTTGTTTTTCGGTTTTCCTGCTGTCTATCGTTCAGCTCATGTGGCACCCATCTTCCGGTTCTCATAATCTTTCCCATGGCTTTCAAACGTCTAGAAATGGTTGCCTGGTTCACATTTACTTTTTCTGCGAGCTGTTTTTGCGTCTGACTATCGTCCTTATCCAGCAAAGCCTGCAATTCGACATCCTCAAATATTTTCGGTGGTTTGCCGCGGTCAGCGTTTCTCACACCAAAATTACCACTTTTGAACTTGTTGAACCACTCATTGCACTGCGTACGACCAAGAGCGTGCTCTCCGTAAGCTTCGACAAGCATTCGATGAGATTCTATAGCCGATTTACCCAAATGGAAGCAGAAAATGAGTGCTCCCCGCAAATCGTTGTTTGAAGGCACGTATTTCGACATTTCCGAGAGCGAAAAAAAACACGATGTTGTATAAAACTTGAAGTGTTAGGTATTGGATATTGTTGACAGATTATATTACGCCATCTAACGCCAATGGTAAGTTTTGACTGTTCCTACAATTGTGTCTGCTGACCGCTAAATGACAATACCGGTTTCATATGCATACACCTGGTATACCTACATTTTTTTAATGTTTAAGAATCTACCAGAATGACTCTACTCTACCTGATGGAAAGCATGAAAAGAATCAAGAGTTATGGTCAACATACACATTGCGAATGCAGACAATGCAGAATGGTGACTCGTGTTATTGCGCCCCACTTGGGGATATTAAAGGCATAATAGTCATAGTGGCAGTATAAAGCTTACACACTTGGCAAGATAATTGTCACCCCTGCATCAATGAACCACCTATATTCATATTACTTAAAGAAAACGAATATCAACGCTGTTCCACTACAGCATGAACTTGACAATTAAGGAACAACATTTTATAGTGATCGTGTAAATAATTAATAGAATAACTTGATCATAGCATCAATAACTGCATTTGACTGCACGGTTGGCCTAGTGGTTTGAGCGGTCATCGTAGTCAATTCGGTCCTCGTACCGGTTCAGGCCCAGATGAAGTATCTGGGCCTGATCCTCGACGGCAGGTGGCTCTTCGACGAGCACTTCCGACAGCTTTCTCCAAAGCTGGTCGGCGCTGCTTCTGCCCTTGGGCGACTTTTGCCCAATTTGGGTGGAGCCAGCATTTCGACGAGACGGCTATACACGGGGGTTGTCCGGTCAATGGCGCTGTATGGTGCACCGGTGTGAGCGGCGGCTCTGACCGCCCAGAATAGGGCTCGCCTCTGGCGCCCTCAGAGGATGTTGGCGGTTAGAGCCATACGCGGTTACCGCACTGTATCGACGGAGGCGGCGTGCGCCTTAGCCGGGACTCCCCCGTGGGATTTGGAGGCGGAAGTGCTCGCTGAAGTTTATCGGCGATCGGCAGACTTCCGGGCGGGTAGCGGCACCCCGCCCCCGCCTGAACAGATACGCGAGTGGCGAGAGGTCGCTCATCGAGCCACAATGGCTCGTTGGTCGTCCCGGCTGGAGGCTCCACGTGCTGGCTTTGCCGCCGTGGAGGCTCTCCAGCCGTTCATTGCTGAGTGGGCAGGGCGACAGCACGGGGCTCTTTCCTTCCGACTGACGCAGATCCTTTCCGGGCACGGTTGCTTCGGGAAGTATCTGCACTCGGTCGCCAGGAGGGAATTGAGTCCCGCCTGTCACCACTGCGACTGCAGTGAGGACTCGGCTCAGCACACGCTGGCGGTTTGTTCCGCTTGGGCTGCGCAGCGTGGGGTCCTCAGTTATTGGAGGAGATCTGTCGCTACCGGCTGTCATACGCTCCATGGTCGGTACCGACAGTTGTTTTACCGCGGTCGCAACCTTCTGCGAAGACGTAATTTCACAGAAGGAGGCGGCGGAGAAGGCTCGGGAGGACGAAGTCCACTCGGACCCAATTCGCCGCCGGCGAACCGGGCGGCGGAGGCGCGCGTACCATCGCCTCATGCCGCCTTGAGTGTGGCTGCAGGTGGACGGGACGGGTTTTCCCCTCCATCCGCTATAGTGGCCAGCCGCGAGGAGACGACGTTCGCGTGTGCCGTACGTCGCCTAAATGGAGAGGTTTTCCGCAGACGGTGCCCGCTTTAGCGGGCAGGCGCTAGGAGGGATCTGGATGTCGTAATAACAGCTGTGCCTGGATCCCTCCTATGTCAGGCGCAGAGTGGCACACCGTGTGATTTTAGTCGGTCCGATTCCGACACACCACCTCGCCGTAAACCCCGGTGGGGTGACGGTTCGAGGGGGTTTCCAAACGTTAAAAAAAAAAAAAAAAAGTGGTTTAAGCGGTCTGCTGCCGCTCTCTACTGCACTGAGTGTTGTAGGTTCAAACCCCACATGAGACAACACTTTGTGTGATCCCTAAATTGTTATTCTGAGTCGGGGTGTTCTTTGTGTCCGTTTCTTGTATCTTTGTAAAGTGCCCCACGACACAGGATTTATTCCTAGGCCGGGCGTTGTCTTTTAAAAGGAATAATATAATAAGTAAAGTATGTTTGCTATGTTCTGATTATTTCCTTTGTCCAAAAATGGACAAACTCATAAACAAAACTAAAATTAATTCAAAAATATTTATAATCTATAGTTGATTTGATATTGATTGAAATTTCTACGGAAGCTATAAAACTGTCTTACCGAGAAATAAAAGACTTATTTGGAAAATTAACCTACTTTCAAAAATGACCTGATATTATCAACTGTACTGGACTACTTTTCCAGTTTACAGTCTTGTGTTTTATTCCCAACATTGTTGAAATAGTATTTGACTCTTAACCACTCCGTAATTACTCAACTGATATCGTTCTCTACGCACGCATTATCTTAACTTTGCCTATAGATTCCAAAACCAGTTATTCATTATCACTTTGGACGTTTTATACGACAGTTAAGAAACTAACTTAAAATCCTCTTACTCACATAATCTGAGCTTGAATAATACATATAATAAGAATAAGGCTTAAGATTAGTTTAGCCGGGCACGCTTAGCACTCATAGTTTATTTGATCGTGATTGATCTATCTTTCAGTGAGATGACGGATTAAGAATCCGAAATATCACCACCCCTGTTCATTCTATGGGTGTCATAAGAGGCGACTAAGGGAATAAACAAACAAAGGGGAATACATCACTGAAAAGAGAAATGAAAAATGTATTTAGTATTAAAATAAAAAAGTCCACAACCCTACAAACTTCGAAAGCTTCAGAAACTGTTCAAAAGTTTTGAAAGATATTCGTTTTTGCTGTGTATAGGCTACTTTTTACACGAAAAAGGGACAGCAGTGTGTTTAAAAACAGCACACAACTAAAAAGTAACAAGCCAACTTAACAAACGAAACAATAATTTCTAATAGAAACTAATATAAATCATAGAAGACAATTTCATTTTATGAGACATTAATTAAGACAACGGAAGATGTTCTCATAAGTGTCTCCAGGAAATAAGATCACCTTATATCGCTTAATCAACCTTGTGGGACGTAAAGTAAACCTTTCCTGCTGTCCTCCCAACCTAAGAGCTAGATTAAACGGCCCTGTGTGATAAAGCCTCAACAGCAAGTTTAACTTGAGCTCAGCTACCCACTGGCAATAATCTGTTTCACTACCAATCGTATAATGTGAAGGGACCAAGAGAGTTCTATATAAACTGGTGTAATATAATTCCACAACGACCCCGCTATTCCGTCGGACGTTTATGAATAGCGCTTATTTTTCTTTTAATTATCCCCCCTGCTGTCTGTTGACATATTTCGTCGTCACTTTGCAAGCTGCCGCACGAACTTGCCCATTAGGTACTCGCGGAACGATGGAAACACATTCACCACACGTCACACTGCGCCGGTGACGTGATGTGTATCTCGCTGAATAAATTCTCGCTTATTTTAGAACAATTTTAGGTGCGAATTTATATTCCTTAATGTAATTGTGGGATGCTCTTTTTATATTTCAGGGAACTTTTATTTCACTTATTATAATTAGCGTGCATGTAATTTTCTATTGTGCGATATTAAAAAGTATAATATTGCACCAAATATTTATTGAAAAAAGAAGACAACTTAAGGGAAAAGTTCCATTTCAGTAATAATTTGTCTAACATGACTACATTTCTCATCATTGGTTTGTTGTTAGGCTTTTATATTTTAAATCAACGATCGATACACTACATGTCCTAAATAACAAACCAAATCGTAGTTTTTACAAAATTTGGTCACGTCAACATACCAGAAACTAAACCTAAAGGTGTGCTACACCGGTCTAGCCGGGCAGGTACTATTACACTTTTGTCATGAGTAGGGTGAAAGCATCGTTGTCAATCCCGAACGGTACATAGAATTTCAAACGGTCTAAACCCTTTTGGTAAATTCTAGAATTTATCGTGTTATTTCACAAGAGGTTTTAAGACTCTAGATAGAACAAGAGCTTCTAAGAGTCTAGATAGAGCTCAATTGAAAAAAATATGAGTTCTTTTAAAGTAAACATGTTGGGAATTAGGATGGCTACTTGACGTGGCGTAGTATATTTAAGTATTGGATGTAAACATGTTGGGATTGGTATGATCTATGATAAAATTAAAATAATGCAACACTTGCCGAGGAAATGAAGTACTTTTTAAATATATCCATATAATATCGAATCGAAAATACGAAGTGATAAAAATATCAAAATATTAAAATTATGTTGCATAATTGCAAGATAATTATACATTTCTCACATAAATTTATTCGTTTTAAATTCATGTAGAATCCTGATATAGTCGAATAACTCCATGCTGTAGATGCTTTTATGCAATAAAGCTGTACGTATTTGCCTCACGTATGCGAAGCCTATCACAATAGACTTCGTAAATATAGAAAATATCCACAGATGTTTCTCCTTTTATTCCATTTTACTGTTTCTACAGTTTCAGAAACTTAAGAATTTGATTGCTTGAAAATATTTCTTCTATACATTTATGTGTAGAGATAGTAAAAACAATAAACTACGTTTTATAAAGTATGAATTTCAGCTATTTCTGGCACTCTCTACTCAATGTTATATTAATTATTGTTATTATATCTTTTACTACTAAATATAAAATGAATATATTTTATCTTGGAATTTAAAATATATATACATTAATTAATTTAAAGTATTTGTTTAAAGTATAGCTCAACGCATACCGCTACCTTCGTCTAAGCTCTATTTTTCCTATTAATCAAAACGCCTTGATATGATAAATTTGAGGTCCGGCAACCTGACGATAAGCAACAACTTTTGAATATAAAAAAAATCTAAATCTGTCCACAATCACAGGAGTAATGGATAACCATACATAAAAAAAAAACAAATAACATACAATGGATCATAGAACCTCCTTTTTTGAAGTCGGGTAAAAAGTAGTTTAACACTAGTTTTCTATTAGACCGTAATACTACCCCGGTCAAGCCCTTTTATGATGAAGTATAGCTTAGCCGCGATAGAAATGAAATTCACAGTATCCTGATGCATAGCTATGTCGACCCGAAAAACAATATGAAGGATCCTATCTTCGACACTGTATCTTCAATAGTAATAATTTGATTCCCTTGAGAAAAGAGCTCAGTAAAGCAAGATATCTCATAATCTGATCTATTGCCATAATGTTTCCACTTAGCTGAGGCCTTCTTTTTCTGTGAATAGATATATCATGGCTGCATATACGCTATATTATATGAAGTTTGTAATACTTTAAGATTACAATGTATTTTTAAGTACTATAAGAGTAGTTTGTTTTGCAAATTCGTTACGAAATCATTCCTTATTAGTAGCTATCTTATTAGTAGAAATTGTATCTAATGATCAACGAAATTATATCAGATCAACTTTGTAAAATATTTATTAAGAACCGTGGTTACCACAAGTTTTCATATTCGTATCTCACTATTTTTTAACATTAAGATTTAACTTTTTTAAAGTATCATCATCAATAGCTTTTAAAGGTCCACTGCTGGACATAGAGCTCTCCTTAGCAGAGAGACAAATAAAGTATGTTACATTTGAAAATCAAAACAAACATTTTTTTATGTAATAATACAGATAAATTGATAAAAAGGCTACTAAAATAACTACTCTAACTACAAGTAACTCCTATACTTTTGACAGCTATTTGAATGAACGTTATCCTGCTTAAGAAAAATTCCTGAGTCTATTTACGAGCTGTGTTTCATCCTAATAAATACGGATTCGTGTAAGTCAGTCAACGGCCAGCAAATTTTTCATATGATAAGAAATGATAGAAGATCTAAAACGACTTTTCTAACAAAAACAATTTTGAGGGTTCAGTTTATACAAAAAAAGGGGTACAAGGGAAAGCACTTGGAAGTCAAATCACATGTCTTTTGAGGTATACGAAATTGCACCAATATCACTTATATAACAGACGCAATAAGCTTTTGAAAACTTTTTATTTCTGTCCTTTTCCAATTTTATTAGTGACTAGCTGACCCACAGAGCTTTATTTGCATGTTTCAAAATGTATAAAGGACATCGACCACTTTGTACAGAGTCCTGAGCCAGACGTGGACAATATCATTCAAAAAACAATAATATTTTTCAGTGGCCTTAACTCAATAAAAACGTAATTTTATGAAGTTTAGTATCAAGATTGTTATACAATAAGTAAGTCAAAACAGAAACGCAAACACAAAGTGACATCCAAGATACGAGCGAGCGCACACATAGCGAATGACAGATGACACAAGAGGCGAGAAACATAGGTTATCATAAATCAAGTGTTTATGGGTTAGAAAAAAATACCTAACACGAGTAGTCATTTCCTCTATATTACCTTTCTTAGGTGAAATTTAAGAATTTTCCAGAAAAATGTATTAATGTACATGGGAAGTTTTTGAAAATATTTTCATAAGTTGTTTTGTTCTTTGCCTTTGAACAATTTTCCCTACTGCATTTCATTATTTATTGACGTGACAACACACACGATTAGTACTTCTGTAAATCAAATAAAGACCTTATGAAAATCATTTTTATTATTATTATTTACAAATTGACTGTCCATGGCCAAGCAAAATTGATCGGTGTCTTTTGGCTCTGATTTGTAATAATTATCTTGAATACTCGACACGTATAGGTCGTTGTATGATGTTATATAACCACCTAACACTCGAAGAATGTTTGTATTTTAACCTATAGTAGATACATACACGGTGTGGTTGCTCGTGCATTTAAACAAACAAACAAATTATCATACTATTCTTAGTATCTAAAGACCATTAAAATGTCAAACATTACAATTTCTTGTTGTTAAATCCCTAAGTAAATAATAAATTTACAAACCTAAACATTCATAGTATGAAAATAATAAAATACACGATCCCTGTGGTCAATGTAGATAGAGTAAAACGAGAGCTATCGCTCGGAGCTGTGGCGTATCAAAGAATACAGAAACAAGGGAGCCGAGGGCTTCTCGTCGAAGCGCCTTTGAGTTGCCGACACCTGCGTGGGCGGCACAAAGAAGCGGCGGACGAGTGCTTAAAATAGTGATTTGTTATGGAGGGTTCCCTATTTATTTATTTTTTCTTTAATTTTTCATATTCAAATAGATTTAATAAAAGAAAAAGAGTATGTAAAAATGCTAAATTCTGTGATGAATAAATAAGTCAGGAAACATCATACATTCGTACCCTCGTCTTATCGAAATAAGACAACAACAATGGTCACTGTTCTAACCTAACCTAGACGATTCAACCACAATATATCCGATTAAGAATACGGAGTATCACCATCCTTACTCATACCATGACTATCGTGAGACAAACAAAGTCACCAGGCCGGACCACCAAGACCAGGTGGGGGTGACATTGATCATGGTATATTAGCAATATATTGGCCTTTTGATCTGTATGCCTAAAATCTGTTAGTCGAATAAACAATATGCCTAATAACTTATAACCTATCAAAATTAGGGCAAAAATGATATTTATGCCTGCTGAAATACTATGTCAAAGAAATATTATGACAAAAAAATATGCCTAACTCATCATCAAAAATCAAATTAGGACAAAAAAAAAAGTTGAAACACAGTATTCCCATTATGAAATCGCAATTAAGTTTTTTGTATTTACTTTTATAGTTTTTTTGTTAGGAAATACCAGTTAGTCTGAGGTTGTGAAGGAGTACTAATAATATGTGATAAATGAAAATAGAGTCGCCTCTCCGGTTGATTAAATTGAGCATATAATACAATGCTGTGTGCTCCAAATTATACTACGTGTGTCAGAATTATTCAGGCGTAGCAGGGCGTGACGAGCAAGAAATTATGTATTATTTATTTTTATACTTCGTGTAAACAATTTACATTGTAAAAGGTGTACTGAATGCTGCAGGCATTTTCTTCCAGTCGATCTTTGAGTGATGCAGAGATTTATGTAGTAGGTGTAACATTGAAACTATTGAGAAGGATTATTTAATTAGTTACTTTTTAGTTGTCAGTAATCTTTAACTTGCAAAATCGATACATAATACCTCAACGCTTAATCTCTACCACGCTTTGTATAGTGTCGTTACAATTACAAACCACACGTGTGTATAGCTACGTCCGTTTGAGCTTGCCCACGTTTGATGAGACTTGGAACGCCTTTCAATCCTGCAATGAGTACTCCACGTTTGTGGTATCGTGTCTTTACAGTTGAATTACCGAATGTGGTAAATGTTATTCCATGTCCAAATGTGACGAGGAACCAGTTCAAAGCTTCTATATCAATTCTCTAAAATTGTAAGTACTTTTAAGTTTTACATCCTACATAGTGTAATATGAGAAAGTTAAAAGTTTAGTTATCAGCAAGTCAGAAACTACCAGACTTTATCCGTAAGTGCTAATGAGCTCAATCGACCGAAATCGAATCGAATGATAGCACGGTCTGACTGAAAAACCAATGATAAGCAATTCTTTCGTTGCTTTGAAGTGGTATATCTGAGTGAGTGAGATGACAGAGAACAAATAATAATTTATATATAATGTCTCACACTCACACACGGATGTCTAATCCCAAATTAAGCAAAGCAACCAGACTTAAATGCATTCTATTTGTTTTGTTTATTTCTGTTTTCTTTTTAAAAGACAACGATCGCCCTATGAATACATCCTGTGAGGCGGAGGACTTTACAAACATACAAGAAACGAACACAGAGAACACTCAGACTCAGAACAACAATTTGTGGATCACACAATGTGTTATTCCATGTGAAGTTTGAACCCACAACACTCAGCTCTGTAGAGAGCGACGTGGCGACTGCTTAAACTACTTTTTTTTTTTTTTTCTTTTTAACGTGTGGAAACCCGGTTTTACGGCAGGGTGGTGTGTCGGAATCGGACCAACTAAAACCACACGGTGTGCCACTCTGCGCCTGAGATAGGAGGGATCCGGGAACCGCTGCTATTACGACATCCAGATTCCTCCTAGCGCCTGCCCGCTACCTCGGGCACCATCTGCGGATAAACTCTCTATTTTAGGCAACGTGCGGCACACGCGGACGTCGCCTCCTCGCGGCTGGCCATTATAGCGGGTGGAAGGGAAAACCCGTCCCGTCCACACTCAAGGCGCCATGAGGCGCTGGTATGCGCACCTCCGCCGCCCGGCTCGCCGGCGGCGAATTGAGTCCGAGTGGATATCATCCTCCCGGGCCTTCTCCGCCGCCTCCTTCCGCGAAATTACGTCTTCGCAGAAGGTTGCGACCGCGGTACAACAACTGTCGCTACCGGCCATGGAGCGTATGACGGCCGGTAGCGAGAGATCTCCTCCAATAACTGCAGTGAGGACCCCACGCTGCGCCGCCCTGGCGGAACAAACCGCTAGCGTGTGCTGAGCCGAGTCCTCACTGCAGTCGCAGTGGTAACAGGCGGGACTCAATTCCCTCCTGGCGACCGAGTGCAGATACTTGCCGAAGCAACCATGCCCGGAAAGGACCTGCGTCAGTCGGAAGGAAAGAGTCCCGTGCTGCCGCCCTGCCCACTCGGTGATGACCGGCTGGAGAGCCTCCACGAGGGCAAAGCCAGCCCGTGGAGTCTCCAACCGGAACGACCAACGAGCCATCGTGGCTCGACGAGCGGCCTCACGCCACTCGCGTATCTCCTCGGGCGGGGGCCGTATGACGCTACCCGCCCGGAAGTCAGCCATCCGCCGATAAACTTCGGCGAGCACTTCCGCCTCCAAATCCCACGGGGGAGTTCCGGCCAGGGCGCACGCCGCCTCCGTCGATACGGTGCGGTAACCGCGTATGGCTCTAACCGCCAATATCCTCTGAGGGCGCCAGAGGCGAGCCCTATTCTGGGCGGTCAGAGCCGCCGCCCACACCGGTGCGCCATACAGCGCCATTGACCGAACAACCCCCGTGTATAACCGTCTCGTCGCGACGCTGGCTCCACCCAAATTGGACAAAAGTCGCCCAAGAGCAGAAGCAGCGCCGACCAGCTTTGGAGTAAGCTGTCGGAAGTGCTCGTCGAAAAGCCACCTGCCGTCGAGGATCAGGCCCAGATACTTCATCTGGGCCTTAATCGGTACGAGGACCGAATTGACAACGATAGAGGCACCAGGGGGTGGACCACGACGGGGCCCATGAAACAAAAGGGCTTCCGTCTTATCTAGGGCCACCCGTAAACCCAGTGCCTCAATGCGCCCGACCACCAAAGAGACTCCCACGGTGGCCAGGCGCGCCGCCTCTTGAAAGTTCGCCCCCCGGGCCGTGACCAATGTGTCATCGGCGTAACAAATTACGCCCAGCCCGGAGGGAAGACGACCTCGAAGGGCCCAATCGTATCCCATATTCCACAGGAGTGGTCCGAGGACGGACCCCTGTGGAACACCGCACGACATGGGCCGCCGCCTCAGAATACCATCTCGGTCCTCGTACACGACGGTACGCTCCTCAAGATAGTCTGCCACAAGCCGCCTCAGGTACTCGGGCACCCCGTGGTAGTGGAGTGCTTCCCTGATGCAGCTAAATGGCAGACTATTAAATGCGTTGGCGATGTCCAACGACACCGCCAACAGCACGCCGCCACAGCTCACCACCTCTTCGGTAACGGCCCTCAGGCACTGCTTAAACTACTTTTTTTTTTTTTTTTTTTTAACGTGTGGAAACCCCCACGGGCCGTCACCCCACCGGGGTTTACGGCGGGGTGGTGTGTCGGAATCGGACCGACTAAAACCACACGGTGTGCCACTCTGCGCCTGAGATAGGAAGGATCCGGGAACCGCTGCTATTACGACATCCAGATCCCTCCTAGCGCCTGCCCGCTACCTCGGGCACCATCTGCGGATAAACTCTCTATTTTAGGCGACGTACGGCACACGCGAACGTCGCCTCCTCGCGGCTGGCCATTGTAGCGGATGGAGGGGAAAACCCGTCCCGTCCACCCGCGGCCACACTCAAGGCGGCATGAGGCGCTGGTATGCGCGCCTCCGCCGCCCGGCTCGCCGGCGGCGAATTGGGTCCGAGTGGATATCGTCCTCCCGGGCCTTCTCCGCCGCCTCCTTCCGCGAAATTACGTCTTCGCAGAAGGTTGCGACCGCGGTAAAACTACTGTCGCTACCGGCCATGGAGCGTATTACGGCCGGTAGCGAGAGATCTTCTCCAATAACTGCAGTAAGGACCCCACGCTGCGCCGCCCAGGCGGAACAAACCGCCAGCGTGTGCTGAGCCGAGTCCTCACTGCAGTCGCAGTGGTGACAGACGGGACTCAATTCCCTCCTGGCGACCGAGTGCAGATACTTCCCGAAGCAACCATGCCCGGAAAGGACCTGCGTCAGTCGGAAGGAAAGGGCCCCGTGCTGCCGCCCTGCCCACTCGGCGATGACCGGCTGGAGAGCCTCCACGGCGGCAAAGCCAGCACGTGGAGCCTCCAGCCGGGACGACCAACGAGCCATCGTGGCTCGACGAGCGGCCTCTCGCCACTCGCGTATCTCTTCGGGCGGGGGCCGTATGCCGCTACCCGCCCGGAAGTCAACCGTCCGCCGATAAACTTCGGCGAGCACTTCCGCCTCCAAATCCCACGGGGGAGTTCCGGCCAAGGCGCACGCCGCCTCCGTCGATACGGTGCGGTAACCGCGTATGGCTCTAACCGCCAATATCCTCTGAGGGCGCCAGAGGCGAGCCCTATTCTGGGCGGTCAGAGCCGCCGCCCACACCGGTGCACCATACAGTGCCATTGACCGGACAACCCCCGCGTATAGCCGTCTCGTCGCGACGCTAGCTCCACCCAGATTTGGCAAAAGTCGCCCAAGGGCAGAAGCAGCGCCGACCAGCTTTGGAGAAAGCTGTCGGAAGTGCTCGTCGAAGAGCCACCTGCCGTCGAGGATCAGGCCCAGATACTTCATCTGGGCCTGAACCGGTACGAGGACCGAATTGACCACGATGGAGGCGCCGGAGGGTGGACCACGACGGGGCCCATGGAACAAAAGGGCCTCCGTCTTGTCCAGGGCCACCCGCAAACCCAGCGCCTCAATTCGCCCGACCACCAGAGAGACACCCGTGGTGGCCAGGCGCGCCGCCTCTTGAAAGTTTGCTCCCCGGGCCGTGACCAATGTGTCATCTGCGTAGCAAATTACGCCCAGCCCGGGGGGAAGACGACCTCGAAGGGCCCAGTCGTATCCCATATTCCACAGGAGTGGTCCGAGGACAGACCCCTGTGGAACACCGCACGACATGAGCCGCCGCCTCAGAACACCGTCTCGGTCCTCGTACATGACGGTACGCTCCTCAAGATAGTCTGCCACAAGCCGCCTCAGGTACTTTGGCACCCCATGGTAGTGGAGTGCTTCCCTGATGCAGCTAAATGGCAGACTATTAAATGCGTTGGCGATGTCCAACGACACCGCCAATAACACGCCGCCACAGCTCACCGCCTCTTCGGTAACGGCCCTCAGGCGCAACACGGCATCGACCGTCGAACGCCCCGCCCGAAAACCAAATTGGGCGTCCGACAGATCGGGGCCCACCTCGCAGAGGTGCCGGACGATGCGGGCAGAGAGTATCCTCTCAAACAGTTTACCCGCCTCGTCCAGCAACACGATGGGCCTATAGGCCGCTACCGATTCGGCTGGCCGTCCTGGCTTCCTCAATAGGACCAGCTTCCCGCTTTTCCAGCACTCAGGGAAGCGTCCGGACGCCAAGCTAGCGTCCAGGACCTCCCTGAGGCGGTCCGACATGTGTTCGAGGGCTCGGGCCAGCACTCGGGCAGGTATCCCGTCCGGCCCGGGGGCGGTGTTCTTAGAGCGGATCCGTAGAACAACCGCCCCTACCTCCGATTCCCTGACGGGCGGAACGTCGTCCTCGTTCCCCCCGTCGTCTCCAACCATGAAGGCCATCGACGGGGGTGTGTGTTCCACCCGCTGCGGGAAAAGGCCCTCGACCACTTCCCGCAGGAAGCTGGGCTGGAGTGTCTCTGTAAGGGGGGGGCCCGACGTGCGGAGCTTTTGCCGCGCCGCACGATAAGGGCGACCCCAGGGGCACGATCGAGACCCTCCAGCATCTCCTTTCTCTTAATTTCTTTGGCGCGGCTTATGGCCAGCTTCAGAGTTTTCCGCGCCTCTCGGTACTCTTCATGAAGCTGGTCCTCCCCGCCTTCTTCGCGGTGTTGCCGCCGACTACGGGTGTAGGACCTCCGGGCACGAGTACAGGCCGCGCGGAGGTCCGCCAACTCCTGGGACCACCAGTAAACCTCCTTCCGTGGAGGCCGGCAACCTCGGATGCGGGGCATGGCCGCATCACAGATCTGCGCAATGGCATCGCGGAAGCGACCAGCCCCCATGTCGACCTCCTCGGTCGGGGCCTGCGGAGACAGCCAAGAGTGAACGATGGCTGCCTCCTCTAGTAGGTCCCTATTTAATTTGGCTAAAGCCCACCGCGGAAAGCGAGAAGAACGCCGCGCCATGTGACCCCTACTGGGGTCCTGGGTACGGGAGAGCTCAAATCGGATGTAGAGGTGATCCGAGAGCGTCTCAACCTCTTCCAGGACGCGCCAGTTCCTTACTCGTGCGGCGAGGGCAGGTAGCGAACGAAAGGTCCACTATCGACCCTCCCTGCTGTCGCACGCACGTGTTGGTGGAGCCCCTGTTTAGTAAACAGAGGCCCACCGAGGCCGCCCACTCCTCTACGGCCTCACCCCTAGCGTCCGTCCTGGGGGAACCCCACGCAATGGACTTTGCGTTGAAATCCCCCAGCACTAAGACGTGCCCAGACGTTAGACGCCGCATCGAGGTTTCCAAGTTGTTAAGGAAAACCTCGAAGTCGTTCAAACTCCGGTTGGGGGAGAAGTATACACCATATATAGTGATTCCCTCCCACTCGGCAGCAACATATCCAGTGCCCTTGTCTCTTAGCGACAAGGGCGGGGAATGAGCCGCCGTGGAGCCGACGACTGCCACGGAACCGTCCCGGTCACCCAACCAGTTTGGACGGGGAGGAACATAATAGGGTTCCGCGGCTACGGCAACACCGATCGACCACTGCGCCATGGTTTGCAGGAAAAGGTCCTGCGCCGCGGCACAGTGGTTCAGGTTCGTCTGGACCAGGAGGTTGGAGACTTGGGCCATTACTCGACCGTCTCTACAACCTCCTCCATGGGCGACGATATCGACGCACGAACGACGTCAGAAGCAGCCTGGGCCGACTGGCTAACCCCTGACGCCTGCCGAGAGTTGCGGGAAGGTTTACAGCCTCCCTGCCCAATCTGGTGATTGGCAGGCTTGTTGTCCGCTGCACACACCGGGCAGTGAGGGGCGGCAGAACACTCTGCCGCCTTGTGCCCCGGTCGACCGCAGCGGAAACATAATCCGCTGCAGTCGAAACAACTGACGCACTTGGCGCGTGTGTGTCCCGATGCCAGGCATTTGTAACACCTCATCGGTCTCGCCGCCAGGACTGTGATCCTAGCGCTCACGAAACCGATGAGCAGCCTGCCGGCGTCGCCCAACATTTTAGCCGACGCTACGGGACAGCTGACCCACACTGCGCCAAGCCCTCCCGGACCGGGGCGGATGGTGCCGACCCTAATATTGTCCGCGTTGCAGCCTGTCTTCTCGCTAATTGCAACGCGGACATCCTCTGTCGATACAGAGTCATCCAGGCCCGAAATGCGCAACTCTGCGCACTTGGTAGGCCTGGCGATCTTGACACCATCCGTAGCCGTAAACATTTGCCGCAACTTCTCGGCAAATGTGACCGCCGTCTTAGCACCTTCGGCTCCAGGGAACTCGAGCACTCGAGCTCCCGTTTGAGCGAGGCGCAACCTGACTCCTACTGTCCCGAAGTCGTTGGCGAGACTAGCGCGGGCCCTCTGGAAGATGGTTGCGTAGGAGAGTCCGCCGCTAGCCGCCTCCGGTGACACGGTGACTACCACGGCCGCGCTTTTAGGCGCCTGTAGTTTGCGCGGCTTCTTTGTGGTAGCCACTGCAGCCGATGGCGCCTGCGGGTTAGAGGCTGCTATTTGTGCAGCCTTCTTACCCCGCTTTCGGGACTTTTTCGCCCCCCCGATTAGCTGCCAACCATCCGTGGAAGGGGCGGATGTGGAGGGAGCACTTGTTGAGGTGCCAGATACAGCGGCTGGAGTGGGGAGCGGAGGGAACTCCGCCCCAGACTTTGCCGCTGTTTTGGGCCCTGACCTCGGTGCGGGCGTCCGGGCTGTTGCCTTGGCCGCCTGCCGTGTCCTCGGAGCAGTTGCAGGAGCAGGAGAAACTGCTGCCGCCGCCGCGTAGGACATGCGACCGGTCGCAACGGGAAGCGATGCTGACACCGATGCAACCTTCGCTTTATGGCCCGCAAGCGGCGGCCGGACAACAGGAGCCGGCGGCAGCCTTGCCTCCAGGCCAGCCAGACGCCCGTCCATCATGCGCCATACTACATCGGTTATATGGCGCAGATGGGCATCAGGAATGCCACCGAGGCTGGAAGAGGGGGCAGGCTGAGACGGGGACGTGACCGGATCCTCTGTCGGGCGATGCGCCCGGAATTGGGCGAACTGAGCGCTGAGCTCAGCTACTTGCCCCGTCAGGCGATCGTTGGCCGCCTGGAGCCGAGCCACGTCCCCGATGAGGGTATCCACGACCCCCGCAATAGCGGAAGAGGAGTCCTTAAGAGCTTTAACAAAAGAGCCCTTAAGGTTACTCGACTTGGTGGCCACTTTGTGAATGATGGCCACCGCCGCATCCGCTCTCTCCCGCATGGACGATGGTGTTTGAGGAACTGAATCCCCCACCATCGGCTCCTTAATTTTTAGCAGGAGATCCGCAATCTCCTCTTCCGCCAAGATTTCGCCGTCTGCCCTGACCCGTCTATAGGCTTCCGCCTTGCAGAAGACGGAACCTGACGGGGCCGAGATCGGGGTTCGTGATCTCCCTCTGCGGCTGTTTGCTACTTTAGGAGGTAGCATCTCCTGGGATGTATCGCTCTCCTCATCCCTGGAGCGTCCACGTTTTCGGCTGTCACACAGCTCCGTCTCCATGAAGTCCAGCACGTCGCTCCTCGCACTGGAGCTTCCGCCCGTGGTAGATCTGGAGCGTAATCGCTCCGATGTTCTTCGGCTCCCAGCAGCTATAATGGCTTCTGGGAGCCCCACCGAGATAGGCGCTTCACCCATTACGTCTTCCATATTAGACGAAAGGTCGTCCGCCCTCATATTACTCTCCTTCGTACTCTTCTTCTCCTTCACTCCTTCCTTTATATGTTTAGGTGTATTAATTTTATTTATAGATTCCATACTTGTTCCCACGTGTGGGGGAGAAATAAAGGTCGACCCGGGCAGAGATCCCCCAATACCCGGGCAAGCGTAAATTTGTGCCCAACCGAGGGGTCCGCAGGTGCCTCGGCTGGGAGTGCGCTTACGACTGAACTACCCGTCAGCCATGCATCCCCTGGCCACGCACCAGAACACGGGATTCGGGGTAATTTTTTATAGAGGTTTTCTTCCTCGTAGTCCAGGCGGCTAAGCCAAGACCCTCGCCCCCGATTGGTGTCGCGAAACATAACCACGACACTCCTTTCGGGATTACGATGTGACAACGGTGGCAGGAAGATTAAATCTTCCAATGCCTGCTCGGTGGCAGTGTGAGTACACACCGAGCCCGTTCTCCTTTCTCCACCATTGAAAGTGGAGAAACGTCGACCCATGAAAGGGTCCCACCATAATGATTTTTTATCGAGGTTTTCCTCCTCATTGCTCCGAAGAGCGAAGAGCCAACAGAGGAATCGACAAATATGCCCGCTCTGTTGGACGAAGCCTCAACCGAATGGCCGAAGAAAATGGCCTCCTCTTCTTTGTGCTAGAATATTAGCCGTTGGCAGTGATGAGCACCATCGCCAACGTTACCAGGGTGCACCACGTGGAGGTTTTCTAGCCCAGCACCCCACTGCTTAAACTACTAGGCCAACCATGCAGTCAAACATAGATATTTTAAATACATTACACAGAACAAATGACCGTTTTCATCACATAAAGATTTGTCCTGGATTGGAATCGAACCCACTACCTCTGGCTTAGCAGTCAGAATCACTAATCACCAACAACAGGGCCAAATAGAGCGAAATATGTCTTATTATTTAATTAAAATTCATGTTAAAAAATAGTACATCTACTAGTCCATCTAGGTACATTTAAAATTTCTTTCCAACCACACACCATGATATACGCAAAAACCTTTAGCATCGAGAAGGACGAATAGTCGATATTTTTTATTTCATTGACTTTCATTCAACATCAAACATTCAAACGGATTTACTTTCATTTTTTTCATGATCATCGATCATCCCGGTTCTGTTTACAAAATCAATATGTTATGTGAGTATTTACACCCCATTTACCCTTGTCAATATTTGGTTAATTTGTTTGACGACTGGTATATGCCAATACATCAGTACTATGAAGCTCTTGACATGAGTTTTTTAAATATTAACTGTCACCTAGAACTTCGTCTACTTATTAATCCAAGATGGCATCTATCAATGTGAGCAACTTAATCAAAGCCTTTTCAACAATTAAAGCGATTTTAAAATACAGCGAACTAGTGTTACAGTTACACGATGCAAATAAAAATAGGAAATATTTATTGTCTAATTTTGTATCTTTGATAGTTTTTATTTGTTAATAGTACATCGGTTAGCGTATACGACTGCCAATTATGAGGTCTCGGGTTCAATTCTTAGATCAGACCTAAAATGTTTATTGAGTTATTCTGATTATAGAAATGCTTAATAACAGCCCAGAGTTTGGAAATTGGGGTCTGGAGTCTTGCGTCTGATCTCATCCCGGTCGTGTCTGTCTGTCTGTCCGATTCTGAGACTGCAGGAGCATGTTTGCGCATACACTTACGCACTATAATATCTCCTCTGTAGTTGGTTAGTCGAAACGCCGCCATGACCGAAATCAACTTGGAGTACATCATTTGCTGTAGTGTTGTACGAAAAAAAGTAAACAGAGATCCTTAGCTAATTTCAAGCACATAAGCACAAGTAATATATAATTTTATACTTTCAGAACTTAACATCTATAAAAGATAATTAGAAGAAGAAACAAAAGTAGATCCCGACAGCAAGTTTAACCCCCTAAGCCTCTATCTAATTAAAAGAAACGAAACTTTATAGATACGAGTAGAGGTACTGTTAACCGATGAAGCGTAAAATCAAGGTCACTACGATTTTTACACCATCGCTGTAGTAGTATGTACTGAAAAGAATTTGTATTTAAGGAAAACATGCAAGCGAAATGATTGATGAGCCTAAAGAGTTTAGAATAATAATATTCTAAAATATATACACTGTGGGTACTAGACAACGTCTTAAATATAGGTAGGTAGGTAGTAATTTTATTGTAAATACATGCGTATTATTTGATTTTCTTTAACAAATTTTTTGCGCTTATATGGGCGGACTTAATGCCATTACACTTGGAATAAACTGAAACTAAGTTTGTACGAAGTGTTATAATTACATCATTTGAATAATTCCGTCCCATTACTTCTATTGCTTAAAATTATTCTTTCAAATACTTCATCACCAGCTGAAGGTTGAAAATTGTGTATAGATCAGAGTTACGAGGCCAGAACACGCAAGTAATCATAAATCACTTTAATTTTTGAAGGAAAGAGAGAAATTAAAAAAAAAAGATGTGATAAAAAACCTTGTACCTATGTATCAAATCATTTACTTCCTTAATATAGTAGTAGTTAACGTTAACAATTTATTGTCAAGTGAATTCTCCAATATTTGAATTAAATTTTTTGTTTTTATTTTTAACAAATAAAATTCACGGAACATTGTTCCGTGAATTGTAAAACGTAACATTGGTCACATTTGCAATATTTTACATTTTGTGTTTTAATATTTCATCACATTTACTGTTTTCATGTCATTCATGGGTTATTATTTTATAAAATGATAACAACCCTAATGTTGATAAGTGTAGTTTTTTAACACAAATTTAAAAATCTTTTATATATATATAATAAGCAACGACATAGAAGTACCTACGAGAGCCATGAGGGACTACTCGTCAGTTCACACACAGACCGAAACAGAAAAGACACAAAATGGCGGTCAACTTATAAAAAACAATACGAACTATTGTCACAAATTCAAGATGCGGACGACCTTCGTCAGTTAGTCGGCGAGCAATCGTCGGCTGTCACGAGATCCCCAAATCCCGCCACGTAGGGATCCGGCCTCTTGTTTTATTTCATTACCGGACTAAATGCCCAGGGATTCCTTTAGATTTTGACGCCCAACATGGGACTGACAGGTGTGGTTATGATTTTCATTTTCTCTGCTCAAAATGTCGCTATTTTTTACTGATTTGTTTATAAATGTATTACAATAAATAAGATATCTGTCACCTGTTCCTAATAAAATCTACATTACTTTATAAATAGTGAATACGTGACTTAATGTTCTTTGTATTATGCTTAATTATATATTTTATTATACTAATGTGGAACATGCTGTTTACTAATTAAACAATATTAGATCTATTATAATCACAAGAAGTTAATAAATTAGTTGTAATATATTGAGCTACTTATAATAAATTTCATAAATTAAATACATTAAAAGTAAGACGTAAAGTCTCTATTACAGCCTTCAAAATGTATTATGTCATTTCGACTGGGTTTATACCGTATCGGGATAGCCTCATTGTTGTAGCAATTAGTGTTACCGACTGCCAATCAAGAGGTCACGGGTTCGATTCACGCATCAGGCCAAAAAAAAATGTTATTGAATTTTTCTTACTGTATAGATGCTTGATAACAACCCAGAGTTTGAAGGTTTTGATCTTAAACCCCATGCCTCACAGAGTACGTAAAGCCGTCGGTCCTGCGCCAGAGCTCACCCCGCTCATGTCCAACACCCGTTCCACCGGATTGTGAGGAAAAACAGAGAAAACACCTGTTTCCGAGAAAGACCTATTTTCGAGAAACACTTGTTATTTTTTTCTTTAAAGATAACGCCCTCACTAGGTATAAACCCTATGTCACGTGGGACTTCACAAACAGATATGGCCACAAAGAACACCCAGACTTAGAACAGCCATTTATTGATCACGCGATGTTGTCCCTTGTGGGATTTGAACCCATAACACTTAGCGCAGTAGGATGCGGAGTGGCCACTGCCTAAGCCTCAACGTCATATGTGCAGTCAAATGTTCAAGAATTGTATGTTTAATTTTTATTATATAAATATATTCAAATAATAAAATGTAAATCATCATTAACCTAACTGAATACGTCAACTACTGAACATTGGCCATAATATTCGTTCATTACATTAAATGTTTTGCTAAATAATATATTGCCTTGGCTAAAGAAATAATTTGATATGACTACACCCTTATATTAGACATAACCCTTTCCTACCATGCAGCTGTCACATTTGAACTGGCCAACATTTATCGAGTCTATGGCGCTACTACATTCTCCACATCACGTACAACCTTGCTACACCATGTTTCATCGTAATTACATTTTCTTTGTACGAAAACTGTGTTTGCTCCTTTTTCCATGTCCGCAGTTTTCGCTAGTTCTCTGTTACCGTCCGATGCATATATTTACCTAAAAAATGAGTAACACGTGAGTGTTGTCTACTGAAATATTAGCTCTAGCACTCCAAAAAGGTTTGATGTCAAATTGGATTGGTAAGATAATTACAAGTTTTTTTCCATGCATATTTACACAATGAATTTTTTAAAGTTTAAAATAGAAATTATTGACATAATAGTCGAAATGTAAGTTACATTTCTACTTTGTATTTTGGTCTTATTTAATTAACAATTGCTACTGTCCTATCGGTAAATTTTTAATTTTCTGATCATGGTCTAACCTAATGACAATTCACCCGACTGAGGAATTTAAAGTTTCTCTTAAATATGATCTCTATTTATCCCTATTAATCTAATGAGAGATAAAGTCTGATATTATAATTGATTTGAGCACAAAACTAAAAGTAGGCAGTAAACTTAGATTCGGAACCCGTAAAACCATAGGTGACTAAGAACCATTGATCACATCACTTTCCTTACCAAGTTTTTTTTTTATCGTGGCAACTTCCATGGGTTGTCACCTGACTAGGTCTAGATATAAAGTGTTATATCTATATCTGAACGGACGAAAAACCACATAATTTTCTGACAGAATTGGATCTATTATACTTTGCTTACTTACTATTACTTTATACTTTAAATTGCGTACACCGTAAGAAAAACTAAATTTATAATTCTTATTTATATCTTATTATGATTGTTCTTAAGGTTTAAATTTGCTAGTTTTGTTTTACCAGAATTCAAAACTACAGTCACATCATCAATATCTCTTAGTTCGTACACAAGGGGCCGCCCCTATGGTTACTCATGTTTTTAGTTATGTGGAAACTAACTTCCAATATGGCCGCTTATTACTGACTATTGTTTTTAGAAGTTTTCGTCATAACTACAAATTGGTATGTAGAAACAAAGTTAGTAACCAACCTTAATAAGAGTTTTCGATATTTAGAAATAATTTCCGGGGAAACGAACATGCGTTTGAGATTGTAACTTGTAATAAATTTTCGAGTACTGGATTTATTCGTTATTTCTTATCATAGATAAAATTATTGCAAACTTGACTCTTTCGTATATTATTTTATTTATTTATTTATTTATACTTTCTGCAAATAAAGTACATTGCATAAGGCGGACTTAATGCCGTAGGCATTTTCTTCCAGTCGACCTTTGGGTGATGCAGAGATGAGTGTAGCAGGTGTAACAATAGATTTAGTAGTGTTGATTTTTAATTTGCGTATAAAATTTTATGTAATACATAATGATATAAATACATATATACATACATATACATATATAAAAGGGAACACATACCTATATACATATATACACACACAAATACATACATATTCATGCAATGATGAATAGGCAAGTAATCATTCTGATGACTCCGTCAACAAGTCTCCGTAAAGTTTGCGTACTCTAACCTTAAAGGTTAGTGGGTTAACAGACCTTCTTATATCTAGGGGGAGAGCGTTGCAGAGGTTTACAGCTTGGACAGTAAAGGACGAATGGACAATACGGGAATTATGTGATGGACAGAGAAGGAGGAGATTATCGGAGGAACGAAGATTTCTGTCATGGTTAGAGCAAAGATATTGTATGTGAGTTGTTAGGTAAGCGGGTGGGTTAGAAGAGTGGATAAGGGAGTGTAACATAATCAACGCCCGCAAGCTCCGGGGCTGTCTAATAGGTAACCATGACAGTTGCCTCCGATAAGCGGATACATGATCATACTTACGTAAGTTAAATATGAACCGAATGCAATTGTTGAAAAGACGGTCTAATTTGTTGAGCAGATCTGCATTAGTTATCATAGAACCATTTATATGATAACCAAAAAAAAGAAAACATCCTTTACCAGCTGGTCACAAATTTTTATGGTCAGTTAAAAATAAATGAATCCCAAGCAGAACACACAGTGACAAATACACTCATTTATAAATATTAAAATATACTACTTAAGTTACAGTTTACTAAGAGCAACAGTCTAAAAAGCTTAGCATCACTAATAGTATCTAAACTTGACCAGACATTCACTCTACACTTAACGAGCTCGTTGTCTAACTTTGAAGTTATGAGAACACGTACTAGAATAAATAACACTAATAGAATTCATGAACAATTGACTTGGACCTGCTAATGAAGTATAGTCAGCCCGCAGGCAGCTGCTCTACATGGTATTTCGTTTTATAACTTTGATATTCTCTATAGAGCACTTCAAAGGCCCCCAGGAGTGCCGGAACTTTGCCCAGTCTCTAATGGCTCCTCTCGACTCTATGTTATTAGGCCATAAATCTCTGTATATGTTTAGCCGCGTGAATAAAATACCTTTTAAGACGCCTTCCGTATTTTGCGAGATAATTTTGTTGTGAGCGTTTGTGTAATAATTTTTCGCTTAGACCTCGATGGTATGGTTAGTTTCTTATTGTTATTTTATATTGATGCATTATAGTGACAGATGACGAAGAATTATAGAATGGCTCAGAAATTACTCTGTAGATACTAAATCACTACTGTATTCATTCTTTGTTGAACTGAACGTACGAATTGTTACCCCTCCGGAGTTTGCAATTAAGTATTGTGCCAGAATCGAAGCGACCACAACCACATAATATACAAGGTGTCCAGAAAGGGTATCGGGTATTTGTAAGTTCAATGAAACGAAAATTATTTGTACGCAATAAAAAAGTTTATTGTTTATTATTATCATATGAATTGGAGAATTATTTGGAAAAGATGATGTTATCCAAATGATGACCGTTACGTTGATGGCACTCTTCTAAACGGAAACGTCTCTATCGTGCAGAATATCGTACACGCCACGCGCCAAGTGACGATAGCATTAGGAAATGGATCAGGATGTTTGAGAATACAGGTGCGACAGTTAAAATTCAAAACTCTGGTCGTCTTCGTTCAGTTCGCGATGAAGAAACAATTGAAGAAGTTGAGGCGTCGGTTCGTCAAAATCCGTCTTTATCAATCCGAAAGCGAAGCCAAGCGTTGAACATCAAAAAATCGTCTTTACATTCGATTTTAAAGAAAGACTTACATCTAAAAGCCTATAAAATTCAATTGGTTCAAGAATTAAAGGATACGGACTATGCTAATCGACTGAATTTTGCGAACGAAATGCTGCAGCGATTTAACAACTTTAACAACATACTGTTCAGTGACGAAGCAAATTTTCACCTGAATGGTCATGTTAATAAGCAGAATTGTCGGTACTGGGCAGTGGAGAATCTGAGACGAAAGCATGAACGACCCCTGCATAGCCCAAAGGTCGTTGTTTGAGCCGCTATGTCTGCTAAAGGCATAATTGGTTCTTATTTTCACGAAGATCAACGAGGCCGAGCAATTAATGTGAATAGTGACCGTTATTGCGATATGTTGCGAAATTTTTTGGTCCCAGAGTTGCAGGAGTTTGCAGGTTTTAACTCAAGAACGTGGTTCCAGCAAGATGGGGCCACTTGCCATACCTCAAATGACTCAATGGAAGTTGTTAACGAATTATTCCCTAATAAAGTCATTTCGCGAAGGGGTAACATCAACTGGCCTCCCAGAAGCCCCGACCTTAGCCCACTTGACTATTTTGCATGGGGATACCTTAAAAGTAAGGTTTATCAAAACAATCCGACGAATCTAACCCAGTTAAAGCAAAACATCAAGTCAGAAATGGCAGCAATATCGATAGCTATGTGTCAACGTGTTATCGCCAATCTTCGTTTCCGTTTAGAAGAGTGCCAGCAATGTAACGGTCATCATTTGGATAACATCATCTTTTCCAAATAATTCTCCAATTCATATGCTAATAATAAACAATAAACTTTTTTATTGCGTACAAATAATTTTTGTTTCATTGAACTTACAAATACCCGATACCCTTTCTGGACACCTTGTATTAGTTAGCCTAAAATAACCCTTCTATTATCAAGGAGCCATCCACTTAAAATAGCTCAACCTTAATCATTGGTGCATGATATAAAATAAATGTCTTATCATTTGCTCCAGGTACCCTACAGATTGTGAAGAGTGAAGAAGAAGACCAGGGCAAGTTCGAGTGTGTAGCAGAGAATTCTATAGGCACTGAATTCTCTAAGCCAACGGTGCTGTACGTCAAAGGTAAGATGTCTGAAGTAAATTTTTAAAGCAAATTTTACAATATTATTTATAGGAAGAGAATAATAAGCTCTCACATCTCATATAAGGCCCACTGATTCTAAACTAAATAGAGCTGGAGTATGGGTTGCTAATAACACAATTAGTGGAATTGTCCTAAGTCGGCATCGCATCCTCGACCTTCTAATTAACAGTCACTTATCACTTGACCAAAAGATAAGGCATTATGGTGTTGTAAACACCATAATACCTTATCTACCTTTTAAATATACGAGGGGGCGTTTTTAAGTTCGCGGAATGGAGGGTATTGAGTAATAATAAAAACACAAAATTATTTTTCTTTTTCTATATATTCCCCTGCAACACGAATACATTTTTCAGATCTTTCAATTAGTTTTTTTATTCCCTCGTAAAAAAAAGTTTTATCTTTGTCTGAAAAATACGCCGAAACCGCCTCCTTAACCTCCTCATCAGTTGAAAATTTCTTACCACGTAATTCTTTTTTCATTTTTGGAAAGAGATAATAATCACTCGGAGCCAAATCTGGACTGTAGGGTGGGTGATTCAAAATATCGAAGCCCACCTTATGCAGGGCAGCCAGTGCGACTCGGCTCTTGTGAACGGGAGCATTGTCATGCAATAGCAGGACACCTTTCGTTAATTTTCCCTGTCTTTTTTCTTTGATGGCTTCTTTTAACTGTTCTAAGATTGAAGCGTAGTATTCCCCCGTTATAGAAATGCCTTTATCTTTATAATCTATCAATAATATTCCTTCTGAGTCCCAAAAAATCGTTGCCATGAGTTTCCCAGCCGCCTGTGAAACCTTAAATTTCTTGGGTGGTGCTGTGCCCTTTTTGTGCCACTGCATGGAGTCTTGTTTGGACTCGGGTTCATAATGATGAACCCAAGTTTCATCCCCAGTAAAAATTTGATTCAATACGCCATCCTTGTCTTCATTGCAGAGATCCAAAAACGCACGTGAACATTCCACGCGCTGTTGTTTTTGCAATGGCGTGAGCATTCTCGGCACCCACCGTGCACTAACCTTAGTCATGCCAAGATGATCGTGTAAAATTTTAAAAATTGTTGTATCCGATACTCCAACCATTTCTGCGAGTTGTTTCTTTTTTAGTCGAGCATCTTCCAATACAATTTTTTCTACTTTTGCAATAACTTCTGGCGTAGTCACCTCAACGGAGCGCCCCGGCCTCGGGTCGTCTTCAAGTGATTCCCTGCCTTGTTTAAATAAACTATGCCACTTGTAGACCATTGTTTTTCCTGGGCAAGAATCCCCGTAAACCGATGACATCTCATTGAGTATGGTTTGAACAGACTTTCCTTGCTTAGTAAGGAACTTTATCACCGCACGGAATTCAATTTTCTCCATTTTTTTCACTTCGTTCCCGATTAAAATACTTGGTCAACGATAGTTTAATAACTAATGATCCAATCACAACAAATTTTACTATGCAGACTAATTATGAGTCACTGAATACGGTAGGCATCAAAAGAGCGCGTTTACCCGCCTTTTTCACTGTCATTCCGCGAACTTAAAAACTTACCCTCGTATATCAAACTCCGCTTAGCTTATGTGATTATTGATGACGATATTATACTATAGCTAGAACATCGACCAAATTGCCCTCAATTACTTTGTTGTTTGTACCCACCAAAGACTGGAATAAAACTAAGATATTACTGCAACTAGAGGTCCGACCGCATCAAATCGTTACGGACCCGTAACGGCCGCGGGTCGGTCAGACCCGTGCGGTCAAATTACCTAATGATCTCCCATTAACGTCCCTACGCGAACATCCTTAATGGAGAGCGAGATAAAAGCTGGACAACCCTTACTGTGGGAAGGAGATGTCCGACGGAGACTACTTTAATAAATTAGAAGTTGTCTAGTTTGATAGGGCGAACATATTGTGCATTATATTCTTTGAAGAACTAAACTTTAAAATTGTTAACGATAGTGACTTATATGTTACTTATTTTTAAATGTATTTATGTTCTGTACTGTGTCCACAATGTATGACTGTACTATCAGTCAGAATTGCTAGCTACTAGAACAACAAGCAAGAGTTATATTAGTACAAGACAAAGACCTCTTTGGCTTTACATTAGAACTAAAAATTACCTAGAATTTGTAATTTTAATTGATTTTATTACTCATGCATGTTACTCTCCCAAGCAATACATAAGTAATTCTTATAAAAAGATTTGTTTTTATTTGCGCAACTGGTAACAATTTGTTCTGTTTATTGCTTCCTAGCGACTCACCCTGGCTTCACACGAAAGCAATCGGCGTGGCCCCCTCTGCCCATGCATTTTAATCCTCTGATATTTTTTTTTACTACATTTACTACACAAGATATCTAAAGTATTTAATTGGAAAAGGATTAATATCCACAAACAACCCACAAATAAATTAAATATTAAAGCATAAAAATGGTTACTGTGGGTTGTCCGTACGATATACACACATGCTATCGCGAATTTTTTGTACATGTTTTTAGGGTATACAATCATTTTGATATATTCAGTAAAGCTTAGTCAGTATCAGCAACTAAAGGGTTTAACGAAACATTAACTTTATGTTCTATTAGTATAATATGTATTAAATATACCATCCTTGAAACATAAACAAAATGATGATGAAATCCACATTTAAATCCATGCATAATTTGAAAGGTTTATGCGTACAAAGACATTTTATACAGTATAAAGATGGCACTAAAATTCAATGATCATGATGACTCATAAGTCGTAAAAAGGAAACTAAAAAAATCAATAACATAAAACTTAATTCAAACACTGAACTCAGATTCAAACTAGTCTACAGCCATCTTAAAATTACTAAAATATGTCTGTTTCCCAGTATCAGTTTAAATGGGTTGAACACTTAGAAAGTAGAGTACGTATTGCGGAGACAGGCACAATAATTTACTCCATATATCGTTCAGATAAGAACGTTGGGACGTGTCGACGGAAACTTTTATATAAGTTTAGATAAAACAAAACTGATTGCGCTTGTTCAAAACTAGATTGTACTTTCGAGGGCTAATTTATGATTATACTCGTATGTTTATGTGTGTGAGTAAGTTAGATGACATATGATGTCGCTTTTGTAATTAGATATGGCATTTTTAAAATGGTAACGACTTCTACATTCATTCCTTCATTCATTTATACTTTCATTCATACTTACCTTCATTACACAGTTTTCCTTCATTCCTTCTTTTCATAAGGATTTCTAAATTTTTACTAATTTTAATATAGCTTTTTCCATAACTTCAGTTCTTTCTTTTATCCTATTTAAAATGGAGACACACTTTTTGGTTACTCAATACTACGTTATTTGAACGTAGTAACACCTAACGTAGTATTTAGCGACCAAAAAGTGTGTCTTCATTTTAATTTGTTTGGAATTGTGTCCAAATAACAGTAAACATGGCCTACTGTTAAGAGTCCATTGGTTGACCGGATCTAAAACACATTAGACCTGACTTATAAAGGAAGATGATTTTTATTAATAGCGCGAAATAACCGAAAATCAATAATAATCAATAACTAGAATTTAAATATCATGAGAGATTATGGTTAGGATCTCAAGCAGTGAACTGTTTCCTACATTTTTTTTTACATTATCTGCGCTATCCACGTCTTGTATTGTTCTTTCTGTCCCGTTCGACAATACCTACCTGTATTAAATCAATAATTCTAATAGGTTAATAATTAACATCTTGTTGTACATTTGTATAACCAGAAATAGTTTGAGAATTAAAATAAAATATGGCGTTTCTGGCTTACTAAAACACACATATATGTAAATTTATAGATTTTACTTTCAAAAGAAGGTAAGGTTATAAAATGATCATGCCTCGTGTTCCACAAGCTTTTTCCTGAGAGTAACGACGTGGGTTTCCACTCATAATTCATGGACAACGAGATCACACACTCGCAACCTCATTGCACCCAGGGCGTTTACCACTGTATTATCTAGAATATATTATTATACTAGCGTAATACGTAATAACCTCTATGAGTACGTTTTATGACTCACATTTAATAATAATGGGTTTAAACCCGTCAGCTGATGTTTACATTTATTACACACAAGTGCAACTGTAATAATAAAAAGCTTTTATGTGTATGTGGTCATAAAAAATGTAATAATCGCCAATTAAATAGTTCTAGTCATGACATTGTTCGATATTTTTATATCTATTCTGATGGTACATTTAGAATCATATGACTGACATTCCTAAGTGTTTTTTGTGACCTATGATACGAATACAAAATAATGTACAATTTGTATTTTTTTATGTACATATGTTAAGTTAGAATGATCCGGGTCGTCGACTGGCTAAGTAAGACTTCAGAAGAATCTAGTGATATTAATTCTAGCAGTAACTTGTAAGGCTGTCTAATCGCCAATTCTACAGAACCTGTACGTATATTGTAACCAAGTTCGATTACCATAGTACAAGATATGCCTGGTATATATTAGCTTGTTATTTTTTGCACTGAAGTCTCTCGATTCTTTCTCATTTAAAGAAAGTATGTTAGAACTTTATTGAAACGAGCCGTTTGTGCAAACAAAATATCACGATTGTTGATTTTTATTTCATCACAATTTAGCAATTCATTTTTTTTAATATTCATTTTTAAATTTGGGGTGATTCAAATATATTCCCTTTTTTATTGCTTATGAATTCTAGGCCTGGCAAATATTTCAAACGAATGACATAATGTTAAAATGTGTATCTGAAATTCGATTTTTAGACGTTTATTCAATAAATTCTTACCAGTATGCCAGTGTAAGACAAATAGATAAGTTGTAGCAACCTACGTATATACAATCATTCCACATCAGTAAGTCACATCCAGTGACAAGCGATGGCGACAAAGTAAGCCTATATCGGCTTCAAAGTTTGTACTTACCTACTCTAAAGTTCGACTAGTACAACCTTTTTTTTTTTTTTTTTTTTTAACGCGGGGAATGCTTTTCGCACCATACCCTCCGGAGGGACGAAGGGCGTGTGTGGGACTCCCGACAAACCGGTCTACCCACTAAACCCCGCGGCGGCCTACCTCGGCAGTTGGGAGGTGCTTTAGGAACGCATTAGCGGCTTCTAGAGTCCTCCCTGCCGTACCTCACAAGTGAGGTACATCTCGGGCACCTCATGCCCCAGGATCAAGACGCTATCGCACCTCCCATCGCCCTGCGCAGTAAGAGGCAGAACAGCGCCCCGCCCCAGACGACACTCCCCGGCCGCACCGGAGTGTCACCTGACTCGGGTCGTTTGTAGCAGTCACAACGCCCCAAGATGTGACCGCAGCGACGCTTAGGCGGCGATTAGGGAGCTAGCGACCTCTGCCGCGTCCCCTTCGCCGCCTCCTTCGAGCGGGATCGGCCCTTTCCCGATCTCGCTCTGCAGTCTCCTTCCGGAGCATAACCTGCTCACAGAAGGAGATCGCGGCTTCCCATCCTTCACGACTCGCCAGCATTGCCGCGATCAATGCTGACGGTGAAAGGTTACGTCCGATCCGTCCGACCAGGACTCGACGCTCAGACTCCCAAGCAGGGCAGTCCTCCAGCGTGTGCTGGGCGGAGTCCCGTTCGGACTCGCAGTGGTGGCATTGTGCCGTAGCCTCCCGTCCTATTCGATTCAGATACTCACCGAAGCAGCCGTGCCCGGTGAGTATCTGGGTCAATCGATAGGTGACACAGTCGGTCCTCTCTATCCACGCTTCGAAGTTCGGCAGAACGGCTCCGACGGCGCGTTGGCTAGCACAGCCCTCAGTTTCGAGCCGTACCTGCCAAGCCACCAGAGCTTGCTTATGCGCGTTCTGCCGTAGCATTCCGGGCTCATGATCTGGCGCAGCCTCTTCAGCATTCCGACCGACAGAACGAATTTGGTCGTACACCATTGCGTCCATGTCGGCCAGAATATCGAAGGGCGGAGATCGCGCCAGGGTCGTCGCCGCCTCATAGGAGATTGTGCGGTAGCCCCGCACGATCCGTATGGCCATCAGCCGCTGCAGGCTCCTGAGTAGGGCCCGGCAGCGGGAGGCACCCGCTAGATCATTAAACCAGACGGGTGCCCCATAGAGGACCATGGATCTAACAACCCCCATGTAGAGGCGGCGAACTTCTTCCCGTGGTCCCCCGAGATTGGGCAGCAAACGATGCAGCGCACCTGCTACCCCTCGCACTCGGGGTACCAATCGCCCGAAATGCTCTTCGAAGCTCCACCGACTGTCCAGGATGAGGCCTAGGTACTTCATGTACTGGCCTACCTGGACTTCAGCGTCACCTACCCGGAGACATGAGCTGGGTGGCTCCTGGCGCTTACGCAGGCCATGGAACCATATCGCCTCAGTTTTATGAGGCGCCACCCTCAGGCCCAGCTCACGTATCTTTTCCACAACACTAGCCACCCCCTGCTCGGCGAGCCAAAGCACCTCCTCGAAGTGTGACCCTCTAGCCAGTATTAATGTATCGTCCGCATAGCAGACGACACTTAGGCCAGAGGGCAGACCGGTGCGAAGGACAGCATCGTATGCGAGGTTCCATAATAATGGGCCCAATACCGAGCCCTGGGGAACCCCGCAACATACTTCCTTTCGATTCTCCATTCCATTCCGACCGATAAACTTCACCGTCCTGTCGCGCAGATAGGCCTCAATAACGGTTCGCAGATAGAGCGGCACCTCGTGATATTCGAGGGCCGCCCTAATTGCCCGCCAGGGGAGGGTGCCGAAAGCGTTGACTATATCAAGGCTAACCGCCAACGCCACCCCCCCCGATCGGACTGTCGACTCCGACAGGGATCGAACGCACCTAACAGCATCCGACTAGTACAACCTACTCGAAACGCCGCGTCCTCGACAGGTAATTCAGAGGTATTTACATAATGCCTATCTTGAACGCATTAATTTCTTTTCACTTTTATATAACTAATGTCTTCACGGCCTACCCAACAGTCCTTTTGGCGGTAGTGTTGCGTTTCGGGCCGTTGATCTTGACTAATTTGCTAGGGTAACACGATGGCTGGAGCCTTTATGATACCTAAATGGACAGGTCGCCTCAAAACTATAGTCCTGTCTTCAAAATTCCAATCCAGACCCTATGCTGTACACATACAGTTTTTATTGATTTAATTTCTACGGACTTAAAAAAGGTACCTCTGTTTTTTGTATAGGTTTAATTAGTCTGAGGTTTTGTAGGGATTATTCTGACTGACCTGTGTATGTAGTGATCGGCGATCTTACGTCCGTTGGACGTACGAGTATACCTCGAGTGTACATCATTATTATAAGATAAGTTGTAGCAGTTCACGAGCTTATGTAAAAACTAGAACCCGTCCTCTGATTCTGTGGGAACGAAGTAAAGAACGGCAACTTATCTGGGTCTCCTGAATTGAAGGTGGACAAAAGTTACTCACCTTCAGGTGACACGTCTCCTTTTTGTTTTCCTATGCCAATAAAAATCAACCATATTTATTATTACATTTCGGATATTTGACTCAACGAATCTAGCTTCAAACTATGTAGAGCTTATGCTATGACAGCTAGGTTGACTGATAGAATACTAATGTTTTTAATACACACATATTATACGTAAAAAAGCAAACAAACGTACACATTGGCTTAATTTAATTTATTTCCTTGTTCAACTTGTTCATTTCATTAAATTAAACCATGGTGTTTTCTATTTGTCAACTTACGCCAAGCCTTAAAACGGGTAGATTCACAGTAGTCACCGAGTCTTATTGAATTAGTTTCCAAGTTGATGAAACGGCTCTGAATTATTTTCATCTTGGAACGATTCTCCTTTCGCAGTAACTTTAGTCTTGTTTTGTAGAAACTTTCATCTTTGTTTTTATATTTCACTTGAAGCGTATGTTTTACAGTAAGCTAATTAGATTAATGCTCGTGCAAAGTAGGAAATATTATTGTGTATTATCTTATAAATATCTTACATAGATATTTGTACATAAGTTTTTAGAATAAGGAAGTTTACACCTAGTTACGCTCCTGCGTGGAGTACTGCTCTCATCTTTACGGTGGATCCGCGCCGCTTTTGCTGGACGCTTTGGATCGGCTACAGCGGCGAGCAGTCCAGATTATCGATAACCCGAAAGTCACTGAATCCCTTGAGTCTCTGCAGTTGCGAAGAGATGTCGCCTCTATGGCAGTCCTCTATCGCCTTTATCATGGAGAGTGTTCTGACGAACTCTGCCAACTGATCCCATCCTCTCCGTTCCTCTACAGGACAACTCGTGCTGGCCTTGGAAGTCACCGTTTCAGAATGGTAGACATACGCTCCTGAACTAAACGGTTCGGCTCCTCCTTCCTGTGCAAATCAATTAATGCCTGGATTTCATTACCAGCGCACGTGTTTCCCTCCCTCTACGATCTGGGGTCCTTTAAGCGGGGCGTGAAAAAGCATCTCACTAGGCCGCCACAGCGTGGGTCGCCATACTCTACTGTCTTCATTCGCAATTAGTACGGCGACCACCGCTCTTGGATTCTATTCATGCTGTCCATCAGGCAGAGTAAAGTCACTTTAGCAGGTTACTATAAAAAAAAGGGTCATCTTTTAAGTTTATTACGTTTTAGAACGGTATGATTGGCTATAATAGACAAACAAAACTAATAATTTTAATAACTCGAGATATCTCAAGCAGGGCCATTGATTTAAAATTAGACAGTGCCTGTGTTATCTTTACAAGACAGCTGATAGATATATTTCTAAATATATACTTTCATGGATAAATTTCTCATAGACAGAACAGACGGTGGGAATCGAACTCTCAACCTATAACTTAGCAATCTATCTTATTATGTAACTATATCATAGATAAAGATATCTTATTTCACAAAACTAATTTAAAACTACAAAAATTTATAATTTGTCTTCAAAAATGCTCATTTTATAAAATAACTTTAAATTGTTGATTGTTGTTAGTAAGGGCTAAAATTTAAAGGTTTTGCCTATAAAAGTATATGTGCTTTTTCAATTACGCATGTATGTGTATGCAAATATTTTCGTTTTAAATATTATATAGGGTGGGCCACGAATTAGTTAACATTTGAAAAACTCATTTAAAAAATCAATTTGATATATTATAAAAATTATTTATTTACAAGAAAGCTAATTAGTTGGATTTTTTTTTATAAATATACATCGTCTAAATGCAAAACGTTCGAGTGCAAACATCGAAACGGTGGTCCATTTCGATGTTTACACTCTTCTAAACGAGCACCGAAATTTTCGAATACTCGTCAGCAAAGAGACCGCGAGATCACCGACATCTCGTCGCTGATTTTTTCTTTTAGTTGATGTAGTGTATTTGGTTTATTGGTCTACACACGATTTTTCAAATAACCCCATAAAAAGAAGTCTGCTGAGGATAGATCTGGACTTCTAGGTAGCCATGGAATGTCGCCTCGTCTGGAAATCAGTTTATTCGGCATCACGTCTTTGACCACCGGCAGGAACTCATTTGATGTGTGACAAGTGAAATCATGTGTTACGATTGTAGCCAGTAGCATCGGTCCCAAGAACTCCCGTAACATGTTTGCGCGGATTTCTAGATTCAAATGTTAACGAATTCTTGGCCATCTACGTCATCATAAACAGCCTTCCATAGGCCTGGAGAGAGGCTTCTCCTTAAAAAGGAAATTTTGGCCTAATATACCACGTTAGCCAGACGGGTTGGTACGCGGTTTGTTTCACGTTTTTCTTCTCTTTGCAGTGATGCTGTTTTGCATCTTTTGTTTCTTTACTCGCCTCTCATAACACCCATGGGAACAATGAAAGTGATGACACTCTGTATACTTAATCCGTTACCATACAGAGAAAATATAACATGATATATATATAATTATAGAACGAACATAAAGAAAGGTAACCATTTATCATCCTACTGATGAAAGTATACAAGAAAATATAGGTACAATATACAAGTTTACTATAGCATTAAAACAATATTCATTATGTCAATACAACAGAATCAATCTCTCCCAAATAATACTCCTATCAAACTCAAGTACATAAGTTTGGACAAAAACCAACATTAGGATATTAAACAAAAGTATCCAAAACTCAATTAATCATAGTTTGATATAGCTTTAAGTGTTGTTTATGATTGTTTTAGTAAATCTAGTCGATAGTTAAACACAAACTAGGGTTAGTAACAACAGTTTACGTTTTGAATGATAACCGGTTATTTCGTTTGAGTTTGCTTTCTTGTTATTTGTTAGGATATTGACGCTTGGCATAAATGATAAGCGGTATCGATAGCGTTTTAATCTTTTCAATATAATCGCTCTCTATATTACCGTTTCTTAAATATTTAGAAAACGATGCGACAATATTAAAAAGCAAAACACCCCTCCATAATATGAAAAAAGAAAAGAAAATATTTAGCTATGGTTTTATATTACTTATGTAAGTACTGTAGTATAAAATTATGTACAGAATCAGTTTTATCACGACAACAAAACAGGTTTTTCTAAGCATTGTACATTTAATCCGCTTTCGCTTTTCAAATAAATCTATCGATCAATCTTTCCAATGTATATTCAGCTTGACTTAGAACTATCCCTCAAATTACAGAGAAACTATTTACAACTTGTGATTAAGTACCTTCACTCATCTAACAAATTTAATCTTCCTACGTTGATAAATTACTTGGTTATTTATTATAAGAAACCTTCACATATTTTTGGGTACTCATTTAAGAAATAAATCATAAGTTTAAAGTAATTACAGAACACAATGCTTGTATCGATGGATAAATAAATATTTTTTATTGTAAACCAAAAAAATGTAGTGCACAATCTAACAATATGATAGCCTGTGGTAGCAAGCAGTAGACCAGGATTGACTCTATTGTATAATTCTTAATTTAGTCAGCATCATCATAACCACCCAATCACTTAATTTCATACCTTTTCTGAATAATATGATGGTTATTTTTACATCCGTCTGGTGAAGGATTAAGAATACATAATGTTACCACCCCTATTCATCCCGTGGGGGTCGTAAAAGGCGACTAATGGAACAAAGTATGCAAGACAACATCATTACAAAGAGAAGGAAAACTTGAAAAAAACCCTATTCCAACCCGTCTGGCCAGCGTGGTATAGTATGCCAAAACCTCCTTGCTAAGGAGAGGCCTATGTCTGGTAGTGGGCTGTAAAAGGCTGTTGATGATGATGATGATGATGATGATGATGATGATGGTTATTTAAATTGACTTCGTAAAAAAAAATATCTGTTTTTAATCCCTATGTCTGTTATCTATAAATTTACCTAATAAAATGAGATAGATTATACAAGTAAATTCAAAGCATAGAGTCGAATCAGATACAAACAGCAATGGCTTCCATAATGTTTGTGTGAGTGCGGGCTCTTTGGCAAACTGTGATCTTTTTTAGCATTCGCCCCGCACTGCTTAAACCTCTATCAATGTCACGCGGTACAGATAGCAGCATTCATTTTATTTGGATTAGAAACAGAAGTCACACAAATTTTTTTTTAATTAATGCTACTTTTTGTAATACTTTTGTTTGCCGGTTATCCATACATAATATACAGTGTAAATTTTAAAAATAAGAAATCATTTGATGTTATGCAAAGAAAATTGAAAAAATTGAAAGGGATTTTATAAATATTGATGAGTCTCTTTCTCAAAAAAGTTTTAACAATGATTACCTAGTCTTGCCATAAATATTGTAATAAAGAAAAAAGAAAATTGTTAACTGCAAATAACATTTATTACTTTTACAGTGTGTCAGTTTAATACATAAATATAAAACAATTAAAAATATAAAAAGCTTATTCGAAGTGGTCTCCATTGGCTGCAATACAGTCCTTTAAACGATGAGGCCAGTTATCAATAGAAGCACGCACTCTTTCCATGGGAAAATTCTTCACTGCCAATCGTATAGATTGTTTTAGGGACTCCAAATTATCATGGCGTTTAGAGCAAGCTGTACTCTCTAAAACTGACCACAAATCATAATCCAGCGGATTAAGATCGGGACTAGACGACGGCCAGTCTTCAGCTCTGATGAAGTCCGAAACGTTCGATTCCAACCAAGACTGCGTGGACCGAGCTTTATGACCCGGCGCCGAGTCTTGCTGGAAGGACCATACTTGGTTATTGAACATGGTGATGTTAAGGGGCTTAACTACCTTCTCAAGAATGGTATCTTGATACACTTGTGCCGATGTTTTGATACCTTTTTCACAAAAATATGGCTCAGTCACTCCTTCATAGCTAACACCCCACCAAACCATCACTGAAGTCGGATAATGTCCACGTTGCACTCTGTCGACTAATTGGGAAGCTTCCTTAGAGCTTTGAGCATAAATACGGTCATTTTGTTTGTTAAAATGTTGCTCAATTGTAAAAATTTTCTCATCCGTAAACAAAATTTTTCTGTGACCTCCCTTTGCGTACCGCTTCAGTAGTTGTTTCGATTTTACCACCCTATTCTTCTTTAAATTATCAGTTAAGAAATGGCCAGTGCGTCTCTTATAGGCTGCAAGTCCTAAGTCATCTTTTAAAATACGCGACATGGTTCTAGGTGCTATCTTCATTTCCCGAGATAAAATCTTTTGCTTTCGGACAGGATTTCTTCGAATTCTTTCCCTTACTGCTTTGACCACCTTTTTCGTACGAACACTACGTGGACGGCCAGATCTTTTTCTGTCACAAACAGAGGAGGTCTCATTGTACCTATTAATAGCCCGGTACACAAACATTTTACTAATACCAAGTGTATGGAGAGTTTTAAAAATTGCATTTGGCTCCATACCTACTTTGTGTAATGCTATCACAGCGATTCGGTTCTCTTTATCACCCCACACCATTTTAATATCGCAAAATATTTTACAATGTATTGGCGCCAAAATGAGAAAACACAATGAACAATCGTATAAAAATGACAGATTCGAAATTCAAATGTAATATTTTTTTATAATTAAGTGTAACAGTATTTATGGCCAGACTAAGTAGTTCTTTTTTTGTAAAACTATCTGTAAAAAAGAATACATTTCCTTCAAACCTCTGAAGTCACTGCAAAACAAATTAAAAATAAGCACACTTCTTGTGTTATTTTTGCAACTGTGAGCATCATGCGTTACTTTTTAAATGTGTGAATTTGACACAATAGTAATAGCAGTCAGAACTATATTTTTTCATCTGCTTTCAAAACAAATTAAAATTCATGTGTTTGTTAACTTTCTATTCAGATACCGAGGACAAACTTATTCATGTGAACTTGTGTGACATACTTATAGACATTTTTTCACAAAGTCTACCTAAACAAAGACAAAATGTTCATCATCATCATCATTATGGCGAAGCCATAGTATTATAATAGTTTAGGTCTGTACGCGGCTACGCGCTACATTAATTGTGTACTCAGCTGACCTACTCTTGATATTCTAAATTATTAAATTAAATTGTTTACTCAGCTGACCTACTCTTAATATTGTAAATTATTAAATAAGGAAACATAAATAATATATTGTCGAATTAGCAATTTAAGTAAACAAGCAAACAACCTAGTTACCCCCACCTAAACCTGTCCATATTACATACAAATATTATTGTATATAAACCTTAGTTTATGTTAAGAAAAGGGAGTCATTATTAAATATTACAATCAACGTGTCGTCTAATTGGTTCCCTGGGCAAACACGCAACAATCATCATCAACCGGAAGTCGTCCACTGCTGAACATAGACCTCCCCCTAGAACGCCATGCCGTACGACTGCATCCATCGGCTCCCCGCGACTCGGACTATGTTCATTTTATAGAATAGCAGCCCATCCCGGTTTCGCACGGGCATAATATTATAATAAAAGAAAATGTACAATGTTTTACAGTGAGTTTCTAAAAAAATAACATTCATTAAAAACCAAAAACTAAGATATTAATTTTTTTTTGTGAATATATTCGGATGAGCTGCGCGACAAGTTCATTTCGTGATGTTGACTCCCCTCCAGTACCTCTTCAACGCATAGCTAGCCGAGCGGAGTTTTTTCTATTATTTAAACTCGTGATATCTTTTGAATGGAATATCCGAATCGAATCATTTAAAAGGTGATATGAAGGCATTGCAGTAGTCTTAAATAGTGGTTTATTTATTTTGATAAGGATCAATACCTAGGTACGAATAAAGAACCTTTTCTAGCGGTGGTATATAAATTTTTTTTTTAATTAAAGTACGCTTATTGTGACGTAACTATAAAAGATAGAGACATGCTGTCGCGACATTTTTTATAGATAGTAATGTGTAATCATTAATAGTTTTCGCAGCGCACGCGATTGAAGGAAGTTTTTTGTTAATTTTTTACACCTTGGGTTAGATTATTCAAGTTTTAGTAAGCATCCCTAATTTTTTTGAAAATGAAACATAGCCTATGTCACTCAGGAATAGTGTAGCTTGCCAACGGTGAAAGAATTTTTTAAATCGGTCCAGTAGTTTTGGAGCCTATTCATTTCAAACAAACAAACAAAAAATCAAACCTTTCCTCTTTATAATATTAGTATAGATGAATATAAGTAAAGTTGTACACAGTTATGTTGATATGCATATAAACCATACTACTCATTATTTTTGTAGCAACAGTTTTCTTTCAGATGTAATTTGTTAATTAATACAGGATATTATTCACACCGTATTTAGAAGACAAGAAGAAAGACGAAGTCGAAACAATTATCCTATTAAATACTGAACGTGGATTTATTTCATAAAACAAAAACAGCATATATATAATTAAATAGCAAATTCTAGCCTCTGTTGTCCGCTAGCGACACTGTCAACCAGCAAAATGAAATTGCTATTGTAGTGGTACTAATTATTTTATGCTATTCCATATTCCATACTATGACTAAAAGTATTTTGTTAGCCCTAAATCCTATACTAATTTAACTCTTAACAAGTTTCTATAACGATTTTGCTATCGGTACATTAGATTTTACGCCCCTTTTCACGCAAACTCCTTGTTTTTGCGGCCACCTGCCTCCCTGTCACTCATTTAGATTTTTATTTTTTATTTCTATTCCATTCCGTTTTATCCCGAGCGTTTTATTGGTTCACATAGTCGGTCCGTTTCAATTTTTTTTATGTAAAGGCTATAAAGTTGATTCAGATTATTGTTTTAGTTAGTAGGAAGGGCTATGGAGAAAGTTAAAGATTTATTAATACGTACGTATTTGTATATCTGTACCTTTTCAAATATGCCTCTATTGCATACTACTTAGAAAGGCCATAATTATATTACTTGTTAGATGAGGAAATAAGTTGTGTTATTTTCATTTAAACCTCTCTAATAAAAACTTGGATACAGTTAACATTTTGCTAAACAGTCCACAGCAAGTCTTTCCAATCTTTCTCTAGTGCAAACCCTTATCGCCACATTACGCTCCGTGGACTCTTACAAATAAATAAAAAATCACTCTCATACTTTTATTTGAAAAACTCACGTGCATGTATTTACATTTCCATATGATTTAAAAAAAAAACAAAACGATTGCGTCTTTTGGTTCAAAAATGCACGTCTCAATTTTTCCACATAATAGCCTGCGCACCTCTGCGTGTAATAGCAACTGCTAATGGAAGTTTCCTATGTCTTCATATATCACACGAAAAATGCGAGGATTTGAAAAACTAGCTTCTGTAAAATTCACCATTTGTATTATTTCTTCCAGGACATTTTTTAATTTAGCTGGCATGTTTTTAGCTGCTGATATGATGAAAGAGTGCATCGTTTTAACTAAACCTTAAAGTTTATTCTGCGTTCACGTTGTACATGGACCATCAGCGCTTGCTGACACAGAATTATCCTACTTAATGTTGGGAGTCGACAAAAACTTATCTAACACTATTGAGATGTTGACAGACCAAAAAATTTCTTTGATGCTCTTTTTATGCTCGTAACCGACAAATGCAAGTAAATTGAAATCTTAAACAAAGTCGGTGCTCTCATCTATCATCATTATCATCATCAACAGCCTTTAACAGTCCACTGCTACACAGAGGCATCTCCTTTGAAAAGAGATTTTGGCCTACTACACCACGCTGGCCGGATGGATTGGTATAGGGTTTGTTTCAAGTTTGCCTTCTATTTCAATGACGTTGTCCTGCGTAGTTTATTTAGTCGCCTTAAAACCATGGAATAAACAGAAATGGTGATTCTTGGTATTCTTAATCCGTCACTACACAGACCCTTTTATCTATATGTAAAGCTAAACATCGACTTGCTTTTAGGTTCCCGATCAACTATTCTTTGATATTTTCTGACATATCAAGGTATTATTTTTTTACTGTATTATTGGACAAAGATATTAGCATTTAATTCCTTTACAGTTTTTCTCCTATTATAGCAAATATCATGATTTTAACGATCGGTAAAATTAGTTCCTCAGCAATGGATACTTGATAGGGGTGTTAATAGAGCTTTTTCATTGATAGTTCCATTGCCAGATTTTTTATTTGATCCAATTCAGTAGCTTATGAATTGAAAAACTCCTTAGACTTTGAAGAATATTTCTTGAGTTTTGCTTCTAAATGACGCCGAAGTTTAACCGGCTACAAGGATTCATTTGACAAAACTTCATAACAAGTGACGCATTGACGTCTTTCTTCGTCGATGACAATCGTATTTGTAAAACCAAAAGTTAGGTAATATTCTGCAAAATAACGGTGCTTTGGTTACACCACTTCACGAGGCGCACTGTTTGGTCGAACACAAAGGGACAAGACTTTCGCTAAGAAGGATCAATTAAAGAAGACTCACTACAATTTAACCAGCGTTTCCATAGTAACGCAATAATTGTCAACTATATTACTTAATTCGTCAATTTAAATTGCACGGGAGCGTTTTAAAAACTTTGAGGAATGGTAATTATAAAACTGATAAACAAAAACAATCGTAACACATGAAGTTGCCGGCACAGTTGCGGAGAACAAACACATGCAATTTATGCGTATATTTATTTCGCAGTTCAGCGTAGACGCTCCATACCGTGTCATCATTTAGACGTTTCTGCTATATTTTTAAACCCATGTACCATTACAAAATTTATTCATTATAGTTATAGATTCACAACCTAGGTAAGTGTCTTTGAGAAGAGTTTTGCAATACAGAAAACGGTAGTTAATTCTTAATTATAAAAAAAGTTGTCAAAAGTACCTAAACGTACTATATAAATTTTGTATGAAAATAACAATTTTGATACCTTGTCGTCTTAAAGGCTTATGTTCAGCAGTGGCCTAGTTAAAGCTCTTGATGATGATTTTATTTTATGCCTTTTTGTTTACAAATAATAACAAACGATAAATTTTTTTTCAAATTCTCATATAGAGCTTGTTCTGTTTACAATTATATAAGAAAAACTGAAGGCCATGTGTATATATTATAAGTCTTTGATGTATAGTCCTCTTTCACAACGATTGGATCTTAATTTTACTGCTAGCTAAAAGTTTAAATTTGTATATATCTTGAACATGAGTTACAAAAGGATATGGACCACTTTGTATGAGCTCCTAGACCATTTATTATTAAAATAAAAATACCATTTTTTAGTAGCCTATAAAAAATATAACTTTATGAAGTTTGTATCAAGTCAGTTATATAATAAAATAAGTCGAATCAGAAAAGCAAACACAAAGTCAACTTCAACTTTTGATTATTGACTTTGTGGTATAGTGTAACCACAATTTCGCCAATGGTCATATATTTGAAAGACAAACAGTCAAAGCATTTCATGCAGAGCAGTTGTAGAACCAGAAAAAAGAAATTTTGATTTAGAAAAAACAGAAACACGAAGGCACATTTACAGTACCAGTGAGCGCCCACAAAGCGAATGACAGGTGACGTATGCGGGAAACATAGGTTGACATTAGTCAAGTCTTGCTAAGTCGTTTTTTTTTTTTAAATCCGTACACTTTTTCTTTTCTCGGGAAAAAAATAAAGGCATTCAAAGCAAAGAATGTGCTTTTCTAGTTTTTGAAAACATTTTCATAAGTTGTTTAATTTTTTGCCCTTGAACAGTTTTTTCTACTGAATTTGATTATTTATACACGTGACAATATCAAGGATTTGTACTACCGTAAAACAAATAAAAGTCTTATGAAAATAAATTTTAATATGTTATTTTTATAATATTAGATTCTAACCATAACTTGTAAAATATTTACCAATTTAAACAACATTTGTAGTTCATTTTCTTAACAATTTATCTGTTCAGGTTCAGGCCAATATTAGTCACTGTCTTTTGCTGTAGAGTTTGAATAATGAAACTGTTACGTATAATCTGTGGGTGCCAAAGATAAACAAGTAAATAAATTCGAAAGTTTCTAATTCGTAATGGGTAGGTATGTAAAGTTAGTCTCGTAGATTAAATCCGTCATGCTGCTGTGAATGGAACGGGTATCATGTCCCGCCGACACATAGGGAGGATCCTCCGACCAGGCAAGGTGATCATGTCTGGTATATACCCTATATGCTAATCACCACGCACATGTCTATTTCGCGATATATGATTAATAGTTGCTCCGTAGTTCATTATACTCCGTAGTTCGATGTGTCTTCGCTAGATGGCGCTGTAGTACATATTTTTGTTTTTGCGCTGTATGTGGAAGTCGCCACACTGCCAAAACGCTAGAAAGAAGGGTTTGACATGCTATACGACTCTGGTAAGATATTATTATTATTCTCTTTATTTCATTTTATATGCATATTCATTACATTTTTAAATATATAAAAAATAAAAAATACATATTTAAAAATATAAAAAATAGTAGACCACCGACATCGGGTACAGGAACCAAGATACCGGTGGTTGGGGCTCATCGTTATTATTATTATAATTATTTGTAACAAAAACAATTACATGTGAACCTTGACTAAATAAACATTCGAGGTAATAAACACATGGCAGACACTATTTTTCACGGATTAACAGAAACTTATTAAGAATAAAAAGTTTAAAACATTATTACAATGATACTTTTAAATATAAATGCCTGCAAGTTTACAACTAGGAAACGATACAATCAAAATAATACAGTAAAACAGATCATAGGTTAATGGCATGATGTTTGAATAGGTTATTGGATGAGGGGAATGTGTATCATTGAAACATTTATTGTACGTTTCTACAAGGCGGCAAAGAGACCTTGTACACTTTTAATAAGTTGAGCATAAATTTTTTTCTTTCTAGTATGAGAATTTTTCATGTAGAGTGTTTCAAACAGCTATAGCATATAATAACAGAGATCATATTAGTGTTTTGTACAACAACAATAGTGTTGCATCGCAATCGCACAAAGTTAACGGAGGATCGTATGTCAAACCCATATATTGTACAATTTAATACGAATTACTACAAAAAAAAATACTATTAATTAAAAAAATTAAAAAAATAATATTCATCTAATGAGTTTGCATATTACATAACTACAGTGTGTTATTTCCCAATGGCTTTTATATTAAATACATAATACCCGGAGCTGGACGACTCGACGCTTGATTGGCGGGCACAAGTTCATACGTCAGCCAGAAAGTTACCTCGTGTACTCCGCGCTTTATATCGTTTAAAGAACTTCCTTCGCTAAAACCAAGACTACACTTATGTAGTTCTCACTTAGTCTCTCGATTATGGCGATGTGTGTTATTTTCACCTAAATGCAGGCCTCCCAAATAAAACAAGAACGCCTTCCCAATAATTGTATTCGATTAATTTTCGATCTTCACAAATATGGCCATGTGTCTGCGTTATGTTCCCAGCTGCAATGGCTCCCAATTTGACAACGTCGTAGTTTACGTGCACTCACTTCTCTTTTTTCTTCCCTCAACTCTCCATCGTTTCCTGAATCCCTCGATCATGATCAAAACCTTCAGTCAAGAAACAATATGACTCTTCGATGCCCCACTCACAACTCCAGTTTCCACCATCGATTCTTCCTTCTTTGTGCAGTTCTTCTTATGAATACGCTCTCTGTCGAAATCAAGATGTCCACGAATCACCACACATTTAAGACAAAGGTACGCGACCTACTTCGGAATGAATTAGTAGAATTATCACAACGGTAGTACCCGCCTGAGGATTTATATGTTATATGTGTTGGCATATGTATTGTGTATATATCTTGACTATGACTATGTAAATATAATATTTAGCAGTGAGTTTTTGTATAAATTTGTATCTAATGACATCTTTTATCTAAAAGATTTTCTTAACCTGCCATGTCTACTTGTGTATTTTACCTTTGCACTAATACTACAGAGAATGCCCCATGGCTTTAAATCCACCTTTGTATAACATTTACATTAAGTTAATATAAATAAATAAATAATAATATACACTCATATCTTTTCCTAAGGGGCACGCAGAGGCGTGATAAAACAATTGATATAATCTATGTCACCCGGGCCATTGTTACGAATCTATTGAGATCTCATTCATTAAAATCGATTCGGTAGTTTAAGGGCTGCGGTGAAACTTAGAAACATACATAGACTGCCAAAACTTTACCCTTCCTTTTGGCTTCGCCGTAGTTGGGTAAATATTAAAACAGTATAAAATTAGGCTTGAGTTAAAGACTCTTTTGTTTTTAGTTATTTCACGTCAGTGCCTCACTTAAACCATCTATTCTCATTCCCGCTACGCAAATTATTATTCTTTTATTCAAAAACTTTTCCGGAACGCGCTTCGCTACTTTGTTTTCACGATTAATTAAAATTAGTTGGGGCGAGCCACCGACTCGATCGTTTTGCTTGATCGTTTGCCTTTTTTAGGACTGGACTGGAGGAATAATACTGGTATGAACATCACAGTTTCTCTTTACTATTAGATATTTCTCACACAAGAATAGTTCACATTAAAAATCATTTTTAAAAAAAGGATGGGCGGTGAATTCGGTTGTATTTTTTTTTGTTAGCAACAGAACTGTTAACAGTTAACTAGAAGAGTTTGTTTGATGACACATAAATTTCAGGAAGTACTGGTTCAGTTTGAAAACATTTTTTAAATATAATATTACGCTATCACTAGTAAGAACTGAGCACCAATAAAAAGTATTGCAAAAACGTGGCAAATTTATTCATTATCAAAGCCGAAGTTACGTAGGTCAGGTAGTATTTAATAAACGAGCTTCAATTGTAATCTTAGTTACATAATAAAATTTCTGTCTTATTGTAAAATATGAAAATAATGAAGAAATAATTTAATACGTATAAATACTTATAAATGTATGAGTCTTGATTTTATTCATCCAGACAATTCTTAAACGCTATTCTTGCGGTCTACATATTAAATCTGCTATTTTTATACGAATATCACCCTTAAAAACACCAGTTACTGACGTTTCTGACTTGAACAATAGATCTTCATAAAAAAAGCTAGTAATCTTGAGGCTTAAATATGTCTTCTTGACAAGCCTTATTGTGACCTTATTAGTTTTGCCAAGGCTTCCCCTCCTCTGATTGAAGGTGGGATTGTCCAGCAGTATCATGCCTTTCTTTATGGCTTTCATTTTGGTGCCCCGATTTAAGTAGAAACATTATTACAACAGGTGGGTCACGGCACTTTATTGTTACAATTGTATACCAGATAACTTGCAAAAGGGGTGAAAAGGGTAGGAAAATAGATTGTTTGGAAATAAGATTAAGAAGCTGTTGATTTTATAGCTATGTACATTATAAAATGTTGTAAACAGAAACAGCAGAAATGTATACATTTCATACATATGTAAATGATTGCAAAATATACTTGCATATCAATACAATATGACTGCACGCTTGGCCTAGTGGTTTAAGCGATCGCCACGCCGCTCTCCACTTCCATGACTGTTGTGGGTTCAAATCCCACATGAGACAACACTTTGTGTAATCCACAAATTGTTGTTCTGAGTCTGGGCGTTCTTTGTGTCCGTTTCTTGTATGTTTGTAAAGTCCCTCGCGACACAGGATTTGTTCCTAATGCGGGCGTTGTCTATTTTTAAAAAAAGAAAAAGAAAGAAATTTAAGTTGTACATCAAAAAAAAGTTTAAAAATCTATAACCCTACTGCGTACAGTAAACATATACAGTAAGTTGAACCACGGTCTACTTGACCATATTATACTTGTGTCATCACCATCACCTATCAGAATTATTTTCTTATTTCGTTCTTTTTAAACCCCTTTTTAACGTAGTCCATATACGAGTTTTTAGTTTTTTAAGCCTCATTGTTTTATTTTACACTTTTCTGTTTCATTATCAGGTATTTAAACTATCTGTATGTAAACGTATGTAGATACATAGTAGATAACTGATACAAATGGACCGCGCGAATTGTACAAACGCATTTTAAACACGTACTTTGACTTAAAAAAATATGTAAATATGTACGAGTGTAAATATGATATATTTGACAATATGATATATTAATAGTAATGTGCTCGACAAGACCTTTCTTTTGATACAAAACACGTGATGATCGAGGTTAAGGTCTGAGGTTTAAATGCCGTCCTATTAAATTTTATAACCAGTGTTACCCTGACCATTATGATTACGAATCTTTTGACACCTTCATTCATGAAAATTGCTTCAGTAGTATAACCGCTCCGATGCAACATGCAAGAATACATGCTTGATTTTAGCAATCTACTCGTATATATGTAAGTCAGGCTTCAAAGGGAACTCTCGCTTAGTAATGAAATATTTGCAATTCGTTTAGTCTTAAATTTTAACTGAAATTGTGAAAAACTAATACCTAATAATATTAGTATTCGAAATCCATAAAGGTAAGAAGTATACGCCATATACAACCATGCCACGGTAATGTTCTTATAAACTATCACATAAGTAACAATAAATTCAGTGAGCAATGGCCACCACAGATCGTGCAAAAGCCCCACTGTCCTGCACGCTTCACCTTAATTAAACCAAGCGAAAGTGTCCGTAGAGAACCTAGCCTTTTTGCACTACACGAAATGAAGATGTTTTTTCTTAATTTTCGTTGAGGAGCTTTGGAGTAGATCTCCTTTTTAACGTATATTATCTTTTTAATTATCTACGAAGAATAGTGATCTGAGAGTGGATTAATTTGTTTTAGTTGTGTCAAAATATTAATAATCCAAATTAATTTACAATTATCTACCTAGCCGCCCATGTCTTTGTGAATTGTACGGAACAGAAGATCAGTACTCAAGTTCAATTACAGTTACGAGTACTTACTTTTTATACTTAGTTTTTAATTGAATTGCTCACTTATACACCAGACTTCCAAGTTTGCCGGGGTTGACAGAGAATTCCTATTTGTACTTTACACCTGAGGCCCTGACAAAAGACTAGATAATGGAGTACTGTGTAACATTAGACGGCTTAAGTCTCACATATCACTGTGCCCTTTGGGCCCGGTGAGGTTGAAAAAAGTAGGAAGAAACGAGCTTTACATTCCATAAAAAGTATGTACATGAAGATAATGGTTGTTATGTTTGAACATGTTACCTGTGCCCCAATTTAAAAAAAAATGCTATTTAAGGGCAGCCATGATAAATGTATTTCCTTTTTTAAATGATTAATGTTCATCATTGTTCTCATCTCATTTAAATATTAATGTCTCTGTGTTTGTTTTTTTTGTCCCCTTTCTAAATATGTTCATCAGAGTAATACAGTAAATTTTAATGGAAATTATGTCATAAAATAATTTCAAAACTTATTTAAAAACACAATATTCTCGTACTTCTAAATACCAACTATGTAATATTTATTTTTTTGTAAGAGAGCTAACCCCTAGCACAGTTGGACAACATGTGCGTTGTATGCCACGACCTTATAGGATACCGGTGTTTAGCAATTATTTCAATATTTTTCACCGAACGTGGGATGTTACAGGAGCCCAAAGACTACCCTCCCCCTCCTCCCATAATCTGGCGCGAAAGATAAATACAAAATTTAAGTACAGAATCCCAACAAACGAAACAAAAAAGACATCAATACACAAACGATTTGTTACGAAACCATCTCATTAGTGAGTACACTACATAACGAAATGAGATTATATTTATTCGTAGTAAATATGTACAACATTCGCAAATTAAACGAATCTGAAGTCTGTACGACAAAGGTAAATTAATCTGTAATGTCAACCGTTTTCATACTGTTCAATTGTACGGAAGGAATACCTTTCGGTGAGTTACGAACTTGGTTAAGAAACATCAAAATAGTCGTGGGTATATTTGTGTAAGGAATTTACACTACAGTGGCAAACGACGATTATTTAACTGGTAAACAAATGATATATATAAATTGATGATTTTTATCACTGGGTCCATTCGATGTATAACAACATAATCGTTTTATATGAAACAACCAAAAGAAAACTTCAAAGAAATAAGATTCAAATTCATTTCAAATAGTATAAATACCAAAAAAAATATCCCAGTAACAAATTTAGTACTGTAATTAAAAACCATAATTTCCCATACATTTCCGGTGGACAAGAAACTTATAACCACGATGTTAAGAAATTCAATACCTATATTATTTAAATTCTAGGAGTCCAATAAGAAGACTTGCAAGAATATAAATTTTCCCTTAAAAGCTATTATCTGTAGTTTCTTCAATATTTAAAGCTCACAGATTTAAAAAATAAAAAGATAATGTGTGTTTATTTTACTAACTCTTTTTTTTTCATTTGCATGTATTTTTTTTCTATTTTTTTAAATTAATTGCTTTGCACATCTGCTTTTGGGTCAAAGGAATTGAGACGTGTGCCAAAATTCAACTATTGCGGTCTAGTAGACTCGAAGTACATAAATTGGCAACGTCGGAGGGACAGACGCATGAATCTATTCGTATTTTGATCTTTTTATTGCGAGCCTAAAATACTCATAGTCATTAATAAGCCATAGAGAGTTTGAGATTTGGTTGTTTTACATTTATTTCTTTTGAATTAAAATCGTTTGATGTACACAAATATTTGTTTTGTATCTGCGTGTAATTTATCGATAACATATACTCGTATGTATTTAGAAATAGTTAAGTATGTTTACCAGCAGCATACACTGTGCCTAGTTGGAAATCATACTGCCGTGTATTGCAGTACTCGTAATATTATCTGTTATCAATTGTTTATCGATCAGTCATTGAATTTTCACTTACCTTTAAAAGCCTTCACTGAATATTCTGGCAACGGATAATGGAATGTGACAATTTATTCATGAATCAGTGCAGCTATGCAGAGGAATCGAGAACGCTATTAGGGCGTACCAGTGCAACAGTTAGTGGTACCATGTAGACGGCATATCGATCGTCGTTTGCCACAAATTAGTATGATAGAGATATTCTTGGAACAGACAAGACACCAAATTACATTTGAGGGTATTACATTCATGTAACGTAGAACTCTGCTCAAATTTGCTATGTTTCATTACATCTTCTTCAATGTAATAAAATGTCAAATGAATCATGATATTCTCACACATCTCACACGGCCATCTAGTCCCAAAATAGGTAAAACCTTTACTATTGTCACTATAAATAAACTTGTGTATTTCTAAATATACATAGTAGGTAAATTACAACTAGACACAGTACAAACGATTGTTTTCATGACACTAAAATTTGTCCTGGGTGGAAATCGAATCCACGACTTTTGTCTTAGCAGATCAGATCACACAAGGCCAATAGGCTAGTCCGACGAAATGAATTTGTGTACACTTTAAAAACTTAAAAATTCTGCACCGATGGAGTTCAAATTATAATGTACAAACCGCTTCAAACATTATTTTAACCCATTTGTCGCGTCATCAATGCAACTACAATATACCACAGCGAAGCCTAGCGGAGTACCGTTAGTATTTCAATAAAGTGCAGACTACTTAAATTACAGTTCAATTACAAGAAACAGACTCTCAAAATACATTTATATCGAAAATTTAGGAATATATATTTTTTCTAAACATCAAACAGCTAACCTCTTTTTTATAGTTGACATAAAAAGGAAATATTCCCGATAAATTTCAATTTTAATACAACATGGCATGAATTTTAACAAGGTGTTTTTTTCCTAGAAATATTGATCGACATCTATTGGTTCGCTCTATCTGTGTTAAGCTGAAAATGTATGACTAGGCTTTATTCCCATATTTGACCATTTACAACAAAACACAACTGCACAAATACCTGCATGACTGCACAGATAGCGTAGTTGTGTAGTCAACTTGCCGCGACTTACTGCGTATTTTGTGCGTTTGATCCTTACACAGGACAACACTTTGTGTCATCCACAAGTTGTTGTTCTGAGTCTGAAAGTTTGAGAAGTCCCCGCGACACATGACATATTTCTAGTGCGGTAAATGTACAAAAATAAACACTTAAATTACTCTTTAAATAAGAGAAATTGAAGTCTCTGATTGGCTGCAGCGTAAATAGGTTTTTCAATTGAACAAATTGTTTGCACTCAAATCTTTTATGTCTAAACGAAATAGTGGTATTATAAAGTATTGTTCTACCCTAGACTAAAGGGAGTAAAATTGACGTTAAGTTTATTTTAGTGCTACTTGAGTTTTATTATACAAAGTAAGAGGAAGAATTTGAAAGCCTTGGAATACCAGTTAATAGTGGTTAATAGTATAAGTATAAAATGGAATGAATATTTAATGGAAATAGAATTATAATTTATGAAGTTGTTTTAAGGATTTATTATATAAATATTGTATGCTATTGTTTATATGTATTTATGAACGTTGTTGCGTACGTTAAGTAATAAATAACACTACTTTACTAAAATTATGTACTCCTAACCGACTTCGGTGACGACGGCCAGCTTGAACCGAGATTAGCCAACTGAGCAAAGATGTGTGCGCAAATACAGGTGGACTCTCTGTTCCCTCACTCCCACAATCCTATGACACGGCTATCCAATACGACCGGGCAGAGATCTGGCACAGTACCGACATCTTTACGTACTCTCCGAGGCACAGGGATTTCAAACTCCGGGCTGTTATTAAGCATTTCTACAATCAAAAAAACTCAATAACAACTTTTCAGCTTGACCCGGGTATCGAACCCGAGACCTTATAATCGACACTAACATACACTAACCGCTACACAAACGAGGCAGTTAAAATTATTAAAATTATATTACGTTATTACCCTTATATAATATTTTTTTAAGATTACATACACTGTAACTCTCGTCGAAAATTAACTGAAAAGTAAGTCTATACTTCCATTTTCCAAGTATGTTATCTAAACATCTTTACAACGTAATGTACTGCTATATTTCTCTTATACATAAATCACGAAGGAAACTTGAACAAAATACTTTCAAGTTTCCTCAATAAATTCACATTGCCCTTGACTACGCGGACACCCTACGGGGTCTAGTACTTAATAAATAATATTTTGCCTACTTATTGGGGTCAGGAGGTTATTAATATAATAAAGGCGCATATATACAACTGGTAGAAATGAAATCTGATGTGTATGAGGTTTGGACGGACTTTGTAAACGCGGACTGACACAATTTTGATATGGTTGTACTGGTGTAGCGTTCATGTGGCAACACTGTCTTGACAACGCCACTTCTTACACACAAGTACACAAAAATGTTAAGTGGCCACACTGATTGACAAAAAAGACAATTCAAGCTCTTGGAAAAAATATTGTAAATATTGGTACCATCTTAACAGTAAATCCATATTAAATGTATTCTACGTGTTTAATTTAGCCATTCAAGTGGTAGATGAATTAAATAATTATACTCGTATACTGTGGAGTATCACGTACATAGTAACTCCAAACTGGTACCTACGTAAACGTCAAAGAAAGAAGGTTATCATAGCATATCGTACTGTTTAACATTAATATCATTAGCCTTTAATAGTAAACTGCTAGACATAGGTCTCTTCTTAGAAAAGAGGTTTTGGTCAGACAGATTGGTACAGGAATTGTATCAAAATTGCCTTCTCTTTGCAAACGCTGTTGTTCTGCGTATTTTGTTTCCTGAGTCAGCTCTAACGACACCTGCAGGATGAGTAGAGTTAGTGACATTTAACATTCCTAATTCTTCACCACACAAACTACGTATGGTGTAAATAAATACCAAAAATTTTGGTGAGAGTCCTTGACGATAAGAAAGAAGATAAAAAGAAAGAAAGAAAATAAAACTTTTAGAGTAATAATAATAAATAACAGGATAAAGCTACTGAATTTAACCTGATATTATGGTATGCCGTTACCAAAAGTTAGAAACAACTCAAAACATAAACATGATATATCGTCAAACAAAAAATCCGTTTTTTTTTCCTCCACTTGAGATTGCATTTAAAATATGACTAAACTTAATTTACTCTACGCTAACTACCAATAATTTAAGAATTTAGGAAAGTTAATTAAACTCACGATTCCCTGGTTGCATGTACTATCTGTGTAATTAAGTTTATACGGAACCCTCAGGGCGGGAGTTATGATTCTAGTTTATGACGTTGCAGCCGGTAAGCAGTGAAAAAAGTTTTTACTTGAAGATTAGAGGATGTTGTTTCCATTTTAATTATTGAGACTTTTCTATGCATATAGTGAGTTCTACACCACCTTTAATAATAATTTGTACTATACCACGTATTACACATTTGTATTTGTTTATGAAAACACTGACGAGTGAAAATTTTCGTCAACGAAACTTAAAACCAAAAGGTGTGGAACATGTAATTTACTTTTAATTTCCAAGTCAGCTAATTAAATAACAAAACTTAATGATTGAAACTCATGTTATTGCTGACCCGAATGGCGAAGTTATTTTGCATATAACTTATCCTATGTTTGCTGAACAACGTGGGACATAAACAATAGATTTGCAAGCTATGGTCTTGGACCCAGTTCAAATGGTGCGTTTTCGCGTTACTGGTGTGCATCATCTCGCTCTGTGTTGACTAACAGCCCATAATCGTGTTTCTGTGCGTCAATATATATACGCTTGATTGCCTCGCAGGTGTAGTGATTTGTGAACTGAATACAATTTGGCTTAGAATCTCGCCTCTGACAATACTGCTATATGTGAAATTCAGAAATGATTAGTTCTCGGAAACTTGAACGTTAATAAGTGATGTAGTCACGAGGCGTCTTGATTTACTTTCGCACCAGTATATGTATGTTATTTGTAGTTGTCGCTATGTTACAAAATTAAATTTATGTCAATATAATCACCATCGTGAGTTTATCGCCGTCCATTGCTGCACACACCTCTCTCAACGAACATAAAAACTTCAACAGAATAATAGACCTTCAATATCAGTACCAGTCATGATGCAACAACTTTTTTAACGTTTCTTTTATCATTTTTATCTACAGTGAGACGCGTCGCTCCTCAATTCTCAATACCGCCACCGCCAAAGTCGGAGGTGATGCTGGGCGGGAACCTCACTCTCAAGTGTGTCGCCTTCGGATCGCCGATGCCAACTGTCAAATGGAGAAAAGGTGAGTACAATAGACTTAAAAAGAAGAAATATTTAAATTATAGTACGCATTAATTTGCTTAATTTATGACAATGGTAATGGCAGACATTCTTTATTTATACCCATAAGGTTTATGGTCGTATAACTGATACTATTGTATTTAAACTGCCACATCAGGATTAACAAAATGGCTGACACCCGAAGACAACCCACCACTCGGCCTAAACACACTCAAGCTAGAAGATATACGAGAGTCGGCCAATTACACGTGCGAGGCGACTAGCGCTCTTGGAGTCATCGAGGCTGTTGCGGAGGTCAAAGTACAATGTAAGTACTTTTTTTCAGTGATTCTTCTACATTTTGAACACAGATAAAATATACCAGTATGGCTGAACTTGTTTCACATACATAAACTTCTGCCTTTCTCTTTCTAACTCTTCTTTGTTTCGTTCTCTGCATACTTCACGTGTTGCTTCTAGGTTCAACATTTAGATTAGGCCCATTATCTCCAGCAAAAAAATTTGGGTCATCCAAAATGCTTAAACTGCCCATTCTGGAACACAAATATTTAAAAAAAAACATCTAATTCACAAACAAATCGAGGTTGAAAGACACTACTCCTGTTTTAAAATTGAAGTTTCTTTTCCCACAACTCTTAAGGAATAAGTTATGTACTAATATTAAACTACGATGGAGCAAAAATAAAATTAGTAACTAAAAGTTTTTAGGTTGGTGGGACATTCAATTACTTAATAGATTAACTTTAACGTCCACATTTTTTGACATAAATTAAAACACATTTACTGATTGATTTGTTATAAAACGATGATGAATTGATGTACATATTAATCTAGTAATGAATCCAAACCATTTCGCCCGAACCACTGATTCGTCTAGATGAGTGACTGAATCAAATTACACTCATAATTTCTTGGGATAACTGTTGCAAATTTATGGTAATAACTTCGCTGAGGTGGAAAGAGGGATTTACGAAAATCAATTTGATAAATTGCGGCAAGGCGAGAAGACATCCATTATGAATTAGTGTTATAATTCATAATTGAAAGGGTTGAAAAGTTGTGCGAGACCCGGGAGACAAACGAATGTCAGTTGATTAATGATTAATATTGTAACTCGAGGCAACATTTATCTATTTAATTTCAGAAGGAATAAACTGTTTGATACGTTTGGTATTCGAAAGCTGTGTGTCAGCCATCTTGGGAATGAACGTTCTGGGAAACTGTCGGGAGCCTCGAATATAATGTTTCAAATAATGTTCCAATTTCACTTTTGTTCATAGTAACATTATGCTCGATTCAGTAATATTTTTATAGAAGACAAAATTTCTCGAATCGTCCGAGTTGTGAATAATTTTCTATTCTGTAGAAGATCACGGTTCAACGTGGTCTTCTGTGTATTTGCACAGTAATTCTTTTTTTCTATTTTTATAAGATTGGCGAAACGATGATCGATAAGTTTCACAACGCTATGTGACATTATCAGTGTGGCCAATATCTAAAGGAACCCGCAAATGCTCTAATCTGTCACGTAAGACATGATTTACCTATTCTTCAAATTATTGTAGGAAATCTGTTTTTTTTTTGTTATTTAAACATACTTCATAACACTGATTTTGTTGATTTAACAAAAGCTTTATATTAATTTTTCTTGATATGACTAGCGTTACCTGGCCCGCCTACGGAAGTAAGACCTTCAGAAATCACCGCGACTACTGTCCGCTTGACGTGGACTTACAACGGACTTGAGGAGCCTCAGTACTACGTCATACAGTACAAGCCTAAATATGCTAATCAGGTTAGTATGTTTTTATTGACAACAAGCGATTTGACATTCATTTAACTTTCGTCTGTGTACTCTATATTATATGTATACGCATTGGCGTACCCACACGAATCAAGGAGATCAACCTGAAAACGAAAAATTGATTGAGCAGGTTGACATATTTTTGGTTTGATTTCTCCCTAGCTCGTTAGTACAGGACATCTGGCTGACAAATATCATTCTCAATAAAGCTAAACGCTTAATTTACTCATATAAATAAACTACAAAAAAAATCCTAAAAACAGGCATTCAGCGAGATCTCTGGAGTGATCACTCAGTACTACTCAGTGACAAATCTATCACCCTATACGGAGTACGAAATGTATGTCATCGCTGTTAACAACATCGGACGAGGACCGCCTTCAGCACCAGCAGTCATCACTACTGGAGAAACCGGTATGTAGATTTTTTGAACAAAATGGTAGATGGAACGTTTTTAAATTTGATTTTAGAACGTAGAAAAAGTTGGAAGAAAATAAACGATGTATGAGGTACGAAAACAGATTTGAAATATGTATACTTATATATATATTTTTATATATAATTAAAATACATATACATATGCATACGTATAATTAAATATTTGTACTTAAAAAGGATCGTTTGGAGTGTGAATATTCACAGAGTTGCTAGTTAGTAAAATCATTTAGGTTTTATAATTTTTATACAATAAAACAATGATAATATCTATATTTTATTTAGAAATATATTTTCAATCATCACAATTACAAACTGTCATATTGTCAAAGCGATAATTGCAAAGATTTTAATAAAATCGAACCACGACAAGCTAAACTCAAATACAAATCTGTTGAGTAAATACCAGCAAAAAAAATAACTGAGAAAAACGATATACGAGTAAATTGGTAATAGTTTCACTTTTATAAGGATATGTTGCCCACTATAACATTGGGTTTGATAATAATCTAATTCAAAATATGCATCTGCAATTCATATTAATACATTTGCCCTTTCGTAACATCTTGTCGATTCAGACGTTAGGCAACCAATTTCAATCCAAACTGTTTAATATGAAATTTGTTTGACATCAACTGTTTTAAACGATCACAATTTCACAAATAATATAATTTTCATTTTAAACGACTCATCAAAATTTTTAGACAATAAACGAAGACAACTCGAACGTGTTGTTTCACATATATTACATTAAATACTCTGATATGTTAACGAATTAATCCTAGTGTTATTACCTAGCTACATTGTCATTACAATATTACAGTTGAAATTATATTCATCAATTTGATTTAGAACATTAAACATTTTAGTTGATATCAGTTTAATTAGTTTAGCTAAAGTAAATAGATCTAGTTAGTTATCTTATTTCTGGTAGTAGAGCCACGCCGATTTCAGCACGAACGGGCCGGCTCGACCAGGACATTACTGCTCTCCCATAGAAAATGTGTTAATGATGATGTGATAGTGTGTGGGAGACCGGACGCGCATTTATGCAGGAGTGACAGTTATCGTGGTGAGTATATGCAATACAATGCCACGATGACTGTCATACCTTTTACGTCCCCAAGCGAGACGTGAAAAGCATCTTACCAGGCCGCCATAGTGTGGGTCATTATACTGCATTATCTACATTCACAATGATTATGGTGACCCACAGCTCTTGGATTCTATTCATGCGTTCCATCAGGCAGAGTAGAGTCAATTTGCAAGGCTCTTAAAAAAATAAAGTTTTTTTTATTATAAATAATCTGACTTTTAATGCTTGTTGATTTTTAATTGTAATCCATTAAGTAAATTGAAAGAAAGGGAGTGTGCTTAACATAAAAGAGTTGATTGCGCTTGATAATAATAAAACAGTCTAAATTAAATTTAGCAAGGATTATATTAATAAAATTTTATAAACATCATTCAACATCCAACGGTAAACACTTAACACAATTCCTTTTACAGCGTATTAATACAAATAATAAAATAAACCTTATTATGTTAATAAACAATATGAGTCAGTTTATTTTTATTTGTTATGGCAAAACGGTACAAAAATGTATAAACGGTTAGGAGTTTACAGTGTTGCTATATAGAAAAATTTAATGTCTAGGTCACATCCTGGTTACTTTGTTGTTTTTTTCAATTATTTCTTTGTCAATGACATTCAACTGAAATGTGAGATAATAGGCAACTATGTATGTAACAAAATTATTAAAGTTACATTATTCGCGTGTCAACTTTAAAAAATAAATTCTATTACTTTTGCGTCTGTGGAGTTTTCTAATGTTAAAACGGACAGAATAATAGATTTTGACGTTATCAAACACTACTTCAAAAAGTGCTATTGTGTTCAAATGCCCAAAGAAAGTTTTGTTTTAAGTTATATAAAATAAAGAAAAACTAATTTGATTTAAAAGTCAACTAGCGTATTAACAGCAACAATATTTACATCATATGTATCTCTGTGACTGAAATTCGTATCTGTGACATCTGTCTGATATGGTGTGGAAAAGTATTTTTTTTCTCGTTACTGCTAAAACTTAATATATCTGAGTCTTCGTGGGCAATTACTTAAATCACCGACTAATATGTTCTGGTCAAAGAACTTCGAAGTACTAGCGGACATAATTGAATGGCGCAAGTTCTTACACCTTATAGTAATAACTAACAAAATGATCATATCTACGCATTAATCCATATGCTTGTTATGATTTAATTTTTAACCCTCGCTTTGAATCTCATCAAAATTAAAATTAATTTACCTCGCTTTGAATCGTCTTTACTACAATAGATTTCTGTTTTCTTGCGCTCAATTCTCAGTTTTAAGATATTTCTTTGATCTTCTTTACATGCCTACGCGATTTTTCGTATCGTGACTACGACATTCGCCGATGCTTCATGTAAGTTCGCTTTTGATTTGTCGTGGAGTTGAGTTTGTTTTGCACATTTCGTTTTTTCTTTAGACAGTAGAGATAGCGCGTATTTTTTTTTGTTTTTGAATCATGCACCATTTCTTTTTTATCCGTATTACGAGGAATATAAACAGCCGATTTTGTGTCACGTGTTTTTCAAAATTCTTCTGCGGCACAGTGTGTGTGATTTGTCTACATTAGTTCAAAATACTAACGTTGTTCTTTTGTTCCCGTGCTTCCTTCCAGGGGATTCATATGGAGGTGCCAGTAAGTATAAATTTATGAATAAACTTGTTTTCGTCTAACATGCGTTTTAACTTTTTGGATGGAAATGTGAAACCGTGCCTTGTATGCAAAACGTTACAAAGAAGAAATATTTTATGTAAATTCGACGCCACTGTAACCAGTAACATCAACTTATCATTTTAACTCAGTATAGGTTCTTAGAATTTATTTTCTATTTTAACAAATTGGCACTAATTTATCATCTACTCGTACAGGGCACGCTCATTAGCTGTGTTAGTTTAATATTGTTAATGACTTTTAAGGGGTATTAATTTGTTAAACTTGAGTTTTGTCAGCATGGATATGGCCGTGGCCTTCAACTTTGTTTAAAATGAATTTAAAATTCAACATGTACATTATTTCTATCAAGTGGGTGTTGCTTTCTTTTATAAAAAAATTAGTATCTTGCTTATAATGCGCTGCATGTTCGCGTTTGAGCATTTCTAGTAGGTACGTTACAAATAAAGGTTATAATACCCCGTGGTGAACATATGTTGTATACAAGTTGTACTGCGAATTACTGCCTTTGTTCACTTTGTGTAAATTCTCCGTCTCTATAAAAGCGCCACGTCTAATTTCCCTTCGCAAAATATATTAAATACGATTCACAAAACCTCGCCTTGACATAAATTGTGGACACGACGTCAAAACAGACTAATAAAAACTCTGATGAGTTGGTAATGAAAACGATGGTGTATAAAAATTACCAACAGGTCTTTTATATTCTTTACATTTCTAATAAAAGAAAAGTTTGGTTTGACACCGACGACCCCGATTTTGGAACCAAACGAGATTATAGCGTTTTAATATTGCACAGGCCCGAAACTTTTTTGTTTCGCCCTTTGCGAGTATTATATACATAAAAGAGATTTTTTCATTGAGTGATGCTTTCGTTTTTATGTTGGAGACGGCGATTACAAATCCTATTAAGACAGCCATTGTGATGTCCACGCTTATTGGCCTAATATTATTTTTATTTTGTACGTAATTGAGATAAGTCAAATTGGTTCTTAATTTAATGATACTGATATATTTATTTCTCATTGCGTCTATTTTATCAGGTTTATATGACGCATATCGAAATGCGTAAAAATATTTGTACAATAGTCCTTTAAAAGTGAAAAGTTAATTTCTAATTATTGAAGTATATTATTTTTGTAGAGTTGAGAATTTATTCTGATTTACGCTAACCATTATGTCAAATTTAATTCTTGCAATTATATTTAGGTCACTAAACTAGAACATCTTTTACAGTACTGCCCTTTGGTACATTTATTTCATATTATAATAAAATATACTAAATATTCTTTAAAATATACCTTTATAAGGTTTAAAAAGACAGATCAAGACGAGAAAAAAAAAGATTTTGCAATTCACTGGTTTTAAAAAAAAACACTTTCGACCATTTCAAAGCCCTTCTTATAATTTATTTCATAGATTGAACATTCTAGTTTCCTATGTTTCTATTTATATCATTTAAAAAGATGATCAGTAGTCAACTTCTGAACAAGAAGTGCTTGACAGGAGTTAGTTTCTACATTCTCTTCGTTTCCGTCTTCAAGATTCGTAGTCGATGAAAACTTCTGCCTAACGTGTAACTCATGTGAGACAAACATGCGTTGCGGCAATGAAGCACATTTAAAATCTTTTGTCGCCTTCAAAAGGTAGGGAAAGCCTTCACTAGATCTTATACCTTTTTTTTAATTTTATAAGATGATATTTTTTACTCTTCTTGTTTGAATTCTGATATTAAAATTAAAAACCTTTTTCCTTGATAAAAACGTCTAAGCTAAATCCAGAATATCTATGGTACAATTATTTAGACACGTTTATGTACGTATATATATTAGCTTCAGGGTCTACTTGTCTAATCTAAAATTATACCTTAACACCCAAATCAGAGAGAGAGTAAAGAAATATTTAAAGATGTTTTCTACAAAATTATTTATTCACTACGTATTTTTTTCTGGGTACTCATACTCATAAAAAAAGTGGATCATACTGTCGTGATGCATGTCTTCACAATGTATTTGGTTGATTTTATCGTTTCTGAAATGATCAATATCGCTAAAGGTATTTCTTACCCAACTCTCAGTCTTCCCCAACCTTAATGCACGCTCCTGTGACATGACAACCTTCAATATGTTGAAAAATACTTAAGGTATTTCATTAAAAATCAGCGCCACTCTTCACCTTGTCATGCTAAAATACAAGAAATCACTGAATGTGACTATCTTTTATGATGACGATGACAACTCCTGTACCAAATATGACATCACAAAAATGTATGCATTTATCATTTCTTTTTGTCGTAAATAATAAATTTTGTAATAATAAATAATGTAAAAAACAATCAAGTATATATATATATACTTGATTGTTTATATATATATATATTTGTATATATATCTATATATATACATTTTTAATCATAGCATGCAACATTGAATAATCGACTAATATGTGGGTAACATTTAGTCACGGTTAAGTCCGATGAGTTTATAGTTTTTTTTTTCATAGAACCGGGGTCAGCACCACGTAACGTTCAAGTTCGACCTCTCAGCTCCAGCACTATGGTTATACAGTGGGATGAACCAGAGACACCTAACGGACAAGTCACGGTAAGATATCTTTTTAAAAAAAGACCACATTTATATATAAACTTACTAGAACGTTATTTCAAACCATTAAAAACCATTAAATAAGAAGAAACACGATTAAAACGATGTTACTTTTGAAATTATTAATCCTAATAATTTGTTACAGGGCTACAAAATCTTCTACACAACGGATCCATCGCAACCCTTGCAATCCTGGCATTCTCAAATGGTAAGATTCTGAATTAAGAATTTACGATGGCATTCTCAATTTCGTAAATCGCATTTTCAAGCAACTTTCACTAAAACATTGACTTCGATATTATCATTATATACAACTTACATACATACCTAAACAGTTTATCATAGACAATTTACTTAATACACTAAAACTCTTTGACTCTCTTAAACTGCTTATTTACAAACCACCTTCTTTTACAGATGGATAACAGCCACCTTACAACAATCAGTGAACTGACCCCACATACAGTTTACACAATACGCGTCCAGGCTTTCACGTCCGTGGGTCCGGGGCCTATTTCTGCACCGGTACAGGTTAAAACGCAGCAAGGTAAGTAACAATCCATTAAAAACACATTCAAATGGATTTTAAATATCATCAAAGGACAAGGCAATAATTTATAAGAAAAATCTAAATTTTGCTAATTGTTACTTGAATACCTCTTTTATAGTTTCCTAGCTTTTGCCCGTAGCTTCGCTCGCGTGGAATTTTAATCATTTTATTTTTTTTTAAGTAAAAAGTATCCTCTGTTACTTTCAATACCTCCAAGAACATGTGTACAAAATTTCATGATGATCGGTTGAGTAGTTTTCGCGTGAAACTGTAACAAACAAACTTACATTCACATTTATAATATTTGTAGGAAGCGTAGTAGAGATTTTCATAGTAATAATTAAGTAAATGTGAATTTGTTTTAACCTCCTTTCGTGGGAGAGACTTATGTCCAGCAACTGTTTAAAGCTGTTGATGATGATGATAATGATGATATTTTAGTTCTAATTAACTATTATCTATTAGGAGTTAATTTTTTACTATCATTTTGTTTTGTCCCCATAGTAGCATTCGAATCAAAAATTCTAAAGTTATATTACTATAATCTAGCGTATGTAGATATTTTTAAAATGCTCTAAAGTATCCTAAAAAACATGCAAATCGTAATTACTCTTACAATCCGCTTAAAAAGTCTTAATATTTTGTAACATACCATCTGGATTTAAAACACTTTACTCAGAATACATCAGATTCTCTTCGCAGAGAATGAACATGCGATTGCAGTCGTATTCAATAAGATTCCATTAACTAGCAACACAGTTTATTTACAACGTGGTTGCAAAGGCGTGCCTGCCTCGTTTTCCAAGAAGTTATTTTAGACGCCTTTAGCGGTACTAGCTTTGCTCTAGTTTCAGGACACTTGAACGTATTGAAAGTTGGGCAACACGTGTCTTATGTTATATTACGATAAGAATCACACGTAAAAGCTAAAAAGAACTTTTATAATATTTGTAAATTTCTTTATCTTTATTTAATAAACTCGCACTTTACAACTTAACAGTAGTAAATGTTTTTCTCTAAAAAAGGCTCAAAAGAGTCGAAGGATTCCTAAAACACGCGGGCTAACAATAGACCTTCTTTTTCGTATTGCTTCTTCATATTATGAAAAACAAAAATAATAAACACTCGTCTTATAATTTCGCTCAAATGTATAAGCATTTTTTTTAATCCTGCCGTGTCTTAGTTTATCTATTTGTCTGTTGTATAAAAGATAAATAAACTTTTAACGTATAATACTTATAATAAATATGATAATATAATATTAATAAAATAATATAAACTAAATTACAAACAGGTGTTCCATCTCAACCATCAAACTTAGTGGCCGTGGAAGCCGGCGAGACTTCAGTGACATTGTCGTGGAGAAGACCAGCCCACGCTGGAGACAACATCGTGTCTTACGAACTGTACTGGAACGATACGTATGCGAAGGAACACCACAGAAAGTAAGGAATTGCCCTTTAAATGATATGCAAAAAAGATGAAACAAAACTCGTTTTAACGAACTCAGGGGGATAATTAATGATGATAAAACAATAATTGAATTTTACGTAGAGAAATTAATTGTGCCTTATTATGTCTAGTACAATATTGAAAGAAGCTAAACTAATTACTTATAGTTTTTACCGATAAGGAAATTAAAATTACCATAATACTAATGCAACATGACAAAATTATGCAAATTCTAAGCAAAACAAATTTGAGTTTCAAATCGAATCATACCTTTTCGGGTACTTAATAAAATGTATCTTCTATGTACACCCCATAAAAAGTGCACTATGTGTATTTAGGCGGATCCCAATTACTGAAACATACACTCTGAACGGGCTGTACCCCAACACCTTGTACTACATTTGGCTGGCAGCAAGATCCCAGAGGGGCGAGGGTGCGACGACTCCACCTATTGCCGTTCGAACAAAACAATATGGTATGTGGTGATAACAGATACAAGGAGTGATGTCTCGTGAATGAGTGACTGTAGACCGGTGATAGGGAACGAACCATGAATCGAGTCTATTTAAATTAAGAATAGATATATTTATTATGGCTAGAATAGTTTTTGATACTAGGTGGTTCTTTTCCGATCATTGCATTGAGAATATGAGAGTGTGAACCTGTTGTTGGTATTCCAGGTAACTCCTAATGTAATATTTCACATAAGAGCACCTGCCCGGCACGCTGCCAGTAATACAGCACAAGCACCAAGTTTTATATCACAATATGTGTTTTGTAATCGTACCTTTGTCGAAACGGTAAAGTGTACGCCGTAAAGTAATCGCACGATCGAACAAAACCGTCCAAGTCGTTAGACGAATTTATGTAATCGGAAGCGTACACCGTACCTTAGTAGTAGCTTTATGTCGTACGTAGGTCAGAGTTTTAAATCCGAGGTTAACGCCTCCTGTGATTTTTTATTTCACTGCCGACTGCGCTGAGAACATTCTAAAATATGAGGTGACCATTATCGACTTCACGGGCACATCTAGTAACATTTACAAGATTCATCGTAACAATCTATCATATCGTCTATCACGCTCGAAGATAATGCTCTCCGCGCGGTAAGCTAACATAATCATCACTATTTTCTTCCAACAGGGGAAAGTGTGACGGATGATACATAGAGACGTATGGGCGAGCGGATCCTACAAATCACACCACACTAACAAAACGTGCATGCTCGTTTATTTTAACGACGGACGTCGTTCTTTCATTTTGTTTTGGGCACACTTTTTTTTTTCAATCGCATTCAGTGATTGCATCGGTTAGGGCGGTGGCGGTGTAACGCGGCGCGCTCGCGGGCGCGTCGCATTTGAGTTGCAGGTGCCGCGGGACGGATCCGCGGATCCGGCCCGCGGCGTCAGGCGCTAACGGTCCTATGCGTAGTGCCCGGCGCGCCGCCCATGAACGTGAGCGCGGCGGCCGTGTCGCCCACGGCGGTGCGCGTGTCGTGGCAGCCGCCGCCCGCCGAGCGCGCGCACGGCCGGATCGCTTACTACAAGCTGCTTTGCGTGGAATCTGGGCGGGGGGACAGTGAGGCCACCGTCGTCAAACTCAATCAGACGTCGTTCGTGTTGGACGAACTGCGTCGCTGGACCGAGTACCGCATCTGGGTGCTCGCGGGCACGAGCGTGGGCGACGGCCCCGCCTCGTATCCCGTCACCGTGCGAACGCATGAAGACGGTACGTGTCTCATACAGTCGTTGGCGTAACCATCTGTGATCGATTTCGAGGCGGCTCAATTTTATGACTCGACTGTTTCTCGAACAAAAAATAATAGATTAACTTTTCCATATAATCCGGGGCGCCGTTAATAAACATAAAATCATAAAATTGAGCGATGCCGGGCCGAAGAATTAATTGCTAATAATTGATGAATAATTTAATTATCTTTCAAATTAACAAAGTTCTCTGGCCATGTAATATCAGAGGAGTTTTCGAAGTTCGTTTACTTTTTAAATTATTGCAAATTAGGTACGAATTTTCTAAACTGTCGTAAAGTACCTTTTGAATCAAAAACGGCCTCTGCTACTACATTAGACTGACTCTTAATGACAAAATAATATTCATGAAATAATCTAATAATACATCTATTTACTAACAAAACCTTGGGATGCTACGAAGTTGGTATGAATTGGTGTATGAAATTGTTCATATCGTTTAGTCTGTTACTTAGTAATGAATAATACATCTGTTTACTAAGGCAAAGATGTACAGACGGTACCTATCAACTTTCTTATGTTACCTTTCTCTTGTTAAATATGAACAGTTTTATTTTGAAATATTTTAACATCACAGTTACAATGTAAATGCGTTGATCACGTTTTGTTCTATAAATATTTTCAAACTACATTGAAGCGACATAGCATTTTAACTGTGAATGGAAATGATTAATTGTTGCTCTTTTATCGGTGGTGGGACATTTTGATAAATACCATTAATGTCATAACGGCATAAGTTCACGATCACGTTAAAAATCCCGTTGCGCTGTAATAAATACCAAATTACTAATGTCATTTTTTTCTTTTGTTCCTTTTTGTGAGCACATAGCAGGATTCTAAACAAGGAGGTTCTGTTCTAGTAACAAAAATATTACTATGCTTGCCGATATTCCATGTATATCTATTAATCATGTTACTGATGATCATTTTGGTTTCACTGTACTATGGTCGCTATCACAGCGGCATAGAGTTGATACTTCCACTCACTTGTCACATGTAATGATTTCTTTTTGATGACGCGTCATATTGACTCGTCTCGTTAAGATGGCACTCACTGAAATGCAAAGTTTATAATGCACCTGGTATAGTAACGACGGCACCGTTATATTATTGATTTTGGCGCACAGTTGTTGAGTATTTAGCAATGGACACAATTTTGCATGCTTTCTTTACCAACACCGCACCGTTTTTCGTTTTAAGTTTTCACTGGGCACCAGATAGGTATCATATTTTGCTGCACGCAATCGGTTGTGGTACACTTTGAAGATTGCGTGAAGTAAAATTTGCACTTTTAGGATTCACTCAGCACATCTAGCGACGACACGAGGTGAGAGAGCGAGTGCGTGACACAACCAGCTATAGCCGTGCGCGTAGCTTTCATCGTATGCCTTTGTACTTGGCTTTGAGCGCTGTCGTACTCATGCTGCACGTCAGCGCTCAAAGTAACTGGTATTTGAACAGAATAGGTCGTTCCGCAACCACGGCTATAACGCTCCACACGCACCACCCGAACGCCGCATTTGAATACCAATACCGTCCCCACACGACACGCGCGCATGCTACGGAACTACTCACAATTACTACTTCCTTACTCACTGTACTATCCTCACTACTATCTACTATTAGCGGGAAGACTGCGGGTCGAAGCCAAGTCCCGAGGATCCAACGTCCAAATTCTATTTTAAACAAATTGGTATCGTAACGGATCCCAGGGATCAGGACCGCGACACTATTCGCCTGTACTCCCCGACTGCTCAGCTCGGTTACTAGACTACGCGCTACTACTACTCTCACTATCTCTTTATATCTATCTGTCTCTCTATCTCACTTGCTCTTGTGCTACATCTTCTTGCCAGTAGCAGTTTCACTCTTCTTTTTCTGTATACTCTATCAGACTTTCGTCGTGCATGCACACTAGATATTGTGACATAATACAGAATACTATTATGCCTAACGTTCGCTATTGTCGTTAACAAAGAACGAGTGGGGTCAAAGAACGCTGCACGGTGTTACCCAGCATCAATCACTCCTGTTAAGTACATTGTTGAATTTATGTAAAGTACAGAACAGTTTTATAGAAGACTACAGCCAATGGACACTGACACAGTCATAAACATCACAGTGGATACACGAGGTACGAGCCACAACACACACAGAAGGTACGACGGCCGCACATTGACAAGACCAACACTGAAGCACACACACATAGACTGGCGCCGTCGCGTTAATCAATACATGTGCGTGTGAGTGACTTCTCTGCACCGAACGACGTGGAACCGTTGACGAAACGTGTACTACATTGCCTTTTTCTGTCGTTATTTAACACCGGAAAAGTAATTTCACGCTTACGTAAACTTATTTTTCTCTCAGAAAAATCTTAGTAACAAGTAAACCTTATTCATCTCTTAAGAAATGAAAGTTCCGTTTCCTGGTTATTTAGCTGGCTCCATACAGAAAAAGGCAATGCACGTGAAACTAGACCGGCGTCCCAAGCGGCTTAAAACGAATGCGCCTCTTAAAGAGCTCAAAATACACGAGGAAATAAAGTAATAGTGCCCCCCATTTCGCCGACAAGCGTTCTGCTCGTAATCTCTCACTTAGTAGTTCCGTTCGCCCTGCAATGTTCGCACAATTTGTCTTAAATGTATTTGAATGCGTTTTTCTCTTTTTTTCTCTCGTCACTGACTTTGTATGGGCCGCTGGTAACCCGTACAGCTGTAAGGAGTGAGTACCAATTACTATAGTGCTTGTTTCGATGTGCGTTTGTGCTTGTGCCTTATGCTTTACGTAGTATCTTCCTAGCTCCTTAATCTAATGACTTACTCTAAAACAAACTGCAAGCGGTAACCTTTTAAAGCATGTCTTCGTAGACGATTTATTGATGATTAAAAGACTTGGTGTGTCCCATTGTTACTTACTTTTGAATCGATACTCCCAAGTCGTGACGTCCCGAAGCATGGTCCCTTGCAGTGTGTGGTTTAAGGATTTATAGTTATAGAAATGCTGCTTTAAAAACTAATAGATGAATACTTACTAAATGTTGACTCTGTAAAAGCTTGGTTTTAGTTCTTAACGATGTGGATTGGAAGGTAATGGATTTTATTTGGTTATGGTGATATGAAAGGACGTAAATGATAATGTCTCAGTGTGTGTTGGTATTCAAATGCCCGATCGAGATGCTGACAGACGGGTGTAGACACTCGTCAGCGACTGAAGTGCTCTATCAGCATCACCGATGGGTTACCGACACCACTTCTACTATCATTTGTTATTACAATAAAAAAATTTCAGTGCTTTACTCAAAAATGTTTAACGCCGACGCTTAATTCCAATTTAGGCCCTTAAGAGTCGCTTTAGGTAGTTTTTAGCACGCTCCCGTAGATGCTGATAGGGCAATTTAGGTCGTCTTTTCAAAAGGTAAGGCTCAGATATCTCACATTGGTTTTGTGTGTACACAGTCCCTGGCGAGCCCCAAGACGTGAAGATCGTTGCTATCAACTCGACTTCGATACATGTGACGTGGAAACCCCCGCAAGAGAAAGAAAAGAACGGAATTATAAGAGGCTACCATGTTCATGTGCAAGAAATTAGGGAAGAGGTAAGTTATAAATATAATACTAATTTCAACACTATTTACTTTAAATTGTTTGCAAAAAACATACTTTAAATAATGTTTCTGTTCACTAGGGTAAAGGCTTGCTAAACGACCCGATGCGATTTAACGTATTAGACGATACAACTCTCGAACTCAACGTTTCGGGGCTCCAACCGGATACGCGGTACAACGTTCAAGTGGCTGCGCTGACGAGGAAGGGGGACGGTGACCGAAGTGCGCCGGTGTCTGTAAAGACGCCTGGCGGTGTGCCAAACAGGGCTACCGTCAACCTAAAGTAAGCCTTAAATATTTTATTGAATCATACTTTATATTGATGATATTTTGAATGCCTATAATGGACCACTATTTTTCTTACAGGGTTCTAGAAAAGGATCCAGTTGTATCGATTGAATTGGAATGGACGAAACCATCTCAAACATATGGGGAATTGCTCGGATATCGCCTGAGATACGGTGTCAAAGATCAACCCCTAGAGGAAATCAATTTCCCCGGCACCAAAGTCCATAATTATAAAATGAATGATCTAGAAAGAGGCGTCCAATATGAATTTAGGATAGCGGGTAAAAATCACATCGGTATTGGTCAAGAAACTATAAAATACTGGTTAACACCAGAGGGTGCACCGAAAGGACCACCGACGAATGTAACGTATCATTTCCAGACGCCAGACATTATTAGTATTACTTGGGACGCTCCAATCCGTGCCGACCGAAGTGGACAGATAAAAAAATATGACGTTCAGTTTTACAAAAAGGGAGATCAAAATTCAGTCGTAGAGAAAACTACTGAAGTAACTAAAGCAGTATTTACTGGCTTGGAAGAAGACGCCCATTATGTGTTCAAAGTCCGTGCATACACTGACCAAGGTGCTGGTCCGTACAGTAAAGACATTACAGCTCATACTGAAAGGGATATCGGCAGAGCACCCATGTCAGTTAGAGCTGTAGCAACTTCAGAATCTAGTGTAGAAGTCTGGTGGGAAACGTTTCGGTCGAGAAAGAAAATTATAGGCTATGTCATATTTTATACTATGACACCAGTTGAGGATCTAGACGAATGGCAACAAAAGAGTGTTCATGTAACGCACTCTGCAGATTTAGAAAATTTGGAAAAATTTGCAGAATATGCTGTTGCGGTTGCTGCAAAAACTCCAGATGGTCTAGGCAGGTTATCAGATAAGGTTACTGTTAAGGTCCGACCTGAAGAAGTGCCTTTACATCTTAGGGCTCAGGATGTATCCACTCACTCCATGACGTTATCATGGTCTCCTCCATTACGCTTAAACCCTGTTAGCTATAAGATTTCCTATAATGCTATTAAAGAATTTGTTGACTCTCTTGGAATGACACAAACACAAGAAATACCGAGAAAAGAAATCATTGTGAAACAGGATAGAACATCGCATTCGATAAATGATCTATCCCCGTTTACAACGTATAATGTTAATGTAAGTGCCATACCTAATGACGATTCGTATAGACCGCCAACGAAGATCACTGTCACCACTCAGATGGCGGCACCTAAACCAATGGTTAAGCCCGATTTTTATGGTGTTGTTGAAAATGAAATACTTGTCATTCTACCTCAAGCCTCGGAAGAATATGGACCCATATCGCATTATTATCTAGTTGTAGTGCCTGATGATAAAGCTCATAATCATAAGAATCCGGATCAGTTCCTAACAGATGATTTAATAAAAAATAATGTTCGAACAGATGATGAAAACGCACCGTATATTGCTGCCAAATTCTTGCAAAGAAACATATTATACACGTTTCATCTCGGTAATGATGAAATGTACGAAGGTTTCCTAAATAGAAAGTTAAATCTAAACAAAAAATATCGCGTCTTTGTACGAGCAGTTGTCGATACTCCTCAAAAACATCTTTATACGTCCAGTCCATTTTCTGAAAATCTATCACTCGACATGCGTGTTGCACCTCCTGGGGAGGAACCTAGTAGACCCGATCCTAAAGATATTCATGGAGACCCTGAAATTAGGATTGAAGACAACAGAAAAGAAGCTGGGATGGTATGGGTTGTTGGTCCAATTATTGCTGCTTTAATGCTTTCCCTATGTTTAGTTGTTATGTTTATTTTCAAACGAAGACGACAACCTTGTAAAGCTCCGGATCAAGCAGCTGTTACGAGACCTTTGATGTCAGCTGATGTGGGTTTTGGAGCACCGTCCGATCCAGTAGAAATGAGACGATTAAACTTCCAAACACCTGCTATGATTTCCCACCCACCTATTCCCATTCTTGAACTTGCCGAACATATCGAAAGACTGAAAGCGAATGACAATCTAAAATTTTCGCAAGAATATGAAAGTATAGAACCAGGTCAGCAATTTACCTGGGATCATTCTAATATGGAGGTCAACAAACCAAAGAACCGATACGCTAACGTAATTGCATATGATCATAGTCGAGTAATTCTGCAACCAATAGACGGTATTCTGGGAAGTGATTACATTAACGCTAATTACTGCGATGGATATCGTAAACATAACGCTTATGTTGCAACACAAGGACCTCTTCAGGAAACTCTGGCAGATTTTTGGCGAATGTGCTGGGAACTACGTACTTCTACTATTGTAATGATGACAAAGCTCGAAGAAAGAACGAGAATAAAATGTGACCAATACTGGCCAAGCAGGGGAACTGAAACATATGGTATGATGAATGTAACTATATCCGAGGTTCAAGAACTAGCGACTTATTGCATTCGAACCTTCCAAGTCGAAAGGAATGGAAACAGCAGTGAAAGACGTGAAATTAAACAATTACAATTTACAGCTTGGCCTGATCATGGTGTACCAGACCATCCTGCACCATTCTTGCAATTTTTACGACGCGTGCGAGCCTTGAACCCACCTGAAGCTGGCCCGTTAGTAGTCCACTGTTCAGCTGGTGTTGGTCGCACCGGATGCTTCATTGTTATTGATTCTATGCTAGAGAGGGCGCGTCATGAACGAACTGTAGATATTTACGGTCACGTGACCTGCTTGCGAGCCCAACGGAACTACATGGTTCAGACTGAAGACCAATATATTTTCATTCATGATGCCTTGCTTGAAGCTGTTATTTGCGGTGACACTGAAGTACCCGCTCGCAATTTACATGCTCACATTCAAAAACTAATGCGTGTGGATCCTATTGAGAACATTACTGGCATGGAATTAGAATTTAAGAAGTTGGCTAACATGAAAGCTGACTCCAGTCGATTTGTGTCTGCTAGCCTGCCTTGCAATAAGCACAAGAACAGACTTGTTCATATTTTACCATATGAATCATCTCGCGTATGTTTGACTCCTCGTGATGGTTCAGACTACATAAACGCGTCGTTTGTGGATGGTTATAGATATAGAGCAGCTTATATCGCGACTCAAGGACCTCTGCCAGATACAACTGATGATTTCTGGCGAATGCTTTGGGAGCACAACTCCACTATCATCGTGATGCTGACTAAATTGAAGGAAATGGGTCGAGTAAGTTTATGTTTCTACAAAATTCTTAATTTCATTTTTACCTTGAACAGTACTTAACCCAAGTGTATTTTTTTAGGAGAAATGTCATCAGTACTGGCCATCGGACCGTTCTGTGCGCTACCAGTGCTTTGTGGTTGACCCCATTGCCGAGTACAATATGCCTCAGTATATCTTGAGGGAATTCAAGGTAAATTTTCTGACATTTTTGTACCCAATTAAATCACATAACAAAAAAAAACCTATAATATATTTCTGTTTTATTCATCTAGGTTACGGATGCTCGTGACGGGTCATCCAGAACGGTTCGCCAGTTCCAATTTACCGACTGGCCTGAGCAAGGTGTTCCAAAGAGCGGCGAAGGCTTTATTGACTTCTTAGGCCAAGTACATAAAACCAAGGAGCAATTCGGACAAGATGGACCTATTACTGTGCATTGCAGGTGTGTTTTAATACTATTAATTTTCTGTTACAATAATACCGATTATTATTATACTACCTCTCATTTATATACTTTAAACTGAAATGTTACTTAATTATCTTTATATTATCTTAAAATAGACAACACATTATCGGTTAGCTTAATAATTGTGAGTAACAGAAGTAAGTTGGTATTAGTGTACCTGTTAGAGTAGATGCGAGTCAATGCGATTAATAGACATTATATATTTTTGATTTGTCTGACGTTACGACCGATTGCACCGGCCGTGGTCACAGAATGTAATATGACAGTATGCAGTCCACAATATTATGAAAGGAAAAATTTTAAAGTTAGTACCTACTACTGTCGTATTTTGAAATGTGTGTGTGTCCCCGACAGCGCGGGAGTGGGTCGCACGGGTGTGTTCATAACCCTATCGACGGTGTTGGAGCGCATGCAGTACGAGGGTGTCGTGGATGTGTTCCAGACTGTTCGCACGCTGCGCACGCAACGCCCTGCTATGGTACAAACTGAGGTAATGTAATATGATTTACCCTTATTGAGACATTTGGAGTTACACAATAATAATATAAACAGGTAGATTGACAGAAAATGTCTAAGGTAATTAGGTTCAAATCTGTACTGTGTAAGTGTGAGTGTAAGTGCATACAATTTTATAATACAAAGCTCTATGAAAATTTACAAACAGGGCATAATTATGGAACTATAGGGGGGGCCACGAATTAGTCAACATTTGAAAAATCGTAAAAAAAACCATTTGATATATTATAAAAATTGTTTATTTACAAGAATCCTAATTAGTTGTAATTTATTTTTTAAAAATTACATCGTCTAAGTGACTACCGTTTCGACGTTTGCACTCTTCTAAGCGAACACCGAAATTTTCAAGTACAAAGAGCGCCGCCGACATCTATTCACTGATTTTTCTTTTAGTTGACGTAGTGTATTTGGTTTATTGATATAGACACGATTATTTAAATTACTTTATGAAAAGAAGTTTGCTGGGGATAGATCTGGACTTCTGGGTGACCATGGCATGTCACCTCGTCAAGAAATCAGCTTTTCCGGCAACATGTCGTTGATCACCGACAGGGACTCATTGGATGTGTGTCAAGTCGCTACATCTTGTTGAAGCCATGTGTTACGATTGCAGCCAGCAAATTCCAGTGACCTAGGTCGCAAAAACTCCCGTTACATATTTGCGCGGGCATTTAGCTTCAGATGTTAACGAATTCTTTGCCCGCCCTATATAACAATGAGGTTGCCTGTCACTACACTTAGTTTCAATCTCTTCGTATTGCACTACAAGCATACCAGGAATTTATTTCAGCAAATGAATTTTTCAGCAAATTATTTTATAGTTATATAACGTTTTTCTTTCTTTTCTGTTGGTTCTTCAGAAATCTATTGTCTTAAAGGGAACAAATGAACTTATTTTTGCATGTATAATATTAATTAAGATACTTTTAGGTGTCTAGATTTTTAAATTCTACATTCATCGAAATAATTTAAAGGATAAGATAAAAACATTAAGCATTTAGAAGGTAAGGCTTTAACAAAAATACAAAAATTAAACTTAATTACTTCGACAATTTGATCAAATATTGTATGAATTGATTTTTTAAAACTTTTTTTGTTCATGAGTTCATGTTTTGTTCATGACTTTTTGTTTTGTTTTAGGACTACTATTCCAATAGTACTAAAACACGATAAACGCTTATAAATTTTTATCACAAATTTAATTCCATTCATATCAACAGGACCAGTACGAATTCTGCTACCGCGCAGCGCTGGAGTACCTGGGCTCGTTCGACCACTACGCCAACTGACGCTGAGACATACTTGTCTAAAGCACTGGGGACTTGTTGTGAAGTACTTAATACACGCTACATAGAAGTGTTCAACCTATTATCTAAAGCTGAATAGAATTTCGAAGTCTAAAATGAAATAATTCAATATTATCTGATGAATGGCCACATAATCATTCACGTTAGGTTTGCATCATCGAAAATTGATGAATAGTAAGCGTAGAGAATAGACAGAGTTAAACAGATAAAATATTAAAATTCACTAAACGTATAAACAGAACACATTTTAAGTCAGGTTTAGCAGATTTATGTTATATCACAATTTAAAATTCTGACTTCAAGTTGTAACTCCTCCAATTACTTCTGATTAATTTCATTTCGGGTTTCAAGATAGTTTGACTTTTCTCTGAGACTTCTAGAGTGTCATAACTCGGTGTGTTCATAAGTGCTGCTGATCTTGTTGTATAAAAGTTACAGTAGAGAGCACGTGGGAGAGATTAATCCCAAAAAAAATTTTTGCTATAATCTAACTGAGTTGCCTCAGCTGATACTACTAAATTACTACTATAGCTGCTAAAATGTCTTCTGATGAACATTGTTGACTTGTACAGACAAATGAATAATACTTATACACCAATTTCCATCTCAATTTAAAAAGTAACCTATAGATGTGTTATGCTTTACTGAAGTTTCTATTATATAGAAACATAAAACTATATATTTTGAACATTTTTCGAAACAATATTTAATAACACGACATTTGACTCTACGAGTCTACTACTCTCTCGTAAACAACATACGACTCTGTCGAAAAATTTATATCTCAGAGAAAATTCATAACCTGAACCAATTGCATAGCACAATATTTATATTTAAAAATGCAATTTTGTTTAATCTGAAAAATAATTTGAAAATTTGAAAATCAAAATGTACGATGAGGTTTCAAGATTTCTGAATTATTAAATCAAATTAAGAAATCGAATGTGTAAGGATAGGGAGAACCCGAATTTGAAATACATATACATATATTATAAAGCTTACGTATCACCTTATATCGCAACACAGACTTCACAATTTTACAGTTGTGAAAACAAAATTTCAAAGTTTTCATAAACATCCACAATTGCCATACAAAAAAGGTCAATAATGTAAAATCATTTCCGTCTCTCTTCAAAGCCACAGACTTTCATATTTTTTAACATTTTCCCAGTACAATAGACAAAAGGATTGAATACTTCTTTGTACGGCTACCATAGATAATAACTATCGACCGAGTTCCCGCGCTTGAATATTCGTAATGTAGTGACTGAACGTCATTTCATCTTTGTATATGAGGCTAGAACGTGTACGAGTGCCTAGGAAAGCTACTTATGACTTGTATTTTACGATTGTGACCACTTAAAATCATGATTGTGAGTCGGAAGGGTAATAAATGTAATTAATTATTATCCTATTATCTAACTTATGATAGATACCAAGAGAAGGATATGTTTAGTAAGTGTTAAAGAACACCTCTATTGTCTAATACTGTGTAAAATGTGCCCGTTAAGCCATTTCTCTAAAAGTTCTATGACATTGTTCTAATGCAAACTAAACATAACTTTGCCTTTGTCGCAGCTGTTCGTGCTATTTTTGTCTCTAAAACGGAACAGTTTAAATGTTGAAGTCCATATAAACAGTTAAATTATACTTAGATGCATTTATATAAATGAAGAGTTTTGAAGAGTATTTAATGATTCGTATAATGGTTACGCCGTAAAAATATAATTTGCGAACGAAATATAAAGTAATTTTAGGAATGAACAGTGCGCTTAGAGACTTAAATAACTTTATGCGATATGATATTCAATTCTGATCGTCACATACATATATACAAACATGATATTGTAAAATGTATAAATAGTTATTGCAGCTGTAATTAGAAGTTTATTTTTCATATCGGGTGTTGAAATATGTTTAAGTAGTGTAAATTGTGGTAATACGTTTCATAATTGCAATATTATATGAAAACTTATAGACGAATCGGCTGTGTCGTGTGGATTTTCTGTGTCTGTCCTGTGCGTAAGTACATAATGTTATGTAAATATTTGCATTTGTTTAACATTACTTTGTGTTGTAATACCGCCCAATAAACCAGCGAATTATATTGATATAAATAAACATTATTTAAAAAACTAAATAACCTACTTACAAAAGTCGGTTACAAACAAACACACAGATGAAGTCAATAAAAGCATGTAAAGCACAACACTCATATTTAGTATGTGTTATACGCTTCACTATAAATAAATATTCTTAACTTTCCTGTAAAAAAAATTATAACTATACAATAGTTTTGACGTCATACTTACTCATAACGTAACACATGCTAAATATGGCAACAATATCTTAGTTTTTTTGTACAAACGACAGACTATAGACAGCTTTATAACCCAGCTGTTAGTTTAAATTTTTTTGAGCATCCAGTGCTTGCTTCTAGAGGATGATCGTGATTCGATGACATATCTATATGTAGTTAGATAAATATGTTTGGTGTGGTAATGATAGTAGTAAGAGAAAGGCGATTCAATTTGTCTTTGAATCGTGTAACTATAGGTATGGTGTTGTTATGAACGCTGGCGAAATGAATTGGGAGGTAATAAAGAAAAAGCATAAAATGGAAATAATCTGTATTTCGTTTAGAAACGTCTTAAATTTCCTGTTGCTTTTATCCAAAGCTTGGTTATGCTTCTCATTTAAAAGCGTGAAAAATAATGTACGACAAGAAAATCATCCGAATACATGAACCGTGACTGCCACGACTCTGACACTATCTTAAGCTATCTTTAAGTGTAGTATGTTATTTAATCTTTTACCTTAATCCCCTTGCATAGTAAGTTTATAAGATTTTTACGTTTTTCACTCGTTTTATACAATATACTTACTACTTATATCGATCTACCTACGTATAAGTTAAATTTGAGCTTGTATGAAACTTAGGGAATATAAAGAGGTTGACGCAATTTTCGAAGTTACACGTAGATATGCGAACAATTTAAAAAGTGACTCATCTAAAGGAACTTAATGTTAAATTACATACGTTTCGATTCGGTCGAACGACGGCCGCAGACATTCGTAACTGCCAATCGTTTCACTTAGCTGTAATGAAAAGTAAAATAAAGAATACAATAAAATACGAAATGTACGTAGAGTTAATGAGAATAATTGTTAATTGAGGTTATAGTGAAAATTTAATACTCGTTGATGAATCATGTATTTAGCGAGGTACGAAACATTTACACGCTAGTTGGCATGAGCTTCTCGATTTGCTTTAAATTGCCTCTGCATAAAAATGAATAGAGAAAAATTGTAACCAATTATTGCAAGATTAACTCTCTATCATTCCTTTTATTTTAGATGTCGCGTTGACAACACCGACCCATTCATTTGCAAAACGTATCCGAACGCACATTAGGATCTCTTCTTGTACAATTGTTTTTTTCTACACTCATCACGTTTATTCTTAGGCTTAGGTGTTGTATCATTCTGCCATTAGGGAATATGTAAAATATTAATTACCATGCGCTATAGATACTCCATACTGCTAATTTCGCGACCAACTACTTAAATAAAGTACCCACACTTTTTTTAGTTCCTATTTATAAATTCAAATTTGTTAGAACTTTACACGTAGTTAAATGCGCATGGTTCTTACTTAACTAATAAATGTAGTTGAAATATTTAAGTACGTTTACGTGCTAAATAAGTTATGCCATATCAAGGTGCTGTTTATTCCATTATTTTGTATGAAATCTGTTTTTACTATCTCATATAATTTCATTTATAAAATCGTGACTAACCTCTATGTTCGGTATGTTAAGACTGATTTTGTTTACCAACTAATTTTATGTGTTCTTAATTATTTTCCTTGTGTATTTTTCACTATGATATAATTTGTATTTCTCAATTATAAATCTTAGTGTAATTTTTGTACATGCTTATTGATTATTGTAATTTTTAAAGTATGTCGGTCACATTGTTAACATCTGGGGAAGTGTTGTTTGTTGAATAAAATAAAAACCTTGATTGATCCTCACAACAATAAAATTAATATTAGAAAACGTGTACTTATTTCAAAAAAGAATCCAATGATCCATCACAAAACTTTTTTAATTAAGTCAATCCCAAAACACTTAATATCGTCGCGAACTGTAGACATTTAAATTAACAAATTTAAATCTAATCGACACTGTCCCAGATAACAAATTGCTTATTTTTCTCGCATTCGTTGAGCGCAATAGTTAATTTTACACTCTGTCACCGTCTACGTTTTTTGTTTATTTTCTAGAAAAATCGATCGATTGAAACCCAGTTGATGAAACGCCCTAGCTTTTAAATCATTATTTTAATGCTATTTAAATTGTGGACGCAATATGGCTGGCGGTGCAAGGTGTGAATGTAATAATTGTAGAAGTTTGTAGACGACAATTGTTTTGTAAAAATTCCCGCGCTGCGTCTCGGGACACAGTGGATTCGCAAAATTATACATATGTATATGGAGAAATAAATTTATGTGAGACCCATAAATCTGAGTTTTTATTTTAACCGACCCTTATCGACTTTTTTAATCTGTTGTTTGCTGAGAAAAAACGACAAAATATAGCAGTTCATATTTAAGTAAGAACGTAACTGGATTGATTTTTTAGTTAATCATTTAAAGAAAACTTCTGTTGAGTTGTCGGACTGCATATAATCATTGTCAATTGTGACAACTGCCACTTATTCCAACCCAATCAGTATTATCAAACTTTAACTTTTACTCAGATATTAATTGACATTTAAATTAATTAAATTAATTAAGTGAAATTTAAAATCATCCATGAATACTAGAAAATGACTAATCAACTTCTATAAGAATTCGAGAAATTAAAGAAATAAAACAAAAAATAACAAATACCTTTTTTACTTGGAAAAATATTGATAATGCCCAGGATGATTACGAAACTCACATCATTGATAAAATTTTTTGCAACATTACTAAACTACGGGTTTTATATAGATCGATAAGACAAGCTTCGAGTGTCAAGTCATACCCGCGGGTTTGCGTTATCGCACAGGATATACCTAGTGGAGATCGGGTGAATTGAGTGTTAAGTAACTGAAAAATCCAATCTACAAGGTAATGATTTCACCCCCGAAATGTTTAACGTTTTCTTTTATTCTTACTGAATTTACTTCAATTGTATACGTACTTAGACAATACAACGTTTTTTCTTCTATATTAAGAGCCTGCCAAAATTATACTCTACCTGATGGATAACTTGAATAGAATCCAAGAGTTGTGGTCACCATACTCATTGCGAACGCAGACAATGCAGTATGGTGACCCACACTATGGCGGCCTAGTGAAATGCTTTTTTACGCCTCGCTTGGGGATGTAAAAGACATGATAATCATCGTGGCATTGTACTTACTGCTCACACACTTACTACGACAACTGTCACCCCTGCATCATCATGGGCGTCCGGTTTCGCACTTACCAACGAAACACGATAGTTGATCTTCCGAGGGAGGGTAGTACTGCCCCGGTCGAGCAGGCCCGTTCGTGCTAAAATCAGCGTGGCTCTACTACCTTATGAGATTTACGTAACGACAGAAAAACCTTAAGTGATGTCTTAATCTAATTTTACAGAACAGGTAGTCGACCATTACTGATTCTTTGAAAAAATAAGGCCCCAAGAGAATAAAAGGGTCTTAAATATGTAATATGCTTCAAGTTCAAGTATACCTACATACGCAAGATACGAATGAGTTCAATAAATTGTTTGATAAGTTTGCTCGACGAGAATATAAATTTGCAAAAGAAAGTTCTAGAATTTCATTGTCAAAATTTAAATATGAAAATAAATTATAACTTTACAGACTCAAATAATGTACATATCTAATGTATACTACTACTTATAAAAGCGTAGTACGCTTGTTCTGTTACTTGCTTTGTATTCGTCTTACATTTATAATGAAATGTATTCTGGTGATAATGACCGTTTGCATCTATTTTTTCATAAATATTTAGATATAATATTTAAATATAATAATTTAAGAAAGATAAATCACTTGTAATAATCTACTCTAACCGATCTGATTAGACTGGAAAAGGAAAGGAGCAATTTTTTGATCTATAAATTTAGATTCCCATTGATTTGATTGATTGATTGAAATTGATTGAATTGATAAATGATGTTTATTTTTGTAAGTAAATCTTTTACAAGTCAGACTACAACTAGAAGGCGGCAACAGTTCCTAGCACTCACTCAGTGAGGAAATGCCGAAACAAACTACAGAGATATCTTTTTTTGAGTCCGTGAACGTTGATTAAATAAAAGCTATGTGAGTACAGTATATATATAACACTACCGCCTGCAGAACATTTGGATAGACCAAAAAAACAATCAAAATCAAAAATACTAAATATGACTTGAATAGATATTTTGAGTTACCGCTCAACTTCCGAAAATAAAAAAGTAGGTATAACTTTTTTGCCAGTCCCAAAGTTAAATAATATTTTAATAAAATTATTTGAGCAAATTATAAAACTTTTATCATGCTAACCATAGCAGATAAATATTGCACTGATGGCGGCTAATTTTATTACGTCCATTCAGCCCTTTCATTCGCCAGATTATTCAGCTATTTTTTGAGCTAAGCATATAACATATTCAAGAAATTCTAAATTTGAATATCATTTTATATTTCTTAAGAACTCATATATCATGTACTCATATATTATGTACGTAAGTTTCCAATTTGGCGGTGTTTTGTTTTTATTACATGTTTATTATTTGATGTAATTTGGTGATCAAAACTTTGTCATTTTTGAACCAAACAAAATCTTTATACATAATATTTATCATTAATATACCAGGGGATGTTGATGACAAAATTTTCTACAAACTACCATGGGGATGAAATTTTAATTCCATAAGAGTTGAATTACCGAATTAGCTTGATGTAGTAAACTTTATTTTGTAATTAATAATCTCTTATTTTTAATAATATTTCTTTATGTTGGAAATATAGAAATTGATTTTTATATTTCCAACATAAAAAATTACGAAATATCATGCAAATTTTCTTTCTGACCTCTTGGAGAATGAATTTGAGAACATCAGTTACCCACAACATAAAAGAAATACGTAGGCACTCCAAATTTGACATATTTACATCCATTTAAGCTATTGATTCAATAGTCAGTCGGAACAGTCTCTTATACATATAGATATATATATACGTATGAATATATATTCACACATTTGTGTAGTTTATATCCCTAGATATATGTTATGCGCATATATAATATACGAGTACACTACCTTATGAATGAAACCGAGTACGAAAACATTTTAGATATATAAATCTAGGGAGCCTATTTTTACGCATTACATAATAAATACATCTGTTCCCAAAGCTGAGAGTCCTAAATATGTTAATATAAAATTTTATATGCAGACACACGTGCTTTTATACATAATAAAGAGTATACAGATATTGCACAGTTCATCTTATAAATAGGCGGTCTACTATCGCATTCAATATAAAATAAAATTTACTCATAATGTTTAAAATGCCAAGCTTTTTACTCCATCTTTTTAATGGAAGCTTTTAATAGCCCTTCCTTTTAATAGTAGTATTTCTAAAGACGGCTAAAAGATGATTAATTATGTTACATACCGTTTTAGCGAATCGATGGGTTGTATTTAAATCATCAACTAAGCCTCCTCTGATAGCCGTAGCGGCCGTGCCGCTTTTAATCCCGCCATAAATAAATGAATGACGTTTCTCTATGGTTTTCAGAGAGATATTTTTTTATTTTATCACCAATTTCATTTTGAAAATTATATGTGCAATGTTATACAATATCTATTCGTGCTTTTGTTTTTGGAAGTTTTGTTTTGATAAACAATTCTGCTAGAGTTTATAAAATTGAACTTTAAAATTCACAATTAGAATAATGCGTGCATTAATTATTTTCATTTGATTGATTACTTCTCATCATTTTAGAGAATATTCATAAATATTACCAATATGATTAAATTATGAAGTATTGAATACCATGAAATCCATTATAGGAATTGGTATTGTTTTTATAAGTTTAATATATTTTAAAGAGTAATGCAACACTGAAGTATACATTTACAAAGAGAGGGTAAAAGAAATATAAAAAAACAATTATCCTTACACATTATGGTATTCAAATTCGATTTTTAAATAAAGTAAAAGCTAAAAATATTTTTTTAATTAAAGTTACGGTTAGTGCCTGAGAATGACGAATTTATTCAAATCAATTTACGAACATTGTGTCTTACCCGACACATTATATATTATTTAAATAAAAAAAATAATAATTCTACACTCTGACAAAGCAGTCTTTATACTCCAACCTCCATAAGCCCCTCTCATGAAAAGGGGTTCAACATTAAAAATAGCCAAATATAACTCTTGTTGATACATATTTAAGCATAAATTATTTATTAGTCAAGACTGGCGGCTCGTCAAGATCTTTATTAAGTATCTTAATTCATTTGAGTGGAAAATGGAGATAGATTAATGGCTTCGTTTATTATAAACAATATTACCAGCTTGACAGATGCTGAGGTGGAAATTAAAATGGTTCAGCAAATGAGTAAATTTCACGTTACGTTGTTGGGTAAGTAGAATATTTAAGATTTATTGAGAATCTTAATTTGTGAATTATATATTTGTACTTACATGAAGTGTTTGTTTATTTATTTGGTTGAACGTACTTATATCTGGGAGTACTAGTTTGAAATAAAAAACGACAATGTTTGACCGCTTTTGAAGAAATCCCTCGAGCCCTAACTCCGCAATTAGAGTGGAGGATCTGACCCACCTTTAAAGCTTCTAAATCGTAGAAATGAAACAAGTCGTACACCGGTTTTCTGTGAGGCTCTGATAACAAACACTAAGGTTGAGCTGACCTGTATGTGGGGAAATAATAGTTACTAATTATTTATTTATTGTTATTATTTTATTTGGCCTTTAGTCTTTTTTATTTAGGTTATCAGTTTTTATTCTTAGTCTTAGTTGTTATGTTTTCCAAGTGTTGCCTTCCTATCCTTTATTCTTTCCAAAATTATTTGGTATCAGTTACTAGTTCAACCAGTTTTGCTTAAATATCGATGTTCGTGACAACCGGGACCGACGGCTTAACACGCTCTCAAAGACACGGGCACACGCCCGCTACACAGCACCGCCAAATTTAGTGAAATGGTCTAACAATTTCTTGTAATTTCCAACAACATTTTTTGGAACGACCGATCTTGAGACTTCTAGATTTACAGTCGCATACGCTAACCGCTAGACCAACGAAGCAATCAGTTTCAAATGTGTGTATATATTTATCTACAGTACGTTTGAGGAGTCGTTAAATTAATATTAATTGTGACACTAACACTGGGTACATGAAAATTACAAAAATAGAAACGCCGTCAAAATTATCTTACATTCAGAAAACCCAACTGTTTTAGTTTTTCGCTGAAATCAGATTGTTAATTTATGTTTAGATTTCTCGTTTTCTGTCTACCTACTCAGTTATTTACGTCCATCGTTATTTTTAGTTTATTGAAAGTGTTTTCAAAAACTTTTAGTCCATTATATTACATTATTTATTATACGCGGACCAATAATGTAATAAGTGAAAGGATGTCGATGCTCCTTTGAAAGCTTCTATCCATCCGTTAAATAGCTATCTTTCATCGAAACGTATTACAGAAAGATAGTAAACATCAAAGAAAATTAATTAACGGACGTAACGAAGTCTGTATAAATAGAAATAGCTAATTTAATTACGCCAGAATAAGTTTTCGGTATGTATACAAAGAAATACAATATAAAAAGCAGAATTGTTGTGATTCTAAGAGACAAATGGGCAGCAGGGTTACGTGATAGTAACTATCGCTAGTCTTCAATGGACACGTATTACACTCATGATAAACAAACGCATTGTCATCCCTTGAACGCTCCCAAATTATTTCGATCGACGAAAATACGAAAAAAAATAGGATATCAATTTACTGCTTCAAAAATATATGAAAGGTTTTGTCGTAATTGTTTATAACATTTTCAATGAACCCAACTGTATTTATATATAAAAATAAATTAACAGTTTAATCCCATCTGATTCAAATAAATTGTTCGCAAAAACTCCAAGGATTTTATTTGGAAATACCAGATAAATAAAGTAAAATCATTGGTAGAATTTTATCTTAGGTAGAAGTCAGTGAATATGAATAAATGAATAAATATTTCGGACATTTGACACACAACGCTATTTAGCTATAAACTAATCAGAGCTTGAGCTATAACTAGACTGACTAATAGAATACTTATATACTTTTTTTTGTAAATACATACATATAGAAAACATCCAAACCTAGAAATAAACATTTGCAGATCATTCAAACGTTTGGTCCGACCGCGGAATCGAACCCGAGACTTCAAACACAGCAGTCGCATTCATTACCGCTGCACTGCGGCAGTTGAAGCAAAATAATAATATTAAAAAGACTATGATATTAAAAAAAACGTTCAACCACTTAGCACGTTTTAGAGGCAGATTATACGTTTGAAAAGCCTCGTCACTACAACATTTATAAAGGAAATTCGTAAAATTTATTGGTGTTCTGTTTTCGAAAACGTGTTTACGAATTCTGATATCTGTGCTGAAAAAAACATTAGACAAATATCATCTTTCGAATTTCAACTTTTAAATAAATTTCTTTGAATCGTTTCAATATTATAATAAAAGCAATAATTATATTATTGTTTCAAATGATCGAAATGTTATTTACATTTAAACTGCATGATAACTATTGTTATGAACGTGCCTCGTCGTTTCTTTTTACCATACGACCCCAACCAAGTTTGAGAAAAGTACGGAGGATGATTTTCATTAAATCTTTTGGTATTATATCACCATGAAGTATCTGTTTTCTATACCATAAAACGCAAAGATAATTTTTGAAATTCTTTCTAAACAAATGTGGTGAGTGTAAACAGCGTATTGGAAATATTTCAAGTTCATAGGCATATTTTTAGAAAGAAGATGTTAGCGTACTATTTGTAAAAAGCAAAAAGTTCGTATAAAATAATGTAACATTACTTCTCTAAAATACTTTTATTCAGCATTTTATTCACCAAATTTAAAGTACTCGAAATAAAATCAAATAAAACACAATCTCATGACCGTTTTGAACAAAAAACTTAAATGCCTCCTAAAACATTACTACAAAATGAGTAAAATGATATCGAATGCTTCGGGCACCCAGCCACTTAATACGAGAATTTTTATCTTACATTTAAAAAAATGGAAGTCGACAGCAGAGGTAATATCCATTACTTTAGCCAAATTAAGTCTTATTTTGCGTGACATCGTTTGTCTTTTTTATTTAAGAATTACAAAAAGAATAGTGTTCCATATTTTATTACGTGGTTTAAGAAATTACAAAATTCTTTTCTGACAAGATAATGGAGATCAAGTGCTACGTTTTATTAAACTCGTCTTAAATTTTACCTTCTAAAATAATTAAGAATACTTTTTTACAATTTTGTAATTAATATTTCATTATTTGTCTTCTCAATACATTTCATAATTACTTATTTTAAGAAATACGCTTGAGAGAGTCTCAATACGCTATTTGAGATGGTCCTACCTTGGTTTTGATGGTTTCTTTTTATTTGTATTTTTTCACGGATAACCTGTACCTTACCAAAAATAAATAAATTACTTAAAAACCTATTTTGGAGTAGCTACAAATTCTTCATGGATCTTGAGTAGGATTCAAGCAACACAACTGGTACGCTATATACTGATAACCCGATTTTCTCACACTATTTAGAAAAAATGCCAAATTTATTGTGGCAACTTTGAATATCATTCAATATGCATTTGAAATAGTGGACATTAATTCCATCCGTCCCGTCTGCCAAAAGGAGACAAAACAAATAAAACTACAAAGTCCACTATCAACCTTAATTGTGTTACCTACATAATTTTAAACAAACATCTATGTTATTTTTACCTCCACCAAGCCTGCAAATTGGGTTCCCAAATAATGTTATCTACAGTACATCTACACATCCTCTCCGAGTTACTTCAGAGTAAAAAACATATACAATAGGAATAAATCTGATTTATCTGATTACGTCATCGTACGGTGCCTGAGTGTAAAGGTCTCAGGCAATAAGCTTTAAAAGTAACGCGGAACGATTTCGTGTGCAAAATTAATTTAGGCCTCCTCTCCCGATACCATATGTAAATGAAATTGAACCCGGCGTTATTTTATTGAGGGGGGTGTGGCTCGATATTTGACGTTGTTTGAACTTCCGCTGAATATGGAGGCGTGAGGTGGGAATCGACTTGAAGAGTTTTCTTTGTTTTTATTATGCATGAAATACGATAGAGGTAAATTTCGGCATATGCGAGATTGAAATGACTGGGAGCGTTCAGTTGATGCAATTGTTGTCGAAAAGAATATTGGATTTTGTGGTTTGAAACTGGTAATATATCTCTGCATCTATCATTCTATTTCGTGCTATGTGTCTGCAGAAGTAAAAATATACTTGAAATATAAAACTTTTATCTCAGGCAAGCCAGATTTTGGTTGTATTAAGGATATATATTTAGTGAAGAGTTGCCTCAAACACTTACCGGTACGACACCTTTATTTTATTTCGTTAAATTAAAAGCTATAACCCATAAAATATTTAAGATCGTTCTTTTCCATAGCGATCTCCGAGCCTCCTACACCAGTATGGAACGCTTAAGGGGATATATCATATTACCCATCAACTTTATTTTTCAGCTCCCATTTATCAATTGTTAATGGCCTTAGGCCGGTATCGGCTCGAAATTGAGAAATAAGTCACTCGCGAACAACTTTTCAGGCTGATTATGATTTATTATGTACTTCTGAACAGCGAGGAAATTTCGAACGACGAAAAAATCGGCTGTTAGACTTGCCAGGGGAAAAATATTCGCGAAACTTTTTTTATTATATACTCACAGATAGAAAAATATAAATTAAGGAGAGCTTTTACGCTGCTGCCACTTTTATTTTAGGCAGGAATTGTTGAACGAATGTCATCTAAACCTTTTTAATCCTTAGCACAAAAAGGTGGAGCTTTTTAATTGTGTTTCTATGTGTGTGTTTTTTTTTTCATTTTTTAGCTGTTTTCCTTTGTTTTGTTACAAATATATATTACGGTAAAGGCAGAAGTCAAATCTTAAACTCAACAATATTTACATATCTACTTAAAATCACACCTGTTTTCTCGAAAATGTAGGCAGAGGCATATTAAACGCCCACTTTTCGCCAGTGTTTTGGCTCCACGGTCAATAGGTGGTGCACTTATTGCCGCTAATCGGGATGTTTCGCTTCCCAGAGCCTCGTCCATCGATCACCAGATGCATCACTTGTACGCGAGGTTGACTTGGAACTCTAAGTTCTTGGTGGAACCCTATGAATAGGGTATATTGTATTTATAGAGTATACTGTAGTAGTACTATGAACATAATATATTTATGAATAGGTACCTAAATAAATACCAGACAAGATATTTTTCAGATGTAAAATGACATTTATCTATTCGCAGCCTAATTATTTGGCAACCATGAAATTGGTATTTTGCCTTCATTATTGTATCGGCATGGTAAGAAGCGGGGTGTCTGGCAAAAATTAAATAATATTTATAACTAAAAATGTCACCAACAATTCCAATTTAAGCTGTTACAACAGCTTTACGAGTATGTGTAAAATATTACGTTTTAAAAGAAGTCTAATGATTGACTGTAATGTCACAATCTCCTGTAATAAATTTTCTACTCAACATTTATTTATCTAAATTTTAGTATAAGCAGACACCATTTTGACTTCTTATTTTATGTAGATTTCCTTCTGAACTTTACATTTCTGCTGAATGATTAATGTATGGACAAAAAGATAAAAAGTTTATCAAAGATAAAGCATACAAGGACTGTACGGATTTGGCGAAACTTATTGTAATTCGATCACAGATAACATAAGGTTTGCATAGTCTTCACTCATTTTAACTTTAGTTTTCAGTGTTTAGGCTGATAAAAGTAAATATGTAATTCATTTTGGTTTCAATAATTTGACAGCTAGATCATCGGTGGGTCAATTTCAACTTCAGACAATAAATTTTAAAATTTTTGTTTAATTTCATTCGTTCGATTGTTTCTGATAGATTTACCGTAACTCCCCGGTAAACATAATACATATAACATATATAACACCCATCTCTACCCCGGACACTTTTGTATAATCACTTTGTATTACCATCTACAAGAACTGACTATAGCAAAAACTCTTTGATATTTATAGCAGCACACTTATACAATGCATTTCCAGAAGACATAAGTGACCTAGCTGAATAAATTTAAGATTTTTTTTTACAATCGCTTATCAGCTTCAACTTGGGCCATACGACGGCTTTGAACGAAGCGAAGTCGCATCTCAAGGTGCGACGTTTGTCAATAATTTTTAAGTATCTACCTATCCACAACTTTGAACAGTCCACTGCTGGACATATATCCTTAGCAAGTACCTACCTATATCGGGTCAATAGATATAAAATAATATATTTTTCTTGTGTAAGTGACATTGTTTTATCTTACAAAGATAAAGATCCGATTAAACCGAAAGCACTTGTGATTCAAGTTCACATGTGGTGATCGTCACTTAACGTCTGACCAAAGCCAATGGTATCTCAATAGTACGAGTATGTCGATAGAATGACACAAGGTTGTACGTTAACATAAAAGAGTACTTGACTTCACAACTTTTTTGGCTCCCATATATGGTAAAGTAAACCAAATAGTGTAACTATTTGCTTTAAAGCAATTCAGTTAAATTGTAATGATGATGATGCCAATTTCGGTCACCCAACCAACTATGCAGGCGAAATTATAGTGCACACTCTCGCCTGACCTCTCCGCAGTCGTGACAGAGAGCCCTCCATTCGGACATCGAGAGTAGTCATTCGCACTCTGTTTAGTCGAACAGAGAGTGCACCAGAAATAATTTAAATTTTAAGTATTAACACAAAATACCCTCAATATAATCCGTGTGATAGTGGATTAAGAACACAGTGTCACCACCGTTGTTCACTCCATGGCTGTCGTAAGAGCCGGCTAAGAGAACAAGTTATGCATGACAACAACACTGTGAAGAGAAAGCAGGCTTGATACAAACCCTGCTCCAACTCGTCTGGCCAGAGTGGTATAGTAAGCTAAAACGTTCCTTTTTTCTTTTTTTTTAAGACAACGCCCGTACTATGAATACATCCTGTGTCGCAGGGGACTTTACAAACATACAAGAAACAGATTCAGAACAACAATTTATGGATCACCAAAGTGTTGTCTCATGTGGTGTTTGAACCCACAACACTCAGCGCAGTAGAGAGCGGCGTGTTGGCTTCTTAAACCACTAGGCCAACAATACAGTTGGAAAGGCTTATGGCCAGCTGTGGACAACGAAAAGCTTTTGATGATGATGTAGTAAATAAATTATCTCAAAACATTAATACTATTAAATAGTCATCCCATCCCGCCTGATCGAACTGAGCACTACTTTTTACCAATAATAAATAGGGCTCAATTTTATTGTAATATTCTCAAATGAAAATTACGATTTCTCTCATTTCTCGAAAATATCTCGCTAAATTTTTAAGATAATTTACCCAGAATGGCTAAGCTAAATCGTGTGATAAAATTCAGAAGTAATTTCAAATTTAACGCTTCAAGGGAATCCGAATTTGGTTACTTTCCCTCAATCAATAAGAAGTGTGATCGAAATTCGTTATAGCGAGAGAAAATTTAATTACAGGTTAAGTGGAAAATATTCAAATTAACCAGAGGGGCTAAACAATAGCTACATTCATTCGAAACCAATTTAAATTTAGGGTCGCCGACAAGGATTACATTTCAACGACGAAATTTAAAATTAAAAACTCATCTACCGTTAGATACATATTCAACTTTAATTATAATTAAAAATATATTACGAGGTTGAAACTGCATTACTTATGAATATACAGCAAAGGACAACGACCCACAGTTTCGCGAAACACGAATGTACTATTTCGAATATTGCCGTGATTTTAAACCAAATCGCAGGCTACACAAGAACTTAATAACTTTAAAATATTAACGATGTAAAAGTGACCGAAATAACTATATCTAATATTATAAATTAATTTATTATATACTAGGTATATATATTATATACTACTAACAATAATATAATATAAGATAAGTAAATACAAGTCGTAACCATATTGCTCACAGATAATCTAGTGGTGTATAGTTCAAATCTTAAATCACGTTACAAATACTAGAGATGTAGCTTGTAATGTCCATGTAGTAACAGATTAAGAATTCAGAATGTCACCATCCCTATTCATTTAGCGGCCTATGTCCAGCAGTGGACTGTTAAAGGCTGTTGATGTGACGCGATGTTGACACACTTGCGATATCCAAACAATAAAACAGTCTTTAAAGCTTGATCTCTGAAATCGGTACAGTAACTTTGAACAAGAGATTTGATTTTGTATCGCGTATATTTTTATTTTTTACGTGGCAGTTTTATCACAAATGAAGTGCAATACATTATAAATATAAAAATTCACACCTAAAATGTGCCTTGAAAATTCTAATACGACACTAGTGACCACATTTACAGAGATCAAGCTATATTTCAAGGACTTTACTTGACCTTTTTACACTATAGATATATAGATATAAAGTGTGAACAGTTATTTTATTTCGAAACTTAAACCATCCCAGATTACAGCTATATGTTTTATCATTATACTATATGATCAATGTGATGAGGAATTAAGAATATTTAGTATCACCACTCTTATTCATACCGTGGGTGTAGTAAAAGACCATTAAGAGAGCAAATGCCGCAGTCACATCACTGCAAAGAAAATAAGATTTGAAATACACCCTATACCAACTCGTCTGGCCCGCGTAGTATAGTAGGCCAAATTTTCGTCACTAAAGCGATTTTACCATCTCCCTTAGTCATTATATTGTTTCATAAGATATTAAAACTAGTGTACGATCGCAACTGGTTTCTCAGCCGAAACTGTACTTTCGGCGTTGCTCTCAGTTTCGGTCGAAACCGAAATTCATTCAAACATACTTAAAATTTCTATTATATATGGAAATTTAGTGTAATTTTTTACACGTTTATTTACATATATTTTATAGTGTTATTTTTACATATAAACAGTTAAACAGTATTAAATAAAATAAAAAAAATAATCATTAAAGTATGTAAGAAATACAATTTTTATTTTTATATATCCTGAATATATAGAAAAAATAAATATGTTACATTATGTTATAAAAGTGTTACCAAACCTATAGCGAAAAATTAATTAACAGATAACACGGTTCAATAGTAGACGGTCAAAAATATTTGAAAAGTTAAGACAAAAATACAGAAATGGAAACTTAAAACGCAATAAAATAATTCAAAATTAGATCACCATTGTTTACATGAGTCGCTCAATTATAGCTACGTAATGTTAACGACATCAAAGCGGCGTCGCACTGCCACGATGAGCTGGCTAACTTTATATTCTTATTAATAATCAGAATTACTTGAAATTGCAATGAGCGCAAGAACTTGACATGTTTATTTTGATAATTATACTCGACTAGCTTTGACATTTCCCTTACTTCTTCTTAATTACTTATTAAGTAAAAAATTCTAGACAAATTCTCACGATCATAATATTATCATCACAATTATTCCTCTTAAGCGCATCTACAATGACACAGAACAGCACAAATCAGACAGCGTTTTTTGGTGAGTAAGGACCAGGGAACTTATTTAAAACCATCATCCTGATGATAAAATAATCAATTTAAACCATTCAATTCGAGTATAATAAAAGCAACAACAGCCAACGTGTGATATCACAGCACTACGTATTCGGATGACCGCTGCTTGAGGTAAATGTAGAATCCGCTGCTCTAGAATCCAGACTGTATTTTAATCAATTCTATGCAAAACTTAACCCAAGCGCAGTGCGATTAACAATGGACGGGGGTGTGGGCGAGTGAGTATGAATTACGCCCGATAATTAACCAACATGCGACTTCAAGTACGCATGAAGGTCGACTATTTTTGGCCGAAACTAGACTTTTTGGTCGAAATTGGCCGAATACGAAATCGAAACTAGATCATATTGAACCATATTGAAACCATATTTAAATATAATCTACCTTTCGTGTTATTTTACCCTGTTCAAAAAACTTAATAGGCACCATTTTTTTGGAACAGGGTAAAATAACATAAGGTGGGCCAAGAATTCGTTAACATTTGAATCTATCATCCCGCGCATACATGTTATGCGAGCTCTTGACTGATGCTACTGGAATTTGCTATCTACAATCGTAACACATGGTTTCAACGATTCAGCCACTTCTCACACATCCAATGAGTCCCTACCGGCCACGTATTCATCAGAACCAATAGTAACTAAACGGCCGCGAGAATCTTCGAAAAATTAGGGTCCAATAATTCCTTTTGCTGATATTGCAGCCCATATGCAGCTGATATATAGCTTCGGGATTTTCACTGCTCCAATGCCTTTAATTCTGTTTGTTTACATGTCCGTTGAAGTGAAAGTGGCCTTCGTCAAAAAATAAGATGTCAAAATGACTGAATCGTTCTAGCATTGTTTCGGCATACGACTTGCGCAAATTTAAATTATTAGGTTTTAGTTCCTTTTTCTTATTTCCTATTTTCTTTTCGTGAGCAGGGCGTGAGGGATGCGCCTCGGAAAACTAAGGCGATATGGTTCTATAGCCTACGTAAGCGCCAGGAACCACCCAGCTCATGAATCTGAGCTCTGGGTAAGTGACGCTGAAGTCCAGATGGACCAGTACATGAAGTAGCCATGCCTCATCTTGGAAAGTCCGTGGAGCTTCGAAGAGCAAGGGATAGCAGGTACACTGCATCGTCTGCTTCCCAATCACGGGGGACCACGGGAAGAAGTTCACCACCCTCTACATGGGGGCTGTTAGATCCATGGTCCTCTATGGGGCATCCGTCTGGTTTAATGACCTGGCGAGTGCCTCCCGCTGCCGGGCTCAACTCAGGAGCCTGCAGCGGTTGATGGTCATACGAATCGTGTGAGGCTACCACAAAATCTCCTATGAGGCGGCGACGATCGTGGCGCGATCTCCGCCGTTCGACATTCCGGCCGATAGGGACGCGATAGTCTACGACCAAATTGTTCTGTCGGTCGGAATGATGAAGAGGCCACGCCAGATCTTGAGCCCGGAATACTACGGCAGAATGCACATAAACTAGCTCTAGTGAGTTGCCAAGCACGGCTCGAAATTCAGGGCTGTGCTAGCCAACGCGCTGTCGGAGCCGTTCTGCCGAACTTCGAAGCGTGGGTAGAGAGGACCGACTGTGTCAACTATCGGTTGACTTAGATACTCACCGGGCACATCAGCTTCGGTGAGAATAATAGGATGAGAAGCTACGGCACAATGCCACCACTGCGGGTCTGAACGTGACTCCGCCCAGCACACACTGGAGGACTACCCTGCGTGTGAGTCTGAGCGTCGAGTCCTGGTCGGACGGATCGGACGAAACCTGTCATCGTTAGCATTAGTCGCGGCAATGTTGGCGAGAGGGATGGGAAGACGCGGTCTCCAGCAGAATGGTGACACTCTGGTGCGGCCGAGGGGTGTCGTCTGGGGCACTGTTCTGCCTCTTACAGTGTAGAGCAGTGAGAGGCGCGATAACGTCTTGTCAAGTGGCATGAGGTGTCCGGGATGTACCTCAATTGTGAGGTAGTGTAGGGAGGACTCCAGAAGCCGTTAATGCGTTCTTGGAGCTCCTCCCGACTGCCGAGGTAGGCCGCCGCGGGGTTTAGTGGGTAGACCAGTTCTCCGGGAGTCCCACACACGCTCTCCGTCCCGCCGGAGGGTATGGTGCGAAAAGCATTACCAGCTTAAAAAAACAGGTTTTAGTTCCTACACTAACTGGATCTTATATGGATGTAATTTCTATCATAATTTCAAAATACGGCGTAATGATGTACGGAATGACCATTCGAAACTATGCTCGTCGATAAATCTGGATTATGTAGAACAGAAGTGGAAACTTGCTGCGCGTTCTCTTCGGTACAAGAAGTCCGTGGGTTTGCTTCACATTTAGTGTAGGTCCTGTCTCTTTGAACTTCTTCACCTATTTCTTCATTAAAAGAGCACTTGGATACTGATTAAAGTCGTGTAAATCGTATTCAACTCGAAATAAGCGTCTAACAGTAATAAGCAAACTATTGTTTAAATAATTTTTTTTCACACAGTGTGCGTGCTGCGGCCCCGTGAAGCGATCCATTGCGACAAAAATTCCGAGAAACGAACTAGTGGTCAGACCCGTCTCTGCGCCCTGCGCGGCATTAGTTTGTGCGGGATGTTAATTTCAAATTTTAACGAATTCTTGGCTCATTTTTTATTTTTTATTTTTTTTTATTTTTTTTTTTTTTACGTGTGGAAACCCCCTCGGGCCGTCACCCCACCGGGGTTTACGGCGGGGTGGTGTGTCGGAATCGGACCGACTAAAACCACACGGTGTGCCACTCTGCGCCTGACATAGGAGGGATCCGGGAACAGCTGTTATTACGACATCCAAATCCCTCCTAGCGCCTGCCCGCTCATGCGGGCACCATCTGCGGATAAACTCTCCTTTTAGGCGACGTACGGCACACGCGGACGTCGCCTCCTCGCGGCTGGCCACTATAGCGGATGGAGGGGAAAACCCGTCCCGTCCACCCGCGGCCACACTCAAGGCGGCATGAGGCGCTGGTATGCGCGCCTCCGCCGCCCGGCTCGCCGGCGGCGAATTGGGTCCGAGTGGATATTGTCCTCCCGGGCCTTCTCCGCCGCCTCCTTCCGCGAAATTACGTCTTCGCAGAAGGTTGCGACCGCGGTAAAACAACTGTCGCTACCGACCATGGAGCGTATTACGGCCGGTAGCGAGAGATCTCCTCCAATAACTGCAGTGAGGACCCCACGCTGCGCCGCCCAGGCGGAACAAACCGCTAGCGTGTGCTGAGCCGAGTCCTCACTGCAGTCGCAGTGGTGACAGGCGGGACTCAATTCCCTCCTGGCGACCGAGTGCAGATACTTCCCGAAGCAACCGTGCCCGGAAAGGACCTGCGTCAGTCGGAAGGAAAGGGTCCCGTGCTGCCGCCCCGCCCACTCGGCGATGACCGGCTGGAGAGCCTCCACGAGTGCAACGCCAGCACGTGGAGTCTCCAACCGGGACGACCAACGAGCCATAATGGCTCGACGAGCGGCCTCACGCCACTCGCGTACCTCTTCGGGCGGGGGCCGTATGCCGCTACCCGCCCGGAAGTCAGCCGTCCGCCGATAAACTTCGGCGAGCACTTCCGCCTCCAAATCCCACGGGGCAGTTCCGGCCAAGGCACACGCCGCCTCCGTCGATACGGTGCGGTAACCGCGTATGGCTCTAACCGCCAATATCCTCTGAGGGCGCCAGAGGCGAGCCCTATTCTGGGCGGTCAGAGCCGCCGCCCACACCGGTGCACCATACAGCGCCATTGACCGGACAACCCCCGTGTATAGCCGTCTCGTCGCGACGCTGGCTCCACCCAAATTCGGCAAAAGTCGCCCAAGGGCAGAAGCAGCGCCGACCAGCTTTGGAGAAAGCTGTCGGAAGTGCTCGTCGAAGAGCCACCTGCCGTCGAGGATCAGGCCCAGATACTTCATCTGGGCCTGAACCGGTACGAGGACCGAATTGACTACGATAGAGGCGCCGGGTGGTGGACCACGACGAGGCCCATGGAACAAAAGGGCCTCCGTCTTATCTAGGGCCACTCGTAAACCCAGCGCCTCAATGCGCCCGACCACCAAAGAGACTCCCACGGTGGCCAGGCGCGCCGCCTCTTGAAAGTTCGCCCCCCGGGCCGTGACCAATGTGTCATCGGCGTAACAAATTACGCCCAGCCCGGCGGGAAGACGACCTCGAAGGGCCCAGTCGTATCCCATATTCCACAGGAGTGGTCCGAGGACAGACCCCTGTGGAACACCGCACGACATGGGCCGCCGCCTCAGAATGCCGTCTCGGTCCTCGTACATGACGGTACGCTCCTCAAGATAGTCTGCCACAAGCCGCCTCAGGTACTCTGGCACCCCGTGGTAGTGGAGTGCTTCCCTGATGCAGCTAAATGGCAGACTATTAAATGCGTTGGCGATGTCCAACGACACCGCCAACAGCACGCCGCCACAGCTCACCGCCTCTTCAGTCACGGCCCTCAGGCGCAATACAGCATCGACTGTCGAACGCCCGGCTCGAAACCCGTATTGGGCGTCCGACAGATCGGGGCCCACCTCGCAGAGGTGCCGGACGATGCGGGCAGAGAGTATCCTCTCAAACAATTTACCCGCCTCGTCCAGCAACACGATGGGCCTATAGGCCGCGACCGAATCGGCCGGCCGTCCCGGCTTCCGTAGTAGGACCAGCTTCCCGCTCTTCCAACCCTCAGGAAAGCGCCCGGACGCCAAGCTGGCGTTTAGCACTTCCCCGAGGCGATCCGACATGTGGTCGAGGGTGCGCGCCAGCACTCGGGCAGGTACCCCATCTGGCCCAGGGGCGGTGTTCTTAGAGCGAATCCGTAGAACAACCGCCCCTATCTCCGATTCCCTGACGGGCGGAACATTATCCTCGTTCCGTACCCCGTCGTCTTCGACCATGAAGGCCATCGACGGGGGTGTGTGCTCCGCCCGCTGCGGGAAAAGACCCTCGACCACTTCCCGCAGGAAGCTGGGCTGGAGTGTCTCTGTAAGGGGGGGGCCCGACGTGCGGAGCTTTTGTCGCACCGCACGATAAGGGCGACCCCAGGGGTCACGATCGAGACCCTCCAGCATCTCCTTCCTCTTCACTTCTTTGGCGCGGCTAATGGCCAGCTTCAGAGTTTTCCGCGCCTCTCGGTACTCCTCATGAAGCTGGTCCCCCTCGCCGTCTACGCGGTGTCGCCGCCGACTACGGGTGTAGGACCTCCGGGCACGAGTACAGGCCGCGCGGAGGTCCGCCAACTCCTGGGACCACCAGTAAACCTCCTTCCGTGGAGGCCGACAACCTCGGATGCGGGGCATGGCCGCATCGCAGATCTGCGTAATCGCATCGCGGAAACGACCAGCCCCCATGTCGACCTCCTCGGTCGGAGCCTGCGGAGACAGCCAGGAGTAAATAATGGCTGCCTCCTCTAGTAGGTCCCTATTCAGTTTGGCTACAGCCCACCGCGGCAAGCGAGAAGAACGCCGCGCCGCGTGACCCCTACTGGGGTCCTGGGTCCGGGAGAGCTCAAATCGAATGTAGAGGTGATCCGAGAGCGTCTCAACCTCTTCCAGGACACACCAGTTCCTTACTCGTGCGGCGAGGGCAGGGGTAGCGAACGAAAGGTCCACTATCGATCCTCCCTGCTGTCGCACGCACGTGTTGGTGGAGCCCCTGTTAAGTAAACAGAGGCCCACCGAGGCCGCCCACTCCTCTACGGCCTCGCCCCTAGCGTCCGTCCTGGGGGAACCCCACGCAATGGACTTTGCGTTGAAGTCCCCCAGCACTAAGACGTGCCCAGACGTTAGACGCCGCATCGAGGTTTCCAAGTTGTTAAGGAAAACCTCGAAGTCGTTCAAACTCCGGTTGGGGGAGAAGTATACACCATATACAGTGATCCCCCCCCACTCGGCAGCAACATATCCAGTGCCCTTGTCTCTTAGCGACAAGGGCGGGGAATGAGCCGCCGTGGAGCCGACGACTGCCACGGAACCGTCCCGGTCACCCAACCAGTTTGGACGGGGAGGAACGTAATAGGGCTCCGCGGCTACGGCAACACCGATCGACCACTGTGCCATGGTTTGCAGGAAGAGGTCCTGCGCCGCAGCACAGTGGTTCAGGTTCGTCTGGACTAGGAGGCTGGAGACTTGGGCCATTACTGGACCGTCTCTACAGCCTCCTCCATGGGCGACGATGTCGACGTGCGAACGGCATCGGAGGCAGCCTGGGTCGACTGGCTAGCCCCCAACGCTTGCCGAGAATCACGGGGAGGTTTGCAGCCCCCCTGCCCAATCTGATGATTGGCGGGCTTGTTACCCGCCGCACAAACCGGACAGTGAGGGGCGGCAGAGCACTCTGCCGCCTTGTGCCCCGGTCGACCGCAGCGGAAGCATAGTCCGCTGCAGTCAAAACAACTCACGCACTTGGCGCGTGTGTGTCCGGATGCTAGGCATTTAAAGCACCTCATCGGTCTTGCCGCCAGAACAGTGACTCTGGCGTTCACAAAACCGACGAGGATTCTGCCTGCATCGCCCAAAGCTTTTGCCGACGCTACCGGACAGCTGATCCACACTGCGCCAAGGCCTCCCGGACCGGGGCGGATGGTGCCGACCCTAATGTTGTCCGCGTTGCAGCCCGTCTTCTCGCTGATTGCAACGCGGACATCCTCTGTCGTTACGGAGTCATCCAGGCCCGAAATGCGCAACTCTGCGCATTTGGTAGGCCTGGCGATCTTCACACCATCCGTGGCCGCGAAGATTCCCCGCAGTTTCTCGGCGAATCTATCCGCCGTCTTTGCACCTTCAGCCCCAGGGAACTCGAGGACTCGAGCTCCCGTCTGGGCAAGGCGCAACCTGACCCCTTCAGTCCCGAAATCGGTGGCGAGACTATCACGGGCCTTTTTAAATAAGGCTGCATAGGATAGTCCGCCACTAGCCGCCTCTGGGGTTACAGTGACCACCACAGCCGCGCTTTTAGGCACCTGCAATCTGCGCGGCTTCTTCGCGGTAGTCACCGCCACCGATGGCGACTGCGGGGTAGAAGCTGCTTTTTAGGCAGCCTTTTTACCCCGCTTTCGGGATTTCTTAGCCCCCCCGACTACCTGCCAGCCATCCGTGGACGGGGCAGATGTCGAGGGAGCAGATGTGGAGGTGCCAGGTACAGCGGCTGGAATGGAGAGCGGAGGGAATTCCGCTCTAGACTTAGCCGCCGCTTTGGGCCCTGACCTCTGTGCACCCGTCTTAGCTACTGCTTTAGCCGCCTGTCGTGTCCTCGGAGTGGCGGCAGGAACAGCAGATACTGACGCCGCAGGAACAGCAGACACTGACGCCGCCGCCGCATAAGACACACGACCGCCTACAACGGGAAGCGACGTCAGCGCCGATGCGGCCTTTGGTCTATGTGACGCGAGTGGCGGCCGGACGACAGGGGCTGGAGGTAGTCTCGCCTCCAGGCCAGCGAGACGTCCGTCCATCATGCGCCACACTGCGTCTGTGATTTGCCGCAAGTGGGCATCAGCGATGGTACCGGGAGTGACAGAGGCAAGCGATGGAGACGAGCCTTCTTGCTCAGGGCGAACCGCCCGGAATTGGGCAAACTGTGCGCTCAGTTCAGCTACCTCCCGTGTAAGATGGTCGTTGGCCGCTTGGAGACGAGCCACGTCCCCAATAAGGCTCTCAACAACCCCCGCAACTGCAGAAGAGGAGTCCTTAAGGGCCTTTACAAAAGCACCCTTAAGGTTACTCGACTTGGTGGCTACCTTATGGATGATAGCCACCGCTGCTTTCGCTCTCTATTGCATGGATGATGTCGTTTGGGGAACAGAATCCCCTACCATCGGCTCCTTAATCTTATGCAAGAGATCTGCGATCTCCTCCTCTGCAAGTGCTTCGCCGTCCGCCCTAACCCGCCTATAGGCTTCCGCCTTACAGAAGACGGAGCCTGACGGGATCGAGATCGAAGTTCGCGACCTTCCTCTACGGTTACTGGCGACTTTAGGAGGTAACATCTCCTGGGACGTGTCGCTTTCCTCGTCCCTGGAGCGCCCGCGTTTTCGGGAGTCGCACAGCTCCGTTTCCATCAGGCCACCTCCCGTGCCATCCGACGAACACGTAGACCTGGAACGCAGTCGTTCCGATGTTCTGCGGCTCCCAGCAGTCATAATGACTTCTGGGAGCCTCATCGGCATAGGCGTCCCAACCGATGCGTCCTTTAATTTGGACGAGAAGTCGTCCACTCTTACGCTTTTCTCTTTCTTTTCCTTCTTCTCCTTCTCTCCTTCTAAATTTATGTTTTTGTTTTTATTTTCAGTTTCCATATTAGACCCACGAGTGGGGGAGAACTATAGGTCGACCCGGGCAGAGATCCCCCAATACCCGGGCAAGCGTACATTTATGCCCAACCGAGGGGTCCGCAGGTGCCTCGGCTGGGGGTGCGCTTGCGGCTGAACAACCCATCAGCCATGCATCCCCTGGTCACGCACCAGAACACGGGATTCGGGGTAATTTTTTATAGAGGTTTTCTTCCTCGCAGTCCGGGCGGCTAAGCCAAGACCCTCGCCCCCGATTGGAGTCGCGAGACTCCAACTCGGGACTACGATATGTCGACGGCGGCACGGAGACTACGTCTCCTGATGCCTGCTCGGTGGCAGTGTAAGTGCACACCGAGCCCGTCTTACTTTTCCACCGCTGAACGGAGGAACTCCGACCCTTGAAAGGGTCCCACCATCGTGATTTTTTACCGAGGTTTTCCTCCTCAATGCTCCGAAGAGCGAAGAACCAACAGAGGATCCGACGAACTCGCCCGCTCTGTTGGACCAAGTCTCGGCCGAATTGCCGAAGAAATGGTTTCCTCTTCGTGCTAGAATATTAGCCGTTGGCAGTGATGAACACCATCGCCAACGTTACCAGGGTGCACCACGTGGAGGTTTTCTAGCCAAGCACCCCACGAATTCTTGGCTCACCCTGAACCTATTGTGGAAACATTTCCTAACCACCCCCTATCAGATCCACCTTAATTTTGTGGTATCTCTTTCTAGAATTGACATTGTTTATACGAGTATATACGAGTAATATAATATACATATACAGACACATATATCTATATATATATAGATATATGTATGTGTCTGTGTAAAAAAAAATATAAAAAATAAAAAATACACATTTAAAAATATATAAAATAGTAGACCACCGACATCGCGTACGGGGACCAAGACACCGGTGGTTAGGGCTCCAAAGACAGGAAGCTCCTCACAATACGGGCCATATCAAGGTGGACTACTTTCTGCATCAGACCCTTGATCTGACCTTCTAACGTGAACCGCTTAAGGTGTTGGTCGAAGCTCTTCGCTATCAATCCGTGAACAGATATGATTATCGAAACAAAAATATACGGCCAATATATAAAAACACGGTTTATAAATATACAGCAAATATGCAATATAAGAATATACATTTATTATTATTATTTTCATAAAATCCTATTTTAATTTGTATGCATCTAATTTGTTTTGGCTCCGCACTGTAGAAAATGACTAGAGCATTAAGTCCGCCTTTGTCACTTTTATATATATATATAAAGTATAAATATAATATACGTCATAATAAGAAACTCGCCTTCATTTTCCTAGTGTTACGTGAAACAACTCGTTATAACCATGCATATAATTTAATGATTTTTTTGCCTTAACCCACGTCGTATCTACCGCAGGGCCCTTGTTAGAAACATGTTACGCTTTACAGTTGATCAGATTAATTTTAAATTGCCTTATTTATCGTACGATAACACGCATGTCCCGCGTTTAATTACAAGTGTAATTTGTGTAAAATTAGCTGCTTAACGTGAACAGGACAGTGATTGTAATCGTAATAGAGTGACAACGGCAAATGTTTGCGTAATAATTGTATTTCCGCGTAATTACGTACGCTTTTGTTTATGAAAGTGACAATATATTGTGGAATAAGGGTGTTGTTGAATAGAGACGGTCGTTTTATCCCTAGATTATTTTCGACAAGCATTGCATTGTTGAAGATTTACCAAATCTCTTTTCAGGGCAACTTCACATTTATGAATATTATTCATAAACACGACGACGCTGACGATCCCTAGATTTTCATTAATCGATTGCACCCCACTTCTGATAAATTAACATTTAACATTTATTTTAAAGTCGTATTAGTATACTAAATTTGTAAGGTAATCACGGCTAGGGCTGTCATCCATCCTAGTCCTAGTTTATCATAGGTGACAATCACATACAACCTCCGTTACAAAATTCATTAGATAAATTTAAAGTAAAACTAAAGACTTACGGAGGCTCTGATAACTAATAACTTTAAGACCTCTTTTTTGCCAAATGGGTTTTTTTTAATTTATGTTTTAAGAAACACAAAATGTGACATAAGTCTCTACGAGTTAAAAAAGTGCCTGTGTTCTTGTTTAACTTTTAAGAAGACTAGCTTTAGCTTAAGTTTTTAGAGATATTTGATGTACAAAATAATGCAAACTTTAAATATATAAGTATTACTGTGTTACGTAAAAAGCTTAAAACTGAATACTGAAATAGTCCCTTATTAGTTGTAGCTTTAATATTTTATTAACAGAATATTTTTCTTAATTTAAGATTATCAGAAATATAAAAGACCTCCCCCCCCCCTCCCCCGTGGCTCAGTGGTAACCGTGTAGCAAAATTAAGCAGTCCTAGCCAGATCAGTCTACGTTGGGTGACCATTCCAAGCATATCGGGACTTCGGAGAAAAAATTAAGCTGTCGGTCTCGGTTGCCATACAAACATATTTGGTAATCGTAACGGGTAGTATGTTATATATTTTTTATTTTTAGAAATGTTTCTACTAGTTATTACAATACCAAAAATGAATAAAACACATCCAAAATATTAACCAATATGGTAATATAAAAGATTAAAATCACTATAACTTTCAGACGATTTAAACGTGGCTATTTTGGCGCGCTTATTCTGTGACGACGGACTACACTCATGTCAACAACGAAGTATTTGGTTCACAAATACACCGAATTATTTTTTCTAATCCACTTATTATTATGTTAAAGTAAAGAAATATAACGAAAAGTAAATAACATAGTTGTTGTAGTTATGTGAATACTAGTTGTGATGATCATTTTAACATAACTAAGGATATTAAAAGTGACAAAATACATACATGAATCTTTTTCTTCTTCTTTTTTTTTTCTTTTTCTTAGTTAACTGTTTTATTCACAAGTTTGACCAAAACAAAACCTGCTTTACGAAATGATCGGAGGGTAAATTGACATCAAATTTTGTTCCACCAGTAGCTTTGTATTTTACAAATTTATGAGGGATTTAAAAAAAGTCACAATTTTATTATTTAATTTTACGATTAAATTGTAAAAAGTTTCAAAAATAATTACATATGTTTTTTTTAGTGGGAAAGTTTACAAATAAAAATATTTTGTCATATTTGGAGTCTCGTGCATGTAGGGTATATGTATTTGGGAAAAAAGAAATATCAAAAGTATACTTTCTAAAAAGGTTTCTCTAAATTGTATTTTTTTTTCAATAAGATTATTTTAAAATAAGTAAATTAATTATTTTTGATTATTTCAACTATTTCTTATTACATTGACTGAATTTAAAAAAAGCTGTTGACGTGGCCGGATTGTAAACTTCAAAGTCCGGAGATTTTACGCTTTTTGTCCGGAATGACCAATTTTAGAGTCTACATTTGGCGTTGTGATTGGTGAAGATTTTAGCGCTGGTCAATCATAAGGCAGAACGCGGTCACCGTGACGATCTAGTAGAAGTGAAAACTTACACACGAGTCGTAGATGTCGATGAGCGATGGTAGTCCTCCTCTCTCCTATACCATAAATAAAAAAAAACTATTCGGACTGAAATCAATTCGAGCACAAATTCTGAATAAAACTCCATATTCTGATTAAAGAATAGTTTATTCTCGTCTTATCACAATGGTTATAAACATTTGTACTTAAAATCAACAATACTCTCCACGATTCATATACTTTACTATAATTCAATAAATAAAATGCACATTTCAAATGTTTAACTTATAACAATAAAATACTTAGTTACTATCAATACTTGATTTATATCACCTCCTCAACGTAGGTCTGAAAATAAAAAAAAAAAGTTTAGGTTTTATTTTTTTTAAAAGATGACGCCCTTACTAAAAACATATCCTGTGTCACGGAGGGTTTTACAAACACACGACACGGAGACAAAGAACACACAGACTTGTTATTCACACAAAGTGATGTCTTGTGTGGAATTTGAACACACAACATACAGCACAGTAGAAAGTGGCGTGGCGACTGCTTAAACCACAATGCCATCTGAGCAGTCATGAAAAAGTCACAGTGCTAAAAAGTATATTATCGACAGCCTTATACAGTCTACTGCTGGACATAGGCCTCTCCTTACCAAAGAGGTTTTGGCACACTATACCAAGCTGGCCAGATGTGTTGGAATAGGGTGTTTTAAATTTTCCCGAATAGTTTTTTTTGCCTTAATCGCCTCTTAGGACACACATTTTTATTCCTATTGAAATATAAATAAAAATTACAGCTTTAAGGAGAAAAAATAAGAAATAAAGAACATCGTTTATTTTAAGTAATCATTGTTCATATTTCTTAAAGTTAATTTGATTAGTGAGTTTGTTGGTTTTATGGTAGCTATTGATATCGAGTTCCTAACTATTAAACTGTTAATTAAATGGCGGTCTTTCCAGGAAAAAATTCAAATAATAAAAACAATAACTTACTTCTTCTGGAATCCAAACTTACTAAGTAAAGTCGGTTGATTGCTAGGCAATGGTGGCGTTTTCTTAAGACTCGTTTTAGGTGCACTATTTTTTAATCCATTCATATTTTTACTCGTTTTATTTAACTGACTGTTGTGCGACGTTTGCGATTGATTGCTCATCCGTTCAAATGCTGGCTTCAGAGGTGATGCTCCAAATGAAGCCTGCTAACAAGAACCTGGTTAATGGACGTTTGTAATGAATTAAGTTAAAAATTATCCGATCAAAAATACAGAGTGGTCACCACCTTTACCTAATAAAGTAAAGTAAAGTAAAGGAGTAAACTATGCAAGAAAATAGCACTGCAGAGAGAAGGAGAACTTGAACTTATAGTATAGTACGCCAAAACCTTCTAAGGTCTGTGTCCAGCAGTGGACTATTAAAAGTTGTTGACAGAAATATATCACTGTGATAGAGTAATACTTCTACAAAAATTTGCCAGCTCTACAAAGTTTAACAGAAAACCAGTGTTAAGACATACTTTCGTTACTTCCGATCGAGTGACTGATATTATACGTATATGAATCTTCACAGGCAATGCTCTTGCATTATGGTTGAGGCAGACAGGACCTGCTCGTTGCCCTATGCCATTAGAAACATATCTGGTACACATTAACCATCCTATAGCAGGTATTATTTAAAAGCAATACAAATTCTTACAGTCAAATATTGGAACAATATTGCCTTATGCATATCACAATATAACATTATCCTTAAGCCTAATACTCCACTGCTGGACATGGCCTCTCCTTAGCAAGGAGGATTTGACCTACTTTACCACGATGGCCAGACAGGTTGGTATAGGGTTTGTTTTTCAAATTTCCTTTCTCTTTGTAGAGAATTAACATGATTAGGATTAATTTAAAATACATAACCAGCCGAACTAACCTGTGAATCTGTAGGTGTAACTAAATTCTCCATTGGATAAGTATTCTCTATCACAGAGTCCTGACTCATGGCATTTTCAAATTGCACATCCAATTTTTTCTTAAACAAATTTCGACTTCTCGGACTAGGTTCTAAAATAGGGCTAGGTGCCTGTACAGAACTGATCACTGGTGAGTTTTCCTTTTGAGAATTCTCCACAGGCTCCACAGAGTATTGAGCCTCATTTAAACGATCAGAATTTTCTTCTTGTTGTATTTTTATAATTTTGAATGGATTTCTGTTAGCTTTTTCCGGAGAGTCCTCAATTTCAATACTCTCATTAGAAACATTATTCTCTGTAGTTTGCTCTTGTTTGCTAGAGAAAAATTTACTTTGAACTTCATTACCATCCATTACCGTCCTAGGAAATTTACTCAGTCTTTTTAACATGAAGTTGCTACCATTTTTCATACATTTTCTAAACGATCTCTCTTTATTTTCCAGCACTGGGGACTTTTCTTTATCATCAACTGCTTCCTGATTTACTTTCGCCGAATCACAGTCCATTTTAGGCTTCTTACTTGCTGGTTCTAAGCAATACATGTTGCTTAAGGATTCTATTGATAAACTGGAAAAAACATGAATAGGTATTTAATATTACTTAAAATATAGCCAGTACCGTCTTCACCACAGAGGCACATGAGGCCCGTGACCAGGTCCCCCATAGTGGCAGCCAAAAATAGAATACATAGAGCAATATATTCGCTTTCGCTATATAATTTTTTTGTGTTTTAGATCGATATAATCCGATAATATATCCGATCCGATATAAAGTAAATAGGGGCGTTGTTAGCGGCTTTGTGGCAACCCTGAGCAATGACAAACCAATAATGTTGCCGAATGCAAAGGAAAATCTGGCATAGGTGCTAAATTATGTTGTTGCATCACTAAAATAAAATTTCTTTAAAATTCTTATTCTCTCAATTTTGTGAAACGATTTTAAGCGATATCCGTGTGGTGACGGATTAAAAATATGGAGTGTCACCATCCGCATTTCATCATACCCCAAAGAAAACGCATAAACCAAAGTGCATGTTCAAGTCTCTCCAAAAAAAGTTTGGTTCACCCTGGACAGGAAACTGTAAAATTATATTGGTACGTTTTTTTTTACCAAAAATATTAATAAATAATAATTATAAAATATGAATACATTCAATTTCACAAATTAATAGAAAGAGAAAGAAATGATTTTAAGGTCTCTTAAGAATAAGTTGTACTAATCGATTTTTTGACCCCGTCAATATTTTTCCATTCGTCAAAACTGACAGACGACACTACTAAGTTTGATGGAGGCCGAGACGAACACAACGCCGCGCCGTCGACCTCTGAGCTAACGATGATGAACAAGATGCTGATGACCACTTCGCTGAAAGTTAAGCTGATGACGACAATCACTGTGAATAAAACGCTGAGGATGGACACAACACTGATTTCGAGCGGGATGATCGACTGTCGATGCCGTGTTGCGCCTGAGGGCCGTGACCGAAGAGGCGGTGAGCTGTGGCGGCGTACTATTAGCGGTGTCTTTGGATATCGCCAACGCATTTAATAGTGTACCATTTAGCTGCATTAACGAAGCAGTCCACTACCACGGGGTGCCAGAGTACGTGAGGCGGCTTGTGGCAAACTATTTAGAGGAGTGTAACGTCATGTACGAGGACCGAGATGGTGCTCTGAGGTGGCGGCTTATGGGATACGACTGGGTCCTTCGAGGTCGTTTCAGCCAGGAGAAGCGAACTTTCAAGAGGCAACCCCTTCCTTTCGATTCACGCAGGTCCTTTCCGGGCACAGTTGCTTCGGGAAGTATCTACGCTCGGTCCTTAGGAGGAAATTGAATCCCGCCTGAAACCTGAACACACGCTGGTGGTTTGTTTTGCAAGGGCGGCGCAGTGTGGGGTCCTCACTGCAGTTATTGAAGGAGATCTCTCGCTACCGACCGTCATACGCTTCATGGGCGGTAGTGACAGCTGCTTTACCGTTGTCGTAACCTTCTGCGAAGATGTAATTTTGCAGGAGGCGGCGAAGAGAGCCCGGTAGGATGATCTCCACACGGACCCAATTCGCCGTCGGTAGGCCAAGCGGCGGAGACGCGCTTATCAGCACTTCATGTCACCCTGAGTGGACGGAATGGGTTTTCCCCTCCATCCACTACAGTGGCCAGGTGCGAGGAGGCGACATCCGCGTGTGCCGCCTAAATAAAAAGTGCACCCGCAGATGGTGCCCGTGCTAGCGGGCACGCGCTAGATGAGGTCTGGCTGTCGTAATAGTAGCCCGGATCCTTCCTATCTCAAGCGCAGAGTGGCACACCGTAACCCGCCGCAAACTCCGGCAGGGTGACGACGCGAAGGGGTTTCCACGCGTTAAAAAAAATAAAAATGGATACAACACATCTAGAGCACATGACTGATGCAGATGCGATGTACATAAAGCTGACCCTGATGATAATTACCAGGACTATAACACCGAAGACAATTGCAATGAATATAACGCTAAACACAAAGACGAATACGCCTACGACCGTGCCAGCCATGATAAAGATTAGACCAGCAAGCCTAGCTAATCTTTCAATCTTAATCAGTAAATTTTAATTTTGAATCAACATTTTGTTACTACCACACAGCAGGGCAAGGTTGTGCGAAAAAAGATTGAGTCTCGGCAATATGTGGAGTAATATCGTCTTCGAAATCTCAAGTGTTAGACATTTTTTTCCAATCCTTAAATTAAACTTGGAACTCAGACACGATACAAGCTATGATCGTTAGATCTAATTAGATTTTTTTTTTTAATTTGAAAAATGTGGTGTAGACGCTCGAGTGGTAACGGATTAAGTATACGGAGTCTCACCACCCCCATTCAACCTGGGAGGTGTTGTAAGACCCCACCAAGAGGGCAAAAAGCAAAGGAACTATTAATGGCTTAAAAGAAGAGTGTACTGTCTGATCAGTATGGTGTAGTAGGTCAATACCTCCCATCTAAGGACAGGCCTGTAGTCTACTATTTTTACAAGCTATTGATGATAAAACGGCAAGGAGACATGTAAAGACTCTAAATAATTACCTCTCATCCTCTGTCTGTGTCTCAGGTACATATGTACTAACTAAGTTAACCACTTTCTTTTTTGGCCGGGTGGTTGGTGCGACTAATATCGGTTCAACCTTTTGCACCTTCTTTTGCCATGGCCGGGGTTCTTCTATGTATGATGTAAAGTCCGAACTCCATATAGACGGATGGGAGGTTATACCATTTTCTTTCCAGCTACCTGTTTTCACAGATTCTTTCTGTAAAATATAAATTTGTTGTCTATATTATAATAAATATTGTTTGGTAATTTTATTATAAGTAAATATTTGTTATGTTGTTATAGTTACTTTTCATGTTGTAAGCAAACTGTAAATTGTTTTCAGCAAAATAAATATTCTGTAAACCTAAACTAAAAACTGTTTTAAACAATTTAAACATAAATTAGTAAGGGTTAAAACTGTAAGATAAGTAAGATATGGTAACAGTAAAATTCTGTTCAAGTGTGAACCTCGCACTGTAAACCAAATAATTTATTTTTGTTCCTGACTATTCCTTAAGTATCAATTGTGATTTTTAGATCTCAATTTTTTCTATTTAATAGTACAAAAAGTGATTAAAGATACCTTATTACTGCAATCATCCGGATGCCAATCATCCATTTTCTTCAATGTGAAAGGATCTAGATTTCCAAGGGCCAATTGGAATGAAATTTTAGGGTCTAGTAATTCACCAGCGTTCACACAAAATGCTTTTTCAATATCTGTAATAAGATAGTTAAATGTTAGATATTTTGGAGTGGAACTCTTCATCACAGACAATAATAGTCTACTGCTGGACGTAGGCCTCTCCTTAAAAACGACATGTTGGCCCACTATACCACGCTAACCAGGCAGGTTGATATAGCATTTTTTTTTCTTTGTAGTGTTTTACACCCACGGGATGAATAGGGGTAGCTACCGGTAAAGGGGTTGGCTCCCTTTTGCATGTCGTAATAATATCCACGTTGGAATCAGTACCGAAGAAATTTTCCGCGCGCGTGTAGCTAATCGGTTTTCTTCTCGTGTCGTTCAGTGGCCCGCGCCAGGATTACGTTACCTTAAATATGAGTGTACCGTATACATACGTTACGTACATATATATGTATATATACATACGTACATGCGTACGTACGTACGTAATACTGTAAATAAAATAAGTGTTACCTTCATCATCAGGTTCAGTTAACCGCACCATCCGTCTTTCCAGAGGATCATAAACATACTGATGTTTAAAGGTTGCCTCGGCTTTCAAGAAATTCTCCCGGTACTCATCCGTCATGCCCAGAGATAATTTGTTAAAAAAGCTTGGTAATTTCTTAAGGGCCTGCAGATAGTAATAATTATATTAACTTTCAGATATTGTTTTAATTCTTAACAGAATCATTCCAATATAAATTTTTAGCAAGGAAAAGAAAAGGTGCTTACACTATCTACAAATCTACATTACATTATTAATTTTTGTAATGTTATTCTATTACAATTTTAATGCAGTCTCATAATGGCAACAATGATTAATGGAACAACTTAATTGAAGAAAAAGTAGTGCCTGGTTTTTTACCTTTTTTTATCGCTGACCTTAGAGCATGTTAAATAATAAACAACCATTATCAGAGAAATGAAAAACAAAAGTAAAATATGTACAAAAAAAGAATAAATAATAACATCTTACATTAGCAAAATTTGAGTCCTGTGTAGCAGTGACAAACTGTCGAGCTTTAGCTAGTCCTATACCCGGCAACGACGATAAATAATCACAGCCAGACATGATGCACATCTGTCTAAACTTATCAAATGAATAGTGTTCTATCGGACACTTCATAGCCAGAGGAAGTTTTGTTGTATCAACTAAAGTTCCTGTACCGTCTAAATCCATTTTGAACATAACCTGAGAAAAATAATTCATTCAATTAAAGGGATATTAAACAAAATATCTATTATCGAGGTTCAGAACTAATTGAATGTTGCAGAAAAGGTTCAACTGTCAATCAAATAGTTCTAGTAGGTTTGTAGTTGTTAGTGAACCAGAGGTATTGAGTCAGCCGGGTTATTATGAGGCTTTTCAGGTCAGTTCATAAACCTTCTGAAAATTTCTGTGCAACAAATATGGACTATGAACTACTATCTCTTGTAGATACATTCTAGTTATGCGCTACAGGGAGGTAACTTGCCTTACTTGTAATTAAACTTAACCGTTGATTCCAAATGCGCTTAGCAGATAACTTCCAGGACAGGCCCACCGACGCTGACCCGCCTATAGACTTAATTCTGCTTATTAACAATAAAAGAAATAGTAAGTAGGAATCACCTTAGTGCAACCAAACAAAATGAGATCAGAGTCTTCAGTGATGACTAACTGGGCAATGTTCTTAATGTTTAGGTACGCAAGTTGAGCGTCTGCCTCGTAAGGAGCTACTATACAGTCGACATTGCGCTTCCGACACTCCTTAATAAGCCCCAGGGCCATGGCGTGAGTGATGTCCACACTGCGTCTCATGAATGATCGAGCTTCGTCTGTCTGAAAACAACATTTGTTTTAAAAAACTTTTTTTGTCTCTGACCGATCCTCAATTTATTGAGATAGATTACAATTTTCATTAATTTTCTCAGCGAGCAAATTAATTTTTAGCTTTATTTGTTGATGTGATATTAAATATTTGTTTTGTATATTATATAATTAAAAATTTCAAGTTGGCTCAAAAGCTCATATAATTCTGCACCATTTGCGCTCAATTTTTAACATGATCTATGTTTCAAAAATTGATTTTTACCTATTTTTCTACTGTAGTTTTGTGCCTTACTTCATCAATGTGATCACAACGTGCCAAAGTCGGACAGGGTATAGGTATAGCTAGATACGTTAAAGATTTCAGAGCACAGATATGTGCTTATTTTAATTGTTATAAAAGCAACACCTAACAAACTTACAAGTTATTTAATCTAAAACAATAATTGTAGGAATACCTTTCCAAGACTTAATAGTTCCGCTGCCCTTTTCTTCGATGTGTCTCGAGACCTGAAGTAATAAAATTTACAAAAATAAAATTATGAAAACAATTCTTTTATAACTGAATTTGATGAGTTAAACACAAACTTGTCTTATTGAGAAAGAATAACTTGGCTGTTTTTAAAACCAGAACCTGAAAAAAGAATATGCAAACAGCTTTTCTTTCCTGCTTACATTGACTTCTATTTTTGGTTTTGTTTCCTGGTACATCTGAACATAGGATATGAAGGATACTTAAGTACTAAATAGATCAGTTCTGTGATAACGCCGGCAAAGGAGTTGCAATGTCATACACACTACTGAGGATGCAACAGGTTACAAGTGATAGTCTAAGAGGTTATTTGTTTAGCTCATGGTCCTCAGCAGTCAGGATAATGATATGAGGAGACATGAAATACAGAATGTTTGACAAGTACTTTTAAATTAATATTATTAATATATTTATTTGTATGTTTATAATAAATATTTAATATTTGTGTACACTTATACAAACATATTATGTTGTTTGATTGTCACTGGGCGATTGTGTAAAGAATATTATACAATTGTCATTTATTTCAAGATCAAAAAAATATCAATATGATAAAATAAAAAAAATGTCTAAAATAGAAATAAGACTTACTCTCTCCGTTTTGTCTCGGTCATTGCTTTGGCAGGTAAATGCCTGCCGTCAAATACTAATATAGGCTTGATATTCTTAGATAGCAGCATGGTCACATACTTCATACAGTATTTTATATATCTGAAAAAATATTTATCAGGTCATTTATATGTGTTAACAATAAATTACTATTTGATTGTTAGTTATTGGGATAAAATTAAAAAATGGTATAATTAACCATGAAAATTATTTTACTCTATTATTATATTATTATCAATATATACATACATATATCACATCACTCCTATTTTCCACACGGGTAGGCAGAGACAATTGATCTCCATTTACTACTATCCTAACATCTCGTTGCTGGTAATTTTTACATGTTCTTTCTTCAGAACATCAGCAATTTAGTTGGTAAATGCTAGCAGTGGATGACATCCTCTGATACTTCCACACATATTCACTCTAAAAATACCTTTCATGAGTCTTCTATCATTCATTGTCTCTATGAGGTCAATCCACTATTATACATTTTAATACATTCATGTATGTTTCTAGTTCTGAATTAAAGCTCCTTATTCATAGAAATATCATTTGAATATTTATTTATAGATTCACAGGCTGTTAAAAAAAAATTGCAGGGATCTACCCTAGAAGAAACACTTCAGTGCAAAGTGGTTTTTCTATTTTACTTTCTAAGGAAAAGCATAGAAAGAACCTTTTTAAGATAATTCCATTATCCATCTGTCCGTGTGCCTGCCACAAAACCCTTTTTCACAAGTATATTGAGATTAAAATTAGTAAACTTCCATGTTAGGAAATGTCAGCTTTAAAGCCTTACATACTTTAACACTTTAAAAGATAATAACATACCAGTTAACTCAAAACTCTATAGATAAGTACTTCCCTATAGGACCAGAACTAACATCCCGAAGATTTACAATAACCACAATCTCACAGCTCAAATTAAGGGAAGGGATAATTCTGAAATAAACTTATGTTGTGTAAACTAATAATAAATTAAGCTCGATTCTGAACATTTCTTTTTTACCAAATAAATTTTGTAAATTAACTTGTGGTAAACTAATATGTACAATTTTATAATCTTTTTTTTTTTCAACTATGCAAGTACATACAATATATTCTTTTAAAATTTATTACATGCATAAATAATATTAGTAAAAGCTAGTAATATCACAATTTATTTAAAAGAATATTCCAAAGCCGATGCTTTCAGGAAAAATACAGGTAATAAGCGCACAAATATATGAGTAATTCTATCTTTATTAGGATTAGTAAGCAAAGTACCCATTTATCGTTATTTCAGATTTTTGGAAATATATCAAAGTCATCAACTTACACATCCGTATCTTCTCCTCGTACTAGTTTCTCCGCGCACGCAAATGCACCTTTATGTAGCCAGCAATATGAATCTATTGCCACAGTACAGTCGCTAAACTCACTTACGTTTGTCCGTCTAGAAGCCTTTTCTATAAAAGGTAATAATCCAGTAATACCCATAATTGTGATTATTTATACTATGACAATTCTTCAGATTATAAATAAAAATAAGCACGAACAAACAAGGCAACTTTCATTATGACTGACAGATAAACATTCGCGCCATTGTACTTAGCAACACATACCACACACAGATGAGAGATTGAAGTTTACACAATGTTGCCAACTTGGTTTTTAAAAAAAATATAGGCCAGTTTAAAAAATTACGTGGCATTAGTAAAAGTTGCACGTATTTTTTACAGAATCTTTGAACGTAATTTTCGCCAATTTAAAGTCGTAACTTGAAAATATGCACACATGTTAAGGTCTAATGACAATGTAATGTTTATTCGTTGTTTTTTTTAAGCATGACGCTACGTTTTACACAGTCACTATTAGCATAGTACTTTGCGTGTAAGTGCGGCGAGATGAGGTAATGCCGGCGAGCGAGGTCACGATCGGTAAATTGAGTATGAAGCGACAATTTTTTACCCGAAAATAACGGAGTTTGGACCTATTCAGCTTAAAGTATTACTAATTAACTAATTTAAATTTTGATAAAATATACATAGATTTGGAGACTGAAATACGTAAAAAAACATAGAATTGGCAACGCTGTGTCGACATCTCGCTGTATCGCCACTAACAAATAAGAAATATTTAATTAAAATTAAATTTTAATGGAAAGTATACACACACACACGTTTTTTATTATTTATGCTCTCACACTTCCAAACTGATTTTCATAATTTCAGTGATAGCGATATACTGGTAAATATCAACCTCGAATTCCAATGTCTAAATTTATTATTAAATGAATGTATCAAATAATTAAATTTCACATTCTCTTATTTATTTATTCATTAAATAAATACTCCCCTAGAGCATAATACTTATCTTCTTAAATTTAGTTATGCTGTATAAAATAGCTGATAATTAAACAGTGAATAACCGAATATATTAAAAAAGGATATTGTGTCTTGTGTAAAATTCGGTTGTGTTACTTCATAAAATTACTGTTTAACACGAAGTATTATTAAGTACCTAAATCTGCAATAATCGCTGTAAGGCAGATTATGAACTTACCTGTCCACCTTACTAGTATTAAAAAGGAAGTTACACTTTATTGCTTTCCAATTAAAAATAAACTATTATAACAAAATAATAATGTTAATATGTATTTCTATATAATCTATTGCAGATCTCACAACCAGTATGAAATACCTAAATATTTTGAGGGTAGTTCTGGAATAGTTTACGCCAATAAAACTAACGTTGACAGCATGGTTTGACCTCATAGTTTTGTCCTGTGATATAGATTAGTGGAACCGCGTGTCTATACGATCACCTTTATGTTTGAAATCACGTAAAATGATATTTACTCCACGGATAATTTCGTCGGCCGTAGCACTGGCAGTAACTTGTGCAATTTCTGCGGCAGCTTATTATTACAAGAGTCGCAATTCAGCAGTCAATGAAGTCATGATATTTTGTAAACTACAACTCAATGCGTACAATTACTTCGATAACATGATGAGTTATGTAGAAGCTGCTAAAGAAAGTGTGAATGTATGCATGCCTACCATTCACAATCCTGCTATACAAGGCCGCTTGGTATCATTAATAAAGAAAAAAAAGATCAAAATTCGCATCATTATTGACCGAATTGGGTATAACGAATCGACAGATTTTCTTATAAAAGAACTTATTGATGCCGGTAAGTTATTTTTTAAATACTAAATTTACCTTGTTTAATTAATTATAATGTTCATTTAGTCACCAGAAGTATAAAGTAAACAAATTTGACTGTTAATTAGCATTTAAAATCAAAATTAAAACCAACACGTATATTTTACAGGCGCTGAAGTAAAATGTAAACCGAATGAACCATATTACAAGATGCAACATAAATTCTGTTTAGTTGACAATAAAATCCTTATGATAGGCACGCTGGATTGGGGTAACGACCGTTCTGCTGAACACTGGAACTATGTATATATAACAAGTAAACCTCAACTTGTCGAACCAGTAAAAAAGGAATTCTATGAATTGTGGAGTCAATTTTCTAGCGATTTAGAGTCAATTAGAGAAAAACGTCTTTTGAGCGACTGCACTGATTTATCCACTTACAGTTTTGGTAGCAGAAGTTCAACTATCGCTAAGGATATAAATGAACAGTGTATACGTGATTTAGCATTGACTCCTGAAGATGGGTTACCGTAGATAGCTTAATAATCTGTATTTTATCTAATTTATTTCACAAATGTTTTACATTCCAAACATGCCTTGTATAAACTCAATTAATTAATGTTTTAATGGTAGACTTGTCGAATTCCAATAACAACAAAAAATATTTCGTATTTCTTGTAATTCCTATTGATGAATTTCTTACAAGTAAAAAATAATACTTAACTCCACCGTTTTCTATTTCTCAGAATTTTCATCTTCAATTCAATTTCAATATTTTGAAACTCCTTTTGAGAAGAAATGAGTTTCTTCATCTCATATTTTTCACATAGTCCTCGGTTAAATCGATCTTATTTTCCATTGTGTTTGTACCTCCACATATACATACGTTTCTTTATTATTAAGTAACTACTTACTATATTATATAATTGTACCTGTCATATTCACTCACGGTTATCTTTGTATCATTAATAATTTTACTGTATTTTAAATGTGTTTTTTAAATGATTAAATAAATAATTAAAGTTTTTAAATCCTTAAATTTAATTTAAAATTGCCCTCTGTATGCATCTATAGTATTATACTTTTTTATCGAAAGTAAAAAACTTTGCATGGCAGTAATAAATAGAAACAGCGAAGGTTTGTTTAAAACGAATTTCTTAGATAGCCCATTAACTAGTACCATTAAAATACTGAAATTTCTCTTATTAAATGCCTTGCATTCCTACCTTACCACGCCACCGAGCTGTGCTCTTTAATGTATTTTTTCTTTTGTTTTGTTTATGTGTACAATAAAGAGAAATAAATAAAAGTAAACAACTGTAGCCAAAACCGAAAAGGAATACGATTGGATCACAATACTGTGAGATTGATGGATGGATGAACGGACTAGCCGTTTAGCGTATCTCACATCATTCTTTTACGAATAATTAAAGTAGCAAATTACTCATTGTACTATATGTTTTTCTATAAAAATATTATCTGCACATAACTATAGGTTTTGAAAAAAAATCAGAAGGGGTAATTCATTTAAGTAGCGGAATTCAAAACCATAACTTTTAGAATTTTAATCTGCTTGTTTACGTGTTTGTGCACGCCAGTCTCACAAGTGACTTACTCGATTATGATGTGGTTTCCTCTTATGTGTTGTAGTAAACTTGGTTTAACATTCAGTGTTCACATTTTTCATTTTTTGTTTTTGTTTTTGTTACTTTAATCAGTTGACAAATAAAAAAGTTATATTATATCAATTTAAAGAATCACTGCGATAGCCGACATATGTGCGGGCGAAATCCCAGGCAAAAGCTGGTATAAAATAAGTTTGTTTAATTCAAGGTTTTCTTTGCTTGTAAATTACATACGTTCTTAGTTAAAAGAAAGGCCATTAGGTCTCCAATTAAAAATTTAAATTATCTGCGATAGAACTGTGAGAATCTGGACTCTATATCTGTGAAGTATTTAGTATGTACATGAGGAAAAAAAATTAACATTTAAAGTAAGTTAATTAAGTTATTAATTTAAACTAATTAAAGTTAACAATCGTCCAAGTCAAAGCAAAACTGGTGTAGATGAAATATGACAGATTGTTAATAGTAGGTTCATATAACCATGAAATACAATTTTAATTTATACCTATAAATAAACTTAGTGTCTGTTTGTAATATTAAAATAACTGCTTTTTACTACATGCATATACGATACATACACCAAAATAGCATTTTTACAATTTTAGTCTGTCTGTCTGTTTGTTCCGGCTACTCTCTGGAACGGCTGGACCGATTTCGACAGGATTTTCACTCACAGATAGCTGATTTTATAAGGAAAAACATAGGTTACTTACATTTTAGAATTTTGGAATTATAAAAAAAATTCCACGCGGACGAAATCGCGGGAGACAAGGGAAGAAGACAATTTTTTCTTTTTTAATTTTTATCTTCCTTTTTTTATAAAATTAGAGTACAAACGAGCGGACAGGTATCCTGGTCCTGATGGTAAGTGACTACGCCGTCCATGGACACATACAACTTCCTAGCTGCCGTCCTAAGAACCCCTTCCCCTAGAGTCAGGGAAAGGATGAATTGAGCTCTGGTAACCTCACTCATTCGGTGAAAAGCATCGAAAGAATTACTTATCGCCGGTTTTCTTTAAGGCCAAGTGTTGGGTGATAAATAATTTATTTTTCAAACAGTTTGTTCATTGATTTAAAAAGTAATTGCAATTAAATTAATTATAATAAAATTAATTGCTATTAAAATTTTATTTCAGATGCACTCCGCAATTAAATTATTGAATTAATGTAAGTTCATCGTAATTTGCAGTTACAACAATTACAATTACCTTTTTTAAATATTTTATGAAATACTTATATAACTTTTACGAAATAAATTAAACAATAACATCAAATTATCAAAACTAAGGTTACCGACATAGCTCTTCGAATAAGCAAGCTGAAGTGGCAATGGGCAGACCACATCGCTCGTAGAACCGACAACCGTTGGGGAAGAAAGGTTCTCGAGTGGCGATCGCGTACCGGAAGACGAAGCGTAGGTAGGTCCCCCACTAGATGGACCGATGACATAGTCCGAGTCGCTGGGAGCCGATGGATGCAGCTGGCGTCCAGTCGTACGGCGTGGCGTTCTAGGGGGAGGCCTATGTCTCAGCAGTAGACGTCTGCCGGCTGATAATGATGATGATGATCAAAACGAAATCAATAAACAGATTTGAAAAAAATTAAAACAGAATATTTTCGTCTCGATCTCACGCACGTCCCATAAACCTCATCTCCCTCACTCTCACTCCGTATTCAGTAGTGATAATCGTACAATACTCACTTTGTTGTCGCTATAAAACCCATCCAGAGGTTTGATTCAAATTCATACAACAATTAAACATTATTTAATCGTTAACTGCAGCAAATCACGTTGTTAATCGTAATTTGCTGCAGTTAACGATTAAATTTTTGAAGAAAACTTTTTCTACTATGAATAAATTTTACTTTATTTTACTGTAACAACTAATGATAGTCTATTTTATTTATAGAAAAACATCTCTCTGACCCGGATATAGTCAATTTTATCAAATCAATTGCAGACAGCGCGGTGGTTGCGACTTGCGAGCATAGCCACACGTAGCGTTACAGACAATGTCAAACACCTATGAAACCTTGGACGACTAGTCTACCGATTACTTGACGTTTTTACAACCGACTAAACAATTGGTTGGTCATGATCGGCATATACTTAGTCTGGCCATAAATACTGTTACACTTAATTATAAAAAAATATTACATTTGAATTTCGAATCTGTCATTTTTATACGATTGTTCATTGTGTTTTCTCATTTTGGCGCCAATACATTGTAAAATATTTTGCGATATTAAAATGGTGTGGGGTGATAAAGAGAACCGAATCGCTGTGATAGCATTACACAAAGTAGGTATGGAGCCAAATGCAATTTTTAAAACTCTCCATACACTTGGTATTAGTAAAATGTTTGTGTACCGGGCTATTAATAGGTACAATGAGACCTCCTCTGTTTGTGACAGAAAAAGATCTGGCCGTCCACGTAGTGTTCGTACGAAAAAGGTGGTCAAAGCAGTAAGGGAAAGAATTCGAAGAAATCCTGTCCGAAAGCAAAAGATTTTATCTCGGGAAATGAAGATAGCACCTAGAACCATGTCGCGTATTTTAAAAGATGACTTAGGACTTGCAGCCTATAAGAGACGCACTGGCCATTTCTTAACTGATAATTTAAAGAAGAATAGGGTGGTAAAATCGAAACAACTACTGAAGCGGTACGCAAAGGGAGGTCACAGAAAAATTTTGTTTACGGATGAGAAAATTTTTACAATTGAGCAACATTTTAACAAACAAAATGACCGTATTTATGCTCAAAGCTCTAAGGAAGCTTCCCAATTAGTCGACAGAGTGCAACGTGGACATTATCCGACTTCAGTGATGGTTTGGTGGGGTGTTAGCTATGAAGGAGTGACTGAGCCATATTTTTGTGAAAAAGGTATCAAAACATCGGCACAAGTGTATCAAGATACCATTCTTGAGAAGGTAGTTAAGCCCCTTAACATCACCATGTTCAATAACCAAGTATGGTCCTTCCAGCAAGACTCGGCGCCGGGTCATAAAGCTCGGTCCACGCAGTCTTGGTTGGAATCGAACGTTTCGGACTTCATCAGAGCTGAAGACTGGCCGTCGTCTAGTCCCGATCTTAATCCGCTGGATTATGATTTGTGGTCAGTTTTAGAGAGTACAGCTTGCTCTAAACGCCATGATAATTTGGAGTCCCTAAAACAATCTATACGATTGGCAGTGAAGAATTTTCCCATGGAAAGAGTGCGTGCTTCTATTGATAACTGGCCTCATCGTTTAAAGGACTGTATTGCAGCCAATGGAGACCACTTCGAATAAGCTTTTTATATTTTTAATTGTTTTATATTTATGTATTAAACTGACACACTGTAAAAGTAATAAATGTTATTTGCAGTTAACAATTTTCTTTTTTCTTTATTACAATATTTATGGCAAGACTAGGTATTTATATTTATAATTCTACTGTGCGTGTGTGTCACTGAACTCCTTCTAAACGGCTGTACCGATTTAAATGATTTTTTTTGTATTCGTTTGGGTGGCGCCCTGGATGGTTGAGATAGACAAATCAGAAAAATAAAATATCTTGCGGTACGATGTTTGCCGGGTCAGCTAGTCTCTAACAAATACTGAAGCACTTCAAAGCAGCATGTTTACCTGTTTAATGTAACCTTTGCTTGGAACAAGTTACAAGATCTTATTTTTATTCTTACTTACTTAAAATAATTAAATATGAAAAATGTAGTCCGTGTGGTGACGGATTAAGAATACATAGTGTTACCACCACTATTCCTCCCGTGTATGTCGTAAAAGGCGACTAAGGGAACAAAGTATGCAAGACAACATCATCACAAACAGAAGGAAAATTTGAAACAAACCCTATTCCAACCCGTCTGGCCAGCGTGGTAATATAGGCCAAAACCTCCTTACTAAGGAGAGGCCTATGTCCAGCAGTGGACTGTAAAAGGCTGTTGATGATTTAAATTACTGATGTAAAAAGAAGCCTGCATCTGCCAACAAAGTCTTATAGTTTGGCAAAAGTTTGTAACCTATATTAATGTAATATGTATTCATGTAAATATACATTCATTCAAGATCTTACAGAGATAAATTAATTAAAATAACATTGATCACTTCACTTTTAGCTTATATTTATCATAAAAATGTACAGAGTAAAACATTTAATTAACCTTATCATAACATTACATATACACTAAGTAAATTATTTACAAACTAAGTCTTTCTATTCACCTCCTCTAATTGCTTTGTATTTGGATATTTCATTGGGGAATGTTTTTGAAAGTTCCGAGAGAAGGTGGCTCTTGAAACGCTTGTACGAGTCTATTTTACCTTTGACTTCTTCATTTTTAGCTAATGCCTTATCAATGCAGTCTTTTGTATACAGTTGAGGGTTGCGGCCTTGATCAATATAACTGAAAAATAAACAAAATATTATCAGTAAGTATTGCTAACTTACTAAATATATACATACATTATATTTTTACTCTACATATATAAGATTAAGGATCACACATCAGCTTAGCGATTAACAAGTTAGTGTTCTAACACTTCTCAATAACCTACACTTTTAAGCCCAGACCTTATTTTGTTTATGTGTTTGTGACAAGCTATTTGAGCAGTGAATCCGACCGAATTTAGAGTGGAGTCAGTGTATTAGAGAGTCTGTAATAGAAGGCAGAACAGATTTTATTGTTGGGAATCCACTCTTAACACCAACAGCTCATAATGTCTTAATGATGAAAACAGAAACTGAAATCCATAGTAGTAACATGTTATTTGTTAACAACAATATAATAAAATAGACTTACTCAAACACCTCCGTTGGGACATGAATGTCATGAACTTGAGACTTCAATTTATCCACTTCTTGAAGCCCAGTGACTAGAGATTGTCTAAAATTTAAAAAAAAAATTCAAAATTTTTGAAAATATTTGACAATCTAAGTAAAACCTGTTGAGTGCTAGTAGTGACTGTTCAGTTAGTATACTTAGTGACTGACTGCTAAACCAAAGATCACAGCTTCAATTCATACAATAAATTGTGTGACGGGTTCTATCATTTTTTCTATGCCTGGATATAATTTACCTATAATGTGCATAAGTTCTAGGGGACGTCTTCCGGCTGATGATGATGATGATGCATGTATTTAGAAATGTGTAAGTATCTGGACCAGCCTGTCTGGTTACCATAGTAAAAGCTCTACCTAGTTTGGGACCAGACAGCCATGTGTGAGTTGTGTACAGTTATTAGTATTAATCAATATTATTGTGAGTAAAGACGTGTTATTATTTGAATAGAATCCTTAGTCTTTATGAAGCACACGAGAAAAATTGATAGCGGAGAAGATAAAAACTCGCAATAAAATGGTGTTTCTATGTTTTAATATGCTTTTGAAGTAATTTAAAATACAAATATTGTCAGATAATGCAAGCACTTACATCTTTTGATTGAGGACACTCTGCCCTTGGGGCTGGAAATCACTAACAATAATCCGAATCTGTCTTACATTCTCAATGAACATTTCAAGTTGTGTTTCCAGATTTTCAAGAGATGAAGACATCTTAAACTGATTATTTTATCTTGGATTAAATAAACAACACGCGAAAACAGCGTAAACGCTAAGATAGAAAACAGAACACTACTTGCCACTGGCCATAGAGTATAACAAACAGCACTACTACAGATTATAATGAACAGTTTTATGGCGATTATACATTTTGATTTCGTTGATTTTTGATAATTACTTTTATTTAGTTTGATTTGTGTTTATAGACAAAATGCTTGAGAAAACTGAACAGAGCTTAAAATTAGCTAGATGATCTCATAGTTCATCGTCTCTTCCTTAAATAATCTATAATCTACTGTTTTTGTCGCATTTCAGGCACACATTTATTTTCTATGGAGAGGTTTATATCCGGTAGTGGACTACTAAAGGTTACTGATGATGATGATAACACATTTGTCGAAAGAATGTCTACACTTTAGACTATTTTTTTTATTGTTTATTAACTAAAAACATTTTAATGAAATATGGTTGCTTTCCTTGGCCTTTTAAAAGCAAATAATATATTCTTTAAATTTTAAAAGTTTATTGATAATCATGTTCCTCAAAATAAAACGGGAAGTTAATTTTTTTCATGTTTAGGATTATTGTTTACTAATGTTAAGAAGGTTTTAGTTCTGATCAACTGAGCAAAAATATTTTCATAACTTGTTCAGAATTTATTGTCTGTATTTTAAAAATAATTCTTTAATCTCTGTGTGAGTAAAAATTAGTTTTTTTACCACAGCTCTACATAAAATGTTTGACAGCTTGTCCTCTAGAGACGTGACTGACATACATGACGTTTGGCGAAATCACTAATAAAAAGTTGAAGTTGACAATCATGAGTGAGCCCCCTTATTTTAAATTTTATTATAACTTGCCTCAGAGTCTGACTTAAATCTTCTTTAGAAATGGTATCCTTAGCTCGAATGGATTCTAATACAAAAAACAGTATTTTCCAAGCAGGATTAGCTGGCGGTTTAGCCGGAGCATTCACACGGGCTGTCTCACAACCCCTAGACGTTCTGAAAATAAGATTTCAACTTCAAGTCGAACCTATAGGCAAAGGCTCTAAGTATAGTTCGATGGCACAAGCAACCGCTGCCATGATCAGGGAAGAAGGTATTGCTACATTATGGAGTGGTCACATGCCAGCGCAGTTCTTGTCTATTACGTATGGTGTGATACAGTTTGCTGTGTTTGAAGAGTTGACAGATTTATGCCGATCATGTGACAAATTTTACATGAACCACAAGAATTGGTTAAATTTCGCTAACGGTTCTATAGCTGCTACAATGGCAACTGTCGCATCGTACCCGTTTGATACTATACGAACTAGGTTGATTGCTGAGCAGAAGACTAGAAAAGCATACAAGGGCTCCATACATGCATTCACTGCTATGGTGAATACTGAAGGCATACGGGCTCTCTTTAAAGGACTAAATCCAACACTTGGACAAATTGCACCTCATGCAGGGATGCAGTTTGCTGTATATAAGATTTTCAAAGATAGTATTTTTACTAATATACCATATTTCCAAAGAAAAACTACAGACAAGCATAAAGAGACAACATTACCTGCCAATCTTATAGCGGGTTCTATCTCTGGATGTGTGGCAAAGACGGCAATATATCCATTTGATTTAGTGAAGAAGAGGTTACAAATTCAAGGCTTCCAACATCACAGACAGTTTTTTGGTAAACAGATGTACTGTAATGGCTTAATTCACTGTGTGAGATTGACCATCATGGAAGAAGGTTTTCTAGCACTCTATAAAGGCTATTTACCTAGTATGTTGAAAGCTATGTTAGTTACAGCGTTACATTTTGCAGCATATGATGAAATAAAGTTACAATTTAAGAAATCTGAGAGCTGATGAAGTGTGAAAAATTGAATGTTCATCTACTGTTTTAACAGCAAAGTGATCTCATATAAGAGTTAGAGAAATGAGATGTCATGGATAATGTGGTACTAGAACTTGATATTCTAACAGTTATAGTACCACATGAGAAGCATTTATGATTACCAAAGATTAATAGGTATTCATATAGGTCAGAAAATATCACTTGACTTTTTAAACTTTGAACCCTTGTTACAAATATTTAATTAAAAATTATAAACTTTTTTAAATATTGATTAAGATCACACTTTCATAATGAGGTATATTGTATGTCCAAAATTTACCTTGTTTGCTCTTAAATGGCCTGTTTTCTTTAAAACTAATAAATATATGCATTTCACTTTAGCCAATGTATTAAAATTAGATTTTAAAAAACTTAGAGATTTTGATAGTTTGTGTTTTGTTTGTAAAAGTTTATTTTTTGTCTTGTCTAAAAAAAAATTAGCAAAGATTGTCTATTGCTTTGGCTTGCTTTTTTTTTACAGAATCTCTATTTTATTAAATCAACAAATAAGCCATAACTAATAAAACTTTACTTTTGTAAGTAGGAAACTTATGTGAAAAAACAAAACAGACCCAATTTAGACAGCAACCGCTGTCTAAATTGGGTCTGTTTTGTTTTTACTTTGTATTTTTAGTACCATGCTTGACAATTATTTTATATAACAAACATGCCGTATGTATTCCAATGAAAATTATTTAAATTATTTTTAAGAGCTATTTATTATTTTGTAGCTGTTTACTGTGGTTATGTAAGTATAAATAAAAGAATGACTTTTGATAATGTTGCCTTTGCGTTGAATTTAATTTATTTTGTTATATTGTCTGAGATCAATTAATGTTGATATATTTAGACTTTTATCATGTGTTGTGAGAAATAATTCACATTGCCATAGATTAGTATTTATTGCTGTTGATTATATTCATTGTAGATTTATAAACTGGTTTATAATAAATTGCTGTGATATTGGATTATCTAATCTGTATTATTTCTTTTTTTATACATAACTTATTTTTATCACATCAGTAGCAATTAGGATTACTATGTTGATGATACATGAAGATGCATCATTATGTTGTCAACAAATCAAAAAGAAGGAAAAAAAAATTGTCCATGACTGACTATATGTCCAGAAGATAGCTCACAACAAAAACTAATAAATCATAATATTACAAATAAATTTACAAATTTCAAATATTAGACAATCAACACTAAAATACATTTAAAAAGATTTTACTGTTAAAGCAGTCTTATAAAATAAAATGAATAGTATCTAAACTAACCATAAGATATCACATAACCCATATTTCTCATCAAGGTGTCTTTAATAGCTGGCTGCAGTTCCTTCTTCATATATGTCGTTAAAAGAGTCCTTATACCTTTTGCGAAAATGTCCTCCATTTCCCTGGATATGTCTTCAGCTTCGTCCAAGTCATCATCGGGTCTGAATAATTTACTTCTCTCGTAGTTTACTCTACTGCGTGGCTCATAGATAATGTCCCAGTTATTGTCTGCAGACTTACTATCTAAACCGATGTCATATATTTGTCCAAAATGTGGTTCAAAAGAAAACTCATCCGACCTTCTTTTTCGTTTCAAGGGTAAATTATCTTTATTCTTAACAGAGTTCCTGTTAATATACTTCTCGCAACCGTATGCATAAACACTGATAAATCCAGGTTCCACGAATTCAGAATCGGTTTTAACATTAAATTTACCAGGTTGTTGGTTCAAGGGTCTCGTGTGAAAGCCGATACCGGCTTTTCTAAGCCTTAATATCATATTACATCCATTACTACCACGATTTCTTGAATACTCTTCTATAAAAGGTCCATCAATTGATCTGGAATTTGCGTAATGCCTTCGCAATCTTCTATTTGGTGGTAGCCCTCGATTCAGATCGTTAGCGTCGTACAAATCAACGTTGCCACTTATGGTTATGTCATGAAACAGCAACATGGTGTCTAAAGAAACGTTTCTCGGGTCGAAATAACATTTTTCTACTCGTACCCAGTTGCTGTTCTGAGGGAGGCGAACCCGCATTCTTGTGACGTACATATCGACTGGTGCTGAACGCATCTGCTGGTATACGCTGTAGCCGTTGAGATCTATGCTTTGATTCTGTGAACAAATGCCATGTTTCAATTAAGATTCCTACAGCACTTACTGAACTTTAGCGTAGGAAAGGAACATTGAGAGAACGATTAGCATTGGTAGGTTTTCAGGACTTCAAAATAACGAGGACACAAGTTTTTATATTTACTTTATGCTTTCTACATCTGTAACCTCTGGGTCTGCAATATCATCGTTTACTATTCATGATATATAAGTACCTACTCTGCCAATTCTAGTCTTGCAGTAACTTACAAATCTGCCCTTTGCAAAAGCAGCCTCGAACCCTATACACTATTTTACTTTAATTCAGTTTTACTACATAACAAAAGCAACCTTCCATTCCTCTAATTCTTAAAGAGAGAGGGCTCAAAGGATGGTAACGTATTTGTGACTTATAAGTTGTAGGTGGATGGGGGTAGTCACTTATCATCAGGTCAAGCGTACGCTCCTTTGCTCTGTATGAAATTAAAAAAAAATAGGTAAGAAACATATTTTTACCGGAGGTGTTTCCAAATTTATGAGCTGCGTTCGTTTCCGTCGTTTCATCTGGTCTAAGGCAGATTCCAAACGCGATGAACATCTCTCCCCCGCGATTGGCACAGTGGTAAGCGGGGGCAAGCCGCCAAGACCAATGCCAGGTCGATTGTCAAAACGCTTCACTTCAAACAAGGGAAGAAAGCGTGACTCTGGAAGAGAAGTTATACGTGTGGTAGCTTTCTCGTAATTTTGAAAACATGAGTTATGTTTACTAGAATGATTATGCGTTTAAGTTATAAAACTGGGTCTAGAAGTTAACATTTTACATAAATCATAGAATCAGAAACAATGACTGTTTTATTAAAATTATGAAACGTCGAAACATTGAGACACGACATTTAATTTATCTCAATGAAAAATCAAATTGGAATTCGAAATTTATGAAAATTGCAATAAATGACACTTACTCTAGCTACATGACTTCATATCGAACCAGAAACATACTTAGTGGTCTAATGTTTTCATTAATTTACATGTGGAAATTTAACATTAAAATTAAAATATAAAATGCGAAAGCATGCTAACGACTATCGTACAATATAAGACGAAGTAATATTTTTTTTAGGTTTTTATTAAAATGTTGTATTATCATAGAGACATATACTAAGTAGGTAAAGCATTGGTGATTGTAACTAATCACAAATAGAGAAAATATCAATTACTTGCGTAGCAGATGGGTGCGAAGATCTCTTTTTGTAAAACCTTTACCTTACAATGGTTCTCTTATCTATAACAACTGTACCTATATACTTGCGTTCTAAACTGAAAAAATAGTGATAGATCTAAATATTTATAAGCAAGTACTTACAGAAAAACTATAACTGCCATAATTTAGCTAACTAAAACAATGCGACCAGTTGCGACCTGCGGCTCTATGAAATTTTACTTGCAAAGTATTTATCGTCAGAGAAAAGTATAACGAAAGAAAACAGTGAAATGAAGAAAAATAGTGTGCACACATAAAATTGAAAGTTATTTTGTAATTATATTCAACGGTTATCCTACTGTTTTCACTTCTATTGTTTATGCTCAAAAGCGTGAAAATACTTCTAAGTACATACAGCTCACGGCGTACGTCAAAATATGATGAAGATAAACAATTAAAATTTTGCTTTGTAATAGACATAATTCTCAAAACACTTGGAGGAACTTATACAACGAAAGCGTGGGAAACTCAACCATAGAGAACACGATTCCAATTTTAAAAAAAAACTCGCAAGTGTCTTTTTTTTATTTTATTTGTGATTTTTTTACTGTGTGCTGTTTCTATGTCTTATAATATATACATATATGAATATATATTTAATATTTTTAAGCAAATTCAACATTAGGGCAGTGAAATTTAGAATACTTAGAATTTGTATTACAGGTATAGTTTTTTACGAGTATATGATAAATTACATTATTATAAAAATAGCTCGATTACTTGACTACACCAGCGGATGCGTAATTTTAGATGCACTCTTCTGAAAATAATTCTGGCAGCGCCCATGATTCTAATTCAAACGTTTATTATTTAATAACCTACCTTAAACAAAAGTAGGTTCTAATTTTAGCTATTCTATTCATAAAGGTCTAATCGATCCTACCACTATTCCTAACACTATTGTGAGGTTAAAACTCAAAATCTTATGCTTGATTATAGGTACTCGTTTACACGAAAGGTACCAATTATTTAAACGTTTTGAACGAGTAAAACAGTATTAAGATCAAATGCTACCAACATGAATAGCGTTTGATCCAATGATGATAACAAATCGTTTGCGTTGTATGGTAAACAAAAAGAGATTATGCTCATCTAGAGATTCGAGTCTATTGGGGAAAATGTCGTGCAGAAACAAAAAAAAAATAACATCTACTGACCTAATCTTTAATTTGCAACAATTACTAAGAATCTTAGTAATCGTAACGAATGTGTTCCTAGAACAAAATGAAATCCCATGTGATCCCAGACATATCTGTGCAAAACCAGCGAGCACGTTTTTGAGCGAACTAGGTGAACGAAAAATGACGGTAGACTACAAACAAGTTCGTTGATTTTTGAAACTTTTATTCTTTTGATTTTTAATTACCTTTTTGGGCTTCAGCAGCTGGAAGTTCGTTATCACTAGCCGATGCCGTTTTAGCAAACAAAATAAACATCCACCAGAATTTCACCATTGCTCACTATGAAAAACAATCACAAATAAACAGGGCTTTATATATTTACTTGATATCTTGTGTTACAAAAAAAATTAACTGTCAAAAATGACACGATTGCCTTCCTCTCGGCGCGAAACCGTAATACAAAATAAAGCATGGAAGCTAAGACAGCGAGAAGTGCAGTCTTTGGAAAATAACCCCCGCTTGAGTCGATGGTACTTGTTCTCTGACGATTTCGCGACATATACCTAGCAAGTACTTGCTAGAAGCTAAGTAAATGGCGAGGGGACGATTTATTAGAGCGAAAATGGCTATTGCAATGTCTTGATTGTAGGGTCATTATGAGATAAACAAAATATAATAAAGTTTAACAATGATAAAAGTGACGACAAAAGGGAAAGTGACGGCAAGTAGTCTTAAATTGGCTAGGACGTTCTTATATTAGTTTTATTAGAAACTATTTACTTCGACGCTGTCATCACCTTTCTATTGCATTAAAAAGTAACGAACTGCTAAGAGACTTAACTACAACTTTCAAAATATGAAAGTTCCAAATGGACTGCCTCATTAAAGCTATACATCAAAACTCATCCTATGCTGTTTATATTTAGATTTATCTTATCTATTTACCATCATCAGATAATGTGACCTTTTTTTTTTACGCGGGGAATGCTTTTCGCACTATACCCTCCGGAGGGACCTACTAGGCTGCTGAACTGTTGACTTGAAAAATCTATATGACTGACGCACATACACTTGAATACATTTGATACACTTGGCAATTGAAAGTATTTACAAAATCAGGGACAGAGTTATCGTAAATCGATTTTTAGTCTGGCCTAGTAAAGTTAAAGATAGATAAATTAAAGATAGTTATTTTAATATATTATTTTACACGTGTCTTCAAAATATATACAAATAGACGAATGCGATAGATCTGAAATACATATTAATGTAACTTTATCCTTTCATAAACACTTGAGTAGATTTCTATTGATTTAGAATAGATAGAATTAGTTTAAACTACCAAAACAAGTAACTCTTAAGGCAGTCATGCTCAAATAGTCAAAAATCGTATTCAACCCTGTTGAGATCTAAAATCCATAGTTGTCGATAGCCTATAAAACTATTATCGCCATACGTACGTCAACCTTATTTGACATGAAAACTCTATTAAAGCGAACAACTCACTATCTCAGAAAAATCCTTGCTAGGCAATCAATCTCCAATCAGCTAAGACAAAAGAGTTTTTCAAAAAAATTAAGAAAAATAAATTCATTGTAGTATTTTTAACAAGCTATTATAAACTATAGAAATCATGTAATACCAAAGTTCTCACAGACAAGACAAATGAGCCAAAAGTCGATTAAGTAAGATATATCTTGTTGTCTTGTTCGTTGTCCAGCTCCGTAAAAAGAGCAACAACATGGTAAGGTACTCTATTTTTCAGTTGCCGCTGGCAGAGATTCTGTTCTAGCTTCCAAGAATAGTTTCGAACGTACATACAAACATTTAAATTTAAAAAGTAGGTAACAAAATAAAAATTTGTAAAAATAAATTTATCCTCTAACGGAGTTTCCCTTTTTTTTAATTTTTGCTTTAATAGCATGCGTGTAGCTGTATGCATTTAAATAAGGAAATGTATAGCGTATGTATATTACTACAGCTAGATATAAACCCGGTATATACAAACTATGATGAGTTGGGGAAAATGTTCTTTTCTCAATTTCAGTATTTTTACACGTTAAAAACGAAAGCTCCCAGCATTACGATTATATACGGTGCCGCGCGAGGAACTTTACAAACATTCATGAAACGACGAAACATACAAAATATTGTCCGATGTGAGGTTCGAAGTCATAACATTTAGCGCAGTAGGAAGCGGGACGGGTCAGCTTAAATTATCGCTACGCCATCCGTCTTACTTATTTTTAAACGACGTCTAGAGGTAGACATACAATTAATTTATGTTCTATTAAGCCATAAAATATGTTCACCAAAGCAAAACTACGTGATGATAGTACCAACTAGTATCATCCTATTATTTTTTATCAAAGACGACATCAGACGCTCTCTGTCCAACAACTAGACTGTGACGCCATTATGAAAAGAAATTAGGTTAAGCCGTTTAAAATTGTTGACAAAGTTGAGTGAACTCTATGAGTTTATGACTTGATTACATACCTTCTTAGACTTATCTATGGTATTAGAATGTTCAACATTGTTATCATGCAGTTAATGAGTAAACATTCCATAGACTTTACAGCATTCTTTTTAAGCTATCGGCTTGACGAATAGAGTACCAGTTTGGTTAAATGTTACGGGCTCCTACAGCTTCGAGTATTGGTGATTCGATCCCTTGAGGACCCCTGATATCCTATACAGATTACGTACTTGTCTGCAAATACCAAACAAATATCTCTTAGCTTTTATTATTGTTTCGTGTGTAATTAGTTAAATTATTCTTAACGTAAATTATTTTAAATAGCAAGAAAACAGGTGATAATTTCCAAACTCAAGTGATTATCACACAGCTGAATGGTTAACACAACATTTACTTAACCTTTTGTGATTTTAACTATTGTCTCAAAATATTCTTTTCGTGCAACGATGTTAACCGTTGCCATTGTTATAATACTCATAAGAAACTTCCGTGAAATTACTGAAGTCGCTATTTAACTAACATGTTGAGCAAGATGCATTTCAAAATCATTGTTATAAAAATGTATGCTATTAGATTTTATTATTTCCGCTTAGAAGAAAAACTTACCTTGAATATAATTTACATAACAATGTTTTAGAGCATAGTTTTGTAAAATATGTTACATGTACTTGGGCAAGTACATAATAATTTGGGTGGGTATTTCTTGAACAATATTTCGTCATCTTCATATTGTCACACAAGTGCAGATTATAACTTTATACGAAAGGTACAGTTTCACATGCTTTGATTAAATAAATAAACTTGTAGGTAAGAAATGTATGATGATACAAATAATATCGATATGTGACGATAGTGCGATATATTGCGTGGTATGGCGTCTTTACAACAACTGTGCTATTGTTTGTTCGCGTGTAATTTTATGTGTAATGAGTGTACTAGACTCAGGATGTGTATAAGAGTATAGCTATGTGTTTGTTTCCTCGTACACGAATTGTAATCTAACATATGAAACCTACTTATATGATGGTACTTCTAGCCGATTTCTGTGCACATGTGTACGCAAACACAGGTGCACTCTCTGAACGGAACGGCTATCCGATATGACCGGGGAGAGATTAGGCGTAGGACCGACGGCTTTACGTGCTCACCGAGGCACGGGGGTCAAGACAACAATTTTTGGCCGGACTCAAGACTTCTTGATCGTCAATCGCATACGTCAACAGTTAGACCAACGAGGCTGTTAAGCCACGAGGCAGTTACATAATAGAGGCTTTAACTGCTTCAGTTAACTAGGCAATTTGAGAACTGAAAATGAAAGAAATATAGAGCATGATAGGCGCGACATATTGTTTATACGGGTGGATTAAGGAGTGCAACCATAAGCTCACGCAGGTCATGGTCATATACCTGTAACAAGAATTGACGGGAGTTTGCCGTCTTTAACAAGAAAAAGATTTCATACATATAGGGACTTTCTCAATGTGACCATTGTTTGTTTGGTTTTGAATAGTCGCTATAAAAACTTACTCGGTTATCTTACTCAGGTGTACCGTGATATGTTTGTTATATTAATGTCCCTCGAGGATATATATGCAGGCAAGTGATGTGATCCACACTTGTACATATTTAGTTTTTTTCTCGGCACTAAATTACTTTTACAAAATTAACTGGGTGTCAGTGAAAGTTCCTTAAAAATTTATTCGGTAGATAAACGAGACTAACAAGGTAGAGCCATAGAAAGTCAGACAAAATAGCTTAAAATACCTTTTTGAAATAGGTTATTCGTCAGTATTCAGATTAAATAGTAAGCTATTAATATGATATTAGAAACAGACGATTAAAGTTCATTATTTGTGAATGTATAATTAATTTACTTCTGTAGATTTATCAGTATACGTCAGTGGAATATAAAAAATATTTTTATCGATTAATATGGGTACCCATCTACTATTGTATTTTTATATTTTGTAATTACAAATAATTTGTATAAAATTACCATTTTATCTAAGTATCTAGGTGTTAAGTATTTCTAAAATATTTTACATTTAAGAGAAACGAACATTATCAATTGTGAAAGATCTTGCCTATCATGTACTACAAATCTATTTAGACCATTTTAACGTTGAAACAGAAGTGCCTTGTTTCTATTTCCCTAGCACAAAATGTGTTTTTTTTTTATCTTTTTCTTGAATCGGCAATAACTACTATATTAATTTTACACTTTACTTGGTATCTGTGCCGCATATACCTATTGTTACTCAGCTTTACCATACTCTTTTGTTTTATTGGATAAAATATTAAAGAATACTCGACTGTGTCCAAAGTTTTTTTGTTCCACATACCACATTTACCATGATCCTGGCTTACAATTTGTACCTCATTCATCAGATTATTGATGTTTAGTGGTCATGCATACCTTTAACTATGCACTCCTAATTGTGAAAATAATATCTGGGTAGTTTAATCAGAAAGTACCAGTTAATAGCATATTTTAAAAGTGCATTTAGGATGTTAAAGTATAGAATGGCATAAAGTAATTTTTAAATGTCAGTTATAAAATTGTGATATTTACTTAAAAAATTATAATAAAGTCCAAAACTAGGTAGAATTTCTACTATGATAGCCAGACCGCTAATAAACATACGTTTGTAGTTCTAAATACAAACATTGTATAAATAAATTACACTTAGACACAGGACATCAAATATTTATATGTCCTGGGTGGGAAGTGAAGCTATCACATCTAGCCTAATAGCTAAGGCTACGAACCACGAGACCGGCCAGACGAAATTGTTTTACAAATGGTTAAAAATCTTCCACAATGTTCTCATGGTGTTATTTGCTTATAAAATACAAGAATGCATTAGGAAACCATAATAAAACGTGACCTCGATACCGCCTAAGATAATATATTGTGGAGACACAAAAAGTTGTTAATTATGGGGCTCTCGTATTTAGTGAACACATGGCGGTCAAACAATGTCATTGTGTGCTAGATTGAGCAAGCGTGTCGAGTCGGTGTTATCCGTCGGTGGTGTAAGCTGGGCCCATTGTGACTGAACAATAGAGAAAGCCGGTCCGCTAGTATGCACTAGAGTTTATATCCACGAAGGCAGCGATAAATATGAGTTGAGAAACCAACTTTTTTAAAGATCACTCTAGGTCTAGAGATATATCCTGTCTCAGGGACATTACAAACATTCATAAAACCGATATGAAGAATACCCAAACTTACAACACACAAAGAGTTGTCCCATGTGGGGATCGAACTCACAACACTAAACGCAGTAGTATATGGCATGGCGTCCGCTTCAACCACTATGCCATTCGAGCAGCCCAAATATGCTTAGCTACCACTGTCTTTTGTTACTTTAAGTTTAATGAAAAATTGGCCTTATAGGCTTTTATTAAAATTAAATTTTGGTTATTTGGTCATTCCTATGAAAAATCGCTGTTTTTATGACTATATTCAGGACACTGAACAATTTCTATGAATCAGGTTTATTCTATTGTCATATGGTTTAAAACAACCTGCATCCGAATGCGTCTAAACAACTATAATAAAGTATTATTATTACGTAAACGGCACAAAATCGTGATAAAATGGACAAGGACTTCAAATAGGCGATTGTTCATAGTCATGCCATGTTTATAAACCAAAATCCCTCGACGATGCTGCTGTCAATGTCGATGATGCTGTGGTCAGATAAAATTGAGAAAATGTTATGAAAGTGATAATGAACGCTGAAGTATTTTTAATTGGATCCCTGACATTTCTGTTAATTCTTATTATCTTTATCATCAATACCATTTATTTTTAATTTTAATAGCCTTCCAAAATGACTTTACTCTGTCGGATGAAAGCCATGAATAGAATCCAGGTGTTATGGTAACTATACTCATTGCGAATGCAGACAATGTAATATGGCGACACACACTATGGCGACCTAGTGAGATCCCGAGTCAAAAAACAAGTTCCATTTTTGACCTCAAAATGTTCAATTCCTTTGATCTTTTATTTGCCGCACAAAAAGTAACTCTATTTTAACACTCAAAACCCTCATTGAAGGCTATGAGATTTAAATATGGATTACCCATAGATTTGAAATCTTAACTTTACCCTCAAAACACTCATACATCGGAATGTCAAAAGAAAAAATAAAAATAAAATTTTTTTTTGAACTATCTGATTTGGTATGGAATACTCCTCTACATAAAAGGAGTGGGGGTAAATTTAATGGGAGGTTATATCATATGAGGTTTTTGAGGTTCAAAGCCGTATAGGATAATTTTTATATGGTTTGAAGTTTTTGAGGGTCAAATGTTGATTCTATAGTTCTGATTTTACCCTCAAAGTTGTAAAACCGTCCGTAAGTAGGATTTTGAGGTAAAAACTGAGACTACTTTCTATGTTAAATCCAATCTAAAAAAAAACAAACTGACCCTCGAAAACCTCATTGAAGATTTTGAGGGTAAAATATGAATTTACTTTTTGACTCGGTATGCTTCTTCATGTCTCGCTTGACGACATAAAAGGCATGACAGTCATTGCGGCATTGTATTACTCACACACTTACCACGACAACTGTCACCCCTCCATCAATGGGCCTCGTGTCTCTCACTCACCAACGAAACACGTCAGAACGGATGCTGTCACTTGAGGTTGGTCGTCTTCGGGAGGGTAGTACTTTCCCGGTTGAGCCGACTCGCTCGTGCTGAAATCAGCGTAGCTTCTACCACCTATCCACTACATCCTACATTATTAACTTTTATCTACATAGCAACAAGGATAGGTCATTCCAGATTCTAATCAGACATAAACTTTGAATTAGCAAAGATTACACTAAAAATCTTTAATTTGTAAATGCAAAATTAGAAGTACCGCTATAAGCTAAGTACTCCTTTTATTTCATTTTATTTACTTTGTAGAAAGTCCTTGAACTGTTTCTAAGTGAAACGATGTCTGAGAATGCTTAAGATATAAGAAACATTTGTTATTTATACATCTGGCCCACTTCTAGCACCTTCTAAGAAATGTTATCCCCGCAAAAGGATGTGATCATAAAACGTAGGTCATTATTAATGAACACGGGGTACAGTAACCGTTTTGCCAGAGATATTTAAATTTTATGGAACTTTTTATTGATTTTCTTTTTTTTTGCTTAACACAGTACCAGTATCGACGATTAAAAGTCCTACTAAGCTAAATGCTTGGGTCAATTGGTGCTTTGAACCTCCAGATATTTGATCATCAGGCTGACATAAAAGCTTTTACGCTGCCGCTACTTGCTATTCAGCACAACATAGAGCAGTATATTCTGATGTTTTTAATATTTTAACTTAGGAAGAAAACTAGATTACCATGCCGAATTGACGCTTGACAGTCGGGTCCTTGCATCCTATATATTATAATTGTTCATACCATGGCTACATAGGGTTCCCATGGAGTTATATGTTGGGCGCATAGGGTTCCCACCAAGACCTTAGGACCCGAAACAAACCTCATCCGTAAGTGGTGCATTTGCTGATCCATGGACGAGATTCTAGCAAACAAAATATCTCGATTAGCGGCAATAGGCACGCCGCCTGTTACGTTGGACCAAAGCTCTGGCGAAAACTTGACGCTTAATATGCCTCTGCCTGCCTCTCTGGGGTAACAGGCGTGATTGTATGTATATTTATCTAAAAACTAGCTGTTCAATGTCATTGATAAGGAAAATCAAACGACTTCGTAAGATATTGCGTAATCACTTGATGTTATCATGCAATAGAGTTCCATCATTCATTTTAACAAGTACTGGTTACAATCGTGGTTTCTACTTATTTCTAACCTTTATTAATTCGAAGATTATTTAGAGGTTTCACGGAGCGATTGGTATCAGAGTTCGACCCTGGACGAAGTGGACTAAAGAAGTGGGCGAACTGAATTCGAAGGTTGAATTAGTTGTCAGTAAATTTCTGGATGTCGTAATAACAGCTGTTCCCGGTCCCTCCTATGTCAGGCGCAGAGTGGCACACCGTGTGGTTTTAGTCGGTCCGATTCCGACACACCACCCCGCCGTAAACCCCGGTGGGGTGACGGCCCGAGGGGGTTTCCACACGTTAAAAAAAAAAAAGAAAGTTGTCAGTAACTTTAAGGGTATTAACTTCTCAATAACGATTACCATAGATGTTCCCGATAACCGAGACTGACAGCTTAACGTGCTCTCCGAGGCACTGGCGTGTAACACCTTCAGCTTCCGTACTCCAAACTGTTATTAAAATGTGTTGCAAGAAGAATTAAAAATTCTTTATGTCGCGACCCGGGAATGAAATCCGAGACGCAAGAGGACATCGGCAGATTGAAGACTGAATTGACCTTGTTGGTCACAGGTAACTGACCAGAGACAATATTTTTAAAAGGTCGGTGTATCCTAGGCTGTCTAGCTCTTCAAACAATATAGTAAAATTTTATTCAGTTGTAAGAAAAAAGTGTTATTTAACGTAAGTATTAAACCATTAAACCTGTATTAATTAAGATTCAAACCTTTTATCTACTCAGATAAGGAGTTTTAGTTTTATTAGTACTTATTAAGTACGTAACCATTGCTAATGTGATTCAAAAGGTTGTAACGTATATACGAGTATTACTATGTAGTACATACTTAAATGTTTTCTGTGTGCTAATCGAGTACGAGCTAGAATACGGAGTGTTACCACCCTTATTCATCCTTTGGCTGCCGTACGAGCCGACTAAAAGCAAATTACACTGGACAACAGCACTGATAGACACAGAAAAGAGAAGAAAACTGAAAAATAATTTCATACTAACCCGTCTGAGAGGGTATTGAAGATGAAATACAATCTAAAATTGACTTTTAATCCAGATACAACTTACTAGCAGCCTTAAACATTTTACAAACCACTAACTTCATAAATACTGAAGTACTAATTTAATTTACCATATTAGTGATATGAATGCAAAATGATAAACGAAGTACTCGAGAGTGCTTTATTTTTGAAAGAAGAATAACTCATTATTAATTTTTCTTTTTTTTAGAGCAGAGTGTCTATAACAAGAAAACTGTGTCAATTTTTTTTTACTGTCTGCCAGAATAAATTACCTACTTACATAACTTTTTTTTTGGTGACAGTACGTGGAATTTAATATAATTAAACAGGCAAACACGTAACAAGTAGTCCTGTAATTAATTTAATTTAATTTAATAGTCACGTTTGTTGTGATAGTGCTGACTGTTACACATATGTACATAATTATATTGGTTATACCACGATGTTTCGTTGAAGTCTTTGCAATAGAGCATTTCTTCTAGTTACGAAGACATCAACGCATTAATAAACTATTTTACTGATTATGCTCAGTCGATATTTATACAATTTCAACTTTTATCTTGAACTATAATTAAAGCTTGGTAACAAATCGAGAAGGAAACGTATTCCTTTGTGTTAAACGACATATAAAAAGTCATCATGTACATTTATGACCATTTTAAGTTGCAACTTAATCCAACGTTTAAAATTTATTCAAAAGATATGCCTACTTTTTTTCATTTTTATAGTTAACACATTTATATTTATAGTGTGTTTAATCTCAAAATACATCAGAAAATAAGTTCTAAGTACACTAACTCCGTCATAAAGAGCTTTTAAAGTCCGCTGTTGGTCATAAGCCTCTCTTCCAAAAGGAAATTTTGGAAACATTGGCTAGAATGGTTTGTAAAGGGTTTGGGTTTTCGTTCCTTTTACAGCTATTTTGTCTTGCACAGCTTATCTCTTTAGTCGCCTTACAATACCCACAGGATGAATAGCAGTTGTTACACTCTATATTCTAAATCCGTTACCACCCTAACTACGTATCGACGCAATATTTCTTTCGTATTGTGTGGCATTTACTTCATATGTTTCTTTATGCAATTAATGTCTAAGTCTAAATATGATTTTCTATATAAAGTGCTTAAACATATCTACTTTCGGTGCATAATTTCACTAGTGACTGAAACGAAACATCGTTTAGTTAAGGTATTTGCCGAAAACATGATCTTACATACATATATGTATGTTATAATTACAACAATGGGATTCATTCAAAAGAGCTATTTTATTATTTCATTTTTTCTGTGCACAGAGTATCCCCCAAGGGGTAGGGGTAATCTGTGTTATTGTGCTATCAGTTAATTATTATTGTTAGACTTATAAACAGGTAAACTTCATTTTTATTTGTTTCTTCAAACATACCTATTTATTTTGTTTAGATGCTTGTTATGATATAACATTAGTGATAATTTTCTTTTTTTGGATTAGATAGCTATTTTTTCTGGTACCAATAACTATAGCGATTGTATTAATCTGAACTAAAACAAAACCAATTCAATTCAAAACCTAATGAGTTATGCACAGTCTAAGGAAATCTGTAAGTCAAAGGAAATGTAGATTTATACATCTATTTATAAGTTTAATGAATAATAAAATAAATAAATAATGACCATAATTAATCTTTGCGTAGGTTGAGCTATGAACTGACCAGTAATACCTCAGCAGATACCTATTTATAAACTAGTTCGTAAATGACCATTCAATTAAAAATATGTTTATTTGTGATCAGTGTCAACGCACAGCACCAGATAGAGACGCATATAGTTCCATGTTTATTTGGCTCCAGTGTGCACACAACTTAAAAGGCTCACACTCTAATTTAACATAATTACTAATAGATGACGCTACTATAGTAAATTTTAAAGTTATAAACTAATTAAATCTAAATGTTTAACTTTGATATATACTATGAGTGTTGATATTTAACATGTTTTGCGAAAGTAAATATGATTGACAATAACAAATAATTTGAAAAACTCTTGGGCTAATAAAGATTTACTTCTGACCACTAGATGTCACTAACTTTTGACAGCACTTAAATACTCATTACGCACCCATATAGACCAATCATCAGTATGATCACTAGTCCTCTCGTGAATTCGTTCAACCAGCGGGAATTTGTTGATTTTTCACGTTTCTGAGCCTCACAGTGTTTTGTGAATTAAAATTAATGTGTTTCTTATCTTTAGTCTCTTAACCATGTGAATATAGAGTGATCATTCGTGCGAACATAGCACAATGGATGGGCTTAGAACATTCAAAGCAAGGTAATGGGCGATGTTCTTGTAAGACAAAAGAGTCGTCCTTCACACATTAGTAGAACATCGTTGTGCAAACAAGTTGTTATCTGCACGCCGTGTATAGCTAGAGGTGATTATTGAAATGCTAATACAGATTACACACAGCATGTAAGTACTCCAATTCGCCAATAATTGCACTTTAGCAAAGGAAACGAAGCATCTATTTACTAACTTCTCTTGATCTGGTGGTGGGTTTCTATTGCTTGATGCTGTCAAAAGTAATAAAAAATATAGTCTAGCTTACTAATTGAATATAGATTGTAATGGCTAACGTAAAGCGTAGATTAAATGCACCCAAAAGTGCACATAAAAATGAATCTAAAAAGAAGCAGACTAACGGTTGTACAAAAAAAGAATTAAGATCGTTGCAATCTGTGATTGACAATCAAATAACAAATGGGATTAAGAGCAGCGAACCAGAGCCTCGAATCATCAAGAAACGCAACAATAAAGCGAGTAACATTAATAATGAGATGACTTTAGTGACTCATGAAAATTATAATTTTTTACATAAGCTTACAACTAAGTTGAACATTAATAAGACATCTAGTGTTAGAACCACTAGACAATCTAAAGAACCTAACATTAATACACCTACACCAGAATTACCAGGACTGATGAAGACTAAAACAAATCATCTCAGAAGTACAAAGTTTTTAAAAATTATGGATAATGTTATTAAAAATGAATTAGGTATTACAAGTAAACTTAAAAAAAGAAATTCATCTTCAAAAACTAGAGTGACCAATAATAATAAAGGTGAAGTTGTTAACCAAAATAATAAGGTTGAGAAGTATACTAAACAACCTGATAAAAATAATAAGACCACACTCGAAATTAAGAAAACTGCTACTGTGGTTTCTGTACATCTACCAGAAACTACTGAAAATATTCTGCCAGTTCCAGATAAGCCAATTCAACAACAAACTATAATAGTCAATTTTGCAGATGAACCTAAACCCTTGTCACCACCACCTCTTCGTAAAAAAGGCAGACCAAAAAAGAATCCAGAAATTAAAAAGACACGAGTAAAACAGAAACAAGTGAATCTCACGAATGGTGTTGCCTACTCACAGCCTCTATTTGAATGTGATTATTGCAATAAGATCTTTAACAGGAAACACTCGCTAGTGAGGCACATATACTTACATCTTGGCAGGAAACCACACGCATGTCCAGTTTGCCCGAAAAAGTTCCGTATTCTTAAAAATATGAAAAATCACATGGACCGTGATCATTGCGTTCCTAATGTTGATGAAAATACAGAAACATATTCTTGCAATATTTGTGACAAACCTTTTTTGACTAAAGAAAATTTAAAGTTGCACCTAACAAGTCATGCCAAGGGTGAAAACTCATTTAAATGTATTTATTGTGACAAAAAGTTTTCTTACCAACTGCTGTTAATTCAACATGAAAAAAAGCACTTGGTAACTGGTAAATATCTGTGTACTTTGTGTGACGTCAAATTTAATTCACGGGATAAACTGTATGTGCATGTGAAGAGCCATTTGAAGCTTACTGATTATATTTGTCAGTATTGTGGCAGGGAATTTTTGAGAGCCAACTCCATGAAAAGGCATGTGCAGACAATGCACAGAGGCCGGACAATACAGTGTCCAATTTGTAACAAGAACCTGAAAGGCCATCTAACGGAGCACATGCGCACACATGACAATAAGCGTCCACATAAGTGTCCTGATTGCGGTAAACTGTTTGCACAGTCTACTCAATTGAAAGTACACCGTCGGGGTCATACTGGATATCGACCATACTCATGTAGAATCTGTGACCGCCCCTTCTCTCATTCTAATGCACTGATGTTACATCTCAGACGTCACACTGGTGAAAAACCATTCCCTTGTGCTGAATGCCCTATGTCATTCTCCCAGTTACCACATATGAAAGCACACATGTCAAAGATCCATGGTAAAGTGAACCCATATAAATGCCTGAAATGTCATGACTATTTTAAACTGAAGAAGGATCTTCTTGTTCATAAAAAAATTTGCAAGGGTACTGGTAGTGATACTGACCTATATGGGGATGAAAAACCTTACAACAGGGATGGCTTACAAGAAGATGCTGAAGTAGTTCCAGTGGAATCCACCATGACATTGTCTCGAATGAGGTTTCTATTGGCTCTCCTCTTGACAATGATTGCCAGCAAAGAGAAACTCAAATATTTAGGTGCGTAAACTTTATTTTTTAAAGTTTGTTAACACTACACTCATAAACTGGCACTCTTTTTTTATTAGTGTGAGTACATTGCTTAGTGTGTGTCCGCAATAACGGGAGTCCATACCGGAAGCGTGCACAGTTCATAGTCATTTTAAAATTGACAAATCTTAAATTACAATATTGACTTGTAATAATTTACTCTCGTACATAAGACATCGACGCGTCCACATTCAGTGCGCACATTATCACGGGTCATTGAATTTAATCTTTATAATAAGGTTGTTTAAATAACAAATTACGCATTGTCATTGAGAGTGAAAGTAAGATCGAAACATGCGCACATAGAACACCATATTTATATTATAGTGTTATTCATTGGGTTGCGAAACCGTGTGATGTGTTCCGAGTGTATTGTGCTTATGTGATGTACAGCGGCAGTATTTGTTGGCACGATGTCCATTGCATAGCTTATTCATCATGGTTTTTATTCTAGCGAACGCACTTGTCGTTGTATACGACGACAGGGGAGTTGCCAGCGAGGTTTTATGAGTAATTATTTCGTGAGTGAGTTCATTTCTCATTGTTGGTAATGTTTGGTGTCGGTCGGTGACGGTGATTTTATTATTAGGTTGTTTTGGGAAATGATTTGATTTATAATTTTCGTGGGCTTTCAGATCAGGTGGTGGCAGGTCTACGTTTAAGCTGTAAAATGCTTTGCAATTAAACTACTTAACATTAAGAGTACTAAAATTTGACATGCTTATTTTTACCAGGGTTCAACAAGCGCCTTGTAGATGATTTGCTTGACGAGTCATTAGAGGCTATGGATCAAGTCCCGTGCAAGGACGAGACTATGTCTCCGCTGGTTCGTCTGAGGACTAACATTGAGAAGTTGCTAAAAGGTACAGTTCCTCCGGAACAGATGGAGAAGTTCAAGAAGGAGAACAAGTCAACTGAAGAACTTCTCGAGCTGCTAACTAGCGAGAAAGAGAAGTAAGGTGAGCTCAAATACCATCGAGTCTTTACTTAAATTCAGTGACGAAATTACGATACTGTCAGGCATTGTTTGTGTTAATTTTGAATGTATTTTCTGTTGTTAACCACTGAATAAACGATAACACAAGTTTTATCAATGGCCACAACATGCAATAACACGTGCCGGCTATTTATTGCGTAAACTACCTAAACTGTAGTCATATAATTCGAAAAGATTTTATTTTCTTCGTAATCTATGAACGTACTTTTAAAAGTAAAACTGGCCAATTCGTATTTTCATGACTTTTTCTGTCCTTATAGGGCGGACATACGGGCTAGAAGCCACGGCCTCAGCTTCGAAACGTATCACATCCGAGTCCATCGAAGATGACTTATATTATTATTTTTTTAAATGACATTCGTAAATTTACAGCCAACCCGTAGAGTATTGTAGTTATTTTTTTATTTTAGACTAATGACTTACATTCATTTTGCACATGAATAGCTCATAGGACTACAAATTCAATCTAGCCCCCTTCTTAGCTGACGTCTTTTAATCATGATCTAACTCTCTTTTTTTCGTATTTTTCGATTTCGTTGGCTACCGCCCACCGGACGGCCGGTTGGGTGGTGATGTTGGACTTGAACCAACTAAAAGCACAGGTCGTCTACCACGTACTACTACGTACCAGCAGCTGTGGACTTTTAACATAGAAAATAAATTCTTTGTAATCTATGTATTTCTTTGCTAAGTTTCACCTTTATAGGCAAAGTAGTTTTCTAGATAACAAATTTTGTCGATTTTGTCTAACACGATAACTGCTTTTACGGCGGTCGTAAACAGCCGTTTATGGAAGGTGTCAGCTAACATATGAAGATGATAAACTATATTTATTATTAGACACATTTAGTAATATAGTGTATATTATATAAACTAGCAAAGTTATTAGTATGAATTGAGTTGTAAACGAATAACATTACCCGATGATTTCGCAAACATACGTTAATATTACATAACAAATCAAGTATTTAAATAATATATGACTGGTTTTCTCAGAAAATATACATTTGATATAATGTTTTTGTAATCAGACCACTGTCAAAAAACTGCGATTAGAAAATGGAATTAGTTTTTGGAGCGAACATTTGACAATTCGGAGTATCTTTAGAGCAAAATGACCTTATCAGCATTAATTCCATAAGCCATAATAGAGCAAGAGCCCGTGAGTGCCAGACCTTCGTCATTTTATAAAAGCTGAAAGTTCTTCTATGTGTGTCCCTAGTACAGGTAAGAATGATCCCCAAACATGAAGCTGAGGCAGCGGTGGCTTTGGCAGATAACAGGCAACAAAGGTGTGTAAAATTCCATCTCAAATTCGTCATTTTATAAAACTTGATTTTTTTATATTTGATTCATAATAATATCAAAACCTGCGTTGCTCATTGCCAGACAGTTAGTATGGTTCCAACCCTCTGCCGGACACCCCTAAACTATTATAATTTATAATTATACTTACGTTATATTATAAAACCTAAATTTAATATATAATTTTTTGGGAGCCTATTAAACTATGTTTATATAGTAGCCGGACAGTTTCGAAGGTTCTATCATCTTGCCAGACGCGTTCAAAGTGAGCAATAATCGGGAGAGCAAGGAGCGAATACAGTAACTAAACGTTATATTATAAAACCTAAGTTCATATATAATTTTTTGGGAGCTTATTAAACTATGTTTACATAGTAGCCGGACAGTTTCGAAGGTTCTATCATCTTGCCAGACGCATTCAAAGTGAGCAGTAATCGGGAGAGCAAGGAGCGAATACAGTAACTAAACGTTATATTATAAAACCTAAGTTCATATATAATTTTTTGGGAGCCTATTAAACTATGTTTACATAGTAGCCGGACAGTTTCGAAGGTTCTATCATCTTGCCAGACGCATTCAAAGTGAGCAGTAATCGGGAGAGCAAGGAGCGAATACAGTAACTAAACGTTATATTATAAAACCTAAGTTTCATATATAATTTTTTGGGAGCCTATTAAACTATGTTTACATAGTAGCCGGACAGTTTCGAAGGTTCTATCATCTTGCCAGACGCATTCAAAGTGAGCAATAATCGGGAGAGCAAGGAGCGAATACAGTAACTAAACGTTATATTATAAAACCTAAGTTCATATATAATTTTTTGGGAGCTTATTAAACTATGTTTACATAGTAGCCGGACAGTTTCGAAGGTTCTATCATCTTGCCAGACGCATTCAAAGTGAGCAGTAATCGGGAGAGCAAGGAGCGAATACAGTAACTAAACGTTATATTATAAAACCTAAGTTCATATATAATTTTTTGGGAGCCTATTAAACTATGTTTACATAGTAGCCGGACAGTTTCGAAGGTTCTATCATCTTGCCAGACGCATTCAAAGTGAGCAGTAATCGGGAGAGCAAGGAGCGAATACAGTAACTAAACGTTATATTATAAAACCTAAGTTTCATATATAATTTTTTGGGAGCCTATTAAACTATGTTTACATAGTAGCCGGACAGTTTCGAAGGTTCTATCATCTTGCCAGACGCATTCAAAGTGAGCAGTAATCGGGAGAGCAAGGAGCGAATACAGTAACTAAACGTTATATTATAAAACCTAAGTTTCATATATAATTTTTTGGGAGCCTATTAAACTATGTTTACATAGTAGCCGGACAGTTTCGAAGGTTCTATCATCTTGCCAGTCGCATTCAAAGTGAGCAGTAATCGGGAGAGCAAGGAGCGAATACAGTAACTAAACGTTATATTATAAAACCTAAGTTTCATATATAATTTTTTGGGAGCCTATTAAACTATGTTTACATAGTAGCCGGACAGTTTCGAAGGTTCTCTCATCTTGCCAGACGCATTCAAAGTGAGCAATAATCGGGAGAGCAAGGAGCGAATACAGTAACTAAACGTTATATTATAAAACCTAAGTTTTATATATAATTTTTTGGGAGCCTATTAAACTATGTTTATATAGTAGCCGGACAGTTTCGAAGGTTCTATCATCTTGCCAGGCGCATTCAAAGTGAGCAGTAATCAGGAGAGCAAGGAGCGTATACAGTAACTAGTGCGAATGAAACAGAGCGCTTAGTCTATTGCGGGATTTCACTGCGCACCCATTGTTATTAATTTCAAATTTTGCAGTTTATTTTTTTCTTAATCCAGAAATTTCATTAATTAATTTTTACAATTTCAATAACAAATATTTAAAATAATACTAAGTAAAATTTTTCTCATACAATGTCAATCATGTCGAAAATCTAATAATTTAATTGATATTATTTTTCATTTTTAAGAAGTTTATTATTGTCAATGCTATTAAAATTATAAAGCCAATGAAACAAAGTAAATCAAATATTAGTGTTTATTATACCAAAGGACACATTTTTTTAAGATAAGAAATTAACAGAGAAATTAATTTATTTTAATTAAATCTAAATATTTTCATCATTTTCATCGATATCGCGCGCTCACTAAATCGGTCCACACGTTAGCAGTTTAAACGTCGTAAGTGCTGCGAGTACAATTCGGACCGCCTTTGAATGCGTCTGGCAAGATGATAGAACCTTCGAAACTGTCCGGCTACTATGTAAACATAGTTTAATAGGCTCCCAAAAAATTATATATAAAATTTAGGTTTTATAATATAACGTTTAGTTACTGTATTCGCTCCTTGCTCTCCCGATTATTGCTCACTTTGAATGCGTCTGGCAAGATGATAGAACCTTCGAAACTGTCCGGCTACTATATAAACATAGTTTAATAGGCTCCCAAAAAATTATATATAAAATTTAGGTTTTATAATATAACGTTTAGTTACTGTATTCGCTCCTTGCTCTCCCGATTACTGCTCACTTTGAATGCGTCTGGCAAGATGATAGAACCTTCGAAACTGTCCGGCTACTATATAAACATAGTTTAATAGGCTCCCAAAAAATTATATATGAAACTTAGGTTTTATAATATAACGTAAGTATAATTATAAATTATAATAGTTTAGGGGTGTCCGGCAGAGGGTTGGAACCATACTAACTGTCTGGCAATGAGCAACGCGAGTTTTGATATTATTATGAATCAAATATAAAAAAATCAAGTTTTATAAAATGACGAATTTGAGATAGAATTTTTCACACCTTTGTTGCCTGTTATCTGCCAAAGCCACCGCTGCCTCAGCTTCATGTTTGGGGATCATTCTTACCTGTACTAGGGACACACATAGAAGAACTTTCAGCTTTTATAAAATGACGAAGGTCTGGCACTCACGGGCTCTTGGACCATAAGGTCCGATAGATAATCCACACGTAAGAAAGACCCGCGAGCACATCGTCCGCCAATAAATATGCCCGTAAAGCGAGTCACTGACAATAATTGTCGTAAAAGCAAAACGTCCTTTACTCAACTTAAATTATTCTGAAGATGGCAAGTTTCACTTCTAACGTCCAAAGACAATTTTTGAAGTGAAAACTTCTTTAGGCGCGTTGAGCGTTTTGGTAGAGGGTAAAATCCTCGGTTCGCGTCACCGACATGCTAATGATAATAGTATATCTATAGCTATGGAGAATATGATATTATATATTATATATGAAATTTATTATTATTATATATTATATATGATATTATATATTATATATAGCTATATATGAAACAAAAAAAATTTCATATAATTTTTACATATAGTTTTAATTACTCTCAACTTAATAGTTCCGTTTTCACTTCTATCGGCAGTCCCACGACTGCTATTTTTTTTGAATGTAGAATACATGCAATACCATTGCGTAGACGTTTTGCTCTAAGAGCTACAGTAATAATAAATAATTTTTGACTTAATAGTAGTCAAAATACGATCCAGATGATCTTAAACTGTGTTCCTAAAAAGCATGTTCGGAAAGTGCTTTTTCTTAGCCCTCAAATAACATAATCAAAATCGTTAGATATAGACTTTTTTTAAAACACGTTTTCGTTTCCATGTCTACTAAGTATTAGTAATTAAGTAGCGATTACAGCAGGCTATAAAATATGTTTAAAAAATGATGAATATGAAAGAAAATTTTCTACTAATCATTTGAATTTGGCTTTCAGGAATTTTAAGAAACCAATTTCGTTTTTCGGTACTAAATGAAATTTTGTTTGCCTACGACTACACTTAGCTGATGATATTATAAGACTTCGATGACAAAGTATACTTACTGCTTTATCAAAACGTTTAAGATGTATTTGTTACAAGGTGAACTTCCAGTAGTGTCATAGATGTTGGCACTTAATATTACGGTTCATGTATTAAAGATAATAATAAATAGAAGTTGATATTATTTTTAGTTTGATCAATTACGTGGGACCAAAACACTGGCGAATAGTGAGCGTTTAATGTGCTTCTGCCTATCCCTCCGGGGAAACAGACGTGACTTTATATATGTTTGCATGTGTCAATTTTGATATTTTTACTATATGGGTCGAAAAACAGTCATGATTTACTACAAAAGCGAACGTTATGTTAAAATAATATTTTAATCGAATGCCTTAAGTTATAGCAAACTGCACGTCTCCATTGACTATTTAAGGTGAAATAGGGTTAAAGTTAGGATCTGTTTATTTCAGCAGACGGTGTAGGGGTGAATGGGGTAACCTTTCCTCTCTCCACCCTACTGTTCCTGTTTTAGGTTTATTTTGGAACACCTTGTGATTGTGGTCGGTTCGATTCCGTCAAACGTCCCATGTTGTAAAACCGATTGCTATGATAGCCCACGGGAATTCTCTGTCTGTATTTCGCCACTTCGAGTTAAGTGTATTCCGATGTCTTAAATACTTTTTGTAATAATTTTGATTCAATGAGTAATTGATATAACACTTATTTTTTTATTTTAATTCTAGGTCCTGTTGGAAATACTGGAGAAGGCCAGATCTGCAAAGCGTCCCACTTGTTTACCTATAAGTATCGTAATAACATATTAATAATTTATTATTTACATTTCCTATGTGTTACGTATTTAAAAATATAGTTATAAATGGGTACAATTGCCCAAAACCCAGTGGTTAGTGCTCCAAAGAAAAACTACGCCTGTTTAAGCACAGACTTTCACATCAGACTCAAGAGTCTATGGATGATGCAGCAATATAATTATTACAATAACAGTTACTATTTAATAAATTTAATGAAAATGTCAATTTGACATTTATTAATCTTTTGACCGCCTAAGACGTCTATCCACGTCAAATGAATACATAATGTCTCCGCCCTATTTTCGTCATGCCCTTTTAATTTTAAATTTTAATTTTAATTTTAAATTTTCAATTTATTTTTTTAAATTCGTCATGCCCTACCGTCGTCAGTGTTGCAAGCACATCTTCATTTGACGTGCATGGATGTCTTTGGAGATCAAAGGGTTAAGTTAGTAGGATAATAATAAGGTACATTAAATATACCTTTTTTTAAATCACTTGCCATTAACAAAGTAATTATCCCAAAGATGATTATTGTATTGCATTTTTGTTATTAATATTTTTAATGAAATTTAAAAAATGTACCATTCGGTTCAGAAAGATCGTGCCATTGTGGAGTTAATTTCTATTTCAGTTTTCAACATTGTGGAGTTAATTTCTATTTCAGTTTTCAATGTTTAGAAATAATTAAGAAGACACGTTTTAAGATGCATATAATCATGTTTCATCTACGTATAAGTCTGAAGTTCTGAAGTAAAGCAAACACTTTCTTTGCTTGTACTTGTACATCATGTGTATTAAAAAAAATTTTGATGAAACAAATAATTTCAATAAATTGACGGTAGTTAAAATCTTTCCATATCTTTTAAATTAATGTTCGAAATGCTGGTACAGATTAGTAAAAATTTTAGGCGTTGGCCAATCACTACGAATATATTTTAAACAATGTAGGAACAATATAATAACAGTAATTCCCTATGTAAATATATAAATTCTAATTTTAAGATTTATCTTATAAACATGAGCGCTGGGAGGGGGGAGCACTTGCACAGTGCAATCCCTTGTACCCCCTGGCAGAAAAGAAAATACATAAAACACACAAATTTTCAACATATTTCATTAAAAAAGTCTATTTCATAAGTAAAGAACTTTTTTTATACGCGGGGAATGCTTTTCGCACCATACCCTCCGTAGGGGGACAAAGGGCGTGTGTGGGACTCCTAGAGAACCGGTCTACCCACTAAACCCCACGGCGGCATAGGTCGACAGTCGGGAGGAGCTCCAGGAACACATTAGCGGTTTCTGAAGCCCTCCCTCTCACACTGGAGTGTTAACTGTCTCGGGTCGTCTGCAGCGGTCACATAGCTCACTATCGCATCACGAGCTAGCGACCTCAACCGCGTCCCCTTTATAAGTAAAGTCCTAGTATAATTCTGTATTTTATATACTTTAATAGTGGTTAATGTCTAGTTGTAGAAGCACCCCCTCCTGAAAATAATTCTGGCAACGCCCATGCTTGTAAAGTTAATTGAATTTTTGCATTCTCGTTGCATTTATACCTTTATATTCTATTTATTGATATGTAAAAAGAGTAAGCAAAACTAGAAGAGAGAATAAAGTTCTGTTATGGTTTTTATTGGTTCATTTATGTTTTAATTAAATTAAACATGTCTTGTAAGTTATTAGAGTGAATGAGATATATTTCAGTGTTTTCGTTCGAATAATGCATGCGTGTAAAAAATAGGCATTTCAACTACATACTTACTACTTAGTCTGGCCATAAATACTGTTACACTTAATTATAAAAAAATATTACATTTGAATTTCGAATCTGTCATTTTTATACGATTGTTCATTGTGTTTTCTCATTTTGGCGCCAATACATTGTAAAATATTTTGCGATATTAAAATGGTGTGGGGTGATAAAGAGAACCGAATCGATGTGATAGCATTACACAAAGTAGGTATGGAGCCAAATGCAATTTTTAAAACTCTCCATACACTTGGTATTAGTAAAATGTTTGTGTACCGGGCTATTAATAGGTACAATGAGACCTCCTCTGTTTGTGACAGAAAAAGATCTGGCCGTCCACGTAGTGTTCGTACGAAAAAGGTGGTCAAAGCAGTAAGGGAAAGAATTCGAAGAAATCCTGTCCGAAAGCAAAAGATTTTATCTCGGGAAATGAAGATAGCACCTAGAACCATGTCGCGTATTTTAAAAGATGACTTAGGACTTGCAGCCTATAAGAGACGCACTGGCCATTTCTTAACTGATAATTTAAAGAAGAATAGGGTGGTAAAATCGAAACAACTACTGAAGCGGTACGCAAAGGGAGGTCACAGAAAAATTTTGTTTACGGATGAGAAAATTTTTACAATTGAGCAACATTTTAACAAACAAAATGACCGTATTTATGCTCAAAGCTCTAAGGAAGCTTCCCAATTAGTCGACAGAGTGCAACGTGGACATTATCCGACTTCAGTGATGGTTTGGTGGGGTGTTAGCTATGAAGGAGTGACTGAGCCATATTTTTGTGAAAAAGGTATCAAAACATCGGCACAAGTGTATCAAGATACCATTCTTGAGAAGGTAGTTAAGCCCCTTAACATCACCATGTTCAATAACCAAGTATGGTCCTTCCAGCAAGACTCGGCGCCGGGTCATAAAGCTCGGTCCACGCAGTCTTGGTTGGAATCGAACGTTTCGGACTTCATCAGAGCTGAAGACTGGCCGTCGTCTAGTCCCGATCTTAATCCGCTGGATTATGATTTGTGGTCAGTTTTAGAGAGTACAGCTTGCTCTAAACGCCATGATAATTTGGAGTCCCTAAAACAATCTATACGATTGGCAGTGAAGAATTTTCCCATGGAAAGAGTGCGTGCTTCTATTGATAACTGGCCTCATCGTTTAAAGGACTGTATTGCAGCCAATGGAGACCACTTCGAATAAGCTTTTTATATTTTTAATTGTTTTATATTTATGTATTAAACTGACACACTGTAAAAGTAATAAATGTTATTTGCAGTTAACAATTTTCTTTTTTCTTTATTACAATATTTATGGCAAGACTAGGTATATTGTATTTACAACATAACATTTGACCTCTCAAAGTAAAACATTTCAAAGACAATAGTAGGAAAACAAAGGACATCTGATTAACTTATACGTGGCCCTCATTACACAAGGCCTGCCCATGTGAACAAAAGAAAATTGTTTTGTTCAGATCATTGAACAAGAACGTTGAATCTGTGACGCGTGTGACGTCATGCCTCGGTGGATACGCGCACGCGTTCGTGATCTATATAATTGGTTATTTCGATTTTAAAAAAAGAAAGGGCTTCTAAATTTGTTGTTTGGGACTTCAGAACTCCGTGATTTATGAATCGATTTATAAATTTAAATTAATAAAGGAATAGTATACATAGAGTAAAGAATACTTTTTTAAAAAAAATGTTTATTTGTGCACACATTACAAATATTTATCCAAAAACTTGCGTTATTTGTTAAAACGCGTTTTTATACCAAATCAATTGTTATCATTTTGTATCAGTGCCATTTGTTGTTATATTTAAATTATAAAATCTTAATTATCTTATAATCCAATTAATATTAAGTATAATATAAAACCACGTTTGCGTGTAATAAGTATCTGTGTGTTGTAAGTGTATTAAATGTGACTGTTTTAATTATATTATGAACGTTAGGCTAATCCAATTACCCAGGCATTGTGTAACAACTAAGTTTTAGACAAGCTTTTCATCGTTTGTGTCCCAGTGAGTTTTAATAGGATTTTAGTTTTACTATTAAATACAGTTTTACAATGTAAATTATCTCTTAAACTAAGCGTAATTAAGATGCTTTTTGTGCATATGAAATGTATTCTTACGCTGGACATAAATGTAAGCGATGGCGAAACATACATTCATACACACCTTATTAAATTGTGCCCAGACTTAAACAGGACACACAATTCAAAGGTATATTACAGTCAGTGTAAGTGTATTGACATAGGTTTAGGGTTCTCTATCAGTTGATGTGATTATTAGTCATGATTGTCGTTTAAAATGGGAAAAAATGCGGAACTTGGGTTATTTTTATGCGTGTGTTTTTAATTAGCATTGTTTTTGTTGTATAAAATTATATAGAAATTGTTTGAATGTTCAACCAAAGAAATTTCCACCTTGTGTTATTTATTAGTGAATCAGTGTGTATCCAACTTAGGGCAGTTTTCGATGTAAATTATAACATTATTTTATTTAAAACAAGATCGAAAAGTACCTGTCCAAAAGTACCAAAGAATATGCTTACTAAGGTAACTAACATTTAAATACATAAATGTGTCATCCGATTAAGTTGTTTTTTTTCTTACCATAACTGTAATCAATTAGGTAATGCTGATGAGACTATATTCTATTACTAGTCAATTATTATTCGTTAAGAAAATATTGACGCATCGATCAAACTCTGTGCTCTTGCCATACAGCATTCAAGAAATGATCATTTTGACAGAACTTTGAAACAGATTGATTAAAGCGCGCGGGTTTGATCGTTGTGTCTATGCCTTTTGGTCTATAATTATATGTACTGCAAGTAAGAAAGTATACTAAACAAATAATATGAAAATCAATTGGGTGAAATTAAAAAAGAAAAAAATAAATGCATAATTAAAAGTGCAATCTTAATTTTTGCAGATTCGCTTAAAACTTTATGTATCTTGTGTTTTGCATTAAACGTCACGAAAAGTTCGTACCTGCTTATCTATCTGGGAATTCTATCGTATCCAATGTATTGAAATCGAACCGATTAAAACCAAATGGTATTTTTCTCGAGATATCAACGTTCTCCTACAGGATTTTTGCGGTTTTGTAGAATTCGAGGACGTCAATTTCTAGGAAGCGATTACAGGACACAAGGGCGCCGCATTTCTTGATCCGCTAATTGATTTAAATACTGCCCTTGCCTCTTTGCATTCGCAGTTTTTTTATCATAGCAAAATTGCTTCTTTATTGGGTTTATCCACGATTCATACATTTTTAATAAAATTGACAGTGGATTCCTTCATTGCATTCTCGAAACCGCCACAATTTGCATTTTTACTACTAATAATACTAATCGTAAGTGTATGTATTGTTATTGCTCCATAGAATCAAAACTTCCACTTAATCATATGAACTACCTACTAGCTCAGTGATATATTGATCTCGATCTTCTGTGTTAACACATTTTTATTATTATCTGAAGAAAGAATTTTGTTTTAAATATTTAACCATCATTCTTATTAATATTCTAAGCAAAAATAGAACGTAACTCAAGTCAACTCTACGTCAAGAAACGTCAACGTCATGAAGCACGTCAGACATCTGGCACGTCAAAATGTTCACTGAAGTTCAGATCATCAAAACAGTGTCATGCTCAAAATGTAATTGTGGAAGTTGTTAGTTCTGGAAGCGTATAGTAAAATAAAGTAATATAAATTGTTTTATAGAAATGGGCACCACCGGCTTGTCGATTACGCTGGCCAACAGCATTATCGGAGTTGGCATACTGGCTATGCCTTTTTGCTTTCAACAAGTAAGCAGTTTGACTGTTCCTAGTTCTATTGTTATACAAAATTAATGTACCAAACATCAATTTCCTATTGTCTACAGTTGAATAAACCTTAATTAAAGCATATTAAAACAATTACATAATTCTTCTCAAATCCTTATTATCAGAGTAATAAATTGAATGAGATATGGATGAAATTTTTATTATATATTTTTTTTTTCAGTGTGGTTTACTACTTGGTGGATTGATTTTGTTGTCAATGGGTCTCATGTCAAGGCTATGCTGTTATTTTTTATTAAAATCTGCCTTACTTGCTCGGAGGAGGAATTTTGAATTTCTAGGTAACATTTTTGATAATTTATTCTATTGCCTTAAAATTTCTAGTCCTTTTTGTGTGGTATATTAAAATACTGATTTTATGTGCAATATTAGAGCAAGTACAAGCGTATCATAATTTTGTTATTAACTAACTTGAGTTATCTCGTTTTTATTTTTCCCTAACATATACTCGCCAAAATATTGGCCAGGAAAAATTTGAACAACAAAATAGATGTAGAATTAAGTAGATCAGGATATTTGTAAATTTTTAAATGCAAATTACGTTAATTCTTTTCACTGTAAAGAATAATGACAGACTCTTGTCTTAAATTTAATTTAATAAATATCTAACACATAAGTGTATATTTATTAAATTAATCTTTATGAGTTGTCATTGTTGTCTTATCTTCTTTTTTATAATATTTCTTCAATGTAGATCTGTTTGAAGTATGTAAAATTTTACTGTAAATGGTTGAGTAATTAAACTGTGAATGTGTTAGAAACAAACAAACTAAAATTAACAAATTTCGTGTGGTGATGGATTAAGAACAAGTCATGTCACCACCGTTTTTCATCCCGTGGCTGTTGTAAGAGGCGAATAAAAGATCAAAATGCACAAGACATCACTGCAAAGAGAAAGAAATTTAAACAAACCTTATACCAACCTGTTTGGCCATCATGGTATAGGAGGTTAAAACCTTCTTGCTAAGAAGACGCCTATGTCTAGTAGTGGACTGTTGGAGTCTGTCGATGATGATGTTGATGATGAACATTAGCATCAGTAACTTTAAGTGGGTAGACCGATTTCCCGGGAGTCCCACACACGCCCTTCATTCCTCTGGAGGGTATGGTGCGAAAAGCATTCCCCGCGTAAAAAAAAAAGAAAAAAAAAGAAAAAAGGTAACAACACATACATGACTACATTTTTTGTTTTAGTGTTCTATAGATCTGTTGTATTGACTACTTATTTTTATTAATATAGGATCAGATAATGTTGCTTTACTTAAGAGTACAATACATTTGTTTCTACGTAATTTTGTTTACACGCCGTGTGATTTCAAATGATTTTTATCTGAAATCTTCATTTAACGGGACGAATGGCATAACGGTTTAAGCAGTCACCTCAACTCGCCTTCCTACTTCACCGAGTGCTGTGAGTTTTATCTCCACATGGGACAGTATTATGTGTGGTTTAGAGTTCATTGTTGTTCTAAATTTGGGTGTCATTTGGGTCCATTTCATGTATTTTACGGTAAATTTTCTTAAAAATAAGAAATCATTGTTGTATTGCCGCTAATTTAATCGTATATAAAACTACTAAGTTATACAATTAAATTTCTCTCAGTAATTACTCTTATCTTTTGTTTCAAATAGCATGAGAGTCTGTACACTAGTTTTGATGTGTATCCCATTCAGACTAACTGGTAGCCAAGACTTTTTTTTATAACATACAGATGTGTTGTTTATTATTCTGTGTATCGATTATTAGAATATTAAAAATCTACACACTAGCAACATATACAATGATATACATGTATTTGATTCACTTTGTTATGTAACTATTGACACTGTTATTCAAATAGTCTTAATATCAACAATTTCACTCATAATAAGTATAGTTTACTTTGCTGTGGCTATTGTGTTTTACTCATTGATGTAGACACGGCAAACACGATACATTGTCTATTGACAACTTAATTTTATTTAAAAAACTTCTTGTTTAACCTAGTTAGGTTAAGTTCGAAACGCAAGTCGCAAATTTAAACCGTACAAATGACGCTATAGCTATTTATATTACTCATTATAATTCTAGTAACATACCCTATGACAGACCAGAACATATGAATACGCTTTAAAATGTACATACATATTATACGGTGCATAGGGTTCCCACCAAAAACTTAGGGCCGCAAGTCAACGTCACCTGCAAGTCGTGCACCTATTGCTCAACAGACGAGGCTCTGGCAAACAAAACATCCCGATTAGCGGCGGTAGACTTGTCTTTTACGTGGGACCAAAACACTGGCGAAAAGTGGGCGTTTAATATGCCTCTACCTACCCCTCCGGGGAATTGATTGATGATTTTGTGTATTTATAGTATTTATGTTATGCATATATATAAAGGTATCAAAACCCCAAGCGGTACAAGCTATGTTTAATGTTATATGGAAAAATGTGCAATTTATCCGAAGATGTTGTCACTAAATGATTTTAAACTATATAAACTGCCTCATTGGTCTAGCAGTTAGAGTATGCGATCGCCGATCAAGAGATCTCGTTCCAAAGACTGTTAATAAGTTTTTCTGATAACAGGAATGCTTAATAACAGCCCGGAGTTTGGAAATTGGGGTCGGAACCCCCGTACCCCGGAGAGTCCGTAAAGCTGTAGGTCCTGCGTCTGATCTCTCCACGGTCGTGTCAGAAACACGTCCCATTAGATTATGAGAGTATGAGAATAGAGAGTACACCTGTCATCAACAGCCTTTTACAGTCGACTGCTGGATATAGGCTTCTCCTTAGCTAGGAGGTTTTGGCCTACTATACCACGCTGGCCAGACGGGTTGGTATAGGGTTTGTTTCATCTAGATGTAGTGATCTGGATGTCGTAATAGCAGCGGTTCCCGGATCCCTCCTATCTCAGGCGCAGAGTGGCACACCGTGTGGTTTTAGTCGGTCCGATTCCGACACACCACCCCGCCGTAAACCTCGGTGGGGTGACGGCCCGAGGGGGTTTCCACAAGTTAAGAAAAAAAAAAAAGATTTGTTTCAACTTTTCCTTCTCTTTGTAATGATGTTGTCTTGCACACTTTGTTACCTTAGTCGCATATTACGACACCCACGGGATGAATAGGGGTGGTAACACTTATGTATTCTTAATCCGTCACCACACGGACGTACACCTATACTCTTGTGTTTATCTTATCTCCTACGTAGTATATGGTCTCCATTGAGACTGGCCGAGAGTAAATCATCATTATAATATATTATATAACTATAATATAAAATATTAGTTATAGGAAACTAATATTTTATAGTAGTGAGTATGCAATCACATGACATAAATTTTGTAACCTACTTTTATCGCTGGCCCAGCGTTAGCTGTTTAATCGATAGGTTTAATATGTATTATCTGTAATATATCGTGTGTCGGCTTCTGTAGCAAAAACAACCATAGTTTCCTGTTAACTGCTGATTTTCTTGAAGCTTTTGTCCGTGATGATATTTTTATCATTATCAGCTGTATTTTATCGGTAAACATTAAAAAAAATCACCGACTTCGAAATCATTTTAAGTTGTAATAAGCTGTCATTCCTTACGTCGAGTAGGTGTAATATATTCTTGAAATTTAAACAATACCAACATTAAATATAACCGTAATAGTAATGATTTGAAAATTAAAAAGAAAAACAGAATTTTTTCCTTATCGAAGTCTGTTTAAAAATACCAAAACACACGAGTACTACAATTATTGACTGCTATGTAGAGTTACGGGTTTAATTCTAGCTTAGTGCGAACATTGTTTTTAGAGCTTAAAAATATTTATGGATATACATCCCTGTAATCGAACTCATAGTAAAAACTTTGTTTAGTTTACCATTTAATAACATCAATGAAAATATATTGTGCTGTACTCAATTCTCAGTTGTACTCATCACAACTATTCTAAGTAAAGGTTGTATCGTTAAGCGGTTTTTTTCCCGGACCCATCGAATTTCTTTCGGCCGTTTTGCTGCCAACGGAGCTGGTCGAAATCACATCAAACTGCATTAATATATAAAATTGATTTTGGTATTATATATGTATACATATTATTATTTGCAGCTTTCCATGTGTTCGGTTCAGCAGGCAAAATGGCAGTGGAGCTAGGAATTATTGGATTTTTAATGGGTACCTGCATAGCGTACTTTGTAGTGGTCGGCGATCTTGGTCCACAGATTATTGCCAAAATGTTCAACATCAACCAGAGTGATATCTTAAGGTAATAGAATTTTCCTTCTACTCATATCAAAAATATCATTTTGATTGCAGGGATGAGGTAATGGTTTAAGCAACTATGTCGCAACTGAGTTTTGTGGATCCGATCCCCACAAGGGACAATGCTTTTTATGATCCGCAAATTATTGTTACAAGTCTGGGTGTTCTTTGTCACAAATGCGAGAGTTATCTTAAAAAATACATAAATACAGATGGACTTAAAAATGCAAACGTGTTTAGAAACTTAAATAAGTGACTTGTGTTCCTGTGGTTTATTTAAAAAACTCTTTTGATTACAATATCTAGAAAAAAGGAAATTGGTGTTGTTAGCTGTGTTAAATGTGTAGTTATAAGCTTCAAGATAATACAACTTAGATCTTAAGGCGAGTGGAATAAAGGCGTCACATTTGAAAGCACGCTGGCGCACATCGTTTATGGATAAAATTAGAAAACAGCAAGTTCTGCCGAAATTTTTTAGACCTTAAGTTTGTTGTAAATACGCAATAATCAATCTATATAGGTAATTGACTGTTCGTTGTGGTACATTGAATAGCATAAAGTTACACGATTGATAAACCAATCTAGGAAGCGTTTTTGATATCATATCAAAGCGAGCTCAATCGATACAGAGCTTATTGGTTTTTTGAAGTGTACAAGTGTACTTAACATTTTTATATTCATAGATAATAAACTGTGGTTCACTTAAGTAAGTACTCATTAAAAGTACCTAACAAAAAAATTGAGTACTTTTGTTTCGAAATGTCATTAATAATACCAATGCCACAAATACTTCTGTGGTCTCCAGTTATTATATCTGCCTGAATAAAGAGGTTCACAGTGCATTAACGATTTTAAGTACTTCGTCAGCAGTGTATGTGCAAGACACCTAAAAACAAGCAAAGTTTTTTTTTTGCTATGTTAAGAATCTGCCAAAGTGTCTACTCTGCCTGGAAGGCATGAATAGAATCCAAGAGTTAAGGTCACCATACTCATTGCGGGTGCAGTCAATGCAGTATGGTGACCCACACTATGGTGGCCTAGTAAGATGTTTTTTCACGCCACGAATGGGCGTAAAAGGCGTTACTGTAAAGTACACCCACCTACCATGATAACTGTCACCCCTGCATCAATGGGCCACCGGTTTCGCACTCACCAACGAAACACGACACCACAGATGCTGTCGCTTTAGATTGATTTTCTGTGAGAAAATAGCACTGCCCCGGTCAATCATCAAGGTCACTGTCCGTTTGTGCTGAAGTCAGCGTGGCTCTACTACCTTAAAATTTGTTTAATTTTTTGTATATTTAAGACCCACGGAAAGCTCCTATTTGATTCCCAATTTACAGGGGAGGGATGACTTAAGTACCCCCGCCCTTCCCTATGGTTTTTCGTAGAACGCTATTTTCAACTTGTAAGCAATACTTATCAACAAATTATGTTTTCAGAACATCAATAATGGTAATCGTATCTTTAGTATGTGTCCTGCCACTTGGCTTGCTCAGAAATGTGGACAGTTTGAGCAACGTGAGTGCGGCCACAATCTGTTTCTACGTCTGTTTAGTTATGAAGGTTAGTGCGATTAATATATTATACATAATATAATATTATATAATTAAGAATTTTTTTATTAAAAAATGTTGAATGCTGCCTGTGTGTGGCTGTGGAAACTTTTAAATTAAACACTTATTTTTATTTTGTATCGCTTATACCGTATACGAGAACTCGTTGTAAAAAAACATACAACGAAGGTAATTATAATCCTTTTAAATAACCTTACTTTCATCTTTAAATAGACTGATAGTTGTTAATATTATTAAAAATATATATTCACATATAATTTTCTTCGTAGTTTCTTCAACTTTTTTCTTTCTCCAACTGCATGGTCATGTTGCCGTATTACGATATTCGTAACGTTTATTTGAATTATAAATGGCGAAGTTTATTGTCAGGTGATAACTGAGGCTGCTTCTCAACTGATGACGAGCGACTGGCACCGCCGCGTCGAGATGTGGAGACCGGCCGGCTTGCTGCAGTGTGTACCGATCATCTCAATGGCACTCTTCTGTCAAACGTTAGTGTACATCAACATTTGCGTTATAACCGTAGTAATATTATGGATAAGAAGTTGTGTAAAGTTGTTTGTTAGTCGACCGCTGTTTTTGTTCTGGACAAAACATTGAATAAACCTTAGTCATCATTATCATTATCATCAAGAGCCTTTAACAATCCACTGCTGGACATAGGCCTCTCCTTCGCAAGGAGGTATTGGCCTACCGTACAACGCTGGCCAGACCTGGATATAGGGTTTGTTTCAAGTTTTCCTTCTCTTTGCAATGCTATTGTCCGGCGTTGGTTGCTACCTTAGCCGCCTCTTAGGACACCCATGGAATGAGTAGGGGTTTTTTTAATTATGGTAATACTGATTTAGTACTGGTACGGCATTCATACTGAGCCAAAATATCATCAATAAGTAATGACTCTTGGAAGCTTGCAATAAAGTACAATTTAGGTCGTACGATGTTAATCACCTTCAGTATCATTCATCTAGAAGTTTTAGTAGAGGAGCCGTAGAAGGGATTCCGGGATTTACTCGAGCGCGGCAGATTAATATACAGGGAGATACCTTGTACTCTATTAAGTACTTACACTAAATATGAGACTTGTATATATGATCGCCCGTCAAGGATAAAGGATCAGATTAGTAAAAAAAAATTGTTCATCAAACATTTTCGAGCGCGTCAGATTAAGATAAGGTGAGGTAGTTACGTGCTAAAACGTGTAGATTTCACTAATCTGACAATTTGAGTGAGACGTAAGGAAGGGGGAGGGCTACAAAATTGTAAAAAAAACGTCACTTGGACATTCTCGAGCGTGGCTAAATTTTTTTTTATTTTGTACCGAATAATTCAAGGATTACGAAAAATATATAATCTGACAATTTCCGCAAGCCGAAGCAACAAAAATTCATCGATAAAGTTTAATGCGTGCAGCTACGTGATGCCTATATTCCCCTCACCGCGCTTCAATTCCTCTCTCATAATTTAATTTTTTATAATTATTTTCTTATAAATATAAATATTCTACTTTAAAAAAACATGTACTTTCTCATTTGCATGCTTTTCCTAAGCTTTTCAATTAATTAAGTTCAATAGTTTAAAAAAATACAAAAACAATTTTTTAATTATCAGATTAGCGAAATCCCTCTAGATAATTGTCAGATTATGAGACAGCACGTCTAGTGCATCAAGATGAACCATATATATCTTAATCTGACGCGCTTGAGTATTTCAATATGACCAATTTTTTTTGCACGTTCTAATAAGGGCCATGACTTTGCGTCACATCCAAATCATCAGATTATTATATAAGAGCATATTTTTAGGTTCACTTAACATCCACTTCAAAAATCTGATGCGCTCGATAAAGTTTTTTTTTTTTTATTTCTCACCCCTACGTACGACCACCCCCATCACTGAAACAGTCAGATTAACATATGTACATTTTCAAAAATACTTAGGACATATATAATATCATTATCTGACACGCTCGAGTATGTCCATGGAACTGTTTTTTTTACATTTTTGAAAATTAATTTTACATTGATGAAATAGTATGTTTTATATGTCATTTTTCTTTTCATCATCTAAGCTTCACAACCGAATAGGTCTCTATTACGCTCGAGTACATCCCGAATTAGCATCGTGGCCTCCCGTACTATTTTTATCTCGTTGCGTTGTAGATAAAAACTTGAATTAAGGATGTTCGATACTGCATTTGAGATCATAGATTTTTTATTTAGTAATAATATACAAGGTTAGATGCACGTTTTTTATCCAATACACAGCAATTCTCATACACGCTCTTGTAAAGGGCGTTACGTACTCGTAACACGGATTAACTTATAATACTTATATATATATATATATATATACATATAATAACTTAATGTCTACTTCAGTTATATATCAGTTAAATCATATCATCATTTACTTCCAACACTACGAGATAGTGTTCTTATCTGATCTAAACCAAAAAATCTAATAGCATTATTTAGTACTAGCTTTTGCCCAAGGCTTAGCTTGCGTGGAATTTGGTCTGCCACAATGTTTCGTAACAGATCATTTTAAATAAATATATACTCGCATATATATTTTTTAATAAAAAGTATCCTATGTTACTTCTAATACCTCCAAGAACATGTGTACAAAATTTCATGATGATCGGTTGAGTAGTTTTTGCGTGCAACCGTAACAAACAAACTTATATTCGCATTTATAATGTTAGTAGAATGTGATAAAAATTGCCTTGGCTCTAAGTTCTTATTTCATAAAAATATGAATGAGAATCAGTGATGAAAGAACCATGTCAGATCGATATTGATGTTTTTTCTACTGCTGGACACAGGCTTTTCCTTAGGAAGGAGACTACTATACCATGCTAACTAGACGTATATCACATATATTCAATAAATGTCTCGTTGGTCTAGCGGTTAGCGTATGCGAATGCCGATCAAGAGGTTTCGGGTTCGATACCCGGGTCGAGTCGATTTTTTTATTGAGTTTTTCTGATTAAAGAAACGCTTAATAACAATCCTACGTTTAAAAGTTGGGGCCTTAACCCTCGTGCCATAGAGAGCACTTAAATCCATCGGTCCTACGCCTGATCTCTTCCCGGTTGTATCGGTTAGCCGTCTCATCGGATTGTGAGAACAGAGAATGCACCTGTGTTTGTGCACACATTTGTGTACTTCACTTCTTCTACTATCTCCTGCGTAATTTGGTGGTCTCCGTTGAGGACGGCCGCCCAAGCCAAAATCGGCTAGGAAAACATATCAGATCATTTTTATCGATCTATATCTTATGCTTTTGAAGGAGCTATCATTGAGGCAAACATTGGATTGGTAATTACTCCGTACTTCGATGTATTTGTTATACTCGTATGTTACTGAAATATATATTTTATTTTGTTATATGCAGAAGTCTCAATAATATGAAATTTATCAATAAACGTAGAATGCCTATTACGATAGCTTGCAGGTCCCAAGGGCGTCTTATTTTCTAAATCTGGATCCGCGGTATGGCCCATTTAACATGCATACTCTGAGAGCGACATCAATGGTTTCCTTTCATTTTTTTTTGGCAAATATTGTGAATTGTATTTTCTAAAGAAACTTCTAGCAAACTTCACTATTTCTGCTGCTTAGAGTTTGCCATTCAAAATGTAAAGTAACGTTTATTTTTTACAGTATTTTAATGTGTTCTTTTTCTTGTTCCAGACAGCTCTTCGAAATATTCGAGTCCCTACCGACACTCTCTTTAGAGAAGATGAACGTGGTGACTAAAAATGCTATCAACATTTGTACCGTAGTGTACTTAACTCTTGGAGTATTCGGATATATTGCATTTTGCTCACAAGATATATCAGGTATGTATGTAGTGTTAAACGTAGGGAGGGGTATTAAACAACGTTATTTTGCTAAATATCGTTTAGTCACGAGTGGAGCTGCAAAGTGTTTTTGTACAACACAAATTTATTATAAGACAATTTTGTAACTTTTTTGGAGTGTTGGTGACAAACGAGTCAGCTGATGGTAAGCCAATGTATTGTGCCTTCTGTAAACTGGCAAACTCATTGAAGAGTAACAGAGAAATTTACATAACACAGAAGTCATTGAAAGTTTTACAACTACCCACATTCTTCAAATATGAAGTGTTTATTACTAATGATTAATTTTGTGTTTATTTATTTTTATTTACAGGCAACATACTAATGAGCCTCAGTCCCACTATGGCCAGTGACGTCATAAAGCTTGGGTTCGTGATGTCAGTGGCGTTTAGTTTCCCGCTTATTATCTTCCCTTGCAGAGCCAGTCTATACTCTTTCTTATACAAAAAGGTATGACATATATACGTGCCTATATTAGTGTAAACAGAGGCCATAGTGTGACCTTATTTGTCATCTATTCGATTGTCACTTTTTTTTAAGAGCCTTCCAAGGTGACTACTCTGCCCGATGTAAAGCATAAATAGAATTCAAGAGCTGTGGACACCATACTTATTGTGAATGCAGACAATGCAGTATGGTGACCCACACTATGTCAGCTTAACGAGATGTTGTTTTGCATCCCGCTTGGGGATGTAAAAGACATGAGTCACAGTGGCAGTGTAAGGTTCCCCACACTTACCACGATAGTTGTCACCCCTGCCTTAATAGACCTATGGTCTCGCTTACCAATTAAACAGGACAGCACTGATACTGTCGCTTTAGGTCGGTCTTCTGTGAGAGGGTATTACTGCCCCAGTCCAGCCGGTCCGTTCGTACTAAAATTATCGTGGTTCTGCTACATAAAAATCTATTATCTAGTGTTTATTTCAAATATTTACTCGATCGTCACAGTGACCACGTTGGGCGTTGCTATTGGCATCTTCACCAATCTCAACGCCGCACGCAGTCACTGGAACGATTGAGTAAATATTTGAAATAAACACGCTAAGCTCTCATCAAGCTCCATGGTTATAGACTATTGTATACTACCTCAATAAGTATAAAACGCAGATTAGAACCACAACCCAATGGTTACCCAGGTCCCGTGTTCATAACGTGCTGGCATAAAAACAAACTGACACTTTACGCAACCAGAAAACGAGAAATCTATTCGAATTTATGTCTTATACGTAATTAATAAGGTTGTCTTTGAAACGTCACTAACATGTGACCTTTACAGGTGTACTCGTCACACTGACCACATAATCAGCCACCTTGCTAGCATTAAAAATTAAGTGACACCTTGTACAGCTAGAATTTCTACCTTATGTATACTGAATAAGGTTCCTTTTGTAGTGTAACTAACATTATAATGAGAAAACATTTTGTAGGTTCACTCATCTCACCACGACCACATAATCAACCACTCCATCCCAGAGACGACGTTCCGCTGTATCACGGTGGCGATTATTGCCGTGTCTCTGTTCGTGAGCGTGCTCATCCCCAACATCGAGCTGGTGCTGGGGCTCGTGGGGTCCACTATTGGGGTCCTCATCTGTGTGGTGTTCCCGGCGGCCTGTTTCGTTAACGTCACCTATAAGAATACTAATGAAAGGCTGCTAGCGAAGGTAAGTTTGCATTTACTAAGAAAATGTACTACTGACAATTTTATTAGCCAATATTATTATATATTTATTTATTAGATTAATAGAATTTAAATATGCTAAATACAAATATTTCATAGCTGGAGGCCTTATTTGTTCCTCGAACTTTTACTCGTATATGCCCCCCTCGGGCCGTCATCCCACCGGGGTTTACGGCGAGGTGGTGTGTCGGAATCGGACCGACTAAAACCACACGGTGTGCCACTCTGCGCCTGAGATAGAAGGGATCCGGGAACAGCTGTTATTACGACATCCAGTACTCGTATATGCCTAGCATGAGCTTAAAATTAAATTAGTCCATCCGAAGGTTGCCTGAAAGAAATTGCTATAGACAATAAGGCCGCCTTTTGTAAATCACAATTGTTGTTAGTTTATTGTTGTATAATGTTTGTAAGCCGTGGTGTACAAATAAAGTTATATCTATTATTAAATGGCCTTATTATTAAAAAGTTGAACTTTCTGCACTTCGTTTGGACAAAAACTTTTTAACATATTATTTCAATTTTATTCGTATTCTTAAATGCATACAATGATTTTTTTTTTACATGAACAATATACTCAACATAACTATTTTCTTTGACAAATATTATTAGATTTTCGAGCTAGAAAATGTGTGTACATTATAGATTAACAATGTTTAACTCCTGATTCGAAGTTACTAATTTCAAGTACTTTTTTTTCAGGGTATCTTAGTTTTAGGTCTTATAATAATGGTTTTGGGTACTTATGCGAACTTAGAAGCGGCTGGAGAAAACAGTAAAGTAGATCGATACGACGACAAGTACACACAGGAAAAAATTGATAAGATTGTCGAGGACTTCTTTGAAAAGCGGGACAAGGATGGTAAGTTTCTTCATTAGAGCAAAATTCTGCTTCAATTTCAGATGCTCCAACGGGAAAGTGCCTTTGACTTACAATCGACTGTATAATCAATATAGTTGTAGTTTCTTTTGGTAATTGTGGTAATAAAAAGTTGGTTATTGCGTCTGGTTTTGTAATGCACTAAATTCTATTTGTAATATCTTGGTCATATTGTTTTACTTATTTTAGTACTACTTTAAAAACTTTTCATTCGACTACGGCGAAGCTAAAAGGAAGGGTAATAGTTTTAGGAGTCTATGTATGTGTGTGTTCCACTGTATCACCTAAATTACTGAGACAATTTCAATGATTGAGGTATCAATAGGTTCGTAATAATAGCCTGGGTGACATAGGCTATATAAATTTTATCAAAAGTTTTTACGTAGACAGATTTTTTTTTTAATTTTATTGTTTCAGTAATTATCATAGACATAGATTTGTTATATGCATACAGAATGACCAGAAATTTTACTATATTTATTTTTTTAGGCGGGTACCCAAAACCAGAACCTATTGAGATCAAAAACAATATTCCTCTTAACAACAACGAAAACAAAGACTCTGAAATACAACCGCCTAACCCGGTACCGCCTGAATCTAATGAGAAATTAACTGCAAAGAAGCTGGAAGTACGCAACTTTGAAGAAAAGAAAGTCGAAACATTAACAGTTATGAAAGAAACGTTAAAGAAGAGCCCCCAAACACATCCAAAGAATCTTAAAAATAAATTGGGCGTTAAAACAAACGGAGTTGATATCAAACCTGAACCTGAAAAGTTGGCCGAAGTTAAACCACAGTCAAATGAAGAGAAGAATGACATGTTAAAACAACAAAAGCTTATTGAAACAATCAAACAACATGGCGAAGAACAGAAAGAATTGATGAAGGAACAAAAAGAAATTCTAGATGAAATAATTAAGACTAAAAAAGAGTTAGAGCAAAATAAAAATGGAGCAGATACGAATGAAGCTAAGAAAATTGCTATGGAAAGTATAAAACAGATTGCAAATATGGCTATACAAAGTATAGGAGGTGGTGTTTCTGAAAATCCTGTACAAATAGATGAAAAGAAAGAGGAACGCTTAGAAAAACTGACGAATGAGGCTGTACAAGAAATTGCTAAAAAAGCTGTAGAGACCATTGAGGCTATTAAGGAGATTAAAGAGAATCCTGCACCACCAAAAATAACTGATACCAGTAAACAAAATAGTGTTCCTGCAAAACTTAATAATGCTGGTGATGCTGTTAAAAGTAATCAAAATCCACAACAACCGATTAATTCGCTAAATGTTAATCCACCGATAAATTTGCAAAATGATCACCCTCAAATAAATTCCCAAGATAATGCCAAAAATATTAAACCACGCGCTGTCAACCCGACAAGTGAGCAACAGCAGGGCGCTGCACCTGTAAATGTTCAACGGGATACCCTTAATTCTCAAGATGTTCAACCGCAAGTGATGAATAATCCAAATATCCAACATCAAGTCGTCAACTCTCAAAATTTGAACAATCCTCAAAATTTGGCTAATATTGTTAATCCTCCGGTTTACGTCCCTCAAAACAATATACCACCTGCAAATGTAGAAAAAGACAAACCAATGAACTCGCAGCCTGGACAGACTCAAAATAATGCATCTATAAAACCTCAAATAAATAAAGAATCTAAAGCAGCTGATGAAGTAGCACAGTTATCTAAACTACAAAAACCTGCACAAACACAAAGTAAAGACACACTTCACTCACACTCTCCTGATGAACCACAGTCTTACAAGCAAGGCGAAGACGCACAAGTCAAAAACCCTGAAGCTAAAGTACACAAAGCGGTACCTTTACCAATAGCTATGAATGATTTATTATCCAGTAAGCAAATACAAGAGAAGGAAGCAGTTGGTCGTCAGTTGAATGAGGATATTCAAGTTAAAGCACCTCAAAAAGTTGAAACTAACGACAATGTGCAACCGAATGTTGTACGACAGAAAAGAGAAGTTGTAGATTGTACTCAGAAAGTTGAACTGGAACCCAAAGATAGGGAAATATGTAACACTCTTGTCGATCGACCAAAAGAAAAAGTTATAATGCCACCTGTTGATTTAAACGATATGTTACCCAAGAGCTTGGTTATGGATACCAATATGCTAAACATTGGTAGATCACTTAAAAGTTACGAAGAAAATGAAAAGTAATACAATAGAATCATTGTTGGTTTGCTTGTGTTAAAATGCATTTACAGCTGAAATTAATAATCAATCTAATGTCTTAAGATTGAAAATATGTACTATAAACATGTAATGTTTTAGTAAAAATAACTTACGAATTATCATCAATTTTTTTCTACGCTAATTTGTTACCGTAATTGTGTTGGATTGTTAATTAATTTCTTCCTTTAGTTGTTACGTTTGTGTTTAGTTGTACAATTACTTTGGAAAATGAATATAAAATTTTTGTGTCATGATGTTAGAATGTGGCCATATATGAATTTATATAGAGACAGTTTACGATGTCATTCGAGCTTTATTTGAGGATTATAAAAAGTATTATCGTAAAATTGTAATTATAAAATAATCAAATGTCGAAAGGGCGAATGTTTGAACGAACTGACGATAAGCAAAACGAATTTGGGTGAGAGATATTGTACGTAATCTCTTAAATGTTTAAATAATCACGATGAATGTTACAAATCTTTATTGTCATAGCCTTGGTCTCGTGTGATCTCATACTAAGGTACATTTATAATAATAATAATTTATAATTGTTAAGGCTAAACTTTGTATGAAATTTTGAATTTGTAAAAGTCTTTGCTCTTAAACGCATAAAGTTAAAAATGTGATGAATAACATTGACTGATTGTGTAATAAATAAAAATAATAAAAGTATTTTAAATATACTGCATTTTTTATTAGCTTAGTAAAAATTTTCTGAAAGTTAATTGTATCGTCTGTAACAGATAAAAGTACTGTATGCCTGTATCTAACGTCGTATTTGAAAAATTCTTTATTGCGTTTAACATTGCTATGGTTTGAGAAATTTTATAGATCATATAATTTAAATTTCATTCTCCTTTTACATATAATTTAAATTAGTGTCTGTGATTTAAGTTTTGTCTTTTCTAAAGTGCTTAGAGTTCTTTACACGATACTAAAACAAACAATTTTAAAATTTTTGTTAGTGTATCGTTTGTCCTCTGGAACCGCTAAACCAATGTTAGTGAAACTTTCACTAAGAAATAGAGCAGGTTACTGTGCAACATCTAGGCTACATTTTATCCCAGATTTCCCAAGGGATCGGGATTTACGCAGAAAACAACACGTTATTAAGGTACAAATTGAAATCCTACGCGAAATCACGGGTACAGCTAGCTAATTATAAAATTACGTCAACGACGTTTACTAAAGACTATAGTGCAAGTATATGTTTAGCAAGAGATGTCCCTGTATGCGGAGAAAAAGTGGTCTAGTATTTCAACGTTTGAAATTTCTTTTCGAAATCTGGAAAGTTTGGAAACGTAATTAAAAGAAAACATTTTTCTTAATTTTAATGTTTATTCCGATATTCAAAACAAAATTTAAAAAAAAGCCTTATAACTTCAACCATAAATATAAAAATAACTTAGGTTTCTGAATTATTTCTTCTTCGTATCCTTACTTTCATCTAGGGGTATTTTTTTGAACCTGAAAATAAAACGCATAAACTGTAAGTATATTGTGTACTACATCACTGCCTATTATACCTACCTGTAGGGCCAGGGTGGTATAATAGGCCAAGACCTTCTTCATCAACAGCCTTTTACAATCCACTGCTGGACATGGGTCTCTCCTTAGCAAGGAGGTTTTGGCCTACCATACCACGCCAGCCAGACGGGTTGGAATGGGGTTTGTTCCAAGTTTTCCTTCTCTTTGTAATGATGTTATCTTGTATACTTCGTTCCCTTAGTCGCCTTTTACGACACCCACGAGATGAATAGGGGTGGTAACACTGTGTATTCTTAATCCGTCACCACACGGACAAGGTGAGGACTTCGTCAGGAGAGGTTTATGTCCAACAGACCGTTGAAGGCTGTTAAGGTAGTCACTCTTTGTGATTATTCTGAAACGCTCCCAGTTTCAACATAGCGATTCCAGCAATAAACTGTACCAACTTATACATCGACATAGAACAATAGTTACCTCTTGCCAGTGTCGGACTTGGGTCCGCTAGCGTTGGAGGCGGTGGAGGAAGCTCGGCGTGTTCGTCGCGCCGGAGTACCTTCCACCTCCGGCGTGGCGGGGGACTCTACAGGGCTCGAGCTTGAAGGCTTCTGACAACAGTAAGTAACAACATACTTAGTAAGTTCACTTCTATCAAGATTGAATTTACCGAGGGAGTCGATAAACACTGAACAAAGATGACTATGAATGAATTAAAATGTCTATAGTAATTGTAACTTCACGTGTATTACACTCGGTAGTCTGATGTTAAGATAAACAAATTCTGTTTTATGGCGACTCGGACTGCTAATAAATATACTTAAATATTTTCAAATACATATTATAGATAATAACATGTATAAGTGGTACAAAAATGATCTTCATTAATGCAAAAGTGAGTCGATTTGTGTTATGTTTTTACGCTTTATATACTTTAATAGTCGTGAAAATTTCATCATCATCATGATCATCAACAGCCTTTAATAGCCCACTACTGGACATAGGCTTTTCCTTAAAAGGGAAGTTTTAGCCTAGTATGCCACGCTGGACAGGCGTGTTAGTATAGGTTTTTTTTAAAGTTTTCTCTCTCTTTGCAATAATTTTCTCTTGCGTAGTTAGCACTAGGTTTCCTTAATCGCCTCTTACGACAACTGTGGGATGAATAGGGGCAGTGACACTCCGTATTCTTAATCCATCATCACATGGTGAATTAAATTTTGTATATACATTATCGAAAGTATAGAAAAGTACGTAGAATACTTTCATTGGAAAGTTGTAATCTATGACAGGCCTGTTGGTCTAGTGGTTAGTGATCCTGACTGCTAAGCTGGAGGTCGTGGGTTCGATTCCCACCCAGGACAAATGTGTATTGACATAATCACTTATCTGTGTTTGGGTGTAATTTATCTATAATATGTATGTATTTTGTAATATATAAGTATTTTTATAAGCAGTCTGGTTACCATAGTACAGGCCCTGTCTAGTTTGTGATCAGACGGCCATGTATGAGGTGTATCTAAAATATTATTATTATAACATAGTATGGTGATGAATCCGGTGATTCAGATTAAGAATACAGATTGTCACCACCCATATTCTTCTCACGGGTGTAAGAGGCGACTAAGAGAACGAAATATGTAAGACATCACTACAAAAAGAAGGTGGAGGGACGAGGTATCATGTCCCTCCGACACAAAGGGAGGATCCTCGGACCAGGCGAGGTGATCATGCTTGGCGAGCTACGGCCCAACGGTTGATGTTGGGATGTTGTATATGTGCTAATTGCAACGCGAATCTCTATTTCGCGATACAGGATTAGTAGTTGCTTCGTAGTTCATTACATTCGTATGTTTCGTTTATACTCGGTTCGGTTTAGTTCGGTGTATCTTGGCTAGATGGCGCTGTTGTATATTTTTGTTTGTGCTGTAATGTGGAAATCGCCACAAAGGAAAACTTAAAACAACGCTATACCAACTCGTCTGGTCAGCGTGATATAGTAAGCGAAAACCTTTTTGCTAAGGAGAGGCCTACGTCCAGCAGTGGGCTGTTAAAGGCTGATGGTGATGATAGTACAAAGTGTGGACTTACATTGACGTCGGTACTGGTACGACGTCCCTTGGGCGTGTGGAGAGCTTCGCAAGCGCGATTGAACGACGCGCGACGACCTCGAGTCGCAGGAGAACTGGGACTGCCCACTGTAATTAAATAAACATTTGTACTTGAAAAAAAATATTGTTGGACATCAGTTCTTTGCCCTAGAATATTTTACCGTAAAGCTTTAGTATTATATTGTATATGTCAACTTTACGTACATTGTTAATAACAAATGAGTTATGATAGTCATAACTATTCATATCAAAAGCAACATAAATTAAAATTGAAGTTTGCCCACCAGACGACGTCTTCTCGCTGCTAATCGGTGCTTGAGTATGATTCCGCTGTTTGAATACATATGAATTATTTGATCTCAATTTGTACTAAAAATGTTGTCGACACAGTTAACACATATACTATGACTTAAATCAATAGGATATCAATATTATTGTTTATTTAATATATTATAATTATAAATTTAGTTTGTATATCTCAATTACCTATGTCTACAGAAACCCGTCTGTTAATTTTGGCTGCCTTTGGTGTGGATCTGCTTTCTGAAGCAGCTCGACCGAGGTGTGCTGGAATTATTATCACATTAATTTTAAAAAATATAATTACATTTCGGGCACATTTTTGGAGTGCTCGTCTAACGAGCAATAGAAGATCCTGCAAAAATTATTTGGTAAATTTTTTATTACCTTTAGTTTCAGTACGACGCACGCCCGTGTTTATGGCGATGAAACAGATCGTTATTACAGTTATCATGTCAATTTACACAAACTAGCTCTCGTGGGATTTTTATTCAGTTCAATTTTAATATAAATGTGTTTACAGTAATATAAAGCTTGCAAGACTAGCGAACAGAATAAAAAATTCAATGGTATTTAGCAGCAGTTCAGAATAACAGTACAAGTCAAATCAAGATATGGTTTTTAGGAAGCAATACTAATGTACTTACATCTCCGCTGTTTGCTGGCGTCTGAGGCAAGAGATTCAGGCGACAGGTCGTTCTGCAGCTCATCCAAATCCGGAGAACCTAATTATTAGCATTCAACAAGCAAGTCCAGTCATTAGAGCGCATGCAAGAATAATGAAGTAGTAGAAAATAAAATGTTTAATTCATGCTGTAAATCTGCAAATATTACATTTCTTTACATACATTTCTATATACATATTAGTCCTAGATTAAATAGGGGCGTTAAAATCTAAAGTGCCGATATTTTGCTACAATTGTTGTGAGAGCTTATGTAACACGACACGACGGTGACCGCGTTCGGTGTTATAATTGGTGAAAAATTCAGTGCTGGTCAATTGTAACGCCGAACGCGATCACAGTGATGATCGGTGATCGACGTGAAATAAACTCACACTAGTCCTAACCCTTCTAAAAATGACCAAGATGGAAGTGGAAGAGGATAGAGCGATAGTGCGTTACTGAAGCAAATTTGTTTAGTACCATACTATTTTCATGACGATGACGTCGATAAATCGCCATAAAACAATAAAAAAACCAATAAAAAATAAACTCAGATTTGGAGCCTTATATTATTACGTGAAAAAGGAAAATGAGGGAGAAACTGTAGCCGATTATAATGATTTAGAACAATTCTTGAACCGTTGCATGAAAAAAGATATAAAATCTATATTTGGTCATTCAATGCCTAAATAAATTGAAGCGCAAAAAATCGAAAAAAAAAGGAATTTTTTAGCTGAGAGTACCTACTATAAAATAATATGGTGCGTAACTAGACGTTAAATAACTACGTTGAGGTGAGAAGTTCAGCGAGTATGGTTTATAAGAGCAGGGTATAAAGGGACCATTCTCAATCCGTGTGGGGCCAATTACCTTCAAAGTCAGTCTTATTGAGCAAGCTGATCCGGTCCATCGGTTGCACGTCGAAGGCAGGAGTGGCGTCGCTGTCTTCGTCCTCGGAGGAGGCCGCCGGGCGCGAGGTGCGCGAGGCGCGCGAGGTGCGGGACGCGGTGCTGGCGCGGCGGCGCGGGGTGGGGGGTGCTTCCATACATGATTCTAGCATTGACTTCTGATTTCGCGTCAGTCTGCGGGACAGAGAATAAAATAGTTAAGCTTACTTTCACAAGTAATAAATGTCATTCAACGTTTCACTTTTGGTATTAATTATGTGATTACAAGGTTTTCTTTCTCCTTCCTCCTAATTATTATTAAATTACTAAGTTTTTTGTTCCTTTTTTAAATAAAGAGTGCATTTTGGGTTTGTGTGCCACAGACTAGTCAAACTTATAAATGCTTGCAATTTGTACAAAAGTTGCCGGTAAGAGATCGCCGTGAGCAATAATAATTGGTTGCCGCGACACAAGCCACGAGGTTAGTGCGGAAACCGTCGTTAAATGTAAATTGTAATTTGTTTTTAAGTATAAGTATAAATAAATAAATAAATAATATGACCGCCAATTGTGACGTTTACATAATTTGTAACTCATTTTTCTGGTGTTCCTATTGATATGTGACAATATAGATAAATAAATAAAAAAAAAGTTTAATAAAAAACAAATTTAAATTTTTTTTTCCTAGTGTGTAGTATATTTGGTAAAAAGGCATACTTATGAAAACCGCAAACTGGTTCTCTGATATCGAATGTCTTTGTCTTTTCCCTGTCTCTATGACTCAAGATTGACTAAAAGTTTTTGCTGTGGTAAGTCTGCCAGCTCTAAATTTATTATCTTACCACTACACATTACACTTACCTTCTTGAAGTGGAATATTCGTTTACGGCTTGACTAGTATCCACCTTCTCTTCTGTGGTAACTTCAGGTATCACAGACAACTCTGGCTTACTTGGAAGCACAGACTTCTTTCCTTTTCTGCTCTGTTTATCATCTTCACTCAATCGACTTTTGTTGGAAACAGCAGAACTCTCCGACGCTACACTTTCGTTATCATCTATATTTTTACTTCTAGCCCGAGTGGACCGTCTCTTGGGAGTTAACAACTCTTCTTTAGATTCGTCTAAGAGTTTTGAATCATCTTTTTCTGACATTTCTCTGGATACTCTTCTAGTTATGATTTTTCTGATTTCGGCGCTTGTTGGAGTTTTAGCTCTGCGTCTTGGAGTATCTACTCCTAAAGTTGTATCGTTCTCTGGCGTTTTTTGTTCTACATCAACCGATTTAGCTGAAGCGTTTGATTGTGTTCGTTTCCGGGCAGTGGGTGTTACTACATCTACTTCTGTTTCAGGTTCGACAGATTTATTTGATGACGTAGATCTGATGCGTTTACGAGACCGTGAAGGTTTCATTGTTTCTTTATCATGACCTATTTCCTCTTTTTCAGAACCTTCCTGCATTACATCTTTGGCAGAGGACTCTGGATTTATTTGTTCTTTTTCAGAAACTTCTACAGCCTTTTCCTCTGGAATTGTTTTTAAAACTTCTGAAACCTTTTCTTCCGGGTCCTTTGTTCCCTGAGAATGATCTTTTGTTTCTGCAATTATTTTAACTTCACCATCTACTGTCTCGTAAGACGCAACATCGGCACCTTCATTAGTTGTTTGAGGAAGACTAGTTATAGTAGCATCCTGTTTGGCAATTTCTGTAGGTAATGTATTTGTTGTATCAATAATATTCTTTTCACCCGATTCCTCCTTCCCTCCTACTGGTGACGTTGTTTTCTCATTTCTCGGTTCAGTAGGTACAGATACAACTTCTACTATCATTTTTTCAGATTCTATAAACAGATAAAATATGATTAAAACCATATCCATGCATAAAAGATTAGCCGTATTTTTGTTATCCATTAATTTTATCCAGATACTCGCCTAAGCTATTGCTTGAAGTAAATTTTTGAAACTACTAGAATTATCTTAATTGCTACTTAATTATAGAATTAATGACTCAAACTGAATAATGGGCTAAGATTTTTGAACGCTTCTATGAATTCTACAGATCATAAAAAACGTTAAAACAAATCTCACATAAAAAAAAATACTTTGCAAATGACACTATTCTATTTTAACTATTAATATTCGCTTTCGGTATCTATTGATATAACTGCAGCGACTTCTACATATAGCGCAATCAAAGATAAATTCGGTCATCTGTCTTCGGCAGATGACATTGCAATCAAAGACAAATTGCAATGTCATCTGCCGAAGACACAGAGCTACGGAGTAACTTTTCCAACATCAACCGTAGGGCCGCGGCCAGCCAGACATGTGGAAATTGCAACATAACAATATTATTTAAAAATATAGAAGCTTATTTAAACAGTTACCTTGTATTTTTGGTTCTTCTTGTGTTTCTTTTGGTTGCTCCTGTTCTTCTGCGCCAACATTTACTTTATCACTTTCATTAGAATAGTTTAACTTGATATCTGATTGATCGCATTCAATTCCAGAATTATCATCAGTCAGAAGAGAATAATTAGGTTGATTTGACGACTCAGCAGCGCATTCAGCGAGAGGTTGTGGAACATTTTCAGGCTGTACGACATCTGTGGTTGGGGCTTGTTCTTCTACTACTTCTACAGGACGTTCGTGTTTCGTTGTTTCATCGTTTGCTTTAGAATCTTTAGTTTCAGAAGATTGTTCGTCAATTTCAAGTCGGTCCGAACTTGAGTTAGATTCATCTGTGTCAATGATTGATATAATTTCTTCCTTTTCCTCATTTTCTTCGTCGGGTGATGATACCTGATGGCACAATTCAATATTATGTAAATGTATACTATTTATTGAAACTGGGTTACTTAAAATAATTATGTACATCTAGGCGATTTCGGCCACGGCGGGAAGTCTCAACGGAGACCAGCTAACTACGCAGATGTGACAGTGCACAAGGGTGAGCGTAACCACAGGTGCACTCTCTGTTCTCTCACTCTCACAATCCGATGGGACGGTTATCCGACATGGCTGTGGAGAGATTAGGTGCAGGACTAATGGCTTTACGTGCTCTCCGAGGCACGAGGGTTTAGACACAGCATCCAAACTCCGGGCTGTTATTAAAATTTCACTTATTGACCCGAACCCGAGACCTCTTGGAAAGCAGTCGCATACGCTAACCGCTAGACTATCGAAAACTTAAAATTATAGAAAGATTATGGAACCTTTAACATTAAATAATAAAAATACATAAAAACTAAGACTAGAGAGTAGTGAATATTTCTCGCAAACTATTGTATTCATGACAATGATATGAAATGTATACCATAATGAATGAATAGCGTAAAACTAATTTGAAGCAAATCGGAAAGTTAAATTTTAAAATAGTCAAACTTATCAAACGATTCTTACCTGTCCAGAACTTTCGCTTTCTTCGTCAGTTTCATCAACGACAATTTCCTCATCTTCTGATGTCTCCGATGCTGCATTCTCTTCATCAGACATATCACCTTCAATCTCATGGATTTCCCTTTCAATTTCTACTATTTGTTCTTTTTCCTTTTGTATAACAGCTGCAGAAGTAGAAAGTGCATCCTTTTTTTCTTGCTGAAGATCTAAATCACTGTCATTTGTGATCAAACTTGAACAATCCTGAATTTTAGAATCAGTTTTAGATGTTTCTGCTACACTACTTTGATCGCTCTGTAATACAGACTTTTCATAATCCGTTTGAATCGTATGAACAAAAGCAGCAAAAGGCTTTGATAGGTTTTCTTCTGGTTTGTTTCTTTCTTCTTGCATGCTAGAAGTTTCAGCGACGCTGCTTTCGTACGAATGCAAGACTGAGCGATTGAATTCAGTTTCATTCAAACTAAAAGCGGGCAAAGTTTGTAATGCACTAGATTCTTTATACACAATTTTCTCTTTTTGAACACTTTTGTACGTTTCTGAAGTTTCAGCTACACTACTTTCGACGCTATGGAGCACTGATTTCTCTATGCGAGTTTCTTGTAAATTTGTGAACGCAGGCAGAGGTATAAAGCCGAGTTCTACAGTACTCTTGTCAGATTTATCTACATTTTCGGATATAGTAGAATCAGTTGAACTTTGTAAGACTGATTTATTGACTATGGGTGATAAGGTAACATCCATTAGACTAGGAACTGGTTTCAGAGCTTTCATTGGAGTGCATTCTATAGAAACCTCTTCAGTATTTTCCATATCTGTCTCGATTTTTTCCACTTGCTTCGTTTTGGCGAAAGTATTTGCTTCTAAAACAAGACGCGATAAGGATTTTTTGCCGCGCGCTGAGCTCTCAACCTTTGATGCTATCAATTTTTCTGGTGTTTTAGAACGACTCCTATAATTCACAAAATATATCATTTAAAAATGTAGAAAAAAAAACAAAAATGTTTAATAAATTTCGATTAATTTGTTACCTTAGACTACGAGGGCTTGATTTAACGGGTTCTTGTACAATTTCTACTTCTGGAGTACGTGATCGGCTCCTTTCAAAAGAATAACACATAAAAATAAATAAACGTTTTTCGGACATTTTAGATATCTGATACACAACGCCATCTGGCTTCAAACTAAGCAGAACTTGTACTATGACAGCTAGATTGACTGATAGAATAGTTATATACTTTTTTTTCTAAATACGGGCATGTTATACTTAGACAACACCCAAACTCCGAAACAAGTGGTTATTATTCTTATTTGTTTCTATATCAAATGTATAATTGGACATTTTAAATAGTGATGATCTTACCTTAGACTTCGTCTACTACTTGGTGATGGTGATGAGTCAGCACTAGATACCTTGGTTGGTGATTCCGATATTACTTCCAGTTTAGGTGACTCGATCAAAGCTTTTTCAATGCGTTCAGGGGTGCGGGATCTGCTTCTGTTGAGTGTACATAGAATTTGAGTAAAGATAGATACAACAGACACTTTACTCAACATCTGTTGAGTGAAGACTCAACGAGCGGTAAACCATTTGTGAACCTTGATTTGCATGTGACTTTTGGGTTGCATGTCCCCTCGAGTTGTTCATATGTCACTCTTGAATTATATGTCCTCTCGAGTTCTTCATGTCACTCTTGAGTTGTATGTGACTCTTGAGTTGTATGTCCTCTCGAGTTTTATGCGAAAATTGGCCACTTACAGATGAGCCGTTTGCTTGTTTGTCTCCATATATCATTAAAAAATGTAATAATTTTCAGATGTGATAAAGGAAGAAAGGTAAGTTACGAAAACGAATGAGATGAAAAAGTTAGATAAAATGTGACAACATTTTTTTTAAGTCATTCTTTTTAATTTTCAAGGCAAACATTGATATTTAAGTTTATGAAGTCAGAAAACTAAAAACCATACCTTAGTTGTCTCGGAACGCTCATTGTGGTCTTCGCAGGGTGCGGTTCAGATTCTATCTCTTGCTTAGGCTGTTCAGGTATAGGTGCTAAAGGCGACTGACGAGGACTTAACTCTGGTGTACGTGATCTACTCCTGCAATACGTGAATTAAGTTCACTTTGATTTTTTTTCAGATCTAATATGTACTAACGAGCTCTGTTTAAATATATATTTCTTAAATTGTTCAACTTGGTTCTAAATCACACGACTGATTACTGTATTCTATTTTAATGTATATATTAATTCCATGTGTTTTGAAGAGTCGACTAAGGGAGCAAACTAAGCACAACAGCACTGGAAAGAGAAGAAAAATTGGACACACACTCTATACCAATCCAACTTCACAGCGTGATATAGTAGGCCAAAACCTCCTTTCTAAGAATAGGCATAAGTCCAGAAGTAAATTATTAAAAGCTGTTAATGATATTCAATAATATGTGTGCTTACCTAGTAGAACCCAAACCGCGCAAAACCGGCGAATCAACTCTCTCTGGTGTACCGTTCCGGCTTTTATTAACCAACGGGGTACTTTCCCCGATGACCCTAATACTCCGTCTCCCTTTAGGCGTCTTAGGTACTTCCATAGAGGTCTGTTTCACGTCTGTTACAGTAGTATCCTCTATCTCTGTCACACTTGGTGACTTTTCTTTTGTTTGACGTCGTTTGTCTCCTGAGTATCGCGGATTTACGAGGGTGATGGGTATATCGGCGATACTTTCTACTGAAGTGTTCGGGTCGTCTGATAAACTGCTGTTCATGGAAACTGATAGCGAGCGCCTGTGAGATCATAATTTAACGTTGTTTAATACATGTCAAAAGTAAACTTCATAAAATTTTAGGTAAATTGATAACATACATACTCAAGCATATAATTCATGAGAATAAAATGGTGTGTAATACGATTTATGGTTATTTTAAAGATACTTTGTGATCTAAGATATTTCCAGAGAAAACTATTTTAAACAAGTAAACAACAAACTATTTAGTATTAATAATAACTAAACAAATACATCTCACCCATGGTCTTATCCCAAACTAGTCACTATGGTCTAGACCATATATTTCATAGATAAATTATACCTTGACACAGAATAAATGATTAATTATGATTAGCACAATCACATAAACCTTTGTCCTAGGTGGGAATCGAACTCATAACTTCTGGTTTAGCAATCAGGACCACTAACCATTAGGTGAACAGGCCAGTTATGGAAATGGCCTTCAGCTCTGTGGCACCCTTAAAATCAGATAAGTTAGTTACCTGGCTCGAACATTGTCTTTCAGCGCCTTCCTAGACGCCATGGTCTCTTCTGTGGCCAATTTCTTGGGTGGTGACTCTAATGGATGACTTTCAGTCTAAAATTGTGAGAACATTCGTTTATTTATATTTTACTATACTTAGAGAAGCAAGAGGAAAGAGCAGAGAATCTGTGAGGCATAATAATTAATATAATTACAAAAATAAGACAGTACATCCGTGGTAATCGAGAGGGTAGCAAGTCAGAAATGGTGGTTTCAAAAATAGTCTCTGAAGTGCTTTTTGTTTCAATTTTAACTGCTTTTTGTCTAACAAGAAAATGTTTTTCTAATTTAGGTAGACTTATGGAACCTAGAAAGGACGAAAAATCGTTTGATGTACATTCATAGGCAGCAACATAAAAAAAAGGGTCACCAGTGACTTACTAGGTACAGAGTATGTTTATTGAAATAACATTCATAATGTCGCGAGTGATCTTTCTCTGTAATGAAACTGTCTCTTTGATAAATTGATTTTAAAGGAAAGTGAAGTAGCTAAGTGATTTTGATTAGGAATAATTTATTTTTCTATTTATTTAAACTTAAAAATAAATTATAAGCTTGAATTTAACTACGGTTTCGGATTAAAGGCAAGATTTTGCATGAATGAATGTAAAGGTCGCCGCTGTGAAGTCGCCACCGTCGTTTACAAATTAAGTGATTCATGTAAACAATTGTGTTTTAATTTAGAATTATCTTATTGTATTTATTTTGTTCTGAGCGTTTCTGTATTTGTACCAAATTGTTTTATTTGTCATTTAAGTCTTCGTTAAAAGTTAAAGGATACCTTTTATACACGTGTTAACTTTGTCAGTTTATCAAGCGAGTGAAACCGTAGGCGAAACCTAGTATAACATCATTCTATCACAAATCCAGGGATATTAGAACTTGTAAATACTAACCATAGGATGTGATGCTGTGGTAACGAAGCTATCAGTCGATACGTCCATTTCCTTCTCTACAGAAGCGGATCTTTCTCTCTCCTTGTCACTTGTGGTCACTCGGACTGGCGAGGTGGGTGTAGGCGATGGTCCCAGCTCGGTAGGAGTAGGTATCGTGAAACGTAGTTGCCTGTCATTTTAAAACAATAAAAGTTAAAAACTTTTTGAATTGATAATTTTGTTAATGTTTCAATTTGTAAGTTATATTACACTTAGCACATCACATTACTGTAAACTTGACTTAATTATTAGTTATTAATTTAGGAATATCGTGTAAATAATCTAAACCTGTTACTAATAATAGGTATAATAATAAATAACAGGATATTTACTTTACAACGATATTTTTAAATTTATACGACTCTTCAGATTAAACGTCTGCCGTCTAAAGTTGTTATCAAATGATATTATTTTAATTCCAGTTATTTTTAGAGAGTAAATAGAATTAAAAAATATGAGTATATACTTGTTGGCAGAGTCGCTGTAGTGTGTGTGGTTGCTGGCTGTCTCCAACAGCTCGTCTTCGCTGTCGTTCAAGTATCTAGAGTCTACCGGCGAAGCTGCGTCTCTCTCTGACGCCTCTGTTCTCCTTATCTGTCATAAGAGACAAAGTTTATATGTAAGAAACTGTATTCCTCCTTCCTTCCTTTTGGTATTTTGTTTTAAAATTTAAATGAGATAAAATGGCAGGTATAAAGTATAAAAATACTGTTTTAAGTTTACGAGTTCCGAGGTTACAAAATAAGATACAATACAACCTTTTTTTGGAATCGCCTAAAAAACGAAAAATCATATTTCAATAACAAACTCAACTGGAAGATAAATTCAACTTTTTTGTAGTTATGTCAAACATGCATTACTTTTTTAGTTTAGTAGTAGCGTCTGTTCCTTGTAATTATAATTTATATTTTGACAACTGTTTTGTTGTGTATTCTTGTTACATATGTACGCGTTGCCGCATTTTTAGACTCTCAGTGGAAGGAAGAGGGTTTCTGCTCCCTCAACTTCACTCATTCGGCGAAAAGCAATAAGAGAGCTACTTAACGTTGGTTTTCTGCTATCAATCCAGTCGGGCCTATGCCTAAACCTTACATAAAATAGTGAACTCACCTTAAGGATACTGTGTGGGGTCTCGGCACCTTGCCTGTCCGGGTACAGCTTGGGTCTAGGCGTGTGGACATCAGGCACGTCTAGTAACGCTGATAGCTGTTCACTAAGCTTGGTGCTGACTTTCACAGCACTGGCCCTGGGCGTGTTGGTCAGATCCAGTCGAGCACGCTTCGGGGGAGTCCCCTCCGGGCATAATTGTTGTGACGTCGATAATATGCTGAAATAATTTATTACCGTGAGAAAGATATACTACAGATGTACTAGAGATCTATCCGAGTAAGCAATACACCTTTTCTACCCTTGGACTATTTATACTGTTGACGGATGGTACTTGGTGGGACTTGTTACACATATTAAATTAAGTCACTTGTATTATTTCAAATATTTATTTAAAAAGTGATCGATTTTACCTCACGGCATTTTCAAAAGGTATTATAACAACCGATGTGTCTTAAACTAGATTTCCTATTATTGCTGACTCATATCAAGTGTGTCTTTTCAAAATGTACCCTAAATTTTACCATCTTATTCCTAAAGTGCCCAGTTGACTGCAATAGGCGTACTCCCTAGTATGTGAGAGGTATTAAAATTGCAGTCGGCAAAATGTAATCGTTTAATACACCACTCCTCTTTATCCCTTCATTCCCTATTTTGTCTATTTTCTAAATCTAAATGTAGTTTTTACCTTCGAGTCCTGTTCAGCTTGGGTGTGCAAATGAACGGCGTTTCTTCGATATTGAGCGCGCGCTTGATGCCGCGACGCGTCTTCGGTTTGTTAATCCACGTCTCACTTGCATTCTCTATGGTGTCCTTGAAGTAAAACAGAAATAGTTCAGTACACCGTAAATAATAAATATATTAAAAAAGAAATTAATTACACAAATGTTACCGTTTTTGACTGCATCATGGCTGCAAATTCAAAACTACAAATTGAAATCTAACTACGCTACAAAATTTATACGAATTAAAAACTTTTTCCTTTTAAAATTAGTAATGAGGTCCATGTGATATCTATTATTTAGTAAAGACAGTTTGTTTGCACTTAATTCAGTTTGTTATTCACAAAATTTAAAATATTCTTCAGAACACACGATATTCACAGCACTTTCGAAACACAAACATAGCACATCTCGCAAACACTATCGTCTAACCCGAGATGAATCTCATTAATCAGTATCTTGGTTCTAATAAAGGTCACCAATGCACTTCCCCAAATGAATATAGAATATATACACAACAGCTTATTATCCTTCTATCAAATAACCTCTTTATTACTCTTTATACACGTGTAACCAACGACATAGATATTCAGTAAAAATAGTTTTAAAAAATGTAGCACAACACCCAAAATGAGGGCGTATCTATGGCGTTTATGTAAATAGTTTGATATTAAAATGTTTCCTATGTAATTAGGTTATCGTAAATAGTTTATGAGCTAGCTGAATAAAATGTTTTGTTTAGCGAAAGCTATTCGCGTTCGTGAATCTAGAAAGTAAAATTAGATTCGTTGGAATGAACTGGTTGTGTATAAAAAAATATTTATTACGTGTAGATTCGACGACCTCTCTAGCACGTAGAGTATACGTTTGAAGATTTAGTTGTTTTCTATGCTCAGACAGTGTAAATAAAGTTAATTTCATTAACGTATTTATTTATACATACTTTATATATTTATTTGAGTCTGTCTATTCGTGTATTACAACCTATTTAAATTAAGATTCATTTGTCTCGATACTGAATTGTCTCGGTACATCTTCAAGTGAAGGGGTTTCTTTCTAACCTGCCCCCGGCTGTGTTAGTCTACAAACGTTTTAGAAATCTAGAAACTACATATGAATGACGTCCCTTAATGCTGAATCACGTGGTCGAAACAAAATATTAACCCAATATACAAGAGAAAAGAGATGTTAGCGATTGTAGAAAGAGAATGGAAGCGAAGCACTTGCAATTTGGTTAATAAGGGGCTGTTTTTAGCAAATTCGACTACTTAATATTGAATTAACATTCGTGTTGTCTACAAGGAAAAAGTTCTTAATGAAAAAGCGCAGAAAGTTAACATTTTTAGACAATAAGTAATAAATTTCAAAATATTAATGAAGTTTATATATTATACAAAGACGAGAAAAACTATAAACATATATTCTATTTGAACATAGGTGGTTCTTTTTAATTAAAATGGACTTACTTGTATAAATGATGATTTGTAGGTGAAGGTCTTTTTCGGTGATTTAGGTTTCACGTACATTGACATCGGTCTTGGTATAACAACTGAAAAAGAAAATACCAGTGAAATTGTGAAATTTAATCAGTTAAATAACTTTGTGGTAAAGATACGTTGTTGTGACTTTTGCTCGTGGTTCCGCTGGTATTCATATGAATTTTGTCGACCATGACTGTCTTACTCGAGAACAGAAATTTTCTTTACGAAAATATTCAAAATTTCTTGAAAATTAAGTTTAAATTTACTAATAAAATCAATACTGCGTTTTTCTTATCTTAGGACCTTGAGTATGCTCTCGCTGTTTTTTTGCCAAAAAAATATTTAAAATATAACGCTTACAATCACTTTACTCAAAGTATTGACCATCATTAAAGACCACTTTCATCACACTCATCTTTCTGGCAGTAATAGAATCCGCCGTCGAAAAAACGGTTCATCTTTTGACGCAGTCCATAAATTGACCCATTTTCCGGTTTCTTCTAAAGAATGGAAGCGTTGCTCACTCAAACTAATCGTCATCGACCGAAACAAATAGCAATCGGAGGGGGCTATGTCCGGTGAATACGGTGGGTGGGGTAGGACTTCCTATTGAAGCGTTTCCAGGTAAGCTTTGACTGGTTTTGCCACATGTAGATGCTACATACCATTGTCGTGTCTCTGTTCGTATAGTTGTCACTTTTCTTTTAGAGCTTGACTCAAATGCATCAACTGAAGTGCATAGCGAGCTCTCATGATAGTTTCATTAGGTTTAAGCAGCTCAAACCAAATTACACCCTGCTAAACCCACCAAATGCAGAGTAGAAACTTCGAATCGTGGATATTTAGTTTTGGGGATAATGTTGATGTGTAACCGGGCATACCCCATGATTTTTACGCTTTGGATTGTCGTAGCGAATCTACTTTTCATCTCCAGTGATAATCGTGTACAGAAAATATTTTCTTTTTTGCCGTTGAAGTAGCAATTGACACATGAGAAAACGTCAACTCTCGGTTCCAATTCATACGGTACCCAATGTTCTTGCTTTTGGATCATTCCTAACGTTTTTAAACGTTTTGTAACTGTTGAAGCATCTACTTGCAATGTTTCAATTAAGATCAGATTTCTTTTGAACAAAGCAGCGTAATGAAATTCACTGCAAAAACACTTTATTTGGCACAAAAGTAGACATTTTCACAATAGTTAAATAAACACACGGTCGACACTGTGGTAAACTATATTTACTAGAATTTGAGGTTACACATAGCACTACTTAGTTGATGCGTGACCGTACGAAATTCCATGCACAGAGTGCAGTTACGACATTTTTTTAAGAAGCAGCGAGTACTTATCAAAGGTCCTAATAGTATAAGTGATAGCGAGTTACCGGATTTACCATTGATGAGTGATTACTGCCTCCCATGGCCATCTCCCACTTAAGAGTCAACCCCCCCATAATCAGGTGAAGAGGGTAGGTAGAGGTAAGTTCACTCGTGCGGTAAAAAACAACGAAAGAATAGCTTAACACCGGTTTAGTATATATATACGGCAGTACCATGGTCGACGGAGCGGAGTTCGGCGGCGTGGCCGGCCACGGCGGCGCTGATGGGCGCCAGCGCGGCGCACAGCGCCTCCACCAGCGCGTCGCGCGCGCCCGCGCGCTCCTGCGGCTCCAGCAGCGACTCGTACGACGTCGACACGTCTTTGCCCCTGGGCTTATTGTGCTTCAGCTTGTTGTTGTATCGTTCTGCTTCCAAATATCTGCCGGCGAACGACACGATACCTTAAATATAGTACAGTGCGATGCGGTGTTCTTAAAATTTCGATAATACAGGGTGGGCCAAAAATTCGTTAACGTTTGAATCTAACATCGCAAACGAAAGCCGCGCGGGGCGCGAGGAGGGGTCTGACCGCTAGCTCGTTTCTCGGAAGTTTTTTCGCAATGGATCGCTTAACGGGGCAGTGCAGTGCGCAGTGCACTCACTATGTGTAACAATTTTATTTAAACAACAATTCGCTTATTATTGTGAGACGCTTATTTCGTGTTGAATACGATTTACACGACTTAAATCAGTGCCCGAGCGCTACTTTAATAAAGAAGTTGATGAAGAAGTTCGAAGAGACGAGATCTGCGCTAAATGTGAAGCAAACTGAAGGTTCACGGACTTTTCAGATCCAAAAAAAACGTGCAGCAAGTTTTCGCTTCTGTTCAACGTAATCCAGATTTATCGACGCGTAAACGCTCGGCTGAATTAGAGTTATCCAGCACATCATTACGCCGCATTTTGAAATATACACACATATAAAATCCAGTTAGTGCAGGAATTAAAACCTAATGATTCAAATTTGCGCAAGTCGTATGCCGAAACAATGTTAGAACGATTAAGTAATTTTGACAACATCTTATTTTCTGACGAAGCCCATTTTCACCTGAACGGACATGTAAAGAAACTGAATTGCAGGTATTGGACTAATTAAAATCATAAAACTAAACAGGAGAGGCCACTTCATTCGCCCAAAGTAACTTTATCCCCTGCAATTTTAGAAAAAGGAATCATTGGACCCTACTTTTTCGAAGATTCTCGCGGCCGTTCAGTTACTGTTAATTCTGCTAATATGTGAAAATGTTACGGAAGTTCTTGGGATCGATGCTACTGGAATTTGCTTTCTACAATCGTAACACATGGTTTCAACAAGATGCCACTTATCACACATCCAATGAGTCCCTGCCGCTGGTCAAAGGCATGTGTCCGGATAAGCTGATTTCCAGACGAGGCGACATTGCATGGCCACCCAGAAGTCCAAATATATCCCCAGCAGATTTCTTTTTATGGACTTATTTGAAAAATCGTGTCCCCAGTAATAAACCAAATACACAAAGTCAACTAAAAGAAAAAATCAGCGAAGAGATGTCGGCGATCTCGCGGTATATTTGCCGATGAGTATTCCAAAATCATTCTTCATCTACCTTCGCGGTGTAAACATCATTAATACTGTGTCCACAAGAAATATATAAAAGTGAGTGCTAAAAGTGAGACTTTAGTGATGAAAATTACATTAAAAGTAAATTCAGACATTAATCTTTATAATTCTGGTGTTATTATAGACAAAGTGACATTTTATTGTGGATAAATTACGAAATATAAATGGGATTTTTAAAGTTCTGCAAGCCTACGCAGTGATTGTACGCCTGTTTCAACGGAACGCGTAAGCGACGCTATACTTAGTCTGGCCATAAATACTGTTACACTTAATTATAAAAAAATATTACATTTGAATTTCGAATCTGTCATTTTTATACGATTGTTCATTGTGTTTTCTCATTTTGGCGCCAATACATTGTAAAATATTTTGCGATATTAAAATGGTGTGGGGTGATAAAGAGAACCGAATCGCTGTGATAGCATTACACAAAGTAGGTATGGAGCCAAATGCAATTTTTAAAACTCTCCATACACTTGGTATTAGTAAAATGTTTGTGTACCGGGCTATTAATAGGTACAATGAGACCTCCTCTGTTTGTGACAGAAAAAGATCTGGCCGTCCACGTAGTGTTCGTACGAAAAAGGTGGTCAAAGCAGTAAGGGAAAGAATTCGAAGAAATCCTGTCCGAAAGCAAAAGATTTTATCTCGGGAAATGAAGATAGCACCTAGAACCATGTCGCGTATTTTAAAAGATGACTTAGGACTTGCAGCCTATAAGAGACGCACTGGCCATTTCTTAACTGATAATTTAAAGAAGAATAGGGTGGTAAAATCGAAACAACTACTGAAGCGGTACGCAAAGGGAGGTCACAGAAAAATTTTGTTTACGGATGAGAAAATTTTTACAATTGAGCAACATTTTAACAAACAAAATGACCGTATTTATGCTCAAAGCTCTAAGGAAGCTTCCCAATTAGTCGACAGAGTGCAACGTGGACATTATCCGACTTCAGTGATGGTTTGGTGGGGTGTTAGCTATGAAGGAGTGACTGAGCCATATTTTTGTGAAAAAGGTATCAAAACATCGGCACAAGTGTATCAAGATACCATTCTTGAGAAGGTAGTTAAGCCCCTTAACATCACCATGTTCAATAACCAAGTATGGTCCTTCCAGCAAGACTCGGCGCCGGGTCATAAAGCTCGGTCCACGCAGTCTTGGTTGGAATCGAACGTTTCGGACTTCATCAGAGCTGAAGACTGGCCGTCGTCTAGTCCCGATCTTAATCCGCTGGATTATGATTTGTGGTCAGTTTTAGAGAGTACAGCTTGCTCTAAACGCCATGATAATTTGGAGTCCCTAAAACAATCTATACGATTGGCAGTGAAGAATTTTCCCATGGAAAGAGTGCGTGCTTCTATTGATAACTGGCCTCATCGTTTAAAGGACTGTATTGCAGCCAATGGAGACCACTTCGAATAAGCTTTTTATATTTTTAATTGTTTTATATTTATGTATTAAACTGACACACTGTAAAAGTAATAAATGTTATTTGCAGTTAACAATTTTCTTTTTTCTTTATTACAATATTTATGGCAAGACTAGGTATGCACGGCGCTTACGCTCTTATTCTCGCGAGGATTTGCACTTGGAATCTGTGGCACGGTTCTTTTGAATTTTTTAAATATCAAACTGCTGAGTGTTTTGTGGTTGCACCTACCGCGTTCTTATCGCTGTATATTATTGCGCGGGTATTAAAAGCATGGCTCCCACAATTAATACTTGCGCTGGCTGTAGCAAAACTATTAAAACTAAAGAATACCTAAAGTGCCTTGCATGTAATCGCAGATATGACTTAGAGTGCGCCAACATTACACCTAAAAAGTTTACCCGTATGGATCTGGAGCAGAAAGGTTCGTGGAATTGCCCTGAATGCCGATGCAAGCAGCCGAAAACTGGTAATATTGATACACCTATCCGATGTTCTTCGAACCTACCCACATCATCTTCGCCCGAATCAAGTAATGTCACACTACGAACGAAACCGAGTCACGGTCATTCAGATATTATAGACAAAACACAGATTTATATTACAGAAGATAAACTACGTTCGATATTGAAACAAGAAATGTCGGCAATCATCAATTCAAGTATTAACGGCATTATAGCTGACCAATTAAGGACCATCAAAGAACAAATTTCGGAGTTTCAAGACTCCATGTCTTTCTTTAACAAACAGTTTGAAGATCTCAAAATCAAAATAGAGGAAAAATCTACTACCATAGGTGAGCTGCAAAAAGAAAATTGTGAATTAAAGGCTACCGTGAGGGATCTCTCGGACAGATTGAGCTCAATAGATCAAAATATGCGTGAGGGCAACGTTGAAATTGTTGGCGTTCCAGAATTTAAACATGAAAACCTAGTTAACACGGTACTGCAACTGGTAAAGACCGTTGATGGCCCGATAAACGATGATGACATTTTACACGCAACCAGAGTCGCTAAGATAAACAGGCAAAGTGACAAGCCTCGTACTATTGTGGTGAAGCTCCGCAGTGCACGGAAACGTGACATTTTTCTTGCGGCTGTCTCCAAATTTAATAGGAAAAACGTCAAAGACAAGCTGAGCTCACAGCATTTAGGATTAGGCGGACCAAAGGTTCCGATATTCGTTGCAGAGCATTTGACACCAGCTAACAAATCTCTGCACGCGGCCGCACGTAAAAGAGTTAAGGAACTATCATACAAATTTATTTGGGTGAGAAATGGCAGAATATTTGTTCGTAAGAATGAAACAAGCCAAGCGATCTTAATTCGCAACATTGATGGCCTGAGTTTGATTGTCTAGTTTCTTTATTTTATTTTTATTTTTTATTTTTCTTATATTCGAGTGTGGTTAACGTGCTGGCAGGAACATATGTGATGATGCTCGATATTTATTATAAGAATGTTCGAGGTATTCGGACTAAGACTGGGACTACACACACACACACAGAACAAACAACCAAAACAATATATGTATCTCAGAAGGATGTTTTTGAAGCCTGCGCTGTATTCTATGTCTATCACATTAATATAGTAAAGACAACAAGGTGCAACATAAAACATACTAAACTTTCTAATGGCCAACATAAATAATAATATTTCTGATCAAATAGACAATCTAAACGTGGCAACCTCATATCAATGTGACATAGATGTATGTAACTCAATCGTCATGAAACGCCCTGGTTCACTTAAAATAATAACACAAAATATTCGAAGTATATACAGAAACTTTGATAATTTTCAAGTTCAAATTGCTAGACTGACGTGTGATATAGATGTAATGGTTATGACAGAATGTTGGCTCGATGATAAGAAGCCAATCCCGATTTTAGAAAATTATGTATCTTTTTCTACAAAAAAGCGTTTCAATCAGAACGACGGCATCGTGATATATGTAAGAAATCATATTCCATGCACCATAGAAGAACCAAATTCAATGGGAGGTAGTTTTCTTCTATTAAAAATTGGGGAAGATTTTTGTATACTGGCAGTCTACAGATCACCATCGATATATTATATTGATCAATTTCTTAGTACAATAGAAAACATAATAAACAATACAAGAACGAAAAATGTTATTCTGATTGGAGACTTCAATATCGACATTAAACCAAATAATAACGATCGAAACAGTACATCTTACTTAAATTTAACCGCAGAGCTGGGATTCCTCCCGGGACATACCTACCCAACAAGAATGCAAAACTGTCTCGACCACGTCATGCTCAAGGTATCTACTAGTGCAACAGTTATTGTGACGGACTCCACAGTTACCGACCACGCTTCGGTTCTCGTATGCGTAAAGGATATTCAGTACAGAAATAAAGGTCACAGAACTGTAACAAAAGTGGACTTCGAAGCCACCATTAAAGAAATAAAAAATTATGACTTCTCTTTTATAACGGATGGCTTGAATGTCAACCACACCGCAGATCGGTTGGTTGACTATCTGACGTCTGTCATCTCAAAACACTCAAGAGTAAGTACAGTACCTAATCGCAAAATGATTCTTAAGCCTTGGCTCACACCAGGTCTTCTACGGTGTATCCGACAAAGAGATAAACTCTATAAAAAATCTCAGAGGGACCCTAACAATACTCTACACGCGCTAGTATATAAAAGATACCGCAATCACTGTACTTTATTACTCCGGAAGCTGAAACAAAATTATGAGAAAAATGCGTTAAGACAATCAAAAGATACTAAAGAAACATGGAATATAATAAAGTCCATCACAAACAAAACTGAACAAAAACTATCAGCTTCTAAACTCTTACTCAACACAACTGACTGCACGCTTGCTGTGAAACAAATAAATGACTATTTTGCTTGTATGGGTAAGCAACTGGCTGAGAACATAGCCCAAAATCAGAGCCCCGAACCTGCACCATATCTATCAGAAACACCATCTGCACTTAACTCCATACTTCTTCCTCCACCTGACGAAGCAGAAATAAAATCTCTGATTATTAATCTACGAAGTAACTGTGCCACCGGATGGGATTATATTTCCGTAAAATTCCTAAAATTAGCTGCGACAGTACTGGTACCACCACTTACAAAACTCATTGAAATCTGTTTTGAACAGGGGATTTTCCCTAGTGTCTTCAAAAAATCTATTATTACACCAGTTCACAAGAGTGGGAGTCAGGAAGACATGAAGAACTATAGACCTATCTCCGTTCTACCGGCCTTATCAAAAATACTGGAGAAGGCACTAAGCAATAGACTCACAAAATATTTGGAACATAATGAGCTACTCTCAAAGGCACAATTTGGCTTTAGGTCGCGGAGGAGCACTGAAGATGCGGTTAATCAACTAGTGGCATATATTACGGGAAAAGTTGATACGAAACAAAAATGCCTGGGGGTTTTCCTAGATCTAGCGAAGGCTTTTGACACGGTCTGTATTCCCACTCTAGTGAGAAAGATGGAGCACATTGGGATTCGAGGGAAACCGCTTGACATCTTCACGGATTTTCTCATGAACCGAACACAGAGGGTCAAGATAGACGAAGCAGTCAGTCAAGAAACAGAAATAACGTACGGCGTGCCGCAGGGCAGTTGCCTATCTCCGAGCCTCTTTCTGATCTATGTAAATGATCTGTGCGAGCAGTCTCTCCACATGGGTAAAATATTTAGCTACGCGGATGATACTGCTGTCATATTTCATGGGAGAACCTGGGAGGAGGTGACAATAAATGCTGAACTCGGACTCCAGAGAATACATTATTGGTTGTCAAAGAACTTGCTCACCCTTAACTTATCAAAGACCTCATACGTGCAGTTCACTTTCGCCAACATTAAGCCTCCCGAAATAACACTCAGAGTACACACATGCAAGCCTCCATACAATTTTAACAGCTGTTGTCCATGTCCTTCGCTAGCCGAAAAAGACACAGTTAGATATTTGGGAGTTGTACTAGACGCAAACTTGAACTGGCGATCACATATTGAACAAACCACGTCACGGGTTCGAAAGCTTATATGGGTATTTGGGAGACTCCGGCAGGTGGCGGACTTTGAACTGCTTCGATTGATATATGTTTCCTTAGCACAATCGATCATTAGTTACTGCATAACGATATGGGGGGGTGCCTGCAAAACTTACATGATCCATCTAGAAAAAGCCCAAAGATCGCTACTTAAGGTTATGACTTTTAAACCATACAGATTTCCAACAAAATCACTGTACAAAGAGTGCGAACTACTAACAGTAAGACAATTATATGTCCTTAATTTAACAATTGCACAGCATAAGATCACACCAATAAATTACGAAAACAGGAATAAGCGTACTATTACAAACGTTCGTCAACCTTTAAAATGTAGAACTGCACAAGCAAGACGACAACACTTACATCAAGCTACACGTATCTATAACAAAATAAACAAAACCTTGCTCATTAACTCATTGGTCACTTACGAAGTCAAAGTCAAAACAAAATTATGGTTACTTACACAAGATTACGCACAAACCGAAACCTTACTACAGTGAAAACACACACACACACACACACACATACACTCACACACACACACATACACACACATCCACACACATATACATACTCACACACGCACACACACACATTTGCATACTCCCACACACACTTTTAAATGTATTTTTATTGTATAGTTTGAAATAACAAAAGGGGTGAAGACACTGTCTCCTGTAACACAGGTTGTTACCTACCACAGGAAACAGAGTACCATTGTATCTCAATAATGCTTATACCAATAAAAGAAATTATTATTATTATTATTATTATTATTAAAATTTCGGTGCTCGCTTAGAAGAGTGCAAACTTCGAAACGGTGGTCATTTACACGATGTAATTTTTAAAAACTAAATTTCAACTAATCAGCTTTTTTGTAAATAAACAATTTTTATAATATATTAAATGATTTTTTTTAATCCAATTTTTCAAATGTTATCTAATTCGTGGCATACCTTGTATTATTGTTACGTATCATAAATCGATGTAAGTACGGCGAAAATATTATTTTCAATTCGAAATATATAGATTAGAGATGTTTTATTACCTGTTTTACATTTGTAGCCTACATATAAAATAACTTTCAGTACTCAGAACGATTAACTTATGTTTAATTGCATCTAAATTAAATACACCATATAGGTATTCAAGAGCGAAACCACTGAAATACATTTAACTGATTAACATCAATGCTTACCGATTATTCTGTAAATAGTACATGACTAATATATCCGAGGTATTAGCGTCATTGCAATCTTCTAAATATTTTATGAACACCTCCTCTTCGAACGGCAACAATGTCACTTGTAATATTTTTGCGAGATTTCCCGTATTACGACAACCTAAAAAGAACAAAAATAGTTTTATAACTGTACAATATTATGTTTTAACCATTGTCCAACTGACTTCACTGTGATGTCATGATATCACGTGACGACATGACATCACAATGCAATTACTCACTATTTCACGCTCAATACTTCACGTCAAGTCACTTCTTGACTATGATAAAAATGCTTATTTTATGCGATTCGCTTTAAATATCTTTGATCATTTTCGACATTGAGAAAAACTAACTAATGACGAACTTTATCCATCATTATCGACAGGCTTTAACAGTCCACTGTTGGACATAAGCTTCACCTTAGAAACGAGATTTTGGCGTACAACCACGCTTGCCAGACGGATTAATGTGACGTTTGTTTGAAATTTTCCTTTTTATGCAGTGCTATTGTCAATCCATCTATGTACGAAAATTGAAAAAAGCCTTCACGATCAATAAAAATAATTAAATAGCAATCATGAGGCTTTTGTTTAGTTATATACGTCTTTTGGCTGAGACGATGTGATTAATTCTGATTGATTAAACTTATTTCACTGACATATCAAGATATTAATAAAAAATGATTTAATAGCTAAGATCGATTTTTTTTCAAAGACAAAGCCACGCTAGGAATAAATGCTGTATCGTGGGTGACTTTACCAACATACAAGAAACGAACACAAAGAACTCAGAACAACAATTTGTGGATTACACAAAGTGTTTATGTACCCCATGTGGGGTTTGAACCTGTAGGTTCTTGTGGGTGGCTGTGGCAGTCAGCGCAGAAGATCTTCGTGGCACTAGGCCAACCAATGAATTACAATAATCCTATAAAATTAGTGATACATACCTTTATAAAAGAAATTTAGTAATTGTGTTTTGTCTTCCACATTAGCCGCATTTTGTACACATATCCTTATGACATCTAACGCTTCAAACACCAGTCCTCTGGCCAAGTATAGGTTACAACATGGCTGCCAGTCTTCTAATTTATCGTGGTCGTTCACCCTTTAATAATGATTGTTATTTAACAACAGCTAATCAGTATGAAATGAGTAATTGCGTATTTTAACTCACTTTAGGTCGAAATTCTTTTGAAATCGTATACCTTTAAACGGTAAAATGGATTTAGCAATTATTTTTCTTAAAAGTTTTAAATTTTTCGAAGAAGGTTTAAACAAGTATAGAAATCACCAAGAAAATAATGGTGATTGATAGTGATAATGGTAACGATCGAGTAGAAGTGAAATAAACTCACTGTAGGTCTTCTTAATACATTTATCATTATTTATGCAGAGTAAGCATTAACAAATGTGTCCTCTGTGAAGTTAGCAACAGAAGAGAAAGTAAGTATATAAGTGAAAGGTACCTCATGGCAGAGAGGGCTGCCTCCCCCTGCTTGGCGCGAGGGGGCAGTAGAGGGGCGGGTTTCCGCACGTGCAGGTACTGCAGCGCGGCCTGCGTCTTCTGCTGCGCCAGCAGCGCCGACAGCACCACGCCGTGCTGCCACTCCGACAGCGTGTTGCCTGTCAGGCATTGCAACTGGTCCAGCGCGAACTGCCAAAGTATCGTGGTACTACACTCTCACCGCACGCATACTCGTAAATAATTATAATATCACACATCCTACACGGCCCTCTAATCCTGAATTAAGCAGAGCCTATGATAAAAGAAACTACCAATAGACATACCTACATATTTATATGTATGTAACTACGTAGTACTACTGTAAAAACCGGCACTACAGTAAATTCGAATATTTTCCACTAAGACCTTAGATTTACCGACTCTTAATTATAAAAGTCCGAGCCGTTCTATGATCATCGTTTATTTCGAACTTTTACAGTCATCTGGTAAATCTTCGGATTTGCTTCAAAGACACGGGCAATTTTGAAATAACCACGCCGCAAGAACATTGATATTAAATCATATTGAATCTCTATTGTTGTTGTTTAATTATTTGGGTTAAATGAGTTTTAAGCGGATTGCTTTATTTCCAAAACCAACAGTCACTGGTAAAACCGAGCGTGCACTACATTTTAATAGTAAAAATGCGATAAATTCTCCATTTTTATAAATTCTTACATTTACCAACTCGTGTTGGCATATCTTAAGACTTACTGGTGAAATCTAAGATTAACCAGTGTTCGGACTTTTACAGGAACCTGTATATTTTTTGATATATTAAATGTTTATAGTCATTACACAATTATTTATCCAGTGGGGTTCGAACGCGTGACTAGAAACTAACAGGTCAGTCAAACAAAACAAAAAAAGGGCGGCGAAGTCTGAATAAGAACTAAACTAGTAAGTTCAAAGTTCTAAAACCAATTTGATGTTGATAAGATACGGTATATAACATCATACTAAGGATATGTAATGTAACGTCACAAACTATCTATTTATTATTGATGATAAGATCAATATTTGTGTTAGCTACCTCGTTGGACTAGCGGTTAGCGTATGAGACTGCCGATCTAGAGGTCTCGGGTTCGATTCCAGGGTCTGATCAAAAAGTGTTAATAAGTTTATTTGGTTACAGAAATATGAATTTGAGTCTTAACTCTTGGTGAGCAAGTAAAACTGTCTGTCTTTCGCCTGATCTCTTCCCAGTCGTGTCGGATAAGCGTCCCATCGGATTGCGAGAGTGAGGAAACAGAGAATGCACCTGTGTTAGCGCACACAATTGTAAACTATATTATCTCCTGCGTAATATATGATTTCCGTTGGGACTGTCCGCTATGGTTGAAATCGGTTAGGAGTACATCATGATCATCATCATGCGTAATCCTTACTTCCTTACACTTCCTTATCCTCAATCTTAAATACTATAAAATAATATAACAATATAGCCCGTATATTAATTTAGACGTACATCAAAGTCCCTGTGGTCGAGGTGCCAAAACGCCTGCGTCGCTTTGATTGCCGTGTTGCTCAGACCAAACATGGTTGGAAACTGCATCAGTCTTCGAATCACAGCCTCGTACCTGAGGATCATAAAAATGGATTAATATTAAGAATTTTTGCAGTATATATTCATCGACAGCCTTTAACAATCCACTGCTGGATATAGGCCTCTCCTTAGCAAGGAGGTTTTGACCTACTATACCACGCTGGTCAGACGGGTTGGTACTCTTTGGAGTGCTGTTGTCTTACGTAGTTTGCTACCTTAATCGCCTCTTATGACATTCGCGGGATTGTATATTGACAGCCGGCATTCTTAATCCGTCCCCATCAGAAATATAGTAGATAAACGGAGGTATTTATAATTCAATGTGTTAGCTGTAAGGTCTAATTACTTTCATTTTGTGTTTAATAAGCGGACTAAAAACCTGATAATCTCAATTTTGTAATTTTGTAATTGACAAGTGACGTATTCTATAGAATCACTTGTAAACAGGTGATTCTTGTTAATATATGTACATAATAAAAGGCTTAGGCGCTGGAATATAACATAATAGGTGCAATAAAAAATACTTATCTTAGAAAACAAAACAATAATTGTGGTACTAATTTTTTTTAGGTAGTTTTAATAAAATAGGTGTAATATTTTTTAAATCAGTATTAAGGTGCTTTATTAAACGCATGTAAGTAACTTATTTAACGTTTTAATATAGACACACAAATACAAGCGACATTTCTTAATACATTGTGGTGCATACCTGATTTCATCATACACCATAGAGTAATCGACGAGCAGGTACAGTACTAATGAGTGTTTATGCTCTTCTGCAATGTCACACAGCAAGTAGAGCCGCAGCAAGGAGTATAGCGACGGTGGTGGATACAGACCCTTGCACTCACTGCCTCCTTTGATCCACAACCTGATAAATATACAAATTTTTGAAATTCAAATAAAAGTATAAGTGAGAGTTATGGCACCGCTAAATATAGTCTATTCGCGTTAAGACGATAGTGACTCATCGATTAATCATTTTGACCAATCAGGTTGCAGTATTTCGTAAGAATCGATTATTTCTTGCAATTTGATTGGTAACTTATCGTTTCAAAGGGATGCTACTACAATTTTGTTTAAAATATCAAAACTAAGACGAAAAAAATTGCCAAAACACTGAAAAATGATTTCGTCATTATTTTAAAGTTTATGACGTCATTATAACGATGTAATAATATTCAAAGTAAGTTTATTAGTGTAAGATTAACAAATGGTTATTTAAGACTCACTCGCGTATCCTGTCCCCTCCAAATTCCTGTTCAATAAGCTGGTCAATGTATAAAAGAGAACATGGCTTGTTAGCGTCTTCCTCTTTGGTTGGCGCGTTGTCTTGGAGCCGGTTGAGCTTCAAACGCCTGGGTTATTAATAACAGAATTTAAAATCTTTCACACAAAGGACACTTTACAATTTAGATATAAGCCCTAAACCTAAGTTCCTAAATCTATATTTAAAAATATACTGGTTCTCAGCTAACTGTGTAATCTATATCAGTGATGCTTGTTACGAACTGGTCTAAAGATACTCAATATTTGTGAGTGCTATGTACACCTTCCGGTGGGTTCTTATAACAAGCAACATTAATTCTGTATGTTATAGTGGACATGGTCAAAGGATGGCTCTCTGACTTTTCTTATTATATTCTGTGCCTCTCTGTGACTTTGTTCGTGTAGAACAGGAGTTTTAAATTTTTACCTTAGTTTCTTAGCAAAATATTATTTAAGAATAAGTACCTAACTAATTTCAGGTTGTAAGGTTAATTCAAGATAAAAAGTAGCATACGTATTACCTAGTAACATTCTCTTCCTCGTAGCAAAAGTCTTATTAAAAATTGATCAGCGGTTTCAGAGATTAGGCCGGACAAATAAACAAACAAAGAGACAGACAAAAAATTTAAAAATGGTAGTTTATGTTCTAGTATCGTGTAAATAGCTATAAGCACTAGAGACAACAGTGTTTTTAAATCATAGACAGACACTTCAATTTTATTAAACGTATTGACAGCTGTTTATACTTACTACATTCTAACGGTAGTCAGATTTTCAATGCAGTTGAATTTGGAAGCTTACCTCTTATTGTAAATATTGTTTAACTGTTGTGCGGGATACGGCAGTGCATTGTGTGAATCGTGTCGTTCGGGCAGTAAGCCCACCCTTAGGAACCACTGCACCACTTGCAGGTACAGAGAAACTGTACCGATTCCTTTGAATTTCTCCTCAATCTCACTAAGAGCTGTGGGTAGATACAAATAAAAGTTTAAGGCTATCGTGTTCCATAATATAAAAAAAATGGGTAAAGGAATTAATGTGCACACGATAGCTATTAACCACACACTTTGAAATTGCCTGGAATTTAGGCCAGGTTGCATATTTAATCAAATAAACGTCGTATAATAACAATCACTATCTTTATTTGTGCTATACGCTGCCGAAGTTTTATACAATAATTTTTATTCGCAATATAATCTACATACGTATCGTTAACTTTTTTTGTATATCTCTAAATATATTACAGTGCAAGAGCGACAAATAGTTCAATAGTAAATGAATTGTTATTCATTTGTAAAGCTAATTCACGTAGAAGTTTATATACTTTAAGCTTAGTTACCAAAGAGATTGTCTTAATATTTCGCTTTTCAGATTACGATAATAAACGTAAAAATATTTACTGTAGGTAATATACAGTATTCTATAATAAATCAAAATTGAAAGAAATAGCTGCTTACCATCAGGTACAATTAAGTTACAGCATTTGGTTAAGACTGCATCTAGCAGACCAGTCAACTGCGTTAATTGTTGAACACAATGCTCTAAGCATCTCACTACATTCCTGCAATTAAAAAAATACTGTATCACAAACAATTTTATTGTTCAATATTACAGGTTACCAATACTTATTTACGCATTTACAACGCAGCAGTTAAAGCAGTTTGAATTGCTAAACGACTTAATAATAAAATTACAATATACACTATAGTTTACTACAACATTCACAACAACACTAAAGTTTACTAACACATTCAAAAGAACTAAAACATTCACAACAACATTAAAGCTTACTAAAACATTCATAACACTAAAGTTTACTAAAAATAACTGAAAAGGATGTGTAATATCTGACATCTCGCGGTCAATTCTAACATCGTGGGCGCTCATTAGGCAATTTAAATAACGCGCGCTCATTGGCCAAATCAAATAATGCGCTTTCATTGGTCGAATTAGAGGCACCTTTATTAATCAAACAAAATAACGTGCATTTTTCCAGTTTCTTGTTACATATTTCCGTCTCTTTTTACGAAAACACTCATATATACAGCAGGACCTCTTTAATCCGAACCACGTCTAATCCGAACCCCTCTATAATCCGAACGGCCCATACCAACTCACTTTTCTCGATTGCGGGACAAAGCTTTTTATTTGTCATTAAATACCTCCCGACAAACTAAAATAAAGGATTTCTTTAAAAAAGTTTAATAAATGTGACTGTCTATATGTTTTTGTATAAGAATATACTAATTAATATTTTGCAATACTATTTGTTTTATTTCAGGAAAGTAAGTACCATATACATATACCTATCTATAGTTCCTAACATACTATAATCCGAACGCTCCACGAATCCGAACGGAGGGTAAATTTTCGGCGTTCGGATTAAAGAGGTCCTGCTGTATTGCGGAAAAAAGAGGTGAGATGTTACAAATGTATCGACGAAGCACTCAAAGCTAAGATAGCAATCACCATTTTTATATACCGCTATTCCTTTCCCTGTAAAGTACTTAATAGTAATTTCTTTACACAAATTTTTAACGAAACTCAAAGTTAACATAATATTACGAAGTCTAAATAAGTATATTATATTTACCTGTCCGGCAGGGTTGAAGAAACGAATAGTGGTGCGGTTAATTCTATTGCGTTTTCTTTTAACTCGATGGCTCGTTTCCAGCACCAGTCCACCTGGTAAATGTCATGATACGTTACAAAAATATTTTCAAAAAAATACTGTTACAATCCGAACATTCTGAATTTTCTTGTTAGATGTTATAGCTCGTGAACTACCACTGTAACGTAAACTATATCGTTTCACGCTTACAGCGCTCATAGCGTACCAACGTGCGGTCCAATTCGTGCTTTTCACGCTTATCGTTAGCGTTGTGGATGCTATGACGTCACATGTGACGTCATTACCTAGTGCTTACAGTACTAACGGGGCGGATCGTTAGCATCGTGAGCATTGAAGTTATTTTGCGCCTTTTATTTGAATCTATGAATCTATGATTGCGGAAAATGCTTGAAATACAAATATTTTACCATCTTCATCGGTTACACCACATACTCCACTCATGTTTATGTCAAAAAATGCTCTGTTAGGTTATGTTCAACTTTTTGAATTCGTAAGCACACTTACAAGTGGTCCGAATTAATAATACTGCTAAGAGACGTTGGCGCGCTCACTAAATCGGACCACACGTTAGCAGTTTAAACGTCGTAAGTGCTGTGAGCATAATTCGGACCGCAGCCTAAATGGGAGAAATTTAGGAATTGAAACTTTATATCAGAATTATTTTTGACAAAAGTTACAAAAGTTTTTAATACGTGGTTAATGATCCCTAAATTATTGTCTCATTACGGAGTGGATCGTGATATACTGAACACATTGAACACATCCGCGTACACCTATAGAGGGTACAAGTGTGATGTTATATTGTTTGATTGTGTAAACAATTATATATTTGATTGCAGCAACCACGACAGATTTGCTATTATTTATTGAAGAGTTCGAGTTGAGTAATTATAGGTTTCTTTTCATTTTAAATCGACAAGTGAAATATAGAAAACATCAACAACGTTGACTACATTGACGACGTTTTCCATGAAATACATAATACTGCGTATATTTAAAAACTACTCGTCAGATCTCATTCAAATTTAAACGGGACCACACGGTAAGTACTAGCTTTCGAATATAAAAAGAATCATCAAAATCGGTACAATCAGTAGTAAGTTATGAGGTAACAAACACTACAAAATACAGTCGAATCGAGTCCTTTTTTGAAGGTTAAAAATGAAACGTGAACGGGTAATGCGTTACCAGGAAGGTGAGCGTGCAGCCGGCGCCGGCGTGGCTGCCGGCGGCCCAGTCGCGCGCGCAGCGCTTCAGGAAGCGCGACAGCCGCGCCTCCAGCGCCACCGACAGCACGAAGCGGCGCTGCTCCTCCTGGAACGCAAATAACTACTGTTAGCCCTACTAACCGAAAGGTACCATATATCTACATAAATGTTAACTTGGTTTGTGTGTACTTCAAAAACTTCTGCACCCTATGTCCAAACCCTTTCAAACATTGTTTTATTGGGGACGGATGCACGCTAGAACTAAGTTCTCCACCTGCATGTAGCGCGGGGACTAAATAGGGTCCCGTGCTCCGACTGATGATGTTACTATATATTAATGTAGTTAAATTGTTTTCTCTATAGGTATGATACAAATCATCATCAGAGTCCACTGGTGTAGGGTTTGTTCCAAGTTACCTTCTCTTAGCCGTGATGTTATTTTGCATATTTTGTTCCTTTTGTAGCCTCTTACCCACCCATACATCCATAGGAAGAGTTAGGATGGTGACAGTATATTTTAATCTAACACAACACAGAGAATGATTCTAAAAATTTATAGTCATTATTTTATAGGAGTGAATTAACATTTACAGTACTGGATGAAATATTTCTTATTACATGTGGAAAAATTATGTAGAAATATTTTAATTGGTATTTTTAAGTATTCACATGATAACTTGTTTTTTGTATGTAAGCCACCCTGTACATCTGTATTAAATTTGTCGATCGCCGTGAGCGATAAGATACCAACTGTTACGTTAACGAGCATATTAATTATCTTCTTGTCATATATCAAGTGTGTACACCCGTTAATCTATTTTTCACATTACTTTTGTTACTTATTTCTCGCCAATGAAATTAGTGTGCCACAATAAAATGTGCTAGGGTATAATTACTTCCTTAAACGCAGAACACAAATAACTAAAACTTAACCAATAATATAATCTCATTTTATAGATATGCTTTTTTAATACTAACCGGGTTGACAGTCTTTTGGTATGTGTCTATATAGAGAGGAGTGAGCCCGGCCGCGACACACGCGTTGTAGAGCCGCAGTGGACTCAGCAGAGCCGTGGGGCCCACGTCGTCGATGGAGCTTATGATCTGACGTTGGATGCCGATCGTACTCAGCATGCACGCCTCTGCAGTGTTCAGGCATATGCAATCTAAAAAAAATATTATTCCGATAAATTTGGACTTGGAATAACAACAAAGAAATTGACTATAAAATTTTGTACCATGCATGCCCCAGATACCTAACGAGTTATCGTCATAAGTCAATAAGACAAAGGTCCGAAGTATCCAAGATCGTCTGCGGAATAAGAATAGGCCAGATGACACCTTAGTCAAATTATTTACTTTTTATCATCTGTCAAAACGACAATTTTGTATGACAAGTGTACTGAATATAAAATTGTGACGTCACTGTTTTAGACTACTTAATTGAACAACACATTTCACTGTATATTTGATTGAAATTCGCAATAATATTTAATAAAAAGCTATGGTAGGTGTATTTTCCGAGATCTTTCACGATATTAGTTTTAATGAAGTGGACATTGGTATTTATTTACGATACAGTCATCTACCTAATTGGCAGCGTGGTAGCCATATAGATGTGATAATAGATTCCTTGATAGATGAAGCAACCAATATGCGCTGCAGGAAATGTACTTTAGAGTTGAGTCAGTTACGAGAGACGACTCGAAAAAGGTAGCTGGTTGGTTGGATACAGAAGGTGAACGTTCAAGAGTTACTACTTTACAATTGGTTTTCAGACTCCTAACAAGTAAATAGCAATAACGTATTATCAAATATCAAATTCTTAACTCATTTATTTTTAAAACGACTACTTGGTCTACCCGCACTTGGAATAAAGCCTTTGTCGCGGGAATCTTTACAAATGTTCCTATATGAAACGGACGCAAAGAACACTCAGGCTTAGAACAACTATTTTTAGTTTATTTTATTTTTAATACTTCCTGCATTACATGTAGGGATCGAACCCACAACACTTCAGTGGAGCAGGAAGCGGCGAGGTGACCGCTTAAACCAATACGCCATCAGTGCAGTCATTCATTATTAATCAGCTAAGCCAATACATATTCGTCTATATTACCTCAAGCCAATAAGAAAGAAAAGATATACTTACTGTACTGAAGTGAGTTAGGGTAGAAGTGTTCTTCTAATCTGGTCGCGTGCGAGTAGACGGCGACGGAAGCGGGGTCGAGGCGCACGTCCAGCGTCACGCACGGACCCGCCGACAGCTCGCTGCACCACGTCATACTCATGAACGCGTTGCTTTCTAACCGCCATGTTGCTAGTAAACAACATTATTATTATTAGATGAGAATCTTTATTGTTGTTGTTGTCATAAACATCTATCAATCGTTGCTGAGAAGTTGGTGCTCTCAAACATACTGATAACTTTTTTTTAACGTGTGGAAACCCCCTCGTACCGTCATCCCACCAGGGTTTACGATGGGGTGGCGTGTCGGAATTGGACCGACTAAAACCACACGGTATGCCACTCCGCTCTTGACATAGGAGGGATCCGGGAACAGCTGCTATTACGACATCCAGAGGAGACATTAGGAGGGACCTAGCACCTGCCCGCTAACGCGGACACCATCTGCGGGTAAAATCTCTATTTTAGGCGATGTACGGCACACGCAGACGTCGTCTCCTCGCAGCTGGCCCCTGTAGCGGATGAAGGGGAAAATCGATTCCGTCCACTCAGAGTGACATGAGACGCTGATAAGCGCGCCTCCGACGCTCGGTCTACCGGCGGCGAATTGGGTCCGAGTGGAGACCGTCCTCTCGGGCCTTCTCCGCCGCCTCCTTACGCGAAATTACGTCTTCGCAGAAGGTTGCGACCGCGGTAAAACAACTGTCGCTACCGGCCATGGAGCGTACGACGGCCGGTAGCGAGAGATCTCCAACAATTGCAGTGAACACCCTACGCTGCACCGCCCAGGCGGAACAAACCGCAAACGTGTGCTGAGCCGAGTCCTCACTGCAGTCGCAATGGTAGTTACATTACATATTGAAAATAATTGCTGTGTTTGCTTGAGTGTTGAAGATCAAATGTTCATTGGGAACATTTAAAAATACATATATTCTTACCTGGCATTTGATCTTTGTACCACTGGTCTAAATCAAATAGCAGCATTCCGTTGTGAGTAGGTGAATTAGCACCCTCGCCCCAACACTCCCACACTATTTGACAAATGTTTAACATACCTGGAAAACAGAATACAGTAAATCATAAATTAGCAGGTCAAAAAGTTACTACTTGGATTTTGGCGGAAAAATATTGGCGTGGGTATCGATCTTGCACTTAGTGGTTACAGATCCTAATGCCACCTAGTACATCCTGTCATGAATCCAGTCATAATAGAAGAAATAAGTCTTGCTGAAGGCATCAGCCAGAATATAAATAGCGAATTACTCACATTGCTAGTGTTTTCCAATTAGAAAAATAAAAAATATTTAACTAAGAATAATGAAACAGCAAGTATACAAATTTATGATTGTTACTTAATTTCAGTGCTAGCACCAACCAACTAGTGCTGCAACCATATTTCAAGATAGTGTTTTTTGTACATAACATATTGTGTTCAAATATAACCCAAAATTTTCCAATACAAGTAAATGTAGATTTTTAACTTACTCTCTTCTCCTTCTGCAGCTAGGGTAGAATTGACAGAATAGGTGTGACATGAGACACATTTTCCTCCAAGAAGTGCTGTATTATCAACTGTTCCTAACTCAAGTTGAAATCTTAATGTTGCTGACGAAAAATCCTGCAAATTTAAGACATTCTTCTTTTAAACACTTGTTTTAATTTCAGCAAGAACATCATATAAATCTCATCTCATAAGAATTAGTGTTTACGTAAAAAAATATCAAATTCTAAGGCTGACAATGATTAAGTTGAAAAAATAGTGCAGACAATATGTTTTAGTGTAAATTAGTATGTAATAAATATTTAATTTTTAAGTAATGACTTACCTGATAGAGACACTTTGTATCTGACAGCATTCTCTTTCCTTGATATGTTAGTGAATACATGACAGCCAGTGGGAATTCTTCCTCTTCAAATCTGTCTATGATTGAGAAAATCACCCATAGATAACAAAATGCTCTTGGGTCGTCACATGGTTCCTATAAAAAAATATTATAAGTATATTTGTTACATCTTTACACACAATCTGTAACATATGATAATAAAGATTTGGCTAGACTTAACCAGGGAAACAAATATAGTTCTATTGCTGAATGATAGCAAAAATATTGAGAAAAGTCACATATTTATAGTAATAAGTTTAATATATAAGTTCTTTAATATCACGCTGGCAACATTTCTCAGGGAAATTATGTTGATATTTGCCATACTAAGTCACATAACAATAGTTATACGCAGTGAGGGATAGCATAGGTCCATATTAGCTATGTTATTTAATATCTATCTAATATATATATATATATATATATATTTACAATTGTGCATTACTTAACTCAATTTTAGTTATTTTATTATACATGCTAGCAAAATGTACCTTCAGAAAATGATAGATATATACATTTTTACTCACAGTTCTGGTACAGTTCATTATTATTTGCTTATAAAAGTACAGGTTACAGTATTTTAATTATGTTATTTTTATATGAACAAAGGTAATTAAACTTTTAAGTAATAATGGCATAGTATACAACATAGGACGTTTACAACACATAAACAAAGATTTTTTACCTGGAATCCAAAATGTGTAACAGGCAAGCATTCAACATTGACTTGTGACGTAAATTCTAACTCCATAGTCATGATATTCCAAATTTGGAATGCACCAAAATTATAACCAACTGCTAAACTGCCTAATTGTGGAATGTATTGCAGAACAGTAACATGTATATGATCTCTTTTAGCTTTCATGCAGGCAGTGCCATCCGGATTACGGAATATGTACTGTCCATCTACTATGGAATTTTCATTTAATAGAAAAGCTATATGATTATCATTTTCTATAGCCAGTTCTCTTTGACCTTCTATTCTGTGTAGTGCTTTGTATTGCAGGAAGCTTAAGTTAGCAGGGTTTGACTCATTCTGGATTAGGTGCTCATATCCCTGGGATATGTCTTTTAAAGCTGGAAAATAATATATTAGTTTATTTATGACATAAAAGGTTTTTAAGAACACAATATCAGTTGCAAATGTTTTCCTCATAATACATACTTATTAAATATAGGTTGGTTCAAAAATAATTTCTATCAGGTTACTAGTTGCTATTTAAGATTAAGCCATTCATGAATTATTTATTTTTTTAATATATTTGAATAAAAATGACAATAGTATATAAAAACAGTTCTTCAGTCTTACATCATATTTAATTGCCTGATAGACTGTAAAACAATTAATTTTAACCATAGTTAACCTAATAGGTATTTAATTTAACTTTATACATAATTATTTCATAACAAGATATTATTTTTACCTTGAATGAGACAAGCTCTATTTTGATCAAACACAAATATTTCTCCACTTTTTGTTCCTGCCATTACAATTCCATCAAAACAAGTGAACGGGCCATCAGGGATTCTATCACAAATTGCCAATTGAGTTACAACAACATCTGTTTGAATGCAACGAAGCAATTGAGACCCATTGACGTGAAGTACACATATCATTCCACATTCATCATTTTGTAAACTGATCATTAGTTGGATTGAGTTTGTGGTCAATGGCTCAGGGAGCTCTACCACACTTGTTACTGATGTATTGCCATTGCTGAAAAAGAGAGAAAATGTTCATATTTTTTAAATCATCATTGGACTTCAAATGTCTATTGTTGGACATGGGATTTCCTTAGAAAGGTTTTGGTCTACTACACCCTGTTGGTTGTAGTAGACCAAAACCTACTTACTACACCAATATGGTTGTTATAGAGTTTATGTCCAGTTATCCTAGTCTGCACTGTTGCTGTTCTGCATACTTTACTCTCCTAATCAGTTATAAATAGGGGTGGCGACACTCCATAGTTTTCATCCGAAACCGCACTATTCCTAATGTAAAAAGTAGACTGCTGGTATAGAATGCACACTTTAGACTACTTACTTGTAACTACAAGTATAAAAACATTAGGTTATAATGTTAGGTATAATCTCATAATTGACACCTAGTCAATCTAAACATTATGAGATTATCACTTTATCCAATTAGAAGTTATTTGACATTGAAAAAAATTGTTGCGTCACTTATTACCTGAGAGGTGTGCCGAAGGTTCGTGCGGCTACCTTCAATCCGGTTCTAAGATCGACCACACAGAATTTGGGACCAAGAGCCAACCAGCCATGTTTAGTATCCTTTAAAATACCGCCAAGAGGTGTTTTTTCTGTAAAAGGAGCGTTTTAACACCTACACAAAGTATTCATTATCAGCAGGCCAAGAAATATTTATATTGTCACTAAATAAACAAACCTGTGAAATCCTCCGTAGGTTGGAGAAAACTAAATACAGCAGGTGATAAACTAGTAGTTTTAACGATAGAGAATACACTGTCTTGTAACTTCTGCATTTTAAACGAGTTAGATCTTTAACTTTTAACCGAAAAACAATTTCATTAGAGGTTAGGATACATACTAATATATGAATTAGGGCAATATATGTAAAGTGTTGTGTGTTATTATTATTATAAAAGGTTTCAGATGTTAAGCTATTAGAATTGTTTGAAATAACTTAGACATTTTCATTTTATTCTAGAATATAATCAGCGCGCGGCAGTACCGAAACAAAATTCTTTATGCGTTAAATTTGACAGTTGCCAATTAGATCAAACTAGTGTTACCAATTTAATGTTCAATTCATATGATTTCTTTCAAAATAAATAACTTTTTAATAAAATCTGTAAAAATATATTGAATTAAGAGATTACTAGAAATATTTTCATCGTGTGCAATTATTTTTACAATTATATAACGTTTATAGCAATACTTAAGATATTTTATTTTTTCTGTAACTTGCATTGTTATTTTAGTCGATAACGTTCAACACCACAACATGATAGTGTGAAATTTAAACATAAGCGGTCTGCACAAATCTATTTGAGTTTATGACGCGTTTTCAAGTGCGCTCGCGTTTACAATATTAATGTAGGTTTCATAAAGTAAAGGTAAGTAACAAGAGCAGATTTTGGAGTTACTATTTATGTTTTACTCCACAGTATATTTTTATTTGATGCATCTACCACTTGAATGGCCAAATTAGACACAGAATATATTCAATATGGATTTACTGTTTAGGTGGTACCAATATTCACAATATTGTCTCCAACAGTTTGAATTACACTTTTTTCTTAATCAGAGTGTCCACTTAACATTTTTGTACCAAACTCTGTGTATAAGAAGTGGCGTCGTTAAACATGTCATATTGGTCAAAACAGTGTTGCCACATGAACGTTACATACGCTACTACATGTCGGGGTCACCACTGTGGAGGGAACGGGTCTCATGTCTCTCAGACACAAAGGGAGGATCCTCCGACCAGGCGAGGTGATCATACCTGGCGGGCCGCGGCCTAAGGATTCATGTTGGGATGTTGTAAACATATGCTAATTGCCACGTGAATCTCTATTCAACGATACAGGATTAATACATAGTTATTCCGTTGTTCATTATTATACTTAGTAGTTCTATTTATGTAGATGGCGCTATTGTATATTTTTGTTTGTGCTATAAGTGGAAATCGTCACAAGTTGTCTTAGGTTTTATATCAACTTTTGTAACATGTATTTGGTAGGTAACTCAAACATAAAAATTAGTGTAGAATTTATGACGAAACAGTCTGCACAAATCAATTTGATTTGATGCGTTTTAAAGTGTATTCGCTTCTGATTAGACTAATATTAATTAATATAGTATTGTATGGAGTAGTGGCAAGTAACAAGAGCAGTGAGTAATCTAAGGTTTCATGTACATGCATCAATTTTTGTAACATATGTTTGGTTACTCCATTAAATAAAAAAAAAAATAATTACTGATATATGTGCCGAATTAAAATACATAATCTTGAAGCAATATGTCTCCACGACTATCTTCATTTTAAATCTAGGTTTATTTCCCATTTTCACATGTGTACTTTAACGAACAATAATTGCTTCAATTGTTTGCTCCGTAGCATCTGTTGCAATATTTTACTTTAATCACTTATATTTTTTTATCATTATGATAATAATTTAAGAAGACTTAAATTTAGCTGTTAAAGTGGTTACAGGAAGATTTACCATACATAACATTATAGGCGACAACGACTTAGCCAGAATGAAACCGAACTATACAGCTTGGCTGTGTTCTTTCTGACATCAGTGAGGGTTTAAAATAAATGACATATTTTAAAATAAGAAATATATTGTAATAAACAATTTGGAAAAGTTACAACAAGTACTTATACTAAAGATACAAGCACATTTGGTAGCATTGAATTTCGTGGTATTGTTATACATTTCTACATAAAAAACTTTCAAAACATATACGAGTATAAAGATCTTAAAAATTTGTGGCTGATAAAAAATTAAGAAGTAATTCTAAACTATCTAAATGTCTTCAATATTTTCTAATAACATGCTTTTGTTGTCTATCGCTATACGTTTAAAACAGAAAAAGCCTACTACTCTGGCTAGTAACAATACTTTTGGAATTACAAGTTTGTTCATAAAGACATTAAAATTTATCCAATTAATCACAGCCTGCAAAGACACTCCATTGACATAATTTATTACGAGTAAGATTTTGTATGTTGAAACGATAATAATTTTAATACGTTGTCGAGTCACTGGCGCTTGCGGTATAAGAATCAGGCTCTTCTTCCTGGAGACCTCGCGGTGTCTGGTTACACAGAAATTAATTGAGCAAAGGAAGATTAAAAAAAAAATTAAAATCAGTTTCTAATATAACAAAAAATAAGCGTGAAAAAATGTTTCTGAGAGATAGGACATGAAATGGGACAATTCCTATAGGTATAATTGTAACTTGAAGGCATCCAAGGTCAGCTAGGCACAATTATTTATTTCACAACTTACAATTTTAAAATTAGTATAGACACTGCGCTCTATACTCCAGCATGATGGAGCATTCAGGGTGCATCCAGCGTCGCGGTACGGGACAAAGTTGCTACTTGGAACTACATGACACATCACAACATCCTAAGTTATATCTGTAGTCATAGACATTCCTGACGGAATATTACTGTGAACTTTCTTTTACTTGGTTTGATTTCAGGAATACTATTTAAAATAATTATTAACTTAGTACTAATCAAAAAATAAACCACGAAGTCTCAGTTGTACGCATCATATCAACATTCAACGTTATGAGTGGTCAATGTACATAAAATGTTTATGTATAAAAAGTATGGGACTATAATTATCAATGTTACATGTATGTCATGAACTCAGATAAATTACAGAGACAAGTAAAAAATATGGTATGATGTTCAGTGTTCGCTTAGGAGAAATTTCAAGACCATTACAATTTTAAAATTTATGTACTGCAAAACAATTCTTTATTGTCATTTCAACATAACTTTGTTACCTTCCTTTTTTAAATAATCGGGCAACATTTTGATCACACTCAAGAATCCCTAGGTGATAATATAGAAGTATGCTCCATCTACCAAAACAAGTGCCACGGCGATTTTAAACCGACCTTGACACAAGTCATATTGCTTGAACTAACAAAATAAAATAGCGACCCGAAAACAACTTAAAGTTGACGGAAAAAACGTTTGCAAGCGCGACTTCAGAAATGACAGCCTGATGGATGAAAAAATGGATCGCATTGTAATGTCTTTAGCAAACGGTGAAACAGTCTGATGACGATAGTAACATGGATGACTATGATTCAGGCAGTAACTATGTCTAGAACATACCCAATCGGTAACTACGATTATGTTATTAAAATACATATATAAACTAAAAGATTTTAATTCTGTTTAAATTGATTTCTTTCCCCGTGTTTAATTTGCTATAATCACGAACTAGTGAATCTTGGGGAATCCAATGATACAGGCTGGTAACGTCACATGACAGTAGCGCCGCGTCTGCAATATTTCTTTCGTGAGACGGAGTATATATTTTTTAATATTCGAACTCTTATGATCTGTGAAAATTGAAACTCACAATTTATAATAAGATTTCAAGTACGCTTTGGTAACTCAACTTACTTAAATAATTTAAATTTTAAGTAAATTAAAATGGGCAGCAAACCTCAGCCTTATTACTTTTATACATATATACTCTAGTTTTTATAATCACAAAAACTAATCAAAAATGGAAGAAAAAAAGGGAAGAATTAAATCAATCTCTTGTAAAGTACCTAAGCATTCTTAATTTATGTAGAAAGTGTCAATTGCTCATATATGTCTTTAAATCTATGATTATTTTAATGCAAAATTCGTACACGGGGTAGATGATTATGACTTCCCGTTGTAGGTATAGTGATAGTTCGCTATCAATAGTTTTTTTTTTCGGCCAACCTGTTACTGTTAACCGCTGAATCGAAGCTTTCACCCAAAGGAGCGCTAACTATTTTGGTCTTGGGTAGTTTGTATTCATGTGCTGCCAGGCATTTTCTTCTAATCGTCGTTCGCTCTAACACATTTCGCTCTAGCCGTCATCGGTTTGTTTGGAAACATGACCGGCCCATTTCCACTTCAGCGTACTGATTCTCCGTGCAATGTCATTTACTCTAGTTCTCTGTTGAATAATTTTGTTATGCATTTTATAGAACAGAAAACAGCCAGAATCGCACGCTGAGATACTTTTAACTTGTGGACCAGTCCAAATACGGGTAGAATGCGATGGTTCAATACCTTAGTCTTTAGTGATTACGATAACGGGGACATGAAGATATAACAGAGCTACTCACACGCAGCTCCCGATCAATATTTTGGCCAAGGTAGATGCATTATTGCACAAAGTCGATAGTAGCGTATCGTTTATGATCACGGTATTCGGGTATACAAGCTTATTATGCATTATTTTTGTTTATTCGATGTTCATCCCCATTCCCACTCATTTTGAAGAATCGTTCAGACTATTAAGCATTTCTTGTAGATCATGCAGAGATTCACATATGCAAGAGGTGTTGGCCATTAATGTTAATTCCCCGTCCGTATTAATCGAGCGTTTCTAAGATATCCTTCAATGCATTGGCAAACAGTTTCGGAAGTATAATGTCTCCCTATCGATGCAATTGAATTGGTCTTGTGCTGTTTTCTTGTTGAGTTGGAAGTTTATCGATGCGGTTTTGTAGAGTTATCTCATCACTTGGCCTTATCGATAGTCGACCCTGAAATTTCGTTCTTTGTCGATAATGCTGTCGAAAATATCGACATTGTTGGATTAATTCAGTGCTGTCATCAATATTATGTTGATACTGAGATATAATCAAAAGCATCGATCTCTAACAAAGGTCCTCTTTCGAGCCCGAAATTAATTAGACTTTTCGTGCAAGGTTTTTCACATAAGGGTCGAAATTTTAAAATTATAAGTATTCTTATTCTAAATATACAGGTATAAATGACTACACCGGTCACTTAAGCAAGTGTCAAATGCTTTTTAAACTTAATATATAGGTTCTTAATAGATAGCTTGTAATAGTTTAAACAGCATTGTAAACAGCATTTTTCATTAACAAATATATAATCAATTTGTTGAATATAGAATTCCTTGGACTATTTCAACATTTTGAGCAATTAGATTTTATTCTTACGATTAACCGTTGAAACTAAAACATTAATAGTGTTTCTGTTAGTCTCTGACACGTGAGGATTTATTTTCATTTGTCCTTGTACTATGTTCAGCATCGAGGTATAAGGACTGTCGGGTTGCTGATTTTTATGACCGTTAATATCTAACATAGAACCTTTATCGCTCCGAACAGCGATTTTGTCATACGGTGTACTTTTCATAGAAACATATCCTTTACTCGTTGGTGCAACTGTTTTGGTACCCGGATTGAATCCATTCCGTGTTGTGACATGACTTTTCAATCGGGTTGAATTTTGACTTTCAGGTTTTGTTGGACTTTGTGTGCTAGCAACTAGTGAACTATCGTTGGAATCATTTCGTGTGACCTGAAGACTATTTGATCTAGATGAATTTGCTAATGAATGTAGTGTGGATGAGCTTCCTTTCAAACTATCCAGTTCCTTCGAATACACTTCTTCACTTCTTTGAAACCTCTGAGCATGCGTCGTCATTGGCGATCTACTTTGATTTATAGATGTTGCACTTAATGATCTACTGGGTGAGTTATTTTGGACACTGTCTACTGAAGTGATCGATTTGTGATCAGATTTATGATTCGATCTTACCGGTGTGTTCACTTTGACTTCCATCGAACCATATGCGCTGTCTTTAGTAGAGCTGTGAGATCCACCTTCCTCTTTCACTCCATATCTTCTGACAACATTTGCTGGAGCTACAGGCTCTATGTTTTGTACATCATAAGAAAGAGGTTTTTTGTCAGACTGAGTAGAGTTGACACCATCGATGACTTCACCTGTTCTAGGATTTATATGCTTTTCAGTATCGTATCGCAGTGTTACTCTATGACTTTCATCAATTGGATGATCTCTTGGCCTATGTTCCAATTCTTCATCACTATCTTCGAAAGTATCAATGTTTTCTTCCTGTAAATATTTATGATTAGAAACAGTTCTAAAATATTTCTTTAGTATGGATGTTGCGAAATAATTAATAAAGATAAATAAATACCTCTTCATCAACTTCTTCAATTACACTGTTCTGTATCCAGTCTCGTATTCTTTGTTTCTTTGCTTGTCGATCAACTGTGGTTTCAATTCCGTTATCCCTAAAATGTTTTAGGAGTACATTTTTTTCGTTGGGGTCACTATGAAAACTATACATTGATGGACAAAGTTCATCTATGTCCTCGCCAGCTGAAATTGAGTAGAAAGAGAATTTATATCTACAAAGATTTTGAAAAATACGTAGGCTAAATCTGATTACAAAAACAAGGAGACGGTTGTAGAGATAACTTACCAACCCTGTCTGTATATCCTTTAGCTAACCATCTGTCGTCGGCAAAGCGAGACAGATCAATAAAACTAGTTGCTCTTTTCTCTGCTCTGGGCTCTATGAACTTTTTAAATAGTTTTTGAGCTTTGGACGAAACCATCTTCCACAATTTTGGCTGCCTCTTTAAGGGATTAGAACTATTGTACCAATTGTAGTAGCTGAAAAAATTAAATTATCTATGTAAATAATAGTAGAGATAATTAAGAAAACAAAAAGTTTTTTCGCATAAGCGGAACTGCAGAAAAGTCAGTACTTAATGATGGACTGGGGTTTAATGATGAAAATTTCAAAAATATAAAATGAAAGCTTTAAAAACAACTGAAAGGTTACAATTTATATTTAAAGCAAAATATTAAATAGTTGTAAATACAGGAAAGAGTTGTGTGTAAAACTTCTAGAAGTCCACGTAAAAAGTTAATTTTATAATGTTTCCAGTGGAGTTTGTTAATAAACACTAATTATTTTTTTAGGTTTACATACCTCGAGTATCGAGGATCATCGAATGCTGCTTTCTGCCAAGGCAAACATCCAGTCAAGCAAATGAAAATAACTATCCCGAACTGCCATATATCATGGCTAATTAATGCTCTGAAAGTAACGATATAAACATACATTAATTTATATGACAGTAAAATCATTTATAGAAGGATTGATTTGATTGGTTATAAAATGATTGGACATAAAGAAAATCATAAAAAGTCTTCAATTACATAATATGAGTATAAGACGTAGTTTTTGGATTTTAAAAATGTATGAATTAAACAACTTCCAAGTTTGAATAGATATGACAAAATGTCTGCTGTTGCCTTAGCAGGCTTTTTTTTCTATAAATTTAGCTGACATAAATATGAATGAAATAAAATTATGTAGTTCCTTTATAAGACTGCTGTAAAGCAGAAGAAATACTATAGAGCTGTTTTTCTGTTTGTATGTAGCTCACGAAAGGAGGTAAATTAAGTGCCGACCAAACGTTCCACACGTTCAGTTAGACATCTGTAATTTTCCAAAACCAAAACTAGAATATTGTAGGGTTTACACAAATCCAGATACTTTCATCATTTACAGTGATTGGGAAACGGGTCATGAACCTCTTTTGCTGTCACGTAGTTGTGCCAAAAAGATATTTTATTCATACTTGTAACTACTGTCCATTGGTAGTTTTAGAATTTCAGGTGGTGAGTATGGTAACCATTCATTTCGTCTTCTAACTGCAGATTGAACTTTCCTGGTTTCTCCGAAGTCGCAAAGCTTTATTCTCGAAAAGTCTGATTTAAATATTAAAATGTTGTCTAGTTTTACATCTCTGTGAACCAAGTCTCTTTGGTGAAGATGTTCCAATGCAGCTGATAACTGCTTTGCTACTCTCTTTGTGTGTATTTCACCTATTCCTGTATCAAGCATATTTGATGTCAGATCACCTAAAACAAAACAAAATTATAAGATCGTGTATATACTTCTCTGCTTCATTTCATGCGTTTATGAAGAAAAATAATAAAAATAAGATTTTTTGAGATTTAAAGTACTTTGAGCGTCCTAATTATGGCTCCTATGCAGCCGTGATATTGAACGTTTATATTCTGATGTATTGAGAATGAACAAGATTATCTTTTAGAACTCAATTTGAACTTTGAATAAGAATTTTATTTCAACATTTTCTAATGAACAATTTAAACAAACTGTTTTCGTCTTAATCATACATCACATTAATGAGGATTGTATTAGCAATAGAAGTTAGTGAGTTTTTAATATTCTTTGAAATCCCTTAGTATTTTGGCAACAATCCAGCCCCGAGTATGTGAACCGAAGTAACCGAGTTCTGATTAAGTGTTCTCGGCTAAATAATGATTTTCTCAAATGAAATAAATCGTTACAGACACTTGTATCACAGTCGAATTAACTTTTATGGATTAATTTGTCATACCTAAAGGTGCATATTCTTGACAAAACACGTAGAAGCCAGCAGTCTCAAATGCTACATCGAATGTTGTAACAATATTTTTATGGGCGCTTAAGTGTAAGCCGTAATGAAATTCTCTATAAAAGTCTCTAATAGACACGTAAGGTTTAGGTAAGGCTTTCAACACAATCTCTGTATCTGAAGCCCTGTGCTCCACTAACAAAATTTTTCCAAACCATCCTTCTCCAACAATTTGTAGAATATCAAACTCTTCCACCAAGCACACCTATAAAAAAACGTTTAAAATAAGGTCATAATGTAATAAATCAAAATTTAAGTAACCAACGAGGTTTTAACAAGTAACAAGACTTACTTTTTCCAATTCGAACTCTCTTATTTTGTGTATAGAGCCTGTCAAGGCCCTTCTTGTGCCATTGTTCATCTTAGTAGCGTCAAACCGTACATTCTCTTACACACAATCTGAAACAAAATGTATGAACTTCACATATTTTAACACAACAAAATACTTTATGATACAGTCGAAAGTTTTAAACTGTAAATATAGTTGGTCACGGTAGGTCGGGTAGGTAGTTCGAACCGTCCCAATTTCTTATGAATTCGTTGAGTGAATGCTCTTGGATGATTGCCAGAGCCTGATGTCTACTCCAGATCTAGACGGACGCCCTGACGTCATATAATGACGTCATATAATGTCTCATCGTATGTGGTTCATGATGTAACGCGAGCATTTGTCAGTAATGTGCATGGTAGTAGTCATGCAATTGTAAACAGATTTATGATTATTTTTTGACATAAAAATGATACCACAAAGATTATTTGCTTGTTAAAATATATGTTCTTCAAATAGACCTTTTTGTTTTTATTAAATTTTTAAATTATACATTTATTATAGACTTAGTAACAAAATTTGATTTTAAATTGGTATTCAAGTAATGTAAATTGTTACCAGTCCTAATCGTGTATGACGCAAAGAATGAATAATTCGATACATCTAGATTAAGTTATCGCAGCATTAAATGCAAAAGTTCCTTTTTAACAAACAACAAAAAAGGCAGAGGTTTTGTGTCTAATGTTGTTGTACATGTGTAAACTTACTTTTTTATCGATTGCATTACAAATTATTTTAATTATTAGTCATAAATTACTATTTGCTAATTTCACGTATATTGATACATTGTTCTGTCATAAATCTAGAATATCTGGATTTATCTAAACCTAATCTACCAATACTAAATCACTATCTGTATGGTAGAATACCAACTACAGTGCCGTAACACTTGGGTTTCAAATGCGTCAATAGTTGTTAATTGTAACGGTAGGAAACTCATGGTTTGGAACCTTTCAAACTGAAGTGCCAAGTGCACTACAGTTTGCGTTTTCAATTTCAGAAAGGATTAAGATTTTGTTTGTTACATCACTTTTGCGGTTACATCGTCAACGTCAACGTCAGGCAGTTGTTTATAATTATGACGATCTAGATTTTTGTTGTATTTAATGATAGAAAATAATGTACTAAATGGACGATAAACGATTATTGATATTTTTCCTTACGAGATGTCCTAAGTGAGCGACGAACGTGATCGACACAGCGGCATATGTAGTTGTGTCATATGTGACAGTTTGTGGCGACACACGACATAACGTGTACTTATTTTTTGGGCGACGATTAATTTGGAAGCGCCACAATAATCGGCTCATTTAAATTTGTTGTTTTTAATTGAAATTCAGACTAAAGAGCGCGGCAACGTATAGATTACAGATAGAGCATATTGCCACCATATTATGTTGATATTCGGATTTATACAGCATTTATCAGGGGAATTTCATTTCATCCATTTTACAGCGTAAATAGTATATTTTCATTTACTTTTTCTGTATTCTAAAGAACAATATGTCTAATATTGTTGCCGCAGAAACATAGCTTATTTTATTAACTTACTAATTATAATAAAAATACAAAAATATTTAGTTTTCATACAAGAATTTTTGATATTAAGGGACACATCCAAACCCTTATGAATATTATAAGTACAAAAGTGTGTTTGTTTGTATGTTTGTCTTTCTTACACGTCGCAACGGAGCTATTGAATGAAGAATGAGAGATGTCATGTCTTTGTCATAAGATTTTCTAAAAAAATACCCACGGTTTCTGATAGATATCATTAATAAGGTACCTAGACTCTTTATCGATAAACTTATTGATATTGTTTTAACTTTAAATATTATAAATACGAAAGTTTGTAAGGATGTATGGATCTTTGATACTCTTTCACACTGTACAAAGGATGAAATTTTCAGTAATATAGCTTATACATAAAAATAGCGCATAGGCTGCTATTTACCGCTATAACCAAGATACACGCGATTAGAGCCGCGGGAACGGTAGTGTAGAAGTGGGTAGAGTATAGAAACTAAATAGAAATGCTGTCGCGGCAAGTAGATGTTCAATGTGTGTGAGATTGCACTGCTCACGGTTACGGGATTGCGGCACTTACATTAGCGCAAAGCAAGGATGCTTGTGTGCGTAATATATTGTTTACTAAATTGTATTGTAATATTTCTGACACTATACTGACCTACGCTATAAATATAAGTACAATTCAATGGTATATTAATTATTATAAGTTACTTACCTGCCTTCTGAGGTACTTACTAATTATTTACATGCCTATTTAACACCCAACACGCGTTCGTGGCGTCGTGGCGTATTCGTTCCCCACCTTTTCTTTTTTTTTTGACTTTGTGGAGTAACACTTATGGAGTGTTGTTAAGCGTTAGTATGTGAAGAAATATTTTTATTTAACTTGACATAACCAGGTTTGATGAAATACCTTTAATTATTTTTATGGTAAAATAAGATGAGAAATTGTAAATGATTTAGCTGTAATGTTATATTTTTTTGGCAGTGTACGGGATACGCGTGTCACCTCGACGTTCAAAAGTAATATTCACCGAATTAAACGAGAATAATATGAATAATAAGGGGTAACCGAGTAGGTATGGTACCTATAACATTATGTACTTTTCTTTTGTCTGTGTAACGTCATCTCAAGATGATAATTATGTTAATTTTCAATAAATATAAGTAATTCAGATTCTCCGCGTCTTAAGCCGAGCTTTAAGTCTTGGTCTGAGTTGAATAATGGTCTTGGTTTAAGTATACAAAACGCCAATCAGAGATGGCGATAACGCTCGTAGCAAACTTTTGCCGTACGGAAATGGTACAACCATCAAAAAACTTGCATGTAGCAATCATTTACTATGAAATTAGTACTCGAAATTAAAAAAAACTAAGTAATGTGGAAAAGGCAAATAATAATCTGGTTTTGTATTTTATTAGTTTTTAAATAGAGTAAGAATACTTTATTTTACTTTTTATTGCATTATGGTCTTGAATTTACTAACTTTTTATTTACTAAGCTATATCAATCTTTTATTTTGATTGTAAATGTTGATTATGTAATATCACAAATATAATAATAATATAATTTATGGACAGTATTTTATTCTACAATAATAAATCAAAATGTATGTAACAAACAAGTTGTAGTTTGTTCTTTTTTCAATCGACTTTTGAAAATGCTTTTTCACAAAACAAACTTTTTCAGTGTCAATTTCAAATATTTGCTAAGAACATTATACCAGTTCTTGAATATGTTTACAGTTCATATTATCAATTGACAATTTTAGATATCAATTCTGGTCCTAATAATACCCCAAATAATGGACCCTTTTGGGTTGGATATATGGTCACCTTACACGACTTTATCACATTGCTATTGTAAATATATATCTATGAAGTGAGGACAAAATTAAATTAATGTTTATTCAAAACTCTTGGTTTTATTTTTATTATTCTTAGCTCAGAACACTGTATTTTTGGACATCACGTAAATTTAAATTACCTATTGGAATATTTGTGTTGTTCCTACTATTACTTTGTAAGACGCTTTTATAATTATAATTATTCGTTTTCATTACTTAGTAGAAATATGTTGTTAATACTTGTGGTTTAGCAGGTAAGAGGGATACGGAAATAACACAGAAGAAGCCGTCACTTTTTAAAGCTGATACCATCAGATCAATAAAAAATAAAGAGGGAACATTCATCACACCTCAAATTGAGACACACAAAATGAGTGCAATTTGATGATAAGCATACAGTCCGTCTCCAGTCGGCCGCCGCAAGCGTTTGGCGTCATAAATAATTGGGAAAATTATTCTGCTATTTAAAAAGTCTTTTGGGATTACTTTCCAGAAGTAACTGATACATTATTTTAACATTAACTTATATTTATTTAATCTCGTTTTATTCAAACTTTTGACGCCATTCTACTAGTATTGCTAGTTAATTTGTATTTTTTTTCTAAAAACCATTCAATCCTATGAAACGTTCGATCGGAATCTATAGAATTGCTTCCAATTTTTAAAATGTTATTGTTATATGAAAATATAAAAATATCATAGTTATACTATTATAGTTAGAGTTATACTATTAGAATTATACATTATAGTTACACTACTACTACTACTGTTGACTGTACGATTGGCACGTTTAAGCGGTCGCCACGCCACTTTCCACGTCGCTGAGTGTTGTGGGATCAAATGCTACATGGGACAACACTTTATGTGGTCCACAAATTGTTGTTCTGAGTCCGGGTGTTCTTTGTGTCCGTTTCTTGTATGTTTGTAAAGTCCCCCGCGACACAGGATTTATTCCTAATGCGGGTGTAGTCTTTTAAAAAAAAAAAAAACAACCAGACCCACATTGCTCACTTAAACATAAATACAAGTAACTATACTGACTTTGCACACGTGTTCGACACTTGGCCTCATTAATTTTGTCACAAATGGTTTAAGCATGCTGCGTCTTTCTTTCTTTATTGGTCTGAGCTGAAATTATTTCAAAGGAATTTCCTAAACGTAAACATACTTAAAATAAATAGTAATATTATATTATAATATCCTAATTATTTATATTTACTCAAGTCTCGTCGGCGGGCCGATTAGCCCTCAAGACAAGACACTGAAGTAGGTACCTACTATCTACTAGACTTTCTCTACAGGCCCCAGATTTCGGTATATCCTCATGCATTACATTTTTTGGTATATGCCTCTAGGAATTATTGAATAAATAGTCTGTAAATCCTTTCGTTTTCTTAGAATTGCTACCGCAGCAATGCTTTGTGTATATTTTATACACAAAGCCAATGGATTACAAATAATAGTTCAGCAAAACAGTGAGATCAAATATAAGATTTCTGATGAAAATCAAGAACATTTATTTTCGCTAACGAGTGTTTGAACTTCTCAAACAGACTATAAAGATGGAGGAAATGGGTTCTGTGGTATATACCGCTAGATGCTTGACTACTTGGAAATGGAATATCGCCTTTTTAAAGCGCTTTTGTTAGCTTCAACTATATGTTTGTTGGGTATCGTTTTTTTCTTTTAACATTCTTATCTAATTCACATTCACAGATACATATTTCAGATAGATTCACATACAGTCTAAAAAAAGATTAGGTTATGTAATTTCTATGTATGATTTTTGGTAGGCAGGTACAGCTTGATAAATCTAGAGTTTATTTATTTAATTCAAGACTTTTTGGTCTTATAATACATAAATTAAAACTTTTAAAAAACGTGTTTGTGTGCGTATGTACGCACACAAGTTATACTTCTTTGGCGTAAAAAGATAAAAATCTCTTTCAAAATTTTATTCTTCGCGTTATTTTGTTTATAGAGAAAACGACACTAATAATAGTAAAAAAAATTACTATAACACTTTACCTAGTCAAATAAATTTTGTAAATATAAATATCATAAAACAATTATTTCTTCATAATTAAAAATAAAAAACTAAAATGTTAACTAATGAACTTCATAGTGTCGGTTTTTCATGAGTGTGTGCGCGCGCATCGCAAAAAATAAGTCTCATTATTTTTCCCTTACGCGCCAAAAGAAGTATAATTTCAAAAAAATGATGTGTTCGTTTGACAAACATAAGTATAAACATAGTATTAACACGTCATATCACATCAACAGCCTTTAACAATCCACTGATGGACATAAACCTCTCCTTAATAAGAAGGTTAGTAGTGCATGGTGGGTCACGAATTAGTTAACATTTGAAAAAAATCGCATAATAAAACATTTGATATATTATAAAAACTGTTTATTTACAAAAAAGTAATTTAATTTTGTCAATTAGTTGGAATTTATTTTTTACAAATTACGTCGTCTAAATAACCACCGTTTTGACGTTTGTAATCTTCTAAGCGAGCACCCGAATATTCGTCGGTAAAGAAACCGCGAAATCGCCGACATCTCTTCGGAAACATGTCTTCAACCACCGGCTGGCACTCATTGGATGTGTGACAAGTAGCTCCATCTTGTTAAAAGCATGTTTTAATATTGTAACCATCAAATTCCAGTGGCATCGGTCCCAAGAACTCCCGTAACATTTTCACATATTCAACAGAATTAGCAGTAACCGAACGGCCGCGAGAATCTTCGAAAAAGTAGGGTCCAATGATTCCTTTTGCTGAAATTGCAGCCCATAAAGTTTTACCTTGGAAGAATGAAGTGGCCTCTCGCGTTTAGCTTTGGGATTTTCACTGCTCCTTGCATTTCTGTTTGTCAGAAAATAAGATGTTGTCAAAAGTACTGAATCGTTCTAACATTGTTTACGTACGACTTGCATAAATTTAAAACATTAGGTTTTACTTACTGCACTATCTGGATCTTATATGGATGTAATTTCAAATATAATTTCAAAATTTGGCGTAATGATGTGCGGGATAACCTAATTCAGCCTAACGTTTGCTCATCAATAAATCTGGATTACGTCGAACAGAAGAGAAAACTTGCTACACGTTCTCTTCTGTCCGAGAAGTCCGTGGACCTCCAGTTTGCTACACATGTAGCGTAGATCCAGTCTCTTCGAACTTCTTCACTCATTTCTTTATTAAGGGAGCACTTGGACACTGATTTAAGTCGTGTAAATCGTATCCAACGCGAAATAAGCGTCTCACAGTAATAAGCGAACTGTTGTTTAAATAAAATTGTTTTACGTAGTTAGCGCGCTACGGCCCCGTGAAGTGGTCCATTGTGATTAAATTTCCGAGAAACGAGCTAGTGGTCAGACCTCTCCCTGCGCCCCACGCGGTATTTATTTGCGCGGGATGTTAGATTCAAATGTTAACGAATTTTTGACCCACCTGTATAAACAGCTCTTTAATGAATTCCTTTGTTAATGTATTTTTACTTTCACTGTTTAAATTAATCATATAGTTTGCGAAGTTTTCATTTTTTATTCCACTCTGTTTTATTACATTTATTTACATTAAAAACTAATTTTTATTTCATGCATGGTGGTGCATAGGTGTCTAATTATTATTATTTTTGATCGAGAATATATAATAATATTCAGGGTTTAGAATCGACAACTTAACAGAAAATAATTTTCCATATAAACTTGTACAGCTTTTTATTTAAGGGTAGTTCCGAGAAACACTTAACGTTTTTTTTTGTTTTTAATAAAGAATGCTTACTTTGAGTGGAAAAAAGCTTCCACTAGAATTAACGAAGTTTCATATTTATTCACAACCCCCATTTTACACCCTTAGGGTAAGAATTTTTAAATATCTTTTTTTAATGCACACCAATGTCACTTCAGAAACAATTCTGAAAATTTCATGTGTCTAGACTCAGTGATTTCAGCTGTGCATTGATCGATCAGTCGGCAAATCGGTTTTCTTTTATAGGTATAAACTTTACATACCTCATGTTCCTATTAAATTAAACTAAGTTATTGATCCAGGTGATTACAAATTCTTCAGCACACTCCTTAATCCGTAATAATTTAGAAGTACCTACGTCATGAATATACTCATGACGTAGGTACTTCTAAATTATACTTAATTATATTGAGTGAGAGTATATCGTATATATACTTAATTATATTGAGTGTTATGAGGGTTAGAATTATACCTTTCTTGGTAAATTAAACTACATTTGTAAACGTAGATCTTTAACTAGAAATCACTAGAATGTATAAGATAAAAATATGCATCACTTACATGATATTTTGTTATTTTATTACGCTCAAGATTAATCAAGAATCGGTAAGAATGAGGAATGTCACCACCCCTGTTCATTCCATGGGTGTTGTAAGAACTGATGAAGGCAAAAATTTGATATAAGTCCCTTTTTGTACGTGTACTTCTTCCTGAAGTAACCGTGCTCGGAAAAAAACCTGCGTCAGTCGAAAAGAAAGGGTCTCGTAAAAAAAAATTCCACGATTCTTCATCGAAGGCGCACGCTACCGTCGACACGGTGCAGTAAACGCGTATGGTTCTAGCCGTTACACTTGAAACAAGCCCTACATCAACTCATCTGGACAACCTTTGTACACAGAACCTCCTTTAAGAATCGGTAGATAACGAAATAGATAGAATAGTATTAATTAAAAAAAAATGATTTGATGCGCTGCTCTGAAATTTTAACATTTTGGTATTGTACATAACCATCAACGGAAACAGAATTTAAGTTTTGAAAGGATGTAGTTATTTGTAAATCATGTAAAATTTATCCAGAATGGTTATGACTTGGCCTTGACTCCATTTATAAATTGTATTACGGAAAAGTTAACAAATTTACCATAAAATAGCTATTCTGATTCCAATAACATCATAATCAAAACAAATATTAAAATAATACAATTAACATGTTCCTATTAATATTTTTCATGTTAGTACAGTTGGCAAAAAATACTTATTTTAAATATAGTTTGTAACACGACATTAGTCGTGTTTCATCATTAAATAGTAGTTTATATTTCTACTCTATATATCTCTCCAGTATAATAGTGAATTCACAAAAAAAGAAATTTTAAGTCCAAAAGAAATTCGTTCAAGTTAGTATTTTATTGAATTTACGATGTAAATAAGAAATTAACTAGAACTAAAGGCACTAAGCTACTCGCACTTGAGCTCCAAGGGGAGGAGGGATTTAGGATTGTTGCGAGTTACCGACTCGTTTCTTCTGTAATCAAACGTTGCTTTCTTTTTAGGTACAGAGAAACAGCATTGTTTTTAATGTGCATATGCTAGCAGTATCAGTGTTAACGTTCTTATAGACATAGAAGTATCTTTAAGGAGGTAATTAGGTAAATAGAATTAAAAAATAAGGAAAACCGGCTAAGACCTCTTAAAAAATAGGACAACGTAACACAAAACTCAGGGGATTCACCGTTTTATTATAATTGTTGTGATTTTTAATAGAAGCAAACTTCTAAGAAAGATGGTATTAATTTTGTTAACAGTCTTCCTGATTACAATGAATTGCAATGAAACAGTATAAAAGTTCTCACCCACCTCGAAAAGTATATAATATAAAATAGTAAATAACTTTCTATATATAATAGTTTATAATTTCTAAACTTAAGTGTAACACCGCGGTCCGTCCAGGTATAATCACCTCGCCTGGTCAGAGAGAGGACCTCTTTGTACGGTACGGTGAGACATAATGCCTGTTCCTTTACTACATGTTCAATGAATATATAATTGTTTATACATTTTTATTATTATTTATAATTTATGGAAGTATTAATTACATAAAAAATAAATTATAGTGACTTTTATAGCTTGTAAATTGCTAACTGTACTTCAGAAGACACGAACCAGACTTTCAGACACAAGATCGAAACTTCCCGAGTATACTACGCAGGCGATATACCAATTGATTTAAATAATATTATTTTCAAATATAATTGATTTATGGCTGAATAAACCATTTACGTTCCTACCAAGTGTTTAATGTTCTATAAATATTTTGATACGAGTTGCGGAATTAAGATTAGCGATGATTTAACAAAGGCGATTAAAATGGTACGTAATGTTTGTGATCTTCGGTTATACTCTTCACATGTGGTTTTATTGGCTCATAATGTTACCACAATGGTACCAAAATAACTATTTGGGTAGTAAAACATAGAGAAAGGGGAGTTAAAAGAGGCGTTAGACGATTCTTAGTAGATACCTACACTGACCGTTTCGGTTGTGACTGTTGCTTGTGAACCAGAGTTTGTTAAATTTACCTATCGAAAGGTGTAGTTCTAACAATATTTAAGTTGCCCGCTTTTTCATTTGATTACACTACTGCACGGATGGCGTAGCTTTTTCATTTGATTACACTACTGCATGGTTAAAGCGGTCATTTCACTACGCTCACCCGTCCAGACTGGTTGTGGGCAGTGATGTTTTTCTGTGTCCTTAGCCACCTATTACGACATCCATTAGATCAATAGAGGTGGTGATACTCTGTATTCTTAGCCCGTCACTATATGAAATGTTATCGAACTTAATAGGTTTGAATCAAATTGATAATTAAAGCTTTAATAAACTTTGCCTTTTTTGTGCAATTTTACAATCAATATCAAAAATGATTTTTTTTCGAGTTGATTTTAACATCCTCTTACGAATAATTGATTCCTATTTTTAAGTTAGAGTATTACTAATTAAGCACTCGTCCAGTTTTAAAAAGAAAATTAATGAATGGAGAGAATTTAGTTCTGCACTGTTTCCTTGTACGTGCCCAAATTATTTTATTAATTAATAACAGCACTTTTGCCGCTTTTTTAAGTTTTATAATTATGTGTTCTTAATATCGACATAATAAACGAAGAAATTAAAAACAGACGCGCCTACAAATTTCACCTAAATCATTAGTTTCACTTTTTCAATCCAAATAATCAAGCAATCATTAAAACAATCAATTCATTAATCTCTCAAATTACCTTCAACGTTAAAGGTTCTTTGAAAAATGAATTGAAATTAAAACATATCAATGCAGAGAGACAAAACACAAAACAACAATACATTATACAAAGTAAGAATTTAAACATCTTGGTCAATATTTCAATTAAAACTAATTATGAGTGTTATAACCCTTACTTCTTAAAAGAACTTTCACATAACCGCACACTAGTAAACGGGGCCAAGATACGATACGTTCATTACGATTATAAAATAAATTAATTCGAATAAGAATGCAAATGGGCTTCATTAGTTGGTGCCCAACAATACACCATCCGACCAACCCATAGTTGATCGGATGGTGCGTTGTTGTAGTAGATAACTGGAGTGGGAGGCTTTGGAACATAACATACCTACATATATGAGTAAAAAAATTAAATTTAAACATTAAGACAATTTTAACGAGATCAAACACGCTACTGGGAGGTCTGATTACCACAATACATTATACACCACCAACAGTATAGGATCTGCCATCCAGGTTCTAACTAAGTAGAGCTATGTACTGTGACAGCTAAATTGAGTGATAGAATATATATTTACTTTTTTGTAAATAAATACATGTCAAACATGGAAAGCAACTAAACTCCGAAATACATCGCTGAACTACCATTGCCTACCTTAGACAACACATCTTTGCTTTTAGAGTAATGAAATTATATTATTCTCCAACTTGTCCTAAAATATTTGATCCTTACTAATCTGATTGGCACGAATTCGAGTGATCCAAAGGTGGGCCCTTCTGAGCTTTGAGCTTTTTTTTGTGTCGTAATGTTAATAAATGTACTGATGTATAGGAATCAATCAATCAAAACAAATATAAAGATATGTAGATATAAAGGCGAAAGTATGGAAGGATGTCTTTCACGTAAAAACGGCGTAACGGATTTAGATGAAATAAATAAATATAATATAATAAGTACTTAAGTTACTTTTTATTTCGGAAAATGTAATGTTTCCGTGGAACGAGCATGCTACGGAAACCGTGTGGCCCAGCTAGTTACTTATAAATTGTATAGGCCTTTTTTAATTTTAGGTCTCCTAAACTGACTCTGCTCTGCCTGATGGAAAGCATGAATAGAATCCAAGACTTGTGGTCACCATACTCATTGTGAATAGCAGGCATTGCAGTATAATGGCGCACACTATGGCGGCCTAGTGAGATGCTTTTTCACACCCCGCTTTGGGACGAAAAAAGCAGAATATTCATCATGGCAGTGTAAGGCTCACGCACTTACCACGATAACTGTCACCCAGGCTTCCGGACTCGCATTCACCAACAAAGTATGGATGCTATCGCTTTACGGTCGAGCCGGCCCGTTCATGCTGAAATCAGCGTCTACCTATCTATTTATCTCCATATTTTGCATTTGTACGTGCATATCATCCAAAAAACTACCACTGTGCTTATACTTTATTAAAATAATAATTGTTTATGCATGCATTAATTAGATCGCATTACATTCAAGGTAACTGATACCTGAAACTGCTTCTTGAATATACTATGCTTTGGATGCTATGCTTTGAAATATTCTAATATTTTGATTGTTACAAGTAGATGATATCTACTATAATATTATGTAACTTGGTTACGTGTACATAAGAAATACATAGAATCATACCATTATTATATGAAGACGTGGGGCATGACACACAATAGACGATTCAAAAAATAATTTAAAAAAAAATCTTGAGCAAAAGTGAGATCTTTCTACTCTAATTGTGCTTTCTAATTCATGAGACGTATTAAGAATAAAACGCATAATAAATATGCTTTGTTTATGCTATAAATAGACATGTTTCTTTATGACTTGCCAATAATACTTTAGTACACGAATGCTGACAGGAGATGAAATAGTTCATCAATTAAAGAGTATAATGATGAGTATAAGATGGTATGCAAGGAAAACGGCAAGTTTTTTATTTGAAATAACGTTGGAAACTTCCTACCTACTAGTTATCAATATCTAATGAACTCTGCTTTTACAGTTGACATCAGTAGATAAGTGATTTCTACAGATAGGATGTTATTTGATATTGTTTTAACAAAACTTTTTAAAATCACCTTTTGCGTACAACATAGGTTCATCACAGCTTGTCTTTATTGGATCAACTGTACGTCATTTGAAAATTTATCTCGTGTTAAAAGTAATAGGGTCAAACTCATACTTCGCTAAAACCAGGATGCAAACTCGTCCAAGAATTTGATCGATCATTCTATTGTTAGATGTATTATAAACCTTGCATTGAAATTTATGTGATGTCTACCGATAAAATAAATTATTATAATTGAACAGTAATTCGGAATTATGATTTAATTAATGTACAATTTGGGTTACCTGTGCATTTATTGTATGAGGTTAGTTGCAAATAAAATACAAGTAAAGATTTTACCAAAATCAAAGGGCAGGCCCTTGTCCACAGCACAACAAACTTGGACTTAATCCAATCACTTGTACCACTCAAATTTCACGTGTTCACGACTTTTCATTATTACTTTCATAATCACTTCTATTACACTATTCACAATGGATATCTGTTAACTATCTTTCTCGTAGTATAAGATGTATTTGTGGCATAGGACGGTACGGGTTGGACGTAAGGCGGTGATGTGCGAACTGGCGGTGAGTACGCAGCGACACCCGGGCGGTTATTTTCGTGCTACTGCACATAAAAATCAATTTAAGAAGGAAATGTTACGATCAACGACCTAGTAAGTGAAAACTAGAAGTGCATTTATTAATGAATATTTACGGAAACGTCGTGGCTTTGGTTAAATGCCCTTTTTCTTGCAAACTCTGGTTCACAATTGACCTTTTAGTTCCTTTCGATTATTCCGTATAAACTTTATGGTATTAGTAGTTATGTGATTTTGTAACAAGATTCTTGTTCCTGAATATTTAGTAGTACCATACATAGCTCAGATTGAGCATTTAATTTTTGAAAGTTAAAATGATGATGGTGATAATATAGATAGTCTGTTGTTAAGAGAAATTTAAAAACAGACTCTTTATATATGTGGCTACCACCAGCTTTGAATGGAAATAGATAAAATGTTTTATATGCCACTTGTTCCTGATATAAATGTCTTTTCTACTTAATAATTTACCTATAAAAAATCCTGGATTCATTTTTATTCAGAATATAACATGATCTTGTAGAAACCCACTGATGCGACATCTTTTTATAATGAGGTTCGATTATTCTTGTACGTATTACCTGGATGATCTAATTATATTGGTCTGTCAGTCTGTCAGCTCTATTTACCGTGTAACGTAACCTATAAACCTACTTATGTGTAAAAACCCAAATGCAAGTAAAAGTAGAATACAGTTATTGTACTAACATCTGTTACTAGTCGTTCCACGTAGTTTCTCCCGCGGTTACGGTCACTGCTTCGTTCTTGAGGGTCATAGCGTGATGTTACATAGACGAAACCATATAGTTCCACGGTTAGGAATGTTTAAAATTATAAACAATGTGACGAAAATTCATTTATTTTAGTTTGTTAAATATTTATATACTTTTATTTTAAAGTTTTGTAATTTATTAATGTTAACTCTTTTACCATAAACTAAAATTAATACAATAATAATAAGAACCTCAGACGCCTCACACATGGCCATTTGATCCCAAACTAGAGAATGTCTTTTTACCGTTACAAACCAAGACAGTCTGCTGATAAACATATTTGAATATTTCTAAGTACACGCATATGTACAATATTACTAATAAATTATGATCAGACATACAACAAATGATAGGGTGAGATGGTTCAATTTCTTTGTCTTGGGTGGGGATTGAACCCACGACCTCTAAGTCCACAGTCAGAATCACTAACTACTAGGCCAACAAACCCGTCGATGTAACTTGACTAAAGATTGCAATCCTGTCCCTGAAATTGTCAACTTCAAAGTACAGTTTAATGTAGTAATGAAGTTGTAGATGAAAAAAAGATAAAAATGAAAATGGATAAAATTTACTTAAACGTTCAGGACTTTAAGGAATCCACATTATTTAGTTAAGTGTTTGCTTACAACTGATATTTATTCATTTGTTAGGTCAATGATCTTAGAAGTATCATTCTCCGTGAACATGCTACATTATGAAAATGTTTGACCTTGGGATTTATATATACTTATTGAGAAACTAAGATTTATGAATACTAGGAGTTTTTTACACTGTTCGACAGTTCATAAGAATTGCAATTTATCTTCACAACAATTCCTTATTATTACTTATATGTACACCTTATATACCTGTCTAATTACTTTTTTATGAAAATTTACTTGAATTTTTTTCGACAATAGCACTATTCAAAATCTCTATTGTGGAAAAAATCCACCCTCAACTCTAGGTACTAATAAAAACTTAAAATGGCAATAACAATTACTTTAAATACAAAGCTAATGAAACATTTATTATTTTACTTAAAGAATATTGAGATAAGCTTTTTAAATCGATTTTAGATCAGTTTTTCACTACAGTTACTTTTCATCTGAGAATTTGTAGGTTCTAAAGTAGCACTTTTCAAAGTAAAATTAATTTTCGGGCCACTAAGTAGAGTAGAGTATGATTATTATTATATTTTTCTCCTACAGAGGAAATGAAGACTCACTCTCAGTCTGTGTGATCAAAATCGACACCTCAATTTTAGCGCCATCTATTTTTACCGCTATGTCATTTAGATTTGTCCGCTTGTTTGCTCCCCAACCCTGAGTTTCGGTAGAAGTACTTGAATGTTTTAAAAACTACATAAGTAAGTAAAAAGATCTAATGTGATGATGTTTCAAAGTTTCTTTGCTATTCCCTAGATATTCTACTTCAGACCAATTCCTTTTTTTATTTTTGCAGTTCTGTCAGATTAGATGTGTAGGTGAACCTCTAATATTTTATAATATTAAATCAATTATTATGGTTTAATGCACTAAGCCAAATACATACACATTTTACACACATTATTTCTCAACTGGTTACATCTACAGATGTATAATCCAAGTAGAGTATAGATAACACAAAATATTTTGTGCTGTGAACTAACGGTGAATTGTTTGTTTTGTTATGATGTGACATATGTTTTGCAGTATTTTTATAGATTAATAATTTGTTGTGTTTTAATGTTATATTATTAGTAATCTAATAGATGAATATTCATTTTAACGTTGGAATGGGCGAAATGACTGGTAAGTACACGCATTTTTGTTCAATCAACATTTAGAGGTTATGTCAATATTATGAAATCATATTCATGATAATAATATATTTAAAAAACATCTACAAGTGGTGTAGTCTAGTAAATTAAAGATCCTTATTTATACAATTCTGAGTTACTATCATACTAAGGTACACACGAATCTGAATGTTTAATAACATTATACTTGATGTTCTGATCAGTCTTACTTTAAAATATTAGTATTAAGTACTTTTATTAATGATTAAAACGCAATATTGAGATAGTCAAGGTAGTATTGGACTAAAATATTGGGGGCTATTTGAATTTAGTTGACTAAACTTTGATTGGGTTTGGGAAGGTCAAGGTCAGAATTACAAAATTAAACGAAAAATTGCCACTGTTCCGTATATTTTTGATAATTCCTTAAAAGTGGATACTGAATCATTTCTTACCTATTTATAAAGTGTTATGTGACCGCTTCGTTTCAAATATTGTAAACAATAAATTCAATCAAGGCAGAGAGTAGGTGTTATATATTTTTTAAATGATTAGAAGGTTATTTTTGTTGGTAAAATAGATTACTTGAAATTAGAATTATGAGAAAATAGATAGTATTAGAAACTGATAAGACTCATACTGGTACATGGACTATAAAAGTAAAAGGTGACTTTGCCAAAATAAACTAAGCGCACAAAACTATACCAAAAGAAGATTGTTTAGGTGTGGCATTGTTCTATTGTTTATGTTAAGACAAACATATATATTTTTATGACATATATTTAAACATAGAATTTGTGTTGTTATATCTTATTCTGATTCTCTGATTTGAATATTGAGGGTATTTATAATTCTTTTTTTAAATATTTGAGTAGATTCAACTTGATTCTTATTTTGATTTAAATTTTTCTATTAATTTGAAGTAATAAGAATTTCTACTTCTGAAGATAGAAAATTGCCCATGTTCCATGATCCCTACTGAAATATCCCAGCTGGTAGAGATACTTAAAACTTTTTCTGATTCAAAACTTTGAACATTACGACCAAGATGTCAACAAAAAATAAACCTTATAAGACTTTACGTGTATGTGTATGTGTACATTACTGGTAGTGAGAAATAGAACAAAACCCAACTATCCTACCAGCGCTATAAGTAGGGATATATGGAGTAGATTCCTAATATCCCTACTGGTGGCTATAATAGGGAATATGCATGTATTTTTTAGTTTTAAAAATGTTTCTACTAGATATTACAATGCCAAAAATAAATGTAACACATCCCAAATATAAACCAATAAGTTAAGAAAATATTAAAATCACTAAATTTTCGGATGATTTAAACATAACCATTTTGGTGCACTTATTCTGTGACGACAGACTACACTCATGTCAGCAACAAAGTATTTGGTTCACATTTCACGGAGTTATTTTTTTAAACAACTTATTATCATGGAATATGGACAATTTATTTTATTTAGTTAATTGCACATGCTGTTTTGTTTACAAAGTTTGACGAAAATATAACCTGCTTTACGAAAAGATCCGAGGGTAAATTGACGTCAAATTTTGTTCCACCAATAGCGTTACGTTTCAGAAATTTACAGGGGAATTTTAAAAAAGCTACTATTTGATTATTAAATTTCACTATTAAATTGTAATATATTTAAAAAATAATTACGTAGATATGTTTTTTTACTAGGAAAGTTTACAAATAAAAATATTTTGTCCATTTTGGAGTCTCTTGCATATACCCCATTGGAAAAAGTTCCAAGTGTCCCGTACGTATTTGCCAGTGGGTATATATGGATCAGGCAAAAATTTATAAACGAGCATAGAGGATTAATGATGTGTGATTTATGTTTAATGATGCTTACAACCTGTGGTCACCCTGCTCATGTAAGGTAGCAGAATGTATATTGTAAGTACTTTATAGCATCAAGAAGCTTTAATTGTTAAAGTATTTTTGACGTTAACTTTAAATGAAACTAATAATCTTGTCTATTTAGACCGAATGTAATTTTTGTAGCTGCGACTATCTTGGCTGATTGCCATTTTAATTTCCGTATTTTTTTTCTTTCGCACCTGCCTGAGATGTGCACTGTGTATTTATTAGATCATTTATGTCAAAACGGATGGATATATGGGTTCTAAAATTATAAAATGTACCTATGCAAATCCAAATATTTAGGGGGCGTTTCCACTGACGCGGAAATCGACAGAACGGAGGAGAGGGGAGCAGCGAGTGTTTCCATTGAAGTAAAGGAACTGTATTCTGATCAGTCACATTGAATTTCTTGCAGATAGTACGTTAAAAAATTACACTTGTACATCTTTCCCAATTATTTGGAGGAATCTACCCCACCCAACTCACCACACTACCTCGCCACTTTCCGGCACCATAGCCTGCCGTGTATTCATATATTTTCCCTGAAAGTCCGCTCAGCTCCGTTCCGCTTCACTTACACTATTTACTTTTGTGTGCAGCGGAAATTTTAAGTTTGTAATTGACCAATTTATGCACCGACATCTTAAAAAATGTGGTAAACGTGTTTTGTTTTTATTTTTATTATTAAACGAGCTCGCGGATCATCTGATGGAAAGTAACTACTGGTTTCAGCAGAAACATGGCTCTCACGGGTTTGCTTATTAGGACCTAAGGTGTTAAACATAAGAATTAATTTTGTATGAAAGAGAGCTAGTGGAAATTATTTTACCGAATTATATTTCGTTATATGTGTTTGGATAACTGAAATATCTTCTTTTGTTTATTTTAAAAATTGAAATAATGTACCTGCCGTTGGAAGGCTATGCTTCTTCTACATGTGTGTGCCGGTTTGAACACGACCGCACAAATCTCACAGGTGTTAAACAGCTCTACCGCTGACTAATACATATTACCGACCGCACTGTTTAAAACATACGAGGTGTGTTCAAAAAGTATCGCGAATTTTGAATTTTCGCGAGTTACGTATATTTTAATTTCAATTTTTTTGTGGCGTTATGTTGGTACATATGTCTCTCACTTATGCTGACAAGTTCGGTCATTTTTAATGTTCAGTTAATTGTTGACAGCTGCTTTGCTTGCACGTGTTTTGGTTCGTCTTCGATTTTTACCTATTCAAAAAAATGGAATAAAGAACCTGTATCAAATTTTGTGTGAAAAACGAAATTAAGTGCGTGGATGCATTCCGAATGTTGACTGTGGCATACGGGGAAGCTACTTTGGACAAAAGCAACGTTTATCGGTGGTACAAAATGTTTTCAGAAAGCCGAAAAGATGTGAACGACGAAGAGCGTGCCGGACGCCCGAGCACTTCAACAACAGACGAAAAAATTGATGAAGTGAAGAAAATGGTATTGGCCAATCGTCGAATCACCGTTAGAGAAATTGCCGAGGACCTAGGCATATCGATTGACTCGTGCCGTTCGATTTTAATCGATAATTTGAGCATGAGACGGGCCGCCGTAAAATTCGTACCAAAATTGCTCACACATCGCTGCTTGTACGACTTCTTGGCCAAAAACAACACACTAATGATACCACAGCCAACGTAGTCCCCAGATCTGACCCCCTGTGACTTTTTCTTGTTCCCGAAATTGAAGAGGCCCATGGAAGGACGACGCTACGCCACGATTGACGAGATAAAGACGGCATCGAAGGAGGAGCTCAACAAGATACAAAAAAATGATTTTTTGAAGTGCTTCGAAGATTGGAAGAAACGTTGGCACAAGTGTATAATATCCCAGGAGGATTGCTTTGAAGGGGACAAAATAGATATTCATGAATAAATAAATAATTTTTGAAAATACACAAAATACACGATACTTTTTGAACACACTACGTAACTCGAAATCTACGGCAGATGGCTACGAAACCGACGAAGTAACTTCGTACAAATCGCCTACATGTTTATACTTTACGTGCCAGTTTAATCACTTAGGAAGTGCAATACATTAGAAATACAAAAATTGACATTGTTTTTTTTATAGAAACCTAATAAAGTAACTCTTATTCTGCCTGATGAAAAGCATGAATAGAATCCAAGAGCGGCGGTCGCCGTACTTACTGCGAATGAAGACAGTGCAGTATGGCGACCCATGCTATGGCGGCCTAGTGAGATACTTTTGACATTAGTTTCAACTGTCATGTAGATCAAGCTTTATTTTAAAGACTAAGTGGAGTTATCAGAAGCCCAACCCTTTCCCTTAACACAAGGTGAGAATACTTAAGGAATGGCTACGCATTTGTGTCCCTCGAGTTGCAAGTTTCCACGATCGGGGCCAGTGACTTACGATTGAGTGACTTGTTTGCTTTTTTGCACCCTATACCATATAAAACTCAACTCTTCAACTCGGTATACAAGTCTTAGAAATCATTAAACTTAACTAACTCAAAGCCAAGTTGTAACAAAAGCACAAACCTCTCAGTAGTTGGTTCACCGTCTCGTCTAACAACCAATTTGCTATGAACAGTAAAAACTATCCTTTAAACGGTTATAAAACGGATCCGATTACCTTGAGTTTATTGCCATGTAGACTTCATGTTTGGGGGCGAAGTCAAATGGTTGCAGGGAATCAAGCTTAGCACTTGGAATTGCAAGTTACGTTTACATAGATATTATTTACTAGATAAGATGTTCATGCATGCTATATTTGCATAGTGATGAAAATATACCAGCTGCTATGTTGCATTTGTAAATGGGCTTAGTCAGTCTACTTCTTTTTTTCTATATCATATATATTTTATTTCTAGATCACTCGATAAATTACTTTCACTTATTTTCACTTGTAGCAGAATGAAATCCCCATTAACTTGTGTTTATTACACATATGGTAACACATACTTACTCAATAAAATATATCGTACAATTAATGATACCTATATAAAGGTGTAAATTTTTTCTGAATCTAGTCTTCAAGGAGTTAACAAACTTAAGTACCATATAAGTACAAAAAATCAAGCTATGTTTACAATTTGATTAGTGTTGTGAAAATTTATTTACCCCAATAGTCTTACGTCTGCCAATCTAGTGCTTCTATATCTATGATTTTATAGTGTCGACGAAAGACATTTCAGTGAAAGTCTACGATCTATTTTTACTATTTAATGTTTGTGAGAAGGAGCACGACACCAGTGAATTCTTTCTTGTCTGTGGTCTGCGTTAAACGCTAATAGGGAGGCGGAATACGAGTGCGGCAAGTGCCATATTGTTTTACTGTGCGAAATTCCTTGCAGTAATTTATTTTATAATTAGAACGTTATATGACTCATTCGTGAGCTGTTGTGCATGGAAGTATAGCTTTTTTTTTTTAATTTAATTATGGTTTTTTTTGTAGTTCATGTTGCACAATTAACTTGGCGAACTAGTAAGTTATATGACTGTATACTGACAAAACCTCTGGTTCCATTCAAGTATAGATAATCCTCTTATATCCTAAGATAGAGCTCCTTTAGCACCACTACTTAGGTAGTAGAGCCTGATTCCAGCGCGGACGGGCCGGCTCGACCGGGGCAGTACTACCTTCTCACAGAAGACCAACATAAAGTGTCGACATCCGTGCTGTCGTGTTTCGTTGGTGAATGCGAGATTAGAGACCCATTGATGCAGGAGTGACAGTTATCGTGGTAAGAGTGTCAGCCTTACACTGCTACGATGATTATCCCCAAGCGGCAAAGAGAAAAAGCTTCTTACAAGGTCGCAATAGTGTGAGTCACAATGAGCGTGATGATCACAACTTTCGAATTCTATTCATGCTTTTCATCAGGCAGAGTAGTCATTTGAGCAGGCTCTTAAAATTAAAAAAATAACTAACCATAGCTCTACAAATTTACGGTTTTTTTCACAAAGCGCAGGTGCTCTAATAGTCGAGTTCTTAGGGCGCTTATTTATTTATTCGTTAGTTTAGTAACTCTATGTATTTGTCGCTGCCAAATAGCTTAATTAGCCGTTCAATTAACAGTCTAGCCTTTTTACGGCGCCATTCAGTGAAGTCCAGCCAAAACGTCAATTACAATATTTATTTAACGGGCTGGCTGATGCTTAGACCATTCATACAATAAAGTCATCATGTGTAAAAAAAAAAAGAATAATAAATAAATATCTGACATTAGAAATTGTCTATTTAATTAATTTAAAATAAGTATGATATATTGTTACTCGGAAATCATGACATCAAATGAACATTTAAGCAATAAAACTATTACTTGCTATTGCGAGTTAAATTTTCATGAAATTTGGATTTGTAAAGAATTTTGTTTTTAAAACAAGCAAATCTATTATACGGACATTGATTGGGAGCAGGTTTACGATTATATTTTTAGGATCTCTGACCACTGAAAAGTGCCTGATGTATCACAACAACTCTCGAAGAAATAAGGAACTTTTAATGCCGTACTTTGCATCTGCGTACTGCAACTCTTGCCGTGAAAACCAGTTTTTAATAGTACCGTAATAGTTTCGAACTTTATGAAAACCGTTTTTTATTTTCACAAAGTGCAACTAAATTTAAACGAATAGACTATTCGAGTATTTAATGTTATCGATCCAATTTATTTGCTGAGCTGTTCGAGTAGTTTGCTGAATATAATTCAGTCCGCTAGTTAAATGGCGTCCGTAAGTACAATTATACTTAATTCTTAAAATATTTCTTCCCCTATGCTGTTAAAAACGTCGCAGATATTTATATAATAACAGATCTTGTGATCTAATTTGTATATTTTCTTGTAGTGTAAACGATTTAAATTGTTATCAATTGCTATTTTTCAAATCCGGGTTGGATTGTTTCAAAGAAATGTGGTCTATTTTTGTTCAAAAGTGATCAGACATTGTTTTACCCTTAAAGTAAAAATCTAATCGAAAAGAAATTATTGACACAAGTATTATATGTAAACATACAGCTACAACAATATAATTGATGTATCTCAATATACGTTAAACCCACACACAGGTGTTCATAAGAAATAAGTATCCCAACACGCTAGATGCACACATACGTATATACATATATGTACTCATACATAGCGATATACTCTTATTGGTAATTTTTTTATGTTTCGAGAATCACCTACGACACAAATCAAATTAATGATGCGCTAGCCTATACCCTTATTTTAACAGTTTTTAAAATTAGCAATAATAGACACTCGAGGTATTAAAGTAGGAAAGTATTGATTTTATATAATGATTTATTGGAACTAAAGGACAATGGCAAACATGTATGAACTTTTTATATTTATTTGGTAGATAATAACATTTCCAAACTTTAAAAAAAAATTTTTAAAGCAGATTTTAGGCATGGAAAGTATACAAAACGTAAGAATGCATTTTGTAATGGCATTTGTAACAAGTTTGTGAGAAGAATTTAAATTATTTAAGCAAATAGTTAAGATGCTACATTTTTATAAAAAGTACAAATTATATAATCATATATCTATAAACTTAGCTTTTACAAACCTTTAAAAGCCAAATGCTGTATAAAATTGAGAAACAAGAAGATGGAACGAAATATAGATTGAATTATACCACCATAATTATTTTCAGGAGGTGTATCTACATCTACACATACTATTAATCAATATAAAATACAGAATTATACTAGATCTTTACCTATGAAATTAGCGTTTTTTATGAAATAAGTTAACGTATATCTTTTCTGTATGTTTTATTCCATTAATTAAAGTAATCACCCATACAATCTTGACCATTGATGTCTTTCTTCAAGAAATCAACTGTATGAGAGCAAATAATTCTTAAAAGGCATTTTGTACTGCCTCTTGGGTAACATTACGTACCCGTTGGTGTAGATGACTAAAAAATATGTATTTTTTTTTCTCACACAAGGGTGCTAGTGCACGTACTTGCACCGCATTGCCGGCGTCCATGAAAGTATAGCTTCATCTTTGTGACAGTTGTCACAAGTGTCGGTATAGGACTTGCGAAGTACATTTTAGATGTGTTTTTTTTTATTTATTAATTTATGCACTTCATTTGTACTTTGTTCCCTTAGTTGCCTTTTACGACACCCACGGAATGAATAGGGGTGGTAACACTATGTATTCTTAATCTGTCACCACACGGACAGGGAACTAAGTATGCAAGACAACATCATTATAAAGAGAAGGAAAACTTGAAACAAACCCTATCCTAACCCGTCTGGCCAGCGTGGTATAGTAGACCAAAACCTCCTTGCTAAGGAGAGGCCTATGTCCTGTAGTGGACTGTAAAAGGCTGTTGATGATGATGATGATGACTTCATTTGTGGCAATACTGGCAAGTAAAGAATAGAAATATAGGTAATACTAGATGAAATCGCTTGTTCAAAGTAACTTCGCAGGTTTCGTAGTCATCCGTCACAAAGATCAAGCTATGGTATATTTCTAAGGACAATAAGTGATATTTATACATCATTGGCTTTTATAACCAATAATCAGCATCTATTTAATCACAAACGATTTTGAGATTAAGGGAAAAAGTAGTTAAAAGTGTTTTTAATCCCTTCAAAATTAAATAAAAGATCTAGAACACAGATCCTGGGACAAGACTTGCATAGGCGCGGCGTCGATACATAGGACCTGAAATGACATGGCCCGGGTCTTTCCCAGAAGTGGACGCTTAAAACCTGACAACGTAGGGTACTTTAGCGTCCCTCGCATACTCTCGAAATGAAAGATGTGTAACACATAAGCATGACTACGGTCTTACAACAACAACAAATCACTTAACAGTTGGTTATTTCTAGTGAATGAGCTAAAAGGTGCGTCGCTAATAGCGGGTCTAAGAAACAATTGCTGTGTGTGATTTTGTATTTGCATTGCTAAGAGGCTGTTATTATGCCGTATTGTCTTGATTTAATATTCTGTACAGTTGACTACATATATATTGATCAATAAAGACGAAACTTTTTATTTATTTTGGAATACCATATTCAGCATAACATTATTGCGGAAAATGTACAATGTTCAAATTTTGAAGTGATAACTTTTTTAAGCGCGTTGATCACGTTTTTAGTAAACAGACATCATGGAACTCATGTCATCGTCACTGAATACTGTCATGAGCTATACAATATATTTTAAACAGCTCATTTTACATGACACTCTCTATTGATGCTTCGCTGAGCAGTGTGCGCCTGCGGGGCAATGTACATGACGATGACGATTTTACGGTCTCGGGTGGATCAAAAGCTTCGTAGCGGACGAGATAGCTATTTTTGTGCATACAAATACTATTTTAAGTTTTTACTTCTGTCGGTAGTTCTTATGACAGCTTCCTTTTTTTGTCATATTCAAAATTTAAACACATACAAAAAATATATTTCAATCTTGAAAATATAAACGCGTTTCGTTCCCATTATGATTTCGGTTCCTTTAAGTTGCATTATCTGCATTCGCAATGAGTATGGTGACTACAATACTCAGATTCTATTCATGCTTTCCATCAGACAGAGTAATCATTTTGGCAGGCTCTTAATAAAAAATAAAAAAGTGCTTAAGAACCTAAGGAATATCATAAATATTTTGTGAAGAGAACGAGGTGTTATGTCCCTACGACACAAAGGGAGGATCCTTCGATCAGGCGATATGATCATGCCTGGCGGGCAACCGCCCAACGGTTAATGTTAAGATGTTCTACATATGCCAATCGAGGCGAGAATTCAGGATTAGTAGTTGCTTCATAGTTCATTATACTTCGCTAGATGGCGCTGTTGTATATTTTTTGTATGTGCTGTATGTGGAAGTCGCCACAACACTCCTCTCCAAGACCAGAGGTCGATGTACTGATGAGTCAGTTGTCTGTGCTCTGTTGTGGAGCGTGCCGGTGCCAGAAGTGAGCAGTTCCAGTGAGTCGGAACTGAGTGCCGCAATTTCCAGTGAGTCGGAACGGAGTACCGCTAGTTCCTGTGAGTTGAAACTGAATGCTGCTAGTCCCAGTGAGTCGGGGCTGAAGTTTACAAATCCCAGTGAGTCGGGTTTGTATGCAGTGCACGGTGCTGCGGTAAAGTCTCCAGTGCGTCGGGGCAGTTGCTGCGTAGTGGCTGGCTGCTGCTTAGACGGGAGAGAGATACTCTACTTACGTGTACCATAGGTGCAGTTTGCTGTGTCTAGACGCTGATGAGCTCGTAGGATAACCAAGCTGGAGCGGGTGTTTCCTGCGTGTTGTATATTTTTGTTTGTGCTGTATGTGGAAGTCGCCACGTTTTAGATGGGTACTTGTATGCTTTTTCTCTTTACTTATTTAACCGATCATTATAATATTTTATACAAACTTTCTCTGGCGTGTCGAAAAGGAGACTAGATACAGATAAGGAAATGCTCCGAATGTTTTCCTTTATGATTTGTTGTGTTGGATTAAAAAATCCATAGCTCGAATCTATGTTGGTGGATATAATTTAATTCCATTTATCTCATACTCTAGTTTCTATAACATAAAAATTTAAATAAAATAGTAAACTAACAGATTGCATTCTGCCCGACGTATTTTACTTTAAAAAGTAAAATACATAACGTAACTGTTTAAGGTACATCGAAAGAAAGAAAGAAGTTAGCATGTGTTTACTTCCATAAGATTACAATATAGGTTTTATTATATGAATTTATGATAAATATCTTCATTTGCCAAAAGTAAAACAAGTTCAATAACAATTATTACAATAAACATTTGTGAAGAACTTTACGTCTAACTACATCAAAAACCTCCTACACTAGGCTCAGCCTGTCCCTGTAGGAAGTTCTATACTCAGATCTACCACGAGATCTAGACATTGGCGCATATGACATTATTTTTATAATCATTCTTTTCCTGATCAACAATCGTATGTACTGCTTAATAATAATTGTAAAAATGTCGTTACTCTAGTATTTAGAATCTATCTATGGAATTCCGCAGATTTAAAAAAAATGGTTAATATCGTTTATCTAACTGACTGTACTAAACGATTAGTGTTTCCAGTTATAATAAGCAATTATAAAGAACGGTAATTTAGAACTGTCAGAGTTTAGAAGGTAATAGAGATCGCTCATTGTTCATTCGGTGCAATTATGAACAACTTGAGATTACTGAGAGTTTATGTACTAATAATTTCATCTGCATTAATAGAACTATTGTAGTTAGTAATGAGTTTCATTATGAGCTTATACACCACATTATTGACAGTTCCCGGGCAATATGAATAATCCCTAGCAATTATTTCTTAGTAAAAGCTTGTAAAATTTTGTAGTCAGTACTTACGTATATCAACTTTATTATTTTCTGTTTATCTGGACATTATTACATTAATAACCAATTACTGCACTAGAAGCTATGCAGCAAAATTATAAACAAAACTATTTAGTGTTCAGTGCATAAAAAACGTATTTAAATATGAAGTGGATTAAATAAAACAGATTGATGTAACGATTAATTAATCATCAGTTGGATATTAATTGTTCTAAGTGGAAGTACTTGTGCAGCAGACTTGTTGACTTAGCTTATCGCTTTGGTAATAAAATTAGTGTTCAATTTACCCCTATACGCTAAAGTACCGTTAAATCCTACACAGTGTATCGAATCTGACATTAAAAGTTACCAATTAAGGGCTGTAGTTAAAGGCGGGTAATCTGCTCCTGCGCAGCGGTAGCTGTTCTCGTGCCAGGACGTAACGTTTACTCGCAGCTTGTTTACCTCTACAATTGATTGATAGATAATACTAGCAAGGTTAATTAGCTGGTTAAAACTTGAGCTTAACTGGCTAGCATTGATTGTAACTGTACTTTCAGTATACCATTGTTTATTACGATTGCACCATGTAGGGTGATAAAAAAAATTATCAACATTTTGACAAAGTTTTATTGTTGCCGACGGAAACTGTCTGATACAAATTTGTTCAATACAGTCAAACTCTCAATACAATCAAGGTACGTAAAAGTAGAAAGCAGCTTGAAAAGATGTGCTTTCTTGCTGCGCCAAAACTACAAATTATTTTTATGCAGGTTCGTTGTGAAGAGATAGAAGCTTTTGTTTAGTAACACACGAAAACAAATGCTGACCGAAATCTGCAACACCCTTTTTTCCTAGAAACCTACTTTTACAAACTTTCACAAGAAAGATATGCATAAACAAACCCGACAATGCCGTAGCTAATAAGATTTATAGCCACGATTTTTAAACAAAATCACATCATCAAATCAACAGCTCTTTAATAGTCCACTGCTGGGCATAGGCCTCTTTTTAGAAGGAAGTTTTGCCTTAAAAGGAAGTTGGCGAAGAAACCCATGTTTGTATTGAGTTTACTCACTCTTTATAGCACTGTTGTCCTGCGCGTAGTTTGCTCTCTAAGTCGAATCTTACGACACCCACGCAATGAGCACGGGTGGTTACACTACGCATTCTTAATTCGTCACTACACGAAAAAAATATATCATATCGACATTAAATTTTTTTCGCAACATTCATCGGTAGTCTCAGTTGGATAACATTGACAATCATACAATTTATGAACCATCTAACGGAATTTACCCGGTGAACGAAATATTGATTAAAAATATTTAGCATAATGCCATAATAAGCAGCAAACGAAGTGTATGCATAGTCGTGTGTGCTAGTTAGCTAGATGCACGCCCCGACTCGGCTCGTACAAGACGACGATTTAATTAACGTATTGTGCTCACCGCTATTAACTCGGCCGTTCTCTAACGTTAAGGTACAGCCAAGACTGAATTGTTTGTTTAGAAACAAAGTTGCAGATTGTTTAGTTCAGCCTTATCTCAGTAACTTATTGCTAAGATAACGTATACGTATTTAAAGAAGCAACTATCTATCCTTGCACTGGGATTACTTGTCGTGACATAATCCACCATTGAGGATAAAATATACTGCTATAAGGAACCCAATTAACTTTATTTTAACCGATCTTAGTCTGATTTTCAGACTACAAAGCGTTATGATTTCTTTTGTAAATATTCGTAATTGATACATGCGCGTGCGCCGTTTGGTAATTGATTTTGAAGACACTTATTCTATTCTTTTGTAACATTATTCTGCCTTAGATTCTATAGACTTTAAATTTGGTTCAATTTGAGTCAATTGCTTTCGAATACATATTTAGATCTCCTTTTAATGTAAAAATAAAATATCCCAATTTCCGTATTTGCTTCTGCGCTTCATACTCTATAATGATATCACTACCTTTTTGTTCTGATCGATTTGGAATGTACATAGTAAACGTATTTCTTATAAATTTCATTTTAAATTAGTAACGTTGGCAATAAGAACATGACCTTAACATGAGGCCCTCGATAAGGGATTATGCACCATTATTATGCAGCGCTCTAAGGTTTCGGGAACTCAAGCTCTCGTCAATTAAGGTATCGGTACGGCCCATCTTCCGTCCATTGAAGCTAAAGCTAGCGAATTCTAAAGCTAAAAGGCACAATGGCTTAGAATAATGAGACAAGCGGTAAACCTTACTTAAATGGTTTCGGTAGAAAGCTGAAATTTTACTTAATGGTCTTAAGGACAAGAATTACAATTGCTTTGTATGATCAACTGGGTTAGAAATGGTATTAAATGGTTATTTTCTAATGATATACGTGTATAGAGTGGCAAACTAGCATAGTCATGTCCATGATCACAACTATCACTTAACTAAATGAAATAAAACATATGCAAGTGTTGTTAAATAAAAAGAAACTATCCATTATAATATAAAACTGATGTTTTCCTTTTTTCGACGACTCCTAATGTAAGATTGAATTGCACAGTTTACACGTCAAATGGAATACAGGTCAATGAGTCAGTCAGTAGTAAAAAGTACCTGTGATTTCAAAGAAAATTAAACTAAACAACAAAATCAAACTAGTTACGCAGAATCGTTTTAAAACTTGCTAAGGTATGTCTAGATTCTAGGAGCTATTTAAAATTCACACACATACACATTTGTAATAATATACTTACTGGAATAACACACACATATGTACCTTACCAGTTATTTTGTTTGGCGTGTTTGTACATACAAAAATAATGTAAATGCAAAATTTCACGATAATCAGATAAACGGTACTGCAGCGTATACAGTATGTGCTAACAAATATTGATATTAGTACCCATGTGTGATTTATGGTAATATTATTTTGCTTTATAGTAGTCGCATTTCTTTTCTATGTGCTGCTTATAACTCGTGGTGGTAAATATCATTTCTTCTTCTTCCTAGACTTTGTTATTCCTAATATTACTTTGGGTTGATTACTAGTTCAACCGTTATTACCAGAATATCAGTTTTTCCGTCGAGCGACTGGCCAATAACGATTGCCATAGATATTCATGATAACCGGGTCCAACGTCTTGATGTGCTCTCCAAAGCACAAGTGTGGAACACCACCAACTTCCATACGGGGCTGGGTTGTTATTAGAAATTTCTTGCAAGAAAAATTCAATCGAACCAGAGACCTTTTGATTGACATTCGCATAACCTAACCGCTGGTCCAACAAGTCAGTTGTAAATATCATTATTGAAGAATATCGATGGCTTATGTATTTATTGCATTGGACGGCGATAGGTTGATTGATTGATGTATTTATTCATATTTAAACAGATCTTACTGATAATTCACGATAGTGTACTATATTATATAAATATATTTTACCTTGGCCCTAGGACTATTCATGCTTTACCGTTTTAGATGTTTGGTTAGGCAGTTTTAATCTAGTTTATGACTAAAAAAATCTAAATAATATACACTTACGTGCAGTAAATTAACTTAAACCAAACAGTATCATTTTTAGCAGTAGTTTTTTTGGAAATGGCTTTCCCAATTATCGTAAAATTTTGTTACACGAAAGACTAATGTTTTTACTATAAAATGACATTTGAGCAAAAATGGGGCTACAAATTAGGCCGCTTTTTCTGACGTAGTGTCAAATGTATTTCGATAAGAAATAATGAAATTTATGAAGATGTGTATTAGCCAAAGTCTGATGAGTAGCTAAACAGAAATATGTGGATTTAGTCTTTCAAATTGAAGGTACCGCATCAAGTAATTTGTGCAACACACTGTTTGACCTCTTTTGAAAAAAGGTCTGTCAGAATTTATTTCAAAAGTGGTGTATTCTAAAGAAATAATTCAGGCATTACAAAAAAAAAGGTTTCATGAATCGCAAAAGCCGAAGTTTTCCGAAAATTAAGACACAAAACTTGTAGTCACAAAAAGATTTTGCATATATATTAAAATTGCAAGATAATTAAGTATTTCATATAGTTTCAAATTTATTATCAAAATAGGTTTTTAACGAAAGGAAATTGAATCTTAAACCGATGTTCGTTTAACGTGTAATCGAGGCTTAGAACTAGGTATAATAGTTAACGTTTTCTATGTTGACATTTACCGCTTTAACGCAATAAGTTAAGTATTAAAATTTATTGATTTATGCCTCGTAAAATTTATGTTTATAGATTATACTCTATGGGTACTAATTTAATAGCCTGTTTGCTTGACAATGATTGGTGTGTTATTCAAATAGTCCAGAGATTTAGACTTGCTTAAAGGTGAATGCACAAGTATTATTATATTCCAGGTGTTATTTAATTGAATTGAAAGCATTTAGCGGTGTCAACAAAGACCAGCCAACTACGCAGGAGAAATTATAGTGCACAAGTGTGTGCGCAATCACAGGTGCATTCTCTGTTCCCTCTCTCTCACAATGCAATGAAACGGTTATCCGATACAACCGGTGAGCCGTAACTAACGCCGTCCGTAAAGCCGTCGGTCCTCGGCGGAATCGTCGGCTTTACGTACACTTCGAGGAACGGGACTTAACACCCCAACTTCTGAACTCCGAGCTGGTATTAAGTATTTCTTTAGGCAGAACTTCTTGACCCGACCCAAGAATTGAACAAGAGTCCTTTTGATCGACAGTCGCATGCACTAACCGCTGGACCAATGAAGCAGTAGCAACTCTTAAGTCTCCATACTGCATTGTCTGCATTCACAACGAGTATGGTGACCACAATTTTTTTATTCTATTCATGCTTTCCATCAGGCAGAGTAGAATCATTTTAACAGACTCTTAATATACAAAAAGAAATATTATATAGAGGTAATGAGAACTTAGTGAAAGTTAAACTTAAAGTCTATTTAGGAAACTGATACCAATATAATAACATTTTATATCGCGTCGAATTGAAACGTGAAAAGTGTAACTACTCACACTAAGTATGATAATTTTATAGCAATACATATAGATACATACATAAAGTCACGCCAATCACCTAGAAGGGTAGGCAGAGACTGTTGATCTTCACTTACTACGGCCCTGACACACCGCTTTTCCTTCATCCACATTCATTATCGCTACATGTATGCTGGATTCTCTTCAGAACATCACCAATTTGGTCGGTAACTGTTCACCGCGGACGACTTCTTCCGATACTTCTGCACGCATTCGCTTTATAAATTCTTGTCCACTACATCTTCTTTCAGCCCACAACGTTATCTTTTCACTACAATCATTATATATGCATTATTATAAAAATATCTTACTTATGTAATAAAAGGGTACAAATGTACCTAGGTTTCTATCCTGAACCAAGTGGGAGAAATATATTTAAGAACAAATAAACATCCAAATACCAACTTTCTTACATACTTACCTTTTTGATTGAGTTTTGAGATTGAAGTGTTTTCATACAATAAATCGTAATTTCAATACGTGAACACCATCACGACATTCCTTAATTAAAACCCATTTGAAAACTGTCCATTTATCAATTGTATTTTCATTAGAGCCACTAATAGAAAATACGTTGTTGAAAGTTGTTGAACTTTTGGTTTGAATACCAAACAGAATGTGTTGACATTAGAATCGAATTCTCAGTAATCGTGAGTAGTAGCTCAGCACGGGACTCTCTACATTAAGATCTCAAACGGACGTCGACAAGAATTGTCTCTACGTCTGTTGCAGTTTATAAACGAAGCATTACTAGTGGAAACTCAATTCAGGTGCGCATTCATTCGTATGCACCGGAAAAATGTGAACGGGCTAAAATTACTTTAACTCACGATTATATGTTATTATCTGCTGAGAAATGCTTTGAAAAAATATTTCGCGAACAGATAGTACGTTCAAAAACAAATAAACAAAAAATTTAAGAAGTTCTTAGCCAATGTAGATGTTTTCATTGCCAATTTTAAATTGTTTTAAAAATTTTACGCGTTTTACGATCGGCGACAGATATTTCCGAAATGTCAATTTGCTGTTATTGTTAATGACGCTTGGTTTTAAGCATTGAAGATTTCAAATTGTCCGAGGAATGTTTGCTTACTGTTCTATGCGGCGTGTTCTCACGAGTTGCGCGCCTGTATAAACGTTCTGCACAGGCGACACGGATTTTAATCGCCACACAACGTCATTGGTGATTTATCGAGCGATGTTGGCGAGACGCTTGGATATTAATGTTTGTATTGCGAGGACATGTTAGATATACTTGTAACTCCGATAACTAGGAGTAAGAAATTAGTTCACGTGTTTTACCGGATTTGTAATTGGAAAATGTCCGCTTGCGTCAAATAGAGATGAAGTATTAAAAAAAAAATGAATGGTGTCGTGGGACACCAGGTAGGAACGAAGTTCCTTCGGATAATGTGGAATCGACACAATTTGCAAAAAAAATCGTGCTCAATTTTATGTAGGTTTTCTTGATTTTTCTCTTAAATTTTGCTGATTAGTTTTTATTTAAGTACAAGAAAGTATTTAGGAAATTCAGTATTTTAGGAAATAAAATAATAAACCAAGCAACCAGCCTCCACGTCCTGCCCCTTCAAGCCACTCATCACAACATAGACTATCAGGACACCTGGCTTGATCTAATCCTCACCTCTTCCCCACACCTTGTCTCTTCCCACGGTCAACTGCCAGCCCCTGGTTTTTCCCATCACGACTTGATTTTCCTCTCCTATATCCTGAAACCATCCAAATCACCACCTAAAGTCGTGCAGACTCGCAGTTTCCGACGCATGGATGTTGAAAAATTACATGCAGATGCTGTTAGGATAGACTGGACGAACATGGCAGCTGCTACTGACGTAGACAACAAAGTGTCTATTTTTAATGACACCATCGTCAAACTATACGACCTCCATGCTCCAATTAAGTCTGTAAAGGTAAAACGGGCACCGGCGCCTTGGATGACGGAGGAGGCCCGAACAGCTATGAGGCGACGGGATCAGTCATTTCGTCGGTTCAAACAAAATCGTTGCGAAGACAAATGGAACCAATATAAGGCTGCTAGGAATCGGTGCAACCAGGTGATACGCAACGCTAAACGCCGACATATTCTTCAAAACATAGAGTCTTCTTCTTCTTCCAGTATCTGGAAATTTCTTAATACCTTAGGTATTGGTAAAGAACATCAGCTCACTTTCAGTAATACAATTAGTTTGAATGATATAAATCTTCATTTCTCATCTGCAACTATGATGGATCCTCAAACTAAGTGTCAAACACTGAACTACATATCTGGTCTTACCAGTCCTACCACTGACTCATTCGAATTTTCTCCAGTGCCTTCTGAGGATATCAAAAAAATTATCCTATCTATTCATTCTAATGCTGTAGGATGCGATGGCATAAGTCGTCGCATGATTGTTACCATCCTGGACTGTATCCTCTTAGCAATCACTCACATCATCAATTTCTCTCTCGACTCCGGCACCTTTCCCTCTCTATGGCGAAAGGCTTATATCATTCCTCTTCCAAAAATCAATAATCCTTCCCTCCCTGAACACTTCCGTCCTATTTCTATTCTTCCCTTTCTGTCTAAAGTACTCGAGGCCTGTGTTCATAAGCAACTTTCCCAATTTGTTCACAGAAACCAGCTATTAAGCCCTCTACAATCTGGCTTTAGGGCTGGTCACAGCACAGTTACTGCTCTCCTTAAAGTGACTGGTGATATTAGAAAGGGCATGGAGGACACCAAAGTCACAGTACTTGTGCTAGTCGATTTTTCCAATGCCTTTAATACCGTCAGTCATGAAATCCTTTTATCTATCCTTAAATATCTCATGGTTACCTCTGGGGCACTGGAATGGTTCTCCACTTATCTTCAGGGGCGACAACAGAGTGTTCACGTTGCTGACTCGACATCGAGCTGGTGCGATCTCCTCGCTGGCGTCCCTCAAGGCGGCATTCTATCTCCTCTCTTATTCTCAATTTTTATAAATCTCATTACTCAACAACTTCAGAGTGCGTATCACCTATACGCCGACGATCTGCAAGTGTATACACAGTCAAAGGTGGAAGATATAACACAAGCTGTTAACATGGTCAACAGAGACTTGGAGATCATAAACTCGTGGTCGACGAATTTCGGATTGACGGTTAACCCAACCAAGTGTCAGGCGATCATAGTGGGCAGCAAACGCATTATGAGCAGACTCGATACTGCCTCAATCTCACCAATCATCTTTAACGGATCAGTCGTACCGTTCAGCCCCGTAGTCAAAGATCTGGGCTTACTCATCGACTCTACCCTTGACTGGCGAGCTCAAGTTACTCATGTCAGCCAGAAAGTAACGAGAAATCTGCGAACATTATATCGTCTAAAGAACTTCCTGCCTTCTAATACCAAAATTACTCTCATGCAGTCCTTAATAATCCCAATAATCGACTATGGTGATGTGTGTTATTACGACCTGAATGCAGACCTTCTTAACAAACTAGACCGACTTCTCAATAGCTGCATTCGATACATTTTTAATCTTCGAAAGTATGATCATGTGTCTGCTTTACGTTCACAATTAAAATGGTTACCTATTCGCCAGCGCCGCAATCTGCGAGCACTAACTGCGCTATTCTCATTTCTCAACTCACCGTTTTCACCTACATATCTGACTCCGTACCTCCGTTATCTATCCTCTAACCACGACAGAAACCTTCGCTCAGAAAATAATCTGCTTCTCTTATGTCCCTCTCACAACTCTGATTTCGTGAACTCTTCGTTCTTTGTTCAGGCAGTACTACTCTGGAATGCGCTCCCGCTCGAAGTCAGGATGTCCACAAACCGTTTTACATTCAAAAAGAATGTACACAATCTCCTTTTTAACGAGATTGAAGAATCGTCTTATCGATAGTTGGCTCAGCTTACAGTCAAGTTATCATAGTGTACGAATATAATCTAAATGTGTGTATGTGTATATTTATGTATATATGTGTATATTTATATGTGTATTTATAACGTATGTATTGTATGTGTTCATGTATGTATACGTACTCATGTATTATATATCTTAATTGTCAATATAACCGCTGTGCACCTCCCTTACAATATTTCTATACCACCTTAAGGTTGACTGGAAGAGAATGCCTTGGGCATTAAGTCCGCCGCTGTACAAAGTGCATAAAGTGTAAATAAATAAATAAATTCCTTAAAATAATAAATAGCACACATGACGCGCTTTCGCGCCTGCGCACGTCTCATTTAACGGTTTTATTCCACGCACTTTTTTCCACAGATTTATTCCACAGATTTATTCCACGCACTTTTTCCACTTACGGTTTTACTATCACATTTTTTTCATTTCGGTCCCGCAGCGAAATCCCTATCCCCTCCAAGCCTGCCGTAAGGAACTTCGTTCCAAAAAATATACGTTTTGTGGTTACCACACTAAAATTTACTTAATAAAATACTAAATAATAGTGCATGTGTAACAATGTATTGATGTGTCACAAATATGTGTGTGTGTTGAAGTTTTCACAGAATATACCGACCTCCCGTTCCTAAAAAGTCCTGGTAAGTTCATAATGACAATCATTGTGTGGTTTATTAGTTAACGTATATTAGGTATACTAGAATTTGTCATCGATTTCATATGTTTAAAAGGTATTTATATGTTCCCCAGTACCAGAATCTCTGATTAAAGATACATTGTGCACATTAGCTAACGTCTCACAAGCATTATTTCGACAAAATCTGTCTATTATTCACGGATAATTCTACTTGTCCACCAAACGAACGTGGGTTTGGTCGACACGCCTTTGTGGGGCATATCATGCCTGGCTCTCATCTGAACTTTAATCTTTGGTTTCGCAATCCACAGTGGGATTCTCATAATATATAGTAATCTAAAATGAAGAAGTGTATATGTAGATCATGTTTATTATCTACACTAACGTTATAAAGCTGAAGAGTTTGTTTGTTAAGTTGAGCGCGCTAATCTCAGGAACCACAAATCCGATTTCAAAAATTATTTTAGTGTTAGATAACCTACTTATCGAAGAAGGTTATAGGCTATATATTGACATGGGACGACCAAGGAGAGTGGAGTATTAATGAAAAAAAATCCAAAAACCGGAGAAAATTATTCTTTTTGAGAGGTTCTATTGCGTGCGCTGCGTAAGTAGTCTAAAGAAAAAAATATTTCTCTTTAAAAGATCTAAAAAAGTTAACTACAGTGTATGCGTATCTTTTGAGGTTAGCTCACTAATAACCTTTTATGGTAAAAAAATTAGTTATATATGTAACAAATCACGCTACGGGCAATAGGAGATGCAGTCGAGGTTGCGTGCGTGGCGTTGCTAGTACAATTATATTTGTGATAGTGCTAAATATCTGTTCTTTAAAAATGTGTTGCTTTTTTATTGTGCGGGAAGTAAACGATCAGACGACATGATGGTACACTCACCATTATGCCGCCTGATTGTTGACCACTCTCACTGCCAGCTATAGAAACCGTTAAGGAGGAAGAAGGCGGAATTTGAGCTTTAGAACCTTGCTTACTCAGTGAAAAGTAACGAAATTTGTTGCTTAGCCCTACTTTTCTGTGAGGTCGGTATCACTCTGATCATATCGTCCGTCATTTAGATGTGTCGATGCATTACTCTTCCACGGAAAGCATTGTTCACAGCGAAGCGACTATATAATTAGCGTTACTTGTTTACCTGTGTGACTCAGAGATAGTATATTCAATAACTGCTATGGGGTTATTAGTTATTTGTTTAGTAAAATAGTAAAATTTCTCACAACGTTATTAAAAACTAGTTATCTTGACATTATATCAAAGAAGTTTTAGTTTTATCGACGATTAAGTTTATTGCAACGATTATTAAGGAGTTACTGCCAACGTATTCATAAATACTCGTGAGGTACAATTTTATTGCAGGAAAATACCTTCTAATTAAAAACTACAAGTAGTACAACCAAAGTATAGCAAGAATTTATATTTATATATATATAATCTTCCTTAGTAAATAGAATATACCAGGATACCCATCCTATAAAAGTTTTGTAGATTAACCTTTTATATTGACAAACTTGGCAACTTAGGAATGGGACTGAGGAAACTAAAATTGGAAGGATATGAATAACCAATAATTTAGAAAAACACACTTTTATAGAAAATCAAACTAAAAAGTCAAAAATATATTTTGAAATAAATATAAATTAAGGATAGTAGTGTCGTTAGCGAAAAATGAATTTCATTTAAAAAAAGCGTGGGGTACTTGATGTCAATTGTTATATATATTTTACCGACAAATATTGGTAGAACTGATCATTTTGTAAATATCTTAAAAAGCACCCCACTCTTTTTTACAATTAATTTTTTTTACTAATCACTCTATGTTTAATTTTGATTTTGTATAAAACTGGTTTTTGTTTGAAATTATGTTGTTAAAGGCGAACTCAACTATTTTTGGTTATACATACTTAACCAAAAGTGCAATTTAATGTGATGGTTTATAAAGTTATATTAATAGAAACGGCTTATTTAAGGCTAAAACTGTCGTATCAATAACCGCTCACTATTAAGGGTTGGTTCCTAAATAGTTTTAAATCAATACTTTTCATGACTAACACACACGGCGCACGACTGATCGAGGCAGTATAACGTTAAACGCCATATTTAATCGAAATTGCTAATAAGCATACTCATTTGAATAATAATAAAACCTGTCATTAGTTATGTATATGTATTTCCTTAGCTTTACTGTTATTGCAGAATTAATAGTTTTTATATTCGCATTAGTAACTTCAATTTTCGAATGAGATTTTATGTTTTCTTTAATCAGTTTAAACATTTTTTATCAGCTTCTTGATCTGATAATTAAAAAATAAATCGTTATGCAACCTATTCTATAAATATAGAACATAATATCTAGTATGTATGTGAAGTAAACACGTTTATGTATCTGTCTCCTCTACTGGCACAATCAAATAAAACGCGTAAAGAATAAATGTATCACGAAAAAAATACATATTTTGAATCTGATTGCAACACTTAGTATATTATTTTAAAGAAATGTAGTATAACTCTCAGATTTTTTTGGACAAATATTGATAAATATTATTGTAAGTTGCCAATTAACAAAATTATTGCTATCTGCTACGTTTAATCCCATTTACTAGTGGTCAAATGAATTAAGGTTGAATTTACTACACACAAATTCCATACAAGTCAATCTCGACGATATTGTTACTTTATCTGAAGATCTTACAGACAATCCACATTTCTATATACGAAAGGCTCCATGCCATTTTGATCAAGACGTTTTTAGGCGGCCGTCATTACACGTTGTTAGGCCTGCGGGTGTGTTCCTTAATCCATCAAATTACAAGCCGACCATCATCTTAATATCCCCCGCCCCTCAACCAGGCTTTCAATAAACCAGCACCGCACGGATAGACCGTAATTATAGGACGGTGCTTGCAATATACGCTTGCAGCGAATTTGTGCTGTAAATCGGCCCCCTCAGTTTGTATTGTGGGATTGTTTAGATCCACGTGATACCTGTACCTGTGAGTACCTGTTTGTTTTTATCATTGCGTGGTGTATCTTATAGCCCTTAGGATATTTCAAATGTTCGTTTGAAACATTTGAATGCTTATACCGTGTAATTTGAAACTGTTGCCACCGCTTATGCATGATAAAAGAATTTCTTTTCGCAAGTCGTGCTTTACAGCATAAAGGATGCTGTCACCAATGCGATCTTTTTTCTTTTTTATTACTTTTCGAAGCAGATTTTTTATTGCTTAGTTTAATTTTGAAATGAATTAAATGTGAACGTCCATTAGAAATTTGAATTAAAAACGTAATCTCTGATATACTCTTTTACTAGAACAATTATTAAGTCGCAACGGTAATCGTTGTCCTGTAATTTGTATATTGGGTAATCTTTACTATTCATCTACTATAAATATACAGTCCGAGGGGGTACTCTTCGACTCACAAAGTTTATGACGTAAAAATTTTATGATGAGTATCTTAAAATCATGTCGTCCCATCATCAATAAATTTCTAAACGAGGAAAGTTGGCCACAAAAAATATAAGTTTATCTACCATTATAGACAATTCAAAATTAGTCAATTTTGGGTAAAATAGGTCTATTTTACTTAGCGGTGTTATACCTGTGTCGGATATAAATAGTATCTACTAATTTTAAACATAATTATCAATGTTAAGACTTGTTATCTTAGATCTCATGGCTTAGTCAAATCGCTAATATTCAAATAAAAATTTAAGTTCATAAATGCATACACAAAGTTTTAAGTAAAAAGGTATTTGAAATTAGGGCAACGTCGACTTAAGGGCCCATAAAAATGCATTTAAAACGACTATTGTGTCGGAAATTAACAAAAACATGAACGCATATGCATTTCAACGACAAATATTTCCATACAAAGTTAGTTTTTAAGGTTTAAGTGTTAATTATGTAAATTGATTCGATATCCTTCCTTTAAACTTGACAATAATGTAAAATAAGAACGAAATATAATGTCTATGGTAGTTTCATTCTAAATAGTTTGCAGCTACCATTATAGATTTTAATCAGTGTAATGCAATTTATTATAAATATTATAACACTAGACTTGATTGATTACAGTTGTTCTAACGCTAAGCACAAAATAATTGTAGAGATTTCTCAAATGGCGGTGAGCTTCATACTCCTTTACAACGTCTATGATAAATGTTATGTTCTTAATTGGGTAAAGATATATGATTGTGAAAGGTATAATTGATTTTATTTACAGTCGACAAGACTATATCTCTTCACTGTATTTATTTCTTTGTATTCGCTCTTTGATACAAATAAATAAAAAATTTGGCGCAATATGAGCTTACAAATTATTTTAGTGAGGCATTATCGTTTTTATGGGCAGCAGGTTGCTACTTAGGCCAACAAATCGTCTCGGACTTTCACCGGCAAATATCCTATGAAATTGCCATCGTGAGTCCCGCTCTGACCATAAAGCAAGCTAAAACGCGACGCGTTTATGATATGGTAACTTATTACCATATCATAAACGCGTCTATCATAAACGATTATAGTACTGTCTTACACATTAGTGTAAGACAGTACTATAATCCCATTGTACATATGTTCATATTGCGCGATTCTTCTTGATAGGTTTATTTTATATTATATGCTAGGCCTTTGTGAATTTACTACTTTGAGAGGATCTTATTGAGGCTATGCGAGAGACGTTATGAAGTATTTCATTAGAAACAATTTAGTGCTAAAATTAGTTTATGCAGTTTACATTTTGCACGTAAGTGAGACTACCACTGCATGACCTTACCTTTCTTTACCGCTAAGAAACTTATGTGCCTCGTATTATCATAATAATATGATATTCTACTTAAGTGTTCTATTGTAAACTGTTATTTTAATTTTATCAAAGTCTGGTTCGAAACATCTCTCGGTTTATATTACCACTAGTGTGCAATTATAGTTTCAAATAAAACATTTAAATCTCTGTCCCACTGACAGACATCACTACTGTTCCAAATAGAAGAGATAATTCAGTCGTTTCTCAAATTGTGTGGAGTATAGCCGTAGGGGTGAACGGTACTCGGCAGCGTGACCGTGCCGCCGGGTTCTCCTAAATTAATACTCAATTGTGTTGCACTGGCCACATTGTCTCAGTTCTGAGGTGGCGTGACAGCGTGTCGTTACATTAGAGCACTTTCTAGTCGTGTTGTACACTGATTTAAGTGGAATTTGTTACACAAATAGATCCTCCACGTTGAATGTCGTACTAACAGCTTTAAGCTGTAAATAAAACCTCAATTAAATATGTCTTGTATTTATCTACGCCTCTTGGCGCCGAAGTTCACATTTGCTCTTATTTATTCACGTGGCTGGGTCAATAATTTCCTATTATCGTTCACAAACTCCATAGACGTATATTGCGCTACTGGATATCTTATTACTGAATATATTTCGCGGTAATACCATTGCTATTTATTAGATTGAGTCGTGAGACCGTGGCGCGCGGTAGCCAACCATTGAATAAAATAAATAAATCTAAAATGAATATTCTAACTGCTCTCAGATTGTAACGGTATATACGGGTTAGCTACCGTAGTGCTTTTCACCATTTATTTCACTCGTCGGTGATTTATTACTAGACAATTAAATAAATTCATTTGCATCTATTTCACACACCAACTTGTATAATATAAGCTTGAATTTACGATATAGTGTCAGACAGAGCAGTTATATCCATTTATATATCAACGAATTAGGTCTAAATATATCAATATTCTTGACATAGATATTAACATCCATCATCAATAACATGCTTGTTTATTTGCGAGGCATTGCTAACGATAGATTATATGGCATCGGCAACCAGCGCACGCGCACATATGTTAAAACCTAGTGCTATACATAACACTTATAGTTTATTACTCTATTACATAAACATTATTTATGATTCGATTGCTTTGCCATAAGCTCTAAGCATGAAGATTTTTCCATGCAATTAAACAGCTAAAGTAATATTATTCAGACAGTAGGCACACGATACGTGACTTATAAAATATATATCTCAAATTCTTTTAAGGCGACTTATATTTTAATGTATCCAATACAAAGGTACTCAAATTGATACTCTATATGGTTTATTTGGACACAATAAAACATAATAAACCGTTTTATTTCATTAATTTTTAAATACGGCAATAAATTTTGGTCTCAACAAACACGTAAATAAGGAGATGATCTTAAGAAATGCTTCCACTTAAACGTTGCTTAGTTTCTTATGCTGTTGACTTATAAAATACTTTATGATGGTAACAAATATTGCCAGTTTTATGTCATGGATGCGCCCGCGCTGAGTCTCTGTTTCTATAGTTTTATTAGCGGCTTTTACGATAGTAATTTAGAGCTGCTTAATCTGAAATGGATGTAAATTGCCATTGTAATTTGTCATCAAAATTTATTGAATACTTTTAGTTTTATGGATTGAAATTTTTAGATATTCAGTTGCAAATCTTTTCGAGTCAAGTTCATGTAATTTGAATGCAAAATAATTAAAAGTGGCTATAATTATAAAATAGTTGATTAATACTTTCATATAAATGTTTAGCAGTTTGAAGACAATTTTAAAAGATAGTGATCACAAGAATATTCAATACGAATTAATTTGACTAAAATTATAGACCTTTTATTTGTAACCTATCCAGTTTTTGTATATTTGAAGAAACTCATTTACATTTGTATGGTGTTCGTTGCCGTTTTTTGTTTAAAAGGCATAACATTAGCGTGGTCATTAGGTGTAATGGTATACCTAAATAATGAAAAAAATCGTAAAAGGTATGTGATGAACAAACAAATTTTCAATAGCGAGGATTATTAACAACTTGTTTGTTATAGAAATTTGTCTTCGATTATCACAAATTTAATGAAGTCGTGTTATTGTTGTAAGATATTTGCATAGAGATTAGTTTGGAGATTGCTTCCTTAACCATGCCTTGGTATATTATCGTTTAGACTTTATGTCGGCGGCAATGCATGCAGGTTTTGAAAACTGAATTTGCACATTAATAGGATACATGCACGTGACTTCAAAATTGATAAAATACCTTTATTTTAAATCTTTATTGCTAGAAAAACATACCTATATAATTATTTTTGAAATTGATTGTAATTTAATAGAGAAGTTTAGACAATAATCACCTTTTTAAAATGCCTTCGCATATTTCTAAAGCTCAACGTTCGAACGGCCGTCTTCTGTCAACAAGTTGTTAGTATAGTTTCTCATGATTACATAAGTATTTTTATTGAGTCCAGTCAAATACAATCTGAAATCAAAATTTTGGTAGTTAACTTTGTGTTTTGATGTAATGTATATATAAATATATGTATATATATGATGAACGTAAATTTTAAAAAATCATAGGCAATAGATAAATAAGCAAACTCCGAAACAAACTAACGATATATATACATACAGTTAGGTGCAGAACTGACTTACAATTTTTTAAAAATATCTGTATGAAATTGGTATTAATTACTAAATAAAAAATGTATTGTAATATTTGAAAACTTTATTTCTTGAATGTTTAATTAAAGAAATCTTATAAGTTTAAATCTTATTTTGGTGAATAATCATCACAATTACAATAGGTTCACTTTTGCACCAGTTATAAAATATAATGAAAAAAATCTTTAATATTTGGTCCAAAGACCTTTTGCTTTTTCAACCGCATGCAACCTATTTACCAAACTTTTTACAAGTTTTTCACAGTACTCGGGTGGAATTTTGTACCACTGTTCTTGTACTCGTTCCCATAGAATGTTCAAGTTCGATGGTGGTGCGCTATATTCATTTAAAAGCATGCTTTTTAAATATGCCCACAAATTCTCTATAGGGTTGATATCAGGACTCTGAGAAGGCCATGGAAGGACTTGAAACACTTGCTTATCAAGCCTTTTTTTACTTTTTTTGACGTGTGCTTGGAATCGTTATCCAGTTGAAATATTACTTTATTTGTAGGATATGGCATATTTTCTACAGCATCCATCAGATGTGTCTTAAGAATGCTGAGATACATTCTACCATCCATATTTCCATCGATTTTGTGAATTGGTCCCACACCAAAAGCTGTCAGATATCCCCAAAGTTTGATATTACCTCCACCATGTTTCACCGTTTGTATAAAATCTTTTGCTTGTAATGGTTCCCCTTCTTTCTTCCAAGACCATTTTCGCCCGTCTGTGCTGTATCTATTAATTTTGGTCTCATCGGACCAAATAACCTTCATCCAGTCACTTTCAGTCCAGTTAATGTATTGTTTTGCAAATTCTTTTCTTGCTCTAATATTCTTTTTAGTAAGGAAAGGTTTCTTTTTCTTCTCTGCAGCTTGCATACCTACATTGTGTAATGCCCGACGAACAGTCCAGTTACTCACTGACGTGCTAGTGTCTTGTCTTAAAATTGCCGCCGCTTCTGATGCTGAAGACGCTTCACTAGATCTTAAGTAGTGAATAAGTTTTCTTACGTCTCTGTCAGACAACTTTTTAACACGACCACTAACGTTACTTGGCACAGGAAATTTACACTTTGCTCTTATTCTCTGTACTGTTGATTGACTCACGTTTAACTCTTGAGCGATAAATCTTATCGATTTTCCACTTTTGAGTAACTCTTTAGCAGATTCTATAATGGACTTCGATGTCGGTTTCATGATTTCAATAAAGCGTACGAAACGTTCCCTTTGCGATATAAAATACACTAAGTAATAAACAAAGCGAAATTTTCTTTCTCTACTAATCCTGACAAGTTTAAACATGAGCGCAGAGTCAGTAACAAACACGGTGCAAAAGTGAGTGTATCACATTCAAATACCTCAACGTTTTAAAACGCAGTAACTGGATAATACCCATTTGAACTATTAACTTGAGGAATATAGATTTAACTTATGGGATAAAATTCTTTAAACAATTTTCTTAAATATGGACTTATTTCATGTAATCAAATAATCACGAAACATTGACTCAGTTCTGCACCTAACTGTATGTATATATATATATTTATACATAAATATATATATATATATATATTATATATTTTTACTTTATATATATATATATATATATATAATGTAAATATATTTAATAGCTTAAAAATATAATCTTTAATTTCAAAGATACAGATTCAGAAAATTTGAATATACATTTGATACCAATTCTTCAAGAAGTGGTAAATTTTGAAAATCTACTTTGGTTTTTCCTCTTATGTAAATGTTAAATATTAACTACATAATTTCCAGTGCAACATTACATTTAATTTACTAAGAAAATAATATAATATAATTGAACATAATAAAATTTATTAGGTTCTGACTTAAACGACAAGTGTAAACAAATTTACTTGCAAAAAAGAAAAATAACACGACTATCCTTTTTATTGCAAGCTCGCTTCTTTGTCGCTGCATAGTATTATCGTAGAACGTTTGTCTTTTCGTCTTACATTCCCTTTGCAACATTTAGTTGCACGGTCGTGAGGCACGCCTGCATAATGCTCCCGCGCATCCAAAGACCTATTTTTTGCTGTACCAGGAGTGAATATTAAATCGAACATGTCTTTCTAAGCTGAGTTTCTATTTCTTGCGCCTGTGTGATGATGTAAAATTTAGATAATGAGTATACATAAACTACATAAAATAAATGAGTAAGCCGTTTCTATCTGTATTGCTAATAAACATACTTATTAATATCTATATACATACATCATCATCTCAGCCAAAAGACATCCACTGCTGGGAATAGTCCTCCCCCAAGGTTCTCCACAGCAGCAATAGGAAAAAAAAACTACATACATAGAATAGATAAATCTAAACACACAATTATTTATCTTTGCCAGTCTACTTTTCAGTCATGACTTAGTGGCCACTAGACCAACAGGTCAGAATGTATCTTTTTTCAAGAGAATCGATTCAATATTCCGCCATTATGCACAACTGTCGGGTTCACGTGATTCGACGATATAATGTGACGTCACTTCAACACTCAAATCACTGTAAAACCTGTATAATCCTATTGAATTCTATAATTACATTAATACAGTTGAATTGGAATCACGAACCTTATCAGCGGACGTTATTCATGTGGAACAGATTACCCAGGATGTTTTACAAGCAGTAAACAACAAAAGATAGTACGCGTCGAGTGTCTAGTTGCAGGTAACGGTAGCGGCTAATCCAATAATGTATAGACGCGGCTTTGTTTTAGCAATTGAGTGGTCGTACGGTCGTGACGATGCTACGCTTCTTTTTATTTCTGCCTATGCACTGTAGACCTTTGCGTAATACAAACGTGAATTATCTTTGCTTTTGCGGTTAGCCACAATAGTGTAATAGCATATATCACAGTGGGAAGTGGAGCACAGATTTGCTAGATATTTTTTGCTTTTTAAAATGTTTGTCAAATAATGTTAAATATAGTAATTTTTGTAAAAGAAGTAAGCATAACGAAAACTAGTATTCCTTAATAAATTAAAAGATAAGGATTTCAGCTCCACTTAATAGTTTTATGTTAGTATGTTCTACGATTTTTCCAAAATAGTTCAACGATTTTGCAAATATTTGTTTGTTGGCACCCATATAGCGATTTAGTATTTTTATAGTGATTTTTGTATTTGGTCTCAAAAACTATTTGGTTATGTAGAGCTAATAATGAAGATCTCAGATGCAGTGATTATCTGAGAATATTTAATAAGTAATTTATAGGTTGCCAGTCGATCTTTTTTTATAATTATTAATTGTATCGGTATTCACTAGTGTGGTTCCTGACACCCATCTCTTCGCGGCTTAACAACTCGTACGACATCTCCGAAATAAATAGATAATTAAGAACCATATATATATTTTTTTTTCTATATTAAGAGCGTAGGCTCTTAGTTAAACATGAGCGCAGAGTCAGTAACAAACACGGTGCAAAAGTGAGTGTATCACATTCAAATACCTCAACGTTTTAAAACGCAGTAACTGGATAATACCCATTTGAACTATTAACTTGAGGAATATAGATTTAACTTATGGGATAAAATTCTTTAAACAATTTTCTTAAATATGGACTCTTATCAGGCAGAGTCACTATGGTAGCCATAGTGACTCTGCCTGATGGAAAGCATGAATAGAATCCAAGAACTGTGGTCGCAGACAATGCGGTATGGCGATCCGCACTATGGCGGCCTAGTGAGATGCTTTTTCACGCCCCGCTTGGGGAAGTAAAAGGCATGACAGTCATCGTTGCAGTGTAAGGCTCACACAGTTACCACGATAACTGTCACTCTTGCATCAATGGGCCTCCGGTCTCGCACTCACCAACGAAACACGACATCACGAATGTTGTCGCTATATGTTGGTCTTCTGTGGGAGGGTAGTACTGCCCCGGTCGAGCCGGCCCGTTCGTGCTGAAATCAGCTTGGCTCTACTACCTAACAAGTATCTTTCGTAAATGTCAATACCACTGACACAAGTGTTTCAATATAACATTAATACTTTAAAATATATAAAACTGTTAAAATATTATTCATTTTTAGTAAACTTGAGAACTATATTTAAATTATAAATTATAACATACATCTTACACCTCTGATTAAACACTTCAATATATGAAGTCACGAAGAAGTAAACTTCATACAAAAATAATAAACGATTCCCACAATTATATATTGGCAATTGCCTAAAGCGAAATTAATAAAATAATTCCATAATTGCTGTTTACGTAAAATTTATTCGTTGTTTCAATATCGGTATATCACAAATGCATATTGTTTATATCTTGTCTCTGTACTGTACGATAGTTTCTTATCCCGCCCCGCCCGTGGACACACCCCTATCGTATCTAGTCGGTTATCGGCCCGTGCGATATTATGAACAATATTAATCTTTTACACAAGGATTTATACACACTAAAAGAGACTTCGCTTTTAATATATAAGCAACTAATACTAAACACTTTAAAATCAAACGTTTTGAGTCTTTCAATCTTTAGATTATTCAGTGATCATGACACTTCTAGTCAAATAATCGGTATATAGGTTTGTGATCTTTGTTGTTAGAAGAGTTCAATTAATATTAGAGAAACATGTTCTAATTGAATCTCAATATTGTTTGAAATGGTCTAGTGAGAAAATTTATACCATAGATTTGTTATTAAGATTACGAATGAGCTATTGTATTTATGATAAAGTGCGCTTATTGCTTTAATGTAACTGCTTTATATTATTTTTAATAATGTACAAAGTTCTTTTGTTTTTTATTTAATTGTTTTTTTTTTACTGATAAATGTAATAATTCTATACAAATCCTCTTATTGAGGGAGCTGACTTAGCTGTTTAAGAGTTCTTTTCGCATCAAGAGATTCTATGTTTAAATTACCTATCATTACACTTCTAACATGAGTCCAAAGCGTAATTTTTTTTTTCATGTTTTTTTAATCCATTAACGCTATGAAAAAAGATTTTGTACATCGAAAATCTTCTTAACCCTTAAAAGCACTATGGGATAAATACTTGAAAGAAAAAATACACATTTATTCAAAGTTATGGATAAAATGTAGAATTACTTGGTCATAGGCACTTTGTATGTTTATATTTTTATAAAAGTTGATACGATCGTTTATATCGAAATAAGAGAGGATCTAGAGATGGATGCCGCCCATTTGTACCGGTCAGGCCGACCCTCGCAATGGTTTAATGCTTCGTTCATATTACCGTCGTACGATTTAGTGGCTGAGTTACTGGTGAGAATATCACGTTTCGTTCGTAGCCAATGCATGCTTTTCTTTTAATTGTCGGTCCTCATCATACTGTAAATCTTGAGTATAGAAAAAGTAGGGTTTGATTGTTACATATGAGAGTACAATTCCTTCTTACAGTTGCATTGTTGTTAAAAAGAAAGAGAAAACAATCATCCATTTCTTGTTGTTTAGTTATGAACGAATGTTGATTACAAATAGTTTAAATGGAGATAAGTCTCTGTAAAGTTTCTAACAAAGTACAGTTTGCCCCTGAATTATGATTTGAAATATAATAAATTGCGATTATAAAAGTTATATTAAGTTATTATACTTCAAGTACCTAATTAGATTGTAATAATTTTATTACACTAAACAAGAATGGACTAAATATAATATTCTTTGTATATTAAATTAATATGTTTATGATTTTAATGAAATGTGTATTAGTGACGGATTTCAAATATAAATATAAGCCCCGCAAGTTGATATTGCGATGGAACCTTGTCACAATAACAGCTGCGTGACGTCATCCGTCGCATAAAAGTACAGATAGCAAAAAACTAGTAATAAAAAGTAAATAAGTTAGGGTTATGGGTTTATTTGTAATAGCGAGACGGCTGTTTATGACCATAGGTATATTTCTAAGAAATTTCGGCACCTTAAAAGATTAGTTTTGTATGCTGCTTATAAAAAAACAATGATTATACCCATAAGTACATAATAATTGTATTGTTGTATGTAAAAAAGAAAATATTTCTTAATTAATGTCTGGGTTATGTGGTAAACAATTATAAATCATAAATAAAACCAGGTTGATATGTAAAAAAATTATGTTTATTTAAAATCTTAGCCTATTTCTTCAATATCACTCATATTGTCTTCCGAATCAGAACTACTCTCTGTATCAGTGGTTTCAGATTCACTGTCGTCTGCCGTATTTATGATAAATAACTCGTCAGTTATTCTATCTTTCTGCCAATATTCCTCTTCAAGCCTTTTCACGTGGTTCACTTCCTTTCGCCAGTCATCTGGAGTTACCGATGCCAACGCCTCCAACGTCAGAGATTCAATTCGACTCTCTAACTGCTCCTCATTCTTTTCTGACACCCTCATTTTGATAAGGTTCCAGATGTACTCAATAGGGTTGAGGTCGCAGTTGCACGGTGGCAATCTAGCGACCTCATGGTCATTGTCAGCTAATAACTTGCCGATTTTATAATTTTTCGGCGGTTTGTGCTGTTGAATTAATAAATATAGTTCTGGTTTTGTATTCTCGCTGGGAAGTTCGATGTTGTGAGCTTGTAGCCACTCAACCATCATCTGTTTTCTATTATTCATGTTTGGTGGCTTATTCTCTTCCTTACTGTGATAAGGGGCGTTGTCCATCACAATTATGGAGTTGCGGGGTATATTCGGTAGTAGTTTTTCTGTAAGCCACTTTGTAAAATTCTCCGCATTCATTTAGTCGTGATAATCACCCGTTTTGGTGTCCGCCTTAAACATTAAAAGGGCATTGTTAACAAAGCCAGTTTCGCTTCCCGCGTGAACTATTATCCATTGGCGGCCGGGGCTGTCGTTCCGTCTCACTCCTGCATCAGTTGCAGTTTGCCAACATTTTTTTACTGTATAGTGCGCGTGTATCCGCGTTTCGTCGAGATAAATAACGGGTTTTTTGTTAGCACTAAGCGAGTCATTTTGTTTCATACGGCGTAAATATTTAGCTATCCAAGCTTGTATTTGGGGTCTTTTAATTAGAGCCACTCTATTTTGGTAACACCGTTTAAATTGGTGGCCTAAATCACTTTTTATTATTTTTCTTAATGTACTTAGTCTGGCCATAAATACTGTTACACTTAATTATAAAAAAATATTACATTTGAATTTCGAATCTGTCATTTTTATACGATTGTTCATTGTGTTTTCTCATTTTGGCGCCAATACATTGTAAAATATTTTGCGATATTAAAATGGTGTGGGGTGATAAAGAGAACCGAATCGCTGTGATAGCATTACACAAAGTAGGTATGGAGCCAAATGCAATTTTTAAAACTCTCCATACACTTGGTATTAGTAAAATGTTTGTGTACCGGGCTATTAATAGGTACAATGAGACCTCCTCTGTTTGTGACAGAAAAAGATCTGGCCGTCCACGTAGTGTTCGTACGAAAAAGGTGGTCAAAGCAGTAAGGGAAAGAATTCGAAGAAATCCTGTCCGAAAGCAAAAGATTTTATCTCGGGAAATGAAGATAGCACCTAGAACCATGTCGCGTATTTTAAAAGATGACTTAGGACTTGCAGCCTATAAGAGACGCACTGGCCATTTCTTAACTGATAATTTAAAGAAGAATAGGGTGGTAAAATCGAAACAACTACTGAAGCGGTACGCAAAGGGAGGTCACAGAAAAATTTTGTTTACGGATGAGAAAATTTTTACAATTGAGCAACATTTTAACAAACAAAATGACCGTATTTATGCTCAAAGCTCTAAGGAAGCTTCCCAATTAGTCGACAGAGTGCAACGTGGACATTATCCGACTTCAGTGATGGTTTGGTGGGGTGTTAGCTATGAAGGAGTGACTGAGCCATATTTTTGTGAAAAAGGTATCAAAACATCGGCACAAGTGTATCAAGATACCATTCTTGAGAAGGTAGTTAAGCCCCTTAACATCACCATGTTCAATAACCAAGTATGGTCCTTCCAGCAAGACTCGGCGCCGGGTCATAAAGCTCGGTCCACGCAGTCTTGGTTGGAATCGAACGTTTCAGACTTCATCAGAGCTGAAGACTGGCCGTCGTCTAGTCCCGATCTTAATCCGCTGGATTATGATTTGTGGTCAGTTTTAGAGAGTACAGCTTGCTCTAAACGCCATGATAATTTGGAGTCCCTAAAACAATCTATACGATTGGCAGTGAAGAATTTTCCCATGGAAAGAGTGCGTGCTTCTATTGATAACTGGCCTCATCGTTTAAAGGACTGTATTGCAGCCAATGGAGACCACTTCGAATAAGCTTTTTATATTTTTAATTGTTTTATATTTATGTATTAAACTGACACACTGTAAAAGTAATAAATGTTATTTGCAGTTAACAATTTTCTTTTTTCTTTATTACAATATTTATGGCAAGACTAGGTAGTTTCACTACCAGTATAATTAAGGTCTACTTTTGCAGCCGCCAAGATTTTGCACATTGTAGGAATTTCTTTTCTCACCGTATACATTGAATGAATGATATTTCTTAATGCTGTTAGTGAAAATCCGTCGAAATATTCCTTCCTTTGCCTTTTTGCTAGGAGTTCTCATTTTGCTGCCACTTGCTGTTGCTGACTCATGCTCTCGTCGTAATTTCGTCACAGTATTTTCTGCAACGCCTGTGGCACAAGTCACTCGTTCCGTGACTTTGATAGAATTTTGCAAAATATTCAAAATGTCTATTACTAGTTGCTTCGACAATAAAATGTCCTCAGTAGTGTCCGATGCACTTTTTAAGGCACGGTTTATATTTTGGATAAGTAATATAGAGTCCTCTTTCTCTTTTACAAAATAATTGTCCTCTTTAATTATCATTTCACGTGCACGACTGTTAATTAATTTCTTACTCATTTTAACGGGTAACAGATAACAAAACTAAACAACAAAAGCCAACAATAAGCGCGGGTTGACCTTGCGAACGGTACTGACGGTGCGCGTCGACTACGTCACCAAGATGGCCGCCAATCGCAATATCAACTTGCGGGGCTTATACGGATCTGCATAATTAGAACATATTTCTGCATAAAACCACTATTAATAAGATAGATTCCAAGACTCTTAGCTACTTTTGTATTGGTTATTAATCAAATTGGTACCTACTTTTTATAAGCTCAGATTTTAATCTCTACATTATTCGGACATCCTCGAAACATATACATATGTAGGATGGTATTTTATATTTTTTAAAAAATATGAATACGACTTATAGAAGTTTTTATTTTAAGAGTTTTAATTCTTTTCTTGTCTAGCCCTAGACCCAAAATTTCTGTAAAGTTATGTTCCATGACCTAAAACTTTATTACTGTATGTATAATAATGATAACGATTATTATTAGAAATGTCTAGGTTAAAAATATCTCAGTTTTACTTTTATTTCTTCTGAAATACGAATGTTACATTTTAGCGTTACATTAGTATAACCGGAGATAAAGTTGCAAGCTAATTCTAGGGTTAAATGTCATCTTGGTGATTAACTCAAATATAATTCGGCAATAACAGTACCCAACAAAATGTTTAAATTTTTTAGTAACCATTTTTATTTTTTTTATTTCTCTTGAAACTTGATTTTTAGTTTAAAAAGTTTTTATCGACTTTTTTTAAGCATGCAAAAGTTAATGTGTTTTTAGTGTAGTGGTTTTTTTTTCAATCTATTTTATAGGCCAATGGAAACCTGTATAAAGCCTATAAATCAGTTTGATGGTCAGGTCTTTATTTTTAGATATACTTAAATAATAGTGACATTGGTGACATAAATCTTTACTAACTAGGTACTTACTGAGGTCACTTAAGCAGTGTACACGCAGCATAAACAATAAGTTTAAAATTACAAAAAAATGCCAAGGTATAACTGTAATTTTCTATTAAAAAAAACGGACTGAACATTTTAAATACGCTTTTGGGCCCTTAACAAGTAATTTTTTTTAACTATATTCATCATCATCATCATCAACAGCCTCTTACAGTCCACTACTGAACATAGGCCTCTCCTTAGCAAGGCGGTTTTGGCCTACCATACCACGCTGGCCAGACGGGTTGGAATAGGATTTGTTTCAAGTTTTCCTTCTCTTTGTAATGATGTCGTCTTGCATACTTTGTTTCCTTAGTCGCCTTTTACGACACCCACGGGATGAATAGGGTAACACTATGTATTCTTAATCCGTCACCACACGGACCTTAACTATATTAATTCATTTGTTTTTCATTTTTTTGTCTGGCTCTATTCCGGGAAGCCGAATCATGCGATACCGGGGTGATCACGTATTCGGCCAAATATCGATCAATATTGAATCTACATCCTAAACAATTCTCTCTCTATTTTAGGTTCACTCCTTCAAGTATAAGCTTATTAAATAAGATTTAACTTATCTAATCCAATGTAATAAGAGGAACTTAAATCTAAAGAGATACGAAAGCCGATTAATAATTTTGAAACTTTGGTAATTACCTATTCTAAATGGATGAATTTGAAGATTAGCACGTTATAAATAATTATAATGCTTTTGGAAACTTGGATTTGTTAGTTCATTTATTACTCCTATTAATCGGCTTATAAACTGGACAAGACCGTATCTTGGATTATAAACTTGGTTCATAGGTTAAGATGTTCTTCAAACTTACGTCCTGTGTTGTTCTATTTTTGTCTCTGACATATATATGTTGATCTTGTTCGTAAATAAATTTGAATACTTAATATACTTATGTATGACTTACGTAAATTTCACATATTTAAAGACCAGTTCTGTATTGTTTTCTAAACTCAACTAGCTTTTATAGTTTATAGTACACGTTGTTTACTTGTGTATTTCTTATACCATACGCTAGCCTTTTCATTTGCATTTGTATTTTTTTCAACCTATCGTCCTCCACTGCTGAACGAAGGTCTCCTCCAAGGAGCCCCAACCATACCGGTCTTGGGCTATTCGCATCTATCTGCTGCTCTATGCTTGCCCAACCGTGGTCTCCAATCTAGCACACTTCAGCTCCAGCGACCATCGGTTTGTCTGCAGATATGACCGGCCCACTTCGACTTCAGCGTACTGATTCTCCGTGCGATTTCAGATGCGTTTACTCGTATATGCTCTGGTTTAATCACTGCCACACAGCTGACAATTGCACAATAAGAGTCCCTTGTTAATAATTAATCTATCAAATAAGATGTTAACGAAGTTCATTATCAATATTAAATGAGTATAAAAAATATGTTACTACGTTTATGCAGGTAAATCAAAATGTCTCGACACACATATTGCGTCTTCAGTTCGTTCTCTCTTTATCAACACCACACCCATGTTTAAATAAAATAACACCATAACACGGCAATATATTTTCTCCACTACTTAATTGGAACCTTAAAGTATAAATTCTCAATAGCTGAATAGATAAATCGTGACATACCCATATATTGCAACGTTTAGTACTTAATATTATGAGATAAAAAGGTGTCTGCGCAAAGCGCAAGAGTCGGCGGTCATACATGATCACAAATAAACTCTAAAAACAAAAATCATTTTTCTATAATCATTTCGGTATAACACTATATTAATGACTAAAGTCTAGTTCTGTTTCTCCTCATAACCAGCCAGATGTAAAAACTATTGAGGGGCATTATTCACTCGATGTATAATAAATGTGTTCGTTACGCTAATCTGCCTGTTTCTCCTAAAACTTAGACCGTGACCACGGTCCGGGCGGTCCACGACAACTAATCGGTTTAAGTAATGTTCATTAATTAAAGCTCTCGCTCGCCGGATTACTGGACACCGCAAATAACAATATTTTGTAAACTACCCGCATCACTTATCTCAGTTGTGTTACTTAATTTACCGAAAATTTATTGTAATTATCACAAAGAGGATTATCATAAGAGGGTGTTTTCAAACATAAGACAATGAAACCTATTTATTTCAAAGTATCTTGTATGGATACCCAAATGACGTGTAACGTTTTTGTATAAAAACCAAAGATTTCCTATCGACTCTTCGTTTAGATGGATTGAAGCTATTTGTTAGAGCTGATTGGGCCGTTCAAGAGATGTATCTTCCATGATTGTTTTTCACGAACCCTTCCTAAGCTCCAAGGAATAAATGAAAACTGTCGAGATTCGAGACTGATAGCCCAATCGTACGCAGATAAATACCTTTACTTTAAAAAAGTAGGAGATATGTATTTAAAGAGATCAGCAATTCTGTAATGATATATCAAATTACTTTTATTATTATACTTGCCTACAATGATAGATGTTCGTATGGAAAATATTCTACGCTTTGCAACATTGTTCCGTTAGCAGGTTCATTTTTCTTTTCCACTCCGGACGAGGTATCTAGGATTTATTTTACAAGCAACATTATCTCGTCCTTTCAAAGTGGTTAATATCCTACATACGATATGTGCTTATTAATGGTTGGTTGGCGCCTAATTCATATTTTACACGAGCAAACAGATTGTGTGTAATAATTGGACATGCGTCAAGCGTGTCACGGTAATGTGGTCATAAGTTAGGCGGTGGCCCCGGGCGCGTGTCATTATGCCAATCTCGACAATTGAGCCTCACCGCTTGTCCCGCCGTAGCGTCGAGATGATCTATGAGAGGGTATTATGAGATGTTAAATTGGCTCCTGCTCGAATTAGCCTCCTGCCGGTTCTAGAAACAAAACTATAATTAAATACTTTTTCGCCGTATTTATCTACCTCGCTTGTTTGCCTTATACCTTTTATATGAAAATTGATGACCAATGACAAGTAAATAAATAAGCTGTCGTACAAACAAGTTGTTGTAATCAGTGATACTTGTAAATTTCCCGGTTGACAAGCTCAGTTTGCCTCAGCATTCACACCCACCGCCATCTGCGTTTGATTAAGAGCGGGCTAATGAAATTAATAACCATGGAACACAAAGTCTAGCTAGCGCCTCCTTCGCTCTTGACAAATGACCGCGTGTAATTTCACACGGGACCGTAATAATACAACGTCGAAGCTGACTCTTCTCGTATCCTTTATGAGCTGACATCATGTAATTGAATTAACTGAGCGGTTTCTGTATATGGTAACATAACCAGTAAAAATGTTACTAAATTTTTGTGAATAATTATGTTTGAGAAGAAAGGTTAAAACTTACCGGACACAAAGTAGCACTTTGCTCATACGTTTATGTCAGTTATTTCACGGTAAAACGGTTAAAATGGTTGTAACAAAATTAGTGTTTACCAATAAATCTTAATGAGTCGTTAAGCTATAAAGGGTTTGATGCGGCAGAAAATAATACACATCTTGCAGTTAGTAAATATGAAATTCACAAAGTTCACAAAATGACGTTAAAACGAGATCATGATCTCTCATCAACGACGACGATACGCAGTTGTATAACGAGCTAGCAGACACAGTGACCTTCGTGCACTGCGATTACAAACGCAATCCCTCTGGTGTAATTATGCTGAGTGTGCTTAAATTTTCTCTAAGCTGTGATATAGTAGTATCGAAGAGCGGGGCAAAATTTATCATAGTGTAGTTGTAGAGACGCGGATGGGACGCACGGAAACGAGATCGTCGTTCGGCGCGAGCGCACCACCGATAAATCTGCCGCACTTAACTCACAACCGGTAAATAACTATGGGATTTCCGCGTGCGAGAACGCGATGCGCCCGAGCATAAATCTATGCCTGTATTGTGATATTGTACTGCCATTATGGGTCTCCGGGAACGCTGGACGTCCCATAAATACATACAGTTTGTTAGACTAAGCCTCTTGTGTCGTCTTCTCAATGGATATCTGTGACACAAGCCGTTTTCATATCTCAATGCCTAACACAACGCCGGCGGTGGCTTGCATCTCTGTTAGTGTTATTATATTTTTCATTCTTACAAATGTAAATTTAGTTTTAGTTACAAATGTTATTTAGTTTCAAATTTATTTGTGTTCAAAGATAGCTTTTTGAAGGTTGTTGTGTTTATTAAAGTTGAGGACAGTACTTCTTATGTACAAGTACTGTCAATTCTTAGATTTGCATGATAAAATGATGAGTGTATATGCATTTCTTTATGGTTAGTAGACCACAATTTTAAGCCTCTAACTTATGATGGAATTTCACCTAGTAAAGTACATTTCCAATGTAATACCACGTTTCTCATGCTAGCTATAATTTAGGGAGAGTTTTAGGGGTTAATAAAATTAAGAATGTGTGAAGCCCGCGTTGGTAATGTAATCAGCGCGACGCTTCCATTTATTGTAAGAGAAGAAATGCAGAAAAGAACATAGTCATCCAGAATAAAAGTAATTTCCCCAAGATGATTGTCCTAATCTTCACTATCGCAGGAGAGAAACGGGCAAAACTTAGTAACGTTAAAACATATGAAGACTATCTGACCCGTCTAACTTCGCCTACGTCACCTATTGTTCATAGCAAGATGTTATAGTGTGAACAAAGTTTACTATATAAGGCTATAGCGAGCTAACCTTTGAAGATAAAAATATGATGTTGCGGACTATTTTTACTCTCTTAAATGATAACCATTCTATCATACAATATTTTGTACGCAATGGAAGATCTCGAAAAGAATAATTTTGGGGCAAAAGTCTTTTCAACATTTTTGATTGATACTTTGCTTTTATTAATCGTAGCGTAATGAGTAGTCTTCTTCGGTAAATGGATTATCTAACACTGAAAGATTTTTTGAAATCGGACCAGTAGTTCCTGAGATTAGTGCGTTCAACCAAACAAACAAACCTTCAGCTTTATGATATTAGTATAGTTAGACTGATGCCGTGTAGCCTAGCTTGGTCTTGAAAACCAAATCGTATGGTTGTGCTAGACATGTCATATAAAATATTTATCAAAACATTATTGACAGATGCTTTGGACGGAAGCAGGTTTCAATATAATACAAAACTTAATTTAAATAACTAAAGTAAGAAATTCTTAAGCAGCCGAGTTCACAGGCTATGTCTGTCATCTAGCTTGCCTTTAGCACGTCCTAATAGGGTAGGTATGGAGCGATCGCGATCGCACCGTCGCACGAGCGATGCTACACGTGTTCTTGGCGAAATTACCATTATTATCGATCATCGCGCGCCAGCGTCTCGTAACGACCCTCAATAGGCGCGAGTTGTACTCTGCGAATCTTATCTGAGACGCAGGCGAATAGGCGCGACGAACTGACCGACCGCGTCCTCTTATCCCGTTACCCCCATCTTATAATTTTAAGGTTATTTACTTGCCTCTTTTGATGGTCGAATTTGATTAAATATTCTCTGCTTTACCGCTGGTGCCGAGCTTTATGTATGTCTGGAAACAGCGTTCATAATTGATCAGATCACAACTAGCTTGAAACCGGCTGACGACTGGACAGTAATCATCTCTGATTTAATCACATCTTTCTTACTGAGGCTGTGATTATTCTTTACGACATGGCCTTATTACGCTCATTTAGTACTGTACAGAAAATTGAATTGTAATTGCGTTCTAAGAGAAATGTTCGTATGCCATTCTTTCTTGATTGCATGTTGTGCGTACTGACAGCATCGGTGTACGGCAATTATTGCATATTAGCTGAATTGAATTCTGAACGATTGCAATTTATACATTAACGTGCTGAATTATTGAAGGTGTATTGGATGTGTTGTGATTAATGGGGTGTGTCGGTACGGTCGCTTAGCTCGTTCTGTGCGACCGCTTTGTTACTCTGTCAGGTTCATGCTAATTTTATTTAGTGACCATGAAATTGGATGCTAGGTGCTTTTCGTTCGATTAGTGATTTGTACGACGATATATTCGACGCATAATAACATTATTTTTTAAGTGTGTGTGTGTTATCGTTTCCGCGATGTACCTACGCAAATAGTCATCTGCGTATATCTGTGTAATAAAATGTTGGTAGTCTATTTTACTACGGAACTACGGTTTGCTTTTACTCTTATCTTTTAGATTATATTATTTTGCCGATATATAATTTTAGAATAACGCGTTCGTGTAATCTTCTCAATTTCAAACTCTTATGTTTGACGTATGTGAATATATACATATATATGTGTGAATACATATGTATACATATTAATTTACTAAAAATCTTACCAACATTACATTATTAACTCTTGGATTCTATTCATGCTTTCCATCAGGCAGAGTAGAGTCACTTTGGCAGGCTCTTAATATAGAAAAAAAATATGTGTATAAATACGGAAATGTGAAAATTGCTGTTATGTGTTTTTTGAAACTATATTCACTACTTCTGTTATTTTATATAAAATATAAACCTTGTTTAAATATTCACATCGAGGTCTGATATAGTGTTCAAGGAATTCCGATTACTTTTTAACTCCCGATAATTACATAGAGGGAAACCTGTCTACACAGGGTAGAGCCGCCCATGCGCTTTTGTGAAGGATTCTATAATTATATAATATATTAATTATGTAAAATACCTAAATATTGTGCTTTCATTTCGTATTTATAATTGTTGACGACCTATTTGTATCAATATACTTTTGAGCAAAAAAATGCATTTCACCAGCATTTTTTTTTCGCATATAAAGAACAGGCTTGATGGCACATTACTCGCTTTTTAATTAGCTAATCAACTATAGAGGCACAGGGGTAGAAATAAATGCTACAAGCCCTAATTTGTATACATTATATCTCTATACAAATATAATCCATGCAATGCATATACAATTTTAAATCTAAGTTGTTCACATGGATAATTTAGAAAACACAACACAGACCATTATTATAAATGACTAAATCTTCTACGTGAACCTATGAGTACTATTTATTAAACCTGAATGATGTGAAACTCAGAATAACACCTCTTTCCAATACCAGTTAGCTGTAGGAACGCATGCAAAAAGCTGGATGTGGCAGAATACTTGACCTCGGTACTAAATCTTTTAAACTTCACTTTAGGCCACTGACGCCGCACCCAGCCGACCATATTAATGGGTGAACAAAGCCTTTAAGGGCATGCTAGAGAGTTTCGAGAAACGAAATCGTAAACATAAATGCTGGTTGACAGTAAATATGTTTGTATATAACTAGACTCGTCCTCACCAGGCCTTTGAAACAGAGATTGGCGCTTTTCTCACTGCTTAATTGACTTGTAAGAGCGGGAGGATTTATTCAGTGATGGTTCATGTTTCTGTTAATCATTTATATTTACATTTTTAAATATACAGTTAAAGGAAAGCGTTTCCCAGAACTCAGTACATTGCCCAAACCTCAGAATCGATCAAAGTGGCTTGCAATGGTAGAGACCTATGTCCAGCCGTGGGCTGTGATAAAAGGAGGATGGTGATGAAACCATCACAATTGTAAATAACTGTGTCATATCTATTGCACCTTAACGACCGCATTAATAAGCAATGATAAAATACTGTTATTTTAGTATTGGTTCGTTACCTGTTAAACAGTACTGATTTTTTTTTTACCTTACGATGAGAATACATGATTTAAAAAGTTGTGTCTGCTCTATGGTATGATATAGGTAGATTTTTATCGAACTGTTGGCGTTTGAGCACAAAAAAGAGAGTTTAAGGAAACTAACACTATCGATAGTTAGTAGTTACATAATTCAGTTTATTATCTACGTGTATATAAATGCAAACATGGAAATGTAAGGTTGGTTTGTCTATGCATCAAAAACAGCCTGCTGCACTGCGTCGGTGGCGTAGTGGTAATGCATGCGGCTGCTGCGTGATGTACATAATACATACATAAATATTCTATCAGTTTGGGACTAGATGACGTTGTGTGAATGTAGCAGAATATTATTGAAAAAAAAACTCTAGAGTTCATCACCGTTTGAGTCTAAATTTTGACACTATATACAAACACACATCACATCAACACTTCTTCATATCTTATCAATGCAACCACAATGTGTCCCAGTGAAGCCTGGCAGGGTACATCTAGTGTTACATGAATTATAATACATCTAACTCGGAGGTTGATAATTAGCGACTAATCACGACTCAGTTGCTGCGGGTAACCGACCTAGTCCATGGATAAATTATCGGCCTACATTGTACGTTATTGATAATTCAACAAGACTTTTCAAACATAATCTTATCGGGACAGTGTGGGATCCAGTTGTTCGTACACTTGGAAGGTTCTAGTTTCAAATACGAATTATTTTACACACGACAGCCATATAGGTTTTGGCCTTTAAATGTGATTTTTTTTATTGGTAACACAATTTGTTTAGATATTTCTTTGCGGATGTAGATTGCCGACGTTATTGTAACCATTTTCCTAACAATTTAAGTTTATTACCACAATGTACTGTCGTTAAGTTAAAAGTTTTAATAGCGAGTTGTAATTATTTTAAGATTATTGCTGACAACTAAACAAAAAATTGTTTTAAAAGTTCGTTTTTTTTTTACTTGATTTACTTTTTTAAACTAAACCCTCAATTTGTTGATTCGTGAAAAGATTCTTAAATGTTTGGACACTTTTCAGTAAAATATATACTTATGTATTACGGCTAGTCTTGACACAAGTTGTCAATCTGCCGACCAGACCCAAATCACTACCACCAACACTAACCAGAGATTACTTAAATCTCTCCAGTTTGTGGTACACGCTCTGTGGGTTGTGAAACTGTTTTTTTTTCCCGGGCTTAGTTCACTAGTGCGCCAAACGAAGCTCAAGAATGTTATGCACTGTCATGTTACACTCCTGTACACTATCACTTTTATAGGTTCAATAAAGTTTGAATTTACTTGATGAAATATATTGGAATAAACCATCTATTCGTAGTCTTCAGTGAGACAATACTACTGATTTGTTGGTGAGACAAATTGATAAGTAACATTGCCGGAATCGTCCAAGTTATTTGAAATAATGAAAATAAATATACCTGGGGATAGAATAATTTGATTTTCCACTAAATTTTTTTTTAGAATTATATGAAAAACAGCAGACGTTAATTGGTGCTTCTCCAATTTGATCAGTAGTCAGTCGATTGACTTTCCGTTTATTAATTGCTTTCATCAATTTGCGTTTTCACTGTGACTAATTTTAAAGTGAGGTGAATATTGTTTTCATTTATGTGAATGTAAATAGTTTTACCTTTAGAGAGTCAGAAGAGTTCACTATTGATAGCTGGGGGCCCGGCCGGCAACTGCTCGCGGGTATTCTCCCCCACCAGTTACTACGAAAAGCAACTGCGTGGCTACTGTGATCTATGCCAATTTTGTTTCATCCCGTGGGAAAATATTATTTACGTTGGTCTAGTTAATCGTCTTAATGTTTAGTAACATTTTTAATCTCGTTGAAATTAAATATATCATAAATAATCAATAATGATTGATTAATGTTACATGTAAGGAGGCTCTATTTAGACTTCAAGCACGAATTAATAACACCTTAATTGTTTTAGTTCCGAATAGCCTTGCATACATTAAGTTCCTCTCTCTACTTCTTTCATTAAAGAGAATTAGCGCCACTCCAGATTACTAACAGTCTTATAATAATAATCATTGACCCTTTGATTTATTTACCTTAGGTAACTTTAATATTATATTAAAATACATTGCTAAAAATAGGTTATCACTTGACCACAGAATTTTTGTATTAAACTTGTATTATTCTTAATTTACCTATGATTTGACAGGATCTTTAATCAAAAGGAGTTTAAAACGGCTAAAAATCAACGCTGATCAGTATACATTACCTACTTATGCAGTATACATCAGACAGATAAAAACTCAAACACTGGTTCACAAATCACCTCATTAGACCATGCTCACATAATCAGTACTAGTAAAATTAGCTCAATATTGTTAGCGCTGTTGGTAACGCGGCTAATCGTGGAAACTCACTGATTCAAGTTCGACGGTATCGTGAGAACGGAACCACTCGAGCCTGTGTAAGTGTGAAATGACATTTACAACGCGATCCTAACCGGCATTTGTATAATTAGATCGTAATTCTATTCCTTTACTCGTTACTAGATTCTGTGTAGAATAAATACTTCGTACATTTGACTAACAACGCCATCGAGTCCCAAACTAAGCAGAGCATATACTATAGGTACTAGAGAACTGATATAATTACATATATACTTTGTTTTTGTAAATACATACCTGTCAGGCATAGAAAACACCTAAACTCCAGAACAAATATTTGGTCGACCCGGGAATGGAATCCGAGACCTCAAGCACAGCAGTCGCATATGCTACTGCTGCACCGAAGCAGTACATAAAATTTGAGTTAGAATATTTGAGATTGATCCATACTGTAGCGTCGGTTCGCGAATGTTACAATTTCCTCAAATGAGAAACTACAAAAGAAATATAAACTAAGAAATCATATCAGATTTAATACTATTTTAAACCTTTTCCTAATGCACCCTTTTTAAAATTTTACCATTTGAAAATGCATTTATTAGCGTCACTCGCTACTGTGTAAACAAATTTTGGAAGTAAATGTTTGATTTACTTGTATTTATTTGACGTATCGAAAGCAAAGTTTTCATGTATGTAGTTTGAATAACAATAATATGGAGAAGTGATCTAGGTAATGATAGGCCGGTAGTAGAACTTAACTTTATGTGGTTCGTTTTGAGGAATCCAACACATTCCTTTATGATTTTTTTTATCAAACAGAGACGAAGTTGTCGTTACGTTAAGTGACAATGAATCATAAATATGGACTTACATATATAGTTTAAAAAAAAACAGTAGCAGTCGTGGGACTGCCGATAGAAGTGAAAACGGAACTATTAAGTTGAGAGTAATTAAAACTATATGCAAAAATTATATGAAATTTTTTATGTTTCATATATAGCTATATATAATATATAATAATAATAAATTTCATATATAATATATAATATCATATTCTCCATAGCTATAGATATACTATTATCATTAGCATGTCGGTGACGCGAACCGAGGATTTTACCCTCTACCAAAACGCTCAACGCACCTAAAGAAGTTTTCACTTCAAAAAACATCTGAAAGCATTATGAAAAGAGCGCTTGTACCGATACTATAATGTGAATAAACCTAGTACTCTACACCCACATAATGCCGCATAAATGTCGCTGAAACTAACACACTGTGATTTTAGATCGTTAGAGGTGCGACCCCGTTTCCAGAGTTTTACGAGACTCGATCCACTTTTATAGACTCTCGATCTATGTAAACCTATATAAGGATGTTTTGTGTTGTGAATACGTGTTATCGCGATGTAGTTCCAAAACGAGTATGTACCAATATAAATTTTTTAAGTTAAAGAATAGCGTGAAGTTTTTATAGGTGCCATTGATGCAGGGGTGACAGTTATCGTGGTAACTGTGTAAGCCTTACACTATCACGATGACTGTCATGCCTTTTACGTCCCCAAGTGGGGTGTGAAAAAGCATCTCGCAGGGCCGCCATAGTGTGGGTTACCATACTGCATTATCTGCATTTGCAATGAGTATGGTGACCACAACTCTTGGATTTTATTCATGCTTTCCATCAGGCAGAGTAGAGTTGCTTTGGCAGGCTCTTAATATAAATAAAAGAAAAAAAATAGAGGACTGCCAGGAGGCCTCTCTTCATGTGTCGTAATTATAATGGTACAAACCAATAAGTCGATAATTTAGCATTAAAAATTGATATCCAGTCTAGAAATGACATTTACACTATATTACTACTATTATTACTACATTTTTTGGTCTTTAACTCCTTTCTTATAGCAGTGACTTGATAGTCTGTGTTGTAGGAAAAGAAAATAAGACATGGTTAAAAATTTTAAAAGATTTTAATGATAGGAATTATGACTCATGACTGCTAACCTTTAAATTTTATCTACAGCCACAGTTAGTTAAAACTATTACATTACTTACAAATCCATTAAATGCAAGTTTGATATTTGCCACTCGGCTTTCTCGGCAGTATGCTCTCGTTAGAGCGTTCGTTCGTAAAGCGTTCTTGTTTATGTACATACATCGCCTAGTCTAAAACAATAACAAGATAAGTCTTCTTTTCATCAATACGAGTTACGCTCTTCTTGCATTAGCATTTACTTAACCTTGTTCACTATTTTTTGCATGTTACAAATGCCGTTCAACTCGAACGAGAATGCATCGCAATAAATTAGCAAGTAAGAAACGTAACCACATCCATCTGAATAATATTGTTTATGTCATATTCTATGTATATCGTTTTATGTTTGAACAAAGTTAATGTAATTCTTGGCTTAATTAACTTAGTTTATTTATGTTTTAGTTTGTTTTTATTCTATAGATAAATAAGGAAATTATTAATCGTATGCGTAGTAATGGTCTAAAGAACTATTATTGTCATAGATAGGGGATTATTAGTCATTTTATTAAGTACTCACCTTTCATAAAATTTTTCCTCATACTGTTATTTTATATATTTGTGATTACCACTACAAAATAATAAAATATAAGAATATTTCAGATATCTCATATTCAATGTCGTTTAGTCCCAAACTAAGCAAAGCTTGAACTATGGATACTAGATACATATATACTTTTGGAAATACTTATTGTACATAGAAAACACCCAAACTCCGAAACAAATATTTGCAGATCACCGACCCGGTAATCGAACGCTACCACTGCACCACCTAGGCTGCAAAATAATAGCAACGCAGATATTTTATTTTTAAACTTAATTAAATTATTATCAGTCATACACACGTCACATACAGGATTACGTGGCTGTATGTCAAAACCACAAAGATCTGGTAACTTGTGATCGCGTTTATATTACCAGTAAACTAAGCCTAATCGTCTAAGTAAAACTTTTTATCAGATGGATAGATCCTCACAGTAGTTCGTTCAAACAAACAACTTACACAAATAAATATTTTAATTAAGAAACAATATGGGATACGTGATTATTATAAATGTGAACTTTCAGTCTTTGTATGATTGACAATTTCATTTTTTTTTGTATGTAGGATGATATCACAGAAAATATGTTTTCACTTTGTGTTCCCACTGTTGAAAGAATCGATCCATGAAATAACACAACATATACTTCAAACGATAATCCATTGTATCCTTTCCAAAACACACTCGGCAAGTAATGCACATAGTCGATAGCTTTCTCATAACCTCGATCGGTACTGATAAAAAGCTATTGGTGTCAGCTACTCAGATTGTGGTGGGTACCTGAAAGCGCATGTAAAGCCAGTACCTATCTTCGCGACACGGACTGCGGGCTAAGCAAACACTATGCTTGTGTGGTCTAAGTAAAAACTAAATGCGATTTTCTATCTTATTATAATGTCTGACGTGAGCACAAGTCTGTTTATCTAATAACTCTTTATTTACTCGATTCATGCTACATTCCTTATAACAACTTTCGATATCCGATAATTATACATTTGTATTACCAAATTCCAATTTTAGTATTTCTTTTTGTCCCTAAATAAACTGTTTAACAACATTTAAACAAAAACTGACTCATAAAATATTAGAGATAACACGAACTAAGTTCAAACAATCCATTGATAGATTATTTTTTCATTATTTTATCAAGCATCCGTTTTTACTTTCCAATCCTACAATGCAAGTGGTTTGCGTCGTTTTAGATTCCTAGTAAATAGCAAATCACCTCACACTTGTAATCTAGCTTTTTGCATTAATTCAGCATTCTAGGATGCTTTCTTTACCGGTAACCGCATAACGTTTACATTTTACACCAAATCCGTCTTACCTTTCACCGTCGAGAGATATTGTCCATGCAGCCGCGATCCCTACGCCTCATTACCATATACTGCGCCCGTGACAGCATCGCAATTAACTATCTGTTTATTGTTGTTGAATTATAAACGGCGTTGCGTGATACTACTTCTGGGTACGCCGTACAGCCGGTCTTTTACCGCGAATGGGCGCGCACACGGCACGCGCTTTCATTTCAATATATTACCCTGTTGTAATTGTGCGCCCGCGCCTATCCGACAGATCCACCTCCAAGGAAAGTTAAGAAATTCATAATAGTTACATGTTGCGTTATCTTCGTTATATCTTGAGAACCTGCCGAGGTACCAACTGAACTATCACATAAAATTGATTTTGTATTGTATTGCTTATGAGAAATGTGGTAAAAGCTATGCAGCACGTAAGCTTATTAACTTAATAATAATGTTATTCGTCTTGATTTATATGGCTGTACTTTATAATAATTTATATATGACATCGAGTTATAGCGTATTTTTCATTTCTCAAGTAGGTGGCGGACTATTTCATTTCATATTACATTACGTAAGTTCGTTTTGTATTGGAAATATGTATTTCTTGTGAAGATTGCGACTATTTAACTACTATGTATAGGTTTTAACATATTTATTATAAAATTGGTGTAAATAACTATTAATATCAATAATCATGGAGAAACTGAAATATTTATTGGTCGAAGTGAAATCTTTTGACAATAATTTGTGTATATCAATTTTATTTATTGACTGTATAATTTGCGGCTTTGGTAGTTTGATATTGAGCGTAAATAATTTTTATTGGCATTCTTAAATATAATAGCAGTTAACGCCAGTTCTCCGTTAAAAGTGTTATCAATGAACTTGTATAATTAATTTGAAATGTATTGTTTTGTACTTTTTTTTCATAGCTACTAATAAGTAAAGTTTAGTCATTTTTGAAGTTATACTTCTTTTGACACGACTGGGAAAAATGATGAGAGGGAATTTTTACGATGCACGCGAATACCGACAGAAAAAGCAACAGTCTGAAGTTAGTTGCTAACGTGTGTCGTATCAGTACAAATAATTAATCAATGTAAATAAATACAAAATATATTGACGCTTATATTAATTCAATCGTATTTATGACGGTGATAGATATTTTTATTCGTTATTTTTGGATTGTTACGTCAAAGAAGTCTAACTTCTTACGTGCGTACATGAGTACGCACATTCTTTTTTTTTCTCTTTAAAGAGAACGCCCACATTAGAAATATATTCTGTGTCACATGGATTTTACAAACATACAAGAAACGGACACAAAGAACACTTAGACTCAGAACAACAAAATGTGGATCACACAATGTGTTATCCTGTATGGGGTTTGAACCTTAAGACTCAGCGCAGTTGAGAAGCGGCGTGGCGAACACTTAAAGCACTAGGAGATCCGTGCAGTCGATTATTTTTAGCAGAAGTGTTTGGATTTGAAGTGTCTGCTCTTAGAGCCGATAAAATTCTTTGAGAGTTACTGGTAGTCCTGACCGACCATTTTTTTGCCTGTGAATCTAACAGTATGCCATTTGCCCGTCCAGCTGATAGTTAGTTGGCTTATTGACTGATTCAAAAGCTCGTCAATTAATCGAACAGTTAGGCGATATCATAGTTATCATGATTTACCTAAGAGAAATATCCAACTTTTTCTATTATTTGACTTACTGACTGACAAATTGACTTATCCACAATCACTTTAAATTCGTCAATCAGAAAATACAATTTGTTCGCGTAAAATTTTTCACGAAGATTTTCAAATCGACGGCGACGTCTATAATTTGGTTAGAATTATAGTAACATTACGGCACTGGCAATTATTATTTATAAATAAACCTTATTTGAGGCAAAGGCCAATATAGTTTACTTTGATCATGCTATTAATGTCTCGGGTCTCATTGCAAAACTCAAGATTTCATGTTTGCCATTGTTTGGTATTTAAATCATCCGATCAGCTGATTATTTACGTGTAACCTTTCACGATTGTCTTATGTGATTATGTCTGTGTTTGTATATGTTATTGTTTAAAATTACATGAGTCTCGGTCGTGAGATTTTAGTGAAGACTTAGGTACATTTCAAGAGGCTTGTATTATTTTAATTTAATGACTTATTATCATCTCCTGATAATGAATATTACTGTGTATTTTATAGAGGTATCTATTGTGCTCTTGCAAAAAGGCAGTATTGCCTTAAAACTAATCCATGAAGTTAGGAAAGTAGTAGCTAAATGAAACCCTTTGATTCAATGCCTTTTTCTATAAAGATAGATATGAATGATGATGTGAATTTTCGGACCTGGATCCTGGATTATGTACCGGTTTTAGATACAAATAGGGCTGAGTTGTATAATAAGAAATTTAAAAAAGTACAAAGGACTATCACTCTATTGCTAGACTATCATTACGTAGTATAATCACACGAAATATTAAACATTAAGACTAGATTAGACTTGGACAAAGGACGTCCATGAGGGTCTGACAACATTTTAACAAGAAAAAAGAAGAATTAGATAAGTTCTTATACGTTTATAATGAAATTTTAGGAAATAAATCAAACTTATAAAAGTGTAATAGTGTATCTTATGAAACCATGGTTTTATTTAGATTTACTCCGAACTTACATATCAAATTCAAGTTTCAATTAGATTTTCATGTCAAATTATATAATTTTTAAATAAATATGTTATATATTTTCTCATAGAAATCTCGTAACCTATACTTAAAAAGTACCAGTACTTGAATGTGTTTATATTGCTTTACTGAAACAATAATGTACACAGTTTAATTATTCAAATATATTTTTAACTATTGATGAACCGTTACCTTCAAGCTATTGCAAGTTAAGTGGATAGTCAAGCAATATTGAAATAGTAATGTTTTATGGGCAGTTCTGATGGCGGATACTTACGATCCAGTGGTTGTCTGGAAGAAATTTGAAAAAATTGTAAAATGTTTTTTTATTTTTTTTTTTTTTTATTCACGTATGGTCCCAATTAATTGGTTCCGGCAACAGGAACTATGGTCCGAGTAAATGTGGCTCCAGTCGTCGAAGTCCTCCGATTCCCGTGTAACCAAAGTTCTCGTTTTTGAACTATTGTTTTCTTTTAATTGAATTATTAAATCACAGTATACACAATACCCGGATATATTCAATTTCTAAATTCTGTGGTAAAAACGAACGAAGATATTCTCTTGTATCACATAATTATGACGTCTTGTTTGAAGTTTTGTTTTCACTCTGAAGGTTCAAATTATTATAATATATGCTTTTCCTACTGATAACTAGTTGTCAAAATTCTAGTCATAAGTAATAGAAATTCTAAGATTACAGCAGCTGGTAATGAAGTTGGTGGTGTTTTATGTGTGAGTTTATTGGATCTACTTATCAATAATCATATGACTAAGACGTCCCATATGAAGGCGGAAAAAATGCAACTTGACTTTGTATCAATTTTATGGGATTTGAAACTAGCGACTCGCTAGTATATTATTTATTGCTCGCAATAAATTCGGCATTCGGCAATTCGGCAATTCCTCTCGGCACCACTTTTTCTTGATTCAGGGTAGCTTATGTTCTTTGATGTAACTCTAGCAACATGATTGTCGGATTAACGGTAAGACAGCCCATAAAATACGCAGAGACAAACATTGGTTTTCTGATCATCGTCATCGACAGTCTTTAATAGTCTATTGCTAAACACATGCATTGATTTTATATTTTATACTAGTTTTTGTTATCGGCCTCATTCTTGAAAAGTTATTCTTGAGAGTTTTTATCTATGGAACGACAACTTTTTTTCGAATTAACTTACCCTTCTGCTTTCTGTGCCCTTGATAATTTTGATAATGATAAATTTTACGATGGTAGTTTCAGTAGTTATGGCTAGAAAGAATAACAAATAAAACAAATGAATAAAATCACTGTTATTGATAACGTTAATTAGAATTTCACAGAAATTCAATAGTTGTACTAAGTCTGTATACTAATCTACTATGTCTAAAACTGTAACTAACTTTATCTTTTTAAAAAAGACAACGTGTCGCAGGGGACTTTACAAGCATACATGAAATGCACTCAAGTAGTAGCCAGAATCGGAACAGCAATTTGTAGATCAAAGAAAGTGTTGTTCCATGTGGGATTCGAGCCCACAACGCATAGCGCAGTTGATAGGGACGTGGCGACTACTTAAACCACTACGTCATCCGTGCAGTTTACTTAATTTCAATGTTATGATGACATATCATAAACATGTCCTACTCACGTCCTCTACATCGATCCATAATCCATGTTATATTGTAAATTAATATTTATCAAATAAAATATAAATATTCAAACGTACAATAACTTTAGACGCCTACTTAATATTCATACATTCAAATATTCACACATTATCGTAAGACAGCTATACTTGGAGATTTGGCATATTGATTGCATACGATTAGTTATTTATCGATTTTTCGCTCAAAGCGAAAACTCGAGTCGGTTGGCGATTGTTTGGTATAATCGATATTGCTCAAGATAAGTGTGAGTTTGAGTTATGGCTTAATTAGACCCGCTTCGGACGAGTTCGCAGTTATACTCCACCGCTGATGAGTTAGTCAAGGTGCAAATACTAATGATAATTTAAACAAATTAGTACTTGACTTCATTAGACCCTTTGCACATTTTGTACGTTTGCTGTAGATATTTTTTTTCTTAATGACTACATGAATTATAGTCATACAAAAACGAAGGAATTCATATAACTTAATTGACAAGTTATATAAAATTTATATAATCATATAGATACATTGATATGAAATGAACGTGTACGTGAGTCAAGTTTTAATCAACACTAAGGTGATCTTAAAATTAGCTAGACTCCAGAGCCCTAAGACAAGCTGGTCTTCTGAAAATGTCTGAAGATCAAATTGTGTAGGATTCAGAATTTATATATACACTGAGGATTTCGATGTTATTTAGGTGCGTTCTTTAAGATGTCAAAGCAAAACGTGATATATAGGCTGTTCGAAAAGGAATTATCAAATTTTATTCGCATTATCTGTAGCTAAGAAACAGTAGATTGAGCTGAAAAGAAGATGAATTTTAAAGTAATATCTTTTAAGATTGTAGTTTGTATTACACGAATGGGAAAAACTAAGAACTCTGTTATATTATTAGAGAGTAGGCGAAAATAATTACAGTACCTATTTACAACATACTAATCAAGACATATCTTTTATGTCAATACAGGATAACTATTGATTGGTCATTAAATGATTGAAACTTCTAACACTCCTAAAAGGTACCTGTGTATGTAGCAATTATCGTATTCTCGCTGTTAAAACTAATAAATTGTTTTAACTCAAACGAATTTAAGTCTTATTGTCATAAGAACCGTAGGAAGTTAACCGGTAAGTGCGGTCGGGCCAATCACAGTTGTGATAAATCTTTGCGTGTTCAGACCGAAGGGATACTTGTTATTAACACGTCAATAAGAATTATAGTTCACCACTGGTCTATAATTTCAGGTTGCTAATGCGAAATTTACGTGCCAACTAATCTGAGGCGAAAAAAATCTGGCTTGCACACTGCAATAATCATAAATGTTTGATATTGCGGATGTGACCTAAAAATATTCTCGAAAGAAAACTTACTATGCTATGTAGAATGCATTCGTTGTTTATGAGGGATTCGTCCACAACAGATTAGCAAATAAGATAGTTTTAGTCTGAATGAGTTTAGATCCTAAAATAGGCTAGCGAATATGACGTATGTGTGCGTCATATTTGCCAGCCCCATTACTTCAAGAATAATCAGATTTGAAATATATTGTAGACATTGTGTTCTTTAATCATTTTTGTCTATTGATAAAAAAGTAGTCTGCATCTATATGCTACTGATTTTAAATTGTGAAGAGTTTGAGGATATACTGAATCTGCCTAGCTGAAATTTTCTCAGATATCAAACTTTCTTCGACTTTTTGAGCATGATCCATCAGATTTTGACCAGCTCTACAGTATATTTTACCATTGGACCTATGAATGGACTAACTGTCTAACACAAAAGTAAAATATAGTGACTATTAAACAAATATTAAGTTTCAGTCCATGCTGTAACTTTAAAAGAATCCTTTTTCTAAAACTTATAATCCTTGTAGCGCACACAATGTTCGGCAATTTTGTAAAACTGGTCATTGACACAAACAATGGTTATTCCAGCGAAATCAAGTACTAAATACATAAGCGATTATATACAATAGAATGCTAATTACAATAACGGTCTTTGAAATTGAGATAAAATTATCTGTATTGGTTTATCTTTCAAACGTTATCACACCTTCCATCAAAATGTCAGCGTCTCTTGGCACTTGGCACTTAAAAATAAAACTGTCGAATATTGTATAATTAATGAACCGTCAAGTATAATACACTTTCGCCTTCGTTCAAACAATTAAACGGTGCGCCGACAATTCGGCTCCATACGTGACAGCGAGGCGTGTTCGTATCCAACGTGTTAACATGCGCATATATCATGGTTCGGTTTGATACACCTGCGAAGCCACGCCCACTGGTCCTCGGACCCCCCAGCCCCACTCTCACCCCTGTCTTTCGCTTCGCCATCATCAAGATACCATTCCACGGTGAGACGTCATCTGGGATGCACGTAACTTTGATTGAATATTATTTAAATTCATGTCTCATGTTATACGTACAGTGTTTATGAACTAAGTGCTCTGTGAATAACTTGGGTGTTTCTGTTTCCTTAAATTATCTCGAGAGCATTGAGAAGTTTACCGACACAATTGTAAGTTTCTTTTTCAAACTATTTTTATCAACACATTGTTTTTTCTAAGTTAACTTATTTGTATCTTTGTTGTAGCTAACATAATTACTTTTGGAAGATCGTGTAGTTATCTGTCAAGGCAACGAGATAATGCATGCTTGTTTAAAAAAGTTCTATCTGATATGATAACAAAAATAAGTTATTTAGACATTTTAATTACACAGATAACATAAAATAACATTACAGATAAGGTTTTATTGTGTTACTAAGTTTTAAAAAAGTTTGGTTAGCATAAAGTTTTCTCACTTGTTGCTCTTGTGAGGCGGAGCCTAGTACATTTTACGCAAGCGCAAACCACCTTTTTTGATATTGAGGCAAACTACTGCAATAATCTTATCAGGCCCAATTTATTCTGATAACATCCTTGCATAGGCATTTAACTATTTATTCAAGCATAATATGAAAAAATCAAGCACTTTATCCTGTATAAATAACATGATGAAAAAAAAGCGTGTATGTGACTTTTCTTACGAAGTACTTTAAGTTGCATGAAGACAATCATTACGTGTATAGCACTGCGTGATGTCCCAAAAGATATGTGTGGAAACTATGGCGGGTACACCGCTGGAATACATCATTGTTTCGTTATACAATAACACTGTCCAAAACGCAAACACATTCTCAGAAACATTAGAAAACATGTAAATGTTGACAAAAATATTTCGGAAGCAGACTTATAAAATTTATATAATGAGTTGCCTTCTCGATGTCTAATAAAAATAATTTAATCGATTCATATGGCTACTAAATTGGAATTGGCTGCCATAATTCGTTTATTATGATTAAATGTCATTTAAACCTACAATTTTTTACGTGTGTTATTTATTTTATTAATGTCGTACACATTTATGATAATTATCTCAAATACCATGAATTCCACATATCGCTGGGTGCAAAATTTTTGATGAAAACACATGTCGAATGTGTGAGAATAACATTACATTAGCAAGTGAAATTACATACTACGATTTTTAAACAAACAAACATACATATGTGAACATGTGATGAGTTTTACATATAATATAATTTTAAATAAACTTTTAAAAACAATATTAGCAATTTCAATGCGCCTATATCATAAAAGAAGTTGATGAATTCTAATAATATAATACTAAAATGTATTCTTTAGTTCATCGTTACGGGTGTTATTTTTCTTCAAGTTAAAATGAAACTAAAATTTAAATATACCTAACCCGAATTAAAAAGCATTTTCCTCACTTACGGTGGTATTTTTTGTTCACATTGGAATTTAAGCAAACGGAAATTGTATGAATTATTGTGAATACAACAAATAATAAATAAATATTGTTATGAATTACCAAATGAAAGTTTACAACCCGGATCATTAATAACGGAGTATTAAAGTAATGAACTTTCAAATGGATTTACAACCTCTTCCTTTTCATGAAATTGGTTAAAAATATTTCATAGCAGTCTTCATATATGATATCATCTGGATATAGGCCTCTCCCACTGCACGTCACTCTGATCGAATTTGGGCTAGTTGCATCCAACTCCTAAAAGTCATCTTGCGCAAATCGTCACTCCACCTGATCTGTGGGCGCCCTACATTACGTTTGCTGAGACGCGGTCTCCACTCTGGAACTCGTTTACCCCAACGGTTGTCGGTTCTGTGGCACATATGTTGGTATTAGCCGCATACTCACATACATATTCAATTTGACTTAAAGTGCTACAATCCATAGATACCAAGGCATGAATATTTTATTAAATCTTAACTAAGGAGCTTTGTTTTGTTAACACTCACGCACTCTTCTGCCAACAATATTAAATTTATTTAGGTGGACATATTATCTATAGTTTCTTTTAAACTATCACCATCTTCGAAATGCATGTATTATGCTGAATTTTAATAAACTGTATTATTTGTTCCTCAATTTTGTATTGTTTGAAATTGCAACCTGAAGTACTCGTATACCCTTAAAAAAAGAACTTTCCAAATTGATTCGTAAATAACAGTGCTTTTCTGTTCTGTGGTATCAAACATAAAAATAAAACTACCAAGTTAAAAACTGTCCCTTTTTAAAGTGAATTAAATGGTGAAAGTAGAAAGTCATTGTTAAGTGGTATGCATTTATTGAGTAATCTAATGTTTTTAAACGAACGATTATTGTATATATATAAGCTGGTCTAAATCTGAATCTCGGTAACGGCGCCAACGATTTTCATGAAATTTAGTATGCAGAGGGTTTCGAGGGGAAGGAGGAGGGTTTAGAAAACGTTGTTTAATCCGTTTGTCCAAAAAAAATACTGAGCGAAGCGCGGTTTCTAGGTACTGTCATCAATAAATTTTTCTATAAAATTTCTTTATAAGAAACTCTGAAAAGGCCAGTTATTTCATTTAACAAACAGGATAAGATTCTCATTCTCAACATATTTAACAATGTTGCCATATATCTATCTCCAACCGCATATGGCAACAGAAAATGGAGATAAATAAATTGAAGTCCAATTTAGCAGTGATGAATTTGCAAGAACTTTGTAACACTAAAATTACACTAACGTAAACAGAAAGTTGTCACTTCGTAATAAACGTATTCACTATATTGACGCAGCTTTTACATTGTACAGTATACTCGTACTTAGAGTACTGTGGAAATAAGTTATTAGCAAAGTTTATTACGAGATTCTTAACGTAATTTATGTTAATATAGAAAGTAATCAATATAAAAACAAATTGGTATTAAGTCGATATTGGTACTAACCTTATAATAAATTCGTATTTTATTTGAAATGACGTTAGGGTCTAATTAAATAATTCATTCAATTACATTCAAGTTTTAGGCACACATAAGGCGATTAGGTCTCTATCATCAGGCTACAGGTAGCTATCGGATGTTACTCAATAATTGTATAACACGAATTTGTATGGGTAACTTAAATATTCGAACAATTTGTGTTCGTTATTAAAGAGAGTTTCTTACTAAAATGTCAATAAAACAAATATTTTATCAAGCATAAAAGCCAACTCTAAGAAAAAAAATGTGAGAAAAAAATGCAGGTAACTACCCTTAAAGTGATAAGGTACCTGACAGTCAGTTTCAATTATTATTAATTTCAAATTTCATGCTTTCCATCAGGCAGAATAGAGTCATTTTGGTAGGCCTCTATACATGTTTTATAAAATAATTTGATATATTAGTAGAATATTTACAGTTTTTGCTTATTAAGTTGGTTATTTAATGCATTCTCGTTTTAATAAACTAACAGTGTTCTTTGATTAAAAATCTAAATGATAATGTGTTGGTCTAATATAGCATTAGATATTACAGAAATCAAAATTCATTATAATTGCAACCTAATTCAGTATGTGATTGATTTTTATCACTGGCAAGCAAGTAGAAAATAAAGCGATATTTGTCGAAAGCATCAAAAGGCTTCAAAAATAGCTTTCCAAATATAAGTGTATAGTTAAAAATGAAATCTGTTTCCCAGGAAATGTTTTTTTTTATTGTTTTCACGCAAAATGATCAGAGCCCACCCGTCGGACTCTTGTACAATTATAATATTATAATACTAGGACTCGTCGGGCGGACTCCGTCGGTTCTGAGACTAATCTATGATCTTATATGTCTTTAATAAACATAGGCAATTTAAAATTTTAAAATATGCCTGTTTTAAATAATATTATTCAAATGACAGAAGCACCCAAATTCAAAAGACACACTGTGTCATGTACATGTATCTACATACGTACGAGCGCTGCGTAGGAGTCACCGCGTGTGCAGTCTATGAGTTTTATGACCGCTAATAGGCAATAATGTGCACCTCTTGACTCGGAACGCAGAGGTTAAGTTATTGGTGCGGTTTCGTCTGCTACCTCTTATATTTCGATTTTATCAGCGCCATGTTTATATCTTGTGGCAACGTTTGATGAGATTTTGTAATTCGCACATTTTATTAATTACATATCAAGTTTCTGTGCTACATTTTTACCTGAACTACTTAAAGGATGGTACGGCAGAAAAGATCATTCCGAGACATTTAATTTCAGCGCGAGCGAAGTTGTGTGCAGTAGCTTTCATATTCATATTCATACCACTGGGAAGTGTTATCATTTCGCAAGTCTACTATTTCGTAAGCGGTTCTCTTACTTCACTCTTTTAAATTACAGTATAAAAACCCTTTCAGACTATCATGTGAGTTGCATGTCTTAAAGTCTTTAACGGTTTACTAATAGCTTTCACGTGACTGTAAACGTTCAGATCTTGAGCGCTGATCTCCTGAATTTAGTGCCAGCGGTCGTAAGGTGTTACTGATTCTATGCTATTTGTTGCTTTTATGGCTCTAAGTTGTCTGACGTAATAGCCACCTAGAAAATTGAAATAGTTACCTGAGAATTTCGTGGAAAAATAATAGAATAATAGTATAATGTATAAAAAAACTTGTGGGTAAATTGTGATTTTCTATGCTATTCTCAATACCGTGATTTTTGGCTTTGCCTACCGAATATTGTTAGTAAAGCTTATTGTTATATATTTTATATGCAGGCCAAGGTAGATTAAGAAGAATGATAGCAAAATGTAAAGTTAACATCACTATATTCCCTTTTTCTTCAGCCTATTGGCGTCCACTGCTAAACGAAGGTCTCCTTAAAGATCACCAACCATTAGGCCAACAAATAAATGATTTATTATTATTTATTTATCATTTGCAAGCTTTCTAAACCTTAATCTTACCTTCTTTTGTTTTGGTCGCTTATTTATAAAAAAGATAAAATCTATCTGTGTTATATTTATGAACAGTCTATTTTCCAAAATCTAAAAAAATTATTAAAATCATTTATTGTTTTTTTTTGACATACCTACTTATGTACACGCATGCTTTTCTCTTTTCAAGATTGGTTGAGAAATCGACCCGACACTTCTATCCTTACATGTTCTAGCTTTGAAAACTTCTTGCTATTTGGTTAAACGATATAAAGTTAATTGATTCATTCTCTATTATAGGCCTATTTTAAAACAGATAAGGTCACGAATAAATCAATTAAATTACTAGAAATTTGTTAAAATACTTTTGTAATGTAGAGGCTTTAATTAGGATGCTTTAGGATGTTAAACTTGAAAGTCAATAGGTACGAAATTTTCATTATTACTCAATTCCCAATTAGAGACAGTTCAAACTGTTCAATTGTTTTTCTTCTAATTATTTGATTTCGAATTTAGTTGTCAATGTAAGTGCAGTATAAATAAAATTCAGCACTGCACTGTGAAATTGATCGATTTATTAATTCTTCTCGAGCGACGGGAAGTCTTCAATTATAATTATTGAGCTCCGTTCGCACTATCAATGTGATGCAGAGCGCGTTGTATATGACTAACATCCGGGACATCTGTCTGTCTCTTCGTCTTCAGTTATTGCTCATTTGATATTATGTACCTATTTCTTGAAATATTTTAATGCATTCTTCGTTCTTTTAGTAATCTTGCCAGCTAATATAGTACCTAATTATACAAGTAAAAGTTGTCCTATAACATTCTATACCATATTTTAGTTACGAAAGCTACTTATTAAATTGAATATCGCGCCTCTGATTTTGAAATCGAATTATTCAACTGCATGAACGATAGTTGTAAGCGTGTATTTCTTTATTCATATCTGTTGATTAAACGTTCAATTCTAATCGTAAATAAAATTTACTTGTATTAATGTGCAGATATTCAATCTCGGGTCGCGCCAAACATGTTGGGATTTTCTTACTGAATTTTTCAATAACAGCCCGGGTATAATAATTGGCGGTGGAACACGCCTGTACCTCGGAGAACACGTTATACCGTCGGTCCCTTTTTTCATGAACATCAATGGCAATCGTTACATGGAAGTCAGTGCCCTCAAATATATTGTTCTGTGAAAACACTGATATTCAGGTAAAACCGATTTGAACTGGTAGGCAATCCCAAATAAAATTGGGAATAATAATTGCAAGGAAGATATATATTCAGTCATCCCATTTTTGACACTATCCGTCTAATATTCGTATTAAATTATAATAATGGTATAGCTACAATTTTATCTGTGCGATGCAGCACTGTTACCGAATTTGATTTATCGGCTAACTGTTTACCTATGACGTATCGTGGCGGCTCTTTAAAAGACCGTAATAACTCTGACAGGAGATGGATGTCTGGACACGGTCTATTCCTTATTGCTGTCGTTTGTTCTTGAATTTATTGGACACGAAGTAAAGGTTGCATCTGCGCCGGCCGTTCGGTGGTCGACGTCAGACTTACCTACATAATATATTGTATGGGGAAATGCTGTCACCGTAAACCTGTTGACTCTCTTTAGTGTCATAATACAAATCTATCATGAGATATCTGAGATATCTGAGTCGTTAGTGTTTATATCGAGAGAACGTTACGCGTACCGTCGAACTATTCATTGGTAACTATTTCTGTCATCGTAATATTTATTTTATCACAGTGCCTTACAACGAACTCGCAGAGAAGTAGCAACGTCTTTCTGCATTTCAAATATTTATCGCCGTTACAAGCGGTTATTTACCGAAATAAAATATTTCTGTTGCCAAAATTATGTAGGTATATCAATTACATGACAAATAATTATTTTATTCGCGGAATACATCAATAATGGTGGTCGTGTTATTTAAAACTTTTATAACGTTGGTATCTTGTCAAGACAATAAAATTTGTTTCTTTGTCGTGACTTCTCATGTTGCCTTATACCCTCACATTAATAAACGCAAAAAATAAGGCACTTTTCCTGTGGTCTCTCGGAATTGTTATAGTCGCGTTTTAATGTATAGTGGTACCGTGAGAGTAAACATTTGAAATGATCCTAGTATGTTATACTAAGTTTCACAAAGGCGATAAAGCAATGAATGTGCACTAACTAGCGGTGGCGGTGTTATTTATGACGACCGATACCATCGGCTCGGACTTGTCAATCACATGGATACGTACCAGACATCAAAGTTACACTTGACTATTTCTCACTGCAAGTTATTATGAAACTTAACGTTCAAGAAATAAAGAATAGGAATGGGGTCACGAGTAAAGCATTCGGAAATGCTTGTGTACGGTGCACGGCGTGTTGGCTGATCGGCCACGGCTATCCATCATTCATGAGCGCGAACGCGTAACGAGCCTTTATTCGATGCATCCATGGATTCGTCTGCGACACCCTCCCGCAACTTCAAACATGAAATCTTATGTTTTTATTGATGTATCACGACTATAACTGCCTCGGTGGCGAAGCGGTAGTGAATGCGACTACTGTGCTTGAGGTCTCGGGTTCGATGCCCGGGTGGGACCAAATGTTTATATAATCTGCAAATATTTGTTTCGAAGTTTGGGTGTTTTCTATGTATATGTATGGGTTTACAAAAAAAAAATTATTCTATCAGTCAGTCTAGTTATCATGGCACAAGCTCTGCTTAGTTTGAAACTAGATGACGTTGTGTGTCAAATGTCAGAAATATTTATGTATTATTTATATGTGTATTACATTTAAATGTACGCTTTGATATATCTTGCTGCACCCGACCGACCTCACAGGGACGTTCGTTCTTTCATATTCAGAATTCTCTTTTATACGGATTTAATCTATTCATAGTTGAGTTATTGTTGTGTATTCACGAAGTATCATTGAAGAAAATACTTTGAAAACTCCCTTGCAACGACCATCTGATAGTTGGAGTTTGCATAATTGAATAACTAATGTTGTTGTCTCTCCACGTGCAGACTGATGTTGGTTAAAGAGCGCAAGGGTAGCCTAACGATGCATCGATAGTCAGATTCTATCAGACTAGTGACGTTTCAATACAACATGGATCAGTCGGTGGGGATATGGAGGAGTATCTGTCGATCAATCGGTCGTCTCCTTCGAAACGTTATCGCGTAATCGCGCCACCCAGTCTGATTCTTAGTTGGACACGTGCGTTGTTACTTGTTAGGCCGGTAAAAACACTTAGTTGTTGTTTTTTTACATTATCATTTAGGTATAATAACCGGTCCAATACTTTAAATGGGTCTAAATTTATTATTTTCTTTTCTTAGCTTTATGTAATCATATCGTCATGACAGTTAATATTGAATATTTATAAGTATTTCTTTATTTGACTAAGAGTTAAATTGTTTTTCTCTTTGCTAAGTGCGAGGTATATTTCGTGAGTCTCCAAGATATGATTACATTTACATTATGTTTCAAAATTACAGACTGTTCGTCATATATTTTCTCATGATCTACGTCAAATATCCCACGGCTTTCATTATGTATAAACAATACAATAATCAACCATTTGGGTTATTCCAGTCATTAAAATTTATAAAATGAAAAGAAATATCGGATGTCTCATTCAGGATACGGTATCAAATTAAGCGTTAAATGACATCACGAGGGCTTGATACGAAATCACAATTGAATGTGTTCATTATTAATCCTTTTGATTTGTATTTGAATGTTGTGAGGTGACTTGTCATGTTGCGGTGCCGTCGCCACGGCTTGTGAGATACGAAAGTGCTCTATTGTCCGTTGTTTCCGATTTAGTTTTATCATCGTCGCTTGTTGTTACATTGTAATCTATGGTAAAGGTACGGACGATTCAAATGTATTAGTTTTGCTTCAATTATTTCATACATACTTGCAGTTGAAGAAGAATTACAAAAGCATTTTCCTCATCATTTTGGCATGTATTGGAATAAATGATACTGAATTCGAAGCGCTTGTAACAGTGTGATGTAACGTTTATGGGCAGAGTAATCTCAGTGTTTTATGTTCGTACGGACGCCACTGACTAATGATTAATGACTTGAGCAACAGCGATAGTGAGACGAGCGCTCCGGCCGACACGGCGACCGACAATATTGTCTCATTTATTGCAAATGATATATTCAAAATATGTACACAACACAACATAGCTTATCCATAAACACTTATATAATATACTTTCTAATAAATAATTATAATTAACATAAATAAGCCGCTGAAGCGAAATGTTAACGTACGTACGTAACGAATTTAAATGAGCAAAACTTATTTTAGGATGAAAACATTTTTATGTTTCTTTCTAAGACTCAAAGCATTACGTATATAGCCTCATATTTTCCATAAACACATGTTGCGTATCAAGCGCAACATATAATTTTAGAAAAACGTTATAATGCCCCACGAAATTGCTGTGATTTGTTTCTGAACTTTCTGAGTAATCAATACCGTGAGGCGATTGCTCGCAATTACACAATAGTCCGTGTTGATTCTACAAAACAATATTGTTCTTACAATGTAGAACATGCATACTCTGTAACAGCTTTCACTCATAATTACTTCCATAATAATGAAAATAACTTAATCGGTCAATATTGATGTCTTCCATTTCCCTCAAATTATGTTATATTCAAGGCCAACACATGGCGATCATGCATTGATACACGCATACCTAATTTTTTTAACAATAACTCTCTAAAAGTCGACGGGGTTCTCTTATCAATGTAAAATAAGCCCTCTACACGGATAAAAAGTGTTTGTTTTTGAATGATATAAGTTTATAATAATCATCGTGTAGACATAAGAATAAGTCTCATTAAAAAATACGTTTGGCTTCATCGCGGTCTTTTCGTCATCGAGTATTTTTTATCTCACTTCTCAGAAGCAAGATAACGCGCTTAGACCGTTCAGTCTGTGACGTGTTTTTGTATTGAACCTATAGTGAGTCGAATTTAAACATTTTCAAATAATTTATGTGTAACAGAAAGTTGATAAGCTCTGGTTTTGTGTGTGGCTCTTCTCCTGGTGATTAACGATGTTGTTAAATGAGTTCGTTTTTACATTGGTTCTTATCTTTTTGAAACGATAAGATGTCTTCATTTTCAAAATCGTTGTTTTCTGCTCTCTGATGTATGTTTTTTTGGATGTTATTGATAGTTTTATTATGAGTGGTGCAATATTTCTTCAAGCTCATTTCTTGTTAATTTCATTTCACTGGCATTGGACGTATTCTTCGTAACTATCTCTGTGTGGGTAGTAATGAAGATATCATCCTGTTTCTTTGTTGCAATTGTGAACTATGCAATTTGTAAGAGTAATAGCGGGGATAGATTTATTGAAGTCTTACTGTATTAAATTTCATGGTTTAAGGCGTGTATATATGCCACTAAATTTTTTTCTAAAAGTTGGTAATTTTAAACTCATATTTTTATATAAATATTAAATTGGTTTGTGTAGGTGTCAAAAACTCAAAGGCTCCGCACTAATTGAGCTCAAACTTTCACACATTGTATTACACGCTTCAAGGATAATTTTAACTATTTTCTCATTTCTTATTAATACAACCAATATGTGCCAGAGCAAAGCAAGGCTACGTACAGCCTAGTTCTTTATAAACAGTGATTTATTCATTAGTCGAAAGTCCAAAAACTTCCCAACAGTGTAAGTGAAGAAGATTTGAAAAGATAAAAATGTAAAAATAAGTTAAAATGCACCTTTACTAAGTTTCAATATCAAAGAAAAAGAACATTTTCGCATCGTTGACAGCCAGAACGCAGTAGGCCATTCACCGGTACACGGGACGTGCATAAATAATCGAACGTAATCAGTTTTTATCAGTACACAGTATTTAAGCGTTAATTGATTTCTATTTATCTACTGTGTATTGTAATTTTAACATTTCCTTGTTATTGTTGTCCTCTGACATCATTTTAAATAGAATCTACAATACATTTGTTGTTATGTTTGTGTCATGTTTTTAATAGTGTCTGAACCTAATAAGAAAAATATGGATTGGTTATTGCATCTAGCTGGTAAACGCTTTCTTGTAATCGGATTGTATCTAATGTAATTTTATAAGAAAAGTTTGGATTATGTTTTTAAAGAAAGTTCATGATTGGAAGTGGTGAATTTTAATATGTTAACTTCCGATTGATCTGTGTATGTGTATCCATACATATTAATATTAATGTGGAAATTCGCCATGGATTCCACATATGTAAATAAAATGAGTTACGACCACGCATAAAACATTAGCATTTTGTAAAAAAAAATTTGACATCTAACTGTTTAATTATTTTTTTTGCTATTTCTGGGATATAGTACTTCAACAGGTAAAAAAAAAACGTATTCATACGTGTGCACTATTCAGCGCTGTGTGGTTATAATTTGACTTGTCGGCTGTGCCTATGGCAATACCTATTGTGGTGCTACTTAATAAAGTAATTATGTTTGTTAAAGAAAATAAAATTAGAGTCATGAAAAGAGAGAGATAACAAAAAAAACTACGGCCAATAGTTGTTATCTGACGTACTCGGAATTTCCTTTTTTTAGAATTAGGTATATTGTGGTATATGCATGACGTACTTTAATACATCCAACTTACTAATAAAATACTTCTTCGTTAACTAACCAATGTTGTTAATTCTACAAAACATAAAATTTGACGTGTTTATGATTGTTTATGCTGTTCACGCCCCTTTTTTGTACTGTACGGTAATCCCCACGGATACCACCGAAAGGTGGTTATGTCGGACTCGAACTGATCAAAAACCGCACGCCGTCTCAGGTACTAGTAGTCGGGGAATCAGGTGCACCCTAGTAAAGAAATCCCTGGAACCCCAACATACCTCGGGCCACCTACGGCTGTAGATGGCCCCCTCCAGTGTGACAATTTCATGGTTCCTTTACTGCCCCCCGAAAAGGTGCGCGCAGTCCGTAGCGCTCACATTACCACCCCGGCCTGCTTCTGCTATGCTGTTCACACCCTAACCCTTTTTCTCCTTGTTTCAGAAACTGTATCCACGACGTGCATGAACGTCAGCATCAGCAAGACCAGCTTGATATAAATGTAAGCACTTTAATAACTAAGTTGGTAATTGAATTTAATTATGAGAAAAGTGTATCGCATGTCAGATCTTTCTAAGAGGGTATTAGAAATAACACAGTTCTTAATATGCTACTTTAAATTCTACTAAGCTATATTCTTAACTGGTTCTCTAGTAATTCTAAAAATTGCGTTTTATTATTCCACTTATTTGGTAGATTTTGTATCCCCTGCTATCGAGTTAATGATATAGTATTAGCTTTAATAAATAGTTTGGTTTATCGGCTGTAAATATAGCCAGTGTTTAACGATTGTTTCTATCACCATTGAAATGTATTCGTAATGCTAAATACGTACGTAATTCTACTTCCTATTAAATTAACTGAAAATGTTATGAATTGTAGACTAATCGATGCAAATTAATTATATCGCGATTAAATACGTTTTAAATAAATTACACATTATTAATGTCGTTGAAAACCGCAAACTCTATAAAATATTTACAATGCGTCAGCTAACGTCAGATGGTACATTATCGTTTTTTTGTGTGATCTTCAAACTATTTTGTTTCTTTTTGCCCAAAGGATGAGGTGTATGGTGGCCTCTTTTCCAATTCTACATAAAAGGTGATTGCATTGTTATGAAATCTTCACAATTTCAAACAAATATCTTGTTTATGCAGTATTGAAAGAAAAAATAACAGGTTTTGGAAATTTAAGCGTGACGAACAACCATGACTTATATAAAAAATAAAGAATTTCAAAAGTAGTGAGTCTACTGGAGGCCAGGAGTATTATATAATGTTTGTTCAGTTAAAAGTTAAAAAAAAGTCTTTTTTTATTTTTGAAGTTGAACTATTTCTATATGTGTTTGACACTAGTGTCTTTATCATAGTATTAACTCGTATAAGTGAAAAGAAAATAAAAAATGTTTACTCTCTTATTTTAAAATGAGGTAGCCAAGATACCTCTTAAACATTGATGATACGAACATAACACTGTCGCAATATAACGACTAAAAGCTGCCTACCATTTGAATATACGTAATCCAATCTCATTATATAGCTAATAAACAGTACTTGTTACTTACAACAGAAAATATCGCAATAAATAATGAGACGTTTGTAATAGTAATATCTAAGCCGCATTCTGATCTCGATCTCATCTGATATGTTTATCTACATCGGTTTGTCACGTTCCTTATAAGGATCCAGTTGTGTGTTAGACAGAGACAAAGTTTATTTTCCTGGGTCATAATGACTTATAATTATTGCGGGCTAATGAGTGGCTAGACTTCTCGGAATGGCAATTTGCAAAAGATTAAAGCAGGTTGAAATGAGTTTTGTAAACTTACCATAAACACGATGGCGACGGTCAACGTGCTCAACTTTTTTTTCTCCGATCTTTTTTGTGTCGTGCTTTATGAACGACAACGGTTAGTCTTTTTTTACAAGTAGTTTGACGTTATGACTGTTCATATTTTTTGTTATCTCGGCATAGTACATGTATTAATGCAGATTTAAATTTATAAAAGTAGGATTTTAAATATAAGGCTTTTGAAACATCACATTTTGCATTAAACGAGCATTTATGAGTTTTATTTTATACCGGCTGTACCTTGCCTCGTTTTGCTGTGGCATATTGTGATTGCAAAAAGTTGATAAAACCATCATAAAAGCGTGTCAAAATTTAAGCTTTATCGGTGGAGAACTTTTTAGAGTTGTTGAAGCATATACAAACTGACTTAACATTTTATAGAATGTTGCATCAATTTCATAATTATACAAACATTTTTCTTTAATTTTAATTCACATCAGCACATCAACCGTCTTTAATAGTCCACTGCTGGACGTAGCCCTCTCCTTAGAAAGGATGTTTGGTCCACTATACCACGCTGGCCACACGCTTTGGTATAGGGCTTCTATTAATTTTTTCTTCTCTGTGCAGTGAAGTTGTCCTGCATAATTTGCTCCCTTAGTCGCCTCTTACGTCACAATGTCAATACGTCACACACGGCATGTATAGGGGTAGTGATACTTTGTATTTTTAATTCGTTATGGATATTACTTAACATTTTTCCGGCGTAAATGAAGATGTCCAGTAGTCATCTTTAACATACAGTACAGCAATAATAATAATAATATAATCCTATTCTGTCATTTACTTCACTCATTTCCTATCCTTTCATTTCTATACTAAATATCCTTAATAAAAAAGTATGAGTAAATATAACAAGAGATGAAGGTCTCCGAGAAATAATTTAAAATATTTGTTATACTTTGACGACTTTCTATTTAATATTAAGTTTTATTATTAGCATCTAGCGTTGATGTAGTGTTTTAGCGTTGATTCTCTACGGCGAGCGGTAACGCCTTCGTCGAATCGCTTCGGTTTCGCGGCGTATGTCTGCAATTATCCACGCGTTTAGATGCATCTCGTACATGCCCACCCTATGCGGAGCTTGTTTCTTTTTGTTTGTTTAATACACTTTTAATATTATTCTATCTCATCACGCATCGTTGTAACAGTTTCTTTCTTTTAAAAGACAATTCCCACACCAGAAATATATCTTGTCTCGCGAGAGTGTGTGGTGTTGTAACTGTAGACAAAAGATTTTGTGTTTCCTCTTAATTCTTCACTTTCTTAAGCATTGCCTTTTTTTTTCATTGGTAGTGAATGCGCTTATTTGTTGTCTGTGCTGGACAGGTTGTTGCCATCGTGTTTGTGACGTAAATCTTGTGAGTCGTTTCAATGTTTGTGTCAGTATAATTATGACGTATTATGATGGATCTTCAGATGTAATTGTATAAATGTTACGTGATTACTTTAAATAACACTGTTATATCTCCGCGTTATTTTTGTACTGTGGTTATTATTATAAATAGACACGTTTAACCCAACAGACTTTTTATAGCGTCGATATGATTTATGAAAATTATCTTGTTTAGAAAATAACTGAGAAGTTTTATCATTCGTTTAATATGTGGAGTTTTTTTTTAAAGTTTAATTAATCTAATCACCAGGAAACAATTCTCGGTCATATCTACGTCAAGACAGAACTAAGGCCTATACATATGCATTTTGTTTTCTTTGAGTTATTAGACACAATCACTGGTAACAAAGCACGGCTGTGAAGAGAAACATACGATCGGAGACAGTAAAACAAAAATTAAATATAGAGTCCACACTCCATAAAACTATTTTTTTGCGAACTGGGAAAATTTCTTACAGTTAAGAATAGTTTGAATGTTTCTTTACATGGCTAGACATCGTGACATCTAGTACTGAACAAGTAGGTAGCCACTAAATAACGGTTCGTTTCCCACGCGCGTGCGCAGGACATGTAGATCGTTTGGCGAAGATGAATACCACACTGGTAGGTTTACTAAGCTTATCTTAGAGGATTTCCTTTCAGTTACAATGTTAAATGAATTGGGGTTTATGGAATATTTGAGTAATTACTTATTGTAATGGATTGCTAGATAGATATTCTTTTGACACATATCTTAAATCAGGCTTGTTTCCCCGGAGGGGTGAGCAAAGGCATATTAAACGGCCACTTTTCGCCATTTTTTAGATCCCACGTAGTAGGTGGCGATCCTATTGCCGTTAATCGGGATGTTTTGTGAGTCATAGCTTCGTCCATTGATCAGTAGGTAGTCACTTGTAGGTGAGGTTGACTTGGGACCCTAAGTTCTTGGTGTAAATTCGATGCGCTTTCTTTTGAATAACTTATAATTGGAAATATAAAGTGATTTTATACAGTAATTAGTCAAATCAAGTTAGAAATTATTTTCACCGAGACTGGTCACTAGATATATATATAACTTTATAAGGCAGAAAATTGTGAAGATGACATTTTACGTTTACACGGCTATGCAAGTGCACTTACATAATTATGTACGAGTATGTGTGTCCCTACACTACTACCTCCTTTAAAAAAGAAAAATACATATTACAATTACGACACAAAGAAAGTTCTACCTACAAAGAGCGCCCTACGCAAGCATCGCCCATTGTACATATGTTCTTGAAATATTCAAATGTAATTATTATAATTGGTGTTCAATGAAGTATATTCTATTCTTATCGGCGCCCTCCTTTCTAGTGCCCGTATGATTACTGCAATTTCTAGTAGGCACTTTTTTTTCTACAACTTCATCAATATATTTTTTTTACTAGTGGAGACCTCTTTGGGTCATCACTACACGGAGCTTTGCACTGGGGCGGTGTATCGGCATCAAACTGACTAAGACTACATGGTGTGTAAACTGCGATTGAAATAAGAATAATCTGGTAACATTTTTTATTAAGACGTTCGACCTCTAGCACCTGTACCGCGGGTCTAACGGATCGGAAGAGTTTTAAACCTTTTCGGTCTCACCTTCCCCTGTATAACTTGCTCGCAAAAGTGTTGAGCTCCATGCGCTCTGGCTATTGTACCATGGCCACAATCATGGTCCTGAGCTGGAGGATTCCTACATCGGTATGAGGATCCTATGTCAAAATCCCATGGGAGAGTTGCGTTACCAACCTCTGGAGACGCTAGAGCCGAGCCTTTTCATGGTGGTTAGGGCCTACACCCACATCAGTATATTACTACAACTTATAGTGTAACCTCAACAACAGGTGTAGTTATGACATTTAAATTTTTATTTACACACACTAGCCTCAATCTTCAGTAGTAAAGCAAAAAAATTGTGGCAATTACGTAATATAAGCCCTAGATATCCTTAAACCTCTCGATAGAATTAAATAATTGTTTATATTGTATAAGTAAGTGCATATTTATTGACACATTTCTGTATGTCGGGCTTGCTTTATTTTTGTCATGCAATTCTGCGCTCGCGCCGCAAGGTTACCTACTTGCCTTAGGTTTAATTCGCCACTGGATGAAGCGGACGGCAAATAAAGTCCGGATAACCAAATAGAAAATCAATGCCTAATTAAAATGTTTTAGTTATATGTTAATCCATTTGTGTTAATATTAGCCGATACTAACGTAGACGTAGAGTAGATTATCATTTTAAAGGGCAGGAATGTAGAAAGCAGTGTCTTGGATTAGAACTTACTTCTGTCCATAGAAATATGACGTTAAAAGACACATGAATGTAAATAATGTAAGTATTACATAATGTAATTTTTATTTTAGCTAGTGTAAGCAAGAAGAAAGTAAATCATTTTATTATTTTATTTAATATAGGACAGTAGCGTAACATCGATGTACTCTTATGTATCCGTGTTGCTAAACAACTTAGTTAAGCTTCACGAGTTTTTTTATTGGTCCCCAACTCACTCTATTTAAAAAGTTCGAATACTATGATAAATTATTGGGAATCGCCTGCCCAGCCATTTTTTAAATAGGTTAATTTACGTATTAAGTGATACGTTGATATAAGGGAACATACATATGTACATTTAGAATCAGTCCGGCCTGTATGTTCACTTAGTTAATACGCGAATTTGTATTAGGGTCATTAATTTGTGGCAAAATATTGTGGGCCCGCAATTATATTGCAAATATTTTTGGTAACTAACTTCGACTTGATCCGACTTACGTTACACACATCCTAAACTCTAGATAATTAATCCGCATCTGGCTTTATCACACCTCTTGTTACGATCATTACAAATATCCAGTTTGCGAAGAATTTGTTTTTAGTTCGTGCTGACCTGATGTACTTACATGTCCATCATGAAATTCCATTTATGCGAATCACATTAAGCTTTCACCATTTCCAACATGTTTCATGTTCTGCTGAATGAAAATTGAATTTAAATACATTTTGTGGTCTGACTTAACCCTCGGCGAACATGTCAGTTGATGTCCTGTATGCAAACGTCTTTTGATTTAATAGCTTATCGTGTTTTTGAATGAAGTTTTATCGTGTATGATTCTTGTTCAATTATTTATAAATGTTGTTTAGACTGACATTTATTTATCTTAGTACCTTATTAAAAAATTCTTTATATCAAACGTTGAAAAAAAATATACTAACACTTCGATGTGTATTTATATGCATAGTGTACAGTTCTTCCAGTTACATAAACATGTGAATCTAGCTTATAGCGGGTTCAAAGGAAACTCTGGATGTCGTAATAACAGCTGTTCCCGGATCCCTCCTATTTCAGGCGCAGAGTGGCACACCGTGTGGTTTTAGTCGGTCCGATTTCGACACACCACCCCACCGTAAACCCCGGTGGGGTGACGGCCCGAGGGGGTTTACACACGTTAAAAAAAAAGGGTTCAAAGGAAACTACTGTTTTGTTTTTAAATATTCTTTAAATTTTTTCGTAGCTTAGCTCGGTTAGCATCGTAGACTAGTTGTGTAAGAAATAGTAATAATCTAAAGTTTTTTTGGGTTTTTAAATCAGAATGAAGATACCTTAGAAGTGCCCGATGAAAGAAATTACATACAACATTAACCAAATACCTTAAATAATGTACTTATTTATAATTGAGGCTTACAGAACTCGTTAAGGAGGCGTGGAGGCGAACTGGGAAATTATGATGTTTCTTTACCATACCATTGTAGGTCCTATATAGTTACGAACAAACGAGATCCTCTGTTTGCCGTTTACGTACATAAATACCCTGGTAACACGAAGGCTGCTTATCCAATTTACACGATTCTTAGCAACATTTAAATTTTCCAGCTAGTAGTTAAGTTTGTTGTTCGTTAGTTTTAATGTGTTTCTTATTTATTCTTCTTTTATTTTACCATTTCAAAAATGTTCCTGTTATCCATTGACTTTAAACAGCCCAGAGCTCATACCTACGTAGTACTTAGTGGCTTTATAATATTACATATTATATTAAAAGTGTCACATGTATATTTATCGCTTCAATTAAGTTCGTAATTATTTCTTTTTACTTTTTACCACCATTATAGTTCTTACAATATAGCTTGATGTCTTCGACAGTCACTAGACAAACTTTAGATCTTATCTTATCTTATCTCTTCTTCTTTTCTCTTGTCTTCTTTCTGTATTATATTTATATTGTATATTGTATAGAATGAAAATATAGGTAATATATTTTAAGGACAATAGGTATTATTTTTGAAGTAAAAGTACCTTTTTTTTTAAACTTCGTATGTATCATTTTCAGTGAAAAGTACGTACGTAATTACTGAGTTCTTATTACTGTTATAGATATTGCAAAACGTTTCGTCGACTATTAAATTTATATAAATTATTTGCATGCTATTTCGCTTAAGCAATTTTTGCACATACACGCCAGGATTAATATTTTAATCATCTCAATCTTTTTCATGACCCCGAGACCATTTTTGCTTATATCCTGAAAAACGTTATAAAATTCACTTATGCGTTAACTTTTGGTATGTCAATAAATGAATTGATTTTTTTTTAATATAACTGAAAAACAAACAGACCATAGGTATAAAGCAAAAAACGTTATGAAATATAAGTTTTACTTGCCAAGATCACTCTAATGTTCTTTCAGTATAAGCAAATACTTTTATGTGTATAACAAATATTAATAAAGCAAATACTTTCATCTTCTTTGTTTCCATGCTTTCTTAGTGCAGTGTGTTTGTCATTCTTGTCCAAGTTTATGACATTATACGTCTCCGTGGATATGAATCTGCATGAGAACGACCTTTGTAGCCTGTTAATGTGGCTTACAGAAATGAGTAAAATATTAGATTGGTGAGTAAATACCATCGGTTTGGGGGTAACATTTTATGTACTCTATGAACATATTCAATAATTATTCAACATTTTGTGCAAGTTTAAAAGAAAGAAAAAATCTTGTAATCACGTTCCCTGTGACACTAAAGTACTCTTTGCGTTTTTTTGGATTTACTGTACACTTTTCTGAAGTGTAAAGCTGTCGTTTAATTTCGAACGAAAGAACTTTTGTTTTAATGATTACGGTTTAATATGGCGATTGATCGATTAACTCGTATAGCAACCAAATAATTTACTAAAGCAGTTCAAACATCGCACTCGCCTCCGAGATTTGTGCTGACACAATCCTGTTTTCCATCCAAGACTATAGTTTAGTTATTTTTAACACTTAAATTATATCATTTTATGTTGCTCTTTGCCTCTTAGATTTCGTTAGAATAATTTTATTATTCCAAAAGGAATTTACTTTGATTACATGACATAAAAACTTTTTATTTACATTTAATTTTATACTATCATTAAATTAACATTTATACATAAACTGTAAATGGGTTCTCAAAAATCGATCATCATTCCGAATTGAAATCGATGTTTATTGGAATTACGGAAGCTTCTATCACTACAGAATTGACTACTTATGGATCAACTTCTGAAGAGGCGTGAAAGAATTTACATATGTAAATGATATTAGATTCCATTGTAATAATAAAATAAACGTAACTAGCGGTCCCGTTCAGAACCGCGTCTATTTAACGTTATTGTCAGTGGACGGTCGTAACGTAATGTTCAGCTTATATCTTCTTTCTAGCTTTCTTTAATAAATATGCTATCACATCAACCTCATATCATCAACAGCCTTTGATAGTTTACTGCTGGACATAGGCCTCCTTAGGTTTAAGCCTACTTATACCACGCTGACCAGACGGTTGGAATAGGGTTTGTATCAAATTTTCCTTCTCTTGACAGTGCTGGTGTCTGCATAATTTGCTCCCTTAGTCGCCTCTTACGACTCCCACGGGATGAATAGGAAATTCTAACACAAATAAGAATAACTAGAATTAAACCAGTAATTTCTAAATAACTACACCTTTCCTATATTTAGATAATAATTCGACTTATTCTCACTTACAAGTTTTTTAAGTTGCTATACTTCAAAATTCTATAGATGCATTGATCGTTCGATTAGATAGAAAATGTTGAATAGGTTCTATGTTTAGGTCAAATTAATTGATCTTCTTTATTACTGCAGCCTATTGCCGTAATGCTGAATGAAGGTTTCCCCCACAGCGCGCCCTATCACGCCATTATATTGCAAGTTAATTTAATTTGTTTATAATGAGACCTCTTCCAACATTTAAGAAATTTTGATGGTCTATAAAGTCTATCGTAAACATATGACATCGGAGAACTGATTAAGGGGATATTCATAAATTACATATGAGCAGCATTATTTTTTATTGCCACATCAAAATTTTATAACGTCGATATATAGGAGTGGTGGGACGACATTTAAATTGATGATAAAATTAAATGTGATTGTATGAGATGATATGGACGTCATATTGTAATATGACAGATTTTCATCCTAGTATTTGTTCCCGGGATATATATACAAAGTGTATTTTCTTAAAATGTACTTACATTCAGTATGTTACATATGCGTAGATACGAATGATTGTTTTTTCTGACTACAAATTAAATGAATCACAATGTTCCAAGTGCATAATGTGATAAAATTGACCTATCATTGATAAACCATGGCTGTCCTTCTACAAATTTCTGAGAAAGATACAATGTATTTTATATTTATTAGTAATTACTCGAAGTAATATAGATGTATAGTAAATTAGGTTCATATAGTTTTGGCACAGTCGCAGGCGCATACTTGCGCTACGTCTTGCGCCAGCGCCGCTCCGCCTATTCTGACGCAACTCATTAGATCGCTGATTTACGCCAATTTTACACTAGATTGACTCTGTTATTATTTGACATTTTAACTGTCTCATAGAACATTACGAGGCCATGGAAAATAAACAACTTTCAAGCAACATCTGTTTTTGGCGTTTTGTTGGAATTTTCGTACTTAAAGAGTAAATAAATGAAAATCGCCGAAGAAAATGTTTTTATTATATTCATAGTATCAATTTATCACTGTATACTGTACATGACCATTATAAAAGTAGTTTTGTGAGCGTTATAATAAAGACAACGTGCACCCACAAGTGGTCAGGGTCTAATCAACAAAATATCAATCAATGACAATACAAGTACGTTCGGTATGCCTTTCAATAGTATTCCTAAGTAAAGAGTCCTGCGAATTGCAGCAAGTCTGACTACTTGTAACCGTAAGAAATTGAATCATATCTTCAAAGAGATTGGTACCGTGACTAAGTGCGTGTCACCTTATCACTAACACACCTATAATATTTATTACTTAAATGTTTATTTCCTGAGAAGAAACTGTTTTGAATGTATCTTCCACGTCCTTACTAGTTACAGATTTAATCCTTTCACTAGAAATCTTATACTACTAGCAATTATCTATCTTATACAGTTAGCTATAAGATCCAGTAAAATGTGAAAATGCTATTAAAAACATTAATTATAAAATAGGTAGCGTTCGCGTGTGCCGATGTCAACTGATAGCGAAGGTTTCCTGTATTAGTGAGTCATTGGTTCCAATCATGCGAATCTCCCGATACGATGAAAGATGGCCAAACCCTGATAACGTGGACGCGGATGTATTTCTAACTCAGATTGTTTGATTTCTAATGCTGTGTTATTACGTAAAGTGAGATAATCTAGAGAAACCGTTAGTGTACGGCGGTACTAGAAAGGGAGTAACGCCTTTACGTAATTAGAGAACGAAAGTATTGGAATACTTTGAAATCAAATAAAAATATTTTGTCTTAATATTTAACACTCACATCATCCAAGTGTTGGGCAGAAATTCACATTTTAAACAACACGCTGCGTGCTAATAGTTTCGCAAAATAATAGCAAAATTCAAACCCGAAAATCTTGGAAGCTCAATATTTTACAACACTGTGGACATATATGTATATTTGTGAGCTTGTTAAAACGAGGGATCTATCTTAATCTATGCAATTTTGTCAACAAAACTGACGTTAAAGTAAAACCTAACTCTTAAAGAATATAACCTTTAATAACAATCTTGCTGATGGTGTTTTAGGCAAGAAATATTTGTACTGTAATAATCTGGAATGTAATAATGTAGCAAATTGGAGTGCCAAAAGAGGATAGATAAAATTAAATTAAGAACATTTGCTTCATTAGGTAACAATGTTGTTATGACTTTACAAACACGGAACACATCAATTCTATCGAAATGGTCAGACTGTGATCATGTCTCCATATTAACAAACCGTGTGGTTTTAATTTTCCAAAGAACCCAATCAATTATAGATAAACATATGCTTTATTGTTACTATCCTTATACATCGGGTTAGAGATCGAAAAAAAAAAATATCTTACAACAACATGGTAACATGACAGAACACAGCTCTTAAATAGGGTATCAAAAGTAGTTCCACGATATTCATAGGTTTTTTAGGATTAGTTGTAATTATTTACAGCGATTAAACCAGTTTTTAAATATCTGATTTTTAAGTTTATCTCTTACTAATTGGAAATATAAAGAAGGAATTACAACCTAATTATTCCATCATTGTCAACTTTGCCCGTGCTAAATATAGACAAAGACAATGGACTAACCTTACCTACTTATCAGAGTAGTATTAAAAACTACGCGTAGGTTGGACGAATACGTTTAGTATCTGCCGAGGCAATGCAAATTTATATAAAAAAAAATTTTAGCACGAAGTCATAAAGCATACATTAGATCAAATGTGTGTGTAGGTATACGATTAGGCAGTTTAGCGTATTAGCGAGAAACATAAATCTTTACTTATTATTTTCTCAATGACACGGCTTTTCTTAAGCTACACGAAGTATTCCTTTTAAATATGAAGAAATAAATAAGATTTTTTTTGCAGTACTATCTCATAGTAGGGTTTCATTTTTGAAATTAAATGATACTGAAATCATTAAGTCATTATAAAATATCATTACATTAGAGATTTGTGTGATGGATGCTCAGCTAATTTACAGCGTTTGTTTGTGTAAAACAATCTCTACTGACATGACCGCATAGGTATATGTGCATACTATTAATCATAACATACATTGCACAGTACCGTGTGGTTTGATTAATATATTTCTTTTTTTCATTCTAACGTATGTTTAATTTGACTTTCCATATGAAATATTAGATTAGCAACATTATACTGTTTTAATTATTACAAAGTATAAATTGATTAAATTAGCATAATCAATGCTAATATGAAAATCAATAATCATATAGTATTTGTTGATTGAGTAACTTTTTAGATGATTAGAATTTTTTTTTGTCATAATGTAGAAGGTTTGATCAATTGACACTGCGATTTTGAAGCGGTCTTGGGCGCTTTTTGTGCGTTTCGCAATCAAAGTTCGTGCCTATACGTACGTGCTGTTATGTATGGTATTTTGGTCAGGCAAATTTTAATTCTAGCAGTTTAAAGCTTGATTAAAACCGTTCTAAGATATAAAAATTGTGTATCATTGCTTTGATAGTTTTAAAGTGATTTTAAATTTTCATCATAGGAATTAATATACTAAAATTTATCTAAAGCAATTTTTAATTTAACAGTCGTGTGTGTGTGTGTCGTGTGTTGTAAATGAATACGAGAGAGGCTCATGGCTCAGTGGTAACCGCGTAAATTAACACAATGCAAAAGTTAAGAAATAACTGAGAAAGAATCGTTGAATTAATACGAATCATGTATCAATGGTGTATAGCAGATGGATGCGGACTGTCTAAGACCGGGATGGTTGGTACTGTTTAGGGAAGACCTTCGTTCAGCAATAGGGTCGACGTGTCGATAGATTGATCATTCACCACTAATCATATAATACACTACTAGATGTAAAGTTGTAAAGCACGTGTCGTTTTCGTGGATTCATAAATGAATTGCCGGATTCCTGCGCTAGTTTTTTTAATCATTATATAGTTTACTAGCTGCACCCGCGACTTCACCCGCGTGGCATTTTTTTATGATTCCTAAATTATAAAATGTAAGCAGCCTAAGTTTTTATGTTTCTCTGTCAGTGAAAGTTCTGTTGAAATCAATCCAGCCGTTCTAGAGATTAGCCGGAACAAACAGACAGACAGACACACAAAAATTGTAAAAATTGTTATTTTGGTGTATGTATCGTATGTACTCGTATATTCATATGCATGTAGTAAAAAGCGGTTATTCCAATATTACAAACAGACATCCCAATTTTATTTATATGTATAGATATCATTCCTGTTGTTTACATCGTCTGATATTGCATACGACGATGCCAAACTTTTTCCAGTATATTTATCTTGAGGAATGTACAAGTCTGTTTCTTCTTTCTTTATCATTATTATTTTTATACCTGAATGATATGTATTATTAGCATTTGTGTACATTAAATATTACTCAAGTTCGTACGCACTCATTTCAAAAAAACCGCTATTCAAACTATAGAAGAATGAATTTTAAAAACTTCATACAAGAAAATGGCGTCACATATTAACAAAGCCTTATTGTTATTTTAATCTATGACGATATCAGTGTCAAAATCGACATCGACAAACACTATTGTCATTTTAATCGTTGCCAACATGCCTATAAATACAGTTGATAGGTGCTATAAAAACCCAAAGGTGTTGCAAACCCGATTTCAACATAAGACGAACTAGTAAACAACGCGACACCGCTCAACAGACGCAGTTAACTTTCTTCGAGTTTCCACAATTAGCGCAATTTGCGTTAATGCGGCTGCGTTGTCGACGTTAGATAAACTCTTGCGCAGATCTGATCAGGCTATACAGAGTGCGACTACTATAACAGGCTAGAAATTGAGATGAGTTTTATGATAATAGAAACGTTTACCGTTTAATCTAAAGCATAATCTTCTATTAAGCCCTATTAGAGGGACAAAATTATAATCAGTTCTATGTTAAAAAAGTAATCGTTTGTCTTAAATTCAAAAGTTTCTGAATAATAATATTTCTTAATATAATTAACAGAGGTATAAGTTTCTTTTTATAATTTTAATTTATTAAATAAATTGAACTAATTATCTTGTAATATAAATGTAAATCAAATGAACATTATCATGTTACATAGCAATATGACTGATAGCAAAACTTTTGACAGATGATGTAAATTTGTTAACACATAAGTCACTCACGCCATTTACCACTGGGTCATTGCAATTATGAATTAAGAAATAATTTTACTTTCTGAAGATGATCATTCAAATACGTTCTCTTAGAAAGCACCTCAAAAAAATGTCCGTGAGTGATTAATATTATTAAACTGCGAATGTGGTTATTAAATCAGTGAAGGGAATACAAGAAAGTAATTTCTGGGCTGGTTTTTTGTGTTATCTCAGCGGTTAGTGTTTAGTTATTCATACTGAATGTGAAGTACCTATATTATTAATCATTTATGTTTCTATTTGGGAAAGAAAATACACGTGTGCCGACAAATTAAAAAAACAGAATGTCACTACCATTATTCTCAAGGGTGTCGTAACAAGAGGTTAAGAAAACAAAATGTGCAGGACAACATCACTGCGAAGAGAAGGACAACTTGGAACCACCAATCCATCTGGCCAGCGTGTTATAGGAGGCCAAAACCTCTTTGCTAAAGAGAAGCCTATGTACAGCGTTGGACTGTTGAAGGCTGTTTGTGATGATGATGATGAAAGAAAAATACTTTATATAACTTCTCTGAATGTCAGTCAAATCTATCAAAAGTGTTAATATATATATTGTTGGATAATAATGTGTATGGGTATCTAAAAGCAACGTCCTGTATATACGACTATGGCGGTCTAAGACTGGTTTATATTTGAAACTCAAAACTAATTTCAGCAAATGCGATTCTAATTATAACTCTTCTATTACACGCGATCTATAGTAGTAGTATAAAATTAAATAGACTGGGTAGGAGATACTGGTGTTTTGATATCCGGTACGCACTTTGGTGAGGACATTATTTTGTCGATGTTTTGTATACATCATGCTCTTTTAAAAGTAACATTGATTTGCTTGAAATGATTTTCTTTAATTAGAAGTTTAAATTCATCATCAAATGATTATCAGCAATAGTGAATAATTGCTAATACTCTTATTTAAGTAATATAATCTTTATTATTGTAGTCATACTTATTTTGGCGCATTAGTGAAAAATTATGAGAGTAGATTTTGAAGATGCGCGCGCACGCCGTCACGAAAAACCACATTGAAATTAGCTTGTCAACATTTAGTTTTTTTTATTATTAATTATTATAGTAATTTAAATTTAAATATTATATAGTATTAATATCATTGATTTAATTTGTTGTCATTTGTAACATCAATAATAAATAATGAATGCCCGTATAAATCTTTTGTTTAAAATCTTGTATTAAAATGATGTTTTTCAAATATTATGTGAAGCACATTAAGGTAGAATTAGAAACCACGTCCCTAACGCCCGAATTAACAAGTAATTTCTCTAATCAAAGGGAAAAAAATCCTTAATAACTGGCAACACAATCAAACTACTGTCCATCAATATTTTCTTGTAAACGATATTCCATGTTCTGTTTTTGTTTTTAGGAACAACTTTATAATGTTTAAAAATGCAAGACGGCATTTTTAACATAAACTAAAGATCTCTCGTGATTGATATTTAAAGTAAGATTGTACTCGCTTTTTGATTTGTATTTGTTTTAGTGCCCTCACTTTCACGTTTGGTGCATTCCATCTGCCTTTTGTTTTGTAATCTGAGATTATAATAAAAAACACGCTTACAAAAATTACTATCAAACTAAGACGCAGGTGAAGCTAATAAAAGCGTGGTATTGCACACAAGCAGAAGAGTCCACACGCTTTGAATGTCCACCTCTTCTGAATTCTTGGAGCAAGAAAGAAATGCTAACCACCGATTTTCTATCAAGCCATGGTACCTATACATCGACCAAGACCATGTGCCGAAATATGTTTCTCAAAATTCAAGATGTTCTTTTTTTCATAAACAGAAAACCTCTTAGCTAAAGAAAGACTTGTGTCCAGCGGTGGATTGTTGAAGACTGTGGATGATTCTATCTTTACATAATATAAAATGAAGTAGCTTTTTTTTCTTGTACGTATAGATTTACAGAGAATGATTCAAGGGGAAGGCTTGTATGAATTATGGCTTATACTATAGTAGAAAGAATCCGAGAATTTCTAAGATCTTATGAGCGAAACCGAGGCGAGTATCTATTTATTTGTAAAGCGGTCTTGCGTAATAAATGTTATTATTTGATATTACTCAACTAATTAATTTATAGTATTGACATATATACTTATCATTTCAAGCACATTGTTACGGAATTTGACCCCAGAGTCAGTACATTGGAGTCAAATGAAAAATATAAATACAGAATTACAGATCGAAATTGATGGTAAGGATTTTCTGACATTGCGATGGTAAAGCCTTTGTAATGACTACTTAAACAAAATGTTATCCGATTATCAGCTTCTCCATCGTTTAACATGGCATAGTGTTCTAAAAAATGTAGTCAAGTACTTACTCTAAATTTCACAAAAAAAAAAAAAGCAATACTGTATGCGTTCGCTGGATCCCTAAGATCAGTGGCGAAATCACAAACAAATTTTTGATGACATATTTTTAAGCATCTAGTGGTGAGAAGTATACAAAACTATAGTAATAGTTTTGGTGTATAACACAAATATGTACCAACTCCTTAACAAACAACAATCCAATACTTTGAAAACCTGTAGTCATATATTAGGTTTAAAAAAAAAATGTCGTCGTCAACAGCCTTTAACAGTCGACTGCCGGACACAGGCCTCTGTATTAAGGAGGTTTGGTCTGCTACACCACGCTGGCTAGACGGGTTGGTATAGTGTTTATTTCAATTTTCCTTCTCTTTGCAGCGATCTTGGTCTGCGTTGTTTGCCCTCTTAGGCGGCTCTTACGACACCCATGGGGGTGAATATAGATAATAACACTCTGTATTCTTAATCCGTCTCCTGCTCAGATAAATTATAATATTTAGATTATAAACGTGTGTCAATATTTGCATGTATATATATACTCTGGGGATATTATGATGAGTAAATTATTTACCCAAAGGAGTACTAATAAATATTTAAAGCAGTAACATGTCAATAAAATGATGGTGCTGTTCTTTTGGTTCATCAGTTGAAAATGAGACGTGTTTACGATAATGAAACCGGGATTAGTTCTTCCTCCTTTATTCGTGAAGTATTATTATTATTATTTATTATAAATATTGTTTAAATTTTTAATTCAAAAACTTTATAGATTTGCTTTTACCAGTCAAACTTTGGACGATTCAATAAGAAACATGATAGGTACTCGCCCTTTTGGGAGCGGGAAAAAACAAAAATGGAACATCGGAATTAACAACTCCACTACAAGCTGTAGGTGTCCCGATGTACATCGGGGTGCCAGGTATTTCCTTGCTAGGGTGCACCTGGTTCCCCAGCTAGCTACCTAAGATAGCGTGCGGTTTTTGGTTGGGAAATTTTTTTTTACTTTAAATTAATTCAAACATTAGTTAATTGCATGATGAATATAAATATCTACCTCTGTTAAAAATACCGTTTTGTACATGTGAATGTGATAAATAATAATAATTATATTTTCATATCATAGCTAGTTGAGTATCTTCTGAACCCAAAATATACCAGTAAACTAGGAAGTAGATAACGTAGTGGTGTAATTGTCATATTGTTATAACCACCTATTACTTGCAGCGACCACAGTATCCGGTCCCGCATTTTGTACAGGAATATTATTATTTTATGAATACAGCTATATAATCTAGTGTTTTCCTCATATAAATGAACAAACTATTTGCTAGGAGCTGTTTCTGGTTCATTTCAGTTTTTTTTTATAAGTAAAGCTGAACCTTATAATGCCTAAAATAAAAAATGTAACTCAAAGTAGTTTTGTAAATTTAAGATAGCCAATTATTTCTAAACAATCATCATCTTCATCTCAGTCGAAAGACATCCACTGCTGGACATAGGCCTTTCGCAATATTGACCACTAAAACCAGTCTTACATAGGTAGTTAAATACAATTATCTAAAAAAATGTAATATTTGTCTTTTTCACAAATTATCATACATATATTTGAACATACCTTACAACACAACAAAACAATTTTGAACAATTAAGAAATGAGACTAATTTCACAGAAAAATAATTTTCGAAAAATAAAGATTTAGTAAGAACCGAAAGAGTAGTGTTTCATTTAAAATTGAGTACAACTGTATAAAGATGCCCCGTGTTATTGTCCTATATGATAATGGTCTACGATGACGCATTTACAAATGCATTTAACTCAACGTTGGTATCTGCTTTGAAAGTTTACGATAAGTATATTAAATGTGTGTTCAAAAATTTCATAAATCGAATGTTACTATGTATAATCACAATTTTATAAATCGATTTCATTGTTGGATAAAAATGTTAACTATGACTGACATTTTTGAATGACAAAAGGTTTTGAATTCTAATTAATATTTTGTTTATCTTGTTTTATGGGTAGTAGAAGAAATCATAATATGTTGTTTTACTGTCTATCAATACTTTTGAAATTTGTTATTACCATGCCTTGGGCACTAAATAAAAACTCTCTGAAACATTCTTCTTATGTGTGTGTGATACACACACATAAGAAAAATATATTATATAAGAAGCCCACTATATATCACTTATGATCAAGTTCCACGATGTGTTTACATAGTTACAGGTTAATATGAAACATACAAAGCGTAGACATTTATAAGGCGTACATGTTGAACATTGACGTCACTCATTTGCAGTAATATCAAAAATATTTGGCACCAGACTGCGTCGATAGTTCATACATCTTGTTTACTTTTCTTATAAAACATTCCTTCCATTCGTATTAAAAGATGACAAAATAATGTTCAAAAAATAACTAAGTCCAGCGACAACAACGTTTCTGTCTGTTATCGCACCACTATCACCACATAACTCGATCATTGATTACTCAAAGTCCATTGGAATTGCAAACGACTATGGCACGTTCAATTTATTTACCCATTCACATTATGAATGCTTCGAGTTACGTATCTAATTAAAATTTATGCGCGTACATTAAGTTCTTCACTTATCTACAGTCCCTGCGTCTTGTTTATATATCCAACATAAGTATTTTAGAATCTCATTGGATTGATATAAACACTAATGTTGGTATTTGGTATCATTTATGCCTCGTAACTCGCAACATTAAACCCTGACCCGTGTTAATGCTATTACATGCAAACGTTGTCTTGGACGCGACTAAATCTTTTATCGCTACCAAATCGTCTGTCGTAAATCGTAAGTCTCAGCCCATTGTTGCCGTACACGGGACTTATATGGAAGCGACCAAAATAAATCACGAACAAAACCATATCGGCGCGATCGTAGACTATCTCTCGGATCGACTGCAAGAGACTAACATCGAGATACGGAGGTATTACGCTATTGAATTAGCATTACCTCTGTTCCCTGTATTGTTGTGAATATGGAAGCATGCCTCATATTTCAGTGTCACATTATTTTAATTTTCGTCGTGCGTCACGTGGACGATTTGCGGAATCGTGCAAGATCTTCGACTCTGATAGTGCTAGACGCGTAATCCTTACATCTCTGTCTACTATGGGAGCGTGCGGCACCCGTGGCACGTGTGATGGCATTTCCCACAGCCACCGTCCCATGTCCCACTTCACCGCTGCTATACTTCCATAATTGATTGCCCATACATTATAAATCTTTAGAAAATTCATTATTTTTGTTTCAGGTGGCTCATCGAGCTGAATGATCTTAACATCAACAGTTCCACCTATTAAACGTGAGTAATTTTATAACTGATTTTCATATAAAATATTATATTATCTATAATCAAAAGTAGCGTGAGTAGTTCCTTCAAGAGGTCATTGAATTCTTTACTATTATTTCTTCTATTCAATGAGTGTTCTACTATTTATAAAGATACTCGTTTGTTTTTGCTTAAATAATTGATAACATATCTCACTTCCGAAATTAGTCAATAATTGACCTCAATATGGAACAGTTTTGTAACTATTCTAATTTATTTCATTGTACACTAACTACACAGATAAAATCACATATTAAATATTGAAATTCAAATGTAGTCAGTGTTTATTTAACGGTCCAATGGTACGCTATAGATTGATCGATAAAGTTATAGATACTTCTGATAAATAAAACCATCATTCAATTACGGACACGTCGCGCGTTCAATACCATTGTCACTTGACCGGAGCGGAGCGAGGGAATCAAATCAAACGTTAACCCTAATAATGGTATCGATGATCTACCGGCGACCAATATAGGAGATATTGAATAATAATTGGTGCACACGAGGCGAACAGGACTGGCGTCACGATGGAGATGGTATCTGTGGAGCGTGCGGCATCCATCAGAACACGATGGATTCTATCTGTGGCGGTATCGCGCCCCAACGATAACCATTGTCTTACTGGATGATTATATCGGCGAAATTTGTGTTCGCCTGCGATCGAACGTTTGTCTTTTGCCGCAAATGAGCCGGATAATGGAGGACGGAGCATAAAAGGCGATCGTTTCTGCTAAACTTTTGCTTAGTCATTAATATGCCGTGGGAACTTACTGAGTCTCGCACGGGACACTATATTTTTACTCTAAAGAAAAGATTGAGTATGCTGTATAATAAAAATGACATAGTACTGTGACTTATATATGAATTGAGTACCAATATAGTAATATATATTAATAAAGAATACCAAAGAAAAATACAAATCTGAATAGTATAGGAACATGCAAGCATACAAATAAAATATACTGTCTTTAGAGGATGGAAAGTTAAATGATGATATGTAATATAGCATATTATCTATCATCCGTAAAACAGTTTAAGTAAAAAAAACAAGATAAAAATCTTAATCCCGTTAGCTACATAATCAAATACAAAACATGTTAGAGGAAAAGAAGGAATCAAATCTGGTTATATAGAAAGTTTTTTTTGACATAGTTTTTATTTTTGATGATACAAAATGCTAATGTAAACCATTATTGGAATACATGCATGAAATCTACGTGTTATAAAAATGTAAGTCTGCAATTAATTTATTTAACATCCGTAAATCACTAGGATTTCAATTAAATTCCACACCGTTGTTGAACTTTAAACTTCTTGATTCGAATCATTTTAATTGCTTATAATGCAATATTTCAAATCCGAATCTATTCGGCGCACATAAAAGCGGTCGACTTATGAGCAGTTGACAGCTTACAAGGTGCATGAGTTTAAGCGCCGTGCTCCCGTTCGAGACCACGACCACTTAATAGCATTAGTGTCATTGTCTTTTAGTCATTAATAAGATCACAGACAGTTCTATTGGACGGCGCGCCATAACGGGCTTTAGTACGTATTGGCTCGTGTCACGAATATGTTTCCTAATGGGCAAAGGGAAGTTACGGCTAGGGCTGGCAGTGTTGCCGGACATTGGGAATACGGGCATACGACGGTCAATAGTATAGATAGAGTTTCACATTATTACTCATTCCTTGTTATCTGTAATAGAAACTTTGTTAGACTTGTACAAAGCCGTGCTGCCGTAATTAATTCTGTAAGAGTGCTATTGTTGCTTTGAATATATTTACATTGAGTTTATTTATAATTGATTTAATCGTCCGTGTTCTTAGTGGTAGTTAATTAATTGCTATTTTATGTAGTTAAGACATTTGACTCCGTCCGTCCTTGTGGTGATGGATTCAGAATACAGAGTGTCACCATCCCGATCCATGTACCAACTCGTCTGGTCAGCGTGGTATATTAGGCCAAAACCTCCTTTCTAAGGAGAGTCCTATGTCCAGCCGCCACGCCGCCTTTTACGTATGAATTAGACATCTTTCTGGTAACATTTTATTCCTTAAAAATTAAGTTTATTTTAATATTTGTCCACTAGTATTAAAGTACACACTGAATTACGAAGGAAATATTAATTTCACATTGCGCTATGAACGTTCTCGCAAGTTAAATTTACTTTCAAATATGGACCACTGGTTTTAGCTAACCAGACAGTATCACCTTCTTTTCCGTGTTTTTAAATATAACTTTTTGAACAATGCACTTATTCTTTTATTCTCAGAGCTTAAGTACTGTATGCACAATGTTGTGTTGTTTATGGCCTCAGCTAATCACAGATACCGATTGTTGGGAGACTATCTATCTAAAGCACTAGCTAGAACTTCCTTCACTGTCCCATTAACACGTTATAGGTAAAAGTCTATATACTAAAACAAGGATATAAGTACCACATAAATCAGGGCCGTGGTACCCGTTTTATTACCGTGGTAACAGTCAAGTAAAAACATATTTTATAGTATGTTAGGCTATTACTGTTATCGCAGTCTTTAAATGTGACCAAACATAACAAGACTCAGATTCATATCCTGCACAGAGTATATGTAAACCATTTAGAGATCAAGTAAATTGCAGGTGATTGTCCTAAAATTAGCTCATTAAAACCTCTGACACAGATTCACTTTATCGTCACCGACAATTACTAAATCGCTGCTTCAATTCCGTCGACAGCTGTAAATCCATTTAAACGCTGCAGCGTCCGCACGTCCGGACTTCAATTAAGCTCAATTACATACGAGCGTCTCGACACAGCCTCTTTGATACACCGACTGCAGATTAACAACCGACTTCTGCATTACTCCAATACCATAGTAACGCTAAAATTAATATTCTTAATATTTGAATGCCATTTACTTTACCGCTATATGCTAATTTTGTATAATGATCACATTTACATAATTTGCCAACCCACAATGTATTACAATCTTTAAACGTTTTACTAGAAACATACGGTAATATTAGCAGGGTACCTATTACAATATTACATATTACGAGTATATTACATTTTTGCATATAAGACACTAAATTAATAGCATTGACAAGCAGCGATCAAGTTACCTCATGTTAGCAAGATTTCGATTTCAAGTCAGAAATATATATTATTTTCTCTTTAATAATAAATGATTATTTAAATTTATTTTTGAAATCCACTTTTAATAGATGATAATTTTTACATTATACCACAGATAATAATGTGTAGTACATATACAGTTAAATATAGTTTATTATACATTTTAGTGATACCAGCAAAATCTGACAACACATCCCAATTCTCTAAAAATCATTCACTGATACTCTACAATGTTAGACTATCCAACAGCGATATTTGTTACGCTATTTCCTTATAAGTTATAACTCATTTCGTTGCTGTATCAAACAATCAAGCTTTTTAAAAGCCCCCAATCTATCACCATTAGTAGCTTTATAAAACAATATTCAGGAAATCATTATATCTCAGTAACATTGCTATCATCATAAACAACATAACCAAGCGTCGTTCGCTAATAACTTATTACGAGCCAAGATAAACACCGATGGTATATTTCTTAATTGCTCGTTGCATGATACGAACACTATCGGGGCACTATTTCCAACATAATAAGCATTATCATAAAAACAACAAGCTAGTAACTCGCGGCATTCGGTGTGTTCATGACGGGACCGACGATAACCCGTAAACCGCCTCAGTTGTATTTTGTGTTCAAGAGAAAACAGTACGCCTTGTGTGCACACCATTTTAATTGTTACTGAAATTCGCACAAGTGTCTTATGTTCGTGAGTTTGCAATGTGTTTGTGACGCAATAGGAACGTATACAACTATTTGAAAGTCAACAAGAAAATGTAAGTGAGCGTTTGTTTCGTGTTATAATAAGGTTCAATTCCGTAAGTTAACACATTGCATCTTCGAAACTTATAAATCAATAAACATATTGAAACATAAGATTAATGGCAGTTGTAATTTATTTTTGAGATTATAATTCGGCTATTGTTGCCGTTGACCGTTCAATATCATTTTACTAAAGTTAAATTATAAGATAGTGCGCTGTTAAAGTTTCAATGAAGTTTTTTATGTGTGACTGAATGGGTCAACGCTTCTCTATTTCACAGCGGGTCATCCTTCGATCATTAATCACCCTCTTGTTTCACCTAGGACAAAGATTTGATGTTTATGTAATCGTTAATATAGACAGTTTTTAATGTTTGCGTAAGATACTTTTTTTACATCTACTATGTAGTTTTACAAAGAAAAGTGAAACTTTTCACTAACCTGATGGTTTTGAAAATTACTTACATTCGAACATATTCGAAAATCCTTAATATTAAAAAGATAATATTTTTTTTATGAATCAGTTCTAAATTACGCCTAAGTCGTTTAACGGGTTTTATGACCACAGAGATGAATTATATTCTGGAAAAGTACATTGGCTAAATCGATATCAATGCGACTTATGCTATTGATATTTTCTATCGATCTTACGAACTTTATAGTCCCATTGTAAAGAGAGTCAATGTCACAAAAGACTATATGTTATTGTACCGAATATTATAAAATAAAATATTATTCCGAAATGTTTTCTATTAGGTTGCTAAAATACATACATTGAAAGAAATATCGAAATTATTAACAAACTTTCCTAAACACACTGTCCCCCTTCTGATGAGGAAATCCATCTGCAAAAATATCCCTGATCGGATTCGAGTTTTAGTGATTTGAATAAATTTACAACTTTGTAAATTCATTCCACTTACTTTGACTAACATTTAATTAGCCGCAACTAAGAATAATAGTTACGATCAAAAATTAATTGTAACCTTGTTAACAGTTATATTTACCGTGTGGTGACGGATTAAGAATATAGAGTGTCACTACCTCTATTCATTCCGTGGGTGTCGTAAAAGACGACGTAAGGAAACAAATTATACAAGACTACAACACTGTGGAAAGAAGAAAAACTTGATACCAACCCGTCTGATCAGCGCGGTATAGTACGCCAAAACCTCTTTTCTAAGGACACGCCTATGTCCAGCAGTAGACTATTAGAAGCTGTTGGTGATAATATTATAACATGAGTCTTCACTTTAGTATAGTTGCGAAAAATATAACGAAAATTATAATATCCTAATTCTGTTCGATTACTTAATAGTGACTTTAATGGAAGTTGACCATTATCTGGTTTGTATAATTGTATAATTTATATAATTAATACTGGTAATTTCTGATTATAAAATTTCGACCCTACTTTATTTTTCATTAAATGCGTGCCGCACGCATAATTTGATAGATGGTTGTAGAGACTTTTCAACATATAGATGTATGTATTAGAAACATTGGACTGATAATTATCGCATATATAATTTCTTAACGCATAAATTGCTTTAAAATTTAGCCATCAACGTCTTCTATACATAAACTTTGAGGTACGGTTCCTATAGTTTTCTCATCAAAAGTATTTTTTTTATAACCTCATACATCTCACACACAGCAGTCTGATTCCAAAATAGGCAGAGCCTGTACTATGCTAACCAAACTGCTGATAGACATACTTAAATATTTCCAAATCTATACGAATGTTAGATAAATTACATCCAGACACCGAACGAACGATTTGTCCTGGGTGGGAACAGAACCCGGAGGTTTTGGGTTAGCAGTCAGGGCACTAACTACTGGACCAACAAGTCCGTCATTTGATTGCAACAGATTGTCTTTTATATCTTTAAAGGTTTAATCTGTATGTAGCCAGTTTGTCTGTATCGTTTGTCGATCGTTCAGTGTACATATTGATATTGTGATGTTGATGGACAGTTATGCGGTACGAGTACGTAAACACACACCTTACATTTGTTATCTGATTAATAGATTTACAAAGAAATCTATGTGACGGATTTCAAGGTAAATTAGTGTTTACTGCAATTGCAAGTAATCTAAGTGTAATCGCAAAATCCAAAACAGACTGTTGATAAAAGATAAGTACTTAGTCAGAAAACCATTTCCATTGCCAACTGTGCAAAACTGTGTAACACCAAAATTCAAATTCAGACCCAATAATGCATAAATAAAACGAAAAATGATACAGTTAACACCTTCAGGACAATTCTAATTAGACGATTGTAATGAATGCTCACGTAACATCAAGAGACACCCACTAAAACTATTTTATTAATATTCCTCCTGGCGCGTTTTTATTTATATTAAAACAATGCATTACTAGGTGAGCAGAATCAGGATCATCGTTGTAACAGCCACATTTTATTTTTTCTCTATAACGTGTGTAAACGCCCTCGGGCCGTCTCCCCACCGGGATTTGCGGTAGGGTGGTGTGTCGGAATCGGACCGACTAAAACTACACGGTGTGCAACTCCGCACCTGAGATAGGAGGGATCAGGGAACAGTTGCTATTTCGACATCCAGACCCTTCCTAGTGCCTGCCCGCTAGTGTGGGCACCATTTGCGGGTAAACTCTCTATTTACGCGACGTACGGCACACGCGGACGTCGCCTCCTCGCGGCTGGTCACTGAAGCGGGTGGAAGGGAAAACCCGTCCGTCCTCGCTTTCTGCCCCAGCCTTTAATGATTTAACTGTGTTATGAATGCATGTATATGTACTTACGTCTAACGAAAGGTCCATATCATATATAAGGCTCTATCGTAAGAGAAATAATTTTCCTATTTTATTTGATTGTCCTAGTTTATCAATTAAGATGATAACGTTTTATTGTCTTGTTACAAATCTTCGCTTTACGATTTATGCGTCTTATCTTTCTTAAATTAGTTCTAACTATGTTATTATATTATAAATATAGTCTTATCTCATTGGAAACTTAACAGACCTGTATGAAACGTATACTACAAACACCCAGACTCAGAAAAATCATTTGTGTATTACACAAAGTGACCGCGTAACCACTACTTCATCCGAGTCCTCTCTATTCAACACTTAATCTAAGAGATAGTGTTAATTATGAAAACAAACTCGTAAAACTCGTCTTTTTATTTTAGTGTCAATGTAGTGATAACGAAATAAAACAAAGTGCTATACTTAATATACACGTTACTCCTAATCGATTTTCGCCACTGTGGCCAATCTCAATGGAGACAACTACGCAGGAAATTATAGTGCACAAGTGTGTTGAAGCACAGGTGCACACTCTGTACTTTCACTTTCACAATCCGACGCGATCCGCTATCCAACACGACTGGGACGAGATCATCGTAGGACTGACGGTTTTACATGCTCTCCGAGGCACGGAGGTTAAACCTCAACTTCCAAATTCCAGACTGTTATTAAACATTTCTATCATCAGAAAAATTCAGTAATGCTTTTTTGGCCCGACCCAGGAATCGAACCAGAGACCTCGTGTTTGACGGCCGCTTTAGCCGCTAGACCAACAAGGCACTTCAGATATTAGCAAATTTAAAATGGTTCAACATATTAACATTCTTCGTTTTTAAAAAAAAAATTGAATGTGCAAAGAGGCACTAAGTTTTATTTTAAAAATAAAACTTTATCTTACACGCTAATCTCCACGATTCACCTGAACTAAAATACTGAGAATTAGCACGAATAGGACCCAACTTACTATATATACCTTTGCTTGTGACAACTCTAAAGAAACATTACAAGAAATCCTTAAGTTTTGAGTAGAGCCTACATATAAGTCAGTATTTGAGCCTTTCGGTGACATAATTCCAGTAAAAAATATAGAAGCAATAAGTACTTTAGAGATTAAAAACTTCCGATGTCGAAATATATAATAAAAATTATAAGGATATTAAAATTTCTTATAAAACTGAATCATCTTCTTACCCTTTTTTTAACTTTATTTAGCGTCGCTACAATGAATTTTCTTTTCCATTCCCTCTATCACTCGTCGAACAGCGAATGAAAGTCTTTAATATCTAAGAATGCAATTAAACACTATATACTATATAAATATACTTGTAGTATTTTACACTAAAGGTAACTTCATTTTTATATATAGGGATGAAGCATGATGAAATGGCAGTACCCGGCTTTCAGGCATTTGTTGTGACTAAGGGCTACTGGAACTAAGATACACCACGATTAGATATTGATTAAATTCCTATAACACATATTATTTAGCACTTAGTCACGTTTCCTGTTTGTAGGTATATAATACTGATGAAACCATCTTATAACATACCCATAAATAGATACTTAGTAGGTTTTTACTATCAATATATACATATATATATATATATAGATGTTGTTGTAAATTATCAGTAGTCTTCAAGTTATTGACAATTTCAAACCGTGAACCGTACGTTTGATAAACAATTGTTTAAATATCGAACCATTAACTCTGGCTGGTTATAAGTGAATACAATAAGCGATATGAAGTTATACACGCTGATAATATTAGCTATATGTCTCTTCAAAATTCGCAGGTATTTACATATTAGGTATTAGCGCATTATTTAAATAGTATTTCACGGCATTCACTAGTATATTTCATTATCGTTGACCCATTTTGATTAGATTGCGTCAATTGTGACCTAATCTTCTAGGAAATAAGCGTGACAGTTTGTATCCTACATGCATATATATGTATGTAATTATAAACTTTGTTGATTTCTAATGTCTTTCTTTCTATAATTAAAAAAAAGTTATTACTCTAGAAGCTTATTTCCATGTGTTATTTAACATCTGTATCGTTATAATAATCTGTTTCTAAGTGTACACAAGTCAGGGTACTTTTGTATTTAAGTATTTCAATATTAACATGCAAGTTGTTTGTTACATTGTCTCAAATATATATAAAATGTGCGTTCGTTTGCATTAATAACACAACACAACACAACATACATAGTTACTAGGTAGTTAAATAATAATATGCTTGTAATAACCATCTAATTTCTTAGTTGTCGTAAGCAATGCCTACAAATTAGTCTGGCGACTCACTTGAATTTTGCGTTTAGAAATTAACTTATATTGGGTTGTATCCTAGAACTCGAAAAACTTTAGTAAAATTTACACCGATTTCAGTGTGCTTAAATAATCGTAATTTGCAATTACCTATCCTCTTTATTTCTTTATTCTTCACATTAAAAAGGTGATTGACTTCTTCAAAGGACAATGTATGGGTCTTTTGGACCGCCATGCGTATCTTACGGTAGGGACTATTTTTATATTAATTTGGCTGGTAATATCATCGACCATAACATTTTAAATTGCCTGACTTTTAGAATTTAACGTTAGAAAGAAAGTTCAGATTATAGTTTACAATGTAATACATGTGTATTTATGTGTTATGTACGAATAAGTTGTCATTGTTGTCAACAAGCTGGCGTATCATATCTTTAAAGTCAAAATTATTTGTTTACGACTTTTTTGATCCGTCAGTAAAATGTTGCCCTCCTACTATACTAGTAAGTTCATTAGTAAATATCGATATTTTATCGTTTTTATGTCATTTATGTGTGGTGACGGATTAAGAATACATAGTGTTACCACCCCTATTCATCCCGTGGGTGTCGTTAAAGGCGACTAAGGGACTAAGTATACAAGACAACATCATTACAAAGAGAAGGAAAACTTGAAACAAACCCTATTCCAACCCGTCTGGCCAGCGTGGAATAGTAGGCCAAAACCTCCTTGATAAGGAGAGGCCTATGTCCAGCAGTGGATTATGAAAGGCTGTTGATGATATAATTTAAATTTTTTAGATAATCAGATATCTGACACTATCTAGTTTTAGACCTAAGCAGATTTTAAGCATGGCAAGTTTAGAAACGTAAAAATGCATTTTGTTATTGCAGCTGTAACAAATTTTTGTAAAGAATTTAAATTTTATTAACAACGTTCTAAAAATATAATAATTACATGAAATTAATAAGGATGATTTACTTTATAAACGGAATTAATCTCATAACCACGCATCACAAGCTCTGCCTTTAAATGTACAATAAAAAGTAAATAAAAATAGGTTCACAAATAGCGACTATGTCCAATTAACTTCTGTAGTCGGTTATAAAAGGCTAAAAAAAATTTTCAGAAAGTTTACATAGACTAATAGGAATACATTAAGAAAATTTCTTCTGGTACAACATTCACACTTAATGACAGAAATTCCGTAGCAGTAAGAACAAGTATGATTACAAAATAAAAAAAAACAATAATAAATTACTTCGCAACACTGAGCTCGGGTGGAGCGAATTTTATAATTAAGATAAGTACTACAGTTTTTTGTACAGGACAGCATCACGATAATGGCTGAGAGTTAAAAATACATACAGCTATTGATTAAGTGTTCTGTCATTGATCTATAAGTGTATATTAAAAAGATTTACTCATTAACAGTGCGGACATTTTAAATAGGAAAGTATGTAGTAACATGTAAGTAAATATGCGGATAAAAAATGTTCTCTTGATGGTCTCCAGTGATATTACTAACTACCTGTAAGCTGTTACGGTTACTGTGGCACTTTGTAGTTGCAGAAAAGTGATAAAAACCGTCTTTGAATCTACAGTTCTGTCATTCATCAACAGTTCACTAATGGACATGGCCTCTCCTTGGCAAGGAGGTTTTAGCCTACTATACCACACTGGCCAGACGGTTTTTTGTAGGGTTTGTTTCAAGTTATCCTTCTCTTTGCAATGATGTTGTCTTGCATACTTTGTTCCCTTAGTCACCTCTTACGTCACCTATGAGAAGAATAGGGGTGGCGATACTCTGTATTTTTAATCCGTCGCCATACCACATTTTTGTACATCGTGTCAAAATTTCAGCGCAGTCGGTTAATTTTTTTTTAAATTTGTAAATCGTACACATATTAATTGTATATACATACATAGATACTTACTCGTGAATAATATTCCGTTCCATCAATTTTTGTGTTAGTCGTGAACATTTTTCTTAAGCCAAATTGGAGAATTTATGGCATCTATAGAAATCTTATATACTCAGTTTTCGAATGACGTAGTTAATGAATGATATAATGAATTAAGTCGCAAAGAAAGGTTATTCACATTTTGGACTTTCTCTACTGAAAACTTAGAATATACATACAAACCGTTAGAAAAATAAAATGTTTAGTGCAAATATTAACTCCACACATCAAAAACGTGGAATTAGTGTCAAACTCTAAACTCAATAGCGCAGAACTTTTTGAGTTTTCGAAGGGTACTAACTTTTGCCTGCGGCTTCGCTCGCGTGGAATTTGGTCTGCCACAATAAATTTTGTAACATATCATTTTAAATAAATATATACATATATTTTAATAAAAAGCATCCTATGTTACTTCTAATACCTCCAAGAACATGTGTACAAAATTTCATGATGATCGGTTGAGTAGTTTTCGCGTGAAACCGTAACAAACAAATTTATATTCACATTTATAATATTAGTAGAATGTACAAGTAGATTAATATCGCTCTGTAAAATAGCAAATAAATTAATTAATTTTTCTTCTAGTCTTCTAAAGTACTCGTATTAATGCGTTCCTTTTCAACGCTGCACGGCTTTAATAACGTCGTTTTACGTGCATCATTAGTGATTTAATTGCTTGCTTGTCAATTTTATTGATGAGCTTTGACGCAAGTAATGTCAGAATTGTGTATTTTATCGATTTTATTATTTGCAATGTAAGATACTCGCATGGAGTTCATTCTTATCTATAAAGACTTACTAATAATTACAAATTTTCCTTCTTTACAAATGTTATTCTTCAAGTTGTTTTGGTTAAACGTTCAGTATTTTTTTTCCGCTTGATAAACATTTCAAATGAAACGTTGATAATGATGGTGTGAATAATCCTAGCGTATTCGTCATAGAATATAATTGTATTTCTTACATTTTTTTAATTTCTAATTAGCTCTTTAGATCCTACTTTTTAAATTTTTAAGTAACGCAGGTGTGCACGCAAAGATGCTATGCAAGCATAAAAAAAAAGTCCTCACACTTTTGAAGGATACCAACATTAAATCGCAGCCCCACACACTGCGAGGTGTAACTCTTCAAGCTGTAATTGAATTGTAAAGAAATACAACAACAATCTCAGTACAAAATCTCTTGAATACGTTTTTATCGACGAGTAAATATTAGCTATTAAATTATACGGGAGCTTACACTACGGATACCTTAGGAATGGTTTTTACCTGGTCGATGGAAAGTTGTTTTCTATTAGCTCGATGTCAGGATTTACATCGGCGCCGGTGCAATGTAAATGTACGAGTACAGGCTACGTTCGCCGTGTCACTGCTTTGACCCGGCGGCATTCGGAATACATTATGGCAGAAGACAATTGAGCTAGTGTGTCGTCGAACATTGACATTTTTGTACAAGTTGACGCAAACGTAAATCTTTTTTGCTGTTTTATGTTGAACTATGTCATTCGTCCTCGCTTGAAAGTGGTACCTGCGGCACGAGAAGTTTTTTGTATTTTTATTTATTTATTTATTGTCATTATGGAAGTGGAATGAATAGTTTTTAATATTTTTAAAAGATTGTTTATGTCTGGAGAATAATTTCACAGGTTTTGATGAATCCTATTAAAAATACTATACTATTTGTGTATACATTCACACAAGAATTCAAATTTGAATGTAATACATCATATACTTCAGCAATTATAGATTTAATTCAAACATTAAATGCACTACATTCGACCACTGTAACTGAGAATCGTGTAATCTGTTCAGGAGGTTGGAAGTATAGTAAACCATAAAAATGCCTTTTGTGAATAAAATTATTCGTTTAACATTAAGCTTTTTCTATTTTAAAGATTACTTAGTAACAGGATATTGATTAGTACTTTTTCACAAAGAACTTAGTTAGTATAAACAAATGTTTATATAGTGTTATCCGAACAATTTTAGAGCCACTACAAGTTACACACACACTCGATACTGACTTCAAAGTTTACGGCTGCTTTGTTATAAATAAATTGATTCCAAATATGAAAATATACACTATGCTATACGACAAAATGTCGAGAAGTGGGTATTAATCATTACATTCGTTTTTTTCTTCGTTGTTAACTTCTTATTGGAGAAGGAAATACTTTTGAAAAATAATTAAAAAAAGACAATGAACAAAATTGTAGCTGAGCAGATGGTCAATTCCGTTTAATATGTTAATGAGTGACTCATTTACTTACAATCCATCGTCTATATCCGGCTTACAGACATGATATTAATTTGTATTAGGTATATTTTGTACAACGAACTCTTGTTTTGTTCACGATTCCCATGTTACATCTATCTTAATGTTGAGTCGAGTTGAATGACCTAGATAGAGAAAATACTTATAAATTTCTTTTTTATAATTTGGGCAGCGAACAAACATGAGACCTGATGATGGTTAACAGTAACCTTTGCCTATAAACATTTTACTTTCTAGGATTGACTCCAACCCTAGTCGAATTATTCAAATGGTAGTTTAACATACTCTACCAGCTAACGATCTTAGTATGTATATATAACGTAAAATTCAAATCAGATACGGAACAAGCAGTCATGGTAACTTGTGAAGTGATGTTGGAAGACCTTGTTCTAAAAAGTTTGCTTAAAAAATTAAATTGCTGTGCGACCAGGTAGTAGAGCCACGCTAATTGCAGCACAAACAGGTCGGCTCGACCGGAACAGTGCTACCCTCTCAGAGAAAATCAACCTTAAGCGATAGTATCCATGCTGTCGTGTTTCGTCGGTGAGTGCGAGATCGGAAGCTCATTGATACAGGGGTGACAGTTGTGGTAACCATACTCGTATGAGCGTTACACTGCCAGAATGACTGTCATTTCTTTTACCTCACCAAGCGGGGCGTGAAAAAGCATCTCACTAGGCCGCCATAGTGTGGATCACCATACTGCATTGTCTGCATTTGCAATGCAATTTGGTGACCACAACTCATGGATTTTATTCATACTTTCCATCGGGTAGAGTAGAGTCACTGGCAGGTTCTTAATATAGGAAAAAAAGTCCTTTCTTCAGCTACTTATAGTTAATATTTCAATTAATTCAATATGTGCTTAAATAACGATATTCTATATAGGTACAATAAAAAATGAAATGTAACGAAAATCTTTATTCTTCACGAAAATTCACCCATTTTCATTTATCGTTACAAATGTTGTCCCCAGTGTTAGCATGGTGGTGGTGCTAAATGGTGTTCTCGCGGACGAGTGCCCGACGTCGGTGCGTGCGCTCCTGAACGCGCACCCCGGTTACAGAGATGCGGCCGCACAGCTCCTGGCGTCGGCCGCCCGAGTGGTACCCTCTCCCGGATTACTATATGTTGCACAGAGGGAGCTAGCCGCTGTGGTGCCGCATGACAGTTAGTATACTTTACATTTTATTCAGACCGACATATTTGTTTTCGTTTTATTTATCAAAATTCTTTATCCAAGTCTGTCATTAGCCACTATTTTTGGCATCCATCCATAAGATACATTCCATGTGGGGTCGGATTATAAATATGAAGTATCGATACCCCCATTCATCCCGTGGGTCTTGTAAGAGCTCTTAAGAGAAAAACCTATGCAGTACTACAAAACTGCAAACAGAAGAAAATCTTGACACAAACTCAGTTATACCATCCGGCCAGTGTGAAATAGTAGGCGGAAACCTCCTAAGAAATGGTTTATGTCCAGAAGTGGACTATTAAAGACTAAGTCTGAGTTTGGTCCACATAAATAACCTATAGCTTGTTCATGCCACAGTATTTATATCAGTAAATATTTCTTTTTTTTTTCAGAAAATGTCACGATAATAGGATCAGACGACGCGACATCATGTATCATTGTCGTTGTCCGACATGCAGGTAAATAATATTCTATTCTATTCTAATTATTTTTAATTAATTATTTCTTTAATTATTTCTAATTATTATAATTCTATGCCTTTACATTGTACTACGATCTCTCTTGGACACTTTAATAAAATATAACCTGGTGGTAGAAAGATCAAACATTTGGTTAGAGTTAGAGGTTTTAAAATAAATATATTAATGCAATGGCACTCCCGTTAAAGAAACAATGTTCTATTCATTCTAGTTCTATCAAAATAGGTAATGAATCTGTACCAAATAGAGACTTAATTTAACTCACCAATCCTGTTAGTGGATACTTTCAAAGTATATGCACCATTAGAAAACAATAAACTGTTGACGGTTCCAGGTTCGGGGGCAGTTGCCCTGGCACATTTAGATGGATCCGGTACAGCAGAAGCTGCAGCAACAATGGTGACGCGCGTTCAGCAGCTGGCTGCGGGTTATCCTGAAGGCAGACTTGAATTACAGTTGGTCGGTGGCTTCACGGACCCACATCGCTATTCAGATGAACTGTTTGCAAATATTATGTGTAAGTTTATAATTTTAATTAAAATACGAATAGTAAGGTATTAAAAAAAATCGATTGCTTTTAATATAATTTCGTATTTCCTTAGAAAAAACTGTACTACTGCAATTCGTAGCCGAGCGGCTGTGGTCACTTTATATCAGTTGACTCACCTGATTGTCTCTCATATCATAGGAAACTAAAGATTACACCATGCTTCAATTGACTTTATCATAATACTGAATCAAGAAGAAATATCAAATAAAATTTCTTAAATATCTGAATCTGAAGAAAATAGTGTTTACCAAATTTCTGCAGGAAATACACTTCGAATATCCAACTTGACAAATGAAGGAAGTGGTGTAAAAACCTCACAGTTATAGAACTGTGGCAGGGTTAATCCTGATGTACTTTAATTAAATATTTTTCAAAGAAACCAATTTTATATTGACTTAGTGTTCTTTGTTTCTCGGCGCTTGTTAAATATCAAGGAGAGTATAGTTTGACTAGCGAAATAAAAAATTTTCCTTATAATTGTTGCAAATAATCAGTAGTTCAAAATGACTATTAGCTATAACAATGTGTAGCAACGGTTAGGTCTCGGATATAAACAATTAGAATGAACGCAGAGGTCATTCCGGTGTAGTTGTCAGAGTGCCAAAGCGCGAATACCAAGTTGAGAACGAGTGGGCGACACGATCACTATTGCGTAGAAGGTAATGATCATCATTTGCTGTTTCGTGTGATTCATTCACTGCTTATGATGCGTTAATTCGTAAGGTTTATTGGCGTTAAATTCTAATTTGAATAAGTTAATGGAATTATTAATAAATATTTTACATTATTTAGTATGCAAATAAATTGCTTTCTATGACATGTGGGTGTTAAGAGTTAATTTACATGTTTAAGAATTCATCATCAATGATTCTTTTCTTCATTTTCAATCGCAAATTTTAATTTTATTTCTTAATGTAGTTGTTTATATTTTTTCGTCTAAACTTTTACAAAGTGCTAAGACAAGCTTAGAAGATTCTCGACTTTGCCCAGCAACAGATAATGATTGACGCGCTAATTGTAAAGAAAATACATTCGTTGTTTAATAATTACTTAATAATTAATCTCCCAACCCCTCTTTTATAACGTTTCACGTTTAAACACATAGCTCTATTTTGTTATTTTGTGTTTCATGATTTAAAACGACGTTTAAAACAGCTGTAATCAAAGTTATCATTTTTTCGTACATTCTACGTTATATCCACACCGTTTAGACGATAGGATTTTTGTATCTGAATTCAGATGATATCATACCAAACCATCAGAAAATAACGTGTACTGATAAAATGATTTCCTTACAAATCAATATAAACTAAACAAACATTTCATGAACTTTCTAGTATCATTCCACCGGCTGTCAGTTGAGATCGACCTCACACTGGCGTGCTGCTGCGAGCTGAACACGGCCCTGGGCGCAGGTGCGGCCGCCCCACTTGTTACAGGCGTGGGCGTGGACATCCGCGCCGGGGATTTGTTCCCTGCCACCTTCCCTGACAAAGGACCTGAGCTGCCGCTGCGCGGAGCACGCACCATCACCAGCGGCCCACACTCTGGACAGGTACTACTTTGGCAGTGGTCTCACGGTTTCATATAAAATAGACCTTATCTGTGTGGTGATGAATTAAGAATACGAACTTCCACCACCTCTATTCATCCTATAAGTGTCGTAAGAGACGACAAAGGGAGCACATTATGCGGAACAACATCATTGCAAAGAGAAGGAAAACAAGAAAAATCGTGTCTTAATATTATACACAAAATTAGCAAAATAAAACTAAATAAGAAAAAAACTAAACGATTGCTCTAATTAAACACAAACTATGTATGTACAACATAAAATGAGTACTATTATTTTTTACAAATCATCAATAAAATACACGCCTCTAAGTCGTCTCGCATGTTGACCAAGGTTTTTTCAGTACTGGGATAAATAATTTGTTTCAAAGTGTAATTGTTTATTTAATAACCAATTAAAAAGTACGTAAGATTTATTTTTCGTTTATGTTACTCGTAGAAATACTATCATCTTGACTTAGAGGTTAGTCTATCAAGTAGTTACTTAGTGAGGCTGGCCGCAAACCGACACACCTACCCTACTAGGCGATATCGCAGCTCTGTAGAAAGACTGTTGTTGAACTTTTTAGGGCTCCAATTACCCGTAACGATTGCCATACATGTTTGCGTGGCAATCGAAACCTACAGTTTACCGTGCTCGCCGAGGTACGGAGGAGTCTGAACATGTTGAGAATAGTCACGCATCCTGACCTAGCTAGGATTGATTAACTTTGCAATGTGTCAACCTACTCGTTTATCACTAAGTCACGGACCTTTTCGGGCCATATATGTATGTGTCTTGTATATATTTATATAAGTTTTTCAACTATTACTCGCAGCCTAATTTGGTTAAGCTATTTTTCTACAAGAATATGTAATTAAAAAATGTTTAGTTGATTGAGACTTTTCAACAGGTTTTAGACATATACGATAATACGGTGGGCATGCTCCGTATTGGACCGTTCAACTACGAGCCGCTCCGAGGCGTGGACTTGTGGTTGGAACAGTCTGACGAGTTCATTTTGCAACATCTCAGCACCACACCCGCTGTCGAACCGCCACACTTTGTACATAATGTATGTATAAATAAATTAAAAATGTATTTTTTATGCCATCAATTTAATTATTTGACTGAAAATGTCAAGTCAAATGTTTAGATACTTACAACATACTTTGATACTTATCAGTTAAAAACAATAGATGCTAATATTATAAAATTTCGTGTATGACATAATGATGAATTAAGAATACGGTGTCTCACCATCCCCTATTTCACATCGTGGGTGTCGTAAGAGCCAACGACTGGAGCACACTACGTGGGACAATAGAACTGCTAGTGAAGGAAAATTTTAAATAAACAACCCGTTTAGTAAGCGTGGATAGTGGGCCATAAAATCTTTTCTAAGAGACCTATGTCCAACAGGTGATTAGTAAAGGTTGCAGTTGATGATGAAAATATGATGGAGAAATATTTTGCATCAAATATTGTACAATAAGTTTATATAAACAAAGTTATCAAATTTCAATTTCAATTAATTATTTGCCATAAGTTTGGTCAATAAATATATATTAAATAAAACGCTAATAACGTTATTTTTTACTATTTTATCTAGATGGATGACTTGGGTCCTCAATAAACATAAACCAATTTTACAGTCCTATAGTGCAAAATATCTGCTGGAGTTAATGTCTATTGCTGAAAATGTTTTTGGAATCGCAGTCGCATTTCAAAAATTCGGTAGTTGAAAAGATAAGCACAATTAAACAAATACACAAACATAAACTATATTTTTCAAATAATTGCGATATTCCTCCACAGATCCGAGTGACGCTTAAATTCATTCAGCAACATCCGTTCCCAGCGGTGACGGTGTTTCCGGACAACCGCGCTCATTACTACCGCCGCGACGAACAAACCGGCTGCTGGGTCGCCATGCGCTTCTAGCCGCCACAACCACTTGACAAACGTAATATAATCAGGGATAACATTGGTTCGATAGTGTGATAGTGCGATCTAAACGCGAACTAGTAACCATTGATTTGTTATTGGCATTTCATTTTCATTTGTTAATAATTTACTGGAGTTATACATTTCTTAAAAAAATCATATCAAATAATCAGCTATAAAACCATACAACAAAAAAGCCCTACCACCTCGTCTTTGGCCTCTCGGCCAAAATCTTTCTAAGGAAACGTCTATATCCTATGACAAATCTGTTATTAAAGATAACAAGATATCTAATATACACACTAAAGATTTGTAGATTATTAAATCACCTGGATTCTCTAACAAGTTGTAATTGATATTTTGCACCATTCAAATTTTTGTCAATTTATTTAGACAACAAATCTACTTACACGCCCTTAAAGTCCGTCTGTACTCAGTATAAGAGTTAATGTACATCATCAATTACAAGAGAAATTCTTAATCTTAACAAAATGGCACTTGATAGCACATTATATGAACGATTATTGATTGACCATAGATAAATTATGTATCTTGCATGTATTAAGAGTTATTTTATAATTGAAGACCCGATAACGACCTCACAAGGTTGATTATTGTATGTTTATTGTGGAATTCTTAAACTCTTTGAAAATAAGTGTTTAGTAAAATTGGTAAACTTAAGAACAAATGTATGGAGCTAATCCTTTTGCTATATTAATGTGATCAGAATATGTATTGGTTTGAATGGAAAAAAAATCTGGTTTACTGTTACTAAGCGAATCAGAAGCCAAATAAAAGGAAACAAAAAAACATCTATACATTAAATATCTTGTTTATGTCGTTTATAAAATCTCAATATGTCGTACGTATATATACCGCGTGACTGTAACATCGATATGTATGTTCTCAAATTTCACACTTTGCTTAAATTTTGTTACTTTAAATACTTACCGTCCTTCAGAAACATACGAAAATAATTTTTATTCAATGATAAATAAAAAATACAATACACACAACAGTTTAACAATCTTACTACTCAGTATTTAATATCCTATCAATATAACCTGGGTCTAAACTAGTTAAAAGCATTCTTTCAGATTTTTAAACAGTTTTGCGAAAGTCATGCGAGGTTGTTTTATTGTATCAACTTCGTATAATGTAGTCATCTTGCAACTCCACGTTCTGTCTTAAACAAATTCTTATATAAACTTATTAAAAAGTTTCTCATATAATAATGTTACTATATAAATAAATATGACGTGTACTACATTTACAGGGTTGCCATACTTCTACCACTTTTAATTTAATTATTATTGTAGGTTAATATAGACATTCAAACTTTTATTAAAAGTTTCATATCTCTATTGGGCTATTATATTATATTCTTAGACTAGTACAACGTAATTTTTTTTCATTGTAAAACACAGTTCTAATTTTTCTTGAGCATCATTATATTATAATTATGTATGTAGGGCATATCGCTTAAATGATTTATCTAAACAGGGAAATCACAAAAAATCTACGTAATATTTATTATTTGTCTTAAACAGTTTAAATACATTGATTTTATTGTGATAATTAACACTCCTGTTTTTTTAAATTATATTTATGAACTAAAGTAAAGTTTAACGGTTTCTTATATGGAAGTTGACACCTGTGGAATAAAGATTGTTATAATTGGCGCCAATTTTTTTGTTGGACGGATTGTTAAGTCTTATATTAGTAGTGTTCATTCTTATTTCTTGCTTTTGTATATAAATATAAAAATAATATTAATAAGTTATAAATATAATTTTGTATATTTTGTCGTTTGTTTATACATCAAATTTCAGTTTAAATTTATAATGTCAATGTTTGCCTTTATATATATGACATATGACGTCACTCGTAGGCCCTTATTCTGTATGCCATAAACATGAGGCTACTAATGACATGATCGATTCTACTGACATTTGTCATATTTGAAGGAACTTGCCAAATTTTTGACTTTGACGTTAGCAATCTTAAGTTTGAATGCATGACAATTTGAAGTCCGTAAACTTTATTACTAAAAATATACTTTTCACCAATAAGAAAAATGTACGAGTTCTGGCTTATTACTCTTGTCCTGGCTGTACGGAATCTCTTACATGATAGTAATTGTAAATTGTCAGAGTAAACAAGTTATTTTGTAAATATTATAGTGAACAATTAGATGTAGTTAGATGACGTTAATAGAAGTTATTGTTTTGTGAAATATTATGAATATATTGAAAGTTCAAAGGAAGCTTGTGTATTTATTTTCATACCTTTACATGTACCAATATACAACAACAATTTAATCCCATTGTATCTACCCATGAGCTGAACTATTATAAGATCAAAAAAGGTTGGATTTGTAATTATTTATTTGTAAAAAATTGGCCAACCCCGTCAGTAGGTAATCACATGGACAGTGGTGAAAAATTTTTTAAAGAACATAATCAAAGCAACAATTCTAAAAGAGAAAAAGTTTTGATAGCACACTTCATAATAATGCCGACTGATATAGATACTATTTCTTAAAACTCATATTTTTAGCTTGACCAGCTTGTATGTTAACAGGTACCGTGTACGTTTTGTCTGTGCCACGAACACCACCCAGGCGAAAAGTATTATATTTTTAAGTTTTATTGTTGAGACCGCAGATTTACACGAAACGGATGTTAAGCGATTCTACCATTGCTTGCCATCGGGTGAGTAAGCTCATCAAAGTTTCAAACCCTCTGCCCTCTAACTAATTTTTTCTTTGTTTTGGCCAACTTGTCTCTCGGTGTTTCTCGATAGTTCTAAAATAAGAGTACAATTTTATTCCCAAACTTTATTGCAAAACCTAAGTATACAAATTTAATAACTACACATTTATACATAAGATCACGCTTTCAAACGTATACATGATTACGTGACGTTTTACTTATAACAATATTACAGTGCAAGCTGTTACATGTCATTCGTTCAGTACAATCTATATGATGCTCTTATAGTTTGTTAAGATGTTCATTAACTTAAGAACAGCAGCAGTCAGACGTCTTTATAGCAAGTACTACGTTTTCTAACCACAATTTAGAGGAACGTATGCGTTTAGATGCTCATTGCAAGTTCAAATAAGAAGCAAAGTTACGATTTTCTAATATTTATCTAATTGATCACAGGGCAAATAGCTGAGTGTAAGTTTAAGATACTGTTCAAGGTAAAATGTTTTTTAGATATGATGAAAGTTTCTAATCTTTTATCATTGAATCTTTTAGTAAGTTTTTTTTGCTGCCAAGGCTTGTAAAATACATTTTTGAAAATTGTTTTTTGATAAGCATAGTGCAAATTTACCGGTCCTTTGTATACAAACTTAAAGTTCCACTGTAACACAATAATACAATGTTTTAATTGAGAGCATATGTAAGTACCTACTTTGTGGTCGTGTCCAAGCTTTAAAGGAATATATCTCGATTGCCAAATTATAAAAAATACATTAATTTAATAATTTTAGGTCTTTCATAATGTTTGGGAAGGTACAGATCGTAGGCAGAGAAGTTCTGATGATAACTAAGTTTATTTTTTTTTTAATAAATGTAGGCAGTATGTAAAACAAGAATTAAAATTAATTATGTTAAATACGTCCAACTTTTAAATCGCTGCTATGATCAATTCGAGATACATAAATATAACTAACAATTTTAATACAAACAAAGGGTCTTTAATTTTTAAAACATTTTTATGATAATATAAATCAAAATTCGATATGATATTACTTATATTTAAAAACAAAATTAAAAAAAAATACATAATAGAATTCTTATTTTAAAGACAGACAGTTTTTACAGAGTTGCCACAGCCAAATTATTTTTAACTATTGAAAAGTCATAAGGGGTTTAAATTAACGATACGTATTACTATGTTTTAAAAACAACATTCAAATTGAAACTATGATATATATTTCAAAATATTTATTTAACCTGATAATGCACATCGATCGTCTCATCGATCCATATAATTATATATTGCAATAATTAAGAGCAAACAAATCATTTATACGTATGATTTAAAGTTATACAACAAATAAAATTCGAAATATTCTTAATTCTAATATATTATAGGTACTGGACGTATATATCTTTTTTTATTCGAAAATGATAATATGGCATACTATGAAAATTTGGTAATAATCACATAACAATGTTTTATGGCAATTATTGCAGTAATACATTTTTAAAGTATGGCTTATAAGCCCAACAATAGAAATTAAAACGTAAAATTAAAAAGTTTAGGGTTTCAACTAAAAATAAATGTTTATTTATTGCAATTTCAAATATAACTACAACTTACACAATAAACCTAATTTTACTTAAATTATATGATAATAGTAAATAAATGAAATTATAAATCATTTAGCTTTAAACTGAGAGGTTACACATTACTTAAAAAAGAAAACTTGTTGCTATAGGCTAAAAAATAAGACCAACATTCACACAGACATCAGTTAATGCGTGAAATTGCAAAATTTAATCAATGTTAGGTCCTCTGTGTGGATAAACTTCTTGCAACATCGGTAACATGTTATAAGACCAATGTTTCTTCTCATTTCTTTTTGCCTGAGCATTTTCCCTCATTTTTAATCTTCTAAATATTATATTAAATTCAATAATATCCCATTACAGATTATAGAATAAACAAAATATATTTTTCCTCCAGTAAGTTTTGTTTTAGTTACAAGATTATGAAAATTCATAGAACGAAATAAACAAAACATACCATTATTTAAAAATTTGTTCAAAACACTTTACAATCTACAAAATTTTGAAATTATGATAACACAGACAGGCTTTTTTAATATGCTTGTAATTTACATTTACAAATGTATGAGTAAACCTACTCTATACTTCGTTCTCTATATTAGTTTGCATAACCCTTTTTTATATTATATCAATGTCTTAAAATATGTTTAAACTTTTAACATATTATTTTTAAGAGAACAGCTTGCCGTTCCCGCATTGTTGAAAAGTTTTTCTGAACATTTTCTGGCACTCTTAGCATTTCGAACATCACCTAAAAACTGTTTATGCAAAAATTTTATTTTTGGAAATGAATAGAATTTCTCTTTACTTGTAGTTATTTACATCTTTTTTTGTCATCAGAATAAAAAGAGTAATTTAGTAATTTTATACCAATATTTAACATTTACAAATTATGTAATTTACAAAAAAGTTTAATTTCATTTTGATTTTGCCACTAAATCTCAAGGAAAAATGTGTTGTCATTTGGAAAAACCATAATATTACATAGATACTTTACAAAACTTTTATGAATTCAATTTTTTTAAACAGTTTTATGTTAGACTAATTTTAAAAGGCAATAGAAAAATAAATAACGCAATCAATGACTCAATAAAAAACACGATTAATGATAATTGGTGTCAAGTTCCATAATCGAAAATACATTGTATGCCATTTATCAATGAAACATAAAACTTTTCTTCATACTATATAACATATTTTTAAATGCAATTATAATTACTGATTTCTTGAGCAATGTAATTTTGCTCTAAATATTGCAAAACAGAAATAACCTCATTTCACACTATCTTACAAATTCTTTGTTAACTATGTGTTTGTTACATCATAAACGGTTTTGGTTTTTTTTGTGTCACCCTTAACGACTACGTCATTAGATTACTTAACCATTTGCCTCCAAGAATAACAATAGTGAGAATAATAATAGTTGCATGCATTGCATTATTTCTATAATTTGTATTATTCAATGTAACATACATGTTCTTACATCTCCGTGCAAGAATAGAATATTATAAGGTTATGTTTTACTTCAATATGAAAATAAAATATTCAGCATCATAGTCTATATTAACATATAGTACCAATCAATTTTTAGTCTTGTGATCATTGCCAAAGCGATCACCGATTAATTTATCTGATTGATATTAATCAGAATCGTACGTTTTTTAAATATTCATATAACGCTCATACTGCATCTCAATATAAACAATGAAGGTGATAACATTAACCAGAATTCATTCATAAACCTTTCAATATTTAACTTTTGTTAATATAATATTTAACAAGGCTTGTCAATCAAATCTATCCAAAAAGAGCCCCACAGTTTGAACACCTCCTATTTTTAAGTGCAAGACAACATAGAATCCCTAATGGGAAGAATAATATTGCACATAAAATACCGAGGCAGGTGAAATCGTCTTCGAGAATGCCAACGCGACAGGCGGGGCACGCTCCGACTGCGATAATCGGTGGAGGTATAATTATGTTTGTTGCGCCATAATTAGGTACGAAGCCAGCACCTGGCGGAGCAACTCCGTAAGGAGTGTATCCAGGAGGTGGCGGTGGGTATGGAGCGCCTGGTGCACCGGCAGGTTGAGGAGAAGGCCCTGAAATGATTCATACACACCAATAAATGACAAGCAAACTTGTTTGCAGTGGCTTGACTTTTTCAACTAAGTTGCTTAATATGTTAATATGTAACTTATTCAGCAGGTCAAATACCATAAAGTTAAATAAATCAGTTTCACAAAAAGATTGCGCAGTTCTATCGAACACGTTATCTTTATTGTGATTCATTACTTTTCACTAGGGTTTCTATCAACAAACCAATTACACTCACCCGGTGGAACTGTGGCCGTGTATGGAGGTGGCAGTTCAGTAACAGTTGGTTTTTCCATTCTTAGATCGTTAAAACGCTTCACAGCACGTTTTTTAATCTTGATCACAAAAGAAAAATTTACACAAAAATAACAAAAATAAATTTAATGTTCGCAATCGCAAAAGTAAAACCAGCTGTCACATATAATGTTGCCAGTCGCCAGACAATCTATCTAGATAAGTTTTTTAAATTTACAGTTAACCTTATCCGCTTGGCACGAATTAAACTTTTGTTACAAATTTATCTTATTTTTGTGAATTGTCGCCTGGAAAGATTCTAGGATATAAGTGTATTTAGGCTATTTTGGGTAAATAAGGCAGCCTTTATCGTCTGTAGATATATTTATTATAATCTGATACACAATAGTGAAAAAGCAAAAAAAGAAAAACAGAACAGAACCGAACATAAAACACCAATTTAATTGTAGGAGTGTTGCCATTAATATAAGGTTTAAATTTGGACTAAAGGCTAAAATCGTATAAAAATAATCATACAAGGGACAAATAAGATGTTCTTAAAATTATTGAAACATTCTAATATTGTTATGTATTGTATACGATGCGCAAATTTAAAAATAAATCTGGATCTTACGATAAATCTGGATTACGTCGAACACAAGCGGTAACTTGCTGCACGTTCACTTCGACCCTTCACAGAAAAGTCCGTGGGCCTCCAGTTTGCTTCATATTTAGCGTAAATCCCGTCACTTAGAACTTCTTCACCCATTTTTCTATTTAAGGAGCACTCGGACACTGATTTATGTTGTGTAAGTCGTATTCAACGTGATATAAGCTTCTCACAGTAATAAGCGAACTATTGTTTGAAACGCGCTGGTGGTCAGATCCCTTCCCGCGCCCCGCGCGGCGTTTGTTTACGCGGGATGTTAGATTCAAATGTTAAGAAATTCTTGGCCCACCTGTATTAGATAATCAGACATTGAAGTGACACGAAGAAACTCGAGAGATATTTCTTAATGGATATTTATGGCATGTAGTTTAGGGAGGATGAAAACCTGTGTCAAAAGTAGTAAATAAAATATATACATATAACAGAATTAATATTTTTTTAAAACAATGGGTCAATTGAAACGAACATCTTAATCGTCAAAGAGTTGTTAATTCTCACGTTTAAAATAATGAAAAGTGAACCAGAACGGGGAATTAAACATTTTTAAATTAAAATATATTTAAGTAACTCGTTGTGCCAACAGATGGCAACATTAGTCTTTCAAGTTGAGGGTATGTTTTAGATTGCTATCATCTGCCTATAAAAATATAAGCTATGACTTTGTTTGGGTAAAATTACGTAATTTTGTATGAAACACTGTATCATCCAAAAATAGTAATATTACACAGTTTTTATATGTTATACAGCAAATTCTCATAAATAACAGCCCACATTTACAGGGTAACTATCAAAGTATGTATTATGTAAATTCTTAACTTAACTTTGTATGGACAGTCGACTGTCAGCGTATTTCATAATACACTATTCTAAAACAACTTGTGTCAGAGAATATTTAAATAGCTACTTAAAAATTAAACCTATTTCAGTTATAAAAGTCTCAGTTTTTGTAGCGCACTTTATGGAGTGTCCCTCGTTGAGTTTTAATCCTCATTAATATGTACAACGAGGTCATAAGCGACTGTTATCATGTCTTCACTTATGTACCACTCATCGTATTTTCAGTACGTGGTTGTATTTTTTAATGAAGGTTTGCCGCACGCTCTTCATTTAGTTAAACATTCACAACTTACCTACCAGCCAACTTTAATATGATATGCTTTCATATTTTTGTTAGGGATGTGTATACATATTATAGAACTATAAGGGTTGGTTTTTTCAACAGGGTATACAGAGACTAGTACTCTATTCATCTCTTGCCTATTCTCTAGCTATAGTATTAATGTGTATCTATACTAACAATTTAGATCATTTTTGGCTTTAGGAAATTCTTTTGTAGGGTAAATGTATATAATACTCCTATATATATCCCATGCTGATTTCGACTATGGTGACTGTTTATGTACAAACATTTAAGTTTCGGGCACGTGCTTTAGTGTGACTTATGTAACCCATTATACAACGAAAGAACGTGCACAGTGGGGACAAATAAGCACGTTATGTTGGGGGTTGGTTTGCTTTTGAGATTGTATCGTTTGATATCAAGAATATATTTTCTTTGATCTTCATAGCTGCAGATACTGGTGAACCATCCGAATCCATTCATCCATATTGCATCTTTTTACATGTCTTTTCTGAACATTTTGATATCTGAAGAATTGGCTGTCTTGTTTTCACTCGCTATCCCTAAGTTCAGAGTAAAAGATGCGCTAAGCGACATCTTCGTCAGGCATTCTTACAACGTGTCCAGAGCCCCACCACTGGTGATTCATCAGGTAAGCTTCATTGACGTAAACACTAATTCACCGCAGAACATCCGTGTTCAACTTGGTGTTCAGAACATCGCGAAGACATTTGACACACTTGTCTAATGTATGTTTATATCTACTGTCCTTTTGTCTTCTGTGGATGTCCTTGATTTGTAATTTGAGCTCCTGCTTCTGCCATTAATTCTGGGGCAAAGTACTCTTACATGTTTAGGTGCTACCCAGATATTGGAATTTGTCCACCTGCTTTAGGACAGTACCGTTGAGTCGTTTATTCAGTGGGCATAGTTTCCACAATCCGCTGCCATGACTTTGGTCTTGGTGATATTAATCTTTAGACCGAATACGTGATAAAACTTATTGAGTTTTTCCATCAACTCTTGTAGGTCTTCTGAGGATTCCCCTATAAGACACGGGTGACACCGTGATGATAAAGTTGTAGGGAACTTTAGTGTGTGCTTTCAACTAGGCTAGATTAAAAAGTTTGCCTTCATTTTTGAAACGAATACATACATATGCCCCTAGTTTTGTCCTACGCCTTAGGATAAATGTACAGTACAGTATGTAGTACGTTACGAAAACGGGGGTGAATTGAAAAAAAAAAAAATACAATCAAACAGACTGTAGTTTTTTAAAATATTTATCCCATGGTTGCCTGTATAGTGATAAGGCCGCCATTTGTACTTCCTTAGTTTTAAATTATCTTTCAATTGATCTGGTGTACAATAAAGCGATATTCTATGATTATTATCTTCATTTTTCTAATAAAATATTGCTCGTTTTACTTATTTACTTAATCTGGGCATAAATATCGTTACATTAAAAAACGAATGCTACGAGTATGTTTGAATTTGGAATCTGTCATTCTTATATAAATATTTACTGTGTATTCTCATTTTAGCTCCAGTCGGTTTTATTTAGTCTTGTGACATTAAAATGGAGTAGGGTAAAGAGAGAACCGAATCGCTCTGATAGTATGATATTTTGATATTTTGAAAACTCACAAAAATCCATTATCTGGCTAGACTGTAACGATTGCACAGTTTGTGCTAACGAGAACCGTTTAACGTAAAAGGACGATCGATTCCAACTACCATTGCAGTTTTCCATTCTATTCTAAATGTAAAAGTCCATTTCAGCACTTTCTTTTTACCACATTGACTAGAAGTAAATTGACTGTCCACATTGACTGACCGTAGGTATCCTTGATCATGTTTGAATATTGAAATAACATTCATAAATTTAAGTTTATTTTTAGTCTAAATACATCAATTCTGGATTCGACCATTGACATTCTTTGGTAAAGTAAACATTCGAAAATGCAAGTAAAGCACACCGGTATAATTCCATCCTTTACGACGGCGCGGCCTCTTACTGTCATCAGGTAAATGCGACATTTCGAACTTAACGGTTCGGCTTTTTCTTTCTGTGCCAATAAATCACGAGTTTCCCTCCCGCTACGATCTAGGGTCCTTTATACATTTCATTAGGCTACCATAGTGACGGTCACCATACTGCATAGCCCGCATCCGTAATGAGATGGTGACCACCACTGTTGGTCTTATGAAAAAACATCACACATTCTACTCATGCTTTCTATCAGAATGCATTTCGTCGAACTAATATAAATATAAGAAAAAGCTTTCTTCTAAAGAGAGACCTTTCCAAAACTTTGTATAAACACGCAAGTTAAGTCTCGAAACGTGATTGAGCAATTAAACTCCTTTATATTATTTAAGAATGAATAGGTATTCTGAATGTAACAAGATCAGAATGGTTAACCTACTGACTGCTTTCGTATTCGGCTCTGTTTTCAACTATTTTAATTTAACGCGTTCCCAAATTAGTCGACGAATATTAGCCAGTCGGAATTGTTAGACATAATTTTCAGTTAGTTAATTTGAACATGGGCCCGTTTAGGTACACCAAGATTAATAATAACTTCCAGAGCCGTGTTTGTATTGTACTGATGGATCATAACTCATAACTTGTTAATGGCCTTCTAACTGAGATATTAATGCATGTAAGTGAACTTATTTTAATAAGTTTCAGTTTCTCAGAGAAAATATTGGGTGCAGTTTTATTGGAAGAAGTAATTATGTGAATACCTTTTAATACAAGCTGCGGAGGTACTCGTAAGTTCTGTAATGCAATTTCTTTGTTTTACTTAACACAGCAGTATATACTTATAAATTGGCATGAGGATAATATGATGTTGATATAATGTTGTAAGAAGAGAATAATTGTTATATTTTTTTTTAAAGATTACTTTTAATCTATGGGTGCCGCCAAAAATATTTTCATAAATATGAAATTGACGTTTTTTATGAAATAAGTATTAATCTACTAATCAAAGTAGTCACCCATACATTCGCTGCATCTTTGCAAACACAGTGGTAGTTTATTGATACCCATCTCGAAAAAATTAGCTGGGCGAGAGGCATTAAAATCTTTAAAGGCCTTTTGTACTGTCACTCGGGTAACAGAGTAGCAAATACATACTTTTTCTACGTATTTTCTTTTCTGACAGAGCATGCATATCCCCTTGAACCCCCAATCAGAAATATTTTATCAGAAATATGACCATGATTCAGTATACTTGAAACGTCCGGTATCCAAATTTTGATATCCTATCAGGATAAAGCAGTTTATAATAATTTATTTTTGTGTGAAATTTTTTAAGAGGTTTTCGAGTCCGAAATTAGTCTGGCGTATTCAAAATACACGGGTAGAAAACTATCGTGCTAGTATTGTCGACGAATAGTTTTTGCACGAGATTTATTAAATTTCTCTACGATGATTTCTAATCTCAAGGTTTCAATTTAATACAGATTTTCTGCAATAAAATATCAATGGCATATTTAATAGCAAAAAGTGGCTGCCAAGGTATATTGGCGTTCAGATTTGGTTTACGATAGCTCCGGGATACTATTATACCTTTATAGTCGGAGCTCAGGCTTTTAGTGGGAGCTTAATATTATTGGCAGTAAAAGTAGAAAACTTTTCCTTATCTTGAGCAGTGAAAATTCTATCTATATCTTTGAATGCATATTTTTTTGTATTGTTACAGGTTTATTTCTTATGATAAAGTGAGCAAGTATATGGATTATTTTGTTCAAAGCGGCATAAACAAATGCAAATCAAAACACATAACGATAAATCACTTCACTGTCGTACAGTCAGTAGTGATATTCGCTGTAAATGTTACCAGTAAAAATAAATTAATTAGTCGTTTAAATAAACAATGTTAAAACATCAAACTAAAAGGTTGCTCACCGAATCAGATGAAAGGTCAGCTAACCGAAATTTATTTCTGACTGAAACATGTAATATTTGTATGATGTCAAAGTTCAAAAGTTTTAATCTGAACTTGATAAAACATTGTAAATGTTTAATATAATATTCTAACAAAAAGAGATAATGATTTTTATGCCTTTTGTAGTAAGCATATTGCTTCTTGGTTTTCGCATCCACCCGTGTATATGTCGATTATCGCTCCTTATCAAATTTTATATAAGTCGATTTAGCGGTTTTTGATATACTCGTACAAACTTCTACCCTCCATTTCTTTAGTGGTTGAGAAGGTCAACCACTTAAGGGATGATTTCTGGAATAAAATACACAAAATATCTTGGTATTAAATTTCATCTAAATCTTTACCAGGTAGTTGAGCCACGTTGATTTCAGCATGAACGGGCCGGCTCGTCCGAGGCAGTACTACCATTCCATAGAAGACTAACCTAAAGCGACAGCATCTGTGCTGTCGTGTTTCGTTGGTGAGTACAAGACTGGAGGCCCATTGCTGCAAGGGTGACAGTTGTCGTGGTAAGTGTGTGCAATACAATGCTACGATGACTGTCATGTCTTTTACTTCCCTAAGTGAGGCGTAGAAAAGCATCGTAATAGGCGGATATAGTGTGGGTCACCATACTGCATTGTCAGCATTCGCAATGAGTATGGTGACTACAACTTTTGAATTCTATTCATGCTTTCGATCAAGCAGAGTAGAGTCACTTAGACAGGCTATTAAAACAAAATAAAAATCTGTTTAGCCGTCCAGGTCTATATATATATATATAAATTCTTTCGAAGATTATGGTAAATAAGTAATAGTAGTAAGTTAGTAAAACAGTCTGCCATTAAAATATTTAAACTTAGGTGTTTCAAAGCCAGACGCTGTGGGTTTGATTCCCACCCAATACAAATAAATAGTCTAGAGCAGGATCACTGATTACTTTTTCTGAGTCTGGGTTTTATTTCTTTATAATGTACATGATTTTATGAATGTATAAGTAATTAGTAATGTGGTTACGATGGCACCCTTTATCTAATATGGCATCAAGCGGCTGTGTGTGAGTTGATTGTTATACACTTTTAATCTATACTAAATTAAAAAAATACTGGACCGATTGCCAAAATTTATTTACTATTAGAATGCTACGTTATTACTGAATGACATAATTGGGCTATATATATAGGGTGGGCCAAGAATTCAAACATGTTACGGGAGTTTTTGGGATCGATGCTACTGGAATTTGCTGGCTACAATCCGTAACATATGGTTTCAACAAGATGGAGCCACTTGTCACAGATTCAATGAGTCCATGCCAATGGTCAAAGTTGCCGGAAAAGCTGATTTTCAGACGAGGTGACATTCCATGGCCACTCAAAAATCTAGATCAAATAATTTATTACAAAATAATAATAATGAAAAAAATATATTACAAAAAGATTAAAGATATCTTATAAAACTTCAATAAAGTAACCTAATGCGAGAAAAAGAATTGTATGAAGTGGTTTTCATCACATGTGCTGCAGGTGTTGCTAATAGTATAAAAAACGCCCTATATTTAACTATTGTAGTTAAGTCACCGTAACTGCTTTTTTACATTTTAAAAGTTTCTAGAAATACCGACCAAAACCAGACAACGTTTTTCATAGCTTTGGATTGATGCTTATCCAAATAAGTAATTTTCAGTTTAAAAGTGTTTCAATACCAGTAGATTACTTGACGAAATGTCCAATTTGAATAATTCAGTTACTCTACAGGCTATTCAATGAAATATTCAAAAAGATATTGCAAATTTAAAGAGAAACAAGATTCAAGCAATAATCATCACCGTTGCCAGGGTCAGGCAGTTCGCTCAAATTTCGTGGATCTAGACGATACCGATGTATTTGCCTATATCTTTTAAATGGTTACAGTTTACTGTAACTTGTATAAAAAAGACAACTTCAAAGTAACATACGTTCAAGAGTTAAACTCCTTAAAATTAAAATACCTTAAAACAAAAAATATAAATATAAAATATATATAATATAAAATTAGTCTCTATACGAATAAACATGTAAAGCTTTGTGAACAACGCTATACATGTTTAACGCAACGAAAATCTATTTTGCCATCTCGACATCATGTCTTCGTTTTTAATTTTGAATATATGAACAAATTGGGTACCTAATGAAAGTTTTGCTTAGTATGTTTTTAAGCGATTAAAAGTCTTTATAACAGTTTTTTTGTCTTAAAATGTAAAATAAAGATATGTTCCAATAATTAATTAACAATATAAAGCCAAGTGAAAAAATTGAATGAAAAATGTTTAAAAAAGTAACGTGCACTCATGCGCAACAGGAGTTGGCTGGCTAGATCTAAATAAAATTTTGATACGTCGACGTTATGGTTTCTTTACTTGTGTTTTTCCTGTTATCAGAAGTTTTTTCAGGTTGTCACTTTTTTCTTGGCCATACCAGCACAGGTTAAAAGTCTTATTATTTCATTAAAAATTAAGATCAGAAAATGTATATTTTGCATTATCCTAAGAATATTGTTTTGAGAACAAATTCTATGACGGACTGAAAAATTGGTTCTGAGCACAATTATTTTTCTAAAAAAAATAACTCCTCTAGAATATTCCTGTATCACGGCAAAATTATTCACAGAAATGGACACAAAAAACACCCAGACTGACAACGACCATTTGTGTATTACCTAAACTATGTGGGACTTGAACCCACAACACTTGGCGACGTGGCAACCGTTGGAAGTAATGCGCCATCCGTGCAGTACGGCACGGCAGTAACACTCATGTATGTCAAATAGTTGTGTCTGATATTGTTCATGAAAAAAGAGTGAATTAAAACCCTTATGTTAAGAGTAAATCAGCGATAAGCCATGGAGTCAATTTCATAAAAAAACAAAATTCTAATTTTTTTACCCACAGTCGCAGTCCAAAATAAACAAACTTCCAGCTGAACAAATGATGCAAATTTGTAACTTTCAGTAGCGAGACGGCCACTCAAAATAATGTTTTACCCTCTCAAATATTTATAGGATACAAACGCGACTTAACCACAAAAGAACTCTGATCGAACAACAGCCGCTTAAGTCCCCTTTACTTTTATGGCAGTTTTTCTTAAGCCAAGATTAGGCTCAACTTTAACAATATGGAATTTAAAGTTTACACATTATAATTCTGTTTCATATTTATTCGATTTCTAAAGTTCTAGAATATTTAATTGGTAGCATATGCAGCTGCTGTGCTGAGGTCTTTGGGTCGATTCCCGGACCGGACTAAATGTTTGCATGATCTACAAATATTTGTTTCGAACTGTGAGTGTTTTCTATGTATAATATACATGTATTTCGAAAAAAAATATTTGAGTTCTATATAACTCAATCTAGTTTTCATAGCTTCAGCTCTGCTTAGTTTGAAATAAGATGACTTTGTGTATTAGATGACTAAAATATTTATTTTAATTATATCAAGTTTAAAGTTTTAGTCGAAGTCTTCTTTGGATTACCGAGATTAAAAGTTGTCTCGTTTGGGCCGTTATTATTTGTCAATGGAATAGTTAGGTAAAATATTGGAGTCTATTTATGCTTTCCATCAGGCAGAATAGAGTCTCTTTGGTAGGTTGTAAATTAAAAAAAAATATTTTTTTTTTACTTTGTACAAAAATTAAAGGAAACATCTTTGTATTCATAACTATTTAACACAATTTTTTTATAATGACTATATATTTGAATAAAACAAATTAGATTTTCTAATTTTTTTTACATCTCACTCACATATGCTATCCTAGGTGGTAGCAATAACTCCGGGTAGGTGACGCTGAAGTCCAGGTAGGCCAGTACATGAAGTACCTAGGCCTCATCTTGGACAGTCGGTGGAGCTTCGAAGAGCATTTCGGGCGATTGGTACCCCGAGTGCGAGGGGTAGCAGGTGCGCTGCATCGTTTGCTGCCCAATCTCGGGGGACCACGGGAAGAAGTTCGCCGCCTCTACATGGAGGTTGTTAGATCCATGGTCCTCTATGGGGCACCCGTCTGGTTTAATGATCTAGCGGGTGCCTCCCGCTGCCGGGCCCTACTCAGGAGCCTGCAGCGGCTGATGGCCATACGGATCGTGCGGGGCTACCGCACAATCTCCTATGAGGCGGCGACGATCCTGGCGCGATCTCCGCCCTTCGATATTCTGGGCGACATGGACGCAATGGTGTACGACCAAATTCGTTCTGTCGGTCGGAATGCTGAAGAGGCTGCGCCAGATCATGAGCCCGGAATGCTACGGCAGAACGCGCATAAGCAAGCTCTGGTGGCTTGGCAGGTCCGGCTCGAAACTGAGGGCTGTGCTAGCCAACGCGCCGTCGGAGCCGTTCTGCCGAACTTCGAAGCGTGGATAGAGAGGACCGACTGTGTCACCTATCGATTGACCCAGATACTCACCGGGCACGGCTGCTTCGGTGAGTATCTGAATCGAATAGGACGGGAGGCTACGCCACAATGCCACCACTGCGAGTCCGAACGGGACTCCGCCCAGCACACGCTGGAGGACTGCCCTGCTTGGGAGTCTGAGCGTCGAGTCCTGGTCGGAAGGATCGGACGTAACCTTTCACCGTCAGCATTGATCGCGGCGATGCTGGCGAGTCGTGAAGGATGGGAAGCCGCGATCTCCTTCTGTGAGCAGGTTATGCTCCGGAAGGAGACTGCAGAGCGAGATCGGGAAAGGGCCGATCCCGCTCGAAGGAGGCGGCGAAGAGGACGCGGCAAAGGTCGCTAGCTCCCTAATCGCCGCCTAAGGGTCGCTGCGGTCACATCTTGGGGCGTTGTGACTGCTGCAAACGACCCGAGTCAGGTGACACTCCGGTGCGGCCGGGGAGTGTCGTCTGGGGCGGGGCGCTGTTCTGCCTCTTACTGCGCAGGGCGATGGGAGTGCGATAGCGTCCTGATCCTGGGGCATGAGGTGCCCGAGATGTACCTCACTTGTGAGGTACGGCAGGGAGGACTCTAGAAGCCGCTAATGCGTTCCTAGAGCACCTCCCAACTGCCGAGGTAGGCCGCCGCGGGGTTTAGTGGGTAGACCGGTTTGTCGGGAGTCCCACACACGCCCTTCGTCCCTCCGGAGGGTATGGTGCGAAAAGCATTCCCTGCGTTAAAAAAAAAAAAAAAAAAAAAAAAAAAAAAAAAAAAAGGTGGTAGCAATAACAATTTGCCTATATTGTAAAAAGAAATGTATGCTTTAACATGAATATATTAGCCTTAAGTATATGCAAAAAAAAAATACAAAAAAAGATTATTCTAATATTTTTTCATAACAAGTACTTAAGGCCAAGTTCCGAAAGACGAAGTTGCCAAAACAAAAACACTAAGATTCGTATATAATAACCAACTAGCTTTGTCTTGTCACGCTTCGTTGTAGCAAATTGAAATTACATTAAAAAGAAATAAGGAAAATTGACCTGGAAAATAAATGAAAAACAATTCTTGAAATATTTTTTACATAGTGTCAATATTTGAGCTCAATCGCTGAAGAATTTTTTGAATTTTTGAAGCGTACTCAAACATTTTTATGGTATAGAAGGTTAAGTAAGTTTTATACATCATTTTTCATATATCTACCTATCTATCTAAATTCCATTTCAGCATAAACTACCACGCGTTTACCGGTACATCTACTTGCGTAAAAGGTTTGTGTTGTCGTGTTATAAATTATAATGCAGCTTCACACTACTGCCAACTATATCTGCTCCTATGTATTCAGAAAAAAAAAAATATTATACGTACATGTCTATTACATGTACGTATAATATTTTTTAACATTTACTTTACCTACTATTTATTAATCCCATGTATTTCGTCACCAACATGATCATTGACAGCTTTTAACAATTCACTGCTGGACGTAAACCTCTCCTTCGAATTGAGGTTAACCGTATATCTACAGTGTACTAATTATTATAATTAGTAATACAGTTTTGTTGATTTAAGCTCAAATTTCATTTTTGTTTATTACGAGATTTGATTAATATTTAAACAAGATGCCTAGCTTTAACTGTGAGTTAAATGATAGATCCATTCTTTTATCTTTTTAGATATTAAATTGATTAACATTTGAATCTAACATACCGCGCATGTTAGGGGTGTACTTGGAACCGATGCTACTGGAGTATGCTGGCTCGCTAGTAACACATGGTTTCAACAAAATGGAGCCACTTGTCACACCTCCAATGAGTCCTTGTCGGTGGTCAAAGACATGATGCCGATAAAGCTGATTTCCAAACGAGGCAAAATTCCATGCCCACCCGGAAGTCCAGATCTACTCCCAGCAGACTTCTTTTTATGTGGTTATTTAAAGAATCGTGTCTACGTCAATAAACTGAATACAATTACTTTAACTTAAAGAAAAAAAATCAGCCCAGAAATGTCGGCGATCTCGTAGTCTCTTTGCCGAAAAGTGTTCAAAAATTTTGGTGCTCGCTTAGAAGAGTGCAAGTGTCGAAACGGTGGTCATTTAGACGATGTAATTTTTTAAAAAATAATTCCATCTAATTGGCTTTCTTGTAAATAAACAATTTTTATAATATATCAAATGGTTTTTATACGACGACAAATGTTAACTAATTCGTGGCCCACCCTATAGAACACTAGAGAATGGTGTTCGATTAGATTGGAGTTCAACATTGCAATGCCAATACAGAGGGTGTAAGAAAACTTATGGAATTATAAGCGAATATATCCCTCATATGATTATTTCAAAATTTTTTTTGTTTCTAAATTTGTAAATTGTAAAGTTCCATACAACTGTTAATACTCTATTTTGCTCCCTCGGCGCTAACATTTCAAAAGAACTTCTTTCACTTAATGAGGGTCTAAAACTTAAAAAGGCACTAGCTGCAAAAATTATAAGTCTGTATCCACAATAGTTAAGGCTCTGTGTTGACACTGACACACACTCTGTATTTCACTTCATCATTTTTTTTTTATCTTTTTTAAGAGTCTGTCAAAGTGACTCACTCTATGGCGGCCTAGTAAGATGCTTTTTAACACCCCACTTAAAGGACCCAGAATCTCAATGAGAGGGATTAACGTAGCGAGTTCCAGAATTTGATTGATTTACACAGGACGGAAGAACCGAACCGTTTAGTTCGAATGCGTATGTTTTCCACCCTAAAACGATGCCTTCCAAGGCCAGCACGGCGGAAAACAGTGTGACCAGTTGGAAGATCTCAACAGAACCCTCGCCACGATAAAGGCAATAGATGACTGTCGTAGCTGTGACATCTCTTCACAACTATAAAGGCTCAAGATTAAAAAAATCCTAATAAAACTTAATAAAGTCACCGAATATATTATTTAAGTACGTATATACACCATTCAGCTATGGTTTTAAATATCTACATCACTAAATCTTTAAAAAAATATGTGTTAACAAGAAAGTTTAAAAAATATCACATATGCCAGTCGTTTTAAACATCAGAAGACGTGAGTACTACGAATGTGAACAATAACGTTCCTGTGACATTTGTAAAAGTATTCACATTGTAAACAGTATCTTAACTGAATAGTGGCCGTTTGTAAAGTTTTGTAAAGGCATTCATTTAGAGAATGGTGTGCGGAGTTGAGATCTTGATAGCGGACGAGAACCACGTCCGTCTGGCATGTACAATCCCCTAGATAGTGCTAGTATAAAATTTCTTATGATTAAATACTAAATCTTGATAAAACATATTTTGATGAATTACCTGTAAGAATTAACACAATAGTAATAATGTCACAACTTACGGATTTGAAAAAACAATGTTTTATAATGCACTAAATTATTGCATGTGTGTGGTTGTGGTTTGTTTGTATGTATTTATTTAACTTTGACCTGAATTCTGAAAAGCCTCGTTGTCGCAGTGGTAGCGTATGTGACTGTTGTGCTTGAGGTCTTGGATTTGATTCTCGGGTCGGACTAAATATTTGTATGATCTGTAAATATTTTTTTTAGAGTTCGTATGTTTTCGATGTATATAACACGTATGTATTTATGAAAAAAAGTATAAATATATTTATATCAGTTGCCTAGTACCTATAGTATAAGCTCTGCTTAGTTTAGGACTAGATGGTGTTGTGTGTCAGTTTTCCAAAATATTATAATTAAATGTTATTAATTTTCCATTATTTACTAACTGGAAAGTATTCAGAAGGAGAAAAAGGATTGAAAAGTATTACAATGATAGTATGACATGGATTCCAAAGAGGTCGGCAGATAGTAATAAATAAAAATGGTTCGTAAACTAATAAATGGGATGGCAACATTAAACTATTGAAAATCAGGAATGTTTTATTCATAATTTTAAAAGTTTTAAAAATATTATAAAGGACGTATCTATTCCAGTGTTGTGTATTTTATACAATTGTTCTGCTCTCTCCGCTGCAGCTTTATCGTTTTGAATTGAAGGTAACTTGAAAAGGAGCGTGCATGATACACATTTCAATAACAATGTCTTATGAACGAAATTTATTTCATGAAATAAAAATATGAGTATGTTTCATTTGTGCTGTAACAATTGATGCAGAAGTTTCGAAGTCACTAAAGTTTGTCAGTTGGTTCTCGGTGTGATCGGGCTTTCTGAAATTTGCATAGTGGAGAATTGGAACTAGAAGGAAGTTTCAATATGCAATTGTGATCATATTTTAAAGTTCCGAACGACGTATTACCTACGTCTACAGTGCCACAGATAATTCATCATATTACTAATACTGCGTACTATTGTATTAAAAGGTGTCGTAGAGCCTTCACATAGTACCATCTACACGTCGTTTCATGAGATATCTATTATTATTATTACTTGGGTCTTTAATGGATTTATCTGAAGATCGTGACCAGAATCTGCTCTAGTAACTAAGCTAGTCCAAATCTTTGTTGATAATATCAATAGCTTCAAGTAATCTTGCAATTTGAGTGTAAGCATGTGTACAGAGTTTATTCCACCTGGGTGATATCACCCGGGTGAAAGAAGTAAAGAAGTCGTCCGCACTTGCACTTTTCTAATTCCTACTATTTACGTCCTTCTTTCTTTCTTTAGTTTGTTTATTTTTATTTAAATGAATTTCCATTGTTGAACCCACGAGTAGGGGAGAATGAAGCTCAACCCGGGTAGAGATCCCTAAAACTCGGGAGGCGTAGATTGATACCCAACCAAGGGGTCCGCAGATCCAAGATCTTTGCTACTGATCTGAGTCGTAAACCACGATAATGCCTGCTCGATGGTCGTGTAAGTACACACCGAATCCGTTCTATCTTATTCCACCGCTGATAGAGGTGAAACTCCGACCCATGAAAGGGGTCCCACCTTCGTGATTTTTCGAAATCAGAGATCCGAAGAACGAAGAGCCAACAGAGGAATTGACAGATACGCCCACTCTGTTGGGCCAAGCTTCCACCGAATGGCCGAAGAAACTGGCCTCCTCTTCGGGTTAGAATATTAGCGGTTATCGGGGATGCCTTCTTCCAAATAGCACAGGAAGAAATAGTGCTATCGTCAACGTTACTAGAGTGCACCACATGGAGGTTTCGTAGCCCAGCGCCCCTGGTATCCTCATTTAACATTAGGAGATTTCACCTAGGTGATATCACCCAGTAATGTAATAACTTTTCCTTTTCTTTTTCTTAGTGTCGCGGGGCACTTTACAAACATACAAGAAACGGACACAAAGAACATCCAGACTCAGAACAACAATTAATGGATTAGACAAAGTGTTGTCGCATGTGGAGCTCGAATCCACAAAACTCAGCGCAGTAGAGAGCGGCGTGGCGACCGCTTAAACTACAGGGCAACCGTGCAGCAGCTGAGTAACTAGTTGAAACATGAATCAAATACATGTATATTACCTATTATAAGTTTGTTGGAAGACAATAATTGGTTTGAGATAGTAGGGTTAAAATTGAGATTATTCCATATATCAGAAAAGTTGGAGAGACTGTAGCACAGCCCAAGTTTCCATTGATTCAAAAGCTTTCTCATAGTCCACAAACGCCAAGCATAGTGGAAGGTACACTCTTCGGACTTCTGTATAGCCTGCCGCAGCGTATGAATCTCAGAGGTCTCAGAGGTCTACGGTACTAAAACCTTTTCGGAATCCCGCTTGTTCGGCAGACTGGAAGTCGTCAAATCTGCGTGCGAGACGGTTCGTGATGACTCTCGAGAATAGTTTATAGCCATGGCTCAGAAGAGAGATGGGTCTATAGTTTTTCAGTAGGATATTATCGCTCATTTGGAAGAACAGCACAACCACAGCCCTGAGCCATGCCTGAGGTGGTTTCCCATTAATTATGACGGAACTAAATATTTTCTGAAGAATTTTTAAAACTGGTTTTCCACCTACCTTCAAGAGTTCAGCCGTAATTCCATCTTCACCAGGTGCCTTGTTGTTTTTAAGCTGTCTAAGAGCCAAGCCAATCTCGCACAGACCAGTATATCTTCGGTATAGCGTCGGGTTAACTTAGCGCTTGGATCATTTGGTAAGTCAGTAACAGGATTCAGTGTTGCCGTGTATAACTGCCCATAGAATCTCTCCACTTGACTCAGAAGCTCGGATCTTGACTTTAAAATTCTACTACCATCAGTCCTCAGTTTTTTCAACTGTCTCTGCCCAACAGACAGTTCCCGTTTGAATATTTTAGTCCCCTGATTTTGCTCTATAGCCGTTTGAATACGCAAAGTATTAAGTTGGCGTTGGTCTTTTCTGCGACACTTAGATATCAATTTTCCCTTCTCTTTGAAGTGCTGTTGTCCTGCGTAGTTTACTCCAGTTGGCTCTTCAAATACCCACAGGATGAATAGGGATAGTGACACTCCGATATATACCTACATCATCATACATCATCATACTTGTAAACCTACAATATAACTAAAATTTTAATAACCCTTCAGTTCATTTGATTAAATTTATAAATGGATCAGTGATTTTCACACTCCAGTCTCCATCTTCCAATATACCGTTCACCGAAAACGGTCAACGAGAACGCCCGGAGATTAGGTCGTCGGGTTCATCTAAGCCACTGTATAATCAAAGTTACTTATTAGATCGACGTCACGAGTCCATTCGTTTAGAAACAAACTGACGTTTACGTTCGAAGTTTGAAATCAAATCTCAAATAATGTTAATCTTTGATTCATAAAACTTTTTGATATTAACGAGAAATTTGTTTTAATGGTTTATTCGAAACTTTTTTCTTTTTGCATTGTGTTCTTGGTTGTTTTACAATTTATATTTTCGTTTGAAAACTGACTCAGAGTGGTTGTGATGTCACTAGTGTCTGTTTTTGATAAGTGTAAAATTTGAAAACGACAACTCAATGTCATGGTTTTTTCAAATCAGTTCAGTTTATCAAATAAATTTAAGATAATCGAGTACACGTGATAATTTCCAATGGACTAACGAGGAACAGGAAACACACCGAATAAAATAGTACAATGAAATAAAAAAATTAAATCGATTTTATAGTTACATTCTAGTGCCATCGTAGATTTCCGTTGAAAAATTCAACCTGCATAATTGGGTGACTGCCAGAGTCTGCTATAAACATAATTACAGACAAAAGTATTTTGCCTCTTGCCCCTAGTAATTTAGAATAAGGTTCAACACGTGCACTGATAGTGCACTGAAATTGCGATTTTTTTTGTATAGGCAAAGGTAACCGTTTCACTTTAGGCAATTTTGGTCAATCTTTTAAACACCGTAGTAAATCCTTAGCGAAAACAGTTGCTAAAAATTTTGTGTGTATATCCCGTTGCCTGTGTCGTAACACCGTACAGCGTGAACTAATTTATTTATCATCAAAAAGGTAGTGAGCCAACCTTTAAAGATTGACATATGCTATCACAGACTGTTTTTTAGAACTTTTAAAGGGAACATTTCTTTTGTATATTATTTTTGCAAAATTCTAACTGTTTACGCAGCGCACGCAATTGAAACTTTCAAGAGAAATAAATTGCCCACGTTTTTGCAACATTTAATTGATACTCCGCTGCTATGAGTCGCAGTGTGACAATATATCGCCTTCAGCCTTCTTCAACAACTTAGCTATCTAACATTAAAAGATTTTTTTAAAGCCTGAGATTAGCACGTTGAAACAAAAAACAAACAAATCAACTGTTCAGTTTTATAATATTAGTGCAGATTGAAACAATGAATTGTATTTTTAAGTATAATAGGCGAGCTGTCATAAGCAAACCATCGTGAGGACCAACCTTACGATGGTTTGCGGGATGCGGGGCGTTGGTATGCTCGTCCATTCAGCTAGTGTGTAGCTGTACGTTGGCAGTGACTGATGTGAAAGCCGGATTGTTATTTTAGCTTTAGATCGATAGACATAGTATTATTATGCATTCATATGACTAATTTAGAAAATATCTATTTAGTAGGCACAGATATCAATGTTCAGAAAGTCTTGAACCAGAGTAACCAACCAAAACATATAACAAAATCCAGGAATTTTGTCGGAGGATTTTTAAAAGACAATTTTATCGAAGGTATTCTCTGTTATATTGCTGAATATATTACTGAAGTAATTTCAACTACCAAGTTTTGAGGTTTGACAGAACGGTGTCGTTTTGTCGGTTGTCGTTTGTCGTCTTGTCGGCAGATGAAATCACTGTGCTTGTAAAAAAAAAAAGTCAACTGTATAAACTTACGAAGGAATTAAAAGATCACGGCATATTAAGTTTAAGAAAATATGTTTATAGGATAGGATTCGAATAGAAGAAATTTTGTACCTAAAAATTCTTACTAATGTAAAATATCGATATTACGCATAAAAAACAAATACATCTGTTTAAAATATAGCACAGAAAGGACGAAAGAAAAATGGTGTATGTGGATGGAACTTATGTTGGTAGTCTTCTTCGTCTTATATGTACAAAGAAAAAAAAACACGCAAAGAAATAAGTGCAGGACCACGGTTAATAATCCTTCATGTTGGAGGAAAGAAAGAATTTGTCAATGGTAGTCTCCTTATACTTAAATCTAAAAGCAAATCAGGTGACTGTCATGACGATATGAATTTTCAAATTTTCAAAGAACAGACTATGGCAAAGTTAGTACCAGAGTTGCCAATTATGTTCAACGGTATCAAACAAGCACATTGAAAATATAAGACAACGATGTATTTCATAACGTGTGATTGACAAAAAGCCTTTTAAATCAGCATTGAAACAAACAACAGTCGATTGGTTATAAAGGTATAATTTTTTATATTGATTAAAATCTAAAAATGTATAAATTACAACTTTATCTTTTAATTGTCTGTACTAACGAAAAAATATTGTGATTGCTGAAATTCTAAACAGTCATGGCCTCGAAGTAAGGCGGGAACCGCCATTTATGCGGATTTGAATCCTATGGAGTTTGTATGGTGTCACGTGAAAGGACAATATTGGTGTCATCCGATCTTATCACCAATTTGATGCAAAGGTAGGAAAAACTGGCATATATATTTTTCGCCTACACATAAGCACAATGGATCAAACATGTTAACCTTATTGTTGAAGTGGAAGATGAACATGTAAAAAGAAACAGCTTAATAAATAAAAACTATGAAGACACGTGTCGACCATTTATTATCAACATATCGGAAGACACATCATCGGCATCTTCAAGTGAATAATATAAAGTGACGAAGGAGATAAATAAAAATAAATAAATAAATATTTCAGATATTTGACACACGACACCATCTAGTTTCAAATTAAGAAGAGCTTGTGATACTCGTAACTAGAATGACTGATAGAAAACTTGTATACTTTTTTTTTGTAAATATATTCATATTATATATACTTTTGAAGTTATACTTAAAGAGATTAATACTTTATAAAGTTCTAGTAAATAATATTTACTATTTTACTTTATATTTAAATTGTAGACGAACATAATATATATGATAAAGGTACAGTGACTTTGGTGATTAAAATTGTTTGTTAAAATAATAATAAATTAAAACTAAATATTTCTCAATTAATATATAAAATAAATTGACAAAAATTCCAGATTGTAGACTACATATTGTCAAACAAATAAATTTAAGGATATCGAGTTAGGAAATCGTGTAGTGTGTAACCGTTCGCATCACCCGCCGTCCCCGCGTCCCGCAAACCATCAGGAGGAGCAGAGGCGGCCCGTGACATTTTTGGATGGAGGTTCACAAAAACTTACCTTTATTTATAGATAAAATCCATTCGCCGATCTTTTTGATGAGCGAAGACATCTATCACTTTTTTTTGAAAATCCACTATTGAGTTTATAAGGTACACGTTTTTACTTTATTTAATGTTGAAAAACAACGTTTACTTTCTACAGATGTCATCGGAATAGTGCACACAATAATTAAGATGTGATCCACAATATTCACACAAAGTTTTAAATAAGTATTTTATGTAAAACTGCGAGCGAGAGCTATCTGACGACGCTACATGTTGCTACTTGTTTGTTTACAATACTTGAAAGGCAACAGCGCACGCGCGGAGCAGCGCTCCAATTTAGGCTAATTTCTCATACAAATCTCTTGTTTTACGCGTCGGCACGTGTCAATGTTTCTCTTTCGCACTTATTGAATTTAGCGTATAAAACTTCGCTACATAGGAGCGCAATCGCTGGCGCTCCACTAGCTACAAATTGATGTCAAATGTACGTCTAGGTAAGGTGCGGTAATACATTTTTTTAGACTATTGTATATATGCAGAGTAGAATACAGAGAAAGTAATGTAAGGATAATTTTTAGTTACTTATTCAAAATATACATGACTATCTATGTTATTTAAGTTAATTGTAGTGGGAGTGCACTGCACCAGCGCTCTTTAATACGAGCCGCCTCTGAGGAGGAGTAAGCTTACGGCGGTTTGACTACAGATAGTGATTCATTTCACATTGTAGATAAGTGGTAATTGTAATTTTGTTGAATATGTATATATACCCTTCCTGTATACAACTTCAAAAAATTTAATTAGTTTTCAGTTTGGGACAGATTAAGGTTGGGTTTAGGTACATATTCGTCTCAACTTCAGGTGAAAATGTGATCAACTATTATTGTTCTAAGGAAATTACTACAACTTGGATTTATAAAGTATCCAATTCCTACAATATTGAAGTGCAACACAACAAAATTCGAGTACATGACATAATTTTAGCCATTACAGAGAAAAACGTCTTAGATTTTTCTATATAAAGGAAAAATTTGTCCATATAATTAAAATAACAATAACTCATTTTTTTGCGTTTAGACAGATTTTCCAAAATATTTTTTTAATAATATAAGAACCAGAGCTTATCCAGTGCTATGTTTTACCTTGTTTATAGCCTTTACAAAAATTTATAAAACAGTCTCGGTAACAATGAAGAATTATCTGTGTTCCAATTTAAGAAATTCCCGCTGGAGAAATCCAGTAAACGATCTAATTTAGTCTCGTCTAACTGACCTAAGCAGACCTAAATTAATATCCTTTCTTCCACAATATTACTCCATTTTGTTCTCAGAAACTAGTAAAAGCATATTATGGCAACATTATCAACCGTGTGGTTATGGTTTCAAATAGTAAACGGTGTCGCATAATGTTAACGTGGTCATAATTCAATTATTTTACCAACATTTGGTTCAGTCATTATAACAATACGCGTCTCAACTTATCTTTGGATAAGTTTTTGGAGTCATAGCAGGAGGTTTGTACCAATTCGTGACAATAAAACCACTATTCATCATAAATAAACTTTTCATTTGTTTTTTTTTCTTTTTGCGAAAGAAAATGAACGTTGAAATTTTTCGTAACACATATATGTATATTTAAAAAAACAGTTATTTATTGTTTGGTTTACTTAAGGATTATCTCTAATCACTTCAATAAGTAACGTTCAGATTAAGTGAGCGAGAAAAATAAGTCTACCCTCTATAGTAAGTTAAGTTTCGTTACAATTGAATAACATTAAAAGCGGGGCCTAAACAGCACTTTACTTGCACTTTCTTATTTTACTGAAACTAGTTTCTAATAAATATAGGCCTTTTTACCACGGAGCGAAGTAACTTGTCGCTGGATTGACACTCGAAACCATTCACTAAATATGTAACTGTACGTTGCAAGCATCACATTATTTTAGTTGCGCCAAATTGCCTGTGGCGCTGGAGCAATAACAAAAAAAGGGTAGTTAGAAAATAATAAACTAATTTCTTTTTGTCTGTAAATTCTAATTTACGTAAATTATTGGTGACTTCTGTGCATGGTGTTCGAAAAACTGTTATATCAGGTTTGGAATCAATTTCATTTTTGACGTTAATGGTTTTACATATGTTCTAGTATTATGAGTACTTGAAAATTACATTGTCAGGTAAAATTAGACAAATAAATTAATTTGCCACATATTCCTCGATTTCTTTCCAGTCTCCTAAGATCAGAAAATACATAAATGTAGTCCAGCGCGGTTCGACTGCCAAATGCATGGCAAATTTTATAACTAACCTATCTACTTCAATTGGGTAGATGACTGTATCGTAAATCAATACCAATGTTCACTTCATTAAAACTAATATCGCGAAACATCTCGGAAAATAACATTAACATAGTTTTTTATTATTATTACGAATTTCAATCAAATATACAGTGAAATATATTGTTCAACTGAGTAGTCTAAAATAATGTCATTACAATTTGGTATTCAGTACACTTTTCATACAAAATTGTCGTTTTGACAGATGATAAAAAGTAACTAACTTGACTAAGGTGTCATCTATCCTATTGAATTACCTGAAACCATCAGTTTAGAGCGTAAAAGTTATTGTTTTATTAATTAAAGGCCTTAGTGGTAAAAATTGTTGTTGGGACTCGAATTGAAAAGTAAAATAGTTGAAAATAGGAAATTATACCTTCAATTTTATTAGTCACATATTAAGATAACTATGACTCATTTAACTAAAAAATATTTCTGTTCTGTTTTTTTTTCATAATTCGAATTAAACTTAAAAAAAGCGCGTTTGAGACTGTGATAATCATCCTCATAACTGCAAACCCCGCGGAGGCTTATTTATAATGATAGATTTTATATACTTTTAAATTTAAACACGAAATTAAATTACTTTTGATTCTTTTTTTAAATAAAGCAAGGACTAACAAATTATTAAAAAAATTCCAGAGGTTTTAAACTTGACGCTAAGTATGTTTTATACTGGGCGACGTGCGTGTGGTGACGGATTTATGTCTTAACGAATTAGTGATTATAATATTGGTCAAAAGTTGTGAAAACCTTTTATCTAACGAGAGGCTTATGGCCAGCAGTGGATTTATAAAGGCCGGTGAGGATCACTTCACAAACCCCTGTATAATACTACAGTGACTCATGAACCACAATCTAGGTTAATATAGTTGCATAAACATGTGATTTGTAAAAAACAAACTATATCCATTACCCATTCTAGTAATGTTAGCTCAGTTGTTGCCGACCGTGGTAATTAGCGAGCTATGTAAACTAAAACACCGATATTCACTATCGTTTACTTAACAAGGTGTAGATGGTTCCATTAGTCTTGGACGGCTAAGGTTTAGTTAAGGTAAGGCAAAAATGCAGTATAAGCAATGTTAGTAAAAGTTAGTAACTAATTTTGATTCTTTAATCAAATTAACAAATTGCTAATGTTAATAGATTGACAAATGGGGTACCAATGGGGGGTTCATCAAAATCACTAATTTTGATACAAGAATTGCATATTATTAAAATAAAATTAATTTTAAATTGGAATTCTTAGGCCAACAAAAATTGTTTTGGTTAGATGTATTTGAGAGCAGCAATTTCATAGGGAAAGATCTAAATCCCTACATGTAGGTAGGTGTATATTATCGTGTCATTCACACGTTCGTGATAGTAATTTACATTTATGTCACGTTGTCAGGTTTATTTTAAGCATATCGATCACTTCATGGTTAAAATATATTCAAGCCAACCAATCTTATCTTATATTAAATATGTATTTAAGACTTTTCTTATTTAAAGATTACGAAATCATCCAGCTGTAGGTGTGACTCTCATTATCCCTGACTGCACCCAGAAGCCGTTTAATTCAAGTCACATATCTTCCTCATTCCCTTTCATTATAAAGTTTTAAAGCAGATAAATACAAATTTTGCTAAAAGCTTTAAAGCTAACGCGCCTATCCCTAATTTAGAAACAAATTAACCCTCCAATATTAATCAAACAATATTTTGTTAACTCGCTCTTTTTAGGCTTTGTCTGTTTATAGTTTAACTTTAAAAAATAAACATCTTAGAAGTCTAAAGCCTAAAAAATTATTTTGGCTAAAATAAAATAGTGAAAAAGAAAATTGAATGAATATTAACAGATGTCTAAAATAAGATTAAGTTTGTAAACTGAATGATTAAGTTTTTATGAATAAAACACGCGAGTTACTCGTTGAGTTTGTAATGTCTATAGATTTTATTCAAAAGTATTCCAGGTAAGAAAAGTAATAGATATTTGAACTTAAAAGAAAAATCTATTCAACTAGTGAGCGATAAAGTAATTAGTACTATTTCAATTTCATAGTTGCCGACTTAAGATGAAAGTACGATATTATTTAAAGATAGGAATATTGTATATAAATAAAAAATTGAAAGTTATTTCGTGAAAAAAAGCCCCGTGTTGCTGTAATAACGTATATGCTCTTCCATATTCACTTTTTTAATTTTTTCATAAGTACGTCCCTAATTTAGTGAGTTCGTAATTCTTAACTTATGTTTTGGAAATCGTATTTTTTTCGTTTTGTAAAAGCGAAAGTCATGTTTGAAATGAGAATTGAGTTCGACACAAGCAATATGTAAGTACGTAACGGTACCTTTTCATACAGTGTATAAACGTTTGCTTTTTAAAAACGTGGGTAAAGTCTCAAACAACGAAAAAACATTTTATTTACGTGTTACTTTTCAGTTTTACCGTACGTATTCGTACTCGTTCTAAATTTACTCTATACACATTTAAAAAAAAACATTTTTCGGTAGGGTCATGTAATCCCTCGTTCCGTGGTTTTTTGTATTTCGATAAGACCTACTAAATTGTCGCAGTCAGGAAATTATAGAAAATTGTTGTATTTAGCCCCTTAGTCATGACTAGTTTCTGCCTGCGACTTGACTGCGAATGATAAAAATAATGAAAAACAGTGTCACATGAGATATATAATATACTATATGTTTACGTCCGGTATTTTTTAATTTTCATTTTTAGGGGTAAAAAGATAGCCTGTGGATGAGAGGTGAGGCCATCTGTCACCCTAGCAGAAGCAGGCCAAGGTGACAGCGCGACGTGCTACGGCGCAAGCGCGATTTTTTTGCAGCAGAAAAGCGGCCAACTGCAAGCCGTAGGTAGCTGGCCTGAGTTACGTCGGGGTTCCAAGGATTTCCTTTCAAGGGTATCCCGGGGATTTCTGCAAAGTGAAAAAAAGGGGTAAAAAGATAGTATGTGTAAATTTCATCTAAATTTGATTTTCACCTAATTGATTACCAAACATCCAAAACTACATTTTTAAAATACCTTCATCACTATCATCATTATTAACAGAGTTTAATAGTCCACTGCTGGACATGGCCTTTCCTTAGAAGGGAAGTTTTGGCCTGCTATACCACGCTGGCCAGATAGGTTGTTAAAATACCTACATACAGATTATTTTTAACTATTATTCTCACATTTTCATGCGTAGAAGTGCAGATGACATTTAAAATTACCATTTTCGCGGTAAAAGTCAATTTAACGTTAACATTCATGTGGAAAAGAACAGTATTGCGGCAATTTAAACATCAGGTAACATAGCACTGTAATGTTTTCTTGATAAACACACTGTATTATTTTCAGTATTACTGAATTTTATTTAATGAGGTAGGTATTGAGTTGTCAAATTTGATAAACTTTGTATACGTTTCATATGTTGATAAAGGATGAGCCAAATATCGACGCTCTTAAGGGACAAAATCGTAATAGACAAAAGCAAATTTTACAGGTGAAGTAAAAAACTCAATCAGATATATCCAAAATATGCTTTAGTATAAAAACAATATCAAAAGCATTTTTTTTTCAAGTTATTAAAAAAAATTACTGCCTCCTTGGTGTAGCGCTTAGCATATGCGACTATTAATCAAGAAGTCTCGAGTTCGATGCCTGGTTTTTGAGTTTTCATACAGGGAGTTCTTAATAATTTGGGTTTGCCAATGTTTCACGCCCGTGCCTCGGAGATTAAGTTAAACCGTTGGTACTATCATTATTGGGAAGTCAGTGCCCTTAAATATACTGACAACTGGTTTCATCGTTGAATTGAGTTCACCCTCAGGGTTATGGAAGTCCAAAGCCAGTCGCTCCGTGAAAAAACTGATATTTAAGTAAAATCAGATGAACTAGTAACCACCCTGGAGTGATGTTAGGAATGATAAAGGCTAGGAAGGTGTATAATACTGCTTTTTATATTTATGTGTTTATTATTAAGAATATATTACAATTTTATTCTTTTGAAGTAGTTACGTAATATAAACTATTTCCGTCAATAACTATATTCTTCTGCAGTAAAAAGAAATGTAAATGTAATAATTTAAAACATTATTGTTCGTTTAAAAAAATTACATTTCTTTTTAAGTACGGTTCGTTTACCGTTCCACATTTGCCATGCTTTTAAATGTAAAGTGCGTTACCAAAATGAGTAATTCATATTTATGCAAAAGGAAATCGTATAACCTTTTACTAATTAATGAGATATAAGATTAATTTACGATATATTTATGGGTTATAATTGTTACATGATTCGAAGAATAAAAATAAAAATTGTAAATATTAACTATAGTGTTATATATTAATTCATAGACGCCGTAAAAGCAAACAGATTAAAATTACCGTAATAGAATTTTGCGGTTTTTCGGAGGCGTCTGTACATACTTTTTTTTATACAACTCCAAAACTTTTATACTTCTACTTCGCTAATGTCTTCTATGTAAGAAGAGTAAGTACTGATGAATACTTTAAAATGGAGAAAACGAACTTACAAATTTATGTTTCTGAAAAGTGTGTCTAATTTCTTAAATGAAAGTTTTTACACTTCATAATCAAAACGAAACAAAACCTCCATTACCAATTTTGTTTCACTTTAGTCCATGTAAAAACTGCATAAGTTTAAAATTTGTCTGTCAATTTCAGTACAGTTAAAAAATTCTAGAATATTCTTAGAATCGTAGATAGAAAAATCATATCAAATTTTGGGACATCCCTAACGTTATTGTTTCGGTAACAGGATGTGCCAAGTAATAACTTTTGTTCTGAGTTCTGACTCACGTGACCTTCCATTAGGGCTGAGCTCTTCACAGAATTCAGTAGAAGTGGCCACTCACTGACATTGATCTAGAACATAATTAAGTTTAAAAGTGTGATAGTCGATCAGCTCAACTTTTCATTAGAAGTGTTAATGGATTTGCTATTTTATCTGTACTGGCATAAGTACGTATTTCAAGATACATATATTATAAATCAAAAATGTTATAGAAGAATGGCAGATCCTGTACCACCCACCCTAATTACCCTAACTATTTTCATACATTTATCATACTTTTAGATTTTGCTAAGAGACTTTAAATTCTTCTCAAAAAATTGTTACAACTACAATAACAAAACATATTTCTACCTTTTTAAACTTGTCATTTTTAAAACCTACTTAGTTTGAAAACTAGCTGGTGGAGTGTGTAAAATGTCTGTCTGAAATATAAATTACATACTTAACTAAATATTAAATATCTAAATTGACATTAATGAATGAGGTTACTTGTGTATTTAGCAGCAGAGCAACATTTTAATGAAGGATCAAGAAAATCGTAAACAAATGAGTCTGATAGGAAAATTTTTGGAACAACTTGATAGCAATTTATATATTATATACCCGTTATACCGAAACACAATAAAATCACAATTACGTTAAAATAACGTTTAAATCTCTATGTTTGCCAATAATGTATTTTAAATTTGAAATCGAATAGAGGTACATACAGCGGTCTGAGCGAAATCATATTATGTATATTTAAACCAGTTCACCTCAGAAACAGGTTGTTATTAAACAGTAATTTCGTTTCATTTCGTTCTATTCCGATTCTTGATTATGTACCCTGGTGTGTTTATCCCTAATATACTCGTACAAGGCAATACCACCGAAATGAGTATATTCGTAGTTTAATAAAGGCCCAGAATTCCAAATATCTGTGAGGGCTAACAAAAAGAAAGAGCACATACCCTCCTGTCATTGTCTAAATGTAATTAAGAGGACCCTAATGTCGGAGTACCGATGAATTGTTTTGGCTTTCCATTACTTGTAAGGAAATAATAGAGTATTTTGATCTTTGTTTTGTTTTATTGTTTCATCAAAATTGGCGAAATTGAAGTTCTGGTTATTGATAAAATGGAAGTTGTTTATCGAACCTTCACATCAATTATGTCATAAATACCTATGTAAATAGCTCTTTTTTATAGTACAGGACTTAACTAATAAAAATAAATATCTAATAATGATGTTATTGGATATAAACGAGCGCTGTGGGCATGTGACGGGCTGACTATGACCACGACCAGTGCAACCTAGTCGAAACGACTGGCAATTCAAAGGTATGCACTTAATCACCAATCGGGAGCGTATTAATAATCTCAAACATAATTATGTTACAAATAATATAATTAATTATTTCTTCTAACATAATAATCTCAAGTTTTCTAGTTATATATAAATTGTCTTGGCTTATAAGAAGAGTTTAATGTTTTGTAACAACAAGCCATGATCTGCATACATAGTGTGTGTGTGTGAGTGTGTGTGTGTGTGCGTGTGGGTGTGCGTGTGCGTGTACATATGCAGTTGCGTGCGCGCGTGTATGTGTGTGTTTGTGTATGTGTGTGTGTGTTTTTGTGTGTGTGTGTGTGTGTGTGCGCGCGCCTGTGTGTGCATGTCCGTTCGCGTGTGCATATGCAGTTGCACGTGTGTGTGTGTGTGTCAGTGAGTGTGAAACTTAAATACTTAGGGAACTGAGCTGCGTTGGCATTCAACTTTGCGAAACACATTTGATTTTCGAGAATTAATATCTCAACTTACACAACTTTTTATGTATGATGTATGTTCCCTATTTAATCGTTCAACTGGTTCCGGTCGTGTTCACTCTGAATTTCCGTTACAGTAATTGATTTTGTTATTAAGTGAGTGGAAGTGATTGACATTGTGGACGGGTGTGATGTAAATAAAATCAATTTCCACTAGCAAGTAAATCTGAATTTATAAAGTTGATTTGATCTAAAGTCGATATAAGCTCATTTTTTATTAATGAGATAATTGACTTTCGTTACATCAGAATAAGGAGATTGACAATTTTAAATTTTTTAAAAAGAAGTCACATTACAACACATCATAAAACAGTGCATCGGTATGACATTGCTTTTCAAACCTTAGCTAGGTACTCTGTCTAACCTACGGTTTGAAATTGAAAATCTACACCTTCATTCAGTACCATATCGCACACAAACACATCACAAACTGATACTGAGAACTCGCCAGGAAATTTAAAAAAGGTTTCAAATTTACCCTCTTTTTATTTTTTTTAATAAAATCTCATATTTTTCTTCTCAACATAGCTGTGATTGAGAATATCTTGAAGTGCTATTAGAACTTCCTTTGTTTTGAATATGGCTTGTCATGATAAATGCCGTATCACTTCAGTCACTTTTAATCGTCATAAATTTCTTCTTTTTGACCTATAAAAACAAAAGAAAACCTTCATTGGCGAACATGAAATATAGATACATACTGACAGTCGTATCTGAGCTCCTACAATTTATATAAATTCTATCATAAAACATGGATAATAACATCAAGTCGGAGTTCTTTTTCGTTTTAGGCAGGTTATCAATGATGTTCATAGTTTATGACAGACAAGTGATGGAATACGACTATGGCATTATTATTTCAAACAATACATTAGATTACATTCTTTTTTCATTTTAGGCAGGTTATCAATGACGCTCATAGTTTATGACAGACAAGTGATGGAATACGACTATGGCATTATCATTTTAAGCAATACATTAGATTACATTCTTTTTTCATTTTAGGCAAGTTATCAATGACGCTCATAGTTTATGACAGACAAGTGATGCAATACGACTATGGCACTATCATTTCAAACAATACCTTAGATTACATTACGAGTACATTACAATTACTAATAAAGAAATATGGTGATGTCATACAAGATTGGTAGTATTGCAAGTAGGTATATATCGTATTTTGTTTTCTAATTCATCTACATCTGAACTCTAGGGTGTAAAGCTGCCATACTTACACAACTTAATAACAAAATGTGTTTGGGCGATCTACACAACAAACATTTGATTTTTCAGTATTGGAAACATTTCAGTTTTCAGAATACTCTGCAAACATAGATACACTGAATTACGTACTTAGTTCGAAACGTTCGATCATCCAAACAGTTCCTTAGAATTCAATTTGGAAGCTTTTAACACGTAATAGAGTTTGCGCTGCGTTGGCAAAACAACTATATGATACCTATAAGCTATTTGCTAAACGAAACAAGCTTTGGGAAATTTCTGCATAATATTGTATTTTGTTATACCAATAACTGCCTGCGAATTAAACTAAATGTTGCCATAAGTTTAAATGATTTATATTTTTAAAGATAACAAAATTTGTCGTGGAAATCGATGATTAGATTTTGATTTAGCGTATTTTATGCTAGGTGTAAGCCCTCATGTATTATATATGCATGGTAGTGAGAAAGTTGGTTCTTTTGTTTATTAATGAATTCTTTTGGTTGTCCAAATGGAGGCTGGTCGTAAAGGGAATCTGTCAATAATGTATTCAAAACTAGTGTAGTCTAGTGATTAGTGACCCTTATTAACTACTACTAGTCGTACTTACTAAGCCAAAAGACGTGACTTCGATGTCCATCCCGAGCAAATAATTGTATGATAAGCATGATCATGTATTTGTTCTGTGTCTGGGTGATGTTTATCCCTAATATGTGTGTTACAAGCTGTTAAACGACAGCCTGGCTTCCATAGAAATTTCTAATGAGATCTACTCTCGTAGTATATCAGAGAAATAACATTCTAGAATCTAAACGATAAAGTTCCAAATCTATCAATCTTTATAATAATTTAACAATGAGTTTTTAAAATCCTCGCCTTCTTGCATTTTATTCTTAAAAAGTATTTTAATAAAAAAGATAAGTAGAAATAGTAAAATAGTGCCAGCACATCAATATTGAGATGGCGGACCGTCAGAATAAAGTCGTTAATGACGGTGCAGAAGGCAAATAACGACCGGAGCACATTTGGCAATATCCACCATCTACCTGAAATGTTCGCCCCATCTAAAATGTCAAGTGTATGCTTGAAATTTAACCTCACCGCGAGTGCTAATAAAGCGAAGTGCATGCCATCCATGACTGGTTCAATATATGGTACGGAATGTTTGTTGTTGTTAGAACCATCAATGTATATTGTCTAGGGTAAACTTTGTCGTTTTGTATGAAATATTTTGAGAGTTATAATGACGGCCAGATGGCTCTTATCTTTGATCTAGTAAGCGATCGATTAGTAGCTAGGGAATGTTGTCTGCGCCTAATACATGCAACAACTATTTTGGGTTGAATACTGTTCAATTTTTTTTTATGTGTAATATTTCGGAATCTTAAATTGTGACTAGACTATACTGATTTCCATATTATTGATTTAATGTTGTTTAGTCACTGTCCAAACATAATATATAGAATTTAAAGAATATGTTTCAACTTACCTTTGGTTCTCAATATTTATTCGTTTCCTTGACTACAAAATATTGCTATCTCTGAGAATTTAAAATTAAAAAAGTGCTTAACACATTATTGATGTCCTAAAAATAACATCAGCAGACAAAATATTTAGTATGATGATGAATTTCAATTTAGCTCTATGTTCATTATTTGCTTATCAGTGTTGAGAAAATACCCTCAATTGGAATATAAAATGAAAAAAACTTCTCCTTCATGATAAGTTACACAAAAATCTCTTTAAAACACCTTATTTGAGATCTCTGTCAACTCAATACATGATTGGTTAAGATTACAATACTCTTCATATAATATGTGTCAATTCATATAATTGAATGCGTCTGTGTGGACAAAGAATTATTGTGATACGAATAGGATGTCATTCTCCTTTGGGTTCTTATTTCTTAATATTTTTATTTTATACTTGAGTTTCTTAATATGTAAATTCGTAGATAGGAAACTCATTATTTTACACTATGTTTTGTGATATAATCTGAGTTTTAACAGCACTGGTAACAATTTTCTTCTTTTAGTTGATTTATTCTATTTCCAGTTTCAGCGGCAAGTAGATGTCATTGAACACATAAAAATAGAGGACAATCTCCGTAATAGAATTTTATTGGAATCCCTTTGAGACACTTCTGTCAACAAAATACATTTCTTGAATCAGAACCTCACCCGACAAACCCTTTTAGAAAATATCAACATATGTCAAAATTGAAGTCAAATACATTCAAAATGTCTCGAAGTTGCTTTCATTGGGTTGGCAAAAGCAAACTCACCGGTCGTTGGCCCACCGAGCTGTAAAATTGAATTTTTACGCCTACACACTTTTCTTTATTAGAGATGACGTCACCTTAAATCAAAGTTCAGATCATTGGTTTTAACTAGGCATATTGAGATGATTCTGCATCACGACGTTTTCTATAAGACTTATCTATGGCACAATGTAGGAGTATTGATGATAAATAAGGAACTAAAAAATGGATAAGAAACATCTTTGAAATAGTTTGTATATCGTGCCAAATATGAGTTCAATTGGTGCAGAACATTTTATTTTTAAGTTTTTGAAGCGTACACAAACCAACTTAACAGCTTTAAATATTAACAAATATTATACATTTTTACTAATTCACAGAATATTGAAAGTCGACTCGAATTTTTAGCTACAGCGATATTATTAAAGCTATATAAAAATTCATATCTAAGCTGAGCTACTAAAAACTAAACTGAGTATTTTGTCAAACTCTGTTCAATTAAACTTTACTTTGTTTAAGAACTTAAAATTTTAAACCTTTATTAATTTATAAATATTTTCACTAACTTTTGCCGGCTGCTTTACTTACTTTTAAGTAATTGATTTCCTTATCTGTACCCCCTTTTTTTATCTGTGCGGTAAAACCACAGATACCACCTACTGGTGATTAGTCGGACTTGAACTGATCAAAAATCACATGCCATCTCAGGTACTAGTAGCGGGGGAACCACGTATACTCTAGAAAAAAAAGCACTGGAACGCCGACATAACTCGGACCGTCTACTCAAGGCTTGCACTTGACCTCTTCCTGAGCGGACACTCTGTTGTTCCCTTTCTGCTCACAAAAGGGGCGTGCACACCGTGGTGCGCCGCTCTCCTCGGTCTGCTTCTGCTGGGGTGACAGATAGCCTCACCTATCATCCCCAGGCTTACGCTTATGGAGGACAGAGATCGTTCTGCGACCTCTGGCACCTGGGTCGTCTGTGTTACAGGGTTTGTTCCCGGTCATGACGGACCGATACAGTTCTCCTAGTTCAAATACGTTATCTCATAACAAACGAACTCTTATTGGAACTTAAAAAGGATATTTTGTTTTTTTTTCGATTCTCTTGTCTAAATTATCACAACAGAATCTACTACTATAACAATAATAGCTGTGTAAATTAAAATAGAGGAGTGAAAAGTTAAAAACAGAATGCTTGCAGTGAGGTTTCAGCAGAGTCATTCTTCCTCCAGTCCTTTTTTTATAGAAGCCTGCCAAAGTGACTCTATTCTGCCTGATGGAAAGCATGAATAGAATCCAGGAGCGGTGGTCGCCATACTCACTACGAATGAAGATAGTGCAGTATGGCAACCCGCGCTATGACGCCCTAGAATGCTTAACTTCTTTTATGATATGATATGTACTCTTTTCTTACAATAAATCTTCGAATCAAGTTGTGTGATTACTTTGTTACACTTTAATTTTTGTTTAAGTTATGTTTCACTTTGAATGAGAGATATAAATAAATTTTAGTAGCAAACGAAAGTAATATCCTTAGGCACACATTTTTAAATACGTCTCAAGTATTCGTTGAGCTCTGATGAAATTAATTTTAAGTTTACATCAAAAGTTAAGCGTCGTTCTTATTGTATATTTTAAGTTTTATTCAGTTGCAACTTGTATCAATAATTGATTTACATTTTTGCGTTATCGAAATTATTATTCCATGTCACGTGGCAAATTACATAAAAAATATAAATTTTACAAACATAATTTCTATGGATTTATATATAATACACTTGGTTAGTATAGTAATGTTAATAAGAACCAACTCACCCGAAATTAAATATAATAAATATTAAAATAAAAATGATTGACTAAATCAAATCTATAACGGAACTTTTAAATTGGTATCAATACTTGTATGTTGAAGAATTTTAATTATTTGTATTTAAATAATGTTGTAATCGTGTCATAAACCAAAACCTTGTGGTGATTGTAATTCAATTCAATAGTTGAACGTGTACTTAAATGAATCGAATGTCAATTATGGTTTTCTTAGTCCACTGCTGGAAATAGTTGGCTTATTTATTAACGTTAATTAAAGTGAATAACGTACGATAAGTAATTCTTTCGTAATTATTCTGCAATAAATCATCGAAAATGCGTTCATTTTCCCTAAAACGTCACAGAAATCAACGCTTGAGAGTAGCTTTAGTTTATCTCACGTAAATAACGATCACGTCTACCAACCTTTATATTCGTATATAAGATGCCGATATAAACATCGTCCAGTAATAAAAATGGATAAACTTAAACTATCACTAACTTGAGAACGGGTCGGTAAATCTTGTTTTAGGTAACGTTCAGTAATAAAATCTCTGCTTAAAATCAGTTTTAGGATTACCATTCACTACTTAGACATGTTTTAAAATACGGACCTTAATCTCCAAGATTTTTCATCTCTTAGTTTCACAAAATCTCTTGTCTGTCTTCTTTTCGTCATTTAGACGATGGGAAGAGCAAGTAACTATTTTTTACAGTTTTTTTTTAACTTTTAATGTTACTCGAGATTATTTTGAAACAGTTTTTTGTAACCTAGTTTATGTTTCTCAAGCATTTTTTAACTGTGACTTAAGGGGTTAGGGGTAGTCAGAATTTTCAAAAAATCGATTTTTTTTTTGCATTTTCTTAAAGTATAATATTTTTAAAATATTGTGTGAAAATTTGAAGTGAATCCGACAAATTCTTTTCGAGTTATTTAACAATGACCTTTCGGGTGCTACGTGGCATTCGAGAGCAGGTAGCTAGAAACAGCTGCAAGCAACCGACCTTTCGGGTTTCATTGTCACGAATATCTCCCCATTTTAATGTATGTATAATTATATATATATATATATATATAAATCATCATCATCATCATCCAGGAATAGATGACTCAGTGTAAGTTATTAAATAATTCTTATAATTCGACATAAATCCATAGCAAAACTTTAAATGCGTTTTTCTCAAAACTATGTTTTCTGAACTGGTGATCACTGTAACTTAAAAACTGCTTGGTAGATTTCAATAAAATTTATTGTACTTTTGAAAAACATTAAAAACTCGTGCCTGATCTTTCGTCGTTGTGAGGCTATCGGAGTAACATCTCTGTGGGTCACTCAAGAGGATAGAATATACAAAAACAAATTACAGGTTGTATGTAAAATTTTCAACTGACTTGAAAAAGATTTACAAAAAGGAAATTTTTTGCACAACGAATAACTGTACAAGACTTTCGAATGCATAAAATGTTGTGCAAATGAATAAATTAAAGCATGTTGCTTTGCTTGCATCAATGCAACATGTATACATCTAAAAGTTCTAATTTAATGTGTGCCTAGCATCAACGACTGAGAGTACATTTGAAAATGGTTGTGAACAACTGTTTACGTTGAAACTGGCACAATACGCAACACAGCACACAACCAAGATAACCTATTATACAATAATTAATCTACAACGAAATGTAAACTTATCATAGAAACAGATTTCTAGGTCATTTTATCATAATAAGTAGACAAGTGTCTCATGTAAAAACAAATTAGATCGTAAAAGAGGGTAGGAGTAAGAATTAAATGGTCTTGTAAGCCCTGAGCCCGGTTGACATCAATAGGACTGTCCCCTATTATGTAAGTGAGACTTTAATTATACTCGTAACTGTCAAAATATGGACGAGCAATAAGCTTCTGCATACCTCTTTAACTAACTTTAAACTGGGCGATTTTATTTACTAAACAGGGTAAACTTAACAAATAAACTAGAAAAGTATTTCTTACACGTACACTGTGATATGCATGTCTTTTAATGTTTACAAAACGAAAAAACCTTTCGGAGGATTGTAAACCATTTACCGTTGGCATAGGGTATGAATATTTCAAGTCTGGACCCACCTTCCACTGCGATGGCGGTAAAGTAATTTTGTTGGGTTCTTTGTTGACTCAGTATATTTTACGTAAGTAACGTTTGCAATATTGAATGGGATATGTACGGAGCTTCGCTCAAAAGGGTGGATACCTCACAGAAATTTTGTATACTATACTCACATCATTAGAGTTAAGCAACATGAAAAAGACAAAAGTACGTAAAGAGAAATCAGTCAAAAACACTCTCGAGTTGATTTTCAACACGATTTTATTATAATAGTTTCACTTATATCTTCGTTTTTTATTGTAAACAGTTTTTAAAAGCGTGTTTTTTTTTAATGTATTTGTTATTTAATGTGTTAAGAGGAAAATAAGCAGGCGGTGACTACAACCGTTATATACTACCTACCTACTACCTGCAGCTCAAGAGACATAGATGTGGTCCTTTCAGGTCTTTCAGTCAAAAGAATGATTGCTCGATTTGACTTCAGTAACATTACTCATTCAGCAAAAGGTAACGATAAAATTGCTAAACAAAACTACTAAGACTAAAATTTTCTATTTAGGTTTTTCTCGATTTTAGAGAAAAAAGTTTAACCAACTTTCGTCTGGCGTGGAAACTGGGTTATTGGAACAAAGTGATATTTAGTGTAAAATCCTAAGATAAACACTTGTATTTACATGATGAATTCACAGGTACCACTTAACTCAAATAAAAATAAATGGATATATAGGCAGACATATCATTCCTCCTCACGTTTCATATAAAATGAAATGCATACATTAAAAGTAATTTTATTTCTCCCAAAGTACCCGAAATTTCCCGAAAGTTCCTGTAGGCGTTCAGGTGTAATTTATCAGCTAATCCTTTTCCTGTAAGTAGGTACTTATTCGTATCTCAATTGTGAGCAAGCTGGGAAGTTGTGCAGTTAATTCTTGGATCAGTTACTTTCTGGCTGTTTGCCAGGTTTGGGAATCATACCTTAAGCTTTTATACTAATCAGTTCTATATTCGACCAACTGTCGAATATTAAAGGGTTGAACTTTGAATTTATCTTCCTGATTTATGATACATGTATTTTACTTTGTTGATAACAGATATATGAAAAATTGACTGGAACTGATTAATAGTTAAAAGAGAGCAAAGAAGAGAAGGAATGAAACGAGATTATTCTCTTTGTAGGCTAAGGAACTTTTTGGGATTAAATATTTGTATAGGTCTTCAAACTTTATGTTTATCATGAAAATATATTATAAAAAGGCGATAATTTATGTGCCTCCTCACTTTTAAACTTCCGTAGACATTACTTTCAAATTATATGTTACATATACAATGATGTAAATATAATTTTCTATAAAAATTACAAACATTAAATAAAGTTATTTAATCTTTTAATCTTTTATTTTATTATTTTATATAATAATACGATTGTTGAAAAAGGAATGTTAAATAATTTTGTTAGCAATTCTCATCTATTAAATGAGACTTAAATATAATGATGAAATGAAACGTGTCAGCGTAAGCAACAAATTGCGTTGTATTGAAACTAATATCATATGTTGAGATAAAACACAAAATAAATGTTGCTTTGATCGAGGCATAAGATATAGCTGTCTGTTGGAAATCGTTGCTTTTTCATAATGGCATGACGAGATATAATAAGGCTTACTTAAAAATGTGATTTAGTAGCAATAACATTGGTTTGAAGATCAACTACTTTTTTACTCAAGAAGGCTTGACGTCGTAAAAGGTGATATGTGTATGGTCTCACTACAAGAGGTGCCGAAGACCAGGCAAAGTGGAGAAGAAGGGATAGAAAAGGACTTCGGACTTCAGGCTCCAAAATGTAATCTTTGAAAACAACAGCGCGAAGGTGATGATGATTATCAGCTCTTTTTCTATTATATTTGAATTCTTTTTTTAAAAAGTTTACTCATATTAAAAGGGGTTCCCCTACATTTCAAAGTACATTTAATAGTAACATGAAAACTGTAAGAAAACATTCTGTCTGTAAAGTAAAATGCTAGAGCATTGAGCTGTTAATTGCTATTGGTGTCCATAATGTGACCGATTAAGAATACGTAGTGTTACCACCTCTATTCATCCCATGGGTGTCGTAAGGGGCGACTAAGGGAACAAAGTATTTGGGCAAATATCCACTTCAAGGAGAAGGAAAACTTAAAAATACCCTATTCCGGCTCATTTTGCCAGCGTCGTGTAATACACCAATATCTCCTTGCCAAAGAGAGGCCTATGTTCAACTGTAGACTGTTAAAGACTGTTGATGATGATTGATGAATTCCTGTTTATGATGACGAAAGTGAAATGAATATAATTTGTTTAAAGGACGATTTCATGCAAAGAACAGCCTTTATTCCTTTATTTAATACAATATTAAGAAAAACTTTGTGGTTTGACTTTTTACGTATAATATGGCTTAACTATGACCTTTATATTGCTAATAATTCCATTGAAAAAAATCCCACAGTTTTTTGACCGAGAATATATATTACAACATAAAATTACATTAAACTTCCAAAATATATTTTCGTACTTATAAAGCATTTTGGTGTAAGAAAATTAGCTCGTGTACCGGAACAAATGAGTTTAAACTAGAACAAACTGGATATAATCACATGGACGGTGACATTTACAACAAATAAGGAAAATTACTTCTGTATTAATTTAGTTAAAGAACTTAATTAAGTTTTAATTTTATAACTCAATTGTTAGTTAAAAAGCATGTGTTTATAGCAGTACCATAATATTTAAAGTACCTGAAAATCGAACTTTGCTCGGCATTATTGTATGATAGTCGATTCGTAACTTACCAACTTCTTTTGTTCCCATTTCTAATTTTGTCACATAGATAAGTGTCAAAATGGGCCTATTAGATAAATATTTCATTGCTTGGATAAAACAATCTAAATTCTAAAAATGGAACCTAGCTAGGTCGATTTAACACCCCCGAAGCTCCCATACTAAACTTCATAAAAATCATTGGAACCATTTCCGAAATACAGATTATATACTCGTATATATACAAGAATTGCTCGTTTAAAGATATTTGATTAAGTAACAAATACTTTTTCAAATGAAAGTATTTAATTCTATTCTGCTCCATTTGCTTAAGCTGAATGTTTTTCGCAGACGAGTATCGACTATCAACATCTTGGAAACCTGTCATCAGCGGGTGCAATCACCACCATAGGGACGTAATGCGTAATAACGTAATGACGTATGCAGATATTTAAGTATAGTGTGTACTTGACAGTACAAACAAATCAACAAAATCTACAAATCAACGCGACCAAATGCGGTCGCACCTTGCATTCGAAACGTTCGAAACGGCGGGAAATGGAAGGTATTTTATCACAAAGAAGTCCTACTGTACAAAAAAACCATTTGTATAATTCAATCTAACCTTACTTGGATGGTTTACTGATTATGGGCGTGACGTTTTTTTTTTCACGACAAAGCACTGAGTTACTCCAAACAATAGTGGACGTAGAAAATATCTTTTTTTATTATTTATTAATTTGATAAAGAAAAACAGTATACAATGAAAACATGAAACACCCAGAAAACTCATATTGGTTAAACTTGGGCGCGAATGTAACATTCCTCATTCTGCTCTGTTTTGTTTAATGTATCCACATGCACTATGTAAGCAGGTAATTGTTGAAAACTATTACACCCACTAGACGAATCACGGACTGGAGGCGCCTCGGGACAAAACTCGAGGCAACCTCGTCCGTGCATCTAGATAGGATACCCGACCACATAATTAGTCAAGAGGACACCACGATGGCGATCGACTCCCTCACAGCTCACGTGCAATCGTTAATTAACGAATGCACTCGGGAGGCACCGGCGACGAACGATCGCCGCTGGGACCTACCCGATGACGTACGTGAGCTGCTGAGGCGGAAGAACGCCGCCGTACGAGCCTACGACAGATATCCATGCGAAGCCAACAGGATCAGGTTACGACGCTTAGAAAGAGCGGTCAAGTCGCGCATCGATCAAATGCGCCAAGACAGGTGGGATAGGACACTACAAGACCTCGAACCTACCCACCTTGCCTTCTGGCAATTATCCCGCTCGCTTAAGAGAGATACCGTCACCTGTATGCCTCCTCTAAGCAGACCTAACCTTCCACCGGCCTTCGACGATATCGAAAAGGCAGAGTGCCTGGCCGAGAGTCTAGAGAATCAGTGCACGCCCAGCGTAATACACTGCGACTCGGACCAAATAGCCGAAGTTGATTCGGAAGTAGAGCGCATAATAACCTCACTTCCTACATCAACACTAGCCTCAACATCAACGCCGACGGGGACGACAGACGAACAAGACCTTGACACGGTCACCCCCGAAGAAGTCGAAACGATCGTCAAGGGCCTACACGCTCGCAAGGCGCCCGGTTCGGACAGTATCACAAACAGGGTTATAAAACTCTTTCCGGAGAGGCTACTGGTCCTGCTGACGTTCATTTTCAACGCAGCGCTCAAGAACAACATCTTTCCACAACAATGGAAAGAAGCCGTTGTTATTGGGATACCCAAACCTGGCAAACCAAAGTCCGAACCGACCAGTTATAGACCGATCAGTCTGCTTAAAGGATTAGGCAAGCTATACGAGCGTCAAATCTACAATAGGCTGAAAGCGTATGCCGATGCTAATCTTCTCGTCCCCCACGAGCAATTCGGTTTCCGAACCGAACACTCGTGCGTCCACCAAGTCCACCGCATCGTTAAATACACCAGCGATCGGCTTCAACGCAACCTGTTCACAGGAATCCTCTTCTTCGACGTAGCGAAAGCTTTCGACAAAGTGTGGCACAACGGCTTATTATTTAAGCTGTCCACCATGGGAGTGCCACACGGACTCGTGCTCATCATACGAGACTACTTGTCGAATCGAAGCTTCCGCTACCGAGTAGAAGGGTCACTGTCCACCACTCACCCCATTCAAGCCGGTGTCCCACAAGGGTCCGTGCTCTCCCCCCTACTCTTCACGCTGTATACTAGCGACATTCCGAAGCATCGGTATGTGCAGACGGCACTATTCGCAGACGACACGGCTATCTACTGCTCAGGAATGAATCCCTCGACAGTAGCCAAAAAACTCCAGACCGCAGCCAACGCACTGGGCGTTTGGTTCCGGAAATGGAGGATAGAGGTCAACCCCGAGAAAAGCCAGGCGGTGCTGTTTCACAGAAGACAGCTAAGCTTGTATCCTTTGGAGAAGACCCCTCAGATTAGGATGTTCGGCAAGTCTATCCCTTGGGCTAGGCAGGCCAAATACCTAGGCATAACCCTTGACGACCGTCTATCCTTCGGGCCCCACATCAAGGCATCAAGGCAGTCCGCAGCCGGGCTGCCTTCGTGCTAGGACGTCTACACTGTTTAATTAACGTGCGTTCGAAATTAAACTTAAAAAACAAAGTTAGATTGTACACGGCATGCATACGTCCTATAATGACGTACGGCAGCGTAGTATTCGCACACGTTAGGCCACACAGGATCCATAGGCTTCAAACACTACAGAATAGGTTCATGCGCAAAGCTACGGGAGCACCGTGGTATGTACGCAACGTCGATCTTCACATCGACCTCAGATTGCCGACCATCAAGCAATTCATTAAACAGTGCTCCCTTAGCTACTTTGACTCTGCTCCGACTCACCCCAACCCTCTAGTGGTTGCGGCCGTAAACTACACACCGAGCAAAATTTCTAAAATACGTCGACCCAAACACGCGTTAGGGGAGCTAGACGACGACATTACACGCGCTCAACGCAGAGCGAAGACACTAATTACGAACCGTCCGCGTTTTCGTCCCCGCCGGCGGGGGCGGAACACGCGCCGCGTAAACCGTCAACAAAACATGGGAGTAGGCCGCCCCAGTGTTTCAGCAACACCCCAAGCCGAGGTTCGTACCCCGCAGGGGGTGCCCTTGGGCAATGTTGCTTAACAAATGGCCGGTTGAGAGCCCTCAGCGCTCACCGTAACTAAACCGGGTAAAGTTGTAGAGGCCATCTGAGGCCAACAGCTAAAAATCATTCAAAAAAAAAAAAAAAAAAAACTATTACAATTGCACTACAAGACATAATACGTGCAGGGCAGGTAGGCGTATAAACATTTCTGGCGTTCGACCGAGTGTTGTTGTTTACGTTTGGTAAACATTTTATTTGTCTTCCTACTATTCTGAGTTCCTTTAGTATGTACAGGTGACTGGTTACGAAGTCATTTATTATTTATTTTTTGTTTTATTTTTGTTTTAATATTTTTTGTTTGTTTTTTTTTCTTTTCTTTGCTATACGTTAGTCATATAATACGAGTAGGTAGGTTACATATAAATATTATGTGTTTAATTTTAAATTTATAATGTTATATATATATATCATTATGTATATATGTAATATATACATATATATATATATATATACATACACACATACATATATGTATATAGGCTCGTGTTAGATTACTGTTTGCTAAAGTTTAGGTAGGTATGAATATGTTTTTGACTATTCGTTTCAAGTTGAATACATTTCTTTGAGTACATCTCATGAACGGGTATTACTTTACAAAAGCGAAAATTTTTTTCATCTTCATAATTAAATTGTATATGAACATTCTAAGGCACTATAGATTTTAATAAACGAACTTGTAAGGAATATATGTATTTTATGTAGATATGACTGAAATATGCGTCCATAACTACTAAGCCCAAATAGTACATATAATACTCTCCGCTAGGGCTTTATACATACCTAGTAAAATATCGAAACATATTTTAGTATACAGAGTTTTGCCAAAATAGTGCGTAGTATGTCACACACAGTTTCAATATGTGCTGCCCAATTGAATCTATTGTCTATTGTTACTCCTATGTATATATGCGATTTGAGAAACCTTCTGAATGAATTCGCAGTTACATTAAATTTTTCTACCATGCAGACAGTCGTGATTATGCGCAACTAATTGAATATCAACACCACTATTCACTCGATTATATGCTGATTACACGTGAAACAGTTTTGTTTTCTGTGTATTGATTGTTTTCATTCTACGTCGTGAGACCACTTTGTTAGAAGCGTGAAATCGGTTTCTAGTCGATCCAATACCACTACTATGTAAGTATATCACGCTCAGCCGAGATGAGACAAGTATTGTCGGCATACTGATAAACGACACAGTTTTTTATGATGTTGTTCATGATCATTTACATAAGCAAGATAGTGCAGAGGGCCTAGTACAAATCCTTGTGCTATTCCTGTCACAACTATAACCTAGTCACTCATTTCTTTATCTATCTTTACGTGGTAGGATCGATTTTTTAAATAGTCTGCACACCTAGCTAGAGAGGGACTGCGTATGCCACTGCATTCTAATTTTTGTAACAGTGTGTCATGCCTCAGTGTGTCGAATGCTTTACTGTAATCTATAAATACCATAAGAACATGTTTTTCTTTTCATCAAGTCTACTGTTTACATAATCTGTAAAACTTGAGAGTAATTGTGTTGTATTTTTTTAAACTGGAAACTATACCAGTTTTCTGATATTATTTGATGTTGTCTATAAAAGTTATGGATTTCATTACAAATGTATTTTTCTACTATTTTCTACTATATTCTAAAATAGTAATAGTCCTATAGTTGCTGTATTCATTATGTGGTCCTTTTTATAGATTGGTCTTACTATTTCCACTTTAAGTTCGTTTGGGTACGTGCTTTTGTTTAGACTTTCTATAATTAATTTTGTAGTTGCATGGGATAGTTTGCCTGATATTGTTTTGGTACCTATTGGTTTAATTCTGTCTATTCCAGGTGATTTATTGATTTTAACGTTTTTAATGATTTTAACAATGTTGAATACCTCTATAAGTTATAATTTCCTTTTTATAAAATTGGTTTCTATCTTTCTACAGTTTTGTTATATTTATTATGTAGGTTCGTATATTTTAATTTCAGTACCTTATTTATTGGGTCTTTTTTAAATCTATTAGCCTTTTATCTTTCAATTTACACATTTTAATTATCTTATTATTTTGTATTTTGTATTCCTATGAGATGAGCTTTGTTTTATGAGATATTTAGATTTTTCGTAACAGTTTTCTATATAAGGTTTTTGGGCAGGTGAGATTCTCTTTGTTATTTCATACGATACTATTTAGCTCTCTCTCAAGCACAGACTTGTCATACCGGAGCAAATAATTACAATCAACCTTTATACGTGCAGTACACGACAACGATGCAACAGTGTCGCATTGGTCCGCTAGTACTGTACTGAGCGCCGCACAATACTTATCCTGAACGCAGGATCTTATAAATATGTGACCGATACAAGACTTTGTCAAGATATCTTTTTTAAGTTCAATTCTTGTAAATTCTTTGATTCCACACACAAGACCGTGTTACAGTTGTACTGAGGTATTTTTAGACTTAAGATCTATATTTAGGTATATCTTCAATAATCTCTGAACGATGTTCCTGAGAATGTTACCTAATTCTATTAGGACTCTATTCTTACTCTGTGGTGTAAACTCGTGATTTTTGTATACAAGAACTATTATACCACCGCCTTTCCGATTGTTGTGCAGTTCTGTATGCATGTTTTAATTAGATAAGTGATACAAACAGGTTATACGTTCAGATATACTCATACCTACTTCGGTCAGTACAAAAACGTCTGTATTCTTGTTTGAATTAATCAGTAATAACTCGAGTTTAGAGAAAATTTTAATTATTGAGCGAATGTTGTCATGAAGACAAGCTAGGTACGCTGATTTGTTACACGGGTTAGGTGGGTGTTCAAAATAACATGAGATGGTTGGGCAATTGTATAGTTCGGTAATGTTATCTTGAATATCATCCATGTTAAAAACTAATACGCAAAGAAAAAGAAAATTACGATTGAGTGATGTTTTTAATCTTTCAGACCCTAGTACTACGACTTTCGCAAATAATCTCTTTTTACAAATCATGGATAGTATTCCAATAGCATATTAATATGTCCATAGGCTTAAAAATCTTTGAATCATATTATTAAATATTTGAGAAAAGTCTCTATATCTTAGCATATGTCAAATTCGAAGCAAAGAAACTCCGATTCGCATTTACATTTATAACCGTAAATTTATTCAGTAAGCATACCGTATCAACTTGATAGCATATTTCTACCATTTCTAGATTTACGAAACTTAACAAGACAACCTGTTTCATCGTATTCAATTATTTTAAGTATTATCCGCCGTAGAGAGGTTACGGCGTAGGCGTTATCATCGTTGCAGCTACAGTCGTAGGTGTTATTGCCAAGTTCTACAAGATATTCGTTTAAAAGACTCATTTAGATACTCGCTGAGTACAGATGCTTAGTCCTGTAAATATTTATGTAAACAACTTATTCGGATGTGTTCGATACTCGCAACGATTCTCTAACATTCTACACAGCGTTTCGGTTATTCGGCACAATTCAAAGGATCATTCGTTCGTATCCGTGTACGGTGTTTATATATTCGTCGATGTTCAGTCGATATGATATGTCGACTTTATTACAAAGGGTTATTCGATAGCTTTATTTTTATGAGTTCGACGTTGAAGAATACTTTTAAGTTTGTAGAAGACGCTCTTTGCCCTTTTATATCTCCCAGCGATCATTAATACTGAGTAGTAGCTCTGTAGTGGGCGAATTGTGTTCACTATCCATTACGACTATTTTATGATGCACTTTCGAATCACCAAAAAAAAAAAATTCTAAAGTTGTGGGTCTCGCAATAGTGCAGGTCTTTAACGTTTAAGATTTTTTTATAATGTCAGTAGGGTTAGAAAACCCTCATCTCACGTTGAGTGAGATGAGGATTATTTAACCCGCTCACACCTACAACTTAAAAGGCTCAAGGGTTCTGCTAAGCTCTCTCAGTTGGTTAAATCTAACAAAGAGTTACTTAACACCCATTTCTTGCAAGATCGTGGTAACACTCTGATCGGGCCAAATCACAATATTGCATTTTTTAAAAAAATACTTATAACAGTTCACAGTAATTTAGAGAGATATCATTAGATTGACTATTGAGTGCACAAGTTTCTGTTTTCATTTCGAGTTAAAATTTGTGACTTTTACAATAACAATCTATTATCTCTATAGTTTATATTTATCTTTTTGAATCTACTATATTCAAGTTTAACATTTGTGATCCGATTTTAATTGATAGGTCTTTTGAGAGACATGAAAATCCGAAACTCCGTTAATTGGACATATTGCGTGACGTTATGGGACTATCGGTAATATAAGTTATGAGATGTTAACCGGATTGAGTTACTGAAGATTCCGGTAGTATAGGCGAGGCGTTGAGTGCTTGTTCAAAGTGACAGTGCGTTTTATCGGTACGGATTTTGATTAATTACTTTGCTCCAGATTTGCTTAATATTTTAGAATATAGACCTTTGATAAATTGTCTTATTGTATTGAATGTATTACGTTGCTTCATTATGTATTATCGATGTTTTAAGTAATTCGTACGTCGACCTCCCAAGGCTTTCTACAAAAACTTAACTACCTTTTTTAAAAAAGTAGTATAATATTTATCTTTTTATATTGTTCTTTTTCTTTTGTTCGTCTGCAATAAATAATTAAAGGTCTCTATATAATCTATTTCATGGCAATATTTTTGTTCCAACTTTTTTGCAATAGTAATATTTAATAAACATCATGTATATTACTGAAATAATAATATCCAAGTTTAAAGCATGATTAATAAAACATGTAGAGACATATTTTGAGTCACTTTATTAAAATTAATTTAATTTTCAACTATTTAATCAGTAAGTTATTAATTTAAAGTCAAGAGACAAAATACTAACCTAATGAGCTACTGACACTTTAGCTTAATCAACGTCTAAATTAACTGATTCAATTAACCAATTGACTTCTTCATTAGGCATCAGATTGTCTAGGTAACATTAGAATATTGAATTAGCTGATATATTATAATAGGTAACTAGTAACTCTTTTATGTTATTAAGCGATTTTAATAAAAGATGTTTCAAGAAAAAAATATCACTTATGTAACGAAATAATTACACAACTGATGTTTTTTCTTAAAAAAAAACAACCAAAATGAAGTATTTTTTCATTAAAAATAAATAAATAATTACCAAAGCGTTTACGAAAATCTGTGGCAACAAACTGACGATTTGATTTGATTTGAGAATCTCCACTTTGTCAAAAACCGTTTGAAAATTCAAGAAATGTAGATTAATGCTACCATGATATACAGATGGGTTAAGAATTCGTTATCATTTAGTCTAACATCCCATGCAAACAAATGCCGTGCCCGGCGCGGAGAGGGGTCTGACCACTAACTTGTTTCTCAGCAATTTTATCGTAATGGATTACTTCTCGGGGCCGCAGCGCGCTTACTCTGTGAAACAAGCTTATTTAAACAACAGTTTGCTTATTACTGTAAGATGCTTATATCGCGTTGAATACGATTTACACAACTTAAATCAGTGTTCGACTGCTCCTTTAATAAAGAAATGGGTGAAAAAGTTCGAAGAAACGGGATCTATGCTGAATGTGAAGCAAGCTGTAGGCCCATGGACTTATCAGACCGAAGAGAACATGTAGCAAGTTTCTACCTCTGTTCGACATAATCCAGATTTATTGACGTGCAAACTTTCGCTTGAATTACACAGTATTAAAATTACATCCATATAAGATCCAGATAGTGCAGGAACTAAAACCTAATAATTTAAATTTGCGCAAGTCGTTTGTAAACAATGTTACAACGATTCATTAATTTGGCAACATCTTATTATCTGATGAAGCCCATTTTCATCTCAAAGAATATGTAAAGAAACAATTGCAGGTATTGGTGCAGCGAAAATCCCAAAGCTGAACACGAAAGGCCACTCACACGGACCCTACTTTTTCGAAGATTCTCACGGCCGTTCAGTTACTGTTAATTCTGCAGAATATGTGAAAATGTTGCGGGAGTTTTTGGGACCGATGCTACTGGAATTTACTGGCTACAACCGTAATACATGATTTCAACAAGATGGAGCCACTTGTCATACATCCAATGAGCCCCTGCCGGTGGTCAGACATGTTTCCGGAATAGCTGATTTCCAGGCGAGGCGACATTCCAAGGCCAACTAGAAGTCCAGATCTATCCCCAACAGACTTCTTTTTACGGGGTTATTTAAAGAATCGTGTCTACATCAATAAAGCAAATAAACAACGTCAACTAAAAAAAAAATCAGCGAAGAGATGTCGGTGATCTCGCGGTCTCTTTGCCGACAAGTGTTTAAAAAATTCGGTGCTCGCTTAGAAGAGTGCAAACGTCGTCTAATTAGCTTTCTTGTAAATAATAGATTTTTATTATATTTCGAATAGTTTACTTATATGATATTTTCAAATGTGAAATACGAGTAATTCGTGGCCCACAATGTTTATTCGTTAAAGTAGGTAATATCTTTTTGAGTTAAATATGTTTAAAGTTATATAACGCAGTAAAATGCTACGGTACTGAAAGTAGTCTTAAAAACTTAACACTGGTGTTATTTCGATAATATTTGTAAAGCAAAAGATTACCACTATTTATACAAACGTGCATTTCTGATAAAATGTGTCAGGTCGAAAAACAATGCACATTGTGCAATGGTTTATTATTTAACAACACTAATGATAATTTTATTCAAAAAACTAACTATTCTTAACCGTTTCTCTCGTGTCACCATGTCTTATGTGGTATTTCTAACTTTGAATAGGATGAAGTTTCTTGATCCTTTAGTTTATCCCCTTAGGGTAGTGTAAACTTCTTTCTTAGAGGGTGTTTACAACTTGAAAAACATCAACTGCCAAGTGCCAAAGGTTTGGGCTCTGCGTTGACCAACCAGCCTGTCAGTCAGGACAAGTATTTTTATATTTACCCATAGATTAGATCATAAAAAAGATTCTGAACACCAATAGAAGAGATTATTTTTCCTACCAATATTTTTTATTAAGAGATCCTCCGTCTTCCTTATAACGGGAATATTTACACAAGTGATTTCCAATTTTTAAAAACAAACGAAAATATTTTATTGTTTTCAATTTATCAACTGACAGGTGACAGATCAAATGAAATACGAGACAAACAAGAGAGCTATCAACTTCCATTTTCTTATGTCCTTGCTTTGATATTTTGTTATTTTCTGATAATGGCTTTTTTGAAGTCTACATTTTCATTAATATCTAACTTTTTGTTCTGTTAATTTATAATATTCAATAAATTTTCATTGGTTTGAAAACTGAGACATTGTTGTAAGTGCAGAAAGAAAGGTATAATTTATTTTTTACAAAGAATTGCATCCCACGAATAAGGATTTTAAAATTTTTAGAATTTTTTTAACTTCAAGAGGCTGCCAGTATTATTATTCTCAACATGGCGGAAAAAATGCATAGAATCCAATACTCGTGGTCACCATACTCATTACAAAAGCCGACATTGCAGTATGGTGACCTACATTGTGTCGTCTAGTGAGATGCTTTTTCACGCTCCGCTTGGGGACGTAAAAGGCATGACAGTCATTGTGGCAGTGTCAAGCTCACTCACTTACCACGGTAACTCTCACCCCTGCATCTAGACTTCTGGTCTCGCACTCAATAATGAAACATGACAGCACGGATGCTGTCGTTTTAGATTGGTGAGAGGGTAGTACTGCCCCAGTCGAGCCGGCCCGTTCGTGCTGAAAGCAGCGCGGCTCTATTATCTTATAATTAATTTGGATACTGTCACATTAAGTAAGAGAAGTCGTTACAATTTTTCAAGACACTTAAGCTGACATATTCAGAACAATTTACCAGTGAAATTTATACCTAATCGTCAAAAATATAATATGAGATCCAAAGTTTAGTAATTAAATTGAATAATGAAGGAAAGTAAACTTAAATATGTATGTGGTCACATATAAGTTTATTTGTGTGTTACCGTGTGTATACACATATTTATGTTAGCTTAGTACACTTGTGTTATTTCTCTCGCATGTGTTATTTGAGGGTAACATGTAACATGGTTCGCTGAATCAATGTATTAAACGATAACACCTAACTGACGTAGGAGCTGAACAAACTGAATAGACAATGAGTATAATTATTTAACTGTCCGGGACAAAAGCATTAACAGAGATATTCGTAAATTAGAAGGTTTTAAATATGTGTGTTATAATGAAAATATAACGATAGTTTCGGATGTGACAGAACATTTTCTAGTATTTAAATACAGATAGTGCTAAAATATCTTAGTGAATGTATTAGATTTTTTTTTTGTGTTTGTGTTTGTTGTTAACACTTACGTATCGTATTGTGCTATCTTAATATGTAGTCCTTCTTTTAAACCGTTACCATTTACCTTTTTTAAGTTTCACTTCATAGAAAACCCATTTAAAATCTGTCTAAAACTTGTACTTACCTAACCCAATTGCTGTCACAAGAGAATAGCCGAAGTCAAATAACACAACACAATTATTTAGAGGTATTTATGCTAAAAATCATGGGCTGCTATGCGTATTTACGTATTTCACTAGGATCTGAGGTGTTAATTAGTCTGAGAATAAATTGGTATTACTAAGGATGTTATTTATAGTAAACGAGAGTTTCAGCTACCTGTCGAACGCTGCACTCGATGAGTTTCAAATTATCGCTAACGAACTTACCGTCTTAGTTTACAACTTGAGGAAGTGAAGTGGAAAACATAGGGCTTGTTCAAATAGAACAAATTATGTGTCATTATTTATATAGTAGTTTTGAGAAACAATAAGCCAAAACAAACGATTGTAGCATACCTTGAATACAGCAGGTAGTATTCTAGTTAACTCTAAACGTGATACTTTTTCAAAAAAAGTATAAAAACTTTATTTTATGATAGCTCTTTTCACTTCCTTGAAAAATATTGAAACTTGAAAAAACTTTGGTTTTTTTTACTTTTTTTGTGTCCTTTTTAGATTTTTGTTAATGAAGGAATTGACCAACTCTGTCATGCTACTCTACGTAGTACGCTTATTTATGAAAAGCGTTACATTTTAATTTATATAAATTATTATGTCTTCCAGGTAAAAGATAACATTAGACAACATTACTTTATTCATAAATAATATTCCATTACGCCACCCACCCAGTCACGCTATATTGTCCTAACCTACTCATGTTGTAAATGCAAAAGTTTGTAAGGATAGATGTATGGATATTTGTTACTTTTCACGTTAAACTACTGAGCGGATTTAAAAGAAACTTTACAGTAATATAGCTTGTATTTCAGAATGACATATAAGTTACAATTTATTTACATATTGCGTAATCTGGCAACATATTTTTCATTTCATTTCAAACAATCTGACATGTGCTGCCTTAACCGTTGGAGTAACATGATATACCGCATTCTAAATAAAAGTCCGCGACAGCTATTAAAATTTATATATTTGTTGCTTTGGGTATTTAATGCAAATAAACTTTATCTTAAACACTAAGTAATGTGGATGAAAAATTTTAAATTTAAAAGTTAAAGTCGATAAGATAGAGCTGTATGAAGCGCCATTAAACTTATTATGATGGACAGTGACGTGGGGGTTACGGTTTAACCGCTGCATTGATTTTGATACATTTTTGTCATGGAGATACTTTGATTCTTGAGGAAGAGCTAAGGTTACTATTTATCGCGACAACTGTGATACACACGGGTGGATAAATAAACTCTTAGTAAAGTAGACGCAGGATAACATCGCTGTAAAAAGAAAGAGAACTTGAACAATCCTATAAAAATCCATCTGGCCAGCCAGTTATAGTACGCGACAACCTCCTTTCAAAGAAGATGCTTATGGACTGTTAAAAGCTGTTGAGAGAATAAAATATAATATTGTACGAAACTTTGAATATTGCGGCGTTTGGTAAGTTTAGAATATGTACATAAAGCCGTATTTAGTCTGTTGAATAAATGGATCAGATCAATACTTATGAAAAACTTACATGTGACAGAATATTTTGTGGTTCTAGCCACTTTCATTCCAACTTACCAGTTTTCTAGGAGCTGTGAGCTGCTAACCCTTTGAGATTTTAAATGGTCAAATTATTTAGTAATTACCAAAATGAATGTATCAAGATAATGTAGTAAACGTTAACATCACAACAGTGCAGTAGAAACTTATCTTAATGCTTAAGTAAACTGGTTTGCAAGCGCTTTACTCTGTAATTGCATGCTCCGACATACAACACGTCATTAACAGAAGCTAAACTCATATATATGTTATGTTTAACGATTTAACGATAAAAGACTAAGCCTAGGTAAATTAAAATTATTTAATTAGGTAAATTCATAGTTATACATTTTATGAGTTTACGAGTTGTATGAGGGCAGCATAGGACAAGTTGTCGTGTAGAGCCTTGGGGAGGTCGATGTCCTGCTGTGGATGTCTTTCGGCTGAAATGATTATGATGAAGTAAAATAAATAATGAAAAACAGAAGGCCCTTTATATTTGTGGTAGGATAATCAACTTTTAAAGAGCGTTACTGATTTCGTAATTATATTTTTTATTTTTTAATTGCCACTGTTTCATGTAGGTATAATATTTCTTTCCGTAAATAATACCAAATGCGTACCAGCCATGTTCATAATTGAAGTTATTTTAAAGTTACAAATATAATAAAACTACAACCATGTTGAGAACTGCTTTGCTTTTTCGATTTTGGTTAAAATGGCTGCGTTAGCATATAAAATAATACTTTATTTTCGACTGCCTTGTTAGTGTGTTTATGAGTTTTTTACGTTTCCATAACTTACTATCCTGTATTTACGTAATTTGTTAAGCATACGACCTCTGTCTATTGCAAAATGAATTATAAAGACTGTAGACCAACTGAACGAAGATATTTGCAAACCAGTGGTTCAACAAAGTTAGAAGTAGACGACTAAAGACATCATCGCTTTGACACGTTTACATAAACCAGACATGTACAGCTTTCTGTAACTTTCACATTTAATAAAAAGGTCTCACTCAAAGTAAGAGTATCCAGACTGGTTATTGATCGAGTGGTTAGTGATTTTAATTACTGAGCTCAATAGTCATAATCACAGACCAGAACCAAAGAAAAACAATTGTGTGATTAGAGGATGGAGCTTTATTGTGTTTATGTTTATGAGCAATCTGATTGCAATAAGCAGAGACTCTGTCTAATTTAAGATCATACGGGCTTGTAGTATCGTATGTTTGCTGCCCTAAACGGAGTATATAGAGCAACTGAAACAATAACTACGATTTTTCTTGTAGTCTCCTTGCTTTCGATATAGCGTTTCTCCTTCCATATAAGAGAAGGGGATTATGAGATGTTTTTGATCATTTTATTAACGAATTTATTAAAGAAATAAATTTGTACATAGAACATTATATTTAACCGTAGGTATACAGGTAAGATTTATTCTTTTTGGGCAGAAAATCACTTTATGATGTTTATTTTTATTTTACCAAAATTTGTTTGAATTAAAAAGCCAAAACAATGTTATATTAGAAATTAAAAAACACTCATTCTAATAATTTAAAATCCACTCGTACACTAACAACCTGGAAATTATGAAAAACGAAAACCTTTTTAAACGATAAAGTTATTGACAGTTATTGCCATTTAGATAGTTCATTGGTCCTGTATGTTGCGGGGATAAGTGACCAAAAGCCATTATAATATTTTGTAGAAAAATATTAACTACTCTAACTTTTTTCTGGAGGTAGGGTATCAGCACCTTTTTGCATCCCCACAACTAATATAATGATATGATGACTCGCAACCAACAAACAAATTCACAATTGTATTTATAACATTAGTCTCTGATTATATCTCTTTTACCTCTTATCTCTAAAGGGTATAAAAGATATCATTAAATGTCTACATTTTCATTTACTTTTAATTAAATGCCTACATATTAGTACAACTTACGTAACAGAGAATGCACGTATTGCCGTCAATTAGGTACCTGTATGTTTTAATAAACATAGGGTTATAAATACATACATATAACCATAAATTACCTACAGATACCATTAGAACAACTGTTTCTACTCAAAACAAAATATTTGACCGGGATGGGAATGGAATCTACGACCTCTAGCTATAAGTAATAAAACACCGGTAACCACTTGACCTAAAAGCCCGTCAAAATTTGGTACGAGCTTTAATAAATGAAGCTTGTATTTCGTCTGTTGCATATGAGTATTACATGACAAGGATGAACTTGTGTACCGTTGTGATACTACGGCTACTACAATAGGTAAGCCTGACAAACTCGAGTTTACTAAACGTGAGACGTGCCGGTATCTGTCTATGACTTGTCCTGTTCCGTTAAATTAAACGAGAACGCCACCCACTGTGGCTGCCGTCACACCGATATGTAACAATACAGAACAGTTTCTTCTGTGTAACAATATGATATTTGCTTCTGGTTTTAGCTTACTTTAAGTACGAAACTATTGTAAATAGTTGTGGTGTGAATATAGTATTCTCTCTATTACTGAAGGACGTATGTCGTCAATGAATTTTTGCCTTGAATTGCGTGTGTACTTAGAATCAAGTAACAATATTTATGTTACAATATATCTGTCACCTCGTGTTATTAAACTTATTCGGTAACGCTTAATATATATATTTGAAGTATGTTTATTATTATTTATCATTGTTATTGTGTATATTTAGCTTTTGTTCAACATTTTTGTGGTTCGCTTTAGAATATTTTTAGGCAGAATGGATCTTTAAGAATTGTTTAAAACATTAAATTCTACAGATAAAAATAGTAAACAAAAATACAACTAACTCAATAAAAATAAAGAATTAATTTGAAATGAGTGTTATACCTGCTTCCATTTCATAGTACTGTTTAAGTTTTAAGTGGTTTTTTTTTAAATTATCATTGCCAATGTCGTGATTGGAAAACCTCACTTATTTTAATATTTGTACGATTTGAAACAACCCTTAAGTTCGGTGTGATGTGAACAAGTTCTCTTCGCTACCACTTTCGTCCACCTCGTCTTCCGTTGCACACTTTTGTCCATCTTTAGTGCATTTCTATTGCACAGACGAACTCAGTTTACAAAGCCTGTGTTCATAACTCAACTGTTTGTGAAAAAACTTTTATGATCAAAGGAGAATACGAAAATACTTTACTAAAGATAGTACTTAGTCTGGCCATAAATACTGTTACACTTAATTATAAAAAAATATTACATTTGAATTTCGAATCTGTCATTTTTATACGATTGTTCATTGTGTTTTCTCATTTTGGCGCCAATACATTGTAAAATATTTTGCGATATTAAAATGGTGTGGGGTGATAAAGAGAACCGAATCGCTGTGATAGCATTACACAAAGTAGGTATGGAGCCAAATGCAATTTTTAAAACTCTCCATACACTTGGTATTAGTAAAATGTTTGTGTACCGGGCTATTAATAGGTACAATGAGACCTCCTCTGTTTGTGACAGAAAAAGATCTGGCCGTCCACGTAGTGTTCGTACGAAAAAGGTGGTCAAAGCAGTAAGGGAAAGAATTCGAAGAAATCCTGTCCGAAAGCAAAAGATTTTATCTCGGGAAATGAAGATAGCACCTAGAACCATGTCGCGTATTTTAAAAGATGACTTAGGACTTGCAGCCTATAAGAGACGCACTGGCCATTTCTTAACTGATAATTTAAAGAAGAATAGGGTGGTAAAATCGAAACAACTACTGAAGCGGTACGCAAAGGGAGGTCACAGAAAAATTTTGTTTACGGATGAGAAAATTTTTACAATTGAGCAACATTTTAACAAACAAAATGACCGTATTTATGCTCAAAGCTCTAAGGAAGCTTCCCAATTAGTCGACAGAGTGCAACGTGGACATTATCCGACTTCAGTGATGGTTTGGTGGGGTGTTAGCTATGAAGGAGTGACTGAGCCATATTTTTGTGAAAAAGGTATCAAAACATCGGCACAAGTGTATCAAGATACCATTCTTGAGAAGGTAGTTAAGCCCCTTAACATCACCATGTTCAATAACCAAGTATGGTCCTTCCAGCAAGACTCGGCGCCGGGTCATAAAGCTCGGTCCACGCAGTCTTGGTTGGAATCGAACGTTTCGGACTTCATCAGAGCTGAAGACTGGCCGTCGTCTAGTCCCGATCTTAATCCGCTGGATTATGATTTGTGGTCAGTTTTAGAGAGTACAGCTTGCTCTAAACGCCATGATAATTTGGAGTCCCTAAAACAATCTATACGATTGGCAGTGAAGAATTTTCCCATGGAAAGAGTGCGTGCTTCTATTGATAACTGGCCTCATCGTTTAAAGGACTGTATTGCAGCCAATGGAGACCACTTCGAATAAGCTTTTTATATTTTTAATTGTTTTATATTTATGTATTAAACTGACACACTGTAAAAGTAATAAATGTTATTTGCAGTTAACAATTTTCTTTTTTCTTTATTACAATATTTATGGCAAGACTAGGTATATCTAACACGTCTTGTTAACGTCTGCTGTTGAGATAGGTTTCCGTTGTCAGGAATAGATTACATCACTATTGCAGCAATGACTTGTTTTGTGTAGTTACATAATTATAAATTTATATATAATTAACAGCTCAAAGCTAAGCTAAGAAATAAACATATAGAAACTGCCATGGTAAGGGGTTGCGCCCAAACGTGGACTGCTGACATAAAACCTGCGTAAGGTCTAAATAAACTTTGATCACATTTTTGTTCTCTGGTTATGTTTACGATAAATAATTGTGTTAGCTTCCAATAAATATTATTTTCTAGTCACAAATACGATATACTTTATTTCCCTCTATATTTTATATCTTAAGTAATATTGGTACCTTGACAATATGTTATGTACTGTACTGCGAACCAATTTATCTATAGTTTTATATTGATTTACTTAGTATGAAAAGGTTTATTTGCGTGTGCCCTGAATATAATCTTGTTGATTACACATAGCGAAGGAAGTGAACACTCAGTAAGCTTTTCAGTAAACGCATTATATTAATTACGTAAGCTTTATAAGGTACTCCAGTTTGAACTCAAAACTAATGGCTTGTATTATAACATACATGTATTTAATCACTTTACAGGTAGAGATAAACAAATGAAGTAATGACAATCGTATAACATCTTTTAAAAATAAAAAAATTAGTTATCTCTTATCAACTAAGAGTACACATTTGGAGCCCTCATATAGAATTTGATAAAACTAGTTACAATTATACGTGGTGATATGGTTACATCGACTACTACTTAGGTCCTGGGTTTTCTTCATTGCTACAATGTGTTGTGGTCGTATGACATGAAAACAACGAAACCAATTTCGAGTTGACGTTAAGTTGAGTTCGAGAAAACAAATTGTGGTCTATCTTTGATTGTCACAATATGTCATAAGCAATTTCATGAGAAACATAACGCGAACTCTGGGTTGTGGCCTTTCTGTGATGACCACAAGGTGCTATAAGGATTTTTAGAAGAACAATTATAAAAATTTTGCATTGTGGTCATCCTGTGATTGGCGAAAACGCTTTTTGACCTGCTTTTTGTGTAATGTGCGATTTCGACCTTTGAACGTAACCTATTTGTTATATTAACCACTTTTATAGCATGGTGAAGAATTAGTTACTTCGAAGTTCGGTGTGTCTTCTTCAGATGGTATTTGAATATACTGTGTTTGTCGTTGTATGTGGAAGACCAACCTAAAGCGCCCAGCATCCTTGTTGTCGTATTTCATTGGTGAGTGTGAGACTGGAGCTCCATTCCAGTTATCGTGGTAACTGTGTAAGCCTTACACTGTCACGATGATTGGCATACCTTTTACGTCCCCAAGCGGGGTGTGAAAAAGCATCTCACAAGGCCGCCATAGTGTGGGTCACCATACTGCATTGTCTGCATTTGCAATGGCTATGGTGACCACAACTCTTGGATTCTATTCATGCTTTCCATCAGGCAGAGTAGAATCCCTTTGGCAGGCTGTGAATATAGAAAAAAAAGTCGTATAACACATTCAGTAATGGTGAATCTTTGTACGTGCCTAAATAAATACGCTGAAACACATTACTTACAGTAGTTTCTTATAAACTGGGACAAAGAGGTACACTGAGGACCTGTAAATTGAACCCTTTAGCTTTCGACCTTTCATCATGTTTTAGAGTAGCTTTCCGCATCACTCAACGCCAGTAGTATATTTGTACCTCCATCTTTCTAAAAGGTACCTACTTGCGAAAAGGACCCATATTTTCTTAAAGTACTTTATAAATTTTAATTCCTAAGATATCTATGTCATTCATAGTAAAATGTCATTCGATATAGTGTTACAAAGAAACACTCGTATTACTTCATAAAGTATTGCAGTTTTTACACATCTACACATAGATTTTAGTGTATCAAATTTTGATTGTTTTCAAATCTATGTTTAAAAGAGTAAAAAGAAGTTTCTTTTAAACACTTTTATAGAAATATGTATATAAAAATATTTGTTTTATACAAAAAATATAATATTAATTCACTACGCCTCCTGGCAAAGATTTTATATATACACACTACTCTCAGTAGACCCATTGTTAGACATTGATTTTATTTTCATATTTTAATTACCGGTGACCGAAACACACACAATACAACTTAAACATATCGATCATATTTTTCAAGACATATGTACATGTAAATGTGTTTGTAAATATTAAATACGACCAAAAGAACAAATACGTATAAGTATTTTAATATATTGTAACAAAAGAAACTCTTACATTGTAGGAAGACACATACATCCCCAACTTCGAGATTCAATTTCCTAACGCGATGTGAAATTACATTACGCCATCATCACCATGTTAAATATATGCATAAACACAATAGCTTTTGAACTGTCTAAGGTTTCCTCGTACAACAAATTGCGATTACGGAACACGCGACACGACTATCGGGCCAATTGTCTCTTGGGAATTATTAAAACTGTAAGGACGTGTACACAGCACAAGGGTAAAGGCGAACTTGTTTAGAATTTAAGGCTCTATATTGATAGTATTACGTCACGTATTTAGAATTTGATGCTATGTTAACTAAAACCGACAAAAAATTTCGACTTAAGTCTCAACTCAGGAGACAGTGATTTTGTAACTGTACCTTCATGCACCTTATTTTTAACCTCCAAACAGAGGTTAAGCCTTCTCATATAAACATAGTATTATAATTTATACATATTTCAGATATATGGGCGTTGGGAGGGGGATGCATGGGAGTGTACTTGCACCCCTTGTTAAATAAGAAAATACGTAGGTAAAACACTTTTTCTTCTCACTTTTTTCGCTTTTTCTTACAAGATGTCTGAAGAACTTTTTACCTCTCGTCAAGTTCACTTCTTGAAGAATCAATAAATTTAACTGCCACTTTATTTTGATTATTAATTTAATGTTATATATTAATTAATAGTATGTATAGCTGTAGATACACCCCCCGAAATTAATTCTGGCGGCATCCATGCTCACATAGTAACTGTATGTACGTATGTAAGTAGTACACAATAGATTTTGGTACTTGGGTATATGTAGCTCATTTGCATTCATTAGACCTTTATATTTATGCTGTCTGGTTCAGGTGCTTTAACTGGATTTTTCTTTAGTATGCTCTCTTTTGAAGCTCGCATCCACTCACTAACCCACAGTATTTCTGTGCATTCCTTTAGCCCTTTGCACCACACGTCTGAAACAGTCACAGTTATTTTTCTCGCTCGTACATCATTAGAACTCGCTATCCTAGGCAGTTTTATAATACACATAGGTGCTACTCATTGAATTAATTTTAAGCTATTAATTATAATTTCTCTTTCATATTTCTTTTGCAGTTCCCTAACTATTTTTGCCAATAAAACTATATCAAACTCGTTACGCACGGCTCCTTATTTGTCTTTGTATCTACACATAATAGCGACCATTAGGTAATAAAATGAAACCCTTTCGGGGGCAGGAGGGCAGTAAACAAACTATGAGGTTTCCACACAGGAGGGGGCCACTGCAGCCGTAGTTGGTCCGAGGTACGTCGCGGTTCCAGGGATTTCCGTACTAAGGTGCACCTGGTCCCCTAGCTATTGGTACCTGAGACGGCGTGCGGTTTTTGGTCGGTTCGAGTCCGACATAACCACCCTTCGGTGGTATCCGTGGGGATTTCCGCACAGTAAAAAAAAAAAAAAAGGTAATAAAATTAAAACAATAATTCTAATCTGATGTGAACCACTTCTAAAATGCAAATAAGGTTCTCAAAGTGCAACCCAGCATAAATCTCATCAAGCACTAAATCCACGAGTTCTAATTTTTCACCGCGCATCCGATCTCAGACTTAATTGCAGTGGAAGGGTTAAAGCGTGGTCCCAAAGGATTAACAATGGTCGCCTCATAGCTATTTAGAAGACCGGAGATCTTTATTACTGTGATAAATTTACGCAAGTTTAAAATTAAAAATTGAATGTCGGTGGATGAAAAGAATACAATCAGAAATTTTAGCTTAATGTATTAACTGTATTGTTTGTAAACAAAAGAACTTTGTGTAGTTTACCTTTTAGAGTTGTTGTAATACTTTCAAAGCGCATTTTTATCAAAGCGATCCTTACCCAATGCCTTTTAAAATAAGGTAGAAACTTCTTCGTACTTCTAAAATCAGGAATTGGACATAAAAAATGTACATACATAAATACCGTTTTATTGTAAGGTATTGATATAAAATTTGGACCACTCAGGTTGTAGTCATAGTTTTCCTTCTAGTTACCACAGTACAGACTTTCTAGTTTAGACAAACTCTATAAAAATATCTCGTATTTCTAATATACAGATATTAAAGATTAGTTACACTCAAACACAGAATAAAATTTGTCTGGATTAAATTTGTACTCATTTCTCTTTGACTAAGAAACATTTTTGTTCGAATCTTACCTAGGAAATATATTTGCTTTATACGTATTTTGTACATATTTTGTAATATACAATGCCTGAGGCAACTAGCAGTTTTAACATTGCTTTCTTTAAAAAAAATGTACAATACGTGAGCACTGAAACTGAAACTTTAATAAAAGAAAAATAATTATTTTAAAGCTTGGCTTAAAACTTATGTGTGTGAAATAGTTGTGTAGATAAATTCATTGCAGATTATACAAACATTTGATCTAGCCCGGGACTCGAACCTGATACGGCATGACAGTCACATACGCTACTACTGTGCCACCAAAGTAGTCAAATGTGTCTAAATATAAGTTTTTGTTTTTTTTTTTTTGCGTTTGGCCACCCCTAGCCTACGAGAACCTTGGAAGATCTTGGGGCCGTAGGCAGTCATACCATTAAGTGTAGAGGACATGGCTCTCCTTCTCACTGACATGCACGCGCGGAACACGTCATAACCTGAATTAATATGAGAACATCTGACAAAACTCTGAATCAATTTCTAGAAGTGCACAGTAATATTAAGCAGGTCGGCATTGCAATAATCTATTTAATATTACAAGCAATATGTACCTTAAAACGAAATTAATATTCTAATCACGAAACGTATTCATAGCCTTTCCTTTATAACTAAAGAATTGCGAGGTGAACAATACCTACATAAAAAGTTCAGTGAAAAGGTAATTTTAATTAAAAGTAGTCCCTGAAATTAAAAGTTTTGCCGACATGGGGCACTTTATATGGAGCACGGTCAAATTGAAATTAATTATAAATAACTAACTGTCTAACTGTTACTATGGAGGTTCGCCATGCAAAGGATGTCACGCACATCATGCCGACTGTAAAAAAATATGTTAATAATACTCTTGATATTCTAGTAAATTCTGTTCAACACTTCAAAAATAACCAATACTCGAATGACTTATGTACTTATTTTTTTTTGTTTTTGAAATTTTTTTCTCCCATGTTGTCATCTAATTATTAATTTGATTTGTTGTTTATTGATAGATAAAATCTAATTCTTTAGTTTATGTGCTAACAAATTACTGTCTTTCTTATGCTAGTCAGTTATATACATTATTATACAGAGTGGGCCACGAATTAGTTATCATTTGAAAAAATCGTATAAAAAATGTTATTTGATATTTTATAAAAATTGTATATTTACAAGAAAGTTAATTAGTTGGAATTCATCTTATAAAAATTACATCATCTAAATGACCACCATTTCGACGTTTACACTCTTCTAAGCGAGCACCGAAATTTTCGAATACTCGTCGACAAACAGACGCGAGATCGTCGACATCTCTTCGCTAATTTAAAACTTGAAACTATATGTTACGATAGTAGACATCAAATTCCAGTAGTATCGGAGCCAAGAACTTCCGTAACATGTTTGTGCGGGATGTTAGATTCAAATGTTAACGAATTCTTGGCCCAGCCTATACTAGTTGTAAATTTTAGAAAAAGTGATATTCCTAATTTATAATTCTGAAGTAGATCAAAATTATGTGTAAGTTCACTATTTTATTGAATACTTGAATCCAAAACTATCAGGTCTATGGTTAATAACTGTCTTATTATGTATTTATAAAAAATTAAGTCAAAACCTAACTCTAGAAAATATTTTAAAGTATTTATATACGTTATGAAAATTCATTGCCACTGCCTTTCACAAACTTCTGTGGTCCCTTCTTGACCTTTTTATCCAAACATGCATTGCCACTTTCATTGTAGTGACTGCAGTAGATTGTAGGTTCCATTTTGTGAACTGTCTCCAAAATACAGGCTCTAGCCTAGTTCGGGTACCAGTACTATAATTCTATTGTTAACCTCAATATATAATAACGATCAATATATAACCTCAATATATAATAAGATCATGATTGTTAATTATTTTCTAAGACAAACAAACATTTATTTTTTTATTTATATTTCACCTTTTTTGTATCCCATCGGCAAGAAATTTCATTCCCTAGACAGTTCGGTGTCCAATTGGAGGCCAGTCATAAATAAATCAGTAAAAATCATTCATAAATTGAGAAGGAATTGGCAGAAGAATCACGATGATATTATAAAATATGAGTAACATACTGAGAGAAATTTTGGCACCAACAAGAGTCGATGTTTGAGCCAATTTCCAAGTGTACATGAAGTGATATAGCTATGAACAGAAGCAACGAGATTATAGCCGTCGTGAGGTCTATAATTATGCATTACATCTTCTTCAACGGGCCACTGTTGGACATAGGCTACATAATTACACTGAAAATGTATCACTAACACCTTATGCTTTGCTTAGATTATAATCAAAATTTCCCCTTACTACACTGCAATAATTACTCGTCGTATCTGATTAGTGGATTTCAATATTACTAAATATTATTGTATTAATATTACTAACTTTTGAACTATCAGGTTCTATAATACATACATTTGCAATGCCCTTGTTTTTATCCATATACAAAAATAATATTATTCGTTCGTTTATTTTACAGTTTACACAATTTGGATCCGCATGGCTTTAACGTGTTGTGTACTCATTTTCATCAGTGCTGGACCTATTAAATATTGACCACAATACGTGGTCAATGACAAGCTAATACCGAATTCATGCAAATTGCAACGAGAGTCCTCGATTCGAACTCATTTTTTATAATCGTAATTACAAACGTATTGCTTTATGTATTACTAAAAATTTCCTTCGCACTCAGTGATTTATTTGTGATGCCTTAAGATTATACAAATTAGTTCTATCATGATGCATTCTAAAGAGATCCAAGATATGAATGGATAAAGACAGATAAAAATAGAATTAACAGTCTTACACACTGCTTCCAAAATACTTACATATTTAAATTTTATTCAAATTAACAAAGCTCTCAAACTGACTGACTGATTAAAAATGACACACTCACGGCGAAAACTAATGAAACTAATGAAGAAATTGATTTGCATCGAGTCACCTCTGAGGCCGTGGCAGCACTCTGGTAAATGCTCATTTGCACCGAAGGATGGTTGTCTCATGGTAACGAATATTTCTTACTCAATCAAGAACTGCTGAATGGATTTGGATGTAATTTGACACACGTAATTAACCGTAACCCGTATTATTTAATAGAATCGATATTAATCCGAATAAATCAGCATCAACAAGCTAGTATTTAAATAATTAGACACTCGGCACGTAATTGACTAATCAGCTACTTAACTCATTCGTTCGCGAGTAGCTTATCGCCGATAATTATTCAATGTCGTTAGTCAATACAGGGTCTGTTGATCTAATTGAAGTGGGATGAGAGACGTGGATTAAACAAGTCTAATAAACGTGTCTCTTGAAGGTAGAGATCACATCTGATGTTGATTAAATTGCCTTGTGTTCTCGTGAATTTTGTAGGATGTGTAATGTGCTCAAAAAGTTACTTTGATGTCGCTTAATTCTTGAATCGACGCATGCATAAATTCACGTCTTGTTTTTTTTCAAGAACGAAAACGATAGAACACAATTTGCCTGGATTCTGATAAACAACCCACGTTGTTTCACGATTATCAGGTCGTGCTAAACGATTCTAGATATTGTATTTGCAATTGATGCCTTATTCTGAAGTAAAAAAGGAATTTATCGGTATCTCAAAGCCACAACAGAATAATTTAAAACATAATATAAATGCCAAGCTGTGAAATTGACAGAATTTGATTAGAATTCCCTTAAACTATATTTTATTTGTCATAGCATAATGCACCATATATACTTATCGTGATATACGAAAATATGAACAGAATAAAATTAATATTATTGAAGTAAAATTTTTAATTAAAGTGGTTTTTAAATCGTTTCATTAATAATGGAGTGACAAAGAAAAAAAAATCACCAAATTGAGAATCGTTTCTTTTTGAAATCGGTTATAAAACCTCGTTTCATTGCGAGAGAGACTCGTGATTCCTCAGTCTGCGCAATTAATATAGCCATCATTATCTGTAGCTGTGTCGCACCTCGAGAGATCTCAAAGTATTGTTGACACAACCAGGTCAACAATACTTTTAATCCTCAGTATCTCAGTAATGATCCTAAAAATTGTTTTGTTTACGACCTATTTTTACTTCCATTAACCGGGTAAACATGTGTGCAATAAAAGACAAAAAGAGGTGTAATGATTTTTTTAGACGCTGTGTACTGCGGGCACAGCGTCTGTGTTTTGTTTCAATAAAGGTACAACTTTACTTAGGTGTGTGCGTGCATGCGTGTTCGTATGCGGAGTCACATCTGCAAAATACACACATGCATCTGTAACCACATACATACGAAGAAGTTTCATTATTATTGTTTTATTTTGTGTTTTACTGAGAAATAAAACTACTGGTTGCATAGACGACACAAAACTAGGCTTGCAATTAAGTTATCAATATTATTTTTGACATTTGCATATATATATAGCTAAAGAAAAACATAATTCTAGAAATTATAATAATGTGATGGTCATAGAATATGGTTTCACATTTAAATAAACCAAAATAATTTTAAAACAAGAAGCTTAATTTCACAATTCAAAAAAAAGCAAAAGAGAAAATCAGTAAGAATTAGAATTATTACGACCAGTAAATAATGCTGTTGTACATGATTTGTGTCAAACAACACTTTTGTTGCTTTCCATCTTTTAAGTGAGTTTGCCGCAAAAACATCTGATTGTTTGTTACGAATCACAGAAAAAGAAAACTAGGTATGACTTTCCTTTACCTATTTATTAACACAATAATTATATGGCATCATTAAATGAAAAGCTACTTTATTGTGCAATGATATTGAGTCATGTGATATAAACACGCATCGCGGTATCGGCACAGGTCGATAACCACTGTAGCCGAGTCGGCCCACGGTCGGCATACCCGACACATACCGAGCATTACCGAACACACGCGGCGCGGCACGGGGCGACGCAGCGCGGGGGGGGCGCCACACACTTTCGGCGCGGCAACCAATCTACAGTCCACACGCCGCACCGCTGTCGCACACCGCGTCTTTGTACCGCATCATTTATCCCATGTTATATGGTTTATTTAAAAATGTCTATGGAAATACAGTTAATAAATCAAATTGAGAAGTTTGAATTTCTTTACAATTTCAATTTACCGGAATACAACCGCAAAGACTTGGTTGACGAAGCATGGGCAAATATTGCTGCGAGCACAAATCTTTCAAGTGAGTACAACTAACATGACGTCATTTTTGTATTGTATGCATCGTGGGCTATATTTAAGCCGGTTATTCGTTTGTTTCTCGACTCCGTATTGTATTGGTTTCATATTTGTTTTGCGCCTATTGAATAACTCTAATTCAATAGCAGTCCGTAACAGATGATGGCGGGCGATGGTGCTCTAGCCATTCTTGGTTGTGCCCAGTTTTTACTTAATAGACTAATCAAATTGTGGGTAGATATTGATAAATTTGTAATAAAATGTCTTAGGAACTTTATATTCTCTGTGGTGTTAGTTTACATCATCGAAATGTCAAATTTTACCCGTTTAATTTTAGCCATGAGCACAGTTTATAGCTCAAACTAGAGGCGCCCACACTGTGAAGTATGGAGTCATGAAAGTCATTTTTAATAGAAGTATTGCGACTTCAATTTATTACATAGTTTCATACACGTAGTAAATACAAAGAGCTGATGCCCTATTCAGATTTTCTTGGGGTGTTAAGGTCCAGCCATTTCAGTTTTATCTATCTACCATTTAAAAGTAAAGCTTGCAGCGCTCTAGGTCGATGTTGATATTTAGTTTAGTTATCTCACACGATATGTAAGATGTACGGGACGTACTAGGATAAAATTTTTGTTTTCTTTTAGCATTTCTTCGTATTCGTTGATTCGCTACTTTTTTTAAATTTTTAACTGTCACTAACAGTGCAAGTTTCGTTATGTGTATTAATTACCTGATATGCAAACAATTGTCTGATACGAAGGGAATGGAATGTTTAAAAAATTGCATTTGGCTCCATATCAATGTCACTCGTATCAAGCTTTTCTTTGTCACTACACTCCAGTTAGATTGCCTTTATACTACCTTTATATATCACTAATAAACACACTAATGATGGAATTTTGCATTTATTTTATATTTCTTTTTTATGAAATGCTGTTGTTTCCTTTTTGGTTTTTGCAATTAAAATTTCTCATAAATAAAATTTGAAAATTTCGTAAAAATTTTGTTGCAACTTGATATATTGGTGGCAAAAGTGGATGAAGTATTTGAAACAACGATTTTATTTTCCCATACTAAAAGTGAACGTTCTGTGCGTTTAGGCGATTCTAACATACATGTTATAAAATCAAGTATAGTTCATTGAGGAGCCATAATATCTTATGTCCATGGAGCTTCACTGTTTTAAAAGGTGTATGCCTCGGTAGCGTAGTGGTAACGCATGCGACTGCTGTGTTTCAAGTCTCAGGTTCGATGTTTGTATGACTTGAAAAGATTTGTACGAAAGTTTGGATGCTTTCTTTGTATAATATGAATGTATTTACAAAAAAGTATATATGTAATATATCACTTGTTTCCAACACCTCCAGTTTTCTTTTGAGTAGTTTCGATTTCGTCAAACTTTTGTTTTCTCTCCGTGGTTTCATACCTGTTCTATTAATTACACTTAATAAAAACAGATGGCGCTTTAATTAGAACTAATAAAACGCCTATGCCTACTGGTTAATAAAGACGCTATTAAAATAACATAAGTTTTATTTCATTTCAGTTAGTGACTGTAAGGAAAAATGGCGGAACATACGGTCATCTTTTCTAAGAAGTATGAAGCCCAGTGGATCAAAAGTGAAAAAACCGTATTACTTGACTGAATATTTAAAGTTTATACTACCGTTTTTAAAACCTATAAACATTGAGAGCACAGATGACAGTCATTATGAAACACAATTGAACGTTGTTACACATGATACAGAGGTCGTAGTCGATTTCATAAAAGCTGAGCCTGAAGAGTATGGAGAACATGATGCAAATATAGAAACTAACGCCGAAAACGGTATTCTGAGCGACTTACTAACGCGACGATCACCCGTGATCCGTCGCAGAAGACGATTTATACCAGCAGGAAGAAGAAACTTAACAGAAGTAATGAAACATAGAGGAAAATTAACATCAAGTCAAAGAATTGACGGCACACAAAACGATGGAACAAGTTCATATAGCAATAGTCCTATGAAAATGTTTCTTATGAGTCTATTACCTGAATTAGAAACCATGTCAGAAGACCAGATAAGACTGTTTAAAATTAAATCTATGATATTAATAGATGATATAAAATTAAACTATGCACAAATGAGACAAAATACCGGTGGAATAAATACAGAAAGACTACAGAAAAGATTAATAAATCTTCTTTTAAAAAGTTTGCAGCGAACAACTGAAGATGACTCGAAGACTAAAGAAAGTTGAAAGTATCACAAGTATGATAAAAGGTTGCCATTGTTTAATTTAATTAATAAGTTATATTATTGTTTACCAAACATTGTTCAAGTTGTTTAATATATTGATAAAATACTTTGTCTATTAAAAATATTATTTCTTTTCAAAATAAGAATTCAATTTCTGTTCCGCAAAACTTTATTTGAATAATTTTATAAAGTTGAAACTGCTCGAGTTGTTAGTGTGACCAAGTGTGACCATTTCGTGCATATAAATAAGTAGACATTTTCAAAAGTCTAAAGTTTTGGTAATTCAGTTGTAAGAACTTGGTGAGATATCAAGACTGACGCATTCCGCTAGTCAACACAATTCATATATAGTGTCTTGTGAGGTATGTCTACACCTAGATATAAACTTTCATCGTTTATTTATTTATTGGTTTTCTAGTAGTTATTCCGCAGTACACAGTATACATAGTACATAATAAACAGTGATAGATCTCAATCTAAGTGCACAACTTACGGAGATAAAAACTACATGCATGTATTCTAGTGTATAAACTGAAATATACAGTAAATAAAACATTTACAGAGGTTCAAAAAACGACGCAACAAAGTCTAACCTCTATGTAAAGTATCTATCCCTATCAGAGACTGTAATCAGTACACAGTTAATCGACAGCAAGATTGTAGACTTGGCTCTTGGATCGTTGTAAAATTGTGTCAAATATCTATATCTATCTGATTACTGTAGTGATTAAATGTCTTGCAAAGCCGTGAAACAGGAGAGTTGGAAGTCATTTTCGTCTACTTAATTTTTTACCAAATTATGTTTGAGATCTCTTTTAACAATTATGTATGTATGTATGTATGTTATAGGATCATAAAACTTGCATATCCGTGTAACTCATTATTTTTCAAGTAACATGATTACTGAATTGATAATTACGGTTTTCATAGAATGGGTGTTTAAATACGCCTATTAGAAGTACAGGCGTATTAACAAACATAGGCGTGGGTATGTGTATTATTGTTTAATTAAAAAACTTTAAGTATCCGTTCGTAATACTTACACGAGTATTAAGAGAATATTGATAATGATTAGTTAGACACCAGCAGTGAATATCAGATTAATCTTCAGCATTTTCCTATTATTTAAAATCGCTTTTGCTGATGATGCGGATGAGAGACACTTGCATGAACCTGAAATACAAATGTTAAGATGGATGCGTGGTGTGGTACTGGATGAATAAGAAAAGGTTGTCCAGGAATGCGTAGAGATAATTGAAATGTGAAGGCAATTTTATAAATAGAAGTTAGCGGATATAAGAGGAAAGCACTATCGAAAGAGTAATGAGGTAGATGTGTAAAATTGACGAATAATTTAACTGCCTCGGTGTCGCAGCGGTAGTGAATGCAACTGCTATGCTTGAGGTCTCGGGTTTGATTCACGGGTCGGACCAAATATTTGTATGATCTGGAAATATTTGTTTCGAAGTTTGGGTGTTTTCTATGTATGTATTTACAAAAAAAAAGTATATAAGTATAGACGTTGTGTGTCAAATGTCCGAAATATTTATTTATTTATTTATTTATTATTATTTTTAGAGCAGAATGGAAGAAGAAAACTTATTGCACTGATCTCAGACATGTTTGAAAAAGAGTAAGAAGATAACGAAGAGTGGACTGCTACTCGTCTATGATTAGTACTTCTTCTTGACTTAATTCTTTTGCTCTCAATATATATTTTCCAAGCATAAAATCCTTGTCATTTATAAAAACAGTAATGGTTCACTGGTGTCGATCCCGAATTTACAACCCTTACGCCTGAATGTTCACACCAAATATTCACCGAACTTCAAGATATCGCGAACCGTAAACTGTCTCTAACTGTTTTATTTTTGGATATTTCTTTACTGAAATTCAAAAAAGCCGTTTTGAATAGATTTAGTAACATTCTTCACTGCGTTCTTGCATTTACGAAATATGATTACAAATACACAATAATGGTGGGTATAAATCCTTTAAGTTTCGTTTACAAAGGTATTTGAATTTATATACGAAGTTAATATTTAAGGCAGTCCTCAAGGTAGACATCACGTAACTAGCGACGTAAACTTCTAACGTCTGTGTGGGATTCTAGCCTGAAAACTAACTTACGCGGTCACAGAATTATCTTTAAAAAAAATAATTGAGAGGTGTCAAAGGACACCCGGACGAAATGAAATTATGCACTCTGTCTGTCTATTCTTTCGTACACATCATAGATGCACGTACTTTGTAAACACTACAGACTGTGTATATATATACTCTCTCGGTTTCGTAAACAACAGCGAACACGCATGGCTTGTAAAATACATATGTACGCATTGATATTGTAGTATTAAAATATAATTTTCTTGTAAATTTATTAAAGTTATGACGTGTACACTTGCTTAACACACAATAATGAGGAGCTTATAACGGGTATTGACTTGGTTAACACAACAGTAAAGAGAGGTTATAATGCGCACTTGCTAAAAGTACATAAACATTTATTATTGCCTGTATTAAATCTCTACTTACCTAACTCTATCAGCAATATCCGAAACTTGTGCAGAAACACTGTCAGGATTCATTATTGTTATTATTTTCTATTATTTTATAATTTATTATGTACAAAAAACCTGTATAAACTTAACAAAACAAAAATAATCGTCGCGACGCTACACTGTTCAAAGCAAAATAGAAAGACGAAACGAAAATAATTGGCTTAATTTCTATGAGAAAGGGAGAGAGACAGACAGAGAAACATGCGCACACCGCACGGCTTACTACACTATAGCCAAAAGTGTCGTGACAACTTTTCGTTTGAATTTTTTCCATCAAGCCTCTTTTGCTACGCGTGATAAGGAACTTTGTTCCAAAAAGAAAAGTAACGATCATTATCATCATCAACTGTCTTAATAGTCCACGGCTGGACATTTTGATCCTTTATTTACCTCTTACGACACACATGTGATGAATAGGTGACACTTTGTATTCTTAACCTGTCAACACACGGAAACAAGAATCAATTCAACAAAATCATTAATCAATCCTACCAAATACAACGCTGCAATAAGTACTTGATAATTAATTATATAAATGACAACCCTTTAAAAATGTATTTTATCAATTTATTGATCCAAAAACATCTCGAGCAATAAGCCAATAAGAAATGCTTATAAGCCTTCGACTCATGGTCATTAAGTTTTATAATAAGGCCTGTAACATTGTATACAACTAGTATTCTTAGAATATACGATGAAACCTATTCTAAGCGTAGTGATTACGTCATTATTCGGTCAGTTAGCGCATGTAACGAGCCATATACCATATTGTGCTCCGCAGAAGTCATTTACCGAAGTAGTTAAAGAATTTTGAAACATTATATGTAAGACTGAAACGTTCTTCAATTTAAAAGCTCGATTCCTCTCTCTTATTTCAGTAGATTAGACTTAAAGCAAATTAAAATCTAAGAGTTCATAGCAATACTTTAATCTCTGTACTGAGGTCGGTTTTCTTCAGTATTTTGAAATTATCTGTTCATACATTTTTCCTACACGTTTCAAGTGTCTACTAACTTAAAACTTTGCAGAGAAGTATCAAGACCGAAAAAACTGAATTAAGTCAATAGTATTTCACTAAATCTAAAATTAAGACTAAGAGAACCAACTAGAAGAGACCTCTGCGAGATAATATATTGCAATATTGCAAAGGCATAAAAAACCATATACTTAATAGTAGGATAAAGCCTCCTTTCTAATAGGCCATGTTCAACAGTGGAATACTAAAGACTGTTGATGAAAAGGCAAATTAAAGCTCTAAATCTATTACACGAAAATTAGTGTTTCTCTGTCGCACCATTCATACTCTCATTCAAATCAAGAACTCATATTTTTTAGTTTAAATACCTATGTATAATTTAAAAAAAACAATTTTGTCCACGAAGGCTTAATAAATGGTGTAAATGCCAATTCTAAGAACAAATTTAAAACACATAATGTATAGCTGAATTTATATTTAAACCTTGAAAATATATATACCCATGTTAGAATACAATGTAATTTAACAATTGTGTACTGCAGTACTGTACATAGTATTGTAGTGTACTTACATTTTTAAGTTCAAAAATGTATAATTTATTACAATTTTGCCCTTGAAGTCTTAATAAGTAGCGTAAATGCCAATTCCAAGAACAAATTTAAAACAAATAATGTATGGATGAATTTATATTCAAACCTTGAAAATATACACATACATTTTAGAATAGAATCTAATTTAACATTTGTGTGCTTACATTATTTTACATCCTAATTTAGATTATAAAATAACTTTAACACTCGCTTATTCTCTGTAGACCGCACGTACTGTGCGATGATACTTAAAACGATGCTATAAAAAGTTACTTATATAAAGTACGTAATAATTTTACTTGTTAAAAGCCTACGTTCTTGTTTCATAGCTAAAAAAGGTTTTATCAAAATAATGGGCATTGTAAGTATCCAAAATTAATGTATTAAATGTTTACACTTTGGCTCGATAGATGACGTTGTGCCTATGTGCCGAAGACTGCTTAAACATTTTTATTGAACACTTTTTTTCCGTATTGTGCCAATTTTGAGGAAAAAAATATACAGTGAGTTTAATTTGAGGACTCGGGAGAACGTTTAAACAGTAAGAAAGTAAATTAGTATATATGTTGGGTTACACACTTGTCTTTAAACGAGTTTGTTCCAATTGTTTTAGCTTAACCATTTATTTATAAATAAATTTGTTTATTCAACAGAAATATGCTAAAAATTCAATATACCAATGTATTGACTAAACAATATTAACAGAAAATGTGCTATCTTTCAATCTAAGTCCAAAAAACGAATTCTTTACGAATGTTGTGTTCATGGTAGATACTTATTAAAAATGGTGCGACCTCATTACTACAAAGCGTGATGAACGATAGCTTTGTTCGTGAATAAAAAAGAGAGCCAAAGCATTGTTATTTCAGCATAATTTTGATTCGTATTTCAAGATATGTATTGAAAGTACCGACATAGATGCAATAACAGTGGCCTTAGCAAATAACAAATTATAATAATTTATAGTTTGTGGTCAGGTTTTCTATTTATGTGAGACTATAATGTAGCTACTCTTTATTTTTAATTTATTTTACACCATAGTAATAGTTTTTTCAGTTGTTGGTAGCCTCAAATTAATAAACTTAAAAAAATCACCGTCAATTTGCGAACTTTGTACAAATACTGTCATAATTTAATAAATGTTTAGTTGTGAATAGTAATCTTATATTGATTGTTATTTGTAATAGCTTCTCACTTGACGCTAACAGATTACTAAAACTATTTTAAATATTTATTAACATGTCAAACAGTTTCTTCTTTGTTATTCCATATTTTGTTCAGGCTTGGCTACTAGTTCAACCGATTTACCTGAATATCAGTTTTTCCACGGAGCTACTGACGTTAGATACCTCCACAACCTTGAGTATATTTAAGGGCCTTGACTTCCCAATAACGATTGCCATAGATATTCATGACAATTGGGACAGACGGCTTAATGTGCGCACCGAGGCACGGGCGAGAGGCACCGCTAAATTACATATTCTGGGGCTGATATTAGGAATATCTTTTATATATATATATACACATATCAAACAGTTTAAATTTAATAATATCCCTAGACAGATAGACGGATGTAGCTCCAATAATACAAGTCTTTCGTTCGGTAATCTCTGAAACTAACATGTGCTGTTGTCTCGTCTTATTTTCTTTTAATAAAACTGGTAACAATTTGTAGTTTCAAGTTACTTTTGTTAACTATTTACGTAGTTTTAGTATCTAAACTATTAGGAAAGAATGACGTCTACAATACTCAATCAGGGTCAATCTTTGACTGCAGTCAGCTGAGTATACTTGACGTTTATTTAATAGAATTTACAGCAAGGTAAAATAATTTTACTAAATATTAAAACTAAACTTTTAAACTTTGTTGTTAATTTTTGATTTAAAAATAAAAACTTGAAAGTAATATTTAAAAAAGAAATTTCTTGTTGATTTATAATTTATTTGATCTTTTATAGAAGCAACTACATAATCAACTCGTGCCATGGTAAATTTTTCTTACAATTTTCGTATGGCTTAGAATTCATATATTTTTTATATAAATCGTCGATGAGAGACGTCTATGGTTTTATTTCAAACTTTTGAAGATAGATGCCAAAATTACTGTCACAAATCTATGAATGCTAGTGGTGTAGTTTCAAGATTTTTTTTTTAATTTTTAAAGTTAGGGTGGGAAAAAATTTACTGGTTTGAATATTGTTATTGACGATCAAATTTCTTTACACCTTTAATTTGCCTAAACTGTAAAAAAATATATACTTCAAACTATTGCAAGATTCTAAAATCATATGAATTTCATAAAGTAAATTAAAACCGTTAATTAGGGTTGACAAGCGGAACATTGAAAGGCTTTCGTATTTTTAACAGAACACGACGAATCCATACAGCCTGCTTGTCATGTTTGACGTGCGCTTGACCCGTGTTATTTTAATGACCCGTGACTGCCTGCTTCAGTGAGTACAGCAAAAATAATGAGCTAAAAATTAGCTAAAATTTTATTTTAAACATAAAGATAAAAAAGTTTTTTACAATTAATATAACTGCTGATAGATTAAATGATTACATCATCTTGTAGTAAGTTATCTCATGGTTTCGCTATATTTTTACAGATTTTTCATCATTTTCCGTAGAACATGGAAAGGAAAGTCAGGCATTAGTGCACATTTGTCAGCTCGACTGGAGTGAAACCTTATCCATGACCATACCTACATAATATCCATCCATAATAGTCCTTATACCAACACATCCTCTTTCGAATCTTTTCTTATGTAAAACAGTAGACTATTGAAGATGACAATGATGATAATCCACTGCTGAACATAGAGCTCTCCTTAGTAAGGACGTTTTAGTCTACTATATCCCGCTAGTCACGGATTGGTAGAGTTTGTTTCAAGTTTTCCTTCTCTTTGTGGTAATCCGCCAGCACACGCTCATAGATAACCAGTGTTAATAACTCCTTTATTGGCATTTCACCGAGTGAGTGAGTTTATTGGAGGCCCAAGTAACCTGTGTGGGAGAGGCAGGGGTATCACTCGAAGGCATGTCCTTGCGTCTATCCATGAAGATGATATTCCCTTTCCATGGTGATCCGTCCACCTTTACGCCATACACATTACTATATAAAGACAAAAAGAAAGTGTAACAATATTTGCTTACTAAAAGACATAGACATCCTAGTTTCTCTAAATATATTTAGAAGGTTTATAGCGGAGGATACCAATGATAGTTATCAATGTTGTCATTTTATTTAACTTTACTTTAGTTTATTGTATTTTTTACTGTTTTTATATAATAATATTGAGTGAATTCTAGATTTAAATAGCATTAAGTTTCATTTGTTTTTTTATATTATTATTTTATTCGTAATATTATATTGTAAGGTGTTGTTTTTTATAGACCTATAATGAGCGTGCATACCAGATAGAAATGGTAAGCTATATAAATAAATAAATAAATTTTAAGCCGATTAGGGAAGTTTTAAAAAAAATACTAAAGTATAAACAACTGTTTATTATTACAGACAAGGAGAAAGTAGGTTACAAAGGACAAGGGTTACAAAATGCTATATCGGAGTAGACGGCAAAGTACATGATATATTTTTATGTAGTTATTTTATAATACATAAGTAGCACAAGCTAATTGTTTACGCACGTAACCTTTACTTTTTGTGTCCCAAACGTATTTTAAAAACAAGAAATTCAATTCGAGATGTTCAATTGAAGATGACGTTTTAAAAATTATCATTATTTAACAATGTATAAATTAAATTTAAAAGTGAAAAGGCCAATATATTAAAAGTAGAGTAGGGTTACTAGCAACCGTATACTGATTTGATCGCTACTAGCCGGTGCAATTGTTACGAATTTAAAGCGAAAGAGTTATCTTTATATATATTCGTAGCAAATGTATTGCGAAAGCTCTTTCGCTTTATATTCGTAGCAATCGCAACGCGTGTTTACAAGTGAGTATATAGATGTGTAGTTACATTATTAAGTTGCCATGTTAACATTACACAAATGTTACATGATGACTTAAAATAAAATGTTGAATTACACTATGTAATATGTTGTATAGTTGGTGATTAAATAAATGCGTATACAATTTTAGTTGTGGTAAATTTAAGTTATCAAAATTAGTGAAACATAATTCGTGACACAAAAAGTAGCGCTAGTTACAAAGCTCTTATAAACATATTACTTGAATAATGATTTATAAAGGAATAATATTATACAACAAGAGACCCATATATTTGATAATTTCTAATAACAACAAATAATTCTTTTTTTTTGGTCCCATTATAACAATTATTTATGATGTACTCATGTATCTTTAGCGAATTACAAATTTTCAAACAATGATGTTAGGACTAGATATTTTTTAACTTATTTTGCAGAATTCAACAAAAGCATTATAATTATCTATTAGTTTTTAATGTAAAATGATTTGTTTTTAAATAAAAACTTACAGAGACAAATATGTTTTCTTCTGCAAGCCTTATTTATAAGCAAAAAGTATTCGTTAGCTACATGACTAAATAACATTAATTTCACATTAAGTTCTAATTCCAGAACCGAATATCTCAGGTTAAAAGTAATACTCGTATATAAAATATCTATTAAACTTTTGCGTTCCATGACATACATGTAAGTATGTACTTATATGAATTAGCCCAATCATGTAATAGGGTTCACCACTTGATTTCATTGATTTCTTTTCTAGAGTACATCTGGTTCTCCGGCTACTAGTACCTGAATTAGCGTTCAATTTTTGGTCAGTTCAAGGTCGACATAACCACCAATAGGTATCTGGATAGATTTTTGCACAGGAAAAAAAGGGATCACCACTTAGCCAGACAGCCTGTGACCACGGAGAGTTCCAACTGGTCGAAATCAACTCTCGTGATAAAATTTCCTTAAAATTGAATTCCGATGTACTTTGAATCTCACAAATGTCATCTAAGGTGTAGTGGTAAGTATTAAACATCCAACGTTGACTATAATCTGACTCTATCGTATTGTCTCATAGTTTTAGGTCTCGGGTTCGTTTTCCAGGTCGGACCAAATATTTGTATGATTTGTAAATATTTGTTTCGAAGTTTGGGTGTTTTCAACGTATAATATGTATGTTTTTGTACCCGCAACACGATGTATAAAAATAAAAAAATACAAAAAAAGTATATAAGTATTAAATGAGCCAGTCTAGTTATCATAACACAAGCTCTGCTTAGTTTGAAACTAGATGACGTTGTGTGTGCAATGGCCGAAATATTTATATATTTATTTATTTATTTATTGTGACCGAAAGTTGACTTGGTATTCGAATTAATTCTATACTTCTCTACACATGTGACATCGAGAGTCAGCCGGAACTGAATTTGAACGAAATTCAAATGCAAGTAAACTTTTTATGTGATTAATTACTATTTCCATATTTATAAAGTTTAAATTTAATATTTAAAAAGTAATACTTAAGCATCTTCCAAGCTCGACAATAATATATTTTGTATTGTAAGTATATAATAACATAAGCTATTATCATAGTAAAGCGATACGACAAATATTTCAATAATATTATTAACCTTGAAGATATTACGAAACCAATTATAATAATGTTCTGCTGTCGACTTGATAACAGTTTTTTTTTTAGGTTTGCATTCAAAACATCCCCTGCCAATCTTGGTATATTTTATTCTCTTTGATAATTTACACGTGATTTTTTCTTATTGCTTAAGTATATTATGTCACATTATGTGAACAGCGCAAACAAACATAAACTACAGCGCCATCTATAGAAGATAAACTGAACTGCAGAGTAACTACTAATCTTGTATCACGGTATAGAAATTTTCGCACCGATTAGCATATACACAACTTCACTTCACTTCAACGCCAGGCATGATCACGTCGCCTGAACGGGGGATCCCCCTTATGTTGGAGAGACATGACACCCGTTTCTCTACTGTAAGACGGCACTGTAGAATATCCTTATTTTCACATTGTTATTATATAGTAATGACATATTTTTGCATTTGCTATACATAGTAAATGACAGAAATGGTTCCAAAACCTTTCAAGAAGGTGTGCTAATGAGTTCTTGAAAATTAGGTTAGCCACTATCAAACAATAAGTAACACTAAATATAAAACTGGTTATTAATATTAGGCGGGCAGAGAATGTTACGATACATATTCCTGTGGTTTGATCAACTTCATAAATTTCACCACTTTCATTCCTTCTGTTTACCACCCGTAATTAATTTCATAAATGTTGAGGTAATAATACTAACATATAAAAGGAATAACTGAAACTTTAGATTCTCCAAATTTTCAAAGTAGCATAATTTATTAAATTATTTTTTTCAATATTTGTATACATTATATTAATTACCTATTTAAACCATTTCATTTAAGGTTCAGTGAAATGATTATAAAAATCCTATTCTTTAGCACCTGTCACACTTCAACCATCTATGTCTTGACGTTGTGCACTTTAGCTTTATAATGTACTAAACTACACATAATTTCACTCACATAACAAATACTGTTGGAAAAGGACAATACGATTGGTCGTTCTTTGTATTATCATCCTTCAATATTCAGTGTCTAATTTCCCTAAAAGTACCATCTTTGTCTTATTTTTATAATTTCTACTTTGTAACCATTGATATCGTTGATAAAGTATACAGCTTATTAGATACATAATATTTTATCATGTTCATGATCGTGTATGAGTATGTAACCTTTTTAAATCAATCAATTTAGAGTTTAAGTGCCGATGGCAGTTGCATCCTAAATTGGTAAACAGATTTTTACTTTCTGTAGTCTGATATCAGGAAAAACTGTAATATAAAATATGTCACCACGAGATATTAACTAATTTAGCACATTTACCAACAAGCTTTGATTAGGCACCATTAATAAGTTTGTCCAATTTTTAACCATAAAGTCTATCACTGCACTGCACACGACCGCTTTTCTGTTTGTCCAGTAGACCTCACAAGTCTATTCAAGGTGATTTTCGGACTACCACTGGCACTATCTGTGTCTCCTTTGGCACAAGTCTTTGTTCTCATTATCATTAAATCTGTGCGAATACTTGGTCTTCTGACGTTCGGTGCAACCACACCGCAAGCGTCTGATAAACGTCTCTTAATAGAAAGAGTACATTTTTTACTTCTACTGCTTTGGCTACTTGTTGGAGGTAAAGTGCAAGGGCTTCCAAAAGCTGTGCTAACTCTTTTGTGATGATTTGGTGCCATTTCTAGGGGGAGATTAGCTACTACGAAGAGTTCATAGAATAAGTCTTCCACGTTGCAGTTCTTTTTGGCGGATGTTTCGATGAAGACACACGCTGAGTCTTGAGTGTTGCAGTAAGCTATTGCTTCTTCAGGCTGAACAGTCCTGTGTAGAAGAAAAGTTTCATTAAAAATAGGTACATTATGAAGTCTGGTTACTTTATTTTATCATCTATATGGATTTCGCAAATTTTAAATTAATAACAGAAACATCGCACATTGATAAAAATTAGTATGTTTAAGTGGTGCTACTTGCACTTAAACACATTTATTTAAAGTTCATCAACAACCTTTTACAGTCTACTGCTAGACATAGGCCTCTCCTTAGCAAGGAAGTTTTGGCCTACTATTCACGCTGGCCAGACGGGTTGGAATAGGGTTTGTTCCAAGTTTTCCTTCTCTTTGTAATGATGTTGTCTTGTATACTTTGTTCCATTAGTCGCCTTTTATGACACCCACGGAATGAATAGGGGTGGTAACACTATGTATTCTTAATCCGTCACCACACAATTTTGGCTCCCGGCGGGGAATCGAATCACGGTCTCCCGCGTGACAGACGGAGATACTCACCACTATACTATCGAAGACGTAAGTAAAGTTCACTTGTTCTTAATCTTTAATATCTTAATTCTGTGTACACACGTACAACTATATCGCTATTTATAAATGTTTATTGTTCACTGACGACATTTATATCATATTGACATCTAAATTTATGTATTATAAATATTAATTATACAAGAAAATTGGTGATAGAACGGTTAAATAATATAAACTTAATTACTAATCTTAAGTATTAAAAACTCAAATGCAACACTCAAACGAAATCTCTGAGAAATTACAATTATCATTAGATAAATATTGCAACTGAAAGACGCACGTCGATTTAGTTTGTAAAAGGGTTAACAGTTTTATGTGCTTAACCGATTTAGAAGAACTACTACTCAACAGACAGTACATCTAGCGTATCATGGTTCCGTTGCTTCTGTCTTGCTATTGCTCTATTGCTATATACAAGCTATTGTTATGCGGCTATTCAGTGGATGCTACTCGGGCGCTTTTATCCCAGAAGAGGTGTATTGGAGCTATCTTTGGCTTCCTTACGAATCTTGTAAACCCTATTTTAGAAAATGTTAAATATTAGACTTGTCCAAAAAGTTAGTGTAGTTGTTAAACGTAATCCTTGAGAAATACTCGTGAGAATGAAAGACTAGTTCTGGACTTTGTTCCTAGAACTACATTATCTAAAAAAAAAATAATATTACATATAAAAGACGTTGCCCTTACAGATGTTTAAAAGGAAATTAAAATTATGGATTTCAGAAAAGATCATATGCTCAGTAAATGAATACCTAAAGAGTGAAAGTAAGTAAGTTAAGTAAATATAATATATATAATTAATAAGTACAAATAATATATTAATTATATTTTAAATAATCGAATAAAAAATTTGACGTTGTAATATATGATATCATTTACAAATATCTTTACATAAGCTTCGTAGAATTCATGTCATCATTTGCTTTTAAAACTTTTCTCTCAAAGTAGACTGACGATGTGCGTATTTTTTTAACTATTTACAACTTATATAGCATACTTCTACAAAGAAAGTATAATTTCATTTCATTTTACATGTATTTACAAAAGTGTAAATAGAGGTATATTAAATGTTTACATTTTGTAGACTGTAAATTTAATCGCACAACATGATAAACAAATATAAGAGACATAACAGTTGCTCTATTGTCTACCAGATAAAAAAAAAGCAAAGGATATTAGTAAATGACAAAAATATTGTTTCCAATATGATCTACAAAAAACTCGTACTTACTTGAGTTCTTTATCACTTTTGTTTCCTGCTATCGCCATTGGAACTCTTGGAGCTTGTCGTTTTCCTCTGCTACCGCCACTGGTAGCGCTTGCTTTGGTCTCCAAGATCTGTTCTCGCAGACGGATAACTTCTTCGAAAGATTCCCGACTATCCATTGCGAAGACTAGGACGAAGATATCACCTGCGAACAAATATGATGATTAAAATACTTTTATACATATATCTGAAGACAACATTACAAAAACCATAGCTGAACGCCCCAAGGTAAATAGTACAAGATCTGGTTCTCATAATGGGATCAGACATTTTTGTTTATTAATTAATGAACACACCTATGATAGGTTATTTATTGATAGGCCTATAATAACCATTGATGCTGCCATATAGTCTGAGTAATCATGACAGCTTTGCGATAGGCAAACTTTTTAGGGTATAATTATTCGATATTCACAAATCAATTTTCACCGGCTCTTAGATCAAAAGGATATAGGCAACATGGAAGCGATTTTATTGTCGTGTGGTTATAAGTTAAGAATAAAGAGTGTCACCACCCCTATTCACCCCTTGGGTGCCGTTGGAGGCGACTAAACGAGGAAACTACACAAGAGAACATCATTGGAAAAAGAAGAAAAACTTGAAACAAATCTTATGTCAGCCCGTCTGGTACACTAGGTCAAAATTTCCTTTCTAAGGTTGGAGTGGAGTGATGTCCAGTGGAATATTAAAATCTGTTGATAACACTGGTGATGAAAGCCCTATACGAATATTTGGATACTAAACTAATTAATAAAGAAAAAATGATCTTTGCACGAATGTATACATTATAAAAATACATTACATTTATAATCCTCGTAATACAAACACGAATCGTTAATAGATCAAAATAGTTCACATATGATTTGTTGATTTCTTCATATTTTTTTATTATATTCGTACTTGGAAATAGTGTACTAACCATTCATATTTAACTGACCAGTGGGCCAATAATGGTTTAATCTTTGATACGTGTATAAACACGTATCAAAGATTAAACCACTCCCAGAGAACAGAATCAACCAAGCAACCATTCAATTTATCTACGTTAGGCTTCTAGCTACTAGAAATTGAATTACAAAAAGACTAAAACTATGTTTGTTGTTACACGATACAATCAATAAAATGTCATTTACTTTGGACCTTTCTCATTATTGTGTTTAAAATATAACTTTCATTAGTTCCTTAAATATTTATGAAAGATTTTACTCACACATGTCGAATCAACTCGATAGAGAACCTAGATTAGAAAGTTCTCTTTAAGGCTTAAAAACGCAAATAAATAATAAATAAATATATATTTTGGACATTTAACACACAACGATATCTAGTTTTAAACTAAACAGAACTTGTACTATGATAACAAGACCGATTGTTAGAATATTTATAAACTTTTTTTTGTAAATACATACATTTTAAACATAGAAAACACCGAAACAAATATTTGCAGATTATACAAACATTTGGTCCGACGCAACAGTCGAACCCGAGAACTCAAGCACAGCAGTCACATTCATTACCGCTGCGCCACTGAGGCGGTTATATGATTAGTACTTCTTCTTTACTTGATTCTTTTGCTCTCAATATATATTTTCGTAGCGTAAAATCCTTTAAAAAAACAGTAATGGTTCACTGGTGTCGATTCCGAATTTGCAACCCTTACGCCTGAATGTTCACACCCAATATTTACCGAACTTCCAGATATCGCGAACGAGGCATTCAAATATCGGTAAAGGCATCCTTGTATTAAAAAAAATGTTATACCAGTTTCTCTGAAAGAATCCATTTTTATTTAAAACTAAATGTAATTATGGTAGATTTCCATTTAAATTGATTTCTTTGATTGGAACCGTTTACATTCGATAGAAGAAGCCTTTACCAATGTTTTTGAATTCTCCAATTTTCTAGGACAACGTTCTAAACCTTCTTTATAATTTAGCCTAGCCTGATGTAGTTTAGTCTGTGGAAAACTGAGTGCCTAATTAAAGTTAACTAGCAGTTGGTACATGTAGGTAGTCGTCTATTCGAAGTACCTTTCGCAAATTGAGTTTCTCTGCAGACTGTAGTATATAAAACTGAATTATAACTAATTTAATAATTATTTTCGTAAAATGAATGATTAGAAAAACTTACCATTTTCTTAGTGTCTTATAGCTTGAGTTTGTAGGTATTTTAGGATATACAATAGGGGATCAAAAATCGCCTATAGGTACTAACTGTGTGATTGTTTATATTTTGTCCAAAGGACTATTTCAGGCATGTATGGGACTTTAGTACCGCCTTGCGTATCTGACAGTAGGGCTTATTTTTGTATTTATTTGACTGGTAATGTAATATTTTTAAAATTTTTATAATATTTCGAACATCTGACATATAACGCCATCTAGTCTCAAACAAAGCAGAGCTTGTAATATGAGTAATATGGGTACTAGAGAACTCATATAAATACATATATACTTTTTTTTGTAAATACATGTTATACGTAGGAAACACCCACACTCCGAAACAAATACTTGCAGATCACATATTTGGTCCGACCCAGGAATCGACCGCAAGACCTTAAGCACAGCAGTCGCATACGCTACCACAGTGCTATCGAGGCAAGGAAATCAATCGATCGAGGCAGTCAAATCAAAATCAATATCATCGACAATGCCATTTTAAATTCTCAAATTTCAATTTGTAGTTTACTATGAAACACATAGGCTAGACATATATGATTACAGACATGACAACTGGCTCATACAAATGAGTTGTCATTGTAAGTAACAAGATGGTGTAGTATTACATTTTTAAAATCAAAATCATTCATTTACGATTTTCTTCATCCGCCAATAAAATGCTGATTATTCCTAAAAATCGATAAAACTGTTTTATCATTTTTTTATGTAACTTACATTTTATAAAACTATAAAAATGTTTTTGGACATCTGACACACAATACCTTCTAGTTTTTATCGACGCAGATTTTAAGCATAGCGAGCTTAGAAAACGTAGTAATGCGTTTTGTTACTGCAGTTATAACAACTTTTATAAAAGTCTTAAAATATAATAATTACATGAAAGTAGTTAGGATGATTCACTTTATAAACGATTTTAATCTCATAACTACCCATCACGAATTGCTAACGGTATAGGATCTACCATTCTCCTTAACTAAACGAATTCATTGATGAGTTCCTGTTTATTCAAAGGGTTTTAGAGAGAACACGATGAATACAGAGAAAAAAAAATTTTTTCTATATATATAAGCCTGCCAAAGTGACACTACTCTGCCTGATGGAAAACATGAATAGAATCCAAGAGCTGTGGTCACCATACTCATTGTGAATGCAGACAATGCAGTATGGTGACCCACATTATGGCGGCCTTGTGAGGAGCTTTTTCACACCGCGCTTGGGGACGTAAAAGGCATGACAGTCATCGTGACAGTGTAAGGTTTATACAGTTACCACGATAACTGTCACCCCTGCTTCAATGGGCCTCCGGTCTCACACTCGCCAACGAAACACGACAACACGGATGCTAGCGCTTTAGGTTGGTGTTCTGTGGGAGGGTAGTACTGCCCCGGTCGAGCCAGCCCGCTCGTGCTGAAATCAGCGTGGCTCTACATTATGTGCTATTTACCAATTTCTTGATTTTTACAGAAATCTAAAATACAATACATTTTCAAAATTAATGAACAACTGGGCAAAAAGATTATTAAATTATTTTATAATTTAGTAACATTTAAAATTACCAAAATTTTATTACGCCATAAACAAGTAATCATAAAAAGCGATTAATAAAAATTAAAAATGGTTTATGTTTAAATTTGCTTCGAGATTAGAAAATTAATCACCTTATTATAAAAGCAAAACAGTTGTTTTTCATTACTTCCTCTTAATATTTGTTTCAGTAAAATTTTTAATGTGCAGCGCAACATTCGCACCAAAATAATTGTTTTGAGAGTAACTGTTACAGTAATATTTACACTTTTTGGTTTATAATTGTTCCATTCACTTCATGTCATTTAGACTTTCGATGTTCTACTAATAGTGTTTAAACCATTTCCCAATTTCTTTTGGAGACAAAAACGGGTTAACTGAGGCGGGGACTTTGTCGATCTATTCGTTGACGATCTATGAAATATTACGCATCTTAACCTTTGTTGGAATTAAACTTACAATGTATCTTAGTCCTGGCTACATTTATTATATAAATGAAATTTACATTGAAATAGTCTGTTAGTTATTTGCTGTGTAGTTCCTTAAAGACTTTGTGTTGAATGAAGTGGTTAGCTGAAGTTTGAAATCGCAATTAACGATAAATTATTCAGAACTTTATAACTAATCTAATATCTTAATATATTGTAACGTAAGACATAAAAGTCTTAATAATAACGTGGCTTGCGTACAGTTCCCTTGATGGTTATACCAAGTTTCAGTAACGTATGTTGTAAGTTTAAATTTTATTCAAACACGTGCTTTCAAGTATATGTAACGAAGTTGTTATGGCAATCTTACTATAATGTACATAATTGTGTAAGGATGGTAATAATACAAATAATATTATATAATGTAATAAAAAGTCAGATATCTGACACACGACGCCATTTAGTCCTAAGCTAAGCAGAGCTTTTTAGCCTATAATTGTTCCATTCAGTTCATGCAAATACATACATTTATACTTTTTCTTTACATTGTATAAATAAAAAACGCCTAAACTCAAATACAAATATTTGCAGATCACATAAACATTCACATAAGCACAGCAGACATATACACTACTACTGCAGCACCGAGACAGTCAAATAATAAAGTGTTGTACAACACAATCATGTATGTGGGAATTAAGGTGCCCACTATAGGCATTAAGTACATATCTTAAAATTGTCTGACTTTTCAACCAGGTAGCAGAAGCTATAGTCACAGGTTGATCGGTTCAGCAGTGCACACTGTCTGTCGTCAATGACGATTAATTCCCATAAGCATAATTTTATCTAGTAAGTATAGAATAGTAGGTTTACCATGAAAATTTCATGCCAGCACTTGGAGAAGAAGCTTGTAAAAGTGTGTGTAACTTGTAAACACAACTTTATATAGAGACGACTACGTCGAAGACTCTTTCGCCTTCATTTGACCTCGGGGTTTAAGTGCAGTGGTGATACTGACAGGTTGTTAATGAGGGGCTGTTTACGTATTTGGGGACAGTGGGACTAATTAGTACGTCATTTATCGTGTATTTGGTTTCGACAAAAGAAATGGATCTATTGATAAAGATCTCGCTTGTATAGCAAAAAAATGTACGATAATTTCAGTAGTATTAAATTTGGATAACGTACTTTTTTTTGAGGTAAAAAGTACATTTATTATTTGTTACCAGTTTAAATTGAACTTTCATTGTAAAGACCTTATGTGTGGCAGATCTAAATATATATATTGAATCCTGGTAGTATATTGAAGCACTTTTTAACCGTTTCAACAATTTATTGTTACAAAACATGAGAGTGTAAAAGTAATAAAAAAATATAAAAGAGTGGCTGGTGTGGGCAGGTTCCCCTAAGGAAACACAGTAGCCAATTTGACAGTACACTGAAGAATGACCTTATTCAAAGCACCCATAACTGGTAATCGAAAGGTTTAATGAATATGGATGAGGTGTAAGCTGTTTGTCAAGATGTCTCAGCCTTCCCCGGACGAGATTGAGACGTAAGATATATTTAGACAAAGAAAAAGTGTTTATCTTCCACGTGTAAACTTCACATTTCAGCTTACGAGCAAGTTTAAAACGCATTAATTTAAGTTCTTTTCGCGTATTAAATATGTATATATATGTACGATTTCATTACCTTTGTAATATGTAGCAAAGGCAACATGCATGTAATTTCTTTTTATTCGCAAAACTTAAAGTGAATTTAGGAACTTTAATGAAATAAACAGTGCATGATGTTTTGGAATACAATTTACGTACAAAATAAGATTTATCAACATCTCGCGTGCAGCGTAATTATTTACGTTAAGTTTACTCAAGTTTTCAATTTATTCCACACCCGCGGAGCAACTTATTTCTCAAATGAAATTGCTTGCACATGAAATATGTAGTAGAAGAAATATTAAGTAAATAATTTTGTTTGTAGTGCAATGCAAAATTATATTGACATAAAATACTTCAAGTCTAATTTCTGATCTTTTCTAATTTTAGAAAACTGCCGAATTGAACACAACAATAATTTGAATGTTTTCTGTTAACTAAATCTTTTTTACAAATGTTATATTACATTCAAAATAGTACTCACATCAAAATCCTAATAACTATAAAGGCAACGTTCAACAATTCCGCTACACAATGCATACCAAATTCTGTGCGAAGACGAGAATATCGTCACCTAAACGTCATTACATGTTGCAGTAAACCGTAAACTGGGCCATGTTAATTGCCCCCAGAGATAGAGGTGCAAACAGGTGCAAATGGGTGCAAGAGACGATGCCACGTACACTCAATTCTATAGCTACGTAGATGCGGTCTCGGCTGGTTAAATTGTTGTGGAGAAGTAGGATAAGTAATTGGGTTCATATTGAGAAATGCAATTTTGGTTTGTTGATGAGAGTAGACATTAATGGAACTCCGAGAGTTGATAGTAAAATGAAATGAGATCAGTAAAGATCAAATAAACATGCTTTTATACGTCATAGATCTTAAGGTCAATGGAGTACAGTTATGACTATATAGTATCCTTTCTTTCATGCAAAGTTATACTCCATACCTACTAATATTGTAAATACGAATGTAAGTTTGTTTGTTACGGTTTCACGCGAAAACTACTCTACCGATCATCATAAAATTTTGTACACATGTTCTTGAAAGTATTAGAAGTAAGATAGGGCAGTTTTAATTAAAAAAATAAATAAAATAATCTGTTACGAAACTTAAAGTGACAGACCAAATTCCACTCAAGCAAAGCCGCGCAAAAGCTAGTATTATATATTTTTTAGGTAAAGAAAAAAGGCTTATTAATTTTTTGTGGGCTTATCATTTATTAAAGTCAGTAAAAAATGAGTGGTACAAGATTATACGTTTAGGGAAACCGCAAAATGTTGGGTCATCTCCAGAAAAAGCGGTTTTACAAACAGAAAAACGGGGAACTTGGCAACGTTATTGTAACTTTTTGTAATTTAGCCGCCTCACATCAAACTTAAACTCTCACCTTTTCTTGTTAAACTACCCTGTAACTCTATGGTTAGATATTAATCACACAAGGTCTACAGCCACTTGGGGTGACGTACGAGTATTAACATGAATAATAACAATAACTACCCATACCTCGGTTACTAATTAATTTAAAATCAAAATTAACACATAATTTTGTTATTTTTTTTATTTTAATACTTGCATTATTGGTCACAATTACCATAATTGTTACAAAATATAATGTAATAATTTACATATACATGAAATTAGTAACATACTCGTACACATCTATACATGCATATCTATGAATGGAAAAAGACTTGTTTTTTTTTTTGTTGTCTGAGTGGAAAATCCCTCCGGATCACCGGCTCCTCGGGGACTGTTTCCACTAAAAACCACTCCGGCGGCCGGTCTCAGGCGTCCTTCTCTAAAGGGGACCCGGACCATATTATTTCAGGTTCTTTCCAGAATCACCGCTGCGCCTAGTCAGACCCTATCCCGGGGAGGCCAATGAATGAAAAAAGACCTAATATACGAGTATTGTTCACAAAGCAACGTTTAATATTTTTTTCTGTTTTATGTTTCTTTTTACATTTTTTTTGTTTTCACTTAATCTCAGACAAAATTGTGAACAATTATGAAAACAAATTTCAATGTAGATGAATATATATAATTTTATGCACTGAAGTGCAATTTAAAGAGAATGACTTCAAACCACGTTTCGAAGTACAGAGTGACAATGTTGTTACGCGATAACCTGGTTAGTGTAAGAAATTGCACGCTACAGTAATTGATTTGAGACTCCGTGTGCTTCTCGGCTATTACACGTTAAACACTACGAGATAATACTATATACTATATTTGTGTTTCTAAACTTACACATTTTCAATTATGCTGACTAAACGCGTAATGAATTCAGCAGTCACTGTAAGTGTTCGGGGTTCGATCACCGCATAAGTAAGTACTTATTGGGACAATATGGACAATTTGTGGCAAGCAAGCGCAACAATTTGTGGTTACCATAAAGTTATGGTAACCACAAATTGTTGCTCTGGGTCTGGGTGTTCTTTGTGTACGTTTCAAGTATGTTTGTAAAGTAGCCCGTGTCACAGAATGCATTTCAGATTTTTTTACAGGAAGGAAGGATTAAAAATGGACAGTAAATAAAATATTCTAAGTGTCAGTAGCGCTCGTTCAAGAACCTTAATGAACTCTTGAGAGCCATTTATTATATGAGTTTGCTGCGACGATTCAAACTAGCAAATGCAAGCAATTTTTCTTATTATTATATTTTTCGTATTTGAAACTAAAAAAACTGAATAATGCAAGCTTGGTGGTTAAAAAGTTTGAAATGTAAACCTATGCTCATTAAAATTATTATTTACGTATATAACATTAAGCAAGTTGTTTTAGTAGACAAAAACTAAACTGCATATTACTTCATTTTTAAAGAAACCACACTGGTTTCATGTGAAAATAAACTAAAAGAAATCGATTGAGTGAGGTTACTGGAGCTGCAAGCCCCCTCTGTCTAATTTTGGAGGGGACTCAATGGAGGCAGCAATGGATTTGTAATTCTTGAGTGGCAGTTTCATGAGATGTGGCAGTCACTTCCTCCGAAATCTGGTCAATTTGGTTATCTATCTGCTTCTTTTTACTCATATCATAAAAAAATTATACTTTTGATCACTAAGGATGATAAATTGAATTGAAATTCAAGAAAGAACAAGATGAGCGTAAAACAAAAAAAAAGTTATGAAGACTACTGCAATGACGCAAAACTATTAGCGTAAGAGAAAAGGACATACCTTTCCAACAGCAAAAGGTAGTATCCCCGTGGGGCTACTGCTAACTTAGGTAAAGTTAGCAATAAATAAAACTACTCTCATAGTAGAATAGTACAACAATACCTTTTATCCCTTTCGCTCCCATGACTTTATTGAGACTTCACTGGTATTGAAAAGTGCACAGATGGATGGATACGCTTCGTACTGCCCTGAGTATTGTGGGTTCGATCCCCAGATATATTCCCATATTGTTGTTCGGAGTCTGGATGTTCATTGTAGTATTTTTCTAGTGTGAGCGTTGTCTTTTTACAATAAAATATTCCAAATACGAACACACTTCTCACATATTATTAAGATTCTACTTCGAAGGTACATGTTCAATATAAAAGCATATGGGCTTACGATAATATCTGCACCCTTTATCGCAATGGGGAGATAATTTTAAATGTCGTACCATCTGTGCTTTTATAGCAACAGAATTTCAAGTATTACTATGTAGAGTACATAGTTTATAAACAGATTGACAGTATAGTATTAAATTATATAATGTAAATTCAAATTGTAATATATAGACATTTTTTGACTTACATGCTGAAGATAACGATTGTCAGCTGTTTTACAATCTTTATACACAGGTACACTGTGTGCGGATTATAATAATATCCGATATTTACCACCTACTTAAGCCTCACTTTACATACTATAATTTGATTTATCCTCTCTTTATTAACGCACCAACAGTTGTTTGTACTTCAAAAACAATAATAGTAGGTAGAATCTAATTAAGCACGATAGTCAAGTAAAACAAATAGCAAGAGCGACAATAACAACTGACAAGGCGTTAAACCTCTTAGTTCACCCGCGTGGAAGAGTTTTAGAATAACAATTATTATTGTGAATTGCTTATAATTATTAATATATACACTCAAAGAAATGTTAACAAATACAATGACTGGAGAATAAGCTTTAAACGCTTATAAGTTGAGTTTATTTTAGAATTTCTCCTCTAATAATTTGTATATTTATAGAAAATGTTGGCAATATCTAGGTTTATCGGAAATAAAAGTGTGCAAGATTATCGGAAAATATCTGCTTTTAACATAAAATTCGTTATTTCTTTAGGCTTTATTTTGCCTTGGAGAAAAATATAAGAAAATTAATTATTTAGTCCTTTCTGAAAACCGCTAAATAGGCATTATTGTATAATTACTACAAAAAACTACATTTCTATATAAATTGTTTACTTAGAAGCTCTTTAATAAAATGAAATTACTTTAATAAGTACAAACTCAGTTAAAAATATTTTGGTACAATATTCGTGTATCTATTTAAGAACGACATTGGAATTTTAATAGTCTTGTTCAGTTCTTAATGGCTTTAAATGGAAGATTTCAGTTACAACTTGATAAAGTTGGAAATACGACTGGAATATTAATTGCCTAGTCCATATATATCTATATGTCTATTTGTATATGTGTATATTCTTTTATGTACGTTTATATTTGTATATATGACGTGTTCTATTGTGAGTATGTATTTGTGTATAAAATTCTTACACCACCCGAAGGTTGACTGGAAGAGAATAACCTGAGCATTAAGTCTGTCAATGTGCAATTGTAATGCATAAAATTCGTAAATAAATAAATAAATAAATATTGTTGGGTAGGGACAAACAGTGTTATTGAATTTTTCTGGATGCAGATTTCTCCCCAGTTGTATCGGATAACTGTCCCATCGGATTGTGTATGCACACTTGTACACTATACTGTAGACTATCGGAGTAGTACACTAGGCCATATGTAGGCCATCAGAGTAGGCATTCTCTCGGTCTGTAACATGATTACGGCCATGTTGCGGAGTGGGAGCTAGTGAAACTCCACCGTCTCCTTTTGTGCTTGCAAAGGAGATGTCGGAGCGGGACCGTGAGAGGTTCAGCACTCTCCTGGTGTACCAGGCCCGGGAACGGGCCCGGTACTGCAGACGACTCGAGCACCGGAGATCGCAGAACGAGAGACGACCGGCGAACGATCTCCGTCCCTCATAAGTGCAAGCCTGGAGGTGTCAGGTGAGGCCATCTGTCATCCTAGCAGAAGCAGGCCAAGATCGCAGCACGACCTGCTACAGAGCACGCGCTCTTTAGGGGACAGAAATGGGGTCATCTGCAAGCCGTAGGTAGATGGTCCGAAGTACGTCGGGGTTCCAGAGATTTCTTTTCTAGGGTACACCTGGTTCCCCGGCTACTGGATGGGACGGCGTGTGGTTTTTGATCGTTTCGAGTCCGACATAACCACCAGTAGGTGATATCCGGGTGGATTTCCGCATAGTAAAAAAAAAAGAGTTCATTATATTATTATGGTGTTCCAAATTTGATGAAATTTATTTATATCACCTTCAGAAGTTTCTTATGGCAAGTAGGTTGTCTGTCAATAACATTAATGATGTCACTTATATCTCATACAAAGGCTATTGATACTTTAATTTCATTTATTTATTCTTGTGTTATTTAAAAATGTTTTATCTATGTTTTATTTCATTTTAATTATTTGTATTAATATTTAATTATATTGATTTACGCATCGAAAATTAAACAAGTTCTGGGCCGATTGAGCTCAAACTTAGACACGATATACGAGTACAACACGCTTCAAAAATAATGTTTCTATATTTTTGAACTATAATGTTACGTAGTGAATCGTGGCAGGGTACAACTATGATTAGTAGCTAATTATTATATAAGTAATACTGTTACCTCTAATATGAGATACTCCCAACAGTTCTTTGGTAAAACTTTTAGGCCCAGTTCCACCAGCTCCTGATAAAGATATGTATTTGTATGTTTATTTATTTTATGTATGTATTGTTATACGTAATATTAAAATATTTTTTATGTTTGTATCTGATATTAGTTCTTCTCTAATTTAGATAACTAATGTGATCTTTTGTTAAATTCAATGTTTTTACTGTGTACCTACCGCATCATATTTTCACATCGCCTGAAGGTGGACTGGGAGGCTTAATCTGAAACTGGGAGGTCAATAAATCCGCCTTTGTCCAACATGTGCAATAACTTTTAAATAAATAATCCTATTACAAATAATTTGAAGTGATACTGTAAACTTTCCTTTCTCGTAATAAAATCTCGTAAAAAAACATGGTGATGAAATGAGCATAGGTAGGTACTTTAAAATTAGTAATCACGATTCTTGTTACAAAATTTTGTTGATCAGTGTAATTCATGGGCAGTGTACGAGTGTTTTACCTGTTGTTTATAACAGCTACAACTTTGAATTATAGAATTAATTAACATTCTTACATATATACATATACATATACATATTTATACATTTACATATACATATAATCCTTCGCTTTTAACACATTATATTCAGTAAATGTACTTCTAGTCAACTGATTTTGCTTTTCTTTGTTTATGGAAACAGTATTTTTCCTAATATTAATAGGCCCTTATTGTTATAAATGACTCAACCAAAATTACAATATCATGAAATTAAAAAAAAAAATTTAAGCAAGGTCCTTTTAAAAAAAGATCCTTCTATATCCAAGACATCTAAATAATTCAAAGTAACCTCCATTAATATTAAGATCACATCTGTTCGAAATTGATCACACCTAATGACGATAACCACTCAACACTAGCACTTAATCTAGGTATCAAAATACAGGTCTAAATATGAGACGAAATATCAAGTATACCTGACATGCCAATATTCTAATAATAAATTGGGGTATACCTTGCTAGTATCTGAGGCAATCTTATACACATTTGTAACATATATGTTCAGAGAGAAGTAAATAAATTTTAAGTATTTTTTTGGAGTTAAAATGATTTGATTTGTGGGCACTTAATTGATGTAACGGGCGCCTGGTATGAACTTAACCCAAGAAAACTCAATTTTATCATAAATATTCAACAACCAAGAGGACTTATTTATCATAAAGCTTTTGTTGATTGATTTAATGAAATTTATCAATGAATAGGTAAATTTAAATAAATTATTTTATATATATTATTAATTTAAATTTATTACTTTATGACTCTTGTAAGTTTCTTAAAAAATACAATTGGAATAGTATTATTAAATCGTTACTGTTATTTAACTTGCAAGTCCATTATGTGCGGACAGATGAAGGAACTTCTACTAGACGCCAGTCAGTCAGCCTCTGACCACGGCCAGTGTTACGACACATACGAGATGAATAGGAGTGGTAACACTCTGTATTCGTCCCGTCACCACAAGGGGAGTTTAATAGTTGTCCTCTACCGACGGGTGTAACCTTTATATAGAACCCCAGGTAAGACTATACTAGAGTGTTTCATCGGTAGTGATGATGTGGAGGAGATGTTTTAGGTCTGATACACATAAATAATCGTAAATAAAAGTATAACTTTTAGTATATTTTGTAAAAATCGCACAAAGAATTTGATTAAAACATAAGTTTTTAATGTTATTTTAATATGATATCGCAGAAACTGTGGACACATTTTATTTATGTATGTACTAGTTCAAAACACTGTTGTTAAAATATTATTGTACGATACATTGGCTGTATTCCTTGAATTAAATGAAAAAATGATGATAACGATCATTGGTTCTTTATATTCGGAAAAGTCAAGACAATTAGAGTTCTTTGAAACTGTCAGAGTAATATAATGATAGTCAATTTGTCATGGCTAGAATATTACTCTATGAGTAGACCAAGTAGAGCAAAAAGTATAAATATACCGATATTGTAAGGAATAAGTAACGAGTCCGAAACGTCATGTGAGTTCTCTCTAAATATTACGATGGTAACTATCTAAGAAATCTGAGCTTTAACAACAGTCTAAGTGGTCGATTAAGTCAAGCACCCTTCAATATTTCATCCAAGCCGACATGGGAAGTGTCAGACACGGTCAGCGCTTTCTACTTTGTTGAAATCTTAATCTAATCTGAAGTTACCGTCCTAACTTTTAGATTAATCTTATTAAGTAAGTGAGAGAATGAAAACTGCGACTCAAAGTCTTAACAAATAAACATGTAAGCTTCAACTTGTTAGTCTATTTATACGTAATGTAGCAGAAAACAAAACGGAAAATTAATCTTGGTGAGAAGAAGGAAAAACAATAATTTTTCTAATGATCTAACCTCGAAATAAATTCGTAGTTTTTCTTCACATCGAGTAGCTAATAGATGCAGTCCAGTTATTTTACAGTAATATATGTATACTTTTTTTTAAAATTAGTGTTAGTGTTAAGAAATAACAATTTATGTGAAATGTATGGAATACTTAATATATCCTGTATGTTATGTTTTAAATACTATTTGGTATGATAACACCACTTTAGAAAAAAAAGTAATATAATTTCATGGGATCTATATAAACTAGACGTTAGAAAGTTAAGAGGGCTTAAATTGCCAGACAGTAAACAGAAATACCAATATTGATGTGATAACAATTCACTCATGAATCTTCAGTATCCTCTTATATTTTTAAGTATTTTTCTCTTTCAATTTAAAAATATTTCCAATTTCACCATTTTTAATCACTGAAGTGACCGACTGATTTCTTACCCCCTAGTAGGGTTAGAAAAATATAGGTATTATTTTTAATACTAATAATAATAATATTTAATTTACCTCTGCCCATCTCTTCAGAATCATAGTTGTAAGTACATGTGTGTGTAACTGCTAGATTTAGGTCTATTGCAAGTTAAATTTAGACATCTAATTTTTTCTCATATATTGTCATCGTCTAATGGTTTCTTGTTATCTGAATAGTAATAGTGGAATATAAAAAAAGATTTTTGTTAAGTATACCAAATATTATAATTGTGATAATTAAGATATTTTTTTATGACCTAAGACACAGTAAAAGAGGTAAGTAGGAGAGCTACGCTGATTTCAGCACGAACGGTCTAGCTCGACCGGGCAAGCACTATCTTTGCCCAGAAAACCAACCTAAAGCGACAATATCCATGTTGTCGTGTTTAATTAGTGAATGTGAGACCGGAGTCTGCCTAATGCAGATGTGACAGTTACCGTGTGTGAGCCTTATACTGCCACGATGACTGTCATGCCTTTTACGTCCTACGTCATAGTGTGTGTCAGCATATTACATTATCTGTATTCGCAATGAGTGTAGTGACCACAACGCTTGAATTCTATTCATGCTTTCCACCAGATAGAGTAAAGTCACTTTGCCAGGCTTTTAAATTAAAAAACAAAAAACAATTATCCACAGCAGGCAGCAATTAACACTAACGTTACGTGCATGAGTAAACGTTTGTTTACTTTTTTATGAATAACAGAAAAGCAAGAAATATAGCTAGGTACATATTTATAATATGTTACTACTCCAGTAAAATTTTCACCAACTATTTCAAAAAACCGATATTCTAACGAGCGACCGTGCTTGGCTGATTTTTATTTTATTTACCAGCAGCCTTCTTATTTTATGTTATTAATAAGTTAATAACTATTTCTAATAAAGGGTTTCTAAATAGAAAAACAAAACTAATTTTAAAACAATGTAATCCTGTATAAGAAATATTGAAAATAGAATTGATATTTTGTATTTCGCGTAAAGTAGAAAGGCAAATAAGTGCATTCTAAGCATTTTGTTTGCTGCATGCTCCATAAATTTCAAAAGAATATTAAAAATTATATCGAACAACACATGATGTCATTAAATAACAAGTAGTTATAAATATCATAAGTATGTGTCAAACTTTAACAATAAGACGAAGCAATATAGAATTCTGTTTTCACAAAAAGAAAGTACAGAACTGAAATAAGAAAAAAAGGCAAGTTTGCAACTAAAGAGCCTTAGTTTGTTGTTGTGTTAGGTAATAGGTTTTCAAATCTTTAACATTAGAATACATTGCACTGAAGGCACGATAACTATCTTTATTACTATAAAAGATCTATTTAAATTCATTGTGTTACCAGTGTCAAATTGGTTTTAAAATTATTTAATGTGACTTATACACTGACAGTTAAGTTAACTGATTAAAAATATAAAAAAAGTTACTAAAATTACCAGCAGGTGTTGTAATATTCCCTTGAAATATTCACTTAGTATTATGAAGATATAATAATCGCTAACATCTATAAAAATATGTTTAGGTACTAAGAACGAAGTTTATGAGATATTTTGCAAGAAATATTTAAGAAATTCACCAGGTATCAGAACCTATTTTGAGGTATAGTGAGCGTAACTAAATTGGACGATTACACGATTACCCTAAGCCCACCTGCTCCTATATTAACTCAATATACCCAACCGACATTGTGTACTTCGTGTACACACAACATAAACTTCGAAACATTTCTGAAGACAGGACCTTAATGAGAACATTACAAACATAATGTGTAACATGCTCGTAGTACAACTTAACGAATTACTTATTACACAATTATCCCAAATCGATGATAGGATATTACCAGGGCTTATTTGTATATGAGATATGTCCAGAATCTGTACAACATTATTTGTTTTTTAAATATCAATAAGGAGGCTCCACTGCACGTAATTCACCTTTCGAAGGGTGTAGTATATATTTTCAAATAGTTTTGATGGCTTCCAGAACTCCTGACAATTAGATACTTACCTAATTATATTTGTTGCAGACCAATGGGTGTAAGGTCTTGGTGCTATTTGAATGTATGTAAGTGTTTGGTAGGCTGAGAACACGACGATTGAGCCCAGGTTAATCTCCAGGATTCCGACTTCACTCAAACAGTCCAAAACTTCTAGCTGCTGTAACCACTTCACAAAAAAGTAACAAATTCCAACGTAGTGACTATCACGATGCACGAAGAAGTTTTCCAGTATTCCGATGCGGACTACTGAATGACGCGAGAAGAAAACAAATGGCCGGTGCACTGAGGGCGCAACGCTAACTTAAACGACAAGATTTCACCTAATGAAAAACACTATTAATGATTTCAATGTGGACACCGCACGCATGAGAGATTACCTTAATTACTGGCTACGACCGAGCGCCTAACCAACATTCGGGCGACCTAGTCGCTTCCTCCTCCACAGCTGACATTCTGTTCAAGATTGTTAAACAAAGTGTGTGCAAATAAGAGAAGTGCAGTGAGGCTTAAGTTCGTTTCATTTCAACGTACCGTTGTTATCGAAGGTTTTTAATATATATTTTAAACCTGACTGCAAGTTGTTAAGATTATTCAAATTTGGCATAACAAATTATAGTAAATATACAATATTGTCACTGTAATAAAAATATTCGAGAAAAAAGCCAAAACATGAATTATTAATTCTTTTACTTAACTAGTAGATAGTAAAGTATCCACTCGGTTCTACGTCGTCCGCGTTCAACGTTTTCTAGTGGACATTGATAAATGAGACGTTCATCAAATAGCCTATATTTTTTATGAATCACTAGTTGACACAAATAAATTATCGTTTGTTACAAAATTGAGGTCGCTAAGTTTCTTAATATTTTTCATGGAAATGGTGGCGAAATAGAAAATGAAAGGGGTTGGAAGTTTTAATAAAGTATATTTATAAGTAATAAGTACAAACCTCTACATTGAAGTACCGATATATGTTGAAGGTATGATAACAAAGTCGAAGTCGAAGGACTCGTGCAATACGAGCGACGTAGTGGGTAAAACGGTCGCCACGCCGTTTACTACGTTGGGTGTTGTAGGTTCAAACTGCTCAGCACACGCTAGCGGTTTGTTCCGCCTGGGCGGCGCAGCGTGGGGTCCTTGCTGCAGTTATTGGAGGAGATCTCTCGCTACCGGCCGTCATACGCTCCATGGCCGGTAGCGACAGTTGTTTTACCGCGGTCGCAACCTTCTGCGAAGACGTAATTTCGCGGAAGGAGGCGGCGGAGAAGGCCCGGGAGGACGATATCCACTCGGACCCAATTCGCCGCCGGCGAGCCGGGCGGCGGAGGCGCGCATACCAGCGCCTCATGCCGCCTTGAGTGTGGCCGCGGGTGGACGGGACGGGTTTTTCCCCTCCATCCGCTACAATGGCCAGCCGCGAGGAGGCGACGTCCGCGTGTGCCGTACGTCGCCTAAAATAGAGAGTTTATCCGCAGATGGTGCCCGAGGTAGCGGGCAGGCGCTAGGAGGGATCTGGATGTCGTAATAGCAGCGGTTCCCGGATTCCTCCTATCTCAGGCGCAGAGTGGCACACCGTGTGGTTTTAGTCGGTCCGATTCCGACACACCACCCCGCCGTAAACCCCGGTGGGGTGACGGCCCGTGGGGGTTTCCACACGTTAAAAAAAAAAAAAAAAAAAAAAAAAAAAGGTTCAAACTCACATGGGACAACATTTTTTATGTTCTGAATCTGGATATTCTTTGTATCTATTTCATGTATGTTTGGAAAGTCCCCCGCAATACAGGATTTATTTGTAACACGAGAGTTGTCTTTTTTTAAAAGGAAAAAAGGCTACTTGGCTATACGAATACCAGACCTTGTATCAAGGCTGTTATATCCAGCTTTCAGGAGTGCTCCTCATTGGGCCAGTTTAAGTGTTTTCACTTCAAGCAATTTATTACAGCTATTGCTCCTAGTCTCATTGGCAAAGGTTTAAATTTGAGTCAAATTTATCGCAGTCAAAAACCCTTCGCAGTTTCAAAGGAATCCCGAACCAACACTTTGGCTTTCTTGATATTCCTGAGCTGAGCTCTTTGCTATCCCAAAGTACATACGAAATAAGTAACAACTATGATTCTCATTTCTCTCCAAATAAAAGGACGTGTTCTTAGCTTTGCTCAAAATCATCGAAAAGAATGACAAAATGACAAAAGAATGAAGCATTTGGTAGTCATTACAAACGGTAATTCTACTCATTCCATCAATTTAGATAAAAAACAGTAATAACTATAAAAAACACGCTTACAAAAGTTGCTTATAAACAAACATACAGATGAAAATGAAAAACATCTGTTAAAAAATGCCGCACAAGGTCATCCTACACGCACCAATCAAAGAGCATATATTTGTAACGGATTAATCTCAGTTAGTGTTCAAAAATGTACCTTTTATTTCTAAATATATAGCGAGGGCTCAGAAATTATCGGTTGTACCGATAAGTCGGCACCCTAATCAAATACGGATGAAGGTAACTTCTAAAAAATAAATTACTAATTAATTCTACTGAAACGATTTATTTCCAGATTAATTTGTATAATTCTGACTAATAAGATTTTGTAAAAAAGATCAATTAGGCTTTGATTTGAAATAGGCTTTTATTATTTCTCAAGAGTAAGTTTCATTAAACTTTGATTAATCTATAGATTGATTTTTACAATACAAAAACAGATAGCACCTTTATTTTTGTTGTCAGTGTGGAAAATCCCTTCGGATCTCCGGCTCCTCAGGGACGCAAGAGCCATGTGGTGTTTCCACTAAAAACCACCCCGGCGGCCAGTCTCAGGCGTCCTTCTCTGAAAGGGACTCGGACCATATTATTTCAGGTCGCCTCTAGAATCAACGCCGCGCCTAGTCGGACCCTATCCTGGGGAGGCCACAAAGGCTTCCACGCCTATCCCTCCATTTGTCATAATTTGCATTTATGTGACCAGGCTGCAATAAATTATCCTATCGTCGACCGCAGCAACTAATCTGCCACCAGAGGTCTCCAATCTCTGGCAGCTCGCGGTCCCGTCGACGGCTCGTAACGCCGCCGATGTCTTCTTCGCTCGGAATCGGCCTTCTCCCGAACAATATGCACCCTGCTATAATGTAAAAACATTCAACTTTTTTACAGTTAATAAGTTTTTGGTTTTGTATTTATATGATAACAATGTAACTGTTAGCGAATATAATCAAAGCCTTCATACCTATAGTTTTCTTTATACGGAAGTTAAACATAAAAAAAAAACTATTTATTGAGCCATAAATCTGGAAGGACGTGTGAGAGACCGTGTGAATGAAGCCGCTAAGTTTCAATGCGAACCCCTATGTATAGGAGATACCGAATAAATACTTTCGCTACCTTTTTATGGGTTAAAGTTTTCTCACTTTATGTATGTAGAAGAAATGTACGAGGTTATAAACTAACTAGTTGTGTGGTTCATACATAGGTTTACTATATTAAACGTACATAAGTTTGTATATTTTGTTAGAACAAAAATGAACAAATCTTATTCATTTATAAAATACTATAAAATATTAAAAAAATATACTTTAACTATTTTTATTACCTTAACTTAGAACTTTAATTTTTTTTAGTGCTAAAAGAAATCATAATCGTATATTAATGTTGTAAACCTCGCACCTCATCGTATTTCTAGTCCACAGACTGGTCTTAGAAGCCGTCTTAGGATTATTTTGTACTCTGCATATTTATTCGCAATGATGTTTTCAAAGTAAGTTTGTAAATTAATAAACTTAAATTCATTTATCTAATAAGGTAGTGAAGTAAATACACGTTACACTCAGAAATCTGAATGGTTGACCTATCTATGTAAAAGTTGGTCCAGATATCCAAATAACAGCTGTTCCCGGATCCCTCCTGTCCCAGGCGCAGAGTGGCACACCGTGTGGTTTAAGTCGGTCCGATTACAATATACCACTCCGCCGTAAACCCTGGTGGGGTGACGGTCCAACGTTGTTTCCATATATTAACAAAATTAAATCTATGTAAAAGTTGGTCCTGATGTAATAATAACAGCTGTTCCCGGATCCCTCCCGTCACAGGCGCCGAGTGGCTCAACGTTTGATTTTAGTCAATCCGATTTTAACACCTCGTTCCGCCGTAAACCCCGGTAGTTGACGGCTCAAAGGGGGTTTGCACAGGTTAAAAAAGAAAAAAACTATGTAAAAGTTGATATAAACTTCTCGGCGCACAGGCATACGACACACTCACATATATGAAACTTTAGTTTTCAAATTATGTGTCTAACATTACAGTAATGAAAAATGACGAAGTCTTAGTAAATATTGGTAAGAAATAAATAGAGCAATAAGTTATTTTTATATCTACGTACGCAACGTGCCACCCTCTAAATACTGTACATTCTACATTTTATTTGTCCAATTTGGATGTGCGACACTCAACCCTCAACATTAGCCCTTCCGAATAAAACGAAGCAATAAACTTGTTGTTAACCACTCGTGTGCACGTCCACTAAGGTAAAGGCTAGATCACATGCACAAGAACTACAAATACAACATATATTTTCCAAATCGAGTGAGAGACATTAAAAGAGATACACTTTAGAATTTGTAGATTAACTTCTCGATCATCGGTAATTTTGTGTGGCTATAAATACCATCTCTATTAATCGTTAAGTGTATCTCATGTGTAAAACTAGCCTAAATGTTGTAGGTGAGATGGACTCATTTCTTGTTTATATTCGCTTGGCTCGCTCGGCTTTATCGTTGGTCATAGAATGTGTGCTTCAAACTTAGAAATAGTTTTATTCCTGGCTTTATGGTTGATGTGTAATTTGAGATGAGTGAAAATATCTAAGAGTATGTTTATGTTCCTTTTATGGTTAAGTGTGTTTATTAGCCTTCTTAAATTTCTAGTTATCGTTACTCTACCTGCTCACTACCTTCTACTTTTGTCATGTAATTTCTTATTGTTTGAATTAAGATATAAATTTGAATTTAGGCCACCTTATAGCATAACTATGAACATTAACGTTATAAACCAAATATTTTGGCTCATGTAATTTGCTTATTAAACTATACTTGTGACTCCGTTTGTGAATGTAAACCTCGAGAACAGTATTTATCTGGGTAATAGTAACTTATATGCTTTTTTGTATCCCTAACAATATATACACAATAATTCTAGTTTATATTTCAAATAAATAAAAAAAAATTATATACATATTATATAAAAATAGGACAGACGTAATATTTGCCAAAAATAAACCACAAATTAAATTCTCTAAATCTTTAAATATATTTTCATTTATTACAATATCAGTTTTTTAACCTAACCTTTGTAAGATGTTTATTTTCCTTATATGATTAAAATTTATTTTTCGCCACACTGACTTTCGTTTTTCTTTTTGCTCACGATTTAGATTGTTATTAGATTAATCACGATGATACAACATTTTTCTCATTATCATTTTATTCTTAAACCCTGTAATTAAGCAAAGGTATCCGAAAACTTCAATTGTGGAGAGAACTGTCAATCTGTACGCGCTCTATCAACATATTCACTATTTGTGGTGTACTACATTCCCGTTGTAGGACAGTTGAGCTCGTTTACAAAGCGACTATTATGAACATGACGTAGGGGTGGGCTTCACTAGATGTACCATCAACAGTCTGAAATTAGGGTTCTCCTTAGCAAGGAGGTTAGGAGCAGGAGAGGCCTATAATCCGTACGGATTCAAAAAGAAAGAGTTATCGCGGGCCATTTGGAAGATGTGAAATATTAAAATTAATACCATAACAACGTGTCGCCATGCTAGCAGTCGACCTGATCCTCCGCATAAAATGTTAATTATCAAAAATAAACTACACCCTAAACTAAACGTAAACTACTTTCTTTGATTTGTATGTTGAACGCATATTAAAAGGAAACAATTATATTATTATGACCAACATAATTCCACACTGCGGAATTATAACAGTGTTGTTGGAACTTTACATACTTACATACAATGTAATAAAAAAGGATAATAACAAGACTAAGTGCCTCGTAGCGATCGCTCGTGTTTTACAATTATTTACAAACTTTTACAACACAACCATTACGACTTTTGGAGCGAGTTAAATTTAACAAATAACGCCATTATTTTATTCGGGTGTTGGAACATATTTATTCATTTGCAAGTGTGTGTCAGGCAACAAACTGAAAAGTTTGCTTTAGTTTATTACTCACTCTAATTGTTGCCCACAAGTAACGTCAAGACACGAAACAAATCAAATAAATAATAGTTCATTCCAGCTAGCTTGTTTAATATATAAGTGCTTCATTAAAGAAGTTAAATGTTTGCTTTATAAAGTATTCTCTTTATATTCCGACGATATAAATGTTTATTTGTCAATGTCTAACAGATAGGTACACCTACAACCTACAACCTAACAGATTTCCTAGGTAGTAGAACCACGCTGATTTCAGCACGAGCGGGTCGGCTCGACCGGGGCAGTACTACTCTCCTACAGAAGACCGACCTAAAGCGCCAGCATCCGTGCTGTCGTATTTTATTGGTAAGTGCGAGACCGGAGGCTCAATGATGCAAGGGTGACAGTTATCATGGTAACTGTGTAAGCCTTACGCTATCACGACGACTGTCATGCCTTTTACGTCCTCAAGCGGGGCGTGAAAATGCATCTGACTAGGCCGCCATAGCGTAAGTCACCATACTGCATTGTCTGCATTTGCATTGAGTATGGTGACCACAACTCTTCTCTTCTATTCATACTTTCTAATAAGCAGAATAGACTCACTTTGGCAGGCTCATAATATAGAAAAAAAAGATAATAAATGGAACGACGGAATCAGCAGTTATTTTTTCACTATTTTGCTATTAAAGATAGAATTGGTACGTATGGTGACGGTTTCACCTCGAGTCATCCCGTGAATGTCGCAATAAAAGACCGACTACGGAAACAATCTACGCAGGATAATTTGATAGTATATTGGCTACATCCCTAAAGTATAAAGTCACATTAACAATGCATACGTGCTCATCTACATAGTTACGTTAACTTACTCGTATATAGACCTCAATGAGCTCTACAGAATAATGGACAACGCTGACTAGAAACGCATCCACAAATGGGATTACAACACGTTTAGTTTGAGCATTGTTTACAATAGACGCATTATTGTAGTTTCTATTTTTTAGATGGCAAATTGTTGTTTTGTTTTCAATGTTTGTTTTGGTATGGCAATTGAAATATAAAAAGTTAGAGAAAACACGCTGTCATGGATTCTGAAGAAGTTCTTAACCAGGCCATTATAATTCTTATATTTTTTCTATGTCCAACAGATTTTTTAAACACCAATGACTTCAAAATTACTAACCCCATATTTACTAATATGCATGTGGTCACGGATCAAGAATATGGTGTATCACTACTCCTATTCATTCTGTGGGTTTTGTTTTTTCATTCAGAAGAGGAAGCTGCGCAGAATACCATCACAAGGAAAACTTGAAACAAATTCTATTCGAAACAAAACCGTACACATCGTCGTGGTCATAACTTTCTTTTCAAGGAGAGGTCTATGTCCAGCAGTGGACTACTGAACGCTATTGATAATGAGTCACCGGTAACCAAAGAAATTCGCCTGTATAATACTTCTAATCGTATTTGGTCGTACGAAATATGATTTCGTTTTATTCGAATACATTTGCTGAAAACTTGATCGATTGATCATTTTTAAACTATTTTGTACTTTATTATACAAAGCCGAGAATTGTAATTTATAGGTATGTAAATGAGTGCCCATTTTTACACGTACAGAACGGCTGTACATGTTAGCGTAGCGAGCGTTTACACGAATAATTTTAATTGGTATACTTTATGTTTACGTAACTGATGTATTTAGAGTCCAGGCCGACGTTATAATTGATTTTTAACTACTAGACTGCCTTTGGTGAATGAGTTTCTGATTTCAAACTCTTTTTATTGTCTTCCACCTCTGAAAATATCTATTTGCCTTTCATTTTCACTATCAATCTCGGTCATTCTCTTAATCACATAAATCTTCATATCTTTATATTCATATACTATGGTTGATGAGTATTTAATATGGATCGAATATGCTCTAATGGCAATATAGTCTGGCTATGTAAAAGGTGCTTTTCAATTTTGTAAAAGGTACTGACAACCTTACGAATTTGGATATTTTTCCTCATTTTTTAACATATTTTCGGAAGAAAGAAATTTGTTTCACTATTACATCACCTTTACTATCATTACAGGTAAACCTAATGTAACAGAGAGGTTTACTTACAATACTTACGTATATTATGAAATCTATTATATTGCTCAAAAATGGGCAAAGGCAATATATAACAGCAATATAGGCATAAATATAACATAAAAAATCAACTGAACGCTCAAACGCTGAAAAATCAAACCAAAAATCAATAAAAATATCAATCCATCTTAACTATCTTCCCTTCATTAAAACAAAAATATTTAAATTTTTAGGTTTTACGTTTATCGTAAAAAAATATATTTAAAAGATACTTTGCGAGTGCTCTCAATTGACAGGAAATAATGTCAAGTTCTTGGTGAACTTTATAAATAATATAAATAATTCGCGTGAGGGAGATTATTGAGTGAAAGGGAGCGAGTACGTTTCTAATTTTATGACCATACGATTTACTTGATCCTTTAAAGACAGTATCTATTTTATATGTATCTAAACTGTTTTATTAATGCCAATTTATTTAAACTTTTGACATTTACTTTGTAACTTATAGTAGCATAATTTTTTTTTCCTTTATTTTTACTGAATTGTGAATTTTTATTTATTTTTATTATTTTTGTAACTTAAACTAAGACTGTACGAGACAATCGTGTAATACTTTTATACTTTGATCAAGATCTCGTAGAAAAATACTATTGATGCTTGATACGTTTAACCTTAAAATACAATATAGCATTAAAAAACTCACCTGTTAGAAACGACAGTCTCCTCATTGCTGGGAACGGATGGTTGCCAGACGTATCCAAGAGATCCAACTGGTAGACTTCGCCACGAATCCTATACAGTTTGCGGTGGAAATCTTCGATTGTGGGAGTATAACTGTCCTCAAACTTGGTCCCCAGAAACCTTGAGACCAGTGAGGTTTTTCCTACGCGTGCTGACCTGGCGGACAAGGTAAAACTCGAATTAAAATTAATGGTTTCAATAATCTCAATTCTTAGTTACAAGAGCACGAGAAGTCTTATTGAGTAATAGTGCAACAGCATATTTATTCACGGTATTCGTTTGTGCATTTTGGATTTTTTTTCTTGAACACAAGAATAACATATATCACACATTGAATCGTTCGAATACTTACTAGTCGTCATAATCGATTACTGACATATTTTTGGTAGTGTCAGATTATATACACCAATACGCTACTATTTCTTTTTAGGTTAAGTATTAGATAAAACTCGAATAGCCTGTAGTAATGGTGAAAATTTTTTTATTAATTTGTCTTATTAAAATATTTAAAATATTTAATATAAATCTCTGTATAATAATGTAGTTAACTGTACTATATTCTAGCTAAAAAATAACTGATTACAGGATCAAATAACTTTAAAATTTTAAAATAATTTATGACGATTGCTTTTATGTATCTTAAACTATAAAGTTATAAATAAATATTTTTGGACATTTGACACACAACGTCATCTAGTTTCAAAGTAAGCAGTGCTCGTGCTATGATAACTAGACTGGCTAATAGAATACTTAAATACTTTTTTTTGTAAATACATACATACATATTAGACATAGAAAACACTCAAACTTCGAAACAAATACTTGCAAATCCTAAAACATTTAATCTAACCCGGGAGACGAACCCGAAATTTCTAGCACATCAGTCGTATTCACTACCGCTGCGCCACTGAGGTAGTTTTTTCAGTTTTCTGGTAGAAATTTGCACAAAAAGTTTATCAAGTAAACTTTTCAATGTACTTAAATATTTATATAGACAGGAACGCCGCTGTACATCTATTTAGATATAAGGCACTATGAAATGTAGTGTATCTCACTTACTCTTGACCATTTATGCACAGCGAAAATACAGAGCGTTTTAGCATCCTACATGTGTTAGCTACACTGACCGCAAGGCACTGTAATTTTAAGAGCCTGCCTCGGAAAAATAGTAGTTACACCACTTAGTATTAAGAACCATTTTTAATGTAGTCTCTAAGATATCTACGAGTAAGTCTTATGTAAGTTGCCTTCTAATAGTTCTGTGATACTGATGTGTAGTCTTTACTCTAAGAATCAGACGACAGTCGGAAGCAATCGGGAGTTCAATATGTTCTGAGAATTATAGAAACGTAATGATTCCTCAAGCATGAACATTTGTAACTCCTGAAAAAGACAATTAAAAATGTTTTGTCTGCCAATGAAAACCTTCATGTGTATTGGCGGTATTGATCAAATAAATAAATTTAAAGTCTGTTTTTTTAATCGTCTTTACATTAAAGACGACGATTATACGTAACAGATTCGCTAATAATAATAAGAATTTATTTAACCCTTATGTGAGTGACGAGGTACCCGGGTACCATTAGCATTTTCAATTTTAACGAAAAGTATGTTATACGCTCTGTAGGTAGCTGTGATCTCCTGAGAGCTCTTAACTATTTGTAAATTATATATTTTTTAATCTTTTAACCCAGTCAACTATTTCCAATGTTTTGTGGAAACCAAAACATATTTTAAACTCACAATAGACTGACAAGGTACCCGGGTACCTCTTTGTGTATTTATATTATTTGTGTATTTAGATTTATATGAAGTATTTATATTTTGGTACAAAAATGAAATAATAATAATTTGTTATGATGTTTTGTTTATATAAAAATTACAAATTCTTTGTTTATGCAGAATTAGTACAGGTCTCGAAGCAGGTGTTACATGTTAGACGAGTAACTGCATGTTCATCACAAACTGTTTTTTTACAGTTAGTGCAAGCTTTTCGTGTTTTTCTTTGCTTGCGTTTGAGTTCTCTGCATGTGTAGCAACTTCCAACGACTGCAACACGCCCTGTAGAATCTCGTCTTGTCTGACTTATAGAAGTTGTAGATCCAGAAGGAATCGAAAACCTTAGTTCTTGGCCAAGCACGTCCTGCATTGCAGATCTGATATGTAATTTTGACATTACAATGGATTTTTTTTATCTTTCTTCTATATTTTTACCACACAGTTGTAGACTCAATGATTTCAAAAACTTTCTACGTCTGTCACTCGAGACAAATTGTGGCTCCATGTAAATGATATATGCTGCCAAAGCTGCAATGTCAATAATATTGTAAAAAAGTGCTAAAGGCCACCGATTCGTTCTGCGTTTTACGGTGTATTCTGCTAACAGCTTATCCATATTATCCACTCCACTTTTGGTTTTGTTATAATATAAAATTATTTCCGGTTTGGCAGTTTCCTTATTACTTTCAATAACTGGTGACATGTGCATTGATGACAACATTATTACTGCTTTATTCTTTTTGGGTACATAGGAGCACACAGTTGCTTCTTTGCTAAAAGCGAAGTTAGAAGAATAAATCACCCTCTCCTTGTATGCTTGCATATTTGGAGGGAGAAACCGTTTATTTTTTCTTACCGTTCCAACTAGAGTCAAGTTCCACGAGTTCAAGGAATGAGCCAGTTGAAGAGAAGTAAAAAAATTATCCGTAGTTACATTCAGTCCTGAATTTTTATATTTAGCCACGAGATATAATACAGTACATTCTCCAACATTTGTTTGACGATTTCTATCACTTGTCTTTCCTGTATATATTTATCCATTTAGGGGGTAGGAATTATTTGCATCACAAGCCCAAAATATTTTTATGCCATACTTTTCAGGTTTTGATGGCATGTATTGAGTAAAGCGAGTACGCCCACGGTATCCATATACCTGTTCGTCAACGGTAATACATTCACGAGGCTTGTACATTTTATTCAAATTTGAAATGAACATAGTCCAAATATCTCGTACAGGGGCAACTTTATCAGCTAACAAACGTTCAAGGCGCGTTGAATCATTATCAAACCTTATGAAGCGTAACAGCATTTTGAATCTATCATGAGACATCGTAGCCCGAAATAATGGTGACTGGATTTCCACAATTCAGTCAAATGCTCTTTATTAGATCTATGCACCCCACTAAAGATTAAAATGCCAAAAAATGCATCCAATTCTTGTTCTGTGAATGGTTTGAATATTTTTTGTTTCGGTCGCTTGCTAATATCAGGGTAATTTTCTATCAGTTTATTATTGTATGCTTCAGTAATCTTAGTCCCTTTACGATTAGTTTCCCTCAAGATTATGTCACACATCTCATTTGACAATATATTTTTGAATATTTCCATTTGATTGTAAAGTTTACTGAAAGATGCAGCCCCGCCCCGTTGACGAATAATGTTTTGACTACTAGTTTGTGTTCTGGGAAGTGGATCAGACTGCCACCGCGTTCCATCTTTTGCAATAAAAATGTTTTCAAACGATTCACCTTCAAAACTCGCATCGGAATCGTAAGAGTCGATCTCATTTTCGACTTCAGCTTGTGGCTCAACATCAGAAATTTCCAATCCACCCTCTTCATCCCAAGGAATATAATCGTGTTCATTGTCAGAAGCAACAAACTCGCCTTCGTCACTGGAAGATTCTGCTAATACCGCTTGTAATTCTGCTGAATTATATCTTCGAACACGTGATCTTTGCTTAGAGGTACTCGCTCCAATATTCATAATGAAATAATTATAAACTCACAAAGTTAAAGTAAACTCGTACAATACGAACACAGAAAACAGTCAAGTGTCAATATCAAGCACGATGCATTGAATGGATTTAAGTGTTTCTTGCGCACCGATAACCATGTACCGCACTCCACCCCTCCCCCACTTTAATCGCCTCAGATCGTTAACTGTTTAGGTTAACTAAATAATAATATTTAAAGTGAGGGTAACGTTAAAACAGACCTTGATTGTTTACATTACGTCTAAACTGTATGAAGGTACCCGGGTACCTCGTCACTCTTTTAAAGATGTTTTATTTGTCACTCGCATAAGGGTTAAAAACTATTAAAGTATTTGGAGCTGTCTCACGGTATTGCCGATGTGTGGAATGTGGATTCGGTGATCATTGTTGCGGTAATTATATCTGTTTACAGATTGATTGCCAAGAGCCTCGACCAACACCTTAAGAGGCTCACGATAAGAAGGTTGGATCACGAGGCTGAAGCAGGAGACAGTCCTCTTTGACACCGCCCGTATAGTAAGGCGGTTCCTATTTTTGGAGCTCTAACCAACAGTGGTCGCTGTACCCGGTGTCGGTGGTCTACTATTCTTGATATTTTTAAATGTGTATTTTTGTTTTCTTTTTTATGTAATGTGAAATGTAATCAATATGTATATATTATATATGAAATAAAGAGAATAATAATTCATTTAGAATAATAAAATTTGCTTACAATAAATCATAATTTACATCATATTAATAGCATTTAACAGACCACTGCTGGACATACACGTAGGTATCTGCTTGGAAAGTAGATTTTGGTGCGCAGCGCTGTCCAGACGTCTTGGTATAAGGTATGTTTCAGGTTTTCCTTCTCTTTGCAGTGATGTTGCCTTGTGTTATTTACTTCCTTAGTCTTAAGGTAAATAGGGGTGATAATACTCCATATTCTTAATCCGTCACCAAACAGACAATCAATAGCAAACCAAAACATTAAAACAAACGATATAATTAATAAAATATATAATGAAATTATTTTATATCCGTTATCTTACATCAGATATTTTGATTTGAATTCCTATCAATATATTATATAAAGTAAAATGTTGTAGCACCTTTATTTTCGTATAATTTATTTTTAAGAATCCATTTCGGCCTAGGATTGGATGCCCGGGTCGGACCAAATGTTTGTCATCATCATCATCATCATCATCCCAGCCAAAATACGTCCACTGCTGGACATAGGCCACCCCCAATGTTCTCCACAACAGCCGGTCTTGTGCAACCCGCACCCAGCAGCTTCCCGCGACCTTCACCAGGTCGTCGGACCACCTTGTGGGGAGTCTACCTACGCTGCGTTTCCCAGTACGCGGTCGTCACTCCAGAACTTTACGGCCCCATCGGCCATCGTTTCTGCGTATAATGTGGCTCGCCACTTCAGTTTAGCAATTTTATTGGCAATATCGGGGACTTTGGTTCGTCTGCGGACTTCCTCATTCCTGATTGAGCCTCCTTATCAAACCCATAGTGAGCGACCAAGTCTCTGCGCCGTAAGTCATCACTGGCAATACACTGGTCAAAGACTTTTGTCTTGAGACACTGCGGTATTTGTGACGAGAAAACGTTACGTAGCTTCCCAAACGCTGCCCAACCTAGCTGGATTCGACGATTGACCTCTTTATTGAAGTTGGACCTACCTAACTGGATAGTTTGTCCTAGATACACGTAGTCGTCAACCACTTCGAGGGTAGATTTTCTAATTTTTACTGGAGTGGGTGTGACATGGGCATTTAACATAATGTTTGTTTGTATACTACAATTATATACAACAATTGTTTTGTTTGTAACAAAATGTTTGTAAATATTGCAAATATTTTTTTCGAAGTTTAAGTGTTTTCTATTTATAATATGAATGTATTTACAAAAAAAGGTATATAAATATTCTATCAGTCAGCCCAGTTAACATAGCACAAGCTCTGCTTAGTTTTAAACTTTAGATAATGTTGTGTGTCAAATATCCGAAATATATTTTTATTTATTTTATTTTTTTAATATGTAACCATTTTTACGCAGTTTGAACGTCTTGAAATAACTTGTATCAGTTTTTTAATTCAATATTATATTTAAAGAAACTGTCATTACTGTTTTTTATTCTGAAATAAAAAGAAAATGATTATTGTCTGTAAGAAATAAATAAATTCCTAATGAGTTGTCATCCGAGTGTAACAGTAAAGGGCACTTTTAATTTTAACATTTTTCTTGACTTTATCGCATTAAAAATTATTTTAAAGATCATATACGACTATTATTGTTATTTTTCAGATCAATCATTACTTTTAGACCTAGTGTAGTAGTAATATATAAGTATATGGTGACGGATTAAGAACATAGTGTCACCAACCCTATTTATCCTATAGATGTCGTGAAAAATGACAAAGCAAACAAACTACACAAAACAAGACACAAGAACAACAAGAAAACTTGGACAAACTCAATACTAACCCCTCTGGCCAGCGTGGTATAGTAGCCCAAAACTTCTTTTCGAGGGAGTGGCTTATGTCCAGCAGTGGACTATTAAAAGCTGTTGATGGTGATGATGATTCATATCGACCAGATAACTTGGTAAATTATGAGCATTATATTAGTATGAATCACATAGCTCAATTTTAGTTGTCATTACTTATATTGCTATGACAGAAATCAATGTTTACTAACTTCGTTTATTGTAATATAGAGTGAATGTTTTCATGAATTTTACCAAGATAATATTTCTATTGTACTTAAAGTTTTTTAACAAACATTTCACTGATTTAGACTGTCTCATTTACATTTTTAACAAAACAAATGTCATCTGCCTGCCTGTCAAATGCTATGGAATAAATTTGTTTGATAATTACTTTTACTAAGTGGTATAAGTATTTTATACCGAAAAGAATCTTGTAAAATGTTAACTTCTTTTTATTCTGTACTAGTTTTTACCCGGGGCTTCGCTAGCGTGGAATTTTATCTGTCACATTAAGTTTCGTAACAGATCATTTTAAATAAATATTATTTTTTTAACATACAAACAATACTACGGTACTTTATCTTTGTGTAACTTTAATGGTTTAGGTAGCATATACCGAGATATTTCTCGGTGGTCACATTTTTTTTTGACTTAAATTATACGTCATTTTATTTTTTCTTTTTTTAGAATTTATATTCAAGTTAGAAGTCTACTTAAAAGAGATGGTAACATGCCTAGTTTTTATTTAAAATTGCCGTATTCTCTTTTTAAGTTTTTGTGTTTAATTTCACCTTTTTGTAGTAAACTTACAAACTTTAAATGTAATGTACTTACATTATACGTAGTACATACTTGACATCTTATTCAAATTCTAGTACCGTTAATAACTTTATGTCATGCAATATTGTCTCCACTTATTTGAGTTCTTAAACCTCATATGTATACATTACTGTTGATTATAATATAATCTTTATATTACAATACAATAATTTGATGATAAGTTGATCAAAATAAATGTTAACCAAAGTATTTAAAAATGTTTATTTTTATATATAAAAACACCAACGATGCCTGAAAATTGCTGTTGAATTTCCAACGACCACAGTCTTCCAGCGTAATGTTTTGTGAATAAGGATTTATTTTCTGAAGCTTGTATTTTGCTTTTTACATCACAACTCTTTATTCGTAATAATCTTTAAGATTAAATTCGTTACACTTAGGAGTTTTCACAATAATTACTAAAACGTAAGCTTATAATCAAAATATGAACGAAAATGTGATGTGATGAACTACGAAATGGTTGTTTGAACTCGATTCCGGTTATTAGATAACATGGAACATCAAAAAAATAATGTAGTTACAAATTTACTGTAAATATAACGTAAAATATCATAACACATCCTCACACACGGCCATCTGATCCCGAACTAGGCGAAGTCTGTTTGTGATAACCAGACTGCTAATAAACACACTCATATATTTCTAAATACACACATATCATAGACAAATTACATTCAGACACAGAACATATGATCGTGTTCACACAAAGATTCTTTCTGAGTGGGAATCGAACCCACGACTTCTGGCTTAACAGTGAGGATCACTAGCCACTGGATCAATAGGTCCGTGAAAAAGAAACAAAACACTTAACGTTATCTTTTTAAATATAAACTATAAACTCAAAATGGTGGCACATTTTGAGATCATTTTTATAGTAGTAATAAATTTATATTGAACATGACAAAAATCGTTTTATATAATAATAGGCGTCTTAAATCTAAGTAGGTATAAAATAATAGCATAACATAACATGTGTTACATTAATACTTAATATCTCTAAACCAGATTTTCTCGTTTCAGTATTGAATTGATGATTGATATGACATAATTATTTAAATAAAACGTATTGAAAATTTCTTCACCACATTATTCTAGATATTTTTGCTACTAAAAACATTTTATTAGCATTTTTCAATATATAAAAACGTACACTCGTAACAAGAGGTCAGACAGACAGCCTATGACCATGGTCAGTGTAATTTTAAGTTAATACTTATCGTTGCCGCGTTACTTCCCGTAAACGTAACATGTAAATATTACATGGAAAGAGATATTTTAAAAGTTAGTAAGAGTCACATGTAGGTACGAGTTTTCTATTTATTCATCATCATCATCATCATCATCAACAGCAATTTACAGTTCACTACTGGACATGATCTCTCCTTAGCAAGGAGGTTTGTTTTAAGTTTTCCTTCTCTTTGTAATGATGTTGTCTTGCATAATTTGTTCCCTTAGTCGACACCTACAGGATTAATAGGGGTGGTAACACTATGTATTCTTAATCCGTCACCACACGGACAATTTATATTATTTTATTTCCATTTATTACTGGTCAAATAATACAGAATGTATTTCTTACTCCTGGCATTAGATAACGTACGGTTAACATCTGCTAAATCTCCCATATCCATTTTGTGTTTACTTTCCCTGGCTAAATTTTAACTGGCTAAATTGAATTCACTAAAGATTCAACTTCGTGGGTTTGTTTGTTTAGGTCTAACGCAGAGTGCCCTCACACACCTCGAACTGAATAATTAAACAACTATTTCCTTTGATAATAAACTACTTATGATGCATTACGCGCTCTTAAGATTCAATTCCTTGAGGATCTGCCCTTTTTACTAGCTATACGGATGGATAATATCACTGGAAAAGACTTCATCAAAAGTCTATTTCAGTCCAATGCTGAACATCGGTTTCTCCTATTGTCTCTCTGATCGATTTTGGACTTCACGCATCCAGGTCCTGCCAATAATTTTCAAAAATCTTGCGCAAATCGTCACTCCACGGCCTGAGGGCGTCCTATACTAAGATTGCCGAGACACGATTTCCACTTGTTTACGTTGTTGGTTCTGCGGCTAATATGACTAACCCACTGCCACTTCAGCTGGCTAATATAGTGAGCTATGTCGATGACTTTGTTCTCTGTCGATTCCTTAGAGAAACGTCAAGTATATCACACTGAGCGACTTTGAGCTTGTGGATCAGTAGCACCGTTAGTGTCCACGTTTCTGGTCGGTAAGTTTGAAAGCAATTTCGTCTTTAGGCACCATGGAATTGATAACGAGAAGACTAAACGTAGCTTTCCAAATGCTGCCCAATCCAATTGTTTCTTTTTTATTGTGGGTCTACCAAAGCGAATTCTTGTCCTCTAAGTTGTTGTTTTGGAAAATACTTGACTCCTTAGAATAAAAACTGTCGAGAGTTATATTTATATTTCTAAAAAAGGAATGGCTTAAGTTATCAACTTATGTATTTATCGGATGCTCAACTAGTTTCGGATTTTACGGGAGACCTTTTTCAAAGGGTAAAGCGACCTAAGACATCGGTTAAGTCATTATTTATACGCATTAACAATGTAAGTATTTATATTACTATGGAAGGATTTAAGTAAATACTATAGAATAAAAATTTATTCTGTGGATAGGTCCATAGAATTTATTTTACAACCATTAATTTATTTGTAACTGCCAAATACTCTTATAGAACTAAATAACGTGTGGGTAAAAATATTTTTTATAATTTTTAAGAAGTACCAACGTCTTAAATACGCTTGTTTCAAAATAAGAGCATTATCCAAATCGATTTATGAATGGTGGAGCTTTGAGGACTTTAGAAAAATATAACATAATTGAAAACGTGCTCCTGTTTGTGGTGTTTCGTTCAAAATGTGACGAAATAGAGAAATAATAGCAGCATGTAGTGAATCATTTTATATTAATGACACCACATTTTATTTTGGCATCTGTAATAACAGATTATTTAAAAATAAAAAACCAATAGTTACTGAGTATTTCAAAATAATATCTAAATTATTCCATGCATTAGGAAGTTTTAATAGCAGCCGACGCGAGAATCGTTAGTATTTTGTTTGCAGAAATAGTAGGTAACATTGTTACAGAAACAGTATAGCTGAGAAATTTTAAAAGAGCAGCATTGTAGTTCAAATTTCTATCGAAGTCATTATGTACTGTTATCTTCATCAACAATTTTTTACAGTCCACTGCTGGACATAGGCCTCTCCTTAGTCAGGAGGTTTTGGCCTACTATACCACGCTGGCCAGACGGGTTGGAATAGGATTTGTTTCAAGTTTTCCTTCTCTTTGTAACAATGTTGTATTGCATATTTGGTTCCCTTAGTCGCCTTTTACGACACCCACTGGATGAATAGGGGTGGTAACACTATGTATTCTTAATCCGTCACCACACGGACTGCTGTTATCTTAATGAGTATATTTGAGTCAATTAGCTCTCTCCATTACAACTCAGATCTCAGCAGTTGCCATGAGATCAGATCATAATGATATTATGAGTACAAATTAATAATTTATGATTAATAAATCTCATATTCATATAACCTAGACACATGACTAATATACAACCAATCTTCCCATTTAGCACACAAATAAATAAGAGACGGTAATTCTATTATATAAAGAATAAGAAGAGAAACATTAAAATTTCTCAATATCAAGAACATATGATGCATAAATATAGGACATTGTTATGCATGGCTTCAGTATTCAGTTTGATACGCACATATTTGAATAATTGCCCTGTCTATTCTCTACTTAACAATATAGTAGTGAAATGAGTACATTGTAACATGAAATATATTGTTCAAAGAATGCACAATAAACGGACATCAAAGCCAGATCAAAATATTTATACGTTTGATAGTGTTAGTTTTCTAAATATTACAGAAAACAATTTTAAATTTTAGCTTAGAATAACAGAATCGAGACTGTGGTTGTGCAAAGTGATGCAGAAATTGCAAACGTCTTTGTGAAGATAATGAATATTTCTCAAGTATCTTTTAGAAGAAATAAATCACGTTTCATAAGTCATTTTTTTATCTCAGGCTAAGAATGTCTTTCTTTTATGAGAGTGAAATGAATTCGAAAGTTGAGTTAGTAGTCAGTAAATTTGAGGGCACTGACTTCCCAATAACGATTGCCATAGATGTTCACGATAGAGTCGACAGCTTAACATGCTTTCTGAGGCACGGGCGTGAAGCACCGTCAAACGTCCACCCTCCGGGCTGTTATTAAGAAGTACATATTGTAAGAAAAACTTTTTGCTTCGACCCGCGAATCGAGCTCGAGACCTCTTGATTGGTAGTCGCATATGCTAACCACTAGACTAACGATTCTCATGGCTATGGATGTGAATGGAAAATATTGGTATCAGTTTGGAAGAGGAATGCTTCGGCACGAATGGGCCGGCTCGACTGAAGTGGTACCACGGCTTCACAAACAACCGGGGTTAAGGAAGTTACTAGATCCAAAATCACCACTTACCCTGATTCTTGGGTAAAATTCAAAAGCTGGCAATGCACTTGTGTCTATTAATGATGTGCATGGGCGCCGTTAGTTACTTACCATCAAGTGACACGTCTGCTCTATTGATGCAGATCACACAAACTATTCAAGACACTTAATACAGTAAATCCATACACATAATGTCCTCACACACGGCCGTGTGATCCCCAAACTAGGCACTGTGGTAACCAGACTATTGATAAACATACGTACTCTTATATTTCTAAATAAATAGATATTAAAGATAAATTACACCTGGACGCAAAAAAAAAAATTGTGTTCATCATACAAAGATTTGTTTTGGTTGGGAAGCGAACCCACGAACTTTGGCTTAACAGTCAGGGTCACCACTCGACCAATAGGCCCGTCAAATAAAAACTCTATTTATCTACCTCATTATATTTCTTCCAAAAGCGTAACGTAATTACTTTTTTATATTTCTTTCAATATCGTAACATAAAAAGCTTGTATCAGCGTCCCTATTTCAAAGGAAAATAAAATATTTTTTCGAAGTATTTACGAAGGAGAACTGCCTCTGAAACATGACATGATTTTCCTCAGTTATGTAGGTTAATAGATATATATATAAATATATATATATATATATATATATATATATATGTTTGATTAAAAAATTGGCCAGATGTCATTACGACACATACATATCTGTCAAAAACATGATGAAGATATGTGGGCCCTATTGTCTGAAAAAACCTCTACAGTTTCACTATATTCGTCTGTCTTTCCGTCTGCTAATTCAGTACTTACCAAAAACGTAGTAGAACTAGGTACTGTGGACTCGACCAAGTGGTTATAATAAACTATGAAATTCAATTTGTCGCATTGTTCAACATGCAATTGGATAGTTTTCAGCGATCTTAAAAAAAGTGTCATTGCAGTTGTATTTATTTTCCTATAAGCTCTTTCCTCTTCCAATTTAAAGACAAAACATCAATCCTAACGGTGGAAAATTGAGGTGTAAAGAATTCAATTGAAAATATTTCGTCATAATGAAGTTATTGGTTCTATTAAGATAATTATTCACTAAACGAATTTGAGGAATTTTAACACGCTTTTATTAGCTTGGGTTGTATCTATGTACATATGTATGTTACGGCATCTTTGAGCTTAATTTTCACCGGTTTCGCAAATCTGATCAACTTGAAACTTTACACACGTCTCAAGGACCGATGATAATGCGATAATTTGATAATAGATTTATGAGTTTGTCACAGACTAAAAAATGAAAATAAATAATACTTTAAAAAAACTAAAAAAACACACTTTTATTGTTAATCGAACTAAAAACTAGAAAATAATCTTTAATGGCAAAGAGTCTAATATTACAGTAATAGAAGATCGAACATAGTGAATCGCCTCAAAATAAAATTATAATAAAATTTAAGTTATTAACAGAATAATTCAATTCAGAGTAAAAAGCGTTTATCAGAGTAAAAATTATTTATTTAGTATGGTAATGTTTAAACAATTATTTAGTGTACGAGTATCCACTTACGAAGTACGTTGTAATGTACGATATATAGAAATCTTATTTTTTGTTAACAGTTATATGTTACTGTGCGTAATAATATCAGGGTGTATCACAATCTACATACAATATAAAATAATGTTAAAAGAAAATGTACCTACGAGTCTTACCTAGCACTGCTAGTATTCTCCCGGGAGAAATCAAGAAATTGGTTTCACTGAAACGATATTCTTTTTGATATTTTCGAAACTTGTCTCGTTTACATTTTAACAGAGCGGTTAGGATACATTGTAGCTATAACCAGAATTGTTGTACATTTATTTTGGGTCATGAACCATATTATTTTATATCTCAGTTTATAGCTTCTAATAAAATTTTACAAAAGTAAAGTCGAGTTGAATCAGTGGACAGACGGTTCAATAAAAAGATTATATAATGTTACTAACTTTTGCCCGCGGCTTGGCTCGCGTGGAGTTTCGTCGCCACATTAAGTTTCATAACAGATTATTTTAAATAAATTTATATTTATTTAACATACAAATAATCCTACGATATATTATCTTTAGGTAACTTCAATGGTTTTAGGCAGCGTACACCAAGATACAAGACTCAGAGGTCAAATTTTGTTTCCGTCTTAATTGACATGTATCGTCATGTTATGACTAAAATTACATAAAATTATAAGATTATTTCGATGTATAACCTATATTACTGTAAAGTTTCATTCAAATCCGTCCAGTAGTTTTTTCGTGAAAGAGTAACAAGTATCCATACTCACAAACTTTCGTATTTATAAACAATGTTTTTATTGAACGGCATACACCTGTCATCGTTACCGTCTTCAGAAGTCTTATAAAGCAAGACAGATTCAGCATGTTCGATGACTCTATTTTTGTAAATTTATTATGAAATGCCTATGTCGTTACAAAATTTGAGTACCAGGCTACGTCGCTATTCCAGGTTCCATACTTGTGTGTGAATCTGAGGAATCAAGACTTTTTGCTCTTTGTCAAGGCACAAATTTGCGATTTAAAAAGTAAAAGTTAAGTCATTTCTCCATGTGAAAAAATGGATTCTCGAATTTATGATTAGAAATGGAGCTATCGAATTTTTACACTTGCTTGTACCGTTTGGGTTGGTTTCACGTTATTATCTTTATTTTACAACAATGAATAGTAAATTTAGACATTTATTTACCTTCGATATGTTATCTCTAACTTCTTAAATGGATGTTTAAGTCACATATTGTAAATAGCTTAAATTCCCATATCATTTGTTTGCGTTTACTTTACAGCTTCAAGGGGCCACAGACATAAATATTTGATGACAATGTTCAACTTAATATTTCCAACTCTCCGGAGACATATAAAGATAGATAAACAGACGGAAAAAAGAGCGATTATAAAAACGTTCTCCTTTTCTTTTTATGAATGAAACTTTAAAATATTAAAAGTGTTTTGTTTTCATGTACTTAGAAATTCTTTAGTCTTTGGTGGTTAATTTTAACTTTCTTAGAAGTTTCTGTATTAAATAATATACCTATAGTTCCAATTACTATTAATCTGCTCTGATCTGATCTGACTGCAGGATTGCCCTTGGCGGTCGCCAAGCTATTCTCCACTCCGCTGAGCGTTGTGTGTTCAAATCTTACATGGGACAACACTTTGTACGATCCACAAATTGTTTTTCTGAGTCTGGGTGTTCTTTGTGTCTGTTTCTTGTATGTTTATAAAGTCTCACCGCGACACTGGATTTATTCTCAATGCGGGCGTTGTCTATTTTAAAAAAAACATCGAATTAAAAAAATACAGTGAATTATAGACTTATAATTTTTTGTCTTTGACTGAATTGTACATAGAGTAAAGGCCGTCAAAAGTGACATGTAATGTAAATTGAAATTGTAAACCTCAGACCTGCTCAACATAAATATCTACAGCAAAAAGTATAAAATAGTATAAATAATAATATCTTTAATCACTTAATTTAAATTCAAAGAAAACTGGTGAGTTTGAAATTAACTGCCCCCACAGCCTCCTTGAAAAGTTAATGAGCAATGGAAATGAGTGTTTACCTTCTAATTACTTGGGTCAACCGCGCAGTACTTAGGTAGGTAATTATGACAAATATAAGAGATTACAGTACGAATATATACTATCCCAACATTGTGATGGAAACACAATACAATTAGTTTTTAAAGATGGTTTGAAATCAAAAGTTTTTGAAACCGACAACCTCTACTTTTACTTTAACCGCGCTTACGTCACGGCTTCTAATTTTCATGTGAGAAACCTTAAAATAATAAATGAAATTTTAATACAGAACCTTCCTAAAAGAAAAAATAACTCCGCCAATGGACGATATGGTGCAAAAAGCATTACCTGTGTTAAAAAAAGGTACTGCATTATTATGTATTCTACACTTATAGTAGCACACTTTGTATAGTTACTTTTAATCGTATAGTTGGCGTAGATTACTATCAATCAATTAACAACCTTTCACAGTCCACTGCTGGACACTGACCTCTCCTTAGTAAGGAGGTTTTAGCCCACTATGCCACGCTGTTCAAACGGGCTGGTATAGAGTTTGTTTAAAGTTTTCCTTCCCTTAATTAGATTACTTCTCTGGAATTTATTACCCTACATTTACATAAACTTCTACTCGTAAAGCCTAGTCTCGTGATACTACGACATTTACAAGTAAAACCAGGCAATACATAAAGATAGGGAAGCTACGTATAGATACATCAGTGAAAGAGCTCAAAACTATTTGAATAGTCTCGAAATTAGTTCGATATTTACTTTACTGTAGAATTTAAAATTAGTTTAAAAGACTCAATATGTTGGTTAATTAACTCGTCAATGATCTAAAAATCAAGACCCGGTCATCTTCTGACAAAAATGCATTCAAATTTATAAATCAGCATACACTTTTAAAAGTATTTCGAGGAATATATAATATTCACTTGTGCTTCGATCAGCAAGTTTTGATCTCTTTATGTTCATTTCTCACAACCGTATCTTCACGTACTAATCTTGCTCTGCACTTCAGTTTCTTGTCGTCTAATCACTACAGAAATCTTTGCTCAGAAAACAGTCTGCTCCTCTTATGTCAAGTGCTTCTCTTAAGTCTAAAATCCACTCCCTCTTGAATTCAGGATATCTACTACCCGTTTTGTATTTAAAAAATACATGACCTTTTTCTCAATAATATGGCAGCCTTATCAGAACAATAGTGCTTAGTATACTATCGTTTCAATGATTCTTGGCTGATGATACCAATTGTTTTGTATTCAAAATGTATGAATATAATGTAAACATGTATGTATATGTCAATATTGATGTGATTATGAGTTATATATGTATATAGATTTGTGAACAACCTGTAGTGCTATGTACTGTATATTTTAATTGATTAGTAATGTAACATATGTGTGAGGTATCTATGAGTACCAAAAGTGCACGATATCATACAAATAAATAAATAAATATATTTTGTAAATTTACGCTATACGAAACACGACAAGCGCAGCATCCTTTGAATTTACATTTTAAAAGCAGATAAATTTATATACTTTTTGGAGCTATGAAAATAATAATTACTACTACGTTATCAGAAGAACCATAGTTGAGATTATAAGTCTTTTGTTTTATATTTGATGAATGATATCTAAACATTACACACTAAAACAATTTCATTCAATAAAGTCCCTTTTGTGATTATATTAAAAACTATAAAAGTGTAAATAAAGCGATGACAGCTTTATATGTATGTAAAATTACAGAAGCTGCAAAGCTTAAATAGACAATTGATTAAATAATAAGCCGTCTATCAACTACGAACTTTTGAATTTCAATTTTGAAAATCACCCAAATAACAAGAAACTCTGAATACTAAACTGTAGTCTGATATTCAAACACTCATGCCAAATTAAAAGTGTTCCCAACTTGACTGTAACATTCAAAGTAGAGGCTTCTGCAAATACACAGTGAAGTAACATCATAAATTCAAGTACCCTTTGAAACAAGCTTACATACTATCCGTGGGTAGAGAATAACTCGAAGAAGGAAAGACTAAACAAATATATGCTATATTTTATTTCACTCCTATTTCCGTTCCGTTTTTAACATCCATTTTAACATCTGATGAATCTAACGGACCGACAACTGATCCTCCACAATTATCGATTCCAATCACTGCATTAAGTGCGGTCTAAATTGAGAAGTGGATGGTCCAAATGATACAGAGTATCTTCTTCTCAGTGTTACAACATAGTTTTGTTATATTCACTTGATGACGCTGGTAAACTCGTACCATATTCACTACCGCTATAGGTCGTAACGGAAGTAATAAAAAATAACACCTAAAATGTTCATGAACGTAAAGAACTAAATACAATGTGAGGTAAATATGGCTGTCTTGTGTGGGTATGTAACAAAAATAAAAGCTTTTTAAGCTCAGGATGATTTTTAAAAACAAGTATGAATATTTAACCTGTTTGTTTTAAAGATAGTACAGTCCATAAATGAATATTCAATATACTCGCAGTACTGTTGGTGGTCTGTATTGTGTGCCTAGTACTGTGGTGATTTCCAGACGAGGTGACATTCCATGACCAGTCCAGATTTATCCCCAGCAGACTTCTTTTTATGGAGATATTCGAAGAATCGTATCTACATCAATAAATCAAATACACTACGTCAACTGAAACAAAAAATCAACGAAGAGATGTCAAGGATCTCGCGGTCTCTTTGCCAAAGTGTATTCGAAAATTTCAGTGCTCACTTAGAAGAGTGCATACGTGGAGACGGTAGTCATTTAGACGATCTAATTTTTAAAAACTAAATACCAACCAATTAGCTTTCTTGTAAGTAAACCATTTCTATAATATATCAAATGATTTTTTTTATACGATTTTGTCAAATGTTAACTAATTCGTGGCCCATCCTATAACATTATTCATGAATTTAATGAAGGCATTGGTTGGTTGAGTTTTACTACCCTTTTTTTTTTTTTTGTTAACGAGGCGGAAAATCCCTTCGGATCTCCTGTTCCTTAGGGTGCAGGAGACAGGAGTATGTGGTGTGCCCACTAAAAACCGCCCCGACAGCCAGCCTCTGGCACCCTACTCTGGAGGGGACCCGGACCATATGATTTCAGGTCCCCCCCAAATTGACACCATGCCCTGTTAGACCCTATCCCGGGGGAAAATATTTCTCCCCCACAGTTCTGACGTGGCGGCCCGACTGTAGGGTACTACCGTTCAGGCCGCCATCCTATCCCCTATCGCAGCAACTATTCTGCCCCCAGAGACCCCCACTCTCTGGCGGCTCGCGATCACATCGACGGATCATGACGCCGTCGTCTTCTTCTTCTTTCGGGATCGGCCCTCTCCCGATCCCGTTCAGCGGTCTCTTTTTGGAGCATGACAGCTTCGCAAAAAGAGACCACTGCGCCCCAGCCCTCCTCACCCGCCAGCATGGCAGCAATGATTGCCGGCGGGGACAGGTCACGTCCGATTTGGTCGACCAGGACTCCGCGTTCAGACGCCCACGCGGGGCAGTCCTCCAGCGTATGCTGGGCGGAGTCCCGGTCGGCCACGCAGTGGTAGCATTGTGCTGTCTCCTCGCGACCGATCTTATTCAGATACTCACCGAAGCAACCATGCCCGGTGAGTATCTGCGTCAGGTGGTAGGTGACGCGACCTCCCTTCCTACCTACCCAAGCTTCAAGGTTAGGCAGAACGGCACCGACAGCGCGTTGACGCGAGTTTCGCGGCTGTTTAAGCCGCACGTGCCACTGTGCCAGTGCCTGTCGGTGAGCGTTCCGCCGCATTTCGAGCTCGTCCTGGTCTTCCCTGCTCTCACCCCGACGGATGGCGCGAGTCTGGTCATAAACCCTCGCGTCCATATCCGCTAGGATGTCCAAAGGCGGGAAACGTGCCAGGACTGTCGCCGCCTCCGACGAGATGGTGCAGTATCCTCGTACGATCCGAATGGCCGCTATCCGCTGCACTTGGTTGAGCTTAGCTCGGCAGCGGGAGGAGGCCGATAGGCGTTTGGCCCATATCGGCGCCCCGTAGAGGGCCATGGATCGTATCACCGCACTGTAGAGGCGGCGAACTTCCTCCCGCGGACCCCCTAAGTTGGGCAATAGCCTCTGTAAGGAGCCCGCTATCCCCCTAACTCGGGGGATCATCCGCTCGAAATGCTCCTTGAAGCTCCAGCGACTGTCCAGGGTGAGGCCAAGGTACTTAATGTGCCAGCCAACCTCGACCTCCGTTCCCCCAACTCTGATTAATGAGCTGGGGGGAACGGCACCTCTGCGTTTCCTGTGGAACCACAGTGCCTCCGTCTTATGAGGTGCAACCCTTAGACCTAGTCCTTCGATTTGTTGGACAACACAAGCCACCCCCTGCTCGGCGAGCTCCAGGACTTCTTTGAAGCCATACCCCCTGGTCAGCACTAGAGTGTCGTCCGCGTAGCAGACGACACTCACTCCAGAGGGAAGACTGGTCCTCAGGACCGCATCATATGCGAGGTTCCACAGAAGGGGTCCTAGGACTGATCCCTGGGGAACCCCGCATGTGACTTCCCTTCGGCATTCCTCGCCGTTTCGGCTCTTATAAATTATGGACCTATCACAAAGATAAGCCCCGATGATGTTCCGCAGGTAGAGAGGCAACTGGTGATACACTAGTGCCTCTCTTATCACCCGCCACGGGAGGGAGTTAAAGGCATTGACTACGTCAATGCTAACAGCTAGCGCCACTCCCCCCCGACAGACAGCCTCATCCGACAAGGAGCAGACGCGTTCGATAGCATCCAGTGTTGAGCGTCCTTGCCGGAAACCAAATTGGCTGTCTGATAAGTCGGGGCCCACCAGCGATAGGTGCTGGTTGATACGGGCGGCGATAACTCTTTCGAATAGTTTCGCCACCTCGTCCAACAGACATATTGGACGGAACGCCGAGGGAGAATCTGCAGCCCTGCCAGGTTTCTGGATGAGTACCAGCCTGGCTTCCTTCCAGCTGGAGGGTAGGCTGGTAAACAGCCACCTCAGCCTATCCCCTAAGATCTCCAAAGCATACACCATGCTCGGCCCGGGATCCCATCAGGGCCCGGAGCGGTGTTGCGGGCGGCGAGTCGCTTCACGGCTCGGTCCAGCTCCTCCTCCGTCACGTTGAAGTCATCGGAAACTGTGGCTGGTTCCGACGGTAACGGCAGCGGAGGGCGTGAGGGACTACCCTGGTCCCTGGGAAAGAGGGTATCTACCACTCTTGCTACAAACCCGGTTTCCAAGGTCTGCGTCAATGGTGGGACCCACGGTCTGAGCTTGCCCAGCACATGTTTGTAAGGGCGCCCCCATGGGTCTCTGTCCAGTCCCTCTATGAGCTCCTTCCAGGACCGAGCCTTAGCTTCTGCGATTGCAAGGCTCACCGCCTTTGCTGCAGCGCCATACTCTCGCCTCGCTTCTACGATCTCTTCAGCTGTGGCTCGCCGTCTTCTTCGGGTCCTCTGAAACTGGCGACGGGCTCTCGAGCACACTGTGCGAAGTTGCTCGAGTTCCGATGTCCACCAGTACACAGAGCCCCTCTTTCCTGGCCTGACCCGTGGCATTGATGCGTCGCAGACGTCAGTCATGACGCCACGAAACCAGGCCGCCTGTGCTTCCGGATCGGACGAGACCCACTCTTCCACTTCCTCTGGCCATTCCGCGACGATGGCTGCGGCAATGAGCATATCTCGGTTCATCCGCTTGAGGGACCATCGTCGCGAAGGGCAGCTACTGCGGCGGTCCAGGCCCACAACCGGGCGGAAAGTGGCCACATCGAAGATGATGTGGCGGTGGTCCGACAAAGTGACCACCTCTTCCGCCACTCTCCATCCTGACACCTGCTCGTTGCCCAGGGGAGTCGCCCACGTAAGATCGACGATTGACTCACCCTGCCATCTCACGCAGGTGCTCACTGAACCTCGGTTTACAATACCGAGGTTCAAGCCCGCCGCCCACTCAATGAGTATATCTCCTCTCACGTTGTCCAGACGATCCCCCCACTGTGTGGAGCGGGCGTTGAAATCGCCCAGGACAAGTACCGGACGGGAGAGGAATGTGCAAATACAGCTCCTGAGGCCGTCCAGGTACACCTCAAATACGGATAGGCCGCTGTTTGGAGATATGTAGCAGCCCACAATGACCATGGGGCCCCATTCAACTGCCACAAACCCCAGCCCTCGCTGAAGGAGAGTACAGTGGAGACCATTCTCCACCGCTGCCCAGAATATAGCAACAACGCCGTCTTCCGATCCGAACCACCGAGGGTGATCCGGGACGCAGTACGGCTCCGCCACCACCGCTAAGGCAATCGACTGCTCAGCGAGTGTCTGCATCAACAGATCTTGCGCTGCGCGGCAGTGGTTCAGGTTACTCTGTAAAACTTTCTGGGAGGGCGTGAATTTTTAAGCCTACATTGCCTCCTCTGCCGGATGAGTTTCCGGCTGTGGTACTCTTACAATCGGTAGATGCTGACTAGTGCCAGCACCTACCAAGACTGGGGCAGGGACTGTCTGCAGCCCCATTTTCTTTTTCGTCGGTGGGGAGCACTTCTTGCTCCCCAGCCGATGATCCGCAGGACGGCCGAGGTCCGAGCAAACCGGGCACCTCGGAGTTTTCGCAGTGCATGTGCGTGCCACGTGGCCTGTGTCACCGCACGCATAACATCTCGCGCCACGATCTACCTCGTTGTGACATTTAGCCCTCACGTGTCCCAATTCGAGGCACCGGTAGCACTGCAACGGGCGTGCCACCAGTACGTCTACCCTGGCCGAAATCCATCCCACTTGCACTCGTTTTGCTGCTGCAATTTTGCGGACCGCCGAAAGCGGGCAGCGCACCCAGGCCGTGCCAAGGCGCGACGAGGAAGTACGGATGTCCCCTACTTTTACGTCAGCAATAGGACATCCACCCAATGTTGCTACAGCCTTTGCGACCTCGGCTTTGGTGATGGACTCATCCAAATCCATCACCCGTAAGTCTCCTTTCCTACACGGACGCGCAATAACGGCATCCGTGTCGGACAGTACCTCCCGCAGACGTATGGCAAGCTTGTCCGCTAGAGCAGCGCTATCCTCGCCGGGGACCTGTAAGATCAGGGCCCCGGTCATGGCTCGCTTACTACGGAGCCCTCCAGCGATGCCAAGATCGCCCAGGTTTATTTTGGCTTTCGCAGCCTCCATTAGCCTGGCTAAAGTCGTCTCCGAGCCAGGAGGTACAGAGACGGTGATGGCTGCAGCAGTGGGAAGCCGTGGCACGACCCTTTTCGTGTGTTTGGACTAGGCAATGTGTGCTATCGGCTGAGCTGTAGCTGTCGCCTTTTTCACAGCCTTGGCTTTAGACTTGCGGCCAAGAACCAAGGCCCAAGTCTCACGCGCTGGGGAGTCTCCTATTTGCTGCTGCCCCATTGCAGAAGGAACAAGCAGTGCTGGCGTAGGTGACATTTGAGCAGCCTGCTTCCTCCTCCCCTTCTTCTTCTTGGACGCCAGCGTGCCAACGTTAGGGGTTGCGGTTGGGATAGGCAAGCTGCCCCCTCCTGGGCACTGCTTCTCCAACATCATTCTTCGGACCTCGGCTAGTGCGCGGTCCACCATATCCGCGTACTGGGCATGATCTGGTTCTACATTCGGATCGGGCTGAGTCACTGGCCCTGTCCTCTTTTTTGGCAATAGACCCTTGTCATTCCTTCTCCTGAATCCTGATGGAGTTTTTGAGTTCACTTTGGGACCCTCACTGCGGAGTTTCTCCATTTCCTCCCGTAAGGAGGCTATCTGAGAGCGAAGCAACTCGTTCTCTCGCTGCAGCCTCCCTACTGCATCAGTCAGGACCGATGTGTCAGCTCTCCTGAGAAGTTCTGAAACACCAGCCCAAACGGCAGTCATGGCCTCTTTGGCAACAGTCCTTTTGCCACCTTTGAAGCCCTTCGTTCCTTGAAAGGCTTTCTCGATGGCTGATAAAGACTCCTGGATTTTGGAGTCTACAATGTTAGCAGATTGACCTTTTAGCTCTGTCATGAACTCTGTAGTGCGGGACTGCTCTTCTCCTGAAACAATCGGGGAAGTGGGTAGACCTGGTACGCCTTCGCGCTCCGTCTCTGTCCCTGTTCCTGTTTCACTCAGTCCACTGTTCCTGCCCCTTGCTGCACCCCTCCTTGGCCTTGCAACCTTAGTGGGCCGGTTTTCCTCCGCCGGTGCCTTTGGTTTTCGCTTGCGGGCTTGGGTCGATCGCGAGGAGACGGAGAAAAACGACGAAGCGTCGCTATCTCCTGAATCCCCCCATTGCGACTCGATATTGTGCCCTTCCATAGATTTTATGGTTGGCACATATCTACTGGCTTGGTCATTTCTATGTTCGCCGGACTGGGCGAGAGAAGACGCCGAACTCGGCGTTTTAGGTCTCACAAAACTTGAAGTGTGCGCTCCGGTTAATGTGCCCGGACTCGGACACCGCTGTGCACGTAACGGTCCCCCCCCAGAATACGATGGGCAGAACACTCCAGTGTCAACCGCCGAGGTTGAAGCTGAAGTGCCGAGGGATTCTCCGACCGCGGCGCGGTCGGTACCCTCCTGGGGTAGTTTGTTTTTATGAGTCACGTCCATTTTAGGTTTTGCTCTTATACGTGAGCTAACGTGGTGTTGCCCTAGGGGCTGGGATACCCCCCCAGCCGTTAACCTCTTCACCGGGCTTCCTCAGCTTGGGTTAGGGGTAATTTTTTAAAGAGGTTTTCTTCCTCGTGGTCTTCTCTACCCTCCTCCCCGTTCGAGAAGACCCCCGTTCCCGATTACTCAGCGTTTACGGGTTGGGCCGGTCGGTTGCCGGTGTTCAGCAGTGATCACCATCAGTTATTCCTTGCAGAACTTCCAACAGTAAGCCCGTCGCCCCATGAGACGTCGACTTCCGACGTAACCCTCACACCTGCCCTCTGCGTAACAGAGGGACATGTGGAGAATAACTTTTGGCATGTGGCCCAGGCCATCCTACCCTTATGATTTTTATAGAGGTTTTCTCCTCTTGGCCTCTCTCCTAGCTAGGTACAGGCCCCCGCTCCCGATAACTCGGTGTCTGCGGGTCGAGCCGCGCGGTTGCCGGTGTTCGGCATTGATTGCCACCAGTAGCTTCCCTTACACGAAGCATCTGATGGCAATCCCGTCGCCCCTCTCGTAGCCGTCCAGCTACACTCCCGGTGCCAGGGACCACATTAGCCGCGCCAGTAGCATGAGGTCGCGTGTACCACCTTCCGCGTGCAACTGGTGATCGTTGCATTGGACGCCGTGGTTTGGTCTTGGAAGGCGAGTTTTACTACCCTACAGTTCAATATATACTGTCATATTATAATTGTTAACCTTCAAACTACTATAGACAACCAGAACCATTCAAAGACCCATCTTTATCGATGTTCAAGGACTGTAAAAAATAATCGTATCAATTTTCGATATGATTTCCTTCAATCTGTCACAATCAGTCTTCTGAGATATAATTTGAGCGTGAGCCTTATACCCATTTATAGCCGTAAGTTGTTTTCTTTTCAATTTATTTATTCAAGATCAGTCTGGTAGAAATACTTAGATTGTTAATCGACCGGAACCTGGATAAATAAGTTTTGTTAGGAAATTGAACAATGCTCATTTATCCGACATATGTCAGTAGTAACGCAAAAAAATATGTTCAGATCAAATACTTTTAAATATTTAAGATATCCGTCTTCCATAAGCGCAAGTTTGAGGAAGGAAGCAGGAAGAAAAGTCAACACCGGGGTTCCCAGACGGGGAGGCCATCTACAAGCCGTAGGTGGTCCGAGGTACGTCAGGGTTCTAGGGATTTATTTACTAGGGTGTACCTGTTTCCGCGACCACTGGTGACCACTGGTTGATGTTATTTGCATTTTGCAAGCTTTGTTATAATATACTATTATAAAAAATATAATTTATTTGATTGCCGTGACAGCATAAATAAGTTCAACTGAAAAAATGTAGACAATGAATAATAAACAGTACGTTGCTCCTCAAACTAGTGTTACTTGCTTTACAAGGCAACTATTAACTGTATATCAATCTATGTAGTATATCAAATAAAGATCATAATACACCCTGAGCTTCTCGATCGCTTCACTTTGATAGGTATTAGTTCAACTTGAAACAGCGAGGTAGGCGCTTCGTATTGACATTCAAGATTCGTCAAAAGCTTGTGAGCCTTATAGATGTGTTCTCTTTCTTCATAAACCTAATTGACCTCACTTCAATTCGATTATCCACCGATAAAGAGTAACCTTAAAAGAGATTCCGTCTGCGTTTCAAATTAATGGCAAGGAATAAATCAGAAGTATTGTGTTAAAATTATAAAAAAACAATGTTATACCACATAAGCCTTTAACAGTCCACTGCTACACATAGGCCTCGCTTAGAAAGGAGGCTTTGGTCTACTATACTAACCTAGTTAATATAGGATTTATTTCAAATTTCGTTTCTCTTTGCAGTGAAGTTGTCCTGTGCGTTTTGCTCCCTTAGTCACCCTTTACCATCCTAGAAATAAATACGAATAGTGACACTCTGTATTCTTAACCTATCACTACACGGAGAGTGTCATATGTAAATTAAAAAATCAATTTTTAAAATAAACGCTTGAAATAGAACATTTCTCAATGTTTTTCCACATAAAATATCGGTACATACATACCAGATTGAAAGTATTACACCGAAATTAATCTTGTATTCCCAGAAACAGATAGATTTGTGCTCGAACGATAAAATATACATTCAACCTTATAAGTCTTCCGATAAAAGACAATAGCCTCATGCTTAGTTTATTTCAAATGTTGTATATAAAAGGCTCTTAATATACCTTTACATGTGTCTGGCTTATAAATATTTGAAGAGTCGAATACACACTGGGATACTCACACGAACATAAAGTGTGGAATTTGGTACACTTTTAAGTTGTTAGGATTGTAATAAGTACTTGTTCTATTTATTAATAAGTAAGGTTTTATTAAGAATGTTAGTTAAAGATTTTTTTAGTTAGTATTGCGAGTATGACTGAAATTTTTCAAGTGCTGTTCAATCAAATGTATAATTCTGTAAAAACTTTATAACTGACAAACGAACAGATTAGTGACCTGATAATTAATGATAACCGATGCCTGTAGACACCTCTACATCAAAAGTTACATACGATACGAAAATATAGGTACCATCTACGATATTTTTACTTTTTAACCGACTCCAAAAAAGGATAAAATATAATAAAATAAAAAAAATCACATTAAGACTTTCTTTTTATTTTTAAATGTGTTTCTTCATAACCTTTTACTGGATGTACCTATTTTGGTGATTCGTTTATATTCAAAACTTGATGTTATACCGTGGAAAACACCGGCTCCAAAAATAACAATAATTGTAGATATGAATATGTAATTAAGATTTTAATTTTTACTGATATTTTTGTTTTAGAATATTTTTTATTCAAAATCGGTTCTCTTGTTGTTAAAATTTTGTTGACTAATTGAAAGTTTGACAAATACAAATCGAACTGAAACTAACTACTAACTAATTAAAACTACTTATGAATCTAGAATTATAACTCAACTTCATAACTAAATTACTTACAGATTCTCGACCGATTAAAAATTAATTTCAACTAGTTTGGAAATTTTTTAAAACTATAATGAGTTTGCAAGCAAACAATTAAATTTGCCTATTAAGGCTTTAGTCTATACACAAACAATTTTGCTTTAACAAGATTGTAAAACCTACACAAACTGTTTATGTCTGTCGACACTTCATTTATTAACAAAGAAGACTATCAGAAATGGCTTAAGAGTGAAAAGACTATTCACTCAGAATACGCAATAAACTAAGTTATCTTCGAATAAATTAAACAACCAACCGAATCACAAGGAGATATTACTTCGTATCGAATCTTTAATATATTTAATTTTAATTATTTTATTTCCATTACATAATTTTGTGTCTGATCAGTGAAATACAAACTTTTACAGTAGTTAACAGTAATCTTACTTATGATTCATTTTAACTGCACTATGTAACTATGACACCTTGGTGAGGGTCGCGGGAAGCCGTCGAATACAGGTGGCATGGAACCGGCTGTTGTGACCTTGGGGAAGGCTTATGTCAAGCATTGGACGTCTTTTGAAAGTAACTTTGGAAAAAAAAGTTACATAATTATAAAGTATGAGAGTCAATCCTGGTTAGTATCGATATAAACACAACTATATCTTAATATTATACTCGACTAAATTGAATGGAGAACAACATTTGAAATAAATCGGGTAAAATTTTCAATTTGCAAAGTGTATTTAATTATAAAATTACATGTACATTAGGTTAAGAAATACTATTACTTGCATAATACGGTATTTTTAACTTAGTGCATTTGATATTGAAATGTCAGAATGTAACTACAACATTGCGGTCGACAGGAAGATAGCGCTCCTAACACCGGAGCGAAACCGTCTGTACCGGTGATTGCCTACCAACAGACGGTCTTTTATTCCCACTAGTACTTAAAAAGAAAAACTTGAGAGGTGTCAAGGGACACCTGGATGGAACGAAGTTCCTTCCGATTAATTAGTGAAGGAATTGTAATATTTTTTTTTATTTCTTACAAGTTATAAAAAAACAAAAATAATCATCGCGACACTACACTGTTCAGAGCAAAATAAAAAGACAAAACGAAAATAATTGGCTTGCTTTCTATGAGAGAGAGATACAGACAGAGAAACGTGCACACGCCGCACGGTTTACTACACTATAGCAAAAAGTGCCGTGACAACTTTTCGTCTGATTTTTTTCCGTCTAGCCTCCTTCGCAACGTGCGATAAGGAACTTTGTTCCAATAATAAAAAAAGATTTCATCATGTGTCTTCATTGGATAGAGTAACATTATGGTCTGAACAAAGAATTTTGTTTTCGATGGAATAGAAACCGGTACAGGTTTTGATGTACAAGATTTTTTTAATAATAACTACATGCTATAAACCGACGTTTTTACGACACTGTGCTTTAATTGTCCACTGTTGGAGATAGACTTCTCCTAAGAAACGAGGTTCTGGCCTACTGTATCATGCTGGCCAGACGGTTTGGTATAGGGTTTGTATCAAGATTTACTTCTCTTTGCAATGATGTTGCTATGTGTAGTCTAATTCCTTAGTCGGCTTTTAACACACCCACGTAATGAATAGGGCGGTGACACTCTGTACTCTTAATCCGTCACCACACGGAAACATTGAACAATGATAACAATTAATTAAATATTTAAATAAACAACCATCAACCAATTTAAATTTCCATGTAACAATTAATGTTTAACTGTAATAATGAAGCATTCGTAAATGGTGATAAATACCATTTAATTTCCTAGTTCAACTGTTCATTTCCTATTTAATTGTTAATTATTAGCACAATTAATATTCCCAACTGTGTTTAATAGTTACATAACATCTTGTTGAAATGCTCCAATTCGCGGGTACTGATAATATATATTCAATAAATGGTTAGCGGTAACTTTAGGTGGATACAAAACATCTATAAATTCTAGCGGGATATTATGTGAGCTACCACCGGTATGAAAAGACGAGTTATGATGAAGGATTGACAATTTCTCCAACAAGTAGAGCGACAGGTTAAATGAGAAAATGTGGCAGGTTCTTCCCTACGATTAATGTTAAGATATTGTATATACTCATACATTTTAGACTGCCTCGTTGTCCTCAAAGTTTAGGTATTTTCAATGTACAATACGTATGTATGGAGAAAAATAAATATATAATATATGTATTTATAATGTACTCCTAGCCGATTTCGACTAGAAACCAATAGAAACTAGCCAACTACGCAGGAAAAATTATAGTGCACAAGTGTGTGCACAAACACAAGTGCACTCTCTGTTCCCTCGCTCTCACTATCCGATGGGACAGTTATCTCACACGACTGGGGAGAGATCAGACGCATGACCGACAGGTTTACGTTTTCTCCGAGACATGGAGGTTAAAATACGCAATAACACAATTTGAGCTGACCCGGGAATCGAACCGGAAACCTCTTGATCAGAGTCGTATACGCTATCCACTAGATCAACGAAATAGTTCAGCTGTATTGAGTATTTACATCAGTTGTCTAACATCTCTAATACAAGCTCTGTTTAGTTTGGGACAAGTTGGTATTGTGTGAATCTAGAAGAATATTATTACTACTCATTGATCTTAAATCTTTTTTTCAAATTGCTAATAATTTATACCAAACCTATTCCATATATTTTATCATCTTGTTTCCATGTGTAAAATTGACTACCTCGGTTGTGCTCATGTGCGTGTATAGCATTTGTTATGAGTAATTTTATATGTGATGTATAACGGTAGATCTGTTAACAATCAGCTTAAGAAATCAATCACGTCATTCTATTACAAAGTATTTTGAAATTGGGATTTTTTTGCAATTGAATTGGGATTTACATTAAATAAGAAATAATGAAAATTTGTAGCTACATCGATTAAAAGCAACAGATAAATCCCTAGTCTTCATTCGTTTATTCTTTTTACCGAGTCTTAAGACCGTTAAGATCAGGATCTAAAAATGTGATAAAATACACCTTTACTTTTACCTTATGACAATTAGTGTCTAACTCGTTAGTTTTGCTATACTCTATGGAATTAGACTCACACACTTCCACTTAAAAAAAACACATAAAACCGAAGAAATCTCCCTTCAAATATCAAACATTTGTTGCAAGTGGATTATATCGTAGAATACGTAAATCAAATACATAACTTACTTTCAAATCATCAGATTTAAATGACGTTTTTTATTACACAATATACCAAGACACGACAAATTATTTCAAATTGCTAAAATAAAAACATTATTGTAACGTAACACAATAGAATATCTATCGGTTCGTAATCTATCAATTTACCAGGCGAATGATCAAAGGTTGTTGTGAAATATAATAATCTCACACATACAGCTGATGAACAATTCGCGTTGAAATAGAACTCGTACACTCATATATTTGTCAGATGTTGTTATGAATCTTAAAATCAACTACTTTTAAGTTCTAAATTGCATAATATAGCTAGATATTACTTTTTTATCGAATTAACCTTTTATCTCAATTGTTAAGATACTTTAATAGGACTATTAGAAGATGAAATATATGACAGAAAAAAGTTATGAGCAAATTAATACGTATTTCTCAAAATATGGATTATCATCCCTTGGTATCCCGCTGTATTAGGATCCGTTCCGGTAAACCATATCCCACTATGGTAGTATTTATCATTTTTAGTGTTTTTTAATGTAAAATCAATTTGACTGCACGGTTGGCCTAGTGGTTTAAGCGGTCGTCACGCCACTCTCTACTGCGCCGAGTGCTGTGGGTTTAAACCCAACGTGGGGCAACACTTTGTGTGGTTCACAAATTATTGTTCTAAGTTTGGGTATTCCTTATGTCCATTTCTTGTATGTTTGTAAAGTCCCCCGCGACACAGGATTTATTCCTAGCGCGGACGTTTTCTTCTTTAAAAAAATAAAATAATAAAATAGTAAACCAATGGGATATACACGAAATAAAATACTAGGAAAATGCTGTTAACGAAAGTTACTAACTTAATCGAAATGTAATTACATAAAAAACTTTTTGATATATGAGAAGTCTTACTGTTGTGCACCCGTGGTACTAACTCATTTCAATAGGTAGCCCCTGTTTAAAGTTTGTAATCGTTTAATATATGAATGAATAAACAAATTTGAATAAACAAATTTTATGTTTGTGTACTTAAACTTTCTCAAACAAAAATAAAACACAAAAATAAAAATACCACCGTAAATTGAGCCCATTTTAACTACTGCCGCAATAGGAGCCCTTACCTTATGAATGGAAGCCTACCTAATAACATAATATTTATCCAATTTCAACAAAGCATCTATTAAAATTTCTTTAGTTTTTCTGAATGGAAATATGTATATCAAATTACTCGTTTTATTTACACAAATCTACAAACACTTTATGTGTTATTTGAGGTGAGTAATAGTAATAATTTTCAAACTTTAACCGCATATTCTTCCAAATTTTCAATAAAAATAGTTTTTTGGTAACGTAAATTTCAAATCAATATTAGTATACCTATTTTAATCTTATATTATATCATATAGGTATACAAGTGTCAACCCTAACACGTAAGTAAACTATTTAATTCAACAGGAATGACAAACGCACACGCAGCAATGATGGTAATCACGTCAAAGGATCGACACGATGGCATTTTCAATTTGTACTGATGCGGATAGTTGCTTTCTGATTTATTGATACAGCTTCTGTTACAAGCAGACTTTATTGAAGGAGTATTTATCTGGCACACAATACCAGTACTGTCATTTACACTAAGGTTAGTAGTCGTCTTCAGATACCTTTTTTGTTGACAGTCTTACGAAAGAATTCTTTCTCTTGTGAACTGTATAAATGTCGGGTTTTATCCTTTCTCAATATTTATATATTGTTCTATGCTTACGTGCTCTTTTAAAGAGAATCTTTAATGCATAAAAAATATCATTGGATATTTGAAGTTTCATCGGTAGTAGAAATTTAAGCCATTATTAAAAAAATGTCTGACCAGCGTGTTATAGCCGCCAAAACCTCCTTTTGAATTAGAGGCTTATGTCCACCAGTGGACTGTTAAAAGCTGTGGAGGGATTAAAAATAAACCATTTGCAGAATAACGAATACTTAAGTACATTGCAACATTTAAGGATTCAAATAAAAGTACCAAGATTTTGTTTGTGCCAAATTAAAAAAAGATGAATTATATACATAAATAATATTCAGTAATTAGGTTCTTTCTTTGGTCTACTTTTGTTTCTACCAAATCCTGTCTAAGACAATCACGAGATTCTCTTAAATTCTTTTGTTTACTAAACAATTCTTATGAAATCGGAAAAATATCATCGTTTAAAATATCTGGTGTCGTGTTTACTAAATACGGAGCTATTTTAAACAACTTTAATTAGTTGACCCTGCTTGTTGTTTTTGGATCAAAAGTAATTGAAATTTCAGTCCTTCCTGTTAAAAAATTGATTTGATATTTGGAACAAGGTGAAACACAATATGGGGTATTTCATATTTTTTCAAGGGTCGCCTTAAAAGAATGAATATAAAATAATTTCAGAACATTTCGAACCAGGCTCGTCTAGTGTGATACGGGCTGGGCCGGCCTTAGAGAAAACCGGTGTTAAGCAGTTCTTTTGCTACTTCTAGAGTTCCAAACTTTAATTATAAATAATGATATTTCACACATCTGATACACAACTTCATCTAGTCCCAAACTAAGCAGAACTTGTACAATGGGTGGGTACCAGACAAAGGATAGATATACATATTTAGTTTTTTTTTTGAAGTGAAAACTTCTTTAGGCGCGTTGAACATTTTTTGGTTGAACAAAAATTATGGTACTCGCGTCATCGTCACCGAACGCTTTCGACGAATGAGATACATGTATACTGTGTATATTAAACAAAGCACATTATACATAGTGCTCTCTGTATGGGCGCTTAACTAAAGCGCGTGTGCCTGCCAGGCAATGAATGCGAAGTGGGACATTACAGTCTCGGTGGGATCAAAAGCTTTGTAACGGACGAGGTGGCTATTGTTGTGCATACAAATGCAGTTTTAAGTTTTCACTTCTGTCGGTGGCCCTCATAACTGCCTCCGATTTTTTAAATAGATAGGTACATATTACCCATAGAAATCACCCAAATCTGGAAACAAATATTTGCAGATCATACAAACATTTGGTCAGACCTGGGAATCAAACCCGAGAACTCAAGCATAGCAGCCGCGTACGCTACCACTGCACCATTGAAGTAGTCAGATCAAGGGAGGGGACTGAAAGGGTGGCAGTACATTTGTGAATTTTGAATTACAGATGTCCATGAGTGGTGATAATCATTGAGCCTTAAGTGACCACTCTACTCTACTCTACTCGTTTCGTTTACGCCCCCTGTACCATGTAAAACTCATTTTCAAACATAATGTCTATCATACATAATCTCAACGTTACTCCTGTTTATAGTTAAAAAAGTAATATCGAATCATAACGTGAAACACAATCCATTTACGTGATGTGTTATTGTTTTACGAGCCTCTCGGCTCTCGTAAAATGTGATTTATATTAGCTGTTTATAAAAGTGACTTATTGAATACTCCATCTTGGTTAGTTTACCCATTATCTAGTGTTTAGTTATCTAATCTACGGGTATAATTGAGATATATGTAACTTAACTCGTAAATTTTCTAAGATCTCTCACGAATATTAAACGAGAAAGTTTGTATATGTAACAGAAACAGCTCAGCAGATCTGGATGAAGTTTGTCACAGAGATAGTATTGAAAAGCACATAGGTTACTTTTTATTATATCTTAGACAAGAGGTAGTGTTGAATAATATACAACAATCACCATGGATAAATCCACGGGGCGCAGCTAGTATAACAATGTCAGGCAGTCCTCCTGGACACGGCCCATATAGTGAGGAGGTTCATGTCTTTGGAGCCCTAACCACCGTGTCTTGGTCCCTGTACCCGATATCGGTGGTCTACTATTTTTTATATTTTTTTTAATATGTGCTTTTGTTTTTGTTTTTTATACATTTGAAAATGTGATTAATATGTTCGTAATTATAATAAAGAGAATACTAATTATAACTAGGTGTAGTACTGCTATTGGATAATTAGGTACAATGAAATGTGAATTCAACTGCAGATAAGAGCAGCGAGCTCGGGTGACTCAAATTCATCTTTAGAGGTGTTTTAAATTATTACTTTTACGACATCACACCACTTACAAGGCATTGGTAAATTATCTTGTCTAATTACAGGAGTTCAATGTCTGTGACGTAGCCATGAATGCCAGTATTAAAAGTACGGACTATACGTTACCTAAATCAACATCAATTCACTTTTATTACCAAACTGTCAAACTATTAAATATAAGAAGAAATAAATCTAAAGTTCAAAGAGCAATTTATTCGGTTCGTATTTATTTGGGTTGTAAATTGGTAAACATTTCTAGTTCATTTCATGTTTCACGGCTACCTATAAATTTCGTTCCCAACCGACATGAACCGACCGACCGACCTGAACTACTTAATGTATTATATTAACGGTAATGATAAAACTTGACTCCGTAATATTTATAAGTTTGGTAATATTGCTATAGAACACATAATTTGTATAAGATGAAAATCAATTAATTTTATTGACTTACGCGTAATATCATTTACGTAGTCTTAAGCTTAACTTATAAGCAATGAATTTATGATCCACACGATAATTCTGTAACGATAATCGACAATCCCGTAATCACAATTATTATTGAACCTATTAGTTGACTTCTCAAAATATTAACACGCTATCCGTTACTTTGTTTGGTTTGAATATTTTTTTTAAATTTTCTCTAACTTTTGGTGTTCGTAACTTTTAAATGATTTGATTTTTAATTTTTAAAAAGACAACGCCCGCACTATGAATAATTCCTGTATCGCGGGGGACTTTACAAACATACAAGAAGCGGACACAATGAACACTCAGACTCAAAACAACAATTTGTGGATCACACAAAATGTTGTCCCATATGGGGTTTGAACCCACAACATTCAGCGGAGTAGAGGCCAACCGTGCAGTTTTATCGTATCACTGCCTTGCTATTTGATGTTTTTCCGTCCATAATAAGGTATAAGACATGAAAAATTTGTTATAATATTTTAAACCTTGACTAGCTGTAAATCTACTTATCGAAGGAAAATTAAGTGTTATACGAGTATACATATTTGCAGAACAGTCATGTTATTTGAAAATCTAACTTACCCCAACATAACGAGCCTGAAACAGTTCTTCGGTGGTGGTGCAGACTCCTCACACGCCGACACCGAAGCACTCGGACCAGGAGACCGCTCTGGATCAGACTCTTCTCCAATCCCCGCACCACGTCGACATAACCAAGAAGACCCGCACTTATCCTTAGCATCTTCCATAGGAGCCGCAAACTGACATCTTCTGGGAGATTTTCTTCCACTTGCTAGTGATGATTTTAGAGGAGATGGTGGTGCCCTCACAGGACTTGGTGAAGCCCTAACAGGAGATGTGGTAACTTTTACAGGTGATGACTGTAGAGACAGCCCGCCACGTTCAGTCGTCCCATTCAACATTTTGTTCAAGTTTAACACTTTATTTGACAGTTCATCGCTTCATTTATATAACTTTTGGTGTCGAAATATTGTGATACTGGTTTGATTAAATATGTTTGACAGTAGGTTCGACATTTTTTTTTTACTTTATTATGGTGTCAACACTGTTATAATAATAGCAGGCTATATTTAACATGATTATTATATTTGTATTATTTGTTTCATAACTGCCTCCGCGGTTCAGCTGAAGTGAGTGCGACTACTGTGCTTGAGGCCTCGGGTTCGATTAGAGGGTCGGACCAAAGGTTTGTATGATCTACAAATATTTGTTTCGAAGTTTAGGTGTTTTCTATGTATAATATGTATGTATTTATAAAAAAAGTATGTAAGTATTCTATCAGTCAGTCTAGTTATCATAGCACAGGCTCTGCTTAGTTTGAAACTAGATTACCTTATGTGTCGAATGTCCGAAATATTTATTTATTTATTTATCATTATGATCAAAATAAAGATTGCATGAAAGTAAATAAAATCACACCAAAATAAATACATATACAAACTCAAAATTTTGATGCTTTGTTATCTGTAACATACTCACAAATGTTTTGGTGATTAGATCTGTTCAAAATAGTGATTAGATCTGTTCTCGTTTTAGGTGGATGGAATTTGAATTGAACTATAGATACAAATAGAAATACGGGTTCAACAGACTTTTTGCCTAGAGTAAAGACAAGAATAATCTCCTTTAAGATGGTTTTTTTAAGAGACAACTCTCGCATTAGGAATAAATCACGTGTCGCTTGGGACTTTATAAACGGGCACAAAAAAACCCAGACTCACAACAATAATTTGTGGATCACACAGTGTTGTCTAATGTGGGGTTTGAACCCACAACATACAGCGCAGTAGAAAATGGCGTGGTCACCGCTTAAGCCACTACACCATCCGTGTAGTCAAATTGGCAGAAGATGCCCTGATTTAGGGAGCAAGGACTCAAAAGACAAAACACGCCTGTGTGTAGAGTTTCAGGACTCTATAAGCCCCTTATCGTCTGACACCCGTCTTCTCCTTGGTCCCCATACACCGTAAAAAAATTTAATATGTTTTACTCAAGAAAGTCTATCGGTGTGGTTAAGGATTAAGAAAACAGAGTATCACCACCTCTATTCTTAGCATGGGTGGCGACTAAGGTAACAAACTATATAGGACAGTATCACTGCAAGGAGAAGGAAAATTCGAAACAAACTCTATACCAGCCTGTCTGGCGAACGTGGTATAGTGGACCAAAACCTCCTTGCTAAGGAGATGCCTGTGTTCAGCAGTGACCTATTAAAAGCTGTGGCCTGTTAAATCATGACGATGACCCAAGAAAGTGTGTAGACGAACGTTCCATAAGCTACTGTTTCTGGAGTGCGAATACAAAGTACTTCAGGTTTAATTTTTGTTTTAAATTAATAGATTATCTAAAACGATACACTAAAGATCACCTGTCTGTACAACACAAACAAAATTTCTTAACTAAAATACAAATCCAACTACTAAACATTGTCCAAATGGCGTTCAATTACCTTCAATTATACCAAATTACCTTTTGTGACATTTACAACCAATTTTCCCTCCGCCACAAATAAAGGACGAGGTACCTAGCGACCCTAATTTGAATAATATTAGATTGATAGTCGTCAACCCTTGTCAATAGGGGAAATTGTCTCATTATATATTTGATTGTGTTACAGTAATAGAATTGAGGGAAAGAGTTAGCGCCCCTCAATTCTAACAACTTGTTTGTGACAATACCTCTGCATTAGATTGTATTTAAATGATATCATGCTTTTCTCAAATGTAGTAATGATTAAAGCCGATGGATTGCAATTTAATCCTATAGAGGCTTTCAAGCTATTAAGAACGGACTGAAGGCTAAATTCTCAATTTTATAGTAAAACAAGGGTGTTTATGTTTAATATCTTTTACCACGGTAGGATTGTTTATATTGAAAAAAACACTATTTAAAGTATGAACTAATAAAATATTTAGGTAATTCGACAGAGAACTAGAGTAACTGACATCGCACGGAGAATCAGTATGATGAAGTGGAAGTGGACCGGCCATGTCTCCAGACGAACCGATGGTCGCTGGAGGAGGGCACCCTGCGGTGCGATGGACGACTTGAAGAAGGTGGCTCGCAGCGGATGCATGCGAATTGCCCAAGACCAGGATCGTTGGTGTTCCTTGGGGGAGACCTTCCTTCAGCAGCGGACGGCGATGGGTTGATTGATGATTGATGACATTATAAACAAAATAAAACTAGCAATACCTATGGTAGTAGAGCCACGTTAAAGATACGAGGAAAACCACGTAGGTAGAACCTTCTCACTTCTACGTAATGTGACTCTTAGGTGGTACTCTCTATGAAAGAAACGTAAGTTAACTTAAAAAGAAAATCTGTACAATTCATTACTGAGACAAAAACAATATATAACGGGCAAAATATAAAAGTACTACATTAATGCTCTTAATCTTAATTCCATATACTCTTTAATGTTTTATTTAGTGCTACTTGTATATCTCTATTGTACTCTATATTGGAGAGATTTAACTCCACAGGGAAACAACCGATGTATCGGCTTAAATACATACATACATTTGTATATCCGAGACTCTATGCTAAACTGACAACAGGACTAAGCAAAATATACGTTAAACGCTCGCCAGGGATCGCTTATTTACGGTACTCTGTTCGATTATGTCTTACGAAAAGGGATTTCAACATTTAAACTGTGAATAAGTTTATTAGTATAGCAAGAAGGTAAAAGTTGAGGATTTTACTCTTTACCATCTAGAATACGTTATTATTTTGTACCCTTTTTAAGTATTGGTAACTTTGAAATGATGGTAAATCTATATATAAGTATCTAGTAATCGGAGCAAATAAATAAATGATAGAGTATATTAAATAGGTAAACTTTTTTTTTATATTAGGAGCCTGCCAAAGTAACTCTACTCTGCCTGATGGAAAGATCAATAGAACCCATGAGTTGTAGTCATCATACTCATTGCAAATGCAGACAATGCAGTATAGTGACACACACTATGGCGGCCTAGTAAGATGCTTTTTCACGCCTGGTTTGATAACGTAAAAGGCATGACAGTCATCATGGCATTGTATTGCATACGCTTACCACGACAACTATCACCCTGCATCAATGGGTCTCGCACTCACCAACGAAACACGACAGCATGGATACTGTCGCTTTAGGTTAATCTTCTGTGAGACGGTAGTACTGTCCCGGTCGAGCCGGCCCGTTCACGCTGAAATCAGCGTGGCTCTTCTACCTATAGAACTTAAAGTAGGTATATGCAGTATTCCTTTGAGTAGCACACAAGTACCGTCATAACGCTAAAGCAGACTGGATAGAAAATTAAAACAAGCAATAGCAGCGACTTTGTTTCACAGAAATCGGACAGATGTATAATCTTTGTTACGATATACACCAAAAAACAAAAATAAACCTATAATTACATGAATTATTCCCATAACAGTTCAACACAAAACTTTTTACATAGTGACAGGTGTCGAACCGACCGTTTGAATAAATAAGCTATTTCTATCATTTGTAAATGAACCAAGTCTTTGTGTTCTAAATTATTTTGACCCCTAAATAGTCACGATGGCCGATGGCACAATTACTCCATACTAACTAATAAAATAGGTAAATAATTAGTTTCAGGTTAGCAGACTAGAATGTAAAATGTAATTTTTTTAAGTGTTTTCAACGGTATTCCCATGTAGCAATTTTTCAATATGTGAGTTAATAAATTCCTCACTTTATTACATAGAGGACGGGTTATTCTATCTCTTTAAATAAGTGATGTTTACAAAATCTCTATCTATCTTTATAATTGTAATGGTTAAAAAAAAAACAAAAAAAAACTAAAGAGATGTGAAACAGCGAACAATATCTAAAGAAAAAAAACCGTCTTTAAACAGAAAATATTGTAGAATAAAAAATGCAATGAAAGAAAAAAAAAATACATATTCTTGTGTGTAAAAAAAAAATACATATTATTGCTATTTTTAGCATCGGTGTGTAATGTAATATGTGTAATACGATGGTACCTGAATTATGAAAACAATGACACAAATACACGACTGTACAAAGTATCAGTTTTCGAAAGTAAAAAAAATCATCAAATCGGTACATCACGGTAACAAGTTATGAGAAGAAAAATGAAAGAGAAAGATGAAAAAATATTAAAATACGGGTGGAATGCAATGAAAGATAGGTTTCTTAAAAATTATGTAGTATTAATCAAAAGTAGTAAAACAACATTTATTTTAGTTGTATTTGTCTGTTGTTTAAGTAAAGAATGAATGAACCTCTTTAATGAACAGGAGTTCATTATCTGTAAAGAGCAAGTAAAACTTTTCAAGCTTACGACGCCAAGGAAGATTTACGAGGGTAAGTTTTTAAGTTCGCGGAATGACAGTGAAAAAGGCGGGTAAACGCGCTCTTTTGATGCCTACCGTATTCAGTGACTTATAATTAGTCTGCATAGTAAAATTTGTTGTGATTGGATCATTAGTTATTAAACTATCGTTGACCAAGTATTTTAATCGGGAACGAAGTGAAAAAAATGGAGAAAATTGAATTCCGTGCGGTGATAAAGTTCCTTACTAAGCAAGGAAAGTCTGTTCAAACCATACTCAATGAGATGTCATCGGTTTACGGGGATTCTTGCCCAGGAAAAACAATGGTCTACAAGTGGCATAGTTTATTTAAACAAGGCAGGGAATCACTTGAAGACGACCCGAGGCCGGGGCGCTCCGTTGAGGTGACTACGCCAGAAGTTATTGCAAAAGTAGAAAAAATTGTATTGGAAGATGCTCGACTAAAAAAGAAACAACTCGCAGAAATGGTTGGAGTATCGGATACAACAATTTTTAAAATTTTACACGATCATCTTGGCATGACTAAGGTTAGCGCACGGTGGGTGCCGAGAATGCTCACGCCATTGCAAAAACAACAGCGCGTGAAATGTTCACGTGCGTTTTTGGACCTCTGCAATGAAAACAAGGATGGCGTATTGAATCAAATTGTTACTGGGGATGAAACTTGGGTTCATCATTATGAACCCGAGTCCAAACAAGACTCCATGCAGTGGCACAAAAAGGGCACAGCACCACCCAAGAAATTTAAGGTTTCACAGTCGGCTGGGAAACTCATGGCAACGATTTTTTGGGACTCAGAAGGAATATTATTGATAGATTATAAAGATAAAGGCATTTCTATAACGGGGGAATACTACGCTTCAATCTTAGAACAGTTAAAAGAAGCCATCAAAGAAAAAAGACGGGGAAAATTAACGAAAGGTGTCCTGCTATTGCATGACAATGCTCCCGTTCACAAGAGCCGAGTCGCACTGGCTGCCCTGCATAAGGTGGGCTTCGATATTTTGAATCACCCACCCTACAGTCCAGATTTGGCTCCGAGTGATTATTATCTCTTTCCAAAAATGAAAAAAGAATTACGTGGTAAGAAATTTTCAACTGATGAGGAGGTTAAGGAGGCGGTTTCGGCGTATTTTTCAGACAAAGATAAAGCTTTTTTTTACGAGGGAATGAAAAAACTAATTGAAAGATTTGAAAAATGTATTCGTGTTGCAGGGGAATATATAGAAAAAGAAAAATAATTTTGTGTTTTTATTATTACTCAATACCCTCCATTCCGCGAACTTAAAAACGCCCCCTCGTATAATGCTGTTTCTTCGAAAGATCCTTTTGATACTTCACTACTACGAGCTGCATAGGTCTTAATGCAGTGAAGCTATGTAACTAGAAGGAATAGCTATTTCTTCGCTGAAGATGTGTAACTGTTTTCTCAAAACTACTACTATACTAGCCCTTTAATATACTGTATGATGTCAATATTAAAAAAGTTACTCTGATTAAAATACTTCTTCTATGTTATGGCTCCCAAAATGTTATGTGAATTGTTAAACATTTTTTAATGTAGTTTTTATTTTGAGCTTCCAAAGTGCCAAACTACTTAAGCGGTAAAACAATAATGAATTACAGTTTTTACGAGTAATTATTAGCATATATGAAACAATGACTTGTTCAAATTTATAGTAAAAACTTTCCTTTTTTTAACTTTTGACTGCTTCGGTGGCATAGGCATGGAAACATTTGTTCCGGTTTTCTGGTGTTTTCTATGTATAACATGTATGTATTTACAAAAAAAAGTACAAGTGTATTTATATCAATTGTCTAGTACCCATAGTACAAGCTCTGCTTAGTTAGGAACTAGATGGTTTTGTGTGTCAGATGTCAACATAGGTATTACTAATACTGATACAATTTTTTTTGCGAAGTTACTTACTTGTACCTTACTAGATTTGTTGATTTAGACTTTTTTATGCAAACTTATTCGTTTGACACAATAGTAAGTACGCATAAAGTTAATTCATCTAGAAAGACAGAAAATATTTATTATGACATTCATAGAATAACACGTTGTGAACAGGTACAGCATAATACAGTTGACTAGAAGTAATTAAAGCGCCCTGTGTAATACTAGAAAAGACGTCTATCACAGCATATTGCGATGTGATGGTATTCTAATAAAGCCTGCGCCCGCTGACTTCGATTTGTCCGTCAGCGTGTGCCTTATTTACATGTATTATTGTGTATAATATTAGAAGAAAATCTACTTCATTGGTCTTTAGGTTAGCGTATGCGACTGCCGATCAAATGGTGTAAAGGATTAAACTGTGTCTAAAAGTATTATTGACTTTTTCTGATGGTAGAAATGCTTAATAACATCCCGGAGTTAAAAAGTTTGGGAATTAACCCCCGTATCTAGCAGAGCATTAAAAGCCGTCGACCCTGCGCCTCAACTCTCCCTGATCATGTCGGATAGCCGTCCGATTGGATTGCGAAAGTGTCTATACAGAGAGTGCGCCTGTGTTTGCTCACTCACTTGTGCACTACAATATTTTCTGCGTAAATTGATGGTCTCCATTGAGCAGGACAGGAAAAACTGTTAGGGTTACATCATTATATACAGCAAAAAACATAGGATATATATTCATAATAAATATATATTATATAAAAAATAGAAGGAACTTTAGAAATGTATATTTAATAGGAATTGTCAACTAAATTTAGAACTACTCAGCTTACAGTCCAGCTACAGATCAAAAACTTATATATTTAATCTGTGCGAGCCTTACGAAAATTTTTGGGCGTCCACCTCCTTTGTCTCCAACAAAGGAAGGGAAACTGCGGGCACGCAGCGTATTTTGAGACTTAATCCAGGCTTCGTCCACTCCTTGAACGAGGACGCTTGTGTTTGGTTTTGGTTAAGTAACCGGCATATATTACGTTCAATATTGTATATGTAAAATGTATAAATAAACAAAACAATGTAACAGGGAGTAAATTAAATGTAGGTACCAAATAAAAATTATTTACTAGCATTTTTATTACATTTAATACAATTTAAAATTACGCAACTGGTTTTATGAGAACTGTAACACATTTTTAGTGTCCTTTTTATGTTAAAGCTCACTTAAGCTTCAAAAGTGTCAAGTTATTATATTTAAACGATAAAATAATACTGAAGAAAAGTTTTAAATTAACAGAATATATAAAATAACGACCTGTTCGACATTTATACTCACATTAACGTAGATAATGTTTTTAAATTATCGTAAATTAATAATATTACTGCGTATTAGAATTGTCCCACAAATCACTGACAATAACGTCAGTATCAATTCCCAAAAACAATTTAAAACCTCCCTGAAATTAAAGTACATTAATATTGTTGGTTTATAGTTTTAGATTGAGATTCAAATTGTCTAATTAAAAGTTGTATGAGAATAAATATACTAACGTTTGTCGATATATCGTTAAAGTACACTGTAACGCAGTGCCAAGCTCTACGATGATTAATAAATCAGAGTTTAACATCAGGTTAAACCGAATTGTCCACGGAAAACAGTTCCACCGTTTATTTAAGTTAATGAAAGTTTTACAGAACATGCTACCGGGAACAATGATACTATATCGATAATAGTCCACGACGTGAGAGTAAATTCGTGTAGTACTGTTTACATTTATTCATTTAACTTTATGTGCAAATTAATGCCTTTTTGAGCGTTCTGGACCAGTTACATTGATCTTAATAAGATATATAATGTAAACTATTTTCTGGTTGTTCAAGAAGTTCAACAAGTTGTTCAACATAAAACTAACATAAATTACACGTTGTAGAAATGAGGTTGCCTGCTTTGCGAAACTAAGTATCTTACACCATTACACTTACAATTCTTAAGCCTAAATACAGGTAACCTTGTAATAGGTAACCCTGTATTTAGGCCTAAGAATTGTACCTTTCACTGGATGAACTCGATACCTAGTAAAAGTGTACGGTTTCCAAGGGTTAGAGTAAGAATATGTTAACGATTAATGTCGATTTTGTCGATGGAAAGCTCTTGGAAGCAATAATGAAACTGATGTTTATAAAAAAAGTTTATTTTCTGATGTCAGTTTTTAAAGATTACAAAAAGGATAAGTTACGAGTTCACAGGAATTGTCATACAAAAGTTTTAGATCCTATTAGAAACATTTATGAAAGAGTATTAAAGTAGGAATAAGTTTTAGTAATGGATGAACGCGATTTAGAAGAAGGATGTACTTATAAACAAATGTACGTGTCGGAGGTTGTGGGTTCGTTTTCCACCAATATTATGTGGTGAACACGATCATTACTGTTCCGTGTTTGGATGCAATTTTTATATAATTTACACATATATAAATATGTAAGCATATTTATCAGCAAAATGGCTTACATGATACAGACTGGCAATTAGGGATCACACTGCCGTGTGTGAGATGTATAAAGTTGTTAATATAATAATGTAAATATATTATAACCTTAAATCTATATATTATAAAGTTCAACATCAACGTAAACGTTTTCGATAAACTTTGTGTTGTATCAAGAGTTAACATTCTCATATTTGGCATTAAACAAGCCCTTGTTTGTGCCAAGCCATATTAAGGAAATGTTTGGTTATCAAATTAAAACCGCAGCTGTGGGTCGGCCTAATCATTGTCCAAAAACTTCGTGGGTTGTTTCAAATGCTGATTTGTTCAACAAGAATGAGCTCAATTCCATTTTATTCGTCTTTATAAATTTATAATAAGGCCGCCTCTTTTCTCTAGAGATTGATCATTATTGCTGAGGGTTTATTCAATGAAAAATTACAAAAATAGTCGAGCTATTTGGATGAGTTTTCTTTAATCATTTATTTAAAAATTATTCAAAAGAAAATGGAGTAGTATAAAGTTGATATTTTGGGCAAACTTTTTAAGTACTTCAGTTTTTCTAACCGACTTCAAAACAGGAGAACGTTCTTAAATAATTTATACTCGTACTTTAGTTTTGTTTATATTTGTTAACTCAAAACTCCGTCGTTTGTGAACAGATTCCAAGTTTAAATAAAAATGACACCTCTATGGGTAAAAATTGAGGAATATAGATTACCTATTGTTTATTGACTACCTCGGTGGCGCAGTGTAAGTGTATGTGTCTGCTGTGCTTGAGGTCTCAGGCTCAATTCTCGACTCGGATCAAATATTTGTATGATCTGCAAACATTTGTTTTGGAGTTGAAATGTTAAGATGTTTCCTATATATATAATATGTATGTATTTACAAAAAAAAAGTATATATTTGTTTATATCAGTTGTCTAGTATCCACAGTACAAGTCTGCTGAGTTTGGGACTAGATAGCATGGTGTGTCAGATGTTCGAAATATTGTATTATATATTATATTATTACAATACATAACTTATTTCCAAGTGCTTACTTGTTATATTTATTTATTTATTTATTTATTTACACTTTATGCACTTTGTACAGCGGCGGACTTAATGCCCAAGGCATTCTCTTCCAGTCAACCTTAAGGTGGTATAGAAATATTGTAAGGGAGGTGCACAGCGGTTATATTGACAATTAAGATATATAATACATGAGTACGTATACATACATGAACACATACAATACATACGTTATGAATACACATATAAATATACACATATATACATAAATATACACATACACACACATTTAGATTATATTCGTACACTATGATAACTTGACTGTAAGCTGAGCCAACTATCGATAAGACGATTCTTCAATCTCGTTAAAAAGGAGATTGTGTACATTCTTTTTGAATGTAAAACGGTTTGTGGACATCCTGACTTCGAGCGGGAGCGCATTCCAGAGTAGTACTGCCTGAACAAAGAACGAAGAGTTCACGAAATCAGAGTTGTGAGAGGGACATAAGAGAAGCAGATTATTTTCTGAGCGAAGGTTTCTGTCGTGGTTAGAGGATAGATAACGGAGGTACGGAGTCAGATATGTAGGTGAAAACGGTGAGTTGAGAAATGAGAATAGCGCAGTTAGTGCTCGCAGATTGCGGCGCTGGCGAATAGGTAACCATTTTAATTGGGAACGTAAAGCAGACACATGATCATACTTTCGAAGATTAAAAATGTATCGAATGCAGCTATTGAGAAATCGGTCTAGTTTGTTAAGAAGGTCTGCATTCAGGTCGTAATAACACACATCACCATAGTCGATTATTGGGATTATTAAGGACTGCATGAGAGTAATTTTGGTATTAGAAGGCAGGAAGTTCTTTAGACGATATAATGTTCGCAGATTTCTCGTTACTTTCTGGCTGACATGAGTAACTTGAGCTCGCCAGTCAAGGGTAGAGTCGATGAGCAAGCCCAGATCTTTGACTACGGGGCTGAACGGTACGACTGATCCGTTAAAGATGATTGGTGAGATTGAGGCAGTATCGAGTCTGCTCATAATGCGTTTGCTGCCCACTATGATCGCCTGACACTTGGTTGGGTTAACCGTCAATCCGAAATTCGTCGACCATGAGTTTATGATCTCCAAGTCTCTGTTGACCATGTTAACAGCTTGTGTTATATCTTCCACCCTTGACTGTGTATACACTTGCAGATCGTCGGCGTATAGGTGATACGCACTCTGAAGTTGTTGAGTAATGAGATTTATAAAAATTGAGAATAAGAGAGGAGATAGAATGCCGCCTTGAGGGACGCCAGCGAGGAGATCGCACCAGCTCGATGTCGAGTCAGCAACGTGAACACTCTGTTGTCGCCCCTGAAGATAAGTGGAGAACCATTCCAGTGCCCCAGAGGTAACCATGAGATATTTAAGGATAGATAAAAGGATTTCATGACTGACGGTATTAAAGGCATTGGAAAAATCGACTAGCACAAGTACTGTGACTTTGGTGTCCTCCATGCCCTTTCTAATATCACCAGTCACTTTAAGGAGAGCAGTAACTGTGCTGTGACCAGCCCTGAAGCCAGATTGTAGAGGGCTTAATAGCTGGTTTCTGTGAACAAATTGGGAAAGTTGCTTATGAACACAGGCCTCGAGTACTTTAGACAGAAAGGGAAGAATAGAAATAGGACGGAAGTGTTCAGGGAGGGAAGGATTATTGATTTTTGGAAGAGGAATGATATAAGCCTTTCGCCATAGAGAGGGAAAGGTGCCGGAGTCGAGAGAGAAATTGATGATGTGAGTGATTGCTAAGAGGATACAGTCCAGGATGGTAACAATCATGCGACGACTTATGCCATCGCATCCTACAGCATTAGAATGAATAGATAGGATAATTTTTTTGATATCCTCAGGAGGCACTGGAGAAAATTCGAATGAGTCAGTGGTAGGACTGGTAAGACCAGATATGTAGTTCAGTGTTTGACACTTAGTTTGAGGATCCATCATAGTTGCAGATGAGAAATGAAGATTTATATCATTCAAACTAATTGTATTACTGAAAGTGAGCTGATGTTCTTTACCAATACCTAAGGTATTAAGAAATTTCCAGATACTGGAAGAAGAAGAAGACTCTATGTTTTGAAGAATATGTCGGCGTTTAGCGTTGCGTATCACCTGGTTGCACCGATTCCTAGCAGCCTTATATTGGTTCCATTTGTCTTCGCAACGATTTTGTTTGAACCGACGAAATGACTGATCCCGTCGCCTCATAGCTGTTCGGGCCTCCTCCGTCATCCAAGGCGCCGGTGCCCGTTTTACCTTTACAGACTTAATTGGAGCATGGAGGTCGTATAGTTTGACGATGGTGTCATTAAAAATAGACACTTTGTTGTCTACGTCAGTAGCAGCTGCCATGTTCGTCCAGTCTATCCTAACAGCATCTGCATGTAATTTTTCAACATCCATGCGTCGGAAACTGCGAGTCTGCACGACTTTAGGTGGTGATTTGGATGGTTTCAGGATATAGGAGAGGAAAATCAAGTCGTGATGGGAAAAACCAGGGGCTGGCAGTTGACCGTGGGAAGAGACAAGGTGTGGGGAAGAGGTGAGGATTAGATCAAGCCAGGTGTCCTGATAGTCTATGTTGTGATGAGTGGCTTGAAGGGGCAGGACGTGGAGGCTGGTTGCTTGTGTGATGTGAAGGAGGCTGCGTGTGCGACTTGAGTTTGAGGCTAGGATATCAGTGTTAAAATCTCCCATGATGATGTGATGAGAATATTCCGACCCTAAAGATTCCAGAACTGTTTCCAGACTGGAGAAGTAGTTAACAGTTGGAGGGCAATAAACTACACCTAGAATGACATTAACTCCCTTGACACAAACCTGTAGGAAAATATATTCCGCAGTGGTGGTGAGATGAGAAGTAGAAGAGGCGACTATTTTATAGGGTAAGGAGCTGCGAAGGTAAACGGCAACACCGCCACCTCTTTTATCCAAACGATCATTTCGGATAAGGACAAATCCAGGGAGAGCGTATGAGGTGGAGGGTAAGTGGGGTTTGAGCCAGGTCTCCGAAATCAGAATGGCATGAATATTATCATCAGAGAAGGTCTCAGCTAAATCATCGTAATGACTGGGGACACTTTGTGCGTTTATGTGACAAACATTAAAATAAGGACGAGATTTAGTGTGAAATATTTGCCGCAATTGCTCACCCAGCGTCTCAGTCATGGAACTGAAACTAACGTCGTCTGAAGAATCTTCAGCAGAAAAGAATACATCAGATCCAATATCGCTCATAAGTACTAATATCCAAATATATATCTATAAAAAAAAATATATAGAAAACCTATAAAAATACTATTTTAAGATAAAATTACTGTGTAATTAAAAAAAAAAAGAAAAAGAATTACCAGATAGTATATCTATACCACCCGCCAGCAGGTACACAAACAAAATTAATGTTGTATTTCCAAGAATAACTTTGTAACATTAAAACAATGCAATGAATAATTAACGTAATAGAATAAGACAGAGAAAAGAGTAAAAAAAAAAAACACACAAACAAAATGAACATGAATTAATAAAAACAAAAGGAATAAGAAAAAACTGAACTCGGACACACTTTCATCGTTGTGGCTGATTTAATATCTATTGAACGCACTCCAACGAAGAGAATAAAACGTAATCTTGATAGATGTCAGTAGTAACAGTTGTAACAAATTATGATAAAAAGTAAACAAAATTTAAAGATATAATCTATGTATAAGCAAGTAAATTACGAAGTAAAACTAAAACAAAACAAAATTAAATACAAAAGACTAAATTAGTGACATCTAAACATTGCGAAAAACGGAACGCACCGCTACCAATGACAAACAAGAACAGTGAGGCGTCAATTTGACAGTAACGATATCTGTCACAATCATAAACATTTTTCATGTGTATGTAAGAATTATTTACTAAAACTTGAAGGTACAGAGCAAAAATTGAGCTAGCAGCCATTATGAAAATATACAAATACAACAATAACAAAAAGGATATATTGTACACGCAAAAGACTAAACGATTCCAGAAGAACTAGCGTTTTCGTGAACTCTTACTGTTGATGCTCGAACTCGAATTATTGGAGTCACCTCTGCTTGTTGATAATGTCTTTGGAAACTTGACTAGTAGGGGCTTTAGCTCATCAGTGGATGTTATTTTATATCTGCTATTATCGCCTGCCTTAACAACAATAGTGCCATCCTGTGTCCAGCAAGACGACATGCCGAAATGTTGTCGAGCCGTAATGAAAACACTTTGGCGTATTTTAGTAAGAAATTCTCTCACCGAGAAGCCAGAACCCTTTAACGCTGTTTTGGACTTCCAGACTGCATGTCTAGCCTCAACGGTAGTAAACCTCACCAGTAGTGGCCGACGATGTTCCTTGGAGGGAGCTCCAATGCGATAGCAGTGCCTTATGTTGAGCCGTGAGATGTCCTGAAGACCCATCCTTTTCGTAACCTCAAGCACGGTTGCACAGCAGTCCTCCTTGATGGCCTCGGGCACTCCAAGAAACAAAAGTGACTTGTGGCGATGCCGAGTCTCCATAGCATCGACCATCTTGACGCACTCATTGATCTGGTTTCGAAGAAGTCCCATCATGGAAAATATCAGTTCCCGAAAAGTTTTAAACTCATCCGACACTCGAGCAACCGTCTCCTTGCTGTTTCCGCCAGAATGCAGCTGTGCCTCCAGCTGTGCCATCCTCCTGGAAAAGCTGTCCTCCAAATTGTTCTGGGCCTCTTTTATATCAGACAATTGAGACATAGTTGCAATGGATAGTTTAATTGTTCTTGTGAGTTGTAACTTTGTAAACTTGACACTTAACACTTTGTTGTGCTGGCAGGTGATAAAAATACTTGTTTTAGTTTATGTAATCACTGTGATAACTGTAAGTACAATCACTCTGAACTTAACTGAACTTTTGTAACAGTATAATTAAAGAAATGTTCATTACATTAATTAAATTATTTAAGAGCTCTTTTCTGTGTGTGTTAACTGTTTTAGCACCTACCCGCAAAAAAAGACAAATACCCGCAAATACAACATATAATTACCAAGTGGCTTGGTGGTGTACTGCGTGGGATCGAACTCGTAATTACGCTATCATTATACACCCACAGAACCGTGTAGCAAAAAAATAATGGCCTACTTGTGGGTTAGAATTTTTCTGTTTTTTTTTTATAAATCAGAAGTATCTGTAGCGAAGCGATCACTGTAACTTTTGCCCCTATCCATACCGGTTCATTGAATAACATAACGTGAATCCGTCCCAATTGTTCGCTATTGTGAGAGCTTGCCCGTGTGGAAACGACCGACGGGCTTCCAGCGAATTGTTTTTATAATATTATATGAATGTCAAAAGTTGATTTCTGTACATAAATTTTGTATTTAGGATTCCGTGCATTTAATACCACAGCCTCACAGAAAATCAGTGTTTTTTGTGTCCGTTTCTTGCATATCTAATGTGGGGTCTAGAGCTTCCATTCATGTTTTGTGTCTATGAGACAAAAAAAAAATATTTTATTTTAGTTTTTTTTTATTTATATTTGTAAAGTCCCCGCGACACAGGATATACATATATCTATTATTCCTTTTGAGGATGTTGTCTTTAAAATTAAAAATGTATTAAGCAATTCTTTCATTGCCTTTCATCGAGTTATTGAAGTTTCTCCGGTAACCTAAACTCACCCCTGCCCGCTGTATCTGGGGAGAGGGACTGATAAAGGGGCAATGCACCTGTGCGTCCATGGGTGGCGGTAGACACTTACTATCGGGTGACTGATCTGCTCGTATACTCTCAAAAGAAATAACAATGTGTTTTCTGGCTATTTGTCTGCCATGAACCTCTTTCGTTCCCATCGCTGACAGGGTCAGATTCCTATATGCCGTGTTTTTTTTTATTCTCTCTTTGCGCTCCTTGTATGTTATTCGGAATTTTAACTACTTCGTGAAAGGGTATGAAGGCGTTATACTTTTAACGATCTGCGCCTCCTTGAGCGCTTATTAACGCTCTAGCTAAATTAAACCGGTCTCGCTAGAAGTGCGTTTGTTGCCCGTAACGAAATACTACGTGATATTCAAGTCTGATTTCCCTACAACTTCACTTCTAGATGTAGATCTAGGCTCGTAGAGACTGCAAACAATTCCCGACGCAACGTAGGAAACAAAAATGCCTGGTTTTATCACAGTTACCTTTTTGAAACATTAACTTACGCCTAACAAACTCATTATTTTTATTCTATTGAATACTTAAATCTAGATCAGATTAAATGAATGTCGAAGAAGACAGTCAATAATTTTCTTTTGTCTCTTTCGCTGCCTTTAGTGAAAGGGTATCGTAGGAAAATCCCGTGTGTAAAAATTATTTTACTCATAAGGAAAAAAGGTTAAGCCGACATCGTTAAAATTTATTTGTATTAAAAATATGGTTGCTACCAGGGACATGAGTTACAAACGGAAATAAAGGCCTCTTCCAACCTTTTTAATTTAACATTTTATCTCCATTTACTCAATGTATGACCACAAAACATAAATGAAGAATAGACCTCCGGTCGTCAAGTTCATGCCGTATTACTAACAATAAAACACTTTATTTTTAAAACATAGTATTAATGAAAATTCATAGGTGTGAATCACATCACAAAAGGAATAATATTAATATTCTCAGATATCTCACACATGCCTGGCTGATTCCAAATTAACCAGAGCCTGTGCTATGGTAACAACATGATAAATTACACCCAGACACAAAATAAATGATCGTGTTCATCAAGTAAACATTAGTCTTGGATGGGAATCGAACCCACAACCTCCGGCCTAGCAGTCAGGATCACTAGCCATCAGAACAAGAGGTCAAGTATAAGAGTACATTCATATATCGTTACGGATGGTTGGTGTGCTAAAAAACCCTATTTAAGGTTCTAAGTACTATGTAACAACTTCAATGTCGCTAGATTGTAGAGGTCTGATAGCTGTCGCCACACGTAAAAATCGAAGTTCACCTATGTCGTAGTAGATTGAAAGCCGACTCCAAAATAGCTTGGGAAAAGGCTCTGCAGATTTTGATAATATGCTAAGTACATATAACCTTATTAAATGTTCTTAAAAAGTAATAATGGATAAAAGAAGATTTGACAAATCAATGCAAAACAGTGTTTAGAAGTTTGACATGAAACTGTTGACATAAAAAGTTTGACATGACAAGAAACTTCAACGTGACAATTTGTGAGAAAGTTTTATCAACAAAAAAATATTTTATTTGTTTATTTTTCATGATATTTTTTAACGATTTTGTAATTCTAATAACGTTATTTATACATGAGAACCAGGTCTGAGTGTTTAGTGAAGTAAAATAGTATTAGCTCTATTAATCTGCCACTTACGACCAATAAACCACTTATATGATCCTGTCTGGCAGGCTAATGTGTCAGACTACTAAGTTTCAGAGCATCTAAGAGATCTGAATTGTATCATTCACCAAAAAATTGCTTATAAGAGGTTTGACTAACCAATTCTTGACATTGACAAGGCATAAGTGACTGCCTCGGTGGCGCAGTGGTAGCATATGCGACTGCTGTGCTTGAGGTCTCGGGTTCGATTCCCGGGTCGGGCCAAATGTTTGCATGGTCTGCAAATGTTTATTTCGGAGTTTGAGTGTTTTCTATGTTATAATATGTGTGTATTTACGAAAAAAAAAAGTATATAAGTATTCCATCAGTCAATCAATCTAGTACAAGCCCTGCTTAGTTTGAAACTACATGACGTTATGTGTCAAATGTCCGAAATATTTATTTAATATATGTGTTGCGTTTCTAATTGTCTCGCTTACAATCAAAGAACTCTGTGTACTTACTGTGTCAAGCATTGTTATGATCTATGACCATTAATATGATTCCTCACGCCGTACTTTACTCCATTACAAGTAACTAAGACAAATTATTACATAATAACGGTTACCTCTCTTACAACTAATGATAATGAACTGCGTGGTGGAGTTACAACGTCTAAAAACAGTGTGTACGGTCCCTTAAAGGGTATAAAAAAATTTAAAAGTACCTTTGTGGGATTGTAATCCTATCAGTCCTATATTATAAAGTCAAATAATCAGTCTTTTCTGAAGTAGAGGTCCTAAGTAGCTTTAATTAAAGTAGTTCCCTATGCAGTCGAGGGCCCGGCTAAGGCACATTATGGCTGATCTGGATGTCATAATAACAGCTGTTCCCGGATCCCTCCTATGTCAGGCGCAGAGTGGCACACCATGTGGTTTTAGTCGGTTCGATTCCGACATACCACCCCGCCGTAAACCCCGGTAGGCTGACGGCCCGAGGGGGTTTCCACACGTTAAAAAAAAAGGCACATTGAGGCCGGTTCAACTATAATGATACCATAGCTTACAGAAAACTGGTTCTATACAATTGTTTTGGTTTATTTTATAGAGTGACTGATGCTTCTAGGACTTAAACTAAACGTAGATTATTTGAGACAAAATAATAATTTTCACAGCCTTCTTTGCGTACTTTAAGTAAGCAAAAGATTATTTCTTTTTTAATTAATTAAAATAGTTACATTTAAAAGTCAAATGGTTTTATTAATCTTGTAGCAATTTAAATAATTTTTCAACATGTAAAATAACGTAAACATATAGCCCTAAACAGCTACGTTTCTTACAAAATATCTATTAATACAATTAGGGTAGAACGTTCCTAAGGTAAATTAGTTGAAGTGGAAAATTCAAGAGTTCAATGACACAATAGCGTAGCCCCATAGGATACACCTTTTTAAAGTTTATGAACGGTTATTTAATACCCTTGTTCAAAATAGGTATTTAAGATCAAATTATTGAGATTATGGTACGTACAAGAATATAATCATACCTGGTAGAGTTCAAACCACACTTCGTACTGACAAAGGGTCGGACTTCTGTAAAAGATGCAATAAAGTCGAATCTATAATTTAAACTTATAATTTATTTATTATACACATATTTTTAGGCTTATTTGTAGCAAAGTTTTATTATCAAAAACCCGAAAGTCACTGAATCCCTTGAGTCTCTGCAGTTGCGAAGAGATGTCGCCTCTATGGCAGTCCTCTATCGCCTTTATCATGGAGAGTGTTCTGACGAACTTTACCAACTGATCGTGACAACTCGTGCTGGCCTTGAGCACTGCCTGCAGTGAGTACGGCGACCACCGCTCTTGGATTCTATTCATGCTTTCCATCAGGCAGAATAGAGTCACTTTGGCAGGTTTCCATTCAAAAAAAATTATAATGAAAGCCTATAATATTATTCTCTTATTTATTATATTATATATTATTCTCTTTATTTCACTTAAACAATAATTGAACTTAATTATTATTATTATAAGATAACAGCAGAAAGTTGCATTAAATGTATAACAAATACATATAAATCTTGAATTATTTTATGTTCGAATTGATCGTATGAAGATAAAATAGCACTTATTAAGTCAATTCTTCTATTATTATATGCCTTTTACAATTACATAGGTATATGGTCAATATTAAAGAATCTTATGACAACACGTCTGATTTACTTGAAGGAACATACTATACCAATCGATCCGACGTCCGAGTTTAACTAAGTTGTAATCCCAAAGGAGCTTTAGACATTTACATAACTTACGTATCGAACCCTTGGATTATTGCGTTTGAATCAGCCGACGGATGAAAATGGCTTGTCCAACACTGTATGGGCCAGACAGAGGACCGTAATCCGCTCCAAACCAAATCACTTTTAGGAAATTTTTTGTCGGTCCTGGTTAACACTTTTATAGTAATTGTTTTCTACAGTTTTCTATGTCCAGCCATTTTTACCATCATCATCAACAGCCTTTAATAGTTCACTGAAGAATAGGTTTTTTATTTTTATCAGTTGAACACAATGGTAATGTTAACCGACTGCGATATTCTAAGATTAAAGTTACCTAAGCCTGTTTAGAGGACGTCGTGAATGTACACCTACAATCCAGAAAGAAGTTGGAGGTCTCCATGTGCGGTGATAGTGACTTAGCATCAAATTATTTATCTGCTCGTGTGCTTCCAATATCTCGAAATAATTTTAGCTCCATAATGTATAGTAGAAAATCTTAAAATCTAATACGTTTCTACTAATCTACATATTGGACACTTTTATGCATTACTTTTGTTAATCATTGTTTTCCATCCTCACACAAGAAACCCTTTGAACTATTACATTATTATAGATTAGAAAAATGCCTACATTTCTTTAATATATCACTTAAATAAATGTTAAATGTAAAATTGACATGTGGTTAGATGTGTTTGACATAATTCAAGTATATTTCTGGTGCACATCCAGTGATATTTGTTATGGTCAACGTATTATGAATATACTAAAATATTTCCTACAAAATGATTATCAATAAATACTGTTAGATTCATAAATTGATTTTTATCTTTGTATTTAAATATTGATTAGATTCAAGAAAAATACCTTGAAAGAAACCTAAACTAATACAAGCATTTATCTTCAAACTTATAGCCTAACTTAATCTAATCTTAGCTTAGATTTAAATGATCAACTATCACGATACGATACAATCTTAAGTGTTGTATTAGTAAACTTTACTTGAGGTGGATGAAAGAAAACTGTAATAGATACTAAGTGGAACGGCGTCTGATAATGTCCGAGGCTAATGGCGTCATCTTAGTCCTTTTCTTAAGTAAATTGGGACTTTTTCCAAACATTTTACACAAAGTGGATTTTGAATAGGTATTGTTTTCTTTGTTAAGTATTTTGTTGTTCATTTTTACTGTGAATAAGAACGACGGATTAATTTGAAAACAATTTAGGTGACATCTTGAAAATTAGGAATTCCTGTATACAACGTAAAGAGAGTTTAATAAATAAAGGTAATTATGGGGAGAAATAAGATTGGTGCCGATATCGTTGAAATGTGTCCTGAACAGATTTGCAAGTTGATGCCCTCTCTTTTCTTATTTAGTTATCAAGCCACGAAGCAGAATTCATATCGCCACAGTGTATTTGAGAATACAAAGATGTGTTGTTCAAAACTATATACTAAGACGCTATAAGTGATATCATTCATATTTTAATAATCTCGACTGTACTTGTGATTTTGTTCATGTTTATGTCTTTGTCAAACAACAAGTAATCAAGAAACAAATTAATAAACGAATAACTTCAAACTAATCAACTATTATATTTTGTTTTACTGTACATTTTTCATCTATGATTGTTGGCAATTGCGTGGGTTATCACAAGCAGCAAATATATTGGTACATTTCGCTTTCTTGTACATTGGCACAGAATTGTTGACAATGAAAGCCACAAGGGAAATCTAATAGTTTAGGAACAGGTGAATTTTGATAATAATTTGATATTTTTCTAAGAAACATTTCGGTTGAAGAATATAAGTTGTTCAGATTTTTTTAGATTACAACTTGTCATGGTGTTGTGACAATTTTTTTTAAATTAATCCCTTGCACAGTAGTGGTGAATTTTAATTTTTGATTATATAATAGATTTTAGTACTCTTTCGCAATCACATAACTAAAGATTAAACAAGGTCTCGTGACGTTTGTTAAATTATTCTCACCCCGGCTTTAGTGAGTATGAGTATACGACTCGTAGAATGAACCACTGATAGGTGAATTACATGAAACGTGAACATTACATATAAATACCCATATACCCATATACAATTGATGTGGAGCTACAAAACTTTAAAAGTGGTATTTGGTTTTAAAACATGAACTTTTTTCTACTTTTTCAAAAATGACAGCTCCCACACTGTCCTATTGTATTATGTATTGCATGGGACTTTACAAACATAACGGACACGAAAAACACTCAGATTTAGAATAATAATTTCGGATCACAGAAAGGATTGTCCCATGCGAGCATCATACCCACAAAACTCAGTGCAGTAGGAAGCAGCGAGGTAACATATATAACTCGTATAGCATATATAAGTCCCCCACGACACTGGATTTATTGCCAGGACGGGCGTTGTCCTTTTAAAAAAAAAAATCCGCGTATTCAGCCACAACGGTGCAGCCACTTTGCATAAGCATTTTCTAAATTAATATTTAGCCAAATACGATATCTCTATGACTCTTATCACTTGAATTTTGATAGTAACTTGAACGTATTTTCATTTAATCGTCAGTTAAGATAGAAATAAATAAGATAGTGACCTATTCTGCAGCTTTTTTATCTCTATATACGCCTAAAGAGACAAATATCGCTTCATTATCATACTTGAGGCGCTCATATATAAGGTCGTTATACATTATGACACATTACAACGATTCAACATTCAGGTTTATATACGGTCGTATCTTTTTAACTACCCCCTTCATAAATTTAAATAACCGTAAATATGTCTACAATGTTTTCTCGTAATACGGAAACCCAACAAATAAATAATATTTCAGACATGTGACAACGCCATCTAGTCCTAAACTAAGCAGAAAACTATTATACTGTAAAAAATTATACACTTTTTGTGCAAATATGTACATCCAGCCCGGAAACCGACGCCGAAATCTCAAGCTCCTTAACTTTCCTTCAGTCAAAAGTAATATATTTCACTACTTTTAAAAGTGATAAATTTTTTTTTATTTTTTTCTGTAGCTAGTGACAGGTAGTATAGAAGTGTTTTTTATTAAAAATATTTAACATTTCATTACCGTTTGACACACATTGATATGTCTTGGCAAAGAGAGTATCCACATTAAAAGCAATGGAGATGTAAGCTATCTTAACCCAGCAAATCTTAATCGGATTATATAACGTCTCCATCTGGATGTATTCCCTAAAAACTTGCTATATCTAGGAAAAAAATTAATTTACCCATTTAGACTTACTAAATTTACAATATACGCAAATAAAAAATTGTCAAACAGAATTGCGTAATTAACATAAAACTAAACAATTTACGTCCAGTTAAATATAACCCGCCTCGTAACTGTCCTGGCACAAAATTCTTCATGATACTGGCAGCGTTACTTCGCTGAATTGCAACGGGCATTTGCACCAGGAATGATCCAGAGCGTGAGTCATCACATTTATTCCTAATTCGGTGACTAATCTCCGCAATAAAACTTTTGGCTGACGAACCCCAACTGGCCGAAGTCTCCATCACTATGGGTACAAAACAATAACGCGTCTCCATACTTAAGTCTTAGTACACGTGGCTTCCTTTGCCGCTGCCGCTGGAGCGTGGTCAGTGCTTTTAAGATGCGAGGCCGTGATTGTGCTAACGCAAGTGCTGTCTGACACCATGCACCGTAGAAAAATGACCCACTCGTCGTCTTTGATTGTCTTATCAGATCTGCTGAGATTCGGTTTCTTCAGCATGCTGAGAACATTAACGGATGTTAGAGTCCTTCGCATAATACCGTTGAAGACATTGACACCATAGGATATGTTCGCCCTATTAACATTAGGAGAGAAAGTGATAGCTACAGGGCTTGCTACGCCGTGTACCAACGCTAGGATGACCGGTTCACCAACGTCCCGGATACGCCTTAGTCGGAGACATATATTTCTCAAATTAATATTCATTCTCAAACTAATAGAAATTTGCTACCAATTTGAGGTATCTGATGAGGAAAATAGACGAAGGCGTATGTATGAATAATTGAAAAGCTTTTGAACATTGAAATCGTCTGTTTTATATAAGCGTTTTCGCTTATATATTTCCCTTTAACACACTATAAGTCTATATACATAATCGCTTTATCTTGTACAACATTTTATAAAAATAGGTACATAATGTATAATAATAAATATATTTCTAAGAAAGTTTACTATTTTTTACAAGGAAAAAAATATTTATATAATTGATACTAAAGCAAGCGGAGCGGCATGTGAGTGAAAAAATATTAAAAAATAAGAAAAATATTTAAATTGAATATAGTTCACATTTCGAAAGTACTTTTTATCAATATATTTAATGACAACATTAAATTACATAAGTTATTCACGAACCAAATCGCTTTATACGGTAATAGTGAAAAGTAATAAAATACATGCCTATGTCATATAAAATAACGACGTCACCTAATGTAATGGGTTACTATAAAACTGATGATGATCGTTTGGCGGAATTGTTTTTGTTCTAAATAATATGCCTAGGTACACACGTAGTACCAATAATAAAAATGTCAGTTAAAATAAAACTAATACATCTATTCTTTCTTCGTTTTTCACGTAGACGAAAAAACAATGATTTCGTTTTGTCTGATCTTTATACCTTCACATAAACCCAAGACCATCTAGCACGTACCAGTACACTCATATTGCTTTAGCTAACTTACTTGGTAAAATATCGAAAAGTTTCGCTATAGTTACCAGTGAATATCTATATCCTTTAGGAATTCTGAAAACCCTGCTCTCTAGCGGAGAATGATAAATAACTAACGTGCTAAATCATCGTCTTCTTTGAAGTAGAGATTAAGAAATTATAAGTTCTCTTTTGTTAATTAAAATACACTAAAAATATAAAATAATACTTGTTCATCTTATTTCTTATTTTCAGAAAGATGAGTTGGTATCAGAAACAAATGAGACAATAGAATAAGATTTTTTTTTTTTTGATTCACTAAAAAATATGTTTTTATGTGAACTAAAAACTGCTTTGTTTTCACACTTTTATAAAAAAAAAACAGTAGAAAAGTACTATCTCGAAACTGCCTTTGTGTTAATCGCATACGTGGATGTCGAACAAAGATCAAACTTTGTCACTTTGTTTTTCAAACTAAAAACTTGTTGTAGCGTAGAAACTCTCATGGGTCGTCAATTTGGCGGGACCAAACGGTAAATAGGTATGTCGGACTCTAAGCGACTACCAGTATAATCTAGAAAGGAAATTTAGTAAATCCCTGTAGACTTCCCGAAGTGACATGATAAGGAAGTACATGCTATAAAATTCCTTCGATCTGAAGGCTATAAAAACGAATTTCGTAGAAAAATAGACACAAAAAGCTAAATATAGTAACAATCTTGATACGATCATTTCTGACTACACTGATTGGATCAAGAAAATACATAAGTATCGAGCGACACTACATCGGCGAACTGACAAAGTCAAGAATTTTCAGTTATAAAAGAAAAAAACACTTCGTGAGATGTTTTACGTTAAGACTCAGATTTAATTGTTATAAATTGAAGACAATAATTTTACTATTAACACTTAATATGTGTTCTATAATACTATAGTAATGTATAATATGAGTGCTATCATTTTAATTCATTTGTATTTGTTTCTGTTGCAACTAAGGACAGGGTTTAATGCAAACTAAACGATACAAATAGGGTTTTTAAATTATAAACACTCATCAAATTTTTTAACGATAATAGTTTAAGCTGTTTATTTTTTCATATTTTTAGACACAGTTCAAAATATTAGAACTTCTAATATTTCATCTACGCTACCATAATTTTCACGCAAGTGTATATACTACTTATCGAACTACACGTTACTACAACTAAAAATAGTAGCGCGAAATCTACAATAACTTACTACCGTAGAATAAATCTTTAGATCAATACAACCGACCCAAACACAGTCAAATGTAATGTCATATGATGTGTCTATGTGAGGTGATGTTTGATACAGGACAAAACTAATAATAACGTGACTTCTAACTATTCACACAAAGTTATTAATAATTTTATTACAAGGGGAAATAATGCCCACAACACTAACAAATTACTCATTTCTTCCATCTACATAAACTATGTATAAATATTGAGTACCTACCATCATGAAACTCGCTCAAATAACTTATTCAGTAGGCATACGATATCACGCACGATTCGTCATTGTAACCAAATTGTGTCTGTCTAACGGTTTATATTTAGATTTGATTAAGTATCTTGAAGCTTCGATTTTCGACTTGAGATGGCTGCCTGCTTACGCACTTCGCCTCCAGTTATCTCAAATGGGCAGACATAAGTACAAAAATGGAACATTAAGAATACTTTGGGGTTGCGTCGAGATGCAGCTACACTCTGCCTTCTTCATCATTTGCATATATCATAATGACTCCTAAGCAGTATTTCGTCCACGGCGGCCAGTCCAAACGATCAACGACCATCAACGCAGGTGACATAGTGCTCCTTCTGTTCCCCAGTCTGATCCGAACAGCTACCCGATACGAGTGGGGAAGGATTAGGCCCCAGCATTACGTGCACTCCGACTTTTATCACAAGGAATAGGCGAAACAATTCACTCCATATTTATTAGAAAAATAATATAGAAATCTAGAAACATTATGTGTAGACTATCGACAGTGTGTTGTTGGTTGTTCTTACTGTTGTTGTAGTTGTTTACGAAGTCTTTGTTCTTAGAAGGTAATCACCTTCAGTTTTAATGACCATTAAGACAAGAAACCCCGTTAAGACAACCAAACAAAGGCAAATTAACAAATGTTGCGGCTTGTATGTTTATTTTTTGACGTGTTTTAGAACCCGTAAAATTTGATGCCCGCCCAAAATGACACACAAACATTTAACAATGAACATTGTTTTTATGCGCCTGAATAAATATAACACATATATTATAAATACCCTGACTAAACAACGAATTTGTGTATCAACCAATATTATTAACTTTCAAATATATAAGGTATAAATAAAAAGACAAATGTACATACATTACATCTAAATGATTATTGATTGTATGATGACACTCATTACCATTGTTGTCTGAATAGGCTAGATGACACCTTAGTCAAATTAGTTAATTTTTATCATATGTCAAAATGACAATTTTGTATGAAAAAATGTACTTAATACCAAATTGTGACGTCACTGTTTTAGACTACTCAATTGAACAATATATTACACTGTATATTTGATTGAAATTGGTAATAATAATAAAAATCTATGTTAATTGTATTTTCCTAGATGTTTCGCGATATTAATTTTAATGAAGTGGACATTAGTATTTATCTACGTTACAGTTATCTACCCAATTGTACACCAATTAAAATTTAATATAATGAATATAAAGCACCTTATCCCTATTAAAGTATATTAAAGGTAGTCTGTAGATGGACAAACGAATTGAACGTAAGAAATTTGTTTCGGTTGCATCTATTTAAAACCAATGACGCGACGCCATGACACTGAGTTACTTACTGTTTTCTGATTAGTATTAATAATAGTTGGCTAATTGGTTAGTTAATTAATTGTAAACGTTTTTTATACACTGATTGACTAATGTAACATACAGAACTATTTTGTAATTATACTAAAAAGATTCATTAATTTAAATCGATAATAGTTAGTAAAAATGATTGCTACAGCAGACAACGTGGTTTCGATTCCCACCCAGGACAAATAATTGAGCGTTGACGGTGAGCTGTTCTTTATCTTTAGTATGTACGTATGTAGAAATATGTGAGTAACATATTTATACATTTTAGCCACATGTTGACCATACTACATGCTCTGCTTAGTGTAGAATCAGACGGCCGTAGGTGAGATGTGTGAAAATACTATACGAGTAATTATATTAAGCCCTAATACTGGTCAACCTTTTTCAATCAATAAGCTTAAACATTGAAAAGATAGATTTCTTTTATTCTTAACTCATCCTTAGAGTACTTTATGCCGATGATATTGTTCCCTCTCTATATAAAACAGGAATAGTTAAGACATATAAGGTCTAAATCACTATAGTAGGGCAGTAATATTGAGGCACTTCAAAAGAACTAGACAAAGAGTACCCGTAATAAATATTGTTAGCAATCTCGCTTGAATGTCGGGTTTACTTCACTTCGTACAAAATAGAGCAGACCCCTTCCCGCCTTTTTTGTTCAAAATCCTTTTTGTATACAGTTGGGTCGTCAATATGCAAGATTTGTTGTTCATACTTGTATCTTGCAGACAAAAAGAACGAGGAAGGTATGTGACAAATGCATGGGATTAGTAGGACAAAACACGTGAATAGGAACTCTTGGAGCGAATTTATAAAGTTCAATTTTCATTGCACGTTACGAATCTACTTAAATGTACGACATACAATATGTATAAAGTTTGCATGTGTAATCAAATATGTGCCTTATCATAGAAATAATGCCTAATAGTATTTGCAATGTTATTATTTTAGTAAAGAATAGGGCGCGCATCAAACAGGTAACGCTTGGACTCATGGGTATTATTTTCTCAGTGTATTAATGAGTGAGGGCCTTGAATACATGTTAGAGACCCCGATCATCTACACCAGATCCATATCGAATTAAGGTTTATGAAACCCTAATACGACTATTACTTATACTTCTCAATCTATCCCTGATATATCTCTTCTCCTTGCTAATTCTTCGGTCCTAAATTGTTCTTTTAGTGAACTTAATTGCTGCACTGCTGCACGGTTGGCCTAGTGGTTTACTGTGCCGCAGCGCAGGACCTTTTCCTGCAAACCATGGCGCAGTGGTCCATCGGTGTTGCCGTAGCCGCGGAGCCCTATTACATTCCACCCCATCAAAACTGGTTGGGTGACCGGGACGGTTCCGTGGCAGTCGTCGGCTCCACGGCGGCTCATTTCCCACCCTTGTCGTTAAGAGACAAGGGCACTGGATATGTTGCTGCCGAGTGGGGGGGGATCACCGTATATGGTGTTTACTTCTCCCCCAACCGGAGTGTGAGCGATTTCGAGGTTTTCCTTAACAACTTGGAAACCTCGATGCGGCGTCTAACGTCTGGGCACGTCTTAGTGCTGGGGACTTCAACGCAAAGTCCATTGCGTGGGGTTCCCCCAGGACGGACGCTAGGGGCGAGGCCGTATAGGAGTGGGCGGCCTCGGTGGGCCTCTGTTTACTAAACAGGGGCTCCACCAACACGTGCGTGCGACAGCAGGGAGGGTCAATAGTGGACCTTTCGTTCGCTACCCCTGCCCTCGCCGCACGAGTAAGGAACTGGCGCGTCCTGGAAGAGGTTGAGACGCTCTCGGATCACCTCTACATCCGATTTGAGCTCTCCCGGACCCAGGAGCCCAGTAGGGGTCACGTGGCGCGGCGTTCTTCTCGCTTTCCGCGGTGGGCTTTAGCCAAATTAAATAGGGACCTACTAGAGGAGGCGGCCATCGTTCACTCTTGGCTGTCTCCGCAGGCCTCGACCGAGGAGGTCGACATGGGGGCTGGTCACTTCCGCGATGCCATTGTGCAGATCTGTGATGCGGCCATGCCCCGCATCCGAGGTTGCCGGCCTCCACGGAAGGAGGTTTACTGGTGGTCCCAGGAGTTGGCGGACCTCCGCGCGGCCTGTACTCGTGCCCGGAGGTCCTACACCCGTAGTCGGCGGCGACACCGCGAAGAAGGCGAGGAGGACCAGCTTCATGAGGAGTACCGAGAGGCGCGGAAAACTCTGAAGCTGGCCATCAGCCGCGCCAAAGAAATTAAGAGAAAGGAGATGCTGGAGGGTCTCGATCGTGAAACCTGGGGTCGCCCTTATCGTGCGGCGCGACAAAAGCTCCGCACGTCGGGCCCCCCCCTTACAGAGACTCTCCAGCCCAGCTTCCTGCGGGAAGTGGTCGAGGGCCTTTTCCCGCAGCGGGTGGAACACACACCCCCGTAGATGGCCTTTGTAGTCGGAGACGACGGGGGAACGAGAACGATGTTCCGCTCATCAGGGAATCGGAGGTAGGGGCGGTTGTTCTACGGATATGCTCTAAGAACACCGCCCCCGGGCCGGACGGGATACCTGCCCGAGTGCTGGCCCGAGCCCTTGAACACATGTCGGACCGCCTCAGGGAGGTCCTGGACGCTAGTTTGGCGTCCGGACGCTTCCCTGAGTGTTGGAAAAGCGGGAAGCTGGTCCTATTGAGGAAGCCGGGACGGCCAGCCGAATCGGTGGCGGCCTATAGGCCCATTGTGTTGCTGGACGAGGCGGGTAAGCTGTTTGAGAGAATACTCTCTGCCCGCATCGTCCGGCACCTAAGTGAGGTGGGCCCCGATCTGTCGGACGCCCAATTCGGTTTTCGAGCAGGGCGTTCGACAGTCGATGCTGTGTTGCGCCTGAGGGCCGTTACCGAAGAGGCGGTGGGCTGTGGCGGCGTGCTGTTGGCGGTGTCATTGGACATCGCCAACACATTTAATAGTCTGCCATTTAGCTGCATCAGGGAAGCACTCCACTACCACGGGGTGCCAGAGGCGGCTTGTGGCGGACTATCTACAAGAGCGTACTGTCATGTACGAGGACCGAGACGGTGTTCTGAGGCGGCAGCTCATGTCGTGCGGTGTTCCACAGGAGTCTGTCCTCAGACCACTCCTGTGGAATATGGGATACGACTGGGCCCTTCGAGGTCGCCTTCCCCCCGGGCTGGACGTAATTTGTTACGCCGATGACACATTGGTCACGGCCCGGGGAGCGAACTTTCAAGAGGTGGCGCGCCTAGCCACCACGGGAGTCTCTCTGGTGGTCGGGCGTATTGAGGCGCTGGGTTTACGTGTGGCCCTCGACAAGACGGAGGCCCTTTTGTTCCATGGGCCCCGTCGTGGTCCGCCCTCCGGCGCCTCCATCGTAGTCAATTCGGTCCTCGTACCGGTTCAAGCCCAGATGAAGTATCTGGGTTTGATCCTTGACGGCAGGTGGCTCTTCGACGAGCACTTCCGACAGCTTTCTCCAAAGCTGGTCGGCGCTGCTTCTGCCCTTGGGCGACTTTTGCCCAATTTGGGTGGAGCCAGCGTCGCAACGAGACGGCTATACGCGGGGGTTGTCCGGTCAATGGCGCTTTATGGTGCACCGGTGTGGGCGGCGGCTCTGACCGCCCAGAATTAAGGGTTCGCCTCTGGCGTCCTCAGAGGATATTGGCGGTTAGAGCCATACGCGGTTACCGCACTATATCGACGGAGGCGGCGTGTGCGTTAGCCGGAACTCCCCCGTGGGATTTGGAGGCGGAAGTGCTCGCTGAAGTTTATCGGCGAACGGCAGACTTTCGGGTGGGTAGCGGCATTCGGCCCCCGCCCGAAGAGATACGCGAGTGGCGAGAGGCCGCTCGTCGAGCCACGATGGCTCGTTGGTCATCCCGGCTGGAGACTCCACGTGCTGGCTTTGCCGCCGTGGAGGCTCTCCAGCCGGTCATCGCCGAGTGGGCAGGGCGGCAGCGGGACCCTTTCCTTCCGACTGACGCAGGTTCTTTCCGGGCACGGTTGCTTCGGGAAGTATCTGCACTCGGTCGCCAGGAGGGAATTGAGTCCCGCCTGTCACGACTGTGACTGCAGTGAGGACTCGGCCCAGCACACGCTGGCGGTTTGTTCCGCCTGGGTGGCGCAGCGTGGGGTCCTCACTGCAGTTATTGGAGGAGATCTCTCGCTACCGGCCGTAATACGCTCCATGGTCGGTAGCGACAGTTGTTTTACCGCGGTCGCAACCTTCTGCGAAGACGTAATTTCGCGGAAGGAGGCGGCGGAGAAGGCCCGGGAGGACGACCTCCACTCGGACCCAATTCGCCGCCGGCGAACCGGGCGGCGGAGGCGCACGTACCAGCGTCTCATGCCGCCTTGAGTGTGGCCGCGGGTGGACGGGACGGGTTTTCCCCTCCATCCGCTATAGTGGCCAGCCGCGTGGAGGCGACGTCCGCGTGTGCCGTACGTCGCCTAAAAGGAGAGTTTATCCGCAGATGGTGCCCGCATGAGCGGACAGGCGCTAGGAAGGATCTGGATGTCGTAATAACAGCTGTTCCCGGATCCCTCCTATGTCAGGCGCAGAGTGGCACACCGTGTGGTTTTAGTCGGTCCGATTCCGACACACCACCCCGCCGTAAACCCCGGTGGGGTGACGGCCCGAGGGGGTTTCCACACGTTAAAAAAAAAAAAAGTGGTTTAAGCGGTCACCACGACGCTCTCTACTGTGCTGAGTGTTATGGGTTCAAACCTCACATTAGACAACACTATGTGATCCACAAATTGTTGTTCTGAGTTTGGGTATTCTGTACGTCCGTTTTTTGTATGTTTGTAAAGTCCCCCTAGACACAGGATTTATTCCTAGTGTAGTCGTTGCCTTTTAAAAAAAAATCTTTCCATCTGGAAGTCCTATAGTGCATGACGGACGGCAATAGTTTTGTCTCTATTACTTGAAAGAAACTCATTGATTTCAAACCAGCTATTCGTTTGGGAACATTTGTCTTAGTCTCAGTCATAGCTCAGTAACATGTTTTGGTACATAAAACAAAACTTTTCAAAAAGTTATGCGGCCATAATCTAATCGTAACAATATTTATACATATTTTCATCTATACTCAAGTAACAATTATATATATATAATATCTTATAAGGTCATAACGAAAGTCAAGCCAAGCCATACTTAACTAAAAACAGTCTCCAGACTGATCTAATAACTACACCACACACAAAAATAAATGTACATAGACCACAACCTTGACTATTTTACATTTAGAGAAAGTAATCCGTTACATTTTTATAAAGATATTTAAGTGGACATTATTACTCAAAATAAAGCTAATATAATACCGAAAATAAGTTATCATAAAAGGATCAGTTATTCAAAACATAAAAACCGTCCTAATCTAATTACGTTGCTGAGTGTGCCTAAAAAAAGAATAAACAAATAGAGCATACCACAAATGTCCACATTATTTCTGTAGACTTAAAGATTCAGACACCGAGTAGCCAGTGATTACCTATACAAACAATACTGAATAGTCAACGTCTCAGTGATGTTGTCACTGTAATAATATAACTGGCAAGACTCGTGTTGACTACGTTAGTTGTAAAAATTAAACATTTGATGTAAAATATGCGAAAATCGAACACTTATTTAAGTAAATGTTATGTGATAGGATAGGAGAGCACTAGTTATAACACTTCTTTTTGAGAGACACAAATGAGAGTCTTCTTTTTACTATTCACAGTGATTATTAATTTAAATGTAATCGGCTTTTGGTTCACATCCTGAAACATATTACCATAACAGATAATGCTGTGCTACAAATTAATTTAATAAGCATATAAGTAAATCAATTCATTTTAGCCAAAGAAGGGTTTTGAATCAAGTGAGTTCTGCATTATTTTATCACGTATTTCATAGTAAAACATATACAAGGAGTATCTTATATGAATTATTTTAATTTTACCGATTTCAATACGCATACATCGTCCATTGTAATAAATTATTTTTCTTTTTCAAAGTTTGCCAGTCTTATATTTACCCATGTGATATTTCTACCACATTACCTATAAAGAACGGTTAACCAAAATAATAGTCATCGGAGTTGTGAAAAATTAGTTCTGTCTTCTGTTTCAATTCTTTGAAGTTTTAAAGCCATTATTGATAGACATTGTGATAAAAATAGTTCCATGACAAGAGTTCATACGATTTACCAATAACTACGTACTGTAACTGGGCCAGTGGTATCTTTAAAAATTTATATTTAAGAGCTTCCTCTATACTGTGGAAGCTAAAGCAGTGGAAACGTTTATAAAACAAAGGCTGATGACAAACATCGATATTATTGAAATGTATGTAGATATAATTAATTAAAATGCGTTTAACTAAATCCTTTACAAAAGCGCTTAACTCCTATAATTATTAGTCATCAAGCCCATATTGAACTGATAAAACCTTATCGAGTCTTTATGGATAGTTATCAACTTCACGCTTCTTAGTTTCCAATGACGTCATGATGGAAACCTGCATGAATATTTGGGTTCTGTACCACCAGCCTGACCTTGTATAGGGTAACATAAGCATAGGACATATTGATATTAAGTTATACACGAAGCTTATTTTTATGTAACAAATACTGTTATTTTAAAAAATTCTTTTGAAAAAGATTTGGTATTTAAATTATATACTGAATTTTACGGATGAAATCCAGTATTAACTCAGTATAAGACAGTTAAAAGCACACTAAAATCAATCAGAATACTTTCTTACAGGTGAACTGATCACACTCTGTTTCTCAGAACTTTCGTACATATTAATAGAGCCAATAACTATGTGAACAACTGTGGATTATCTTTATTATCTTTAAAATTGGCAGGCTCTCTTTTGTTTTTATATATGGACGTGGAACCCTAATGTGTATCATTTGTAGAGAATTAATTATCTGTATGATTCGTCCTTAGTGACGACATCGGTATTTTTCCCTAAACAATGATAACGAATTTCGTAACTAAATTAGTAGTAAATTTAATTTATTGATTTTCAAATAGATTTGAAAGTATAACATTTAGTTCAACATCAACTAGACTAAATCGAAATTGAATTCAGGCCACAGCCGGAATTATTTTTTACTAAACTGTGTCATTTATTGCTTTATAAGATTATCATACCACTTACGTAACATATTTAAATGATCCAAATCAAAACAAAGACAAATCGGTTGAATGATAAATTGTGATCCTTTTAAGCCCAGCTTTGCAAATTGGATATTGCAGAAAGTTCCACATTTTGTCCGAAAACAAATCAATTAGAATTTGAAGGGTTACATTTGTGATCGATGAACGGTTGGGTTATATTATACTCGTATTTGAATACAAAACTCTTTGTGAGTACTTTAAAAGTAAATTAATGCGAAATTTGCAAATCCGTTTCCCTTTCAGAAATATCAAAACGATTGATTTTCCAGAGATTTGCGTGGAATTTTGTGTTACGAATTCAAAGTTCGATATGCACAAACATTAATAATAATTTAATAATTAGAAAACAATAAGAAACTAGACGAAAGTCTAATTTAATTGAACAGTTACGTTTACTTTAATCACAAAAACTCTGAATCACTCGGTAGTCCAGGTCCACAATATATGGTATATTAATATTCAAAAAAAATATTAAATCCATCGTTTTTTTTCCTTTCAGTATAAGAATCACTGAGGAATTTACTTATTCATAAGACGCGACACCTGCGAGGACGAGAGATCTGCCGAATCAACTATGAGGCATATGTCTGAATATGCCTTTATACATATGTGTGTAAGTTCGCAGCTTTGATGCCTGCCTTTTGAAGAGGGCTTTAATATTGTATGCCTGGTAATAAATCTTTGTTATAGCACGGCACCGTTTCGGTAATATATAAACTGAAAAATAGTGAATGTGATACATTCTGAACATTTAGGTAGGAATGATACGATTTATGTTGAAATTTAGACTATTTGACAGCAAGCCTCTTTTGTCTGAAACAAAATTATGCTATAGGCGAAAGATATAGGATAATATAGAAAGCAAACATCAATCAACTGCTGCAGAGACATTACGTTACCAGTTTACACAGTTTAACATCTATTATGGTTTGAATATTAACAAGTTATAATTTAAGATACAACAGACAACCTTAAGCTAACATTGTATAAAAACTTAAATATTTTCAACAATCGAATTATCTAAATTCGTCCTGAACACAGACACACAAATGATTTTATCCTCAAATCCCATTTCAGCCCCCTAAATTACCCGCCCAAAACTTATTCGCCTGTTCAAACAATCCCCAGATCAAACTAAACTACAAACTAAATAATCGTGAACACGTACTTGACTATTAGTTCCTATACTCATGTTTCAATTACTCGCATTAAGTTCACATGGCTTATGGATAACGCCTCAGGGGACACGAGTTTTCAGACTTTATTAGAAACCCACATAACGATATCTGAACCTTCTGTGGGTCTAATTAAGAATATGATAATAACTTATCTCATCCGTGTGGTATCGTATATCGTCCATAACATTACTCAACTTGTTCGTGTGGTGAGAGATTGAGAATACAAAGCCACTCCTACCCATCCCATGGGTGTCATACGAGCGACTAAGGGAGAACGGGACTGGGAGGGGTGAACATTGATAATGATGATGATGATGAGCCTAACTCATATGTGATCATCTGCTCTATAATATGGTACCGAAACTTGTAAGTGTGTAAGTGTCTAATGAATAAAGTATTAGTATAATGATCGTGCGTGTATTAAAATTATTTGCATTTAAACATATAACAAAATACATTTATATGATATTTTAACTACCTGTAATATGAACAGTCCATTTTAATACAAACATATATGCATGAATTCAATGTTTTCTGCTAATTTCATTTTTAACTGACCTAAAAAAGGAGATTTTATGTTCCACGACATATACTATTTTTTTCCATTCAACTGAAAACCGATTTTTACTTTTTAACATTAAAAGACTAATTTGAGTACTTTTTTTGTGCTGTGTATTTATTATTAATGTACTGTCATCTTTCACTAGCTATATTTTTTAGTTTACTGGACACGTTTTCAGACTCCGTGCAGCTACTGACAATTGCAGTATAGAAAAAGGCAATAAGAATTTTAAAATTAAATTTTGAATTTAATGGGGTTTACGTTTAAAGGTTGTCCTGAGGCTAAAATTAGAGTATAATGCATTAGCATCTGCTTGTAGCCTAGCTCATCTAAACATTGAAATTACCACACATATCTTTCGTGCTAAAAAGTAACTCATATGCTATTATAGACTACAATCTATTTCTGTGCCATAATCTATCCTGCTGCATTCACTTTGTAATATACATTAATTTAAATTTTCACATTTGAAGTTGTAATAAGCTTGAATTGTTTTGTTTTAAAACTTTAATCCGTAATCCATAAACTATTATTAGATTTCAACATCTAAGTATACGGGGTTCCTTTAGATTAGAGATTATAAGAAGATAGATTAGATTCACAAAATTCATCCATTCATCTAATTATATACATAAATAAATAAGTATATGTCCTTCATCTAAATATAAACTTAAAACAAACACACTCACGTTTTTCCGTAAGCGAAATTTGTCCAAATAATATTTTTTTCATGTATTAACGCATAAATTTTTACTACAGCTATATTCAACTTTTTCATAAAGATTTGTGAATTTTGACTCTAAACGTAGACATTTTATTCATTTATCTTACTATGTTATAAATGTGAATATTTAGATGCAGGTTTCTTACCCATTCAATCGAAAAATCGAGGTGAATTTAGATGAATTTTGATTCAGTGATAAATTTTACTCGTTAATAATGTACAAGCTTATTTTTCTTCTGAAAAACATAGTCATAAATAAAATTCATACTAACGCGAGTGAAGCCATCAACCAAAACTAGCTTCTTATTAAAACCTAAGCAACTAAGCCGGGATACACACGGAGTATATTCCATTTTTACCCAAACCCTTCCTTATAACCTCAAAAGACCTTGCGACTTTGATTTAAGGCTATTTATGGATGCTTATTAAGGTTTCCTGCTGTTTTGGTATACATTACTATATTGAGATAGTGCTAAGCGCAGATATAATATATTATTAAAATATGTTACTACGCGTTTACCGCAGATATACTTGCTAAATGCAAGTATATCTGCACATTTATGCACAGCTCTTTCTAAGGATTGTAGCGTGATGTTTAAAAGTTTATATTAACTCCGCTTGCTACAATTTAAAAAAGAAAAAAAGTAGAAATTATTCAAAAAAAAAAAAATCTAAGCAATCTATCTATACATAGGAAAATGCTAAGTTGATTTGAGGTCCAATTGAGGTTCGATTTTTCGCAACAGTTTTGTTCCTTTTTTGGTATAAATGCAGCCATAATGTGCCACAGAGCATGACTGGTAGAATATAGAAATATTCTTTTGAAATGAGAATATACTTCAATAAATGCGAAAGCGAAACTTTAAAAGTTTTCATTAAGCAATATTATCTTTCATATTTTTAAATTCTTCTTTTATGATGAAAACAATAAAACTTTACATTGAAGATAGCTTATATAGTATAGTATTTAACCGTAGGACAGACATGCTTTAGGAAACATGTTAGCTGGGCCAGAATGAGCACAAATACGAGTATACCGGTGTTAAGTATTCAAAGGCAGAAACTGCAATTCAGACTATTGGGGTTTAGACGTTCATGGGCACGTTAGCCATCTGCCATCAAGTGACCTCTGTGCTGGTTAGCAGCTTTTATAATAATAAATTAATAATAATATTATCGTAGTGTGGGTCACCATACTGCATTTTCTGCATTCACAATGAGTATGGAGACCACCACTCTTGGATTCTATTCAAGCTTTTCATCAGGCAGAGCAGTCACTTTAGCAGGCACGGAATAATAAGTAACTAAGGAGCCGAAAAAATATCTAATTATACTTATTGTAACTTTATGGGACATTAAATCTGTGAATTTAGGCATTTATTATATTTTTTTATACTTCACCAGTAATCACTTTATTTTCTTAGTTTACCTTGTAATACATTAGAAAAATAATTTTATCACAATAATGTGCGATTAGTTCATTAGTATGTTAATGTTAGTATGCTTTATGGTTTATTATAAAATTATAAAATTTACGTTTTTTTTAAAAAAACCTAAATAATCTTACTTTTCCCCCTCTCTTAGCTTCTTTCTGTGAAGGTTACATTTTTAAAAATTAAGTTTTAAAAATATATAATCAAAAACAATTGTTTAGTTTAGTCAAAATAAAATATTACAACTGTTGCCAAATAGTATGAAAAATATAGCCTGTTATTACTTTTCATTCAAAATCTTACTCGCCAAGAACAAAAAACAGTATATCTCCACAAAGCCGCTTGTAAACCTTTCACTGCATTTAAAAAATGTGTCAGTGCGGAACGCGAACACTCACTGCATTCAACACGTATACAAAACCACATAAAATAAAGCTCACTCTCGTAGCGCGCTACGGCGTAGACCGGGTGCAGCTCTTACAGCTACGCGAGTGTCGGCGCGCGCTTCTGGGCTGACACTGACTACGAACCGTCGGGGATACCAAATATAAATTAAATTACCCGACCACTTCGAACTTAATCATTTGATTCGTATGAATGCAATATACAAGAAAATTTTGTTTGTTTAGATAATTGCATTTACGTTTAAAAATTTTCAATAAAAGTATTAAAATGTATTTTTACATGTACATAAGTAAATTACTCTTAGTTAAATACGAATACATCAGACTGTTCGGAATTTGATTTAAAGTTTGAGACAATTTTAATAATCTGAATCAGAATCAATTAAATTATTTTATTTTTAGGGCAATGTAATTGTATTATTTATAGTTGCTTGATTAAAAATCTTACCCAAAGGTGCATCTTGCCAAAATGATGGGTAACTGTGTTAAGTTGGCCACACCGTCAGCAACAGTTATCTGTTGCGCTCACCATCGTCCCACCATACAATTAATACCACAGACGATAGTTTACGATCCCATTTGTCACAAATGCTGGCACAAAAGAAACTATTTTAATAAAACTTGCCAAGACCGTTATCGTGATATAGAATTTCATATTGTCATCATTGGTTATAAAAGTCTTATATAACACACTGGCTTTTGATAATTTTGTGAGATATTTCACTTATGCGTCCTTAGAACATACATACATATGTATATACAGATTTACTTAGTTACAAACATATTTGAGTTAGTTTGTTTATTTGTACAACTTCTCTACTAAACTGCTCAACTGATCGCCATTATATTTTACATAGACATTGACATGAGTACAGAAGTTGATAGAGGGTATAGTGTATAGAAAGATATAGTCTTACATTGATCAGACTAAAACCACATTTTGGGTAAGTGCCATTAAATGTGTCAAGACATCAAAATTAAGCATCTGTTATAACTTAAATGTCTTAATGTGAATAATTGTTACAGTAATAGAATTTAAACACAGTTTGTACCATGCGTTACGTACTCTGATAAATATACATAGACGCTTAGCATTATCTTAAGTTCTGTTGTTGACCAAGGCAGAAATTAAAGCTTTTGATCATGGAAATGGAAGGAGCTCTATGTGCTCGGCAGATTAGATCCGTGGCATAGCAAAAAAAAGTCCAAGCCATGCACACTGCCGAAGAACGTAAAAATTGAGAGAAAACTCTTGGAAGATAATTTCTGGATATGACGGCATTCATTGAACATGCTTTCTCTTAGGTCAGTGTCGAGCATTCGACCGCTGCGCCAAATAGGTAAAATTTTACATACTTTTTAACACATTAAATATAGCATTTCTAAGGTGAATCACAAATCAACATATAAGTAAAATACAAAACGGGACCTTAAAGGCTTAGCCTCAACATCGATCGGTTGATATAACGTTCACATCCTCGGGGAAGTTTTAAATGTCGTTAAACCAAAATTAAACTCAACTTGTCGTTTTAACTTTATCTTGTTGAGTGTGAGTTATGCCCTGAGTTAAACATAGTTGAGCTGTTTTGGGGAAAAACATTCATTACAATATATATTTAACTAATTAGTCTTTTTTTTTATCCTTTCAAAGCGCCGTGAAGTAAAACTGGTCCGATATAATAAAGTAATCAATGTGGAACAATACAAGTGTTAAAAACAATTTGAGTTTCAAATCAGATTAAAATATATTATGTCCAGCAGTGGACATCAATAGCTGATGATATGATGTGTTTTTAACGCAACATTCAATATTTTTATTGAGTAGGTCTTTTTATAGTGTAGAAAAATAAAAAACCACGATACAACTAACGGATTGAAAGGCAATATGAGTCACAAACATACCATTAATAGCCTGCCGTCACCAGATGAACTGATATCTAACGCTATACAAATTCAACAACACTATAAAATGTATTTGGTAACTAGTTGTGAATAGAAACATTGTATTGTACAATCAAAAAGAAAATAAAAAGGTAATTTAGTAAATGCGATTTTACAACATAATATAATATGTAAATAAATAAAATATATGTAACGTGTAAATTATAACGCTGCTAGATATATGTACAAAAATGTTTAATAAAATCAGAACCAATCAGATCATTGGAAATCAGTTCATTTAAACTGCACAGGTGGCGCAGTGGCAACGTATGCGACAGCTGTTTAAGGTCTCGGGTTCGATTCGAAAGATCAGACTAATGGTTTATAAGATCTGTAAATATTTGTTTCGGAGTTTGAGTGTTTTCTATGTATGATATGAACTTATTTACTAAAAAAAAAGGTGTAAAACTTTTCTATCCGTCAGTACAAAATCTGTATAGTTTGAAGCTAGATGACGTTGTGTGTCAGATGTCTGAAACGTTAAAAAAAAACTGTAAAGATTTTACTGTTCTGAATTGTTTTGTGAAATAAAATATACGAGTATGTACGTTAGTGTAAAACCAAAAATAAGTTAACAATTGATAATTTTATATATCTAATTTCATTGCTTTCATAAGATAGCAATTTCAATAACTGGGACACAATTTTTCCTCAGAATGAAAGATATTTTCGTCCTCTTTTATTTCGTTGGTAACATGTATGCGAAACTCAATAATGTTGTGATAAATGATACCTCTTATCACATAAAAACATCATTATCGTCAACAATTTCATACACTTTTCTTTAATTTTGATTAAGGTCGATATATACCTATTTTAAAAAAGAAGACAACGCCCTTACTAGGAGTAAATAATGTGTCGCGGGGGGACTTTATAAACATACAAGAAACGGACACAACAATCACCCAGACTCAGAACAACAATTTGTGAATCACACAAAGTGTTGTCCCATGCGGAGTTTGAAGTCACAACTCTCAGCGCAGTAGAGAACGGCGTGACAACCGCTTCAACCTTCGAAATCAGTCGAAATATGTATATGTGATATTGCAAAGTATTTCGACTTGATTGATTGCGAAGTATTTCGACATGTTAAAAATAGTTCTACAACCCATAATCTTTATAAAACTGTTGTCTTTAAATCACGAACTGCTCTTAGCCTATATATAAGTGAGATTGTTGAATTTCTAAACGATTTATCTAGATAAGCTGGGCCCAGGTGTTCTGCACTGAAATTACTTTTCTAGCTCTTAGCCGGGCAAACCGACACGAGTTTATTGAATAAAGTACAAAAGAGGCTACTTGAAAATTGTTTGGTGAATTCGTTAGGAAAGGCTTTGGAACTGTAAACATTAATGTATTCAATGCAATTTATTTTTATGCCACGTATAAAAAGTATGCTTGAAATGTAGGAAGTGTAATGATGGTGTACATTCGCAAATAAACTGTATACTCGTACCAGCGTGTAACTGCAGAGAACTGCAATGCAGTAAGCGTGCGTGAATAAATATATGTTAATAATATGTATTTATTCTTAGCCACATATAATTATAGTTCGAATAATATTTAATTTTTAATCGTTATGATATAACAATTTATTCAATGTATATTTAATCAAAGTATGAATATTGATTTATAAATTTCAAATGCCGATTACATTGAGTATTTCATGACTTGGTCTAAGACTTCCTCGTATCTTCTTATGTTTGCCGCAACACTATTGTACTTCTTAGCCACATTGATTCCATATGTAACTTTACTGTTAAGAAGCTTGTGATCATTATGTGACAGCAATGTTAATACACAATTATAGTCAATAAATGCTCTTACAAGATATCAAGGAATTTCTTAAAGTAATCAATCAACTACAATTCAACCTATCATCGTCCACTGCCGAACGAAGGTTTCAAAAAAAATAAAAAATTAAAAATATAGCACTCACAAAAAGTCATGAGATCTGATTATGACGTAAGTAGTTCATTTACATGTATTTTTTTATAGCTGTATTTAAATTAGACATCTGTATTTCAGTTATAGTCGTCATACTATAAAATCAAGGCTTTTATAGTTTATTTGTGTAATAAAAATATTTTTAGTTTTTATATGTTCTGTTTTTGAAGAGATATAAGAAATATGTTAAGAACACCCCAGTATTTTAAAGAGAAAGTACAGTTTTTATCTACAGAATCAATTTTATGTATACTAGATTAGTATAAAAACTAATGTTAGCAGACAAAAGATAATTAAAATCAACAGTTGGAGCGCAGTAGAAGTCGGGATACGCACAAAATGTCAGTAATTTCCTGCTTATCCTTAATCAATAGCTTGTGAAGTATTTATGGAACGGAATCCGTTTCGAATAAATTTTGGGGTGCGTAAAATGTTTTATTATTCCCCTTTATCTGGTTTAGAAGAAAAGTACGGCACAGTTGGATATATTAGATATTATAATTTATTACTTTTGAACAAAACAATGGCGGATGAAATTTCAATAAAATTTCAAACTGTTCTTATTCTAAACCGGTTTTTTCAATTGAAAAACGGAAGTTCCTGACTTAATCCCCGGGTGTGATTTCATGATTTTCAAATATCTTTGGTGGTTTACAATGCAGATACTAAAATTTAATGTCACATTTGTAAGCAAAGATGAATATGAATGAAAATATATACAAATTATCAACAAATTAATAGTTAAAGTAATATAAAGAAAGAAGAGCAGCGAAACTTGTGTTTTTCCTGTGTTTTATTATTTTTGTAACCAATCTGTAATTTACAAATTATGTATCAGGTTCCAACTAAATAAGTTGCTATAAACTATATGACGAAAAAAGCGGTTGAATTTATTTTTGAAGCAGAGCTTGTCCAGAACCAACATTCCTACAATCATTGTAAATTAAAAACTTGTAATTAGACATAATAGAAACAACGATAATATTTAGACTATTGAGATAATATTTAAGAGATAACAAAGGAATTATCTCAAAAAGTAACATTTTAGCACCTATTGCAAAGAAATTTTAGCAGCTATTTTCAAAAACTTTAGGCACTCATCCTCGACGTTCAACTTTACTCTCCGTTTCGGCATTTATTATTTCGACGATGATACCAAATAAACATTGAAATAATAATTGTTATACTCAGAAGCTTTCCTCTTAAAAGCAAGCATCTAATCATTCTCAATTTTTTTTTTTCTAGTTTTTTTTTCAGCTTATTTTAGAAAACGGACAGTTACAGTCCGTTTTTCAAAATAAGCCCGTGCCTTATCTCATGAATTAAATAACGACCTGTCGAAAAATTGTACACATCTCTCAATATCCATATGTTGATGGATTGTCACCACCACTATTCATAAAGTGGATGTCGTAAGAGCCCTCTAAGGGAGTGAATCAAAAAACTGCAAAAAAGAAGGAAAACTTGACACAAACTCTAAATCAACACCTCTGCATTGTACAACAGACCGAAACGTCCTTTCTGAAGAGAGACCTGTGTCTGAAGAGAGACCTGTGTCCAGCAGTAGTCTGTTAAAGGCTGTTAATGATGATGATGATGATAATGATGAGGTATCATATCACACACAGTTCATTGTATTCCACGTAAACACATATTAGGTAAAGTTATACATGTATGGTTACATCACACTTATCATTCTGAAAATGTTTCCCTAAGACCATGAGTTAACTTTTTTAAGCCAAAAAAAGGTAAATTATGAAGTAGGTAAATATATTTAAGGCAATATAAATTTAAAGTTATATGATTATTAGTTACAATATGCCCTGTAACTGTAAGAATATATAGACAATTTTAACTCACCATCAGAAACGGATTTATTCTTTAGACTCAAGACTGCTGTAACATGGACACAATCAACCTATGTTACGACATAGGTGTAGTTTCCGTTTTGTAAACTTGTTTTAAGCACTGAAACCGTGACTAGTTCTTATTCTCGACAAAGTTTTAATTAAAGAACTACCGAGTTTATCTAGCTTATTTATCTAACAATGTTCATTCATTTCATATAACACTCATAGCTACAGAGCAATATCTATCGAATGCGTTCATTTATTTACTTTAGGGATTGCTTTTAGACTTCAATTAATGTGATTCCCTCGGATAACTTTATGTGCTACGCAAGTCAGCTATAGTCTAGAGCTCACGTTCTAATATTCTCAGTGTTAGAAACAATGTGGTACCTCTCTGTGATATTCTCCAAGTTTTGTATATTCTGCGTATCCATCCAACTGAGATTAAACTCCAAAAGTTGCTGCTGACTTAAAATATATTACAGCAATAGAAACTTTAGAAAGCTTTATTAATTCTATAATTACATGATAGATACAAATACAAATTAAACAAAAATAGTTAAAAAATAAAAATATAATAGTAATTAAATATTATTACACAAATGTGACGATTTTTAAAAATGTTTTTCGATACTGAAAAAGACATGCAAATATAACAGTTTAGTGTCATATGGTAGACCAAATAAATATAACAAAATGTCACCATTATTTTTAAACACACATACACATATATATATATATATGTTTATATATATATATATATATATATATATATATATATGTTTATATATATATATATATATATATATATATATATATATATATATGTATATAATATGTAAAACACATCTAAACTATGACCACCCTTCTTTTTACTTTTTACAAGCAATATACACTCATTGTGAGAGAATTGGAGCAAACACTCTCGATGATTAATTGTGTGACACACTATTTTAGCATATTTTATAATGGATAACACACTTACAAGGTACTTGAGGACATAATACACTCAAAAAAAAGTAAAATTTTCTTATTTCAAATGTATTTGTTTGGTTAATTTAAACGTACATTTTATTGAATAAGAACGAAATTGCATTGGGAAATAATTGCTAAATTCTAAAAATACTCGTACGACTGAATTTATAACTTTAAATGGAGGCTTGATTTAGATGTATTCAATTCAGTGGTATTTTGTTGCATTGATGGCCGTAATCACGAACCTATCTGTACACGACAAAATATCATATAAAATAATCACCTATTTTCGCTTTATAAATAGGCATTGCTATGTACTATTGTATAGCCACTTTATAACCCGTTATATAGATAGACAGATTTAAATTTTATACAATATTTTTCCTAGAGTTGCAGCAGCACCTAGTAGGAAGACCAGTTAATGTAGATATGAACTTACAAAGCCACTTTTTGTATATTGTCGTCAGAAAACAGGAATAAAATATAAGACTACAGAGTTGGCTTTTTTTATTAGTTTATTGAGTGTGTGAATTTAGTGAGTGACTCACTGACGAAATCAAAGAATTTTGAGTTACAATTATCTAGAACTACATATTTAAATGAGATGTAAGGTAGCTCAGCTACTGTAAATTTATGTGTCTAGGTTATTTGATAATAAAATTACAAAGAGTAAAGTTTTCTAAATGGTGTCAAAAAAGGATAGTTACTTGAGCACTCCACAACTAAATGTCGCTACCTCCGGCGGTGAAAGAAAAAATCACAAAGAAACCCATTAAACACCAAACACTTGAAACTTGACTGGAAGCGAAGTGTTGTTTGTGAGGTCAGTCAATAGACCATAGATTACTGTTGGCTCTCATCTTACCCTTTGTTTTATAAAGTAATAGTTGCTTTTGACCGGTAACTTTTCATTTTTACTTTATATTTATATGTTGACTTTTTGAAAGGATAACTCTTTATTGTTTAAGAAAAACATGAAAATAGTACAAACGTTTGTTAATCTTGTGATATAAGTTGCACAAAAAAAAACCTTCTGTGAAACTTTTTACAGATAAAAAGAAATGTCATTCAGTTTTCTGTTACTTTGTCGTCTAGGTTTCTGGCAAACTAATAGCATCAAATTATATAATTATATATAACGCTGATTATCAACTGTTTTAAATCGTAGTTTTTGCCGTGATAAACCGTGAAACATCAAGTGCATCGCATACACACAAATAAACAAACAAATGCAGTTGAAAATGACACTTTATCAGTATTTGTCAGTCTAGACTATAATGTCAGTTAGTTAACAATCAATTTATATAAATATATACATTTATATAAATTTGCTTTTAAAAAAATTACACAAAATTCTCTTTACTTACTTATACATAGAATAAGTAACACTTATATCAAATAACTGCTTATCAAGACCAAAATATAATTCATCGGTCTTACAATCATATCATCATATGATTTATTTTTATAGGTATTTATTTAAACATACATTAATAGGGTTGACTGTTACAAATCCGTCTAACTCAATTTAGAGTCCGTAAGTAGGATGGCAATAAATTTGAAACGGCTATACAGTAACAGCTATAATTGAGAAAAAAAAACATTTGTATTTAATTTAAACGTATTTTGGGGCTGCAAAATAAGTTTTAAAACTGACGGAGTACTTTATCAACGGATAAAATCAGGAGGTTGCCAACACTACACGGTTCGAATAGGATAGTTAATGTATAACTCATTAACAATGTCAATATCAAAATCTAGTTTTGCACCGAGACGTATAGATATATTAAACTTTAAAATATAGTAATGATTATTATAAATCAAATAAAAGTACATTAACTGCCTCGATGGCGTAGTCGATGCCCGGGTCGAACCAAATGTTAGTAGGATCTGTAAATTTTTGTTTCGAAGTTTAGGTGTTTACTATGTATAGTATTTACAAAAAAAAAGTATATAAGTATTCTATCAGTCAGTCAAGTAATCATAGCACAAGCTGTGTATTAAATGTCTGAAATATTTATTTATTAATATTTTTTTTTTATATTGTGTCTAGTAACGATTCACATCACATCGCCAGTTTTTAATAGTCCACAACTGGACATAGGCTTCTCCTTATAAAAGAGGTTTTGGCCTATTATAACACGCTAGACAAACAATTTGGTTTGTGTCAAATGTTCTTCTTTTTGCAATGTTACTGTCCCATGCAGTTTGTTTAAAGTTTAAGATTGTGAACGTCAAGCCTCGTGATGCCTTTAGTGGGCTTCACAGAAAATCGGTGTCAAGCAATTTTTCAATTGCTTTCACCGAGTCAATGAAATTATTCGTAGCCTAAATTTCCTCTTTATCTGATTCTACGGCAGCGGATTCAAAGGGCGGCAATACTCATGTAACCCTTGAGCCGCAGGAGTCCACAGATGAATATACACTTAAATATTGTCTGGTAAGTTGTTCCCTCTACCACGAAATTAAATTAGAAATTAACCAATATTTTCAATTAAATTGTAACGTAAGCTTGCAGTTATGTGCGAATGAACCGGAGAACCATAATAAAGGCACAATGCAATATATTCCCCATTATACAAAACTCATGGCATGCTCAGTGTTCGGCTGTCGACGCCGACCGCCCGTCGCCTGTAATGGACAAAACTGAGAGCCTTTTAGATTAACACTTTTTACGCTAAATAGGTCAATGTTTACTTATCCTCATACTGAGCTTTTGAATACTCTGTATGGCATAAAAAAATATTTAACCCGATTATCAGAGTGTAGTTAACCAATCATAATGCCTTTAAATCTGTGGCAATTCACGAAGGTTTTAGAAGTAGTACTTGACATGTTCCTACTTAAACGACACCGACAAACTGGACAATTAGTAATGAGATTTAGAATCATCATATGAAACACGAAAAACTATGTTCTTGCTTATTTAATCTTGATAGTTACCTATTACTATCACTCAACATGCGAATTAAAACCAATGCGAGAAGTGCGAGACGCATTGAGGGTTCCGTTAGCAAACATACTAATTTATAGACAGTTTGTCTTATTTGAGAACCGCTTATATTTATCTTTGCAGTTATAAAAATTCTCTTTGATTTAGCTATATACTTAATATAAATTTGAAGGTGGGCAGCAACCTTTAAACTGTTTATAAAGAACATTGAGCGAAATCCTTTTTCTACTGCAGTGCCGAATGTTAAGTTTGATAGGGTTCGTGCTTTGTTTGTGATAGTATACTGCTATCACAGTGGATGAAGAATGCTATGTTTTTTTTAATTAGTAATAATTTACTACTATTTAATAGTTACTTTAGTAATGTGTATTTTGAGTAATTATATCAAAGCCTAGTAAAAAAGAGAATTATGAAAGTACAAATGTATTTAGTCGAATTAGGAACCTTTGTTGAATCTTCACCTGATTTTAAATACAATGCTCTTTGAAGTCAGTTGACTTGAAAGTCATAGATTTCAAGGATTATAATACTAAGTTAATGTTAGTTGATGGTATAATCTCAATCGTGTTAAGAGAACATTTTAGAAAATTTACTCGATTGCATTACAGAATAAATTAATTAATAAAAACCAAATAATAAATATTTCGGACATCTGATACACTACACCATCTTGGTACAAACTAAGCAAAGTTTGTACTATAACAACTAGATTGACTAATAAATACATTTGGTCCGACCCGAGAATTGAATTCAAGACCTCAAACACAGTAGTCGCACACATTACCGCTGGATCTGCATTGTGTCGCAGCACAAGTCCACTTGAACTCAAAGTCTTTAGTGCATATCAAACGAGGCTTAGTACAGGCAGGTAACTGGACCCTTGTAACCTTGAAACTATAAACTTAAAGTGTACGACACGAAGCACCAGCCCTCTCGCTCTAGGCACATTACGTCACTTAAAATCGTCTGTAAACGTTCAGTCAATAAATGTTCACTCGTTTAATGTATAAAATCTAAAATGCTTTGGTTTACTAAAGCCTATCGCAAAGATCAAAAACTTATAAATAAAACAAGTCCTTACCACGGGTGCCACCTAATTCGATGTCGTTTTCTTTTTATTTTTTATTTTAAGAGCCTGCCAGTGACTCTACTCTGCCTGATGGAATGGATGGATATGGATGGATGGATGAAAGCATGAATAGCATCCAAGAGTAGTGGTCACCAGATTATGTAGTATGGTGACCCACATTGCAAGAAAAAAAATTTTTCCACCCCCCGCTTGTTGGCCTAAAAGATATAACAGTCACCGTGGCAGTGTAAGGCTCACACACCATGATAACTGTCATTCTGCATTAATGGAAATCCGGTCTCGAACTCACCAACGAAAGATGACAGCACAGATGCTGTCAGTTTAAGTTGGTCTTCTGTGTGAGGGTAGTATTGCCCCGGTCCAGTCAACCTGTTCGTGCTGATATCAGCGTGGCTCTACTATTTCCCATCGCTTATTAAACTACTCATAAATAGGCTCTTTAGTCAGTGTTTATGATCTCTACGATCTATTAACGATTTCAAAAATATTTCTTAAAAAAATTGAACGCCTCAATTTACAGAACTATTAAAAGAAGATAATTTAAACGGTAATAAATTTTTGTATTTTGAGATGGTATACGAATAAAGTAAGTTGTTGTTTATTTGTTCAAATGCTTTAATCTCTGAAATTAGCTATATCGCTTGTTTGCGTGTGTACCTCTATAAGCCTTAGTTTTGCAACAATTCGTGCAGTGATTCTTCATTTTTACGAACCCAAAGTTTAAAATACGCCAGTCAGCAATAGCTAACTCAAAACATCATTAATGTAATAATCATTAACATTACTCTAAGTAAAACATATTGGCAAACAAACGATTTCCAGCATTGAGTTTATAACAAACGTGACTGGGTTAATGTCGACATAAAACAGCGTCTAGAGTGATATGAATTCAGCGCGTGTACAACAGAGCGCAATATGTCGGTCCAATTTGACTAGACAGCAGGATTCCCGGCTTCATACGCAATGCTTTGAGAAGTAGGTGAAACTCGATCAATATAGATAGTATTACTTACGTATTCATAGAGGCTGCCACACTTTTCCGACGTTTACAGATTTCAGATTTTGAAAATATACCCTTTTGTCTTTATATAAAAAGACTAAGACTGAGCTCAGTTATTATATCTCTCAGTTAACATCTTCACACCGAAATGGCTTAATAATTTAAAGCAAATCTTAATTTACGTTGTAAATGTAAAAAATATTTTTTTATTGATTACCCGTTCATGACTTAACTACACATCCGGTTGTCAATGCATATTTGCAATGGTTGTCAATTGTATATTTGCACAGATATACATAAGTATATGATCAAGGCTACAGAATAAAAAAAAGTCAGATTGAGAACTGGTTTTCTGATGTATAAAACAGGACTAAGATTTTCTCGGTGGCGCAGGGATAACGTAGGCGATTACTGCACGTGAGGTCTCTGGTTCGACTCCCAGGTCGGACCAAATGTGGAATGATTTTTATAAAATTTGTATTTGCATGATTTTTTGCAAATGTTTGTTTCAGAGTTTAACTATTTCTATGTTGAATATGTAAGTATTAACAAAAAAGTAGGTATATAAATATTCTATCAGTCAATCTAGCTGTTATAGTACAAGCTCTGTTTTAACCTAGATGGCGTTGTGTGTCAGATGGTAGAGATATCTAATGTTATATATTAATTTATACGAACCGCGTACTGTATTGTTTGACAAAACTCTAATATCTGCTTACTATGACACAGATTCTCCTAGTATAAAAGGCTGAAAAGTAATAATTATACACGTACACCCAAATATTTATCACAAGTTGAATGTATTTTTTTAATAAGTACATTATTATTCTCTTTACTTAATAATTACACGTGAAAATGTTATTATTAATCTACATTTACACGAAAATAGCTGAAGGCTGAGAGGCAATTCTCGTAATAAAAACTTGTTCCAAATTCAGTTACGATCTGTAGCGTTCATATTCCAAAGATCTCTTCTCTCGATTTCACAAATATCAGAAACTGATTTCTTGCAACATTAATTCACTAAACAGACGCGAGTCGTTGACGAGAAAAACCAACTTTGACTATTTTCTGGTAGACGTACAAATTTAGAAAAATCATTTGAAATATTATCAAAATTGTTTATTTACAAGAAAGTTAATTAGTTGGAATTTAATGTTTATAAATTACATCGAGTCGATGAACACTGTTTCGACGTTTGCGTTTGTTTTCTAAGCGAGCACCAAAATTTTCGAATACTTGTTTTCAAAAAGACTACGAGATCGCCATTTCTTCGCTAATTTTTTCTATTCGTTGACGTAATATATTTGGCTTATTGATGTAGACACGATTCTTAAAGTAACCTCATAAAAAGTAGTCTACTGCGGATAGATCTGGACTTCTGGGTGGCCATGGAATGTTGCCTCTTTTGGAAATCAGCTTTTCCGGAAACGTGTCTTTGACCACCGCCAGGGACTCATTGGATATGTGACAAGTGGCTCCATCTTGTTGGAATCATGTGTTACGATTGTAGCCAGTAAATTTCAGTAGCATCGGTCTTAAAAACTCCCGTAACATTTTCACATATTCAATTAGATTCCAATTTTAACGAATTGCTCGCCCACCCTGCGTACCCTATAGATACCATGGGGGATTTTACAAACATACAAGAAATGGACACGAATAACACCAAAACCCAGAAAAACAATTTCTGGATCTCACAAAGTGTTGTCCTTTCTGAGGTTTGGCCAAACAATACTTAGCCCAGTAGAAACTAGCGTTGTGACCGCCTAAACAACGATGCTATCAGTGCGATTAGCAAATAAATATTACAGTTGTTCGTGCAAATAATTATGTACTTTTTTTTCTAAATTCCAATACCTGAACACCTGACGCATGCATGCTTGTTGTTATCTTCGGTAAATTTGTTTACCATAAGAAAAGGTTATAGAGAACCAATCTTTGAAGATAGACGTATGCTGTCGCGGACTGTTTAAAGAGGAACCATGCTTTCATAGTTTTTACAAAACTTTAATCGTTTACGCAGCACACGCAATTGAAACTCTAAAAAGATTATTTTTCCTCCGTTTTTATCAGATTTTTCATCGATACTCCGCTATTTTTTGTCATAGCGTGATATATACATAACCTTCCGCGATAACTGGGCTATCGAACAACGAAAGAATTTTTCAAATTGGACCCGTACTGCCTGAGATTACCGCATTCAACCAAAAAAACAAATAAACAAACAAACTCTTCAGCTTTATATTGTTAAGTATGGGTATTGTATAGATTTGTAAGTAATATTGTGTATTTGTACTTGTACTGTGTGTACTTATTTAACTGTAATTTGGGTTACATCGTAGGAGACCCTATTTCTACGCATATGCTCCAAGTCGATCGAAGTATTATAATTCCACAATTTGAAAGAAAACCCGTGTTTAGAAATTATTTCGTTGTTTTCACTGAGTAAGTAAAGTTACAAAAGGCCACAGCATTCCCCTTTCTTAAATTTAAGGGAAAGCAAGTGGCTCACAGTACAGCAAAGCAATTGTATCTTTTGAATTATATGTGTCCTCGGGTGGCATTATTATTATATAGAATAAAAAAAATAGCGTTGTAAGAAATTATAACCTTACTATGAGGTGAATCACCTGCTAGCTTGCCAAAAAAGAACCTACCATTACTGCAAAATAATTAACGTGAACTTAGAAAAGTGTGTATATAAGAACTAGAGAGACTTCTGGTGATTGAATATTATTTTTTACAAGTAACTATTTATGTTCACTATTAAACCTATTTGCGAAGGAAAGAAAGGCTTATGTCCAGCATGGGACTGTTAAAAGCCCTTGATAATGATGTCGACGTAGAAATTATCCGTTGCCTGATAGTAAACACATATATATAATCTGATGTACTACTAGTCGATGTGAATCACGTCGGCCAGTCTCAACGAAGACCGCAGGAGACATTAAGTATAGTGAATAAGTGTGTGTGCAAACATAGGTGTACTCTCTGTGCCCTCACTCCCGTAATCCGATGGGATAGCTATCCGATACCACCAGGGAGCGATCAGGCGTAGGACTAAATTTACATGCTCCCCGTTACACGAGGGTTAAGACGTCAACTTCCTAACTTCGGGCTGTTAATTTCTAGTATTAGAAAAACTCAATATCAGTATTAGCCCGACACAGAAATTGTACCTGAGACCTCTTAATCGGCCGTCGCATAACCTTACTGCTAGACCAACGAGGCAGTCGCTACCGCTAAACCTCTATACCGCAGTAGTGTAACTTGATGCACCTTTTCACATATTTTTTTCGTGGCTTCGATTCTGATAGCTCTGTATAGTCAGTGGTAGTATTTGCAAATAGTTGTTTTACAAACTACATTTTAAAAAAAAAAAATCTGTTTGTTTGTTCACGGTAATCTCTGGAGCCGCTGGACCGATTTCAATGAGTCTTAGAGACAACATATAGGCTACTTTTTGCCTCGCATTTCCCACGGGATCTGGATTTACGCAGCAAAAACCACGTCTCTACGGTAAAACTTCAAAATTCTAATCCAAAACAAGTGAACTCATTCTCCAATCTATAACAAATTCTTATGCAATTTTCTTCATTTATTATATTTTATTTCAATATTTCCAAATATGTATAAATATCTCTAAGTTCAGTTTCTTAATAGGAACACAAGAATTATCTAAATGCATTAAGCTGTGTTTTGAAGATTTTTGTATTCTGTTCTCATGCACTGATATAGCATAAGAAATGTTTTCTAGACGCATAATGCACACTACTAAGCACTACAGTAATCTAAATGTTTATCTCATTACAAAAGGGGTTAATCGTTTACTGATAATTTCGATCCACCCAAACTCTGAATCTGAACAAATCAACAGTCTTTAGCGAAAGACAAGTCTTACAGAATGAAACTCTTACAGTATGGTGGTAGTACTCTTACAAAATGGTATTATTTCCGATCTTTACGAAAATGTGACACGAGAATGTGAATGTTCATTAAAGACAACGGCCGCACCAGGAATAAATCCTGTGCTGCGGGGCCTTTACAACCATACAAGAAACGGACACAAAGAACACCCAGACTCAGAACAACAATTTGAGGATTACACAAAGTGTTGTCCCATGTGGGGTTTGAATCCACAACAGTCAGCTCAGTAGAGACCGGCGTGGCGACAGCTTATACTACTAGGCCAATCGTGCAGTCAGAAAAATTAAACAGTCATTATAAAATTTCATGTCATGTCAATGTCATAACAGTCATTATCAAATAAAACCACAAAATTATTTCAATAATCATTTTATTTGTTTACAAATTGCTTATTGCCTGTGTCTACTGTCATCTAACTCATTATAACTCACCATTGATACTGTGAAACAGAAAAAAACATCCTACGCCAGTCAAAATAAAGTTACAATTTATATACAAATATAATAGACTTAATGTGAAATAAGGGAAAAAGTAATTAAAAACACTATGTACCAGGTGTCTATTCTCAGTCCTATGTTAAAAATGCAATGGTTTTTGTCTTATGAGGGTTATAAACATAAACACAGTTTACTGAAATCGCAATTAATTTAACAGAGTCCCAGAACGTTCAAGTGGCAGTCGTCAGCTCAACTGCTTCCAACCGTACTCCTCTTTACATCCAGTAGAAGAGTTATTGTAAAAATCTCATCCATCTGTCATCCTAGCAGAAGCAGGCCGTTTAGAGAGCAGAAAGACAATATCGTGGGGTCCATTATGGTACCAAGGATTTCTTTTCAAGGTTACACTGAATTCCCCGGCTACTGATACCCGATATGAGTCTTAGTCGGTTCGAGTCCGACATAACCACCCTACCGATTATCCGGTTATTTATCACGTGTGTAAACTGCAACATACTACCTTTAAGTTGTTTGACCAGGTTGCACTAGTTATAGTTACAACCTGACTCTAGTCAGTCACAAACTCTGATCAATACGTATCAATATATCAAAGTATCGAACGTTGTGGATGCTACATTACAAAGAAAGAATAGAAAATAGGCCCTAATCATTCAAGGTTTGATAAATGCCTCCCTGAATCAGATATCTTTTAACTTTTTCTTTTTAAAAAAGACAACGCCCGCACTAAAAATAAATCCTGTATCGCGGGGGGCTTTACAAACATACAAGAAACGGACACAAATAACGTCCAGACTAAAATAACAATTTATGGATCACACAAAGTGTTGTCCCATGTGGGGTTTGAACCCACAACACTCGGCGCAGTAATAAGCGGTGTCGCGACCGCTTAAACCACTTGCCCAACCGTGCAGTCGATATTAGGAGTCATGCAATAGATATTCTTTTGCCTTTCTTTTTGCTCACCTAATTGGATAATTCATACTTAAGTTGCCTTTAGTATAATTTAATCGCGTAGAAATAATGTTATTGATGTTGCCACATTTTAACCTAAATTTGATAAATTTAGACATCAGTGAAGAAGATCAGAAGATGATTGGAACCTTGTAATAGAAGCAATCCTTAGTTAAGTCTAAAGAAGAAATAATTGCTTTCGATTCGAACACTCATTGTGCGAAGTTAGTTTATCTGTCACTATTAAAGTGTTAACAAGGTCTTAGGATCACTTGAACGTTCTGGAAAATACTCATAAGATTTTATTTAAAAATAACCTTCTGAGAATAATACCACCTATTAAAATTAAAAAAGAAACAAAAAACCTACAAGATTGAGCAGTGTACAATAAATAACATTAATATAAAACTACTTATCACTAATGAATTGAAATATAAAATAAAATTTCGCTACTTTCACCACCCTATTACCTTTACTGAAATTATTTTATAAGAACTGATGACAAGAGCCCAAGGTAATAAAATAAAACATTATACAAAAGTCCAAATTCCAAGCACGTCTGTTTAATTTACTTAATAATAAAAAAATATCATTTGTCAATATTTTTTTTCTATACATTCAATGAATACTCATCTACTGTTACTTTGACATAATAATTTCATTTTAAATTAAATATAATCGGAAGATCAATATAGTCGATATTATTAAATGTAAATAGTTACGTTATAGAAAGGAGAATGGCCAGTATCTTTAGTAATAAAAATATAAATTGAGTTGCCTGCAATAAAAAATAATGACAACAATAAAATTTTTATTTTATTATTTATTATATACCTTGGCAGAAGACTGTTTTTTGTAAACAACAGTACATTTGTTTCACATCATATATATCCTAACTGTTAACAATGCACGAGTTTATTATTAACTTTTTGTTCATGGCAACCCTGTAAATAAATGTCAACAGAGTTAAAATATTAAGTAGCCATCCACCTTCCCGCTAAAAGTCAAAGACGAATAACAAAGTGTTTAGTGTAGCAGCTAAAACTAATCGGGACCTTACGTTCGACAAGCAAAGGCGAAGTAAACAGTGCGATCACCAAGAAAAATATACAAGCGTAATATTGGAAGTTACACTAAACTATACTAAAAAGATAAAACTGTTTAGATAAAATGTGATGGCTAGCTCAAACTAACTTATTGTAAGAACCGCTAGAATTAACACGTTTGTAGAAACATCTATTATGTTGTTATCTCTCTCTGGCAAATGTCAAGACCTCTCTGTATTGAGAAGATCCTAAAACCCAAAAGTGGGCGAATAACATTGATAAAATTATTTTACTGGTATATGTAGACTTTGGCAGGTATATATAAAATTATCTACTGTCGTACATTGTTATACTTACCAAGTCTTAAATTATTCCACGTTATAATTTTTCGTTAGGTTTGAACTTTACGCTGGCGCGGGTGGTCGATAAATGGAATGTAAGGCATATTGCATTGTGCAAGTAATATGCAAATAACCTTATTATAAAACAGGATGTCATCGTGCAAAAATAAAAGAAATGTTTTTTAAATATCTATAATAAATAGTAAATAAAGGTAATAACCATATATAGTAGCAATAGTCAGGTCTATAATAACAAAAAAATATAATATATATTACAAACAATGGCTTTGAAATTCCGTGCAGTACTTGCACAATGAAAAACACCTCACACAAAATCATTAGGGGGCATCACTGGTTATCAAAAGCGGTTTTTAACCCACATTAACTCGAAACTCGAGTAATTAGCTTATTTACTAAACTAAAAAGAAAGGTTAATCATAATATTAAACATGTTTGTTTGTTTACCTGTATTTTTTATCAAACTCCATAAATGATGTGTTCAAGAATGACGAAGATATAAATTTTTTTTTGTCAAAATTGTATGTTAGCCACCTCTTGGAGTATGTGTATTATTCACAATGTGCCCCCTAAAATTGTACTTTACAAGTTTCCTATGTTTCAGACCGATTTTAACATTCGGGTTTTTAAAAATGTTTTTACATAAAAAAAAAAATTAATTCGTTCGGTTTATAAATGAATTACGTATAATCGACAAAAAATAATTACATAATATTTTCACAGACCACCATTTTACTTTTAATCGATTTTTAGTCGACTATATACTAATCGCGTTAACAAACTTTTAGGTTCCATTTTTGAATACGTTTAATATTTTTAAGAATAGTTACATGAAACCGACAGAACAACACTCCGATCTGTGCCAATGGCTATGTAGCGGGAAAATTCTTTGACATTAGCTTTTATACTGAGATCCTACTGTTTCTATACAAGGAATGCCAACATTACTTGGTTTAAAATTAAACGACTAAAACATTTATTTACAAGACATAGATATCCCTAATTAAAATTCCAGATATAACTTTGTACCAAGAATCGAAAACCACATAGCAAGCACGATAACGACAAATGAAATTAAATGAAAAACCATTTAAATGATTCGTCATATAAAAATTATATTCATTAAAATGCTTGCCCTGTCACAGTAAAATTGAATATTTACTGTAGAAAAAAAAAAGTTTAAAAAGATCACTTAGGGAGGTTGGCAACTTACGCTCTCCGGATTAAAGTTTCGCTTACTTAGAAGAGATCGCTGTTCTCTCGCGCAGGGCTTATCACGAGTGACGGGGCGATGACGTCACGGCTCAGTTGGCGGGCACGGTGCTCTGCTGTTGTTTGTGACGTCGGTGGTCGTAGTTAACGAGCCGCTGACCGACCAGGTACTTGTCGTTCTTTATGTGTTCGTATAACTTTCGGAATTGACGAATCTGTTCAAAAATTAGTTTCGTTACGCATTAATTAGAATTCTCATTGTTTCCAATAGAATTTAAAAAATATTATACTATTTACTGAATTGCCAAAATAAATAGATGGGTCACTAATATTATATAATAAAATAGATTACTTGTCATAAAAAGCTTTGTCTGTCTATAACAAAGAAAATAAACACAAGATAGAGGTACATAAAAAGGTTATTTTCTTTAAAAGACAACTTTCTCATTAGGAATATATATCCTGTGTCGCGGGAGACATCTCTTTGTGCCTATTTCACGTTGTATTTGTTTAGTGACTCGCAGTAATTTAACGAATCCGTCGGTCTGGGTTGGTAGGATTTCTGCCCAGGACGAGTAGACGGTGTAGGCGGTGTAGGCGGTGTAGACGGTGTAGGCGGTGTAGGGTGTAGGCGGTGTAGACGGTGTAGGCGGTGTAGGCGGTGTAGGCGGTGTAGGCGGTGTAGGCGGTGTAGGCGGTGTAGGCGGTGTAGGCGCTGTAGGCGGTATAGGCGGTGTAAACGGTGTAGATGGTGTAGACGGTGTAGACGGTGTAAGCGGTGTAGACGGTGTAGACGGGTACCTGGAACACGGTGAGCGCGGCGAGCACGCACACGAGCAGCAGCGCGGGGTAGACGCGGCGCGCGAGCAGGTTGCGCTGCGCGGGCGCCGCCAGTAGCAGCGGCGCCACGCTGTGCGCGAACGCGTACGGCACCGCCAGCGCCAGCCCCAGCCAGCACACGCACGGCGCCGCCACCGAACGCACGATGAACCTGCGAGGGCCATCGCATCCCATTTAACGACCATTTTTGCAACCGATCCCTGCTTCGGTCGTGTCGACAAAAGTGTATGAAATTTTTTATTTTATTAAAGCGTTTCCTAGCTTATAGGATTCGTTAAAAAATCGTAAACGGTTTCTTCCTATCTTGTACTTGACCAGTCGAATATTAGAATATATTTATATATAAATGTTTAAATTTCGAATACTATTGAGTAGATCGATTTTTAAATGTAATCGGTATTGTAAGTTAACACCTAGTACATTTAAAAAAAAAATCTAAACAATATCCTTTATAAGCAGCCGAGTCAACAAACCTTGAAAACGACTAGCCAGCTACTTACTTTAGATCCATTTCTCTGATACCGTCACGGTACGCTCGCTCGATGGCCCGGCGCATGGCCCAGTCGGGGCCCATCATGGTGAGCGCACACACTATCTTAGTGTACAGCACCCCGAGCGCCCAGTCCTGCCACACGAACAGTACGGGCGATTGTTCCAACGGAACGCGAAGTGGTATCACTAACACCTGAAATATGAGAACTTGATTATACTAAACCGCAGTTTGGAAAGACAGTAAATAAGTTGTTAAATGTTGTGGCATCATTTTTTTACATCTAAAAATTGCAATCATTTTTAAAACTGTGATTACATTTTAAGTAAATTAAGTGTGTTAATCGACTTTCTATAATACGTATAAGCTAAACTCCAGTCGTAACGTTTAGATCTACATAGCATTGTGTAGTATAATAATGCAGTGGAGCCTCGGTAATCCGGATCCCCCCGCAATCCGACATCAATCAAACAATTTTCGCTAATGTAGATCGTGCATGATTGAATAGGTTACAACTTGTACTTGACGCGTAGGTATTGTTTCAATTCCGATTGCTTAGTTTGAATTTGACTACGTGTGATAGCGGTGCAGCTTAGCGTTTATTCATTGTGCATTACGTATACGAGTACATATCTAGTAATGTCATCACAAGCCCAGAAGACAACATATAGAGAAGAATTTTATCATTTATCTGTAATTTGATTACAAGGTACTCTTTTGTAAAATAATCCGGGCTATATGGGGTCTTAGGCAGTACTCTATAATCCGACAAATTCGATAGTCTGACACTGCCCTGCAAAACGTTTGTCGAATTACCCGAGGTCCACTGTATCCTAATTTTTGAGACGAAACTGATATCACTATCTGTCTTATTCTACTTGTCATATAAATACGTATGATTACGTGTACCATGATATTACTGCCGACATACAAGTATCTAATCAAAGCAACTATCCTTTTCGTTTCAAATTATTACATACAGTATATTTTGTCCTACAAAACTGAGTAGCGCGTTGAAATTAAAATGAAGTATTAAAGTACGAGTGACAACCTTAGCAGAGCAAACCGGGTACGTACCAGCTCTAGCAAGAGTCCAAACATAAGCGGTACGAGGCCAAGAAGCGCAAGAGCAGCTAGCGCGGCTCTGGCCGCCACTTTAGCCCACAGAGCAGCGCGGGCCGCCACAACGGCGCGGCCGCCGCGCGCCCAGCCGGCCGCCAGCATGCCGCCACGTCCCACCGCCCAGCACACGTACATGCCTAATGAATACCAATATATTATAGTCCTTAAAATATTTGCTCGATCTCTATGACAGTTGTCACTTGTATCATATCGCAACTTACGGGTACAGTTCAGGTATGAATTTTTTTATATTTATAACTTATTGCACTTCATTTGAGATAACTAAAGACTAGAAGAGATAACTGACACGTAAAGAATGTAAATATAGGTGATATAAAAAAAACACTTATTCAAAGTGGCTATGATGGCCAACGAACCGATGAAATGCGGTTTCGTAGCCATCTGTCATACAGGTCAAATTACGCTGTTTATTCCAACTTTTAAGTGGTAATTATCTAAAATAATGGAGAGAATTGGTACGCCGTTTATTCTAACTTTTAAGATGTAATTATCTAAAATAATGGAGAGAATTGGTACGCCGTTTATTCTAACTTTTAAGATGTAATTATCTAAAATAATGGAGAGAATTGGTACGCTGTTTATTCCGACTTTTAAGATGTAATTATCTAAAATAATGGAGAGAATTGGTACGCTGTTTATTCCAACTTTTAAGATGTAATTATCTAAAATAATGGAGAGAATTGGTACGCTGTTTATTCCAACTTTTAAGTTGTAATTATCTAAGATAATGGAGAGAATTGGTACGCTGTTTATTCCAACTTTTAAGTTGTAATTATCTAAGATAATGGAGAGAATTGGTACGCTGTTTATTCCAACTTTTAAGATGTAATTATCTAAAATAATGGAGAGAATTGGTACGCTGTTTATTCCAACTTTTAAGTTGTAATTATCTAAGATAATGGAGAGAATTGGTACGCTGTTTATTCCAACTTTTAAGATGTAATTATCTAAAATGATGGAGAGAATTGGTACGCTGTTTATTTCAACTTTTAAGTCGTAATTATCTAAAATAATGGAGAGAATTGGTACGCTGTTTATTTATTCATTTATTTATTTACACTTTATGCACTTTGTACGTCGGTGGACTTAATGCCCAAGGCATTCTCTTCCAGTCAACCTTCGGCTGGTAGAAATATTGTAAGGGAGGTGCACAGAGGTTACATTAACAATGAAAATATACCTTACATGAGTAACATAGACATACATGAACACATACAATACATACGTCACAAATACACATATAAATATACATATATACACACATTTAGATTATATTTGTATACTATAACAACTTGAATATAAGTTGAACCAACTATCGATTAGACGATTCTTCAATCACGTTAAGAAGGAGATTATGTACTTTCATTTTGAATGTAAAACGGCTTGTGGACATCAATTTTTAAGTTGTAATTATCTAAAATGCTAGAGAGAACCAACTCACCACATGCTGCCGTGTAAAGTTCATGTACACCCTCGGACGCTTTCGGTAACCATAAAGCCATGACTTTTCTTCCAATAGCTACAGGAATTACCTAAAAAGTAGTCGGATTATTATTAATTTATGACTGAAACATATTCAGGGACGTTTAGATTTACATATATATTTGTTGACAGCCTCATTGGTCTAGCGGTTAGTGTATGCGACTGCCGATTAAGAGGCTTCGGGTTCGATTCGCGAGTCGGAAAAAAAAAGTTGATTGCTCAATAAAAACTCGGAGTTTGGAAGTTTGGGTCTTAACCCCCGTGCCTTGGAGAGCACGTATATCTGTCGGTCCTGCGCCTGATCCCTTCCTGGTCGTGTAGGATAACCGTCCTATCGGATTGTGATTGTGAGAACAGAAAATGCATCTGTGTTTGCACACACACTTGCACATTATGTCATCTCCTACGTAGTGGGCTAGCCTCTGTTGAGACAATATATATATTGATATTGCCAATGCGCATAGACTTTATTAACAAGGAAACATGTCCTAATTTTTTATATTTACTACCCACCACTTTTATTAATTCAACAAAATTGTTACATATATGAAATAATATGTTTTTCAAATAAAAAACTGAGAACTTGTAAATATGGCATATGAGACAGATATAATACTTACAAGCGTCAGCGCGCTGGCAAGTACCAGCGATATCGACACGAGGATCAACAGAGCCCCAAGCCGCACCGGGAACCACGACACTCTGACGTAAGGTTCAAATCCTGCTGGACCATCGCGACGCATCAAAGCCTGAAATATAATACAAAGAATATTTTATACACGTTTCAATTTCAAGGCCATTGTAATAAAAGTTCAGTCTCAATTCAGTGCCGGCTTACTCTTTATTTCACAAATATCATAAAATCTACTCTCATAGTACATCAAACGTTAACTGGAATGTCGAAAAAAGTAAATTGCGGTATTTTGCTAGTCTTAATACTCGTAAGTCATACTTTTTCGTAATATGCCGGCAATGAGATAATTTTAAGATGACAATGATACTGGATTGTATTTCTTCATAACAGAACACCGAGTTTTAGTCAATTTGTAATTCAGTCTTCAGTCAGAACATTTCGGTCTGTGATGTTTTAAAATTACGAGAACTAGCCTCCTGGTCTAGGAAAATATGCCAATCAAAAAGTCAATGCATTAGGACATCCTCCAAAATAGTTTGTACAGACCTGGTGTGCGGCGCCGAGCTGGTGCGGCGGCCTGGGCGGGTGGGGTTGCGGCTGGTCGTGACGCAGCTCGCCCAGCAGATACGAGCGCAACCCTAGAGCACCCGCTGCGCACGCGCACCACGCACGCACCCCGGCCTTCAACCACGTACGCGTGTGCGATTGTTCTAGCAACGCAGGCAGGATCACCTGACGACACACATATTTAAAAGTAAGGACTGTGTTTAAAAAAAAATATTAAAAATATATGTCGTCTATACGCATTGAAAGGGCTGAAAAGGGTTTCTCAAGAGCAATAGTATGGTACTATCAAAAAAAACATATGACCGAATGATTGAAAGACCAACACATGGTCGTGTCCATGACACAGCCATATTCCTATTTTATCACGGAAATCATAACCTTTAAGAAGGTGAAAAGGGGGGGTGGCAGCTTGTATGGGGAATCAAGAGACGCTAAACAAATTTAGATGTAACTTAGCACGGAATAGAACAGTTTATAACCCTGAAATCATCCCTTGAGTTTGTAAATATAATAAATGCAAAAGTAACTCTGTCTGTCTGCTTTCAAGCTAAACGGATAGTAACCAAATTTATCATGAAGGCACTTCGATTCTATATGGAAGGACATAGGTTATTTTTTACCGCAGTAACCGACATGACGCGGACAGATCGTGGAAAAAAACTTAAGAAGTATTTCAAAAAAACTTAATGCTATTTGAATGTGACAAAAGTGAAAAGTGGACCAATATTGTTTGGATGATAACATCGAAAGATGCTGCTAATTCAGCTGTAGGTCGAGTTTCGTCAGTTCATTGTCGACCAAAGCTTTCGGACGAGCACGAGTTTCATTTTTTAAGTTGAAAGTTCCAGAACGAAAGAGGACACACCAATAACAGAGGCGCACCTTCTATAGCGTGGCTAGAGATGGAAGCCGTATCAAATTTCAGTTTTCTAGGACTTCAGAAAACGTTAGAAATTTTTAAAAGTTTTAGAGGATTCTCATTAGCAGTAAGTGAGTCAGCGTCTACCATTTCCCCAGATCAACTTAAACAAATATTCTATTAGTGTCATTATGAAAGGGCTTTCTTTGCATCTATATTTCGAAATGAAAACATTCAAAAATATATAATAACGTATTTACGTAAAACAATAAAACTCAATACTCAAAAGTGTGTTACGTCCATAATGTAAATTGGGCCGTTGGTAAAAACTTATGCTATGTATCAATTATGGACCCTGTCGGGCACAGTAGAGAAGAAAGAGAGTATGCATTATGTATTCTTTATACATTACCTGTATACATATAAATATTTTTATTTACATATTTAGTAATTAATTGCTACACTAGGTTCAATCTATAGTTTTATGACTTACAAATATTATAAATATGAAAGTGTGTTTGTTTGTGTGAATGTTTGTCTTTCTTTCACGTTGTATAGGAGCGATTTTATGGTATGATTTTTGTGTCTGGAGATAGTTAGGACACTGGAGAGTAATATAGGTTACTTTTAATCACAGTAAAATATCTAATTTCCATGGAAAGATCAATTATGATGTGTATTTCACTTTACAAAAATCCCAATCGCACTCCAAGTTTTATAAAATCTGTCATTTGACTTTACAAAAATATCTATAATTCATCAGAATTATAGCGTAGTAGTACTCGTATAGCGCCATCTATCAAGATAGCACTATACTGAAGAATGTATCCAGACTCCTTATTGATAAACTTTTTAATATTTTTTAACTTTAAATGTTTAAAAACGAAAGTTTGTAAGGATATATGGATGTTGGTTACTCTTTCACGCAAAAACTACTGTACGAATTTACATGAAACTTTACAATACTGTTGCTTATCAGAATAACGCATACTATATTCCACAATAATCGATACACACGCTGGCGGAGTCGCGGACAAAAGCTAGTATTATTATATATTTATTGATTGCGCTAAGCTTAAATAGATTTGGCTATTTTATTATGTATTGATTATAAAGGTTATAATTAAATTTAGGATGACAAACCTGAAGTAATAGTAATTCCAGGCTAAGTTCATTCACAGGTGCCTCCGTGTGCACGGCCACGGCGTAGGGCAAGAATCCAGGCAGGACGTATTTGATGACCCTTATTGGCAACCACAGCATGAACAGTACAGCCGTACCGAATATCATAGCTGACACCACCAGCCGGCGAATATGTGACCAAACTGAGAGATGGATCATTTCCTAAAAAAAAATTAAATTAAATGATTACAAAAACCTTGCTTCAGTTTCTTTAACAAAGTACACATGATTTGTTCAAATACTATTATCTATGTATGTATTAAATAAAAACCTATTTACACTTTTGTAAACAAATAAGGCACACAAAAAATATCAAAATAGGATTTATATGTAGAACAAGTTCAAACATCTAAATTATTTAAACAATATTTACTATAAATTTAAAAATATATATATTTATACATAACCTATACTAGGCCAGAATTTCTTTTGCCGTATAATAGCAAAAAGTGTATACAATGACAGCTCAAACTACACTAGGCAATGAAATTAAAATAGGCATACAAAACGTTTGATATAACATTAATTTCTATTTATGTAAATTTGTCTAATCTAGTATAATCTTTGTGAAAGAAGAAAAATCTTATTCGTGATTGCTAAACTGGTCGTGGTCGTGGGTTCGATTCCCACCCAGGGCAAATATTTGTGTGATGAGCTCGATTAGTTTGTGTCTGGGTGTAATTTATCTATTATTATATATATTTAAAGTATGTTCATCAGCAGTCTGGTTACCATAGTCCAGACAACCGTGTATGAAATGTGTGAGGTTATTTATGCCTATAAGCGATTTACAAGTCTATGAGATATGAGAATTAACGTAAATATAGCTGCGCGAATGCTTTTTAGATTTAATGAGAAAAAAACAAACTGCAAACCTGCACTGGACTGAAATCTGGATCATTTAGGTTTTTCAAGAACCACAGCACGCCAGGTCTTAGAACTTCTCGCAATAACAGAATGAATGACGCGAAGTAATACACGTAGACCATTCCAACCAACCAATGAATGAACATAAGGGTCCATGGTGCTGCTTGAAGACTCGCCTCGCGGTCTTTTAGAGTCGCATCGAACATCGACAAGGAGCACAAGTCCAGCCACCAACCACATACTAATGGTATGACTCCAATCTGCGAAGCAAAATAATATTCGTTCCTTTAGCTCACATATTCAATAAGAGTACTCACGAATAACATCAAACATTTGTGAAGCATTTCACTATTATTAATTTGAGTTGTGTTTCATTGAATATAATGCTTTGCGAACTATTTATTGTAATTTTGTTTTAGTTGTGAATAACAAAATAGTTTAACTCAAAACTGTACCTGAATAGGTATTTCTATAAACTAAAACGAATAAAAATATATGTATATTACTTAATTATGTAATACTAAAATTTTATTACAAGGAAAGCGCATTTACGGTATGAACATCGCGCGCTATTGCTAAAAACATTTCCCACAATTAATCTTGAATGTGTAAGGATAATACTATTTCACAAAAACAACGGACAAGTTTTGGTGTAACAAGAGTTACAGATTTACAAGAGTTCGAGACAGCTTAAGATTTATATTTTGAAGCTATTGACGTCAATTGACGCTTAACCTTCATAAAATATTAATCTTGTGTTCATAAAAATTCACTACTACTACTTGCCTAAATATGAATTTAGAATTCAGAATTCAAAAACAACTGCGCGATTGACGTAGTAGTTTAAGCGGTCGCCTCGCCGCTTCCAACACCAAAGTGCTGTGAATCCGATCCCCACATGAGTCTTTGTGTGATCCTCAAATAGTTGTTTTAAATCGAAGTGTTCTTTGTGTCCGCTTATTGTATGCTTGTAAAGTCCCCCGCGATACAGGAGTACCTAGTCCGGGAGTTGTCGTTTATAAAAAGGAAATAGACTTTTAACAAGCTAAGTTCCTGCTCCACATGGTTACCACTTGATACATGATATCTTCCAGTCTCATGGTTTTCGGTAGGACGGTAAATGGGAATCAATAAAATAGCACATGGTACCATAATGTATCTAAAATAAGAGGGAACCCGGAACAGCTGTTATTAAGATATCCGAATTTCTTTGAGATCAAAATTAAATAGATCTAACCACAAGTATTTATTTTAACTTAATTTTAAATTCATACTTATTAATGAGAAATTACAAAGCTACTCTTTATTGAAACTGCAAAAGAAAGAAGTTCTTTGTTCGTTACCTAATTTTTTACATCTGGTATCTATCGTACTCCGAAAATACCAAACCAATTCGCGTAAATCTTTTGTTATGTAAATTTGCTTGTGCAAATTTTATATAGCGTTTACGAGTGAATATACGAGTATGTTATGAAATAGATAATTTATTTTCGGCTTGTGTGGCCTTAAAATAAATGAGTTATGTACCTAATTTCTGGCAGATTGGAACTAAACCATCTTAAACAAACATATATGTACTAATTGTTCTAGTTTTTAAATAAACCACAGAAGTTACTTAAGTCCCTCAGTATCATTAAACTTTGACATCATTAAATATGACGTTTAAAGCAAACACAATTGTATTTGATTACGTATGAACCGTATTCGTACCTACTTTAATTTAAAATAGTTTTGTAACTTGCACGAAAGCATCTTATAGTAAACTATATGCTCATGATGCAAAATCGTAAAATTGCAGTTGTTCGATGGAATGCAAGTCGCCACAGCTTTTGCTGGGAGAATGTACAATTTAGTTGTAAGCCTTGACACTGGAAACACCTGTGGTTCCCCGAAACAATTCATATACGTAAACTTAAATAAAGCCTAACAAATTATACTCAGTATCTTTACGTGTTAGGTAAAAAAAATGCAGAAACATATCAATTATTGAAGTACAAGTGGATGAATGAACTTCAATCCAACAAACTGAAATAAAAAAAATTAAACGCAATATACGGAGATAAACAGCGTGAGGTATCTATGGTCGTTATTAATTCAAGGTAATATTTTAAACAAACATCGTCTACACGCGTTTTCGATGATTTCTGATTATTTCATCTACATTGACAAACTATAGTCGATGGTTGAGTACTTCATCAGTACGTAGAAAATCTAATCTGTGTGGTGTCGGACTAAGAATACGGAGTGCCCCTGGGGGTGACCCTTATTAATTTTTTTTTTTTTTTTTTTTTTTTTTTAATTCCATGAGTGTCGTAAAAGGCGATTAAGAGAGCAAATCACTCAGGACAACATTTACGTAAAGAGAAGAAAAACTTGAACCACAAAACCTATACCAAAATCTATTCTAAGTAGAGGTCTGGTGTTGATAATGACATTAGAAATACATGCATATAAAACTCGAACATGTCAAAACTAAGATGAATGTCGAAAATTAATGACATATAATGGTTGATATTTTTGTCCCGTACTGAATTTTTATTTATTTAAATTTCTCGAGTCAAATGTAAATATTAAGTTAGTCTGTAACAAAGGTGCAATACAAACTATCTCTCATCGTCATCAGCGTCGTCTTAATTAAGGAACTACATTGTAATACCTCAGAAATATGTATCTGTATATACGTACTTCATATTTTTTTTAAAGTACATTGTCCTCATAAGTCTCTTTAACGTAATAGTGTATTGCATATTACATGAGACTAAAGAAAAAGTTATATATTGAATAAATGAAATGAGGGTATTTAAAAATATGGTGAAACCTTCATGTTTTACAATTAGGAATGACGTCAGAGACGGTACAAAATTTAAAAGGTTAAATTGTAATAGCACCAAACACATGTTATATAAGCCCAAGTATCGCAATTCAAGAGGAGAAGAAATCAAAAGTGACCCCAGATAGATATATAATTCAAGTGCAAGGTCAAGTTTTTATTTATATATTTACAAACGAATGTTTCAGAAAATAAACAAGTATACGTCGTTGATATACGTAGGTAATATACCATTTGCTCTGAATTGGAAAATTCCTAGAAAGTTTTCAAATAATATTCCGATGACATTCACACAGGAACTTCAAATCATAGGATTTCTAATAGTAGGTATGTTATACAAAATATTTTCTTTCTCGAAAACTGTAAAACAAAACTCTAAAAGGAATTCAAAATGGCAGTGGTGTATGTGTATGGCAGACAATTTTTTAAAAATCGAAATTAGTCGGCACACGACACGGTTTACATACAGTCCATTACCCTTACATAAGAATGAGAGTTTCATGTCACTTTATAAATGTCATTAAAATGCGTAATAATGTACTTAATTGAACTTGTTTAAAAGTGGAGTAATATACAGGATGGGCCAAGGTTTCGTTAACATTTGAATCTAACAGCTCGCGCAAAAAAATCTCTAGCTCGTTTCTTCGGAAATTTTGTCGCAATGGATCGCTTACTGTGTAAAAGTTCGCTTTACACGACTTAAATCAGTGTCTAAATGTTCGTTTAATCTACACTAAATCTGAAGTAAACTGGAAGCCCGCGGTCTTCTCGGACCAAAGAGAATGTGCAGCAAGGTTCCGCTTCTGTTCGACGTAATAAAGATTTATCAACACGCAAATATTCGGCTAAATTAAGTTATCCCGCACATCATCACGCCGTATTTCGAAATTACATTTAAAATTATATCCGATATATTATAATATGACTTATGAGGGTAAGTTTTTAAGTTCGCGGAATGACAGTGAAAAAGGCGGGTAAACGCGCTCTTTTGATGCCTACCGTATTCAGTGACTCATAATTAGTCTGCATAGTAAAATTTGTTGTGATTGGATCATTAGTTATTAAACTATCGTTGACCAAGTATTTTAATCGGGAACGAAGTGAAAAAAATGGAGAAAATTGAATTCCGTGCGGTGATAAAGTTCCTTACTAAGCAAGGAAAGTCTGTTCAAACCATACTCAATGAGATGTCATCGGTTTACGGGGATTCTTGCCCAGGAAAAACAATGGTCTACAAGTGGCATAGTTTATTTAAACAAGGCAGGGAATCACTTGAAGACGACCCGAGGCCGGGGCGCTCCGTTGAGGTGACTACGCCAGAAGTTATTGCAAAAGTAGAAAAAATTGTATTGGAAGATGCTCGACTAAAAAAGAAACAACTCGCAGAAATGGTTGGAGTATCGGATACAACAATTTTTAAAATTTTACACGATCATCTTGGCATGACTAAGGTTAGCGCACGGTGGGTGCCGAGAATGCTCACGCCATTGCAAAAACAACAGCGCGTGGAATGTTCACGTGCGTTTTTGGACCTCTGCAATGAAGACAAGGATGGCGTATTGAATCAAATTGTTACTGGGGATGAAACTTGGGTTCATCATTATGAACCCGAGTCCAAACAAGACTCCATGCAGTGGCACAAAAAGGGCACAGCACCACCCAAGAAATTTAAGGTTTCACAGTCGGCTGGGAAACTCATGGCAACGATTTTTTGGGACTCAGAAGGAATATTATTGATAGATTATAAAGATAAAGGCATTTCTATAACGGGGGAATACTACGCTTCAATCTTAGAACAGTTAAAAGAAGCCATCAAAGAAAAAAGACGGGGAAAATTAACGAAAGGTGTCCTGCTATTGCATGACAATGCTCCCGTTCACAAGAGCCGAGTCGCACTGGCTGCCCTGCATAAGGTGGGCTTCGATATTTTGAATCACCCACCCTACAGTCCAGATTTGGCTCCGAGTGATTATTATCTCTTTCCAAAAATGAAAAAAGAATTACGTGGTAAGAAATTTTCAACTGATGAGGAGGTTAAGGAGGCGGTTTCGGCGTATTTTTCAGACAAAGATAAAACTTTTTTTTACGAGGGAATAAAAAAACTAATTGAAAGATCTGAAAAATGTATTCGTGTTGCAGGGGAATATATAGAAAAAGAAAAATAATTTTGTGTTTTTATTATTACTCAATACCCTCCATTCCGCGAACTTAAAAACGCCCCCTCGTATTATAAATTTGCGCAAGCTGTATGCTGAAACAAAGTTAGAATGATTCAGTAATTTTGTCAACATTTTATTTTCTGACGAAGCCCACTTTCACCTTAACGGACATGTAAACATACAGAATTGCAGGTATTGAAGCAGTGAAACCCCCAAAGCTAAACAAGGGATACCACTTCATTCTCCCAATTGCTCAAGATTGCAGCCCATACAGTTGTATGTAATTGTAAAAGAAATCATTGGACCCTACTTTTTCGAAGATTCTCGCGGCCCTTAGAATGTTACGGGAGTTCTTGGAACCGATGCTACTGGAATTTGTGGGCTACAATCGTAGCACATGATTTCAAGAAGATTGAGCCACTTGTCAATCCGAGTCGCTGCCGGTGGTCAAAGACATGTGCCGGGAAAGCTAATTTCCAGACGTGGCGATATTCCATGGCCATCCAGAAATCCAGATATATCGCCAGCAAACTTCTTTTTGTGGGGTTACTTGAAAAATCGCGTCTACATCAATATACCAAATGTACTACGTCAAATAAAAGAAAAATCGGCGATTCAAATTTAACTTATTCGGGGCCCAACTGTATCATACAAGTGATATATAAATATAATATAAATAATCCATATATTAAAAAATTAGTCCCTATTTCCTTTGGTCACAGCATCACAAATTTACGACTAGCGCAATTTCACTATTTTTTTTAGTATTAGACACTCTATCATGAAAGGTTATAGGCCATACAACATCAAGCTAAGACTAAAAGAAGAGCATTAATGAAAATTTAACAAAAACTGAGCACTGCCTAAACGGCGCACTATAAGCTCTTGTACGTCAGCCAAATTAGTCGTGCTATGAAAAATATGAGAGACGCAAACGAGGTTATGTGGATCAGCTATTTTCCATAGCATAATGGTTTTAAGTCTAATAGGATCTGATATTAGCGTATTCAACTAAATAAACAAACTCTTCAGCTGGATAATATTAGTAAAGATTGTTTGGTATAATTTTAAAAAGTACACAAAGAATAAATGAACAATTATATTCTGATAACTCTAATTATCGGTAACAAGCTTGATTGCTGACCTAATTCAAAATACAAAGATCTTTGTTGTGTTATGCCTTAAACTCATTTACAGTCCTATTGCTCTAGTGATAGTACTAATCTTGACTCATAGTATTTTTAACATACTTTGCAGCTATAGGTTCTAGGTTCAATTCCAACTGGATTTGATCAATACTATTTTTCTAAATTATGTTGATACTGGTTTGTGACATCAAAGAATTATAATTGTGTCCAAGGCTAGTACTAAGATTACGATAGATAGTTCATTACTGGTATTTATTGCAAATGCAGGATTGCATTTATTTCCATAATAAGTTTTTAAACATCAACTTAACCTTTTTTATATCATAGTTGCTCTAACACTAGTCCAATTATTTATAAACACTAATTCGTTTCCAAATTTCAAAGAGCACATTTTGAAACAACAACTTACCTCTACAACTGAGAGTAATGCTACTTTCACAACCACATAGCAAAATCCAAGTGCCTTTTTAGCACTCCGCAGACGAAGCAGAGATGCAACTCCATGTAGTACTGCCAGTATTGCTCCAACAAGCACATATCCTGCTAGTGCAGTCAATGGCCCAGCAAATGGACCTTCTGCAGTAAGACCTGCCAAAGCAGCTCCCAATCTTCCTATATGATATGGGCAAAATGCAAACACTACTATGAACAATGTGTTCAGTGATACCACCCAAAACACATGCTCTAGGAACACCATAGAACCATCTAGACCTAACAGTCTTGCCCATGTCAATTCTTCTGCAGCAGCCCGGTCCCATTCCATAGGATTCCAGTTTGCTTCATCACCAACTAGCGGATCTTCACCCACTTCACCATTTACCTCATCTCTCCCAGCCCCGGCTTCATCCACCACCCCTTCATTCACTCTCTCATTGTTATTATCTTGTAGGGGTATGTCTTCTGGTGCAGGTACAGGTAAATTTTCTCTTTCCATCCAGTCAGGACCACCACCATGCATAATTTGTTCTCTCAACCAAACAAGGCCAATAAAAGAAAATAATGTACAAGTAACAACAAAACATCCCGAAAAGACATCTTTAGCAAGGTTTTCTGCTGATACAATGTCAAATGGTAGGGATATAACAGGGTCTAAGGACCCAGAGAACAGGCATCGGTACGTTCTGCAGGCGGTTAGGGGTACGATACCTAACCAGGCAAGTGCAACGAGAGTGTAATGTAGCCAATCCTTCACAGCTGAAGCGACAGATGTTACAAGGCCACCTACGACATCACGGATCGGCAGCCTGCGCGGCATATCGGGCGAATATATAGGCATAAATGAAAACCGGTGTCCACATAACTCGCATATCTCCTTTCTGGAGTATCGCATCCACTGCACTAAGCACTCCTGATGGATCCATTTAATTGAACCGGTGCATATACATGGATGAAACAGCGGTCGGTCTGAGGATGCCTCTGAACGACAAAACCGGCAGAAATCCGCGCCGGACGCGTCTGAATCCATCATTATCTTCAATCCAGTTTGTCTAGTTGATTATGCGATCTGCGAAAGTTATGTCCGAATTATAGATCGAAGTAAATCTACACAACACTGTTAACACAATTAAATTACTAAAATTACACACCTTGACAAGTTAAACTGTTGGACAATACACAATACGATAGATTTTAGAAAAAAATATGTATTCTCTCTTTGTTTGACAACCAGACTTACAAGTAAGTCATATCAAAAAGTGTGGCCAGAACTTTGGCATATAAATCTACTATTAGCTTGCGATCAGCTGAGATATCATTTAAAAATGTAATGTAAAAACATTAATGTCAACTTTCCGATTAATCTGTTTATAATGTTGAACAGTATTGGTTTAAGTAATTAAAACCCTCACTGAGCGAAAAAAAGAACTCATAACGTGTCGTGGTCAGTGATAAACAAATGCTCACAACGCATTGTGACTATAAGAGTGCACATTATCTAGTGTTAGATTTGATGACCAGCTTGTATACTTATCCACTTATCAGTAGGAGACTTTTTACTTGTGTTATATATGATTAGTAGTTCTTCTGTAGTTCTTTATTTCTTTGTTAAACATACAGACAGATAAACGGGTTAATAATATTTGAACCGTGAAAATAACAATATTATCTTAGGAACACCTATATTTTAAAATCACAGAGAGATTTTAATTTCATATGTGTATAAAAGTATATATTATGTAATTGTTGTGAGTATTCATCTCGAATACATCTACTACGCTACTTCTTAATAGCTAATCATAATTATCTTGGAGATGATTCAAGACCATCATGATTAGCTATTTAGCTAATCAGTAACAAGATCCAGTTTACCCACAAGCACAAACTTTAAATTAATTATTCTTAAACTATAACAATACATCAAATATATTACAATTTTTAATATCATTTTGCGATGTCATGTTGTCTCTGTTACCTGCCTGAGTAACAATTAGCATTGCATCGTAAAAAATAACCAAAGATAAAACAACATAACTTTGTTAGTGAAATCTTTGGAACCATTCACTTCTCGTCAAGAAATTCATAGAAGAAAGTCTTCTTGTTCTTTTTAGATTTATTTACAGAATATGTAATGTTTCGTTAGGTCAAAGTACAACTGACTTAATTCGATTCATGAGTTTAATTTGTAGATGGATTAATAGAGATTTTGTTTCCGTAGCTATTCAATAACAACTGTGGAAACACTATATGAATTCAGTTGTAGACTGTTTTAAATTAGTTATTTCTAATACAGTATCTTTTTCAGATATTGATTTTTAACTTAAATGGCAACTTCAACTAGCAGTGTTGCCAAAAGTTCGAATCACTAGGCAACCAACAATACCAGCCTTACAAAGCTGGGGATTCTGGAATGTGATCGATTCAATATTTGGCGGCTTCTATAGTTCACTACTAGAATTAATATGTGATGTAGGTTCAACAAATGTAGTCGATAAATAGTTCCTTTATAAATACGAGGAGGTCAAAGAAAATGTTTTTTTAATCTAAATGTTCTCTGTAGGTAACGTAGTCCCTCTAGACAGTTGAAAAAACTGTTTTTGTTTATTATTTTAAAATTGTTACCAAAATCTGTTAACTTCATTAACATCCTCGGCATTGACGAAGGAAATGATAATTAACAGTATGACTAATTAGTAAACCAAGCAGGCGACTCATAGTCAAAAAATAGTTGTAACTTTTTTAAATTTTTCTTACTAATAACCTAGTAACCAAGCAACGCAACGGCACCTTTTGCGGCCATCCAAAAAACAAATACAGCCAATAGTCGATATCTACAGGTTCTTCATATGTCTGATGGAAGAGAAAGATATTTAGAAAGTGACATTGACGTTGACATATCCATCTATTGTCGTGTAGTATTATTGTCTATTACATCCCATGTAAATTCGTGGATTCAAAGGATTGGACATTTGTTGACTTGTTGTTATCGAGTTGAGTTTATTCACTTTTCCAACATGCACCGTGTAACCAACATTTTCTCATTTAACTTCAATAAGGTACTTATGGTTTATTTTTTTCCGGTTACAAAAGACTTGTAAGCTGGAATTTCACTAGTAAACTTATATCTATTTTATTTTAATACACAATTTTTGTATTGTAGTTTGTGTCTTTAAATTGTGCACTTTGGCAAAATACGGTCAATTAAATATTTATGTTACATTTATTGATGTCATAACACTTCATTTATCATTTAAAGTTAAACTACAGTGACCACATTTATGAAATACTGGCTTGCAATAACTCACATTATTTTATATTAGTTATAATTCTTAATAACAAGTATGTTTTATTCTTTTTATATTCATTGTCTATTACCATACTTACAAATGTGTATAAACAATTTAATATAAAAAATTGTCATAAAAAATTTGAATATTTATTCAAAATTTAAAAGAATTAAAGTAAATTGGTTCTAGTTTCCTTAAACAATTATTGTCTTTGGTCTGCTTGTATTTTTTAATATTACTTGATCGTGTTTTTAAATATTGGAGCATTTAAAATGTTGTTCTCAGAACATTTATAACGGTAACATGGTAAATGTGTTTCTAGTATTTGTTTATCTAACTTATCAGATAAATGTATTTTATCAGACATTTCCATTACACAACAAACTTTTTTAATTATAATAGAGTTATATCTACTTCCTGTCAGAACCATAAATATACTATCTTTTTATTGTAATGTCTTTCCATAATTCTAGCAATGCTTCATTTGTAAATGCTTTATGGACATTAAACAATTTTTGACTCAACACCAACCAGGGTTTGACAACCTCTACCACTATCTCGACACACACATAGCTTTGTATACACAGTAGTGGGACTTATTGACAATAAAATGATTTGAAAGGTTACGATACCTGTGTGAACCTGCTACGGCACTCATCCTCATTGATAATTTGTGCTTACATTGGGAATTAGAATGTATTGCAATTATTTAAACAATTTTATAGTGAATAAGTCCTGCTATATAACAAAAAGTATGAGTGTGAAAAAGTTGTGATAGTCTAAGAACAGTTACTTCGACACACATTCACTCTATAAATTCCTTTTGTAGGTCTTTTATCACCCATCCTCTTTAAATGGCCAAACTATCTAAGCATACCCTTTTCAGTCTCCAACATTCTCTTGTGACTATATTTCTGACTCTATCACTAACATTTAAACCACACATATTTAGGGAATGCATCTCTATAACATTAATCTTACTTTCGTGCTTCTTCTGCCATACCCAAGTTGCGCTACCATACATAAAGGTTTGGATTAGCACACCATTGTGCACAGCTAAACGCGCCTTTTTAGACACTCTTTTGTCAGCAACAAAGAAGTGCAGGGCGCTATTGACCATGTTTCCCGATTTCACTCTCGTCCATATCATCTTTATTTAATTACTTGTAAACCTAGAACCTGAATATACAAATCCCGCACTTGTACGACTCTCTTCTCTTCAATCATAATATTCAAATCAGTCATAAAATGTTTTGCTTTTCAAAAGGTCATTACTTTCGTTTTCGTAACATTAATTTTCATCGCTATAATTTTAAATCCTTCATTCATAAGTATTACCATCTTCTGCAACTTCTACACGGACGCAGCAATAGTACTTGGTCATCATAGAGAAGGTATTTGTTTGGTAACGCACCCATTCTCAATCCCAATTCAGAACCTTTCAAATCTATCAAACAACTATCCATGAATAAGTTGAATAGCCAAGGAGATGCTACACAGCTCTGTCAGACACCTCTCGAGATGTCAAACAGAGCTGCAGCAGCAGCAGAGATCTATGTAGGTACTATTACTCAATCATTCCACACTACTCGGTCGTAGTCTTCTGGATATCGATAAACACGCAGAAAAGTTTTTGATGTTTCACAAGCTGGTTTTCAATGATTGCACTTTCTATAATTTCTCATCAGTTTCTTTTATTACTATTTCAATCAACACCTTAGCATACGACTTACCATCGATACTGAAAAGATTGATTCCTCTGTAGTTTGAACACTCTTACCGTAAGCCATTCCTCTTAAACAGCGCAACAATATTAGCTTTGTACCAGTTTTTTGGAATTGACTCCACCGCTAACACACATTAAAGAGTCGGTATGGTAGGTTTGACACCACTCACCCTCCTCAGCATCTCACTCGACACTCTATCATACTTCCCTTTCCAACTTTCATAATTTCCTTTCCAACTTTCATACCCTTCATTTCTCCTAAAATTTCACCCATAATAATATTGTTTGCACCATTAATTTCACTCACTCAATATACATTTACGATGTTAGTACTTTCAATATTTGAGAACACTCCTCCACATTGTAGCTTTCAAAATATTCCTTCCAATGATCTAACGGTTTTCTTTTATCATTCTGCTCTCATTTAAATTAGTTTTCGCCGGTTTTCCTTGGTCCGACTTAAAAAGCTTCCAAAATAGCTGCACATTAGTCTGGAAATTCTCGGAAGATTCCCTCTTGTACCTATTCCTATATTTTATTTATTTATTTATTTATTATGCTTAATAAACATATTGTACAAAGACGGACTTAATGCCTTGGGGCATTCTCTCCCAGTCAACCTTTAGGTGATGTAGAAACAGGATGCGGTAGGTGCAAAGGTAAAATAATGAAGTTGACATACATTACTAATAAAATATTATATATTCCTCCTATATTCCTTTTCCATCCTTGGTTTGACATCCTTATTTCCACCATTCCGATCTAAGCTTTTTACATTTCGTTCTTCTGGCAACCCCACATACCTCAATGGCTTACTCCACTAGTCTACTCATTATATTCTCCCATAATTCATTGATATCATCCTAACATTCAGGCTTATTTAATATACTGTGAAGTCAAGTTTAATGCACTCTGACTTTTTCACAAATTCGTCTTACTTTCTTCGTTCAACGTTTACATTTTTCTTCTCTGGAATTTAGTTACCGGCCTCTGCTATGTAAATTCGTAAATCTGTAAGCAGTGAGCAAATGCTGTGTTACTCACAAAGATATTATTCTCCACACATGTTTCCAATAATCTTTTATCATTGTCGTTCACTTTGTCTTCAATCTTGGAACATACCTAAATTAAACTCATACTCGTTACGCTTGTTACCAATCCATGCATTAATATCACGAAATAAAACAACTCTTTCATTCTCTTCTTTTTTTGAAACCAAGTCATTCAACTCTTCCCAGATTTTTTTCCGCTCTTCGTCCCTTTGATGAGTCTGGAGCATACACACTCAACTATAGTACAAATAGTTTTGTAAGGCCCACCTGGAACCTTATGTAGAGAAGTCTGGGACTCACGCATTCGCCACACATTTACACACGTAGACAGTCTTTCAGAGAACAAGATGTCTACTTTTTGCATAGCTCTTTCTGTTCCTGGTAAACCTGACCAAAAAAAACTATCAGATTATTGTTCGATTTTGTGCCCGGTCTCGTTTAGACACAAAATATCTATTCTTTTATCATTCATCTAATCACACACTTCTTTTATTTGTCAGCCTCTTGGAAATGAATTTGACAAACAAAATTTATTTCATTTATATACTTAGTCTGTAGTGCTCTCTATCGTCATCTGTAGTATAGGGGTGTAATAGTGCTTTAAATGTAATTTTAAATCAATTAAATAAAATGCTACTGTACTTAATATGATCTTATTACTGTTTCAGCTTTAAATCAACATAGCTACAAATGTAATGAGTTTGAATGAATAACAAATCTGTGATAATGAGTCAGCTACAAGACACCGTAATCCGTATTGATATACCAGGTAGCCGAACGAGTCAAAGAACTGACAATGCAGAGATAAATGTGCTATGTTTCAACATTACTGGGTACAGCCTAATCAAGCAGTTTCTAATATGTTCTGTGTTTGTCTTCGTGTGCTATTTATCGTACGGATATTTCTTAGAATTGATTTTTTCAAATGCAGCTGTTAAGCCAGTCAGCCTATACATAACATTAATTCAGTTTATAATCACTACAATCCTGAGTTATACTGAATCCCTGATAAGAAATCCAATAAAACGAAAGTGAGTATTATACGTCATTTTTACTGGTTAACCCATTAGATTTTGATTGTAAACCTGCCAATATATTCATATACATTTGAGTTAGTTTAAAAAATGTAGTGAATACTTATTTGTATGAATGTTTCTCTTTATTTTTCTATTGCCATGCACGAAAAAATACATTTTAAAAGTTGAGTTTGAAATGATGTATCAGGATACAAATGAACTTTAATAAAGTAAATATCTATTCCAATCATAGTCAGTGTCATTGGGGAATGTGTAAGGATTTTAATAATAATATTATGTGACGAACATACATCGGTATCTGTTCAGTCTTTTAGTAGTTAATTGAACTCGCAAACAAACAGACATGAATCCTGTTCTTAAGCCTTTTTGCTTTCATTAAACGAATGTCTATGAAATCCTCGGTGTGCGAGCCACTTGTATAGTTTTTTTTTTATGTTTAATTCAATCATTTCTAAAATTTAATCTTCAATCTTTTCACTATTACAAGGTTGCGATAGTCTATCTTTTTATGGTATAAAGACAAATAAGTGGAAATGTCACCCGATGATGATACCTGAATATTAGCGTACTGTTCAATCTTATCCCGTGGTATTATTACAAATTAAAAAAATATACATAAATGTTAAAAGTTACTTAAACCGTAATGGGTAATTTTCATGTGCGTTTTTTAGAGTTCCTATATGGACTTATGCAGTATTGGCCGCCCTGACTCTGGGCACGATGTCGCTCTCAAATTTAGCCCTGAGCTATTTGAACTATCCAACACAACTTATCTTCAAGAGCTGCAAATTATTACCAGTGATGATAGGCAGTATCATTATTATGGGTAAGAGATATGGATTCTTGGACTACGTTGCGGCTGTTGTCATGTGCGTGGGACTTACGATGTTCACGTTGGGTAAGTTTTTACTGGTTAAATGATAACGTAGATAATAATGTAAGGCGTTAAGTAGACATGCGTAGGCATGGATGGTCGTTGATTCATGGTGATAGCGCTTCTGTAGTTGCACAAAAAAAAAGATGTTCTCCACTCGTTACATCACATTTAGTTACCAATTTTGATTGGCCTGTTGGTCTAGTGACTAGAGAGTCTGACTGCTATGCTGGAGGTCGTGGGTTTGATTCCCATCTTTTGTGTGGTGAACTCAATCATTTTTTTTGTGTTTGGGTATAATTTAGCTATCTATATATATATTTAGAAATACATAAGTAATTGCCGTGTATTGACAGAGTAAGAATACTGAGTGTTACCACCCCTATTCGTTCCATGAGTGTCGTAAGATGTGGCTAAAAACGTAAATTATGCTGGACAACATCACTATAAATAGAAGGAAAACTTGATTTAAACCCTATACTAAGCCGCCTGACCAGCGTGATATAGTAGGCCAAGAGCTCCTTTCTAATAAAAACGCTGGTGCTTGGTGATGGTGTTGATGAAGTATACATATTTAACAGTAATTTGGTTGACATAGTACAGACTCAGCCTGTGAGATGTGTAATGATTTTTTATAAATTATCTAATGAAGCCAAGGAGCCTGGCGACGATATACGAAGCCTTAATCATCAATCTTCTCTTACAGCGGACTCAAAAGTCTCTCCAAACTTCGATTTCGTAGGTGTAGTCGTGATATCAATAGCACTACTATGCGATGCCATTATTGGCAACGTCCAGGAGAAAGCTATGAAACAGTACCAAGCCAGTAACAACGAAGTAGTGTTCTATTCTTACGCTATTGGCAGTATATATTTATTGTTCATAACTGCTACAAGTGGGATATTGTTGGATGGTTTCATGTTTTGTGCTGAGGTAAGTAGAGTTTTGAAATCTATTATTTGCTACCTTCTAATCTGTGAGGATAAAAAATACTGTTCGATAAATAGATACAGCTCGGCGTTGTACGACTGTTTTTAATGTTTTTGAGTAGGTATCGATTTGGTTGTCACCGAATATTTATTATGTTATATTTATTTTTTATTTAAAAAAAATCAACGGCGCTCTAGGACTGCACCCTGTGTTGTGAGGACCTTTATATACAGGAGAAACGAACACAAAGAACACCCATGACTCGTGAAGCAAAAAGAACTGCAACATACAAAAATATTGTTTACCCTATCAATATCCTCTTTTGACAACTTCGTTGGTCAGCGGTTAATGTATGTGACTGTGGATCAAGAGGTCTAGACTTCGATTGTCGGATCGGGCCAAAAAGTATTTTTCTGATCCTGAACCCGAGGCAAACCTCGGAGAGCACGTAAAGCTGTCGGCCTTGTGCTTCATCTCTCCCTGGTCGTGCCAGATACTCGTCTCATCAGATTGTGAGAGTGAGGGAACAGAAAGTGCACCTGTGTTTATGCACACACTTGTGCACTATAATGTCTCCTACGTAATTGGCACTACGCTGGTCCCCGTTAAGACATCAGACATCCTTATAATCATTATTTTCCTTTGATAAAATTTAATGTGAAAAAATTAAATAGACCCTAAGGTATACCACAGTCACACACAATAATCTGAGACTTTAATTTTTTTAACACCATTTACACTTACCGGCACCACAGAGAGTAACCGCAGCAAAAAGTTCAAAGGACCATATAAATACACTTTTTTTTTGTTTCCAGAATCCTTTCATCGTATATAGCAATATATTCCTGCTCAGCGTCAGTGGGTACATAGGTCTGCAGGCGGTGTTAACGCTGGTCCGGATATGCGGAGCGACCGTCGCTGTCACGGTCACAACATTCAGAAAGGCGCTCTCTATTATACTGTCATTCTTGCTGTTTAGCAAACCTTTTGTCTTCCAGTAAGTATTTTATTATTGGAAATATATGTAAACCCAGTAATGTTACTTGAATATTTTTATGATGAACGCTTTTAGATTTTGTGCTGCAAGCTTTAGTAGTAAATAAAATGGTGTCAATATTGAAGCGACTGACTTGCGAAAATGAATTAGGTGTAATTTAAAAACATAAAAGTTTAGGAGAATACTCACGTTATGGTGCCGGAACCCTATAAATAAAACTGATAAACATATTTATACATATATTTTCAAATGTATAATGTAGATAAACAGATCAACAACATCCAGATACAGAAAAAATGGTCATGCTCATGACTCATGACAAAATTATTCAACCTGGGTGAGTATCCAACTAGAATGATCTGCCTTTCACTGAGCATCAGTAACCACTTGACTAACAGACCAGTCGCAATAAACTCTAGGACGCCGTAGTGTGGGTCGCCAAACTGCATTGTCTGCATTCGCAATGAGTATGGCAACACCCCTCTTAGATTCTATTCATGCTTTTCATCAGGCAGAGTAGTCACTTTGGTAGCCCCAATAAAAAAAAAATATATGAATCTTAATATTTAGGAAACCTAGACTTTTTTTAACTTTTATCAGTTATGGAAAAGTAAGAGAAATTTATCTTAATCGACCACCAATTCTTAAATTTTTTTGAAGTTACACTTTTTTTATCACGGTAGGGAAAAATATTGAGAGTAAATTTTTACGATGCTCGTGCACTCCGTCACGAAAAACCGACACCATGGAATTAGCTAGTCATCATTTCAGTTTTTAATATGTAAAAATAATTATTTTGTGATATTTAAATAAAATTTATTTAACTAGATACTGCGTTAAAATATTTTTTTTTCCAGTACAACAATTTTTATCGAGAAAAGCAGATTTAATCTCTGGTTATTCTTTTACAGATATGCGTGGTCAGGCATGCTTGTCGTATTAGCGATATATCTGAACCACTACAGCAAGAAGCATCCCAACTATGTGCCGGCTGTGATATTGAAATGTTGGCATTATATAAGCGCTATGTACGAGTCGGAGTATAAATATCTAAGGATAAAAAGCAAGGTGTATTCTGATACGGTCTAGTGAATTTTACCTTTATATTTATTGTTATAAGATATTTCTAAAGTTCCTATTGATAGGACGAAGAGCTGTATAAGAAGAATTTTATAAACAAGACAATTTTAGACAATTAACATTAGAAAATATTCGTAATAGGAAATTATTTTCAACATAAGTGCAAATATTACATGTATGTATGTATTTATAATGAACGCAGAGTTATTTAATACTAAAATATGCTTCCAATGATTTAATATATTAAAAATAATATTTAAAACTACGAATTTAAAATAAAGGAAATTTATGATTAATTTTTTCAAAATTATTTATGTGATATGTACCTATCAGTAAGAGAATGATTTTAAATTATTCTTTAGTGAATCTGTTTTCACAACTTTTCCATTAGACTATGATAACTGCACACAAATACTGTGATTGTATATATTTAGTGAGTAATATTGAAGATGAAATTATTAAATATACAATAAATTCACTTGTGCGTGAAAAAGATAGTAGTGAGTGAAACTAACTTTTGGAATACTGTGTTATCTAAGTTCATTTCAACATAACAGGATCCGATACATGTTCTGTGGGTTAGTTTTACAGGTCATATCATAGGTTATTTAGTATTTATTATAAATAAATGTAAGAATGATTCATATCCTTCATCGTCATCAATAGCCTTTAATAGTCTACTGCTGGACATAGGCTTCCGCTTAGCATGAAGGGTTTGGGCTATTATACTACGCTGGCCAGACGGGTTGGTATAGGATTTGTGTTTCAAGAGGCGTCGCACCTAGCCACTAGGAGTCTCTCTGGTGGTTGGGCACATTGAGGCACTGGATACAACGGAGATCTTATTGTTCTATTGGCCCTGTCGTGGTCCACCCCCCGGCACTTCAATCGTCGTCATTTCGATCCTCGTACGAGTGCAAGTCCAGATGAAGTATAGTATTCGACGGGAGGTGGCTCTTCGACGAGCACTTCCGACAGCTTATTCCAAAGCTGGTTGACGCTGCTTCTGACCTTGAGCGACTTTTGCACTTGGGAGACTTTTGCCCAATTTGGATAGTCTGCCCGAAAAGTACGGTCGTCGAGCCACGATGGCTCGTTTGTCGTTCCAGCTGGTGCCTCCACTTTCTGGTTTTCCACTGTGTAGACTCCAGCCAGTCACCGTAGAGTGGGCAGGATTGCAGCACGGGACACTTTGCTTCCAGCTGACGCAGGTCCTTACTGAGTACGGCTGCTTCGAAAAGTACCTGCAATCGGTCGTTGGAAAGGAATTGAGTCCCGCCTGTCATCACTGCGACTGCAGGGAGAACTCAGCTCAGCACACGCTGGCTGTCTGTTCCGCCTGGGCGACGCAGCCTCATACGTCTATGGTTGGTAGCGACAACTGTTTTGTCGCAGTCACACCTTCTACAATGATGTCATTTCTTGGAAGGAGGCGGCGGAGCAGGCCCGAGAGGACAACCTCCACTCCGATCTGTGGCCACACTCCGCGCGCGCGCCTCATGCCACCATGAGTGTTGCCTGACAATGAAATGGTCGACGGGTCGAGTTTTCGCTACAGTGGCCAACGACGAGGAAACAACATCCGCGTGTACCGTACGTCACCTTAATAGAGTTGACCCAAACGTAGCGTCTGCAGGTACCGCTAGCGGGCAGGCACTAGATGGGGCCTGGATGTCGTAATAACAGCTGTTCCCGGATTCCTCTGATCTCAGGCGCAGAGTGGCACATCGTGTAGTATTAGTCGGTTTGATTCCGATACACCATCTCGACAAACTTTTTTTTTGTTTTTTAACTAACTGCTGTTTTCCAAAGTGACTATTCTGCCTGATAGAAAGCATGAATAGAATCCAAGAGCGGTGGTCGCCATACTCACTGCGAATGACGACAGTGTAACCTTAACCTCGGTGGGGCTAAGGTCAGAGTTGTTTCCATACATTATTAAAAAAGGGTATATTCCAAGTTTTTGTTCTCCTTTAGTGATGTTATGCGTCGTGGTTTATCCTTTAGTCGCCTCTTACGACATCCATGGGATGGTAGGGGCAGTGACACTCGGTTTTCTTAATCCGTCACCACTCGGATAATTTTTACAATGAATAATCGTTACATATTAATATTGTAAATTGGGAGTAAGTTTAGCTCTGGGATAAAGTGGGAGAAGATTTTTTTATCTCAAATCGTGTAGCCTACCGGGAATAAATAACTTAAATAATATAATACACTATCAGATTTTGGAAGGTCAACTTGTATAAGACAAAGTATAAAGAATCTATAGCTTAGATGTCATAATTTTGTGGTTTAGTACCACAAGAGATGTTTTATATAATAAATGTTTATTTTATTTTTTATTTAATTGTTTAAAAAAAAAAGTAAGTATTAATGACATAGTATATAATTGTTAAAGTAAATTGTAAGTAAAATACATTATTTATATCAATGACATTTATTTCATTGTATGTACAAAATCTTAAAAATCTAAACGTTTTCATACAAAAGTGTCCAAATTTAACGTGATTGAATATTTGGAATGTTATTTAAGACACTATTTTCATTGGCTTTATACATGTTCTAGGACGACGAAACGATTAATTGGTTAAAGCATTTTTATACTTTTGAGGCGAAGTAAAATAAATATTAGGTTAAATTTTGTTACAAAGAACGATCAATTATCAGCCGATATTAACAATATTTTTAGATTTATACACGTGTCGAAATAGGGAATATTGGTCAAATTAATTAACATTATACAGGTCACAAGGTCTAACTACGCTATAAATTAAATACGCATCTCTCTACATCATTCGTTCTTAATGTACAATTAACTCTTTGGTATATGGTCCTAAAGCTAGTATTATTTGTCTTTTTACATGAGGGATGTTGGCCCCTTTGCAAATCTGTGAAGAAGTATTGAGCACAGTTATCACAAGTTAGTTAAATCTATTTAATTTTGAACGGGAACTACACAATGAAACTAAAAGGTTATTCGTACTTTATCTAATTGCAAAGGAGCCTATCGGTGTATCTGTCACAATCGAAGGTAGGAATTTGTATGCAAAACAAGAATAACATCGGAATTGTGCTTCAAAGTTTCAGTTCGTGGGTATACACTGAGGTCTGGAGCTTAGCTTACATCGTGTCGGGCCTTAAGTGATAACAAACATATCACATATCGCTTTAGAATATGAAAATATCGTGTTACATTTTGTTATAAACCTTATCGCCTACATCATAGTGAATGATTTCGTTTGTACAAAATGTAATACAACACTACCAGTGCTTATAAGCTACATAAATAATAAGTGAATAGTAGCGTTCCTATAAATACTTAAGTTTATTTTAGTGGACTTATTTCGTAGATCAGTGTTTGTGTTCATATTTACTTAAACTAAGTTATTTTCGTATCAATTTTAAGACTCGTAAAAGAAAGGAAAGCCGTCGACGAATAAAAAAGAAGCTCACACATTCCTGTATTGTTTTAGTTAAATAATGCTTTTTGAGTATAAAAATACTAAAAGTGGCGTTATAACAGTGTGTGTCCACGCGCTGTAAAGTCTACAGCCGAGGCGAGAACGAGCCACACACAAGTTATAAGTCCATACATTTGCTAAGAGGACCCTACACATCGTCTCTCACGCACGTACAAACTATTTCACTATATCACAGCACTAGTCTTGCACTTCTCTGTAAGGTATCTCACTGGTCACTGTGAACGATTCGAAATAGTGGTTCAGGAAGTCAAACGTTGGTCTTTTCTCTGGTATCGCGTCCCAGCATTGGAGCATGAGTCTGTATATGTCGTCCGGTAGACAATGTCCCACTGGTTTCGGCATTCGGTAACCTCTTTCGACTTGCTCGATTACGTCTTTGCCGTGAAGTCCTGGATAAGGTATCTGTCCGTATGTGAATAATTCCATCAACAAGATACCGTAGGACCAAACGTCGCTCTTGATCGAGAACTTGCCGTATATAATAGCTTCGGGAGCCGTCCATTTAACAGGGAAGCGCGAGCCTTGTTTCGGGCAGTATTCGTTGTCCTCGATAACCCTCGCGAGTCCAAAATCGCATATTTTAGCTACGTTATTTTCACCTATTAAAACGTTTCTAGCTGCTAAGTCTCTGTGTATCAACATCTTAGATTCTAAGTACTCCATGCCGGACGCAACTTGAGCTGCGATATAAACGAGATCCTCGAATTGTAGGAATTTACCTTCGCCGTTTCTGAGAAATTCTAATAAAGATCCTTTGCTCATGTATTCTTGGACGATGTATACAGGTTCTTGTTGTGAACAAACCGCGTACAACGCTACAAGACGTTTGTGTCGGAACTTTTTCATGATGGCTGCCTCTTGAAGGAACGCTTGGGTTGACATAGTGCCTTCCCTTAGAGTTTTCACAGCCACCTGCAATTAGAAGAAGAAATTAAATAATTATTGTAAATTTTTACGGATCGACAGACAATTTGCAAGTCTCGAATCTTAGAGGATGTTTGAAAAGTATCTATTAAAACTTACACGTACGTATATTATAGTTAAGTAGTAATAAATAAATTTTAAAACTAATTGTACCATGTTTGGTGTCGACAGTCAAATAATTACCTCGATATTGTTCCGCCATTTGCCATAATACACTTCTCCAAAGTTCCCTTGGCCGAGTTTTCGTATCAGTTGTATTTCAGACCTCGGGATCTCCCACTTGTCCCTGAGCTCTGGTCCTAGGTCCCACATTTGCGGTTCGGGCTTCGGGCAAGGTCGCGCTAACACGTGGCACAGACCTAACGCGTTTTCTGAAAAACATCAGTATCTTTTATTTAGATAACACTAGGTATTATTGGTATGAGTGATTGTTTTTGTATAAACTTGTGTTTATTCAATAATAATATTAATTTCAAACATCTCACACAGCAGTGAAGTAATCAGACTACTGACAACATACTTGTATATTTCTAAATACATATTGTAGATAAAGTACACTCGGACACAATAAATGACCGTACTCATCACACAAACATTTGTCCTGGGTGGGAATAGAACCCATAGCCTCTGGCGTAGCAGTTAAGATCCCTGGCAACTGAACCAGCAGGCCAATAAAACATACAAATTGTGTTGTTCTAATTATAAATCGCTTACATTTTCACACATTTGTTTTTGATTTTCTATGCGTATTGTGTGATTGGTTGAAATACGAAACAAATGATGATGTATTCCTAGCCGATTTCGGTCACAGCGGCAGTCTCAACAGACACCGGCCAAATTCGCGGGATATATTATAGAACGCATGTGTGTATGTAAACATAGGTGCACTCTCTGCTCCCTCACTCGCTCAATTTGATGCGAAGGTTATCCGACACGACCGGTCCTAAATCAGATGCAGGGCAAGACCCTAACTTCCAAACTCTGGGCTGTTAATAAATAGTTCTGTAACCATAATAACTCAATAACACTTGGCTCGACACGGGAATCGAACCCAAGACCTCTTGATCGGCAGTCAAACGAAGCACAAAATTTTCATCAGATTTATAAAACAAAAGTGGTAATTTAAATAGCCAACCCTATCCCTAGTAAATAGAACAGAAAAAAACATTTCAATCCTTATTACAGCGGTCGCAATTCTAACATGCAACGCTAAAATCATTTTACGTATCTATGTATATTATGGATGTTTACTATAACAGTGGGATTTCCCCTTACAGTCGTTAACTAAAAATATATACTTGGAGTTATTACGCCTAATTACTGCTTCGTTTCAAGTTAACACATAACAGTTTTTTCTAACAAAACAACAAGTCTGAATGTCAAAACTAACAATTAGATATTTATAAAGTTTTTCAAGATAAACATGTTTTTTATTTATTAGAAGATATATTAATCATAGAAGCTGGAAATAAGTGTATGATTTTAAAATATAGGTACAATTTTAAGATCGATTTAAACAACGAAAATTCTACAAAGTACATGTATATGAGCCTATACACGTGCCTATATATGAGACACGATAATAACAAACTAAGACGATATCTTCAGATTTATCTATCTGAGATTTAATCTACACGCGATGTAACAAAACTGGAATTTATTTCCATTTATAATTTCCTTTATTTTTAATAAAATCACTTTAGCTTAATTCAATTCATTAATAAAGTTTAATATAATAATATTAGCATATATGTTAATTTAATAATATTACTATTTAAATACAAATTTTTGAATTAAAAAAATGAAGTGCATATTTTAAAATAATGATGAATACAAAATTGTCATCATTTTTTCTGCCGACAGCTTTGGCAAATTCCAATTGCTTTGAACATTTGGCAACATAATTTTTGCTGCCCTATTTTTATTTTTTGTGACGCAGCCAGGCTTCCACGTCAGTCACTACCGACTGGTAACGATGTACTAGTTAATTTGTTGGGCATACCCCCGTCCCGCGTCCAACCAACCTTCAAGATGTCAAGTTTACAGCACTTTGACCATACCTATTCAGCGCTGGACGTGATACCTTAACAATCTTAAGAATTAAACTTTGAAAGTATCAAAATTAGAAGACAACATAAAAACTCACTCGTATACGACATCACAAGAGCCGGCAAGCTGGGGAAGGTCTGATTGGTCGCGATATAGAATCCACCATTATCCAGCGGTTTGATCTTGTAATGCTTCACATGGTAGCCTCTTCCCTCCTCCCAATCTTTGACACTAAGGCTGAAGCCATGAGGATTGTGTTCTGCTGGCCTGACTAGAAACGTTCCTCGGGGATTGCTATCAGCTAGCAGCAGTTTGTCAGCTTCTTTTCTTGACACGTGTGGGAAGAACCAACTGCAATTGGATGGTAGCCTTTAGAAAAGTGTTCAATTAATAAGTATAACATTGGAAACCTATCGCCGTCACCTTGTTTCTGTATATTAATGCTGGATTAATAAAGTTTGTAATTGTGGGAATGTAGTTTTGTTAGCTGGTAACTGTTGATTAATTTTGTAAAGGGATCATGACTTCGTTTTTATTTTAGTAAACGTATAGTTGTTACTGTGTATAAAAACTGATTAATTGCGTGTCAGACCATAGTCCTTAAAAAATACTTAGATCTCTGTGACAGTTCTCACTAGTGTCATTTTAGAATTTACGAGGTACACTTATGTCTGAATTTTTATATTTATAATGTGCACATTATCTGTGATGAAGCTGGCACGTAAAGAATAAAAATGCAGATGATACAAAATAAAATCGCTCTTTTAAAGTTACTTCGTCGATTTCGTAGACATTCACAGTGATCAAGCTATGTTTAGTACTATGTATAATTGGCACCTACTTTTAAGTGGGTTGGTAGGACTAACTGTGCTGTGATAGTTTTCTTTGTTAGTCCGTTACACATAATTATTACATTTTTAAATTTTAAATCTCACTTTACGTGTGTAATCAGTACAGAACAGCTTTAACTAATCATTTTAAGCTAAGTCGCGAATTACAGGCGGGGTTTGAATTTATTAGAGTTTCTTGTAAAATATGATACTTTTAAAATCTTATGCTTTCGTTTTAAGTTCTGCGCAAAAAATATGTCGATTTTGATGTATTATTGCACACTAACGATAAAAAAAACCACAACTCGCCTTGATGGATTCCGTGACGACGTTTTTGAATTTTCATTAAATTTAGTTATTATATAGCTTACTATGTAATAATATCAATGAATACCGTATCCAACTAACTCATAAAGTAACATCTATTAGACATGACGTCTACGTTACGTTATCGATGATGCAACATTCAGATAAGAATAATTGCCTATAGCTGGAACTAATTGCACCAATACTCCTAACGTTGTGGATGTTGTAAGGCAGGCGCAACAACAGTTTTCACGAATACGTTGTATAAGCATTGGTATTCGTAGCATTATTATTAATTTTTGTCATTTAATTAAGCGCAAGCGCATTTCGTTCTGTAGATCATGAATGAATGACAAAATTGACAAATTGACAAATATCCTGATGCCGTTAGTTACGGACACTTTCAATATCGGGGTATATTCATTAATTGCTAAAAAACGTTTAGGAAATCTCAACGGATATCACCCACCAGATTTTCATGTGGTGGCAATCAGAGGTGGCATTTATGTGTCAGCGGTGGAGTGAATGGCTTAACTAGGTGTGCCCTAGAAGAGTACACCTGGTTTCCTGACTTTTGGTACCCGAGATGGCGGACGGGTTTGTTGGTGTAAGTCCGACACAATTATGAAATTGGTCGTCCGTGCGTAGTATTCAAAGAGATGGGGAATATACTGATTGCCAAATGTGTTGACCGTTGAAAAGACAGAGAAGGAAGCACTTTTAACTTAACTTTACTTTTAAATCCGTTCTGCTCCAGAAAAGATTATAATAAATTGGATACCGCAACGCAAGATCTATTAAAAAATTAGTTTTTTACAGTAGACGCTTCTAGATTAGCCAAAATCGAAAAGAGAGCCTAGTCTGAGATCATTAGCACGCACTGAACTCTTCACCAATCGTAACGCTTAACAGCCGTGAACAGCGAGTTGATGTGAAATACCCACACTAGGCTCTTAGATAATTCCACTCATACTCACTCTTCACACTCCACCGAGCTTTCTTCGGCGACAAAATTGACGGGCACCAGTCCTTCTCTTCTTGTTGTCAAATGTAGCACTCGCCACCAGTCGGGTTCCACATCGCTGAGCACCTCCATGCGGTCGCCCTTGCGGAACGAAATGTCCGAGTCCGCTCTTGCAGTGTAAGCGCATAGTGCTTTTACTACGCGACGACCACCGTTCGTTATACCTGAAATAATTGAATAATATGTACTTTTTTCCTTTGTTTGCAAAGACTCGACAACGCTCACAACATCATAGTGCTATTCAAGCAATTTTACTTTATGGCTCCCTGAAAGTATGCTTTGACGGGGTTACGTTACCTATTCCAAAGCAGTAAAACAAGACTATAAGTATTATACTGTTTGATCGATGAATTTAATACCATTTCTAAAAATCCAATTTGAATTAATTTTACAACACGAGCTATAAAATTCGACAATTAGTTTTACAAAATTTGAAACAATTATATTGATATGATATTTCGGACTGCTGATACACAACATCATCTTGTCCCAAATACAGCAGAGCTTCTACTATGGCTACTAAAGAACAGACATACATAGACACTTTTTTTGTAAATACGTACCTATTATACATACATACATGTTTGCTGATCATATGAACATTTAATCCGAGCCGGGAATCGAACCCAAGACCTCAAGCACACCAGTCGCATACGCTACTACTCTGCCACTGAGGAAATCAAGCCGTAAAATATTCGAACGTTAAGTATAATTTTTAGGTAAAACGCCAAAACAAAATATCAATCAAATAATATAAGAAAATTAAGGCATTAGCGATTGTAAAGAGTCGACGTGAAACACTTGCAGGTTGGCTAAGGGAGTAAATTCGACTGCAGTGATGTTACAGCCTTACAGAAAACTGAAGATAAACAATAGCTCAAACCCTTTCATTTGCGTCATAGATCACAAAAAAGGTAGTAAAATCGATCGGAGGAAACTGATACGTTATTTACTTTATGGGTAAACATAAAAATCATAAATCTTACATTTGCCTGGGTTGCGCATGCGCACAATATCTGCTGCTTGCCGGGACAATACACGTGTATTCGGTTCGCCCGTGTAGCGTGTCTCCAATGAAGTCGGGCATGCCGTGAAACCCGCCTCGTTCTTGTATGTGCTGGGGTATACTGGAACTTAAAACATTACATTTAGTATTTTATCATGATAGATTACACGGATAGACAGTATAGACGCACGGATGACGTAGTGGTTTAAGCGTTCACCTCGCCGTTTCCCGTTGCTTGGTTAGTATCCGAAGGGATTTTCCACCCCGACAAAAAAAAATGTTATGGGTTCAAACCTCTGACACTCCCAGACGTCACACGGGACTCCACTATTATTTACAAATTGTCGTTCTGAGTCTGGGTATTCTGTGTCTCCGTTTCTTGTATCTTTGTAAAGTCCCCGCGATAATGCGCATGTTGTGTTTAAAAAAAAAGTATATTGCCGTAAAAACGAAAACATAAACAAAATTATAAATGTATAGTACAAGTAAATAACTTTGTCTTGTGCAATGTATTTGTAGGAAGTGTAAATAAGTAATTAGGTAACTCGGCAAAGACCAGTATTATCGAAGATTAATGTCAGTGCTGCTTCAGTGGGTTAATATTACCGTTTTCAAAACTTCAATTGTATAATAACATTGTGTAATTATTGTCAACGTACATTTTTCTAGTATCTCTCACACTCTACTTAACATTTTTCTCAAGATTTAAATATTATAAATATGATATCCGACAAAACGACAAACCGTCAGTAAAATTGAATCAAACATTTTTTAAGATAGGGTAAAGGTCGTATTACCTGATGTTAGGTTATAGTCGTTGTACATGGATACCTGTTACTCAGACTCACAAGTGCATTGCCCCTCTCTCAGTCTCCCCTCAGAATTAGTGTAAAATGGGGTAGAATTGGGCCTTTGGTTCTTCTTTCATTCACTTCATTCAAGCACCGGTTTGTTGTAAGGTCATACATAGTATCACTTCAATATTTATTGTTTTTTTGAAGCCCATATGGACCGAAGTCACGCTCAACACAACTGTACAAAACTCGCCTCTTCCATAGCTATTTGGCCAAGATCTTAAACTTTGTAAACATCAATACTGTTAATAATATAACAAAATTATTGCCCAACATTGATTAAATTGACCAAACTGCACCAGATGGCTGTAATCGAAGTTTGAGGAGCTGTAATCGAAGTAACCGTTGTTCCGCCTTGACCTTTCGTTACTTTAATACATTACATCGAATCTGTAATTGATGTTTGATTCATGAGCCCATTTAGTCACAATTAATATTGTTACCAAACGTTCGCTATGTGTTACATGACCTCAAAATTGTAAACTGGTAACGAATGAATGTAAATTGTGCCTAATAGCTAGTGTTTGGATCGTGTGAAAGATCTACTAGCATTGTTCTTTTCAAGGAAATACGTTTGTTTTAACTGTTTAACTGTGAGAAATTAAAGTTTCTGCATCAAATGTGAGTTGGACTCGTGTGGAGAAGGTTTCGTTCGATGAATTACAAATAATTAATCTTTCCTTAAGGCATTTATATTTATGAAGCGAATTGGCTGTACCAGGCGCACAGAAAAATACCAAAGTGAATGGTTAATTAATATGTTTAACATAGAGAATTGAAGAGCGATTTGTAAGAGAGATTTTGAACCCGAAATCATCGCTTACTTTCCTTAGAGCTCGAAACAACTTTATTGTACTTAAGGCAACAGATGGCTTCCTTCAATTAGTTACTATAATTAATGTTCAGTGGATGGTGTTCCATTATTTATTACAATTTCATATTGGTCACACATGCAGATTAATATATCCCCACTCACTATGCTCGAGATAGTGATTGCCATGGATAGGCATTTGTCCATTAATGTGGACAATGTAAAGGCTCACGTCATTTCAAACGAGTGGACAGTCGTTCTCATAAATTAGATGTTGTATTTGCTTAAATTTCAGTGATTACTCTATAGTAGTTCTACAAATAAAAATGGTAACCACAAAACTATGAAGTAATTGCCCTGTGTTTTTTTAATAGCTTTTATTTGTTGTTAACCAATTATAATTCCATTTCATCAATCTGTTTTAGTTTATACTAGCTTTTTCCTGCATTTTGTCATTATTTTTTTATCTTATCAATATTTTCTTGATCATGGTGTATGTATATTCATTCTTGCATACCAAACATCCATTCTCACAAACTTTCACTTTTTAATTTTATATTAATGAAATAAATTTAATACACACCACTATTTCTGATGGATAAAAACGTAAATCCAATAAAGATTGAACTACTCTATATAGTTTCTTTAAAACTATTGTCATTAATTTAGCACAGAGTATATGAAGAGATTTAAATTATAATAAATCTATTGAGCCACCATCAATAACGTCATTCTGTAAAACTTTAATTAAAATAATAAAGTATCACAATTAATAATGCCAAACTTTAGTCTCAACACCTGCGTCTTTCTTCAATTTATATCTTAAATATTTATTAAAACTAAAAGGAACACTTTAAAATAACAAGAAGACATTTTTAATACAAAATAGAAGAAAATATTACGATCAAAAAATTAATTGGCGTAAACCAAATGGTATTTAGTTGAATTATTTTTCCTTCTTTTTATATTTGAAATAGAAAAATGGAAGAAGAAACGATAAGTAAATACATTCATATTGTTACCGAGTCATATTGTACTTTAAAGATAACTCTCGCACACATGGTTTATTTCTAGAATATGTGTCATGGGATGGGTCCTCACAAACACATGAAGCTGACACAAAGAACACCCAGACTCAAAATAACAATTTGTGGATCACACAAAGTGTTGTCCTATATGGGGATCGAACCCATAACCCCTAACAATTAAGTGACGAGGTAACCGTTTAAACGCCTACGTCATTCGCGATGAAACACTAGTACATATTCTTTTTTTAAACTCACGCCTTGCTGACTTTTTAACGGGGCAATGAAAACAACAAAATACTTCCCAGACAATTTAAAATTCACAAACACTTAACAAAAATAATACCGTAAGTGGCTAATAACCTCTCGAGGTAACTCACCTAAAGGTCTATCTGGGGCATTACGGCGGCTGCAGCACTTGTTACCCATGGCGCGGCCCGCCTTACGCCGCGCCAAGCCGCTCCTGCAAAAGAAACACTTTTATTAACATCGTACAAAAGGAACAAAGGACCAGCAAATATAAAAACCTTCTTTGAAAATAATGAACGCAGGAAATGTCACCTTTTCAGGCTTGTCAATTCAGTTTAGATACTGTAAAATAGAGGAAGAATTTGCATACCGTAAGTATTTACGTACACATATAAACTAAATAATACTAAACTACAATAAACTACATATTGTTTTCAATTTTGTTTTTATTTATTTTCTTTACGTCGTACCGTTTATCTAGTAAGTTTTAGCCAATAAAACAGATGAATACACCACAATAAAATACAAATATGTATTTATAATATAACAATTTATTTATAATATAATAATATTTAACCGTTATATATGCGAATAATACATGTATATTATGTTCTCCGCTTCTACTGTGTCAAATCACACTATAAGAATAAACAAATATTGATTCTAAATATTATATGTTCAAATCAAGTTCACGTTCAAGAATTCATAAACTTTTGTTATTCATATAATAAAGAAACTATAAAAATGCGGACGGCTTCTTGATAAACACTGAACACTTCTCATGGTTATTTTTACTTTCTAGTTCATTAAAATATGGCCTTATTTGAGATTCTTACACTATATTTTGTTACTGAAACACTCACTTTGTTTATCCCTCTTCGCTTTTACGAATTCATAATTAAAAACATGATTTTAATGAACGCTAAAATGGAGGAAGCATATAGAATTGAAATTAATTTTACATCATTTATTTTCGTTAACAAATAATGAGATAGCGTAATAACAAAATAAAATAGCAGAATAATGAAATAGTGACGTCATGAAATATTGTTAGTTCGATAATTTGTACAGTAAAAGCCTAGGCGTTGCTTGTATACTTTGAGTCAATGAGTCAATTAGTTAAAATTTTAGGCAGTGTAAAAATAGATATACTTTTCGTGAGTAAAAGACGAAATAAAGTGACAGTAACTTAACTAAAGTACGTATTTTAGGTACAAATATGTATTGTTCCAAAGTTTAAATTGAATTCATACAAAGTTTAGAGTTTTTTAAACGTTCTTATAGAACTGTTGTAATTTATTTTTAAAGGGGATTTTACAAGCATACATGAAACAATTTGTAGATAACACAAAGTGTTCTACCATGTGGGGTTTGAACCCACAACACTTAGTGCAGCAATCGCTTAAATGATTACACCTTTCGTGCAGTCAATCCGTGCGAAATATGTTAAGGTATTCAAAAGTAAATTGCAGTCAATACAGTTAATACTAACACTAAGAGAAATATTGTTACCCAAACGTCTCATTATGAAATCAAGTGTTCAATAATCCTAGTGACTCCTTAAATTGTGTCCGTCATATTTCATACGTGGACTTTAGTAATACATCTCTGTTACATAAGACAAGTTAAACTGTGTCCCCCATCCATCTGAGTCAGTCCAACTCACATAATTACTTAGTCATTCTCTATGATAAATCTCTTCTAACCTACCAAACGGTGCTTGAGCCCTTACATAACCTATAAATATATCAGTCTTCTAATACCGATATGATTTAGTACCGGCTGTTTACCTTTGCAACGAGAGATAGGTCACTGTAATATAGGTAAGGAAGTAGCATCTGTCCGTGTAACTGCCATGTGTAACAAGATTTTTTATTGCTGCGGTATTGCTGGACTTATAACCCGCCAAGCGGCTGACTCATCGAATGAAGCAGCTTGGAGTTGTGGCAGGTAAAAAAGGTAGTTACATGATAATAAATTTTGATATGGTTTGCATTTTATCGCTGGAATCAGGCTATAATCTATGAAATCTAGATAGAAACAAATTTGTAAAGGATGAATCTCTTGCAATCGAATATACGTATTATATAGCATTGCCCATATTAAAATCAATTACTATTAAAAGTTCAGCTTTTGTTATATTATAGATATAACAGGTAAGCTTAAATATGTTCTAGACTGTGAAAAAATATCATCTAGTACATATCACAATTAAACTTTAAAGAGAACGTGATTTCGGTCAATGCATGGGTTACTCACCGCTAAGTCTCGCACCAAAATAGTCCGTACTTTTACGTCAGGCATATTAAAATAAAACAATGTTTCCTAAACATTAAGGGGTTAAAGTGGCCACGTCATTTTATTAACACTCGTGCTAATGAACTTCAAGCAAGTTGTTCGTACCCACTGATAAGAGAATGGTGATAAGGTTTTACAGCGCACATAATTTAAAATATTATTATTAATAATAATAGATACGAGGGAAATTCATTTTGTAATAAAATATGACCCGATATTAATTAACTTTTTACTACGTCTTCGCGTGTCGATGTGCCGGAATGTGAACATCATTTTATATGCAAATAACAGTTTTATGGCTTTAGCTATGTATTCAGGTGGTATTCACCAGTCAGGTGAGCGGAAAGATCACTGGTTAAAATAAAAAAATAATTGTGTAACGGCTCCGTGTTTTATATCGGTATTATTTTTATTAAGTGTTGCCCTCAACAAATTTGGAAACTGATCTGCAGGAACTTTACAAAACAAGGTATTCCAAACACGAAATTACACCCTGCCTGTCAGCTACACAAATATAACTTCGTTGACAGTGCAGGTCGCACCCTCACCTCTACTGAAGTTTACACCCTATTTATCATTTAATTATGTGTGTTGGTATGATTATGTGCGTGCGTATATAAAATAGTCATTTTGAAAATATAATTTGAAATATAAGTTAAATATGCAATTAAGAAAAATAATGAGTGTTTTGGCGAAAAGCTGATGGTAGGATTCGATAAAAAAAACTGTTTTGAAAATGCATTGTGGTGTTTGTTCTATTTTAAACTGATATTGCCCATTAGTTTGAGCATATACGTATCAGTAGATTTTGAAATGAAAGTATAATGAGTTCGTTGTGTTCATTGGTAAAGAAGAATTTAAAAAACGAGATAAAGCATGAAAAAGATGTTTGCAAGGAGGCCATGTCCATATTTTATGGTGTAGGGGCTAACGTACAGAGACATCATTGGGCAACAAAATAGTTGCTTACCACTGGTTTTCTATAAGGACACACCATATGGTGATACCTCCACCTTAATAGAAACTAGTCAATTATCACAGTAAATGTAATTCACTACTAATATGACATAGGTTTGCAACTCTGTCATGAGTCCCTGTAATCTATTAGAAGCCATTTCTTCATTTCAGTGTTATAAACTTATAATCCTACAATTTGATTTACATATGATTACTTGATGTTTGCGATTTACTTATCTTATCTTACCATATAGGAAACAATAGATTCACTAAAAAGTAGTTTTAAGGTACAATATTTTAAGGTTTCACAACATGCAGAAATACTAACACGAGTAAAAAAACAAAATTAAAAAAAACAATGAAAAAGAAGAAACAAAATTAAAGTATAAAATTAATATGATATTATTGGACTACTACGTTGCCGCCCTTTAAGCTACCGTCTCCCTATCTTTCCCGTGCAATAGGAGGATGGGGTTTCCATTTCCTGGCGTCTTTTACTCGGTCAAAATCAACGAAAGAAGTCTGTGAGGTCGAAATATCACTCCCGTCGAGCTGAACCATGCCGTAAGAATTATTTTTGTTAAAAAGACAACTACCACTTTTGGTATATATAAATCCTGTATCGCGGGGTATAGGGGTGCTTTAGAAACACACAAGGAACGGACACAAATGACACCCAGACTCAGAACTACATTTGTGGATCACACAAAGTATTGTCCCATGTCGGGTTTGAACCCACAACACTCAGCGCAGTGGAGAACGGCGTGGTGATCGCTTAAACTACCAGGCCAACCGTGCATCCACAAAGTGTTTAGATAAAATCACTCTTTTAGGATTTCACCACACTATGTGTTTTTGTTTGCACAATATGTTTTTGCCGGAGGAAAAACGGGTTTTCCCAAATTAGGTTAAAATTGGCTTTAAGTCTGTTATGATACGGCTGAATTTCGATTTTTACGTGGGGCATCAGACCTCAACAACCTAAGTACTAGGCGATATTGAAATTCTGTAGTCCTACTACTCGTAACGATTACCAAAGATATTCGTATGGCAACGGGGACCGAGAGGTCTTAACGTGCTCCATATTAAATATATTTCTTGCATTTAGACAAGTAGGTGCATGAGCAGCAATCATTATGACGTATGCTTCTTCGCAAGCTCAGTTTGATAATTACTTATCTACAAACTGCTCTATAATTATATAGATGTTCAATCATGTTGTTATCGATAACGAGAGATAGTGGCCCATTATCGCTGTCCTAGTAGAGTAGTTCCCACGAGTTTAGGTTTGTGATAACAGGTGATGTATCGATGCGATACGGCCATAGCTGTTTGCTGTACGATAACACAGTGATTTATAAAACAGCACGATTATCCTCACTTAAATAAGGGAAACTGTGTGTGGAATTCTTTTTAATTGTTGTGTCCTTACTATGGCAAAAGCGTGTTTAAAATACAAACAGTCAAGTGGTGTATTAATTGGGAATCCTTACTAATTTCCTCAAAAGAATTACTAGTATCAGCTAACTAAAACTAAGGTGATTCCTCTACTTAAATTTTGTTGTGGGAATTGATTTAAGGACACATATTTTTCATTTGGGTTTCCACTACTTCAATTAGTTGACCTTAGTGTAATTTAGTAACATGGGTCTTCATCGTTTGCAACATTTTACAATAGCGATTATGCATTTTACATAATGGGTTTGATTATGTTTATGTTGAACCAAGTTTCTTAGGTAGAAAAGTAACTTAACACGTTAATATAGATGGTGTCAATCAATTCAAATATCTTTTTGAAATAACTTGTCGTCTTAAAAAGCACGTCCTTAAGTCAATTAATTTTAAAGTCCCACCGAAACAACTTTTTATCTGAATGAAAGGACCTCTTCTGAATTTTTCACGAAGTGTAGATGAAATATCAGGATTTTCTATAAATGTGTTTGTATTTATAATGTTAATTATAGTTTGGTCTATTATGGTATGGTTATTCAGGACCATACAGCAGATATCAGTAAATGATATGTGCCTTAGCATGAAATAAAAGTCGGCAATAAGACATGTGGGCTTCTACATATACCGGTCTAACATTTCCGCTTTTTTATGAATGGACAAAATGGGTTACCATCTGACAAAGACTTGCGTCCCTACACTCAAGGTTTTTTACTACAGGTGTTATAGCAACGTAATTTAATTTCCCGTAACAAATTTAGTTTGAAGGCAAAAACCATAATTTTAGGTTTTTTAACAGTAGAAGCGTACAAAGGAACAGATGGTCACAAGTACGTAGCTGCCCTTTGAGTCCTACCTCCAGAATGGGCGGTGGTGTTTGTAACCTGGTAAGCGAAATAATTGTCTTACATTGGTTTTCTATAAGGCGTAGCACCACTTCGATCGGTGCTCAAGTTCAGTGTTTAATCCTATATTAATATAATTAATTAATCGCAAATTTGAGTGTTTGAACTGTTCCACGGAAGTGAAACGAAGTTGAATGTTTGATTTTCATTCCTTTGAACATTAAGCAAATAAAAGAAATTAAGAATTTGTTCTGAAATATTTATTGTGCTCCCATCCAACTTTTGTATTTTTTGTATTAATTAGCACATATTCTTGGAAGAAATGAATTATATTTTGAGTCAAATAAATTTAAGATGGTCATTGATGCCAAATTTTACTGATTAAGCTTCTGGCTAGTGTTTGGTGGTATGGACACAATGATCGTTCAATTTTATTTTATCTATTCTAGTTTTTATGCTTATCTTTACATTTTATTAGGTCAATAGAATAGATATAAAAAATTGGTTCTATCAAACATCAGCATATTGACTCGAGAACCTCCTTCTGTTTAAAATCGATTCGACATATTGCTTCTATTTTAATTACATTTCACGATGTTAAGAGTCAACGGTAATTAGTTGAATAGAGCCGCCCCAAGGTCGTTCTTTGCTTTACTAAGGCGAGGTTCGTGCAAACGTCAACGTTTCAAGGTTGTTTATTTTTATGGTATATGGAAGTGACGAAGCAGATTGCCCACGTAACGGTAACTTGTCGCTTAACCACCGTCAATGGACACTTGCAACTCAAGTGTGTTTGCCGTACTTTGCATCCACCCGAAATGAGATGAGTTTGGGCTCCGGTAACTTCTCTGATTTGGGAAAAATAATATTTCGGACATCTGAAACACAACACCATCTAGTCCCAAACTAAGCACAGCTTGTACTAACGGTACTTAGACAACTCTTATTAATACATATTAATTTATTTTTTTGTAAATAGCTCAATTTTATCATACATATATCACAGAAAACACTCAAACACCAAAACAAGTAGTTGTAGATCATACAAACATTTGGTATTTGGTACAATCGGCGAATCAAACCCGAGACCTGACACAACAGTCACATACGTTGCCACTGCGCCAACGAGGCAGTCAAAAGCAAGTAAAGAATTAATTAACACCATTGTTTTGTAAACCATTTGTACTGAAATCACTTCCAGCAAAATCATTAGTACCGAAAAATGATTTTGCGATGGTCATATAACAGGTTCATTATGGATAGTCCGTCCGCCAGAAATGGGCCGCCTTGATATGTTGACCAACATGCAAGTTGAATTCAATATTATCTTTTCTATCCCATATTCTTTGAAAATCTGAAAAAAAAATACAGTTTTTACGTTTATACATTTGTTTCCTGAGCCTTGCCGTCAGTGTGTTATAATCGTTTTGTTTCGAATTGATTTCCTTACTAGAATACTCAGTTAGTCAGAAACACAACATCGTCGCCCGACATTTTGTCAACAACCAGTCGTTCTAAAGAATACACAATAACTTCCGGAGTATACATTGAATAGAGCATTTATTGACTTTGATATTCGTAATGAAATTCCGAAGTGTACTACATAGGCATTTAAAGCCACTCATCGGAGTTTTTATAGACATGTGTGAGTTAACTTTTTCGACGGCTGTTAATTTTTATTTAGATTTTGATCAGATCAGAAATCAGTTATGAAAAATTCGTTTATTTCTTATTGTTTTGTCTATCCAAAGTCCAAAGTTTTTACAGTAAAGTTACTCTATGTAGTTATTGTAGAAAAAGAATTCTGATATATATATAGTAAGGTTCCGTCAAATGTTTCTAATAGAACTAGAGTTTAAAAAAATAAATCTTTCGTTTTATATGCCCAATAGTTTTAATCTATATTTTTTTAAATATGCCAGCCAAAGTGACTCTACTCTGCCTGATGCAAAGCAGGAATAGAATCCAAGAAAGGCTGTCCCCGTACTCATTGCGAATGCAGACAATGCATCTTGGTGACCCACACTATGGCGACTTAGAAGGTGCTTTTTTATGTACTATTTAAAAGACCTGGGATAGTAGTATAAGGGGAACATGTGCGCTGATAGCGAGTTCTAGATTTTGACTGCTCGGCACAGGAAAGAAGAGCCGTAACATTTAGTTCGAGAGAATATTTTTACCACTGTGAAACGGTGACTTCAAGGCCAGTAGGACCAGTTGGAGAAATCGTCAGAACACTCTCCATGATAAAAGTGATAGGAAACGGTCAAAAAAAAACTTACTAAGCTTGTTATAAGAATCTGCAAAACTATGTCAGAAGATGAGCCTGACAATTACAGAGATAGGCAGAAATAATGTATTTATTTATTTATCAAGCGTATTTATTGCATTGGTATTTTTTGAATACTTTATATTTGAAATGTCTATCATCCACAAATCATTCCACTTAGAGCTAAAGTTAAATACCTATGAAATTGCTTCAAGTTACTTACGAAGTTTTTACTTGAAGTGAGGCTTAAGTATTATGAGTAACGTTAAACTTAATAAATCATGTAATTTTACACGAAAACTGCGGCAACAAAGAAAAGAGATTAAAGACATTAACGTGTTCATAATCAAGTTCGTAAAAAGTTTATAAGAAATTTAAAAAGTATGGGTCTCCAAGAAGAGAGGAGGTGGTGGTATGAAGAAGTAGCGGGGGACGAGACGCCCCAGCCACCTGTTGCCGCCAATCAATAACATCACCAACGCACCATTGTTCTCTCACAAAGAGTGGTCACCACCAAAGGCAACCAGTTCAAACACTATTAAAGTGCGAACTTTTAATGTTCACAACGATGATTAAACTTTTTTCACTTGCAATAACGCTTCGTTACACGTAATATCAAATTGCGTTTACTTCAATTTTTAAAAAAATATATAATGAATAAAAGACTACCGCAAAAAGTTGATGAACAAAACGATTATCTACTTATTCCAATCTCAACCGATGGATAAAACCGGTTGTATTTAAGCCTTGCAGAGTCATAAAAGGTATTAAGGCAACCTTGTTCAAACAACCGTTTCAGATAAAAGGGTAAGGGTAATCAATAGCCCGAAATGCTGAATGAACGAGGTAGATAGAATGGTGAAACCATAAACATTGAAGTTGAATGGCAATTTTGCACTTGCAGTTAAATTAAGATATATTAAGTTTATTCTTCGAACTTTTTATTACTATAATCTAGATTAATGATTATCTGAATAAAGTATCTCCTCACAAAATATACCGTTGGGTAAAATCATGAACTTGAGCGACAAAGACACTACAGAACCATTTGTGTACATATTTGAACTGTTTTCTACTTTAGAGACAAAGGCGATATCTGATAACAATTGGATTAGTACGAGCCGGTACTTCTACAAATCACAAACACAATCCGTCGGCGTAGATCATAAAGACAGTTGAATATTCGAGACAAAGAGGTAGTTTGTGGAAGATTCTACACAGTAATTGGTTTGTTTATATCAGTAATCAGGCATGACGGCCAAATTTTACAAAAAAAAAGAAGCCGTGACTTAACAATTTACGTCAAGTTTTACAAAACTAAATTCGTTGTGCAGAATTCTTTTAAACTCATTTTGCAAATATAGTGGTCATTTGAATTATTCATTAATGAGGCTTCATGCCGACAGCGGGATATGCCATTGAAATAAATTTTCACACGTTTTAAAATTAAACACAGCTTACAGAGAATTGAACAAGTTTTACGAAGTTATAAAGCAAAATTAATATTACTAAATTCCATGTTTACTTGTTTGAGAAAATCTTGAGATAAATCCCACATATGAAGCTATTATGTAGACTTGCGTGAAGCCGCAGATACAGGAAGTAACTTGAGACTTAAGTCGTTAGTTACAAATTAGCTTAGTGGCATGTCAATCTTACATGTATTATATAACTCATACGTTGTGGGCTACAGCATACAAAATGGACAATTACTGTGGCTGTTGCAAGTTCTCGTAAAGAAATGTGAAATCACAGAAATATGTTATTTCAATATAACGACTAAATTTTGTAACATAGCATATCTATTACAAAATATTGTATCGGCATTCAGTGTGTCTACAATTTCACTAAGTAATGGTTTTGATCATGTTTTCAATAGGTTACTTTCATCGCTGTTTAAAACGTGCTACTAGGTGTTCTGGTGCTGATACAGATACTGTTCTAGGCACAGTTGAGATACGATATGTGTCTTCACCAGCGATGTGGAGTTTCAAGAGATGTTATAACTTTTAGATATGTATATGAGTGTGGACATAAATTATAGACTTATATGAAAAACATATAATATTGGCATTAACAAATGAGTATTAAAAAAAATAGTTTTGTGCGTGATAAGCTCCGTTGTCGACAGTGTGGTAAAGAATAAACTACAAACGCTATACATTGCAGGTTTTATACTAAAGCATGTACATAGAGCCTCATTCATTGTATGTTCAATTATGATGGCTACTATTTGAACACATTTTATAGTAGCGCGTGCATCTATGATGTACGTGAATCAATACAAATGACAATTCTCAGTTAACATTTACTTAACTTTATAATGGTTTAGTTCAACGAATTATAAAGTTTCATAATTGTAAAACTTTACACACCAATTCTGTCGAACTTGACAATGATTTACATTTAGAGGACGTAGGATCGTCGGGGACAGCTGTGCTAAGACAATGGACTGGTTACCTGCATTGAATGATATTATAATCGACATGTTTACTATCACTGTAGAAAAATGTCTACATAACAGCTTTATCAAATAAAGATTTAGACTGTGTAATTATTTGGAACTTGAAAATGAAATGAATAAATGAATGAAAATTAAAATGTGTTTATTGTTTTCTTCGATATGCACTTCATTTGACCTAAAACTAAACTTTTAAAGTTATATTTCTTTCCATTTATAGTAAATTATGAGTCTCTCGTCTATATATTTGAGTAAAAAAAAAATTGTACAAATCTTTCATTTGTAAACTTCTCATAAAAGAACGCATGAGTATGGCGCGCCTGCGACGCGATGGACCAACGACTTAAAGAAAGCAGCTGGCAGCGGATAGATGTGAACTACCCAAGACTGGGATAGTTGGACAGTTGGTGCTACTTGGGGGAGACCTTCGTATAACAGGGGACGCGCCGGTAGACTGATTTGAATATAAGCCGCGAATAAGCAGACGATAAACATGTTATATTTTTGACTTATATTTCAAAATACAAATTAGATAAATGTTTAACATATTATTATAAGCACTAAAGAAATCTTGTTTTTTGTTTAAATTAAATTAACTATAACACCCCTCTCGCGAAATCGCAAATTACTTGTTAATTAATATCTCAAGTAAGTCATTTCCACACCTTGCTATGTCAATTACATACGTAGATTTAAGCAATTGTAAACCATTTACGGAGGTGATGCTAACTACTGTAGCAGCTAACAGCCAAATCCTAATCATATCAAGGAGCAAATATGACACTTATCGGTAAATTAATTCCATTGCATAACGTACATTCATAGAGTAGATTATAAATTTCTCGTACAACTAATATTATCGAATGGTTATTCAATCGATTAGCAAACGCTTTATACGCAATAGTAGAGAAGTTCTCGCCTGACTTGAAAAAAATCTTGGCGTCACTTGGCTCTTAGCTCTTAATTGGCAATTCCTAACTAGCTCCAAAGCTTTTAAGATCAAAGAAGAGGAGGAAAAAACCATTAGTTCGACGTAATGTTTTATACTCTCTGCTAATCCTGAACTAGGTTCCTAAATTCCACTTTTAATGTATATTTACAGGGCCTGTAAAACACGCAATAATTTTTGGAGATATAAAAACACATTTATAGTAATTATGTTAATATTGACAGTCCGAAATACTATGTAGAAAGTTAGCATGTTTGAAATGTGGTAAAAGTAAATTCCAGTTTCAGAATAACAGTCACCAACTTAGGAAATCTTAAGCAAATTACAGAATTGGCATAGGTTTAAATTTTTGCAGATGTAAGACTAGATTCTCTCTAATGGATGTTGTGATGCCTATTGAAAACTTTTATTAAAAGTATTATATGGTCTGTTAAAACACTTTAACACAATGTAATTGCTTTTCGAAGTTCCGTATAGTGCAGTCAATAAAACATGATCAAAGTTCGAAACATACTGAATTTTTCTCCGATGTTTAGATCATACTGAGGTGTATGTTTAATGGTTGACTTTTTTACAGAATTACTACCCTGCGTTATACAATGGCCGTTACTGGCACTAGCGGTAGTGGTCATTTTTGTATCTTCATAGATTTATGATTGTTTATTGAGTTTCAATAACTGTTTACGCATTTCTAAGTTCGTTTCCCAAGACAGTCAAATCAACGAAGCGTGTAAAACCAAGCTATAAAATAACAACCTCACGTCAACTTTGATTATGCAGGCAATGGTACTGGCGTACAGAGTTCATAATAAGCAGATATGATGAGGAAGGATCGAGAGTTATTAAAGGCGATTACAATCTCTGCGTGTAATTAGGACTTTCCGCTCTTAGAATTTTTGACTTGTGAAGAAATCTTTAATATATACGTCACTGTGATTTGCTGTAGATAATCTATAATTTTAATTAAGTAAAAAATGCGATTAGAACCTAACATCTCAAGTAAAGAATGTGCTGATGGCTAATCTGATGGCGGCCACTTTAAATTACGACACACAAGCGTGTTACCGTCCTTTAACTTCCTTCTTGAGTAATCTCAATCTCTCAGCCAGTGAAAAACAAGAAGGGGGAAGCGGAAATTCTGAAAAGTAGCTTTAAATAACATGGTCATCTAAAATGCTCGGACGAGGAACAAGTTTAGGGCAATATAGATATACCCAGTATCTCACTAAACAAGGCGCATACATAAGGACAATGGTTAGTAGACGAGAGTGGGGCACTACGAAGCATTGCACAAAAAGGAGACCGAGAGTATAAATTACTGTGTCATATATTCTATCTCATTCTCTCGCCGACTTTATCATATACATTTATACGTGTTTATTTGTCGTGACGCAAAATGTGTTTCATAGAGTATCTCACAATGATTTTAAAAAATTGCTGAACATTGATTTTCTGGAACGTCAGTGGTCGTAGCAGTCAAATCAAGTCGCCGAAGTAAATTTATAATTTTTGTTTTTTTTTTACTTGCTTTCTAATTCCTTTCATATTAAATATAAACAAGAAAACACAAAAAGGAGCTATTATTTCCTATGATACGCTACAAATTTTGCTTAAATTATTGGTAAAATAGGTTACTTACTTTATTTCGTATCTCTTTCCGTAACCTGAATTCCCAAGAGACATTATACGGGAGTATCTAACTACTAATAAGGTTATGTGTTCAATTTCGGAGGTGTTCTAATGTGTGGGATTATAGCTATCTATACGCGGTAGGGTGTACCTGACAGGTTTACCTGCCTAGTTACATGCGTCAGGTAAACTTGAACTGAGTAGAGGATACACCTGTACATTTGTGCAACATACACGCTCCAGTTTACCTGCAACATTTCAAAAAATATAAGGTGAAAGAATTGTTGTCTTTGATTAAGTTTTTCCTTGATCTGTATAATTAATATCATTCATTCATTCTCAATTAATATAATTCTGTTTGCTTTCTATTCCATCCTGTGGTGGCTCCTCATTTAATAAATCCCACGACCACGTAAATGCGACTACGGGCGTTGAAAAGTGTCCTATGCATTAGGAAATAAAATAAAAATAAGTTGCTGAAACCTATATGCCTTTATATGAACAAAATAATTTATTAGGCTTTTTATTTTATTATCATTATTACTCGTATTTAAAACAGACAACACAAAGTTTTAATAAAAAAGAGAACCGACTGCAAACAGAGAATACTCGGTATTTTAAAAAATTGCACTAAAAAGTAAAAAAATAATTACATATTGTTGTGACTACAATTATTGTTATTTTTTGGTATCGGTGTCAGCCAAGGAAATGCAACTATGTATCTAGCAATAATATTACGACAGTATCTGAATTATAAAAACAATGACACAAATACACGGCTGTACACCCCTCCCAAACATCCGACCCGCTCCCGTTGTTGACCAGCCCACGTCGTCGTACTATATCTGAAGTGAAACTATTATAATGTCAACCGACGTTGGCTAACACCGAATTCAAACAATATTTTTTTTACGTTTTAGTGCATTTTTTGTTTAAGAATATTTTCTGTTTGAAGTCAAATTTAAATAGGACTATGACAAACACTAGCTTTCGAATATAAAAAGAATCATCAAAATCAGTAGATCAAGTAAAAAGTTTTGAGGTAACACATAAAAATACAGTAGGGTGGGGAATCGGTTGGTAAAAAGTACACATAGATTGTTACATACACAAAAAAAATTAGGAATGTTACAACATAATCAAATGTATACCCATTAACATGCCAAATATGCTTAAGAATTAATAAAAACAAACCTGTGACATATCATGGTAACATTTAAACAAGTATAGGGTCTATCCATAATCTGTAGACGAAGCTAGATTAAGAATGAATTTTAATACAAAAATATCAAACAAAATAGGAATGGCAATAGCAATTTAATTATATTTGCCATGTCCATATGGAAAACATAAGGAAAATTAATATTAAACATGCAAATAAATAGATAGGCAAGTGATGGGTATTCAATGAATGTGTTTATAATACGGTGCACGTTTGGATAAAATATTGGTTGTAGGAGAAATCCGTCGGAAACCGGTAATATATTTTAGTAAAGATACCTTTTTGTAAATCAAACATCGATCACAGCAACTTTTTGTGTATATTACATAACTTACACTGAAACACATAAAAAATCGAATGCCGATATTTGATACTATTTTCTTTATGATTATATTAATTGGTAACAAACAGAAAAATCTTTACAGAGCACTTTATGTTGTCATCTAGAATACTCTAGAATACAACATAAAGCGTTGTTTTCAAATGATATATTGAATAAATTCAAGCAACTTTGTCACCAGACGTAACGTTTTTAACTGTATAAAAATTCATAAACTACAAAGTATCAGGCATTTCCATCTTCAGTCTAAATACGTCTGTATTGTTCAAAAGCTTTAACTCATTAATGACAATTCTCACGGCCAAACAAAGTTTACACAAAGTGTTTAAGTGAGTAACGTTTCAAGTTCTGTTCAGTTAAGCTCTTTGTATGTATGAACAGTACATAGTACAGTGTTGACTGTGACAATAGCTCTGTAAATAAAAACGGTACGACGAATCCGCGATTACGTATTGAATAGACACAGATGAGTTTCTTTAGATCACATAATGTTTGCCACCTTAATAAACAATTTTATTGCCGTTACATAAATGTTGTTCACTTTATATACATACATAAATAAATCTGCAATGGTAATTCAATATATCAACAGGCTCTTAACAAAGATAAACGTGAAAGTACAATGTATCCCACGTCCTAAATCTTCATTCCCTACAAGAAAATATCTTGGATATTACCCCTCTGCAGTAACCCTCTCGACTTAAGCAATTTCCGCTGACCGTCCAAACATACCGAACTTTCAACCAGTTGTAGATACAGGTAGGTATAGATGATAAATAGGCGGTTCAATTTCTTTATCTATTTGTGGAACAACGAGTCAGTATATTACAAGGGACCACAAACGACAGGACGACGACTACAATGCACCCGCATACGAGCTCGTTGGATAAAGAAAGATGAATTCCGTTCCAGTATAAATAACATATGTGTATTCCGTAACACTTTTGACGAGAAGGATAGTAACACGATAAGAGTGATGCAATGTGTGTGTGTGTGTGCTGAGTAAATTGTAACAACACACGGCGCAAGTTAATCGTAAAGCGATTGAATTATATTTAGTTAACCCACTTCCTTCGCTCATACGGGATGTTTATGTGTGAACGACGACGCAACGTTTGTATTCAAAACATTGGACTACAAACTAGAGCAAACCTCCGATTTCGGTAGTAGCGACTACTTCCAACAAAAACAACCTTCCATTAGAGAGATTAGAGTAAGGGCCAGGGATGAATAGATTGGCGATACGTAAAAATAGTTTAGTAGATAATAAAATCGAATATAAGGAAAGTTACAGCCAATCCAATCACAATCAAATATGCAATACATAATAAACAAAGTAACAATCAAATGTCTTCATATAAGTAGCGCGGACATGGCATATAAGCAGATGTTTGTGTCAATTGTTCTTCACAAATTCGTAAAATTTTATACCTTCCTTTATTCATAGGCCAATAAACTTTCAGAGCTCATGGCTCAGGGTCGACAGTTAGGCGCAGGGCCATTAGTACAAAGACCTCACTGTTCGAGTCACAGAGGTCGTCAATCAGACTGACGCCCTACAGACAGATTTATAATAAATTGGAATAAATAGATACAGTTAATATAATAGTAATCATTTGGCATAAACCTTTACACTATTAAAGTTATATTAATATATTGTTAGATTCATTTATATGTAATTTTGTTCTTTAATACTCCTTAGTTAGCATCTTGGGTACGTATAATGTTTTTTTGTATTACACATGTTGAGCCCTTCGGTGTTTACGGGAAGCTGGGAGCGCCCTCCTGTCGCCGATGGTCATAACGCGTGGGGCGCAAGCGATCAATACCACAGGGCTTCCCTACTGTTATGCCGCCTGCCGACTGCGTAGCACACTTCTGAACGCCTCTCACGCAATTTTGTACACATCAATTACTCACTTAATTCTTTGAAAAATAATTAGTCATGTTAAGTTAAAACTTAGACACATGTAAGACTTTTCAATGAACAACCATATTGGTGATTAAAGTAAAACTTTCCAAGGCTTTATCGTAATAAAGCCATCCGTAGATGCATAACTAATATGCAAATAAGGAGAACTCGATTAATGATTTCCTGGAGATAGATATCTAATGTTAATAGTATAGATTATTCATTACACTTGACGAGATTTTTGACACGTGTCTGTAGATTTATCGTAATAGTTATATGAAATAGTATAGAAATACATTTACTATGAACATTATTTTGATACATAATCTTATGCGTATGTGATACGTATCTTTCGTATTGTGTTAAGGTTCGGCGCGGGTGTAGATATACGTGACTCAATGAATTCAGCTGTGAATATGAGGCAGTTTTATTTCTCCTGTAAGCGGCAATTTGAGGGTTTATAACGCATCACATAAGAGACTGTCGGGTGACTGCGATGGTGCCTTGGGAGTCGACGCGCACATATTTGTTTTTAACAAAGCGTTTTTTTATGTTTCAACACAAACGCTACTTACCAGGCCTGCTTGTTTAAGGATATGATACAACAAAATTCTAATAATAAATCAAACAATCAATGCTTTTATTGTGTTACTAGCTTTTGTCTGCAGCTCCGCGTATACGTTGGTCATCGTGGTGATTCTTTAAACTAATATAGCTGTTTTATTTGTCATCTCATTGCTATGAAACAAACACAAAATGTTAAGTAAAGTTTACCAAAATATATTCGAGAAAACCGCATCGAAATCGGTTAAGCCTCTTGTGAGATTAGCGTGTACAAACACATAGAAAAACGGACAAAAAAAAATAAAAATTGTTGTTTTAAGTGCTGATACTTTAATAAAGATTCACTTCATTACTTTTTCTTCAACAGGTTTAATGTACACATCGACCTCTTACAACTTTATTATATGTATAGATTGGATTTTTAGGGGGTGATTTATATTAACGAGTCAAACTATGTTAGGTCGTAACTTGTTCTAATTAAGGGGTGCTTAAAGCTTCACCAAGTACTGGTTTATGATATAATACTTTCATGAACTTAGTGTTGCTGCAATTTATGGTCTCATTCTGTTGGAAATTACCGTCTGCATCATGGTAATTCTGGTTAAAAGTAGTTAGAAGCTTGCAATATCACGCGGTTGATTATATTATTTATATACATTTATTTACGTTAAACTCATAAGTATTTAAATAAAATTATTACATATGTATGAGATTTTATCTAAAATTTATGTCATTTATATAATGTCTGCGACGTAGAAGATTAATTCAAGAGAATGTTATTTTTAATGAATTCGAGATTGAAAATATTATCAATTGAGATTTTCGTTATTTTAACTATTTTATGCTTAATAATTATAAATCTATTTACTATTCTCTGTAGTAATAATTTTGTACTGGTGACATCAAAATCAGCTAGTTCAATAATATAAATTATAATTTTTTAAATCTTGCAACAGTTGTGAATCGTAGAGCATGTATGCATTTCAGAAGATTAAAATCTATCAAGAGTTAGTAAAACAGATATTTCTACGAACATCAACAGCTTGAATCAAGGATAATGAGCTACGACGTAGCAACAAGTTTCTTTTAAATACTTTGAATTAAAGTGACTTTTAAAGTTATTTAAATCTGTACCAAAAAACATTCATATCAAATGTACTCGGGAGTTATTCTAGAATGACTACAGATTAACAATGAACTAATTATTTTCTACATGCTTCGTCTCACATATCTCTTTGCAACATAATTATAAAGAACGAATGTACGAAAGAAGCACCCCAAGTTCTGAAAATGATGCTAAGCTGGTGGACAGACCATTGAACGATACATGTCGGATTATAACTGGCTGCCTTAAGCCGGCGTTCTGGCTTGTATTACATGACGCGACGACAGCCAAAAGGTACAAAAGACTTTATGCTTGCGTTGCCTTGAAGCTTCTCGACACTATCTCTGACTATCAGTAAATATCTAGCTTGATCACGAGGTATCTGGTTTAAATAGTACTTTTAAATAAATTTATTTTGTTATTATTTGTTTCGGCAAACGAGCGACGGATAACTTCAAGAGTCAAAAGTGTATTGCTGTCTTTTGAGTCTCTCATCCAAAATTATAGAACGGGCAATTTAAACTATGGTTACCTCAGTCACTCGGTAAAAAAAAATTTCCTCAATATCAGTTTTTTGCAAAGGCTCTTATGATTTACAACTAACTCCTCAAACTATTACAACATTCATGGCAAATATTTAAATGTCTACAGTTTTAATATTAATATAACATGTTGTATACCAATTGAACTAAAACGCGTCTCCATGCACAAGAGACTAGTCATTAGTGGAACCATTCTAAATATAAACTAAAACTCACCCCGTACACATGACCATGATCTTTATTTAGTCCTGATGTTACTTTAGCGCCCACATTTGGTATTGTAATGTAAAACAGTCGTGTGATGAATCTTGATCGACTAGTAAACGTGCGTAGGACGTTATCATAGTAACGGACAATTTATGGATTAGTTGGAACGGACGAAACGAGCAAGCTAAAAAGTTTTAAAGTAACAATACTGTATAAGAAAAATATAAAACAGGCAGTTTAATACATTGAAAGTTAAAGTTATTTGTGTTTTATTTTTTTACATGATTTTTTTGATAAAACAATCTGGTTTCTTTAAGTTTTTTAAATAATCGTTAAAGTCACAAACTTTCAATCGTTCTTTGCGGAACTATCCTTAATATAACCTAGATATGTATCATACAAAAAAGGGGAAGGATGCCTCACTCTTTAAAAAGTTAATACCTAATATATAATAAAAAAACAAACAATTATGTTCACCACATCCTACTGAGCACGAAAAATACTATAAAATATGCACAATAACGTTGAACTACATAGAGAGTCCATATAACATGGTTTCCATCGCCGTTGATTTTGAGATTTTTAAACAACTTCGAGTTCAGAAGTTAAAAAGAGAAAGTTCCTTCTATATTTTAATAAAACGTGATGTTAATGTATTATTTATTTAGACAGAGACAGGTATATTTAAACATTTTTAATCCGTCCTAGATATGCTTTTCGCCTGCTTTCTGTAAGTATTCACCTGTCACTATTGCATCAATGAAGGTATTCTCAATTCTAAATATTTGCATCACACAACACATTATACACTTGTTTAATTAACTTAACTATACCTTCATTGGCTATATTATAAATTTATTATTTCCGACCCCACCCAAAAGAGTCGCTGGCCGGTTCGCATCCGCTTCGAAAACACCTGCGTCAACTGTCAATAATTTATTAAAAGTATAGTTTAAAAAACTTAACGCGACACGATTTAAAAGTAAACTTAATGAAAAATGTAAAAGTGGAAAACTATTATTGATTAAAAAAGTGTAAAGTGTTACTTACTAAATTTTATACAAATCAATATGGCGTATACACATTTGTCAAATGTTTACAAACAGAAAAATGTAAAGTTTAAGTATAATATATACTAAGTAGGAAATATCGATTTTCTTTCACAAAACAGAGCTTATTTATCAAAACTTTAACAAATCGTTTTACCTATTGTGTACAATTGCGTTATTTTCACCCTAATAGGTTGTAGCACTGTTGTACTTGCGTCTGTAGGGTACACAATTTTTATTTCTGTCTACCCTTTAGACCCCTTGAAATGCCGAACCTGTACCAAATATTCTCCAATCCTTTCAATTGAGCTGTACGTAAATACAATTTATAACAGAAGTGCTCTTGTTAGAATAAAACAACAATTTTCTATTAATTGATACTTGTGTTAAGTTTTAAACTGAAAATATTCCACTGTTGAGCCCCTGAGTGCCTTCAAGAGCATTTTTATATTTGTTTTGGTTGACTTGCGAAAGAAGGTATGTAAAAAGATTATAAAGCGTATACATGCTGTAGTACAAGTTTACGGCTTTCACTCGGTGTGGGTATTGCAATAAAATAAAACCGTGATAGTAAAAAATCAAGCACCTAGAGACAACATTTACTATTCACATAATATTGGGATTTGAATACTACAATTTTTACGTCACGTTACTAAGCAAACATTTGTAGCTTTTTTGACCTAAATAAAGTTCAATGTATGTTCGTTCAATGACACTGAAGGTCGGTTATCGTAAGCGGAGACGTATATCATTAGATACTAAAACTTAACTCAACAAATGATAGATATGATTTCGCTATTGTTTTTTTTCAGTTTGCGAAACTAGCCAATTCGCCTTAAACTGAAACGGTCTTACCTTAATTAATTACGCTTTACTAAGATATTTTGCAAGTAAAAAAACGCAATTTTATTCTTTATCACAGCAACAGTTTGCTATCGTAAAAAAATACTGTAACGAAAACCATAGTGATTTCATTTCGGTTCTTTTATCAAATCAGAAATATCCGACGGCAATTCGTGATAAGAAATAAAGGTGTAAGAAATACAACCGGTGGAGGGTCGAGGGACAACAAAACAAACCTCTTACGATCAAACAGAATTTACACGAATAAATATTGTGAATGGAAGTAAAATGGGCGACGAAAATATTGTTCTTACACTGAATAAAAAAAAATATCAGTTTATTTCGAGTGTTAAAGAGGTTTATGAAAACAAATACCACTTATTAATTGAGAAACTGCTTGATAAAGTAATGCAACCTCCCACGTATCGAAATGCAGGCAAAAATTGAAAATTGATAGAAATCGTGACGATATGCACTGATGAATTATTGCAAATTACAGGCTGCCGTGTTATGGCAAGACGCGAGTGGCACGATTATCACATATAGGAATCAAGTCAACACATTGAATAGTCATGAATAAATCAATGTCTGTAAACTAGTGTAAATATGATTCAGAACAAAAATACTTTTCGAAAAATAAGTTAAGCCGACTTCAAAACAATACATTTCTATACGATAGCAGCTATCACAGTTGATTTGCTGTCATTTTTTTAAAGAGTTTTGTTTTCTATCTCAAAAGTTCATTATCCGATCTGAAATTTAAATGGGATCATTTTGAAATAGACCTCTTTCGAACAAAAAATAATTTAGTAAAACCGTTTATTTACAACGGTGTTGAGCCCGAGCACATCTAATAAAAAATATATATAAACGTGCGAAATGAGAATCTCCTCCGTTTTCAAGTCGGTTAAAAATACGTTGGGGTTGTCCGTTTCTACTCATCGTCTCTAGAGAGACAGAGAAGACACTATAGTCCGGCCAATCTTAGAGGCAATGTTTTGAATTTCTACTTTTCAACACAAAATATCTTTGTATAGGCGTAACTCACACAAGCTCAATAACCTTTTAAGCAAAACTATGGAATTATAAAGCTATTTTTACTTTATCACAAGATGTACATTTTTTTTTAACTTAATGTAAATGTAAGTCTTTAAAATAAAGCAAAAAGCAAATATATTATATACACAAAATACACATTATGGCAGCCTAGTGAGTTACTTTTTCACACGACGCTGAAAGGATCCGAGATTATAGTGGGAACGAAGCACGTTCACTGGTAGTGAGTTCCATGTTTTGACTGATTGGCACAGCAAGGAAGAGCCGAACCGTTCAGTTGGAGAGCGTATGTTTACGATTCTAAAACGGTGACTTCCAAGGCCAGCACGTATTGTCCTGTAGAAGAAAGGAGAAAGTGCGACGAGTTGAAAGGACACCACAGAACACCCTTCATGATAAAAGCGATAGAGATTGCCATAGAGCCGTCATCTCTTTGCAATTGCAGAGGCTCAAGGCAATGGCACTTATTAATAAGTAGCAGTTTTTAATCCAAACGCTTTTGAGAATTTCATAGTACATAAATTTCAACTGATATCTAACTGCACGATGAAAATGTTTTTTATAGGTTTTTATCAAGAGAGCATTCCCTTTGTTTATTTTCACAGTTTCTAATGTCTATTTACTCTAGTATGTTGTACATGTCTAGTGTATTAATCTATAAAAGTGAAATCGATATGTAACTACAATTCTCCCTATTCTTCAATTTGTCAGACCTGTCAAACGGTACCTTTTAGATTAGATAGGTTATAAAATATCGTTGACAATTATAGAAAAACCATAAACTGTTTTTAAACTGCACAAAAAGTTTATATTTCAAGAATTTTTAAATATCATTTAACGTTTGAAATATTGACGAACTTATTAGCATTATTATAATTTTAACCTACTTTTTATTATTATTATATGATTATAATTCTATTTTTATAATAAAAAAATGCTTTAATAATTAAATAATCATAATTAACTAGACGAAACTGTTTTAGGACCGACGAACCGTAACGCTTATCAAAAAATCTTATTGTTTTTATTATTACGTTATAAAATCAGGTACAACATTACTATTCTAAGATTAATACCAGACATTATCAAAAGATTCTATATCCATGCTCATATTAAGAATACGATTTTAATATTTAATTTACAGTTGTCTGCACACAGACAGCGTACAATCTGTGGGCGCCGCATGGCTAACACTAAATTAAGCTGGAATACACGCATACATAATAAGCACAAGTCCATTGCCTAGAGAAACGAATAAAAGTCATGCTCCTTAGCTAGTATTAAGTGTATTTAACTCTACAAAACTATGGTAGTTCGTTTACTAAGAACCAAAGAAAGTCTTATAAACTTAGAGGTGTACACTTTCTAGTTCAAAGGGTATCGGTGTCTTAATGCAAAGTTGATACAAAATAAAAAAAGTAAATATTAGTAGTTAGTTAACTTACATTAAGGTATCGAATCTTTGATGAATATGTGAATAAGATGATCAAACAATAAATATATACAAATTGTTATTTTGAACTTACAATGGTAAACCTTTCCACACACTTTCTACAACTTTCATAAACTTACAACTGGCAATTTCTAGTTAACAATAGCTTACAATGTGTAACTAGGAACAGAAACTTTAAATCATAAACGTTTTTGGTGTATATTTGGGTATATTTTAACACAATTTATCAAAACTTGTTAAGACTTCTAGGAATTTTATCATGGTCTTTTGTGGACAACTATCAAGTGAGATGCTGAATGTATAAGCATTCTGGTAATGTATATTTTATGATTCAAGATTACAGACTTAAGTACATAATATCTGCATGAAACAAAATGATTGTATGTCTACATATAATTAATCCTTCAATCTATTAAAACAATCAAAAATTTATATCAATTCATGTCTTGACGCACTTTACCTGCGCAAAATTTACCAATAAGATACATGCGATAAGTGATGCTAATTCTTTATGTAAATAATTGCTGGTGTCGAAGGTCGATTTCAAGAGCTTTCCCTTACGTTTCTTCACATTTCTCAAGAGACTGTGATAACAAAGCCACTTAAGGTATAAGGGTTAATTTATTTTTGTATATATTTTTATAGTAGCTGAGATTACTACGTGACTATAAAGTTTTACATCGAGCTTGTGAAACAGTCAGGAGATGTAAGAGTGTGATCGTCTGCACGTGTTTCTAATGTTTGATTATAGACATGGTGTGTTGGGTACATGTGTATGTTTTATATACTTTGCGACATAAAGCGCAGCTGCAGATTGACCGCACGCCAGCCAGTCTGATATGTGGTCACGTACTGTACTTATTTACCTATATATACTTCAGGGCTACCGCTTTCCTGAGTAAGAACTATTCTATAGATAACGTTTGTATTATAAGCATATTTTTTTTAACAGCAATTTTTCTAGGTCAAAGAACTTTTTGTTCCAGATGATCCTTGTTGAATTTCTGGCTGGTTAGACGTGTCGGGATAGAGACTTCCGGGAGAAAAACTTGATACAAATCGTATACCGGCAGTAACAGCACAGCAAACAGAACTTTGTCGTGATGTTATACTGCGCAGTTTACTCCCTAAGTCGGTTTCTACGACACCCACGGAATGAATAGGGGTAGTGACACTCCATATTCTGAATCTCGTATCCGGAGAGATTATTTGAAAAACTTATTTCTCTCATTATATTCTGAACGCGTGTTGCCTGAACTTTGTATAGAAGCAAAATTGACCAATGGTAATAATTTTAAGTTTTGTCGCTAGTTTTTTTCTTGCTTTTCCTACTAAAGTAATTTTTTTTCCAATAAATGTGTGCTTGTATACTCATAAGAGTAAACATTCATCAGAGTCAGTTAAAGAAGGGTAGGGATGGTTTAGCAAAACTGTAGAGTTTAGGAAATGATTTTGACAACAAACGTCATTTAGATTTTGCAAATTTTTAGTGACCAACAGTGTCATAGGACGTTATCATTTAAAAGACAAATTAGATAACCTCTGATAATCTTAAAAGATTTTTCAGATTCTGGTAATACTAAAAATTTAATTCGAAATCCATTTATTGTCAATAGTAAGAATTTATGTTGGTTTAAGCGTTGGGTATTAAATACTTCTAGAAATCTCTGCAGATAAGTCTTTAAGGTGATTTTATAAATAAATGCTTAATTGCTTTCAGTGTAGCAAGACAACAACACGTACGTCTAGAATTAACTCAGTTTACGTCACAAACAACTCATTCATGACATTAAATACTTAATGAATAACAATAACCTGTTGTTGCTAATAGCAGTATTTTTGAAAATATTTAAATATTATACTTGATTATAATTTCATTCTATTCTTATAAACATATATTATCATTATATCTGTGGGCAAATTTTGTCTGGTAATTTGATAGTGGTACGTGACGTCATAAGTTTAAGTTAAACGAATAAACACACTTTATTTCATTATTTCATCATTTGCTTAATTGATGCTTAAATGGAATCGCTCAAAATAACTTTCATATATGTTTAATATACATCGAATATGTCAAGATAAGATATTTGTGGCATAACAACTTATGCATTAGACATAATCGATTACCGTGATAACACACTATGGGTTCATTCACGGCAATTATTATTCTTAACATGTTCCCAGATTTTTGTACACTCATTTTATTAGTCATTAATATGTAGCTTGATAATATATAATGTTTTCCAAGTGCCAGGCCAATAAGGTAATGTTCATTAAACTTATTTTATGGTTACAATTATTCGTGGAATCGTTATTACTCGTGGACAGCACTCTGTTATTTTCACAGCATTTAATTAATATTTCTGAAAAAAGTTTCCGTATTCACGGTTTATTAAATTTTAAAACTATTAATTAGTTTTAAAAGAACAATTGACGAACAAAGATCATGTATTAAGTTACTGAAACAGCCCTGCGGTGTTCGTTCCCAGAGAATGGACACAGCCGGTCAGCGCTACGTATCATATGCTCAATTACACCGCTCTGCGACGGCATGCCGGTTCCCAGCACAACCTTCCGTTAGCATACCTTTTCGATACTAAGTTATATTTAGAATAGAATTATCCAACCATGCAAAATGCTACAAATACCTGAATACCTATACATAGTATAAAAGTTGCATTTTCTCTTGCATTTTCACAATCATTTAGGTTATGTTTCAAGGAAGGAAGGTTATGTTCCTATACATATCATAAACCGATGTTGTATAAGTAAAATACAAAATGTCAATGTTTCGCAAAAACAGAATTTTAAAAGGTGTTATTACTAATACTGATGAAATTTTACTTTACAATATATATTAAAATGACGTACTTTAAAGGTATTTCATAAAAATATCTACAAAAAAGTTCGTGATAGTATATATATATATATGCATATACATGTATACGTGTATATACTACAGATGATCCACAGTAACCATTTACGTTTTAAAGTTTATCTTATTTGTGGGTCATATTTTCAAAGTAATTTTGACCAATTACCGTCTACATCCGTTGAAATGCGTTAGATATGTTGTGCACTTAATGGGGATCAAAATTATCTTTTAATTAAGGGAGGTATCAAAGAACTAAAATATAAGGGCAGAGCGGCTAACACCGCCAATTGCATCCGTGTGAAGTCGGGGTGCTTCGCTAGTAAAGTATAAATTGTTTCAAGTCTAAGTAAACTCATTTCCATATATTATTTGGGCATGTTTTCACGAACGATAAATAAATCAATGTCAACGCTCTTCCATTCATAAATTCTACTGAACGTCAACAATTCTGGCGATTGTAATTTAGTAGTCGTTTGGCTATATAAATTAATTTTATTGTTTCGATTCTTCTTTCAGACATTTAAAACCTGGTGACTGTAACAAAATGTTAATGTGATACATCTGAATAACGTTTCCATGTCAAACGAGCATCTGGAGTCACTGCAACAATTAATATTATCGTTTATATCTCTGCACATTGTTGAGATGAGTCTACAAGGAATATTTGAAGCACAGTCTGTGATAGTCCCGTAATTTTTCAGTTAGCACTGCTTTAAAATTTATTTATTTATTTATTTATTTGTACATACATCATGCACTTTATGTACATAGGCGGACTTAATACCCAAGGCATTCTCTACCAGTCAACCTTTGGGTGATGCAGAGAAAATAGGAAATAGGTGCGTTTCAAGTAATGTTGATTTGGAATAAATGAACTACACATGTACAAACTGATCATATACTAAAACTTGTACAAATTATATATAAATACATATATATACTTAAGTATCAACTTAAGTTTTTAACTTTATATCCATAAATCTAGAAATAAAATGACCATAGAAAAATCTTATTCAAGGAAAAAATAAAGATCAGATAATATTATGTTTATAAAAATAATGTATTCTAACGTTGTCTGAAAATTAAAGTTACAGACTAAGGGCAAATAAACGTGGGAGAAACAGTGTTTGTGAAAGGGTGGCGGACACCATTTCAGTTACCACTGTCAAAGGTTTCGTCGCTTGCTCGAGGCGCGTCGTTTGTTCGTAATTGTGACATTTATTAATTTCACGCACTCCCACATCGTTTCAACATACAAAGCAAATTTAATTAATGTGAATGTTTCCATACAACGAGTGAGAGTAGATCGGTGAGAAAGCGTGCACCAGATTTACACATATTCGATAGTGTGCAGTAGAAACTGTCTGAGAACATGAACGATAGTAATTGGAATTGCAGGTTTCGATATGTATGTATAACAACGGCTCATTTTATATTCTGGAATTAAAGTTATCAATAATCCAATAATTAGAACTTTCACATATTAAATTGAAATTTACCCATAATAAAAAGATAATGATTAACTTACGATTGTACATATAAAAAACTAAATTATTTCGGATCTTTCTTGATACCTCCAATGAACTTCGAACGCCTTTTGCCCCATGGTTAAAAAAACAATCACTCGAACAGAACTTGAGGTAAGTAATAATCAGTAGAACTGTTTGAGAGGATACTCTCTGCCCGCATCGTCCGGCACCTCCGCGAGGTGGGCCCCGATCTGTCGGACGCCCAATTTGGTTTTCGGGCGGGGCGTTCGACGGTCGATGCCGTGCTGCGCCTGAGGGCCGTGACCGAAGAGGCGGTGAGCTGTGGCGGCGTGCTGTTGGCGGTGTCGTTGGACATCGCCAACGCATTTAATAGTCTGCCATTTAGCTGCATCAGGGAAGCACTCCACTACCACGGGGTGCCAAAGTACCTGAGGCGGCTTGTGGCAGACTATCTTGAGGAGCGTACCGTCATGTACGAGGATCGAGACGGTGTTCTAAGGCGGCGGCTCATGTCGTGCGGTGTTCCACAGGGGTCTGTCCTCGGACCACTCCTGTGGAACATGGGATACGACTGGGCCCTTCGAGGTCGTCTTCCCCCCGGGCTGGGCGTACTTTGTTACGCAGATGACACATTGATCACGGCCCGGGGGATGAACTTTCAAGAGGCGGCGCGCCTGGCCACCACGGGTGTCTCTCTGGTGGTCGAGCGAATTGGGGCGCTGGGTTTGCGGGTGGCCCTGGACAAGACGGAGGCCCTTTTGTTCCATGGGCCCCGTCGTGGTTCACCCTCCGGCGCCTCCATCGTGGTCAATTCGGTCCTCGTACCGGTTCAGGCCCAGATGAAGTATCTGGGCCTGATCCTCGACGGCAGGTGGCTCTTCGACGAGCACTTCCGACAGCTTTCTCCAAAGCTGGTCGGCGCTGCTTCTGCCCTTGGGCGACTTTTGCCCAATCTGGGTGGAGCTAGCGTCGCGACAAGACGGCTATACACGGGGGTTGTCCGGTCAATGGCGCTGTATGGTGCACCGGTGTGGGCGGCGGCTCTGACCGCCCAGAATAGGGCTCGCCTCTGGCGCCCTCAGAGGATATTGGCGGTTAGAGCCATACGCGGTTACCGCACCGTATCGACGGAGGCGGCGTGCGCCTTGGCCGGAACTCCTCCGTGGGATTTGGAGGCGGAAGTGCTCGCCGAAGTTTATCGGCGGACGGCTGACTTCCGGGCGGGTAGCGGCATACGGCCCCCGCCCGAAGAGATACGCGAGTGGTGAGAGGCCGCTCGTCGAGCCACGATGGCTCGTTGGTCGTTCCGGCTGGAGGCTCCACGTGCTGGTTTTGCCGCCGTGGAGGCTCTCCAGCCGGTCATCGCCGAGTGGGCGGGGCGGCAGCACGGGACCCTTTCCTTCCGACTAACGCAGGTCCTTTCCGGGCACGGTTGCTTCGGGAAGTACCTGCACTCGGTCGCCAGGAGGGAATTGAGTCCCGCCTGTCACCACTGCGACTGCAGTGAGGACTCGGCTCAGCACACGCTGGCGGTTTGTTCCGCCTGGGCGGCGCAGCGTGGGGTCCTCACTGCAGTTATTGGAGGAGATCTCTCGCTACCGGCCGTCATACGCTCCATGGCCGGTAGCGACAGTTGTTTTACCGCGGTCGCAACCTTCTGCGAAGACGTAATTTCGCGGAAGGAGGCGGCGGAGAAGGCCCGGGAGGACGATATCCACTCGGACCCAATTCGCCGTCGGCGAGCTGGGCGGCGGAGGCGCGCATACCAGCGCCTCATGCCGCCTTGAGTGTGGCCGCGGGTGGACGGGATGGGTTTTCCCCTCCATCCGCTGTAATGGCCAGCCGCGAGGAGGCGACGTCTGCGTGTGCCGTACGTCGCCTAAAATAGAGAGTTTATCAGCAGATGGTGCCCGAGGTACCGGGCGGGCGCTAGGAGGGATCTGGATGTCGTAATAGCAGCGGTTCCCGGATCCCTCCTATCTCAAGCGCAGAGTGGCACACCGTGTGGTTTTAGTCGGTCCGATTCCGACACACCACCCTGCCGTAAACCCCGGTGGGGTGACGGCTCGAGGGGGTTTCCACACGTTAAAAAAAAAAAAAAAAAAAAAAAGTAATAATCAGTAGGTACCGTAACTTTTATACATAAAACCCTTGTTATTCTATTGTCTGACGGTGTCTAACCCCCGTGGTAGACGGAGCGTTACAGTAAATACATTACTAGGTCCTTGAACTCATGTCTCAATTGCATATTATATTTTAAGCTCACCGCGTACCATTAACGCTTGATAATATAAAAAGTATCACTGCTTTTATTCGTATATTAATAAATAAGCAAAATGTTTATACATACATTGGATATCATAGTGAATAATGGTATCTATGCATAGATTTCCTTTTTTTTCAGAAATGGGACATGGTACGTTATCTGACAGTTTATCCGAATTAAATAATCGTAAGTTAAATTTTATCGTCACATGTGGTGTAAAAATATTTTTAATAATAATATATAACATATCATATAATAGTCCCAGTGTGGACATGGGCCTCTCTTCAATAAGGAGATTTTGACCACACTTGCCAAACAGGTTGGCATAGGGTTTGTGTCCAATTTTGGGTGGAGCTAGCGTCACGACGAGACGGCTATACACGGGGGTTGTCCGGTCAATGGCGCTGTATGGTGCACCGGTGTGGGCGGCGGCTCTGACCGCCCAGAATAGGGCTCGCCTCTGGCGCCCTCAGAGGATATTGGCGGTTAGAGCCATACGCGGTTACCGCACCGTATCGACGGAGGCGGCGTGCGCCTTGGCCGGAACTCCCCCGTGGGATTTGGAGGCGGAAGTGCTCGCCGAAGTTTATCGGCGGACGGCTGACTTCCGGGCGCGTAGTGGCATACGGCCCCCGCCCGAAGAGATACGCGAGTGGCGAGAGGCCGCTCGTCGAGCCACAATGGCTCGTTGGTCGTCCCGGCTGGAGGCTCCACGTGCTGGTTTTGCCGCCGTGGAGGCTTTCCAGCCGGTCATCGCCGAGTGGGCAGGGCGGCAGCACGGGACCCTTTCCTTCCGACTGACGCAGGTCCTTTCCGGGCACGGTTGCTTCGGGAAGTATCTGCACTCGGTCGCCAGGAGGGAATTGAGTCCCGCCTGTCGCCACTGCGACTGCAGTGAGGACTCGGCTCAGCACACGCTAGCGGTTTGTTCCGCTTGGGCGGCGCAGCGTGGGGTCCTCACTGCAGTTATTGGAGGAGATCTCTCGCTACCGGCCGTCATACGCTCCATGGCCGGTAGCGACAGTTGTTTTACCGCGGTCGCAACCTTCTGCGAAGACGTAATTTCGCGGAAGGAGGCGGCGGAGAAGGCCCGGGAGGACGATATCCACTCGGACCCAATTCGCCGTCGGCGAGCCGGGCGGCGGAGGCGCGCATACCAGCGCCTCATGCCGCCTTGAGTGTGGCCGCGGATGGACGGGACGGGTTTTCCCCTTCATCCGCTATAGTGGCCAGCCGCGAGGAGGTGACGTGTGCGTGTGCCGGACGTCGCCTAAATGGAGAGTTTATCTGCAGATGGCGCCCGCGGAAGCGGGCAGGCGCTAGGAGGGATTAGGATGTCGTAATAACAGCTGTTCCCGGATCCCTCCTCTCTCAGGCGCAGAGTGGCACACCGTGTGGTTTTAGTCGGTCCGATTCCGACACACCGCCCCGCCGTAAACCCCGGTGGGGTGACGGCCCGTGGGGGTTTCCACACGTTAAAAAAAAAAAAAAAAGGGTTTGTGTCCAATTTACCTTCTATTTGCAGTGCAGTTGTATTGAATTGTTAACTCCCTTAGTCGGCTTTTACGACACACACGGGATGAATAGGACACTTGTATTCTTAATCCGTCACCACACGGAGATTTTTACATATAATGTACACAAAATGCAGTTTTATTTTTGTGCTGTATTTTTACGTACCTAATTGCTGCAGTTAGTAACAATATGTCTATTTTTGTAAATTTGTTTTGACTTTTTATTTTCAGTTTCATTCAAAACACTGGAATAATTATAAGTAGATTGAAAATTACTAGACAAATGTTTGATTTGATTAAATTATTATAATTGAAAAATGATTATTTTGGATAATGGGAGGTCACAGAAATATCATTGAATACAACCGAATTATGTATCATTTATACGTGTTGCATATTTATTATATCTTTTGTTTAAAAATAAGATAATGTATCATATAATTTCAAAAAACTTTATCGATATAAATAAATATCCATAACGATGCAATTATCTGTTTGCATGTTTTCAGAATGGCTGCTTCGCAATGGTGCACACCTCTGTAAATGTTTTACATATTTTTATGAAATTTTATCTTATGCTCTTGTTTCAAAAGGATACATGTGATAAGTGTTTGAGGTTGATAAATATTTGTTTTTTGATACTTTTGTTTAACTTCACTTGTTTCACAACTATGAACACAAATGAAATGAAATATGGATCAACTTTTTGCAAGTATTTTTGACTATGTATTATTACTTATTATTTGAATTGTTTACTTAACGGTACATATTTACATACTACATAGTTTAGTACCCCGAATACTAGACTGACGGAATATGCCTAACAAACCATTACTCTCATATTTTCAGATATACAGAGATACTCAGATAATTAAACAGAATACAGAATTTGAACAAAGAAATATTAATTCTCAAATCTCTTTCAAAACAATGTGTTCCTTCATTCTAGATTTTTACTATTTAAAAATATTGTCCAGTAAAAACTTTTGTATAAACCAAGGGTTTATATCAATTTTAACAGTTTATAAACTGTTGCAGTGCAACGCAGCAAAATTTATAGTTAAACTCAATTTTCAGCTGAATAAGCTTTAGTTGTCGATACTAATTGAATTGCTATATGAAGTTTGTGATAAATCACGAACTGTGTCCCTTTGTACAGCAATTGTTTTAATCAAAACAATTGTGGCTTGTATTGTCAAATTGAAAATAAATAATAGAATCTAAACAGTTGACGTTCTATTTCATACTAATAAATTCGAAAATGTCGAGTATTTTTTTTATTACATGGAGAAATGGACTATTTACAGTTTAATATCGATTTTTGCAACAATTTACAAATACTAATATCACTAAGCTAACAGTTTAATGTATCTAGAAACTATTTTTATAAGAATGGACTTTCGATTTTATGGACTACGAGTTCATCTTATTTAAACGACCAGGTTTCAATTAAGAAAAAGGAAAATAAATAAAAATAATTTTCATTTATGAATGAAGTCACCAGCTGGTTTCATATATTTATAGTGACGTAACAAAAGGTAAAATCTACTTCGCTGACACAATGAGGTTGTATTACGACAGCACAGCTTATAAACAAATATCTAACAATGCCCTATCAAAGCGAGCGTCGCGTTTGTTCTGCATAGCTTACATCATGCAAAAAAAAATGTTAAAACAAAATTTTAACAAAGCCTCATCAAAAAACATAACTAAACTCATTTTATCATTCTATTTTCAATACAGAGTTATAATACTTGAAAGCATACATTTCATCGGTATTTTAACTTAAAAATATCTTTTAATATTCTTGGGTAAGTTGTGAAACCGAATAACTTGGAATTTATATATTTATTGTTCTGTACCATATGTGTGTGATCCTAAAAATTCCACGCGAAACTCAATAATAAAGGAGTGTATATGCCCTGGGCCCTTTCGTTTTTGTCCAAACGAGCCCCATCGGGCTTTCGGAGTCGGTAATAGCGGTCGGTACTCAAACTGGACCGATCGTTACTGAATAAATTGAATGAGCTTCAAACATAAAGAACAAATTCCGCATTCTTCGATGGATATAATAATAATATTGCTTAAGATTTTATGTTAAAAGGTATTTTGTGTTTTGTTCACTCCTTTACATAATAGATGGACGTTATACAAAAATATTCGTGTCTGAAATATTAACTATCAATTTCAGAACAGTCCCCTTAGCCAAGATGCAAGTGTATTATATCGATTCTCTTTTTACAATCGATAACGCCTCTATTCTCTTGTATTATTGACTATCATTTTGTTTTGACCACTTGACGCACGCACTCCTTCTCATGCACTTTTTAGTTTTCTAATAACGTTTACGTTTGTAGAATGTCAACTTGACTAGACGGGCAAGATTGTTAAAGATTCCTTTTAAGTTTTTTTTTATCACTGCATTTACTTAATCCAACAAAAATGTACTAAGTACTAAAAATCGAGTTTTATTTCTGATTAGTAGAATTATTTGGGCACTTTATAATTTTTTTCCCACTTACTAACAACTAAACTTTGTTTAGCTTGGAAGGAGTACTAAACGTTATCTATCGGATATTCTGGAGATCTACTTGATTACAGTACATTTTGAGAATTGCTGCGGAAACACAGGACATTAATCTTGGCAACTTTTCTTTTAGCTAACAAAGTCTACACTTAGATGTAATGATGTCTTTACAGGTAATCACCGGTATGATCGTAAAGAAAGCAAACTGGCGTATATACCTGTTTGCCGCAATCACGTTATTATCCAGCTAGGTGAAGTGAAGTAGACGTGAGAATCTTTCTGCTACGCGTTTCGCGGGCAACCGCTCACTACTTTGACGACCTAATGGTCGTCGTTGCATAATAACTGCAATTAAATTGAAACAGATCCCTGCGGGGTGCCGACCATTGTCAATCTCGACAGCGTTTCATTACACACCCAAGGACACGCTTAATATTGCTGTTATTATTTACTGAGCCCTATTTTACTCACACATTCTGCCTTTCCTATACAAAGCACTCTCACATGCTTTCGAATTATAACAATGAAAAATTTTGATTATTAAGAAATTCCACCGTCGAGAATTCTCATTGAATACGTAATATGAAGGTAGAAACAATTGTTTTCATACCATTGATATTTCCAGCGATTGTTTGGACTGGTTCTCAAAAGTATGAAAATAGGGTTGCAACAAAACTTAATAAAGTTGATTTTTTTAAAGTATATGGGGTAAGTTAGCTAACAGTAAGCGATCACTGCTACAAAAGGATATTTGTAACTCAAGAATCTCAAGAGCCTTGACGCTCTTTGAGTCCCTTCAGAATCAGGAAAAGGTGGGGGACTTGGACTTCGAAAAATAACGAACAGTGTATCACCGGTTTTCTGTGTATCGTAGTGGCCGTGGTATTGGTTCATATGTGCCGAAGTATAGCTGTGTAGTTTGGTAATTAACACATTATAGCGCAATGTGTACTTTTACATTTTACAGTCAAAGTCAAAGTCAAAGTCAAATTCATTTATTCATTTAGGTCACAAAAGACACTTATGAACGTCATAAAAAAAAAAAACAATAAAAGATGAAAGATGAACAATCTGTCGATTAAAATTATAGCTAGCTGGGTTCGCAGATTGTTCATGGTAGAGTGGTGAGAAAAGAACCCAGGAACGAAACTCACCACCACTCTTTTAACTCAAAATCTTTTAATATTAAAATAGCAGTTATATTCACAATCATAGGTCTTAAAAAAAGAGCAATTCATTTCCAAACATCTAAATCTGTGACATAGTCTGAAACTGAGTAATAAGCCTTTTTGGACAACCTCAGCTTAACAAATTTCTTAAATTTACTAATAGATAATAATACTATGTTGTTTGGTAATTTGTTATAAAATTGTATACATTGACCCACAAACGAATTCGATATTTTATGGAGCCTAGTAGTGTGCAAGGCAAGTTTATTTTTATTTCTTAAATTAAATTGATGGAGATCACTATTTTTCTTAAATTTACACAGATTTTTATGAACATATAAAAGATTCTCGTAAATGTATTGTGAGTGTAGTGTGAGAATGTTAATTTCTTTGAATCTGTTTCTTAGTGACTCACAAGGGCCCATCTTATAGATAGCCCTAATAGCTCGTTTCTGGAGCACAAAGATTGAATCGATATCAGAGGCACTGCCCCAAAGCAATAAACCATAGGACATAATGCTGTGAAAGTAACTGAAATAAACTAATCGCGCAGTATCAACATCCGTCAATTGACGAATCTTTCTCACAGCATAAGCTGCAGAACTAAGTCTACCAGATAACGTTTCTATATGTGGGCCCCATTGTAACCGTGAATCTAAAGTTATACCTAGGAAGACAGCCTTGTCTGTCAATTCCAGTTCCTCCCCGTTCATCAAAACACTAGTTTTTACTTGTTTAACATTCCTAGTATAAAATTTAACACATTTGGTTTTACTCCTGTTTAATAACAAGTTATTAGCGCAAAACCAAAGTACCATTTTAGAGAGAGCATTGTTTACATCGTCAATTACCGATTGCTGTCTGTTAACTTTAAATACTAAGGATGTGTCATCTGCAAACAACACTATCTCATGGTTATCCCTCACAAGATGAGGCAAGTCGTTGATGTACACAAGGAACAGAAATGGACCCAGAATAGACCCCTGGGGCACCCCCACCGCCACAGCTGATCCCTGGGATAATTTACCATTAACATCTACTCTTTGAATCCTATCACTCAAATAAGAAGTAAGAAGATCCAAAGCACTGCCTCTTATTCCATAGTGGTGTAATTTCCTGACAAGTGTTTCATGCTGCACACAATCAAATGCTTTAGATAAGTCACAAAACACCCCGTAGGCGTCACGTGACTCCTCCCAAGCCTCAAATATATACTCTAATAATTTAACCCCAGCATCACATGTTGACCGACCATGAGTGAAACCAAATTGTTTAGTATGCAGCAATTGATTTTCATTAAAATAATTAAGCAACTGAGTAAGTATCAGCTTTTCAAAAACTTTACTAAATGTTGGTAGGACCGAAATTGGTCTAAAATTTGTGGGGTCTAATGGACTACCTGATTTAAACAAAGGAGTTATCTTGCTATACTTCATCAGGTCAGGAAACACACCATAATCTATACATCTATTAAATATAATAACTAAGTCAGGTACAATAATGTCAATTATTGAGTGAACGACACTTACAGAAATTCCCCAAAGATCAGCTGTCTTTTTTATATTAATAGATTTGAAGGCAGCTGAAACAATAAGTTGATTTATATACTGAAAAGTAAAATTATTAAAAAATTCTGGTACATTTTCTCTGATCAATGATTCTGCAGTGGAGGTGGAAGAGCCTAAATTACCTGTAAGTGCGACTGGGAAAGTGGAAAAAAATTTTTCAAATGTGTTGGCCACTTCCATGTCATTCTTGGTAATGTGACCATCAAAATTTAATTTAAAATCAGACTCCTTTGTTCCACTTCTCCCAGTCTCAGCATTAATAACTTTCCAAGTTGCTTTAATTTTATTACTACTGTTTCTGATTTTAGACTTAATAAACAAAGATTTGGCTAATTTACAGACACTTTTAAAAATCTTTGAATAGCATTTTACATATTGCTTAAAGTCCTCACTAGTATTATATTGTCTTTCATGATACAGCCTATACAATGTTTCCCTACTCTTATAAATTCCTACTGTTGCCCAGTTACTAAATATAGGACAATCAGTAACAGTAACCGTCTTGGAGGTAAATATTGAATTAAATAGACTAAGGAACGAATTAAAAAAGGAACAATATAGTGCATTAGGGTCTAATTTGTTATTTAAGGAAGGTAAATTATTAATTAAGTTAATTCTCATACGTTCCAGGCGATCAACTGTTACTGGTACAAGAGTAATGTTTTTTTTAAGCACTGTTTTCTTTTTGCTTACAAAACTAACTAACTGACCAGAGTGATCAGAATCTAACTTATTAATAATAGATTTATGTCTAGGAACAATATCTGTATAGATGTTGTCCAGGCAAGTAGCTGTAGTAGCGGTTATTCTAGTAGGCTCCATAAACAAATTTAGCAAGTTGTGGGACTTAAAAAGACTAAGAACTTTAAGGGTGGAATTTGATTTATCAAGAATGTTAATATTAAAGTCACCACAGACTAGTACGCTCTTACCTGAGATGGCAAGTTTGCTTAGGGCTTCATCCATTATTTCTAAAAATAGTTTCAAATCCGCGGAGGGAGGTTTATATACACCTATAACAAAACACACACAGAAAACATATGAACATTCCCTTGATCGTAATTGTAAAGTTGTCATTTTACAATTATAACAAACTTATTAAATAGCATCTGTACTTTCATATTAAAATATAAATGAGTAAATTGTAATATGCTTTTTATAAGCCGTGGGTTTCGGTTGTCATAAGCATCTATGGTAATCGTTATTGGGAAGTTAGTGCCCTCAAATATAGTGACAACTACTTCAACCTTCGAATTCAGGTCTCTCTCAGTGCTTTGGAGGTCCGATGCCAGTCGCTCCGTGAAAATTGATTTTCAGGTAGAATCAGTTGACCTTTTAAAAACTAATGAACTATTAAATTTAAGCTAGGAAAATGAATGATGATTCATTACTTTTCATAGGTTTTTAGTTTACATAGATAAAGAAGAAAACTTCGTTTTTCTTTATATATTCTCTACTACATTACAAACATATTTATCATGCGGCCTTTCATTCAAACGTGACCTTTATATCCCATGAAACGTATTAGTGTGATTTTCCTACAAACATCGGTCAATAACACGGACACGGGGTAGAGAAACTCGTGCAATCTATACTTTGTGAGGGTCAACGCTCCAATCACGCAGGGTTACATTGTAAATTCAATTCTATAACCTTTTCAGGGACCATGTAAGTGGTTGAACCAATACTAACTGTAAAATCATTATTACCAGCTCAAAATGTAACTAAAATTATCCAAAGTATACGAAAACTCTTATGTATTACGTACCTTTAACGCACTTTTGTAAATAATACTTTCGTTCGATTTTTAGTCATACGTTTTAGTTAAAATTATTTCGTTCCTGTCAATTGACGACCATAAAATACTAGTGGTAATACAGTTAAGAAAAAAAAGTCCATTTGTCTGTAATTTCAATCAGCGATAACAAAAGAAATACGTCTCTAACGAAGTAAGAATAACTGGTATGTATAATAAATATACTTGTTACATGCGACAGTAATGATCACAATATTTCTCGCGTTTTATCGTGAATCACGATGAAGAAAGCAATAACACGTTGTAAAATTCATTACTCGATTCCGGAAAATCAGAACGCTCGTACTGTAACAAAGCGAATGTTTTGTTGACAAGATAAACTCTTGTAATTTAGAGTTTGGAAAACGTACGGCTGAGAATTTTCATTTGGATCTTTTCTCATGGGCGCCATCAATCACTATGCGAATAAGGTGAATATTTAAATTCAGAGCTTCTTCAGATTCAACTCATAATTAAACGATTTGAGTGTTTGCATCAATGGTGACCAAATAAATAAAAACAAATTATTTCAGAGAGAAAAGACAGACAAAAAATTCGTTTGTAAACAGTAACATTAAAAATCTTTACATGATTATGACGTGCACACCATAATTATCATTTAATTCATGTATACATTTTGTAAGAAATGTAACTTACCTACTGTGGATGAAAGTTTTCTATGCGTCATATAACATGTATAATGATGACTTAATATGTGCATTCGCTATATTTAATCTGTTCTATGCGTAAGAATTTTACACTGTTACCCGACTTTCACATTTATGGAGTGAGAAACGATGTACAATATAAAAAGTAAAAGTCGAGAATAATTTGAAAATAGAATACTGTTGTAACGAACTTCAAGATGGCGGATATTTATTCGGTCTTAACAGGCGCGGTCAAATAAAAAAACGCTTAGGGTAGGAAGAAATTTTAAGCTCATTACAGAGCGATAGCTAACGTCGTAACTTACCGCTTTTAACCAGGCTTTACATTGCTCGTACCTGAAAAATATACAGAATCATTAATTTTACTTCAATTAATTGCAACCCTTAATATGTATTGCCGAATGTTTAATGTTATCAAATTAATCACGGTACCGATTGCCAATATGGAAAGCTGAACATTTATTTAGTTTTTTTTTTATACCACTGTAAAAATGCAAACCCAAAGGCACTACCTTTGGGTTTGCAGTTCCATTTAATAGATACAGTATGATAATGAGGAAAATTTGTAGTAAATATTTAGAAATTAAGCATAGTTTTTTAAAATATATATATATTTACCCGGATGACGGCAATCGCACAGTTCCCTAACAGTAAGTAAAACCTAAACCATATTCAACAAAATGTGGACGTCTTCTATACCTCGGTGTACCTCTTTGAGCTGAAGACGTGGGTAGAATAGGAGCTGCATCTTATATCTTTACATATAATATAATAAAAATTGTAAAAAGTCGATGTCTATACATTCAATGTATTGAAGAAAAAGTAATGAAGGAGGTTGTTATAAAGGTAACAGAATTTAAAACAACAGTTTTTAGAATTTTATCTGTTTCTTTGCAAGTGCTAATCTCAGACTGGTTACACCAATTTGGATGCGGTTCTTTCCTATACATCGTGGTAATGTTCACTTAATATTTAGTGTTCGTTTTGTTTTAATCAGTAGACAAATAAAAAAGTTATAGTAGTTTAAAGAATCACCGCAATAACCGACATGTACGTGAGTGGGGCTGCAGGCAAAAGCTAGTGTGGAATAAAGTGGCTGGTGGTTAGCTGTCTAGACGCGTTGACGTATGCATTTAATAACTTTTTGTATATGCTAAGACATTCTCTGAAATGAGATAACTTAGAGGCGAGACGTATGTTACATTTATACAACAGGGTGTAATTTGTGTTCAAGATCCGTGACGACAAACAAAAACATCCTAACTTCAACAAATCTTAATATTGAAACTGTAAAGGCAATAAATGGCTTTAACACGTTATTACTTGCAATTGCAAGAACACGTAGAGTAAGCATATAATATTTGAGAGCTGGTGTCCTTCTTTAGTTCAGTACTTATATTTACTCAGAATAAAATGTTCTTCATGAGTACCTATTATATAAGGTGGGCCACATATTAGGTATTATTTGAAAAAATCGTATAAAAATCATTTGATATGTTATTAAAATTGTTTATTTACAAGAAAGCTACTTGCTTGAAATTTATTTTTTAAAAATTATATCGTCTACATGACCACCATTTCGACGTTTGCACTCTTCTAAGCGAACACCGAAATTTTCGAATGCTCGGCAAAGAGACCACGAGATCAACGACATCTCTTCGCTGATTTTTCTTTTAGTTGACGTAGTGTATTTAGTTTATTGATGTAGACATAATTCTTCAAATAAACTCATAAAAAGAAGTCTGCTGGGGATAGATTTGGACTTCTGGGTGGCCATGAAATGTCGCCTCGTCTGGACATTAGCTTTTCCAAAAACATGTCTGACTAACCACCGGCAGGGACTCATTGGATGTGAGACAAGTGGCTCCATCATGTTGAAACAATTCCAGCAAATTCCAGAAGCATCACTCCCGAGAACTCCCGTAACATATTTTCGTAGGATGTTGGATTCAAATGTTAAGGAATTCAAATTTACTATTTAATTATATTACTAATTACGAAGTTTAGAAATTCCTTAAAATGTATTTTACTACGTAAAGAGCTAGGAACTTTATTTTATAAGATATACTTCAAACAATACTAATTAGTTAAGTAACTATCAAAACAGTCATATCTGCTCGCAACAACTTTCAAATATTTACTCAAGCTAGATATACGATTTTCATACTATTTCCAGAGACCTACTTGATATCCATTAAGAAATGTATACTCGCCTATTTCTCATAATAATGTAAACAAAACACTGAGTAATATCCCAACGATATTTACTAAGCATTAAACAAAAATAACTTATCCACTTTAGAAGCTGGTACGACATAATTAGACCGCTTGTATTTACGACCGCCGGGTATACAGATATCGAACTATACATTATCAGTTTGTTTTTCCCTCCGACAAATAAATCGTAAACAAGTAACACGCCCTCATTGCAAAACGTCTTACCGTTAAAGAACAGTTACAATCAATCGTACAGTCTCACTACATCTGTGTTGACCGACACAAAAGATTGCGCAAGTTTCGTTTAATAGCTTTGTAGGACCGGGCCATTGTTTGGTAGCCGAATGGCTTAACCAACTCCTATTCCTCTTTGTACTTGAGCTACGCTTCTACCAAATGGTTTCTTAGTGAAGGTGTTTCAAATATCTTCTAAAAGGGTCACTTAATATAAAAAAAATCGATCTCATTGTCATTCCAGATTTGAACGTAGCCTTTTCACTGCTAAATCAATACAGTAGTTTTTTTCTAAAGGCGCCCAAGTTCAGTCCTACTCGTAAATGTGTATCTATTTCAATTATTCTTGCATTTTAAAGACGTATTCACATTTCAATCGTCATAACAGTGAAAGTCAATTAATGAGTTAGCGGACCCTTCTTTAAATGCTTAAAACAAAACCCTTTGATGTTCTATTCATGATTATAATATATGACCAGAATGTTAGGCAACCCTTTCTAAATACACCTCTTTCTCTATCCCTTCATTTAATATGCGTATTTTACTTCGTGTAATAATAATTATAGTTTATTCAACCTAAAAAATTTGCTTTAATGACGAACTCAATTAAAAAATAAAACCTACTTTGGCTTGGCTCCTGTAGCCAATCATGTTAAAAATACATAAGTTGATAAATTAAATTTCAACCTTTGGTCGTTACTTTTTTCTAAATCTGAGCCTTAATTTACTAAGATTTAGGAAAAGTACGAAGAGTAAATTGTTCTTTAACTCAGAGAAATTATCTACCTTTTTTTAACGCTAATAGTCATGCAATCTTAAACGGTGAAGCAAAATAAGCATCGTAAGGAGTGGTTCTCCATGTTTTTGAAGTTTTATGCATTGTGTAATCATCACTACGGCGGCTATCGGTGGCTAACTTAAGCTCTTTGGTACTAAGAGTATGTCCTGCGATGATTAGAAGCGACTTCATTAGGGCTTGTGAAGAAGTAAGGCAACGGAATTTGTTCAATCATATGTCAAAATACTGCTGACAGACTTGTTTAATTTGAAGACTATTTATTGCCCTATGTACATATGTATCTCATGCAAATATTTTAACTAGGTAAAATATTATATAAATTTGTATGCATATGTGATGAAGACCAGAGAAATTTTTCGGTTATTTGGTGAAGCGCTAATTCCCTATGGATTCGAATAATTTATATGTTTTTGTCAGATCTCAAAAATTCCTTTTACGAAATGTTCGTTTTAATTAAATTGTCGATCACATTATAATACAGTCTGATCAGATCGATGAATATTCAGTGATTATGTTTTGAATACATAATTAAAGACTGTCGTAACTGTTTCTTAATTTGGCCAAACATTAGAAATAATATAGTTTTATTTTTGAGATTTAAAATGGTAGCCGATGAATGTTTTTTTCGTAGAGCGAACAACACGCAAATAAAGTAAAAAAGTACAACAAAACGTTGTTTTGAAAACTTAAAACGGTTCGTTTTCATTTAAAAAAAAAATGTATTTACTCTTTTATTTCAACAAAGAAACTAGGACGTATAAACAATCCGATCGGTTACAACAGGCATGACATATTATCACTTCCGGAAATGGCCGGACACATCATGAAGTGGCCAATTTTAACGGTCAGTACTCATGTGGACTTAGTTATGACGAAAAGATGTGTCTCATTGTAAAAACTATGTCTGAGAACCTAATTGCATCTCGGAATAACAAGATCACCGATGTAAATTCTTATCGTATTTCCTTTACGTTTTATATGAACCATTGACATAAAAACTTAGGAGCACATATAGCGTCAAATGGACGAAGTTGTGACACAATCTCGGTAAACAATTCTTGGATACAATATGCATTTTCAAGAAAAAATGGGCAAACTCTAGGTGAATTCATTCACCTCAACCAATAAAAACAACGTCCTGTATGTCAATCAAATTTTTACCAACATCAACATTTCCTTATTGTTTTTCGATTGAATTTTCCTACATTATGTATAATAAACAAGAATAAATTGTATTACCGGTATATAATAGTTACGAATATAAACCTCAAATACAGTTAAATGATGAATATTTATATAAGGACATTGTTTTTATCACTACTGGTGTAGTGGTTAGCCCTCCAGTCTGTTTAAACAGGGGCAAACTTCATTCTTACACAGGACAAATTATTGTTTCATGAGAGGGATAATTTATTCTGTCTCTAGGTGTAAATTGTCTGACATATGTGTATATTTAGAAATATATAGCAATGTTGAACATTTGTTTGCGTATCTTAGTACAATTTTGTCAATTTGCGAATAAAGTTTAAAAAGTTACGAATATATTGTCTATCTTTATAGATTAAATCTTAAGATTCTAACATATTAAACATAAAAATATAAGTAGGGAACATTTATATAAAAAAAATATAAATATTTGATAAGCTTGTACAGTATCAATTACCACAGCAGAAATATTTACATAAATGATATACAACAAGATACCATAAACACGTTATGGAACGCATAGGCAAGGTGTAAATATAAATTTAACATCAATATCTAATAATTACTTCTAATTCCTTGTTACGATCATAATAACTCTTTCTAAGTCGAAAGGAAATATTTGTTTTTGCTACATAGGAAAACAAGACAATATAAATAAATATATACTATCAAAGAAGTCTTATATTACAGGGAAAACTTGCTGCATCGTTTATATTTATCCTTCCGCTAGTATATTCCAGTTATAAATTTGTTCGTAAAAACAAAACAATATTGACACGTACGCTTATACGCCCTATTCCGCCCGCATCTACATACATCACTCTAATCCCCTATAAACCACAATTTTATTACTAACGATTAAAATAAGCTAATGCTATAGTTAATGTGATATAATTCAATATTATACAAACACGTCCATTAAAAAAATCATTACTGCAACTATCCCCAGCAGTTACGATATCAAGATAAATTGGACTAAATTAAATGTGATATTTATTAGTATTTGGTTCCGATGTTAATTTACTGATGGAAGAATATAGAGTGTGAGAATCATGTCTATTGACTATACTCCGGGCTGTAATTGCTGGACTATGAACTCTTGTGCTATTGTCTACCGCTGTAAAATAGCAATGATATTGCAATAAGTGTTGTCAATTGATTATAATCATTATGCATATTCTAGAAGTATAAATTATATCAAAAGTTTATTGTATGAACTTCAGTTTCCGTTTATTAAGTGATAAGATCAATGACAATTACTGAAAACATAAAATTACAGTCTTAGATTAAAATTAAATATACTTTTGTCAAAATTAAATTGAATTGGACTTCCTTTTTATATATCTCCTTTGAATACAAAAGTTTATTCGATTATATACATTCGATAAAACAAATATCTGTCCTGTACTCTAACATGTACCTATATAAAGTCATTTTGTACCACATTCTGAATAGAACACAATTTCCTTTTTCCCGGAAATCGTTCCGATTGCGGATAACATTAGCTCTACGGTATTATTTACAACCGCTGATCTTATAATGGTATTTGGTAAGGAAGGACTTGCTATATCAAAAATTGATGGACTGATCGGGAATGTTTTTAGTATAGTAGGATATTTCTTTTATTGATCGAATCTTCAGTCCGAATGTCTTAATTTGCGTACCTACTTATACAATTAGTTATTTCAATGCATACTCAAGACACTATTATTTTAGTTAGTTACCCATCAAATAACTTCTTTATACCGATGACCAAGTACTACTTGCATCTTTAGCAGAGAAATTGCAGAAGATGGTAACACTTATGAATGAAGTATTTAAAATGAAAGGGATAAAATTGAACGTTATGAAAATGAAAGTAATGATCTTTGAAAGGGAAAATGGTAGGACTGATTTGAATATTACGATTGAAGAGAATAGAACAACATAGAGTACATGAAGATGATATAGAAAGAAGAGTAAAAGGACGACGTAATATAGATGGTGCCTTGCACTCGTTGAAGTCACTCGTGAAGTTCCGTTGCCGACAAATACGTGTCAGAAGAAGCGCGTTTGATTCTGCACAATGGTGTGCTGGTCCCAACCATTATATTTAACGCTGTAGAGATGCGTTCCTTAAAATGTATGTGTGGTGTGTATGTCAGAGACAGATCGAGTGATAAAGGAATGTTGCGGACTGAAAGAACATGCAGTGACAAGGATTGAAAAGGGCATGCTTCAATGGTTTGTCCACATAGAGAGGATGGATAATAGAAAACTCACAAAAGGAGTTTATACAGCCAATGTATGTGGAAAAGCTTGTCCACGGTGAACATTTGCAGCCTATATTGGCGATGTTCTGAAAAAGGGCTGTGTGAATAGCACCAGGAATCAACGAGCATGCATGCAGCAATTGGTGAATGTGAATGAAGCAAAGGAGGTGTTTTAGGATCGTAGTACGTGGCAATCAAGTGTCTCTGCATATCTCTCTAGTAAATAGACGTGACATTATATTTATGTAAACCAATAATACTGTGTTGTGTAGCATTCTTTACATGCAGATTGAAGATAGCGTATAAGAATAAGTTCAAAACATTTTAAATAAATGTCATTTATGCAATTAAAAGGATTTTAAACAATTCTATCAATCCTTTGTAACAAGACTCTAAACTAGTAAGTAATCTATTATTCGTGTTCTGAAAACGAAGGACCGTATTTATTTAAGGTAGGCGAAACGAAATTGGGTAAGTTACTCAACTTAGTCGATATTTAGCTAATTATTATACTGTTTTATAGCCTGAACGTTTTAAATTGCCTGAAAATAGAAATGTCATACTAACATACGCTCATATAAAGACGTGACAACTAATGTCTAATGATACAAATTTCTTTAATTTTTTTCTAAATATTTTTAATTATAGGTATGTTTTAAAATATGATTAAAAAAAATGTTGTTTTTGGCTCTGGTCCCTTTCTTGGCATGTACATATCTTCAGAAAGGACTTGTTTAATATTAAAGCGCCACTTTCTGTAATAAAACGTCGAAACTTCTAAAAAACTACGGACACACCTGGAAAGCAATGTGTCAGTTGAACGGTTATTTATTGAGTCTGTAAATTACTGTGAACATTTATTATTTAAAAAACGATTTTGACGTTTATTACAATGAACCCGATATAACTGAATCCAATATATCATTGACGCGAACTTGCTTTCATTTCATTGTTTATCTATTGTTAACATTAAAGGTAAGGCAAGGTTTATTCATTTTTAACAAATTTTAAGAGAAACAAAGAAAATAATAAGGTACACGAAAGGAAATTAAGAAATAAAATCCGTGGGATAATTTTAATTCTTCTGAAATATCAGAATTTACTCCAACAGAATATACAAGTATGCCAGATGTCCGAAATATTATTGGTATATTATTTTTAACTTTTAGCAGAATCAAGTCGAAATTTCGTTCAATTTAACAAATAAATATTGAACTTAAGAATAGAATATTCCGTTTCAAACCTCTTAACTAAAATAAGTAAGTATATAGAACAGAACAGAATCGGTAGCTATGTGGTACATCGTGACATGGTACACTTAGCAGAATTTTTAATGAACCACAGCCGATTAACCTTTAAATGTTAAAATGCTAAATATTGCCTTACAGAAGGGCACTAATTGTGCCTGATAGTGTTTCAGATACGCGTGTCCAGGTAAATGTATACAAATATCATCTCATTAATGTTATATTGAAACATGCAAATGCTTGCTTTGAATTTGTAATGCGGTTCTCTTTTGTTAGTTACCTGAATTCTGCTAGATAACATTTATTATTATATTGGTTATTACATAGGCTATCCACTGAATTACGAGTTTAAATGGTGTTGTATTTTAATTATTAATAACATTTCATTGTTATATTGAAAAACGAAAGGAATGTGTCTACTTATCAGCACTAGAATACCAGTTTATTTTTAGTTAGACTAATTTTTAAACTTTCACTTAACAATTGTTAGACCACTGTTGTTGTTGTTGCACTGTTCTGAATCAGCCTTTGACCACGGACAGCACAACACTTTGTCAATCTGTCAAGTATTTAATACATATCACATGCACACAGACACTCATGCCTTTTTCCTTTTCGAAGTAGGCAGGTATAGAAAGCGATTTGGCAAGATTATAATAAACCGCTTCTGTCTGCTCCTTATTCATCAGGCCTGACTTTAACAGATTCTTCTTCAGATTCTACCAACTTAGTTAGTATATGCTTATCTGCACCGGCTCGTACAAGAAGCCTTATGAATCCTTTTAGTTATTTGCTCATCCTTCTATAAGCTGAAACCATGTTATAATTTCTACATAACAGACTATTACCTTCAGTTGTTCTTGATACGATTTTGAATATTCACACACACACACACACATACTCTTAAAACAATGTAGTATTTATCCTTGAATTCGTAATGATGGCAAGTACTATAGTGGATGTCGGCCTCGGTATCCCTACACTTAAGCACGAAGATTACCGACTACTAAACACATCGAGTTCCGACAGTCATCACTAAGTGCAATCAACAAGTGCTTTAATGTTCGTAATCTCCTGAGGTACTTGCTGTCTATGAACAACGCTTCCGTTATTATTGATGTATGGACAAACTTTTCCTGTGCCGTGCGATGCGGTCACGATTCGATTTACTGTTATTCGGTATTGTAATACTGACGACGAAAAAACATACATTAGCTGATCTAATCTTTTGTGTGGTTGATGATTTCATTTAATTGTTTTATTTATCAAATAGGAAGACTTGACAATAAACAGTATTCGAAACGTGTAACTGAAATTATGATATCACCGTCGTAACTCTAATGAAAAAGAAAATCACAAAAAAAATATAACCATTACTCGAAATTTAAGGAAGTCGCGTGTGATTATATCTCGCTACTTTACACTACACTGCCTATTGGAACTGGCTGTTAAAAAAGAGCTTTTGGGCCGACTTTTAAGAAACAGAAGTAAATAAGTTCACAATTGTTAGGTAATAGATAAAAAGATAAAAAAAATACCGAATTTTACAGATGTTACATCAATAGCATTTAACAGCCTTCTGCTGGCCTGTCCTTAACCCATTACTTCCCAACCATCGAATGAATTTTCTGTTCAAATCTCTTCTCTTTTTAAAAGACAACGCCCGCATTAGGAATAAATCCTGTGTCGCGGGGGACTTTACAAACATACAAGAAACGGACACAAAGAACATCCAGACTCAGAATAACAATTTGTGGATCACGCAAAGTGTTGTTTCGTGTAGGATTTGAACCCACAACACTCAGCGAAGTGGAGCGTGGCGTGGCGACCGCTTAAACCACTAGGCCAGTCGTGCAGTCAAATCACAATATACATTTGTTAATACTGTAAGAAAAAATAATGTGAAGCAAAAAACAAAAATTTATTTATTCTAGGGTCTGAATCAGCCTGTCCTATATGTATGACATTGGGATCATGTGTTAAGAAAAAAAATATTAATATGATTTTATTGGCTATTTAACGTTTAGTAAAGGTTGCCCAACAATTTTAGGTAATTTGGAATATATAATTACTTTTATTTATATAGCTATAATTAGCTATATAAAACAAACAACAATGCACTCTTAACGGCTACTAAATATATAAACTTTGAAATTACATATATAAATAACGTCACTGTATTCTTTTATAAAAAATATATTTTTAACGGAGAAATAGTTAAAATATTTGCTATTTACAAAAAAGTCATAAAAAATTTAAGCCAGTTTTAGAACGAAATTGGTAATCTGGTGTCCTAAAAACATGACAGTGGGAAGTAATGGATTATTATAAAGGTTACGGCAAAAAATATGATGAAATTTTTAGCTACCTATATTTACTTTCTGAAACTATTAACACCATCGTCAATTAGTAGTGTACGTCACTACGAATATAATCATAAAAATCAGATAACTGACGAACACGACCTGATTATTGGCTAAAACAATGTGGCTCTCATGAAATCCAGTTAGATGTCAGATTGTATTGCCATGGCTCATCTTGCCATCGCCATCAAGCGAATTACTTACTTCATCTATGTATTGTGATATACACATAAAACCTTGTCTCTATTTATAAGTACGTATTACCAAAAGCAAATATAAATACCTAGTCTTGCCATAAATATTGTAATAAAGAAAAAAGAAAATTGTTAACTGCAAATAACATTTATTACTTTTACAGTGTGTCAGTTTAATACATAAATATAAAACAATTAAAAATATAAAAAGCTTATTCGAAGTGGTCTCCATTGGCTGCAATACAGTCCTTTAAACGATGAGGCCAGTTATCAATAGAAGCACGCACTCTTTCCATGGGAAAATTCTTCACTGCCAATCGTATAGATTGTTTTAGGGACTCCAAATTATCATGGCGTTTAGAGCAAGCTGTACTCTCTAAAACTGACCACAAATCATAATCCAGCGGATTAAGATCGGGACTAGACGACGGCCAGTCTTCAGCTCTGATGAAGTCCGAAACGTTCGATTCCAACCAAGACTGCGTGGACCGAGCTTTATGACCCGGCGCCGAGTCTTGCTGGAAGGACCATACTTGGTTATTGAACATGGTGATGTTAAGGGGCTTAACTACCTTCTCAAGAATGGTATCTTGATACACTTGTGCCGATGTTTTGATACCTTTTTCACAAAAATATGGCTCAGTCACTCCTTCATAGCTAACACCCCACCAAACCATCACTGAAGTCGGATAATGTCCACGTTGCACTCTGTCGACTAATTGGGAAGCTTCCTTAGAGCTTTGAGCATAAATACGGTCATTTTGTTTGTTAAAATGTTGCTCAATTGTAAAAATTTTCTCATCCGTAAACAAAATTTTTCTGTGACCTCCCTTTGCGTACCGCTTCAGTAGTTGTTTCGATTTTACCACCCTATTCTTCTTTAAATTATCAGTTAAGAAATGGCCAGTGCGTCTCTTATAGGCTGCAAGTCCTAAGTCATCTTTTAAAATACGCGACATGGTTCTAGGTGCTATCTTCATTTCCCGAGATAAAATCTTTTGCTTTCGGACAGGATTTCTTCGAATTCTTTCCCTTACTGCTTTGACCACCTTTTTCGTACGAACACTACGTGGACGGCCAGATCTTTTTCTGTCACAAACAGAGGAGGTCTCATTGTACCTATTAATAGCCCGGTACACAAACATTTTACTAATACCAAGTGTATGGAGAGTTTTAAAAATTGCATTTGGCTCCATACCTACTTTGTGTAATGCTATCACAGCGATTCGGTTCTCTTTATCACCCCACACCATTTTAATATCGCAAAATATTTTACAATGTATTGGCGCCAAAATGAGAAAACACAATGAACAATCGTATAAAAATGACAGATTCGAAATTCAAATGTAATATTTTTTTATAATTAAGTGTAACAGTATTTATGGCCAGACTAAGTATAGTAGTATGGTATGCATAATAGTTCTCCAAATGCATTGTGGAGTAAATAATGCTATTTGCTAGAGAAACTACTACTAACTAGATTGTATTTACAAGATTTGTCAATGCTGACAGTGGAGTTTAGAATACGAGTATTCTTGCAACATTTGTAACACTAAAGAATAAAGTAACAACTCAGTCACTGGGAAAGTATGAACTATGACGAAGATTACACTACATGCTTATTCTCAAACTGTATGAATTTAACAAATTAATCTTCTTCTGCCAGTAAGCAGGGTTCACCTTTCAGCATAATTATACTTCTGCGAGTTTATTTTAGTTCTTGTTTCGGCAGCTTGGCATTACGGTTATAAGCAGCTGTTTTACCATACAGGTATAGTGCACATGATAAGCTTCTAGATGAGGGGATTCGATAAGTCGTACCAGGGTGTAACTGGTATTTAACTAGCAAAAACAATCTTCAAGAACCTGTTTAACTTGTAAATCACTTTATAACAGAACGTATAGATGGTAGTTTTGCCAAGTAAATTGAGCTTCCAAACGGCATTGTTATCTTAAGAAAATTAATTAAAGTCTTTGAATGTAAAACCTATAGGTTTACATCTATAGAATAACGTCACAAGCTTATTTTCATACAAAATTGATGCGAGCCAATGGCAGGAAATGGTGACTGCGGTACGATACCAGACACTATCTCGTCGTGAGGTGCATTCGTCAGGCTTCGGTCGCGTTGTATTACACGATACGGCATCGTTATACGCCCTGACAACACGGAATTCAACTAACCCCAAACAAATAAAACGCAAACAACTCTCAAAATTACTTTGTTTGTTTAGTTTCAAAGTTTATACAATATGGACAAGATCGCATTAGTAGTCGTCATTCGCTGGTTTTTCCTTTTTCTTTCTTAAGAACAGCTTTACAAGTAAGGTTGATAGTGTAATGGACACACACCAAGGTGTCTACTTCCCCGAAGCGCTGGGTGGAAGAGTGCACAAGCCATAAATATTAATGACAAACACCGATTCAATAGCCAAACGGCAGACAGGTCAGCGCCCTTTGATCTGGTTGTTAGATGCTTATTCCCATGTATAATTAGAAATGCCTCGTATAGCTAATGAACACGAGAAAAAAAACAAGTTGTCAACAAACATTTGGGACAGGGATTAACAAAGTTTCTGAATGAAGGAAAAAAATGACTGATATGCAATGAGCAGATGTCAAAAATAAATTTATTCTTAGTACTTTAGGTTAAATCAATTGAGTAGCATGTACCTAAATAACAGAGTAAAACATTCAGTATGTCCCCATACGTAACATAACCATTAAAACTAGGTCAGTGACATTGGGCATTTAAAGAAAATTACTGTACAAATAGAACTTCCACTTAAATGCAAGATAATGTAGTTACATTCAATTGCATTTAAACAGTTGGACGTCAAACTGATTTATACTCGTATATACTTGCCTAGTGTCATTTTGATTTATTAAGTTCAACTTAGTTTATGGACGAAAGTTGTAGTGTTTTTTTAAAAGCATAATATATTGGGCAAATGTCGTTACCCAGGTAAAGGTTATGATACCAGCTACTCGTTGTAGGAACAGTGATTCATCGTTGAAGCATTTTGGATAATTTGAATTTTAAAATAAGCCCGGTTCTATTTAGACCATCAACTAAATTACAATATCAACGACCTTCGGAACAAAGGCTTGGAACTTAAAAAGACATTCGTAATTCAAACATGAATATCGAGATAAGTGGCCATAGATAAGTGATGTCAGCAACGTTCATAAATCGGTTCTAAGTGATCGAATAGGTCAGTGGCCTCTACACTGATTGTAACGAAACTTGCAGTCAATCAAGAGAATTATAGAAGTAGATAGGTACGATAGATTTAATCACAACAATGGCCCGTGTCACTAATGGTCTAAATAAATGGGATGATATTTCTACAGAAAATTGTGAGCTAGACATTGGCCTGTGTGTACGCCGTACGTATGAAATGATCATGAGTTATGTGCAGCGGACAAAGAGCTGATTGTACTCAAATTGAGAGCTAGTGACCCTTGTTAGGTGACCGGACGTTTATGTCTCGTTAAATAAATATGTGTGAACATCGTGGTAAGCAATGTCGCAATAAACAAACCACAACTTAGGAGCCATATGCGGATGGTTTATAACAAACTTTATATCCATTCAACAAACAAGAAGACAGTTCAACTTAGAAATTATGTGATGACAAAGTCTTTTACTTCGAATGTTATACAATAACGTCAAGTGATAGTGTCATGTTCCAAGTTATTAAATTAATCATATCAGTGATTTTGTAATTGCTATTCTAGTACAGTTACAACAATCAGCCAGTGACTATATATTTGAAAATGTTAAGTTGGTTTGTGAATGTCTTAGAACCTCAAAAAATATTGTACCGATTCCCGTTTAGTATTGTTCCTCCTTTGTCATCAATACAATGACCATGTGCCGTAGGAAATCGTGGCACATTGTGCACAGCTAGTAATATTTACTTTTTAAATGTTATACAAATTAACTGTGAATCACTTAAGTACATGGTACGTTACATAATAAGTTTCATGTTCTTTTAATAACGGAATCCTGAATTTAGTAACTGTACTGTAACGATTAGCACGCTTCACTCGTGATGTCCAAACTAACAGTCATGTTGAAACTTGTTTGTGATATGGGTCACTAGAAAATCTCATTTATTATGAGCTTCGACAGAAATCATGAACCCGATCTTAATGTACGCCTTGAGATGTAATTTATCAAATGTACATGTCAATGTGTATTCGACCGTGATCCTGCCAATTCATAGACTTATAAATATGTACATATATTTAGAATCTAATACTCGTACATCAATAGCATTTAATCACTCATTACGAAAAATAGTTTAATAAGCTTATTTACTGCAAAAACCGTTTTAAACATTTGAGTAACTGTTAATATTCACTCGGAAATCCCTATCATGTATTAGCTGTGTAGACTTGGCAACGCAACCCCTCTCTGTGAGTGATATAGCACTGTCTCGCTCTTGCATGACAAACTTACCCTCCGGTATAGGATCGTGGGATAATTAAACATTTATATCACCATCATTGACGGAAATATCAACTTAATTTTCTGCTTTTTTCTCTAATCAAGTGCCTAAATATTTCAACCTATCACTGATGAAAGACAAGTTTTGCTTACTCATAAACAGTCATAAATAACTTACTTAATGCAAGTATTGTAAACTATACAACTCTATTCAGTGTAAGGTGTGTAAAAGTCACAATTGTATACATACCTTTATATTTCTTAAATATTAATGCACCAGAAACATCCCGTTGATATAAGCACCACTATCACGAACTTAGTTAAAATAAACTACGCTGTCACTACCGAAATCGTTATCAGACACTTTGAATTTGACAAAATGTATCAATAATCAACACAAAATTCACAAACTGCTCAACAGACAACCAAGACTAACATCCTTTGACACATAAATTTCTGTGAAGCTCGAACTCGTGAAGCTTTTGTTAAAAAAAAACGTGTGGATTCGTCTACAGTTCGCTAGAGACTGCATCATTCACAGCGGAGACGGTAGCGGTTCGCGGGGTGAGGGGAGTGCAGTAGGGGGCGCGCGCCTCCGCTGCTTAGTAAAGGCGTCGAACTAGCCTGTGTCCCTGTCGCTGATATGATAACGAATGTATACAAAGTCGACGTTATCCCAGTTCACGTCCGTTTGATAGAAGAGATGAGAAACACTACAACTATGTCGGTATAAATCAAACGGCGGTGAAATATGTTCACAACACAAACATACAAACGATAAGAGGCAACCGAAACAGATGTTTATTGACAAAACGGGTAAAAAGTAAACAAAGAGACAAGGATTGTTAGAGAAATATTGGGTTGAGCATGGTTTAGTTGTGTGGAGCGTTAAAATCTATTTTTAAGTATTCTTTTTATACTCTTCCAGGAAAATGGACAGAAATTTTATTATAATCCTACTAAGTCTCGATAAGGAACATCTGCTAAGATTTTAGACAGTGACAAAATCTAAGATTCATTTAATGTAAAGCTTGGTTTTCAGAATATATAAATGACAAAATAAATTGCATACGCATTTACTAATTTTCTTATGGTGGGTGCAAGTTATGACACAATATTTAAAAGATTTTACCAATTTCGAATAACACTTAAAAATCTGTATTTATACTGATAGGACGATATGTAGAAACGGATTATAAGTTAATAACCGATAAGTTTTGGCATAGTTTTATCGTGTAAGGAGTAAAAAAATAATATCCTCACTAATTATTTTGAGACACTCTATTTTTTCTCTTTCTATCAGAAATATATTTCGAATGTCGATTCCCAGTCGACATGGTAGTAATCCTCTGCAGAATAAACTTAAATAGACTCGAATATCTACCAGAAAACCAAAATACATATTAACAAACATACCAAAATAAACAAAATTATTATTTTCACTAAGCGTTAATCCCGTAAAAATGGTCATACAGTTATAATTTTGCAAATCTCTCTCACATATGCTTAACTTAACACAAAATGTTAATTCTTTAGTTGTTTTACTCAGCTTAGAGAAACCAATTACTTAGGTAGATGAAAACGAGTCATGAAAACAAGATTACTGCCAGCAAATGGCATATGTGGTTAATTTTGATGTCAAAAATAGTAAAAGAATAATTTAAACAGCGACGAACAATACCTTAGTCATGAAAAATAAACGAAAGGTTCTGTTATACACATCCACATCCCGTTTTAATGAATGCACTGTCGCTGATTCATACACATCGTAAAATCAGATGCAGTCAACCGGTCACAAAATTCTCAACCAATAAAGGGCTATTCAAAAAGATCCCTCTAACCGAACTAGAATTTTAACTCTATTACAGAGCTCCCAAGAACTTTAAACAACAAAGGCAAAAGTTGTTAATTTGAAGAAATTAGCAAAACAAGAAACAGTTGACAATGTAAATCGTTCAACGATATTGACTCATCATACATTGGTGAGTAGAAAATCTGGCGCAGATGGTACGAAAACGATAATAAATTACTAAGTCACGGTATCTCGAACGCGGCAACCTGTTTTGTTGTTCCTCGATGATCGTTTAATTTTAACTTGTGAAAATGTTGGTTCTCGATTTCTAAGGGCATATAATACGCTTGTCGCTCCATTTTGCCTATCTTTGTAACCTAAACAATACTCTATACACTACACATTACGAAAAAAAACAATAAATACGATCCTTTAGAATTTGATAAGAACAAATGTTACACCACGCTGTGCCTAAGTTAAGTGTCCTTTACACCGACAAAGTGAAGCAATAAAAATATACGAGGGCCACGCCCGAACGCCGCAAGCGTGTCGATCGACGTCGTCCGAATTTGCTTGTTGTACTTCGCATTTTCAGACGACATTTGGTAAGCAAACATAAACATGATTTATTGCGTACGTAGCAGCGTGTGTGGCAAGTCCCTTTAACTTTACCCAACGCTTCATCATGTGTATTGATTTCTTTTGTAGTTTCGGCATCCTCTAATCTTCAAAGTATCTTAATAAAGTCTCAACTTAAGTGATTGTTACGACAAGTTTAGTGTTACATTTACTTGCGTTATTTTGGTTCAAAGTGGAATAGCTCCTATTTCGGCTTGTCATCTTATGTTTCGTAGTGACATGTAGATGACTAAATGACTTTTGTCTATAAGTGAGTCGTGTAGGTGGTATGATGTCACTTTACTTAAGGCTGATTTGAAATGGAGATTGTTGATCCTAATTCAGTTAGAAATATTGCAATAACACCGTAATAAATTATAATTTTATATTAATTAAATTCAATAAAGAAAGGTTTTGACGCTACAATGAATTTCCTTATTTGATACTCAGAAATCGATGTTACTTATAGAACTAACAAAAGCAAACTTACTAAATTAAAAAAGTAAAGAACATACATATGATAAAGCTCGTGAACAGCTACCCATCCTGGTGAAGAAAAACAAACAAAGTATGACGATTAATGATCACACAAAGAAGTTGTCTTAAATTACGAAGTGTCGAAACAAGATGGTCCTATTCCAGTTGTTGGATTGCCTTGGGATTTCTTTTTAAAAAATTGAAGAACGCAGAAATATATGGTTCTTTGGTTTGCTAAACGAGCGTATTACGTGCGTTTTTTGCGTTGAATTTTATGAACAACTGTGTCATTTCGTACAGAAAAATGTTATAAACTTCGTCACTTTAGCGTTTTCATTCGGATTGCACATGGAGAATGATCCCATCTTTGCAGCCTTCAATGACTTAATCAAGAGAAAGGAGAGTGCTTGTCCCTGCTTAACTGCTGCTTTACAAATAAGATGACAGAATCATCTTTTTTTTCGTTAGTGTTTCCTGTTACAGGAAAGCTTTAAGTCGATTGTTTGTTGGAAAGAAATCATGATTCATTCATAGCAAAAAACAAAGAAACATCTCATTTTAACTTATGCTGAAATAACGGCATTAATTAGAACTATTCACGGTGTTTTTCAAAGCTTAAGCTTAAAGCCCTTAAGAACGACAGACGTACCTGATTTCACGCTTACGTTGAAAAATACAAAAGGCAAAATAAAGATAGATTGCGTGGACATAGCTAAAAAGCTATTTAGTTAGAAAATAAAGAAGTAGTGACATAACACAAACTAAAGGGAGTAGAAAATAAAACTGATCCTTAAAAAATAACCAAAAAGACATTTATAAACTATCAAGACTAGAACATAAATAACTTTGGTTTCATAGCCAATTAAATGTCATTATGTTGTAAAGGTTGACATGAAATCACACATACAGACCAAAATATATATTATATGTCTTTTTTTTTATTTTAACTACCCTGCCTGATGAAAAGTATGAATAGAATCCAAGAGTTGTGGTTACCATACTCATTGAGAACGTAGACAATGCAGTATGGTGATCTACTACTACGGTGTCATGGTGAGATGCTTTTTCACTCGCTTGGAAATGTAAAGGCATGACAGTCATCTTGGCAGTATAAAGCTCACATAGTTACCACGATAACTGTCTCCCAGCATCAATAGGCGTCCTGTTTCGCACTCACTAACGAAATACGACAGCACGCATGCTGTCGCTTTAGGTTGCTCTTCTGTAAGAGAGTAGCACTGTCCCACTTGTGCCGACCTCTTGGCACTAAAATCGGTGTGGTTCTACTATCTAAAATTTTACAGAATCATAAAAATAATAATAATAATGTGAAACAGCTTAGAACAATCATTTTGAATGGCAATAAGTTTGTTAGGTACTCAGTACTTGATGATATCATACAATTGTAATAACTGTCTTCTATTGTATTTAAGAATAAATTGAAATTGTTAGAGTACTTTATAACAAGCAATCTAATAAAAGATCTAGTGAAAATAATAAGGTTTTCATTTAACCTCTGTATTCACTTCGTCCTTTAGTCACATTTATATGAAAACAATGTCTCTCAATAGTATTGAAATATCAATCAATTTTAAAGAAATATTCGGGTATTTTACTTAATGGTTTAAGCACTTAAACTCTCCGATAAAGAGAGCTGACAATACACCAACAATTGAGTGAATTTATAAATACGTAAATAACCTTATTTTTAATGGATCATAAGCCCTAAAGAAAAATTATCACAAATGATTTATTTAAATTTTAGTTAAGGGTGAACACCAATAACTGAATTTGTAGACGAGACAAACAGCTTATCGAGACGTAAGCTGAGGTAAAGGACAGACAGGCCGCTGAACTTACGAATCTTTAAAAGGACATATTATTGCACTCGTCTAGACGATTTACTTATCATAAAACGAGAGCAAGTTTAATTAGGAATTTTTAGAGTCCCAGTTTCTTAATTAGGTTTCTTTATTAGGTTACTTTTTACATATTATTTTGTACAACTCGGAAATAGGCCAAATAGTACATATTAAGGTGTATTTCGTGTTGTTTACAGGTTTTTTAATTAAAGAAATATTTTACAGGACTGTGTCTATGGTCATGAATAAACTGCTTTTATTCGATTACAAAAGAAAGGGAAGGAGAACTTGTCACAAACCTGTCTAGCCTTATATAACTGTGAAGCCACGCAAATATTAAACTTATTAGAAAGAACTCGAATGCCAAAAACATTGATACATATAGATCAGACCGGTTTTGGTAAGAATCGCAGTATGTTAGACTTTAATAATAAAAAACATGGCTAAACACCTAAACCTTGTCGAATTTTTTAATTGGTGTGTTATAATTGGTCTAGTCGATGACAGTGAGGTCATTGACCAATATGTAAAGTCTATCTATGGTGAAAAAACTCTTGACTGAGCCTACCTTAGAAGTTACGTAAAGTAATATGAAGTTATTTTTATTTTTCTAACATCAAGTTAACATCTTAGAAGAAATTATGATTTCATATTCAAGTAACTAAGGTGTGGGAACTAGCGAAGGGGGTCACACGTGTGTTTTGGACTTTCACAAGCCAAGAATATTATATAGAAAAAAACGTTAAAAGTCAATCTTCTACAAGAACTTAACATTCATCTATTATTAAATTATATTTTCAATTTATATTCAACACTACAGACTTAATTTTCACCAAATCATTCAAAGCAATGCCTTTCAATGCTATAGTTCAATATACCCAACCACAGAGGAGAGAATATTTTAGATTTCGATTTATTTTAGACTTGTGTAGTGGTAGACCAACTTTGATAAGGCCTAAATAATGTTTGATACACACAACTACAATTGAACAAACAATTGTTTTCGATTTGAGTGCTGCATTTAAAAATAATAATAACAAAAATATAAATGTAATTAATGTGAAACGAAAAATCTGACAGTGACGCCTGGTCCCACGATCCCACACTGCAAAAAACCTCAGACCAAAAAAGACTGCTGATAAATACACTCATATATGTCTTCTTATTCAGATACAGAATAAATGAAAGTGCTCATCACACTACTATTAATTCTTTTTTTTTTAGTGTGTAAGCCCCTCAGGCCGTCACCCCACGTTACGGCAGGGTGGTGTGTCGGAATCCGACCGACTAAAACCACACGGTGTGCCACTCTGCGCCTAACATAGGAGGGATCCGGGAACAGTTGCTATTACGACATCCAGATCACACTATTATAATTATTAATCCTAGATCAGCCTTTCTTCAGGTTATAGAGCCACAGTGATTTCAGCAGGGATAGGCCACCTCGACCGGGCCAGTACTACCCTCTCACAGAAGATCAACCTAAAGTGAAAGCGTCCATGCTGTTGTCTTTGATTGAGGAGTGGGAGCACTCAGGACTATTGATTCGGGGGTGATAGTTAACGTGTTAATTGTGCGAGCCTTACACTGCCGCGATGACTGTCATGCCTTTGCCGTCCCCAAACTGTGCTTGAAAAAACATCTCAATAGGCCGCCACAGTGTGAGTCACGACACTACACTGTCTGCATTCTAGGACTCTTGGATTCTATTCATGCTTTCCATGATGTAGAGTAGTCACTTTGGCAGATTTAAAAAAAAAAATGTTACTAGCACAAGATCAGCAGGCCAATCATAGACTTTTGCATAATTCCTAGACTGGATATTTTTCATAGCTCTTTAAAACCTTTATAGCAATAAAGCCTTCTTCACCTAAGTAAATACCACTACGTATTAGGGGGTAGCAGGTTGTAATAATCGTAATAGATGAAGTGTTCGGATTAGTAATTAAAATGATGCTCAGGTGGGTCGTGTTAATATTGTGACACTTTGGCGGTATCGCCTCCTGTCTCGACTAAATTGAGTAATTACCGACCGAGATTACTTGGTAATGTAAAGGGCGGAAGATATCGATCACCCTGTAAGCAGGTTACTCTCTGTGTAGGGTCTACGTTGTTTTTCAAACAATTAGTTTACATTTAAGGACAAATGACGACTATTTGTAAATTTTTGATGCAATAAAAAATATTTACCAGCTTTTACCCGCGGCTTCGCGTGGAATTTTCGTTAACTTTCGTAACAGATCATCTGAAATAAATACATTTTTTTTAATAGAAATAAAAATTTAAATAAATAAAAATACATATTTTTTTAATAAAAAGTTCCAATATTGCTTCTAATACCTCCAAGAAAGTGTGTACAAAATTTCATGATGATCGGTTGAGTAGTTTTCGCGTGAAACCGTAACAAACAAACTTACATTCGCATTTATAATATTAGTAGGAATATGTACGTTCATCATCAGACAGCAATTCAGTATGATTCTGAAATTGGCACACAAAGAGAACAGATGTGAGAACCCTGAATGTGAGTGGTGTGACTCGGACGGACAAGGTCTAGTCTAGAATAATAAGTTATCTTTGTATGGATATGTTATGTGGAAGGATGAAGAAAATGTAGGGAGGAAAGTGTTAGTGTATGAGAGAAGGTACAAGAGAAGAGGAAGATCAAAGAAAACGTGGATGGACCATGTGAAAGAAGATATGGCTTGGAAGGGAAATAAAAGTGAAATGATGAGTGATAGAGTAGAATGTAACGGTAGAACTTACTGAGCCGACTCCAAATAAAATTGAGATAAGAGCATGCAGATGATGGTTTATCAGCAGTGTGGCAGTTCAGGTTCAGTACCTGTTCAGATATCAGTTCAATACCATAGTTCAGGTTCTGTCCTCTCTCTGCCCTGTCCTCCCTATTCTAGGCGTAGAGTGGCACACCGTGTGGTTTTAATTGGTTCGATTCCGACACTAATAGGCCCTGTTAGTAACATATTAGTAAACCTCTCAACACACAGGTATCCATTATCTGTAGTTCAAATTAAATTTCCCTAACAATGAAGTTATAAATAAACGAGAACTAACTTAACTTTTACGCAATGATAGACCACATTACTTAGCCAACACTGAAAGAAAAACTTTGTACACGAAAGGTTAGTACAACAGATGCTTAAAACTTTCTCAATCTACTAATACACATAGGCTAAAAATATCGTAAGTCTGTCTACAAGCTAAATCCAAAATCAATGCCCAAATTGGACTTCGATTTTCAAAAAATAGATTAAAATAGAGAACTATAAATAGAAATAGGCACCCTCTCTACAAAATCGCTCCGTTGTCAACCCTGTTTTGTACCCCTCGTTGCCAGCTAAACTCATTTATTTTGTTTATAATTGTTCTGTGAAACGAAATGTGAAAATAACTTTGAAGCACAAAATTCGTGCTATTTCGAAGATTTTACTTGTTTGAGATTAACCTATATAGTTTCGCGACGGTGAAAGCATGTAGAAATAGGCTTCATAGGTATACAATAGGTTGTTTGATTATTGTACACCGACCATTGTAAAGAAAAGAACTATTGGAATTACTTTTTCACTACTTCCATTGTGTTTGTATTTTTTATCCATAATATAATACACATTTGTAAATGTACAGAATTTAAGCATAGGAAAAAAAAATATCCTCCAATATCTCAGTCACACTTTAAACTTAAATCAAACGTACAAAATTAAATTATTATTAAGCATTCTTGATGACATAAATATGACTGCACGCATATAAAATTAAAAGACTGGTATTCAACCGTCATGCAGGAGCCACGCCTAATCATGTAATGTCAATTTGTGGGTGATGGAGTGACTCATCAACAAAGATAATTATAAATAGAACGTACGTAACCTAAATACTAAGACACGTGGACTATTTCCAGAAAACGGGAAGCCAGAGAATATGTATTTCGAAATATAGCTCAAGTGAACATAAACAGCGTTACATTCCTTTTTTAAATTAGATTCTTGAAGTTTGATTATTTTTAAACACACTCACGCTAAAACACCCCAAAAACAGAAGACAAAATTGTGTTAAATCTGTTTCTGACAGATGAACTTTGCTGCCAAGTTCTTTCTTCGTGAGTTTTACGGACTACCAAGCTTTCCTACAGACTAAGTATGTTATTCTAATATGTTATCTAATATCCTAACGGAACCACTCGATATCAATCGTCCTGACAGGGGAATCGAATCAATCAGCAAACTTCGTTTCCAATCATAACCCTCAAATTATGTGGTATTGCAGAATAAATTCATTCAATCATGTGATTCAGAATATAACATATTTAACAGAGAATAAAAAGAGGAAAGAGCTGAGATATTGTTGCTTCCATAGCTGAATTTGAGATATTTTATTTTCACGTTACAACCTGGTAATAACTCTTAGAATTTGTGTACAGGTCAGAAAATCTTTGTTCTATTCTTATTAAGTTTGCATGACACTATTAAATTTGGCATGTTTGAGCTGATCTAAGTCTGGAGGTAGTACTCTAGTTCGAACTAGTACAATTCCTTTGTAAACAAATAAATTGAGCTTGGTAATGATCTTCTGGATATTTTAATAAAATACATATGTTTCTTGATCCCTTCTATTCCGGCGCATTATGACACCGGAGTGTTTTAGTCGATCCATTTCAGACACATCTCACTGCAAGCACTGGAGTGATGACGGTCCGTACGTAACAAAAATAGTGACAATAGTCTGTTCATTGAGCCAGGTGGATAGCTTATCTCATGTTATGATACAAATTGGTTTAGTCATTAAAAAGTATTAGTTAGTTTTATTTTTCTATAATTAGTAACAGTTATTTAAAACAGGAATCATAAAATTCATCTGCATCAACTTTCAGTGGATTCACTACCAACTACCCTGACGCGAAGGAACTCAGTGTTATAAAAATAATAAAATTAGGTTCTTTATCTGAATACAGTATACAGTGTGCTGATGCTAATTGGTGAATAGCTTTTCTAGATCTATTGTCTAGATCTTTGGCCAAAATCTTTAGCATCTTGGTATTTCTCTCCAATGTTGATAGGATATTTTATATCTGCACATATTAATCGCATCCTAAACAAGATGGAGATACATATTAGGAGGTCATTACAGATATTAACACATGTTAATGAGAAAGGGGGAATGTGAGGTGGGGAGAATTTGAGTTCTGTGACATCAGTACATCTAAATGATTAAAACTGGGTGTAAAATTGCAGACTGTGACGTCGTACTAGGATTGGGAGGTTCTCACATATGTGACCTGTGAATTTGGACGACTAAATATATGGTAAGTCACTTATGTACAGAACAAAAATTATTTGTATAGGCCTATTCTTCTTAGAAGTTTTACTTTAAACATTTAGCTCCAATACACGAAAGGACAACAACCTCAGCTTAAAGGTTTCTAACTTTCAATGCTATGAGTAATGGTGGATGTGAATCGCCTCATATCGCCACGCATCATAAACCTTATTATTAACATTCCTATGGAAAGTATTTACATGTAAAAGAGTGGAAATAGAATATATATTTTTCTATATTTTTAAGACCCTGCCAAAGTGACTCTACTCTGCCTGATAGAAACCATGAGTAGAATCTAAGAGTTGTGGTCATCACACTCATTGTATATGCAGTAAAAGCAGGATGACGACTCATACTTTGACGACCTAGTAAGATGCTGTTTCACGCCTCGCTTGGTGACGTAAAAGGTAGGACAGAGAGGCCGTGCTCTTATTAAAAGTTAACAATTACTTAAATAACAAATGGATATAAAAAAAACGATCATTAAAGAAATAAATATTATATAAAGAGGCACATTTTAAATTACATTTTTAGCGAAGTTGTTGTATTAAATTCATAAGTTATAGTTATAAATGGTGGTTTGAGTGACACAAAACGTGGCTTTTAGGATTACTTTTGAATACATTTAAAAATATATATCTTACGAAAAATAATGTAATACAAAATATACATATATATTGATTGATGTAAATGTTAATCAAAAAACCATCAAAATTTTTTGCATAGTAATGATGTCATATTTTGCAAAAAATGCACTACAGTACTATTAAATAATAAGAAAAGAATTTGTGAAAAAAAACTGTCTATATAAACACAGCATATCTTAGTCACCTACGCAATCCAGTATGTCATCAGTAAACAAAAAAATATGGTACAGAATATTATTTATTTAATATTATTCAAAACCGTTGTTTATTTATAGTTATCCCATAAATGACTATTCGTCCAACAATAGCCACTGATGTACCACGGAGCAGACGGGATGCAAATAACAAAAATCAATACAACGAGCGGGCAAACGCAGCATATCCAACTTGCATAAAATTACTCTCACCATTTTAGCACACTTCATACTGAACGATAATATGTAGTTAACACACCCCTAAATTGTTTTAAATATACGCGATTCTAAGAGATTAGATAAATACAAAGTACTAAACAATACCGAGGTCCAGACAAAATTCTCAGACAGTGTCACAGAGACAACTAAACAAACAATAGAGCATCCGTTTGACGACGTTTACTGCCTAAGAAGTAGAGTGCAGTACTTAGAAATCAAAAGTGCATCATAAATTCACGCGGTTCATGGCATACATATGACGTTTAATTCAACGTCTCTTTGTTATGTGCACAATATATGTATGTATATGCACAATATATGAACCTCTAAGTAAGTGGTGGAGAGACTTCGCATCTCTGAGCTGCTAGGCACTCGAGCGAACCTGTTGACCCAGTGCGCAACGCTAGCGGCAAAAAAATTCAATATATATGCTCCTAGTATAACGTACCGGTGGCTATTCAGACGAAAACTATTGTTTGTGACCTAAAACCAGGAAATCTCATTGTGTTTCGCACCTGTATAATATGAGTACAGGTATTGTGTTCTGATATCAGTGTTTAAATAAAGACATGAAAGCTAATATTAGGCTTCTTTGATGACATTTGTTTTTAAGATGAACAATAGAAACAAAGGTTTGGTTGTAATCAATACCCTACATTCGATCATTAGCTCCTTTCTAATACAATTGTGTGTGGGATAATTGGTAAGTAGAACAATGTCGTCACGCATGTAACTACTAGTCTAGATTAGAAAGTAGATTCTAATCATATTATAGTAGAATCTTATTTACTGGTCGCTAATTTTGTATAATTTAATAGTCAAATTATTTTACAACAACTTTCGTGTATTAAATATGTCTTAGGACTTAGTCTAGTGTATCAATTATTTTTGGGATAACTAGCTTTGAGTATGATTAATGAGTTATTGCAGATAGTGCTCCATAAAACAGTGATAGATATATATATATGGGCGAATCCATGTAAACTCGATTACGGTCCATACAAAGCTGTCCAAGCATATTTTTAAGTACATTTTAGTAAGTAATCTTATTAAATGTTGGCAAAGTTACTATTCTATCTGAAACATAAGAGGGCCCATTTAATAAATGATTACTTTTCAAGATATTAGCCATTTTATAAAAAATCGTGCCAGGGGACTGACGGGTGTGACAGAGGACTGTTTTTAACGTGGCAAGGGACTGTCAAATGTAACAGAGGACTGTGTTATATTGAATAAAATTACACTCAATGCATAATAAACATTTATTATTTATGCCATCTTCGGACATCAACATTACCATAATATTTTAATCAAAATAAAAGCTCTCAAACAAAAATATTCTTCCACTTAAAAACTTAAACCAAGACTATTTCTTAACAAAAAATAATAAACTTAATAATAATTGACTTATTGATTATGCTTTGAACACTTTCAACTCTAATTAAACTATACAGATTAATACTTAGAGGTCAGAGGACACAAAAGTTATGGCTACATTCTTAATCAAATAATAAGGCACAGATAATCACAGCTAGATAATTTTTTTAAAAAAGGAAAAAGAACCTGATAAAAAACAACAAAATTATCTCTCAAAAACGTCTACTTGAGGCGAGAATTTATAAAATATTCTCTTTCCTTTAAGAATCAAATCAGGATTCTCTAATTTTTGAATAATCTGTTCAAAGGTTACGTCTGAAATGTCGTTATCATCAATTTTAAAGGCTTGTTCTTTGTGGTCACATACCTTTAAAAAAGTAACCCTCAAATCACCTTCTTCTTCATCAATGTCATTAATTACAGCGGCATATCGATATTCCAAGTTTTTAGCTGAAAACCTCACTAGAATATAGTCTCCAATATTATAAGTTCGTTTCCTACTGCCACTGGTTCCAGCTTTTTCGTCTTCTAACGTTTCAGTTGGTGTATGGTTGGTGCGTGGGATGTTTGGTATCGGTTCAGCAGCATTAAATTCGCTTTCCGATTCAGACTCTGTAAATACATCTTCAACAGTCCATCTAGGTTCTAGGTCAAAGTTGATGTTACCTATCTTGAAGTGTTCACAAGAACCGTTGTGGCAAAAGCAACTGAGACTTTTCATTGTCAGAGTTTTACATTTAGAGGGTATATCAAGGATGAAGCTGTCAAAAACACCTGCGACTTGATGGACATTCAAGGTGCCTTTGAAGCTTTTTTATTTCGACGCTTCCTTGTCAATTTTATCGATCATTAACCGGATGTCTTCGCTATCAATTGTGATGCATGTAATGCTGGGGCAACTTTCTTCTACAGCCTGTACAAAACTTTCGATATCATTGACATCAACCCCGGAGATGACAACAAAATCTGCAGTTCTTTTACATGTTGCCCCGACGCCGTCAGGTGCACCTTTCCCATGTCCACTCTCCGTGTAGTTCCACGTAAATTGTTTTACACCAGAAATTGCATCAGACAGTTTAGACGCCATAATAAAAAACATAGTTTTATTACGATATTGCGTTACAGGGCCATCACTTAAGAAATGTACGCGTTTGATGCAATTTGAAAGAGTTTTGAAAATTGGTTGCAGATGTGCCCAAATGGCACCTGGTGAATGAGCTAAATTTTCGGAGACTGTGCAATAACAACGAATTGAATTCTTCAGGTATACTACCACAGTATGTAAACTCAGTTGAACTCGAGATCCACCGAAATGAATCGCCTGTATTTCATCTGCATATTTTGTGTCATAATTCTCGCTAAAATTAACGTGAATTAAGACGTCTTCGTCTTGTAGATTTTGCTTCAAATCAGTCATGGCATTGTACTGCTAGACGATGTTTCCTTGATGGGCCACAAATTTTACTAAGTCTTCTTGTAACTGTGTTATAAGTTGACGAGGATGAATTTCAAACATTTCTTTGCAGTACTTCGTCACTGTCCGCTTCTTTTTGGTTTTTAAATCTTCGGTCTCTTGCCTCTCAGTAACCCACTTTTTATATTTCAATACTTTATTGTCATAAAACTCTTTATATGCAGGATTTGTATTAGTGCAATTCAGACAATTTCTCGATAAGCAGTCTACGCTGTATCGATTGCAACACAAGTCTTCGAGTAACTTCTGGTAATTGTTGTAAGGTAATATTTTTGCTTCATATAAAGCTTGCAGTTTCAGGTCAACATTACTGTGTATAATACACAAGCACGTATCCCGACATTGCGCATTTGGTTTGACTACCCAGAACGGACGCAATTTACAGAATGTTTGATAACACAGTTTACTCGTACGGTTTTCAGCCAGAATTTTTTTGTACAAGTTGATAATAGTATCAATTAGATATCTTTTTTGCTTTTTTACACCTTTTCGGGTAATAAATTCCTTTGTCCTAGCTCCCATACGGCTATTGCTATCGTCTTCAAAAAAGATCTGAACAGCTTGCATAACACTATCAGATATTCTCATCCGTCGTATGTTAGGCACCGCTAAGCCATCGAATCTGGATTGTTTGACGTCTCTATAAATAGCAGCGCTATTTTTAGGTATCCAATGCCTATATTTTTCGACAAGACCACCTGACACGACTTTATTAAATATTCGTTTTAACTTCGAATAATTCTCTTTCAGCTGTTTATTTAGAAGATCACCAAATAATGCTTTCTTGACCACCTCTTGTCTACTATCAGGCTTACGTAACATTTTCTGCATTTTTGTGTTCGGTGTATCTTCGATTTTGTACTTAAGTTCAAGTCTCGCTAATCTTTTTTATACTTCTCAACCTTTTTTTGTAGATTTGCTATCTTATCGTTTCTTTCTTTGTTATGTTTTTCCCTTTGTTTTTTAGCTTGTCTTCTTCTTCGTTGTGCACTGGGTGAAGCCGGGTTTGGATCTGGAGAATACGGTGCTGGAACTAGAGTAAGATGTCCAGAGCGAGCAATATCGTGACCATTATCTGATAAAGGAGTGTTTTCACGTATATACGTATTAGTAATACTGTTAAGTCGCTTGCGTTTGTGCCGATAAACAGTGCAGGTTTCTTTCTACTTCTTTTGAGCAGCTCTGTGTTCACGTGGAGTCATATCCTTCACAAGTTTTCTCAACCCTTTTTTTTCTTTTTCTGGTATTTTAATCTCTCCTTTTCTTTCATTTCTTCCCTCTTTTGAGAATCATTTTTTTGCGTTCATATCGTAATCGCTCTGCTACTCTTTTTTTTAGTAACAATTCCTCTCTGGTGAGTTTTTTTCTTTTTGGGAGGCATTTTAAAATACAAGTATTCAATCTTGCAACAAATTATTACGCTCAATAAGGTATATGAACTTAAAAAATATCTTAAATGTATGAGCAATGTCTAATAAGCACAGTCCCCTGACATTTACTACAGTCCCCTGCCATATTTTCGGCCAGAGGACTGTTGGCAGGGGACTGTGTATTTTAGGTTAATCACAGGATAACAACAACATTATTCATATTCATTGTCATAATTGTTTATTGTTGTGTTTGTACACACATCTTTTAAGTGGTATATTATAAAACATTTGTAATTCATTGAATTAGCAGTAATTAAATTACTTAGCAGAGGACTGTATTTCGTAGCGGCCCAGACGCGAGATCGCACTATCAAAGATGCACTGACACTAAACAAAATGCGCATGACCGCCGTTCGCGACACTGAAGTTAACTTTACACTGGTTACGTTCCTTTTCACGCAAAACATTGTCTATAACGAAATGCATTAACTTTTATTGGAGTTTAAAAATTTCGGCAGGGGACTGATTGTAAAAACTCAGGACAATATTCACATACATTAATAAAATGAAAAATATATGTGGCGAAGTTCTATTTTATGATTAAACCATGATTTATTTATTCTATTTTAAGATGTTAATTGTCAACATTTCGTAGTATCTTTAATTTATCTTAAATGTTACTTTAAAGCCCAGTTTTTGGAAATGGGACAGCTCAGGGGACTGTTTTTTTGGAGGTTTGAGAACGTCTAGTAAAATATACCTAATTATTATTGCCATTAATACAATTGGGCTAATAAATTGTGTTGTTTTTCTTTAATTGTGACTTATTTTAATTTAGTTTAGTGTGTTATTTTTGAAAAAAAATGGTCAGGACAGACATTTACGAGTATTCATGGAATCGCCCATATATACATATACAAATGTTGTATTTCCCCTTTAATTTAATATAAATAACTCGCCTACCTGATTAACCCCACTATCAGAAAGAATACGATACCAAACAATTTCCAAAAATGAGCAAAGAATTTGTTGCTGGGTCTTTAATAATTCTGTGTACTTTGTGCTTTATCTTGGCTCTCATTCACCTTTGTCGTCGTTGACCCCACTCCTCAACTCAATGGGTCGATTATGAAGCTCTTAACCATAAGGTTAAGCATAAGCTGACGTAGTAATAAGACTTTACCTTTTAGATAAAGTACGAGTATAAAGTAAATAACATTTACATGCTTCTAATATTGTAATATTAAATCTGTATCCATCTGTAGGTGTCGTGTCGGTGTGACACTGTGCGTGTGCCGATGTCAGGTAAAAATAGTTGTATGATTGTGTGTAATCCAAAGAATAACCATAGTCAACTTTAGTCACTTCAATACAGCTAAAAGTCATTTGGGGGCAGATTTTGATACTATAAGTACATAGCAGAAAAACAAATATAGATATTCATATAACATACATCTTTTAGAGTCTCCAGGTAAAAATAAACATTCAAATTATAATAACAAGAACAAGGTCATACAAATGGTTTCCTTACGCAACAGAAAAAAGTCAGCATTTTCTCTAACTTTAATATCAGACACAGGCTTCGGTCACGTAACTCAATTACATTGGGATAGCACTCCAAAAAAAAATTGTGTGTTCCGGGTATCTGGTGAATTATTATGGAAAAAATTAATATTTACTTGAAACATGGAAGTTGTTTTAGTGTGGAGTTCCAAAGTTAACGTGATTTATAACGCATATGTTCTGTGCATTAATCTCATTCGTGTATTAAACAATGTACCTTCATCGATATATACATGTAAGAGTAGTTTACTAGAAAATCATTAAAGCAATTGGTATATTTAATAAATATCAAAATTAGGTGGGTGGGGAGGATGGTAGAGCTTCTGGGAATCTCACTCACTTGGTAAAATATAATCAAACAATTATTTAGTAGTGGAATGTTTATTACGGAGTTATGCCTCTAAACTGGATACTGTATATAACAATATAATATTTCGTATGGTTATAATACATAATCATATGTATATAACAGTATATAATATCGTAAATAACATATAACAGTTCGTATGGTTCGAAGAAGTGCTAACTTTTGGTCTCATTTAAAAATAACGTTCGTTATTGTTAGTATTAAAAGTAGACCATATTAAAAAACAGGTCTTGAAATTCATAATCAGTCTTCTCCAATATTAACATTCAGTAAAAGACGATTATCGCTAAAAGAATTCAACAAAAAAAATAGAATAGAACAGTAACATAAGATACAAATAAATGGAATGTTTTGAATATTTCAGATGCAGACACCCTTGTCAAAAACTTTTAACAAAACGATATGAAAAATATATAGTATGCCAGCCAGCCTGTTATGTAAGAGACTGTTCTTCCCATATGTTTACTGTTTCATGTCATATTATACTCAATGGAGTATATTATTTCTTTATTCTGCCAGCAAAAGTAATACTCTAAGAAGTTACCATATATGTATATCATTTACGAGATGAGATCGGATTGCCTTATAAGGCGTTCTGCCCGAGACAACGCAACTATCGAACCAATCGTGACCATTTCACCAGTTTTCCAATAGCCACAGATATTATTTTTTACTAGAAAAACAGATTACCATGAAGCAGAAAAATCAAAAAAAAAAAAAAGATAAACAAAAACTAGAAAAGCACGATGCCTTCATGCCCACGAGAATGGTCAATTGAAGAAAATTAGTTCAAAATTGCAAGAAAACAGGTAGATAAAATTTGAAAAAAAAGGTTAAAATTACCAGTTTTCTTATATACCATAAACAAGGACATTGTAACCTAATAAACATATATAACTCACTAATGTATTCGGTATATTCAAGCGACCCACGCGGGTATCGAGACAGAAAATAGTTACAAAACAGGAAAATGTACTGTACAACGATTTCTTCAATTTCACGCTCCACAATGACATTCTTACGAATTGTTAGATTGTAAACTTCCTTCAATATATTGCGTTCCTACAACAGGGCCCTTCGAACTATTGTTAACGAATCGGAACTGAAGCGTTCAAGCTACCTATGCTCTCAGACTTACTCGTTGTAAAACTGTCCTCTACATAACTGTCTTCCAAAAATTTCTAATTAAAGGCATGATGTATATTCGTAATGAGATTAGATTAATTTAGAGACAACACACACAATACCTATATAGATATCTTTTAATTCATGACTTGCACCCATATTTAGGAGCTCTAATCACTCCTTATTTTGAATTCACTTGTTGGAAGAATATAAGTTAGTAGTTTAGAATATAAGTGGAAGTTAAGATTATATGCAGTCAGGTAGGAGTAATCGGAACGTTTCTTGGTAGGTAGTTCGTTTATTTAGTAAAGATTTTGTATAATATATTGGCTCATTATTTAATTATTTGTCAATTAGTTCCTCTACTTTTTATTTGGATTAAATTTGTTAAGTATAAGCACGAAAAGCATTACTTTTTGTAGTCGTGATAATGTTTTGATTGGCATATTAGTTGAAACACTTAAGATGAAAACTCAACCTAATTACCGCTTGTGATGGTAAAAAGCGACGCACTAGTGACTTCGTTGTATTATTAGCAGCCCAAATCCACAGCAATTATAACAGCAATTGGTGCGGAAACAAAATCAGCATAGAATTCAAACGTAAATGGAAATACATTTTCATCGCTCGACTCTATGTAAATGCAGCACCGAAACGTAACGAAGTTACTGGCACGGCCGGTTAATGGATTATGCTATCTGTAATCGCAATGAGTCCTATGTACATATAATGCTATGTTTCTATTCTAATGTTTTTAATATGGTTTAAAAAAGAACGATTGCCAGAGACTTACATTTGCGGAAATGAAGCAAAACGCCCGCGTTCAACGTTCATATATTCCCCAGATGTTTATAAATTCTAGTTTAAATTGATACGAGAAGATATATATTTTGGTAAGATTGAGGAAATATGCACTAATCTTCTTAACCTTTGACTTCAAATATATACGAAATTTAATGGTCCAACATTCATCTAATCATTCAAGATGTCTGTCAGACTAAAAACCTCAAGCCATGTACCTACGTTATGTGAATATATACAGCAATTTATTAACAATCCGTTAGTTTCGTTTGGCTACAGTTACACATGTTAATACACGTTAGTGAACAATGATTGTTCACGTTCGGAGTCGGTCACCCCTAAAAGAGTCCATTTCTCCACGGTATATCCGATAACCTCGATTCCCTGATGCATTCAACATGACATGTTCGGAACAAGTATGTAACTATTGTTGTTCGTTACATTAATACAAATAGTAGATAGTTAAAGGAAAGTAAACAGCGTTGTTAATCCAAACATCTTAATTTCTGCAGGTACTCTTCGGTGAGACTTAATAACAAAAACAAAACTCTCTTGTTACCAGATTATCAAATGTGAACCAAAATTATTCAAGTGACAAGTGACCCAATCGTAGCACATTGCCAATAAAATCATTGATCCAAATTATATTTACGTAAGTATTACTGCGTGTTTAATAAATCTAAGTATGTACATACATATTTGTATCTTACTTCACGCAGTCAACGGCTCTGAATTCATTAAACTCTAAATGGTGGTATGGCGACATTTGTTCACCCATATTCGGTAAGAACATTGCCCTATAATCTTGAATCTGTTGTTGTCGTGGAATATTTTTATATAATTTTATATATTGCAAATAAGTATTTTCTTTATAAGAATAATGTTAGAGGTTTTGGAGGACATTGCTTGTTTTATTACAACGAATATTAGTAACCCACAACTTATGTTATACCTAAATGTTAATTAAGCAGATATATTTATTTAGTTTTTCTATTTAATATTGTCTGACGCTCTTAAACTTTATACGCACGGTACACTAACGATTTACTAGTGTATGGCCAACTAGGTAATAGGAAGTCGAGGTAGCTTAGTGTGACCTCACTCTAAAGCTTAGTCTGATCCAGCCGCGAAGTAAATTTGTAGGCAAAGTTTAACTCGTTGAATAATTGCTAAACTAAATGTTAAGTGGAGAGTACAGCAGATTGCAAATGTCAGACGAATTTGGTGCTTAGAACCTTTAGAACTGATTCTTTACTCACATTCCGCTCAGTATAACAGGCCAAAACCTTCTTTATAAGAGACTTTTGCCCAGCATTGTAGTGAGCTATTAAAGGCTGTTTTAACTTCAAAGCCAGATGACTTTTCCTAACACGAACCGATCATACAAATACGTGATTCTTCGATGACCGTCCTCTCAGATTCTCGTACCCTTTTTCTTTTTGTTGAAGGGGTGGAAAATCCCTTCGAATCTCCGGCTCCTCAGGAACGCAGGAGCCAGGAGTATGTGGTGTTTCTACTAAAAGTCACCCCGGCGGCCGGTCTCAGGCGTCCTACTCTGAAGGGGACCCGGGCCATGTTATTTCAGGTCCCCTCCAGGATCAACGCCGTGCCTGGTCAGACCCTCTCCTGGGGGACGCTACAAAATACCCCCGCAGATTTTCCTACCCTAATTTACTTCCTATTTCACGAAATTTGGCACTGATATACTTATATATAATAATAATAATGGCTTTATATTTTGATATTAGACCTTTAAGCATAACTATAGGAATAGGTACAAGAACAATGTTATTATTTACATATATGTATTTACGCATCCTATCTCTTGTGAAGATTAAATGCATGAAAAAAACATGACGCAAGAGAACAATTCACATTCAATATTAATTCATGAATATGTGGCATATGTGTCTCTTTAGACGGCACGTACAACGACCCCATTGTAATTTATAATGACAATTGAGTTCCTTTTGTAATTTACACTCCTTTTTCTTAAAATTGAGTACGTCAGGGAGTACAAAACAGGGCACAGGTATCCTACCGAAAACTTAATTAATTAATTTTTTTCTCATACAAAAAATAAGATTACTTATCTCGCATATGCAATTCTCGGACAAAATATTGAACACTTTACATAAGTGATTGATAATTTGGCTGGCAGGAGTTGGATGCGAGAAGAACAAAATCGATCAGAGTGGCGTGCAATTTGAGAGACTATGTCCAGCAGTGGAGTGCGATAAAGTGATAATGGTAATGATGATGATATGGTTATAATGAATGACTGTCTACACTTTTCGCTATATGTAGTTCATCTTGCAAATCGATTTTCAAAGACTTTGCACGAGAACACTTTCCCACACTTTAATAAAAATCTCAGTCGCAACAATTGAGCAATCTGATTTAAAAATTATTTTATATTTACTAATTTTTGAGAAAAAGAGTTTCGATGGACAAATCGTTAGACGAAACAAAATCTATCTTAATCCGAGTGAAATGCTACGCCAAAGCTAGCTAATTTAGAGTATTTATGAGCATTGTATACTCCATAGTGCTCGAGACAACGAAGCAAAGTATTGATGGGACTTGATAACAGTCCGGTCGCACTGCGCCCACGCAGCCTTATACAGTCAAGTAAGGCTTACTTATATCTTGTTTTTCTTTTTATTAAATCAGCCTGTGATGACAAGTGAAAAGCGAACTGTTTTATTTATGATGACGCACAAGCGATGACGTCAGACTTTGTAATGAGAACGGTAGCCACCATTACTTTCGAAACTGAAGTAAGGGCGAGGTTGACAATTCTGGTCAAGCGCGAGTTGAACTCGGGCACGAAGCATCCCGTATCATCGTAAAAGAATCATGAAATAATATTGATAAATAGAAATTTTTTTTTTAGGCTTTTTATAGGTAGATATACTCATTACGAATGTAGACAATGCAGTGTTATGCTCCACACTATGGCACTTAGTAAGATGCTTTTTACGCCCCGCTTAAAGGACCCGAAATCATAGTGGGAGGGAAACACGTGTACTGGTAGTGAGTGCCAGGTATTTATTGTGTGCGTGTCTCTGTGTGGGTGTATGTAATTATTTGCTGTGTGAATGTAGCCGTTATAAAACCTATTAAGAAATACGAGAAATACAAAATACGAAGATTTTTTTCATTTTTTTTATGGTTTTGTGTTACAGCGGCGAATATGATACAGTTCATCATATAAAGCCCGCTAATACATAGCGAAAGCGGAAAGTTAGTATGTCACCCTGTTGTCATAGCACATTAAAAATCGACATAAATAAGCTGTTTTGAAGAGAAAACCGTTATTCACTCATATGATCGATTCATACAGTTCTCTTCAGTTAACTGTGTAATGTGGTATAATTTTATGCTTCATTTCACACTTACTTTTATTTTTGGTATTCGGTAACGATTTTCGCTTACTGCCTTATTCCCTGATTGAACTGTGCTAAATGCATAATAGATGAGGTCTATAATAAAACGGGAGAGTTTTCCGGCCGTTGCTCCATAAAGATATTTTTGGAGCTTTACAGTTGCTAGCTGAATGAATTGCTCGAATCGGAGTTCTCGGCCCAGTGCAATATTCATCACATGTCTATTTACGGTTCGGAAGCAATTTCAAGTTTAAAATTATATTTTGTAGCAATAAATCTACTTCACGAGTCGAAAGACACCACTTAGATTTTGAAATGTTACTTAAGAGTTTAGAGTAAAATTTTACTTTTCTTCATTAACGTTAGATAACGACAAAGCAGTCACAAAACAGAACTTACACATCGTTGCTTATTAATATTTTATAACGTAAACATGAAAATTAATTTTGTGGTTTTAACTATTAAACATTTATTTATTTCTCTTTATTTTTTCACTTACTCGTAAAAAAAATTACTTAAAAATACGAACGAGTAACAGGGCCACTTATATTCAGCTATATCGAACAAACATGGTGCTATGGGTATAAAGAGTGTCCGTATCGTGCGTTCAAAGCCATTCATTTCCAGGTATTAAAGTAGAGATTACGGTATTACGATGTAAATAGGTCACCAGACTTCGGGGTTCTGAAAGATAACCCCTTAGCAACACCGTAAAGTTGATATTAAAAACTGAATGCCGTAAAAGATACAAACATGCGAGTATTTGTTTAGGAAATATACGATTATAATTCTTTATTTTTATTATACATTTTATGCGCTTTATTAGTAAGTTTCATTGAATGCAATCTACTCGTTTCCCTATAACTGTTAATTATTAATGAACGAATTTAGTTGAGAAGCTCTGTCTGTTTTACACAATGCAATCCGTTAGATGTAATGATTCTAGTCAAATTAGTGCCGTACCCACCGGTTGAGTCACTCTGTTTTAATTAGAACCGGAATTTTGATACCGTTCGTACTTCTCGTGAACTCATGCACATGTAACAGTATGCGTTCCGCGAAGGTAACATTTGAACGCGACGTGTGAATCAATGACCAATAATCTTCTGCAGCGAGAGTTGGCACTTATCAAGATTTGATTCACTCGATCAAAACTCGACAGTTCACGATTCCCCCGATGCTTACCAATTAACATCTTCCGATTACGGGGATTGTAGATCTATTAAGATGCAAATGTTATCGCCGATCGTCACGTGTTTAGTTAGTTACGTGCAGATTTACATTCTTTGTTATATACACTTCAAAAAAGTAATTTAAGACTTTATTACAACATAGTTTTTGCCTGCCGCTCTGCCCTAAGTAGAAAAATCAACGAAAGTGTGTCTGTCTGTTTGTCTGACTCTCTGTTGCTCTTCACGCTTAAACCACTGAATTGATTTAATTGAAATTCGGCAAAGAATAGTTCGAATCCTGGTAAAGGACAAAGAATAGTTTTTATCATAGAAATCACCTTTCAAAGGCATGAAAATGAGGATGGAAGGTTGTATGGGGAGTCAATAACCGATGAATGGATTTAGATGAAATTTGGTTGGAGTTTGGAATTGGATGAAATTAGTTCAGCGATTATTGATTGCCCTTCCAATCTGTCCACCCTTTTGAGTGATGATTTTGGGGATAAAAACTATTCCATATCCTTTCAAAACTCTATTTCTTCATCAAATTTCATTTAAATCAATGGAGCTGCTACTGAGTCCCATACAAATTTCTCCCTTCCTTTTCATCCTGAGGAGAAAAATTGTTCTTTATATTTACTACTTGTTTCTTAAAAAATAATTTTCAATAGATCTACAATGAAATCCGGCGGCATCTATCTAACTCTTATATTTAAGACAGAATAACGATTTTTTAATTAAAAGAAAAGAAAAAAAATGGAAGTAATGTGAATTGAATTTACACTGTACTTTATTGTATATATGCATAAAGAGTTTCATTACTTCGGTATTTTTATAAAGATAATGTTTGCCTTTTACTGCATTTAATTTGACTACATAAACGACAGTCGCTTTATCTGACGCTTCGCAATTTTTTAAACTGATATTACTTTTTTATTTGCTAACCAATTAAAATAAAACAAACACTAAATTTTAAGTGATATTTACCACCATACCGTAATGAAAACCGCATCCAAATCGGTTAAGCCACTTCTGAGATTACCGCGCACAAACATACAGACAATCAGACAAAAATTCTAAAAACTGTTTGAGCTCTGTTACTTTAATAAAACCTCCTTCTTTATTTTTCTTCAATACCTTTAATGTACAGACATCGATCTATGTCTATGTATAGATTTTACTGTAAATTTTGTTAATTTTCTGGGTGACTTTACAAAATTGTTATATTTAACTATATTACACTTAAATCAAATCTTAACAGAATTTTAACTGGGCTGTTAGTATTGTGGTCAGTGATTCTGACTTCAGAACAAAAGGCCTTTTTTTCGATTCTCAACCAAAAAAAAAATGAAAATTTGCTCTGGATTGAGTGTCATTTATCAATATTAAAAGGTTCTGCCTCAAGTCAATATTATTATTACGTTAAATTCACAACGGGCCTTAGGCTTAGCCAAATGTAAAGGAAATTGAAAATTTAACGCGACGAAAAATATCTAGGTGAAAATGTTCAGACAGAATGCTTTATTGGCCCAGATTTGCCACTTCGCTTACCAATTTCGTATCGGGAATGGTTGCACATCACCTGAGGATGCTACGCCTTAAGCTAACGTTTTCGATGCGGAGTGGATATATTTTTAACTATTTCGGCTACAAGCAGTGCGCCGGCAAATTAATGTTTAAAAATTGTTTTATGGCACACGGACCATGGTTTTCTTAGTCTACAAAGCTTCTTTTTACCGGTAAGCATAACATTAAAGTTAATTCTAACAAAATTAAATTCTTTTTATGCCTTTCGACAGGTCTTCGATGCTCCTTAAACTAATTTTGATTCAGGACGTAGTTTACAAGCAATGATTGTTATCGAACTATAATACTGCTAATAGCGTATAAAGGTAATAACACACAGATAAATAATTCGTTAAAATTAATAACAAGAACGTGAAAATTATGCTATGAAACGTGAAGTAAGCAACGGTTAATTATTAGCAGGTGCTTCTCCGTGCAATTTGATGAAAGAAGAGTTGATAAGAGAGGTACAGAGAAATGAAATGAAAGAGTAAGTTCTTATGTTAAATGTTTAATAAAAAAAATAAAAAGCGCAATTAAAGGTAATGGATGGATTCTTAAGCAATTTTCATGTAAAAGACTCGAAAAAAAAGGTGAATAATTAGAAAAGTTGAACACTGAATTAATTGAAAAGTACTTTTTTTAAAAATTATACGAAAAAACATGTATCTCAAATAATGGTGGCATAGCTCCTTTATGATTAAATACACGATTTGCTAAGTGCCTGTAAAGGTATGTATTAATGAATGAATATACTATTGTTTATGAATTCATATTCAGAAGAGAATATTATTAATTGTATATTGTGAATTCTTGGCGTATTCATTGATTTTATTGCCATTGTTTGGAATTTCTATTTGTCTCACATATAATGCTAACTCTCACAATTATTTACAGTAAAAAAAATTGGTATTTACACTTTGATAAAGATTTTCGATATTCGCGTACATTTTGACGGAGAACATATATCAGTTAACATAAGCATATAACCAACGTTTTCCTGTTCCTATTCGTTGATAATATGAACTAAGTTTTCCTAGTGTTTAATTCTTAGTAGCGCAATATTTGCCCTAATGAATGTGCAATTTTTTTTTTCCATATTGGTATATAGATAGCTTTCCTTTTTTTTTTAACGTGTGGAAACCCCCTCGGGCTGTCACCCCACCGGGGTTTACGGCAGGGTGGTGTGTCGGAATCGGACCGACGAAAACCACACGGTGTGCCACTCTGCACCTGACATAGGAGGGATCCAGGAACAGCTGTTATTACGACGTCCAGATCTGGTATATATAGCTACTTTAACCTAATTATCGTACTGATATTTTTCGTATATTTTTCCCCCGACAGTGGTTGAGGATCGAAGCGACGGCGCCCGTCCCGTACAGATGCCGCCCTGGCGACGCTCTTGTTCGTACGTATAAATATTATAAAATAGAATGTACTCTATGCTTTAAGCGTTATAGTAATGTAAACATAGTGGTTCAGTATAACTAATTGTAAATAATTATTATACTTAGTTTTATCGCAGAGCCATAATATAACATATCTATACCTCCGCACCTAATATGTTAGCAGTCCTTTTCTGTAGTGTTCGCTATTAGGATAATATTTATGTTTTGCAGTGTATCAGCTTAACCAGTTTCTGTCACCACCTTTGCTGTTTTAGTCACACGATATGTAAAAACAACAGTCACAGTCACGACAGATCGAGCGTGGATTTCGGCTTTAACAAAAGTAACAGAGCAGTCATGATGATGAAGGTAACTCGCGCATGTTCGCAATTAGACACTTTATAATTTAGACGAACATGTTTATTCTAAGTATTCATTTATTGTGTTTCTTTTTTATTTTATTTACTACTATAAGGTATTAAGGTGTTAATATCATAGAATTAACGAGCTATTATATATTTTTGATTATATTACGTGCTCTGCAAGAGGATTAATAAAAAAAATTGTTATACTAGCATACAGAAAATTCCTGGCTTAAAACAGGCGAGGAACCTTCATGACCACGGTTGAATTAAGACTACAGTACAATAAGGTTGTATACCTATGGAAATAACAGATGGCAGAAAGTTGGCAGACTCATCAAGTGTCTCTGGATTATTTTAAAGATAATCATTGTATAACTGGCCAACGGACAGTACCGGTATCTCGATATAAAATCATCCCGTTTGGTCTGATATTAGAAAAAGGAACATCTCGGTAATCACTGACCACAAATTCGGAATTAAAATTAGGTGTCGCTTACACGACCACCGCTTATTAAATTGCGCATGATAAAAATCTTTACTCGTTTAATTTAGTATTTAGCAACTGCCATGAATGTGTGCTTACTTTCTATTTCAGGAAATGTAAAATAAAATAATAGCACTCAATGACTGATACGTATTATCTATGAAAAACAATCTTTGATTATATAATGAAGGGACTCATAAATTTAATTAAAGAACAATATCGTGACAATACTTATAGTTTTACAAAAAGCAAATAAAATAAAAAAGAAAAGCTTTTTGAATAAGCTTTTGGAAAAAAATTAAAATTTAAGGCAACTTGTTTATTATAAAAAGAGCATTCTCGTTTAGTTGCAATACGCATGCTGGGGTCGCTTCATTATATATATATATATACATCTCTATAACGTCTGTATACCGAAATAACTTAGAGCACTGAAAGAGTATTTCTCAATTCTTAAATTTTAAGGATTCTTATTAATCTTAGTACCTATTCAATGAAGTAAAACTTGTGTTCAAACCATTACATTTTTTTTAAATGAATCTTACCTATCGTAATAATAATCTACTATAATATTTATTTACGTTATACAAAGTCAAGGTTTTAAAAATCTACACCAAATTCAAAAATTTGGGCATTTATCCACTTGATAAAGAAAGAAAAAAAATGTACTTACCAGCCAGTTTTGTTTCGACACCACCGGTGATATAAATATCACAACACAAAAATCTAACTGATACAGTTTATTTGTAAAGTTGAATAATAAAGAAAATATTCTAAATATAGTTTGATTATAGTCAGAAAATAATGAAATAGAAGAGAAATTATTTGTACACAAGAGCGTTTTGCGATCGTTCATTGACCCTCGAGAATTTAGTGTCGGTGACTTTGAGGTATCTTCCTTATTTTCCCGTTATGACATTTACCAAAACTTGTCAGAGTAAAAAAATTTTTTTTTAATTGGTTCTTAATTCTTAGCGCTATTACGCTATATATCCATAACTATTGTTATGGATAGATAGATACCTAATGGGATAGAATTTAGTAATAGAATTGTTATTTTTAAAAAGAATAATTTTCTATTCTCTTAAAAAAACGAGTTGAAATTGGAGTTGGATCAGTTCAAATAATATATAAAACAAATGTTGACATGGCAACGGAGAGTACTTAAGTGCAACATGGAAACAGAATAGAGCAGTTGCCTTGGTTTAACAACTGCTCTATCCTGTTTTCCTCTATGTATTTATTTTATAACGTTGATTTCATGTCTGTCATCTAAACTGAACCTTCGAAACTAAATTTTTGGCCATCATGGCCCAAAATCTGAAATACACCGGTGTGTCTTTTATATGGACATAATAGAAACACATTATATTTATACATTCTTTATCCGTTTTAACAATGACTTTCTTCTTACTAGGAATCTAACTTTTACACCGTATAACAGCAATGCCAAAAAAATTATGGAAATAGTAAATGACTTATAATTATTTTAGATTTCACATTTCACTTTTCCATTAACATTTTGCCTAGTATATTCTTGAGTAGTTCTAAATGACATGAAGTTACTTTAACTTGCCATTTGTAAGGTTTTCTATGAACGTATTCAGAGCAAAACTTTATCGGAAAATAAAATTTCAACTTGTGGGAACTTGTCTACACGGTAGGGATGGCGATTCTTTCCAAAAAATATCGATTGTTAAATGAATTAGAATCGAAGTCTAATAATTCGATACACAAAAAAATCAAGGTAAAAAGGATCGATTTTGCAAAAATTGATTTTTATTCGATTTGCTTATTGAGTCTATGTTTTCAATACAAATATAAACCCATTTATTGTATCGAAACAGAAATTTATCGTACCGAAACAGAAAAAATCGAATCTCGATTTTGCAAGGTGAAATATCGATTCAATGGATCGATTCAGTACACAATATCAACTTAAAAATCGATTTTTTTTGGTCGACAAAATCGATTCTTCGATTAATCGATTCGATTAATTAAATATTTTGACACTTTTTAGTTATATCTATAAGCCTTATATCTATAAGTTGATATTGCGATTGGCGGCCATCTTGGTGACGTAGTCGACGCCCACCGTCAGTACCGTTCGCAAGGTCAGCCCACGCTTGCATGCTTACGCGCATCGAGTATTTGTTACCTATAGCTTTTTGTTTTGTTATCCTGTTTTATTGTTGGCTTTTGTTGTTTAGTTTTGTTACCTGTTACCCGATAAATTAATTAACAGTCGTGCACGTGAAATGATAATTAAAATGGACAATTATTTTGTAAAAGAGAAAGAGGACTCGTAAGTTACTTATCCAAAATATAAACCGTGCCTTAAAAAGTGCTTCGGACACTACTGAGCACATTTTATTGTCGAAGCAACTAGTAATAGACATTTTGAATATTTTGCATAATTCTACCAAAGTCACGGAACGAGTGGCTTGTGCCACAGGCGTTGCAAAAAATACTGTGACGAAATTACGATGAGAGCATGAATCAGCAACAGCAAGTGGCAGCAAAATGAGAACTCCTACCAAAGCAAAAAGGCAAAGGAAAGAATATTTCGACGGGTTTTCACTAACAGCATTAAGAAATATCATTCATTCAATGTATACGGTGAGAAAAGAAATTCCTACAATGCGCAAAATCTTGGCAGCTGCAAAAGTAGACCTTAATTATATTTGTAGTGAAACTACATTAAGAAAAATAATAAAAAGTGATTTAGGCTATTATTTACTTTTTATTACAAGTTTTTTGCTATCTGTTCTTTTATGCGACGGATGACGTCACGCAGCTGTTATTGTGACAAGTTGCATCGCAATATCAACTTGCGGGGCTTACATGTAATAGTAATTCATTTCGGTTCCTAAATTTTATTTGTTTTTCGTAAATATTTAGACTATGTCTGAATAATAATATCAGTCTTTTATCGAACAATGGATGAAGAAAGTAAATATTTCGACTAAAACGATAATCATTTTCAATGTTTTTATTCGTTCTGCTTTGTTTATTACCAATTATGTTACAGGACTACTTCGAAGGAAGAAAGAAGCTTTGAACGGAAGTAACAGGCGAAGTTTAGCAGAAGCTCATAATGATTTGGCTACATTTTATTATAAACATAATCGCTACAGCGATGCTTTAGATGAGTATAGAAGTGAAGCGGCCATTGTCGAGGAGTTAGGTCTGCGCATGGAGTGGGGCACATGCAACAGGATGATCGCAGAAGTGTACATGTTGATGGCTGAGTTTGACAAGGCCCTGAAGTATGGAGAGCGCCATTTAGGTATTCAAAGTTTACTCATCTAAATTTATAGAAAACATTTTTAATCTATATATATAATAGAAAGTTGTGTTAGTTACAACACTTATAACTCAAAAACGGGAAAACGGATATAGCTGAAAATTGGTGATGAGGTAGCTTAGAACTAGGAGACGGACATAGGATACTTTTTATCCCGTTGGACCGGGTTTAAGTAAAAAAAAACTGCTTATTTATTGACTATAAGGCAGAACAGAGTTCGCAGGGTAAGCTAGTATCATATTAAAAGCTACATTTAACAAAATAAATCTGTCAGAGATCTCTAATAGACAGTAAAATCGAATAAGATTGTAATCCGTAAATAATTTTATTAAAGCCATTTTTTAAAATATTCGCTTTTCAGCTGTAGCTAAAGAGCTTAAAAACTTGGTTGAAGAACAAAGGGCTATGGGAACCCTGGGAAGAATCTATTTACTACAAGGACAGAGTACTACTGATGATTTGGAAACTAGAACATCTTTAAAGGCTGCTGAAAAGGCATTTATGAAGAGTTTAGTGTTGTGTGGAAAGTATGTAACACTTATTATTTAATTATTCTTAGACACTAATAACGGTAACTGCAAGACAGCCTCATTGTGTTAGTGCTTGCAACTGCTGATCAAGAAGTTTCAAATTCAATTCCTGGGTCAGGTCAAAAAGTATTATTGAGTTTTTTTGATTGTAGACATACTTAATAACAGCCTGGAGTTTGAAAGTTGGGGTCTTAACCCCCATGCCTAAAAGGCCCCGTAAAACTGACGGTCTTGTGCCTGATCTCTCCCAAGTCATGCCATATAACTGTCCCATCAGATTGTGATAGTGGGGAACAGAGACTGCACCTGTGTACACACATTTGTGTACAAATTATCTCCTGTAAAGTTGAGTGGTCTTATTTAAGATAAGCTGCTGTGACCAGAATCGGTTAGGAGAACACCATACTTAAAAATTAATTATAGTTCAAATTTATTAAGTTGTTTTTGTATTAGCATGATCTTTATTTTTGGTGACCTGATAAGATAAAAGTTTATTTAATGAAAGATATCGAAATAACGTAATACCCCCTGTAAATCATAATTTCATCAAAGCTTCTTACTGATCCATTAAAACTCCACTTGCTGTTTGATTCTAAGCTGATATTTAATAAGTCAAATTGCCCAACTCTATTGTTTTTTTCCAGCTTAAACGGAAAAATTAATGAACATGAAATGATGGATATGAGAGCTCGTTTACTTCTCAATATTGGGGTTGTTCAAGAATACCTTGGAAATCTGGATAAGGCCTTAGACTGCATCAATAAGGCCATATCAATATGTTCTAGTCAAGATTTGTATGAAGTCCTGCATAACTGCTATACCGCTGAAGCATGGTTACATACTAACAAGAAGAAAGATTATGCTAAAGCTTTAAGTTGTCTGAACAAGGCTGTTGAGGTTGCTAAACTTTTGGAAGATAAGGTACAGCTAATATTATTCTTAGCAAGTTTATTGTAAACTGCCTAGTTGGTCTATCGGTTAGTGTGTGCGACTGCCAATTAAAAAGACTCTGGTTCTATTCCCGAGGTCGTTCAAAAGTGTTGTTCGGTGTCTTTTACAAGAAACTACTTATAACAGCCCGTGGAACTAGTAGCTGACCGAAATTATTTGGAATAAGAAAGTTTAGGAAGATAATGAAATTTATTGTAAACAGTGTGTGTTAAATTATGCTTTATTGTGTACAAAAAGAGTTATTTTTTATTGTAGTGACTAATCACTAGGTTAGTAAGCTTTAGCTTACCTGCGGTATAAGGTATACAGTGCACATATAGAATGTTACTGTCATTTTTTCGAACACCACTAAAAGGGGCCTAATAAATAACAATGTTGTAGTTGTACATTCACGTAAATTGGTGTCCTTAGACTAATTTCATGGGAAGACAAAAGTATAAATTATTATGTGATAAATAGGCAAAAAAGTGTTCCAATAGTTAATGTACAATGCTTACATACACATCCAAAAACTCAAAAAGTTTTGCACCGATTAAGCACTAAATATAAATTATAAATTATTTAAGGATCATTTTTTATTATTATCAATGCAAATACACCTAACCTAAGGGTACACCTAACGTTTAACAAAATGGTAAATACCGCTTTTATAATAATGTGTTTACTCACCTTACAGGTCCTGAAAACATGCGAGACACTCTCTTCAAAAGCAGAAATATTATGCAAAATGTCTGATTACCAAAGTGCTAAACAGGTGCTACTGAAAGCTTATAAATTAAAAACTCCTGACGAGAAAGAACGCGAAACTATAAAGACTAATCTTAGAGTGGGTAAGTATGTATAATATAATATATGAATAAGAAAATGCTAAGTATTGTTACTGTATAACTGAAACGGTTATTTTTATATAACATTATCTTCCTTCAACTTCGGTTACCTTAATAAAAATTTCATCTTTTGGAAACAGAACTTGCTTTAAACATAAGACAAGTCAAAAAATTTAAACAGCTGAGACAACAGGATTAACTCAAGGTTTAGCTGCTGCAAAGGGTCCAGGTAACTATATTTCAAGTTATTTTTTAATTTTGCCATCACTCTTTATTCAAACAGTGGCAGCAATGTGTTATACAAAAAACTTGCTGATATCCTCGGACCTCAGTGATCATGCTGGCTTCAAGAAACTCTATGAGAAGTTAGGTGACGGTGCTTGTCGCCTACGTAACTATGCCGGTGCTGTGGAATATTACCTGAAGATGTTGGACCATGCTGAACTAGCTGGGGATTGTGGCAAGAAACTTACTCCAATATATGTCAGGTATATCACATTATTATAGAAATAAATAAGTCTTAATTAGCAACATATTCGTTATAGCCTCATTCTCACCAATCATCTTTAACGGACCAGTCGTACCGTTCAGCTCCGTAGTCGAAGATCTGGTCTTACTCATCGACTCTACCCTTGATTGGCGAGCTCAAGTTACTCATGTCAGGTAGAAAGTAACGAGAAACCTGCGAACATTATATCGTCTGAAGAACTTTCTGCCTTCTAATACCAAAATTACTCTCATGCAGTCCTTAATAATCCCAATAATCGACTATGGTGATGTGTTATTACGACCTGAATGCAGACCTTCTCAACAAACTGGACCGACTTCTCAATAACTGCATTCGATACATTTTCAATCTTCGAAAGTATAACCACGTGTCTGCTTTACGTTCCCAATTAAAACGGTTACCTATTCGCCAGCGCCGCAATCTGCGAGCACTAACTGCCCTATTTTCATTTCTCAACTCACCGTTTCCACCTACATATCTTACTCTGTACTTCGGCTATCCTCTAATCACGACAGAAACCTTCGCTCATAAAAAAAAACTGCTCCTTTTATGTCCCTCTCATAACTCTGATTTCGTGAACTCTTCGTTCTTTGTCCAGGCAGTACTATTCTGGAATGCGCTCCCGCTCGAAGCCAGGATGTCCACAAACCGTTTTACATTCAAAAAGAATGTACATAGTCTCCTTCGAGATTGAAGAATCGTCTCATCGTTAGTTGGCTCAGCTTACAGTCAAGTTGTCATAGTGTACGTATATAATCTAAATGTATGTTTATATTTATGTATATATGTGTATATTTATATGTGTATTTATGACGTATGTATTGTATGTGTTCATGGATGTATGCGCACTCATGTATTGTGTATTTTAATTGTCAATATAACCTCTGTGCACCTCCCTTACAATATTTCTAAACCACCCTAAGGTTGACTGGAAGAGAATGCCTTGGGCATTAAGTCCGCCGATGTACAAAGTGCATAAAGTGTAAATAAATAAATAAAAATACCGTTATATTCTTCTCTTATCAACGCTTTACTTAATTTTCTAATTTTTTGCTGTCTTAACTTCTTTCCTCTTAGTTAGCAAGAAAAACAGGGATTTGAAACATAAATTTGTCAAAGAAAATCAATTAGTGCCATTAAATTGTAAAGTACGAGTATTTAATATACTCGTACTTTACAATCATAGCAAAAAGTTACTTAAAGTTAATCAAGGTTGATTATAGCCAGACAGGCCAATGTTTCATAGAAATAAAATTAATATTTTGTTTTTTTTATTGAATTTATAATTCTAAAGAAGTCAACCTTTATTTTTTAAACTGATATAGTCCTGCTTATCTACATAAAACTAACTTTTCTTTGATCAGTTTGCATGATATATTTTAATTTATTATATTTCATGTCATTCTTAACTTTGTTGGATTTGAAATGCACTTATATATTTCAGTTTATATCAAACCTATAAAGACATGGGTTCCTACAATGAGGCTCTTGAATATTATGAAAAGGAATATGAATTGATAAAAGATATTCCAAAGGAAGCCTTTACAACACTGTATAATATTGCCGAAACATTGTTCTTATCAAAAAAGCCTTACGACCAGATTGAAAAGGCTTGTTTGGAAGCTAGAAGAATGGTAAGAATGTATTTTTTATTAAAAGATTTAAACGCAATTACCTACTCACACATACCCAAGGTGTGTTGAGTATATTTATTAGTATTATTCAATGTCTACATGCAATAAATTGCCTCTTAGCCGACAGTTGGATTCAGCTGTAGGTGATTATAAGCACATCACTTTCAGACCTAATGTCCACAATTGAGTGCAAAAAAATCAGAAATACATTGTAGTTTGAATTTCTTTAATTTATAATTTAAAATGGTTGCACTAAATTGTATACATAATAAATGGAATATGCATTTATTTAAATATCTTTGGTATTTTTTTTCTGTTCAAACTGAAAATTTTAGCAACTTTCAATCTTTACAAAAAAAAAGTCTGAGTTTGATTGAGCGTAAATACTGCTAATAAGGAGTTGTGGAAAGTGTTTTAAAAGCAAAAATTGTAAACAGACTCTTTACAATGTTAAACTTTGGTATTTAAAATACCGCGTGGACCAAGAATTCGTTAACCTTAGAATGTAACATGCCGCGGGGGGAGGGGTCTGACCACTAACTCGTTTCAAATAATTAGCTTTCTTGTAAATAAACAATGTTTATAATATATCAAGTAGATTTTTATTCGATTTTTTCAAATGTTAAGTAATTCATGACCCAACCTGTATATAAATTGTTATGAAATGTCAAGAAGATAAGAGAAAGGAAGCTACAGTCGATTTGCCAGCCCTACGATACGATTCTTGATTAAGGTCTAATAATAATGCATTGTGGTACAGAACAATAAACTTTACTAGAACATATGTAGGGTTGAATATATGTAGATGGGTTTTCGTGCCGTTGTTGGCAATTGGAACATTTGGGAATGACCCAGTAAGACCTGTGGCGAGTAACATAAGCAGGCGACTCGTCGACCGCGACGCTGTTCGTTTGAAGTACAGTGCAATAGATATTGAAATATTTTAAGTGATTAATCCAGCGACCTCGGTGATCATTAAGGACAATTGTTTTGTATTATTTGAACGCTTTTAAGAGTGTTTGTAATAAAATCGTCTTAAGGTTTATTTTTAAATTATATCAACATAACATGTATGTGACTTTAATAAAGGACGTAAATTTGACATTCACAATGCAGCTGAGTGTTACATTTCGGTCCAATGGTTACTAATTAATATTTCCATCGCCACTCTTTTATCACTCTCCTTCACTTAATTCTTAGCAGTCACATTAGCTTTTCATTTCTCTAGGCTCAAGAATGGAACAAAAGAAAATACGAAATCAGGGTGCTCAAAAGCCTTCTCAAATACCAACAGGAATATTGTGAGATCGATAAAATGGAACAAACAATAGACGACCTGAGGGCCTTGGAATATGACGACTTGGATACTTTGGAGAATTCTGAAGATGATCAAAGTTCAGCTGGCGGTGGGGATGAAGATACAACGCATATTGGGGATGACATTTGTTTGGACGACCTTATAGGTAAGGTTGTAGTACATTGTACAAAATTCAAGGTTTACTAATCAAAGTGTTTTTAGCAACTTCAATTCTATGACGAACTTTTTGCTATCAACGAAGATTCGCTTTGTTGTTTCTTTAACATAAATATTTACCCGTGGTCCTTCTCCAGGTGTGATGCCATTTGCAGTAAAATGAGATCGGAATAAAAATCCAAAAAAATAATATGGACTTATTTTTAGGAATGTTTATCAAAAAAAAAAACTTCTTTCGAAGAAAATCTAAAACCATCATCTCTCTAACCACAGTAGCAAAGCGTTCTTTAATGTAAAGTTAATATTTGTTATACGATTACTAGATTATTAAACTTAGTACTTTAAAGTAAATTGTTCAAATTTGTAGATTTGTCAGATACAAACGAAGAAGAAATATCTGAGACAAAGCGTGAAGCACGCAAACGTGGGAAGGGATACACTATCAAGAAGAACATGAAAGGAGAAACAAAATTGAATGTCGTAAGTAAATAAGGAATCTAGCATCAAGTAAGCGCACTTTACGCCATACGCTAGGCTTTATATAACTTGAGCGTTCCTTCTGCTAGGAAACTTATAATCGCTTAATAATATTATCTTTAAATTGAGAATTTATTTTTCAAATTTTGAGTAAAATAAGTGCAGTTGTCGATAAGAAGAGAAAAAATTATAGAGTATTTTTATTGGTGATAAGTTTAGCTCTTAAAAGAATGATGAGGTTATTGAAAATATTCAACAGTAGTTTGGTTACTGATACTATAACAACCTTCTACGTTAGGTGTGAGGGTCTTTCTTTGCTTATAAACAAATATATATTTATATATTTTTTTTTATATTAAGAGCCTGCCCAAGTGACTCTACTCTACTTGATAGAAAGCATGAATAGAATCCAAGAGTTGTGGTCACCATAATCATTGCAGATGCAGATAATGCAGTATGGTGACCCACGCTATGGTGACCTTGTGAGATGCTTTTTCACACCCCAATTAAGGACGTAAAAGGCATGACAGTCATTGTGACAGTGTAAGGTTTATACAGTTACCATGATAACTGTCACCCCTGCATCAATGGGCCCCCGGTCTTACACTCACCAACAAAACACGACGACAAATATTAAAAACTGTGTTGTGACAGTTTAAGAATATGCTATCTCTATTTAACCTGTAAGAGTCGACTAAGGGAATAAATGACACGGGACAACAGCAGTGCAAAGAAAATGAAAACTTGATACAAATTCTGTAACAACCAGTCTGACCAACATGGTATATAGTTGCAGAGCAAAACTATCATTCTAAGGAGAGACGAAAACGACTGAAATTATTTTGTTAACACTTATGTAACAGCTGACTAGTCATTACGTCATAAAATATGAGCGATTTGAATTTGCATATAGTTTTTTTAGGATTGTTTTCTAATTTTACGACCAAAATGCTCTTGATATTTATCAGCTAAGTGTAAACTTACTTTTATGTTTATTGATGGTTTCCTTGTATGTTGACAGGCGTGCATATCAGGTAATAAACTGCTAGTGGAGAGACTCTTGGCTGAAGGTCATCCAGTGAACATTCGAGACAATGCAGGCTGGTTGCCATTACACGAAGCCTGCATACACGGACATATTGAAATAGTCAATGCTCTGATTAATAATGGAGCTAATATCAACGATCGAGGAGGTTCTAAATGTGATGGTAATTTACTGTTAATACTATTTAATCACGTATTTCTTGTAACGGACGTTTTTTTTTTATTTGTGTTATGATGAGGTTCAAAATTATTTATTTATATATTTTTTATTTATTTATTTATGATATGGAGGAGTTACAGCTAAAATTATTAGGCTTGTAATCAAATTTTTCATTGTAAAACTCAAACTAGGCAAAGCCTGTATTATGGTAATCAGACTAGACTGCTGGTAAACATATTTTTACTCTGACAGAGAACAAATGATCGTGTTCATCACACAAAGATTTGTCCTGGATGTGAATCGAAACTACGTCCTCTAGCTTAGCAGCCGAAATTGGCTCTGTTTGAGGTTACTATTTGAATTCGTGTGGCAACACTGATACCTGTACGTTGTCTGCATAATATAAAAATTATTAAAGTTGAATTACTGTGTAAATTCTGTGAAAAAGTAGTGAAAACAGGTGTAAAAATTGTTCTGGCTGGGAGATATTGTTGGTGTCTACTGTGTAACAGTACGAAAGTAAAGAGAAGAATGTTACCAGTATATGACATAAAACAAAGAATACGTTTTAGAACACCAGTTAAGTACTTTCATTCATTAATAACCCAAATATAATTCCAAAAGTGATTTTGTTTGAAGCTATCATTTGTCTAAAAACGAGAATTCATTTTATTACATAGACGTTATGAAAAATATTTTTTAAATTGTCCGACCACTAGCGACACAGCGGCAAGTGGCTAAACTAAACTCAGGATACAGATACCATAGACAAAATAGATCTCTTGACGTTTGTCTATGCAGGTTGGATTCAGCCGGGTAACTTTGGCCGATTAATAACGTCATCTGCCAGAAAATAGTACAACCATAGTTACTAAATAATACCAGTGTAAAAAAATATATATAATTTGGTACTTAATTTAATTAACCTAAAAAAATTATTAAACTACGATTGCACAAATCGCATTCCTGTCTGATACAGCGTGAAAAAAAATAATAAATAACCGATTACGATATATTCCACTACGAAGTAACAGTACGATCTACATACAAAAACTATTTACCATGCCGCTAAAACGTACTCCGCCTGGTTCGCCGACCCCACGTACCCAGGTGGGTGTAACCCACACAACACCACTGTAATGATTGTGAGCCAGAGGGAAAAAAAACGAAACACCATTGCAGCATTGTGATTCGGAACCTGATCTTCACTCACTAGTGGTGAATGTCACTGAGAGGAAAAAACGCAAATATGAGGCTGAAAGTACAGATATTTTGGCCCTTATACAGCGAATGATTACGTCATTTTCTACTGAACAGGAAAAAAGATTTCAAGAACAAAAATCGAGTATAGTTATGTTGTCAAATATTTATTTGACATCAAAATTTTCAAAATTTTCACCAAAAATTCGTCATAAATATGGAACACACTGGAAAAGAAAAGACAAAGAGATAAAGCTACCATTTAACATCTGGAAGAAAAACTGGAATCACTTGAACGTAAATCTCGTACTTGTGGGATAGAAATACGTAACCTTTCAAAACAAATCGGAGAAACAAAAGAAGCTCTAGTGAAGGAAATCATAAAGTTAGGGAAGACACTCGATGTTGATATTGATACAAATGTCGTGAAGGACATATACAGGCTAAAGTCAAAGGATGCCTCAGACCCAGTTGTAGTTGACTTCACCTCCACACTTATGAAGGAAAAAGTCCTGAAAGCTGTCAAGACTTTTAATAAATCAAAACCAAAAGGCAGTAAACTAAGCCCAGAAGACTTGAATCTGACTTGTAAGCCAAAGGCAATATATATCTCAGAGACTCTCACACAAAATACCCAGAGACTGTATTACTTAACGAGATAATTACGAAAGAGCCATGACTGCAATTTTTGCTGGACGGCAAACGTTGTGGTGTACCTCAAGAAAAATGAATACTCTTCTCATTTACGTGTTAACAGTGATCTCAAGTTAGATAATTTGAGAAAAACTGTAAAAACAATGTGACTATTTTTTTTCCTGATAAGTGCCCTGTTTCGAGTTTTGCTACTTCTTTATATGTATGTTAATTTTCTGTTTAAAATAAGTGCTTATAATTCCACTAACAAAATTCTCTGCATAAAAAGCAATGGCTTACTGCATAACACACACTCAAAGATATATACACTTTACATACAGTTAGGTGCAGAACTGAGTCAATGTTTCGCGATTATTTGATTACATGAAATAAGTCCATATTTAACAAAAATGTTTAAAGAATTTTATCCCATACGTTAAATCTAAATATATGCCTCAAGTTAATAGTTCAAATGGATATTATCCAGTTACTACGTTTTAAAACGTTGAGGTATTTGAATGTGATAGACTCACTTTTGCATCGTGTTTGTTACTAACTCTGCGCTCAAGTATGAACATGTTTAAACTTGTCAGGATTAGTAGTGAAAGACAATTTCGCTTTGTTTATTACTCAGTGTAATTTTATATCGCAAAGGGAACGTTTCGTACGCTTTATTGAAATAATGAAACCGACGTCGAAGTCCATTATAGAATCTGCTAGAATTACTCAAAACTGGAAAATCGACAAGATTTATCGCTCAAGAGTTAAACGTGAGTCAATCAACAGTATAGAGAATAAGAGCAAGTGTAAATTTCCTGTGCCAAGTAACGTTGGTGGTCGTGTTAAAAAGTTATCTGACAGAGACGTAAGAAAACTTATTCACTACTTAAGATCTAGTGAAGCGTCTTCAGCATCAGAAGTGGCGGCAATTTTAAGACAAGACACTGACATGTCATTGAGTAAGTAAACTGTTCGTCGGGCATTACACAATGTAGGTATGCGAGCTGCAGAGAAGAAAAAGAAACCTATCCTTACTAAAAAGAATATTAGAGCAAGAAAACAATTTGCAAAACAATACCTTAACTGAACTGAAAGTGACTGGATGAGGGTTATTTGGTCCGATGAGACCAAAATTAATAGATACAGCATAGACGGGCGAAAATGGCCTTGGAAGAAAGGGGAACCATTACAAGCAAAGGATTTTATACAAACTGTGAAACATGGTGGAGGTAATATCAAACTTTGGGGATCTCTGACAGCTTTTGGTGTAGGACCAATTCACAAAATCGATGGAAATATGGATGGTAGAATGTATCTCAGCATTCTTAAGACACATCTGATGGATGCTGTAGAAAATATGCCATATCCTGTAAATAAAGTAATATTTCAACAGGATAACGACCCTAAGCACACGTCAAAAACAGTAAAAAAATGGCTTGATAAGCAAGTGTTTCAAGTCCTTCCATGGCCTTCTCAGAGTCCTGATATCAACCCTATAGAGAATTTGTGGGCATATTTGAAAAGCATGCTTTTAAATAAATATAGCGTACCACCCATCGAACTTGAACATTCTGTGGGAACGACTACAAGAACAGAACCACCAAAAGTTGTGTACCAACAAAATTCCACTCGAGTACTGTGAAAAACTTGTAAAAAGTTTGGTAAATAGGTTGCATGCGGTTGAAAAAGCAAAAGGTCTTTGGACCAAATATTAAAGATATGTTTTCATTATATTTTGTAAGTGGTGCAAAAGTGAACCAATTGTAATTGTGATGATTATTCACCAAAATGAGATTTAAACTTATAAGATTTCTTTAATTAAACATTCAAGAAATAAAGTTTTTAAATATTACAATACATTTTTTATTTAGTAATTAATACCAATTTCATACAGATATTTTTAAAAAATTGTGAGGTACTGACTCAGTTCTGCACCTAACTGTACCCTACTTAACTGCTATTATAACATTAATTAAACAGCTACATTTAAAGAAAATACACACACTACATTATAAAACTACTAAAACACGTGTAATCAAGTTGTTGATTCCTAAATTTAGAATTGCTTTCCCTAAAATGAGTTCAAAAAATGACTATTACTATTTAAAAAAATACCGTTTTCATAACATTTGGTGACATAATCGACTTAACTAATGACGTAGACAAATTATCCATATCCCACTCAAACAGCAGATTTAGAAAAATGCCAAGAGATTATTACTAATCTCTCATCTAAACGCCTACTTATATTGTCACAGAATATACGTACGTACGAATCGTAACATATCAAGTTTAGAAATTGTGCTACACAGAATGAAATTAGAATGTGACATATTAATATTGACCGAGTGTTGGATGTCCAGTAAATCTATCATACTCTATGTGGTTGGCTATCATCACGCCGCAACAAAGATGAACTCTAAACAGAATGACGGAGTGGATAGAACCTGTCTTCCAAGATTGTCTGGTGGCAACCGTTAACAATCGCACTGCCATCATTGCGTTGTACCGATCGCCATCCTATATAAAGATAGACCCATTCCTTTGTTCTTTAGATAACATTCTGCAAACGGTCTCATCATTTGAACACATCGTGGTCATGAGTGATATAAACATAGCAATAAATGCTAATAAAGTAGATATCAACGGGGCAAACTATTGAACTTTAACTGCCACACATGGCCTTTTACCAGCACACCAATTAATAACTCGCGCCGGTAGCGAGACCTGCCTTGACCACAAACTCTTAAAAACAAAAAGTAGATCCATTACCATAGTCCCATATGTAACGATAACAGACCACTATCCAGTTTTGACTTGCATTAGTCTATTAAAGCCACGAGAATATACTACTACCACGATGACGAAAATTAACAACTTAGGATTGGGTAATGATATGCTGAACATTAACTTCGATCCAATTTATCAATCAAGCAATCCAACTACTAACCTAAACTATCTCACGCAATGCCTTCAAACCGTTATCGAGCAAAATACACTAACAATATCTCTACCAAAACGTAAAAAAATTATAAAACCTTGGATAACTCCCGGATTGTTAAGGTGTATGCAGAATAGGGATAAATTGCATAGAAAATCAAACTTGAAACCAGATAATGAAATTTTAAAAATTAGTTACTAGCGCTAAAGAAATTTTTGCAATGATTTGTTACGAAAAGTAAAGAGAGCATATTAAAGAGACTAAATACAAACTGCAAAAAACGATAACAAAAGACTATGGAAAGTAATAAAAACAATCGCCAACACAACAAAAATAACAAAACACCCCAAAGAACTACTTACATCTTCCACTTCTGCTGACCAATCGCTCAACGAAGTAAATAACTATTTCATAACCATGGCCAGCTCATTGGCGGATAAAATTAACGAAAAAAATCTCATACATCGAACACCACTTTACAAAAATATATTAATAAAATAAGAAGCTGAATTCATTGGCATTATTTGCAACCGACGAAGAAGAGGTGGAAAAAATTGTAATGGGCCTGAAAATTGATTGTGCCACGGGATACTATAAAATTTGCTGTAGATTCTTAAAAGAATACAAAGGTGTTCTTGTGCCACCCCTAACAAAAATATTTAATGACAGCCTAAGGTCAGGAATATTTCCCGACTCTTTAAAAGTTTCAGAAGTTTGTCCAATCTTTAAGAGCGGAGACAGAAATCTTATCAACAACTACCGACCAATATCTATCCTACCAGCATTCTCAAAAATTTTAGAAAAGATAATAAATATTCGGCTAATCGATTATCTTGAAAAAAATAATATATTATCTACAAATCAGTACGGTTTCAGGCATGGAAGGTCAACTGAACAAGCTGTAAATGAGCTCACAAACTTTAGCAATACAAATTTGGATAAAGGAAAAAAATGTCTCTGTATCTTTTTGGATCTAGCAAAGGCATTTGGTATGGTTTCTGTTTCCATCTTATTGAATAAGCTTGAGGGACTGGGAATTCGAGGCACTCAACTAGAACTTTTCAAAGTTATTTATCCGGGCGTGTTCAATGTGTGAGGCTCGGACAATATAAAAGTACCTTTCTTCCTGTGACACACGGCGTTCCACAGGGAAGTATCCTTGGACCTACTCTGTTTCTTGTTTACATCAACGATCTCACGAATGTTAAACTCACTCTTGGTGAGATTATCTCCTTCGCGGATGATACAGCCTTGATGTTTGCTGCTGATACATGGAACGGGGTCTTTGATGCTGCCCAAAGCGGATTCAATGTCACAAGTAAATGGCTTCAGAGAAATAAATTAACACTAAACGTCGAAAAAACTAAGTACATCTGTTTCAGCATTAGGCGGGTAACTGTGCTTAGTAACAATCACAGAATTATATCACATGAGTGCTTCCCAGATGTCGTCTGTGAATGCTTACCATTGGAACGCGTACAATTTGTAAGATATTTAGGTGTTACTGTTGATAGTGCCCTCAACTTTAAAGAACATATCAAACTACTATGTGCTAGAGTACGCAAACTCATTTACGTATTCAAAACCTTACGGCACGTAGCTGAGCCTGAATTAATGAAGTGTATATACTATGCCCTCTGTCAGTCTATACTTACTTATTCTATATCTTCGTGGGGAGGTGCATGCAAAACCACCATGAAGCGCATTGAGGTTGCGCAGCGAGCAATTCTAAAGATAAGTAATTTCAGGCCTATCTATTTTCCCACCACGACACTTTATCACTCGTACGAGATTTTGACAGTCAGGCAATTGTTTATCCTGAATATCATCCTAAAACAACATACTGGTCTAACTTACAACCCAAAGTTATTTGAGAAACGCCAAAAATATAGAGTATGTACGACACAGATCAGTTGGAAAACAAAATTTAGCAGAGGGTTTATTGGATTTCTTGGACCATATTTATATAACAAAATAAACAAAACATTAAACATTTACCCTCTGACAAAAAAACAACGCAAAGTAAAAGTGAGTCAGTACTTGCAGGGACTTGACTACGAAAAAACAGAAATACTAATAGCAATAACACAGTAATTAAAATCACACGTATTATATCACCCATCTATATAAACATTACACATATACACAGCCTCTTTACACACCACTTTTTTTTTTTTTTTTTTTTTTAACGTGTGGAAACCCCCTCGGGCCGTCACCCCACCGGGGTTTACGGCGGGGTGGTGTGTCGGAATCGGACCGACTAAAACCACACGGTGTGCCACTCTGCGCCTGAGATAGGAGGGATCCGGGAACCGCTGCTGTTACGACATCCAGATCCCTCCCAGCGCCTGCCCGCTAAAGCGGGCACCATCTGCGGATAAACTCTATCGACCCTCCCTGCTGTCGCACGCACGTGTTGGTGGAGCCTCTGTTTAATAAACAGAGGCCCACCGAGGCCGCCCACTCCTCTACGGCATCGCCCCTTGCGTCCGTTCTGGGGGAACCCCACGCAATGGATTTTGCATTGAAGTCCCCCAGCACTAGGACGTGCCCAGACGTTAACCGCCGCATCGAGGTTTCCAAGTTGTTAAGGAAAACCTCGAAGTCGCTCAAACTCCGGTTGGGGGAGAAGTAGACACCATATATGGTGATCCCCCCCCACTCGGCAGCAACATATCCAGTGCCCTTGTCTCTAAGCGACAAGGGCGGGGAATGAGCCGCCGTGGAGCCGACGACTGCCACGGAACCGTCCCGGTCACCCAACCAGTTTGAACGGGGAGGAACGTAATAGGGCTCCGCGGCTACGGCAACACCGATCGACCACTGTGCCATGGTTTGCAGGAAGAGGTCCTGCGCCGCAGCACAGTGGTTCAGGTTCGTCTGGACTAGGAGACTGGAGACTTGGTCCATTACTGGACTGTCTCTACAGCCTCCTCCATGGGCGACGACGTCGACGCACGAACGACGTCAGAGGCAGCCTGGGTCGATTGACTAGCCCCTGACGTCTGCCGAGAATTGCGGGAAGGCTTGCAGCCTCCCTGCCCGATCTGGTGATTGGCGGGTTTATTACCCGCTGCACACGCCGGGCAGTGAGGGGCGACAGAGCACTCTGCCGCCTTGTGCCCCGGTCGACCGCAGCGGAAACATAGTCCGCTGCAGTCAAAGCAACTAACACACTTGGCGCGTGTGTGTCCCGACGCCAGACATTTATAACACCTCATCGGTCTCGGCGCCAGGACCGTGATCCTAGCGTTCACGAAACCGATGAGCAACTTTCCGGCGTCGCCCAGGACTTTGCCCGACACTACTGGACATTTGACCCACACCGCGCCAAGCCCACCTGGACCGGGGCGGATGGTGCCGACCCGGATGCTGTCCGCGCTGCATCCCGTCTTCTCCTCAATTGCAGCGCGGACATCCTCGGACGTCACAGAGTCGTCCAGGCCCGAAATGCGCAGTTCTACGCACTTCGTAGGCCTGGCGATCTTTACACCATCCGTGGCCTCGAATATACCCCGCAGTTTCTCGGCAAACGTGTCCGCCGTCTTTGTGCCTTCAGCCCCAGGGAACTCGAGGACTCGAGCTCCCGTCTGGGCGAGGCGCATTCTGACTCCTACTGTCCCGAAGTTATTTGTGGCGAGACTGTCCCGGGCCCTCTTGAAAACAGCCGCATAGGACAGTCCCCCATTTGCCGCCTCCGGTGATACTGTAATTACCACAGCCGCAGTTTTAGGCGGCTGTAGTTTCAGTGGCTTCGTTTTGTTGATCCGTGCTACCGGAGGCGGCTGTGTAGTCGAGGCTGCGTTCTTGGCAGCCCTCCTACTACGCTTTCGGGCTTTTTTATTGCCTCCGACTAACTGCCACTCACTATTCGAGGGAGCATTCGCAGAGGGGCTTGTTGCTAGAACACCAGGGTTTGGAGTGGGGAGGCAAGGATATACCTCCATTATCCTTGGCGCAGCTTTCTTCGCTGCAGGCCCAGCCTTCGGTGCAGCTGCTTTCGCTGCTGTACGGACTGCTCGTCCAGACTTGGGAGTGATCGCAGGTGCAGATACCGACACCGCCGCCGCATACGATCTGCGACCAGCCGTAATGGGAGGCGGAGCCGGCGCTGATGCAGTCCGCGATCTGTCCGCTGCGAGCGGCGGCCGAACAACGGGGGCCGGAGGCAATCTCGCCTCAAGGCCCGCAAGACGCCCATCCAGCATACGTCCCACCGCCTCCAGAATTTGGCGAAGGTGGGCATCACTGGAATCGACAGTGGGCGAAAGCCGCCGCGGAGCCGGGCCAGGCGCAGATCCATCCGCCTGCGCCCGAAACTGGGCAAACTGGGCACTCAGTTCAGCTACCTGTCCTGTTAGGCGTTCATTGGCAGCCTGGAGGCGAGCTACATCTCCAATCAGGGTCTCAACTACTCCAGCTATAGTGGAGGAGGAGTCCTTCAGGGCTTTTACGAATTGGCCCTTAAGGTTCGTAGATTTCGTAGCCACCTTGTTTATGATGGCCACAGCTACGTTCGCCCTCTCCTGCATAGACACCGGCGTTTGTGAGGCAGAATCCCCCAAAGCCGGCCCCTGGATCTTTAGCAGGAGATCGGCGATCTCCTCCTCCACTAAATTTTCTCCCTCAACTCGAACCCGTCTATAGGCATCCGCCTTTGAAAAGATGGAGCCTGACGGCCTCGAGACCGGTGTGCGCGACCTCCCTCTGCGGCTACTAGCCACTTTGGGAGGCACCCACTCCTGAGACGCGTCGCTGTCTTCGTCCATGGAGCGTCCGCGTTTGCGACAATCGCGGAGCTCCATGTACATCTGCTCCAGTGTTACACACCACTACATCAGCCTCACAACACTTACATTACTCAGAAAAAAGGACATACACTTTCACAACTTTTTATTACACGAATGAAAAAGAAAAAGAAATACGTTTACATTCAGTTCTGGATGGGTATCGGATTGTATTGATATTGAAACAGTACAACTATCAAAGAAACAATCATAGGATATTGTTGTAGTAAAATAATTAGAGCGAATTGAGACTGACAATCGAAATACAGGCGTTGCCTAGTTCGATTGCAGATGCTAAATTCACTGATTCGTAAAAATTGCCAAGATATTTGTAATCTTGTAATCTAGTATTGAATTCTTTTTGAAATAAATAAATATTATTATTATTATATTATATTATACTACTATTTATCGTGATTTCATCGCATTGAAGTCGATATATCTTTTTATTTAATTTAAAATAAATTCTAAGGTCTAAAAATGTTTAGTCTGTAAAAATGGTCAGTACGTATATTTTAAAGTATTAAGGTTCTAATTTACTGTCATTAATATTTACAGGCATTACGCCTTTATACGATGCAGCGAGCAATGGTCATTTAGAAGTGGTCCAGTTATTATTAGAAAAAGGTGCGATACCTTCATTAAAAACCGATTTTGGCGAGACTCCACTACATGTCCTTCAAAACTGGCGGACTGGTAAGATACTCACTAAAGATAAGGACACATTATACAACAATATTTGTAACAAGATCCACAGTTTGATCGATAAAACAAACACTGTTGATATTTTAAGTAGCTCTAAACCTATAACGCCAGTCAAACCAATCAAGGACGTATCTCCACCTAGCACATCGAAGATGACCAGCAGAATTAAAGAGCTGGCATCCCCAACTTTCGAAAAACGAAACATTATTGATGATGACAGTGACGATGAAATTGATCTCTCACAAAATGTTAGCAATCAAAGAGCTTTCCCCTCTGACGATTCATCATGCGATGACGGAAAACTGGACAGAGGTAATAAAAAGAAATCTTCAGGTGTTAAAGAGTACAGAAATGCGAGAAAGGCGCTAAGAAACCGAAACATAAATGATTTACCAGAGATAGATGTCAAGAAAAATAAACCCAAATCTGCTTTCTTGGACCCTGAAGAATTTGACGATGACTGGCTTGAGGACGATCTAGGTACAATAAATAAAAATAGTAGAAAGAGAAAACTCAATGATCCACTAACTACAGTTGCTAAGAAACCTTCATATGAAAGTATTAAGGCTTCCATTGATAATATTAATAAGATCCCAGAGCCTTTAGTAGAAAGTAATAGATTTGACACTGAAAAGAAGTCTACGATTAGCGATGTTGTCGATGTAAGCGACAATAGCTCACATTCAGACAAACTTCGAAACGAAAAGAGAGAATCGATGAGGAATATCACAATGGAACTGAATGACTCTAGATCCAAAGATAGTAGAGACAAAATAAAAAAACGTTGGAATCGACAAAGTACTTTACTTGAAGCTGGCTTCCAAAGACAAAGGGATGAAGATAACTCAAGTAATAGTGGTAGTAATACAGATAGTACACGCCGAGACATTGAAAAACGTTTGAATAGTACTGGTACGTTTTCCAGACACTCTTCAGGTGAAAACTTCCATCCCAATGTGCAATCCAATGATGGCTTTAACATAGTACAAAATATAAACCCTAATATTGTGCAGCCAATGAAAGTAATACAACCAATAAATATCGTGCAGTCTACTAAAAATGAGCGACCAGTACAAGCACAAATATTACCGCCCGCAGCTGTGAAAGTGCAAGTTGAAGACAAAGTGTTATTGATTTCGTTAAAGTTAGACAGTATTAATAAGTTGACAATCAGCTGGCTGGTTGAAGAAGTGAAAAATAGATATTACAAGTAAGTACTTACCTACTTTATGGTTTGAAGAAAAGAAAACTGAAGTGTAACGAGTATGTTTAGTTTCGTATTTAATTATCATGAATAGTTTTATTACTACATGCCAAAAGATTTTCTTTTGTTGTATTAAGTTAAAAATTATTTAAATATATAGGAAATAGTTTTGCGCATGGATAACAATAAATTTGAGTTTAAATTTAATCAAATTCAAATCAAACCGTGCTTGAATTTAATCAAATTTAAACTTAAATTTGTTTCTTTTTTGGTGTATTTATAGTCATAAATACACAATGAAAATTAAAACAAAACACAGTTGAAGTGATTTCTATAGTTAAAATAAATTTACTGGGTATTCCTGAATTTAAAAGTAAGTGCGATTATTTTTCATATCATGTGCGTCTCTAACAGGTTAACAGGCGTCCGTCCAATATTTAGTTTAATGAATTCTGACGACGCAATTCTCTCAGAAGATGATCCTCTCAGCTTAGTGCTGTCTTCGCCTGAACTCAAGACCTGTATCACTAACTGGAAGGCACCACCAGCTGAGGAGAGGTACCTCGAGTGCTGCGAAGCCCTAGGAATACGTAAGTAATATTTAAAGACTCACAACCTAATGTTAACCTAACGTTTTATGCATATTAATTGTTAATTTTGTGATTACAAACATTACCTATGCTTGCACTATAGCAACTGTAATTTATTCCAGCGCCTTCTGAAGAAATCCAACAAGCGGTAGGGAGGAGTCATACAACGCACCGACTTGCACTAGGAGCGAAAACATTATCTTCCTCTCAAATTCGACCCTTATTCCGAGCTCTTACTCACGAGACCAATATCACGGCCTTAATGATATCAGATAATAATATAAATGACACAGGCATTAAATACCTGGCAGAATGCATGTGTACTATGAAACACTTGACACATTTAGATATAAGTAGTAATAACATTACAGGCGAAGGGATAAAAATTATTTTAAATCTGTTTGAAAAGTCAAATCGTGTACCTTGCCAATCTCTAGAAGAAATCGACTTCAGCTCAAATCCCATATCAGACGATGGCTTCAAGAATATTGTCAAAATATGTCAACATGTTCGATTAAAAGTACTCAAATTAAATTATTGTAAAATAACTGAAAATGCAATTAATGAATCGAATAGATTATATTTGAATTTCCAATCTTTAGAAACAATTGATCTGAGTAATAATGAATTAAAACTGCCGTTTGTCAGTTGCTTGATGACATCATTGAATCCGAACATACTGGTAGATCTAGAATTGGATAATGTTGGCGTGGAAGGAAATATAGTAAAATGTATATCCAGTTTTTTGGATTCTGCTAAGGGTTTGAAGATAAGAAGGTTTGGACTCTCTAAATGTAAATTAGTTGATGCACAATTTATGAAAATATTCAGGTAATTTGCTAATTACTATATTTTTGACATTTCTATTAAATTATTTATCAAAAAAAAATGATATTGATGATGAAAGTTTGCGACAATTCCTCATCTATATATAAGTTTTTGTGTTCTTTAACCGTATTTGCAGGAGTATCGGCCGAGCTAAAAACCTTCAATCAATCACCCTCAAGAATAATTATTTAACATTCATCACACTAAGGAAATTATTACAACGACACCCTCCAGTACCGCAAATCAACCTCCAGGATTGCCAGGACATATTCAAATATTTGCCCGACTCGGATTTCGTTGTGTGGTTATCAGCTATAGACTTTGGTAGATGTATACCTAAAATAAATGTTACTCCAGTGTTACACACAGACGAGGAAAAAGAAAGTTATAAAGCATTTTCTAAAACTTGGTTGAATTGTTTTAAAGGAAGAGGTGTGATAGAAAATTGTAAAGGAGGGGTAATTCAATTTACAGCTACATAGAGGTCCTACTGAGTAGTTCAGCTAGGTGGAACACGGGCAATTATTTTTATCTGTGTTTCACCTACCAGCAATTCTTTTTCCTTTAATCAAGACATATGAACTACAAGAAAAAATAATAACTCGTCGTCCACTCAGACATAACGTGAACTTGTAATAAATTTTAGTATTGTAAAGAATATTTATAAGTTAAATATTTTACAAAGAAGTATTGTGAGTTTCGCACGATTCTTTGAATTGAACTCAACACATTTGATCAGGCGGTAATTTCATTTTGTTGTTTACAGAAATTGATTTAAACATGTTGGTCGTCAACTTACCTGTACTATTATAATTCTTTTGTAGATAGTTCAGTTTTATTCAAAAGCTGGATTACCGGAAAATATCTGATAGTTAAATGAATTCCTTACATTTCTACATATTGAATACTTTTTAAATCCTTGCTACAATTTTGTTTTTGCGAATAGAAAACTGTATATATTTTGGTGCTCCTCGCGAAACAATGATAAAGTACTGTCCAGCCAGGTGAACTACACGGGTAGACCATGGGCAATGAAGGGTTTTATTGTTTTTCTGAGTTATTATATTTCAGAAATCAGATTTGACAGTCAAAACAATCAACTTTTATATCCACTCAAATGTATTCCATGAAGCCATATGAATCAGACCCACCTTACAATTTTGTACTATCCGATAAGCCATTCCTTTCTAAAACGTAACGCTGGCTATTTATACTTTGTAAATATTAAGATTAAGATTGTTAATGATGAAACAAATTAATTTATTTTGGATTATTTTATTGCACTACTTAACATTATTTCACAACTTAATTCCTCAGTTTTTTGTTTAACTATTATAAAGCGGAGGTTCTGTTTAACGGTTTTCTATTTAGCAGTTGTTATAGTAGTGCCTTTTGTATATACGATATTTTAGAATAAATAATTTGAATCAAATGGTATTATTTTTATACTGTTAATAACCTAGCGTTGCCGTAGTCACAGTAATAATCTACTGGTTGCATTATTTATATTAATATTATTAAACTGAATAGCTTGTTTGTTTGATTGAACTCGTTAATTACAGAAACTACTGGTCCGATTTGAAAAAAAATTCAATGTTATACAGCTCATTTATCCTCAAAAGAGGGCAACTTCACTATTACCTTTTTTCGTCATTTAGTTCATTTAGTTGCTACATAATTATAGAGTCAATTCAAATAAACTGCCGTGGGACAGTTACGGTTTGACACAAATGGGAATCACACCGAATCGGCATGAATTTACAATATTTAAACGATATTAACTCGTGTACACAGTGAGTCAGAAGTAATAAGTGATTGAGAATAAGTGCAGTTTAACAGTGTTTTGGAGAGGCAATAGTTCTAGTGTAGATTTTAACTCGACTAGCCCGGTGTCATATATTTTGATCCACATTTAACGTAGATTTCCTGTTAACCTGTCAAGTGCCGTGTATAATTGTGTTGTGAAATCGTAAGTAAAACTCTGTTATTAATAAGTGTTTTCCTACCTATTTAATCAATTTTAATCAAATTTAGCTTTAATGTTGGCCAAATATTAAAATAAAAGAACGAAATTACTATTTTTATCAGAATTTCTCTAACTGTAATATTTACGTCGTTATTTCAAATATAAAATCTGTATAAAATCTTAAAATTTCTGGGAAATTTTATCAATTATTTTTGATAATTTAAAAAATAATGGTTAATTTAAGTAGCTACTGTAATTGTTTTTATGTGCTGTGTTAATCCTAGCCAGGATTAGAACGTAACATGGAAAAACCAGGACCTAGTAAAAAAAACGTAAGGTTAAAGATGAAAAGCGCAGTTTCAAGAAATTTGGACTGAGAAATACTTTTTTGTAGTACTGTTCCAAAAACATTGAATTTCAAAATGTCATGAAAGTGGTAGTTTCGACTGTAAATTTCATAAAATCACGAGGACTCAATCACAGACAATTCAAACAATTCCTTGATGACATCGAAAGCGAATATGGAGATTTACTGTATTATATAGAAGTAAGGTGGCTAAGCCGTGGATTGACACTGGAACGATTTCTAAATTTAATAGAAGAAATTGGAATGTTTCTGGCGAAAAAGCAAAGAGATGTCCCGGAACTTAAAAATCCTGATTGGTTATGTGATTTGGCTTTTTAGTTGACATTACAAATCATTTGAATGTCTTGAACACACGGCTTCAAGACAAAAATCAACTGATATCCCAGCTCTACGCTCATGTATCATCCTTTCAATGCAAGCTGACACTTTTCACTATTGAATTCTGAAAATTACAATCATTTTCCGAATTATAAGAAAATGGCTGAAAAATTCAACAAAACTGCGATTCATTTTAGTTATGTAGAAAAGCTAGATATTTTGATTCAATCTTTTCAAGACAGATTTTTGGAGTTTATAAGAGTGAAACCTCTGTTGGACATATTCAGCAATCCTTTCACGATTTCAGGTGAAAATGCGCCAGAGTCAATGCAGTTAAAAATTATCCACATTCAAAACGATCATGATTTACGCAACAAATTCAACGAACTTTTTCAATACAAAATAACAATAAAACAAAAAATCGAAACCGCCTTGCAAATGAAAGTTTGGAAGGAGTTTTACGTGTTGCTACAAGTAAATTTGAGTCAAATATAAAAAAGATTGTAAGCACTATGCAGTGCCGCGCTTCAAATTAATAAATTATTTTTGAATTTTAATAAATTATTATCAATTCTTTATTGTCTTTAATTACCTATACTTCTGGCGGCCGGCCCGCCATCAGTTCATGATTTGCCCGAGTGGCCCTTAGACTCATAAGTCTGTGCAACCATGCTCGTCATCCATCAACGTATCGAGGATATGATAAATGAGTTAGAGCAAATGCGAAGAACAGGATTATACGACGATGAAGAAATAAGGTAAGCATATTTATATTATATGTAAGTATACATATAATATAGCATAATTATATACTTAAGGTAATTTTAATCCGTTACAAATACTTGTCTGTTAAAGACCACCTAAATACTTGCTTATACATATATGTGTTATAAATGCGTTAATTAACTTATTTGTGGTTCTTGTAATTGTTTTGTTTTAGAAGTTACATTTTACATACAAACTGTAATAGCTGGTTATAATTGAATCTACAAATTGTAATGTGTATGGTTGAGATGCAGACATACAACATGTTATGACGGAATCTGTCAAGGACCACAGGGACAGTGAAATTCTAATGGAATCATTAAAGGTAAGCCCATGTGACACAGGAATCTTCCAATGATTCTGTCTTTGACTACATCTAATGTAGCAAAGATACTCTATTACACGACTAAGCCTGCGGTGCATCATCTATGGTCAAAGTGTAACATATGTTTATTAGATGTACGAGGGTAAGTTTTTAAGTTCTCGGAATGACAGTGAAAAAGGCGGGTAAACGCGCTCTTTTGATGCCTACCGTATTCAGTGACTCATAATTAGTCTGCATAGTAAAATTTGTTGTGATTGGATCATTAGTTATTAAACTATCGTTGACCAAGTATTTTAATCGGGAACGAAGTGAAAAAAATGGAGAAAATTGAATTCCATGCGGTGATAAAGTTCCTTACTAAGCAAGGAAAGTCTGTTCAAACCATACTCAATGAGATGTCATCGGTTTACGGGGATTCTTGCCCAGGAAAAACAATGGTCTACAAGTGGCATAGTTTATTTAAACAAGGCAGGGAATCACTTGAAGACGACCCGAGGCCGGGGCGCTCCGTTGAGGTGACTACGCCAGAAGTTATTGCAAAAGTAGAAAAAATTGTATTGGAAGATGCTCGACTAAAAAAGAAACAACTCGCAGAAATGGTTGGAGTATCGGATACAACAATTTTTAAAATTTTACACGATCATCTTGGCATGACTAAGGTTAGCGCACGGTGGGTGCCGAGAATGCTCACGCCATTGCAAAAACAACAGCGCGTGGAATGTTCACGTGCGTTTTTGGACCTCTGCAATGAAGACAAGGATGGCGTATTGAATCAAATTGTTACTGGGGATGAAACTTGGGTTCATCATTATAAACCCGAGTCCAAACAAGACTCCATGCAGTGGCACAAAAAGGGCACAGCACCACCCAAGAAATTTAAGGTTTCACAGTCGGCTGGGAAACTCATGGCAACGATTTTTTGGGACTCAGAAGGAATATTATTGATAGATTATAAAGATAAAGGCATTTCTATAACGGGGGAATACTACGCTTCAATCTTAGAACAGTTAAAAGAAGCCATCAAAGAAAAAAGACGGGGAAAATTAACGAAAGGTGTCCTGCTATTGCATGACAATGCTCCCGTTCACAAGAGCCGAGTCGCACTGGCTGCCCTGCATAAGGTGGGCTTCGATATTTTGAATCACCCACCCTACAGTCCAGATTTGGCTCCGAGTGATTATTATCTCTTTCCAAAAATGAAAAAAGAATTACGTGGTAAGAAATTTTCAACTGATGAGGAGGTTAAGGAGGCGGTTTCGGCGTATTTTTCAGACAAAGATAAAACTTTTTTTTACGAGGGAATAAAAAAACTAATTGAAAGATCTGAAAAATATATTCGTGTTGCAGGGGAATATATAGAAAAAGAAAAATAATTTTGTGTTTTTATTATTACTCAATATCCTCCATTCCGCGAACTTAAAAACGCCCCCTCGTATGTTAAGTGTTTTTCTTTTTTTTATCTTGGGTTAAGAACTGTACTCCTAGATAGGCAACTAAGTTCCCTGTGGTAAAGAATTACAGTGCCGATTCACCGTAGAGTAAAACAAAAAGAAGACTTTGTACAGTATATTGCTTACGAATTGACTTTGTTAGAAGACATACAGTTAGGTGCAGAACTGAGTCAATGTTTCGCGATTATTTGATTACATGAAATAAGTACATATTTAATAAAAATGTTTAAAGAATTTTATCCCATACGTTAAATCTATATTCCTCAAGTTAATAGTTCAAATGGATATTATCCAGTTACTACGTTTTAAAACGTTGATGTATTTGAATGTGATAGACTCACTTTTGCATCGTGTTTATTACTGACTCTGCACTCAAGTATGAACATGTTTAAACTTGTCAGGATTAGTACAGAAAGACAATTTCGCTTTGTTTATTACTCAGTGTAATTTTATATCGCAAAGGGAACGTTTCGTACGCTTTATTGAAATCATGAAACCGACATCGAAGTCCATTATAGAATCTGCTAGAGTTACTCAAAACTGGAAAATCGACAAGATTTATCGCTCAAGAGTTAAACGTGAGTCAATCAACAGTACAGAGAATAAGAGCAAAGTGTAAATTTCCTTTGGAAACCCCCTCGAGCCGTCACCCCACCGAGGTTTACGGCGGGGTGGAGTGTCGGAATCGGACCGACTAAAACCACACGGTGTGCCACTCTGCGCCTGACATAGGAGGGATCCGGGGACAGCGGTTATTACGACATCCAGATCCCTCCTAGCGCGTGCCCACTAAAGCGGGCACCGTCTGCGTATAAACTCTCTATTTGGGCGACGTACGACACACGCGGACGTCGCTTCCTCGCGGTTGGCCACTATAGCGGGTAGAGGGTAAAACCCATCCCGTCCACCCGCGGCCACACTCAACGCGGCATGAGGTGCTGGTACGCGCGCCTCCGCCGCCTGGTTCGCCGGCGGCGAATTGGGTCCGAGTGAAGGTCATTCTCCCGTGCCCTCTCCGCCGCCTCCTTCTGCGAAATTACATTTCCGCAGAAGGTTGCGACCGCGGTAAAACAACTGTCGCTACCGACCATGGAGCGTATGACGGCCGGTAGCGAGAGATCTCCTCCAATAACTGCGGTAAGGACCCCACGCTGCGCCGCCCAGGCGGAACAAACCGCTAGCGTGTGCTGAGCCGACTCTGGTGTACTGCAGTCGCAGTGGTGACAGGCGGGACTCAATTCCCTCCTGGCGACCGAGTGCAGATACTTACTGAAACAACCGTGCCCGGAAAGGATCTGCGTCAGTCGGAAGGAAAGGGTCCCGTGCTGTCGCCCTGCCCACTCGGAGATGACCAGCTGGAGAGCCTCCACGGTGGCAAAGCCAGCACGTGGAGCCTCCAGCCGGGACAACCACGAAGCCATCGTGGCTCGACGAGCGGCCTCTCGCCACTCGCGTATATCTTCGGGCGGGGGCCGTATGCCGGTACCCGCCCGGAAGTCAGCCGTGCGCCGATAAACTTCGGCGAGCACTTCCGCCTCCAAATCCCACGGGGGAGTTCCGGCCAAGGCGCATGCCGCCTCCGTCGATACGGTGCGGTAACCACGTATAGCTCTAACCGCCAATATCCTCTGAGGGCGCCAGAGGCGAGCTCTATTCTGGGCAGTCAGAGCCGCCGCCCACACCGGTGCACCATACAACGCCATTGCCCGAACAACCTCCGTGTATAGCCGTCTCGTCGCAATGCTGGCTCCACCCAAATTGGGCAAAAGTCGCCCAAGGGCAGAAGCAGCGCCGACCAGCTTTGGAGAAAGCAGTCGGAAGTGCTCGTCGAAGAGTCACCTGCCGTCGAGGGTCAGGCCCAGATACTTCATCTGGGCCTGAACCGGTACGAGGACCGAATTGACCACAATGGAGGCCCCGGGGGGTGGACCACGACGGGGCCCATGGAACAAAAGGGCCTCCGTCTTGTCTAGGGCCACACGCAAACCCAGCGCCTCAATACGCCCGACCACCAGAGAGACACCCGTGGTAGCCAGGCGCGCTGCTTCTTGAAAGTTCATCCCCCGGGCTGTGACCAATGTGTCATCCGCGTAACAAATTACGCCCAACCCGGGGGGAAGACGACCTCGAAGGGCCCAGTCGTATCCCATGTTCCACAGGAGTGGTCCGAGGACGGACCCCTGCGGAACACCGCACGACATGGGCCGCCGCCTCAGAATACCATCTCGGACCTCGTACATGACGGTACGCTTCTCGAGATAATCTGCCACAAGCCGCCTCAGGTACTTTGGCACCCCATGGTAGTGGAGTGCTTCTCTGATGCAGCTAAATGGCAGACTATTAAATGCGTAGTTACTGTATACGCTCCTTTCTCTCCTGATTACTGCTGACTTTGAATGCGTCTGACAAGATGATAGAACCTTCGAAACTGTCCGGCTACTATATAAACATAGTTTAATAGGCTCCCAAAAAATTATTTATAAAATTTAGGTTTTATAATATAACGTTTAGTTACTGTATACGCTCCTTGCTCTCCCGATTACTGCTCACTTTGAATGCGTCTGGCAAGATGATAGAACCTTCGAAACTGTCCGGCTACTATGTAAACAAAGTTTAAGAGGCTCCCGTAAAATTATATATGAAACTTAGGTTTTATAATATAACCTTTAGTTACCGTATACGCTCCTTGCTCTCCCGATTATTGCTCACTTTGAATGCGTCTGGCAAGATGATAGAACCTTCGAAACTGTCCGGCTACTATGTAAACATAGTTTAATAGGCTCCCAAAAATTATATATGAAACTTAGGTTTTATAATATAACGTAAGTATAATTATAAATTATAATAGTTTAGGGGTGTCCGGTAGAGGGTTGGAACCATACTAACTGTCTGGCAATGAGCAACGCGAGTTTTGATATTATTATGAATCAAATATAAAAAAATCAAGTTTTATTTCATGACGAATTTGAGATGGAATTTTATACACCTTTGTTGCCTGTTATCTGCCAAAGCCACCGCTGCCTCAGCTTCATGTTTGGGGATCATTCTTACCTGTACTAGGGACACACATAGAAGAACTTTCAACTTTTATAAAAAGACGAAGGTCTGGCACTCACGGGCTCTTGGACTATAACTCTTATATTTAAGACAGAATAACGATTTTTTAATCAAAAGAAAAGAAAAAAATGGAAGTAATGTTAATTGAATTTACACTGTACACGTTTATTGTATGCATGCATAAAGAGTTTCATTACTTCGGTATTTTTATAAAGATGATGTTTGCCTTTTACTGCATTTAATTTGACTACATAAACGACAGTCGCTTTTTCTGACGCTTCGCAATTTTTTAAACTGATATTACTTTTTATTTGCTAACCAATTAAAATAAAACAAACACTAAATTTTGAGTGATATTTACCACCATACTGTAGTGAAAACCGCATCCAAATCGGTTAAGCCACTTCTGAGATTACCGCGCACAAACACAGACAAAAATTCTAAAAACTGTTTGAGCTCTGTTACTTTAATAAAACCTCCTTCTTTATTTTTCTTCAATACCTTTAATGTACAGACATCGATCTATGTCTATGTATAGATTTTACTGTAAATTTTGTTAATTTTCTTGGTGACTTTACAAAATTGTTATATTTAACTATATTACACTTAAATCAAATCTTAACAGAATTTTAACTGGGCTGTTAGTATTGTGGTCAGTGATTCTGACTTCAGAACAAGAGGCCTTTTTTTCGATTCTCAACCAAAAAAAAAATGAAAATTTGCTCTGGATTGAGTGTCATTTATCAACATCAAAAGGCTCTGCCTCAAGTCAATATTATTATTACGTTAAATTCACAACGGGCCTCAGGCTTAGCCAAATGTAAAGGAAATTGAAAATTTAACGCGACGAAAAATATCTAGGTGAAAATTTTCAGACAGAATGCTTTCTTGGCCCAGATTTGCCACTTCGCTTACCAATTTCGTATCGGGAATGGTTGCACATCACCTGAGGATGCTACGCCTTAAGCTAACGTTTTCGATGCGGAGTGGATATATTTTTAACTATTTCGGCTACAAGCAGTGCGCCGGCAAATTAATGTTTAAAAATTGTTTTATGGCACACAGACCATCGTTTTCTTAGTCTACAAAGCTACTTTTTACCGGTAAGCATAACATTAAAGTTAATTCTCACAAAATTAAATTCTTTTTATGCCTTTCGACAAGCCTTCGATGCTTCTTAAAGTAGTTTTGATTCAGGACGTAGTTTACAAGCAATGATTGTTATCGAACTACACTCACCGGCACGGAAACTTGGCCAAGTACAAAACGTATGACAACTTCCTTTTTTTTTTCTACTTAGCTCTACAAATTTTGGCTAATTGTGATCGGAGTCTATCCAGTTAACGTTCCTGATCACTTCTTTTCACATTAAAAGGTTTTTCGGGTTCATAATGAAGTTTATGCAAAAAATCACGTTTTCACAAAATTTTACACTAGAGTTAAAAGCACTACGAATTTAAAATTGTTTAATTTTTTGTCGCTTTCTGTCCTTTTTAATAGCGTGTGTTGCCTCCTCTAGCCCTAATGACCGCCTGCATTCGGTCTGGCATGCTTTGGATGACGTTCTTGATGTTGACTTGTGATAAGTCGCGCCAGGCAGTAAGTGCAGCATCTCGAAGCTGGTTAAGGGTTTGTGGTGGGTTCGATGATAACTTTATTGCTCGTTTCAGTTTGTCCCATACGTGTTCTATCGGATTTAAGTCCGGGCTGCGAGCTGGCCACTGCAATTTTTGAACACCAACCTCTTGAAGTTAATCATTCACGATGTGAGCGACATGTGGACGGGCATTATCATGCATTAAAATGAATTGGTCATAACCAATAAACCCTCCGAAGGGCACAACATGATCTCGTAGAATTTCTTCGACGTATTGAGTTGCATTTAAGGCGTTATTGACGATGACTAATTCCGTACGAGCATCAGAACTCACGCCACCCCATACCATTATAGAGCCTCCGCTAAAACTGACCGTCGGTGTGGTTGTCATCGCCAAATAGCGTTCCCCTTTCTTTCTCCAGACACGTTGTCGACCATCAGGTGCATTTAAAGCGATCCTGCACTCGTCTGTAAACAAAACCCTTGCCCATTGCTCAAAAGTCCAGTTAGGGTGTTCGCGGGCGAAGTGAAGTCGAGCTACTCAGTGCTGTGGGAGAAGCTGTGGACCACGAGCTGGTCTTCTTGCTCTCAAATTAACTTCCTACATACGTCTTCTCACCGTACGCTCGCTAACATTCACACCTCTGGAGATTTGAAGCCGCTGACGGATCTCAACAGCGGTTAGGAAGCGATTTCTTAAAATCTCTAACACAATAAAGCGGTCGTCACGAGCTGATTGGCATCTTACACCGCCACTACCTGGTCTTCGGGTGTAGCGGCCAGTCTCTTGATACCGTTTTAGTGCATATTGCATCGAAGAACGCGGCACGTTTAGGACAATAGCCACTTCACGATGGGTCAAACCTTGTTCGACTAATGCCACTGCCTGTGCTATCTGACTTGATGACCAAAGCATTTTTATGGATCCTAAGGGGCCTTTAGGTGTTTATTAACCACAATAACAACAAAAGTCTTTGTCAAATTAAAACTTAAAATTTTTAGAGCACAATTAACAACTTCGACTTCGTCGGATTAATGACACGATTTAACTAAACTTTAAAACGCAGACCAAAATGCATTTCAAATTAATGAATTACCCTCTTGAGATGAACATAATGATAATATGAGTTTAGCCAAGATTCCGTGCCGGTGAGTATATAATACTGCTAATAGCGTATAAAGGTAATAACACAGAGATAAATAATTCGTTAAAATTAATAACAAGAACCTGAAAATTATGCTATGAAACGTGAAGTAAGCACCGGTTAATTATTAGCAGGTGCCTCTCCGTGCAATTTGATGAAAGAAGAGTTGATAAGAGAGGTACAGAGAAATGAAATGAAAGAGTAAGTTCTTATGTTAAATGTTTAATAAAAAAAATAAAAAGCGCAATTAAAGGTAATGGATGGATTCTTAAGCAATTTTCATGTAAAAGACTCGAAAAAAAGGTGAATAATTTTTTTTTAAAAAATTGTACGAAAAAACATGTATCTCAAATAATGGTGGTATAGCTCCTTTATGATTAAATACACGATTTGCTAAGTGCCTGTAAAGGTATGTATTAATGAATGAATATATTATTGTTTATAAATTCATATTCAGAAGAGAATATTACTAAGTGTATATTGTGAATTCTTGCCGTATTCATTGATTTTATTGCCATTGTTTGGAATTTCTATTTGTCTCACATATAATGCTAACTCTCATAATCATTTACAGTAAAAAAAATTGGTATTTACACTTTGTTAAAGACATTCGCGTACATTTTGACGGAGAACATATATCAGTTAACATAAGCATATAACCAACGTTTTCCTGTTCCTATTCGTTGATAATATGAACTAAGTTTTCCTAGTGTTTAATTCTTAGTAGCGCAATATTTGCCCTAATGAATGTGCAATTTTTTTTTTCCATATTGGTATATAGATAGCTTTCCTTTTTTTTTTTAACGTGTGGAAACCCCCTCGGGCTGTCACCCCACCGGGGTTTACGGCAGGGTGGTGTGTCGGAATCGGACCGACGAAAACCACACGGTGTGCCACTCTGCGCCTGACATAGGAGGGATCCAGGAACAGCTGTTATTACGACGTCCAGATCTGGTATATATAGCTACTTTAACCTAATTATCGTACTGATATTTTTCGTATATTTTTCCCCCGACAATGGTTGAGGATCGAAGCGACGGCGCCCGTCCCGTACAGATGCTGCCCTGGCGACGCTCTTGTTCGTACGTATAAATATTATGAAATAGAATGTACTCTATGCTTTAAGCGTTATAGTAATGTAAACATAGTGGTTCAGTATAACTAATTGTAAATAATTACTTAGTTTTATCGCAGAGCCATAATGTAACATATCTATTAGGGTGTCCCTTATATGACAAAAAAAAATTTTTTTTCGAATTTCGAAATGCATACCCTCTATAATTTTTACTAATGCTATAAGATACATAAATATAAAATTTTATCAATCTAGCATAATTGCAACCAGTGCCGACCGAGCTTCAAAGTTTAGTAAAAAACGTGTTTTGTCCTAAAATTTCAGTCTGCTATAATTTCACTATAAATGCAATGAATTAAGTGAATAAAATTAAATAATAAATTAGATGAACATTAATCTTTAATTAAAAACATAAAGAAATAAGAATCATTCAGGGTAACTTCTTTTTAGAGTAGTTTTTTTACAGTCTGGATACAATTTTAGATGTTCCTGGACAAAGCGCAGCAAGAACTGTTTTTGTTCTTCTTCAGCCGTGATAAGTCCGTTAAAATCTTGCATTAATTTAACAGCACTTTCAGCAGTATCATTTACAACTCTCAAATAACTTATTCTTCTTTTAGCCTCCAGAAAAGCAGCATTGTTATTCCAAGAAGATACATCTTCCTTTAGAAAACTGTCGTCGATCTGCAGTCGTGATAAAAATTGTTTGCTCTTTTCCGATACGAAATCATCCAGTGCTTTGTCTAAAAAAAAAGAAAAATAAGTTAAATAACAAATAAAAATCAACAACAATTTTGAAAATAAATAAATAAGTATTGGACATTGAAATTGAAATCCAACAAAAAGTCAATTTAACTTACCAAACAACTTTTGAGTCAGTTCTTCCTTCGACGAGTCATAGCGTTTGCTAAAATCCGAGATTTTGTCCCTGTTGAAGTTGGCAATCATCTTCTTCTTAGTTTGGTTGTCAACTTCATCATCAAATAGTGATAGAATGACTGTCTCTTCACATAAATACCACAAGTGATGGCTGAACTTGCTTATAGAAGCCTTAGAAATTGTTGCGTCAACTTTTTCATACTCTTTTAACATCTTCAAGAAGCGCAAATCTTGATTAGGTGCTTTGGTCGCCACTGTACATTCGAGCCAAGGTTTAACATACAATATTACGAGAAATAAGCAAACATCTTGTAGAGCCTTTTTGTCCTTCGCAGTTACTCTGCATTGTGACTGAAGTAAACATATTTTTAAAGAATAGATCGCTCTCGCCATCCAGCGTGCCTGATGTATAGCTCCGGGGGGCCTTAGTTTTAACTTTTCCTCTGTGTTTCCTCCTAAAAATATTACGCACAGTTCGACCAATTCGCGGTAATCATCTCTTACAAAACCTTTATCTAATTCTGCCTTATAAAATAGTAACAACGCTTGAATGTCTGTCTCGGCAACCCGTGCTTTTACGAAATTAAGAGATGGTTCAATTTTAGTACAATCAATGTTTTTCCAATTTTCTTGGAACTTTTTGAACATCTGGGCTAGTAATTTGCTTAATCTTGGTTTTAAAGACAGCTTTTAGGACCAATTCATAAACATGATGACGACAGGCGAAAAGCAACAATTCTCTTTCTAAAGTTTGCTCCAAAATAGCACAAGCTCCATTGAAACGGCCCATATTGGAAGCTGTTGTGTCGCAGCACATTATTTGCACTTTATCATAAAGGTTCCAGTCAAAGAGAGCTGCTGATACAGCCTTCGCTTGATGTTTTCCAGAAGAACTTTCTAGTTTCGGCACTGCAAGAAGCTGCTCTCTATCGTCAAATGAAGCTATAACTGGCAAGCGTTCTTCTTTTGAACTCCGTACATCCAACCCCGGTAATAGTTTTCCATCCCAATGGACTGTGACTATGTCGGGTACATTGTTTTGGAAGTTAGATTTTATTGCTTCTGCCCTTGATTTTCTAGTTTCAGTACGAATTCACTGAATCGAGGATTTGTTAATACAGAAATTATCGCTGCTCAGACCAAGCGCTTCTACCACCGCATTAAGAATGTAAACGGTATCTCTAATGCTTAACTGGCATCGATCTAAAGCTGCAACTAGTTTAGGTGTTATAAGATTCTTTCTACCTCTTTTTGAACTTTGTTCATGGCAGAGAACGTCCGGCAAGCTGAGTTCAGAATTCAAGATCTGTTCTTCGTCTGAATCTTCTACACTGTCTAAGTTATTTGTGGTGGAAGTAGATGCAACAGCTAGTGATTCTCTTTGTCTTACAATCCTTTCCTCTTCTTCCAATCGTCGTTGTCTAGATCTTTGTTCTTTTTCCGCCATTTTTTTATCTACACCACCTAAGCATCCCGGTCGACCTGGCTCTCTCTGTTTCATTAAAAATAATTTATCTTCCTCTATTTTCATTCTCTCAAAAGCATCAGCATGTGCAATATCAAACAAATTATCAAGATTAATTATAAAATTGTTCTCACGACTCTTAAACGTAATCTGAGTTTTCTTACAATTTTTTTGCAACTCTCTCCAAACATGATATAAATCAATAAGTTTCTTCACGCAGTTAGGAAATGCCCTTGTTGGAATGCTTGCTTTTTCCCAATATATGATGCACTCCCTAATCACAAGATTTGCATTTTCACTAACAGTCAATTTAACCTCACGAATATTGTAAAATAGGACTGAGAGAACTTGTCGATTAGATGGTAATTTTGCACCATTTATTTGGTAGCTAGTCAATCCGATAAGAAAAATATTTTGTTTATCACTCCGTAATTCCACCGACATGTTTACGCACTAAACAATGAAGCACTAATAGTCTCAAAAATCACGTACGAAATGGCAAATAAAACATGTCGTAACAGGTCACTGGGCAGTACTTAAGCAACTTGTATCGACAAGTTTAAATAGCAAGTCGGCACGGGTTATCGTTTATATATCGAACTAATATTTTTTTCTAGACAATATAGGGTTATTACGAAACTTTTAAGAAGGTATGCGTAAAAAAATATCGAACTTGAAATTTAAGGGACACCCTAATATCTATACCTCCGCACCTAATATGTTAGCAGTCCTTTTCTGTAGTGTTCGCTATTAGGATAATATTTATGTTTTGCAGTGTATCAGTTTAATCAGTTTCTGTCACCACCTTTGCTGTTTTAGTCACACGACATGTAAAACCAGCAGTCACAGTCACGACAGATCGTGCGTGGATCTTGGCTTGGCCAAAGTAACAAAACAGTCATGATAATGAAGGTAACCGGTACACGTTCTCAATTAGGCACTTAATAATTTAGATGAACATATTCATTCTAAGTATTCATTTATTATGTTTTTTTTTTCATTTTATTTACTACTATAAGATATTAAGGTGTTACTATCATAGAATTAACAAACTGTTATATATTTTTGATTATATTAAGTGCTCTACAAGAGGAATAATAAAAAAGATTGTTTACTAGTACACAGAAAAAAGAATCTCCATGACCACGGCTAAATTAAGACTACAGCACAATAAGGTTGTATACCTATGGAAATAACAGATGGCAGAAAGTTGGCAGACTCATCAAGTGTCTCTGGATTATTTTAAAGATAATCATTGTATAACTGGCCAACGGACAGTACCGGTATCTCGATATAAAATCATCCCGTTGGTCTGATATTAGAAAAAGGAACATCTCGGTAATCAGTGACCACAAATTCGGAATTAAAGTTAGGTGTCGCTTACACGACCACCGTTTATTAAATTGCGAATGATAAAAATCTTCACTCGTTTAATTTAATATTTAGCAACTGCCATGAATGTGTGCTTACTTTCTATTTCAGGAAATGTAAAATAAATTAATAGCACTCAATGACTGATATGTATTATCTATGAAAAACAATCTTTGATTATATAATGAAGGGACTCATAAGTTTAATTAAAGAACAATATCGTGACAATACTTATAGTTTTACAAAAAGCAAATAAAATAAAAAAGAAAAGCTTTTTGAATAAGCTTTTGGAAAAAAAAATTAAAATTTAAGGCAACTTGTTTATTATAAAAAGAGCATTCTCGTTTAGTTGCAATACGCATGCTGGGGTCGCTTCATTCCGATGGGACTTCGGAACTCATTTCCGAAGTCAGGTCCCAAAGTTGGTGGGAGCAGCACGGGCGTTAGCGCGGCTGCTGCCTAACATGAGGGGACCCGATGACTCCTGCAAGAGACTCTACGCAGGAGTTGTGCGGTCAATGGCCCTTTACGGGGCCCCAGTGTGGGCGGAGACCCTCAACGCGAGCAACGTCGCAATGCTGCGACGACCACAGCGAGTGCTGGCCATCAGGGTCATAAGAGGATACCGCAGAATCTCCTTTGAAGCGGCGAGTCTCCTGGCTGGAACTCCACCATGGGACCTGGAGGCGAGAGCCCTTGCGGCTCGTTATCAGTGGCGCAAGGAGGCACGGGAGTTGGGCCGGAGTCCTGAAACTCGAGAAATCGAGAATCAGAAAACCCAACTCCGCCAGGTCCTTGTGGAGGAGTGGAAGGAACGACTTGGGCAACCAAGCGCCGGGCACGCCGTCATTGCGGCGGTAAGACCCGTTATGGAGGATTGGCTCGAGAGGAATCACGGGACCCTCTCATATCGGCTGACGCAGGTGATCACTGGAAAAGGATGCTTCGGAGATCACCTGTGTCTGATCCGAAAGGAGCCAACCCCTGAGTGCCACCACTGCGATGGCCGGACCGTGGACGCGGCGCTCCATACGCTGGCAGAATGCCCAGCGTGGGCGGAGCTGAGGCGTGACCTTATGACGGCCATCGGAGTGGAAACTCTCTTGCTCGGTAGCATGATCGCCGCCATGTTGCGGAGCGAGAGCGCGTGGAACTCCGCCATCTCCTTTTGCGAGCAAGTTATGCTTGCAAAGGAGATGTCGGAGCGGGACCGGAAGAGGTTTAGAACTCTCCCGGTCCGCCAGGCCCGGGAACGTGTCCGGTATCACAGACGGCTCGGGCGCCGGAGATTGCAGAACGATCTCCGTCCTCCATAAGCGCTAGACTGAGGGTGATCGATGAGGCCATCCGTCACCCGAGCAGAAGTACACCAGGATAGCAGCGGGACGTGCTACGGAGCACACGCTCTTTTGGAGCAGAAAAGGGGTCATCTGCAAGCCGTAGGTAGATGACCCGAGGTACGTCGGGGTTTCAGGGATTTCCTTTCTAGGGTACACCTGATTCCCCAGCTATTGGTACCTGAGACGGCGTGCGGTTTTTGGTCGGTTCGAGTCCGACATAACCACCAGTAGGTGGTATCCGAGGGGATTTCCGCACAGAAAAAAAAAAAAAAAAAAAAGGGGTCGCTTCATTATATATATATTTACATCTCTATAACGTCTGTATACCGAAATAACTTAGAGCACTGAAAGAGTATTTCTCAATTCTTAAATTTTAAGGATTCTTATTAATCTTAGTACCTATTCAATGAAATAAAACTTGTGTTCAAACCATTTCATTTTTTTAAAATGAATCTTACCTATCGTAATAATAATCTACTATAATATTTATTTACGTTATACAAAGTCAAGGTTTTAAAAATCTACACCAAATTCAAAAATTTGGGCATTTATCCACTTGATAAAGAAAGAAAAAAAATGTACTTACCAGCCAGTTTTGTTTCGACACCACCGGTGATATAAATATCACAACACAAAAATCTAACTGATACAGTTTATTTGTAAAGTTGAATAATAAAGAAAATACTCTAAATATAGTTTGATTATAGTCAGAAAATAATGAAATAGAAGAGAAATTATTTGTACACAAGAGCGTTTTGCGATCGTTCATTGACCCTCGAGAATTTAGTGTCGGTGACTTTGAGGTATATTCCTTATTTTCCCGTTATGACATTTACCGAAACTTGTCAGAGTAAAAAAATTTTTTTTTTAATTGGTTCTTAATTCTTAGCGTTATTACGCTATATATCCATAACTATTGTTATGGATAGATAGATACCTAATGGGATAGAATATAGTGATAGAATTGTTATTTTTAAAAAGAATAATTTTCTATTTTCTTAAAAAAACGAGTTGAAATTGGAGTTGAATCAGTTCAAATAATATATAAAACAAATGTTGACATGGCAACGGAGAGTACTTAAGTGCAACATGGAAACAGAATAGAGCAGTTGCCTTGGTTTAACAACTGCTCTATCCTGTTTTCCTCTATGTATTTATTTTATAACGTTGATTTCATGTCTGTCATCTAAACTGAACCTTCGAAACTAAATTTTTGGCCATCATGGCCCAAAATCTGAAATACACCGGTATGTCTTTTATATGGACATAATAGAAACACATTATATTTATACATTCTTTATCCGTTTTAACAATGACTTTCTTCTTACTAGGAATCTAACTTTTACACCGTATAACAGCAATGCCAAAAAAATTATGGAAATAGTAAAAGACTTACAATTATTTTAGATTTCACATTTCACTTTTCCATTAACATTTTGCCAAGTATATTCTCGAGTAGTTCTAAATGACATGAAGTTACTTTAACTTGCCATTTGTAAGGTTTTCTATGAACGCATTGATAGCAAAACTTTACCGGAAAATAAAATTTCAACTTGTGGGAACTTGTCTACAAGGTAGGGATGGCGATTCTTTCCAAAAAATATCGATTGTTAAATCGATTAGAATTGAAGTCTAATAATTCGATACACAAAAAAATCGAGGTAAAAAGGATCCTTTTTGCAAAAATTGATCTTTATTCGATTTGCTTATTGAGTCTATGTTTTCAATACAAATACAAACCCATTTATCGTATCGAAACAGAAATTTATCGTACCGAAACAGAAAAAATCGAATCTCGATTTTGCAAGGTGAAATATCGATTCAATGGATCGATTCAGTACACAATATCAACTTAAAAATCGATTTTTTTTTGGTCCACAAAATCGATTCTTCGATTAATCGATTCGATTAATTATATATTTTGACAGTTTTGTTATATTTATAAGCCTTATATCTATAAGTTGATATTGCGATTGGCGGCCATCTTGGTGACGTAGTCGACGCGCACCGTCAGTACCGTTCGCAAGGTCAGCCCACGCTTCTGTGCTTACGCGCATCGAGTATTTGTTACCTATAGCTTTTTGTTTTGTTATCCTGTTTTATTGTTGGCTTTTGTTGTTTAGTTTTGTTACCTGTTACCCGTTAAATTAATTAACAGTCGTGCACGTGAAATGATAATTTAAGTGGACAATTCTTTTGTAAAAGAAAAAGAGGACTCTAAGTTACTTATCCAAAATATAAGCCGTGCCTTAAAAAGTGCTTCGGACACTACTGAGGACATTTTATTGTCGAAGCAACTAGTAATAGACATTTTGAATATTTTGCATAATTCTACCAAAGTCACGGAACGAGTGGCTTGTGCCACAGGCGTTGCAAAAAATACTGTGACGAAATTACGATGAGAGCATGAATCAGCAACAGCAAGTGGCAGCAAAATGAAAACTCCTACCAAAGCAAAAAGGCAAAGGAAAGAATATTTCGACGGGTTTTCACTAACAGCATTAAGAAATATCATTCATTCAATGTATACGGTGAGAAAAGAAATTCCTACAATGCGCAAAATCTTGGCGGCTATAAAAGTAGACCTTAATTATATTTGTAGTGAAACTACATTAAGAAAAATAATAAAAAGTGATTTAGGCTACTATTTACTTTTTATTACAAGTTTTTTGCTATCTGTTCTTTTATGCGACCGATGACGTCACGTAGCTGTTATTGTGACAAGGTTGCATGACAATATCAACCAGTGGTCTCGAACCTACCGATTTTTCGGTATTTCTACCGATATAGGCTCTGTTCTACCGAAATACCGAAATATAACGATTTTTCTACGATTTCCAGATAATTAAGTTAAAATGTCGTCTGACGAGGAGCCAAGTAGAAATATACCGATTTTAGCAGGCAAGTCTACCAATCTCGCTCTATGACGTTCGAGACCACTGGGGGAAGCCCTCAAATAATTAAGTTAAAATGTCGTCTGACGAGGAGCCAAGTAGAAATATACCAATTTTAGCAGGCAAGTCTACCGATCTCGCTCTATGACGTTCGAGACCACTGGGAGAAGCCCTCAAATAATTAAGTTAAAATGTCGTCTGACGAGGAGCCAAGTAGAAATATACCGATTTTAGCAGGCAAGTCTACCGATCTCGCTCTATGACGTTCGAGACCACTGGGGGAAGCCCTCAAATAATTAAGTTAAAATGTCGTCTGACGAGGAGCCAAGTAGAAATATACCGATTTTAGCAGGCAAGTCTACCGATCTCGCTCTACGACGTTCGAGACCACTGGGGGAAGCCCTCAAATAATTAAGTTAAAATGTCGTCTGACGAGGAGCCAAGTAGAAATATACCGATTTTAGCAGGCAAGTCTACCAATCTCGCTCTATGACGTTCGAGACCACTGGGGGAAGCCCTCAAATAATTAAGTTAAAATGTCGTCTGACGAGGAGCCAAGTAGAAATATACCGATTTTAGCAGGCAAGTCTACCAATCTCGCTCTATGACGTTCGAGACCACTGGGGGAAGCCCTCAAATAATTAAGTTAAAATGTCGTCTGACGAGGAGCCAAGTAGAAATATACCGATTTTAGCAGGCAAGTCTACCGATCTCGCTCTATGACGTTCAAGACCACTGATATCAACTTGCGGGGCGTATATGTAATAGTGATTCATTTCGATTCCTAAATTTTATTTGTTTTTCGTAAATATTTAGACTATATCTGAATAATAATATCAGTCTTTTATCGAACAATGGATGAAGAAAGTAAATATTTCGACTAAAACGATAATCATTTTCAATGTTTTTATTCGTTCTGCTTTGTTTATTACCAATTATGTTACAGAACTACTTCGAAGGAAGAAAGAAGCTTTGAACGGAAGTAACAGGCGAAGTTTAGCAGAAGCTCATAATGATTTGGCTACATTTTATTATAAACATAATCGCTACAGCGATGCTTTAGATGAGTATAGAAGTGAAGCGGCCGTTGTCGAGGAGTTAGGTCTGCGCATGGAGTGGGGCACATGCAACAGGATGATCGCAGAAGTGTACATGTTGATGGCTGAGTTTGACAAGGCCCTGAAGTATGGAGAGCGCCATTTAGGTATTCAAAGTTTACTCATCTAAATTAGACATAGAAAACATTTTTAATCTATATATATATAAAAGAAAGTTGTGTTAGTTACAACACTTATAACTCAAAAACGGGAGAACGGATATAGCTGAAAATTGGTGAGGAGGTAGCTTAGAACCAGGAGACAGACATAGGATACTTTTTATCCCGTTGGAACGGGTTTAAGTAAAAAAAAACTGCTTATTTATTGACTATAAGGCGGAACAGAGTTCGCAGGGTAAGCTAGTATCATAATAAAAGCTACATTTAACAAAATAAATCTATGTCAGAGATCTCTAATAGACAGTAAAATTGTAAATAATTTTATTAAAGCCATTTTTAAAAATATTCGCTTTTCAGCTGTAGCTAAAGAGCTTAAAAACTTGGTTGAAGAACAAAGGGCTATGGGAACCCTGGGAAGAATCTATTTACTACAAGGACAGAGTACCACTGATGATTTGGAAACTAGAACATCTTTAAAGGCTGCTGAAAAGGCATTTATGAAGAGTTTAGTGTTGTGTGGAAAGTATGTAACACTTATTATTTAATTATTCTTAGACACTAATAACGGTAACTGCAAGACAGCCTCATTGTGTTAGTGCTTGCAACTGCTGATCAAGAAGTTTCAAATTCAATTCCTGGGTCAGGTCAAAAAGTATTATTGAGTTTTTTTGATTGTAGAAATACTTAATAACAGCCTGGAGTTTGAAAGTTGGGGTCTTAACCCCCATGCCTAAAAGGCCCCGTAAAACTGACGGTCTTGTGCCTGATCTCTCCCAAGTCATGCCATATAACTGTCCCATCAGATTGTGATAGTGGGGAACAGAGACTGCACCTGTGTACACACATTTGTGTACAAATTATCTCCTGTGTAGTTGAGTGGTCTTATTTAAGATAAGCTGCTGTGACCAGAATCGGTTAGGAGAACACCATACTTAAAAATTAATTATAGTTCAAATTTATTAAGTTGTTTTTGTATTAGCATGATCTTTATATTTGGTGACCTGATAAGATAAAAGTTTATTTAATGAAAGATATAGAAATAACGTAATACCCCCTGTAAATCATAATTTCATCAAAGCTTCTTACTGATCCATTAAAACTCTACTTGCTGTTTGATTCTAAGCTGATATTTAATAAGTCAAATTGCCCAACTCTATTGTTTTTTTCCAGCTTAAACGGAAAAATTAATGAACATGAAATGATGGATATGAGAGCTCGTTTACTTCTCAATATTGGGGTTGTTCAAGAATACCTTGGAAATCTGGATAAGGCCTTAGACTGCATCAATAAGGCCATATCAATATGTTCTAGTCAAGATTTGTATGAAGTCCTGCATAACTGCTATACCGCTGAAGCATGGTTACATACTAACAAGAAGAAAGATTATGCTAAAGCTTTAAGTTGTCTGAACAAGGCTCTTGAGGTTGCTAAACTTTTGGAAGATAAGGTACAGCTAATATTATTCTTAGCAAGTTTATTGTAAACTGCCTAGTTGGTCTATCGGTTAGTGTGTGCGACTGCCAGTTAAAAAGACTCTGGTTCTATTCCCGAGGTCGTTCAAAAGTGTTGTTCGGTGTCTTTTACAAGAAACTACTTATAACAGCCCGTGGAACTAGTAGCTGACCCAAATTATTTGGAATAAGAAAGTTTAGGAAGATAATGAAATTTATTGTAAACAGTGTGTGTTAAATTATGCTTTATTGTGTACAAAAAGAGTTATTTTTTATTGTAGTGACTAATCACTAGGTTAGTAAGCTTTAGCTTACCTGCGGTATAAGGTATACAGTGCACATATAGTATGTTACTGTCATTTTTTCGAACACCACTAAAAGGGGCTTAATAAATAACAATGTTGTAGTTGTACATTCAAGTAAATTGGTGCCCTTAGACTAATTTCATGGGAAGACAAAAGTATAAATTATTATGTGATAAATAGGCAAAAAAAGTGTTCCAATAATTAATGTACAATGCTTACGTACACATCCAAAAACTCAAAAAATTTTGCACCGATTAAGCACTAAATATGAATTGTAAATTATTTAAGGATCATTTTTTATTATTATCAATGCAAATACAGTGTTACAGGGTACACCTAACGTTTAACAAAATGGTACATACCGCTTTTATAACAATGTGTTTACTCACCTTACAGGTCCTGAAAACGTGCGAGACACTCTCTTCAAAAGCAGATATATTATGCAAAATGTCTGATTACCAAAGTGCTAAACAGGTGCTACTGAAAGCTTATAAGTTAAAAACTCCTGCTGAGAAAGTACGCGAAACTATAGAGACTAATCTTAGAGTGGGTAAGTATGTATAATATAATATATGAATAACAAAATGCTAAGTATTGTTACTGTATAACTGAAACAGTTATTTTTATATAACATTATCTTCCTTCAACTTCGGTTACCTTAATAAAAAATTCCATCTTTTGGAAACAGAACTTGCTTTAAACATAAGACAAGTCAAAAAATTTAAACAGCTGAGACAACAGGATTAACTCAAGGTTTAACTGCTGCAAAGGGTCCAGGTAACTATATTTCAAGTTATTTTTTAATTTTGCCATCACTCTTTATTCAAACAGTGGCAGCATTGTGTTATACAAAAAACTTGCTGATATCCTCGGACCTCAGTGATCATGCTGGCTTCAAGAAACTCTATGAGAAGTTAGGTGACGGTGCTTGTCGCCTACGTAACTATGCCGGTGCTGTGAAATATTACCTGAAGATGTTGGACCATGCTGAACTAGCTGGGGATTGTGGCAAGAAACTTACTCCAATATATGTCAGGTATATCACATTATTATAGAAATAAATAAGTCTTAATTAGCAACATATTCGATATGGCCTCATTCTCACCAATCATCTTTAACGGACCAGTCGTACCGTTCAGCCCCGTAGTCGAAGATCTGGGCTTACTCATCGACTCTACCCTTGATTGGCGAGCTCAAGTTACTCATGTCAGGCAGAAAGTAACGAGAAACCTGCGAACATTATATCGTCTGAAGAACTTCCTGCCTTCTAATACCAAAATTACTCTCATGAAGTCCTTAATAATCCCAATAATCGACTATGGTGATGTGTGTTATTACGACCTGAATGCAGACCTTCTCAACAAACTAGACCAACCTCTCAATAACTGCATTCGATACATTTTCAATCTTCGAAAGTATAACCACGTGTCTGCTTTACGTTCCCAATTAAAACGGTTACCTATTCGCCAGCGCCGCAATCTGCGAGCACTAACTGCCCTATTTTCATTTCTCAACTCACCGTTTCCACCTACATATCTTACTCTGTACTTCCGCTATCCTCTAATCACGACAGAAACCTTCGCTTAAAAAAATAATCTGCTCCTTTTATGTCCCTCTCATAACTCTGATTTCGTGAACTCTTCGTTCTTTGTCCAGGCAGTACTATTCTGGAATGCGCTCCCGCTCGAAGCCAGAATGTCCACAAACCGTTTTACATTCAAAAAGAATGTACATACGAGGGTAAGTTTTTAAGTTCGCGGAATGACAGTGAAAAAGGCGGGTAAACGCGCTCTTTTGATGCCTACCGTATTCAGTGACTCATAATTAGTCTGTATAGTAAAATTTCTTGTGATTGGATCATTAGTTATTAAACTATCGTTGACCAAGTATTTTAATCGGGAACGAAGTGAAAAAAATGGAGAAAATTGAATTCCGTGCGGTGATAAAGTTCCTTACTAAGCAAGGAAAGTCTGTTCAAACCATACTCAATGAGATGTCATCGGTTTACGGGGATTCTTGCCCAGGAAAAACAATGGTCTACAAGTGGCATAGTTTATTTAAACAAGGCAGGGAATCACTTGAAGACGACCCGAGGCCGGGGCGCTCCGTTGAGGTGACTACGCCAGAAGTTATTGCAAAAGTAGAAAAAATTGTATTGGAAGATGCTCGACTAAAAAAGAAACAACTCGCAGAAATGGTTGGAGTATCGGATACAACAATTTTTAAAATTTTACACGATCATCTTGGCATGACTAAGGTTAGCGCACGGTGGGTGCCGAGAATGCTCACGCCATTGCAAAAACAACAGCGCGTGGAATGTTCACCTGCGTTTTTGGACCTCTGCAATGAAGACAAGGATGGCATATTGAATCAAATTGTTACTGGGGATGAAACTTGGGTTCATCATTATGAACCCGAGTCCAAACAAGACTCCATGCAGTGGCACAAAAAGGGCACAGCACCACCCAAGAAATTTAAGGTTTCACAGTCGGCTGGGAAACTCATGGTAACGATTTTTTGGGACTCAGAAGGAATATTATTGATAGATTATAAAGATAAAGGCATTTCTATAACGGGGGAATACTACACTTCAATCTTAGAACAGTTAAAAGAAGCCATCAAAGAAAAAAGACGGGGAAAATTAACGAAAGGTGTCCTGCTATTGCATGACAATGCTCCCGTTCACAAGAGCCGAGTCGCACTGGCTGCCCTGCATAAGGTGGGCTTCGATATTTTGAATCACCCACCCTACAGTCCAGATTTGGCTCCGAGTGATTATTATCTCTTTCCAAAAATGAAAAAAGAATTACGTGGTAAGAAATTTTCAACTGATGAAGAGGTTAAGGAGGCGGTTTCGGCGTATTTTTCAGACAAAGATAAAACTTTTTTTTACGAGGGAATAAAAAAACTAATTGAAAGATCTGAAAAATATATTCGTGTTGCAGGGGAATATATAGAAAAAGAAAAATAATTTTGTGTTTTTATTATTACTCAATACCCTCCATTCCGCGAACTTAAAAACGCCCCCTCGTAGTCTCCTTAACGAGATTGAAGAATCGTCTCATCGTTAGTTGGCTCAGCTTACAGTCAAGTTGTCATAGTGTACGAATATAATTTGAATGTATGTGTATATTAGTGATGTAACGAATATTCGCATTCGCATCCGCATTCGCGGATATTCGCATATTTTTGCAGATTCGCATTCGCATTCGCATTCGTAAAATTTCTGCGAATGTTTTGCGAATATGAAAATCAGAAAAGAAAACAAGTTGAAGATGATAGTAGGTTAATAAAATTGAAATCCATTCATTTTTTATGGTTTTTATTACAAGAAAAAGTCGATCAACCTAGAAATCAATCACATTATCAGTCTTCACTTTACTTTATCATTTGCCTTGGTATTATTTGTTTACATATTTTACTTTGGGCAATGAAGCTTAACAATTAAATTTTCTCTGGAACTTATAAATCAAAATATATAATGCAATGTAAGTAAACATACAAAAACAAATTTTTCTAAGAACTATTTATCAGTTATTACTATTATATAACATTTTATGATGATTCAAGAAGATGATTATATAACATTAAAATGTTTTTCTTGAACAAAACTAAAAATAATAATCAGATACAGCAATTTTTCTCATAAATAAACACTATAAACAAATAAAAACAAAATTATTGCTTTTACTTTAATGAAAGCTTAAAAATTGAATACTTATTAGAATTTGAATTGTTTTTCTATGAAAATTTTATCAGTCTTTTACCTACATAACTTTGTAATATTTAGATAATCATTATTTTTAATAAAACTAAAAAAAAAAAGGTTGTAAAATCAAAGTAAAACTATTATTTTTCTTTAATAAACAATAAATTAATATAGTCTAAACAAAAATATTGACTCTCAAACAAAAACATTTACCTCTTAATTAATTATCATATTTTATAACATATTTTTCAAGCTAATAATAAAACTTCAGTAAAGGAATATTAAACTTTAAAAATAAAAGCTTAGATGCCTTGTCTCCTTCAAGTCGGTTTCGATGTGGTGTGTAAATAAGTCCAGCGCCACTAAACATGCGCTCATTCGGGACACTCGTTGGTGGTGTAACTAAATAATGCCGAACTACAGGAAACAGGAGACCGTACTTTTCCTTGTTCACTTTCCACCAAGTTAAAGGGTCAACATCTTTTGCCACGCGTCTCTCCGTTGAGTATTCAGTGACAGTTTTAAGGATTAAAAGATGAACTGGGTTTTGATAAATATTAAGTGGTACATTTACATCGTCTTCTTCACTGTCGCTCGGACCCATAAGTAAATTCATTGTCTCTTTCAAAGATAAACGTTTATTTGTTAGAGTGTCTTCGGTTTCATTTAACCTGACACGCTTTGCATTCGGACAACGTGAATTAGTATCTGATACATCAGTTTGACTGTCTCCAACCAAATTCAAAATATGTTCTATGACACGTTCTTTAGTGGTTGTATTTTTAAAGAACTTGTGTTTGTATCTTGGATCAATGAAGGTTGCCGTGGCGAACAGAAGTTCATCCTCTAAACCCGAGAACTTGCGAATCAGCTCGTCCTTTAAAACGGTAATCGTATCACCAATGTATTCATCAGACGCATCAAGGTCACTAACAATTTTTTGTAGAGTGGTGATTAGAGGAATCACAGAAGATATAGAAACATCGGCAGCACTTAACTCTCTAGTCAGTTCTTCAAATGGTCTCAGTGCATCGATAAGCCTCTCAATAATCGTCCACTCTTCAGACGTTAATAGGGGAATTTTATTATTTGTCGATGCATAAATACATAAAGACTCTTTGATTTGCAAAATACGTTCCAGCATATAAAAAGTGCTGTTCCATCTAGTTGCACATTCTTGTTTAATCTTAAGGGATTTATGATTTAGCCTTTTCTGTATATTAGCAAGCTCGTCTTGGGCAGAAGTCGAATGATGAAAGTGAGTTGCTAGCTTTTTGCATTTTGATATTACAGCGTTTACAGTTTCTTGAGCTTTCATCCCTTCTTTTAACACATTTTGAATCTTATGTGAAGCACAGTCAATATGTTTGACATTTAATAAGTTAACACCTTTTTTCATGTTAGTACCGGCATCGCGAACTACACATTTCACTTTTTCTTTGGGTATCTTCCATAAAGACAGGATTTCTTCAAGTTTATAAGCAATATTTTCTCCGGTGTGGCGAGCCTCATTGAACACTTCTGCTTTTAACACTATCATTTTCCTTTCAAATTCTTCTGTAATCCCGTGACAAGTTAAACTCAGCAGTGAAACTCCAGAACAAGTATCAGACCAAATATCGCTAGTAAATGACAATTTTTCGAAGGATTTCATCAATTCGAGTATTTTCTGACTTACTTTGCCATATAATTTATCACAGATAGATGAAGTGAAATACTGGCGAGACTTCAAATTATAGGATGGACACAAATGCTTCATAAGTCTCATAAAGCCAACACTTTCCACGAAACGAAATGGCAAGTCTTCCAAAGCAACCATTTCACTTATTAAAATATCAACTGCCAATGACTTCAAGGATTTATTATCCCACTGTTTCGTTTTATCCACACATTCTTGAAGCGATATCTGTTTCATGTCAGATTTAGTACATTCATGGAAAGATGATGCCAGTTCATGTGTCTTAGATGCATCGAGTTTTCGTTTTTCACAAGTTTCTAATTCGGAAAACTCTGTTTTATGCATTGCCTTCAAATGATTTCTCATAGCACTTGTAGTTCTTCCTTTTCTTGAATATTCATTGTTACAAAGCTTGCATTTAGCTCGTTCAGTATCGCAAAGTGTAAAATAAGTCCATATTTCACTAGAATTTGATTTACTCATGTTAATAAAGCGCTAATAACACTCTAACCTCAAAATTCACTTGTTTTGTTTACGAAAAGAAAGACTGACGTGAGCGCGATGACACTTCGGTCGGGAACGCAACTCGTTCAAACTGCAATCAAGCCATAGATAATTGGCGCCAAATTTGAAATTAAAAACTGAACATTCGTATTCGCATTCGCATTCGCGAATGTCGGTAATAGATATTTGCATTCGCATTCGCATCCGCGAATGTTTAAAAAATGACATTCGTTACATCACTAGTGTATATATATGTATACAGGCTGACTGGTGAGATACCTTCAATACTTATGGAGAGTACTCGGTACTCGATTCTCGTTAACTTAATATAAAAAAAAATAGGTGCTTATTTTTTATCGAAATGTCTCTAAAAATAAGTGAAATTTGGATATCGCGAGCGGCGCGGCGACACCCACCCCCGCTCTCCATCCCGCTACATAGGCAACAGCTGTACAGTGTAGGTACCTATGTATTCTGTGTTGATAGACACGTGCGGCCGCGCGGTGTCCAAGTATTCCGCAGTTAAATACTGGACTCTCGGTGTACTGTGTACGAAGTTTACTAAGAAGTTATTTAATATTTCGTTTTTATGTTATTTTATTTCATGATATATGTTCGCATACTATCACGTCCTCAAATATTGAAGGTATCTCACCAGTCAGCCTGTATATGTATATATTTATATGTGTATTTATGACGTATGTATTGTATGTGTTCATGTATGTATACGCACTCATGTATTGTGTATTTTAATTGTCAATATAACCTCTGTGCACCTCCCTTACAATATTTCTAAACCACCCTAAGGTTGACTGGAAGAGAATGCCTTGGGCATTAAGTCCGCCGATGTACAAAGTGCATAAAGTGTAAATAAATAAATAAATAAATAAAAATACCGTTATGTTCTTCTCTTATCAACGCTTTACTTAATTTTCTAATTTTTTGCTGTCTTAACTTCTTTCCTCTTAGTTAGCAAGAAAAACAGGGATTTGAAACATAATTTGTCAAAGAAAATCAATTAGTGCCATTAAATTGTAAAGTACGAGTATTTAATATACTCGTACTTTACAATTATAGCAAAAAGTTATTTAAAGTTAATCAAGGTTGATTATAGCCAGACAGGCCAACGTTTCATAGAAATAAAATTAATATTTTGTTTTTTTTTATTGAATTTATAATTCTAAAGAAGTCAACCTTTATTTTTTAAACTGATATTGTCCTGCTTATCTACATAAAACTAACTTTTCTTTGATCAGTTTGCATGATATATTTTAATTTATTATATTTCATGTCATTCTTAATTTTGTTGGATTTGAAATGCACTTATATATTTCAGTTTATATCAAACCTATAAAGACATGGGTTCCTACAATGAGGCTCTTGAATATTATGAAAAGGAATATGAATTGATAAAAGATATTCCAAAGGAAGCCTTTACAACACTGTATAATATTGCCGAAACATTGTTCTTATCAAAAAAGCCTTACGACCAGATTGAAAAAGCTTGTTTGGAAGCTAGAAGAATGGTAAGAATGTATTTTTTATTAAAAGATTTAAACGCAATTACCTACTCACACATACCCAAGGTGTGTTGAGTATATTTATTAGTATTATTCAATGTCTACATGCAATAATTGCCTCTTAGCGACAGTTGGATTCAGCTGTAGGTGATTATAAGCACATCACTTTCAGACCTAATGTCCACAATTGAGTGCAAAAAAATCAGAAATACATTGTAGTTTGAATTTCCTTAATTTATAATTTAAAATGATTGCACTAAATTGTATACATAATAAATGGAATATGCATTTATTTAAATATCTTTGGTATTTTTTTTCTGTTCAAACTGAAAATTTTAGCAACTTTCAATCTTTACAAAAAAAAAAGTCTGAGTTTGATTGAGCGTAAATACTGCTAATAAGGAGTTGTGGAAAGTGTTTTAAAAGCAAAAATTGTAAACAGACTCTTTACAATGTTAAGCTTTGGTATTTAAAATACCGCGTGGGCCAAGAATTCGTTAACATTAGAATCTAACATGCCGCGGGGGGAGGGATCTGACCACTAACTCGTTTCAAATAATTAGCTTTCTTGTAAATAAACAATGTTTATAATATATCAAGTAGATTTTTATTCGATTTTTTCAAATGTTAAGTAATTCATGACCCAACCTGTATATAAATTGTTATGAAATGTCAAGAAGATAAGAGAAAGGAAGCTACAGTCGATTTGCCAGCCCTACGATACGATTCTTGATTAAGGTCTAATAATAATGCATTGTGGCACAGAACAATAAACTTTACTAGAACATATGTAGGGTTGAATATAGATGGGTTTTCGTGCCGTTGTTGGCAATTGGAACATTTGGGAATGACCCAGTAAGACCTGTGGCGAGTAACATAAGCAGGCGACTCGTCGACCGCGACGCTGTTCGTTTGAAGTACAGTGCAATAGATATTGAAATATTTTAAGTGATTAATCCAGCGACCTCGGTGATCATTAAGGATAATTGTTTTGTATTATTTGAACGTTTTTAAGAGTGTTTGTAATAAAATCGTAATAAGGTTTATTTTTAAATTATATCAACATAACAACATTTATGTGACTTTAATAAAGGACGTAAATTTGACATTCACAATGCAGCTGAGTGTTACATTTCGGTCCAATGGTTACTAATTAATATTTCCATCGCCACTCTTTTATCACTCTTCTTCACTTAATTCTTAGCAGTCACATTAGCTTTTCATTTCTCTAGGCTCAAGAATGGAACAAAAGAAAATACGAAATCAGGGTGCTCAAAAGCCTCCTCAAATACCAACAGGAATATTGTGAGATCGATAAAATGAAACAAACAATAGACGACCTGAGGGCCTTGGGATATGACGACTTGGATACTTTGGAGAATTCTGAAGATGATCAAAGTTCAGCTGGCGGTGGGGATGAAGATACAACGCATATTGGGGATGACATTTGTTTGGACGACCTTACAGGTAAGGTTGTAGTACATTGTACAAAATTCAAGGTTTACTAATCAAAGTGTTTTTAGCAACTTCAATTCTATGACGAACTTTTTGCTATCAACGAAGATTCGCTTTGTTGTTTCTTTAACATAAATATTTACCCGTGGTCCTTCTCCAGGTGTGATGCCATTTGCAGTAAAATGAGATCGGAATAAAATCCAAAAAAATAATACGGACTTATTTTTAGGAATGTTTATCAAAAAAAAAAAACTTCTTTCGAAGAAAATCTAAAACCATCATCTTTCTAACCACAGTAGCAAAGCGTTCTTTAATGTAAAGTTAATATTTGTTATACGGTTACTAGATTATTAAACTTGGTACTTTAAAGTAAATTGTTCAAATTTGTAGATTTGTCAGATACAAACGAAGAAGATATATCTGAGACAAAGCGTGAAGCACGCAAACGTGGGAAGGGATACACTATCAAGAAGAACATGAGAGGAGAAACACAATTGAATGTCGTAAGTAAATAAGGAATCTAGCATCAAGTAAGCGCACTTTACGCCATACGCTAGGCTTTATATAACTTGAGCGTTCCTTCTGCTAGGAAACTTATAATCGCTTAATAATATTATCTTTAAATTGAGAATTTATTTTTCAAATTTTGAGTAAAATAAGTGCAGTTGTCGATAAGAAGAAGAGAAAAAATTATAGAGTATTTTTATTGGTGATAAGTTTAGCTCTTAAAAGAATGATGAGGTTATTGAAAATATTCAACAGTAGTTTGGTTACTGATACTATAACAACCTTCTACGTTAGGTGTGAGGGTCTTTCTTTGCTTATAAACAAATATATATTAATATATTTTTTTTTTATATTAAGAGCCTGCCCAAGTGACTCTACTCTACTTGATAGAAAGCATGAATAGAATCCAAGAGTTGTGGTCACCATAATCATTGCAGATGCAGATAATGCAGTATGGTGACCCACGCTATGGTGGCCTTGTGAGATGCTTTTTCACACCCCAATTGAGGACGTAAAAGGCATGACAGTCATTGTGACAGTGTAAGGTTTATACAGTTACCATGATAACTGTCACCCCTGCATCAATGGGCCCCCGGTCTTACACTCACCAACAAAACACGACAACAAATATTAAAACTGTGTTGTGATAGTTTAAGAATATGCTATGTCACCATCTCTATTTAACCTGTAAGAGTCGACTAAGGGAATAAATTACACGAGACAACAGCACTGCAAAGAAAATGTAAACTTGATACAAATTCTGTAACAACCAGTCTGACCAACATGGTATATAGTTGCAGAGCAAAACTATCATTCTAAGGAGAGACGAAAACGACTGAAATTATTTTGTTAACACTTATGTAACAGCTGACTAGTCATTACGTCATAAAATATGAGCGATTTGAATTTGCATATAGTTTTTTTAGGATTGTTTTCTAATTTTACCACCAAAATGCTCTTGATATTTATCAGCTAAGTGTAAACTTACTTTTATGTTTATTGATGGTTTCCTTGTATGTTGACAGGCGTGCATATCAGGTAATAAACTGCTAGTGGAGAGACTCTTGGCTGAAGGTCATCCAGTGAACATTCGAGACAATGCAGGCTGGTTGCCACTACACGAAGCCTGCATACACGGACATTAGGGTGTCCCTTATATGACAAAAAAAAATTTTTTTTCGAATTTCGAAATGCATACCCTCTATAATTTTTACTAATGCTATAAGATACTTAAATATAAAATTTTATCAATCTAGCATAATTGCAACCAGTGCCGACCGAGCTTCAAAGTTTAGTAAAAAACGTGTTTTGTCCTAAAATTTCAGTCTGCTATAATTTCACTATAAATGCAATGAATTAAGTGAATAAAATTAAATAATAAATTAGATGAACATTAATCTTTAATTAAAAACATAAAGAAATAAGAATCATTCAGGGTAACTTCTTTTTAGAGTAGTTTTTTTACAGTCTGGATACAATTTTAGATGTTCCTGGACACAGCGCAGCAAGAACTGTTTTTGTTCTTCTTCAGCCGTGATAAGTCCGTTAAAATCTTGCATTAATTTAACAGCCCTTTCAGCAGTATCATTTACAACTCTCAAATAACTTATTCTTCTTTTAGCCTCCAGAAAAGCAGCATTGTTATTCCAAGAAGATACATCTTCCTTTAGAAAACTATCGTCGATCTGCAGTCGTGATAAAAATTGTTTGCTCTTTTCCGATACGAAATCATCCAGTGCTTTGTCTAAAAAAAAAGAAAAATAAGTTAAATAACAAATAAAAATTAACAACAATTTTGAAAATAAATAAATAAGTATTGGACATTGAAATTGAAATCCAACAAAAAGTCAATTTCACTTACCAAACAACTTTTGAGTCAGTTCTTCCTTCGACGGGTCATAGCGTTTGCTAAAATCCGAGATTTTGTCCCTGTTGAAGTTGGCAATCATCTTCTTCTTAGTTTGGTTGTTAACTTCATCATCAAATAGTGATAGAATGACTGTCTCTTCACATAAATACCACAAGTGATGGCTGAACTTGCTTATAGAAGCTTTAGAGATTGTTGCGTCAACTTTTTCATACTCTTTTAACATCTTCAAGAAGCGCAAATCTTGATTAGGTGCTTTGGTCGCCACTGTACATTCGAGCCAAGGTTTAACATACAATATTACGAGAAATAAGCAAACATCTTGTAGAGCCTTTTTGTCCTTCGCAGTTACTCTGCATTGTGACTGAAGTAAACATATTTTTAAAGAATAGATCGCTCTCGCCATCCAGCGTGCCTGATGTATAGCTCCGGGGGGCCTTAGTTTTAATTTTTCCTCTGTGTCTCCTCCTAAAAATATTGCGCACAGTTCGACCAATTCGCGGTAATCATCTCTTACAAAACCTTTATCTAATTCTGCCTTATAAAATAGTAACAACGCTTGAATGTCTGTCTCGGCAACCCGTGCTTTTACGAAATTAAGAGATGGTTCAATTTTAGTACAATCAATGTTTTTCCAATTTTCTTGGAACTTTTTGAACATCGGAAAATCTGGGCTACTAGTAATTTGCTTAATCTTGGTTTCAAAGGCAGCTTTTAGGACCAATTCATAAACATGATGACGACAGGCGAAAAGCAACAATTCTCTTCCTAAAGTTTGCTCCAAAATAGCACAAGCTCCATTGAAACGGCCCATATTGGAAGCTGTTGTGTCGCAGCACATTATTTGCACTTTATCATAAAGGTTCCAGTCAAAGAGAGCTGCTGATACAGCCTTCGCTTGATGTTTTCCAGAAGAACTTTCTAGTTTCGGCACTGCAAGAAGCTGCTCTCTATCGTCAAATGAAGCTATAACTGGCAAGCGTTCTTCTTTTGAACTCCGTACATCCAACCCCGGTAATAGTTTTCCATCCCAATGGACTGTGACTATGTCGGGTACATTGTTTTGGAAGTTAGATTTTATTGCTTCTGCCCTTGATTTACTAGTTTCAGTACGAATTCGCTGAATCGAGGATTTGTTAATTCAGAAATCATCGCTGCTCAGACCAAGCGCTTCTACCACCGCATTAAGAATGTAAACGGTATCTCTAATGCTTAACTGGCATCGATCTAAAGCTGCAACTAGTTTAGGTGTTATAAGATTCTTTCTACCTCTTTTTGAACTTTGTTCATGGCAGGGAACGTCCGGCAAGCTGAGTTCAGAATTCAAGATCTGTTCTTCGTCTGAATCTTCTACACTGTCTAAGTTATTTGTGGTGGAAGTAGATGCAACAGCTAGTGATTCTCTTTGTCTTACAATCCTTTCCTCTTCTTCCAATCGTCGTTGTCTACATCTTTGTTCTTTTTCCGCCAATTTTTTATCTACACCACCTAAGCATCCCGGTCGACCTGGCTCTCTCTGTTTCATTAAAAATAATTTATCTTCCTCTATTTTCATTCTCTCAAAAGCATCAGCATGTGCAATATCAAACAAATTATCAAGATTAATTATAAAATTGTTCTCACGACTCTTAAACGTAATCTGAGTTTTCTTACAATTTTTTTGCAACTCTCTCCAAACATGATATAAATCAATAAGTTTCTTCACGCAGTTAGGAAATGCCCTTGTTGGAATTCTTGCTTTTTCCCAATATATGATGCACTCCCTAATCACAAGATTTGCACTTTCACTAACAGTCAATTTAACCTCACGAATATTGTAAAATAGGACTGAGAGAACTTGTCGATTAGATGGTAATTTTGCACCATTTATTTGGTAGCTAGTCAATCCGATAAGAAAAATATTTTGTTTATCACTCCGTAATTCCACTGACATGTTTACGCACTAAACAATGAAGCACTAATAGTCTCAAAAATCACGTACGAAATGGCAAATAAAACATGTCGTAACAGGTCACTGGGCAGTACTTAAGCAACTTGTATCGACAAGTTTAAATAGCAAGTCGGCACGGGTTATCGTTTATATATCGAACTAATATTTTTTTCTAGACAATATAGGGTTATTACGAAACTTTTAAGAAGGTATGCGTAAAAAAATATCGAACTTGAAATTTAAGGGACACCCTAACGGACATATTGAAATAGTCAATACTCTGATTAATAATGGAGCTAATATCAACGATCGAGGAGGTTCTAAATGTGATGGTAATTTACTGTTAGTTCTATTTAATCACGTATTTCTTGTGACGGACGTTTTTTTTTATTTGTGTTATGATGAGGTTCAAAATTATTTATTTATATATTTTTTATTTATTTATTTATGATATGGAGGAGTTACAGCTAACATTATTAGGTTTGTAATCAAGTTTTTCATTGTAAAACTCAAACTAGGCAAAGCCTGTATTATGGTAATCAGACTAGACTGCTGGTAAACATATTTTTACTCTGACAGAGAACAAATGATCGTGTTCATCACACAAAGATTTGTCCTGGATGTGAATCGAAACTACGTCCTCTAGCTTAGCAGCCGAAATTGGCTGTGTTTGAGGTTACTATTTGAATTCGTGTGGCAACACTGATACCTGTACGTTGTCTGCATAATATAAAAATTATTAAAGTTGAATTACTGTGTAAATTCTGTAAAAAGTAGTGAAAACAGGTGTGAAAATCGTTCTGGCTGGGAGATATTGTTGGTGTCTACTGTGTAACAGTACGAAAGTAAAGAGAAGAATGTTACCAGTATATGACATAATACAAAGAATAAGTTTTAGAACACCAGTTAAGTACTTTCATTCATTAATAACCCAAATATAATTCTAAAAGTGATTTTGTTTGAAGCTATCATTTGTCTAAAAACGAGAATTCATTTTATTACATAAAGGTAAGGAAAAAATTTTTAAATTGTCCGACCACTAGCGACACAGCGGCAAGTGGCAAAACTAAACTCAGGATACAGATACCATAGACAAAATAGATCTCTTGACATTTGTCTATGCAGGTTGGATTCAGTCGGGTAACTTTGGCCGATTAATAACGTCATCTGCCAGAAAATAGTACAACCATACATTCCGCTACGCGCTGTCGAGAGGAACGCACGTCCTTGCGCGATCTCTCACCGTCCGTGTTCGTGACGTCACTTCGTCCGGTGCAGGCGTCGCTCGCCTCGTGCTCCGGGCGCAGTGTAACGTCACTTCGTCCGGTACAGGCGTTGCTTGCCTCGTGTTCCGAACGCAGTGACAACAACAACATTCCACACGACCGCGGTTTGCACGTTAGCAAGTTATTTACTCCGCGCTCACATCGGCCCCTTCGGATACCGCAGAGTACACTGCCGCTTTCGGCCCCCGGTCTGCCACCAGCGGCAAGCCCCGGTGGGCCGATTCGGTGGTTGCCCTGTGCCCTAGGGCGCTGGTCGTGCTGCGCAACATCAAGCCGCCACATTTCAAATGTGAAACGACTTCACAAGAAAGGAAGGCATAATCTGGCATGCCGCCTCCGTCCCAAAGCCATAACACGTCCGCACGCCGGGCAATTCGCCCACAACATCAAAACCTTGGGGTCACGAAGCGAGTTTACGTCCGCTCCCGAGGCACAGCGTTGTCCGCGCTGAGCCGTGTGATGGCTGCGAATCAAGCTTCCCTAACACGCGGCCCCACGCAGCCGTCGCAGCCCTCGTTCACTGGGCCAAGTGTCCAACTGAGTGGGCCGACTGCTGCCTTGACACCGATGCCGGGAGCTGGGGAGGAGTTTTTCACCCTCCCCTCGCTCTCGCAACCAAACACACCATCAACACCCGCTCCGTCTACTGAAAACCCACACGGATCCGCAGCTGCTATGTCGGCTGCCGCATCCACAGCTGCGGCCGCCGCATCCACAGCTGCAGCCGCAACTGCCTCTGCACCCGACGCCACAGCGCCTACATCTGTATCTACCTCTATGGAGGCGTCGCGTCCGATGCCGCAAAGGCCAAAAAAGGCATCAGCCCTTCCGCCACGCTTCCCTGGACCACAGACAGTGGTCGCACCTGACCGCTTCCCATCTCCACCGCAAATGGAAGAAAGGCGAGCACTCTTCAGGACGCCCCCCTTTGACTTACCAGCATCTACAAAAAGCTCGCCCATGGAAGTCGTGGGGCCCACCTACGCCACGATTGTTGGTAAAATAGCCTCTACTACCCCCACTACTGCTGCTCGCGTTGCTGCACTTGCTGCACCTGCTACGCTCTCTGGCGTCACCTCCTGTGCTGCCACTACCGCTGCCACCACCTCTACCCCCACCGCAACTACTGCAACTACCGCTGCTGATGCTGCTGCTGGGTCCGCTGCTGCTGGCAAGAAACAGCCAACTACCCGCTACCCACCCCTAGTGGTCGAAATACTTCCGAATTGGTCCATGCACTTCCGGGAGCTAAAGAAGCTGCTTGGACACACACCAAATGGGCGCCCATTTGGGAAGGGAGTCCGTTTCATCCCGAAGTCGGAGCAGGAATACCGCACCATACAACGGTACCTTTACTCACTGGAGACAAAGGAGAAGATTTCCTGGTTTTCATACTCCCTCCCCGCGGAACGCAGCCTCAAGGTGGCCATCCGTGGACTCCCGGTGAACACACCACCAGAAGAGATCGAGGCAGAGCTCTCAGAACTCGGGTTCACACCAGAATTCGTGCGCCCCATACGAGCCCGACAGGGCCGTCCCGGGTGTTTGTACTTCGCGCAGCTTGCGCGTACTGCAAATCTTACGCCAGGTATTTATGAAGTATCAGAACTTCTATGCATGCCTGGCGTGCACATAGAAGCATGGCGCGGTAAAAAGGGACCCGCGCAATGCCACAGATGTCAACAATTCCGGCATTCGTCTCATAACTGCCACAGACCACTTTCCTGTGTGCGTTGCGGTGGAGCCCATACCGCCCGGGACTGCCCACGTCCCCTTGATGAACCACCCACGTGTGCGAACTGCGGAGGAGTGCATACTGCAAACAGCGCCGCCTGCCCTGTGTTCAAGCAGGAAACTCGGAACCGGAAGGCTGGCACTGTTGCACGTACATCAACAGCCAGACCACACACAGAGAAGACCATCACTGTCGATGATGGCAATGCTCCCGCCTCGCTCATGGCAGCAGCAAACCCAGCACAGGAGAAGCACTCTCGTCGCCAAAGACGACGCAAGAAGGCGAAGACGCGAGCTGAACAGGCAACCGCGCCTCGCAACGAGGTCCAGGAGGACGCCGTGGTCGCTGCCCCACCAGAGGGGACGAAGGCGAAGCGGACAGTCAAACCAAAGCCAGCCTCCAAGCCGGTTACGGTAGACCTAGACCCCAGACTAACCAGCATTATCGGTACTTTGCAGAAGGTACTGGTAGCGCTACTGGAGAAGCGGGACCCCGTTCCACTGATCCTTGGCTGCTTAGCTGAACTGTGCAAGTCTGGATCTGCGTAGGCTGCATATACTATTTTGGAACGCCGACGGGATGTCAGCAGAGAAGACCAGGCTCTTGAAACTGCTGTTAGCAAAGCAGCAAGTGGATATAGCCCTACTCAGCGAGACTCACCTAAGATCAGTAGACAAATTTAAAATGAGTGGATATCATGTCTATCGGGAGGACCAACGCTCCCCGAGAGGGACTGCTTACAGGGGATTAGCAGTCCTGATCAAGAGGAAGGTCATCCACCAAATGCTACCAGTACCCACGTTGCAGTCTGCGTACGCCCTGGGCGCAGAGGTTTGCATCGGCAGCCAGCCCACCCGTGTGTTCGCATTCTACAGGCCACCGGGGCAACGCCTCGCAGTGGCTGACATGCACACCTTGCCACCGCCAGCTTTCCGGGAAACCTGCTCCGATTAGGCCCCTGCTGGCTGGTGACGGAACCCCACGTTACCGTGCCGAGGACCGAGCGGAAATATTTGCCGACTTCCTGGAATCGCAGTTCCGCCCGAATCCTGCCCACAATGTGCAGCACATAGCAGAGGTTGAGAGGAAGCTCCAACTATACTTTGAGCAGCCGATAACCCCGATCGAGGATTCCATTATCTTCTCCCCTGGTCAAATCCAGCGGATGATTCGCCGAACACCTCTCCGTAAAGCACCCGGCCCCGACTGCGTGACCAATGAAGCCTTGCGTCACCTACCTCCGCGAGCGATCGCTACGCTGACGCGCCTCTTCAACAGCATCCTTCGCACCGGCCACTTTCCGACCGCATGGCGACTTGGCAGAGTTATTATGCTGCCCAAGCCGGGGAAGAATATCCTCTTCCCGGGAAGCTATCGTCCCATCACGCTCCTCTCGACAACGTCGAAGTTGTTCGAGAAGCTGCTACTGCTGCACATGACGCTACACCTTCAGCCACGCGACGAACAGTTCGGATTTCGTGCCGGACACTCCACGACACACCAGCTCGCGAGGGTACTGCACGACATCGCGGTTGCGCGTAACAAGCGCGAGCGGGTCGTTGCAGTCTTTCTCGACATGGAGAAGGCGTTCGATCGCGTCTGGCACGCCGGCCTTCTGTACAAGCTGTCCACATCTACTACTCCTCGTCGAATAGTTAAGATTGTGGCCACCTTCCTGCAAGATAGACGTTTTCAAGTGGCAGTTGAAAGCGCCCTGTCCACAGAGCGGGTCATCTGTGCCGGTGTACCACAGGGAAGTTGCTTATCTCCAGTGTGCTACTCTTGGTACACAGATGACATTCCCGTCACCGACGGCGTGAAACTTGCGCTGTATGCCGACGACGCGGCTTACATCATGACGTCGAAAAATGGTGCCAACGCTGCTACCAAGATGCAGAGCACTCTAGATGCACTTCCCAATTGGCTGAAGGACTGGAGACTGACGGTCAACGTGGCGAAGACTCAGGCGATCTCTATAGGAAGTGTGACCCTACCACAGCTGAAGCTTATGGGGGAGAACGTCGAGTGGTCCACGACGGTGAAATACCTCGGCGTGACCATCGACCGCAGCCTCTCCATGAAGCCTCACGTCAACAACATCATTGCCCAGGTTCGTGCTGCGCGTTCCCTTTTGTGGCCCGTACTATCGTCCCGACTGCCACTCCGTGCGAAGCTCGGTGTGTACAAGGCATACATCCGCACGCGACTTACTTATGGTGCCCCGGCCTGGTTTGCGCTTGTTTCCGAGACAAACCGCCGCCGTCTGCGTGCGCAGCAGTCGCTCACACTACGTACCCTTGTCAACGCTCCTCGCTTTGTGCGGAACAGGACGATCTCCAGGGATCTGCGCATAGAGAACCTGGATGACTTCGTGAGACGCCTGAGTTCAAACCTATTTGTGCGTGCCGATGGCTCGCAAGCCCGCCGCCTGCGCGAGCTCGCGCCCTACCATCGGCGACCGCCGGACAGGCATGGCCTACCGCGAGATCTCGTCTCCGTAGCAATTCCTACCGGACTATCCCCAACACCCTAACAGCCTGCCTGGTGCTGGCTGACGGGCGCTCCTCGGGGTCTCCATCCCCTGGAACTCGACCTCGCTAAGCACAGGAGGGAACACAGAACGAAGCGCAGCTAACATGCTGGTCACAGGGACTGACACCCGGATATACCAACAGGCCCAAGGGCCCAACCAAGTGACCCGCCTGTAGTCGCAGGCGGCGCGGACGACCACTTCGACAGGCCGTAGACCTGGTAAAGTCACCCCGAGACTCCTCCCAAAGGGGTCTACGAGAAGAACCACAAGAGAGTACAACCATAGTTACTAAATAATACCAGTGTAAAAAAATACATATAATTTGGTACTTAATTTAATTAACTTAAAGAAATTATTAAACTACGATTACACAAATCGCATTCCTGTCTGATACAGCGTGAAAAAAAAAAAAAAATAATCGATTACGATATATTCCACTACGAAGTAACAGTACGATCTACATACAAAAACTATTTACCATGCCGCTAAAACGTACTCCGCCTGTTTCGCCGACCCCACGTACCCAGGTGGGGTGTAACCCACACAACACCACTGTAATGATTGTGACCCAGAGGGAAAAAAAACGAAACACCATTGCAGCATTGTGATTCGGAACCTGATCTTCACTCACTAGTGATGAATGTAACTGAGAGGAAAAAACGCAAATATGAGGCTGAAAGTATAGATATTTTGGCCCTTATACAGCGAATGTTTACGTCATTTTCTACTGAACAGGAAAAAAGATTTCAAGAACTAAAATCGAGTATAGATATGATGTCAAATAAATATGACGAATTTTTGGTGAAAATTTCTACACTAGAAAAGAAAAGACAAAGAGATAAAGCTACCATTCAACATCTGGAAGAAAAACTGGAATCACTTGAACGTAAATCTCGTACTTGTGGGATAGAAATACGTAACCTTTCAAAACAAATCGGAGAAACAAAAGAAGCTCTAGTGAAGGAAATCACAAAGTTAGGGAAGACACTCGATGTTGGTATTGATACAAATGTCGTGAAGGACATATACAGGCTAAAGTCAAAGGATGCCTCAGACCCAGTTGTAGTTGACTTCACCTCCACACTTATGAAGGAACAAGTCCTGAAAGCTGTCAAGACTTTTAATAAATCAAAACCAAAAGGCAGTAAACTAAGCCCAGAAGACTTGAATCTGACCTGTAAGCCAAAGGCAATATATATCTCAGAGACTCTCACACAAAATACCCAGAGACTGTATTACTTAGCGAGACAATTACGAAAGAGCCATGACTACAATTTTTGCTGGACGGCAAACGGTGTGGTGTACCTCAAGAAAAATGAACACTCTTCTCATTTACGTGTTAACAGTGATCTCAAGTTAGATAATTTGAGAAAAACTGTAAAAACAATGTGACTATTTTTTTTTCCTGATAGGTGCCCTGTTTCGAGTTTTGCTACTTCTTTATATGTATATTAATTTTTTGTTTAAAATAAGTGCTTATAATTCCACTAACAAAATTCTCTGCATAAAAAGCAATGACTTACTGCATAACACACACTCAAAGATATATACACTTTACATACAGTTAGGTGCAGAACTGAGTCAATGTTTCGCGATTATTTGATTACATGAAATAAGTCCATATTTAACAAAAATATTTAAAGAATTTTATCCCATACGTTAAATTTATATTCCTCAAGTTAATAGTTCAAATGGATATTATCCAGTTACTACGTTTTAAAACGTTGAGGTATTTGAATGTGATAGACTCACTTTTGCATCGTGTTTGTCACTGACTGCGCTCAAGTATGAACATGTTTAAACTTGTCAGGATTAGTACAGAAAGACAATTTCGCTTTGTTTATTATTCAGTGTAATTTTATATCGCAAAGGGAACGTTTCGTACGCTTCATTGAAATCATGAAACCGACATCGAAATCCATTATAGAATCTGCTAGAGTTACTCAAAACTGGAAAATCGACAAGATTTATCGCTCAAGAGTTAAACGTGAGTCAATCAACAGTACAGAGAATAAGAGCAAAGTGTAAATTTCCTGTGCCAAGTAACGGTGTTGGTCGTGTTAAAAAGTTTTCTGACAGAGACGTAAGAAAACTTATTCACTACTTAAGATCTAGTGAAGCGTCTTCAGCATCAGAAGCGGCGGCAATTTTAAGACGAGACACTGGCATGTCATTGAGTAAGTGGACTGTTCGTCGGGCATTACACAATGTAGGTATGCGAGCTGTAGAGAAGAAAAAGAAACCTCTCCTTACTAAAAAGAATATTAGAGCAAGAAAAGAATTTGCAAAACAATACCTTAACTAAACTGAAAGTGACTGGATGAGGGTTATTTGGTCCGATGAGACCAAAATTAATAGATACAGCACAGACGGGCGAAAATGGCCTTGGAAGAAAGGGGAACCATTACAAGCAAAGGATTTTATACAAACGGTGAAACATGGTGGAGGTAATATCAAACTTTGGGGATCTCTGACAGCTTTTGGTGTAGGACCAATTTACAAAATCGATGGAAATATGGATGGTAGAATGTATCTCAGCATTCTTAAGACACATCTGATGGATGCTGTAGAAAATATGCCATATCCTGTAAATAAAATAATATTTCAACAGGATAACGACCCTAAGCACACGTCAAAAATAGTAAAAAAATGGCTTGATAAGCAAGTGTTTCAAGTCCTTCCATGGCCTTCTCAGAGTCCTGATATCAACCCTATAGAGAATTTGTGGGCATATTTGAAAAGCATGCTTTTAAATAAATATAGCGTACCACCCATCGAACTTGAACATTCTGTGGGAACGACTACAAGAACAGTGGTACAAAATTCCACCCGAGTACTGTGAAAAACTTGTAAAAAGTTTGGTAAATAGGTTGCATGCGGTTGAAAAAGCAAAAGGTCTTTGGACCAAATATTAAAGATATGTTTTCATTATATTTTGTAACTGGTGCAAAAGTGAACCAATTGTAATTGTGATGATTATTCACCAAAATGAGATTTAAACTTATAAGATTTCTTTAATTAAACATTCAAGAAATAAAGTTTTTAAATATTACAATACATTTTTTATTTAGTAATTAATACCAATTTCATACAGATATTTTTAAAAAATTGTGAGGTACTGACTCAGTTCTGCACCTAACTGTACCCTACTTAACTGCTATTATGACATTAATTAAACAACTACATTTGAAGAAAATACACACACTACATTATAAAACTACTAAAACACGTGTAATCAAGTTGTTGATTCCTAAATTTAGAATTGCTTTCCCTAAAATGAGTTCAAAAAATGACTATTACTATTTAAAAAAATACTGTTTTCATAACATTTGGTGACATAATCGACTTAACTAATGACGTAGACAAATTATCCATATCCCACTCAAACAGCAGATTTAGAAAAATGCCAAGAGATTATTACTAATTTCTCATCTAAGCGCCTATTTATATTTTCACAGAATATACGTAGCATGAATGGTAACATATCAAGTTAAGAAATTGTGTTACACAGAATGAAATTAGAATGTGACATATTAGTATTGACTAGTGATGTAACGAATATTCGCATTCGCATCCGCATTCGCGGATATTCGCATATTTTTGCAGATTCGCATTCGCATTCGCATTCGTAAAATTTCTGCGAATGTTTTGCGAATATGAAAATCAGAAAAGAAAACAAGTTGAAGATGATAGTAGGTTAATAAAATTGAAATCCATTCATTTTTTATGGTTTTTATTACAAGAAAAAGTCGATCAACCTAGAAATCAATCACATTATCAGTCTTCACTTTACTTTATCATTTGCCTTGGTATTATTTGTTTACATATTTTACTTTGGGCAATGAAGCTTAACAATTAAATTTTCTCTGGAACTTATAAATCAAAATATATAATGCAATGTAAGTAAACATACAAAAACAAATTTTTCTAAGAACTATTTATCAGTTATTACTATTATATAACATTTTATGATGATTCAAGAAGATGATTATATAACATTAAAATGTTTTTCTTGAACAAAACTAAAAATAATAATCAGATACAGCAATTTTTCTCATAAATAAACACTATAAACAAATAAAAACAAAATTATTGCTTTTACTTTAATGAAAGCTTAAAAATTGAATACTTATTAGAATTTGAATTGTTTTTCTATGAAAATTTTATCAGTCTTTTACCTACATAACTTTGTAATATTTAGATAATCATTATTTTTAATAAAACTAAAAAAAAAAAGGTTGTAAAATCAAAGTAAAACTATTATTTTTCTTTAATAAACAATAAATTAATATAGTCTAAACAAAAATATTGACTCTCAAACAAAAACATTTACCTCTTAATTAATTATCATATTTTATAACATATTTTTCAAGCTAATAATAAAACTTCAGTAAAGGAATATTAAACTTTAAAAATAAAAGCTTAGATGCCTTGTCTCCTTCAAGTCGGTTTCGATGTGGTGTGTAAATAAGTCCAGCGCCACTAAACATGCGCTCACTCGGGACACTCGTTGGTGGTGTAACTAAATAATGCCGAACTACAGGAAACAGGAGACCGTACTTTTCCTTGTTCACTTTCCACCAAGTTAAAGGGTCAACATCTTTTGCCACGCGTCTCTCCGTTGAGTATTCAGTGACAGTTTTAAGGATTAAAAGATGAACTGGGTTTTGATAAATATTAAGTGGTACATTTACATCGTCTTCTTCACTGTCGCTCGGACCCATAAGTAAATTCATTGTCTCTTTCAAAGATAAACGTTTATTTGTTAGAGTGTCTTCGGTTTCATTTAACCTGACACGCTTTGCATTCGGACAACGTGAATTAGTATCTGATACATCAGTTTGACTGTCTCCAACCAAATTCAAAATATGTTCTATGACACGTTCTTTAGTGGTTGTATTTTTAAAGAACTTGTGTTTGTATCTTGGATCAATGAAGGTTGCCGTGGCGAACAGAAGTTCATCCTCTAAACCCGAGAACTTGCGAATCAGCTCGTCCTTTAAAACGGTAATCGTATCACCAATGTATTCATCAGACGCATCAAGGTCACTAACAATTTTTTGTAGAGTGGTGATTAGAGGAATCACAGAAGATATAGAAACATCGGCAGCACTTAACTCTCTAGTCAGTTCTTCAAATGGTCTCAGTGCATCGATAAGCCTCTCAATAATCGTCCACTCTTCAGACGTTAATAGGGGAATTTTATTATTTGTCGATGCATAAATACATAAAGACTCTTTGATTTGCAAAATACGTTCCAGCATATAAAAAGTGCTGTTCCATCTAGTTGCACATTCTTGTTTAATCTTAAGGGATTTATGATTTAGCCTTTTCTGTATATTAGCAAGCTCGTCTTGGGCAGAAGTCGAATGATGAAAGTGAGTTGCTAGCTTTTTGCATTTTGATATTACAGCGTTTACAGTTTCTTGAGCTTTCATCCCTTCTTTTAACACATTTTGAATCTTATGTGAAGCACAGTCAATATGTTTGACATTTAATAAGTTAACACCTTTTTTCATGTTAGTACCGGCATCGCGAACTACACATTTCACTTTTTCTTTGGGTATCTTCCATAAAGACAGGATTTCTTCAAGTTTATAAGCAATATTTTCTCCGGTGTGGCGAGCCTCATTGAACACTTCTGCTTTTAACACTATCATTTTCCTTTCAAATTCTTCTGTAATCCCGTGACAAGTTAAACTCAGCAGTGAAACTCCAGAACAAGTATCAGACCAAATATCGCTAGTAAATGACAATTTTTCGAAGGATTTCATCAATTCGAGTATTTTCTGACTTACTTTGCCATATAATTTATCACAGATAGATGAAGTGAAATACTGGCGAGACTTCAAATTATAGGATGGACACAAATGCTTCATAAGTCTCATAAAGCCAACACTTTCCACGAAACGAAATGGCAAGTCTTCCAAAGCAACCATTTCACTTATTAAAATATCAACTGCCAATGACTTCAAGGATTTATTATCCCACTGTTTCGTTTTATCCACACATTCTTGAAGCGATATCTGTTTCATGTCAGATTTAGTACATTCGTGGAAAGATGATGCCAGTTCATGTGTCTTAGATGCATCGAGTTTTCGTTTTTCACAAGTTTCTAATTCGGAAAACTCTGTTTTATGCATTGCCTTCAAATGATTTCTCATAGCACTTGTAGTTCTTCCTTTTCTTGAATATTCATTGTTACAAAGCTTGCATTTAGCTCGTTCAGTATCGCAAAGTGTAAAATAAGTCCATATTTCACTAGAATTTGATTTACTCATGTTAATAAAGCGCTAATAACACTCTAACCTCAAAATTCACTTGTTTTGTTTACGAAAAGAAAGACTGACGTGAGCGCGATGACACTTCGGTCGGGAACGCAACTCGTTCAAACTGCAATCAAGCCATAGATAATTGGCGCCAAATTTGAAATTAAAAACTGAACATTCGTATTCGCATTCGCATTCGCGAATGTCGGTAATAGATATTTGCATTCGCATTCGCATCCGCGAATGTTTAAAAAATGACATTCGTTACATCACTAGTATTGACCGAGTGTTGGACATCCAGTGAGTCTATCATACCCAATGTGGTTAGCTATCATCACGCCGCAACAAAGATGAACTCTAAACAGAATGACGTAGTGGTTATATACTACAAAGAAATACTCAACGTACATGTGATAGAACCTGACTTTCAAGATTGTAACTGTCTGGTGGCAACCGTTAACAATCGCACTGCCGTCATTGCGTTGTACCGATCGCCATCCTATGTAAAGATAGACCCATTTCTTTCTTCTTTGGATAACATTCTGCAAACGGTCTCATCATTTGAACACATCGTGGTCATGAGTGATATAAACATAGCAATAAATGCTAATAAAATAGGTATCAACGGGGCAAACTATTTAACTCTAACTGCCACACATGGCCTTTTACCAGCACACCAATTAATAACTCGCGCCGGTAGCGAGACCTGCCTTGACCACTCACTCTTAAAAACAAAAAGTAGATCCATTACCATAGTCCCATATGTAACGATAACAGACTACTATCCAGTTTTGACTTGCATTAGTCTATTAAAGCCACGAGAATATACTACTACCACGATGACGAAAATTAACAACTTAGGATTGGGTAATGATATGCTGAACATTAACTTCGATCCAATTTATCAATCAGGCAATCCAACTACTAACCTAAACTATCTCACGCAATGCCTTCAAACCGTTATCGAGCAAAATACACTAACAATATCTCTACCAAGACGTAAAAAAATTATAAAACCTTGGATAACTCCCGGATTGTTAAGGTGTATGCAGAATAGGGATAAATTACATAGAAAATCAAACTTGAAACCAGATAATGAAATTTTAAAAATTAGTTACTAGCGCTAAAGAAATTTTTGCAATGATTTGTTACGAAAAGTAAAGAGAGCATATGAAAGAGACTAAATACAAACTGCAAAAAAACGATAACAAAAGACTATGGAAAGTAATAAAAACAATCACCAACACAGCAAAAATAACAAAACACCCCAAAGAACTACTTACATCTTCCACTTCTGCTGACTAATCGCTCAACGAAGTAAATAACTATTTCATAAACATGGGCAGCTCATTGGCGGATAAAATTAACGAAAAAAACCTCATACATCGAACACCACTTTACAAAAATATATTAATAAAATAAGAAGCTGAATTTATTGGCATTATTTGCAACCGACGACGAAGAGGTGGAAAAAATTGTAATGGGCCTGAAAATTGATTGTGCCACGGGATACTATAAAATTAGCTGTAGATTCTTAAAAGAACACAAAAGTGTTCTTGTGCCACCCCTAACAAAAATATTTAATGACAGCCTAAGGTCAGGAATATTTCCCGACTCTTTAAAAGTTTCAGAAGTTTGTCCAATCTTTAAGAGCGGAGACAGAAATCTTATCAACAACTACCAACCAATATCTATCCTACCAGCATTCTCAAAAATTTTAGAAAAGATAATAAATATTCGGCTAATCGATTATCTTAAAAAAAAATATTATATTATCTACAAATCAGTATGGTTTCAGGCATGGAAGGTCAACTGAACAAGCTGTAAATAAGCTCACAAACTTTAGCAATACAAATTTGGATAAAGGAAAAAAATGTCTCTGTATCTTTTTGGATCTAGCAAAGGCATTTGGTATGGTTTCTGTTTCCATCTTATTGAATAAGCTTGAGGGACTGGGAATTCGAGGCACTCAACTAGAACTTTTCAAAGTTATTTATCCGGGCGTGTTCAATGTGTGAGGCTGGGACAATATAAAAGTACCTTTCTTCCTGTGACACACGGCGTTCCACAGGGAAGTATCCTTGGACCTACTCTGTTTCTTGTTTACATCCACGATCTCACGAATGTTAAACTCACTCTTGGTGAGATTATCTCCTTCGCGGATGATACAGCCTTGATGTTTGCTGCTGATACATGGAACGGGGTCTTTGATGCTGCCCAAAGCGGATTCAATGTCACAAGTAAATGGCTTCAGAGAAATAAATTAACACTAAACGTCGAAAAAACTAAGTACATCTGTTTCAGCATTAGGCGGGTAACTGTGCTTAGTAACAATCACAGAATTATATCACATGAGTGCTTCCCAGATGTCGTCTGTGAATGCTTACCATTGGAACGCGTACAATTTGTAAGATACTTAGGTGTTACTATTGATAGTGCCCTCAACTTTAAAGAACATATCAAACTACTATGTGCTAGAGTACGCAAACTCATTTACGTATTCAAAACCTTACGGCACGTAGCTGAGCCTGAATTAATGAAGTGTATATACTATGCCCTCTGTCAGTCTATACTTACTTATTCTATATCTTCATGGGGAGGTGCATGCAAAACCACCATGAAGCGCATTGAGGTCGCGCAGCGAGCAATTCTAAAGATAAGTAATTTCAGGCCCATCTATTTTCCCACCACGACACTTTACCACTCGTACGAGATTTTGACAGTCAGGCAATTGTTTATCCTGAATATCATCCTTAAACAACATACTGGTCTAACTTACAACCCAAAGTTATTTGAGAAACGCCAAAAATATAGAGTATGTACGACACAGATCAGTTGGAAAACAAAATTTAGCAGAGGGTTTATTGGATTTCTTGGACCATATTTATATAACAAAATAAACAAAACATTATACATTTACCCTCTGACAAAAAAACAACGCAAAGTAAAAGTGAGTCAGTACTTGCAGGGACTTGACTACGAAAAAACAGAAATACTAATAGCAATAACACAGTAATTAAAATCACACGTATTATATCACCCATCTATATAAACATTACACATATACACAGCCTCTTTACACACCACTTTTTTTTTTTTTTTTTTTTTTAACGTGTGGAAACCCCCTCGGGCCGTCACCCCACCGGGGTTTACGGCGGGGTGGTGTGTCGGAATCGGACCGACTAAAACCACACGGTGTGCCACTCTGCGCCTGAGATAGGAGGGATCCGGGAACCGCTGCTGTTACGACATCCAGATCCCTCCCAGCGCCTGCCCGCTAAAGCGGGCACCATCTGCGGATAAACTCTATCGACCCTCCCTGCTGTCGCACGCACGTGTTGGTGGAGCCTCTGTTTAATAAACAGAGGCCCACCGAGGCCGCCCACTCCTCTACGGCATCGCCCCTTGCGTCCGTTCTGGGGGAACCCCACGCAATGGATTTTGCATTGAAGTCCCCCAGCACTAGGACGTGCCCAGACGTTAACCGCCGCATCGAGGTTTCCAAGTAAGGTTCGTAGATTTCGTAGCCACCTTGTTTATGATGGCCACAGCTACGTTCGCCCTCTCCTGCATAGACACCGGCGTTTGTGAGGCAGAATCCCCCAAAGCCGGCCCCTGGATCTTTAGCAGGAGATCGGCGATCTCCTCCTCCACTAAATTTTCTCCCTCAACTCGAACCCGTCTATAGGCATCCGCCTTTGAAAAGATGGAGCCTGACGGCCTCGAGACCGGTGTGCGCGACCTCCCTCTGCGGCTACTAGCCACTTTGGGAGGCACCCACTCCTGAGACGCGTCGCTGTCTTCGTCCATGGAGCGTCCGCGTTTGCGACAATCGCGGAGCTCCATGTACATCTGCTCCAGTGTTACACACCACTACATCAGCCTCACAACACTTACATTACTCAGAAAAGAGGACATTTTTACACTTTCACAACTTTTTATTACACGAATGAAAAGAAAAAGAAATACGTTTACAGGATGGGTATCGGATTGTATTGATATTGAAACAGTACAACTATCAAAGAAACAATCATAGGATATTGTTGTAGTAAAATAATTAGAGCGAATTGAGACTGACAATCGAAATACAGGCGTTGCCTAGTTCGATTGCAGATGCTAAATTCACTGATTTGTAAAAATTGCCAAGATATTTGTAATCTTGTAATCTAGTATTGAATTCTTGTTGAAATACATAAATATTATTTTTATTATATTATATTATACTACTATTTATCGTGATTTCATCGCATTGAAGTCGATATATCTTTTTATTTAATTTAAAATAAATCCTAAGGTCTAAAAATGTTTAGTCTGTAAAAATGATCAGTACGTATATTTTAAACTATTAAGGTTCTAATTTACTGTCATTAATATTTACAGGCATTACGCCTTTATACGATGCAGCGAGCAATGGTCATTTAGAAGTGGTCCAGTTATTATTAGAAAAAGGTGCGATACCTTCATTAAAAACCGATTTTGGCGAGACTCCACTACATGTCCTTCGAAACTGGCGGACTGGTATGATACTCAGTAAAGATGAGGACACATTATACAACAATATTTGTAACAAGATCCACAGTTTGATCGATAAAACAAACACTGTTGATATTTTAAGTAGCTCTAAACCTATAACGCCAGTCAAACCAATCAAGGACGTATCTCCACCTAGCACATCGAAGATGACCAGCAGAATTAAAGAGCTGGCATCCCCAACTTTCGAAAAACGATACATTATTGTTGATGACAGTGACGATGAAATTGATCTCTCACAAAATGTTAGCAATCAAAGAGCTTTCCCCTCTGACGATTCATCATCCGATGACGGAAAACTGGACAGAGGTAATAAAAACAAATCTTCAGGTGTTAAAGAGTACAGAAATGCGAGAAAGGCGCTAAGAAACCGATACATAAATGATTTACCAGAGATAGATGTCAAGAAAAATAAACCCAAATCTGCTTTCTTGGACCCTGAAGAAGTTGACGATGACTGGCTTGAGGACGATCTAGGTACAATAAACAAAAATAGTAGAAAGAGAAAACTCAATGATCCACTAACTACAGTTGCTAAGAAACCTTCATATGAAAGTATTAAAGCTTCCATTGATAATATCAACAAGATCCCAGAGCCTTTAGTAGAAAGTATTAGATTTGACACTGAAAAGAAGTCTACGATTAGCGATGTTGTCGATGTAAGCGACGATAGCTCACATTCAGACAAACTTCGAAACGAAAAGAGAGAATCGATGAGGAATATCACAATGGAACTGAATGACTCTAGATCCAAAGATAGTAGAGACAAAATAAAAAAACGTTGGAATCGACAAAGTACTTTACTTAAAACTGGCTTCCAAAGACAAAGGGATGAAGATAACTCAAGTAATAGTGGTAGTGATACAGATAATACTGGTACGTTTTCCAGACACTCTTCAGGTGAAAATTTCAACTTCCATCCCAATGTGCAATCCAATGATGGCTTTAACATAGTACAAAATATAAACCCTAATATTGTGCAGCCAATGAAAGTGATACAACCAATAAGTATCGTGCAGTCTACTAAAAATGGGCGACCAGTACAAACACAAATATTACCGCCCGCAGCTGTGAAAGTGCAAGTTGAAGACAAAGTGTTATTGATTTCGTTAAAGTTAGACAGTATTAATAAGTTGACAATCAGCTGGCTGGTTGAAGAAGTGAAAAATAGATATTACAAGTAAGTACCTACTTTATGGTTTGAAGAAAAGAAAACTGAAGTGTAACGAGTATGTTTACTTTCGTATTTAATTATCATGAATAGTTTTATTACTACATGCCAAAAGATTTTCTTTTGTTGTATTAAGTTAAAAATTATTTAAATATATAGGAAATAGTTTTGCGCATGGATAACAATAAATTTGAGTTTAAATTTAATCAAATTCAAATCAAACCGTGCTTGAATTTAATCAAATTTAAACTTAAATTTGTTTCTTTTTTTGGTGTATTTATAGTCATAAATACACAATGAAAATTAAAACAAAACACAGTTAAAGTGATTTCTATAGTTAAAATAAATTTACTGGGTATTCCTGAATATAAAAGTGAGTGCGATTATTTTCCATATCATGTGCGTCTCTAACAGGTTAACAGGCGTCCGTCCAATATTTAGTTTAATGACTTCTGACGACGCAATTCTCTCAGAAGATGATCCTCTCAGCTTAGTGCTGTCTTCGCCTGAACTCAAGACCTGTATCACTAACTGGAAGGCATCACCAGCTGAGGAGAGGTACCTCGAGTGCTGCGAAGCCCTAGGAATACGTAAGTATTATTTAAAGACTCACAACCTAATGTTAACCTAACGTTTTATGCATATTAATTGTTGATTTTGTGATTACAAACATTACCTATGCTTGCACTATAGCAACTGTAATTTATTCCAGCGCCTTCTGAAGAAATCCAACAAGCGGTAGGGAGGAGTCATACAACGCACCGACTTGCACTAGGAGCGAAAACACTATCTTCCTCTCAAATTCGACCCTTATTCCGAGCTCTTACTCACCAGACCCATATCACGGCCTTAATGATATCAGATAATAATATAAATGACACAGGCATTAAATACCTGGCAGAATGCATGTGTACTATGAAACACTTGACACATTTAGATATAAGTAGTAATAACATTACAGGCGAAGGGATAAAAATTATTTTAAACCTGTTTGAAAAGTCAAATCGTGTGCCTTGCCAATCTCTAGAAGAAATCGACTTCAGCTCAAATCCCATATCAGACGATGGCTTCAAGAATATTGTCAAAATATGTCAACATGTTCGATTAAAAGTACTCAAATTAAATTATTGTAAAATAACTGAAAATGCAATTAATGAATCGAATAGATTAAATTTGAATTTCGAATCTTTAGAAACAATTGATCTGAGTAATAATGAATTAAAACTGCCGGTTGTCAGTTGCTTGATGACATCATTGAATCCGAACATACTGGTAGATCTAGAATTGGATAATGTTGGCGTGGAAGGAAATATAGTAAAATGTATATCCAATTTTTTTAATTCTGCTAAGGGTTTGAAGATAAGAAGGTTTGGACTCTCTAAATGTAAATTAGTTGATGGACAATTTATGAGAATATTCAGGTAATTTGCTAATTACTATATTTTTGACATTTCTATTAAATTATTTATCAAAAAAAATGATATTGATGATATAATGAAAGTTTGCGACAATTCCTCATCTATATATAAGTTTTTGTGTTCTTTAAATATGTTTACCCGCATTTGCAGGAGTATCGGCCGAGCTGAAAACCTTCAATCAATCACCCTCAAGAATAATAATTTAACATTCATCACACTAAAGAAATTATTACAACGACACCCTCCAGTAGCGCAAATCAACCTCCAGGATTGCCAGGACATATTCAAATATTCTCCCGACTCGGCTTTCGTTATGTGGTTACCAGCTATAGACTTTGGCAGATGTATACCTGAAATAAACGTTACTCCAGTGTTAAACACAGACGAGGAAAGAGAAAGTTATAAAGCATTTTCTAAAACTTGGTTGAATTGTTTTAAAGGAAGAGGTGTGATAGAACATTGTGAAGGAGGGGTAATTCAATTTACAGCTAGATAGAGGTCCTACTGAGTAGTTCAGCTAGGTGGAACACGGGCAATTATTTTTATCTGTGTTTCACCTACCAGCAATTCTTTTTCCTTTAATCAAGACATATGAACTACAAGAAAAAATAATAACTCGTCGTCCACTCAGACATAACGTGAACTTGTAATAAATTTTAGTATTGTAAAGAATATTTATAAGTTAAATATTTTACAAAGAAGTATTGTGAGTTTCGCACGATTCTTTGAATTGAACTCAACACATTTGATCAGGCGGTAATTTCATTTTGTTGTTTACAGAAATTGATTTAAACATGTTGGTCGTCAACTTACCTGTACTATTATAATTCTTTTGTAGATAATTCAGTTTTATTCAAAAGCTGGATTACCGGAAAATATCTGATAGTTAAATGAATTCCTTACATTTCTACATATTGAATACTTTTTAAATCCTTGCTACAATTTTGTTTTTGCGAATAGAAAACTGTATATATTTTGGTGCTCCTCGCGAAACAATGATAAAGTACTGTCCAGCCAGGTGAATTACACGGGTAGACCATGGGCAATGAAGGGTTTTATTGTTTTTCTGAGTTATTATATTTCAGAAATCAGATTTGACGGTCAAAACAATCAACTTTTATATCCACTCAAATGTATTCCATGAAGCCATATGAATCAGACCCACCTTACAATTTTGTACTATCCGATAAGCCATTCCTTTCTAAAACGTAACGCTGGCTATTTATACTTTGTAAATATTAAGATTAAGATTGTTAATGATGAAACAAATTAATTTATTTTGGATTATTTTATTGCACTACTTAACATTATTTCACAACTTAATTCCTCAGTTTTTTGTTTAACTATTAGAAAGCGGAGGTTCTGTTTAACGGTTTTCTATTTAGCAGTTGTTATAGTAGTGCCTTTTGTATATACGATATTTTAGAATAAATAATTTGAATCAAATGGTATTATTTTTATACTGTTAATAACCTAGCGTTGCCGTAGTCACAGTAATAATCTACTGGTTGCATTATTTATATTAATATTATTAAGCTGAAGAGCTTGTTTGTTTGATTGAACTCGTTAATTACAGAAACTACTGGTCCGATTTGAAAAAAAAATTCAATGTTATACAGCTCATTTATCCTCAAAAGAGGGCAACTTCACTATTACCTTTTTTCGTCATTTAGTTCATTTAGTTGCTACATAATTATAGAGTCAATTCAAATAAACTGCCGTGGGACAGTTACGGTTTGACACAAATGGGAATCACACCGAATCGGCATGAATTTACAATATTTAAACGATATTAACTCGTGTACACAGTGAGTCAGAAGTAATAAGTGATTGAGAATAAGTGCAGTTTAACAGTGTTTTGGAGAGGCAATAGTTCTAGTGTAGATTTTAACTCGACTAGCCCGGTGTCATACATTTTGATCCACATTTAACGTCGATTTCCTGTTAACCTGTCAAGTGCCGTGTATAATTGTGTTGTGAAATCGTAAGTAAAACTCTGTTATTAATAAGTGTTTTCCTACCTATTTAATCAATTTTAATCAAATTTAGCTTTAATGTTGGCCAAATATTAAAATAAAAGAACGAAATTACTATTTTTATCAGAATTTCTCTAACTGTAATAATTACGTCATTATTTCAAATATAAAATCTGTATAAAATCTTAAAATTTCTGGGAAATTTTATCAATTATTTTTGATAACTTAAAAAATAATGGTTAATTTAAGTAGCTACTGTAATTGTTTTTATGTGCTGTGTTAATCCTAGCCAGGATTAGAACGTAACATGGAAAAACCAGGACCTAGTAAAAAAAACGTAAGGTTAAAGATGAAAAGCGCAGTTTCAAGAAATTTGGACTGAGAAATACTTTTTTGTAGTACTGTTCCAAAAACATTGAATTTCAAAATGTCATGAAAGTGGTAGTTTCGACTGTAAATTTCATAAAATCACGAGGACTCAATCAAAGACAATTCAAACAATTCCTTGATGACATCGAAAGCGAATACGGAGATTTACTGTATTATATAGAAGTAAGGTGGGCTAAGCCGTGGATTGACACTGGAACGATTTCTAAATTTAATAGAAGAAATTGGAATGTTTCTGGCGGAAAAGCAAAGAGATGTTCCGGAACTTAAAAATCCTGATTGGTTATGTGATTTGGCTTTTTAGTTGACATTACAAATCATTTGAATGTCTTGAACACACGGCTTCAAGGCAAAAATCAGATATCCCAGCTCTACGCTCATGTATCATCCTTTCAATGCAAGCTGACACTTTTCAGATCACTATTGAATTCTGAAAATTACAATCATTTTCCGATTTATAAGAAAATGGCTGAAAAATTCAACAAAACTCCGATTCATTTCAGTTATGTAGAAAAGCTAGATATTTTGATTCAATCTTTTCAAGACAGATTTTTGGAGTTTATAAGAGTGAAACCTCTGTTGGACATATTCAGCAATCCTTTCACGATTTCAGTTGAAAATGCGCCAGAGTCAATGCAGTTAAAAATTATCCACATTCTAAACGATCATGATTTACGCAACAAATTCAACGAACTTTTTCAATACTAAATAACAATAAAACAAAAAATCGAAACCGCCTTGCAAATGAAAGTTTGGAAGCAGTTTTACGTGTTGCTACAAGTAAATTTGAGCCAAATATAAAAAAGATTGTAAGCACTATGCAGTGCCGCGCTTCAAATTAATAAATTCTTTTTGAATTTTAATTAATTATTATCAATTCTTTATTGTCTTTAATTACCTATACTTCTGGCGGCCGGCCCGCCATCAGTTCATGATTTGCCCGAGTGGCCCTTAGACTCATAAGTCTGTGCAACCATGCTTTAAAGCGTGCTCGAAGGAGTAAACACGGTGCCATTTGGGCTCATTGAACTGAAATAAATATTGAGTAATAAGTGACTGATTATTTGATTTATTGAATTAAGTGCACAAAACTAGTAATCATGGCTGAACAAGTAAATCAACGTATCGAGGATATGACAAATGAGTTAGAGCAAATGCGAAGAACAGGATTATACGACGATGAAGAAATAAGGTAAGCATATTTATATTATATGTAAGTATTAGTGATGTAACGAATATTCGCATTCGCATCCGCATTCGCGGATATTCGCATATTTTTGCAGATTCGCATTCGTATTCGCATTCGTAAAATTTCTGCGAATGTTTTGCGAATATGAAAATCAGAAAAGAAAACAAGTTGAAGATGATAGTAGGTTAATAAAATTGAAATCCATTCATTTTTTATGGTTTTTATTACAAGAAAAAGTCGATCAACCTAGAAATCAATCACATTATCAGTCTTCACTTTACTTTATCATTTGCCTTGGTATTATTTGTTTACATATTTTACTTTGGGCAATGAAGCTTAACAATTAAATTTTCTCTGGAACTTATAAATCAAAATATATAATGCAATGTAAGTAAACATACAAAAACAAATTTTTCTAAGAACTATTTATCAGTTATTACTATTATATAACATTTTATGATGATTCAAGAAGATGATTATATAACATTAAAATGTTTTTCTTGAACAAAACTAAAAATAATAATCAGATACAGCAATTTTTCTCATAAATAAACACTATAAACAAATAAAAACAAAATTATTGCTTTTACTTTAATGAAAGCTTAAAAATTGAATACTTATTAGAATTTGAATTGTTTTTCTATGAAAATTTTATCAGTCTTTTACCTACATAACTTTGTAATATTTAGATAATCATTATTTTTAATAAAACTAAAAAAAAAAAGGTTGTAAAATCAAAGTAAAACTATTATTTTTCTTTAATAAACAATAAATTAATATAGTCTAAACAAAAATATTGACTCTCAAACAAAAACATTTACCTCTTAATTAATTATCATATTTTATAACATATTTTTCAAGCTAATAATAAAACTTCAGTAAAGGAATATTAAACTTTAAAAATAAAAGCTTAGATGCCTTGTCTCCTTCAAGTCGGTTTCGATGTGGTGTGTAAATAAGTCCAGCGCCACTAAACATGCGCTCACTCGGGACACTCGTTGGTGGTGTAACTAAATAATGCCGAACTACAGGAAACAGGAGACCGTACTTTTCCTTGTTCACTTTCCACCAAGTTAAAGGGTCAACATCTTTTGCCACGCGTCTCTCCGTTGAGTATTCAGTGACAGTTTTAAGGATTAAAAGATGAACTGGGTTTTGATAAATATTAAGTGGTACATTTACATCGTCTTCTTCACTGTCGCTCGGACCCATAAGTAAATTCATTGTCTCTTTCAAAGATAAACGTTTATTTGTTAGAGTGTCTTCGGTTTCATTTAACCTGACACGCTTTGCATTCGGACAACGTGAATTAGTATCTGATACATCAGTTTGAATGTCTCCAACCAAATTCAAAATATGTTCTATGACACGTTCTTTAGTGGTTGTATTTTTAAAGAACTTGTGTTTGTATCTTGGATCAATGAAGGTTGCCGTGGCGAACAGAAGTTCATCCTCTAAACCCGAGAACTTGCGAATCAGCTCGTCCTTTAAAACGGTAATCGTATCACCAATGTATTCATCAGACGCATCAAGGTCACTAACAATTTTTTGTAGAGTGGTGATTAGAGGAATCACAGAAGATATAGAAACATCGGCAGCACTTAACTCTCTAGTCAGTTCTTCAAATGGTCTCAGTGCATCGATAAGCCTCTCAATAATCGTCCACTCTTCAGACGTTAATAGGGGAATTTTATTATTTGTCGATGCATAAATACATAAAGACTCTTTGATTTGCAAAATACGTTCCAGCATATAAAAAGTGCTGTTCCATCTAGTTGCACATTCTTGTTTAATCTTAAGGGATTTATGATTTAGCCTTTTCTGTATATTAGCAAGCTCGTCTTGGGCAGAAGTCGAATGATGAAAGTGAGTTGCTAGCTTTTTGCATTTTGATATTACAGCGTTTACAGTTTCTTGAGCTTTCATCCCTTCTTTTAACACATTTTGAATCTTATGTGAAGCACAGTCAATATGTTTGACATTTAATAAGTTAACACCTTTTTTCATGTTAGTACCGGCATCGCGAACTACACATTTCACTTTTTCTTTGGGTATCTTCCATAAAGACAGGATTTCTTCAAGTTTATAAGCAATATTTTCTCCGGTGTGGCGAGCCTCATTGAACACTTCTGCTTTTAACACTATCATTTTCCTTTCAAATTCTTCTGTAATCCCGTGACAAGTTAAACTCAGCAGTGAAACTCCAGAACAAGTATCAGACCAAATATCGCTAGTAAATGACAATTTTTCGAAGGATTTCATCAATTCGAGTATTTTCTGACTTACTTTGCCATATAATTTATCACAGATAGATGAAGTGAAATACTGGCGAGACTTCAAATTATAGGATGGACACAAATGCTTCATAAGTCTCATAAAGCCAACACTTTCCACGAAACGAAATGGCAAGTCTTCCAAAGCAACCATTTCACTTATTAAAATATCAACTGCCAATGACTTCAAGGATTTATTATCCCACTGTTTCGTTTTATCCACACATTCTTGAAGCGATATCTGTTTCATGTCAGATTTAGTACATTCGTGGAAAGATGATGCCAGTTCATGTGTCTTAGATGCATCGAGTTTTCGTTTTTCACAAGTTTCTAATTCGGAAAACTCTGTTTTATGCATTGCCTTCAAATGATTTCTCATAGCACTTGTAGTTCTTCCTTTTCTTGAATATTCATTGTTACAAAGCTTGCATTTAGCTCGTTCAGTATCGCAAAGTGTAAAATAAGTCCATATTTCACTAGAATTTGATTTACTCATGTTAATAAAGCGCTAATAACACTCTAACCTCAAAATTCACTTGTTTTGTTTACGAAAAGAAAGACTGACGTGAGCGCGATGACACTTCGGTCGGGAACGCAACTCGTTCAAACTGCAATCAAGCCATAGATAATTGGCGCCAAATTTGAAATTAAAAACTGAACATTCGTATTCGCATTCGCATTCGCGAATGTCGGTAATAGATATTTGCATTCGCATTCGCATCCGCGAATGTTTAAAAAATGACATTCGTTACATCACTAGTAAGTATACATATAATACGCCATAATTATATACTTAAGGTAATTTTAATCCGTTACAAATACTTGTCTGTTAAAGACCACCTAAATACTTGCTTATACATATATGTGTTATAAATGCGTTAATTAAGTTATTTGTGGTTCTTGTAATTGTTTTGTTTTAGAAGTTACATTTTACATACAAACTGTAATAGCTGGTTATAATTGAATCTACAAATTGTAATGTGTATGGTTTAGATGCAGACATACAACATGTTATGACGGAATCTGTCAAGGACCACAGGGACAGTGAAATTCTAATGGAATCATTAAAGGTAAGCCCATGTGACACAGGAATCTTCCAATGATTCTGTCTTTGACTACATCTAATGTAGCAAAGATACTCTGTTACACGACTAAGCCTGCGGTGCATCATCTATGGTCAAAGTGTAACATATGTTTATTAGATGTATGTTAAGTGTTTTTCTTTTTTTTATCTTGGGTTACTGCTGTAGAACTGTACTCCTAGATAGGCAACTAAGTTCCCTGTGGTAAAGAATTACAGTGCCGGACTCCTACTATGCAATACAATGGGGTTGACATATCCAAAAGGATATAAACATTTCATTCCAGACTAATTATCAAACAGGTTTAGTTGAAGCTTAACTTACTTGATATGTTTCAGGGAAATATCTAGGAAACGGAAAGAATTTGAGTACTATATTCACCGTAGAGTAAAACAAAAAGAAGACTTTGTACAGTATATTACTTACGAATTGACTTTGTTAGAAGTCATACAGTTAGGTGCAGAACTGAGTCAATGTTTCGCGATTATTTGATTACATGAAATAAGTACATATTTAATAAAAATGTTTAAAGAATTTTATCCCATACGTTAAATCTACATTCCTCAAGTTAATAGTTCAAATGGATATTATCCAGTCACTACGTTTTAAAACGTTGATGTATTTGAATGTGATAGACTCACTTTTGCATCGTGTTTATTACTGACTCTGCACTCAAGTATGAACATGTTTAAACTTGTCAGGATTAGTACAGAAAGACAATTTCGCTTTGTTTATTACTCAGTGTAATTTTATATCGCGAAGGGAACGTTTCGTACGCTTTATTGAAATCATGAAACCGACATCGAAGTCCATTATAGAATCTGCTAGAGTTACTCAAAACTGAAAAATCGACAAGATTTATCGCTCAAGAGTTAAACGTGAGTCAATCAACAGTACAGAGAATAAGAGCAAAGTGTAAATTTCCTTTGGGAACAGCTGTTATTACGACATCCAGATCTGGTATATATAGCTACTTTAACCTAATTATCGTACTGATATTTTTCGTATATTTTTCCCCCGACAATGGTTGAGGATCGAAGCGACGGCGCCCGTCCCGTACAGATGCCGCCCTGGCGACGCTCTTGTTCGTACGTATAAATATTATGAAATAGAATGTACTCTATGCTTTAAGCGTTATAGTAGTGTAAACATAGTGGTTCAGTATAACTAATTGTAAATAATTACTTAGTTTTATCGCAGAGCCATAATGTAACATATCTATACCTCCGCACCTAATATGTTAGCAGTATGTCTGTAGTGTTCGCTATTAGGATAATATTTATGTTTTGCAGTGTATTAGCTTAATCAGTTTCTGTCACCACCTTTGCTGTTTTAGTCACACGATATGTAAAAACAACAGTCACAGTCACGACAGATCGAGCGTGGATTTCGGCTTTAACAAAAGTAACAGAGCAGTCATGATGATGAAGGTAACTCGCGCACGTTCGCAATTAGACACTTTATAATTTAGATGAACATGTTTATTCTAAGTATTCATTTATTGTGTTTCTTTTTTATTTTATTTACTACTATAAGGTATTAAGGTGTATCATAAAATTAACGAGCTATTATATATTTTTGATTATATTACGTGCTCTGCAAGAGGATTAATAAAAAAAATTGTTATACTAGCACACAGAAAATTCCTGGCTTAAAACAGGCGAGGAACCTTCATGACCACGGTTGAATTAAGACTACAGTACAATAAGGCTGTATACCTATGGAAATAACAGATGGCAGAAAGTTGGCAGACTAATCAAGTGTCTCTGGATTGTTTTAAGGGGTTAGGGGTAGTCAGGATTTTCTAAAAATCGATTTCTTTTTTTTTGCATTTTCTTAAAGTATAATATTTTTAAAATATTGTGTGAAAATTTGAAGTGAATCCGACAAATTCTTTTCGAGTTATTTAACAATGACCTTTCGGGTGCTACGTGGCATTCGAGAGCAGGTAGCTAGAAACAGCTGCAAGCAACCGACCTTTCGGGTTTCATTGTCATGAATATCTTCCCATTTTAATGTATGTATAATTATATATATATATATAAATCCTCATCATCATCATCCAGGAATAGATGACTCAGTGTAAGATATTACATAATTCTTATAATGCGACATAAATCCATAGCAAAACTTTAAATGCGTTTTTCTCAAAACTATGTTTTTTGAACTGGTGACAACTGTAACTTGAAAACCGCTCAGTAGATTTTAATGAAATTTATACAGCTTTTAGAATACATAATAAACTCGGGCCTGATCGAAGGATTTTTTTTTTTTCAAAAATTTCGATTTTTTAAGACCAAATAACTGTTGACTTTTTCCCAAAAATATAGAAAAAAAATTTCTGAGTCTGCCATTTTTTTAATTTTTGAAAAAAAAAAAAAATTTTCGATCAGGCCCAGGATTATCTATTTATAAAACTAATTTTTCTTATCCGATTGATTTTAGATGAATCTCCAAGGACTTATCATTGTCACCGCAAGGACCTTTTTTTTGGACTGGGTCAACAGAAAGAGCTATAACTTTAGAAATTATAAATTTTTTTTTTTCAAATTTTCGTGACTTCAAGTCAAAACATTGTATAATAAGGCCATATTATTACTTTTGTAAAATAAAATGATTTAATAGCGAAAAAAAATTACTGAAAATTATCATTTTTTCGTGTCTCTGACTACCCCTAACCCCTTAAAGACAATCATTGTATAACTGGTCAACGGACAGTACCGGTATCTCGATATAAAATTATCCCGTTGGTCTGATATTAGAAAAAGGAACATCTCGGTAACTGGTGACCACACCTTCAGTATTCAAATTAATTAATCACCAAATCAAGACCACCGTTAATTAAATTGCGAATGATAAAAATCTTCACTAGTTTAATTTAATATTTAGCAACTGCCATGAATGTGCTTACTTACTATTGTACTATTATTATGAATGAAAAATAAAATAGTAGTACACAATGACTGATTGTATTATCTATGCAAAACAATCTTTGATTCCAGTATGAAGGGATTCGTATAAGTTTTGGTAAAGAACAGAATCGTGACAATATTTATAGTTTTACAAAAACAAATAAAATAAAAAAAAACAAGTTTTTTGAATTGAAATTGGCGAAAAAAAGGTAAAGTAAGTAAAATTTAAGGCAACTTGTTGTTTATTCTAAAAAAGAGCATTCTCGTTTAGTTGCAATACGCATGCTGGGGTCGCTTCATTATATACATATATTTATATTTACATCTCCATAACTTCTCTATAAAGAAATAACTTAGAGTACTGGAAAAGTATTTCTCAATTCTTAAATTTTAAGGATTCTTATTAATCTTGGTACCTATTCAATGAAATAAAACGTGTGTTCAAACCATTTCATTTTATTAAATGAATCTTACCTATCGCAATAATAATCTACTATAATAATTGTTTACGTTATACAAAGTCAAGGTTTCAAAAATCTACACCAAATTCAAAAATTTAGGCAATTATCCACTTGATAAAGAAAGAAAAAAAATGTACTTACTCACCAGCCAGTTTTGTTTCGACACCACCGGTAATATAAATATCGCAACACAAAAATCTAACTGATACAGTTTATTCGCAAAGTTGAATAATAAAGAAAATACTCTAAATATAGTTTGATTACAGTCAGAAAATAATGAAAGAGAAGAGAAATTATTTGTACACAAGAGCGTTTTGCGATCGTTCATTGACCCTCAAGAATTTAGTGTCGCTGATTTTATGGTACCTACTCCTTTCTTATTTTCCCGTTATGACATTTGCCAAAACTTGTCAGAGTAAAAAAAAAATTTTTTTAATAGGTTCTTAATTCTTAGCGTAATAGTTATGGATAGATAGATACCTAATGGGATAGAATATAGTAATAGAATTGTTATTTTTAAAAAGAATAATTTTTATTCCCTTAAAAAAACAAATTGAAATTGGAGTTAGATCAGTTTAAATAATACATATATAAAACAAATATTGACATGGCAAACGGAGAGTAGTTTAGTACAACATGGAAACAGAATAAAGCAGTTACCTTTGTTTAACAACCAATCCTGTTTTCCTCTATGTATTTATTTTGTAACGTTGATTTCATGTCTGTCGTCTAAACCGAACCTTTGAAACTAAATTTTTGGCCATAATAGCCTAAAATCTGAAATACACAGGTTTGTCTTTAATATGTACATAATAGAAACACACTATATTATTATATTGTTTATTCGTTTTAACAATGACTTTCTTCTTGCTAGGAATCAAACTTTTACACTGTATAACAGTAATGCAAAAAAAATATGGAAATAGTAAATGACTTACAAATATTTTAGATTTCACATTTCACTTTTCCATTAACATTTTGCAAGATATATTCTTGAGTACTTCTAAATCACATCAAGTTACTTTAACTCGCCATTTACAAGGTTTTCTATGAACGCATTCATAGCAAAACTTTACGGGAAAATAAACTTTCGACTTGTGGGAACTTGTCCATGTCCACAAGTTATTTTGACAGTTTTGTTGTATCTATATAATAGTAATTCATTTCGGCGCCTAAATTTTATTTGTTTTTCGTAAATATTTAGACTATGTCTGAATAATAATATCAGTCCTTTATCGAACAATGGATGAAGAAAGTAAATATTTCCACTAAAATGATAATAATTTTCAATGTTTTTATTCGTTCTGCTTTGTTTATTACCGATTATATTACAGAACTAATTCGAAGGAAAAAAAAAGCTTTGAACGGAAGTAACAGGCGAAGTTTAGCAGAAGCTCATAATGATTTGGCTACATTTTATTACAAACATAATCGCTACAGCGATGCTTTAGATGAGTATAGAAGTGAAGCGGCCATTGTCAAGGAGTTAGGTCTGCGCATGGAGTGGGGCACATGCAACAGGATGATCGGAGAAATGTACATGTTGATGGCTGAGTTTGACAAGGCCCTGAAGTATGAAGAGCGCCATTTAGGTATTCAAAGTTTACTCATCCAAATTAGATATAGAAAACATTTTTAATATCATAATAAAAGTTACATTTAACAAAATAAATCTATGTCAGAGATCTCTAATAGACAAATAAATCTAACAATATGATAATACGTTAATTTAGTTAAGGCAATTTTTAAAAATATTCGCTTTTCAGCTGTTGCTAAAGAGCTTAAAAACTTGGTTGAAGAACAAAGAGCTATGGCAACCCTGGGAAGAATATATTTACTACAAGGACAGAGTACTACTAATGATTTTGAAACTAGAACATCTTTAAAGGCTGCTGAAAAAGCATTTATGAAGAGTTTAGTGTTGTGTGAAAAGTAAGTACCACTAATTATTTAATTATTCTTAGAAACTAATAACGGTAACTGCTAGACAACCTCATTGTGTTAGTGCTTGCGACTGCTGATCAAGAAGTCTCAAATTCGATTCCCAGGTCAGGTCAAAAAGTGTTATTGAGTTTTTTTGATTGTAGAAATACTTAATAACAGCCTGGAGTTTGGAAGTTGGGGTTTTAATCCCCATGACTAAGAGGCCCCGTAAAACCTTTGGACTTGTGCCTGATCTCTCCCAAGTCATGCCACATAACTGTCCCATTAGATTGTGAGAGTGCGGAACAGAGACTGTACCTGTGTACACACATTTGTGTACAAACTATCTCCTATGTAGTTGAGTGGTCTCGGTTGAGACTAGCTGTTGTGGCCAAAAATTGGTTAGGAGAACACCATGCTTAGAAATTAATTATACTTCAAATTTTTTAAGTAGTTTTTGTAATAGCATGATTTTTGGTGACCTGATAACATAAAAGTTTATTCATTGAAAGATATGGGTATAACATAATACCCCCTGTACATCATAATTTCATCAAAGCTGATAACACCGATTCATAAAAGCTCTACTTGCTGATTGATTCTAAACTGATATTTAATAAGTCAAATTGCCCAACTCTTTATTGTTTTTTTACAGCCTAAACGGAAAAATTAATAAACATGAATTGATGGATATGAGAGCTCGGTTACTTCTCAATATTGGGGTTGTTCAAGAATACCTTGGAAATCTGGATAAGGCCTTAGACTGCATCAATAAGGCCATATCAATATGCTCTAGTCAAGATTTGTATGAAGTCCTGCATAACTGCTATACCACTGAAGCATTGTTACATACTAACAAGAAGAAAGATTACGCTAAAGCTTTAAGTTGTCTGAACAAGGCTCTTGAGGTTGCTAAACGTTTGGAAGATAAGGTACAGCTGATATTATTCTTTGCAAGTTTATTGTAAATGCCTAGTTGGTCTACCGGTTACCATGTGCGAATGCCAATCAAAAGGACTCGGGTTTTATTCCTGGGGTCGCTCAAAAGTGTTGTTCGGTTTCTTTTACAAGAAACTTTTTATAACAGCGAGTGGAAACACTGATATTCAGGTATATCGGTTGAACTAGTAGCAGACCCCTTGGAAGGTAATGAAATTTTTTGAAAACTGTGTGTATTAAATTACACTTAATTGGTTAGAAAAAAGAGCTATTTTATTATATGACTAATCATTAGGTTAGTAAGTTGCAGCTTACCTGCAGTATAATGTATGCAGTGCACATGATAACAGTGCATACATTCATGAAAATACAGAGTATTACTCTCATTTTTCAAACACTACAAAAAGGTTGTTATTTGTACAACTACAACATTGTTGTCTATTAACACATACATTCAAATAAATTGGCCACTTAGACTAATATCATGGGAACACAAACAAACTACTGATTTATGTGGTATAAAAGTACTGGCAAAAGAAGCTTTTCAATAGTTAATGTTATATGTGCATATAATAAAACGATGAATGCTGCTTTTATGACAATGTGCTGACTCATCTTACAGGTCCTGAAAACATGCGAGACACTCTCTTCCAAAGCAGATATATTATGCAAAATGTCTGATTACCAAAGTGCTAAACAGGTGCTACTGAAAGCTTATAAGTTAAAAACTCCTGATGAGGAAGAAAGCGAAACTATAGAGACTAATCTTAGAGTGGGTAAGTATGTATAATATAATATATGAATAAGAAAATGCTAAGTATTGTTACTGTATAACTGATACAGTTATTTTTATACAACATTATCTTCCTTCAGCTTTGCTTACCTTAATAAGAAATTTTCATCTCTTGGGAACAGAACTCGCTTTAAATATAAGACAAGTTAAAAGAATGGAACAGCTAAGACAACTGAATTATCTTAAGGTTTAGCTGCTTTTAAGGGTCAAGGTTAATATATTTTGAGTTATTTTTTAATTTTTTCATCACTCTTTATTCAAACAGTGGCGGCAATGTGTTATACAGAAGATTTGCTAATATCCACGGACCCCAGTGATCATGCTGGCTTCAAGAAACTTTATGAGAAGTTAGGCGACGGTGCTTGTCACCTACGTAACTATGCCGGTGCTGTGGAATATTATCTGAAGATGTTAGAGCATGCTGAACTAGCTGGGGATTGTGGCAAGAAACTTATTCCAATATATGTCAGGTATATCACATTATTATATAAATAAATAGGTCTTAATTAAGAATATACCATATTCTTCTCTTATTAACGCTTTAATTAATTTTCTAATTTTTTACTGTTTTAACCTTGTTCCTCTTAGTTAGCAAGAAAAACAGTGATTTGACACATAGATTTATTATTATTATTATTATATTACATAGACAGGCAGGCAGTTGCAACAACTGATAAAGCCTGCATCCTGGGGGTTCTAATCAATTTTCTTTTTTGTATTCCACCAAGAACTTGTCGAGTCGATTTTTGAATTGGTTCACATTTTGGGCAGATATAACATCATCTGGAAGCTTGTTCCACGCTCTGACCACACGGTTGCCTAGAAAGTGTTTGTGAGGATTGATGCTTGAGAAGCTGGTACTAAGCTTAAGACAGTGACCTCTTAGACGAGTATTGTCATTTCGTATGAACAACTTATCAAACTCTTGAAGGTCATAATGTCCACTTAAGATCTTATATGTTTCAATTAAGTCTCCCCGTTCTCTGCGGTCTTTTAGAGTTGTAAGTTTCAGGATCCTCAAGCGTTCTTCATATGGTTGTTCTTTCAGTGATCGTGGTAGCTTCGTGAAACCGCGTTGTACTCTCTCAAGAGCCTCAATATCCTTAACGAAATATGGGCTCCAGATCTGGAATCCATATTCCAATATTGGTCTGACAAACGTTTTGTAAATTCGAAGCATTATTTCTGGTGTTAGAACTCCAAAGGCTTTTCTAATGAGGTAAATCAGACTTTTAGCTTTCTTGACGATCGACATTATGTGTTCTTCCCATTTTAAGTCTTCTGCTATTAAGACTCCCAGATCTGCTTGCATCTTCACTTTTTTCAGCTCATTGCTTTCCAACCTATAATCCAAACGGGGATTCCGACGTCCCATGTGCAATACTGTGCACTTTGAGGCATTAAGGTTTAAGAGCCATTCCTTAGACCAGTTCGCTACTCTGTTTAGGTCTTCTTGCAGTTTGTCATAGTCCAAAAGTGGATTGGCAAATATTTTCGTGTCATCTGCAAAAATACTGACACTACACCGCAGGCAACGTGGAAGATCAAAGGTGTATATTATGTAAAGCACGGGGCCCAGAACTGAACCCTGCGGCACACCGCTGTGAACTTGGCGGGGATTTGAAAAGGTTTCGCCTACACGCACTGTCAAGGTTCTTTGTTGTAAGAACGCCGCAATCCACATGAGTAGCTTACCGCGTATTCCTACATGTTCTAGTTTTTGCAAAAGTCTTTGTGTAGGTACCTTGTCAAAGGCCTTCTCGTAATCTAGGTATATTACGTCGACAGGTTCCCTCTCATTATAGTATTTGGTCCACGATGACAAACATGATAACAAGTTGGATACCGTGGATCGATGAGGACAAAAGCCATGCTGTCGTTCAGGAATAATTTTGTGTTTAGCAATGAAGTTCCGGATATGTTTTACTATGATTTTCTCCATAGCTTTACATACCACACTGGTCAAACTGATAGGTCTATAGTTCGATGGATCCAATTTACTTCCTTTTTTAAATATGGGTGTCACTGATGCTGTTTTCCACAGGTCGGGTAAAATTCCAGTATCATATGAAGTCTGCATAATAGTAGCGAGCATATTACTCGCGTCGCACCTTTTTAAAATTATTGCTGGGATATCATCTGGGCCCGGAGCCGAATCTATTTTCATTTCTTTTATCGCTCGGCTAACACTTTTGTTGTCAAATTTTAATTCCTCTATGGAATCCTCTATTCGGAGTAATGAGTCTAATATAGGTGGCTGATTCTGAGGTTCTATTTGAAAGACACTGGCGAATTGATCTGCAAATACCTCAGCTATTTGATGTGGCCGGGTAACATTTTTTCCATCCTTGTTGACGAGGATAGTTGGAACACAAACCTTATATGTCACTTGTTGTCTGATGTAGGAGTGAAACTTTTTGGGGCCACTGTTGAGAATGTTCATTTCAAACGTAGTGCGAGCTGATCTGCTTTGATTAATTAATTTATTATTTAGTTTTCTGTACTCTCTGTGATGCTCCTCTAATCCTGTAAGTACATATCTATTCCATAGCTTCAGTTTATCAGTTATAATTTTGTTTGTTCCTTTCGATATCCATGGTTTGTTTGCAGTGTGCAGCATGGGTTTTGCTCGTGGGACGTACAGTTTTATAGCTTCTTTGAGAGTGTTATGAAAGATCTCATACTGATCCTTTACACAAGTTATGTTTTTTATATTTCCATGAATTGTGTTGTGTATAGTTTCATTAATTCTTTCATAATTAGCTTTATAATAATTTAGCTTGTATTTCGTCCTCTTTTCCTGTACCAGCAACTGCACAGTAGCAATCAAGCATGTATGGTCACTTTTGCCGATGGGGGCTTGGTGATCCATATTTGACAGTAGTGTGTCGTCATTTGTTAAGACCAGATCTAGAAACGATGGTTGATTTCCCTGGCGAAATCTGGTATACTTGTCTACTATTTGTTGAAGATTCCCATTTTTGTACCATTCCATAAAGTTACTTTCTTTAGGCGTGACATATCCACTGTCTTCCAAGGGCCACTTGACTCCACCATAGTTAAAATCTCCCATTATAACCACTGTGTTAGTTTCAGATACACGACTAAGTTGTTCTAATAAAATAATGTCTTGGTCCAACGTAGAATCGTGTCCTCTGTATAGGCCACACAACAAGAACTTTTTATCTTCAATCATAACGTCCAACCACAAACATTCTGATGCTTCATATTTTTTATTGTAGGTGGTATTTAATTTTGTCATGATATTTGTTTTGTTAGATACGTAAATAGCCACTCCACCACTACGTCTGGCCATTCGATCATCTCTGTACACATTGTATCCTGGTATTTTTATTACTGAGTTTGGTATATTTGGCTTTAGCCAGGTTTCCGTGACTACGATGAAGGTTGGCTTCGAGCAATTCACTCTCGCAATGAATAGGTCCAGTTTAGACGCTATTGATTGAATATTTGTATAAAGTATAGTAATTGTGTGAAGCATTGCAGAAACATTTTCATCTGCGGCATCTGTATTTATTTTATTGACATTGTGCGGCTGTTTTTTTTTTTTAATCATATTCAGTTTTTTAAGATTCTAGTTTTTATTATTTTTGGGCATCCTTGGACATATTTTATGGTTAAATCGGTCTCGCCCTCATCAATACGTTTTTTCAGTTCATCTCGTAAATATTTCAAATATTCTCTTTGCATAGGAGTAAGGTCCGATGCAATAGATATGGGTTTGCGGAGCTTATTTTTGTTGCGAAGTACTTCCCTTGCCTCAGTTTTAGTAACCAAGATTGCTTTTATTGGGCGCGGCTTCACATTTGCTTCAGCTTTACGAGCACCAAGCCGTAATAACTTTACGAGGGTAAGTTTTTAAGTTCGCGGAATGACAGTGAAAAAGGCGGGTAAACGCGCTCTTTTGATGCCTACCGTATTCAGTGACTCATAATTAGTTTGCATAGTAAAATTTGTTGTGATTGGATCATTAGTTATTAAACTATCGTTGACCAAGTATTTTAATCGGGAACGAAGTGAAAAAAATGGAGAAAATTGAATTCCGTGCGGTGATAAAGTTCCTTACTAAGCAAGGAAAGTCTGTTCAAACCATACTCAATGAGATGTCATCGGTTTACGGGGATTCTTGCCCAGGAAAAACAATGGTCTACAAGGGGCATAGTTTATTTAAACAAGGCAGGGAATCACTTGAAGACGACCCGAGGCCGGGGCGCTCCGTTGAGGTGACTACGCCAGAAGTTATTGCAAAAGTAGAAAAAATTGTATTGGAAGATGCTCGACTAAAAAAGAAACAACTCGCAGAAATGGTTGGAGTATCGGATACAACAATTTTTAAAATTTTACACGATCATCTTGGCATGACTAAGGTTAGCGCACGGTGGGTGCCGAGAATGCTCACGCCATTGCAAAAACAACAGCGCGTGGAATGTTCACGTGCGTTTTTGGACCTCTGCAATGAAGACAAGGATGGCGTATTGAATCAAATTGTTACTGGGGATGAAACTTGGGTTCATCATTATGAACCCGAGTCCAAACAAGACTCCATGCAGTGGCACAAAAAGGGCACAGCACCACCCAAGAAATTTAAGGTTTCACAGTCGGCTGGGAAACTCATGGTAACGATTTTTTGGGACTCAGAAGGAATATTATTGATAGATTATAAAGATAAAGGCATTTCTATAACGGGGGAATACTACACTTCAATCTTAGAACAGTTAAAAGAAGCCATCAAAGAAAAAAGACGGGGAAAATTAACGAAAGGTGTCCTGCTATTGCATGACAATGCTCCCGTTCACAAGAGCCGAGTCGCACTGGCTGTCCTGCATAAGGTGGGCTTCGATATTTTGAATCACCCACCCTACAGTCCAGATTTGGCTCCGAGTGATTATTATCTCTTTCCAAAAATGAAAAAAGAATTACGTGGTAAGAAATTTTCAACTGATGAGGAGGTTAAGGAGGCGGTTTCGGCGTATTTTTCAGACAAAGATAAAACTTTTTTTTACGAGGGAATAAAAAAACTAATTGAAAGATCTGAAAAATGTATTCGTGTTGCAGGGGAATATATAGAAAAAGAAAAATAATTTTGTGTTTTTATTATTACTCAATACCCTCCATTCCGCGAACTTAAAAACGCCCCCTCGTATGTTGCTGCAATTAACTTTGTTGGTGACACTTTGTATAATAGCTACAAATTCTTTTTTATGGTGTTCCTTCCTTGAATCAGTCATATCGCTGTCTGATTCTGGGACACCGTAAAGTATGATATTGTTCGCCCTGTTCGCCCTCTCTGTCATTTCCTGTATTGCTGATTCAGTTGCAATCATATTTTGACGCAAACGTAGCTGTTTAACCTCTTCGGTGAGATCATTAAGCCTCTTCATTATCGTTGGAAGCTGACACATAGCTGACTTGCAGTCTCCACAGAGGAAAGTCATGATACGAGCGACAGTTTTCAGTTCGATTACACGAACTTCAGTGGGCGAGAGTCCATGACAGTCCCCACACAGCAAAAGCTTACAAGAATCACAAGTTACAGAAGTTTTCTTCTCGTTCGGCATTTTCTTACACTTTGCACATTTGTCTTGAAGAGTTTCAGCGGCAGAAGTTTTTTTCGAAGCCATTTTTGGTAGTTTTATATTTCCTTCACTAACAACACTGACTTCTGACAACTTGACGTATATCTTTCAATGTTGAAGAAATTATAAATTTTTGTGGGTAGGTAGGGATTTAATTATTTTTGTAAGTGTCAAAGGCGTATTTCTTTAAAGATTTTTAGACAAAATCCAGTGTTTTACACTAAGATAACACTAGCACACTATTTATTGTAGTCAATAACCACTTTGCACATGTTTTTTATAGATTTTATTAAGTTTTAACAGTAGGAATTCAATTTAGTTAAGGAGCAAACACTTTTGCGATTTGACACTTGACACTTCACATTGACATTCCTCAAAGATTTGTCAAAGAAAATCAATAAGTGCCATTAAATTGTAAAGTACATAGAGCAAAAAGTGGTTTAAATTCAATTAAGGTTGATTATAGACAGACAGGTCAACATTTTATAGGAATAAAATTAATATTATGGGTTTTTTATTGAATTTGCAATTCTAAACAAGTCAACATTTATTTCTTAAACTTGTATTGTCCTACTAATTTGTAAAAATAACTATCTACATAAAACTACTTTTTCTTTTATCAGCTTGCATGAAATATTATAATTTATTATATTTCATTTCATTCTTAACTTTGTTGGATTTGAAATATAATACACTTATATGTTTCAGTTTATATCAAACCTATAAAGACATGGGATCGTATAATGAGGCTCTTGAATATTATGAAAAGGAATATGAATTGATAAAAGATATTCCAAAGGAAGCCTTTACAACACTGTATAATATTGCCGAAACATTGTTCTTAGCAAAAAAGCCTTACGACCAGATTGAAAAGGCTTGTTTGGAAGCTAGAAGAATGGTAAGCATGTATTTTTATTAAAAGATTTAAACCCAATCACCTACTCACACCTCACAGTATTATTCAATGCCTACATGCAATAATTGCCTCTTAGCGACAGTCGGATTCAGCTGTAGGTGATTATAAGCACATCGCTCTCAGGCCTAATGTCCACAATTGAGTGTAAAAAAATTAGAAATACATTGTAGTTTAAACTTCCCTTAATTTATAGTTTAAAATGATTGCACTGAATTGTATACATAATAAATGGAGATGCATTTATTTATTTATTTTTTGTTATTTTTTTATGTTCAAACTGAAAAGCTGCGTACAGCGTAATTACTGCTAATAAGGAGTTGTGGCAAGTGTTTTAAAAGCAAAAAATGTAAACAGTCTCTTTACAATGTTAAGCTTTGGTATTTAAAATACAGTGTGGGCCAAGAATTCGTTAACATTAGAATTTAACATGCCGCGCGGGGAGGGGTCTGACCACTATCTCGTTTCAAATAATTAGCTTTCTTGTAAATAAACAATGTTTATAATGTATCAAGTAGATTTTTAAACGATTTTTTCAAATGTTAACTAATTCGTGGCCCATCGTATGTATAAATACTTATGAAATGTCAAGAAGATTAGAGAAAGGAAGCTACAGTCGATTTGCCGGCCCTACGATACAATTCTTGATTAAGGTCTAATAATAATGCATTGTGGCACAGAACAATGAATTTTACTAGAACATATGTAGGGTCGAATATAGATGGGTTGTCGGTCAGTTATTAACATTCGAAATCGTTTCTCGGAAACGATCGTGTCCGAATGTTTTGTTGGCAATTGGAACATTTGGGAATGAACCAGTAAGACCTGTGGCGAGTAACATAAGCAGGCGACTTGTCGACTGCTACACAGTTCGTTTGAAGTACAGTAGCAACACATATTGAAATATTTTAAGGGATTAATCCAGGATCTCGGTGATCATGAAGGACAATTGTTTTGTATTATTATTTGAACTTTTTTGAGAGTGTTTGTAATGAAGTCGTCTTAAGGTTTATTTTCAAATTATACCAACATAATATTATTTATGTGACGTTAATAAAGGACGTTTCCGGTGGCTAATCAGTCAACACGTACGTCAAAGAGCTCCATGCGAAGAAATTCATAAACAGTGCAAAACAGTGAAAACTACCTTGTGCAAGTGACATTATAATAGAACTGTGTTTAGAAGGCGTTTTGGTATAATAATCACAGTGCGGAAGTTATTAATTTCGAAAATAAACCAAATACAATCATCGCCATTATAATCTAAAAGTGGGTACTTAATAAATAGTCTTGCTCGTCATTGTAGTGCCAACCTCACGACCTTTGCTTTGAGTTTGACTGACAAGTGACAGATAACACAGTGACACTGACAGTGACAGTGACGGTGTTGCCAGTCCAAAATAATAAAAGTACCTACAAATCAGGGTTGCCACAACAAAAAGTGAAAATAACCAGAACAGTTAAATATGGACAAAAAGATGGAATTACTTTTACTAAAACTTGATGAAAAATTAGATAAACAAGCCAATCAGATAACACTGGCTGTAACCAAGAACGTCGCGGAAGCAATAAACGAGAAATTAAATGGAATAATGGAAGAAAACAAATTCCTCAAAAATAGAGTACAAGAACTGGAATTGAAACTTCAATCGTTGGAAAGAGAGAAACGAAAAAACAACCTCGTCTTTTTTGGAGTAGACGAAATAGGAAAAACAGAGCGAGAATTAGTGGACAACATAAAAGATACCATAGAAAAGTCAGGAGTACAAATAAATAGTCAAGAGATTAGTAACGTTTATAGAATTGGAAGAAAAATGGAAAACAAAAATCGACTTGTCGTAGTTTCTCTCACAACCCAATGGAAGAAACACTTCGTACTCAAGAACAAGTCGAATCTCCCACCAAATATAAGTGTTAAAGAGGATTTCCCCAAGGAAATTTTGGAAAAGAGGAAACAGCTCCAATCACAAGTGGAAGAAGAAAAAAACAAGGGCAACATAGCATTCATAAAATATGATAAACTCGTAGTGAAAAAACCAAAGGACAAAAATAGAGAAAAAAGAAGAAGAGAACCATCAGACTCTCCCAACCAAGAAACACAGAAAAAAGCTAGTTTAAGAAAAAAACAACAACCTCTCACTACGGCCCAGAAAAAAGAAACTATACGACCAAACATACTAAATTACGTTGAAAAAACAAACTCTGACACCTACACTAATACCCCAAAAAACTAATTAAAAACCTTGGAAACTGGAAACAAACAGAAAAGGCTACAACAAATACACTAAACCGTAAACAACAAATAATATGTCTCCCACAACGGCTGATCCCCGCGGGAGCACTAGACCAAAACCCTCCAGAAAAAAGAAACAAAACATTTAACATCGCAGCACTTAACACAAGAACTCTTAGAACACAAGAAAGCTTGCTCGAATTGGACAAGGCGCTGGAAAGTGTAAAATATGATATCCTGGGCATTAGTGAAATGAGAAGATTAGGAGAGAAAATAACAGAACTAAATGAGTACATACTTTATCATAAAGGCGAAACACAGGGCCAAAGAGGAGTAGGATTTATAATTAAAAAAGCAATGAAAACACATATACAAGAACTGATAGGAATCTCAGACAGAATAGCAATACTAAATATTAATTTACCAACATATCAAAAACCATGGACACTTATACAAGTATATGCACCTACAGAACTAGCACCAGAAAGCGAAAGCGATGCTTTTTACTGCACCCTGTCAGATGTTGTAAAAAAATACCATAATAACTTCATCATGGTTATGGGTGATTTTAATGCACAAGTAGGCTGCAGAGAACCTGGCGAAGAACTGATACTGGGCAAATATGGTTATGGAAAGAGGAGTGCCAACGGACACAGACTAATTGAACTTCTACTACAAAACAACTTAACGCTACTAAACTCAGTCTTCAAAAAGGACCCTAAAACCAAGTGGACCTGGCTATCACCTGATGGCAAATATAAAAACGAAATTGACTTTATTATAACCAATAAACCCATTTTTTTTACTGATACACACATTATTCAAAATCTAAATTTTAATACGAATCACCGAATGGTACGCTGTTGTTTAAAGAAGTACCCAACTAGAAGAAGTAGAGATAAAATTATAAATAAATCGTCAGTGGAACAGCACAGGGAAGAAGCAGATTTGTCACTCATCAATAACCTGAAAGAAATAGTAAACTCAGAAGTCTCATAGAGAAATACAACCTCATGGATAAGCAACTTTCAAATATGAGGAAAGGGAACATCATTAAAGAAGTGAAGTTTAGTGAAAAGATAATGGAGCTCCTAAAAGAAAGAAAAGCACTAATAGCAGATAAATCAAAAACTCAAGAAAATCGTAATAAAATATCTGAACTGAGTAAACAAATTAGAGAAAAGATAAGAAGGGAAGGAAAATTAAAAAGAACAATAAGACTGGAAGAGGAAATCCAAAGAACAGGGGGAACAAGAAAAGCTTTCAAGGAATTAAGAGAATGTGGCAAGGAATGGATACCAAAGCTAAAAAACAACAGATCTAAACAAGTATTAAATCGTAGAAGAATCCAATGTGTGGCCACAGACTTCTACCGGACTCTTTACTCGAACAACGACACCGAATGGGATAAGAATGCCTATATAAACCCTAGCACGAGCTGTAAAAATGTCCCACCAATACTTTTGCAGGAAGTACGGAAAGCCATAATGTCACAAAAGTTAGAAAAAGCTCCAGGACCCGACAATATAACAAACGAGCTAATCAGAGGATCGAAGAGGAAATAACCCCAATCCTAACCAAGATGTTTAATAAGATTGCAACATCAGGCAAAATCCCGAAACAATGGAACGAATCATATATCATACTACTCCATAAGAAAGGGGATAAAGATGATATCGGCAACTATAGACTAATTAGCCTGATATCAAATGTTTACAAAGTCTTCGCAAAAGTAATCTTGGAAAGAATAACTAGAGTCTTAGACGAAAACCAACCGATTGAACAGGCAGGATTTAGAAAACATTATAGCACAATAGACCACATCCACACAATCAAACAAGTCTTTGAAAAGTACAATGAATACCAGAAGATACTGTACATCTGCTTTATAGACTATTCCAAAGCATTTGATAGTCTAAAACATAAATTTATCTGGCCGAGTCTAAAAGAGCAAGGTGTGGAGGAGGTCTACATAGAACTAATTAAATCCATCTACAAAGAAAGTAGAAGCCGCATTAAACTAGAGTCAACTGGAGACCCCTTCCCAATCAACAGAGGCGTGAGACAAGGAGACCCATTATCTCCTAAGCTCTTTAATGCGGTACTGGAACACATATTTAGACAACTGGACTGGGATAACTATGGGATACTAATCAATGGTAGCCGCCTCAACCACTTGAGATTTGCCGATGACATTGTCATATTAGAAGAAGACCCTAAGAAACTAGAATACATGATAAAAGATATAGCAGAAAAAAGCAGAGATGTAGGTCTAGAAATAAACACTGAAAAAACAAAGCTAATGACCAACTCGATGGAAGTCCACATAGAGGCCAATGGAACTAAGCTTGAATATGTGAAAGAATATGTGTACCTAGGACAAATTATATCCCCGGAAGACCCAATGTCTAAGGAAATAAACAAAAGAATAGCTTGTGCTTGGAAGAAATACTGGTCGTTAAAAGAAATTATGAAGAACAAAGACTTAGACATACACATCAAGAGAAAGACTTTCAACACATGTATTCTCCCCTGTATGACATATGGTTGTGAGACATGGACACTAACGGACAAGCATAGAGAGAAACTAGCCAAAACCGTAAGAGCAATGGAAAGAAGCATGTTGGGAATCAGGCTTAGTGACAGAATCCGAAATATAGAAATAAGAAAGAAAACAAAAGTAACGGACATAACAGCTCGTATTGAACATTTAAAATGGAGTTGGACCGGGCATATGCTACGTTGCAAATTGTTCAAATGGAGCAAGCAAGTAACCTTATGGTATCCAAGAGGGGACAACAGAAGACAGGGGCGTCCCAAGACAAGATGGAGTGACGATATCCGCTTAACCCTGGGACCATACTGGACTAAAGCTGCAGAGAACCGAGGTTATTGGAGAGAGCTGGAGGAGGCCTATGCCAAGAGGCACACCGAATTGCGAGATATAATTTAATGCATTCAATCTAAATGTAAAACACGTAATTCGGAATAAAAGGGCTTTATTATTATTATTATATTATAATTAAGGACGTAAAATTGACGTTCACTATGCTGTGTGTTACAGTGTGTATTACTACAGTGTTACATTTCGGTCCAATGGTTACTAATAAATATTTCTATCGCCACTCCTTTATCAGTCTCCTTCACTAAATTCTTAGCAATCACATTAGCTTTTCGTTTCTCTAGGCTCAAGAATGGAACAAAAGAAAATACGAAATCAGGGTGCTCAAAAGCCTCCTCAAATACCAAGAAGAATATTGTGAGACTGATAAAATGGAACAAACAAAAGACGACCTGAGGGCCTTGGGATATGACGACTTGGATACTTTGGAGAATTCTGAAGATGATCAAAGTTCAGCTGGCGGTGGAGATGAAGATACAACGCATATTGGGGATGACATTTGTTTGGACGACCTTACAGGTAAGGTTGTAGTACATTGTACAAAATTTAAGATTTACCAATCAAAGTGTTATTAGTAACTTCAATTCTATGATGAACTTTTTGCTATTAACGAAAATTCGCTTTGTTGTTTCTTTAACATTAATATTTACCCGTGGTCCTTCACCGAGTGTGATGCCATCTGCAATAAAATGGATCGGATAGGAATAAAACTCTAAAAAAATAATACGAACTTATTTTTTGGCATTTTTATCAAAAAAAAAAGAAAGCATCATCTTTTTGACCAGTGGCAAAGCGTTCTTTAATGTAAAGTTAATATTTGTTATACGCTTACTAGATTATTAAACTTAGTACTTTAATGTAAATTGTCCAAATTTGTAGATTTGTCAGACACAAACGAAGAAGAAATATCTGAGACAAAGCGTGAAACACGCAAACGTGGGAAGGGATACACTATCAAGAAGAACATGAAAGGCGAAACACAATTGCATGTCGTAAGTAACTTAAAACTCATTTTAAGGAGAGACAGCTGACTAGTCACTACATCATAAAATATGAGCGATTTGAATTTACATGTAGCTGTTTTTTTAAGATTGTTTTCTATATTTACACAATATTACAACCAAAATGCTCTTGATATTTGTCAGCTAAGTGTAAACTTACTTTTATGTTTATTGATGTTTTCCCTTGTATGTTGACAGGCGTGCATATCAGGTAATAAACTGCTAGTGGAGAGACTGTTGGCTAAAGGTCATCCAGTGAACATTCGAGACAATGCAGGCTGGTTGCCACTACACGAAGCCTGCATACACGGACATATTGAAATAGTCAATACTCTGATTAATAATGGAGCTAATATCAACGATCGTGGAGGTTCTAACTGTGATGGTAACTTACTGTTAATACTTTTTAATCACTTATTTCTTGTGACGGATGTTTTTTTTTATTTGTGTTCTGATGAGGTTCAAAATTGTTTATTTAAATTTTTTTTTATTTATTTATTTATAATATGGAGAAGTTACAGCTAAAATTATTAGGTTTGTAATTAAGTTTTTCATTGTAAAACTCAAACTAGACAAAGCCTGTATTATAGTAATCAGACTAGACTGCTAGTAAACAAATTTTTACTCTGACAGAGAACAAATGATTGCGTTCATTATGCAAAGATTTGTCCTGGATGGGAATCGAAACTACGTCCTCTGGCTTAGTAGCCGAAATTGGCTGTATTTGAAGTTACTACTATTTATCGTGATTTAATCGCATTGAAGTCGATATATCTTTTTATTCCATTTAAAATAAATCCTAAGGTCTAAAAATGATTAGTCTGTAGAAATTGTTAATACGTATATTTTAAAGTATTAAGGTTCTATTTACTGCCATTAATATTTACAGGTATTACGCCCTTATACGATGCAGCGAGCAATGGTCACTTGGAAGTGGTCCAGTTATTATTAGAAAAAGGTGCGATACCTTCATTAAAAACCGATTTTGGCGAGACTCCGTTACATGTCCTTCAAAAGTGGCGGTCTGGTAACATACTCACTAAAGATGAGGACACATTATACAACAACATTTGTAACAAGTTCCACAGTTTGATCGATAAAACAAATACTGCTGATATTTTAAGTAGATCTAAATCTAAAACGCCAGTCAAACCAATCAAGGACGTATCTCCACCTAGCACATCGAAGATGACCAGCAGAATTAAAGAGCTGGCATCCCCAACTTTCAAAAAACGAAACATTATTGATGATGACAGTGACGATGAAATTGATCTGTCACAAAATGTTAGCAATCAAAGAGCGTTCCCCTCTGACGATTCATCATCCGATAATGGAAAACTGGACAGAGGTAATACAAAGAAATCTTCAGGTGTTAAAGAATACAGAAATGCTATAGAGGCGCTAAGAAACCGAAACATAAATGATTTACCAGAGATAGATGTCAAGAAAAATAAACCCAAATCTGCTTTCTTGGACCCTGAAGAAGTTGACGATGACTGGCTTGAGGACGATCTAGGTACAATAAACAAAAATAGTAGAAAGAGAAAACTCAATGATCCACTAACTACAGTTGCTAAGAAACCTTCATATGAGAGTATTAAGGCTTCCATTGATAATATTAACAAGATCCCAGAGCCTTTAATAGAAAGTAATAGATTTGACACTAAAAAGAAGTCTAGGATTAGCGATGTTGTCGATGTAAGCGACAATAGCTCAGATTCAGACAAATTTCGAAACGAAAATATACGTCCAAAAATATCGCCGAGAGAGTCGATGAGGAATATCGCAATGGAACTGAATGACTCTAGATCCAAAGATAGTAGAGACAACATGAAAAAACGTTGGAAGCGACAAAGTACTTTACTTAAAGCTGGCTTCCAAAGACAAAGGGATGAAGAAAACTCAAGTAATAGTGGTAGTGATACAGATAATACACGCCGAGCCATTGAAACCCGTTTGAATAATGCTGGGACATTTTCCAGACACTCTTCAGGAGAAAATTTCAACTTCCATCCCAATGTGCAATCCAATGATGGCTTTAACATAGTACAAAATATAAACCCTAATATTGTGCAGCCAATGAAAGTGATACAACCAATAAATATCGTGCAGTCTACTAAAAATGGGCGACCAGTACAAACACAAATATTACCGCCCGCAGCTGTGAAAGTGCAAGTTGAAGACAAAGTGTTATTGATTTCGTTAAAGTTAGACAGTATTAATAAGTTGACAATCAGCTGGCTGGTTGAAGAAGTGAAAAATAGATATTACAAGTAAGTACCTACTTTATAGTTTGAAGAAAAGAAAACTGAAGTGTAACGAGTAAGTTTAGTTTCGTATTTAATTATCATGAATAGTTTTATCACTACATGCCAAAAGATTTTCTTTTGTTGTATTAAGTTAAAAATTATTTAAATTTAAAAATTTAATTTGTAATTTAAAAATATGTTTCTAGGGGAAAGAGGTTTGCGTATGGATAGCAATAAATTTGAGTTTAAATTTAATCAAAATCAACTCAAACCGTGCTTGAATTTAATGAAATTTAAACTTAAATTTGTTTTTTTTTGTGTATTTATGACTATAAATAATAAAATAAAAGGAAAATTAAAACAACAAATAGTTGAAGTGATTTCTATAGTTAAAATAAATTTACTGGGTATTCCTGAATATAAAAGTAAGTGTGATTATTTTTCAAATCATGTGCGTCTCTAACAGGTTAACAGGCGTCCGTCCAATATTTAGTTTAATGACTTCTGACGGCGCAATACTCTCAGAAGATGATCCTCTCAGCTTAGTGCTGTCTTCGCCTGAACTCAAGACCTGTATCACTAACTGGAAGGCATCACCAGCTGAGGAGAGGTACCTCGAGTGCTGCGAAGCCCTAGGAATACGTAAGTATTATTTAAAGACTCACAACCTAATGTTAACCTAACGTTTTGTGCATATTAATTGTTAATTTTGTGATTACAAACATTACCTATGCTTGCACTATAGCAACTGTAATTTATTCCAGCGCCTTCTGAAGAAATCCAACAAGCGGTAGGGAGGAGTCATACAACGCACCGACTTGCACTAGGAGCGAAAACACTATCTTCCTCTCAAATTCGACCCTTATTCCGAGCTCTTACTCACCAGACCCATATCACGGCCTTAATGATATCAGATAATAATATAAATGACACAGGCATTAAATACCTGGCAGAATGCATGTGTACTATGAAACACTTGACACATTTAGATATAAGTAGTAATAACATTACAGGCGAAGGGATAAAAATGATTTTAAACCTGTTTGAAAAGTCAAATCGTGTACCTTGCCAATCTCTAGAAGAAATCGACTTCAGCTCAAATCCCATATCAGACGATGGCTTCAAGAATATTGTCAAAATATGTCAATATGTTCGACTAAAAGTACTCAAATTAAATTATTGTAAAATAACTGAAAATGCGATTAATGAATCGAATAGATTAAATTTGAATTTCGAATCTTTAGAAACGATTGATCTGAGTAATAATGAATTAAAACTGCCGTTTGTCAGTTGCTTGATGACGTCATTGAATCCGAACATACTGGTAGATCTAGAATTGGATAATGTTGACGTGGAAGGAAATGTAGTAAAATGTATATCCAGTTTTTTGGATTCTGCTAAAAGTTTGAAGATAAGAAGGCTTGGACTCTCCAATTGTAAATTAGTTGATGGACAATTTATGAGAATATTCAGGTAGTTTGTTAATTTCTATATTTTTGGCATGGCTATTGAATTATTTATGAAAAAAAAGTGTTATTGAAAGTATAATGTAAGTTTGCTGCAATTCCTCATCTATATGTAAGTTTTTGTGTTCTTTAAATATTTTTTGCTCGTATTTACAGGAGTATCGGCCGAGCTAAAAACCTTCAATCAATAGCCCTCAAGAATAATAATTTAAGTTTTATCACACTAAAGAAATTATTACAACGACAACCACCAGTGCCGCAAATCAACCTCCAGGGTTGCCAGGACATATTCAAATATTCTCCCGACTCGGATTTCGTTGTGTGGTTACCGGCTATAGACTTTGGCAGATGTATACCTGAAATAAATGTTACTCCAGTGTCAAACACAGACGAGGAAAGAGAAAGTTTTAAAGCATTTTCTAAAACTTGGTTGAATTGTTTTAAAGGAAGAGGTATGATAGAACATTGTGAAGGAGGGGTGATTCGATTTACAGCTAGATAGTGTTGTAATTAAGTTCTATTCCTTTATTCTCCGTGGTCCTACTGAGTAGTTCAGCTAGGTGGACAATGGGCAATTATTTTTATCTGTGTTTCACCTGGGTACACCATCAGCAATTCTTTTTCCCATAGTTCACCCAAATGAACTGCAAGACAAAATAATTATCTATCGTCTGCTTAGACATAACAAACTTGTAATAAGTTGTATAGAATCGACATGTTTTTAAATGAAATTTTAAATTTGTAGAAAGAGCGATTGTGCGAGCCTTGCCTGAATTGAGCGAATCTTTGAATTGAGCTCAACACCTTTTAACTAGCGGTAATTTTATTATGTTGTTTACAGAAATTGATTAAAGTAAAAAACAGTCTTTTATAAGGCAAGTGATATGCATAGTATTTATTCATATAAGGATTAAAACTCAGCACGTTGGTCATGAAAACTTACCTGTACTATTAAAATTATTTTGTAATGTTTAGTTTTATTCAGAAACTGGATATCCGGTAAGTATCTGATAATTAAATGAATTCCTTACAATCATACATTTAAAATCCTTGCTATAATTTCGTTTTTGCGAATGGAAAAATGTATATATGTTGGTGCGCCACACAAAAAAATACTTATCTATGGTCCAACCAGGTGAACTACACAGGGTGACCATGGACAATAAAGGGTTCAATTGTTTTTCTGAGTTACTATCCACTCAAATGTATTTCATGAATGCCATATGAATCAGACCCACCTTACAATTTTGTATTATCTTATATGCCATTCCTTTATAAAACGTGACGCAGGTTATTTATACTTTGTAAATATTAAGATTAAGATCGTTAATGAAGAAACAAATTAATTTATTTTTGATTATTTTATTGAACTACTTAGCATTATTTCACAACTTAATTCCTCCGTTTTTTGTTTTACTATTAGAAAGCAGAGGTTCTGTTTTACTGTTTTCTACTTAGCAGTTGTTATAGTAGTGCCTTTTGTATATACTATATTTTAGAATAAATAATTTGAATCAAATAGTGGTATTTTTTATACTGGTAATAACCCAACACTACCATAGTCGCAGTTCTAGTGCGCTGGTTGCATTATTTATATTAATATTATTGAGTTGAAGAGTTTGTTTGTTTGATAGAACTCTTTAATTACAGAATTAACTGGTCCTATTTGAAAAAAAATTTCAATGTTATACAGCTCATTTAACCTCAAAGTAGGGTAAGTTCACTATTACCTTTTTTATGGTAATCAAATTTGTTCATCTTGTGATTAGTTAGTGATGCAGATACAGAAGTTACGCGGGTCATTTAGTTGCTACGTAATTATAGAGGTAAATCAAATAAACTGCCGTGGGACAGTTACGGCTCGACACAAATGGGAATCACACCGGATCGGCACGAATTCACAGTCTTTAAACGATATTAACTCGTGTACACAGCGTTCAAAGGCTGTATTACCAAATCACACACAGCATCGTTGTTGTGATCTGATGTTCCTTCCTGGGTATTAGCAATAAGACGTTTAAAAATTATGTTACTAATTACCAATCATTTACTTTTTATTAATATGACATTGGTATATTATACGTGTAATTCTTCCTTGTAACATAACGTAAAGGATGGTGAATCGTATTTAAATCTGTAGTAGCATAGTTTAAAAGATATAAGCGTACAGACAGTAGGAGCAACTTTAATTGTAAAAATCAGTTAACAAATACAGGAACTAAAAACTTCTGGTTATATTATACACAGTAATAACCTGTGCAGGTACGTCTGTGAATTTAGACATTTAAAATAATTTGATCAATCAAAGAATTCCTGAATACCCTGTATTAAATTTTCTTTTCGTTTTATTTTTTTTTCGTCAATATTATATGGTAACATTGAAGGTTTTTGACAATAGCTAAACGCTAATGTCAGTTTCTGAAACAATAAAACATAACCTCTAAAGCGTGCTCGAAGGAGTAAACACGGTGCCATTTGGGTTCATTGAAAAGAAATAAATATTGAGTTATAAGTGACTGATTATTTGATTTATCGAATTAAGTACACAAAAGAAGTAATCATGGCTGAACAAGTAAATCAACGTATCGAGGATATGATAAATGAGTTGGAGCAAATGCGAAGAACAGGATTATACGACGATGAAGAAATAAGGTAAGCATATTTGGTATAATTATATACTTAAGGTAATTTTAATCCGTTACAAATACTTATCTGTTAAAGACCACCTAAATACTTGCTTATATATGTGTTATAAATGCGTTAATTAAGTTATTTGTAGTCCTTGTAATTGTTTTGTCTTAGAAGTTACACTTTATCTACAAACTGTAATAACTGGTTATAATGGAATCTCCAAATCGTAATGTGTATGATTTAGAGGCAGACATACAACATGTTATGATGGAATCTGTCAAGGACCACAGGGATAGTGAAATTCTAATGGAATCATTAAAGGCCGATGTGACACAGGCATCTTCAAATAATTTTGTCTTTGACTACTATCTAATGTAACAAAGATACTCTGTTACATGACTAAACCTGCAGTGTATCCTCTATGGTCTAAGTTAAACATATGTTTATTAGATGTAAGTTAAAAGTGTTACAATGGGGTTGTCATATCCAAATTTATGAAAACATTTCATTCCAGGCTAATTATCAAACAGGTTTAGTTGAAGCTTAACTTACTTGATATGTTTCAGGGAAATATCTAGGCAACGGAAAGAATTTGAGTACCACATTCAGCGTAGAGTAAAACAAAAAGAAGATTTTGTTCAGTATATTGCTTACGAATTGATTTTGTTAGAAGACATATCAGCGAGAAGAAAAAAGAACAAATTGGGAGAAAAGAAAAAGGATATTGAATACGCCATAGCAAAGCGCCTCAATAAAGTTTTTAAACAGTTTATATATCGATTCCAAGATGATGTTAAAATATATTTTGAGTACATTAAGTTCTGCAAAAGTGTGGGATTTGATTATGCTATATCGGGAATCATTGGACAAATGCTACAGGTAATATAAATAATGCATGTTTTGCTCATTTTTCTTTATTGATGTTTTACTGTTTCTGTTGTTGACTATTTGTGTTATATTTTTGAATAATCAAATAAAGTAAAATCCCACAATCTGATGAAAATGAAGACAAATAAAGAATAAATAACGATACAAGTTGATAGTTAATTAAAATGCTCACATTTACGTGAGCATTTTTCATGAGACCATTTGATTTTGCCTATGATATAACTTTAGAGGCTATATGAACTAGTAAGACTACAAATCAGGCTATCAGATTGCACTCACAGAAAGTCATTTTAGATCTATTTATTGTGTTAGTTTGTGTTTTTTAAAAATAATTAATGAGAAATACAGTTTAATAAATTCATCATGATATATCACAGTGATATGATGAGTGATTGTGACTGTTGTTTATTCCTGTTTTAATTTGGGTAATTTATTGGCAATTTCAGGTCCATGGTGATAAACCAAAAATGTGGCAACTAGCTAGCAGGTGGGAAAGTAAAGAGCAGAATAATTTAGATAATGCTAGAAACTTCTTATTGAAGGGTATTCAGAGGCATCCCGATTCTGAAGATCTTTACCTTGAACTCTTTGACATTGAATTGATATCTCTTGCTTTTAAGGCAGAAAGTGATGATGACAGGGTAAGCTTAACTGTATTTTACAATTTTTCGGAGTTTCGAATAGCCTTAACCATTCTGACATAGATGATGTTGTAACTCATGTAAATTTGAATTCATCATCATCTCAGCTAAAAGATGTCCCCTGCTGGAAATTGGCCTCTCCAAAGTTCTCCAGATCAGCTGGTCCCCGTTCCCGTGACCTTTGCCAGGTCATCAGACCACCTTGTGGGAGGCCTAAATTTGAATTACTCTTATACAAATTTTCTTTTTGTTTTTACTTCTATTTAAAACTTGTGAATGTGTAAGAACTTGTATAGTATTAAAATACTTGAATAAAGAGACTTATTATTAAAATGTGTTTATGCTCAGGCAAAGCAAGTGGAACGGGCAAGTATTGTATGGAAAAATGGTGCCAAAAAAATTAGTAGTGTAGAATATTTGTTCAAGATTTTTGAGCTCTGTAGGAAGTATGAAATAAAGGAAACATTTCTTGACGACATCAAGGAACAAATTTGGACACAAAATTGCAAAAAAGAAGTGTGGGCTTTTATAGCTTCAAAAGAATTACAGGTAAATTTGGATTCATAATATAATACTTGTAACATTGTTTATAAATGAGTAAAATTGAACATTTGGAAAATGTCACATACATATTGCATGTTAACCTGCTAATAATCTTATTTGCACATTATTAAACAGATTCATATAATAAGTGTCTGACCACATATCCAGAATATGTTACATGATTGTGCACATTACAATTACCTGTACTGGGTTTGAATTGTGGGATAAATAATCACTAATTTGACAAGATCATATTTATTCTGCCTAATAATTTAAGCTTGGCAGTTTGAATAAAAAAATAACAAAATTCTAGTTTCATGAAGTGTATGTAAATGTTTGTTTAAAAATAATTTTTTTTTTCAGGGATGCCACTGGGAACAGATTGAAGATTTTGTGAATGAGGATCATAGATTTTCAAAAGAAATAAACTATTTTAATTCTGTATATCAACAAGCATTAAAAAAGGTTAGAATTATTTTTCATTTTCTACATGTACCTACTATTTTCAGATACATGTATATTAATATATAATAAATATTTTTCAGTTTTCAGATAAGAATTTATGCACACGGTACATACATGAGTTGTTAGGAGTAAATGAGAGTGTATGTAGTGACTTGCTGAAAATCCAAGCTGTTAAAAATGCTTGGATGTGTGGTCATGAAAATGGGGTACTATCTGATGATATGTATGCCTTTGGTATTAAAATGTTCAAGTTGGAGCAAGGACCAGATTTTGAAAATACAATAAAGGTAACACCTTAAACGTCATGATAGGATAGTACAACTGTTTTAGATATAACATGTAATTTAATGTACAAACTCAACCATCTTTGTATAATGTACAATCAACTGCCTCAGTAGAGCAGTGATAGCATATGGGACTGTTGTGCTTTAGGTTCGATCTCCATGTTGGACCAAATATTTGCATGATCTGCAAATATTTGTTTTGGACTTTGAGTGATTTTTATATATGTGTGTATTTATAAAATAAAAGTATAGGTGTATTTATATCAGTTGTCTAGTACCCATAGTATAAGCTCGGTTTAGCTTGGGACTAGATGGTGTTAAATTGTTGATATCTAAAAATGTAAATTGAATTGAAAGTATTGTTCTATAGACTTATTGCCATCTTATTTTGTGTTGATGGCAACACAAAGCTGGACACGATTTTGGGTTTGTATCATGTTAAAAATGGTCCATAGTTCACGAATTCATAAATAAATAATTCAGAATATTTTGCAAATATACATTTTATTAATACTATAAACAATTTCAATTCAATCATTCAGTATTTAACATAATGTAGTTTGCTGTCCTCACAAATAGAGTAATCATATTGTTTTTTCCATGCTATTAAAGAAATTGGAGTCATCAACGAAGACTTTACCATTATGTTTATGGGAAGAAAAGTTACTAATCAGTAAATCAGATGAGAAGAAAATGTTAAAGCTACTGCAGGAAGCTAAGAAAACAATGAAGTCTAGTGATTTACTGTGTCTTTATAATTTAGCCTTAGACAATGTGACATCTGATGTTACAGTAAGTTATATTACTTCAGCTTCAATGTTTTGAGTGTGACCTGATAAAGTATTTAAAAAGGTTTAACCTATTTATTACTTTCCAGTTAAAAGAGTTATATAAACAGTTCCAAAACTGTGAACATGCTGTCCTATTAGAAATCAAACCAAAACTCTTAAAGAAAATGTATGACCACAATGGAATTAAAGCAGCTAGAACATTATATGAAGATATGATAAGAACTCCACCTACTCAGATTGAAGTACATTTACATATGATTGACATAGAAATGGCACAGGAGAATCCTAATGTAAAGAATACAAGGAAATATTATGAATGTGCTGTCCAACATCACGGAACAGATAATGTTGACATCTGGATGAAGTACATGACATTTGAAACAGAAAATAATGCCCAAGCAGCCCCTGGTGTTTACAGAAGAGCTGTAGGTATGCTCAAGAAAGAGCTAGTTGATGCTTTTATTAAAGCGCAAACATTATCTAAAATAAAATAGTTTTACGATTGTGGTGGTTTTATTTGATATAACTTTTAACATGAAAACAGTATTCTCTGCATGTACATTTTTACACTTAGCATTGATATTGTTGAGTGGTTTTTATCTCAAGAGTAATAAAATGACAACTGACAAATAAAATATATTTATTTCAATATAACCACACCATGACTCAACAATCTAGCAAAACGAATATCCACATGGTACACCATTTATACTAAATTATTTACACATTTCATTGTACATTTTTAAATTCTCTACAAGTTGAGACTACTTTGGTGATCATGGAATAACACTTAGCAAATAAACATAAATGTATAAATGCAGTTACATTAGGCAAGTGCCACTACTGCAGAGCTACAATTGGAGCAATGTAGTACCTAAAGATAAGAGAGGAACCTCGCTTGTGTTGCTTATTTCTAAGCAGGTCCCTCCAGCAGGCTTGCCAAGATGGGTACTTAGGCATTAAAGGTGGATTTCCTGCACTCAAACTGGAACCAGCAACTGCCATGCAGGTTGACACAACAACCAAAGGATAAGTTAAGGTGCTGGTCACAAACGTGAGCAATGGCACAGTGTAGTATCGCAGGTCTTTAGTTTTAACCAAGTATTTATTCATATAGTAAGCCAGCACTCCTGTTACAGCTACACAAGTTAAATCTCCGAGCAGTTTGGGTACTATTCCATGGAAGAAACCACGTATGCCATCATCTCTGTAGATAGCTACAATTGCCCCTATCAATGAGCAATAATCTTCCTCCTTGCCGATAAATGAAGCCATCATCCTAACAGATACAACATGAAATGGGTAGGACACAATGACTGAAGCGGTGTGCATGATCATGTCTCGACGGCCAAGCTTAATATAATCTTCAATTTTAGGTTCTTCGTCAGTCACAATATTGGGTGGGTCGCTTATTTCGGGCAGATCGATGCCCAATGCGTAGATTACCTTTGAAGTGAGTTGACTGGAAGCAACAAGTCCGAGCACTCTTGCTGACAGACCTCTGTAACAGCCGAAGAATCCATCTGATGTTTTAATAAACTTGATATATTGGAAAACGTTAGGTAATATCATGGCAGGACGACCGAACAATGTCGTAGACCGGCGCGGCGGTAAGGGTTCGTATCCAAGTTGTATCAGTACTTTTGCATACTCCATGGGGTGACATATTGTAGTTACAAGTAATTGTGATGGCAATGCTGCTATTTTCTCTTTTTCAATTTCGTCCATATTATAACAAACTTTAGTTCTTCTGAAATCAAAAACGATTAGACATAGACAACATATCAGTCATGAAATGTCAAACTAGTGTTACCACTTTGGTAATGACATAGCCACTTTTAAATATAAAAAATAACACTGTTTTATAAATTATTCACACTACTTTTAACAATTTCAAGACTCTAAAATAGCTCTAAACAGGTAATAGATTCTTTAGTTTTTTTTTCTATTTCATAGGTGGTGTACCTGCCTTGACTGGTGTAACAAATGCACAGCAGTGTTTCTAAGTTTTATAACTTCTGTGAATAAAATAGGTTGTAACACATACAATGCTTTATTTGATAGAAAAATAAAACTATTGATTTTATTGATTTTTTTAGATTCCATCCTCCTAATATGGCTCCACGCTGGCCAGACGAGTTGGTATAGAATTTGTTTCAAGTTTTTTTCTCTTTGCACTGCTATTGTTCTACATATTTTGTGCCCTTCTTCACCTCTTACGACATCCATGGGGAGCATAGGGGTGGTAACACTTTGTATTATTTTTATAGATTCACCACACGTTTCTTAGATTTACTACAGAGTGGGCCACGAATTAGTAAACATTTGAAGAAATCATATAAAAAAATCATTTGCTATATATAACAATTGTTCATTTACAAGAAAACTAATGAATTGGTACTAATTTTTTAAAATTACCTCGTCTAAATGACCACCATTTCCACGTTTGCACTTTTCTAAGCGAGCACCGAAATTTTTGAGTACTTGTTGGGAAAGAGACCGCGAGATCGCCGATATCTCTTCGCTGATTTTCTCTTTTAGTGGACGTAGTGTATTTGGTTTATTGATGTAGACACGATTCTTCGAATCGAATGCCATAAAAAGAAGTCTGGTGGAAGAAGAGGTGGCCATGGAATGTCGCGTCTGGAAATCGGCTTTTCCGGAAACATGTTTTTGACCACCAGCAGGGACTCATTAGATTTGTGACAAGTCCCTCCATCTTGTTGAAATCATGTGTTACGATTGTAGCCAGCAAATTCCAGTAGCATCGGTCCCAAGAACTCCCGTAACATTTTCACATATTCACAAGAATCAACAGTAAGTAGCTGAACAACCGTGAGAATGTTCGAAAAATTTGAGTCCACTGATTTCTTTAACTAAAATTGCAGCCCATAGAGTTACGTTGGGAGAATGAAGTGGCCTCTCGTGTTTAGCTTTGGGATTTTAACTGCTCAAATATCTGCCATTCTGTTTGTTTACCGTCCGTTGAGGCGAAAATGGGCTTCGTCAGAAAATAAGATGTTGTCGAAATAACTATAAATAAATAACTGAATCATTCTAACATTGCTTCGGTATAAGACTTGCGCAAATTTAAATCATTAGGTTTTAGTTCTTGCATTATATGTATCTTATATGGATGTAATTTCAAATCTAATTTTAAAATACGGCGTAATGATATGCGAGATAACCCTAATTCAGCCGAACGTTTGCACCTCGATGAATATGGATTACGTCAAACAGAAGTGGAAACTTGCTGCACGTTCTCTTCGGTCCGAAAAGTCCATGGACCTTCAGTTTGCTTCACATTTAGCGTAGAACCCGTTTCTTCAAACTTTTTCACCCATTTCTTTATTAAAGGAACACTCGGACACTGATTTAAGTCGTGTAAATCGTATTCTACACGAAATAAGCGTCTCACAGTAATAAGAGAATTTAAGTTTAAATAAAATTGTTTGACACAGTAAGCGCGTTGCGGCCCCGTGAAGCAATCTATTGCGACAAAATTTCCAAAAAACCAGCTAGTGGTCAGACCCCTTCCCGCGCTCCACGCGGCATTTTGTTTGCGTGGGATGTTAGATTCAAATGCTAACGAATTCTTGGCCCACCCAGTATTTTAAAAGTTTTATTTACAATGTGATAAGAAATATAAAGAATAAGATTACGGATAATCCCTTACTTCAAATTCCTTCCACGTATCTATTTATCAGTATCTTGATATCAATGCAACAAAATTTGATCCACTGAGAATTAGCATTAGCTGTACACGCTTGTACATTATACTTTGGAAGATAACAGTTTAAAATGTTAATTTAACACCGCCGTTTTAAACAAATGTAAGAGAATACTATAACAATCTCTAAGTTTTAAATGTTTAATTTTCAAACGTGTATTTTACCAAATGAGATAATTGCTACTGAGAGCCTTCGCACATGTGTCAATCACAGTAATTATCGAATTATTGAAGTAACGACCACCAAAATTATTCCTTAATATAGTGTCCAACTGAAACTGGCTTTTCAGCAGAAGCCGAAACCGAAGACTCTTTTAGCCTTGCTCTCAGTTTCGGGTGAAATCACAACTTACTCAAACAGATTTAAAATTTTTGTTTTATACTGAAATTTAGTGTATTTTGAAACATTTATTTGTATACATATATACTTAATAAATAGTTAATTAGTGTTAAATCAAATAAAAAGATAATCATTAAAGTATGTATTAAAATTATTTTTGTTTGATGTTATGAATATATAGACAAAACAAATATTACATTTTATTGTATAATAAATGTGTTACCATATTTATAACAAAAATTAAAAAAACAGATACTGCCGTGACAAGCCGGCAAACTTCACTTTCTTATTACTAATCAGAATTATTTCGTTTTTAAAACCTATTCTGTAAAATACGATAAAGACAATCAGGTAAGTAACTAAATACCACACTAAATCACTTAATTAGATATGGTTTTATAAGGTGTTTATTTTGAAAATGGTCGATCAGCTTTGGACCTGGCAATATTTATTATTCCCTGAAAAAATAGGAGCTTTGATTATCTCGTAATCTTTGTACCGTTGTTAAAAAAATAGGCAGTCTGTAGTATATGATTATATATACGATTTAGTCCGGACTTCGATGTGTCAATGAAGCTAATGATATGTTTTGATAGCGTTATCCGTAAATTTATCCTCGTAAATAATCGTTAAACTACAAATAAACTAAGACTGCTGTTGCGAACAGATTTTACCTCTATGGCATTCCTCTATCACCTTTATCATGGATAGCAGTCTAACTAGTTCTACCTTCTCCCTTAATTTACATGACCACACGTATTGGTCTACGAAGTCATAATTTTAGAGTGAAAAACATACGCTTTCGAACTAAACGAATCGGTCCTTCCGATCAGTTAGGAATTCAAAACACCTGGAATTCACTACTAGCGCACGTGTTTCCTTCCCATTTTGGTCCCGGGTCCTTGAAGTGCGATCTGAAAAAGCATTCTACTTACGTACGAGTTAGTACGAACTTGTTCGTTCAACTATATGTTAGTCTGATTTAAGCACCGTACATTTGAAATATTTAATTGGCATTTAAATATTTTTTAATCTACATTGTTTCAAAAAGTTTTTTTTGAAAGATTCTAATACAATAGGTTATAATGGAGAACTTGCTTTTTTTTTCATTTTTGTAAATATAGTAAAGGTACTTTAAAGGTGTCCCTATACTGTGATTTTTCTCAACATTTTATATATACGACTACAAGCCAAGATTACGCCAATCTTGCCAAGATTACTAACTGCTTACTTAAGTAACCAGTAACCAGTAAGCCAGAGTGTGTTATAATTTCACAGAGCATCGAAAGTTTTAACCCGTTCGAAATACAAAACGAGAAACTTAATGTATAATACCAGATATGGTGACGATATTTTCACACTTCTTACTCTTATGTTTCTGCTGCCATAGCAATACAATTAATTCAATAATGAACTCTTATAAAAAGAGAAGGATTGTGTATGTACGCCTACTTCATAAAGATCTTTCAATTTGTTGCAATTTGAACACGGCTTAATTGCGTTTCACTTATACCTTGTGTTTTACTTTCTAATACTAAGTTTTAATATCACGCAAAAATGTAATATATCACAGAAAGCTGCCGAAACAGTAATGGTCTTAAATTAATTTCCTTCATATCTATTGCGTAATGTATTAAATAGGGTCAAAATAAAACGATGATATACTTTTATAAAATACTTTTGGTAACTAAGCAGTTAATGTGAGTAGTTCACTAGATTCGTCTTCTTCTATCTTGTATGGCAGTTGCGTGCTTAACGTTGGGGGACCCTTAGGATCCTTACGGCCCACAATGGAAAGATCTTGATAGGAGTTCTGAAATAATTTTATGTTACAAATATATAAGCTATACATAAAAGCGTTAATTTGGTTCACACATGCTTCAAAAATTCAAAAACTACTATACCGATTGAGTTGAAATTTTATCAAGATATGAAATTCTTTTAAAGTTTGTTTTTATTTGTTCTTTACTTAGATTTTCATTTCCATTTTTCATTAACGCAGCCAGTGACATAGCGAAACGTGAGGCGGTAAAACCAATGGTTATTTCAATCACCTTTAATTTTTCATCATCATCATCTTTAACACGGTACCCATACAATATTTAATATAAGAGTTGCAATATTTTGAAAACGCACCTACGAGATGGTATTGTGAAAATTTGCACTGTTTAATTTTATTAGAACATATTGAATTCACGTGGTGACTTCCACATATAGTGCAAACAGAAAAACATACTACAGTGCCATCTAGCGAAGATATAGAAACTACGGAGTATAATGAACTTCGAAGCAACTACTAATCCTGTATCACGAAATAGAGATTCTCGTGGCGATTGACACATACTCATATACAACATCTCAACATCAACTGTTGGACCGCGGCCCGCCAGGCATGATTACCTCGCCTGGTCGGAGAATCCTCCCTTTGTATCGGAGGGACATTTATAACTTTGACTTTCGTGATTGTCTGTCTGTTCCTCAAGTAGTTGGTCTCTAAGTCTTTTATAAGTGTACGTCATTTAAAAGAATTTTTTTGACCAAAAATTAACTAACCGAATACTTTTCACCGTCTGATGATGAGCTGGTCGTTTCTTCATTGTCTTGATTGTGATTTTCTTCTGGACCGTTTTCTACTTCAGGCTCGATATCTGTGTCATTTTCACTCTCTGTTACTTCATCTTTCTCTTCTAACGTCTCCCATACTCTGTCTTTATCTACTACGTCTGTGTATAAGAAAAGAAAGTATTTAATTCAGCATCGATATAATCTGTTTAATGGATGGTTTTATTTTCATAGCAGAAGTAGTTATCATTCGCTACTTGTTTACGTGGCAGTCAATATCATACATGGTAGAAGAATAATTACTGTAAGTTTAAAAATGTTACTACCAAAAATAACGAAGTGTCTTTCAAAGTTTGAATCCCCATGTTGTATCCTTAGGAATGAAACTCAAAAAATATTTCTGAGTGCATAATACTTATAATTTGTGTAAAATGTGTATCATGTTTCTAGGCCCAGCGGTTTCAGAAATGAGTTTCACAACTCAAAAATCACAAGTGCGATGCTACCTTTTGAGTATACCCCACATCATCAGCACATCAACAGACTTAAATAGACCACTGTTAGATGTATGCCTCTCCTTCGAAAAGGGGTTTTGACCTACTAAACCACGCTGGCCAGACGAATTGGTATAGGTTTTGTCTCAAGCTATCCTTCTATTTGTACTGATGTTGCCCTGCATAGTTTGTCCGGTAGTCGGCTCTTACAACACTCATGTGATGAATAGAGGTGGTGACTATCGGTATTTTTAGTCTGAAACCATAAGGATTTGATTGACGGATGGATTATTGGAGCCCAGAGCTCCAATAATACTAACGCGGCAAAAACCAACGAAAGACCTGTTTAACACCGACTTTCTGTAAGGCAAAGGCTGTGTCCCATTTATGCTGAATGGCTATCCCATGTCTTTGTGGTTTCTGCATTCCAATTTAAAACACTACTACTATACTACTATATTTGGATTTAAGAAAGGTAGAAGTACTGAAATATAACTAAAACACTTGCCTCTAAATCTTAAAGATCCTTTTCTGCTGCCAGGGCTCTCTGTCGGTATTTCGACGATGACAGTTGGAGTTACGTCGATGGTTACACCATTTGGTTTCTCCATGGTTGAATTCGGATCTTCTGCCTCTTTATTTATCTGTAAATATAATGGTACTATTGGTCTGGTAGTTAGCGACCCTGACTGCTAGCTCAGAGGTCGTGGTACCAGTTCCCACCCAGGACAAATAATCATATGAAGAGGTAGACTCGTCTTTTTAATATGGGCAACACTTACTTGTATGAACGATATCGCTGGCTCCTGCAGTTTGGTCGCCTGTTCTTTGCTTCTCATAATATTCTCGTCTGTTTGTTTTTCCAGATTCAATTTGTAAGCTTTGTGTGTTCGCCACATCTAAATAAATTGAATTCAATAAAAATGTAAGATACTTTGATACCTCTGATGAGGAAAATAGAAAAAGGCGTATTCAAAACCCGACGACAGTTAAAGTAACTGAGTCTTTAAGCACAAATATCTGGTAACCGATTCCTATATTATTAGGGTAGTTATACCAGTTAGCGGTCCCGACTACTAAGTCAGAGATTGTTGGTTCAAGACTCCACCCAGAACAAATAATCGAGGCCAATAAATCTCAGGTCGAGTGCAATTGAACTAAAATATCTAGTAAGTATTCAGAAATATTTATATAAGTATATTTGTCAGTAATCTTGTTATCTTAATACAGGCACTGTCTAATTTGAAATCAAATGGTCATGTCTAAGAAGTTTTGAGTTATTATCACTTACAGCCTAATATATAAAACTTTTATCTTTAAAAGTGTAAATCTCTTAAAAAAGCAATCTGCATCTAGACCCTGAAAAGAATAAGAGAACTTACATGATATCCAGTGTAACACAATCCTACTAGAAAAATAACTATTAGCGATATGAATATTTTGTCTGTGTTTTCTTCCTCAGTGTCGGGTGGCGTGTATAACGATTCGTAAGGGTTGCGGGACGGAGGATCTTCTACCCACGTTTTGTCAACGCTCTGAAAATAATATTTAAGTATAAAAATTATAATCATCAAATGCAACAAGTTGTTTAGCAAATATATAGTATACTTACAACAGGGAAACTGCCATTTCTCGTGGCCAGTTGCGTATGTTCAGGCCAGGCTTCGTCGAAGTCGGTAGAACATTGCGCCGAACGTACGCCATGCGCATTAACAGCGTTTACTTCAGCTGAATTGAGCCGAGTAAACAACATGTATTCTTCTAATGGCTTCATTTCATACTCATTTATTTCTACGAGAATATCTGAAAAAAGATAATATAACTGAAAGACTTAGCCGGAGGTGGGCAAATATGTTGAAATCGTTTGACATTTTTGTGCCAAGATTCTGTGAAAATATGGTATGTACTTGACACCTATTTTACATAATATGAGTATCGGATTTGTGGTGTAATAGTATTAGAAAAGTCAATATATCATTATTAAATTGCTAATACATACAACACGAAAAGCTGTTCCAATCTTTCGAATTAAAATATTATTTTTAGAACCTGGTAGATCAGAACGCGGACTTGATGGATGTGTCACTATTTTTTAACACGAATGGGCTAAAGTGTCTTGTAATTGTGTAAATTATTCTAACGATAATGATCATCATCATCATATAGTCTATGCAGCCTGAAAATATTACACATATGTATATAATAAAATGATGGACTTCATGCTGCCGTCCTTCCATCTAACTTAAAAATATCATCTAGAATAAACACTTACTTGAAAGACATCCATTATATCCCTTGTAAATTTTTAACCTTGGATCGGTAGTATTAAGTCCGCCGACCTGGACTTCATTGGAGCCGACATCGAACACGTCCCACACGACTTGTGGAGGAACTATCTGGAGAGGTACTTCTATTCTGTCTATTAGAAGTTTGGCCTCTTGGTTTGTGCGAGTGTAGTAGATTGTGTGGCGGGCTCCTAAAGAAATCCGATCATAGACTTAATTAAATCTGATTGGTAAGAAGTTTCTATTCAGAATCGGCTTTTAGTCTACTATACACGGCTGAACTTCGATATTTAAGGTGGATCGATTACCATCAGATTTCTACAACTCAAGTACTTGACGAAAATGATATTCTAGGGATAGATCGCTATCAGAGTTTTTAGGGTTCCAACTACATGTAACGATTCTAAATCAAATAAATCAATTAACAAAGTGAATTTAGTTAGCGTTTTTGTTTAGTTCATTAATTTTTTATGTTCGCTGAAGTTCAAAAAGTTATTTAACTGTGCAACAGTTCATTGCACTACGCACATTTTCACTCTAGCTCTCTAACTAAAGGAATTCTATAAAACATTGGATGCAGCTGGAGATAGGTCGTTTTAGTGTGTTATTTTTAAAATTGTTAACAATTTTTTTTAATAAGAGCAACTCTCGTACTTGGAATATTTCCCGTAGCGCTTGATAAATATACATCAGACAGACACAAAAACACGTAGAATCAGAGCAATAATTTGTAATCGTAGATCACACAATGTGTCGAATCCACAACACAAGCGTAATAGAAAGCGGCGAGATGATTACTTAAACCAAATTTAATACTTTTATGGCATACAATAAACAATATTATATTGATATAATTAGAATAAATAATAAATTACCATTTAAAAAGTTTCTGCTTTGAACTTCAGCTCCATAAGCTTCTTCCTCCCGATTTTCTTCAAATTTTAAGTAGCCATCTTGTGTGATGGCAACCAGTAAATAATAACTACGTCTGAAAATATTATTGGAATGTAGTATTAGGTGTTGGGTAGTTTATCGCGTCGCAACAAATTATGACAACCGGACTGATAAGTGGAGAAGCCTTTGTGACCTCCTCAGGATAGGGTCTGACTAGGCACGGCGTTGATTCTGGAGGGAACCTGAAATAATATGGTCCGGGTCCCTTCAGAGAAGGACGCCTGAGACCGGCCGCGGGATGGTTTTTAGTGGAAATACCACTTACTCCTGGCTCCTGCATCTCCGAGGAGCCGGAGATCCGAAGCGATTTGGAAAATCCACCCCAACAAAAAAAAAAGAAAAAAGGTGTTGGACAGTTTAAATGTGATTTTACAAATATATTAAAGTGTACATACTTGTTTTCCGTTTGAACTAGTAACAAGACTGTGTTCTTTTGTCGCAGGTCGTTGCTTGAGAACGCTAATTTGATTTTCACCTATTAAAGTAATTTTATTAGTTTCTTTTTCAATGATTATCTAAAAACTGAAATCTAATTTTATATTCTAAAAGTATTCTTGTGAAATGTTTATCATAAGAATACCTTGCGTAAGCATAAATCGTTATTATAAACTAACAACTATACATACATTATAGGACTGTAATAAAATACTCTAGAGAAAATAGTTACTACTACTTTAAGAGCCAATTTCACCATTTGCACTTAGTCTCTGATATTTTGAACTTGTCTGCCAGATAACTGCACCTTTCGACTTCACAAGTCTTGGATAGAGACAAATATATCAGATGATCGTTTGTATATTAGTAATATTTTCCTGTTAAATAGTGCTATACGATAGATAACTATCTGAAACTTTATCAGAAACTGGTAACAGTGACCGCTGTGTGAAACAAGTGAACTTTATTTTAGTATAGTAGTAGTATAGTAGTCGAAATCTGAACACAATTTTCTTTGTTCATTAAGTACTACTATATAACTAGAATTGTAATCGTTTAACTAATTATTTCTATAAGGTTTCATATAATTTTAAAATTAAAACGAAAACTTGTAATACAAAAAATCTGAAAAGGTTCTCTTTACTTTAATTTCAATTTACTTTAGTAACAAAAAATAGTTTAAACTCAAACTTGACTAAAGTTTAATTATAGTTTAAAACTCTTAAATTATGCCCGAGGTTTTATTATACGTACCTTCAACACAGGACCGGGTAAGATAAACTTTCTTTGCAAAATACTCTCTCCATTAAAATCAGCTGCCTTCTCCTCAACACAGTTCTCGCCAAAGTAGCTGGTGAGTTCGCAATCGCAGCTCGATTCTTGGTTGGTGAAGTCCTCAGTACAAACACCACCATTCTTGCAAGGTTCTGAGTCACATTTCATATTGCATTCTGCTAGTACACCCGCTAGATCTAAAAAATTGACATTTAACTAACGTATTAATGGTGAATAATATCTTTTTCGTCGCTTTCTTGCAGTTTGCTCCAGTGATTTTGTAAAAAGGGATAGAAGATGGTACCAGATAGTTATTAGATTGGTCCCATGAATGCGTACGATACTAATAGTGACTGCGAGATCTTAAATGTTGCACATTATAGGTCCGATACTTTTAGATTAGTTGTTTTTTTACTACCACAATTATCTAAAAGGGTATATAATTAGTGTAAAATTAATTATCGTAGTGTTTACAGTGTTTCATAATTTTGTATACAATTAAGTAGTTTTCGTTTTTAGAGTGAAGATGTATAAAGGGACGATGCAAGTCCACAATGCATTTGAATAAACTATCAACCGACTGTCGATTTATTACGAAGTATACGATGAAATAGTACATCAAAATATACTTTACTAGCTTTTGCCCGCGGCTTCGTTCGTGTGGAATTTGGTCTGCCACATTAGGTTTGGTAACAGATTATTTAAATAAATAAATATATATATATTTAATAAAAAGTTCCTATGTTACTTCTAATACCTCCAAGAACATGTGTACAAAATTTCATGATGATCGGTTGAGTAGTTTTCGCGTGAGACCGTAACAAACAAACTTACATTCGCATTTATAATATTAGTAGGGATAATACAAGAGATTTTCGTAAATTACTGCAATTAATTTTATATAACAGTGTTGACCTGCTTATGACTTACTCTTCGGTGTGCAGCGCACATCCTAACCTAACTGAACTGTCTATCGAAAGATTAATAGCGTTCGTTGGACGATAACGACTAAATTATCATCCAACTAAACATTATGAGAGTACCAAGGCTCTTTGTTATTGTGGTTTTAAAGTTGTTTTTAAGTAACTATTTATTTTGATGTCAGTCATGTGTTGTTTAATGTTCTTAAAAATTGTTTTCGTTTATTGTTAACCCTAAAAACGACTATGTGAAGTTAAGAACGCCTATGTAATAACCTCTGTAAAAGCACTATTACTGACACTGTATCACGTCCCAATGTTAACCAAGAAGGGTTTGAGTTAGGCAGGCAGACGGCCATAAAAGAAAAATCCAAAATCACAATGAGTATGGTGATCACAATTCTTTGGTTTTATTCATCTTTCCATTAGGAGTAGAATCTCTTTGGAAGGTTCTTAATAAAAAGAATTCGTAATATAACATTTTTTTTACGACGGCCAGTCTCAACGGAGAGCAACCAATTACACAGGAGGTATTACGAGTTCAGTGCACAAGTGTACACAAGTGCACCCTCTGTTCCCTCAATCACATAATTTGATGGGACGCTTATCCGGTACGTATCTAGTATATAGGGTGGGCCAGGAATTAGTTAACATTTAAAAAACCGTTTAAAAGATTTTTAAAAAAATTACATCAACTTCAACGTTTTTATGTTTGCACTCTTCTAAGCGAGCACCGTAATTTTCGAATACTCGTTGGCACAGAGACCGCGAGATCACCGACATTTCTTCGCTGATTTTTTCTTTTAGTTGACTGAGTGTATTTGGTTTATTGATGTAGACACGATTCTTCAGATAACCCTATTAAAAGAAGTCTGCTGGGGATAGATCTGTACTTCTGGGTGGTCATGGAATGTCGCTTCGTGTAGAAATCAGCTTTTCCGGTAACGTGACTTTGACTACCGACAGGGATTCATTGGCTGTGTAACAAATGGCTCTATGTTGTTGAAACAATGTGTTACAATTGTAGAAAGAAAATTATAGTAGCATCAGTCCCTAGAACTCCCGTAACATGTTTGCGCGGGATGTTAAATTCAAAAGGTAACAAATTCTTGGTCCACCCTATATAACGAACAAATTTGGTCAAAGTTTTAAAAGATGATAATGGTGATATACTAGGGATTGATTAATTACCTTGATCAGTAGCCTCCAGTGCTTTTCTAGATAAATCGACTACATGGTCAGCTATCTTGAACCCTCTGACGCAGCCAACATAACCTCCCTGTGGGAGTAAACTAGCTCTTGGTGCTAAATGTAGAGAGTACGCGTCGTATCCTCCCAAGTTCATTTGGAAGTAATCAGTTGGAGGAGCTGGAGGGCGTTGTGGACGAATCACCTCTGAATGGAGAAAATGTAATGATATGAAAAGTAGTTGGTGAAAATCGTAGTCTTTACAGATTTGAGATACATATATTCTGTCAATTTATTCCAGATCTGTTAAAATACACACTGTCATGTCCGTGTGGTAACGGATTAAGAATACATAGTGTTACCACCCCTATTCATCTCATGGGTGTCGTAAAAGGCGACTAAGGGAACAAAGTATACAAGACAACATCATTACAAAGAGATGGAAAACTTGAAACAAACCCTATTCCAACCCGTCTGGCCAGCGTGGTATAGTAGGCCAAAACCTCCTTATTAAGGAGAGGCCTATGTCCAGTAGTGGACTGTAAAAGGCTGTTAATGATATGCGTATTATGATTGTTATTAAAATTTACATAATTACATTTGCCAATGAAGGCTTATAAATTTCATTAAGAAAATGTTATAAATGATCCTTCTTAAGGATCGAATAAACTTTTTTAAAAGAAGAGTGTGATCGATCGAGTTTTGTGGTGAGTTATGAAAAAAAATTAGTAACCTATAAAAAAAAGGGCAGCATGTTCATATTACACGTTCACAGAAATTATGTGATAACTTTTTAATGACATAGATTTTATGGTACACGTTTGTTTTAGGAACTATTTTCTTTAGGAACTGTTTAGGAGGGTCATCTTATGGTAAGTGACAACCGCTAATTATGGAAATCTGCAACTCAAGAGTCACGTGTACGTGTCATTTCAGCTTTTTAAGGCACGAAGGCGACAATTTTTAATATGTTTGAACTTGACGCTAAACTATATTTTAAATATGAAAAAATTTATTCTCAAATTCTCATTATCGTCTCTCATTCCCAGCATCTATCTTGTAGTTACACCCAAAATTCGATGCATCTCTCTGAAATAATTCTGTAAATATTCAGTACTTACCTAATTCAGGATTTATCCACGGCTTATTCGTGTAATCAGTTAAGAGCTTCGCCGTTCTGTCAATCGTAGTATTTCTTTCATTTACATGTAAAGTTGTACTGTTCTCAGTTCGTATGATAGCAATCTGTACACTTTCACCTTTGTTGATCTTTTGGTAGGTTACATTCATTTGAATAATTTCATCTTCATCGTTGAAGAGGTAAATAATTTGTGTGCCGTTATGAATGAATAGGTGTATGAAGTTGTTAAGATTATCGTTCGCGTAAAGTACGAGTGCATTGTCATCGTACGTTCGTAAATTCATTAGTACTTTTTCTGTCATCATCTTCTTCAAACGATGTTTCTCTGTATCCGTTGCGTTATCAACTAGGTAGTTTTTCTTGAGATATGATTCTTTAGTTTGAAATGTCAAAGCTTTTTCGTTTATATCTGAAAGTTATAGTTGTGAATGAAGCTATGTATGTAAAAACACTTCTACGGGTTTAGTCAAAAACCCATTCCATTTTATCGTCACTTAAATATGATTTCATTATTTCTGGTAATACAGTTAATATACTTATTAAGTAAAGTCTTAATGAGAAGTAAAGCAAATGTTTTTTCCAGTCCATTTATTCCAACAGAGTCAATTTATTAAACTTTATTGAATTTTTAGTTTATTTAAATGGCTTTAAATAAAAACATAGAGACACACAACTATGAAGTTTATTTAAATACATCATTTAATTGATTACACCAGAATTTAGTTTGTTCTTTTCGTAATATATTTCAATGGAAGTTTAAATGGATTTTAATAAGAGTAAAATAAAACAAAAAGCACTAACTTTCTTCACAATGTGTCCCAAGATGAGCCCAAGGGTTCTTACAAATACACTCGTAGCTCGACCACAGTTCTTTGCAAATGGCCTTGTTCTGGCATGGGTTTGGTACGCAAGAAGGCTTGCAATCTTTTATGATCTCTGATAAATGTACGGACATGTAACTGTAGATGTCTAGGATTTCACCGTTTACAACCAACCCTCTAAAGCAGCCAATTAGACCTTGATTTACTGCAGATTTTTTCAGATGTTCCCTAAAAGAAATATTTCACTTTGGTATTTAGTTCTAATTCGAAACCTTCTTTTTTGAATATTCGTCTAACGTTTTCGTATGTGTATGTGATCCTTATTTGTTACTACATCAGTGTGGAGTTTTAATTACAATTAAATATTTCCATTAAATGTCTAACCTTTAATATAAAATGAGTACTACAACTAAATCTAGAAGTGTTTTAAAAAAAGGAGTTCAAATCAAATCAAGACATCACACTGTTTTGTATTCATACATTTATTTATTTATACTTTTGCATTTAAATCTGTATCTTTTTCGCACATTCAGCTTAAAATACATATTTTATTTTGTGAGCAGTATTTTAATTTTGTTGAATTGTGATTTTGATTTTTATAAAAATGACATGACATAAAATAAATTAGGAATATATCCTATACTTTTGTAACGGACACGCAAAATACCTATACTCAGAAAACAATTTGTGAATCACACAAAGTAGTATTTCATGTGAGGATGGAACCTACATTCAGAGCAGTAAATTGATCGCTCAAGCCGCACCAGTGCACTCTAGGTTTCTCACTAAATTATACAACAATTTTTTTTATGTATTTTAATGGTGTTTACAAATGTAATATCGTATGGTTATTATGTTAATACTCACGCCGTAGCACCACCAATGAACATAGAACCTTCAAACGGCCCAAACTCTTCTTCCAATAATAAATTGAGCATTTGGTATTCAGTGTTGAGCATAAACCTAACGTGATAGAAGTTATAGTCGATCCATATTTTGTGCCATTCCCCACCGTTCAGTTTGCGTTTGGAATTGATGACCAGTTTCCTCGTAGTTCCCGTGTTCAGTGTGAAGTTGAACGTTAACTCGTGTTCTGGTAAATTTATAAATGTAATTTACTTGAGAAAATATATCCTTAGTGTATATTCACATTTCACAGTGTCTGGCACACAGTTTATACTAGTACTGACATCACCGTTAACATCTTCAGGGCATTGTGGTAATTAATTTTTATAACATTAGCATAGATTTAAAAATAGAAGATATTGTATTCTTGATTAGGTTGATAAATAATTATTATTATTATTTTCTTTTTTCCACATTTAAACAACATACTAATAACATTTTTAAATGTATAAAAAAGCAAAAAAAATACGTATTTAAAAATGTAAAAAAAAGTAGACCACAGATATATGTAGGGTAGGGTAGGGTACATTACAGTTGAACAAATAAAAACAATTGTACTCTAGGGTATTTTTTACTTCTTAAAAATGTTGAGATGAGAAGCATACCTTGATGAGAACCATAGAATTACTTTAAACAATTACAGAAATGTGTTTTGATATCGTTCAAACCCAAGGAACAACCTTCCGACTGATGGTAATCACGACGGGTATGGTTATGATTAAATATTTCTATGTACTTATGTATTTTAATTATGTACGTGAGATATACTTAGTCTGGCCATAAATACTGTTACACTTAATTATAAAAAAATATTACATTTGAATTTCGAATCTGTCATTTTTATACGATTGTTCATTGTGTTTTCTCATTTTGGCGCCAATACATTGTAAAATATTTTGCGATATTAAAATGGTGTGGGGTGATAAAGAGAACCGAATCGGTGTGATAGCATTACACAAAGTAGGTATGGAGCCAAATGCAATTTTTAAAACTCTCCATACACTTGGTATTAGTAAAATGTTTGTGTACCGGGCTATTAATAGGTACAATGAGACCTCCTCTGTTTGTGACAGAAAAAGATCTGGCCGTCCACGTAGTGTTCGTACGAAAAAGGTGGTCAAAGCAGTAAGGGAAAGAATTCGAAGAAATCCTGTCCGAAAGCAAAAGATTTTATCTCGGGAAATGAAGATAGCACCTAGAACCATGTCGCGTATTTTAAAAGATGACTTAGGACTTGCAGCCTATAAGAGACGCACTGGCCATTTCTTAACTGATAATTTAAAGAAGAATAGGGTGGTAAAATCGAAACAACTACTGAAGCGGTACGCAAAGGGAGGTCACAGAAAAATTTTGTTTACGGATGAGAAAATTTTTACAATTGAGCAACATTTTAACAAACAAAATGACCGTATTTATGCTCAAAGCTCTAAGGAAGCTTCCCAATTAGTCGACAGAGTGCAACGTGGACATTATCCGACTTCAGTGATGGTTTGGTGGGGTGTTAGCTATGAAGGAGTGACTGAGCCATATTTTTGTGAAAAAGGTATCAAAACATCGGCACAAGTGTATCAAGATACCATTCTTGAGAAGGTAGTTAAGCCCCTTAACATCACCATGTTCAATAACCAAGTATGGTCCTTCCAGCAAGACTCGGCGCCGGGTCATAAAGCTCGGTCCACGCAGTCTTGGTTGGAATCGAACGTTTCGGACTTCATCAGAGCTGAAGACTGGCCGTCGTCTAGTCCCGATCTTAATCCGCTGGATTATGATTTGTGGTCAGTTTTAGAGAGTACAGCTTGCTCTAAACGCCATGATAATTTGGAGTCCCTAAAACAATCTATACGATTGGCAGTGAAGAATTTTCCCATGGAAAGAGTGCGTGCTTCTATTGATAACTGGCCTCATCGTTTAAAGGACTGTATTGCAGCCAATGGAGACCACTTCGAATAAGCTTTTTATATTTTTAATTGTTTTATATTTATGTATTAAACTGACACACTGTAAAAGTAATAAATGTTATTTGCAGTTAACAATTTTCTTTTTTCTTTATTACAATATTTATGGCAAGACTAGGTATTTATTTCTATTGTGTTAGTACCACGTAATTTTGCTGTTATTCGACAAATGACACTGAAATTTGTGTGTTGAATTAAGATGACGTCACAGCCGTAACACAGTTACAGAATACAAATAAAAAGAATAAACTTACATTCCAGAACGTTCCATATTAGAGTCATAAGTGACGAATTTTTTTTTGGGTTGGGGTTAAGGTTCAACCTCTTTAGTATTAAACATACTTTTTAAAAATATGAAAAAACGTATTTTTAATGTAACATGTAGAACTTACCACTGGTTAAAGCAACCATGAATGAAGGATAATTAGGCCTTATGGGCGGTTGGAACAGCAAGATGGCGCTCGTACCAGTTGTTCTAAAACTGAACGCGATGTCTCCCTTCCTCCAACCCGGCACTTCTATATACGACTGCGATGTTGTGAATGTTACCACGTAGCGTTGGGTATCTGAATTAAACATTTGATGATCATGAAAAACGTATTATAATGCATGAACTGTTTTTTAATAATATTTATTTGTGAAAACGTGAAGTACATTGAGTTTATAAAAATACAGAGAAAATTTTTAATTCGGATAATCTATGTCTGTACCAGTAAATTTTGATACAAATAAAAAAAAAGCAAAGAAGGTATCAATCTATTTATCAATTTGTATGTACCCGTACTTTATCATTTTATTTTATTTATTTATCTCATAAACAATAATTATTATGTTGAATGTTGTGTGAAATGTTGAAAAGCTATGTTAATCATTAAAAACTTTAAACAAATAAACCTTATACGTAAATATTAGTAATAATATGATACGTCAGGCAAAACGTAAGTTTATCATCTCTCTATTTGAGAATAATCAGTGGAGTTACTCACTTGTTTCAACGCATTCTAAAGGCCCCAAAGTAATTCTACCCTGAGCATCTTCAGGTAAATCTTTCTGCTGCAGAAAGTACATATCAGTAATACCCAGACTGGTTGGTTTCACGAAAGTCCCCTCGTCCGAGTGCCACTTATCATCATTAGAGTCACAATTGCATGACTTGGAGGCGTTGACACAAGTTGCGTTTACTCCACAAGGACAGTAGCCTCTGGAAGAATCCATGTTACGAATATAATTTATCTTTTTAATGGCGTCTTATTAAGATATCGTTAGACGAATTAAACATTCAGGGAGCTCATTTTGTTAATAAATCAATGATTTTGGTTAAATGAAAATTTGGAATATAGCTCTTTCGTGCTAACCTCTAGATATAACCCTGTCTCTGTATATTACCTTACTTACGTCACTACCATAAAATAAGTATAAATTAAAAGTGGCACGGCAAAGTAAGGCAGAAATGAGATTTTAACCTATACAAATAAATAAAATTGAAGTGCTTAATTGTAATTTCTATACTTACAACAAAAAATCAATATTTAATTTTTTTGTCTGTCTGTGTGTTTGTTCCGGTCAATTTCTGTAAGGGCTGGACCGATTTTGACGAGACTATCACTTACAGATATCTGATGTAAGGAGTAACTTATTTTTATTTTAGAAAAGAACAATAAACAATAATGAAATTAAAACAATAAAATAGTGAACAAAACCACGGGGTGTAGCTAGTTAAAATATATTGGTACTATTAAATGGACAATTTCAATAGCTCAGGCTCATTCCGCCAGCAACACACTACCAATTAATCCGTATAAGAAATCCTCATATTAAAAAAAAATCTTTTTTAATTTAATTTGATATATTGTAGTAACATATCCATTTTGGACTCCAAAAGTATTTGATTAAAAAAACAATTGGACACGTAATTAAATCAATTAAAGGATTTTCTCACGGTGAAAACTCATTTTAAGTACACTTTAAAAGCTGTAAAATAAAGAAAAATAAAGTTAAAATTAATACCCTACCTTTTAACACTTCCTAAAAAGTCCACCGTATTGTTAGACGAGGATATAAACCAAGTAGCGCTGTGCAGCTCTAAAGGCGCTTTCATACAATCATATTTAATATACTGACGGCAGTATAACGAGTGGGAGATAAGTTCTTGTAACATTTCGGCTGTGAATTCTCTGTACTTGATATTGAAACTAAAGTCTTGACCTATCGCTGAGCGGACATCCTGCAAAACATCATAAATATCAAAAACTTGTAGTAGCTTCCCTCTTGATTTACATAAATATGTGTGTTAAACGTAATATAATCTACAAAGTACTGATATTATTAATGTGTAAGTATGTTTGTTTGGACATTTGTATGTCTTTCCCGTCGCAACGGAGCATTTTTATGATATATTTTTAGTGTTCGGCAATAGCTACAAAGCTGGAGAGTGATATAGGCTATTTTTTATCACAGTAAAATATATGATTTCTATGGGAAGATCATAATGCATTTTTGAATCACTCCAAAGTTTCAAATTTCCGATAGATGGCATTATGTTTTGTATCTATCATCAGACTTTATAATAATACTCACGGTTTCTGACAGATGGCACTATATTAAATAACGTGCCCAGACTCGATCGATAAACTTTTTAATATTTTTTTAACTTCATATATTTTAAATGCGAAATTTTGTAAGGGTGTATGGATGATTGTTATTCTGCCACGCAAAAACTACTGTTCGGATTTAAATGTAACTTTACAGCATTATAGCTAACACATCAGAATAACGTGTAGGCTACTATTTACCGCGTTAACCGACTACACCTGGGCGATAACCGACTTATACAAAGCTCGATAAATTATATTAAATAAAAAAGATAAAGCAACCATTAGGTGGTAGGATTCACATATTAACATTAATATCAGATAAAATATGTACATTGAAATCAAAAGGCATTTAGATACTACTTTTTAAAGTACTTGTGTAATTAGGATGTCAAATATTTGTAGATTTTGTTTCATTGATGAAAATGAAACAAGTGCATTTTATATTTAAATGTAGGTAACATAACGTGGTTACATTTTTTTAGTATATATTTCTTTTCTTCTTTACATGAATGAACTACCTTAGATTTTCTTAAATAACCAGCAATAATTGATGCTTATATCTTCAATACTTACGACTTGGCTAGGTAAATTATGTTCCACAACAGTCGTAGAGGAGTCTGCTTCTATTTGGAATTCACACTTGACATGTGCTGGTGGAAACTTTCCATTGCCGTCGATATCTATTAGATATACGTCATTTCGAGTGTAACCAAGTAGAGCTAGTTCTTCGCAAGTCTTTCGGAATGTAGCGAAATGACAATTTTCACCTATATAACCTTGAATAATATAATAATACAGATTTTTTTTACATTGTTTTCACAGATAATAATGACAGAAATGATAAAATAGTACATTTTTGTTATTAAACCAAATGATATTGTTAAGTGTTGATTTCGAAAGGAAAAATTTGAACGTAGAAAATAGATACGAATTTTCCAACATTCAGGGACTATGTTAAATAAATACACAACAATATTTTGCATCAACCTGAATACCTAGTTGATATTCATCACAGCTACTTTCTCTCTTCATAATCGTTCCTCCATTATTGAGGATCGTGACTCCATAGATATTTTAATATCTTTGTGTATCATGATTATTTGTAGTTTAACGACTTAAAATACAGTTTTAAATTCTTCCACACACAACACAGAGAATGGAAAGTGAACAATTTGTTACAATTTAAAAATAAAAAGACAAAAAAAAAACAATTTAGTGAGCTCAAAATATAAAAAAAAAACATTGTGCATGAGAAAGCTCCCAGCACTTTTACAACAGTATGAAAGTGTATAAAGATAAAGAAATCCTGAGGTGAAAATGAAAGCGACTTACCAGTATTCTCACAGTTACAGATAACCCGGTCCTCCCTAACAGAACATATTCCTCCATGCTCGCAAGTGTTGGGCCTCGTACAAGGATCTACATATCGACAATCGTCTATCGCCACTTCGCCGACCACTCTCTCGGTCATTATAACGAACCGGGGCTCTATCAGCAAACCGTTTATTTTTATGTTCCTCATGCAGCCAATTAGACCTAAGTTAGCTGATTTTAGACCGCTGCCTATTACGATCTTGTCTAGAAGTTCGAAATCCAAACCTAGGGAAATTGTCAATTATTCTAATTTAACAATGTTTATGACTACATCGTAAGTAAACAAGTGCTTTTTTTCTTTTTTTTAAATTGTTTTAAATAAAATATTTTCCCGACTATATTGTATTTTACCTTAAACTAATTACGAGTACAGTTGCTAAGCAGTACCTATGTTTTCATGTGTAAATAAGTATTATATCTATATTTTATTACAACTATATCTATACAAGTAGATGTTCACGTATTCAAATATTTGTATTTAAAGTGAACCTAATCCGTGACCCGTCACTATAGGTTAAGGTATTATTAACCCTTTACATACGGTACTAATTCGACTAGTAATAACAAGATTGAAGTATTTGAACAAAATGGTGTCTATCTACATGGAAATTTATTTCAAATACAAACCCGTCTCGCCAGCGTGGTATAATAGACCAAAACCTTCTTTCTAAGAAGACGCCTTTTTTTTTGTTGATAGTGTGGAAAATCCCTTCGGATCTCCGGCTCCGCAGGGACGCAGGAGCCAGGAGTATGTGGTGTTTCCACTAAAAGCCACCCCGGCGGCGGTCTCAGGCGTCCTACTCTGAAGGGGACCCGGGTCATGTTATTTCAGGTCCCCTCCAGGATCAACACCGTGCCTGGTCAGACTCCCTCCTGGAGGACGCTACAAAGGTACCCCCGCTGTCTAAGAAGAGGCCTACATCCAGCAGTGGACTGTTAAATACTATTACATATATTCGTATTTTACTATTTCGACTCACCAAACATTTGCACTTGTTTATTATAATGGTCGACCGTCAATCTGATCCGTCCTTTTCTGTAATCCAACTCCACGTTGTGCCAGTCGTTGCTTACGTTGAACTTCACGGATTTTAATACTGACACATTTTTACCAACATCCGACACTAATTCAAACCTAATCTCTTCCTTCACCATTCTCACCTGAAATTGATGCTTAACTTTATTATCTATACATATTATATGAAAAGAAAGAACTTGATTCAGAAATGTACCTGACTTCACAAACAAATTAATGGTTAAAAAATAGTTATTTTAGAGAGCATTGTATGTTCTTCAAGCCGATTTCAGCCACGGCGGCAAGTCTCAACGGTGATCACTCAATTACGCAGTAAATATTATAGTGAACAAGACCGCTCATGCAAGTGCACTCTCTGTTATCTATCCTATAAGACGATCGTAAAGAAATCAGGTGCAGGACCGACGGCTGCATGTGCTCTCCGAGTCACGGGGTCTAGAACCTCAACTTCCAAGCTCCGGGCGCTTATTAAGCATTTTCACAATCGGAATCGAACCCGTAACCTCTTGATCGGCACTCGAGCAGTGTAGAGAGCATTAATAGTACAGGAGATATAGAATAGATTTGATGTTACTGTATATTTATATTGTGTCTACTTAAATATGTTAAAAGCATTTTAAGTTGTATAACTACCTTCAACTGAAATTAAAAGTTATTGTTCTTTTTAAAAAGTTTGTTAAACTGTAACTTACTTTGTTTTTATGTATCTAGTATCACAGTCAACTGTTAAAACGCTAACAACTCATATTACAAAATCTGCGAAATTTTTACAATCACAATGAATGTCGCCAACATAAATTAACCTTTATCTGAAATTTATTCGATCTTATTTTACGTACGTTGTAAATTTTAGGTAATTAACCGAATTCGACAACATTTTATAGGACATTAAATATTTTAATTTTTTTTAAGGTTTTGTTTTAAATAACTGTGGTGACGACGTATAAAAACGAGTAGTTGCGTTAATAAAAACATTTTTAAGCATAATAAGAATTTGATTTACATAGAAGATTGAAACTGGTTTGTTATATGACTTACCTCCCAATATCCTTGTGAAGATGTCTGACTGTAAGCTAACACAGCCATGTTTTTGCTAGTTTTAAAGTCAAATTTCAAATTCACACTGTGGCTCTGGTTCAGCGGCCACCAGATATGAGACGTGGCAAAAGGATACGTGATCGGTATTACTTCAATGTCTATCTCATCAAATTCTGGGTCCAACACACCTATGTAATGGACTTTAGGGTTATTTTGCTTCAATTCGTACAATATTGACACATCGTTGTAGTAAACGTATTTTACATTGCCAGCGAAGTTGTTGAATGATTTTAGTCCTTTCATTTTGTGTAGATCTGGACCACCACAGATGTAGATTTCAGGGTCAATACACACGTATCTAGCGTTTCCTGGTATTTCATATGTCTCCGTCATGTTGTCTAAGTAAACTTGAATAGTTTGATCTTGTAGTAAGACAGTGAGATTGTGCCACATATTGTTATTGACTTTTTCGCCTAAGTAATCCTCTACAGGGCCGTCGCCTAGATCTATTTGTATAGCAACTTTCTTGTCATGTATTGATAGAGCGATATAGTGATGTTTATCATCAATCTGACCGCTTGCGTAGAATAGCGCTGAGTCGTCGAAGCGAGTCTGTGAAATTAATTCTATTATGTTCTACTATCCTCTATTTTCAATGAGGCGTTAATTTTTAAAATACTCGGCAGTAATTCGAAGAGATTTGTACTATAAAATGTTAAGATTTTATTGTGTGTATATAACGTAGAGAAACGTACGTAGAAACAAAGTATTGTTTCTAAATTTCACAAGTAATTATCGCACTTGGGGTTCTAACATACGACTTTTCACACGGTAGCAAGTAACCTGGGAAACATTTGATTCATACTGTACGAAACCTTTAAAAAATTAGAACTAGAAAAACTACGGGGCCAATAATCAACCAATGTTTGTGCCAACTTCGAAACAAATAGTGTTGCAGACATTTTTCTGAGTGTACGCACAACTTTAACTGCCTCGGTGGTGCAGCGGTAGCGAATGCGACTGCTGTGCTCGAGGTCTCGGGTTCGATTCCAGGATCGGACCAAACGTTTGTATGATCTGCAAATATTTGTTTCGAAGTTTGAGTATTTTCTATGTATAATATGTGTGTATTTGCCAAAAATATACATATAAGTATTCTATTAGTCAGTCTAGTTATCACAGCACAAACTCTGCTTAGTTTGAAACTAGATGACGTTGTGTGTCAAATGTCCGAAAATGTCTAAAATTCGTTTTATTAAAAAATATGATTAGAGTTCCTATTTTCTCAAATTTTATAATTATATTACTTTCCGTGTGACGCAACTTGTAACAGATTCTCGAATCCGATAAAGTTGTTAGGGAAGAGAAGTAGATGTGTAATGACTCATATTTCAAAAAATGTATTACATGATAAACCATACATTTTTTGAATTGTAAATTATAAATTTCAATAGTCTTTTTGAATGAAATGTAATTAACGTAAAGAAATAGTTTCAAAAATAACTACAAATTATCTGATAAAAATAAATATATGCAAAAAGTTATTTAAATGGCGGAACTAACCGCACTCAGCATAAAAATAATTAATTTTAGTTCATTAACATTAATTAGGCATACTATAATTCAATTCAGTTATGTATATAATCAAGTTATAATTATAGGCATAATTCTTAACAATATTCTCTATCAATTGGCTGGAAACCTGTCTCAACATCTTCCCCGACATTATGAATGTATAATTGAAAATAGAGTTTTATTATTTTAACACTCCAGAACGGCTACATGAATTTGAATAAAACTTTGCACAGAGATAGATATAGTCTAGAATATACAGCCACACTGGATATTTTTATTTATTGTAACATTATTTACTTGTACAGATATGGGTACACGAGTCCCTGTGAATAAAACCGCCTATTGTGTGTGATACCAATATGTATACATGTATGGATGTCACCAGAATTTGTTTCAGGAGGACACATCTGCATATGCACATACTATTAATTATGAGCGTCGCCAGGATTATCAGTGCATGTAAATATATCTATACGTACTATTAACCCAATATAAAATATAGAATTATACAAGGCCTACGAAATCGACGTTTTTTATGAAATCAGTTAAAAATAGTATTTTACTATGTATATTCTTTTTTGACAGGAGGCGCAAGCACAGCCCCTTGCTCCCCCCTCCCGACGCCCATACTCTATGGTGACTGTGGTAAATGGTATGTCAAAATCAAGACTAATGCTCGTGAAGCCGTGAGCGTAGGCAATCGAGTGTCGAGTTTGTCAGAAAAATACTTGATAAAAATAATTTTTCAGTGTTATCATTAATTACTGTTTAGAAAATACCAAAATGATATTTACTTCTTGTATGGCTTAATATATTTTAGATGTACTTAAAAAATGTCATCCAAATAACCTTAGAGTCGCACATTACCAGTAGAAGAATACAATAACTACTCCGTTGCAATATTTTTTGGAATTAAGGACATGATATAACATAATATGCATTAAGAAATGTTAATTATAATGTCGTATTTTTGCTCTGAAATTGCATATCCGGAAAAGGTTGCGATAACAATAAATAATACCCATTTAACGTTAAGTAAGGCTGATTACGATTGCTATGATGTCATTGAATATATAAACATCTCGTGCAAAGTGAAAGTTTATCAGAATCAATTGATTGAACGAATTACCTAGTTATGTTAAGTAAATTTTAATTCTTTTTCTGGACTGTTCTAGATTGAAAGTGAACCGTGTGACACTTTTTATTACTTTGAATTTGATTACTTAACAACTTAAAAAGATAAAAGATGCAACTAAAAAATATAAAAGATATTCATTGCCGTGTCGTGACGGTGTCAGAGCTGGGTGTTTAACATTTGACTACTACTTACGAAAGCTTTATTCAAATACAGAAAAAAAAAATGATACTATAAATTGCCCATAAATGCGTAATTACTTCAGTTAAGGTCAGGCTTAAGATCTGAATGTGTTTTTTTTTATGTGTATGAGTGACCCAGACTTACGATATTAGTTTAGCTTAAACGTACAGTAAACAAGAAAATGTCGGACATATTTAGAGAGAGCAGTTTTGAAAATAGTGATCGTGTTCATCACATAATTATTGTTGGGAATCGAACCCATCACTTATAAATAGGCAGGTTCAAGAAAAGGAAATATTTTTGAAAGGTTTACCACGTGTAAATACAAATTGTTATAACTTTAAAGTAAACGAGTAATTAACCTCTTCAGTTAAAAATTGTTACAAGTAAAGAAGCATATTATATACGTCACTTACTTTGAAATGCATGCTGACGCGCGTATTGGTAGAGTGGACTCGGTCCTTCCAGTCGTACACACGATACGACACGTAACTCGAGCCCCTCAGAGTCAACACTGTTGCCGCTGCAAATATGAAAGAAAACTTGATACCAAACTATTCATTGATCATCCTATATAATATGGCAAAAATTACTTTGCAAAATAGCATAAAAGTTACTTTATTAACTACTAGAACTGTTAGAAATGAGCATGAAAACATTGCAGAGAAGGAAAATTATTGTTTGAGAGCCATATTTCAATACATACAGGCGACGTAGACATCAAAGCCTTAGAGTAAATCGAAGTTAAGCAATACTTTAATTTCTTTTAACCACGTAGGTAAGTTTCCAGAGTCCACAATCTATCCTCCTTAATTTAAGGTAGCATAGGAGTTTTAAAGACGAAAATGCACTTGTAACTCCTGGTCTCTATGGGCGGTAGTCGCTTTTATCCCTACTAATATTATAAATGCGAATGTAAGTCTGTCTGTTACGGTTTAAAGTGAAAACTACTCAACCGATCATCATGAAATTTTGTACACATGTTCTTGGAGGTATTAGAAGTAACATAGGATTTATTAAGAAAAAATAAAATAAATATATTTATTTAAAATGATCTGTTACGAAACTTAATGTGGCAAAACAAATTTCACGTGAGCGAAGCCGCGGGCAAAAGCTAGTAAATTATAAAAATACATTTTAGAAAAGTTAAAGACGAGTCAGTATATTTATTGTACATAAACTATTTCGCGTATTCATAATTGTTCTTCCTAGCCTTTATTATTTCCAAGATTATTTGACAGTAGGGCTAGGGTTTCACCCGAATATCAGTTTTTTCACGGAGCTACTGACGTGGGACCTCACTAACCCAAAGGGTGAAATGAATTCGAGGGTTTAACTAGTTGTCAGTATATTTGAGAGCCCGGACTGCCCAATACGATTGTTATCAATGTTCATGACAACCAGGACAAACAGCTTAACGTGCTCTTCGAAGCACGGTAGTGAGACAGTTACAAATTTCCATACTTCTGGCTGTTATTAAGAATTTCCTGTTAGAAAAACCCAAAAATATGTTTAGACCGACCTGGGAATGGAACTCGAGACCTCTTGATTGGTGGTCGCATACGCTAAACACTAGATCAGACCAGACTAGAGTAATAATCTGTTTTGCGTATGGCGTTAAAGTTTTTCTTCTTCCATTATTTATATATTAATTTAAGTCCAGACTTATCGTATTTACATAATTTCAGCATTATCAGTTAAGGATTACTCCTTTAAAATTCAATAGGAAGATTAGACAAGGCATACGGATAAACAAAATAACTTAAGTAAAAGCTTGTTATTAGTAAAGTTATATATCGTCTGTTTTGAAAGGTACACGGCGAGTAATGACCTTTATGGCCACTTTCCCACTGCAAAACAAGTGTCTCTCCCATCCCAGCCGACGCTAATCTCACAGAAACTCAATTCCCTCAACTATCGCTATATTGTGTAATATAATTATTGCTACTACAACTGAATATGTAGTACGCATCAAGTGAAATCTTAACGTAATACCTTGAAGATTATTGCTGTCTGGCTTGAGTCGTCATTAGCAGTTAGGTACCAACTGTAGTTTGAATATAGCTAGTTAATTTTATTATTATTGAATAATATGATAATTTATAGTACTTGAATTAGTGCTAATTTCCATGCCAGACATATTCATATTTAATTATTATTAACGAACGAGACCTTACATGGGTAAAGAGTGGAAAATTAAATTCATTATATTGTCTGATGTTTCGTTTCGATGAAAGCGCAACCACGATCGGTTCATGGCTAAGTGGTAACATCGTTGGTCAGTTTTTGGATGGGTGACCATTTCTTAACATATTGAGACCCTTCTGTGCCTCGGAGAGCACGTTAGTCCATCGATCTAGTTTACCATACGGACATTCTTGGAAATCTTTATGGTTGGGTGAAATCTTAAAAAGTCCGTCTACAATGTTTCTACAGAACTGGGTTGTAGACGTCTGATGGCAGTCGCTCCACGTAAAAATCAAAATTTAGCCCTATCGTAGTAGACTTGAAACCAAACTCAATAAGATATGATCCGTATAACTGACTGTGATTCTGGGCATATCAAAATCCTATAAATTGCATCTAATAAATTGTTTATTATTCATTAATTGATTTGTTTGTCAGACTGCCTTGGGTTCGATTCCCAGGTTTGCCTGCAAATATTTATTTCGCAATTTCGATGTTTCTGTGTCAAATCTGTTTGTATTTACAAAAAAAATATGTTAGTTCTAGTTACCATAGTACAAGGTTTGCGTACTTTGAAACTAGATGGCACTGTGTGAATGTAATAGAATATTATTGTGAGTATTCAAGGAATTTTTTAAAGACAGATATTTTTACGAAATATGAGAGCAAACGACCCGCTGAGTCAGCTAATAGTAAATAGCAAACACTATCCATAGACATCTGAGACTGAAAAGACAAGTGTATTGTCGCCTTATGAACCCTTCTTACAGAACTAAGACGAAGAGGAAGAAGTTACTTTATCTGTACCCTTACTCACTTGGAGAAAGGTAACGAAATATTATTATGGTTGATCTAAATCATCGTTCACATAAACATCACCCTGTACCAGCCAGTTAGTATGGTATAGTAAACTACCTTCTTGCTAAGGTGCTCTGTGACGATGGTTTAAATATTTGTTTAAATCGTATAATTTCTTAAGCTGCTATAAGATTTGATTGTATGTGTTATTAATTGATAAACAATACATATACGAATAGAACCTGAATTCTTGGTTTACATAATGTGAAAGTAAGCAATCAGTTTGCAGATGTAGTTTTAAGTCCTGTAGTGAGGTTGCGTAACTGTTGATGTTGTATTTGAAGTTACGTCAGCATTTAGGATTGATATGTTAAGTGAGTCAATAAAACTAAATAGCAACGATTATATTACTAGGTCAATAAACATCAAATTATAGCACGTATTTGCAAGAGATTTATTTTAGTTTTCAATATACTAATTTTAGCTTAGAATAGTTTCGGTATTTATAATTATTGTCCAATGAAAAAAGTGGAATATTCCTCTTTTGATAATATTTTTTTCAAATCGTTATTTTGTTATTGAACTAAGTTATTCCATTAACATTTCATTTAGTATTTTTAGTTTTAATGACTTCTAAACTAAACTAAAAATCACCACAAAATAATTTTACCCTTTCAAACGACATTCTTAGCGTCAAAAAATTGCAAAAAATATCGCACTAAAAATATGCGTTATCTAAATGGAACACACAAAAATAGTATTTTAGTAAGCATTTCACTATAAATAAAGAATTTTATAGAACTTTTAGTATAGTGACGCCACCACAGAATTAGTACCATTATAAATAACTCGGTAGTATTGTGTTATAGTCGATTCGCAATTTACCAACTTCTTTTGACCCCATCCCTAATTTTGTCATATAGATAAGTGTCAAAACAGGTTTATTAGACAAACATTTCATTGCTTGAATACACGGATAAAATAACGTTTTGTAAAAATGAAACCTAAGTAGTTCGATTTATCGCCCCCGAAACCCCTTGCGTACTAAATTTCATGAAAATCGTTGGAGCCGTTTCCGAGATTTAGATTATATATATAGAGTTGCTCGTTTAAAGATAAGATATTTAAGATACTTACTGAAAACATCACAAAGTTGTTCCTCATATAAAGTGCCAAAGCAGTCACATCTATACCCATTGTATTCATTAATACATGTAGAACCTTTGAAGCATAGATTTTCAATAGTCCAGCATTTGTCAATGCAACCTTCTTTAACATTTTCATGTTTAGTGGCTATGAGAGGTACTATCGGTAGCAGATCTGAAGCTGCTTTGCCAGAGCTAAGGACCATGTCGCTGATACAACCAACGAATGATTCTATTATGTATTTCACGCCGTGGAGTTTCTCTTCGGAACTAAGACCTGAAAGATTTAACATCAAAAATACAATGAATTTATTAATCTATGTGAATACAGATACCTCTGTGTATATCGGTAATAATTACAATAACCGATTGTAAATTAGCGTCTGTGTGATGTTTCGCACAGATCGTGTCTTACCAAACCTACGATTTTTTACGATCGCCAGTATCTTAGTTAGAAATATCATTTCAGTTCATCAGTTAACAAGTAATCTCAATAGATACAAGTTGATTTAACTGTCGAAATGTTTTAAAGTAAAAATAAATACGACTTTGACGATGTTTAGACTCTTTATATTTAACATTAAATTGAATATAAAGATTCTTGAAGGAATTGACTGCAATGTAGGTTTAGTGGTTTAAGCGATCGCCACGCCGCTCTCTACTGCGCTGTGTTGTGGGTTCAAACCCCACATGGGACAACATTTTATGTGATCCACAAATTGTTGTTCTGAGTCTGGGTGTTCTTTGTATCCGTTTCTTGAATGTTTGTAAATTACCCCGCGATACAGGATTTATTCCTAGTAGTGACGGTGTCTTCTTAAAAAAAAAATGTTCACTGGTTGGCAAGCGGCATGAGTCAGGAGAAAGAGAGAGTTAAAAGCATATTTTTTAAAGAATCTTTTATACAAAAGACGAACATTTTTTAACATATGAATGATAATTGTGATGATGAGAGAACAGTATCCAATGCTTTATATTTATTTTTCATCTTAATTAAAATAAAAATATACCTTGAGGAGTTGTTAGTTTCCATTCTTAGGAAGTGGTATCTTGATCCTTCATGATGTTATGAAAGTATGCAAGCAGTTTACTATGCGGAAAATAACCTCAATCACACATAATATACAATTTCCTGAAGTACAAAACCACTTTTACCCTTTTATAGAGTTTGACAAGTTTAAAATGAGAACAAACCACCATATAGGGCAAAATATGATAACGAGACAATTATGAAGATTATAAAGAATATTTATTGTTTTGTCCTTGATGTTTCATTTCTTAACTAATTTTATTGTTTTTAATGTAATGTATGAGTAATAATTTTATATATTTGTTGCCGGAAATCTGTACAATTCATGTGTTATATACGAGTACAATACCTTTTCCGTATTGTTCCAATAAGAACACAAAGTGTCAGCATCCCGATTCAATACATGGCGACTAAGGGGGTAAAATTATGCAGGACAACAGCACTGTGAAGGGCGGTGGCTCTAATCGCCCAGAATAGGGCATGTCTCTGGCCCCCGAAAAGGATATTGGTGGTTAGAGCCGTACACGGTTACCACACCGCGTCGCCTTAGACGGTGTATGCCTTGGCTGGAGCTTCCCTGTGTTATTTGGAGGCGGAAGTTCTCCCGAAGTTTATCGACGACTGAGTTCCAGGCTGGTAGAGGTATTCAGTCATCGTCCGAAGAGGTACTCGAGTGCGGCCGCTTGTCAAGCCACAATGGCTCGTTGGTCGTCCCGGCTGGGAACTCCATGTGTTGATTTTGCGCTATGGAGGCTTTTACTCCAGTCCTTGTAGGAAATTCTTTACTACCGATCGTCATATACTTCATGGCCGGTAGTGACAACTGTTTCCGATCTCCTTCTCTCTTCAGCACAGAGTGGCACACCGTGTTGTTTTAATCAGCCGATTTTGACACACTGCCCCGCTGTTAACACCGATGAGTGACGGCTCAAGGAGGTTTTCACTCAGGGGGATTTGCAGTGATACTGACCTGCGTAGCTTTTCCCTTAGTCGCCACTTATGAGACCCATGAAAGGAGTAGGGGTGGTAACAACCCGTATTTTTAATCCATCACCACACGCAGAGAATATTCACATATATTAACATGTTTATATATATAAGGGTCACCTAATGGAGGGTAATTACCACCGTCCATAATGACCTGCAAATCAAAGATGACAATCGCGTTGCCGGCCTTTAAGGAGCGAGTAGGTGAGTTTGTTGCAGGTTTGAAGGTTTGTTTCATTCGTAATGTTTATAAAACTACTAAATCATTCACTCATGATTGAAAATGTTTATAACTTATCGATTGTAATTATCTAGTATAAGTATAAATATTCAGTAACCATTAAAGTAAAGTGCAGCTTAAAGATAAATATCAAAACTTAAGATTCTATTTTAGAATCATTACAAGGTTGACTTGTAGATAATGTAAGGTATTGGATCTTCAAGTTTTAGAATTAGAATACTGACTCAGTGTACAACAAATAATCAAGACCGAATACAGTATATTCTGCCAAGTACGTACAAATATAATTTCCCAATATTTTGTTAAATTTAAACAAGTACAAATGCACAGACAAAATGTGCACTTCTATAAACTAAAACTATTTTTTTTTTGGACAAGATTTGTCACAGTGCATTTTCAAATATTAAAATTTACCTAAATACATTTTAAGAACAAAATTGATTTCTACTTATATTCAAGTATTTAATCCAAAAATATAGTTACATATATATATATATATATATATACACAATAAATATAAGAATAAATGATTTAGTTTTAAAGGTATATTTTAACAGATATAGACATATTTTAACGATTGTCAGCATTTGGGGGAAAGTGCTGACAATCGAGGATATAAGTCATATAAATACATTATTACTTCTATTTTAAAGCTTTATATACTATATTTTGTATTGTACTCGGATGTTTATTGTTTAAATATATATTTGTGTTTTCATTTTCTTTATTTTTTCTTAAATAATTTATGATAAACTATTGTTTTCAACTACCAAATCATTGCTTCTCTTAAAGACACACGTGCACCTGCCATGTCAGTTACTGTACCACCTAAAGATTGACTGGTAGAAAATGCCATATGGCATTAAGTCCGCCTTATGCAAATGTAATGCAGGAAGTGTTAAAAAAATAAAATAAAAGCCTAATATAAACCAGTCTTTTGTCACCATACGGATTTATAACTAATGCAGATTCGTCAAAACGACTTCTGCCAAAAAAACTGAAAGGAAACGAAAGTACCGTAAAAGTCGTTCGATGGAACACATTAGTTGGAGTAACTCATTACTACGTACATTATACTAATTCCCACTATAAAATAAATAACTCACCTCCGATAAGAATGACTGACGTCAAATTATCAGTGATGCCGTAATTAGTGTCGAAACTTAAACCCTGAAACAAAGCGATAAATTATATTGCAAACAATGCAATACGACATAAAGAAAGCGAAATACTTATCACACAAAGTTACATCACCTTTTACCTAACTCTATAGGGAAAAAGATATCCACTGAAGAAATAGTAATACGAAATTATCTGTTACACGTAAATTTGTTTCCTACAAAGGGAAACAAAATAGTTACACATGATTGAGTCTTATGTCAAATTATTTTTTTTTTTTCTTTTTTTTCTATATTAAGAGCCTGCCAAAGTGACTCTACTCTGCCTAATGGAAAGCATGAATAGATTCCAAGAGAAAAAAGTATATTGTGGTGTCTGTGCTTTGTATCTGTTTTAAAACACCGCTTAATGAATTGAAATTACCAAAAAACATTGGTCACGATTACTATCATTTATCACCTCCAGTTAAGTATTAATACTGGTCTGGATTCGGGCTATTTTTACCCGATTTTGGGTCGGGTTCGAAACTACAAAGTTTTGATTTCAAACCCGACGTCTTATCAATCCCACTTGCACTAAAATAAGCTTAATATAAATGTGAATTAACAAGCTTTTGCCGGCGGCTTCACTCGTGTGGAATTTCGTTTACCACATTAAGTTTTGTAACAGATCATTTCAAATATTTTTTTTTATTAAACATACAAACAATCCTACGGTTCTCAATCTTTGTGTAACTTCAACGGTTTAGGCAGCGAATGTCAATATAACTCTCAGAGGCCGGTTTTTTTTCCGACTTAATTGACATGTACCGTTATATTACGACCAAAATTATCTATAACCATTAAAAATTGTAGCTTATATGTTATTCCAATGTATAATCTATATTACTGTAAAATTTCATCCAAATCTGTCTAGTAGTTTTTTCGTGAAAGAGTAACAAACATCCATACAAACTTTCGCATTTATAGTACTAGTGAAATGTTAATCATAGACAAATAAATTTAGTTATGATTTTTTTTTACACGCTCACATCAAATGAATAAATTAACATTTGAACTTGAGTTACAATAAAATATTTTGCAGTGATTATAAAATTTACTCGAAACTGCTGGCGTTGCATAGTATTATGCTTTGTGTTTCCACACAAAACATATGTATTCTTACCTTTAAATACACTTCCTCCTTAAGATGGTCCACTTTAGCAATAAGCCTCGCTCCGTGGACATCAATAGTCACCACTACACTATGCCATTGATCTCTATTCAACGCTCTTCCCACTGTCACTGATGTTAAGTGCTTACCAAATACATGAACAACTGAAACAGCCAAGTGACAAGTTTAATATTAGTTAAATCTATTGGAAACTGATTTTTTTAAATATCTTATGGACTAGAGACTACGTGAGACTACTGAAAAATATGTGACAACAATATATGTCACTTAAATAAAATTTAAACTATTTCAAGTGATCAATTTAATCAACTGTGTGTGATTAAATTGATTACCTGTTATTAGTGAATGCGACTGTTGTTATTAGTGAGATTTCGGGTTCGATTCTCGGGTCCGACCAAATGTTTGTATGATCTGCAAATATTTGTTTCGAAGTATGGGTGTTTTCTTTGTATAATATGTATGTATTTACAAAAAAAAGTGTATAAGTATTCTATTAGTCAGTCTAGTTATCATAGCACAAGCTCTGCTTAGTTTGAAACTAGATGACGTTGTGTGTTAAATGTCCGAAATATTTAAATATTTAGTCATCATTGTTTTGTTAATACCTCCCACCACTAGTGTTATTATTAATCAGTTATTCGTTTAAACTAAGCTATGGAAGGCAAGTTAATACAGCTTTTATAGCTTCCAGCAGCTTAATAACTTTCTAGCGTGAAAGTTATTGTTTTGTGTTTTCTGTATGTTCACTAAATGAAGGGCGAACCTAAAGTAAAATGTTATGAATCCAACTTGAAATAATACGTTACTAATGTGCAATTTTTTTTTATTTTATATAGTTATTCAGACTTATTATTACAATATATAATTAAGGTACTAAATAATAATGACAACTGTAAAAGAAATCTAATGTAATTTTTTTTTCAAACAAAGTACGCGATTTTTGAATTTTAAATACATACTAGATGTTGATATCATAAGGAGGTACTACATACATTTTAAATTTAATAAATTATGAACTCAATAGATATTTTTATAAAACAGTTATGTTGTTAAGAAGTTGTACTACTTAGTTTCTTAAATTTACCCTTAGATTCGATAGGGTTCTTAAAATTCGGTTCAGATTGGACTAATTTTGTAAAGACGTAAAATAATTATACAATTGAACATATTTGAAAGAACTATTTCAGTAGTGTACGAAATTTTCTGTTAGATAAACTGAATTAATTCACTTACAACATTGTACAAACATTCCTATAGTAGCAGTAATAATGTAATCAGCCTAGAAGAAACCATTATATGCTATAGAAACTAGTACAAATAAATTATACGTACACGAGTATCTTAGTTCAACGAACAAAACATTAAATTAACCAAGAACAGATAGACAGATCGACAGACATGAGCCTGATAGACAGACGTTTGAATGGGAAAGTCTTGACGAGCGGAGTAAAAAAAGCGACATCGACCCCGGAGGTACAGATGAAAAGTTGTTGCAAACCAAATAATTCCGAGGCAATAGTTTTAATAAAATATTTATGAGAACAACAAAATAGGTTCGTATTGTAAATTATACATAGTAAAACATTCCCATATAAGATCAAAACGTGAAAAAACTCGCGAAAAAAAAAGGTTTAACGCAATATTGTGTTATGAAATACTTTTTTAATTTTTCTTTAATTTATATATATTACCTAAAATTAAATACCGTTCGTTCGTAAACTTATCAGTTGAGATTGTTTACTCAGACTTTGTAATATCCATAATAATTAGTAAAAATCCAAAGATTTATGTCAAAAGACATTGAAAATGTTGGCAACCAATAGCAACGAATTACTAAAAATATTTGTTAACTCGCCACATTATAAACAGATCTAAAAATCTGACTCAAATATGTTTATTTGTTTAATATATCAATTAAGTAAGTAAAGTATCTAGATTTAGCTTGAAAGAATTTATTCTCAAATAGACACAAACCTCCTTACATGACAACTTATTTTAACTTAAAAATAAAATGATTTTGTAAGAACGCCTCGATACGTAATAATACAACTATTAACCAATAAGTTAAAAGCGAGTTGCTACTTGTAATGGAATGCGATAATCTAGACTTTAATAGACAAAATATTCTAATATATGTATGTGAGGGAGTATCTTCCTTCTGCCTCGTAACCTTTTACGCAAACTTGCTGTCGGTAGGTAACTATGATATAAGAATATTCTTTATAGGGTATTAAATTAGATATCAGGTCGTGCAGATAAATTTGAGTAAAAGAAAATGTTTGGTACTGAGTACTTTTGAGTATTGACTCTATTATGAATCCGTCAATACTTAACAACTACCGAGTTTTCTAAAAGAGTGGTCATTTTCAGATCGATCCAAAGAGAACAAGATATTTTTTTTATTTGTACGTTTGCTTAAGCATTTAAAAGCTTTTACTTTTTGGTATTATAATTTAATTACACTAATTAGTGAAGCATTTATATTTTAAAATACCTTAATAATTAGTGTCATTAAATATTTAAAGAAAAATGCAGCTTACCTTTTAGTTCACCTTTTTCAACAATAACGTATAGCGCATAAGGTTGCATTTTAAAAACTGGATTTTTGACATTATGGTACACAAGTAGGCCGTGCGGGAGCCTTGTCCGAAACTTAAATGATATTTCTCTGCATAACCTAGAAATAAAAATAAAAAAATTAAAAATATTTATGGCACAAAAACATCTGGTTTTTAATACCTACTTCTCGTTTTTAAACGATTGCTTTACAGTAAAAAATTTACGAGAATTTGGGTAAATATGAAATTATTTTTTAAAGAAAAAGTGTTAGTTTGAAAACTATAAATCGTTAATTGAAGTCAGACGAAAAATAATATAAGTATAAACTAAACAAGGACCTATACAACTTTTTTTTTAATTTATAGTCTTTTTCAATAAATCCTAAACGTTTTAAAGTCAATCAATACCCCGCTCCGAGGAATCCTTCTAGACGATTAAGAAGCTCTTTGTTAAGTACATTCTAGACGGTCCCAACAAAATGATGTTTGTATCAGTAACCGCCTGTCAAATACTAATGTTGATATATCTATCATATGTAAGTGTAGTTGTCAATTTAGCAGGACGACGTCTCGTAAGAGGTATTATGTATTTATAGTGTAGTTACTACGTTAATAAATTTTGTATTCTTCGTATAAACAGTACCTATAGAGTAGAACCTCTATCCTAATCATAATAAAATATAAATACTTTTTAGAGACAGTTTGCCTTTGGCGCCAATATTTTACTTTCTATCACATTTGTTTTGAGATTTTTCTCTACCATTGATGGTATTCTATTGATGACTGGTTTCATAGTATTGGCAGGTATTAAAACTGGTTACAATAAGTTTTGTTTTTAGGTATTGTATTTTCGTTATCTGTGATAGTCAAAAGTGAAATGTTCAATAGAAACAATTCATTTACCGATACAGTTTTGAGTAGTTGGTAAATTTAATCATTTTCTCTTTTTTTTTATTAGTACCTCCGTGACACAGTGGTAGCGTATGCGACTGCTGGGTTTGAACTCGGGTCGAACTATATTTTTGTCTGATTTGTAAATATTTGTTTCGGAGTTTAGGTGTTTCTTATATCATACATACATTTGTTTATATTTAAAAAAAAAGTATTTTTGTATTTATAACAATTGTCTAGTAACTATAGTACAAGCTCTGATTAGTTAGGGACTAGATGGTGTTGTGTGTCAATGTTTGAAATATTATTATTATTTTATGCTAATATACACATATCTCACAATAACCAATCAAATTTTATTAACAATATAAACTAAAATGTTAGATATACGAATGTTTGTTATTTAATTAGGACAAATTTATTTGATGGATCTGGCACAGATATAAGTTAAAGTCTGGAATAGCACCTAGGCTAGTTTTACGTACAAAAAATACCTGACAAAATAATCATTAAGTCGAGTGAAGCTTGTAAGTAAATACTAGTGAAATTATAAATTCACCCAAAATAAAATCAAGAAAGACATAGACATGTATATAAAGAAAAATAGATTACCTTAACTGAAACCTCTGTATAATATCGCCATCTAATTGTATATAAGTATTATCCTTGGCGAACATGAATGTCTGATGGTGTCCCGACTCCGCAAACGTGAGGAACCTGTCTCTGTCACTCGGAGGTATAGGAGGAATTGCTGTGACGTAGGTAGATGTTGATATGTTCACAGTTGTGAGGATTGATGATGCTGAAGTAAGAGGTAATGATGTTGGAGGTAGCACTGTAAATCAATGAAGAATTCTTACTACGTTTTCATATATTGTTTTAAGAACAATGTTACATTTTTTCTCGAAGCGATAGTTCTTTTCCAAGTACTGAGTTTGTAGATCTAAATAGTTTATTGACTGCTTTTCTATTCAATCTTCTCTTAAATAATAAATGCAAAAAGCGATACCCTTATTCTGGGAGATTACGAAATTCTTGAGGGACTGAAAACTGTTTTCTACAAAGTGAATTATTAAGGTATAGGAAACGAGTGCACTATCTTTATTTGAATAAATAAGGCCACAGATAACTTGATCACATTTAATTCCAGGGCTATAAGTTTCGTTACAACTTTACAACAGAAGAAACATGTGCGACTAGATATGTCGTGTCGTGTGTGTATCGTATCTAAATTCGGAGATTTCTATTCCAATTTAATTATATTTAAAGAATTATTGAATGGAAATGATTAAATACTGAATGAATATACATTGTTATTATCGAATTCTGGACCTCGTCCACACACAATAAACACTAAAGTTGTTACAGGGCATGCAAGTCAAGTAATTAATTAACAGTTGCACTCCAAGTCCGCCAGCACTGTACTGAGATTATAAAGTTTAAATATGAATATGGGTATAGAGTCTAAGGAATCACTTTTATTATTCAAAGATACTAGAATTGGGAAAAAGAAATGGGAAAAGATTTGCCACATATCTGACAAATCTCAAACCGTACTAAGATTATCTAAAGAAATTTGGAGTAAACCTATTAAAAAAATATCGATATCGTTTATAATGCAAGGCGATTTTAAATCTTTTAACAACTCTTATTTTGAGTTAAAGATTGTAAACAAGGAATTGGCGTCATCAAATCATAACACATTCAATAATACATAAGTATGAGTACATCATATGTCGTTTTCTATGAATTTCGACACGGTAATTCTAAGTTTTATTCTAAATTTCAGTCTGTGTGGTGACAGATTAAGAATACATAGTGTTACCACCCGTATTCATCCCGTGGGTGTCGTAAGAGGCAACTAAGGGCGAAGAAACTATTAAGGAAAATATTATTACGAAGAGAAGGCAAACTTGAAACAAACCCTATTCCAAACCGTCTGGCTAGCGTGGTATAGTAGGCCAAAATCTCCTTGCTAAGGAGAGGTCTATGTCTAACAGTGGACTGTAAAAGGCTGTTGATGATGATGATGATGAATTCTAAGAAACTTTTTACAATTCTTTAAGCATAAAGATATGAATTTGAAAATTTGTAGCATCTCATAACCACTTTCCTTTCAAAATAGTTGTTCATTTTAGTTATTTCGAGTTTTATTTCAGTTTTGGTTAGTCACTTTGTTGATTACTAATTGCAAATTCCAAATTTCCAATTCATTCTAAACTTAAATTACTTGAAAAATATGTATGTGATACTTCGACAGTTAAATAATTTTAGCTAAATGTTTTAGGGCAAGAAACAATTTTTAAAATATAATTTCTATACCAACCTTTTTCTTCAGAAGCCAGGTCGACAGGTAAACTACATTCAACATCAGCTGTTCCACATAAAATAAATAATACGATCATACTTATTTTTCTTTTTAGAAATGATTTTGCCATTTTGCTCTTTTGCGTTCATTTATCTGAAATCATGAAGAAATATATATTTTTGTACTAAACATTGTTTTCGTTATAAAAAATATTGTTAATATTTTAAACAAGAAATTTGTCCCCTAGAAGAACTTTTTATTAAATTTCTTTGAAAGTAAATAAATATCGATATTGACTACTTTCTAGCTCAAGTCCAAATAATGGTTCAGGTCAACTACAAATACAGAGAACACTTTGGTTCACATTGACCTCCAAAATTCAATTTGCACAAGATGTGAAGAGGGATATGCGATGACCGAGTTTTCTTTGTAAATAATTATAAAGTAGAACTAGAATAGGTAGTATGAATCATGATAATACTTTATTGCTTGCATGAAATTTCACAACATATCACCAAAGGACCAATAGAATCGTGATAGTAAAACTTAATTTTAAGGAAACCAATATGGTTTGTAGGGATTATATTTAAAAAATAAATATTTAAATTGATAATACAATAAAATTTAAAATAAGCAATTGGCGATTTGATCTTTATTTTAATAACAACAAAGCATATTTTCGAGTCACAAATTATTGTGTAGGGCATCGGGCGGAAATATGGAATCAGTGTTTGAGTGTGGGCTGGGCCATTCAAACTTGAACTGTCATGCGGTTAATTTCGTCCACAAAAGATAGCAGACGGGACGAGCAGTTGAAATTCTAAAGGGTCAAGTGAATGTGGTTTTAGCTGTCATGCTAAATTGGCTCAAGGAAACGCTATTGTCTCGAGAAGCGGCTTTTGGTTGACACATTGGTTTTTGAGTTTCATTTATTTTGTATAAGACAGGTTGAATTATTTGAAGCAGTGTAGATTTGAATGGGGGTATAAGTGGCTCTCTGTTTAGAAAATCCTAATGGCTCTCATCTGGTGAAGTGGTACACAATTTTGAAAATCGAAAGAAGTATGATATAGCAAAGAAAGGCATTGGCTCGCCGTTACTCATTTATTTAAAAATGATAGAATATGAAAATTCTGTGTCAATCTTTTGGTGAACTATTAGTATTTAACCTTTGTACTGTATCAATTAAGGCTTTCATCATGATATAAAGAAATGATATGTATTAGTAATTGTGAATTTAAGTTATAAGTTCATGATGTGTTTCCGTTAAACTGATCTAGGGCCGAGTACATACAAGATACGCTGGACCTCTTTTATGTAGGATGTAAAGTAGCGTTCTTCATCGTTTGTTGTACTTCATACTTGAGTTGACGACACTTGATGATCATAGAAATTATAGAGTGATTTAAAAGGTTACAGTTGATCTGAAATCATAATACGACTTCTGGCAACCACTTTTTGGTGTTTCTTAATCTTTAATAATACAATTTTTGATATTTAGAGATTCGTAATAACGCTTTATACACGTTTTATTTTATTTCGGCAATTGAATAAAAACTATAATGCAGTTTGATATTTCAATTTTTTTTATTCCACTTGAGACAACGTTTGTTTAATTTAACTCCAGTAGCAAAATGCCATTGACTTAATTCCAGTAACAAAATTTCATTGACTTTTAGTCTTGAGATTAGTTGAAATAATTTTCTTAATTCTTTTCTTTTGATTTCAAATTAAACATTACAACGATAGAAATAAATTAATACGATAAACAGAAAAGAAAACCCTTTAGAATATTGTCTTTTTGTAGGAGGTTTCTAAGTGATGTTCGAGATTATTGTTCGGATACATGTACAGCGGGCAATCCTGTACTCAACAAGGAATTCATGTTTACAATATCAGTGTTACCTTAGAAATGTATGTTAGCTCTAAATTATTGTTCTACTTTGCCGTGTAGTGAAGATTTCTACGAGATTTCGCGGCTACATGCACAAATCGAGTGTAACCATATTTACGTTTCTAGAAAGCACTTAATTCCCGTTCACTTGTCACTGAATATAATTTTAAACTTACACTATGTTATAAAATCACAGCTACTATACTTTTGAAAACATTTGCACAAATAATATACACATTCATTTGTCACAGTAAACTTTTTTTTGGCGCGTGTTCCATATTTGAAATATGTAAACTATGAATCTGGAATGGTAGCATTTAATTTTTTTTTCACGCTTATGTCCAAGAGCACGTCGGTATCGCGCCCCCTCTCGACGGCGCGGCGGAGTACTGACGCACACTTTAACAGCATGTAATAACACTAACAAATTGTCCTCATGGGTCACAGTCGTTCCCAGACATAGGACTTAGGTGGAGAGGCTTAATAATTGTCTTGTGATGATTCTGAAGACTGTTTATAAGATCAGTTTCATAATATAACATATTTTTAATATAAAATAACAATTATTATTTTAAATTAAGAACCATTAATATTTTTTTTTAATATAAGATTTAGACAAACTGATGATAAAAAAATACTTTATGAGAATTACTGTTTACTTAAGCAATTGCTTCTGTATAATTATATTAGTTTCCTAGAAAACATAATAATCTTCTCTTAATAATAGTTTCATTTCTTGGAAATAATTACAGCATCTACCTTCAACAATACAATTATATCCATGAGGCTAAACCTAGAATCTCGCATGCGGCACATGCCGTGATTAATTAAGGGGCACTGAATTACCACTAGAGGCATCTGACATGATTCCGTAATTCAAATTAACCCTGTGCTTTATTAATTGGAAACTGAATTAATAGATTACTACGAATTATCTAAAAAACGTACTTATTTAAATATAGTATTAAAATTTGATAATGAACCATAGAGTCTTGTGATGCAATTTTGACATTATAGAAATTAAAAAAAGGTAATAATAATGCAAATGAAAGAAGTTAATATGTGACATTAAATTTAAGCAAAAACTTTATTTGTTTGATATAAACATTTGTAAATAAACCGTGACTTTGATAAAAATTAGTTTTAATTGTTTCTAAGATAAAGATGTAACTCAAACATAGTTTTTCTACTATTATATCCAAACGATTACCGCTCTAAACAGTCCCGGAAGTAAATCAAACAATGATCAAAATGCATTGTCATTGGACATGAAAAACGGTTTTATTTCTTTACCTTATTCACATCGACTTTCTTACTCGTTCTTCCATTTCATAGTCAAATTTTCAACGCTTTCGTTTCAATAACCGCATATTTGTTAACAATGAAGTGCGTGACAGTTTTTGCACTGATATTACTTGAAAACGAACGGTTGATCAAATATAATTAATTGTGTCACGGATTTGCGATAATCGTTCGAAATTCAAAATCTCACGACTTTTAAATTTTGGACGGTTTACTGTGGTGGCATCTGTTAACAATGACTTCTCTTATTTTAGAAATTTCATAATTTAGCTTTATTTACGTATGTATATAAAAAAGAATCCCTATTTCCCTTGGTCACGCCATCACATGGGAGCAGCTGGGCCGATTGCGATAACTCTTTTAATTTTAGATAGCTGTTTTATCTCCAAAGGCTGTAGGCTATCAAACATCATGCTGAGAGCAATAAACATAAGAGCATAACTGAAAAATGTTGCAAAATCTGGCAAAATTTATTCAAACTATAAGCCAGTTCATTGTATTTCGGATAGAATTTTAATCAGTTAACTATTTAATGTAACTAGATTAATAAAAATCCATAGTTATTACTTTTGAGAGACTCAGACGGAGTTTAGTTAGTACTAAATAAGTTGTTTTGGCAAGTTAATGTTCTGTTCTAGCGGATTCTCCGAGCACAGGATGGACTTATGGGTATATGACTCAATCTTTTTAGAGCTTTAATTGTATTTCGGTTTCTCTGTCTATCTTTCGAATATCTTACCAAAATCCATATTAAGTATTATCGAGAGATGTATCCAATCGGCATATCCACGAAGTCGTCGTAAGACATAAAGGTTTAATCATTACAATATTTAGTTACAGTTAATAAGTAGGTATTACAGTTTCCTTTAACGAGCAAGTTGGCCAATATATATTCTATACAATTATATTTCGGTACAGTACTTATAGGGCCAGTCTAAAAAGCCTTATAGCCGGTATAATAATTTTTGTAAATACCAAGAGTGTGTTTAAGCGAAATCGTGAAACTATTAGCTTCTTTAAACTGCTTGTTCAAGTACATAATAAGGAATGAGGTACACACTTTCTAATATAAGTACACAGTGTTTATGTAACATGTAAGAGTTTATGCAGATACAAGTTTTACTGTGTCACTGAAAATTATGTTCACTTACAATTATGAGAGCGGATGAACTTTATGTGTTTTTATAAGATTGGAATATATCATTTCAAGGTTCTTTTACAGACTAAAGGATGTTTAAAATTTGAAAACTTGTTTTAAATTTTAATTTTATTATTAAACCCAACCAATTTGCCACTGTGCTGCTACTGCTGCTGGACATTATTACCATATTTTAATTAATTAAGTAAACAAAAATCAACGAAAATATTTAATATATTATCTTCTACGATTATATTTCTCGCTAGACAGTTCACAATATACAAAGTGTACGTAAGTACAATTAAAAAAAAAACAAAAACCAAATGTTTTTTAATACCCAGCAACGTAAGCGTGTCCGCATTATTCAAAACTTACCTGACCTTCACAAGCATCTCAATAGACATCTTTGTACATTTACGTCATCATATCTTATTCTAACTTCCTTTTAGAACGAAATGTCGTGATTAAATTCAAAACAATCGACTTACACACCTACATGTATAATATTTTGTTTTTATAGATCCGCCACACCGGAATGCGACTGACCTCAGTGGAAATGGCAGTGGTCAACTCTACCCACTCGATGCAGTGTCACGACACCTACCGTACCTCAGTCTACCTATGTAGTTAATATGTATAAATTGTTATTTAAGAGGTTTTTTTCTTTAAGAAGACAACGTCCGCTTTAGGAAACAAAATTTGTAGCGGGGAACTGTACAAATATGCAAGAAACGCACACAAAGTATACCCAGACTCAAAATAGCTATTTGTGGATCATACAAAGTGTTGTCCCATGTGGGTTTGAACTCACAACATTCAGCTCAATAGCGAGGTCGTCGCGATCGCTTAAACCACTGCACCACCTGTGCAGTCAGTTTTTGTTGGTATATTTACTATCATTGCATAGACGTCTATGATTACAACATTATTTATCTATTTCAGCACTGCCAATAGAATAGAAACTTGAAACAAACTCTGTACGCACTCTTCTGGCTAGCATGGTACATTCAGCCAAAGTTTCTTTTTGCCAAAGAGAGGCCTGTCTCCAGTCAGTGGATTACTAACCAGCTGATACAGATATGATATTAATGATATGGACAGATGGCGAAGTCTGCCAGGTCTTGCAGAGACTTCCTTTCTAAGGTACATCAGGATCCTCGGCAATGGTTGTCCTTGATAGACTGACACTGCGTGACTGCAGTTGCTTTGAGTCCAAGATAACGTCTTGTTAATGTGCTGTTGAATTTCTACACGACAAATAAGAAAAACTTAAACTACGAATTTGATTCTAATTTGGCGTAATTGTTAATAAAAGCCGGTCATGTCTCCAGACGAACCGATGGTCGCTGGAGCCGAAGTGTGCTAGAGTGGAGAGCACGATTGGGCAGACGTAGTGTAAGGCGCCCTACGCCACGATAGACCAACGACTTGAAGAAGGTGGCTGGCAGTGGATGGATGCGGACTGCCCAAGACCGGGATGGTTGGCGCTCCTTGGGGGAACTTTTGTTCAGCAGTAGACGGTGATAGATTGATTTGATTTTATTATTAATAAAAGTAGGGATTTTTTATTTTAAGGTTAATTAGTCAGCTCTAATAAATACTCGAAAATATCTTATTTTAATATAGTATAAATCATTTTACAAAGAATAAGAATATACATTAGTGTCCGATAAGATGGTTTTAACATTAAATTTGAAACTATACCTACTAATGTCCAATAACTTTGGAAAGCACTTTCTCTTTATTTAAATATTGTTCACGAGCCATCTCTCACTAAACTGTTGATTATGCTATTATTTATTTTTTGTAAAGCTGTACTTGACGAGATAATTATATATTTAAAAATTATTTAAATAATGACATAACATGCCTTTAATGTTTGCATTCGCAATGAGTATGGCGATTACCATTCTTGGATTCTATTCATGCTTTCCATCAGGAAGAGTAGAGTCACTTTGGTAGGCTTTTATAAAAAAAAAAAACATGCGTTCATACTTATGTTAAACTTTGTCGATTTTTACGGTACTACATCTCAAAAGGAAATCGTTATTATCATGTTGCTTGTCTATTTGTTTTTCTGTGAAGCCGTTACTGTTTGTCAAATTATTTATCCTTAAGAGCATAAGAAGTTATCAATTTAGAAAATTATACGGTTCTTAAAGCTTTAAAAACTCTCGTTGCATAATAGTTTAATCAATTGTACTAATATAAGAAAAAAAATTAGTAAAATGTATCCAGAAGAAAAGTTCCACAGACAGTAGTAATGAAAACAAAAACAAATTGTTTGTCGAAACGTATATCAACGTAGAACTCTCAGTGCTGAGCTAGACTCACACTTTCCAGGCTCATCAAATCAATTTTGCTGCTACATGTAATAAACTTTAACAGTTATTGCGTTAAACGTATGATCTTACTAAATATTTATTCGTATATTATTTTGTGTCTGATTTAAGTACGTATTAACTTACAATGGCCTTATCGTTATCTTGATTAAATAACGATAAGTCAATTACCGAAGCGTAAAACGATAAACGTAAATTAATATAGAAAATTAATTCTCGATTTCTCGAGTTCTGATAATAAAAATATAATTGTAAACTTCTGTCACCATTTGTCAAGTGGTTTTATGATTATGTCCAAAATTATGATAGAAAAATAACAGTACTAATTACAATATTTCTTTTTACAGTTTGTGTCTCTTGTAAAGGAAAATAAATACTCGTTCTTATTGGCAGATAATTATAATTCGAATCCAAAATATAAAGTCGTAAAAGTGCTGTTTCAAATTCAGCTTTAAAAATTCAACACCACGCTTTTTTGGACAACAAAGATATGATTTGTTTTAGTAAAGGCAACTCTCACATCAGGAATCTCTCATTCAAGTATCCTGTGTTCCGGGTGACTTTACAAAACATACAAGAAACGGACAGAAAGAATGTTTGTATTTAATAACGATTTATGAGGTCGTCCGAGTTTGTAAAAATATATTGAAATTTTGTAACGTTACAAATTACGAAAGAAACAAAACTTTGAAAAAAGTTGGTCTGTTGAAAAAACACCATAATCTTATAATTAATTATAGTAGTTATTTTGTTTGCTATATTTCAAGGATAATATGATTTGAATTATTATTGTATAAGCTTATATACCATGAAAGGTCAACATATTATATCTATATTAAGCTTATCGGGCATGCGTGGCTTGATGTAGCCGTTTCCACGTTATTTTTACATTTATCACCTACGTAATATTTAAATTTTAATTTTCTTTAAGTAGACTTTTGAGTAAAAATTGTCAGTTCGTATGTGCTAAGAAATGGAAAGGGTCCGGTCATGTCTCCAAACGAACCGATGGTCGCAGAGTGGAGACCACGATTAGATAAACGTAGTGTAGGGCGCCCTGCGGCACGATGGACCGACGACTTGAAGAAGGTGGCGTGCAGCAAACGGATGCGGATTGCCCAAGACCGAGACCGTTGGTGCTCCTTGGGGGAGACCTTCGTTCAGCAGTGGACGGCGATAGGTTGATTTTGATGTACTAAAATGGGTGGTAGCGAGAAGCCCAAATCGATCAGAGTGGCGTGCAATGAGAGAGGTCTATGTCCAGTAGTGGACTGCAATAGGCAGTTGATGATGATGATGATGATGATGTACCATCCTATGACTCACCTGTTGCCCTTTTACCATTAAAAATATGCATACAAAAGTCAAATTCAAAGTTTCCGTGTGTTGATGGATCAATAATATAGAATGTCACCATTCCTACTCATTACATACGTGTAATGTAAGTGGAATCAAACCCTATAGTGCCGTACACCAGCCAGTCTCGTGGTCAGCAGCATGGTATAGTAAGCCAAAATCTCCTTCCTAAAGACAAGCCGATGCCTAGCAGTGGACTAAAGCATATCGATGAATTTTAAAATATGATGTTCCTTACTTTACCTAAAAATATGTATTAAGATTATATTTTTTGGCCTGATATTTGATATAAATACACAGTTATTTATAATGGTGTGAAAGTGTTATTATTGGAAGGATAAGTTACTGGTTAAACAGACTCAAATAGTAAATTAAACAGGTAGTTTAGTTGTTATGTAAGCCCGAATAACTCGAGAATCCAATCGTTGGTCATAACAAGTGAATGGTTGTAGACCATTACTTATAATAGTGTTGGTTTTCATTGTGTTACGATTTTTAATGTCACGACACGGTCCTCAACTCAACGTAAAAATGATACTTTCAGAGTAAAGTGAAGTATTAAGTTGGCTTTTTTGTTTAAACTTTGTTTGCATCTTCTCTTATCGTACGCAAAAGAAAGACGATATATTTTTGTAGTTCTTCAATAATCTAAAAGTAATTAAATTCGTTTAAAACACAGATAGACTTTTATTTCAGAGTAGTGTCTCCGAAATGAAGACCACCCGACCACCCCAAAGGTTCGAACTTCGCAGGCGAATGCACATAGCAACAACAGACGACATGTCACCACCTAATTTCGCTAGCGGCACGTCGCTTGCCGCTATAGGCCGAGCATCATTACAACGTGACGTCCGATCGCACATCAGTTTTGTAACTGACGTTGAGACAGTTTGAATTTTTCTTAAAAAATTAGTTTCTCCGATTCTGAAGAAGTTAAGCTGTCACTTTTAAAAATGTATATTGATCAGTATGGATTAACTTCCCATACTTGCACTGCATTTTAGCATAGGACGTGGAGTTTGTCGTTTTTCTCTTTATACTTGGATAATAAAAATAAGTCTCCGTCATTTGCCTCTTATATGAATAAGATCATACGAAAGTTACAAAAGTAAATCATTATCACTATTCTCTATGACGTAAGACTTTTTATCTCACTGAACATTCAGAACCAGCTTGAATATAACGCTACCGTCTGCAGTTGGGTTCGAAATCATGACTACACTAACATGACCCCATCATATGTCAATATGACATAACGCGGTGAAACGTCATCTACTGCTGCTGTCTGCAGTCGGCTGTCTACTCGTACATACCTTAACTTTGAAACTACATTTAGCAAAGACTCGCTCAGGATTATACTGTAAAAGTCAGAACTCCATGTCATACGCATATTTAGAACTATTTGATGTCAGAACATTATACAAATTGCACAGGTATTTTCGCTTGAAAACGTGCTCTAGCCAAAAGAACTTAGAACTAAACTTAGAACTAAAGCAATTAAGAGCAATATACTTCAAAAAGGGCACGACCACGGGTCTTATAATAAGCATTTGCGTATTTAAATAAATATACATATATTGGTATATTTATTCATATTTTGAAATACATAGTACAAACTCTACTTAGCATTAGCCTAATAAACTAAGTGTATAATGTGCCCAGGATATTGCTTCTGTGTGCATCATAATTCAATTACAGTTTATTACAAGAAATCGTGCCGTTTGCTACAAAGCGAATGGACACAAAAGAGCAACGCTCGTTGGCGGCGGATGCGTTGACGAGCTGCTCTGTTCGTGACTATCGCCTGTTACGATCGACCCACATACACACACAATGACGCTTGTGCCCACTCCATGAAATATTGCATACGTACCACGCAAATAGAGTGCACAGATGGATATTTTTGTATCGATGTACTTTTACCAATATATATTGGTCTTTGCTACGAAGAATTAAAAAAAAAACAAAAAGTACTCATAATTTAGGTAATAATGTTATTCAGAAATTTGTTATGTACCTACGTGAAGAAAATGGGATTCTACATTTCTATTTGATGAGAGATCTGTGCGTAACAGACATCGTTTAGAATGTTAAGTGGGTAATACAAATAAGCTACAGTACAATTATTATTATAATACCTACAATCTACATATATAATATGGGTAACGGATACCAACAGTTGATTAGAAAATACTTCGTATTTGCTGATACTTTCAGATAGTTCAATTACAAATTTTAAAAGTTAATAATTTTAAATAGCAAGATTACAATGTTAATATAAGAATAGAGTTTGCTCGTACGTCGTTTGGTTTGTGTAAAAGTTGTTCCTTGTTCTTCGGTGTCAACTTTTCCTTATAAGGTAGAGAAAGATATGTGTAAATTTTTATGATGCTCCGTGGAGTAGTTAAGGCGTAAAAAAATTAAACAAACAAATAATTTAAAAAAAACTTGTAATGATTTGGTTATGTTGTTGGATACATTTATTTCGGTTATTTGATGTATTTATATACGTAGACAAATACAGATATAAGGAGTAAAATAATTACGCACACTTTAATTAGAGGTATTTGTAACTACACAAACAAACTATGGAATTTATTTTTAACCTACTTCAGATTAACGTTTCAAATAAAACTTTGTATATTAAAAAAAATATGTTCACGTATTGTGATATTGTGGGCGTACAAGATAATATGGAACTCAAAGTCAATATTGCCCTTTTGATTTACCCATACCAATGGAATATAAACGCTATGTTTGTGTTATTAAACATCGTGAATAGTGAAATTTTCACGACAATGATCTGATAAATTAATGTTTATGCGCCGACCGTTTGAATAAAAATTACAAAACATGATTTTCAGACCTCAAGTAAAAGGTGTACTTTGTACGGTTAGTACGGCTGTTACGTAATAAACTTTATTTTAACAATAAATAGAATTGGAGTAACTGACTTCGTGCGAAGAATCAGTACGATGAAGTGGAAGTGAGCCGGTTATGTCTCCAGATGAACCAATGGTCGCTGGAGCCGAAGTGTGCTAGAGTGAACGACGACGAACGACTTGAAGAAGGTGGCAGCGGATTGATGCAAATTATCCAAAACCGGAATGGTTGGTGCTCCTTGGAGGAGACCTTCGCTCAGCAGAGGACGGCGATAGATTGATTTGAATGAATGAAAATCAATTTAAACTTAATTACATATCAACCAAGTTTTCGTTGTTCATTATGCTTTTATATGCATATGCATAATTTGAAACCATCGTGCGATGAGCAAATCTGAGCACCCTATAAAAATCATCTCATAAAAGTAATACCGCATTATTTGGATTCGAAATTTATTTATAGTTGGCAACACTCCATTAATGTCACAACATTGCAGATTCTTTCTAGCCAGACAATTCATATTTTAAATTCTTTGTTAGTAAACTTGTTAATTGATAGTTAAACTTGAATGTTGAAATTTATTATGGATTCGTACTAAATTACACACCATCGAAGTTGTATAAAGAAAATCTTCAAATATTCTGCCTAGTGTAGTATAAAATGTTAATTATTATTTAATGGCGATATATAAATTAAAATTTATTATAGTTATAGAAGGTTTCCATGTAATCTAAAAATACCAAATTGGTACTTCCTTTTACATAAAATGTGTTCCTATAAATAAATTGAGAGAGCCGTGCTTCAGCAAAATGGCTAGGCCCGACTGAAGAGAGCAATGTCTGCTTTGTTCTCTACCTTTGATTTTAGAGGAGGAGGGGAGGGCAGCTTAAAGACATGGTACTGCACTTGTTTATTCATGAGGAGTAGCTGGCATCCGTGGGAGGCGGCTGACACTTATTATTTACTTATACTTCCTGCAAATGCAAATATATTGCAGAAGGTGAACATATTGCCATAGGCAGTTTCTTTAAGTCGGTCTTTAGGTGATACAGAGCTTGTGTATCAGGTGTATAATTGGAGCGAATGAGAAGGATTGTTTGCATCACGTACTATTCAACATTATCAGGTTAACCATTTCCTTGTTTATCTCTATGCCATAAAAAACAACAATTACATGTAGCACACTCTTTAGGCATAACGATATATCAGGCTAAATATTTTAGACTTGGTAATATATGTTTCAATGTTCGTGATAAATGTCTATAAAAAACGTAACAAAAGAGCTTAACAGCAATGACTGGACACTTTTCAATCACTTCAAACAATCATTTGACAGTTCTTTTACAATATACTGTCAAGTGACTTCTGTTCGCGCGTTTATTATTACCTGCTTAGTACGTACGCGGAAGTAAAGTCTTGGTCTAAATTTAATTGTCATTTAATACGACTATTGTTTATTAGTATTGTGAAAAAACTATTAATGTATTGTCTTGTTTCGAGTATTGTGTATCGCTTTATATTGTTTACTAAATGTCAGTTGATTGTCACTTGAAACTAATAACGAAAAATCATTGTCATCATTGAGTTTAAAATTATATGTAAGTCTATTCATTGCTTAGTATTTGCTTATTTGCAGTTAAGAGTAGTCAACCAGTTATTTACAGTCGACATCCTGTACGTGAGGAGGCTTATTAGGGCTTATGTAAGGGGTGACATCGCGCAAAGTTGGTACTGAGAATGCTAATAGTTAAGTCTGGTTTTGATTTTACGTTAGAAGTGATTAGTGAACAGCGCTTTTTATGTAATTAGGATCATGTATCGGATTTTGTTTTAGTTTTGAGGAACCCTAAAATTTATTTCAAAATTTGAGTTCTGTTTGAAGTGACTAATAATTGTAAATTCTTCGTATCTCCTTCATTTTAATCTTGATTTTAGATATGCCAATCACTTAACAGACTGATGTGAAGCCACCTAAAGATATAGCCGGGCTTAGGCTTTTGATTTGACGGAGTCGTAAGCTAAAGCGGTGAAGTTAGGAGTTCAAAAAGATGTTGACCTTACTATGAAAAAGTAAAACGTGAAATGAAACCTCGCATCCTCTAACACACTTTGAGTTCATAATTGAGTAGTAACGAGATATGAGTGTTGTGAGTTGCTTTGCGTGACTAGTTCCATGGTTCTGTATCAGCTAGTAACCATCATGTTTATTATTTCATCACGTTTCTGAATGTAATGTCTCAATAATTGTGACTCATTTGACTATCATCTTTGTGTGTTTTCTACTTTTACAATGTCTATTTGATAGGCATTGTCTAGTAATTTTAAGCAAAGTTTCAAAACTAATAGTTTTGCATGATAAAATGTGAGCTCTACTTTTAATATTTCATTTTAAAATAGATGTAATAAGAGTTTGATGATTGTTTGATTTATTTAATTTTAGATGTTTTATTTGTACAAAATTAAGTTTTATAGTGATCGGTATCGAACTGCTTGCTTTTTTCTAGTAGTAGTAGGGACCAGAAACAATTTCCAAACGGAATGCATAAGAATAAATTTTTAAAGTTGCTTATGTAGAAAATAGGTGTGATGAAGACTTATAGAAACTTCGAGTAAAGTTGGCCTTTAATGAAATATATTTTAAAATTACAGGGCAGACTATCTTTGTTAATTTATGTAATTTCAACAAGTTAACCTACTAATAGCTTAGAGTTATCAAAAAAAAGTATTTAGTATATAAAAACATTATTGAAACAAAAATAGTAGGTAGCCACGGTTGCTACTTAGTTCGTTTCCTAAGCAGCAACCGTAGAAACCTACATTACAGTTGGACTTACACAACTGGTTGTGTGTGTCCAACGGTTGTCTTATTTCCATCTGTCACTCCCAGCTGTTCCAAGTGACAACATTTTAGCAGTTTCTTACTCAATAAATTAATTTTCAAATCGTAATAAGATACTTTTTTTCTTTATTGAATTTTCTTTATATATATAAAAACTATACTGACATTTTATATTGAGGTTTATCGTCACAAATTTAGGTTTCTTCCATCTCGAAGTTAATGTTGTAACGTTTGGATAGTGTCGGATTTTATTTTATTTTCTTACCGTTAAATTACCGTTACATTATAAATTTAGTGTCGATTTAGTGTTTCAATTAAATACAGCAAATTATTAGTCACAGTTTGCAACCATTTAATACTGTATCGAGGACACAAGTTTATTGTTTAGTTACCTATTTACTTAACAATACAAAAAAAACTTTATAGATTTTTTTATTTTTTAATTATTTTTGAAAATGCACTAATGCACAACACCTTACAATACAACAAACATTTTCGAGTACTGATATTTATTCAGATTTGCAAGTTATTGAAATGGAAGAATCTTAGCATAAGTTTGTATAGTTATTTATTTATTTATTTATTTCCAACTTTATGCACAAATACATGCATCGACGGACTTAATGCTTAAGGTATTTTCTGCCAGTCAACCGATAGGGCAATGCAGAAAAAATATGAGGTAGGTGCACTTAAGGATAAGAAGTAATTGACAGAGGATTTAGTACATATACAGTAGTTTGACCATAAATAAGTAAATATACTTACATAAACACATAAATATGCTGCTTGAAAAATAAGGTTTGTTATGATACATCTTTGAAGTGACACGACCATCGTTCAGCTACCGCAAAGAACTTTAAACACCGCTTTCCTCATAGCCACAAGAAAATACGCAGATATTATATAAAGTAGCTATTTAAATCCCATCGCAGACTAGGGTATAATTTTACTTGCAAATATATGTAATATCCGTTCTCTTCTATTACAAAGTAAGGCTAGTACTCTATTTACTATGTTATTTAGAAGCCACAAAAAAAATGTTAAGAAAAAAGATTATATTGATAGTATCTCTTTTACTTTCTTTCTTTCTTTCTATTTCTAGTTTCGTGTTACTAATTTTGAAAATAACAAATTTTCATACAACTGTTCATATCTTATTATAGAGATATTTATCCCCAGAGGGGTAAAATTTCCAAACATTCTTTCCTAGTGGGTGCTTAACATAGAAAAGGAAGAACTAACAAAGTCTTAATTTTATAACCCCAGTAATTTAGGTTCTGCGTCGATGAATCAGTCTGTAAGTGCAAATAATTTTAAATTTTGACTACTTAATTACTTTAACTAAGAAAAAATGTACCGCGTTACGAAAAACCATTAGAGAGAGAGAGAGAATAAAGGAGGCCGAAACCTAGTCTCCCACATATGTATACATACAGTATATGTATGCATGCATGTGTTTGTGTGTGTGTGTGTGTGTGTGTGTGTGTATCTATATATATTTATTTATTCCTACGTAATCCGTACGTGACAACATAACTTCAATACAATTTAGTCATTGATATATGTTTATTACTCTGTCAAAGAAAAATATATAGTATAATAACAAAATTTTTAAAATTGTTCGAAGTCTATTCCCAAATTACTATTTTACGACAACAGGAATTCAAAAAAAAGAAATGTCTCGAAGGAAAAGCAAAATAGGTTAAAAATATTAATGTTCACGGGTTTCCTAAATGCGTATACCAACGGGACTCGTTCCAAACGCGTGTCTGGTCGCGACATGTTCTTTTTTTTTTCAATTTACATTTACAGTCCTAGACAATATGTTTTCAAATTCAAGCTTTTATCTTGAACTCGAGTTTCACCATAAACATTATGACGTAGTAGTACTGACTCACCACCAGCTAGTAGACTAAACAAACCGTAACCAGTCTCAACTTAATTGTTACGGATGTAGGACACTGCCGTGGGCACCAAAGTCGTTAGGTAGATAATATATATCTATATAGATATCATCATATGCGTCCCCTTTTCTCCTGTTATTTGGGGTCGGGGCAATGTTTAACTTTTGTACTGGTCTCTTGTACTGGCCCCCCTGTCTGTCTGTTACGGTAAGTTTGTCTTTAATACTCAACGGTTTATAAACCCGTTACAAAGAAATCGTTAAGAAGCGACATAAATTTAGTTCGTCGATCGATCGTTAGATGGCGTATCTCACTATTTCTGAATTGCGATATAGTTTGTTTCACATAGTGGTTTAAATAGACTAGATATTAATTGTTTGTGAACCCTTCAAGGCACATGTTTTGGTTTCTATATTTGTGTAATATATAGAGTATAGTGCGATAAGGTGCAATATATTCATATCACCCCAAGGTATGCGACAGTGGTGACAAGAAGCGCCCTGCGTACATAAACTTAGATAATTTTTTTATTGTCATCATGATTATAAATGTACTAGTTTTAAATGACTGAATATGTTTCTTTTCAGCTAAGAAAACTTAACACTTTAACAATTTATATCTCATATTCTACAATATATAAATTACCTTACTAATTGTATTCCTAAATAATCATGTCTGTACCGCTTTCTTGAAAACAGCGTGGGATGTGATTTCACTTTTCGATTTGACTGCAAATCGTTAGCAGAAATCTGGATTCGAAGTTAATTTCCATTTTATTTTTAAAACAGTTACAAAATTTAACGTATTATGAATATTCTTTAAGATGTAATAAATATATAATTCCATAAATTTTAAATAGATTAATATTTAATGTTTGCTTACAGCGTGTTACTTTAAAAGACATCAACGCTCGTCGACTGAAATTATTCGAAATATCATTTCAATATATCATTGTGACATTGTCAGATTGTCAGCACCCAGTCGATTTCATCAACATTTCACCATATATCGATATGTGCTATTTCATAGAATTGTGACAATAATCGATTTGTTATCGGTAGAAAGTTCACGTTCAATCGTCTGGTCACGTTTGTTCAATTTGCTTGTAAATTTTATAATCAATTTTATTATTAAGCACTCGATACTAGTTTTGAAAGGCCAGCTTTTGTTAAGATCAAGAGCAGTACAACCAGTTTGACTTGGTTATCGACCTCCTGTGCTCCTGTCTGCAGTTCCGGGTTTGGATCTCGACCTGCAAAATAAAAGTTCACTTAGCCATATTCATTGTTTCATTGTTCTAAGATAATAATTCATGTATAGAAAAATGTTTTACAGTTTTTAGCATTGACTACGATACAATTGTTGAAATACGTGTTAAGCAAGAAAGTGTTTGTTTACATTAGTGATGGTATTTTTTTTACCGAGAAACTTACGAGTAGTTCTTCATAGCTAAGTTTATTAACAATGTTTGGAATAAAAATGAAGACAATAAAGTAAATAGGTTTGTTATTGCGGCGTCACATCGTTTTGAACAGTTGCCATGCAACAAGATATCTGCAAGGAAACCGCTGAGGTTGCGAAACAGGCGGGCCGCGGTGCGAAGGTGAAGGAGCCACGCCAGTCGCTATCGCGAGAGAGTGGCGGGCGCACGACGCTTGCCTGCGTGTGCGCGATACACACGGCCCCCGCGCCACACCGCTCGCCGCGCGCGCATAAGTGCACACCCCTGCACCATCTACTTAACAAAATTACCCACATTACAGTGATATTGTGAATTAAACTTTTGTGCTAGTGTTTGTGTTGGACTGTTTCTCTACGGATTTCCAGTGAGTGCTGACGGAGATTGTGAGAATTTTTCTCGTTATTTGACACACATATGACGTGAATAACGGTGCGGGGATCCGACGCCCGATCGACTCGCTAAAATCAAATAAGTGTTAGTGTATCTTAAAAGCTGTGTACCGGAATTTTAACGGACTTGCCTAAGCAGAGGTAAGAACGAACTTTTACAGTTATGCTTATTGTATAACTTTAACGGTGGCGGTGAAAGCTTTCTTATAATAATCATGTTCGTTAAAAAATTAAACATCATCTTGGGTTATTTTGTTGGGCCTCAATTTTATGAATTGCAGATGATGGAATATTGTTACTATACTTTAAATGTTAAGGCAAGAAGTTTGATTGGTCACTAGTTTCATTTCTGTTAGTTAAAAAAGTAACGAATTTAAAATTTTTGTACGTCTTCAAATGAAATATTCATAACATGGTAAAAACAAGTTTTTATAGGTAGGCATAACACAACTCGCAGTTGAAGAAAAAGTATTATTTTTAAGGCATTCATAATTCATAGAAGATCTCATGAATATTCAAATGCAATGTTTAGTGTAGTTCAAGACACCAACGAAAAAGTGAGGGAAGCCTTAGTGAAGAGTGTGTGTGCCGAGAATAAACAATAGTTTGTTAGGTGAAAAGGTCTCTGATTCATGTAACGTACCACACTGAGTTCCGAGCTCCTGTTAAGAATGTGTTTACTTTTCAACAGAGTTTTATCCACTTTTTAATATTCCGATAAAAAACATCAAACTTGTTTACTTCTATTTACTTTTTACAAATAGTTTAACGTCTATTTAAGACACATTTTTAAGTCAAGTAGGTTCATATACGCTTATTTATTTTGTAACGTTGAAGTCGTAAATATGAAACTTATTAATCAAAACAAAATTCTTAAATAGTGCGTTACAGGTAAAAAAAAATACAAGTAGAGATTATGACAAGGTAGTCGAAACTAGTCGTAACATGTTTATAAGGCTCAAATGTATCTGTACCTTTAGAGTAGTGAAATGTATGGTGTGTATGCACAATTGCACATTTGAAAACACTATTATGCTTATTTCCACTCTAAAATGTAATAGTGAGACGAGATGACAAATTCTGTTACATATATAACATGTTGTATAGCTTGTGACCAAATCTATGTAATACTATTAAGGAAAGTTACGACATTTATACCTACCTATAAATATATTTTATAGAATAATTACCACCATCGTCATACTATTTGGATATGTTTTTCTTTCATGCCTTAAAGAGGTTTTCCATAAAATAAGAAGTTAGTGTCGTCCTTAAAATGTAAACAGCTGGGGGCATCTTACACATGTATTTGTATCTATAAACAATAATAAATGTCAAATACATTTGTATTAATCACTAACGTAACAAAATTATATTAATTACCTACAGTTTACGTTGATTATAGAATTAATGTCTGAAAAAAATATTGTATTATTGAAGAAAATCTAGAATTCTGTTAAATTTTATGTGGCTTATAATATTGAACTTTCTCACTTTAAGATGTCCTGTGTTTAAGAAAAAATAAATTATTGATAGTCTCTATTATAGGACGACAAAGAAACTTATTATCAAAACTTTTTCAAGTATCAATTATAATTAAATTTTCACTAACTTGAATTCCAAAGTATAATAAGAAAAACAAAGATTTCTGGAATGTTAATTATAAAAAAGAAGGAGACGAAAATGTGACATGCAAGGTACAAAATGAAAAACTTATCTACGCCCATAAACAAACGACACTATCATAACAATCCATGGATGTTTATAGAAGTGCAAACAAGGGGTGGTTGTAAAAGCTCCTTCTAGGTGATAAGGTTTGATATTTTAAACATACATACATCTTTGAGCTTGTCATCCAACCTTCATATTCCACTTTTACTTCAAACATGTGTACTTTAGATGTCAGATAAATATATTTTCTTAGGACTGTTGACTAACTTGATAGTCCACTAACCTTCATTAACAAGATTTTGATAAAAAAATGTGTAAAAGCGTAACATATTAAAGAAAATTTAAAACAAAAGTTTATACAATAAATTTTCTATATAATTTTGTTGCGAAATAGCATGCTTTAATAAACAAATAAATCCTTTTAAGTTTTATCTAAATATAATTGCCTCGAAATTTATTTCAACAAAATGAATGTAACCTTTAACTTATGATCAGCGGAAAGGTCAAGAACATTCATCTAAAACATTTTAACAAGACCGCTTTGAAATGTCAGTTTTTAGTATCGTATAATAAGCTACAAAATTGTATTTATTTCACACGAAATTAAAAACTAATCAAATTAAAATACGTTATTAACAAGAATTTAAGATTGTGTTATAACATTTGCAAAGGTTTTCGCTTTGAAAGCAGTTGATGTGTACAGACCTGTTGAAGTTCGATTTAGTTTGTTTTGAAATCAATTACGAAGAGTATCTTTAAGAGGTTGTTTGAAAGACATTATTAGTAATAGAATTTAAAACTTAAAATGAGGTAGTGTTTTGTAATATTATTCTATTGATAACAAATATTAGTTTCTACTAAACATTTCTTAAGATAAGTCGACAGCAGAAAAATATTAAAAGAGAAAACGTATAAGATATATTATTTAAACGTATGTAAAGTTAAATTACCGTTCTTATTCGGAGAAATATATTTATGGATATTTAGATAGTTCTTGGCCACTGTAAATGTAATTTAATATATCAATAAGTTTCCCTTAAAAGGGTTTAAGAATTCTTTTTAAAAAGAATCGACTCGATGAATAGTAAAATTAATATAGTTTAGTAGTTTAATAAGTAATAATGATCACCAATCCATAGTGTTGCTTAACGTTACAATGTGTTAACTTAAACAAACGGTTATCACTTGGCCATGAACCCCTTCTAAAGGGACAACGTACGCATCCCAATATGAATTTGAATTTTCCAAATCAGTTTAGAAATTAACTAGTTTAATTATCAATAATTTGTTTTTTTTTTTAAATTCGTCGGTCCCGATTGCCATGAGCAACTATGACAATTGTTATTGTGAAGTTATTAGCTTCAAATATACTGAAAAATAGTTCATCCTTCAAATTCAGTTCACCTTCAGAGTTGTTGAGGTCCTTTGCTAGCCGCTACGTAGAAAAAATGATATTCTGGTAAGACAAGTTGAACTAGTAACCGACCCCAAATAGTTTTAACATTATTAAAGACAAAAAAGATGATTTTTTGTAATCTCATTTATTATTTTCCTTAACCCTTTCGAATACAAAAATAATTTTGAAAATCGGTTCACAATACACAATTGTGTTATTAAAAGAGTTATCATCTAATTCCTCAAGGTCAAGAATCCTTCCATCATCCCACTAACATGAGATACTAAACGCAAATATTAAAAACGCAAATACTTGTATAACTAGAGAAACAAGCTAAACACGTCGTCGGGGCTGTAAAAATTTGAGGCTTTCCCTCGATTTTTATGAGATCCAACCATGAAACTCTAACATCGGGAGTATACCCTTTCGAATACAAAAAGAATTTTGAAAACCGGTCTACACAGGACGTAGATATCAGGTAATAAAAATTAACAAAAATACAGACGAATTGAGAAACTCCTCTTTTTTAAATCGCTTAAAAATATTTAAAGGAATTAATAATATTATACTTAAGTAATCTGAAGTTGTTATTACCGGTTTTATTTAATTTGTATATTAAATGACGTTTTTCCTTATCGCTTCATATTATTTTAGTTTACTAATATTATATTATTTGTAAAAAATGTATTTACGCAAAAGTCATACGAGAAGGTGTTTCGTGTCATGTACGCCGTTCAATACATCCGTGTGTCTCAGTTTTATAATAGTTTCCGTTTCCTACTTTTCGGTATTGTTACTTCAACGCAATTTATTTTGTTAAGGAGGTTAGTTATTAGCTTTCGTTCACAAAGTAATATATTGGATTTCGTAAAGAAAATGATGGTTTAGTCTAGTTTTTGTTTAGTTTACTTATTTCAGTTTATTCTACTTTAATATCTTACACATATATTTTTTTGTTTATCATCATTGTATATTTATAAATACTAAATTCAGCTTAGTAAATCGTTAATGTAGCACAATAATGTATGATTTTATTAATCTTTAAAATTAAAATAGGAGGTACTGGATGTAGTATACAGGTTTCTGAGAAGATTAAAGTCACTCAATAGGGACAACATTTTTGTATTGTCATTTTCTGATAGTAAAGGGATGTAAATACCCTTTGCATGTTCATAAATTTAATTGCCTGAAACGGAACGAACTTATTTATAGAATTCTTATAAATCAGAAAGGGCAATATATGCATATACATTTCAAATCAACCTATCACCGTCCACTGCTGAACGAAGGTCTCCCACAAGGAGCCCAAAACCGATGTTCGCTGGAGCCGAAGCGTGCTAAAGTGGAGACCACGATTGGGCAAGCGTAGTGTAGGGTGCCCTACGGCGCGATGGACCGATATTACATTTATTGATATTTAACTTAATTTAATATTGATTTGCGACAATCTATACAATAAACATATTTTATACAAAAATCTTTGTAAATTGATTCTCCTACAAAATGCAAATGTTAATCCTACTAATATTCGTCTTAAATAGAATTTTATTTAACTCACATATACTTTTATTATTAATATGTAATGAAACAAGCTATATAAAAATATTAGTAACCAATCAAGTTGAAAGACCCCGCTGAGGGAAAGTAGGCAATCTTTCGGTTGAATCGCGCAAATTACCTCTCTTCTCGACGCGCCTTACGTAATCTTTAATGATACTTTTTCTAAATACTTCTTGTAACTTGTTTTTTTTTAATGTGAATGTATATTGTTTTGAATTTGGAACTATTCCCAAAAGAACGATTCAAATCTGCATAGTTGGTGTTGTAATTACTGTAGATAAAACATGTCACTGGAAAGTTGTATCATTTCGTCATTGTATTTAACATGCGTCATCACTTTCATACGTGTCGAGAGTTTTTAAAAATTAAGTGAGCTATTGACACTTAATATTGAAAGTACGATATGTACTTTGAGTATATACGATTATGTGTGACATACGGTATATTTTAATTTGTAAGTAGTAAATGAGTATTGTTTACTTTTACCGTTTTAACAATATTGTTATAAGTTGATTACGCTGTCCTTAGTTGGCAAGGTGACCAATGTTAAAAAGAAACTCGATAACTAAAAAGTAGAGATTTTTCTCTCGGATATTTTTTTTATTGTTATTTACAGTCTTATTCTATTACAGTTTTGTGTTGTAGACAAGTATTATTAAAAATTCAAATAAAAAACACCTTAATTTTTTTATAATCAAAGATTTGTTTGATAATAAAAACATTGAAATAAAATCAATAAATAATGAATTAATGACAAACTTAACAAAGTAACACTCTTCTTACATAATGTAGAAGACATTTTTTAATATTAATACGTCTTACTTAACCTTATCTAAGAAATTATGAGTAGTGGCAATAAGAACTTTAAATATTTACCTTTTCTGATTATCTAGTCGGTGTTCCTACCATGTGTGTTAGAACAAGTGTTTGAGGGACCTCTTGGAATGTTTTTTTGGTCTCAGTTAACAACACCGACCCGGATTACTTATGTGTGTGTACATTTCTAAAAACTTCTAAAGTCGGATTTTGTTATCATATTTAAGTATATTCGTTTACATTGCATGCTTTTATGTAATAAGTAAGTAAGATGTAGAAAATGCTAATTGTTGTATATTTACATAACACACGCCAAATTAAATAATTTTATTATTTTTCCTTCTCATTATTTGCTCTATAACAGTTCATAATAGTATAATTTGCATATACTCTTCAATGTGCCGGACTAAACTTCAAAATATTTTAGTTATAATAAAACCCAACAAGGCCCAATGACAATATTTACGTTTAATCTCCGTGACAGCTACTGGCATATGGCTACATCTACTAAATTGATGCACGGCTTTAATATTTCTTTTGTCTTTGGTATTACACTGTTTCATAATACATTATGCATTGAATGACAAGTGGGTTAGAATCTCGAATTTCAAATAGCTCTTCATATTACAAACAATTTAATTTGAAATTTTCATGCTTACCATTTACCATTATGAAATAATTTGATTTTATTTTCATATTTTAAGGGCTGCACTTCCATGTGGTGACGGATTCTAGTCATTGTGTAGGTGCCATAAGAGGCGACTAAGGAAGCAAAGTACGTAGGACAGCATCGCTAGTAGAAGGAAAACTTAATACAGACTTTATATCAACTCGTCTGGCCAGATTACTAGAGTAAGACAAAAGCTTAGGAGAGACCTATGTTCAGCAGTGAATGATTAAATTTTATTGATGTAATTATGTGACATATTGCACATTACACGCAGAAACAACGGCCTTTGGGGCCACAAAGTTTTTGAGTGTCGACCGCGTACTTGAAAACGTAGCGAAACCTACAAGGATCGCGGGAAGACGTTGGATTCGGGTGGTATGAGACCGGCTTTTGTGGAGAATCTATGGTAGGCTTATGTCCAACAGTGGATGTTTCTCAGCTGAAATGACGATGATGATATCTAGTAAAAGTAATTTGAAATTTTATATAAATTACTTATTAGTTTTGGCATAAAAACTAACAGCATAAAACGAATAGTAAAACAGTATAATAATAATCTAAAATTACTTAAAGAAACTTAACAGTATATTGCTTTTGCCGCGATTTCGATTGTCTCTTTATGGAAGAGTGACGTCATACAAATCGATGTTGCCATTCAAAAATCATGCTTTGTTTTCAAATTTAATTCTGGTGAAATTACGAGTTTTAGGGACAATCATTTTTTTATCTCACACACATCTTTCTTAATGTTGCAAAATATTCCAATTCCAAAATATGTCATCACAGTAGTGATGGGTCACTTAATTGTTTATCATTAAAAACCAAGTGGTCAAACTTGACCTACCTCTCATAGCAGGATGTTATGCCACGAGAAAGTACCACACTAGTACTGTTTGACCATTTAGTTCCGCACCAGAGCAAATATTAAGTCTGTTGTGTACAATTTCAAAGTGACTACTGCCTGCTACCAGTAGTAATGTAGTCTTTTCTTGTTGTTTGAGTTTTGTATCTAGAGCGCAGGTTATGCACAAGGCGGTCCGGTGAGCCGCCCACTGTATATGAGGGCAGTGTAATTGGTATAAGGCAACTTTTCATCGTTTAGCATTTTCTTGTCACGTTGGTGGGTACGTGGAGGATTTGTAATATATTTGCAATACATTTTTGTCTTATGATTAATTCTAATTTTAAAATTAATTTAAAAAAAAATAAATATAAAAGATTTTTACTTTGTTATAGATTTGTAGAATTTGTAAAACTTGTGTAAATAAAATTTTACCAATAATAATGTGACTAACAATCAAGTACACAATAAGCAAAATAATAAGTTTCTATGAATTTATATTTGGATAAAAATTAAATGTCCTTGTATGTGCTTAACGATGCTCTAAGTGATTAATCTTTCAAGATCATCTCCTGTATAGAGTTATCATCAAGCAATCGCGGCTCACTTTTTAATCCAATTAAATGAATGCTACAGTAAATAGAATAGGTAATGTCGTCCATATCGTACAGTCAAGGTCCCGAGACAACAGGACCTGACAAGTCGTGAGCTCTATAAAAGTTTAAAATCGTTCAGCGCTAGTAGCGGCCATCGTGCCGACCTCGCCATAACCTCGCCAACATCGCATTCACTGCTCCTATTGGCGCGAATGCAGCAATCGCCTCCAAATATAGATTTTTTTATATTCCGTGTCACGATAGTTTCGGCATCACTTTTTAAATATCGAATAAAACGAAACGGGTCTTAAGTAGTGCAATGCGAATCTTTAATTGCTTTGCGATGGAACAAATGGCTTGATTGTTTCAGTTATCTCAAGCGTTCCGTATTTAAATTTTGAATTTAAATGAAAAATTACTGATAAATTAACAGTTTTCACTACCATGCATAAAATTACACAACGGTTAAATGAAGAATCTTTCTAGGTTATCTATGGAATTAGTTGCAACTGTAGAAAAATTTAACCGCACTCTTTGTTATCTAAACATTGCTTAAACAATACTTTAACTTGCATTTGCTGGCCAAATTAAACACCAAGGTACCGCTTACGTAACCCATAATTCAAATCCAAAGATAAAGATGTTAAAATCACAGAGGTGCTAGATTGTCACTGTATTTACCTAATCATTAAGAAAACACACTCTTCATTGTTTCTTTTGACAAAGGGTTTTTAAATATGTGAATTGCCTTGAATTCACTGAGCTGTTATAATAAATAAACAGTATAACTAATATTTAGCGTTGTAGTAAACAATATTTAGTAAAATACAATTGTTATTAAGTATGATCCGACTTAGTGCCTTTATCTAGTACGATATAATTGGATTATATTTATGTCATCTAAACATAAATCCATGCAAAATAAATGGTACTTATTTGAGTTTTTTTTTAAGTTAGTTAGATATTTTAACAATTTAAGGTTGTCTTTTTTAAAAGAAAAACATATAAATGAAATCTGTGAAATCGAAAAATATTCTTAGGAAAATTTCCTAGTAAAAAAATATATCTATGGTCATCTAAATATTTGAGACTGATGATGCAAAAGCATTCCACAAGAAATGTGTAAGCTATATTGTACTAGTCAAACTATATGCTTATGGAATGCGTTATAAGTATGCTTATGGAGCGCAATATACATGGAATCCTTTTGTAGGAAATAGTTTTTGTCACTTCAGTTATATTATTGTAGGTATTCTGCGATTTTCAGTGTACTTAAAAATATTATATACTAATATAAACAACATGATATGTTAAATTTATCTTTAAAATAATTTTACTGGTAAAAATTCTTTTTTCTTGCTTTTACAATGGAAGAAAGGTATTTGCAACGGTCATACTTAATTAAAGTCAAATATAAAACTTCTAAAGTATTTATTTTGTACAAAATACATAAAAAACTCTTGCGGTTAGGTCAGCTTTAAGGAAAATACACAAATCGTTTTATTGTATTTGAGCATTAAGGAAAGTCCCTTGGGCTCATTTCTTTAACATATTTGAAGTTACTGCAAAGGACTTCGTTTTAAATGGAAAATTTTAAAAGAAAAGCTTTTAGTTATTCCTTCCATAGCCATAAAAATAATTGGACAACAGAACAAGCGTATGACTATTGGTTTTGCTATTTTATTAAATTTACAGTAACTTAATTTTAAAAATTAAAAGAAGTACATGTACTTAAAATTCTTGAGTTCATATTTTATATACCCTACAGCAATAACAAAACTAAGGTTAACTGCCTTCGTGATATATATTATACCAAAGTATATAAGAATATTTTTTAAAGCAGTCTTTTTTTTCTTTTTTGTTTATATATTTAACCTACTAAAGTGACTCTATTCTGCCTTATGGAAAGCATAAATAGAATCCAAGAGCGGTGGTCGCCATGCTCACTGCGAATGACGACAGTGCAATATGGCGACCCACGCTATGGTGGCCTAGTGAGATGCTTTTTTGTGAGATGAGTCTACTTAATACAACAGATACAAATGATACATTCTCACCACTGCGGCCACCAACTCACCTACCAAGCGTGGTGCCTATAGCAAATTCACTCCGTGGACCACAACCAAATTCCACGGCCCCCAGTTTCCAGCAGTCGCTCGGGATGGTTGGCGCTCCTCGGGGGAGACCTTCGTTCAACAGTGGACGGTAATAAGTTGATTTGACATATAAAATAGTTCTTATAATTTATATCGATTACGATCATAGATAAATGTAGAAAGACAAAGACTCAAACTTAATTTGTTTTCACAATAAAAAACAATCATATATATGGACTGCTATGACTGGTCACAAACCACGAATATTGGGATAAACCAGTACCAACTGTAGTTTCATACAGATTAAACTAGAATGTTGACTTTAACGCTTTGTAGGTGTATTAAGATATCGATAATAGTTAGGTTATACATATTTAAACATGCCTCCCACTATCTTGGAAATAAATTAAGATCAGACATTTAATGATAGCACTATACGTATTCTGACCATTAAAACACAAATCATCCATTTTATTGTTCATTAACTCCGAGTTCCGATATAAGCATATAGTTTATGTGCTTGTTGTTGAAGTTTATCGGGATAATACATAGTGCAAGCAAAACCAAATCCCACACAAAATATTAGTTGCCAACAATGTATATATTATATATATTACGGCATTTGTTACTTTTCTTTCTTCTAAACATACCAGAACGCCATAGTGTGGGTCACTAAATTGCATTGTCTGCATGACACGTGACGTGGTGACCATCACTCTTGGATACTTTTTTTCTTGCTTATAACTAACTGTTATAAATTACAATCAAATCTTTGGTAAGAGACCAATCAACCTCTTTGAAAACAAAAAACATTTCGTCTCTACATATGATTTCGAAAAAGATGGACAATTGGACACTTTTCCTTTTAAAGAGACTACTTTTGTTTTATCATTCTGTTACTTTGATTGAAAGCAGAAATAGCTATTTTTTATCATATAAGATCATAAATCACAAATTGCTGTACAGATGTAACTTTTCGCTTCCAAAGTTGAAATGAAATTGTCATTTTATTAAAATTCATATGCAGAAGTGTTAGCATAATCCGGCGACACTTTAAAGACTCGATAGCGAAAGTGTACAAAATGTATTTAATTCTACACACAAAGTGTATTTATTGAGTTTATATTCTGCATTAGTTTTTAGCACTATTGCATACGAAACTTTAAAACTCACTGACGGTAAAAGACAGCAAGACAATAGATCTTATTTTAGGTTATAATTGACAGATGTCAGTTTACTATCAATTTTTATTGTGATAGTTCTTCTAAAGACTTTTCAACTTTTCAATTCTAATTCGACCTTCACTTATTGTAATTTGACCTATTGTTTCATTGTACAAAGAATTTATTCTGTTTCAATTATAATGTACTCCATGTCTTCTGACTTTAAAGCTTGTGAAATAAGACAATTGAATTATAAGTTTGCAGTAACTCATAAGATTGATCCGAATGAATCTATTTAGTTGCAGTTTTCTCTTACTGGTAGATTACCAATTAATATGTATTATTATTACAGATACGTGTAGGATTCATATAATCTGTCAGTTTTTACATTCTTTATTTTGAAATACCATAAACAACAATGTGATATAATACTTAATTATAGTTACTAATGATAGACATTAAAGAAAACAATTAGTAGTGATTATATTATTTTTGATGTTCGTGATTTTAGATTTTTTTGTATAGAATACACATATACGTTAGACATTATTCATGTAAATTTTGTTTATCCATTTAAAATGAAATGATTACACATATTTATCAATGATATTGCTATAAAATGTATCTTAATTATCGCATGCAAGGTAATTAAGATTTCTCTGTACTCGTAGTATTAAGTAACGTTAAAATGTGACTATTTTGCATATCTAATCTAGATTTTAAAACAAATAAACACTTTTTGACTTATTAGAAATATGATGTTAAGAAAACTCTTATCTACGACTTACTTCGGACTTACTAAACAAAGTATTACTTAACTTTGTAATATTTAAATTACAATGAACTTCGTGAGCCCTACTCTACTTATGTCTTCTCAGGTTTCAAAAAGAGTGTCTATTAAAAAAAGGAAGGAAGAAATCTAAGGTGGCTTCAAAAACATCGTTGACATATATTGAAAAGGAAGTGTTCATAAATAATAATAAATGTAAGCTACATTACTAATAAGTGGGCATTTATAACATCCGTTTTTTTTAATAACCTTGCTTACTTCCTAGGTGCAGTTTTGATGAATGACACTAATTAACTTTATCACCTCACACAGTTGAAAACTAGTTTTAAAATTATCGAAATACTCGCAGTTTTGTTCAACTTGTCCAGCTTCAATCATTCGTGTATTTTAATCATAATATTAGTAATCACGAAACCAGATGCTTTATTTATCCAAGAGTTGGAAAAAATAGCTCTTTACATCCGAGACTAATTACTAATCAAACGCAATTATGATCACTTTACAGATTAAATCGTAAAAAGAGAAATGGACAGCAGTAATTACTTTCACATTTATAATATTAATCCGGATATTTATTGTCATAAGCGCAAATATAAGGTTCGGACTATAAGACCATAAGAAAATTGCGCTTTTGACGAGGCTGTTGGTCTAGTTGCTAGTGACTGTTAAACCGGTGGCCGCGGGTTCGATTCCCGCCCGGGATAAATATTTGTGTGATGACCATTGACATGACCATGACATGATTATTTGTTCTGTGTCGGAGAGTAATTTATCTAAATTATGTACGTATTTAGAAATATTGAAGTATGTGTATCAGTAGTCTGGTTACCATAGCACAGACTCTGCCTGATTTGAAATTAGACAACCGTGTGTGAGATGTGTGAAGTTTATTCATTTATTTATTTATTTACTTACATTATTACATATTCCTAAATAACTTTCTATCTACATATTACAGATAAATTACAACCAAACATTTCTTTTATAACTAATCCCGGATGGAGCAGCATAAACATTGACCACTGGACAACAACAATTGCCATATGCCCAACAAGCCTATAATTTTATCACTCGGTCAAATGACACTTGCGAAGTAATTTGTTTTCTATCTTATTGCTACTAGGAGTAATACATAAACATATAGCAACTTGTTTCTGAGGATACATTGTAAAATTATAATACATGGCATCATGACGCTCCAAATTGACCTTTTCTGCGGTTTAAAGGCTTTGAGTGACGTCATTTAGGCTAACGGAGTAAGATTTATTCTGTATATACTCGTACAATGTTTATTAATAAGAGTGAGTCATAGTTTTGAAAGTAGACCTGCTTTTAATGTACTTAATCTAAATATAGTACCGAATTGCTTTCCTTAAAGAGGGCTTATATACACGTACTATAGATACAAATTGTATATATAGTTATATGTTTATACAAATATTTATTTGTATACTCACGATCATGTTATATTCTCAGAGTTTTATTGAGTATTAAAAACAGTAGATCAGTACGCACGTATAGTATCTACTGGTTTTTCAAGTTAAGCAAGAATTCCACAGTCGTGTTGTTTGTAATAATGTCTAATTCGTTCAAACGTTTGACCCTTGTTAGAACTTAAATGAGATTTTAAGAATTTTATTTGATGCTCAATTGGCTAAGTTGGCTAACTGTTGCATTACATAAGATGGAAATAATTCAACATATAATTCGGTGAATGACCATTATTACCATTTTTGATGAACTTTAAATAATGCTCCTGCTGGATAACTACTATTAAACTTAGTATACTATAGACAGCTAATGACTCAATTTTATATAATGTATTAATTTTATATATATGCTTGTTTATGTATTGTGTATGTACTGTTTATATAAAATAATATTTTATTAGTAATGTATGTCAACTTCTTTATTTTACCTTTGCACCTACCGCATCATGTTTCTACATCACCTAAAGGTTGACTGGGAGAGAATGCCTCATGGCATTAAGTCCGCCTTTGTACAATATGTGTATTAAGTACAGATAAATAAATAAATAAATAATGACCGAGCATTCAATAAATCAATAATCCATCATTCTTGGCACTCGAAATGTTATCATATTTAAGTAAAATTTACATATATGAAATCACCATTTAGCTTACAAGCCACTGGGCAGAAAGTAGTGAGTAGAAAGTAGAATAATCTCCTGATGTAATACTTGCAAACGAACATAATTTATTCGACAGATAAACAAAATTAATATAATATTCGAATAATATATCATAACATCTATTGTATTGAGAGGAATAATATTTAGACTAAGCGACAATAAATAAATTTAGAGACAGACACTGTTGAATAATAAAATAGTTGAATATTTGACTATATTAAGGAATATTTATGTTTTGTTTATTTTTTAGCATGACATAAGTATATTTTATTTTTAAAGATTGGATTATCAGGACATCCGCTTCTGAAATTGCACTAAGTTGACTGCGTAATCTTTACGTATTGTAAATTAATGTGGTTGCATAATACACTTGTTTATATTGGTACTCTACTTTTAAAAAAATATTATAATACATATTAATATGTATACTTGTGATGTAACAAACATTCCCAGTTTTATTCGCAAATGCTCGCCTGCTTTTTGATGGTCGATTTTTTGTTAGTATCTCAAGATATAAGGCGAATGTTTTACGAAGTGTTGTAAAATGAATGATGAAGTCATGAATTACGTGTTTTTTTACTTACGAGTACATGTGTAAATGATAGACGTGCGGTGGCGGATATTTCGTTCCAGGGATGTCGCAAGAACCGACTAAGAGGGCAACAACACCAAGTAGGAAAACTAGACACAAACGCTAAACACTGCATGCGTGGTATTCTCTAGTGAGCAAGATTGCCTTTTTAAAAAGAGGTCCATATTTAGCTATGGACTCTTGATGTTGATGTTGATATAGAAAATGATACACATTTTTTGTCCATTTTTATGTAAAATTCGATTAAAATTTACTCTTCAATTATTGTTTTTACCCCAGTATAACCTACTTTACATTTTAAAAGGGAGTTAAGTTCAGTATTTCATCTTTTGAACATTGTGTCTAAATCGGTTTGCGGTTAGTTCGTAAACATAATTTCATATTAATGCAAGTAAATGGCAACCCAGATAGGATCGTGACTAAATGAAGGTGATGCAACAATGTTTTATTATATTTCTCGTCTTATTGCTCGTTTTGTAATAAAACTGTGCGTTACGACGACAATCGATTAAATTGGGCAAGTAACAAGACATGCTGGTGTTTCGTAACACTCAGATATCTGAGACCGGACCTAAAGTACCTTGTTAATAACATTATATTTTTTATAATGAGTATCAACAATCGAGCAGACTGGCAGGTGGCCACTATATGATTATTCAAAAAATTATGTTTAAAATACTCTAACTCTAATATTTAAGAAATTTTCTTAATATATAGCGCTCAAATACAACTCAAATATACACATAAATTTTTAATGTTTAATTTATTCGACTCTAAAATCGACTTCTTTAAAATCTGATCAGGTCTTATTAATAAATCAGTAAGATTATCGTCGCACATATGGTATAAATATATAACAGAGGGTTTTCAAGTATCTCATCTGTAAAATAACATGATCCACTGTTGGCGTGACGTCTTCAAGCGTTTAAACAGTCTAACACCAGCTTCGAAGAACTCATACAATCAAACAATGGCGGTTTAAGTCTGTCGTTGCCGAATTTCAATGCACAATTTCGAAAGTGACCGTAATTTGCATGGAAATTGTACTCGCCTTACGTGATGTCCTAAAGACCTTGTTACGCCTGTTACCTTATGCGTCTAAAGACAATTCTGAAATATAATTTACAAACTTAATAAGACTATTTTGATTAAAATAGTCTCATCTCATATATGCATTCATAGTCCGATATATCGTAACGGTCAATAATCATGTTCTTTTGTTTATCGATAATTTGTTTTCTGTAATTTATTTATAAAATGTATATTTTCTGAAATAAATAGTCATGTTCTTTAGGAATATCTGTATCTGTTTACCAGTAACAGGTTTGCTCACTATTGCTCAAATAGGAGTTTAATTAAAAATTAAAATTTAAGCGCTCTGTACCACTCTGTTCACTAGTACCTAATAAAGTCGTAAGCGTATGTAATGACGTTGTAATTTCAAGCTTTGCTAATGCTTAGCCTGTTTGCATCAGATAGATTGTTGATTGAAGAGGATTATGAGCTCATGTATAAATCTGTCAAGTCTTTTAGTAAAGATTTTTGTCGAGGACAACGTTTTGTGAAAATTAATTTATTACTTATAAACCTACCACAGTTTCAGTCAATTTGTCAAACGAACGAGTCAGAAGAATGACGGTTTTATAAGTATTTTAGATATATATATTGTGTATAATAAGTCCAAATGTACACTACATTATACTGTACATACACATGAATAGAAAACAATGACATGCGTCAAGTACAACTGGCCGTATCATCTCTAAGATTCCAACCTTCAAATGGTAACAAATACAGAAGAAACTTATCATTGACTTAGTAGTCTAAATCAATTGTCAATTTTGTTCAAAAGTTTTTCTTACAAACCTCTTTTTTCCTTGCGTATTTGGCCTATAAATGTCCGTCGTTAAATAGCAACAGTGATTTCAAATGCGAGTCAAGGTAATGAGCACGATTGTAAACTTAACATATTCACTTGTTGACAAAAGTAGTACGTAGACATTTGTCACTGCGCGAGGCTTTTAAGTGTCACTTCGAAAGTAAAAGCAACTATTTGCTTAGTGTTTCCATTTTGTTCCGTACTTTATACTACGGTAAAGCAAAATCGAATGGCGCGTGGATTAAATCGAAATGGTGTACATTCGCCATGTTGTAAAACATTATTTCACTATAGCTGTATTGTTGTTTATAACAGCTCGACAAGATTTTGAAGACATTTTGAATGGGATTTAAATTTGATAAATTTGGACATTTAAATCATTATTTATAATTGAATTTTAATACTACAATGATTTCAATGTGATAAGACAACCTTGTCTTTGAGTTTATAGGTCCTTACGTCTAATTGGCCGTAGTTTTTAACTTCAAAGAACATTTCATTTCAAAGCTTTAAATGGGAAATAATCACATTAATACATTTGATTTTCTTTCACGATTAGCAAAAAGAATGGCTTTCAGTTAATATAATTTTCTAAAGCTTCGATTCTGACGCATACATGCATTATGCCGCCTCCGCGGTATCAACTTTATACATTCATTATAAAGGACTGCATATTTGGACATGCCCCGACCTAGTAAGTCAAAATAAGAACGACCGGTTCTTGTTAAGTGACATGTTGGCACTGGTTTAATTTAATAGGTAATTTTTAAGACACAATAAGTTATAACTATATATGTACTGTCTTGTAAGTAATAAGTGGGTTATATTTTAACGCATGTTGTGAATTGATTATACGGACTTAAACTACTAATTAGACGTATAAATAAAAAAAAATCTTTTAATGCGTCACTAAATCATGCATAATGCATATTAAATATATATGTATGCTTATCACAAACAGCTGCTCTTGTGTGTACTTGTATACATTGTGCTAGAGTAAATTTAATTTTACAATCATTTCTCCCGCGTAGAGTAATGTTAAATAAAGTATTAGCCTTCACATTAAGTACAAATATATAATGCAAGTTCATGATCCATTTCACAGTACTCTGTGTCTTGAAAACTTTGTTAATTATTTACCTTTAACAGAATCTACAAGTGATTTAGACAGATAAGTGTACCCAAAATATCAAAAGTACGGCAAATACCTCATGATTCCTTTTCGTTGTAATTTACGAACACCAGGGGTTATAAATAACAGTAAACACCTGCTTCAAGTATTATTTCTAGTTATGTTAATGTATATATAATGGATGTATAGTTAAAAATATTTGAGTGACTAATAAAGCGAACCAAGCAACGAGGCGACGATGCAGTCTTATCAAATGACTACACACACAATACATACTCACACAGCCCACCAAACAAATCACCTATTAATTGCATTTGGAAAGTAAAATCACTTACTAATAGATTATACAATATTTAAATAACATCGTTACTGAATTTATTTTTAACGGCCTAGTAACTTAACTTAGAAGACTCTTTATTTGAGATGTCATATTTTATAAAAGTGACTATTTAAACGTAAGGTCTTATGATAATGGTATAGAATAAAAGATTATAAAAAATATTTATTAAGTTACTTAGGTTGATATTATTATGTTCTAGTCATTTTAAAATTATATTTGCACAATAAAAGAATATGCATGGCATGCAAGCGAAGGCAGCAGTTGTAATAGCATTCAATTTTAGACATATCTACGACGTATGAATTATTTATTACTAACAGTTGACTTTATTTCGTAAAAAATAAATTAATGGTGAAGAAAAGAGGTTAAAAATGAATAAAAGTACTATTACTATTAGCGAAACATTTCAAATCCTTATATCACGATGTAAAACGTAGAGATATCTAATTTCCAAGGTGTGGATGTGATTTCTGTGTTTGTATAAGAACTATGTAAGTTTAGTATTTTAGATTAAATGAGAACATATTCCAATAAAATAAAAACGGCCATTTACCATGGCTTCATTTTTAGATTGGTTTGTAGGGATACATAGAAAACTTGATAAATAGTTGCAGCTTTTGACCCTTTGCCTTGAATTTCAAAGTAACACTACCGATAGGAACACCTGTGGTAAATGGACACATATATCTCTTTTTCAATAGTCAAGATAAAACTGCCCATATGGCAGTTTTAACTCATTGTAATATTTTGTATATTATATATAAAAGAATTACAATAAGTAACAAAATCAAATAACTATATAATGCTGCCACTGTGGCAAGACAGAGCTACTTAAGTGAATACTGTTTACGATTTAACGAAACCATATAAAATAATATTTTTCCATTAATAATTAAGGAACCAGCAATCCAATATAGAAAATTTAATGGCCGTAATCTAAATAACTAAGTTCTTGAGTGTGGTCACTTAAAGGAACTCGTTGAAACACATTATTAAAATTTAACTCACTTGTCCTATGCTGTCCCACTACTTCACTCAAATTGACTCGGCCGTTTTCACCTCATATGGCATTATCAAAGGTTACTAATTCCTACTTATTTAGGTTACTAATATAAATAAGTGCTTTTAAATGTTATCTGAAGCTCTATCTGCCAAAGTCCTAGTACCTTACGTTAGGAAGATAAGTCACTTATCCTTGCCAGTGGCTTGTATTATTGTCTACAGAAAAGTCCTTACATCACAATATAACAATATGAATTCCCCGACACATAAAGTATAACAATACATTTATGCTGTATTATTTAGTATATTATAATCGGTGAGATAATGCTTAGATCATTCCCAGCTATTGTTTTAAATAACATTAAGATTTCCCATGCTTCTTATTTTTGTAATTTTGGGAAATTGTTTTATACACACATGCCGAAAGCGGAAAAAAGATAGTGACTATAATGATGTTAAAAGAGGATAAACAGGAAAGATTATTGCATGAGACGAATGATTGGAAAACCTTAGGATAATAGGGGGCGAATGTTTTGCTTGCTACCGGATAGACGTCTAGACTCTCGTATGATGATTTGATTTTGGGTTAGCTTTACAAAACGTCAATACATCTATACCACCACATCATCGCCATACATCCCGGTCTAGTAATTTATGCAAGTCATAAACAAAACTAGCATAAAAATTTACAGTTTCTGGTAAAGTTTCAGTTTGCCATATAACACTGTTTAACAGATAAAGGTTGCTGTAACATATAATGACATTATCTAATATATTATATATTAGCTGAGCTCGCAACTTTGTTTGCGTAGCATAAGAATTTTGAATTTTTACCTTAGACACGTGTTTTGCTACGTAGATACCGATTCTGTGGGATGAAAAGTAGCCTATGTGTTGCCTACTAACCTTCTCTATCTTCTAGTGAAAGTCCCATTACAATCGGTTCTGCGGTTCCAGAGATTAGCCCGGACAAACAAACAACAACAAACTGACAAACAAAATTTTTGAAAAAGTTTATGTTTTAGTGTAGTGTAAAGAGTTATACACACTTAAGAAAATCCAGTTTTTTTTTAAACACAGACTGATATTTTAATTGTAAGTGTTGATATATCGACCCAAGACTTGTGAAATTGATCTTGAAAGTAGTCTACCCGAAACTTTGTCAGGGAGTGTTGCAATTGACTGTGAAGAGTGAGATAAAATGGAAATCAATTTATTCGACTATTGTGTATTGTATTGTTTGCTGGGTTAGGAAGACATAAAAATGGTCTTTTGAAATAGGAAAGTATGAGTTACTTGATTATTTCGTAAATAATGTATATTCTAATAAAGTGAAGTAAACCTTGCGTAATCACTTATGTCCATTTAAAATTAGACATCGACAAGTTTTAGATATAAATCTACTACGCCAATGATTACGACATAGTTGAAGTTGATGCGCGAATGAGGACTCGTAAGCGATGTTTGAATATGTCTTTTATAAGTTTAATACCAGACATATAATTAGATATTAAATTCTTAACTTGACGTAGGTACATATATCACAGCTGTAGTTATGAAATAATAAGTGTGGTGCCTACTAGTATAGAGAGTTTGATCATATTTTGAGTGGCGTAAATCTTGTAAAGAAATTCATCAATATTATCAACAGCTTTTAACAGTTCACAGCTGGATATAGGCCTTTCCTTAGCAAGGAGGTTTTGGTCTACTACACCACGCTGGCCAGACGTGTTGATATAGGATTTTTTTCTAGCATACCTTCTCTTTATAGTGATGTTGTCTTGCGTATTTTATTCCCTTAGTCACTTCTTACGACAATCATGAACAGAATAGGGTTGGTGACATTCTATATTTTTAATCCGTCACCACACGGAGATTAATTGTAAAGAAATAATTAACTTAATTTATTTATAGACCCATAAAGGATACAGTTTAATTTTGCGCTGATGAAATGACAAGCAAGTAAATTGTGATAGATGATAAAAAATGTTCATATGTACGTAGACAATAACATGGATGTGAAATTATTAATGAGAATATATGAAATAATGTAAAATTTACAAAATAAATAAACAAAAGAAGTAAACTTTAATAAACTGTACATTAAGAACTGTATTTATAGACAATAAGAATACATAAATACTTATTCCGAGTAATATCACAGGCTAAACGATGTCCCATTTGTACAGCTCCTGCACAATACTCGAGATGAATAATGGAAGAAACCCTCGGTAATGCGATCACTAGCCTGTAACTAGAAGTTTTCTGTTCTTAACTTTTTTCTAACATTAAAATAAACGGCACATAACCTTTGGATCAATAAACTACATTTTAGGTAGAGTAAATTAATTCATATACAAACTAGGCACTATGTGAAAAAAACCGCTCTCATAGCAATCATCAGAGCTTGTCATTCTTTTGTCCATTCATAGATTCATATCCCATATTATTTAATGTGACATATTTGATTGTGTACGGTCAATGCCGGTTGTACACACGCATAAAAACTGGTAACTAGCACACTAACAAATGTTATTGTCCCAACAAAACATTTGTGTAACAGTTAGATAGATAACAAGTAGAATATTAACAAAAATGAATCTTATTTCTTTGGAACAAGAGTGCTTTGGACAGTGGTAACGTGCTTTATGTTGTGTATCAATAGGGTTGTCATATGGAATTATAATAGTTTAGAAGTGACTAGGCACCGACTAGTTTGTATTCCAAAGGTATTTTGGGCGTCACGCCGTCAGGAGCGGTAAGGTTTATTTGTTTGGAGAAACTACCCTCGTTTATTCAATGTCAGTTAAAAAGTCTCAACTCAACTCAACTCATCAAATAATGTTTCTTTATTTTTAGTCTGTCTACTTATTTGAATGTTCTTTTCACTCAAATAACAATTTAGTATACAAAATGAACATTAGCTAAAAATAGGTCATTTTGCATAACTCGTAGTTTTTATTATTCTACACCTTAAAATAAAGAAGTTTGACTTACATATTATGCTTATTACTTCCATTGTTTTATGTTAATCGATACATGTGACTGTGATAGATAAAAATAAAACTATGTTATGATTTTCAAATATCGTATCTCAATAAAGAAAATCGTTAAAACTATCTCTCTATTTAACAGTCTATTAATAGGTGTTAATCTTATACTGAAGAATTGTTATCAATCACGCTGCATTGTGCCATGTGGGTTAGCATTGTAATATAGTTTAGTGTTTGTATTGTTAATACAATTAAATTCCAAAATACTATTGTTTCGAGTATAACAATTAATCACGTGACATTAAAGACATTTTTTAACGTCCTACAGTTTCAGAATACGGTTTACGTAACATTTTTTTTATTGTTGGTTACGTTATTTGATGTTCAAGGTCAATATTAACATAATAGTTAAAAATAGCTGATTAAAACATATATTATGAGCTTTGCACTTTATGGATATGAAAAATAGACGCTGACCCAAAGAGATAGCCAGATCGGCAGCATTTGAAATGTGGTGCTAGAGGTGGATGATGATCATCAGTAAGTTAGAGAAAATAATCAACAAAGAAGTCCTATTAATAGTAAATGATAAGAGAAAATTATTAAATACCAATAGAGGAGGCAAAATGGTTGGTCACTGGATAAGACACGACAACTTCCTTGAAACAATACTGGACGGAAAAATAGTAGGCAGAAGAAAACGAGGATGGCCTATATCAACGTATATGCAGCTAGTAAATAAGAAAGTGGGAGTCGTGGCCTATCAAGAAGGTAAATAAATCGCAGAATAGGGAAGGGTAGCAATTGCTTCGCTGATAAGGACCTGGTTTTTATATTGAGAGAGAAAAGATGTTATTTGAATAGCTACATACGATTTTTTAAAGGATTTCGTATTAATATAATATCTACATGTATATGTACCTTCACAGATTGTTACAAATGGATTCATCTTTTTTAATTCTTATATTTGTGACCGTAATTATAATTTTAGTTATCCGACACGACCAGGGAGAGATTAGAACCGACTACTTTACGTGTTCTCCAAGAAACGGGAGTTAAGACTAATTTCTAAATTTCGGACTGTTATTCTGCATTCTTGTGATCAGAAAATCTTAATAACACTTTTTAGCCTCAATAAGGTATCGAACGTCTTGATCGCTAACCGCATACACAAACCGCTAGACCACCGAGGCAGTTAAGTTAACAGATCTTGTCATTAGCTTACTTATTATATGTAACTTTGTACTTTCTCAGGAGAAATTCGCTCTAAACTTCTTAACACAGTAACAACTAATGATGGACATTTATCTATTCGTAAATACGCAGATGTACATTACATATTCACCTACATCCGTAACGCGATGTGTGCGAGAAAAGATCGCGTGCACTGTACAGATTTCTTTGAACATTCAAGGAGAGACACTCACGCTCGAAGCGATGTCGGAAACCGTTACGATTATGACCATATCATCTTACCTGTATGGTTTTCACTGAATGCTAGAATTTTTTCTCAACAAGATCTAATACTTTTAATGTGTTTAAGAAATAGTGCACTAAAGAAACTTTGAAAAACCTTGAAAAGTTATACCGCTTCGCTGCTATTGATGCTGCAATATACCAGTAAAGTTCACATGATCATGCAACCAAACTGTGTATACACTTGGCTTGGTAACAGCGTAATTAAAGCTATTAAAAACTTTGAATGAAAATGTATTCATCAATTCTCCAAAAAATTACTTGTCTTGACTGATTGACTGTTTCATCTATGACGAGCCTAAAAAGCTCGGGCTACAAATTGAAGTTCTGTTAATTGATGCTTTTTAGGGTGCAATTTTCAATAATTTTTGGAGGTAATATAAGAACTTTTGCTAGGGATTTTTCATTTTCAAAGTCAGAATCGCGAATTAAGAAACTCTTATGCAAGCGAAACCATAGGCAATAGCTAGTCTAAAATAAAAAGCAAACAACATAATTTTTGATGTGGGCAATTAACTTATAATGGTCCCACTGCCCATGGGAACTGTAAACAGTAGAGACATTACCAAGAGCTTGTATTGTGCAAGCGATAATCACCGTGACACAATTCCGATTGTTATCACCATTACACCATTATATACTGAGCTTTGTAAATTATAGTTTCGTTAGCACCTGCCGTAAGACTCAATAGCTCTAAGAATATTGGTAAATTTTTTAAGTTTTTTAAGTTTAGGTGATGTTGCAGGTATTACAGCCACGCTGTTTTCAGCACAAACGGGCCGGCTCGACTGGGACAGTACTATCCTCGCACAGAAGACCATCACGGCAGTGTCCATGCTGTCTGTTTCGTTGGCGAGTGCGAGACCGGAGGCCAACTGATGCCGGGATGACAGTCATGGTGGTAACCGTGTGAGCCTTACGCCACCACATTGACTGTCATGCCTTTCATGTCTCCAAGCGGGGTGTGAAAAAGCATATCATTAGGCTGCCATGGTGTGGATCACCATACTGCATTGTCTGCATTTGCAATGAGTATGGTGACCACCACTCTTGGATTCTATTCATACTTTCCATCAGGTAGAGTAGAGTCACTATGGCAGGTTCTAAAAATAGAAATGTAAATAGATGTCCCTTGTAAATAGTTATAATTTACTTGTGTACAGTATTATAGACATTAGTTGCACTACTGATATGATCTTAATATCTACTCATTTTTATATCTTAAGAGATCTAGGTCATAGTTAAAACGTATTTAGATGAAGAGGTTAATTATCACATTAGTTTTTTAAATCTGGATGTAAAAAAATGACCGACACGTGATAACAGTAAAACACTGTACCGTACTGACCTACAAAATAAATGTAGTAAGGTAGTCTTATAATAAGATACGTAGGGGGGGTTTCTGTAAGCACTAAATGATCTCCGTCTTCTAAAAGCGCAGGCCTGAGTGTGACAAGTGAGGACCTCTGTCACCCTAGCAGAAGCAAACCGGGTTGGCGATGCGAGCGCTACGGACTGTGCGCGCCCTTTTGGAGTGATTTAAAGGAACCACGAGGTGCCTACACGGAAGGGGTCCATCTACAGTCATAGGTGGCTCGAAGTACGTCGGGGTTGCAGGGATTTCCTTACTAGAGTGCACCTGGTTCTCCGCCTACTGATACCTGAGACGGCTTGCGGTTTTTGGTCGGGTTGAGTCTGATGTAACCACCTTTCGGTGGTGTCTGTAAGTCTTTCCGCACAGAAAAAAAGGGGAGTTTCTGTAAGAACGCATCTACAAGAAATTTATCGATGTGATTACAGGGTATTTACATGCTGCAGCACAAGAAAACCCTACGTAATAGATAACATCTATCATCATAACTAATATAAAATTCACTTTAGTAAGCAAATCGTGGCTTGTTGACAATAATAAATAGTGATATAAATTTCGATCAGTCATTTCAATTTTCTTGAATAAAGATTGCAAAAGACAGTTAACACAAGGTACGGACTTTGATTCATTGCCTGATCTGATAGAATTCTAATTAGTAACTTAGGCAGGTAACTTATAGTATAAGAAGAACCTTATAGCATAAGTTACCTACCAGCGAAAGTTCTGTAGGAACCCTCTAACCGTTTTATAGATTAACTAGAACAAACAGAGATACAGAGAAAAATTAATGAAAAATTAGTAATTATCGACATACGTATACTTTGTGCAAAAATTGGTACTTTTTTTATTATATTATACAGTAATTTTATGCTATCTAATTTATAAACGTTAACTGGCTCAAGTTTTCTCCACAGTCATCGTGACAAAATGAATTTAAGTCGAAGCAGGAACTCTTTATATATTTTTAACTTTGACATTAATATAATATGATGTTACAAAATGGAACATGAATATGCAAAAACTAGTAATATTTGCATAGAGGTCAGAGGTTATACATATAGTTGTTCTTGAACTAATTAGGTTTCAACAATAACAGAACATGCAAATAAGATTACGTCCTCGTCCAGCGGGTTGTGTAAAAACAATCAAATTATTTCTTTACAAAATCGATATTTGTATAGCTGTACACAATAGTTTTGCTCTAAACGTTTAGACTTTTCTAGACAATGTCCATACGAGTTTTACACGTCATACAAGGAAATATACTAAAAAGTAATAATATTAAGTCACGATTTGAGTGATGATATCATGTGATATTTCAAGCAAGCAGGATTTATATGAAATAGACATAAACATTTAGAATTTTAGATAAATACTTTGTCTATCACGATTTGAGACTTCAGAGAAGAGGTTGTCAAGGTATTTGCTTAATGAGCTAACAGAACCATTTAAATGTCAGGAATCAAGGCAAACCATGGCAATTTAAAAAAAAACAATATTTTATGTATATATCGAAACAAATAATGCGTAAAGATCACTTAACGAAGAAAGTAAATAAATACATAAGTTTTAAATACGACAAACAGAGATACAGATACAGACGTCTTGACTCAAACAGATTGATGCTTAATTAATAACGGCATAAAGTGCATCAATTATGCAGATAAAAGAGAAACTATAGGAAAAAAGTATCGAGGTCCCACCGTGATGAAATCTAGATCTACTGGTCGTTCATTCAAATGTGACTGATTATACCGTAAGCTTTCCATCTATATATCTTTATATTAATGACGAACAAAGGCTATTAAACGTCATGGTTACTTTTAAAGCTTTTATTGACACTATTGACATGAATTCAACAGTTCGAAAGTTAACAGTCCTAATAGGGTGCTCGGTTCATCTGTTTTTGCTTCAGTGACTTGACTGTCGGTCCACTAGTTAAGATGGGTATTTAAAGAAAATTTGTAAACATCGCTAATCGATATCTAAACTGAGTTTAACTTTTTTTATTCAGAAAAAAAAAGTTCCGTTTAATCACAGGTAGCTGTAATTACTTTAAATTTAGTGTTAACGAAATAGTTTTATATTAAAATGCTAAAAAATGTCAAAGCAAATTAATAAAAGCAACAGAAAGCCTGCGACAGTATTAAACAATTTTGTTATACAAACGTTTTAACGAATCAGCGAACCAAAACTTGGTTTTTACTAACTTTATATCAGACTTAAATATTGAAAATAAACCTTATCTATATTAAAATAAAGGTTAAGAAAACTGAAACTGAACTGCTTTTTTCCCGCATTTGACGCCAGATGTTTTCGAAATGCCACTTGAAGTGGAAAATTGTTAGATTTCGTGTTAGGTCGTTGCCCGTTTGGTGTGACCGATCTGTGATTACTTTGATATCCAAGTGCAATATTAAACTGAAACTGTAAATGCCGTTACTTAACGTTAAATCGAAATCATTTTTATCATGTATAACAGTTTATGGTTATCTTTCACAGTCAGCCAAATTAAGGGGTACCGTCAATGGTACATCAAAGTGATCATATTAAAGTCGAGAAGAACTAAAATGACTTCTAACTTTAATAATATTTAAATTTTAGTGAATTGTGACAAATAACTTCTGGTGAAATTTTCTATTTAAGGAGAGTTTACTTTGTGTGTAACAAAAAGAGATATTATACTTTTTTTTTTGAATGTAGAATCATTGAACATTTGTTTTTAACATCAAGTTTACGGTCAAACTTTTTTCAATTAGTATCAATTGAGACCAAATAACTTTTTAATAGACAATCATTATCATTAATTTAAGAATTATTCAAAATATTCACGGTCCACAATAGAGTTCTCTTTATAATTGAAATCATTTATTTACATTTTGTTACGGATATCTATTGGACCGTTAATAGCGCCGTAAAGTCAGATAATTTTACGTTACCAAGTGTATCTCCATGCTTGTTTTAGATGATTTCATGTGTATATTATATATACACATAAAATCATCTAAAATCATCTATATAATATATACACATAAAATTTATATGATTTTGTGTATTTATTTGTATTATAGCACACTTTTAGCACAATAATGTATTCTGGAATGTCTGGAGTCTATTTTGATATACAGACTGTTCTTAGAATCAACAAATGCATAATGGAATAGCGTTCTATGATTAGACAATATAGAAATGAAAGAAAGCCGTTTGATTGATATCTCGTATTAAAAACTCGGCTTTCTAAGCTTGGTAGTAAGGCAAGGCCTACTGGTCTCGCCTAGACAGGGCACAATAAGATCGTGTGACAAGATTCGACTGTCTAGATCCGGGTCTAAACTGTCAGTTGTATTAATTATTTATAATGTGCAAGCCATTCTATTTTATTTCTAAAGAAAAATCAATTTAATATACTACTACATTTTTGCTTCCTACTTTTCATAGCATTAAAACAACTTAGGTATTGTTTTGTTTACGTGTTTTGTTTGCTTACTGGAAAGCAATTGTTATTTAATATAATAAAATCGAAAAAATCAAAGAATATTCGTTGACAGTTAAAGATAAAACTTTACTTATATTATATCAAGAAAATGAAACAAATTTGAACTAAACCCATCATTTGAGAAGGTAATTGTTGAAAAAAAAATTGAGAGTAAATAAAAGTGATGGGAAAAGGTTTGTTACTGAATGATAACTAGGTGGATATTCATTAAGTAGGTTATAATTTAGATTGACACATAGACATTAGAGTACTAAGAACATCGCTATCTAAATTTTAGAAGACAGCAAGGTTCGGTGCGTTCTTCAAATTTACTTGCCTTTACGTATGAGAGTAGATGCTCTTCCCGCCGACACGCCTCACTGATTCCAATAACAAGATCGTGGTAGACTTCACTCGATAGAAATCGCCTTACGGGCTGTCGAGTGTAGAAGACGCCTCATTACTCTGATGTCCCTGCGTTTATCTCTAAATTCACCTATTTACATAATACTTCTGCAATTATGTTCTTATGTTTATGTAATATTGACATCACTTCATAGTCTCTTGAAAAATTGTGCGTGTTGATTTTCTCTTGTTACAAATTGTTTTAATTTTAACGAATTATTGAGTTTTGTCTTCGTTAAAGATTGGCAATATGGTCTAAATGAGAAGATATATTAGTCTGATCATTATAGATAATTTCCTTTTCTTTTGCCCTTAATTTACTCCTGTAAACTCTAGATTCAGAAATACCGCATACATTTAGGTAATATTTTGCAAGTGTTTTGTTGATTTCAAAACATATTTTATCGTAACGTATCGAAATAAGCTCGTTTTGTTGTAATCTTTTCGCAACTGTTATACCTTGGCGCCACTGTCTTATGATTTTGCGAAGGCAATTCTATATACCTCTTTACTAGCTATTGTATTATTCTCAAAGACAAAAAATTAATTATTGATTACTTCAAAACTGCTTAAAACCTTTATCATCTTTGCACCATATCATTTTCACAGAATTGGAAAATTTGATTCGAGTTTAAAAATAATATTGAGTTACAGCAATAATCGCCTAAACAAATATACCATGACTTTGGGTTTATAACTGGTTTGTCTCTATAACACACTGAAGATGTTTTCTCTATAAAGTAAAATCATGGGAAACGACTACATGATCAAAATCTAATACTAATGAGGCGTACGGCATTTATCGAACATCTAAACACGTGTTTCCTCCTATAGACAATGTGAGAATAGGAAGACACCGCTTTCTCCACCATTTTTGTTTACCTTTTCACGTTAAACGATTTCTTGTTAAGACAGTTTTTGTTTCGATGCTTTTTATGGCAGTGAAATGTTAGTTGTTTTGCATTTGACTGATAAGTCTTTATTTAGGGGTACACATAAACACTAATGAGTGGTATCTGAGAGGATTTTTTTGTAGACAAAAAGATGGCGGGGGGAGCCATGTTGGTGTTATGTTTTAATTTTCGAATGATCGTTCATATTGAAACCTTATCAAATATCGAAAAAAAAAACTTTTTAGGTTGATTGGATCGTGAATTTTGTTTTCTTTTTAAATTTTATAAACAAATATTTCTTCATTATAGAGGTCGAGTACAAGAAAAGACGTTAACATATTTTTTGCTTACTATAGTGTGTTGGTAATAGAAAAATAAAATGACTCATTTACTGACCCCAATAACAGTATCAATGCTTTTATTTAATATATTTATCTAACAGTGACATTTGACCAATGTGACCGTTAATACTGACATTTCAGATTTTCAATGTCAATCACTTTTAAATTATCTAGCCATTTTATATTAGAAATGCTGTAAAGATATTTAAGTCTGACATTTAACCATGATGTAACTTGGCCATTACCTATTTTTAGCTATTTTTGTATTTCGATTTTTGTTTCTGTTTAGTTGTATGTTTATGTAATAATTCTATCAATATTTTTTATTTATGTGTAAGTTACCAATGACTTTGACAGCATTCTTAATATTAAGTCTATATCTTCTTCTGGAAAATATATCTATATTGCACACTTGGTATTAGTCATAAGATTGTTTTCCGTGTATAAACTTTCCTCAAAATAAAGGTGTAATTAATGTTATTATGTAAAAGCACCTAATGTGTTTTAAAACGTTATGTTGCTACTCACGATGGCGCTGGTGAAACGTTACGTATGTCTGTGTTATTAATAATTTTCGGGTCAACTTTGCCATGTAATCAGTAATATCATGGCATACGGGAAGTGATTTTTTTGCTTTTTTATTCACCTTTGCTTTCTAATGTTCCATCACTTATAATCAAGTCACTCATAAACCAGGAAAACATATTGTCTACTTTAATGATTTTATTAGGTATGATGACAATTTCATATTGAACGCGACAACCGTGAACCCGACGTCTTATTTTCTTTCGTGTTTTTAATGTTTCTCCATCTAAGTGTTTAACTTATCAGTATTCCATACAGTTATAATTGGTACTCAGCAGTGTTTTGATCGTAGAAAGAGCATTCATAAAGCAATTATGTAAACTTACAACTGTAACACCTTCGCGACTACCTTGTCGATTTTTGGTATCTGAAATGTGTGACATTTCGACTGTTCTTTTTAAAAACATTAATATTTACATTTTAACATGTTACAAACATAACACTATTCATCACATTTTACAATATTTTCAAAAGCTTGGGTGATGCGTATCCCTTAGTGAGGTAGCGCGGTAACCGACACTCTTAAACAATATATATTTGTTTGAAGTGGACCAAAGATTGATAGAAATATTTCTGGCTTCTTCAGGTTCTATCAAAAACTTCAGCAGTTTAAGTATATTATAGAAGAACACACAAAATAATATTTATATATCCATTACCCTAACTCTTACTTCCTTAAACCTAATTGTGGTAGATACAATGTAAAACTTTAACAAGTCAGATAATCGCTCGTTTGAAAGTGAAAATATATGTGACTCTAATGATATGTATAATGTTGACGGTAGAGAAGAAGATCGCCGAGTTCCGGGGTGTCATTGAATGTCAAACTTTGTAACATTTTCGTACAAAAAAAAAAAACAATGCATGATGTAATTTAAATTTACTCTCGTTACTAACGTGAGACGTTTTAAGGTTAATTTTTGCTCGTAACTGCCCTCATGTAAGTGCCAATTATTTTACCGGAATAAGAAATAGCCTATATCCTATTCCGCTCTGTAATCGGTTTCTGTACGAAATTTAATCAAATGCCGTACAGACTTTTCCGTTAACAGGATGGATTAATAAACAACCATTAACTATACATTCATACAAACTTATATATCTATAATATTATTATCGATGAGGTCTTTAAATCACTTACAATGACAAACCATACAAGCATCTCCCATGTACTGATAGTTGAATAGTTTTGTAGAAAGGGAAGTTCTACACACAACTTCAATTTCAACTTTTCAATCCTGCTTTTATAGTTTTGCAAATAATGTCACTCAAAAATACGCCAACTAGAATTATCTTTTGCTCATATAATTCTAAACTGATTAGATGTTTGTTAAATTATACTTTTAAGTTGTGTAAATTTCTTTTATATTTATATAAAGTCATACATGTGTAATGTAGCAGCTTGTAAATTATGGTTGTAGAATAAATAATTGACAAAACAAAATTGATTACCTGTTGAGCGTAAAGACAAAGGCAATATATAAGTATGTATATTATACTCGTACATGCATCGGCGCGACATGCGAATGCTCTGTCACTAGAATAGAAAGCACGTGAAAACGACAAGTCTGATTAAATTTGGTTAAATAGTCAACGAAAGTTGTGACCGATTTGTATTTTTATATGTAGAAATTTCTTGTTCATACATTTTATATTAAATAGGCATTAGACCACGTATAGTTTAGTAAGTAGGATTATTTAGTTGATAGGAAGGATGTTATGCGATATTATTACAGTAATTACAGTCAATATTGCATAAAAAACTAATAAACACTTTTGTATAATGTTGAAAGTACTCAAGCGTGTGGAATGTATTATGTAAATACAATGTATAATATTATTATTTTGTATATTCAGGTGTAATAATTTTGAATGTAAGATAAACAAAAATTTTTGCTTTGTGCTGTGAAGGTGATACGTGAAGACATATAAAGATGTAATATTGTGACATCCAAGGTTTTTTCCACACATATTTCTTATTGCTAGTTTAAACAAGTTGTATTTTTCTATTGTATTTTTAGTTTTTTCATACGTCGAGTACTTTGTATTCTAGCTAATATTGTATACGCTTTTGCGCATATTTTGGCAGATACTTAACGATTCACATTTGTGTTGGCATACACATTGCCACAAAAGTATTATATCCTAAAAGTCGTTTTCCAAAAATTAAATACCTTCATTACGAGTATCTTTGTATTGTCATTTCTATTGTAAGAAATATTTATAAATGTGTAAGTTGCATCAGAGGTTCTGTATGGATGATGATGATGTACTCTCAGCTGATTTCGGCCACGGCAGCCAGTCTCAATAGAGACTAGTCAACTGAGCAAGAGATATTATAGTGCACAAGTGGGTGCTCATACAGGTGCACTCTCTGTTCCCTCACTCTCACAATCCCATGGAACGGCTTTCTGATACGACTGGAGTGAGATCAGGCACAGGACCAATGGCTTTAAATGCTCTTTAAGTACGAGGGTTAAGACCTTAGCTTCCAACTCTGGACTGTTAATAAGAATCAGAAAAACTCAAAAACACGTTTTTGACCGACACGACCCGGGTATCGAATTCGAGACCTCTTGATCAGTAGTCACATACGCTAATCGCTAGACCAACGAGGCAGTAAATATACATATTAATAAACTCACGCAGATAGAAAACGCATACAAAGTTTTATATACATACATTTGGCAAATCAATAGTAAAGTGAAAATGTTTTTTCCACGTTGGATTTTTATATGTATTCTTCAACGAAGTGAAACCAAAAACAAATCCGCTTGCATCTAGGCAATCACATTAATTCGCGAGGTAATGACTACGATGTTAATAACAATGGACAATTATACACGCGAGTATATTTCTTGGCTGTATAATTAACGTGACCGCCACGCCTCATAGATATTGTTGGAAGTTTTATTAACTTATTATTTTCGTATAATTGTTATTTAACCATGCATATTGATTTTTTGTCAATATTAATTATCAATTATTAATATTTTGTGCTACTTGTTTATGTATTTTATGTGTTAATTGTACATTTTTGATGTCAATATACACCCAGCATCATCCACAGACTATTAAATAGTCTATTGCTGAACATAGACCTTTCGTTTTAAAAGATTTTAAAATATACCTGTAACGGTAAAATAAATGTATTTTACACATGTATTACGACGAATTAAGAAAATAGAGTGTCACCACCCATGGGTGTCGTAAGAGACGTCTAAGAGAACAATCTACTTAGGCCAAAATCATTGCAAAAAAGAAGGAAAGTTTGAAATTAGCCCTGTACCAACCCGTCCGGCTATCGTGGTATAGTAGGCCACAACCTCCTTTCGAAGAAAAGGCCTATGTCCAGCAGTGGAATCTTATAAGCTGCTGATGATAATTAGCAAATACAAATGAAAAATAAATGAAAAACTTGCTTTAGGTTAAGACAGTATTGCTGCAGTTACTGCTCTTTAATCTATCCCGAATCTGTGAATAACATAAAACAAGTTGAACCATAGAATGGGACAAAAATACATGCCATTGCCTAAAATGAAAGCTACTCTTATCACACTAAATATGCCATTTTATTTCAATGACCCAACACCAATAAATTGGAACAGAGACCGGAAAATAATTACAATCTAAATGTATGTATAATAACTATAAAATGTAGGCTCTCGTAAAACTTCCTCAATGATCGGTCTTGCGCTTCCTTCGAGTTAGTAGCCGCCACAATTCTTCAGGTAGATGAACCAACCACCGGCACCCAATCTTAGGTTTTTAAAAATTACTTAAACATTTTCAAAACCAGTTATTAAATTACTATTATCTCTCTAAAACTTAAACGAGGAAAATCACAAAGTGCTTGCATCTGCGCCATTAGAATTTTGATAAATATTGTCCCTTCTCCTTGAATCTGGTTCGTTCTTTGTTGTAGAGGCTACGACTTTTGTTAAAGTTTTGTTCGTTCCTCTTACAAAAAGCCTGAAATCTTTCAAAATAAACTACAATATGTATAAAACTTATCATCGCCATAATCATCATCTCAGCCAAGAGACGTCCACTACTGGACCTCACTGACATAATATTTGCTAACTGTGATATAAGAACATGTCGATTATTTATCACTTGGTTTCAACGTTTCCATCAAAAAATTCCTTTCTTACGCAACGTCAATAATTTAGCTCCAATTAGAATACAATTTACATATGTGTATGTACAGGTGTTTCACATGTTGTTCAACATTGTTAAGAGCAAAATGTTTTCGTTACACAATACCTGCACATGATATGCCATGCCTCTATGAATTTTAAGCAGTATTCTTCATTGGAATTTGTTGTTTCTTGCGGCAAAAGAAAAACTAAATGAATAAAAGAAAGTCAATAGTGCTACACATGTATGTATATGAGAAGTTACGTGACGTTTTGTTGTTTATTTCTACGTGTTTTATTTTGTTGTAAGTCTTAAAATATGTGTAAGTAAACCTTTCCATGGTCAGTCGATTCTTCTATTAAATAAAGAAATCTTTGTTAATCTTCAAACACAACAGTTATGATTATTTCCTTTATTTGAGTGCAGTGATAATAACATAACATCAAAAGCTGCAACTTATTACTAGTTTCGACAATTTTGGCCGTCAACTATAGTGTCACTAAGCACGCTAATAAAAAACCTACTATTAAAAATGATAACTTCCAAAACTAGTTAAATTAGAATGATCATAATTTTATGGGCCACGGTACAGTACTACTTCAATTTGAAAGTTCTTTAAGGGGTTTATAAAACAAATAAATCATATTTACAGTTTCTGTTTTTTAATAAAAATAAAGTTTTTTTTAGAAAACTTAATATAACCAAAAGAAAAGTCAATGTATAGGTAATCAAATTAAGCACATAGCTAGTTGGTTTCTTGATATCGGCAAAGATCAGTACCGAGAACAGAAGAACGATACACCGGTTCCGTAAATCGAATGTTCTTGTAGGGAACGTGAAATGGTCGGATATTTTTAGTCAATTATTTGTACAACAAAGTATAAATTACATACAACTACAGTTTATAAAAATCATCGTTACTCTTAAATATACAAAAAGAAAACGTCCTGATGTTTCACAAAGGTGATAGATCACAACAAAACAAATTAATTATTATACTGAATATCAAAATTCCGGTGGAGAAAAGAACTCGATAAATGCGAAAACTACAATATTTGCAATGTTCAAATGCGTTCACGCTCTTGACACTCTGACACAATTCCGAATGCAAAAGAGTAGCTAATATTACCACCTCGGATTGTTATCTATAAATCGATTAGTTTCATAAACACACTCATTTTTTAAATCAAATTCAAATATTTTATTTAGTTCCATACAAATAAAATCAGATCAACTTATCGCCGTCCACTGCTGAACGAAGTTCTCCCCAATGAGCGCCAATCATCTCGGTCTTGGGCAATTCGCATCCATTCGCTGTCAGCCACCTTCTTCAAGTCAACGTCGTCTTCTTAGTGCCTTTAGAGATCATAAAATTCTTATTAAGTATAATAAAATCAAATCAGTTTAAAAAAGTGTGTGCAATAAATTAAGTCATGTAAAAATTAAGGAAATTAAGCCATCTACTTAATTTTAGCCATCATGTGTCAATTTCTAATATTGTAAGGTTCGTTTTTCTTAGTTTATTACATTTTCATTGGATCAATTTATTACATCTATCGATTTGCGATTGTTAAAAAAATAAGGCTCCAACATGTTCTCTTATTTTGGTAATGGCAATACTTTGAACAGTTGTGTCAGGCAAAATACAATAATACAAAAACGGTTTTGTATCCCATTAGTTACAAAAGAAAATTTCGCGTCAAATTCGGTATTCTAATGGCAAGATGAGTTCAAAAATAAATATATAAATTTTGATATTATTTTTAAATCTGAACCCGAAAAAAACCTGTAGGCATTTTCCTAACTTCTAGTGTATTGTGTTGAAGTATAATTATTTTGCCCAATAATAATAAACTAAAACCACGCCTTGTAGCAATTCTCATATTTAGATGAGCGAAAGAGAGGGCTATGAAATTAGATTTTTCGTTATATACATTAATAAATAATTATGTTTTATGTTATTATGTTAATGTTAGTCTGTTAATTAATGCAGTTCTTAAGAAACATGCTTTAAAAAGTTGTTGAACACTATGTTACACTTTTAAATTAGTTGATTAATGTAGCTGATCTTTATTTTTTGCGTGCCACATAGTTTTGTAATGTATAAATTAAAAATGTGTTACATTTCGTCGACCTGCAAAAAATTAGTGAATAAATTATTACAATATACTTGTTTAGTAACTGAAATTCCTATGTTTTAAACGACTCCGAAAAGAATAGCAACAACTCCGAAAGCATATATGCGCATTGAAGTTAGTGATGCTCTTTAAAAGTTGATAAGAAATTTTAATATTGAGAACGTCAGAAGTGTTTGAACTGTAATAGTGTAGTGCTTCTGTAGGGAAACTATAAATTCGCTTTTCTAAACTGTAATTAAATAATAGTTTAATGATTAATCTACTCATCCTCAAATAGTTTTTTTTTATATTTGCTTAGAAAGCTTGCGTTCCCACCTTACAATGGCTAGAGAGAACATTGCGTTCACAGGCTTACGTAACGGTGGGACTTAAGAATAGGCCGTTGGATATGCCATATAACTCCAACAATAATAAGAAAGTTATTACATAGTTAGAAATGCATCTTCATGAGTTTTTTCTCGGACGTAAATTCTTGTAAGATTGTTTTACTTTCTTATGATCTATACAATGTGAAGCGTGGTTTATTATGTAAAATATTTTGGTTAATTATTTTGGACCTTTTTAAAAATAATCTTATGTGTTTAAGTAGCTAACAATGTTTAAATTAGTAAGAGCGATTATTAAATAATTGAACAGTTTACTTCATAAAAACACTAAGCAGTCAAAAGTAGTGTAAATTTGTATAATATATACTTTTTAGTTTTAGAATTATGTCTTTATGTCATGTTTTTAATCTAGTCGTAGTGAATATCGTATAATGTTATTAAAAATACATTCGATTAAAAACGATATTTCGTTTTATTGTAATAACCACGATAACTCAAAACCATAAATTCGTTTACCAAAATATTACTCAAATTTAAGTGCGGTTAGAATATGCCATAGACTGGTTTAAAAACTTCTTGTTCCAATTTTAAATGTGCGGTGACATTCAAACGTGTTTTACTGCTTGGATAAGTTTAGAGGACACTTGTGTAAATCACATGTTGTTTTTTTTGAATAGATACTATTTGATCATTTATATTTCAGATTTATTTATTAAACTGAGACAAAAAATATTTAGACAAAAAGTAGCATGCTGAGCTTAGCAACAGAAAGTCAAATTTGTTAACGTTGTGATTTTTTATTTGACATTTTAAGAAAAAAGTAAGTAAAATTTGTCTATAAATTCAATTTTAAAAAGGGAATACTAATCGACTTTATAATAAATTCTAAAATCACTAACCGTTATATCATTTTCGTAACCTCATCATAACTAATTACAGCGAAGTAACTGCTAAATTGTAATTAATTTATCATGGCAATAACCTGTTGCGTTCGGAACGTTACACCACTATATTTTAAGTGCTTAAAAGTTATAAACATTTATCATGCGATTGCTATTTCTAAAGATATTGGCGATGTATTAATTTATTAAAAGTTTGTTATTTATTGGTGCGAAGGTTTTTAATGGCGATGACAACATTATGACAGCACGGTCATGAACTTAAGATTTTTTTTTATATATTACAAATTATGTACTAAATCTAAACATTACATTGAAGTAAGCTAATAATAATAATGCTAATTTATCTCAAAAAGGAAGGTACATAAAGTAGGTACATTGCTTTATTACAATATAAATGTTATCGGCAATATGTATAATTCAGGTATTCTATATAATGCTTAGGCAATGTGTATAATACCCGGGGCATCCAGGCAAAGTATGAAATGTTATGATTATTATTAATATGATGATAATGTATTATTATCCATTACATACTTTACCTAGGTAATTAATACAATTCCTACCGGATTACACAGATTGTCGGTAACATATGTACAGTTGTGACGATTTTAAGATTCGCAGAAGGAATTTATAATATAATTCAAAAATTTTTTATTACAATTATAAACCTAACATAAAAGCCACTTAAGGACTACTATACTACATTACATATTTGAAACTTAGGTGTCTTAAGTTAAATTGTTTACTATACTTTAAGCTATTTTTAGCAAAGTATCTGTACCTTCTGAACTAGTTGAGACGGTGACTCAGAAGGTAGCTGTTGATTCGTGCTAATAATATCCTACAGTACAAAAATATATGGAGATGGTATGTAGTTCACATTAGTTTTATAGAAACGTGATTCGGATGAATTTACATGTTAATTAACTTGCAACACGAGGTATTCAGGCACGATTCAGTGTCTTTATAGTTTAAGGTTTTTAAATAACTTTTATACAAGTGGCCTTTTTAAAATTTAACTTAGTCTATTACATAGAAATAGGCCGAGGAATACAGCAAATCTATGTGAATAGCAAGTTGTCATTGATAAATACTCATTTAACGGCATGTGGACATAATTCTCTTATGCAGTGCTCTTAATACATGCAATGATAGTATAAATATTACGTATGACTTCACTTACATTTCTATCAACGCATCAATCTCACTGATTTATCCACTTTCAAATAACATCAACATTTAAATCTGGTGCAGTCGACAGTTCATTACGAGCCCCAGTGCTTATTAGAATTCAATAAAGGCTCCGAGTGCCGAGTTCATTGCCGTTAAACGTGTCGATCAACGCTGCCTTGCTATCTGCGGCAGAATGCATTAGACCTTTGCCTATTTATAGAAAATATCACTGTAATCTATGGAATTTGAAAACAGAACCTTTTGACAGATTGAACGATTTTACATTCGAAATTAGAATTTTGACATTTATTTATTTACGAGGGCAATTTGTTATTTGCTTAAAATGTATTACTTTTACAAAAATCATTTGATTATGTTATTGAAATTAATTCTAAGTATGTATGTGCTTATATTACTAAGTGAAACACTTAATGAATTATAACTTTTAACATCTGCCCGTTATATAAAATGGTTCCTTTGCTTATTATTTTCATAAATAAAAGGAAAAGTATACCTTACACTTGAGTTTAAAAACGAAATATTAAATAAAATTTGATGTTACGCAACTTAAATCTCAGTCGTAAACGTACACGGTAATCTTTCTGTTACTGACAAATTAATTAGCCGCACGCACTACATAACACTGTTATTTTACATATAAGAGAATGTTTTTGCATATTTTCATAAGAAAGAAAATTAGACATGAAATGAAATTACTAGTTAGTTAACTATTCTTTAAAACAAAACTTAATTTACGCTGAAAAATTATCACTCAATACCTGGTTAGAGTTTCCCAAAAGCAATAACGACGAGTGGTCAAGAACGTGGATGCTTTTAAAGGCTATAGTTGCATAAACTAGTCATGTCAAGATCATCCAGAACAGCAGTGGATATACATCTACAGCTAACTAGTAACATGATACTTGACCAGTTTTATTTATTACTAACAACCAAAATACCGTTAGTATTTCAACAGAACAAGGATTACACCAAAAACTAAACGTGACTCGATTCAAAATGGTGGTATTATATTTTTTCTTCAAGAGTTCTAGAGGACATTTATATGTATACCTACAAGGGTCATGATCTTGAATAATATTAGTTTTCGTAAACACACAGTGACTCATTTATAAAGAGAGAAGAATTATTTGTTATTCTTCGGAAAAGATAAGCCTGTTTTTTTTATTTTAACACATCTAAGAGCATTAACCCGCAGACAAACAATTCTTTGGCACAAGATTAGTTTCCGAAAAAGAAGTACATAATACAGATAATGTAAAAGAAGTCGGGTAAAAATAGTTTACCGCAGACCAACAAGATATAAAAACTGACTAATAAGAATGTTCATGTTTAAACTGAAGTATCAAGACTTTTTCCCGTTCCCTATAAATATTTTATTGCTGCAATCGTGTGCCACACCTACACATAGAAACAGGTTCGACAAATACGCGCGCATCATTTGTTTCTTCAACATGGCTGCCAGCCGTCGCACCTCTTACTTTCGTTAATTTCACTTTCATTCAAAGTAATAGTTTGTATAGATAATGTTATTATTACATTACTTATCTTAATTTATAGTTTCACATGTAGGCGTTGCTGTTTGTATTATTAATAGTTCCTATGTTATTAGCTGCTAATCGTGGTTGAACTATCTAACGTTTAATGTTTTATTTTCAGGTTGACGTGCGCGGGTTGTGAAGCATTGTGTATTTTTGCAGGTAAGAGAAAGCCTTTAAAAATATTCTAAGTTTATTTAGAAGGAGGCATTCACTTTTTATTTCGTTTTGTCTTAATTTTTATTGAAAAAAATGATATTTGCATTCAGTACTAACTTTGAATACAAAATGACTTTCAGTTATTAACAAATACTATTTTACTGACAAAATACTCGTATGCACAGCACTATAGAGCCTTATAAATATATAAGCCAACACATAAATTATATTTTAAATTGTAAAAACGAAATAATAAGATTTTTCTCATTAAAAATAATAAATGTTTATATTAAGTTGCTATTTTTATTTGAAATTAACAAAATGAAAAAATAAGTAAATAATTTTTGACAGTTAATAGTTATTTATATCTATCTATGTTCGTCCTAATCTGTCAGGTGACGGATTAAGAATTTGGAGTATCACTATCCCTATTTACTTAGTGGGTGTCGTAAGAACCGACTTAGGAAACAAATTACGAAGGACAACAGCACTGTAGAGAAGAGAGAAGAGAGAAGAAAAACTTGAAACAAACCTTATAACAATCTGTCTGACCAGCTTAGTATAGTAAACCAAAACTTCCTTCTTAAGGAGAGGTTAAAGGTTGCTATAACCATAAAATTGATATGAAATAGTTGAGTGCGTAGCAACTACGTTTGATAAATATATCTAGAAACACTGCTGTGTCTATGAAGTCCGATATATAAATGAATATAACGAATTGATTAACAAAAATCAAGGATAATTTGTAATGGACTTTAACAAATGTCAAGAACATTAGCATTCGTAAAACGCTGCGTAAATGGACATCTCATTAGCTATTCCTAATGTCTAATGTTTAGAATACGAAATTAGTAATTCGAAAGGTCACATGTTCTTAGAGTTTAGCCACTGGTGTGGAAGATTTCCGCGAATGATAAATTAATGTTAATTCTAACTCACCTTATGTATTTTTTGTTCAATATTGTATTTTGTTTTTTTTTCAATTTCTGTCTTGTAAGTGCTTATGTTGCTTATTATCTTTTGATGCTCAGCCAATTCAAAAGGTACGAACTTAGGTAACTTTTTCTTCCCTAAACGACAAGGCATTTAAAAAAGGTAAGGTTATAGTGCGTAGTTTACAGCCTTAGTTGCCTCTTACGTCGCCCGTGGGGTGGTGAGACTCCCTTTTCTTAATTCGGACCGTATTAAGACAACGTATGTACTGTTTGTTACTTCTACCTTCTAAAGGCCGTAGGGCTCTACTTTCGAGAACCAATTGGTAGCGCGGAATATAAGCGTGTTCCCTACTACTGCAAAATAAATTATATAGTGTTTCTATATTAGCACAAATAAATCAATTTAATTAAATTTCTTAATTTATTTTAAATCTACTGTATATTACTATACTAAATATACTGTACATGCAACAACTGTAATATCCACGTTTGTTCTCTTGTGACTATTGTTACTTATTGAATGTATATAAATTTCTTATTTAGTACTCTTAGTTTTTTCTAACCTATGTTTACGTAAATTGCAGACTGAATTGGTTAATCTGTGCCTATAGTATATGAATGAATATGGATGAGCTGATGAACACGTAATTTATCTATGATATGTGTGTATTTTCAAATATTTAAGTCTGTGAATTTGGAATCAAACAGCTGTGTGTAAGATGTGTGAGATTATTTATTTATTTTTTATTTATTAAGCGCATTTATGCAGTATTTACAATTTTCTATTTCACTCATTATTTCCATTACTCTGCTAGTTATAAGCAAGTCTTCTTTTAATGTTGTATGACGTAGTGTAATGTACATTATTAACTGACTTATCCATATATTTCACTATCATATACGACGTAAACTTTACCGTGTCTTTATTTTATAACTATAACCTCCATTCTTTGTGAGAAATAATCACAGCACGAACTAACAGTGCAATTGCAAATGTAAACCATTAATCAGATATAATAGAATCAATATAATCTCTTTTACAATGGCCAACATCACTGGCTCAAACTGGTCTTGCGGAGAAATTCGAAATTAGTTGGAAGCGAATAGTATACCACCTGGCACTTTCGCCAATATAACACTAACACACCATAACGTGTTATATTGTGTTATATAACACTAGGTCTCGGTCACATATGATGACCCTCGTAAGAGAAATTTTCGATAATTTACATAACACTGGGTGTGTACGTAGTCACCATACATAATGATTTACATGAGATGTTGATTTTTTTATTGAGTGGAATCTAATTTATTTATAAAATGCAGGCGTGAAAGTGAGTTAAATATATGTTTCGATTACTCAGAGTGTCATTAATGTCGTAATAGGACAGAAACTGGCAAGTTTCGAGTTGTAACCTATATTGATAAACGAAACCAGTTTCTGTTCAATAAGTATCAATGTAACGTAGTTGATTCTATATATAGTATATACGTCTACATTTACCATTAGAAGTCATATCTACATATAATTCATAATGTCCGTGTAGTGACTGCGTTTTCTTAATACGGTCCGGAGTATGAAAACGGAGTGTCACAACTCCATTTATCTCACAAGTGATGTAAGAGGCGACTAAGGCTGTAACCTACGCACTACAACACCACTGCAATGAGATGAAAAAGTTGAAATAAACTCTATACCAACCTGTCTGGCCAGGGTAGTATAGCAGGCCAAAACATCCTTGCCAAGGCAAGGTTTATGTTTAGCAATGTTAAAGGCTGTTTTTGTGATATGACTGATATATTTGCTGGCAGAAACATGTAACATCATCAATAACTGCCTCGGTGGCGCAGCGGGAGTGAATGCGACTGCTGTGCTTGAGGTCTCGGGTTCGATTCCCGGGTCGGACCATGTTTGTATGATATGAAAATATTTGTTTCGAAGTTTGGGTGTTTCTATGTATATAATGTATGCATTTGTAAAAAAACGTATATAAGTAAGTACTCTATCAGTCAGTCTAGTTATCATAGCACAAGCTCTGCTTAGTTTGAAACTAGATGACGTTGTGTGTCAAATGTCTGAAATATTTATTTATTTTATTTTGTCTAGGTTAAATAGTTATGGCAATATGGTTCGTGTGATAGTTTAAGTAATATTGTCATATGAAATTGTTGAAAAGTAATTTATAGTAATAAGATATTTTCTTGAGTATATTTTCATATAATATCTACGAATTACAATTCATTAGACCGGTATAGATTTCGCCCACCACTTCACTCGTGAAAAATTTAATATTTATTTGTTTATTTAGGATTTTTTTGCGTAAAAATGCACAATGGTGGACTTAATGTCGTATGCATGCTCTGGCAGTCAACTTTATAGTGATGGTGTAGAATCGAGTAATTGGGTGCACTTGAATAAAAGGCTCCGGAATACTTATATCCATTTTTAATTTTCTAGATGTGTTCTAAGTAGCACAGGCGGGAACGTATAATAAATAAATAAATTTATATTTGAATTTATAATATGAGTTACAATAAAACAAAAAACAGATCATTTTTTATAAGTAATAACCAGTAGAACGAGCAACAAATTTCTTTCTCCTTCTTAGCAATAATATATGGTGATAACTACCAATTGAATGATTTAATTTAGACGTTAAGTAATTGGAATAAAGTATTTTATTCAACGGTAATTTTATTACAGAGATTGTGTAATCTAATGTGTGGTTGCAAGGTATGCTGCCAGCTCATGGCGCCCGCCGCTTATAGCAAAACTTGAGTTAGAATTACAACATGTTTTTATTGATTGCTTTTGAATGCGTTCAAATTAATATACCTGTTATGAAATAAGTTAATGTATTCAGAAATTCAGTTTTTGAGGCATTATCTTTAATAAAGTGTTTGCTAAATTGCGTAAGTCTTGATTAAATAATTTTAAATGTTTTTAAAAATTAGGCTTTTGAGAGTCGAAGATAATGTTCGTTGCGTAATTACTCTTGTATTAATATATGTATGTAGTTAAATTTTTAGTAACTAGTTTTTGGTCCTCAATTCGTATTTAAAAGTGTAAAAATATTTTAATATTTTAATACTTTTTTAATTTATACTAAAATCCCGTCACCTGCACTTTTATCTTAGAATTGATTAAACCTTGTGTTATTGTTGATTGCAAATATTTCCTTTCTAAATACATATATAAGTAATTGGACGTCTTGTTTTTAACACAATACTCTCCAAAAGACTTTCAAACAACAAACAAAATAGCTGCAACAACAACAACTGTGAGAACAATGACTACTCGTCACAATAAATATTTGGAAAGATAAATATTTAGCATAACATTATAAGGAGTATGCGTAAACCATAGACAAGTTCATAACCAAAATATTATCAGTTATTTCTAATCTGTGGCTCGACTGGTATAGAGGAAATGAGAGTCAACATTCTTTTAATTTCTTTCTAATGTTATGCAACGCATTCTCACGGTGCAAACGGTGTTGCCATGTATCTATTATAATGTTAATTTACCTTCTGTATGGGGCAAATTATATCATAGAGGACGCGTGTGACATTATAAACGTCTAATTATATGCCAGTAACTGTAATACTTGCCTTTTGCGGATTGAGTATTGTTTCCGATATGTTACACTTCCTAAACGTGTTTGGGGATATTTTATAATACGTTATATAATTTTATTTGTACATGTTTAAGATTTATCGTTTACTTTTGACGTAGTTGTATTAATGTACCGTTTGTAAGATATGAGTTTTCAAGTGTGTTTAGTGTACAACTTCAAGTTTGAATAGAACTCCTAGAGTTACAATAGGATGGTTAAAGTTGACTAGACTAAGACTGACCAGAACAATTGACCAGACTAAGAATGACCCGCAGAATTGGGTTAATGGACAGCTGTGCAATAAATAATATTATTCAAATTCAAAAAAAAATTAAAAACCCTAAATCTTCAGATATCGAAAGTTTTCAAAGATCTCTACTTCAGACTTTCGAATATTTAATAAGTTAGATTTAATATTGGCTTTTTAAACTAACGCTTATAATAGTCACAATATGTGTCCATATTCTTTGTTGGATATATTCTTTGCGTGCAACAAACTCGAAATACAATAAAAACAAAAATAAGAACTTTCAATAATCAGTCAGATACCTACGCAGATATTAATCATGCAACCACTAATACCCGACCAAATGTTAGGTAGTTCACTTTGTAAAAGATTACGCCACATGTTCGAATGGAACCTGCAGAAAAAACCTAAAAAAGAAACTTGTCCAAGGTGTATGGTATATATATGTTTTCTTAATTTTCATTTTAATTCAGTCAGCCCAAATAAGTTATAGAGTGTGAGCATTTTGCTTCGAAATGTCACGGCGGTTGTTCAACAGGTTTTATATATTAAAGAAATAAGTTTTTTTTTGCTTTCCGAGTGGCATTGACACGGTTCTTTTTATCATTAGCAGAGGTCTCAGGTCAATGGTGTGCTGATTTCTTAATATTTTTCACGGGTTAAGTTGTAGTGGACTTGCCAACCTCCATCGTGACGAGACTTGAGTAGTTCAATTTTCACATTAGATATGTAATATATTTCAATTGCCATTTTATTTTAGTTACATATATGTTAAATATTACTATATGTCAGTTTTATAATTGTGTATTGTAGCCAAAATAGAAAGAGTAAGGCGTTTCCTGTAGTGGTTCTACAACCACTACAGGAAACCCTTACCGCCAGCGGCGCAATGCCTACGTTCAATTTATATAAATATTCTTGATATTTGACATCCAACTCCATATAGTCCCACACTAAGCAGAGCTTTTACTATGGGGTACTAGACAATGATTATAAATGTTTATATACTTTTGTTTGTAAATATATACATATTATACAAAGAAAACACCCAAACTCTGAAACAAATATTTGCAGATCATGCAAACATTTGATTTGACTCGGGAATCAAACCCGAGACCTCAAGCACAGCAGTCGCATACGTTTCCACTGCATCACCGAGGCTGTTAGTCAGTCCACGTTGGACGTTAATCAACACCTAATACAATACTAATCTATCGATTCATATTTGACGAAATATAATACATTCTCCCTGTGGTGATGGATTAAGAATGCGAAATGTCACTAGCCCCATTCATATCATGCGTGTCGTAAGAGGCGACTAAGAGAGCAACCTACACAGGAAAACATTACAACCTTACACTAATCCATCCAGCTCGTTACAGGAGGCCAAAACCTCCTTTCTAAGGAGAAGTTCTTTCAGCGGACAGTTAAAAGCTGTTGGTGATTGAAACCTCCTTAAGTCAGGTCCTTAATAAAAATTCTGTCATCATAATGTATCGAATGAGTTACATAATGTTATCGCCACACAAGACATTGCTAATCATCCTTCCATATTTATGAGATTTACTGACGTAAATCTTAATAAATTTCGCATTTTTCATAGTCATCATCTTCGTTATCAGATGGTGTAGGACACACTTATAGAGAAAATACAATTTACTCATTTCGTTTATCAAACAAAACGAGAACGTACTCGTATGTCGCAAAATGTGTTCTATATGGGTGTATTATCTGTAATACCTAAAATAAGCTTGTAAGAATTGATAATACAAACGCTTTTAAAATCAATTTTACAACAATAAGCTTTACAAGAAAAAAAGAGCCAGATTTGAATTTCGAAATAAGAATACCTGGCCACCTACTTAGCAAACAATGAAAAATCGAACAAAACTATATCGCAATCGGATCCAATCCATCATCGTAATAAAGGTGTTACAAGATTATACCTTATATCTGAGCTTTGTGTTTTATTAATCAAATTTAGACCTTAATCTTTTAAAATAAAAATCAAATTAGCTATTTTATAAACCACGCGCTCGCAAATTCGTATAGGCTTGCGATTTGGCGAGGAGCGTACTGTGTTAAAGATGATGAAAACATGATACGTGAGCGCACTCCGAAGCGAGCTCTGAATAATTTCCTCATTATTAACTTAATGGTGGATCTCGAAATTGGTCTGAGTTTCGCGCCCCGAGTAATAGCAGGTATACTGGCTTTAATAGAATAACTGAAGCTGATGGTTTGAAAGCTAAATGACGTTTAGTTGCACGCGATGCGAACTTGTTCTTTGATGTAAGTGTTGGGGTAATAGTCAATTAGTTATACTTTTTTATTTCAATATCCTGTCCGAACAACTGACACGAGACTTGAAATTATTCATACTGACAAAAGCTACCAATTCATGTTGTGCTTACTCACATGAAGCTCGTAAAAGGATTTCGTACCTAACGCGTTTATGTGAGTCATAATAAAAAGTAAATAAAATGTACCAACGGCGTACATTTTTATGTTAAAACATATTAATTCCCAAAAGCTGCGGTTTATTTACTTAGCTGCGTGTTCATTTTGTATTAAAATTCAACTCTATATAAAATACTTTATAGATGTGAAAGTTTGTAAATATGTACTGAGTACATGTTTATTACTTCTACTGTGTTTAACGTTTATTCCTTAATAAATATTTAGAATACTATTTTTACTACGGATAGAACTACCCTTTTTTTTAACTTGTGGAAATCCTCTCGGGCCGTCACCCCACCGGGGTTTACGGCGGGGTGGTGTGTCGGAATCGGACCGACTAAAACCACACGGTGTGCGACTCTGCGCCTGACATAGGAGGGATCCGGGAACAGCTGTTATTACGACAGATAAAAGATCCAGATCACGGATAAAACTATCCTGGGTTATGTATTACATGTAATATAACCACACGTAGGTGGATAGATCCATTATTTTATTTTGATTCGAGGTGGTCAACATTGCTATACAGTCAACATCACTTTAGTTCAACTTTTCTCGCTTTTAAACTTTAAATATTTTGACTTTTATCATGAATAAATCTATCCTGGATCATGTATAACATACATAAGCTGTAATGTAACTTCACGTAGGTGGATGGATCAACTACTTTATTTTGAATTAAATTAGTAAACATTGTTAACAATCTACTTCATGTAAGTTTACCTTTTTTAGTTTTATACTTAAATATTTTACATTTGAAAGGGCTGTGATGAAAATGGACTTACTATGATTATTAAAATGGCATGAAGAGAGACTCAAAGGTCGGTATTACAATTGTAACTCTTAGCTGCCCATGGCCGATGGAAGTTATTTAAGTAAGGTCAGATGATGCTTCTACTTTTATCTTAACTTTGCTACCTTAAAAAACTCTGCTAATCGTCATTGTACATCACTATAAGCGAGCTGCTTATCCATCGTAATAGAGTTGACAATTGAAATTTAAAAAATAAAATACATATTAAATTAAAAATGAAAGTAGTTCCCATACTTTTGTTTTTGTTTAATCATATTAATTGCTGTGTGTTTTAAAAGAGTATTTAAAAGAGTACTATAGTCATCACAAACATTTTACAAACAAACGACTGTTCTTTTTCTTGAGAATATTTTTCTTTAAATGTAAGGTACATTACAGAATATTTAGATTATGGATACATACTGGAGTATTATAACATTCTTTCTTTTTACATTTTTCACGCAAATAATATTTATTTTCAAGACATTTTTTTTATTTAATAAATATTTATAATCTTTAATAGTTTTTTTTTGTTTTTTCTTCCATGACACACAAATCAACACAAAATGTTCTAACAACATCACGACAGGTGAAGGTGTTAAGTGAGCTTGTTATTTGCGACCAGAATTATCCTTCGAATAGCTTATCACGTTCACATTAATTACCGCTACTGTATATGATAAGGTCAAATAAATCTTCTGACAAAGGTCGTCTGCTTCAATACTATCTGTAATTTACGTACATTTTATTTACCAAAGTTGTGTTTATTTTGGCCGTAATCGCCATGTAAATATACCGTAGTTACTTATGTGCCTTTTTATGTCTTACATAGTGGAGTTATGTGCCTTCACCTGCCACTTCACATGCAATCTTTTCTAATTATATTTTTTAACCTTTGAAAGGGCAATATTTTTGTAAAATTTAAATAAGGATAAATTTGAGTAGAACCACTTCGAATAAATGAAAGAGTTTTGAGGCAACAAAAAAAAATGAAAACTAAAATATTAATTTTTCATCAAATAGGTAAGTTGTGTACTTTGAACCCCTTTCAAGCAAAGTTATTATAATCATATGAGTTTTTCACACGTTTTTAAGTAATACATGTACTTATACGAGAAAATAATACGATATTCTTAACAACATTAATGATTATTTTAATATTTCTATTTATCAAGTTTTTTTTGTTAAATTGGTCGATGGTAACTGACGAAATGTTAATTAGACATGTGCCTATGTGTTACTATATATAGTATCCAAACTTAAATTTTCATCACGCTTTCTCACCTTAACGACAGAGGAGACAAAGAAAAAGAATAGAAAAAGAGTTCCTTACCTCCAGAAAAAAACTAATAATTTCGATAGATAATATAATCATCATCATCATCATTATCTCAGCCAAAATAGGTCCACTGCTGGACATAGACCTCCCCCAAGGTTCTCTAAAACAGCCGGTCCTATGCCGCCGGCATCCAGCAGCTTCCCACTACCTTCACCAGGTCGTCGGACCACCTTGTGAGGGGCTTACCAACGCTGCGTTTCCCAGTATGCGGTCGCCACTCCAGAATTTTACGGCCTCATCGGCTATCGTTTCTGCGTGTAATATCTCCCGCCTACTGCCACTTAAGTTTAACAATTTTACTGGCAATATCGGTGACCTTGGTTCGTCTGCGGATCTCCTCATTCCTGGTTCGATCACGCAAAGAAACTCTGAGCATTGCCCTCTCTATTGCTCTTTGGATGACTTTGAGCCTTCTTATCACGCTCATAGTGATAAGATAATATAATAGAGAAAATAAATATAAGTGTATCTACAGACTGGTTATTGCTTGAATCTGATTTTAACAAAATTGCATTTTTCTTAAGTGGATTTAGTTTTAACTGGGAATTTATATTGCAATATCGATAGCTCCCTATTGCTTCTAAAATTCACTAAAGAATTATGATGGGTTCGGAACGAACACCCTTAGTAGTAATTTGATTAGTAAAAGAAGCCATTACACCTTATTAAATGATTAAGTATATGACGGAATCAGTCTTGGAAAACTGCAGTCTTTTATAGCGCTAGGTTATTACAGCGGTATTTCAACTAGATGCTCAGTTCAGACGGAAATTGCGCGGTATAATGCAGCATTTTGTCCTATCAAATTGTATGTTAAGAATTAATTATTATATTTATGTCTGGTTATCTATTAACTATCCCTCTTTATTGCCTCTTTCATCGCCCATCACTTAATTCGATCACCGGCGTCATTGGAGAGGCACCCGGCAGTCGACTGCGACAGTCTGATGATAATAATGACAGACTAGAATTGTGATCACAATTTTTGAGTGACTAAGTGTTGCCAACGTTTCTATATGAGAATAGTTTATAAGATGCTACAATACTTCGTTTCTAATTTTTTCACCTTTAGAAGGGCAATATTTTCGTAAAATTAAAATGAGAATAACCTTGAGTGGAATCACTTGGAATAAATTAAAGAGTTCTGAGGCAACGAACAATAAAATAACAATATAATTGAATTGAGGATCTCTTCCTTCATTTGAATCTGATTAATACAAAAAGATATAATAACATTTTTAACACAATTTTATTATCTTCGCCTGTATATTAGTTGTTGTAACGTACTTTTGTTAGCATGTTTTTTAGTTTTTTAAACTGTATTTATGAATATTACTTTATGTAATATTTACTGATAGCTACTAATTTATATACAAAAATTAAGTGTGTAAATCTAGTTCATATGTAATCTGAATGTGATACTAAGAGGTTGTCGTGAGCTAATTTTGTTACTACAACAAATATACGGGTTTGCTCGTACAGAGATATTACATATTAATATATTACGTCATGCCAAAGAAAGTTTAGACAGATATAGAACCTTCTTCTATTTTAATTCCCGGTGGTTCAAATAATCTTCTCTTATGCAATATTATTACATGTATACCATAACATGGAACGTATAAAATATTATTAGTTTACTGTGATACAAATACAATATAAAACATACAATACAAACGATACAAATACATAACAAAATTAATAACACAAACCAATGTTTTGACTGGAGTTTATTAGCTACTTAAGGAAAAATAGTATTCAAGATTTAATTAAGTAGAATAGACACTCACTGTTAAGATTTTATTTCTATGGCTAATGTTATATCGAAATCTTGATAAAACACATCGTGAGATACTTAAAACATATTAAAATTCAAGTTAGACCTTAAATGTCTTGTAAAATCTTCATCACGTTATCGTATATATTTATTTGCTTCAAACTAAGTCGACACATACTTTCCTTTTTAATCAAAATATAATCAATTTTTTCGTTAAGAATACTCGTGCAGCTACCGAGATCAAAAATGGGCCACATCAAACGAGAAGATAGATAGACTATAAATAATTAATATATTTGTTGATGGGCAACAATATGGTCAGACACTGAGCCAACAGACGGAAATCCTTACGTAGGCCTTCGGTGGTGCTCACCCGACCATGTTTCCTCGCTATTGTCCACGCGATTGTGTATACAGCATTGTTAAACATTTAGTATAGAGAAATTGAAAGCCGAAATCACATACTAGATACTTCACTCGTAACATTTGTGACTTTCCTTTAATACGTAATAAAAAATTATGTACGGAAGTAAGGTTTAGATTTTAAAACTTCATATTATGGAATTACAGTCGTGACCCCGATTGGTGGAACTTAATCAAAACTCTGAGTACGTAATCAAAAAGACGTAAAATTGCTGCGATTAATATTTGCATGAATATGCATATCGTGAAATTAACCTTACGAGTTTTTCTGTTTTATTATTTGTAAACTCGCTTATATCTAGAACATAATCAAATTTAAAAAAGTCTTTTTAAGTTACAAAGAGTATTTATAGTGAAAGGTGAAGTATTATGTAACATCAACCTGGGATTCGGAACAGAGCAATGAAGAGAAACGTAGTTAAAACTACGGGGAAACGGTAGTAACAATAAAGAAAGTACCTATAAATATAGTATCAAATGAAAACCGAAAGACTTATATATGCTCAAAAATTGATCAGGTGCGTTATAAATTAAGTTGGTTAAAAAATCAGTTTCAGGGTCGTGCTTCAACTACAATGTTCAATCAGTTGCATTACGGGTCTTTAGTAGGGGCAGTTATCCAATCAGTATTTTAGTTAGAAAACGGATTCATCAGTACATCCATGGGTCAACTGATTTATTTGATTTTTTTTAAATTAATGTTAACCTTATCACCTTGATGTATTTTTTTTATTTATTTTAACGTGTTCTGTTCTGTTTTTTTACTAGTTTAATATGACTTCAAACGTGATTGCTCAAATTTAACAACTTAACCTAAGATAAACCAAAAATGAAGTAATCCGTCCATTGAAAAAATCATCTTTCTATAATGTAAGTCGAATCAAAGCAAAGCAAAGATTTTGAATGTGAAAAAAAAAACTCGTTGACTTTAATTACGTATAATCGTAAATTACGACGACGAAAAATGTACGTAAAATCAATGTATAGGTAATACTAATAGTTAGTCGTTTACTACTTTACCTGAAACTAAATAATACCAGAGCAAGTAATTACAGTTTCTTCTCACGTAATCTTCTAAAACAAATTCTAGTTTTAGTTACAGCCCAAAAACCTTTTATAGCAGTTTGTGCAGTTAGTTTACGGAATATCAATTTTAGTACATCGATTTTCTGGACCGAATCGTGCCATTACTAATCGAATTAAACATGATTTTATGCAACTTTAGCCTTTATTTAATACAAAAATTAACTTTTTAAAATAGTTAATTTTGTAAGGTGTTACCTTAAGTTAAAAAGATTATGAATGCATAACACTGTAAATTGAATTAGATGAAGAGCTCGTCACTTTGAGCGCATAGAAAGCGTTTGATCACGCTTCAATGCTCTTAATAAATGGCTAGGACGTTAACATTGCGGCAGTTTTATGTGATGACTAAATTAATCGCCCTGATTTTTAATAGAAAGAGTTGAAACTATTTTTCTCAAGCAGCAACACCTTTAAAGGATCTGTACTAGTTAGATATGGTAATATTTCTTGTCATCCGTAAAGGTATTTGCAAAAAAATTGGTTAGCAACAAGTTTTTCCACATAGTTTTTATATTTTGTGTTATTCAACATTAACTAGTTACAAAACTTTGTCTATTCGGAAGACTTGTCAAACTGCTTAACGATTTTGGTAATTTATAAGCTGAAATAAGGTTTTGCCAATAAAATCCAATTTATTATTCGAATAGCGATTGTATTTCTAGCTGTTTTATGATTTGTGAACCATTTGTTATAAGAATTGTAGGTATTGTAGATGGCTGAACAGTAATGAGCTTCCAAAGTACCTAATCATCGTAAAAATCTTTATTTATTTAGCAATATTCTGGCATTTATTACTTACAAATAGTGAGTATTTATAGTAACATGTGGAAAACTAACGCACTTTTTGTTTTAAAACAGTTCCAAGTTTACAACATAACTGCTATTAACAAATATGACATGACAAGATAGATGGCTATAGAAATTATATACACACTTTTATGGGACAATTTAGTATGTCTCGTTCAAAGTAAACGATGGCAAGGTCAAATGTAACATTAGAAGAAATAAAAAGGTTTGGTTCGTGACTTGGGAGGTTAGGGCGAATCGGTTGCAATAATTTTATTTTTGTGTAAGAACATGATAATGAAATTCGTTTGAAGTCAATAAAACATGAAAACAAAAATTAAATGTATACTGAACTTTAGAACATAATAAAAAGATTGTATTTATTAATACAGGCCAGTTAATAGATGTACTCGTTTTTTAACATTATGAGGTCGTATAAAAACAACCCAAGATGACACTGTTTGTATCAGATAGAAAATGGATTGCAACATGTGTCGTGACAAAAATATTTGTAATATACCGCTAATCATTTTGTTTATGGTGCGTCAGTTTCTTTGCGAAACACTTACAAGAGATATATTTGAACAAAAACGGTAATTTACCGTTTGACCGAATTTGATCTTCCCTTAGTCATAAAATCGTCATTTCTCAATACAAATTCAATTACGGAAATAATTGATGTTGCTAAGGGTGTATGTAGTAATGAAAGGAAATAGGGCGAGAGATAGAAAATATTTAAGATAACATATCTCAGGGACTGGATGTGGATGAGTAGCTCAAAGAGACTGGAGTTACGTGCACTTCGTCTGTTCTGCAATTGGATAGGTCACTAGGTGACCAGCCGATAACCTCGAATATGTAAATAGTGAAATAAAAATTATAATCCTTAAGAGATTTATATTTAAAAAGACATATCAAAGAACAAATCGACAAACGTGACAGATAACACGTAATTTACTTTTGAATTCCAACATAAGAAATAGGATGAAGTAAATAGAGCAAAAAATGTTATCGGATCAGTGATCAATGGCAATGAAACAAAAGAAGTAATTGGACTCTACTACCTTTCTTCCGCAACTCGAGGTCAGGCGTGACCAATGTGAATTCCTTAAACTAAATATTTACGACCATTGTAACTGGAGCTTTAATTTGTGGAACGTTATACCATTCGGGAGATCATAAAGATTGCATATTACCGTCCCGTTTATAAGTACTAGTTTCTATAGGTACTATTACAGAAGATGGTTTGTTTATGAATGGTTACGGAACAGTAAAGATGTTGAGAGTATTAAATTGAAGCGTTCAAAGATTCCTAAAGAAATATTTTCCAAGTTAACATACAATTACAGTTTTTCACGCTTGATGATTTCCTGTTAGATTTTGGCATGTATTGGCTACGCTACCTATAATTATTATAAAACGAAGAGTTTAATGTACTGTATTGTAATGTACTACAATATGGTTGCTTGTATTAAGGTAATAAAGATTTCAATGTTTTATAAAATATATCATTTAGTGTTATATTCAACACAATTTTTAAATCAGGAGTGATCAGGAATGGTGTAATCCGTTTGAAACGTCGAGAAATAGAAGAAATCGTAGCCTTTTAAATAATTTTATCGTGAATAAATCCCGTTGTACAACAAAATTATGTGTTTGTGTGAATATTGCGATAGTTTAAAAACAGTTATGTTAAATTCTGCATATATATAATCTATATCTTGTGTTGTCATCTCTGCCTTTTGAGACGTAGACCAATCCTTATATATCCAAATATGTGAGTAAACAAACTTTCTATAAAGTATTTTATTACAATATACTTAAAGTCTAACTTTAAATGCTTTTCAAGATTTTTGTTATCTAATATTTATTACATTTACAAAGGATATAAGCCCGGCAGAAATAATTTTGTTCTGTATTTTTACCGTAATATTTCAGATACACATATAGAGAAAGTTTTAATTATAAAAATTGAATAATATGCATAAACACCTTGTTTACTTAAAAAAAAAGCAATAAAAAACATTTCTAATCGGTCAATAAGTGTTGAAATTTAACGAATGCACGTATTTGAACATATAGTTTTATTTATATATGCATTTTAGTGCTCAATTTAGTGTCACTAGTGTGTCATGGTCAGTCAAGTCTTATTTTAACCCTGTGCCTACTTTCCTTCTGTACATAATGACACCATTATAACCGCATTATCTAGATAGTTGCCAGCCTTAGTGTCTTTAATGTCACCTTCTTGCAGGCCCCACATAACTTGGCCTTTTCAAGTAGTGAATTTACTGGTTAAGTCACAAACAATTTATTTCGATACTTTTATTTAATTTATTAATATATTCTTCTTAACATAATTACTTCAGACTATTAATAATATATCTAGAGGTTTATAAGTACCGATTCTTGTAGATTGTTTGAAATCTTTGTTCGTTACTCCCCTTTATCCATAATATTATAATTACTATACTTTAAGATTATTTTAAAACTGAAATGATATGCCATTTTTCGTCAACACTCCTTATCATGGTGAAATTCCGATTCAGTTTGCTTTAGATGTGGATATTTATATATCCCGCTGTACAACAAAACTATTTGTGTAAATATAATTTGTGTTTATACATTACATGTGGATATTTATATAGCTTTTGCCCGCGGCTTTACCAGCGTGATTATGGCGGTAAATATAGTCTGATGCATAAGTTATGTTACTGTAAAGTTTCATCTGAATTCGTACAGTACAGCGTGAAAGATTAACAAACACCCATATATTATTCAAACTTTCGCATTTATAACATTTAAATTTATAAATCTTGGTTATTTTAATAAAGTCTTATGGCAGATTTTGTGCTGTATGTAATCTGGTGAAAAAACCTAATAGCGCCATCTATTAGAATTCATAAAATTTGGAGTGATTAAAATACACACCATAATGGACCTTACCGTGGGATTGTGATGTTTAACCGGGGTAAAAACTAACCCATATAACTTTTCAGCTTTCTAACTATTTCCAGATATAAAAATCATACCATGAAATTACTTTGTTGGAACGTGAAAGAAAGACAAATAAACAAACACACTTAAGTGTATTGCATTTATAATAATGTATTAGTAATTAAGAAGGCATGTAAGCATTTACAAAAATAAACAAGTAGGCATATGTAATATATACCATTATAAGTTGTTCTGTCTCTCTGTATCTGTAGGTCACATATGTATATCTAAAAATGTTATTTTTTTTTGTTTCAGGTACTACAAGTTTCTACAAAGATAATTGTTACAAATAAGGTAAAAGGTTTATCTGTTATACTTCCTCAGGTACTGACTACTAGTGGATGCTTTCAAGGTACGAAAAGTCCATAAATATATGATTCACTTGAAAGCACTACATAACGCAATGGTTGCGAAAGATTTCTCGTCAAAAATCACGATATTGACATTTCAAAAATCGTTACTGGCGCAGTGGTGCGTGGCATTTGCCCGGGCGCATACCACAACAGCAATTTGAGGATACCTACATTAATTTAGATACCAATTCATATACAAACTTAACTTCGACTTTACTCTTGACTATACAAAAGCGAATTTCATCCAACTCCTTCGTTTCTCCAAACGGATCGAGACGCTAATTGAGTGTTATCAGATAAACACATCAAATATATTTATATTTTTTTTAATGTATGTATCTAATATATTTGCATTTGCAAAGTAATAATAGACACATATTAAAAAGGAAATACAAACACAATGAATTCCTAAAATAAAGTTTCGCTTACACATGGAATCTCTCATTATCTTATTATTGAAATTAATGCAAAGGTTAAAAACAGACCCATATTTCTAATTTCACAAACTATTATACTGATGTTTATTATCTAACTTAACTTTATGTTATGTTAACGTTATGTTAACTTAACTTTATATTAACCGTTTATTAGAAGCAAATAGTCGAATGACTCATACGAGTAGTGGTTATCGTTGCAAAATCATCGCCTAAAAGGGTAAGCAAAACATTCAACAGTACAACTTACCTTAAAGGACTAACGAAATGTTAATCTCAACTGGACTCAAATCGAGATATGAGTTTTCAGCATGGCCATGTCAAATGTCAGTGACAAGTAAATATTCTATTCATGAGTCGTGATGGGTCGGAAGTGGTTTTGCAATCTGCAGAAAAAATGGAATAAGAAAATATATATGGCGTGCTAGTTGCATGGTCTTGTAGTGAGCGTATGCATTGTGTTTCGGATATTATTTTAATAAATTATAATATTAAGTTAAAGAATGTATCCAAACACTTTTTTTACACTTAAATCTGAAACAAAAACTCGTGTAGTGTATCAAGGATATATATAAAACTAAGTTCCTATTAAATTATACTTTTTTTACAAGAACTACTTACTTTTACAACGTAAGTTTAGTTTGCATAAGCCTTCACCTTCACCAATAAAAGAACTAGAACAAAAACCATCCGTATTAGGTTTTGAAAGATTATTTCACGTTTCTTTTTAAAAGATGTTTCAACATCACCCACAACTAAAAAAATAACAAACAAATTCCTTAAAAAAAATTATAGTCGAAAAACTAAACAGACATAAGAATAGTAAATTAAAGTCAGACCCATATAAAGTATAGAGAAGTATAAATAAATAATAGTAATGCATATTCTGTTTAACTACGAAGGCCTTTTTAAGAAACTCGAGTAACCAAACACCAAAAAAGTTTGCCAGAGGCATTCCATTATATCTCTTACAATATCTATCAATTAGTGTAATGAGGGTACACGAATAGAGTCCGGAGGTCAGGCAATAGTATTGAAACTAAAACTGTAATTATTGGTATAATAACTTGGAGTCATTGTGACTTATGCAGACATGCTCAACAAGATATATTTCGACATGCAATTACTGTAACAAGGTTATTAATTTAAAGTACAAATTAAAACAAACATGGGTTATTGCTCATTTGATACCTAACTGGTATTAATAAATGGTTGGAAGTGTAATGCTTTTGTCACATGTTTCACGCTTCGTTGAATATGAAAATAACAGACCCCTATCTAGCTTTATTATATAAACTATATGAATATAATAAAGCTGAATATTTTTTTTTGATTATTCATTTAAATGAATAGGTTTTTAGAATAATCATTTAGATTTTAGAGATAATTTTTGTTTTAAATGTGATCTTATTGTGGAAAGTTATATAAGAATAATATATAGAAATAAAATTACCCTATGATCGTATGTTGTAGGTATAAAATTACAGCGAACAATCGTATAAAATAAACTCGATACAAGTCCAAAGGTTCGGAAAGTTACACATCTAACCGCTATTTTTTACTTTATAATCCGGCAAACTGGTCGGAACTCTCTTTCATACACTAAATTACGACTATTTTTTCTTCAATCGTTTTAATAGTAGTAAATTAGCGCAAGAATATGTTAGAACCCTTATAAATGAAGTTAAACGTTCTACAATGAGTTAACAACCAATTTCATTATCAGTATTATTCCCCATTTTCGACAGCACGACACTTCAGCACGTCACGATTAGTTTATAGTCTCATTAATTAGAGAAGTATCTAACAAATAGATTATATCTTTGCACTGTTTTGTTCAACCGCGTGCTACAATGTCACAAGTCACGGTGACAAAGCGAAAGTGACTTTATTAGCCCTGTCACACTTTAATAGTCCATAGAAGTTAGTTCGAATTAGTTTTTCTTGTAAGACTTTAGTTGTATAATCAATGGGCTGTCACCTTGCTATTTTATATGGCTACTTGGATTGTTTTTCTAAACGGAGGCTTCTGTGTGTTTACTATCGACTCGCCTTGTCTTAAGGAAGTCCATTTCAGAGGAAAGAATCAAACAGAATTTACTTGCAATAATGCTTAACGACGTGACAGTTACATTTCTCTTCTTATTTTTATAAAATAAACCTAAAAATAATGATTTCTCATTATTTAAAAAAAAATACGTTCAAACTTTGAGTGCCTGTCTTTTTACAATCCTAACACTTCAAAGAACCACACAATGTATGTCTTATACATCCTAATATTAAGCAATAAGATACCTCAACAATCTGTTGTAGCATGCAGATGACAACCTTTAACATACAGCTATGATGAAACACTCCCATAATTAATGTCATATACTCTGCAATAACGTCAGAATAACGTGGCATACTCCTATAGTTTCATCACGATCTCACGAAAAGCGAAAGCATTCATTTAATTAATATCACGTCAAATAATTTGGATCTATGTTGTAACACTTTCATCAACTTACATTTGACAATTACGAGTCATAATCCCGTATACAAACAGCTCATTGTGTGATGCGCGAGAACATTATAAATCGACCTTTGTTCTGATGATAAATGTTGTGAGCGCGCTTTCATCTTTTTCACTTTTATGTTTCCCATGCGGTTGACTGTTGAGTATATTATGTGTTGTTTGTTTGTTTCCTTAAACCTATTACTATCTTGTATGAGGAGTATGTATTATATATTGCACTGAGAAAATCGTAAATTTCGTGGCATTCAGTCACGCTAGACAATAAAGTGTCTGTAACAATTTATTTATTAACATTTAATAACTTAATTGAGATTTTAGTAACAATATGACTGTTCTCGTGAAAAGACTCAATATTGGTGCACATAGAATAGTGGAGAAATAAATGTATAAGAGTCTTTGTCAACAAACATGTTCTACAACTATTCAGTAATGACTTGATGAGCTAGAAAGATACACTGTGGAACTACACATCCCGCGGGTGGATGGGACGGGTTTTCCTCTCTACCGCTATAGTGACCAGCTGCGAGGAGGCGAATTTCGCGTGTACTGTACGTCGCCTAAATATAGAGTTTACCCGAAGAGGGTATCAAGCAGTCGCTAGGAGAGGTCTGGATATCATAATAAAAGCTGTTTCTGGATCCCTTCTATCTCAGGCGCAGAGTGGCACACCGAGTGGTTTTAGTCGGTCCGATTTCGACACACCACCCCGCTGCAAACCCCGGTGAGGTGACGGCCCGAGAGGTTTCCACACGTTGAAAAAATAGAAAATTCTAGGTTCATGAAATTGTTTTATTGTGATAATTTCCAAAGTTGAGTTCATGTCAACCGAAGATTCAACTAAAAATTTTTTTATTGGAGAGTATTTCCGTTCTGTGTTAACAGTAGACAGATTTCTACAAAATAATGAGAGATATTGTATAAATATTGATAAGATTGTGGGACTTGTCGCCGAAGCGCTTGGCGAGTATTTAAAATATTTTCATTATGTAAAAAAAATGTTATTGAATGAATAAAAAAAAATTTACATCTAATTAGTAAAGACTGAATTATTGTTGTGACTGAATAAACTATTTCAATTAGGCCAATGATACTCAGAAAGAGTTTCATAACCCAATGTTACCTGCCAACAATTCGTCTTGTTACTTAAGATTTTCGGTTTATGAGAAAGGATTAAATTCAAAAAAAAATAATTAAGTTTTGTAGTTGCCCGCATTACACGAGTGCTACTGACGAATATTTGTATCCAACTGATACTTCGTTTAACTCAAAGTGTTATTATGTTGAATGGGCGGTTTATTTACACGACAATGTTACATAATCTTATGAAAACAATAGGTAGCGTCTCATGTAATGGAAGTTCCTAAACAAAAGTATTATATCACAAAATCACTTGCGTTGCTTCGTTCGTTTACTTTCTAAACATATTATATAGTAAGGACAACATTTAAAGTATTGTAAGTATTTTAAAACCAATATTATAATATTTTTTCTTTTTTCTTATTTAAAAAAGACAACGCACTAGGAATAGATCCTGTATAGTGGGTGACTTTACAAATATATAAGAAACGGGCGCAAAGAACACCCAGACTCAGAACAACACTTTGTGTATCGCACAAAGTGTTGTCCCGTGTCGAATTTGAACCCACAACAGTCAGCGTAATAGAGAGCGGCGTGGCAACTGCATAAACTACTAAGCCAACCGTGCAGTCTTATATGACTAGTGTCATAAGTCAGACAAGTATGGTATAAGTGCATTTTTCTTATTTTAATATCTTTTCTTATATAAAAAACACCGCTCGCACTAGGAATAAATCCTGTGTCGCGGGAGATTTTACAAATATACAAGAAACGGAAATAAAGAACACCCAGACTGAGAACAACAATTTGTGAATCACACAAAGCGTTGTCCCGTGTGGGGTTTAAACCCACAACACTCAGAGCAGTAGAGAGCGGCGTGGCGACCACTTAAACCACCAGGCCAACTGTGCAGTCAACAGTTTCATACCACATAGGTACGTATAGTAAAATCTAATTGGATAGGCAATGACAGAGCAGACCTCATTAACTGCTATCAGAAGTACTCCAATGTTTGTATCGTCTCATGTCGACATGAGAACGCGCCTGTGATATTTAGCTGTCGAGTTACAGACTGAGTAGGCATATTCTCGTACTGATAAGCAGAGAGACTATCTATACTTTAGATATTTTTCAGGATACGAAATGCGTATCTTGTTAAGTCGATAATGGATTAAATAACATAAAATCGTATTTATTTCAAAGCAGTTATGTATTTTAAACTTTTGATTTGTACTCATGATTCTATCTGCACATATCAGACGTTGTAGGTTAATTATCTAAATTTATTTCTGTCCGTGTCGTGACGGATTAAGAATACATAGTGTTACCACCCCTATTCATCCCGTGGGTGTCGTAAGAGGCGACTAAGGGAAGAAACTATTCAGAAAAATATCATTACAAAGAGAAGGAAAACTTGAAACAAACCATATTCGAACCCATCTGGCCAGTGTGGTACAGTAGGCCAAAACCTCCTAATGAGAGACCTATGTCCAGCTGTGGACTGTAAAAGGCTGTTAGAGAATCTAAATTTATTGTGTTAATACTGACCTCTCATTGTAAACTGTAAGAAAAAGAAATTAAATCACATAGCAGTCCACAGTAAAGTTTGTATATAGAACTCAAGATACTATTTGTTTAGTTTTATTATTTAAAAAAAAATGAAGCTGTGTGGAGATGAAGACAAAACTTTTAAATACTGAAGATACTCATTTTCTTGCACCTGTTAATACACAAGTTATGAATACCTATTAATATAAGTATTCTAACACGTAATATTAGCAATTAGTGTCATAAATCACTTTCTATTATTAACCACTGACTGCTAAAATGTGGTTAATACTGATATATTAACCATAAGGTTTTACATAACAGTGATGTATGTGAATAAAGTGAATTATAGCTGTTATGTTTTACATCAGTAATTATAAAATATGGTTTCTTGTCAGACTCGAATTTTGAATCACGTAACACGATAATAATAATGCTATATCGCACACGATCGTCTAATTCAAAAGCAGGCAGAGTCTGCTCTATGATAATCAAACTGCTGATAAACATACATACATAAATAGGTTTCTGAAGGGTCGGCAACGCGCACGTGATGCCCCTGGTGCCGCAGGCGTCCATAGGCTGCGGTAACCGCTTACCATCAGGCGGGCCGTATGCTAGTTTGCCACCGTCGTGGGATAAAAAAAAATACTCGTATTATAGATAAATTACACTCAGACACAGGAAAAATGACGAGAAAACTTTATATCGTAGAAAATCTATGTTTTGACATATTTGAGGCCACTCGACTGGAGTTTACTGTACGGCTTCATAGAAAACAACTGGTGTTAAGTAGTTCTTCGTAGATTTTCACCAAGTATGTAAAGTTACCGAAAGCACAATATCTACACCTAATGGGAATTGAGGGAAAACATTCAAACGGCGACAATGCACTTGTGTCCTATGTTACAAGTGCCCGTAGAAGACGATAGTCACTAGCAATTACCGATGCACGGCATGATTGCACTGAATAGCTTAGTGATTGAAGCGGTCGCCGGGCCGGTCTTTGCTGCGTTGAGTGTTGTGGGTTCAAGCCTCACATGGGACAATACCTTGTATGATGCACAAATTATTGTTCTGAGTACTCTCGGTGTTCTCTGTGTCCATTTCTTGTATATTTATTTATACAGGATATATTCGTCACGCGGGCTTTATCTTTAAAAAAATCAATAATTTTTATGACGCGTCTGTAAGTTTACCTCTTAATACTTTAAATAGAAATTCAAATAAATATTAAAAGTAAGTTTTTTATTAAGGAATAGACTTTAACCAATACAAAAAAAACCACTATATTAAAGATGTCGCTTCTTGGCGCTTCTTTGATTACTAAATTGCACAAAAGGAAAAGCAAGAAAAAAAAGTATTGTGCCATAGATCTGCAACAGGCATGATGTAATTCGAAGGTCGAATAATCACGTTTAAACTGTATTTTAAAAATAATCTTTTGTTGTGCAAAAAATGTAATAAACAGTGAAAAGCAATTTGTAAGATGCACGCAATAAGTGTGTTATATGTTAGTTTAGCTGTTTGTTTTAGGCAAAGTGGGTTATTATCTTTATTCAAAAGTGTTATTGTATACTTAAGATGTGTGTATATATTAGACTGCACGGTTGGCCTAATGGCTGAAGCGGTCGCCAAGCTGCTCTCTATTGCGTTAAGTGTTGTGGGTTCAAACCCTGCGTGAGACAACACTTTGTGTGATTCACAAATTGTTGTTCTGAGTCTGAGCGGTCTTTGTGTCCATTTCTTGCATGTTTGCAAAGTCCCTTGCGATACAAAATTTGTTGCTAGTGCAGGCGCTGTCTCTTGAAAAAAAACTTACTCTCCTAAATTTATTCACCAAATACAAACATTCGTCACATTACACACACATATCACGTCACTTTAGTTTTTGGGAACCAATTCTCACATCTTTATCCCTAAAAGGGTAGGTAAAGGCATAGGATAATAAATGGGATAATAACCCATGGGATAAATGGGAGTGGTGACACACACACATAAGAAGTGGTGTCAATATTTGGGTAATGTAGTTATATAAATACATATAAATAAGTTATAGACAAAGACAACAAATGATAGTCCTCACAATGCGACTTCTGGCTTAGTATTTAAATTCACTAACCAGTTTAAATAAATAAATAACCTCACACATCTAACAGAGAGCTGTCTAATTCCAAATAAGATAGAGCCTTTGTTATGGTAACCATACTTTTATTAAACATAATTAAATATTTCTAAACACATACATATTATAGATAAATTACATTCAGAAACGGAACAAATAATCTTACTCATCACACAAATACTTGACCTGAGTGGGAATCGAATCTATTCAACTCAATCTTACCACAGTTTAACAGTCAGAGCCTTTAGCCATTTAAGCAACCGTGGGTGGTAACAAGAACTAGGCTGATATAAATTGATATATAAGTATTTATAAAGTCTTTGAAGGTTGTTCGGTTCATAGTAATTTTCTCCAGATTTGTCTTTTATGTTGCTTGTATAATTCCTTTGTATCTTTAGACTGCTTTAATTTAAAATAAACAATTTAATAAACATTTAAACTGGTTACACTAAATTCAAATTTATAAAAACTTGCTAAAAAAAACAGTTATTGATTGGATAGCATTAAGGACAACCAACGGTTGTAAATGCTTGTATTTTTATTACAATTGTATTCACATACGCAATATGTAACGGGATTTTTTTTTAAACTTATCTATTATTTAAATTATTCAAAACCAACTGACAAGAAAAACTTCTTCTGTGTCTCTCAAAATGAATAAACTTTCTCTGTTTTTGCATTTTTTTTATTTATGCATAGTTTCTATTAGTTATAGACTATAGACTTCCTTAATAAATTGATAATACTAAAAGCATTTTTGTATCCGAACCGGTAACTCCTAATATGAGAGCGATCAACTAAACAAATAACACCTTCAGCTTTTAAAATATTAGCTTAAACTCTCACAATACATTTAAAAAAAATCCAGGTCATTAAGAAGTTTTTACAGAAACAGTAGTTACATATACATATATATAATGTCACGCCTACTTCAAGAGAGGTACAGAGAATCCAGGTCATTTAGAAGTTTTTACAGAAACAGTAGTTACATATACATATATATAATGTCACGCCTACTCCAAGAGAGGTACAGAAAATCCAGGTCATTAAGAAGTTTTTACAGAAACAGTAGTTACATATACATATATATAATGTCACGCCTACTCCAAGAGAGGTACAGAGAATCCAGGTCATTAAGAAGTTTTTACAGAAACAGTAGTTACATATACACATATATAATGTCACCCCTACTCCGAGAGAGGTACAGAGAATCCAGGTCATTAAGTAGTTTTTACAGAAACAGTATTTACATATACATATATATATAATGTCACGCCTACTCCAAGAGAGGTACAGAGAATCCAGGTTATTAAGAAGTTTTTACAGAAATAAGTTACATACATACATAATGTCACGTCTATTGCAAAAAGAGGTACAGAGAAGCCAAGGTCATTAAGAAGTTTTTACAGAAACCATAGTTATATAAATACGTAATGTCACGCCTATTTCAAAGAGAGGTGCAGAGACAATCGATTTTCACTTATGATCCTGACACACCTCTTTTGCTTTGCAAACTTCTACTTGTATTATGTACTTCAATTTCTAAACTTGCCACATTGTACGTACGATAGTTTCAAGTCGATAGGAAATTTAATTATTGAAAATTATTACAATAGTTTTTAATTAATGCATCTTTTTCTGTTACAAATTAGTTATATCGAAATGTTAAAGTAGGCCAAGACTTCCCTTTTAAGGATGCCTAAGTCCATCAGTGAGCTATTAAATGCTGTCGATGATGATGATGGTAAGACAAATCTCACTGTGGATGCCATAGTCAATCTTACTAGTAGTTTTAGTGTTTGCAATACGATCTACGCTTATAATATAAAGCAAATGTTTTTATGTTAATGAGTAAATACTATCATATAAAAAGTCATAAAATTCTACAACCGCAAATGCTGGGCTAATTGCGACGGATTCTGGCCACTGTGTCAGTGGAAAACTGCAGGCCGTCGGCGAAAGTACGTGATCAGCTTAATTATTGTTACTTCGGCTAAAAAGAAACTTTATGGGGATGGTAATAAAGTAGGCCGTGATTTAATTTATGAAATGATTTTATAAATTGTTAATCATATGTCATCAATCAATATTATGTACAGGATTTTTTGTTATTCCGTCGAAAAAGTTTCTTAAAGCAAATTGAAAAAAAAATGTCACTCATGTGTACTCCTATGATCTACATATTCCATTTGATTCTTTCTATTCTATGATAAGAAAGATAATGAAGTGCCAATACGTGAAATAGAAGAGTTTAAATGACTTGCTTACTGGAGTTTGAGTGTACTATGAAACAGAACATAGTATCGAAACGAAAGAGATTCTTATTCGCACTTAGCATTAGAAATCATAATCAAATCTATTTTAATTATTACTAAGTTTCTAAATTCATGTTTGATACTTATTACAATACTCGTACCAAAAGATACATTGGAAAACGAACTATTATATATTATACCTGAAGCAGACTTGTATCATGACAGATAAAATCCGATGTGATTATTTGTACAGATGTACATGTAAGGATGAAAGAAATATAATACTGGGGTGTGTGAAGTTAGGATATAAAGGAAGGAAAAAAAATATGTAGCAAATATAAAGGCAATCAGAAATAAATTGCAGTGAACTGTGTGTGGAATAAAGTGATTGGAATAAAAGTAAAACAGTTGAAACCTGACTTACCTAAATGACCCTATCTAAAAACAAAAGCGTTGACCTCAAAAAGTGAATGGGGCTGTTTAAATATGTTTAAAACTTTATGTGTTACCTAAATAGCCTTGTTTGGTAAATGTTAATGTTACTTTCCAAATGAGTTGATAGTGAATTTGTGTAGTAATAAAATGTTGTTTCTGAACTGTTATCAATTTTCAGAGACTGAAATTGTTTGATGTAAGTTTTAAAACGTATTATTAAAAGTGTAATAGTGCTCTGTGACGTTTAGGTTTTAGTTTTTTTACTGATCTGATGTTGTCTTTTTATGCTTTATTAAAAATTTAGACTATACCTTAATAACCTGAGTGAGAGGTGAGGCAACACTTTTGTATAATCTAAAAAAAACGTATCGAAGTATACGTAATCTTCAGACTTGTTTATCGTGACCTAAATCACTTAATTTGTCTTCAAAAAACTATAATAACACACTATTATATACGGTAATTGATGTGTAATTATAAAAATAACTTCAAATATACTTCTAAACTATTGTTTCAATTCTTGATCTTAATAATTATGCACAAGGAAATGTAATATAGTGCTTGAGTAATTGATATTGCCTTGTGATTGAGAAATAAACAAACACGGAAGTGAAAATACAATAAAGGTTTTATATTGCGGTTAAATAATGATTTAGTATACTAATAAACACATCAAAAGAAAAATTTCGTTTGTTTTTAAGTAACTCCTGAGGGGTTAAGATGCTGGATTGCCACCATTCCTTTTGATCTCGTGGGTGTCATTAGAGTCGACCAGGGAAGCATGCTACGTAGGACAAAAGTAACGACAAGGAAAAATTTGAAATAAACTTCCGTTCTAAGTCCAGCTGTGGACTACTTAAGGTTTTCTGCATGTTGTTTGTTAAAATTAAAGTACTATTATTATTTATTATAATCGTTATTAAGGAAAAGTTCTAAGCAAAGGAAGTTTTTTTTAAAAAATTGAGCGTTATTAAAAAACAAACAAGGAGTAGCAACGAAGTGATTTTCAGAAAATTCGTTTATGTTATATACAAAAGAGGATACCAGTTTCTGTTAGTTAATTCTTACATACAACAAGACAAAACAGTAGACTTAGTTGTAAAATAAATTAAGTTTGTATAAAAATAAGAAAAACTTAAAAATCGAGCAAAGTCATGAGCGACTGATTATTGTTACTTATCGTAATCACTCTTAAATAAAACAAAAAGGTGGATGAATTACTTGTCATATGTCATGGTGTAAAATGTAGAACCAATGTCAGGAAACTTTAGAACAGAACGTGGACAGAGCTCATCGATGCCCTATTTCCACTACTTATTGTGCCAAAACGATCTTCTGAAATTAGTCCTTCGACTTGCCAAGGTTAATCACAAAGATGTTCTAATAGGCCGGTAGATAAGTAGAGGTTGGTGTGTCTCAAGCAAGTATGTATATTTTTATCTGCGCACGCCCTATCTCGTTTCATCAAGATCAAAACTGCTTATTATTACCTTAGTAAACACCACTGTAAAAGTTTTTTTTTTTTCTGAAACTTAAATCCCATACGTTTGAGATATGACGCCATAGTAAAAAAAAATTTATGCAACTAGACGTGGTTTGATTAACATTTAGCTCAAGTCTATTGGTATGTGAAGATATTTGCGTGTAATGTCCTTTATAAAAGAGTATGTTTGTCTAACATGTTATGAATGTGTGAAAGGATAATACGATAAAGTAAATAAATAAAAGTATATAATACGATAATATGATAAGCATTATTAATTAAACAAGTCAAGATTTAAAATCTTGACTTGTTTAATTACTTACGCAAACGATTCATTACTAACACAAGTCTATAGTAATTCTCCATGATTACAAGGACCTGAACGATAAAACCAATTAATAAAACACACTTTTACACGTGAGACTCTCTACATATATAGTCATTTTATGCTTACCTAATGTTACATTACGAATATGAGCAGAATAGAGGTAAGTATTAAAAACATTATATTTATGTTGCTTTATTGAACACTTGTATGCTATGTTAATACATCTGCGGCAATGAAAATTGTTGAATATGCTGATAATAGCAAAACTCGAAAACATCTTAAAAGATTTGATATTTTTTTTATTTCAAAAATTAATAATAGACCGGATAACGTTTTTCGAGACGGAACAGTTATAAAATTAAGCGTTAAATGACGAATTTGTTGAAAACAAATTACAAAACTTTGACGAATAATCTGTCGGGTCGGTCTGAGAACTCTTAACAAAGTTTCTTTTAATACATCGTGGAATAATACATTGTTTAGTTCCTAGTTGCATATTAAAATATTAATAGAAAAAAGCAATAATTGTTACTACAATTAAACGTGCTATGTTTAGACACCAGATCACTAGAATCCACAAAACTAAAATATGTTTTGTTTCTTTGAAAGTTTTAGTTTAATGTAACTTTTTTATTGCTATGTTTTGTAAATTTATCTCAACTTAGTTCGTGTAACCATGTCTTAAAGTTGCGTGAATGGGTTTCATGACGTTCTCTTTTCCTAATATTCCTAAAGAATGTCCTTGAGAATGCTGTAAACACAGCTTTGAACACACATTGCTTCGAATTTTTAGTGTCACCGTCCTTGATGTTCTTGAGAACGAGTAAGTTGCTTTTAATAGTTTTGTTTTTATAGTAGGAGAGGTTCAACCCTTTATTAACATTTGAACCTCACTGTACACGTGAGTAAAACCACTATAAATTGGAAAAGCTCATTCAGTATATAATATTCTAAAAATATAACCTATATCTAAAAATATACACATCAAGTTTTCAAATATCTACAGGGTAATTACTTATGGAAGTTAATGATCGTAACGACAAATGACCTTGAAGTTTATAATTAAGCCGAATGTGATGCGTACGTTAAGCTGTAAAAAAATATTAACAGTAGTATGAAGCGAAGTTTAAAAACCTCATTAATTTATAATTTAATTACACTTCCTTGTGTAGGCTCGTTTAAAAAATAAATACAAGGTGCTTGAAATATTAATTGCATTTTAAAATATTGCGATAAGCGATAAGACCTGTTTCTGTCTTACACGAGTAGAATAGTTAAGAAATATTTTTAACAACTACAACCTGTTTTGTATTTTAAATGTTTAACCTACTTTCTTTACCTTTTTGTTTCAATTGAAGGACTTTTTAATGTTAACACAATACTTTAAAAGTCGTTTCCATGCTAAGTTGAGCTAAGAAGATTATTTTAGTAGGACATAGATAAGTTAAAGACACTTAATAGGTAGTCGGCTTTCTTCAATAATTCTCGCTCATTAATCATACATTTTCTTTGCAATGTCAATATTTTAATGAGAAACGTTACTTGTATTATTATTATGGGTGCACGGTTGACCTAGTAATTTAAGCGGTCACCACGCCGCTCACGATTGTTGAGGGTTCAAACTCCACATGGACAACACTTTGTGTGATTCACAAATTGTTGCTCTGAGTGTTGGTGTTCTTTGTGTCCGTTTCTTGTATGTTTGTAAGGTCCTTCGCGACACAGGACTTATTCTTCACTCGGGCGTTGTCTTTTAAAAGAAAAAAAAAAAAAATTGTAGTCAGTAATTTCGGACATTTGACACCCAACGTCATCTAGTTTCAAACTAAGCAGAGCTTGTACTATGACAACTAGACTAACTGACAGAATACTTATATACTTTTTTTGTAAATACACACATTATACACAGAAAAGACCAAAACTTAATCTTAAGCACAACAGTCGCATTCACAACCGCTGTGCCACCGAGGCAGTTAATTAGTGATGATCAAGATATTGGATGTAGTATGTATACTACTGATTTTAAACAATGTAATAGAATACTACTGTTTTGTATTACATTGTTTGAGATGAGGAATCATTTTAAGGCAGTAAGTGGTTAGAATTTGAACTAGTGACCTCGATATCACGGGGCTCATGGTGATTAGAATTGTTGTGGTTTTACGTTCTCAATAGATACATTTTATGTACAAATGCAATTACGACGTTGTTCACGGCTTTATTTTGTTTATAGTTGTTTTGGAATGGAATCCAGTGAATAATTAACTGCCTCGGTGGCGCAGCGGTAGTGAATGAGACTGCTGTGCTTGAGATCTCGGGTTCAATTCCCGGGTCGAACCAAATGTTTGTATGATCTGCAAATATTTGTTTCAAAGTTTGAGTGTTTTCTATGTATAGTATGTATACATTTATAATAAAAAGTAAACCAATATTGAGCATTTATTTCTGTCGTTGCATTTCACATGCTAACTGGAGTTACCGAAGCCACTCTCCGAATGAATGAATGAAACCAATGATACACATGAACTGATTTATTTGTAGCCCACAAAATACAAAGCGTATAGCACTAAAATAACAAATAGTGATTTAAAACTTTGAACAAAACATTATATACAATATAATATATTAAACACAGAAGGATCTGTATAAGAATATACGGTCTGAATGGGCCACATCCCAGCTAAATATTACAAGGTGTCTGTGCAGCGCTGGTTCCCAGATTTACCGACTCTCTAATTGTGGGGTAGAGAGTAAAAGGGAGACTATTGGTATTCACTTACCACGAGAAGATACATTCAATTGTTTGCCACCTATGCCTAAAAAATGTACAACCCTTAAAGTATAAATTAACCTTTGTGAAAGATGACAGAGCTGCCTCGGTAGTGAATGTGGCTGCTGTGCTTGAGGTCTCGGTTTGGATTCCCGGGTCGGACCAAGTGTTTGTATGATTTGCAAATATTTATTTCGAAGTTTGGGTGTTTTCTATGTATAATATGTATGTATTTACAAGAAAAAGTATATAAGTATTCTAGCAGTCAGTGTAGTTATCATAACACAAGCTCTGCTTAGTTTGAAACTACATGACGTTGTGCGTGAAATGTCTGAAATACTTATTTATTTATTATTTATTTATTTAATTATTGATGGTTTATATATTGTAACACAGTATTATATGTTTTTGTTCATGTGGGGGAGGGTTAAGAATACAGAGTGTCACCAATAATATTGATCTCATGGGTCTCGTAAGAGATGACTAAAGGAACAAACTGCGTAAGGCGACATCACTACAAAAAGAAGGAAAACTCGAGCAAACTCTATACCAACCTGTCTGGCCAGCGTGGCATAGTAGATCAAAACCTACTCTTAAAGGAGAGACTTATGTCCAGCAGTAGACCGTTAAAGGCAGTCTTTGATTATATATTTTCTCGTCATATTTTTCTTAAGTTTCCCAATTTTTTATCGTTGTAATGTGTAACTTTGAAAAGAACTTTGGTTGAATTCCTGGTTAACAATAATACTCCCTGGAATGTAATCATGTAATAATGTCTTGAGATACAACTAAATATTGTGGTAGATTGCTGAAACATGTAAGTGTCAGATGCACATCCTTAAGATCTATTCGCACCTGTTTGGTCTGTCACTCTAGTCTCGATCCGTCTAGTAATCATAGTCGGAGAGCTTTTCAGGTTATAGCTTCCCATTTTAATATATAGCTTAGCTTGTCTTTCGGATACAATTTTTAAAATTACTTTTTACTATATTTAAAAAAAAAGGCGCACAGGAATAAGTAGTAACCGTAATAATTTTAACAGTTACAGATATGATTATGTAATAGCTTTCTATGTATTAAACAGTATTTTGGTGGAAAAACTCGGTATTTGGTGATCTGGAAATTCTACTACATTGTCTAATCTTTTAATATATAAAAACGAATTTGGTGAAGTTCAGTAAAAGTTTAAATGCTGAGAAAATATGGAAAGAATGTGAAGAAAGTGATTTTGTTTATCAATTATATTTTTTCAAAAACTTAGACGATAATAGGATTGTCGTGTATTTAGATTAAAAAAATGCAAAAAAATATTGATACTATCACAAAGCGTCAGCCTATGTGTTCGTAGCAAAATATTTATGGGTGCGTTCAGAAACTATAGTAGATTAATTTTGTAAAAAATGACATTAGGTTCACTGGGTCAGATGACCCAGTGACTAGCAGCTTTAGTAAAAAATAAAATTATTTGATGTTAAACAATTAAAATTACTATATTCAGACACCGGCTCATCAGAATCTATGACACTAAAATATAATTTTTGTTACACCAAAATATACTTAGTTAGGTTAAGTTGGTTTTCTCGACCTAATTTGTGTAACTATGTCTTAAAGTTGCATGAAAGGCCATAAAGTTTGTGACCTGCGGATAAGAGGGCTTTATATCAGTCTCTTTCCCTAAGAATCTTAAAGAAGGCAATATTTATGTATAATACGTATGTACTTGCAAATATATAAGTATGTTTAGCAGTGGTCTAGGTACCATAATATAGTCATTGCCTAGTTTGGGTTTTGACGGCCGTATGTGAGGATATTTGTAAGCGCATTGTCAAATAGACTTTATTTGTAGCAGAGACCTGTAACATCTAAAACAAAACAATTATTTAATCAATGTGTTTGACTGATTGCCTGATTAACTACATAGGGCAACACACAAAATCGCTAATATATATTTCTCTAACGAGACCTAAACAAATGTTATATTCATTCTTTACAGTATTACTAATGTCGTTATTAGGTTATGAAGCAACAAGTTTCAACAAAGGAAGGAATATTGTTATCGTGAAGTATCACGCTTTTGATATACACATATTGTTGATTTATAGGCTATGGAGTTATTGTTCAATCAAACAGATAGATCAATTCGTTATTTCGCTGATATTTATTTACAATATGGAGGACTTACAGTAGTTTATAGTCAAGTAAATAACAGTAAGCTAATTACAAATCCCCGCTTTGAATGCACGGCTGTCTTAGTCGTTTAAGCAGTCGCCACGCCGTTCACTACTACGCTAAGTGTTGTAGGTTCAAACCCCACATGGGACAACACTATATGTGATCCACAAATTGTTGTTCAGAGTCTGGGTGTTTTTTGTGTGTTTCTTGTATGTTTGTAAGTCCTCCGCGACACAGGACTTATTTTTAATGTGGGTGTTGTCTTACATACACTAAAAAAACTTATAGCACTATACTAAGCGTAAAAATGTTCACACTTTTTAATATTTTTTACAACTCCTCATATTTCTTTCTCTGTATCTCTTTTCTTGAAAATTAGGTTTGGAAGAAAATAAATCTGGTACTGAAAATAAATCATTAAAATAAGGTGTAATGCGTACTTTGACTTTTGACTTATAACTCTTTTTATTCCGCATTGTAAAGTTTTTGACTGTACGTGGTATATAGTATGGGATTTCTGTCAATCCCAATTTTTAAGAGGCAACAGTATATCGAAAACAGTAAACTACTTTTTGACACTTAATATGAAAATTGCGCTTGCTAACTATGTAATTAAAATTCCTTGACAATTAATTACTACGTGATCTAGATGACAGATAAGATTTATTAATACATGGTCATTATTTATTCCAGTATTTATATCTTTGGATGATAATTTTACGTTTATATAAATTTTACTTCGTTGAAAAGTAGTAACAATTACAACAAATAATATATGTATGTCGACAATTGTGTGTTCCACCCTACTCTTACCCTTTCTAATCGATTATAGTAGGAAGCAGAGTTAAAAGGTGCAACAATCTGCACATGCACAAGGTTGTCAGGTCCAGTCTCCACGGGGAAAGTAAGCAAAGCTGTGAAAAATAATATCCTCATTCTTTTAAGCGTCTCTTTCCATATGGATAAGTGTTTCAGGTACATCGTAGTACTAAATAAAATGTCAAGTTTTAGTATACATACGTATATTTTGAACTCGATTCCATATTTCGTTGTTGGGTGCTGGTCAAATGTTGGAAGCAGAGTTAAAAGATGCAACAATCTGCACATGCACAAGGCTGTCAGGTCCAGTCTCTGCACGCGTCGCACCCACTGTTGGAATGTGTTAGAAAATCATCTTTATTAATAACTTGATGGCTTTTATGTAAGTATAGGCTTGGTGAGCTGTCATTGCGTTCTGTGATGTATAGGTAGTAACTTGAAGACCTTTGAATCTACCGAGTTGTAAAGTTACTTTCAATTTAATGTAAAGTACGTACGACTACCGTATACACGTATGCATATTTGAGAGAGTAGTAAAGTATGAGTAAGGTATAGAAGCTGCGAATGTAATTTTTTTTTAATATCTTGTACCAAAAATATAATAATAAGGTAATTCTTTACTAATTTTATTTATACAATATGGTAATTTATCCCCTCTGTCACTAGGTAGATGTTTTGAATTGACAAATTGTTATTTGATTTTAAGGATAATCTTCAATCAATATAAATATCTATTTACTCGTAAACTGGTGGAAGGTCGGTACAGCAACTCCCTCTTTCAATGATAAAAGTGTAATTATATAAAAAACAGTTACTTCTTAAATGTATTAAAGTCCCTTTCTCATTGTATTATGTATTTGTCAATTCAGTACCTAAATAAAACACATAATGTCGATGCTTTACGAATTTATCTGTCTAGCAAACTACTAACAAAACAGTTCTAAAACCATGAGGACTGTTCACCGTAATTTTTTTTTGTAACTCTTCAACGATAATAAATGGAAGGGTTTATATTTGTATCATTTTTAGGTATCTGTCTATCTATTAATTCTGTTTGTAGATAGCTATTTAAGTAGCTATCTGCAAACAGAATTCAGAAATCTAGGTAGTAGACCTTTGTATCCCAATAACTTTAATATAATATGATTGATTTTTGCGAGAATCTTTGATGACTCGTTGATTTGATCGACAGTGATTACAGAAACACTAAAGAGGTTAATTAGACAAAGTTGTTAAAGGGTATTATCTCTCGGTATAAGTCGAGTTAGTCAGAATTATCACCAGTAATAAAAAGTGGTGTAAGTATAATTTTTTTAAATATTAACTTCTTGTCATCATCAATTGCCTTTATAAACCTACTGCTGGACTGACTGGACTGGCAACTCTTCTACACCATGCTGGCCAAACGAGTTGGTATAGGATTTGTTTTAAGTTTTCCTTCTCTTCGCAGTGATGGTGTTCTGATTAGTTTATACCATATATGTATAGTTTAGTTGCCTCTTACAACACCCACGTGAAGAATAGGCGTGGTGACGCTCCGTATTCTCGATATCCTCCTATTATTAGTAACATAATAACATCTACATGGAAGTATATCAAAATTAATCAAGTATTTCTTCTATAGTACTTTAAAAGGATATAGGCATTTTATTTTGTGAATTATATTAAAATATTTTCTGAAGAAATCGAGTTAGTTTGTGATCATTGCTCACTCTTGAGCCGCATCTGAAACAGATCACATTTAAAAATGAAGACAGCCTCAGCCTTTTGAGTGTCATTTCATTTGCAATTGAAAACACTTATTTATGCAATATTTTTAAGATTTATTTATGTCTTAAAATACCAAGTACCTGGAAAATACTGTTGTTTGAAGTTTACGAGACATCATGTTGGGTTTTATCGCAGTTGATTAATATTTATGAGGGTTTCTATGACTAAAAGCGCAATAGACAATATTTTCCTGCATTTTATCTGTTGGAAATGAAATTCCTTATTTACAGTTAAGGTATACCCAGTAACATTGAGAACAGTGTAAAATGCTAATCTTCACATTGTATTAAGTTGTAGATTTTCACATAATTGCAATATCATTTCTACGAGTTGACCCTGCTTTTTGTCTTCAGTCCCGTAAGTGTCTATTGTACTCGTAACTGCCTAATACCTTTAAACGAGCAAATCTTGTATATATTTAACCTGAATCTCGGAAACGGCTCCAACGATCTTCATGAAGTTTAGTATGCAGGATGTTTCGGTGGCGATAAATCGATCTAGCTAGGTTTCATTTATAGAAAACATTGTTGTATCCGTGTTTTCAAAAAATACTGAGCAAAGCTTGCTTGCCAAATACTATTGTTAAAGTGTGCACTAAAACTTTTATTGTTTTTAATTAGATTTTTTTTATATCTATGTAATTATGAAATTAGCTATACTATACAGGACAAGTAATTAGTTTAAGTACTATCAATCTTGAAACGTAAAAATGGTTGCTAAACATTATACTTGCTTGGAAGATTTTATTTTACTATTGTCTCATTATAAGTTTAACCTTATGTTGATTATACGGTATAGTAGAAAGTATGTGTTAGTGCATGTGATTAGCATCCAAAGTTTTAAATACTATGCAACCGTAGAGTAACCTCACGCATTAGTTCAGCTTTGTTCATTGATTGCTTGTTCGCTCTCACCTTGAACATCCACATCTAGTCTAGACGTTTCTAACTAATCGTCCGTCTCCAAAAGATCCGTCACTCTATTGATATGTTAAACCACTAAACTGGGTCGTTCCGTCTTTGTGCATTAAGCGCGAGTAACGGGACTGCAGGCCACCGCGATTGTACAGTAAGGGCTTTCAAATTTGTTCCAAGTGATTTACCGACTCTATTCTTCATATTACATTCTTTATTTAAATGAAGATTGAGAATTTTTAGTAACCCACATTTTACTTTGTTTCTCCCTCTCTAGCTTACCTTTTAACCTGTCGAAGAGATGCAGTAAGATTTTTTTTTTGTATTAAGAACTTGCCAAAGTGACTCCACTCCGCTTGATAAAAAACATGAATAGAATCCAAGAGTTATGATTGACATACTTATTGCAAATACAAACAATACAGTATGGTGACCAACACTATGGTAGCCTTTTTCACGCTTGGGGACATAAAAGGCATGACTGTCATCGTGGCAGTATAAGGCCCACACGGTTATCATACAAGTCATACTAGCCAAAAACATTTAATTTTAATGTCTTTTAGTGCTTAAATAATTATGATATACAAATGGTCCAAAACAAGAGACGTTAAATATTGTAATATAGAGAAAAATGTATATATATATGATAATCATAGTAACGTGAAACATAATAGATATAACAAATAAATATATGAACAAAATTTGCATACGAGATTTTTTAAACAATGTTAATATTTAATGAGCTTAGAATAAATTAATAAGAAAAGTCTGAATAGAAACTAGTTAACTTACTTAAAATATACAAATAGAATCAAACTAAATTAATGACTACTGAATAACAAACTGATATAGAATGTATATTAAATATTGATTCCTGTTATTCTACTCCAAGCTCGTATTTCTAACATACTTAATACATACAATTATCTCCGTATATCAATAAGCTTCTTAGAAGCAAACTTTGTAGAGCCGCAAGTGGAAGTGTTAATTGGATGAACTAGATATATCTCGTCATGCTTTTTGTTAGCCCTGTCAGCGCTTTCCTGTTTTAACTTGTGAACCATCAGAGATCCTGAAGTATCTGTGTCAATAACACGCAATAAGGTCTTTTATTTAGATTAACTTAAAACTAAACGCCTGATATTTTAATACCGGCTTTGTCTTCAATGTTTCTTAAACTGTCAATGATGATTTAGTGTTCATAAATCATCAATGATATCAATAAATCTTCTTCGCTTGGAGGCTTACTTCTCTGAATTGACGGTTCTAACATCTAGGTCAAAGTAATCAAAATATTTGGTGAAACTCGTAAACAATGAGTTCTATTTAAAGAAACTGAACCAGTTCAGATTATTGAACCGCGACAGTATTGGATAGTAGGCGGTACAGAGCCACTTCCTTGCTTTCTATGGTGGGTTATTGCCGCAGGAGATGGGCTTTTGGTCTTTGTGAAGTGTGGTGCAAGGATAAAATAGAGAGCGATCGAGTTATAAATTTGTAAAGGAATAAATTTGTAAAGGTACTGTAATATGTCTCTACATGTCCGTTAAAACTCTAAAAGTACTGATTAAATTGTAATAACATTTTCATCATAACATCAATAAGAAATCAAATGCACTTTAAGTTATTTCTGCAGTAGTTATTAGCACACTCTGATGAAATAGTAAGCTCGCTTAAGGTGAATTAAAAAATTACAATGACGCCTAAGACTGTCGAAAGAGGTAGTTGAAGTACCAGAAGAGCTCTTCAAATAATATCTCTGCATTGAATAAAGCATCAATGAGTAGTTGAAGTTAGATAAATATATCTCAAAGGTCAATATCTCTCTTTAAAAAATAATTGTGTAATATTAAAACACACTTCCCTTGAAACGCAATAATGGCATACACACACATTTCAGTATATGTTTCTTGCAATATCTATAGTCCTCAAAATAAAGTTTGATCTTTATGACAGGTGTCAGGTGTCACCAGCGTCCTTTGAGAACTTATGAGTCATATTTATGTGTGAATTTTTATATTTATAATGCATTGCACTTCATTTGTGATAAAACTATCACGTAAAGTGGCATGAAAGTATAAATGATATACTCGTATAACAAAATCGCTTGTGCTCTAATTTACTCTGTGGTTTTTGTAACCATCTGTAAATAATAAATATTTCAGATCAATTAATTTGACAGACAACGTCATCTAGCTTCAAAGTAAGCAGAGCTTCTGCTATGATAATTACACTGACTACTAGAATACTTAAATACTTTTTTTTTTGTAAATACACACATATTATACATAGAAAATACCCAAACTTCGAAACAAATAGTTGCAGATCATACAAACACTTGATCCGCCCTGGGAATTGAAACCGAAACCTCAAGCTCAGCAGTCGCATTCACTTCCGCTGCGCCACCGAGATAGTTCTGTCATTTGTCACAAAGGTTAATTTATATTTTAAGGGCTGTTCATTTTTAGGCACAGGTGGCAAACAATTGAATGTATCTTCTCGTGGTAAGTGAATACCAATAGTCATAAGTATTTTGCCTCCCTTTTACTCTCTACCCCACAATTAGGGAGTCGAAAAATCTGAAAACCAGCGCTGCACAGACACCTTGTAATATTTAGCTGGGATGTGGCCCGTTCAGGCCGTATATTCTTATACAGATCCTTCTGTGTTTAATATATTATATTGTATATAATGTACGGTTCCAAGTTTCAAATCACTATTTGCTATTTTAGTGCTATACACTTGGTATTTTGTGGGCTACAATAAATCAGTTTCATATATATCATTTATTTCACTCATTTGGAGAGTGGCTTCGGTAACTTCACTTAGAAGTTGAAATACTACGACAGAAATAATAGCTTAATATTGGTTTCCTGTGTGTGGCTGTGGGTACCGCTCCGGTTGAGCTCGGTCCATATATGCCCAAGAACTACTCTCCAGTGAATATTGTGTGTGTTACCTATTATTAATATTACTATAATCAAAACGCATATCGTGTTTCTCAATTTATAAAAAAAAATTGAAAGTAGATTCTGTGCAGTTCATTATACATTATTCCATGAACAATTTCCTTCCCTTGGACCACTCTATTCAAAACTCATAATATCCATTGCTGTAGTATAAATTTAGCTGTGAGCGTTTAGAAACCTCGGCGGATTGAATCAGTGCCGTGATTGCGAATAATAGCAAGCAATGACTGCCACTTCGATATTTGATACGGAACGAAGATAACGGAGCTATTTATTGATATTATTGTTTTCAGTGGTTTCAGAAATGATAGCTGTGAATGGTTGCTGTAAGTAGGCACGGAGTTTGTTATGCCAAAGGATATATCTAATATAAAGGATCTAGTACAAGGATCTAATACAAAGGATATATATAATGTATCTTTGTCGGAATAGTTTCTTTGAAGCTATGTTTGTCGTTTCTTTTGTGAGCTTTCTTAGATTCAAAAACAGTTTAATTTTTCTGCTAGTTCCAAAATGTTATAACTCAGCCAGGTCGTTAGTCAATGCCGTTGATCGTGACGTGTGGGAGAGATTAGTATCATGGAACTCGACCTATATATATAAAACAGTAAAAATACATGTATTGTGTTTCAAGTAATCGAACCCACACTGCTACGGTATCTTTACTGTGTTAAAATAAGTTGTTTTAAAAAAATAATAACGTTAAAAATTAAAAAAAAAATAGTTAATCTATTGTAGTTGTGGCATTGTTATCTCATTTATTCAAAACATCTGCTACTTTTTAGGACAGAACGAGATAGGTTAAGTTTACTACACACTACTGAATATACAAAAACCAAATGTTAAGGAGTATTAAATTAGGTAAGTTAAGAGAACAAACCATAACAATATTTTAAGTATTCGTACATTTTCATATTGGCATTCATTAAATTTCCATATAACGGATATTGAACTATTAAAATGCAAATGTCTCCCTCAATTAACCTTGAATTACATTTAAAACTGTGTACTAGCAATTTCACTTACATTACTCTTCATTACTTTATAGCCACTTAATGTAATAAAGCTGTTCCTCGTGCTCAAGTTATCCGGTGAGATGCCTACTATTAAGTGTCTTACAAAAGCAGGAAATTTGATATTTATTACATCTAAAAAACAACCTTCGATATTAATATTTTGTATTATATTTCTCTATTATGAATTTTATTTGTAAATTTTGTATTAATTATACAAGTACTTGCCTAACAGCCAAATGGACTGACGATCATTAAAGAAAAATAGAGAACAAAATATTATGGCACACGTTGAGAAAGACCTATGTCCTGATAAATAATTGATGTTCTGATACTTCTTCCACAATATGAGGACCGTGAAATAGTTCTCTAACAAATTAAATACAATTAACCTTAGGGCCTACGCAGACGAGGGACAATGGCGAACAAAATGTCGCTGCTATACCGCAGGCATTTTGTCCCCCATTATACCTCGTTTGCATAAGCGCTAATAGCATACCACGGATATTTTGTGCAGACTTTTAGATTTCTTTTAACCTTTATTATTCCCGAAATTATTTGGGTACTGCTACTAGTTCAACCGGTTTTATTTGAATTTTTAACTCTTAAACAGACTTAGGTAGACCAAATTAATTTTAGGGAACCAAAAACAAACGGGCAGTTTGATTTAATATAACAGCCTATTTATTATTTTCTTCCATTACTTGAAAACTTTTTGTAGCATAACGTAAAGAAAAGTTATTAACAAGTTTCTCATAGTATCTACTATAAAACATCTTGGTACCTAGTCATTATAGTAGTGTGTTAATGAGTGGCAATAATTGTTTGACATTAAAAGTCTTATACGATTAATAATGTCGGTTAAGGGTAGTATCTAGTAACGACCACTGTAGCCACTTGTTGCTAAATTGGTTTACTCTCTTGGTAATACAAAAATAAAAAGAATATCATATTGAAAAGAGTAGAGTGAATATTATAACACAGAAAAGAACTTCGCTTAAGTCTAAGAAATTTTAATTTTTCCATTTAATAACAAATTTAGAAAAAAATATCTCAAGAGTCCATTTCTTTTATACAAAATAAATCATAATAATTTATATTGATTTGAACCTTACGTTTCATACAAATACAATTCAATTATCAGGTCTTAATTACAAGTGATTTCACTTAACTACTCACTCCTACGCAAGTCTGACAAAAGAATAGACGAATAGAACACAACATGGTAAACGAAGAACAATACAAAACTTTCGTCAATTTGTAACCTGTCAGTGAGTGAATGGCTCAATTCTGAATGAATGGAATGAGGTGCTTTCGTTTTGTAAACGTTTCCGCTTTTTGGTACTTGTTTACAATTTGATGGAAGCAACATATTTATTTCTTAGAAGATATTTTATCTTTCACAAGACATAAATGAAAAAAAAATGTTATGAAAATGTTTTTTAGATGAGATGTCATATTGTGCCAAATAATAAGTAAATGGTTCTTCATAATAACTAAACTTTGCCAATATAGCGTGCTGACTTACTTTCTTCGCTCTAAAGTTTGAAAACTACATTACATAGTTATATTGATTGTGGTAACGATTTAAACCGAAAAATAGAATATCGAAGTCGGTCATTTCTTGATCTTCTGTTCCCTGTATACGTTATATATTCTTTAATTAGTTTTCAAAAGACTATAAGATATATATGACTATAGAAACCTTTACTGTGATCGAGGCAAAAAAGTATAAAATTAGTTTTTTGGGTTATGCAAACCAGTATGTAGTTATATGTAATACGTAATATTGTAATTTGTGTGTATTCGTTTTTAAAATATAGCTCGATCTCTGAGACAGTTGTCACTAGTGTCATTTTAGAATTTTCAAGTTTCACTTTACTGATGATAAAACTGGCACGTAAGGAATGAAAATACATATAGGCGATATAAAATGAAATCACTTGTTCAAAGTTACTTCGTTGGTTTCATAACAACCTGTCACAGAGATCAAGGTATATTTAAGTAAAGTATTTTTCTTATGTATTCAGGTGTTGGGTGAACGTCGAAATTGCCTAATATTTCTAGGAATTTCTGAAAAACAATCTCATCAATTCAATAGTCAATTTTGCTTCCAGCACACAAATTACACTACCATATTAGACGTCTTCGCAATTGCAATCTGTACTGGTTTTTTTTCTCCACTTACATATCTACTGGTGGCGGTAGAACAATAGCGTAAGGTGCAAATAACTGGTAAACGTTGTATTGCGAGTGTTCGGTGAAAGCAATGGGAACTTAGAAATCGTTTTGTGATATCTGGTGTAGGGTTGGCACAGACTTACACTGTTTTTAATGAGAGTTGTTTATTCCTTCGAACTAAACCGTTCATTTCTTTTAGAAATAAATATTTATGCCACTTTTTAATATGATTGTTTTTTATTGATAAAGGATTCCATTTTTGAAGGTATTTATGTGTCTCATTATTAGTTACTTTCTTATTCCTTACTTTATGCTGTACGTAAAGATGTTCAAAAAACAAGAAAAAAAATGGTAATAAAAATGCTGCATCGCATCAGAATAAAACTGAAAACAAAAAGGTGAAATCTGTGAGTGAAAAAAAAAACAATTTTGCAACTTTTGTTTTAAATTTGATAGATATTCATTTAACAACGGTTATAAAGGAAATATTTTTACTGTACGAATTACACAAAACATTATCTATTAGAGATTTGAGATTACTGATCATTCATTTGCACTTACCTAAACCTTGACCCCTTCAATTTGCAAATATTCATCTTTTTTCTTTTTTTTTTCTTGACTGAAAATCCCTGTGGAAAGTCCTTCCGGATTTCCGGCTCCTCAGGGACACAGGAGTCAGAAGTACGTGGTGTTTTCACTAAAAACCACTCCGACGTCCGGTCTCAGGTGTCCTACTCTGAAGGGGACCCGGACCATGATATTTCAGGTCCCCTCCAGGATCAACACTACACCTGGTCAGATCCTATCTCTGGTGGACTCCACAGAGGTTCCCCCGCTGATCTGGTTGTAATAGATGTTGCGGACCGATCACATTCGCCTTTGTCCTAAGTTGACGAAATTTGAGCTCTTCAGCCTATCGTAACGGTTTTTTCAAATAAAATGTACAGTAAAATATTGCTAAATTTAATAAATGGATGATCACGATTTATGATAGACACCGTTATGTGTGTGTTATATGTATGTATGCGTAATATGTTAGTCATGTGTCCTAAATCTTTGTGTTTATTTTTTAGAATGTCATGGAGTGCTTTCTTTAAATGTAATGTACTATTGCCAGTTAGATTAATTAATTTCGAGTCTAATCTTCTATTGCACCTGTCTTATGTTAAGGTATATTTTAACTATTAAAACAGATTATACTCGTAGTATTAAGTTAAAGTATTATAAAGAAAAACATTGTTTAAACATAATTTGGTTCACAATTATGAGCGGACCACCTTTAAATCACTCATTTTTTTTTGTAGCAGTGGCAACCCTAAATTAAACCACTTTAACTGTACGAAAAATTGAAGTATAGTTGGAATTCATCAAGTTCAGTGGGGCGTGAAATTTCATTACATTCTGTTAAAGTAAATTACCTACCAGAATGTGAAGATTCATTCGTCATAGAATCTTTACAGTTTTAACATTGCAGTAACAGGTCGCTTTATTATGAACATGACAGTGTGACAACGAAACAAATAGTGTAGTTTACTTACAACGTGATAAATGATGAGTTCTACATTTGATGTGCAACCTTATGTGGGTTGCAAGAGACCTTAGAAAGGGAAAGGAACACTATAGATTTTTTTTTTAAATCTCATTGAAAACAAAATCAGAAACAGACTCTTATTTTGGTTAATTATCTGACTGCAGGAGATAACTGCTATAAATGGATCTTAGGCTCCATATAATTGGAGACGGGAAACTATTTGTAAAAGACATGGCAACCCAGTCTCCTAGAGGCACTAGTGCCTAGTCACTGTGTTCTTCTATATTAAAAACGTTTTAACAAATATGTGACCAATCATTAGGTCTCTGTACATATTTTTTTTATAAGCAATTAAAGATTATTTAAATAGTGGTAGCTATTCTTTAGACGGTCTTTTAAACTTTCTATCTATTAGCTATAAATATTTTAGTGTAGGGAAAATATTAAAATCTTTGAATATCTTAGATATAAAGATAGGTACTTTTTATTGCACACCATAACTAGGAATCATACAAAAACAGTGATACAATGGACGACCTTATCGCATCTCTTCCAGGCAATTGTGTATTAACTATCATTGTATAGCATGACTACACATACATATGTATTATATTTCTTACATTATTCTTTTCTGTTGTCAATATATCTTTGTCGGATCGTAAGGACAAGAATATAGCAAAACAAGTTAGTTATTATGAATCTTAACGACCCCACTGTCTCACATTATGAATATTTTTCTCATTGTAAATTAATTATATTATTATCGTTTATGTAAATTGTGCCATTATTAAGATAATATTTCTATCGCTGGCGTCATCTCAATAAATATGTAATGTTTTATTATTTTCAAGGAAACAGTATGTTTAATGCTGATTGTAACTATTGTCTAGTTAAATCATGTGACTTGTGACTTTGCACAAGAGCGGCAGTAGTGAAGTGACTGACTTTTGACTTTACAAACGAAACAGATGCTACCTATCATCAGGTTCGTTAGGTACAACGAGCCTGACGGTAGTTAGCATCAGGCTCGTTCACATAGTCATGTCATTAAATTACAGTAAAATTATCTCATATTTAATTTAAAAACAATAATATTTTCGTTTCTATGTTTAATACCTCTTAGTAATTATTGTTTTAAGCTTTCTAATAGCTTATACTTGATAACTTCACACTATTGAGATAATGCAGCCACAAATGAAGCTCAATACATTGAGTGGATCTATTAGCACCTATAACCAATACCTATAACTTATGGCTATATGCAACGGTTTCTAAAGCTTTAATAAACCTGTTTTCAGTAAATCCGCTACACTTTCTTCTTGTTGTTTAGGAAACATGTAAAATCTTACATGAAGCCTGATTTGTGGCCTTGTTATCATATACTATAGTTGCACGAATATATACTCTTGTACGAATATATTTCAAAGGTATTTCGTTAATTTATAACTAGCAAGGGCTCTTTTTTTTAAAGTAAATCGGCGATCTACGACACACGACGGGACACTTGACAGATAACACGCTTGAAACTAACCAGATACTATCTTATTATATATTTCAGTTCAATATTTAAAACAGCACATATTAGGTCATTAAACAGCTTGAATAATCTCTTATACATATAGATGTATTCATATCTTTAGGACATTAGATAATTTTTAGGAAAAAATCAGTTAACAATGGTTTTGGTTTATTTATTAGCTCGTTTTCATCAAATGAACTTTTCAGCGAATACTACCTTAAAAATTTGGATTAGGTACCTACAGTTTTTTTCATGTCTTTTCCTCTTTTTTGGAATGTCACGTATAGATTTCAAGGGTGGTCACCCGGTTTTGATACCCGAAAGCCAATTAACACTAGATTTCCCTGACACCGTGTTACCGCTAGGGTCTAGCCAGCGCATTTGTGTCGAAGCAGACCTCCTTCTTGTATTTTTAAATGAGGTCTCGTTTCAAAAAATCATCTAGTTTTCATATAATTTAAAATAAGGCAACCTTTTTGTTACATCTTGTATATTTATTTTAAATTTAACTAAGTCGTAATAATATAGGTCCAGATATCTGAAGTCAGTACTTTCTCCTACATTTATGACAAGACTAATGTACCGCAAAACACAGTTTACAAGTAATATTTGATACTTTGAGTTGTATTAGGAAACATGAATATTATTAACCAATTAAAACCGGCTCTTTCTAACTGACAGTGTCAATCAATGACTATTACTTTATTTAGTATTTGAGACGCTAATTGGACGGCAAAAGACGTGTTTTAGTCTTGGGTGTTTGCGATTACTTCTTGTGTAATAACATCTTAGAGTCGTTGATATTTTACTAATAGACATCTTACATTGACTACGAATAGCGTAGTATTTTAGCGGTCATCTCGCTTCCTGATATGTGAAATGTTGAGATTCGATCCCCACATGAAACAGTACTTTGTGTGATCCACAAATTGTTATTTTGAATCTGGGTGGTCTTGTTGAATAATTATAATATCCCGGTACAGATAATATTCTGTATAAACTTATGTGTTTTATGTGTGTACCTACTCAGCCTAAAATTTACAAAATACTAAATAAAAGATGGAGTGGACAACATTCAAATATGTTGAAATTTATACTGTTATAAACTGTTTTTAAAAGGTTTGTAACAAAACTATAAGCTGTATCTATATTTTATACAATTTAAATTACGTTTATGTTTGTGTTTAAAAATCTCATAAAACAGCAACTTGCAAAGATAATAATTTTTTATTGTTCAATCCCCATCTATAAAAATATTTACGTACTTACTCTATACATAATATATATATACATATATGTATGTTTTTAAATGTAGCTTTCGTTGACCGAACTTATTATGAATCACTGAAACTTTTCACATTAAGGAAACACTTTTACTTTGTGTGTGTGTAACTGTAAATGAAAATGAAATGGAACAAAGTACACAAGACAACATCGTTACAAAGAGAAGAAAAACTTGAAACAAATCCTGTACCAATCCGTCTGGTCAGCGTGATATACTAGAACCAAAACCTCCTTGCTAATGAGAACCCTATGTCTAATGGTGGACAGTTAAAAGCTGTCGATGATGATAATGATACTCTATATAGTGCCTCGACAAGCGTGAAAATATTCTTTGTGTCAAGCACGAGTTGTCTTTTTAGTACAAACGTAAAGTTCACATGTTCCGTTTTATTTTCAACTATCAGACATTATAGTTAAGTTATATTTTTGTACTTGTATCTATGATTTGTACAAGAATATAAATCGACCAAAGAAAATATTTATGTTGTCATAAAAATTTATTGTTCGTTTGTTATAAAAAGTGCGTGAAAGAAACGTATGGTAAGAGTGGTTTTATGTTAAATATATACATATAACTACTTGTACTGTTTTTCTTTGGCAGTGGAATGAAATTGAAATACATGGTTTAGAATGTGTTAAAGTTTTTGTAGGACCTACAATATGTTTTTTTTTTCTTTTTACTACAGTGTTTTATTAGAAATTTTTATTACTAGTCTTAGGTAGATTATTAGAGATTAATAACCAGTTGCTATTATAGTCTCATATATTATCAAACCTACGACCGATACTTTCTACTACACGATACTAACGGTTATACTGTTAATAAAAGACAAGTAAAATATAAATAATTATGTTCATTGATAATAATTTTAATCTCATTTAATGAATCTCAAAGATTAACAATCGTTAACATTAAACATTAACAGTTTAAGTTGAACATAAAATACAGTTACTATACATTACTACGATCAAGATAACATAGCTCCGGGCTGCGTCTGCGACTCTGCGCAGACTGCAAACCGACCTACATACGGCTTGCATAAGCGAGAGCAATGCATGGCGCATGCGCCAATATTCAAATTTTAAAAATTATTGTTACGCATTATATGCTTGTAAAAGTAGCGTTCGTTGACCGAACTTATTGTGAATCATTGAAACTTTTCACATCAAGAAAACGCTTACTTTGTGTGTGTAACTAAAGAAATGTACAAACACTTTATTCTTTAAAAGACAATTTCTGCATTAAGAACGTATCCTATGTCACAGAAATTATAGAATAAGCTCTGTATACTGGTTGTGAATATTTGCTAGGTTCTCAACCCGTATTAACATTAAGATACGAGTATATTGAGAGCGTCACTAAAGTGGCCACGCGGAAGATAGGTGTGCTGAACAAAGGGAGACGGTTCTTCTTGCCCAAACATTTGTGTTTTCTTTTGCTTGTTGCATCGTTAAGCACGTGTTTCACTTCCACTATGATTCTGGGTCCTTTAAATGGTGCGAGAAAAACCATCTCACTAGGTAGCCGTAGCGTGGGTCACCATGTTGTAATGTCTGCATTCGTAATGAGTATGTGGCCAGCAGAGTAAAGTGTCGTGGGCTGGCTTTATATTAAAAAAAATACATGAAACGGAAACAAAGAACACCCAGTCTTAGAATAACGATTCATGAAACACACAAAGTGTTGTCCAATTTGGAGTTTATATGCATTACCCTTTGTACAATTGAACACACTAAAATTATCTGGGCTGAACTGTTTACTTTATTATCCTGTGAGAAAATACTACGAAGAAAAAAAAACAATGTTTTGCAAACCTCATACTCTCATACGCCCTTCGGTCAAATACCACAACTTCAAAGTACTTATCTGTTAAAACCAATACAACGATTACACCGTTTTATTTTGTGTAAGGCTTAGTAAGTTAAACAACGTACCATATATGATCGAATAATGACCCTTGGCGTGCGATCGACGCCCTTGTATGTACGATTATACATTTGTATGTGGGTGGTTATCTCCATGATATGATTTGAACAAAGTTCTGATACGGATATTTTCGTACGTATCGAATTGCCTCGATTTATATTAATTTAATTAAATCAAGATAATCGAGGATCGATTAGGAAGGTCTATTTTACATAATTATAAGTGTATATCACGTCGATTTAGATGGTGATAATATTTGGCGTTTGTTTACATATGTATATTCTATAGTATTTGAAAATATCACACAAACATTTAAAATTGTGTATTGAATACATCTGACTTTAGAAACTTCATTTGTTTGTTGTTTCTGCGAAAATACACAAATAGCCTTCGTTTTTTTTTTGGATCGTAAAAATTTGATTTAATGATATCGAATTGGAGAATCATTAGAATTTTTAATTTTAATTAATTTAAATTTTTTTGATGTTAAGTTGGACGGTTTATTAACTTTGATCAGGTTTCGATTACAATAAAATTATAAAACTGTATGATTTTTTTGGAGTTTTCAAAATTAACAGTCACCCAGTCAACAAATTCATAAACCAAATCCTTTAAATGTAAAATAATTGTTTCGTTAGTTACTCGTATTAGAAATTATACATTTACACTTGATAGCTTTTAAAATAATTTATAGTCAGCTATGGATATATACTATCTGTTTTTTAGATAATAGTTAGGAAAATTATAAGTTTGCTTTTTATTTCTATTTAGTTGCGGCAGTGAGTAGTAATAAATCTCATTTATTGTTACAATCGTAACAGTTTTTGATGTGTAATATCTTTTCTCTCTCATTCCTATAGCCTGTGTGAGTGATTTAGTGATAAGGGACGAAAGTGGGTAACAGGAAACTAGTATTTGATTTGAACAATGAGAGATCTCACAGACCATTTATATTACATCTAGGGTATAAATGGTTGTTGAGATTTCGGGTGTTACACATTATTCGCTACTATTGTAAGGCTGGTTCATATTTTATTTCTGCGAATCAGTTTTTTTAAATATTGGTAATAGTTTTAAATAATATTTGAGAACGAGAAAATACACGTTACTGATTCTTTTAAATAATAGAGTTTTGTCGGCCTGTTGCGTTGAGAGTGATGTAGGGAAATTTACCTACAGATCCCAATTATAATAAGATATTTTTTTTAATGTGAAAATAAAAACCAAAAAAAGGAGGCAAGATTATCTCTATCACATCATTTTGTATACCTTTAAAATTGATAATTTATAATATTTTTTACGCGCTTTGTTCTGATTAAACTCCTAAAGGGTGAGACTTTTTTAATATCTTTTATTTTATCAAATTCACACAGAACCTTGGTGATTCTGTTTCTAAACTTTCTCAACCACTCTCAAATCCGTTTCGTAGTTCTACAAAAAATTCTATTTTGTTATATGTAAAGGTTAAATCTACTTATCGACTATTGGACATTGAAACTATGAAGTATTTCACTATAATAAATATTGATTGAGACAAATATATTCTTCACATATTTTTTATATCAGTCTCATTGCGTGGATTCCCTCAGTTGTCAACGTACTATTTTTGTTTTGACATCGCGTGGGAGATAGTGTGCAGTTAGCATATCTTTGTCTTAAATTTTATTTTTCCTTTTATAGGATTCGTCTACTACTACAATCACCTTATTCTTTTCGTTTTAAGCTATGGAATAGCTTGGCATTACAATTTTGATCTGCAAGTTTAGTTTGGAATCTACTTGTCAATGGTAATAAGGTCTTCGTTGAATTTTTTCATACTCTGTAAGTATTCAGTAAACAGTCAAATATACTGCTGAAACAATAAAACAAGGTACTTTAATGTTTTGCGCAATGTTAAGTTTTATCAATTTGTGAGGCTATATACAAGTCAATGTACCTACAGGAAGTCGTCGAACCAACACTTTGAGCCGTATTTAGATAGCAACAGTAAAATAAATTTCCATATTAATTAAATTAACCAGTAAATACCTTAATTGGTATGTTTTTACGTAGTCAATAAATTAGACATATAACCTTGGAAAAGATATATAAATCACGTAGGTTTGTTTATTTGTAAATTTCTGCGTCACCCTTCTAGCAAGTTTCTTTAGGAGAACTGCAAAACTGTGCAAATATTACTATTTACACTTTTATTAATCTTAAGTACACTTATTTACATAGGTAATTATTTTAATTATTTATTTATGTCTGATAGATACCCAAAAATGATACTATACAATGTTGTTTATCACCATTTGGATTTGAATTCTACAGGATCTCGAAATTAAGCACAGTTATGAATTTTCATCGTGATGCTAATTCTTAACATTAAATATTTAACGATCATTAACGATTGTGATTAATATTTATTGCTAAAATTAATTATATCAAGCTCATAACGACATTTGATTCAAATGTTAATTAGCGATTAAGAGTCAATAAGGTTAGAAATGCTTGAAAGTGATTTCAAATTAAATAAATTTAAACTTTCAAGTTCAACAAGAAGAAATCGTACAGTATATCTATCAAGTCTATCACAAGTTAAGTTAGTTTTCTTTCATTATCTACATCCAATTGGATGATGAAAAATGTTCACTAACATTTTTGAACATATATATTAAATACACATATTCGTACTTAGTTCTAACAATACATAAATAAAAGTGAGATAGTATTCGTAAAAAATCTGAAAAAACAAAATCATAGTATTTAACTACATAGCTTACCAACTTACATGACATTACTAATGCCTACTCATTAATCTTTGGCAACATTCCCTTATAATAAATGAGAAGTAACATTCGTCAGTTGATAAAGGAAAAGTGACACATGTACAAATATTGTGTGACGTAATATGTAATAGTGGGTATTGTGCGTATTGTGTTACAAACCGCCAATTATGTATTTAGTAAGTTTAACGACTAGCAGACGCCGCGGGCTGTCTGCGAATGTAAACAACTATAATCATTTTGTAGTGTCAAATTTTTATTTCAATTTAGTAACTTACATCACGTATGGTCTAATGGTATGTTATGAAATGTACTATTGATTGGTGTACTGTTGTAATGATTTATACTAATAAATTTTTTTGTTACAGGTATTGGAATTTTCGCCGTTGAAATTTGGATACACTCGTTCAAATTATTATCTAAAGGTAAACGATAATATATTAATTAAAACTTATTGCTTTTTATGAATTAATCACGTCAAATTTCACCAACAGGATTTAACAGTCCACAGCTGAAAACAGGCCTCTCCTCAGAAAAGTTTTGGCTTGCTAAACGACGCTAGTCAGACGGGTTTTTTAGATTTTCCTTCTCCTTGCAATGATCTTGTCCTGTGTAACACTCATTTAGTCGTCCTTTATGACACTTATGGGATGAATAGGGTGGTGGTACTCCGTATTCTTAATCTTCCAATACACGGACAATAATTCGACGACTTACTTATTTACGGACAGTAAATAAATAAAAACTAAATACTAGTTAACTAAAAATAAAAAAAAAACAACTTAAGCTTTCTTATATAGTAATAAATATTACATAGTTGTTAAACCCAGATATAATGTGAAAGATTAGACTAATACTGGTCAAAGCTTTGCGCCATGGTTTCACACGGTAAAGTATCCATCTCAATCACTCAGATAATTGGAACTTCACCACTTAAATTTTTCTAGGTAGCTTATACCTCACGCCACTAATTTGAGGAGTAAATTGTCGCGTTCTGTATTGCCGGACAAATTCATACATTCAAAATTTCAAGAAAAGAGAATATTGTACCAGGCGATCTATCCGCCGTTTACCTCCATAAAAAAAGATTAAGTTAACGTAAAATCGCAATTGCAGCAAACGTTTAATTAAAACTCTAACTACAGTTATCAGCACAATAATATATACAATTGTAAACAAGACGTCTGCTCTGCTCTAATTGTTAACTGGGTTGAATTGAGGAACAATACACATACATACAGACGGAACAAACACATACAAAGAACCATTATACTTGAGCACCCACTGCGTCGTTTTCAAAGCTATGCGATAATACCACAGAACTATTTAGTATATAATAAAACAATTATTCAATTTTTGAAGTACTGTTAAAACTAGAACTTGTATATTTATGTGGTAATATAAAAAAGTAGTTTAGTGTTATATGATATTTACGGATTGGCTTACTAGGTACTTACTTCGCGTAAATGCGCTAAAAAATGCGTAGATTTGTGGCTATTTTCCTAATACATTTGAATAGAATATATTTTATTGTATACCAGTTAATAGATGATACCAGCGCACGTTTTTCACTTTCCGGAGTGTGGAAATACATATCACTAGGCCGCTATAGTGTGGATCCCTATGCTACATTTTCTACATTCACAATGAGGGTAGTGACAACTACTCTTGGTTTCCGCTCATGCTATGCACCAGGTAGAACAGACACACTTTGACAGCTTCAAAAAAGAATATATGCTACAAATATCAAACATATCGCTACAAAGTCACCCTCTAAGACTGACAATATAATTGTTATTCTTTAGTTGCAAGTGTCCTGTAGTAACTTACTAGGTGGTCTGTCGGTTCATTTACTTCTTAAAGCATTAAAAATATTTGTGTAAAAGTCTTCGTTATAATTTTCAATTCAAACCGTTTATTGCCGAAATATCGAAGGGTTATACTGTAATACATTCTAAGTAGATAATTTTAATGCTATAAGAAATTAATGAAGCGATAGACTGTGTAAATAGTGGTTACATGGTGGTTGAATATTATTCTTACATCCATTTTAATTTTAATTTTATAACCACTAACCACTACTTATACAAAAGATATATTTTTATACATATACTTATACAAAGACTGCCTCGGTGGCGCAGCGGAAGTGAATGCGACTGCTGTGCTTGAGGTCTCGGGATTGATTCCCGGGTCGGACCAAATGTTTGTATGATCTGCAAATATTTATTTCAGGGTGTGGGTGTTTTCTATATGTCTATATTTACAAAAAAAAATATATATATATAAGTATTCTATCAGTCAGTCTAGTTATCATAGTACAAGTTCTGCTTAGTTTGAATCTAGATGGCGTCGTGTGTCAAACGTCCAAAATATTTATTATTATTATTTATTGTAAATATATCATATTACGGAACTAAAGATATAATATTTCCTTAAATACACCAATCTCAAGATCTACTACTTTGTTTTGCACTTAGCTGACCATGACGCTCGTACAAAAAGGTTTTAGCCCCAAGGCGACAACAGATGTTTTCATATTTTTTTAAGTTATCAAGTTCTATTTACATCACTGCTTCCTTCCTACGGCTTCTAACAACATATTATGAGAGAAGTAATTACCGTTAACGGAAATATTTTTGGCTGCATTTTTGTACTGTCCTAAATAAATTTAAATTTATTCAAAGAATAAGTATTACCCAAAGGCAATAATGATGCCCATGATATACGGAGCCGAGACGTGGACACTTACCATTGGACTGGTCCACAAGTTGAAAGTAGCTCAGCGTGCGATGGAGCGTGCGATGCTGGGTTTTTCTCTGGTTGATAAAATACGTAACGAGGTTATTCGGCAGAGAAATGGAGTAACTGACATCGCACGGACAATCAGTATGCTGAAGTGGAAGCGGGCCGGCCATGTCTCCAGACGAATCGATGGTCGCTGGAGCCGAAGTGTAGTAGAGTGGGGACCACGATTGGGCAAACATAGTGTAGGATGCGATGCGATGGACTGGCGACTTGAAGAAGGTGGCTGGCAGCGGATGTATGCGAATTACCCAAGACCGGGATGGTTGGCGCTGCTTGAGGGAGACCTTCGTTCTACAGTAAGCGGCAATAGGTTGATTTGAAAGGTTGTAGTTAGATTCTTTAATGGACCTCGTATAGACAAAAATGCATGTAGATGTTTTAAAAATGCGAAGACTTAAAACGACTGTCATTAACCATCACATCAATAATCAGCGACGATATATTGCTGGACATAGGAAATTTTAGCCTCCTGTGTACCACGCTGACCAGACGTGATTTGAAACAGACCTTATACTAACCGCACAGAGTTTGTTTTAAATTTTGCCTTTCTATGACAACTGTAAATCTACCACCGTGGGTGGGCCATGTTTCGTCGTGGCGTCATGGAAAACTGGTGTTCAGCAAACTTTCGTTGCTTCTCAATGAGTGAGTGAGATGATTGGAGCCCAAAATTCTCCTCCCTGTTTCTGGGGGTATCAAATGGCAGTTCGCTGGTTTATCGACTCGTCAACAACAATATCTTCAAACAGCTCAAAATATAGAAAACATCTAATACCCTGTTGTCCATTTCGCTAAATCATGTCTAGCTATTTAGGCCATATCGTGTCAGGCTAACAATTTGGAGAGACTGATATTAATGGGGAAGTTAGAAGGCAGAAGGCCCAGAGGTTGAAGTCCGAAGAGATAGTCGACTCAGGTCTACGAATAGCAGAAGACACCTATCAAAGCCGTTCTCTATCAGGCAACGGATCTTATCAGTTGGAGTAGAATAACTGATTTTTGAAGGATTCACAATTCCATGATTCTCAGTAATGAAGGATGGATTATGAAAATAAATTCTTTACGTTTACCTGTATACTTCCTGTGTGTTTATTTAGAATATAGGTATTAGATAGTTTAGTAGTACTGTTGGACAGTCAATATAAAGTACTTAGAAATGTAATCGTATATGGTATGCAATGATGTTAGTTTAGCTAAACACATTAATTAGAAACGGCAAAACTATTTACTTATGCATATGACGTAAGTAACAAGAGATATTTTTCTTTAAGAAAATCTCGCTTGTGGATTTTTAAGATTGATAGATTTTAAACTTTCTTTAATTCATCATCATCACCCTATTGTAGTCCACTATTGGACACAAGTCTTTCTTTCAAAAGAAGGTTTTGGCCTACTATACCACGCTGGATAGACAGGTTGGACGTATAATCATCTCTAAACATTACATTTTCTAATCATTATATGTATTACAAAATACTTACTTATGAACCTTTTAATAAAAATAATAATTGAAAGTAGCCCCTATAGTTATACCAAAAAAGTTATTGTAAATATTATTAGTAATAAATAAAGCAAGGTAAAATAAATAATATAAAAACAGCATATTAACGCCAAATAAATCAAGCAAATTTAATAAAACTGTACATTTTATATCATTTAAGTGTTTTATTCAATATAACTGGTTCTTAACGCAAAAACTTAAAAATTAAATATATGTATGTCATATGTCAGCCAATGCACATAAACACGAAACGTAATCTATAGTCCAATTTCGTAATTATTTCTGTTTATTTTGATTTTAATTAATATTCCATTGCGTAAACGCTCATATCTTGTACCACTCACTGTTTTTGCCCTGAACCACGTTTAGTTTGCGTACAGTTACCTACCGCTCCGCTGGCTCCACTTTGCGACTATGGATACACTAACCCAGCGGTTCTCAATCTTTTTTGGTGACGGAACCCTTTTGGAAAGCGAAATACTTGACGGAACCCTATAATAAAACAATAGTTTTTAAAAGTGTATTCTTTATTAATAAGCATAATAAAAGTACAATGTAACAGTTAGTTATTACTTACTTACATAACAAGTATAATAATAGAAGTTATTAAAAAAGAAAAAAAATCTAATGGGAGGTATGAAACTGTTTTTTATTTTTCATCAATTGGTTGATATCAGGTTTGATAGAGGACAGTTGAAGTCTCATATCAGGTTCGGCGTCCAGTCTATTGCGGTATTTTGTTTTCGTAGCTGCATAGGTTGAGAATCCTGTTTCGCACAAATATGTTGTTGGGAACGGGAGAAGAATATTCAGAGCCATTTTGGCAAGCATTGGAGATTCATCACGAATTCTGCACCAAAAATCGTTGAGAGGCGTCGTTTTGAACAGTACCTCCATACTTGTGTCTGATGACATATCTAAAAGAGATTCATATATCTCGTTTGACATACTTTCGGGCTTTTGTAAGTTGGGTAAAAAAGGATTATGAATCCATGAATTCAGTTTCATTTTTGTATTTTGTTCTTCGGGAAAATACTTCTCAAAAGATGCGCGCATCGAAGTGAGATATTTGACCAATTCCTCAAATACATCATCTTGAAACATTTCTGAATCGTTATCGCTAACAAACTCATTGAGTGAGGTAAAGCTTTCTATTTCTCTCTTTCCAACGCAAATAATCCAAAAATCTAATTTTCTTTTGAAGGCAGTTATTTTATCACAGGCCTGGAACACTGTTGTCTGTTTACCTTGCAATGATACATTTAATTCGTTCAGTTTTTGAAAGATATCCGCCATAAAAGACAGTCGGAACAACCAAGTTTTATCATACAAACGGTCTTTCAAATTAAAAGCAGTATCTGAAAGAAACATTTGTAACTCGGCTCTAAGTTCAAATAGCCTTGTTAAAGTTTTACCCCTAGACAGCCATCGCACTTCTGTATGGAGCAGCAGTGTTTTATGTTTGCTGCCATAATCTTCACACAATAATGAGAACAATCGGGATTGTAGTGGTCGTGTTTTGATAAAATTAATTATTTTTACCGCTTCTTCCATAACTAATTTTAGATTTGACGGCATTTGCTTCATCGCAAGTGCTTGTCTATGCAGGATACAATGGCTGGAACTACAATTAGGCGCTTTATTTTTTATTCGTGACACTAGTCCTGCTGTAATACCCGTCATCGCCTTGGCCCCATCTGTACAAATGTCAATGCAATTGTTCCAACTGAGATTATTTTCCCCAAAAAATATATTTATTTTATTAAAAATTTCTTCTCCGGTAGTTTTTGTGGGCAGCGGTGAACACATAAGCATATCTTCTTCCAAAGAACTTTCATATGGATATCTCACGATAACCAGCAAGATAGCCAGACCAGCGACATCAGTAGACTCATCTATTTGCAAGACGAATCGTGTTTCTTGTAGACGTGTAACTAATTCTTGTTTGACGTAGCTTGCCAGATCATGAATTCGCCGTGAAACAGTATCGTTTGATAGCGGCACAGTAGAAACATGCTTTGCAGATTTTTCATCGAGCATACATTTTGTTATGTCTAACACACATGGTTTTATTAAATTCTCAGCGATAGTGTGCGCTTCACCTGCTTGTGCAATGCGATAGCTAACTAAATATGATGCCTCTGTGGCCTTTTCATTGATAGTTTGGGTTACATGCATCATAGTTTTTTGACTTTCCAATAACTGTTCTTTTTTACGTACAAAAAATTCTTTATTTTTGTCTTTAGACTCGGGGTGTACAGTTTCTAAATGCCGGCGCAACTTGGCAGGTGCCATGGAACTATTAGGAAGCAGTTTACTACATAACATGCAGAGAGGTGAGCCGTTGGAATCAACAAATCCGAAATTGATATATGATTCATCATACTTCCTTTTTTTCGCCTTTGAAACCGTGGAACTTGACGTCGTTGCATAATCGTCTGGATCGGTAATTGCTGTATACTCCGCGCGATCTGATTTTGAACATTCGGCTTCGTTAGAAGATGTTGTTGCAACACGTTTAACGCCTGTAAGCCAACGTTCCATTCTTCTTTATTAATAATGTTACATGTCAGGATGGTGGGGTCAAAATAACGCACGATCGTTACTGCGTAAAAGAGTTTAGTCCAAAGAAGAAATGTACAATCAGAATACAGCAGTAGAACACTAAACACTTTGTTTCTAGCAAGTAGGTACTAATCACTCCGAACACTAATCGTCGACTAACTAAGCGTCGAGGCGCGATCGCCGCTTTTATAGTCCTAGCCAGATCTCGAACATTCTCAAAAATACTCGAGTCGGCGCCTTTGATAAATAACAAGCCGAAATAAAAATAGAAATACAAAAAATGCTGTGTAAACAATTTCGACTTTACGTTTTAAAATTAGAGCCGAAAGTAGCTTGTTTACAATTATTGTTAATCTCAGGGGCGGCTTTTATCAAAGGGACTCGCGCGCTTTTATCAAAGGGACTCGCGCTCACAAGTAGATATCCGCGGTGGCGGCATAGTAAAATTGTACGAGGTGACTAAGGTCGGCTGCGCCTCGTGAATCGTGATACGCCGCGTCAGAACGGTCGACCAGAGAGAGGTGTTTGGAATTTTTTCTAAATTCTTGCGGAACCCCTACAGGGATGTCGCGGAACCCTAGGGTTCCGCGGAACACACTTAGAGAATGGCGGCACTAACCTAATACCGCTATAGAGAATCACCTGATAAAGTATTTTTAATTTACTAGTGAGATACCGAGCGATGTAAATAACCAAAGTTAATAACGTCTCCAATATTTTCTACCGATACACGAACGAAATAGAATGCATTAACGGGAATCAGGTTTAGTCTAAACCTGATTCCCGTTAAAAAGTTCTCGCGTCGCTCGGTATCTCACTAGTAAATTAAAAAAACTTTGCTATAATTTAGCAATCGAAAGTGTAAGTTGCCGAATCGTAACACAGACTCAGTTACAAGCTAATGAACTTATTTTGAAAATTGAATTGAATTGAAAATAATTCTTTAAATTTAAACACAACTTTCGTCCTAAAACTAAATGACGATAGAGATTATCTTTTGTCTTCTAGCCATCTTGTCTTGGTATAGTTCAATAAAAAAATTGTAGAAACAAATTTCAAACTTCTAATATTCGTATAACGAGGTTATCTATTATATGTATTATATTATATTTATCCTTACGGAGCTTTTTTCTTGTTAAAAGAGCACAACGTATAAATTATTTTATTAGGGCAATTGAATTTCACAGAATATTTATGGCAAGTAAAATTTTATTATTTTTATTTTAAATACGCGGGTATTGTAACGCGATAAACAATTTAATTACTGGTTTACGTCGCCATTTTAATGTCGGAGAAAGGATTTGGGTTAACGATTGAAACCGTTATTACTGCAATCGTTGATCGATCAGCTGCCAATGTATTCGAACAAAAAATATTGAATGTACTGATCATACTGTGTACTAATCGATTTGCCATTGTTTATCGTTTTGGGGCCTCTGATTGATTATGTTTGTATTCAGAACGAAATTTGATCGTGATGCTTATTCGGTTCATTAGAACATTAGAATTCCTATTATTCTTAGTATGAATACGTTATAATAACTGGTATATCGAAGCTCGATTGTCTACAAGATGAAGGACAGTGAAATTATCTAAGGACTTAATTAAAACAATCCGAACATGGGTTACTTTAATTAAGTTCTTAATAATAAGCTCAGTAAACTCTACGTCATCTGTTTTTAGTAAAGAGACTAATCGTGACGGTACACGAAATATTTTTGTGTGTAATACAAAGTTTAAAGTGATTAAATGTGATATGTACATACATATATATTATTATATTTTAACAATGTCTTTTACGATAATAGTATTTTTGCCAAGGCGTTCTTCAGAAGCTTTCTCTTTCTAGCTACCCTTACAACTTGAGAAGGTATTCAGTGCATGTGAACTGCGGTTGAAATAAACAAGTTGATTTATGTAGCACTACGATTTTCGGCAAATATTTTGTCATGTCAACTTATAGTTTCAGATATCAACACACACGAGTTTTGACATATTTATTTCGTTGTCGCCAAAACTTTATTGTCATGTGTTTCAAGGAAATGTTGCTAAAGGAGTTGACAAGTCATGTCGATGCTAGGCGTTGATATGATAAGTTATGAATAACGATCATAAATTTTGTTACTTTAATATTGCAGTACTTTTTATAGTATAAAGAGACAAAAGAGCAGATAGCTTCGACTCTTTATACTTGTGCCTAGCGCACATTTTTCTCTACCGCTATGATCCCGGGTCCTTCAAGTGGGACGTTACGTTGTTTATTCGATTCTCTCTACTTCTTCTCTTCTTCTCTTGGATTCTACTCATGCTTTCTATCAGGTAGAATAAAGTCATTTTTGCAGCCGTTATAAAAAAATAAAAGACTTACCTGATCACAAGCACTCCAACAAAGCACTGCCGTTTTGAGTCACTTACCTTAGGGTTAAGTGGTTTCATTGGTTGAGATAATCACTAAATGAAAAGCAACAAAAATACCAGGTAGTAGCCACACTGGTTTCAGCATGAACGGGCTGGCTCGTCCGGGGCCCCCCTCCCACAGAAGAGCAATCTAAAGCGACAGCATCTGTGCTGTCGTGTTTCGTTGATGAGTGTGAGACCGAAGGCCCATTAATGCAGGGTGACAGTTGTCGTGGTAAATGTGTGCAATACAATGCTACGATGACGGTCATGTCTTTTACGTCCCCAAGTGAGGTGTAATGCTGCAATGTCAGCATTCGCAATGAGTATGGTGTCTACAACTTTTGGATTCTATTCATAATTTACATCAAGCAGAGTAGAGTCACTTTGGTAGGTTATTAAAATAAAAAAGTACTGCCTAACGCTGGTTTGCTGTTAGGCCATGGAGTATCATTCCGATCAAGCTAGCCCATTCGTATCGAGACATGACTCTCACACGGATGGTTAATTTTGGTCTCTTTCTATAGTTATTTCGGTATTCGGTATGGCTTTTACGAACGAATGTATAGTTAACCTTTTTTATTGTTTTTTGTTACATAAATCTATTAAAAATAATATAATTAAATACGTAAACGTAAAAGTACCGTGTGTGAACGTCTCACTCTAGTTATTTAAAGAATTACGAATTGTGTAACTCATTGTATCAGATTGCGTGAATATACGCATCCGAATTGAATGTTGGTGTAAATATATAGCTTGCTTCATTATAAACGCAGCGCAGTGTTATGTGTTAATGTCGTAATTTTTAAATAGCTGCATCGTAATCGTTGTTCCGGTGTTTGTAATTTACATATATCGCTATTTTTTCATTATTTTGCATGCGTTTTCAAATATTACTTAGTCTGGATCAACTGTTGTTGTTATATAGTTTGTGGAGTCGCGTTCTTCATCATCATTATTATCAGCAACCTTCAAATTGTCCAGTGCTGGACGTAGGCCTTTTCTTACAAAAAAGATTTTGGTGGACAATAGAGGTTTGAGTGTTTTTGTGGTCGAGTTTATGTCTAGTTTTCTTTCTCTTTGCAATGTTGTTGTCTAGAGTAGCATTATCTATGTTTTTTCTTTAGGTGAGTTTTTACCAAAGTAAATACTTGTTAAAATTTTAAAGGAACCTTCGTCAGGGCCCGAAGCGCATGATTCGAGTCTCTACAATCCTCTGTCTGTAGATTTTTTAGGAGGAACTAACGTCTCATACTTATATTACAAACTCATAAGGTTCTAAGTATACTCATACTGTAAAGCGTGTAGAAGCAGAAAATATTTAATTTCATTTGACTGCACGATTGCCCTAGTGGTTTAAGTGGCCACTACACCGCTCTCCACTTCACTGAGTGTTGTGGGTTCAAATCCTACATGGAACAACACTTTGTGTGATCCACAAATTGTTGTTCTAAGTCTGGGTGTTGTTTGTGTCCGTTTCTTCTATGTTTCTAAAGTCCCCCGCGACACAGGATTTATTCCTAATGCGGGCGTTGTCTTTTTCTTTAAAAAAAAAAAAAAGAAAAAAAAATTATCACCGTCAGCTAAAATGTTTTAATGATCATTTCTGAATTCTGAGCTAAGTGTTCTAAACACCGTTACGAACTGATAATAGTAGGATTGATAAATCTGAATTTAAAATAATATTAAGATTTTTATGGATTATAAGATAGTTTATAGATGACTTTACTGTTTTTTGTAAAACAAGTATGTGTGCAACTATTTACGAGTATATACAAATTTTCAGACGTAAGTGACTGTGAGAAACACAAAAGTTACAGTGAGCACGTGATTACAATGAAATTTAAGTGTTTGTAGAGAAGTGCGCGTGCGCCAGAGCGTTTGCGTAAAATGGGAACATGTCTCTATTAGCACGTCGTATTTTGACACGTTCTTGCAAAATGTTACTATCTAACATCGTTGTTTTTGGTATCGTCAATTTTTTAGATGTTACATGTGTGTAATGTGTGATAAGTATAATCTTAAATACTAGATAATGTTTATGTGCTGTGTTATGTAGGTTGTACAAAGGTTTCAAAACATAATAATTTTTTTTATATAGTATCCGTTTGTAAACACGAATATAATAACAACACGAAATATTCATACTGAGTAAAGAGACAAAATTATTATACAGGGTAGGCCAAGGATTCGTTAACATTTGAATCTAACATCCATTGCAAATCATGTTACGAGAGTTCTTGGAATCGATGCTACTAGAATTTGCTGCTTACAATCGTAATACATGATTTTAACAAGATGGAGCCGTTTGTCACACATCCAATGAATCCCTGCCGGTGGACAAAGACATGTTTACAATTTAAATTTCAAATGGTTTTTTTTGTACGATTTTTTTAAATGTTAACTAATTCGTGGTCCATCATATATAAAAATATTTACACGAAGTAGGATTATATCCCACGGACTCGGATTGGGCTATCGAATGCATTACCGCTGTGTTACAGTGACAATCAAAAGTACAAGTGGATTGCATTGAAAAAAACCACATCATGGTCGATTTTCACTATGGTTTAGATAAACGTAAACCCTTACTTTAGTGCCGTAATAAGAGGAATGGCAGTGGAGCCTAGGCGAAGGACGTCTATTCTTTAAGGGACGCTGAAATATTTCAGCAAATATACACTTACAAAATCTTGCTGTGGGAGCATAAAACCTTAACCTATAACATATTTTAAACTTTGTTTGTAAATATTAGCTAAGCTGGAGCTAAGCCTAGCAGAGCTAAGTTAGAAGTAAAATTTCATAATTGTAATCTAACAATCTATAGAAAGGTTCTTACGGTAATTATAGAATTGGTACCATAGTCTATTAATTACCAGTCGTAGTTAGTCTTACCTGATGTTAGGTTCATGCCAGGTCGTATAGTAAAACTCCTGTATAAATTAGTACGCTTACATTTTAGAGAACACACAATATTTAATTCTCTAACTCGGCATATTCTGGGTTGATAGTAATTTTCCTGCAATTTACGGAGTACACTACGAAATTTTGTCACACTGACAAAATGTTAGTTGCCAATCCGCAGACAAAGGTTTCAAGTTGCTGTCAACATCATTGTTAATTTTTTTACACTTATTTGAGTGTGGCAGTTTGCGTAACGATCTGGTAATAGTTTCGAAAAATAAATTGACAAGAATAGAATAACAATTGTATTATTAAAACGTCCTATTTGCAACTGACTTCATAAAAGATTCTCGATTTGGTTTGTTACCTCAAAAATCCGTCATTTTTTAACTAATTTTAGATGTTTTTTTTATTTGACAAATACACTTCTTATTGGGTTTCTTTCAAATTTTGAAAAAGTATCCACCATACATAAAAAAGTATTTAAGTGTTCTATCAGTCAATCTAGTTGTAATAATAGTCAATCAATGCGTCAAGTGTCCGAAATATTTATTTATTTTTATTTTTTTTGTTGTGTATATACAAATATAGATTTTCATATAAAAATAGACTTCTGTGTAATTATTAAATATAATAATATCAGGTAACTTGTTCATTTAGCGACATATGTTTAGTATCTTTTGTGCCGTTTGACTAACCATTATTTTACAAATAATTCATCTATGCTGAGTTTTTTTATATCGAGGCTATTTATGGCTAAACTTAAAGCGTAAAAACGGCAAAAAGATACAAACTCAATGATCGGTAAACACCTTTAAAGAATTGAAACAAGAAACTCGTTTACTTGATCGCCATTTAACTGGAACAAGGCTTAATGGTTTTAATAATGTTTTTTTTATTCATTTTTTGTTATATTGGTAGTACTTCTTAACGAAAAGTGAAAATATTTTTTACAACGAGTTTTGTGTAAAAAAAAACTTATAGTGTTCAATTATGAACTAGCCCATCTAATCGTTTATTAAAAGCGTTTATTGATTTTCTTTTAAATTTCTATTGAGATAGTTTTATGTCTTTATTAATTAAAACAGAGAATGGATTAATATGCTTTGATATTCCTATTAATACTAACATAATCCATTAAACGAGAGAGAGTTTAAAAAAAATCTGTTCCTAAATATTTAAATTATATTTTAAAATATTTGAAGATTATTTGTGTTTCCGAAAAATGTTTACATAAAAAGGTAGAACTCATAAAAAAGCCTTTTTATGATAGCACTATACAGAAACATTTTATAATTCAGTTATGAGTTGAACAGTTTCTTGAACACAAAGGAACTCTGACTGTTCTAGATATTCCCTATATCTATGTCTAATCTGATTCTCTATGTCTACTTCTGCCAAGATAACGTGAAAAGTTTATATGTGATGTCACTCACGAAATTTAATTGGTAAATCGTGAATGATGTTTCATTTATGAATCACCAGCTAACATGACAAGACTGGCATTTTATATTCATAACAAGACTGTTATTATACAGAACGTTTTTCTAAGATGTTATCGAAATTGTCACGAAAACGTAATCTCATCTTGAATCAGATTTTGTATCACATCACATCCTATATTGTATAGAACGTATCGGTCACGTATTTATGCGCACACGCAGTTCCGAGGTATATATAATGTCGTCTATGCGTGGGACTGTCTTTCCGGAATTAAAAATAAATGGATTGTGAGCAGTTATGTTACCATTTATGAAAACATATATCATAAATGTACATAATTTTTTTATTTTGGTCTAGTGGTTAGTGTCACTGACTGCTAAGCTGGCGGTCGTGTCGTAGCTTTGATATCCGCCTAGGACAAACAATTTCATGACGAACACTATCATTTATTTTGTGTCTGTTTAGTTCAAACATTTTATCACTTCTCGCACATACTACATATCAAGAAAAACAGATACCTACTAAAGTTTTCTGCCGTCATTAATTATAGATTTAATAACGTATTGTCTTTAAATAACAAAAAATATAATTAACTCTCTCGAAGTGCTCTCCTATAATGCAAAGAGTAGTCACTATTCATTTTTTATCATATTCAGTTTTCAATATGGTGAGAAAATATGTAATATCTATAATATTTTATTTATAATGAAAACGGCATCAAGCAACGTTATTTCGCATCAATAGCGTTGACGTGATATCATTGACGTCTGAAACGAATCTTAAGATTAAATCAGAACTAAGTGCCGTGTCTGTTTTATAATGAAATTTATATACAGTGCTGAGAATTTTCAATGTTTAGTGAATCAATTAATCAAAATACGTTTTTAAACTTATAAAAGAGCTGTGTAAATATCATTTTACCTAACAATTATTAAGTACAATATAATAACGAAACTTTTGTTACTGTAAAACCCAAGTATTAATTAATTTTAGATTACACCAGTAAATCTTAGGATTTACCAACACTTACCAATTGCCAAAGTGAGCATTATAAAAAGGAACAATTTCTTCGGGCTTTCACCAAAAGAATTTAGTACCCGCTCTGTTTTACCAATGACGTTTGGTGTTGGCGTTGAAAATAAAACAATCCACTCAACTCATTTAATCCAAATAATTCAACAAAAAACAGAAAGGATCTGGCGCTCGGCGGCCGCACTGCCTCGCTAGCATTTTTGCTAATCAATGGCAACTGTTTTAACCTAATCTAAACGGCTCTAGAACAATAATTGATATCTGACGTAAGAATATAAGGAGAAAAAGAAAATACAAAAAAATATATGTACTTTTATTACCATGAAAATCTCAAATGTTTGAAATATAATCAATTTTTGTAAAAATATGCCAAATAAAATAGACGTTCTTGTGACATGTTCATTATAACATTTATCGTGTCTTTGAGGCAAATCCTAAAATTTACCAAGTGAATGGTGCTAAAAAAAAACAAAAATAAACGACCACAGAATGGTTCGGACTTTTACCATCAAGAGTTAGTATTTACCGTAGTTCAGGTTTTTACAGTAACGTATATAAAACAATCAAAGTTGATCATTTTCTGGTCTGCACCTAAAGTATACTCTGTTGTAAATAGAGATATAGTGATACTTAACAGTAATAATGTTTAGTACCTACATCAACTCGGGAACTGGTAGACAATTATGGAATATGATTTCAAACTGATAGCGATCTCTATGCTGTGGAAAGAGTAAAAAACTTTATAGGTCGCCTTGCTCTTTCTCGGCAGTTAGCCGTTGTCAGTGTGGATCTATTAGACAAGTGTCTCGTACTAAAAAAGTTATCGCTCAGCAAGTTCTTATAACTAACTGAGACTTGTTAGACCCTTTTAGATAGATCTCTGATCCAGATAAGCAAACTGTAATGAATAATATAAGCTTAATCTTGAGGACGCTGTAGTTTGTCATTTTATACTTAGGTTGTATGTAAATAAACAAATAACCTAACACATCTCAAACATGACTGTCTGACTGCAAATTAAGCAGAGCCCATGCTATAGTAATCAGGCTGCTGATAAACATACTTATATATTTCTAAATAAATACATAGAAAAAATACACTCATACACAGAACAAATAGTCGTGCTCATCACTCCGGTGTAGGAGTCAGGGCCACTAACCACTAGACCAAGCTCGTCAGACAAGTAATATAATATTAAAATATTACTAATACTATCTTTAATTACTATAACCTTCCATTCTTAAAATATATAAGAGCAATCGTACAAACAACTCAATAGTTAGTGTCGTCGTCACTTCATATTCGACTATTATAACTAAGTTTAGAATTTTAAATATTTTTTTCTAAAATGTATGTTTAAAAACTTTTTTATTTAAAACTACACTAAAGTAATCATGACTGATCAACCCTCTAATTTTCGACTTCAATTATAATTGTTATTGCTTTCAGTATGTTCCTAAATCGATTATAAGACTTTGCTAATTTTATTCGGACGGGTCATTTCATATTGCCATTTTAAGTCATTCAAACCAACAAGTTAACGATCTTACCAATATTGCCTAATAAGTATGTGCGAGAACACGTTAAAGGCATTACAACGTCTATAGAAAGTAGCACCTGTTGATGTATGTTGACTATTAATGTAGTTTTTAGAAAATCCTTACACACTGTTCCGGTGTATTAGGCCCTTCTGACCTAGTCGAGTTTGGAATATTGATAGTCGATCATCGAGTGATTTGTATGGATTTGAATTGTTATAACGTGTATAAAGTGTTTGTGTTGCGTTTGAAAAGCTGCAAGTGTTAAAAGAAATCGCTATAACCACTATAAATCAAATATAGCGTAACTTACCTTAGTACCTTATTTTAATCGAAATTTGTTAACTAACTGCATTTTGGGTGATCCTTTCATAAGCACTGTATGGATATCCAAGGGTTAACAGTCGCTGTTAAAATTTCCATTGATATTAAATGAAAATGGATCAAAGTTCTTGATTATTTATATAGCATATTATTTGCCAACTTATCAAACCATTCAACTATAAGAGATTTATTAAATACTTGTTTGAAAAGAGAATAATATGTGTTCGTTGATTAATTTTCGTTATGTAGATAGTGCTCACTATTTTATGTTAAAATTAATTTTAATCTTAACTGTGAGCTTATCAATAGTTATACAAAAAAAGAGCTGAAACGTTAGATAATAATATAATTGTTACGTTGTCTTGCCCAGAAGTATAAAAATACGAGCAAGTTTATGAGACGCTAGGATTCGAATAATCTAGTCGATAACTTCTGAATGACAATGGTCCAGTTTTCACCACTGTTTTCTTGTAGTTGCCGTGTCATTTTTTGCGAATACGAATTTCTTTTGTCTTCAAACAACTTACTGTACGTTGGTTATTTATAAACATACATGATTAGGAATTCAACAGTGCAAGTGTCAATTCTTTGTTTCTTATAATGAGTGCACATTTGTTTCACATTATTTTTCTACTAAGATAGAAAAGATGAAAGTACATATAGTAATATACTAGTAATAGTATTTTGAGTTTTGTTATGATATTATTAAGTTTATTTTGCATTAATGATAAAATGTTGTCCAGATTCGTAAAAGGAAAGAAGGCGCTTAATATACTTATAAAATTCATCATCTATTCCATTTCTGTAACAACCTACACAGTCATTAGACTTGACTGTTGAACTTGAATTTTAAATACGTTATAGGTGGCCAGAAATAATTTATGTAAACACGAAAAATCTCATAGAAAAATTACTGGTCTGGTACGCTAGTTACATAGAATGTTATGTATTTATAATTCAATTGCAACTATTTTCCTTACAATTTTTTATGCAGACATTTTCAGGAAAATCCATATTAATCAACACCCCGTGCGACAACATCCTTCCAATTTTGTGCGAGTTCAACTCCTATTAAATGATTCACAGATTTTTCAATTTTTGTGTTTATAATCCTTTTAAGATGTTATGGCATTACAGTATACAGGATTATGGAATACGTGTATACATTCGCTTGCACATTGAATTAATAGCTCAATTCCATGTTGGTGCAATATTCGTACTTTTCTTCTGTAGGCGCGCCTACACTGTTTGTCCGACTAGATTAGTAACATACAGAGATTGTTGTAGTCAACATATTTACTTAAAATAATCTTTACTTCAACAAGACCGATTCAAGTGGGAGTAAGTACAGTACAGTGAGTATTTTAAGACATCCAAGAATGTTCTAAAATTAACCACATCTGAAATAGAACCAGTTAATTCATATTAAATGACAGCAATGACTTTTTCAAACAGAGAATCACATAATATATGAAATGGTGTGTCATCGTTACAATTTGAATTTCGGCTCTTGAATGAATACGTGTGCAGTAATATTGTGCATAAACAATGTGAGTTTCAAGAAAGTTTGCAATTAAAAAATTTAATAAAATTACAAATATAAAAAATAACCTACGCTTGTCACACTTTCCGATATTTTATTAAACAAGTTATTTTAGCCGAAACATCGCCATTTTTATATACATCCTGTTTCACCCACACATTTTTTTCAACAATCAATTTTTTATTACTTAATTTGCAGTAATGTCCCTTTTAAAGCTTGGCTTTTTTCAACAATTTCTCTTCGGAATTCATTTAAAGTGGAACATTAGTACAATTACTTGAGAATAGTATGTCAATAGCTCGTGGTCATTAGAGCATAATAATTTACGAGTGCTTGGAATAACAATGAAATTGTGGTGACGTTGGCAATGATTGTTATCTGTAGTGCCATAAAATATTAATAAAATATAATTTACTATATATTTAATAAGATATTGGGCAGAGATATCATCAAGACGCGGTGGTTAAAGCTTCAAAAAAGACGAGTACCTTTTCAAAAGCGACGTGTGTCGAGGAGAACGCATTTATTGCTTTTACGAGCAAACCCTCTACGAGCAGACTTATCCTCATAATGATTATCGAAATCACATTCCATATAGCTGGAATATCCTAAAATAAATCTTAACATTTTACTACTATCTTAACAAAGCACAGAATTTTAATGGAAAATTACTACGCAACGTAAAATCGATCATTGCACATATTGACTACGTTTATCATACCGAACGTGTTAACAAGTAAATAATATATGAATACGAGTGTAAACTTATATGAATCGACTTAAGTTTAGATTTACTCATCATGTATATTTGATAAAGTCACGTTCAAGGAAACAGTTGTATTGATTTATGGTAGAGATTTATGGTCAGAGGTACTAAAATTTTGTACTGGTATCCAACATTCACGACGCTACTATTATCAATCAAAGTCATTCTGCTTATGGAAATAGGTTTTCCGAAAAGTGAATTTGTTGAGGATATATTGCTATTATGTTTGAGGCGAGAGTAGTTTTATTTAATAGTATTAATTAATAACTGAAGTGTGTGACTGAAACTGACTGTGTCTGAAATTTCTGAATAAGATTAATTAAGTTTATGAAATATAGTAAAAATACTGACTGCACGGTTGGCCTAGTGGTTTACGCGGTCGCCACTCACTACAGCGCTGAGTGTTGTGGGTTCAAACCCCACATGGGACAACCCTTTATGTGATCCATAAATTGTTGTTCTGAGTCTGGGTGTTCTTTATTAGATAGTATTTATTGTTTTGTTGACATACTCAAAAATCGAACTAAACGGTTTAACAGCTCGTTTTTGGTGAGAGTCGCCAAGGTTTGGAACAACCTGCCTGGATCTATTTTTCCTGATAAGTTAAACTCTGGAGCCTTTAAGAGTAGAGTGAATAGGTTTCTTTTGGATGGACGTGTACCACCTTCGTCTTCATCTACACTTTCCATCAGGTGAGATGGAAGACAAACGCCTGTTCGATTATAACTATATAAAAAAAATAGTTATAATATTCATTTCAATAACAAGTAACGTGTATCAGCTACGTGAGGTTCAAGTGACCAGAACCTGTATTCATACAAGTTAGAATTTTCTTGGAAAACAATGAATGACAAAGTCTCACAGTGTGTTTTTTTTTGCAAACCATTCTCAATCTCGTCTCATTACAATGACAATCTTGAATATATTTGTAGTTATAGTGATCTGTTAGGGTTAGACCATTATTGAAATTCAGTTACGGTTAAATATTTATAGTACATACTTTTTTAAATCACTTTGAGTTTATTTATTGATTTATTGATATTATATATGTATATGTATATGTTTGCGCAGTCTAAAACAAATATAGAAAAGATGGAAATATCTTTTTAGCTACTTTTGTTTACGTTTCGAAACTAAAAGTTGTATGATATAAAAGTATGATATGCACTAGTAGTAGCACTTTATATTCATCATCATTGGTCAAACACAATCTGTACCCATTGATATTCGGTACTTACGAATATGGCTAGTAAGTCTAATTCGAGAACGACAACCTCTTTAATGAAATATATAAACTTTAATGTCTAACGTGGCTATTACAATTTAGTGGAAATATCAGTCTAAAAGCACTCAGTAGTAATAGTTATATTTATATTAATTTAAAACAAGTCATATTACCTTTATAAAACTGTATTAAAACTAAAATATTAAACGTAGTAGGGCCACGCTGATTTCTACACGAATGGGCTGGCTTGACCAGAGTACCTCTTACAGAAGACCCACCTAAAGAGATAGCGTCCGTGCTGTCATGCTTTTTACGTCCCCAAGCGGGGCGTGAAAAAGCATCTCACTAGACCGCCATAGTATTGGTCACCATACTGCATTATTTGCATTTGCAATGAGTATTATGGCCATAACTCGTGGATTCTATTCATGCTTTCTATCAGGCAGTGTAGAGACACTTTGGCAGGTTCTTAATATAGAAAAAAAAACGTAAGAATCACAGGTAGGCAGCCCTATCAAAGACCTACTTGCCAGTGTGTCACCCGTCCAGCAATTTCGTTTGCAATTGTGTAGTGATTGTGCTAAAATTATATACTTTTGTCCACTTTTGGTTTCTAGTAATGAGACATTTGGGCGACTTTCACTGTACATCTCTATCATTGGGACATTTCTTTGTCGGTTACAACTATATCATTATGTCAAATTGCTACGTGGTCTACTGTTTCTCTTTATAGTTACACGGTACTACTAGTTACTGTATTAAAATGTGTCAATTTGTAGGTGGATTGAGTTATGAGTTTTCTTGTTGCTGATTTATTGATTATTTGTGCCACGACAACAAGTAAAATAAACAAGTTTTCATGTTCAGTAAATAGAAAGAGTACCATTATTTACAAAGTTAATAAGTAGGAAAAAAAGCAATTTCAAAATGAAACTTGAAACGTTGAAACCGAATTGAAATGTTGAAACGGAAAAAAAATGAAACTGAAACAGAACCTAGCCACCATAGCGTGGGTCACCATACTGCATTGCATTGTCTGCAAAGACATTGTCTGAAAGTGACTTCACTCACTTTCAGATTCTACTCATGCTTTCCATCAGACAAGACAAAAAAAGAAGAATAGGATTTTTTTCTTTTTATTATATTGTTTCATGTATCATTTCAATCAATGATGAACAAGTTTCATAACTTTGTGTGTATATATTATACATATCTTATCAAAGTACTTATTAAATCATATCTTTGGTAAGCGGTGACACAGATCTGTTCGTCAATTAAAAAAAAAACTTCGGGCAAGGTCTTTATTAAATAAATAAAGCGAGTTCGTCTTAAACTCAAAAGAGTAACAAGTCTATAGTAAAACTTTTTACACTGTATGTACCGTTCCATAATCTATTTTGTTTTGAATGACCAAATTAACTTTCTCCTTTGCATAAGTATGTAATTACATAAAATTAGTAACATCTACTAAATATAATATCCTTTTAAAAAAACTTTTTTTTTTTACACACCAATGACTTTTAATAGTCCACTACTGGGCATAAGCCTTTTCTTCTAAAGGAGGTTTTAGCTAACTATACCGTGTTGACCAAACGGGTTAATATAGGATTTGTGTCCATTTTTCCTTTTTTTCCAGTTATGTTGTCCTGTGTTGTCCATCCACGGAATGAATAAGGGTAGTGACATTCTGCATTCTTAACCCATCACACATACGTCATACGTTGTAAATAACCCAAAACTCTAATAATAATCACCAAACGATTTATTGGAATCGGCACAAGCCTGATTATTCCTGACCTTAAATAAATAATTACATTATGCGTGGTTTAAATTGGATAAGAAATTTGCATGCTCGATTGAATATGGTTGATTGGATAGGAGTGGCATCAAACTGTATGTTTCATTAGAACATTTAATTGATGGTGAAACAATTTTTTTTCTGAACGTTTACATACCTATATAAATAAAATAAAAATGGAAACCTTAATAAAACCACTCCATTTTTAACGTATTGATTGGATGTATTATTTATAGTGATTAAATAAAGGTCATTATTTACTATAGTTCTGTATAATTTCGCATTCAGTATGGCCTTAGTTATGGATGTAATTATCAAAATTACCTTGATAATACATGAAACCTTCAAACTCATATTCTAAAAAATGGTCTCATCAAAAATAAAAAATCTGTTTCCTGACAATGAAAGTGATCTGTTTAAATATTGTGCAGCAGCAAAATATCATTTTTTAACGAATTCTTAAGAAAAAATATCAAACCTAGTACACACTTGGGCAGTTTTCTAAAATCGGCTTAAAACGCAGCAAGCCAATGTATGAAGAACAGACTACTACTTATATTGCCATTCTAGCAGATAGCCGTAGATAAAGGTTTTTCAAAAAGTTCAGTAGTACCGCAGTATTTTCTGTTTCTGTTTAGGCGTATGGAAATAACAATCAAAGAAGGTAAAAACCAGTTTAAATTATTTTTAAGTTGCATTTTTATTTTATTTTTTTATTTAAAAAAAGACAACATCCGCACAGGGATAAATCCTGTGTCGGGAATTTTGCAGGCATACAAGAAACAGATACCCAGACTTAGAGCAATAATTTGTATATCCCACAAAGTATTGTCCCACGTGGGGTTTGAACTGTCAACACAGCGAAGTAAAGAGTGGCGTGACGACCGCTTAAGCCTCTAGGCCAAACGTGCAGTCGAACTGCTCTGAACATTGTAAATCAACTACTGAGTTAGAAGTGGTATCTTAAATAACTAGTCTCTATTGCCAGTTTGCTTATGGTAAATAAACTTCAGGCATGTTCTATAGGCAGTTTGTTAAATAATTCTATTGTAACCCGTACTAATTTTTTGTGGCTACAAGTGTCACAGTACTAGTGTTGGGAACTAAATAAAGCTTTGTATCAGTCCAGTATACTTATTTTTTCATATTTTTAACTTCAATTAATGTTAACTTTGTTGTTTCATCATCATAATTAACAGGTTATAATTTTACACTGTTAGACATAGGTCTCTCTTAGAAAGAAGGTTTTGGGTTACTATGCCATACTGGCCAGTTTGTAAAAAATGAACGAAAACCAACTAATTCAACGAGGAAACATGTTTGACAACTATCAAACATGACAACAATCCTTTTTTATTTATTCGAGTTCTTTTTGTTTGTCGTGGTTTTTATGAGTCTATCAATAACTAAAAAATTGGGCACTCTTTTAGTCTAGTCTAGAATAGTAATATTTTTTGTTTTATTAGTTAGAAAATGTTACTAAGCTCCTAAACTTATTTTTTTATTGTAACTTAGTATTTATTTTAAAAGCAAAAACAAAATTTAGGTAGTAATTAGATTGCTCCCAAGAAATATACTAAGGTTTTTATGTTGTTTTTCTCAGTCGCCTATATGTGTTCATTGTAGTACATTATTACGTTTATTTAACAGGTACAAAACGGATTTTTTAAATTCGCTTTTTGTATTTTATATTTAGATCATTTGACGGATATATGTAATCGATTTATTACTATAGAGAATTTATTTCTAAGTAACATAGAACAACACTAGTTACTAGTACTCATTACTGCGACCCGTGTGGGAATTGTCTCCACCAGGTCATTAACCCTGAGTGCACTGACGCGGCGCGTCATATGGATGCGCCTGCGCAATGCACAATCGTGCTTATATTCTTTTTTGTAACGCGTTTATTGAACTTTGTAGATCAAACTTACTTTGTTTTTTAATACAAAAAAACGTTAAAAACTACTTAATTGTTTCATATTCATAAGTATATCGTAGCACAAATATTTCCTGACAGGTAGGTTAAAGTCGCTTAAAGTTTGACTCTGCAGGAATCTACTTTTGTAAATGAAAAATCTATAACTTCCTTATTGAAGCCACTTCTTTTGCGAAGAGCACTTACTATCTACATTCTGTCTATGCTATCAATACTCTATCACCTGTTGAAGTTTTATTAAGGGTTGCCTGTTCTTAATCTTTCTCCTGATCGTTGTGAATAGACTATTGATAAAAGGAACAAACCTTTTTATATATATTAACCAGTAAACTCATCTTTAGGTTGTGTAAACAGTAATCGCAGGTAATTTTTAATTGTTATCACATGTGCAGTGTGGATTGAACGTGGATTGTAAACGAAACAAAGTTTCGAATTATAACTCTCTTTCCTTTTCTAAAAAAGTGAACCCATACAGAAATGATTACAACATTTAGACTTTGAATTATGGTCTTATCTAAAATAAATAAAAAGAAAATATCATAAACTATTGAATACATCCAAGGCACCCGAGAACCAGGTAGTGTACTGTATACTACCTGGTTCTCCAGTGCGTAGGACGGCAGCATGTAATCATTTTCTTCTGGTCTTTACCCAATCCTCCGTGAGCATGGTTGCTTGCGGAAATATCTGCACTCGAGTTTACGAACGGTTTGAGTCTCAATAGTCTTAAATACTAAGCACACGGCTCCGTTGAGTCTTTCAAGAGTCATTCAAGAGGATCTTGCTGTCGACAAATTTGCAATTTATTTGTATAGATATGAGTATTCTTCTGCGAACACAGTCATTATTTGAAAGGCTTTATAATGTGTACATAAATATAAATTTTAAATCTACCTAAAATTATTTTCACCTTATGTATGCATTTTTAAATTATATGTTTTGTCAGGTTACATTGTTAGCAACCAAATAACTCTTAGTTGTCATTTACACTCTAAAATTATAATACAATAATGCCTCTATACGAAATACACCATTTTTACACAAAAGTGGCATCTACACTTACCATAAAAGAAAATATTCCCTCTGCTCAGTAAGCTTGTAAGCTGAAAGTTTTTGTGTTGTTCATGAAAATTTTCTATTGTTACAGAGCGATGTCGCGGTGGAAGGGTATCCTGAGGTAGCCGGCAGATGGCAGCAGTCAGCGCGGCGATGTTCCGACCCGGGGGCGGCGTCGACCCCTCCTGCTACGCCACGCAACGGGTGAGTTCTGCTATTATTTTAGAGATGGCGCTTTATGTATGTTGTATCTTTTTCTGATCACTAGTTGGCAACGGTCCTCTGTTTCTGTATATTATTAGTTTTTGTAGGGGATAAAGTAAAGATGTTCCAACATTATTCAACTTATTCTCAGTCTAAGTTATCAATTAAATAATTGATTACATTTCATAACACAGTTATAAATTATCTTGTTCGATTGCAGTTTTATTATGGACAGACATTTTTTTTTATTGATGTAACGAATATCGTAATACACTTTATTTTTGTCAATGCAGAAATCTATGCAGATACGACCAGCCGGTTGGCGGTATCTGGGGAGTTGGTATAATGGTTATGTCGGACTAGAACCAATCAAAAACCTAACACCGGTTCGGGTGCTAATAGCCGGGAAACCAGGTGCAGCATAGAAATTAAGTACTTGGGGTCCCTACGTGCCTCGGCCCAGCTACGGCTTGTAGATCATCCACTCCTGTGTGAGACATAAGCGCGTTCCGTAGCGCAACCTACCCCGCCCCCCCCCGGTCTTTTTCTGTTAGGGTGATAAGTGAAATTATAGATCAGATACAGGTGATCTTCGAAGCATCCTTTTCCAGCGATCACGTGCATCAGCTTGTATAAGACGTTTCCGTAATACTTCATGCGCCAATCCTCCATAACGGAAATAACCACTGCAATAAAGTCTATAATTTGTTTAATAATATAAAATTTGATAAAATGTGACATCTGTAGGTATATTGCAGCGAATCAAATACAAGTTTTGCCTTAAATACAAATGTTATCAAATTGATTTATCTACAAGAAAAGCAATATATCTTTTGCGTAACAGTTGAAATCTTTAGATGTAAGAGAAAATAACACAAGAACATTTACTCGTACAGTTGAATGTGTTCTCTAGTATAGAATGGAATATTATAATACAGACAATGAAATAAAATACGAAGGGTACATAAACATTCACAGAAATCACTTTCGAAGGCAAGAAATAGAAATAAGAAGAAAAAAAGACGAAATAGTACATATTCCAGTGTAAAACTATTTCAGTTTTTACGCATGAGTTTATCATGATTATGGTATCGTAAATTATTTTAACTCAATTTTTAAAAAAAGTTATGTTATATCAGGTATATTTTATTTTAAAAACATTTTATTTTGATGAGCATAATTCTATTGAAATTGATGCGACTATTTCTATCCCATACCATCGCAGACGCAAGTCGGGTTGAGCGCGTGAACACTATGGAACGCACACGCTCTATTGAGGCACAAAAGGGAGCATCGGAGTACCCACATAGGAGTTGGCTATGTACAAACCGTAGTTGGCCTGAGGTACGTTGGGTTTACAAGGATTTCGTTTCTAGGGTGCACCTGGTTTCCTAGCTTCTTGTATCTGAGAAGGTGGATAGACCAGGCGGTATACGGAGGGATTGCCGCACAGAAAGAAAAGGATTATTTGTATTGATATATTTCCTGTCTAAATTTTCGTGTTTCCTATATAAATGCGAGACTACCGTTCAGTGATTTTAAATTTAAATGGCTTTTGCTTTTACAATCTGTTTCTCAACCGGTATCAGTATTGGCTGACATGTTCACTCTGCATAAGTCAATACGCTTGAAATGATGCTTTAACCCATTGTTACAAACGGACCTTTTGTTTGCCAAAGGTCCAGCTTCATTCATTTGTGACTTTTGAAGTAAATTATTAATTTTGAAGGGTTTGGTGACTTTATTTTTGATGTCATTTGTTACAAAATATTTGCTGTATTACGCCTGTAGGTTTGTAAAGCTATTATATACATAACACGATTTAAATATTAATCTACTTTAAAACGCATAACATAGATTGTTGTGACATTATTATTTCATATTTTAACATTTTTATGATTGCTTCAATATTTCTGATGACAAGGAATTAGACCGAGTCCCTGTCCGAACCGGTTCACTTATTAGCTATGGACCTCCTAATGACTAAACATCCTTCTATTTCTTTGTATGCGCAACATTTAGCAAACATTTCAGCATCCTCAGCATCAGTTGTACCAGTTGCGCATGTGCCTCAGTACAAACAAGTATGGCGGATGTTTGTCCCGCCATAATGCACATGTCATGAGGTATTGGAAACAATGCCACTGTTACTTGCTAATCAAGTACAGTTATCTTAAAAGTTTTTTAAGTATTTGCGTATTTAATAGCTGTAAGTTTGTGTTGTTTTTTTATTAATATATTGTTAATATTATTGGTATACGTATCTTGTTGATATTGGACTTTAACACTGCACCATATCTAGTATGATATGTTTATTATTCAACGATTTCAGTGGTCTTTTGATCAACGGTTTGCCTTCACCAAGTTATACTTTATGATGTCTAAATATTAGTTACTTTAAATGTTAAACTGGTTTTAGTATGTTATCATCAGATCCTAATCCAATACTGACAACGGGAACTACTGGACGATATACCATTTAAAACAATAAAAACATGAAATAGAGACAGCTATGTTCGAGTACCAAGTAATTGGGTAACATGCAAAAGAAATTAAAAATAAAAATTTTGAGAGTTGGTTTCTACCCAATTGTTTCATCGCTGATGTGAATCGTTTGTTCACTTACAATGACGGAACATGAACATTTTTAAGTTTATTTAAGCTTTTATTCTATTGAAGCTAGATTTTATTTTATATTGTCAAGCTACACGTGTATTTTCATTACTGCTGGCGTAGGCCTCTCCTTCGAAAGGCGATTTTGGCTTACTATACCACGCTAGCCATACAAGTTGGTATAGGGTTTGTGTTAAGTTCGTCGTCGTTCGTCACTTTACAGTACTGTTGTCCTGCGCAGCTTGCTCCCTTAGTTGGCTCTAACTCTAATTCAAAAATTAATTACCTAGTGAATTCGTGTCTTTCATATAAATGCAAGTCTGAAATTTCACCTAAGTATTTTTCACTTATTTTTATTACTAATTGTTAATAAATTATTAAGTAAAAAATAGTATTATAGCTTTCTAACGAATAGCACTATTAATGAATATTGGATTTTCTCCACTAGTTACAGTTGACACGTATTTCTAGTTCAGAAAAACATTATTTCTAGTATCTTTATCGAGAAAATGATATAGGCTAAGTAAAAGTAAAGAGAAAAATAAGAATACATGTGCTGTTACTATGAGAATGAATATAATTCATATTTATTCCTGCTATCTTGGACACGGCATTAAGATTTAAATATTTGTTTACTATCTTTAAGGTTAGTTTTTTAACCTCGTCTTAGTTATACATTAGCCTGAAAAATAATATCTTAAGCAATAAAACAGAGGATTTTTCAGCCCACTTGTGCACAGTTCAGATGAATTGCCTAGATGCAAAATATAATCTTGACTATTTTGCGTGTAGTACTAATTATTTTATTTAAACTATTTTTTCAAATAAGGGCAACCAATTCTTTAATATTACATAATACGTACTTAAAATTATCGTTATACCCAACAAAAGTTTAAAGTGAATTCACCCTTAGGAAGGATTATGCTCATTTACTGCCTAATTTTTGAATGTACTTATCACAGATAGAAGATGCAATCGCGCATTATGTTCGTATTAAGTTTAGAGACAAGCTAGCGTTCAGAGGTTCAAACTACCATCTTTTTCATGAAGCCCTTGTCTCAACTATTTAGGTAACACCCTACCTAAGTCTACCCTTCGTAATCATACGTGTCCAAAGACTAAGATGTTGTCTATACACACACACTGCTTATGACACTTACGTGCTGTAGTTACAATCACGTTGTGGGAAAAGTAGTTATAATTCTTGTAAGAGATCGCGCAATACAAGTCAGAAATACCTTATTACAGCAACTCTACGCGAATTTGCAAGCGAAAGTATAGAAGTGAGACGGCGCACAAAAAATCTGTGACATAAATTAAATTGTCTTTGACAGTTCTATTGTGATCGCAATTACAGAGATGAAGACCGATCTTGTTAGAAACAGAGTTGTACCGTGCGAACACCACCGATGAATGTGAAAATTATACATTGAATGAAAAGTGAAAATTGGGTAAAATTATTGTTAAAGACAGAGCGGTTTGTAAGTAGCCTTTTTCTAATGGTACACCACTGAATTTATAACTGATTACAACTCATAAACTGTATCTTTGTTGTAAAACTTTTTCGGATTAAATCGAATAGTGAAGTTTACACAATTTACAAATTTTAAAATGCCTTTAATCTTATTTTTACTCTTTAGGAACTTGCAAACGAAAACCATAAGAATGGTGACATTAATGATTACACATGGCTTACATCATCAGTTATTTTTCGGTATGTTGAATAAAATTAAAACTAATCATCACAGATCCAATCATTTCATTTATTTTATCTAACCTAAACATTTAAATTAGAATCTATGTACTTTGGTCTGTAGGCGAAATTAAGCATGGACCATTATAAGGCTTTAGTAGACAAACAAATGCCTAAAATAACAACGTGAGGAAATCATAAGAGAGATGATATGAAATGGGCGATGTTTTTTCAACAGTATTCGGTTTACACGCCCTAAATATAATAACTCTTCCCAACATTAAACATTTCTCACGAGTGAAACACAAAAATATTTATTCTCAAAACGTGATGTTATAAAGTTATAGCATAAATTCAATATTAGATGGTTGTTATTATAAATCTGCAATTCAAAGTTTTCATTTGTAGAGATAGTAATTAAAGTTGGTTATTGAATATTCTAAAAACGAATTCTAGAGATAGAAAGGTCTCAGATTAACTGCTCGAACCAGAAGTATTGGTGCAATACCTATCATCGTCATCACTATCTCAGCCAAAAGACGTCCTCTGCTGGACCTAGGCCTCCCCAGAGTTTTCCACAACAGCTGGCCCAGTGCCACCCGCATCCAGCAGCTTCTTGCGATCTTCACCAGGTCGTTAGACCACCTTGTGGGGGGTCTACCAACGCTGCGTTTCTCAGTACGCGGTCGCCACTCCAGAACGTTATGGTCCCATCAGCCATCGTTATTGGCGCAATACCCGCACCCGCTTATTCTTAATCGGATAAAATTCATCAAAATACTACAGTTTTCGAAACAAAATATCTCCATAAATATATATCACAAAGATGAAATTACTTTACGACCCTTCTTTCGATCAGAGAACTATCAACGAACTTTCTCAGAGCAATGTACAAACTTTATCATTAAGACTTGATTGAAATGAGGTCATACCTATATAGATTTCTTGATCGATATCGATTTTTAAACTATATTAAAACAACCTCACTATTTAATGTTTTCATTTTTTTAAATTAACCTAGTTTGTACAAAATCATCATTTAGTATGACACTGATCTGCTGTTTAAATGAATTCCTGTAGATGCATACAATGCAACGTTAATCATGTTTGGAAATCATTTTATTATTTATTTTACTTTATTGGACTTTATACGAAACGGTAATTATTTTTAAAGAAAGCTAAGAATAGGAGGTAGGTACATGTGTGATATTTGGCATATTTGGAGTTTATGTGGATGAAGTACAGAAGGGTAACAATTGTAATTAAATTTTAACAGTAAGTAGATAGATATCTACTTTCTATTACCGCAAAACTGGTTTGGTTCGAATCAGTAGGATATATGTAAGGTGTCTCAAGTCATTATTTAAAGAAATCAAGACGTGCCGGACCCCTTTGAGTTAAAGTCAGTTAATTCGCCTAAATCTTAAGTGCACAACGGATGAAAGAGTGATCTGTTTCATAATTTCTTACTTTGATTCCCTCTTATCATGGTTTCTTATTATTAATTTGATCCGTCAATGCCACTGGGGTGACTCTATGCAGCGACTAAATTGAACGACAAACAATAGTAGATGCCAACAGTCACTCAGTAACTTCATAGATAATTGCATAACAAACTGGTATGTAACACGGAATACAGCTTCGTACAGGAATGCTGCTCATTATAACTTAGACATATCTAGTTGAAATTTGATCTAAACACTTTGTAATAATTTAACTGTGATGTAAAATCAGTATTACTGTCATATGGAAATGGAATGTTGGTTAATCGAAAGTTAAAATATGGGTAACGCTTGTTAATATCGTTTACTTTGTGAATCTGAATTGATACAGGGGTGGCAAGTGTGTGCAATACAATGCCGCGATGACTGTCATGCTCATTACGTCCTCTAGCGAGGCTTGAAAAAGCATTTTACTGGGTCGCCATAGTGTGGGTTACCATACTGAATTGGTTGCATTCACAATGAGTATAGTGACCACAACTCTTGGATTCTATTCATGCTTTCCATCTGGCAGCGTACTCACTTTGGCAGGTTCTTCAAATAAAGAATCAAAAAAATCTAATATAGAATTACCAGTGAGATTAATTTATTTCTTTGAGCCTCATTTAAGGCTTACGTTAAGAAAGATTAGGATTGCAGTAGTTAATAATAATTATATCCTATACTTTGTGTGCCATAGTAATTTTACAGCCAGTAATCTTTTTCATACACTGTGTGTGTAATGGAAAAACTGTTGTTTCATAAGTCGATGCAATCCGAACGAGTTTCATCTGAACCATTTTAATTGATAAGTCGATACTTATCTGCTTAAAATTGTTGTGTCAATGTTTTTATGTGTAGCGGTCACTTTATACTCTAAAAACTTAAACAGGGCTATCATTTTTAATTACTATTTTGTCTACATTTTTTGGTCTATCACTTCCACTTCTAGTTTGTAAAATGCAGATTACATACAGTTGTATTGTTCCTTCGATATTTTATGTAAATCCTGTTTCATTTAAAATAAATAAATGTTTTTTTTTTTTACGTTATTGTTAATTCGTATCTTGCTTTATAGTACGTTTGTTTGTTATTTTGTATTGTACCCTAATTGTATATAGTGTCAATCGGTTTGCTGAATCAGACCACTGGAATATGGTCTGATTCAGTAAACTTGTTGTATTCGTTTAGAAATTTTTAATAGTTTTCTGTTTTTAACAGACTGTTGTGATTGTTTTTCTATTTCAATAAATTCAACTCACAACTGACACACAACGTCATCTAGTTTCAAACTAAGCAGATATTATTAATTATGAAATGAATTAATATTATGAAAACTAGATTGACTGATAGAATAGTTTTATACTTTCTTTGTAAGAATGACATTATTATATGTGAGAAAAATTGTTGAATATCCAGAAAAAATATCAATTAATCACGAATCATATGTACAGGAAATCATCAAGCATAAGCAGAAATATCACACCTGTGTAGCTAGAAATGTGACCTATACTAACCTGAGTTATAACATCTCAGATCAATCTCAGCTGTGTAGATGATGTATTATTATTAATTATCAATACAAAAGCGTATGCGCGTTACGTAATAGGTACCGTGAAAGGTGGCAGGTGCGCGGGCGATGCCCAATCGCTTTCCAATTTCAAGTGTTGATCATTGTGCCGATTGTCGTTCAAACTGGTTTTAAAGGGTTCAGACTCACCTGTTATATAAAACATATAAAAAATATAAGTTTGTTTCAATTTTAACGGTTATTTTAAGAACCTCATTTGGATAATAAGATTTGCTGACTAATAAAATAAATTAATCTGACACTTGTGATATCTTCGGTCTGTGTTTGGCTTCTTAAAATCACCTGCCAAGATAGTTAAATATAAAATAAAGGTATGTGCTAACATAACCATTGATAGCAAGTTTCTTCATTGAAAGTAAAAAAAAAAGCATAGTCATCTGCAAGTAATAACCCTTACTTTCGTGAAGATTAACAATACCTAATTACGACCGCCTACTTTTTCTGCGACGAATCAATTTACTCCAAGATTAATCATATATAGAACACGACGAATTCACCCGAGCAAGTTTGTATTATACGTATAGCGACGGTGATGAGTGTGCTCCGTATCACATAGATACGGAGGAAAATGGATTTCATTTATGTCTAATTAGTATGATGAAAGGGCAGTTTCTGACAGGCGTACTTTTCCTGTTTTGTGGCAGATTTTTTGATTTGAAATATACGTCTTGTTTATCCTTGTAAAATGTTTGGTTTGTTCTCCAAAAAATAATAAAGATTTCTTATTACAGGCTTGACAGAGTTTAGGAATTGGAATTATTTCGGTAATCACGGTTATAATATTTCGATAAAGTGTTTCAATTTTAACTTTTTATTTAAAATGTTAGTATTTAAACATAAGTATTACCAAGAACAGACGTACTTAGTCCTCGATTTTGATTGTACTTGGCTTCATTTTGATAAAAATGTATACCCAATATTTGCCTGATATTTTAAGTGTTTGCAAGGCTTTTATGATTATCTAGTCTTTATACAAAGATATAGTTAAGTCTATCTACAGGGGTAATTTTTCAATAGATTTAGAACTTAAATTTAGTGTAGTGGGTTGTTTTATACTGATTAACCACACTTGCTTTTAACTTACACCCTCCCGCCGTCTGTGTTTTCCCAACATCTTAATTTGGCTTATTCATTCTAACGTTATAATTCGTGTATTTAAGATTACAAATAGGTAAGTATACGCCTTACTAAATAGTAGGTTAACCATAATATAATGAGAAAAGACAATTATAGAAAGTAGATTGACATTTTTCTTGTGAAAGTATCCAACACAAGAAAAACGTCCAGCCTAGCTTTAATTTATTGTTTAAGAAGTTAAATTATCATCATCATCATCATCATCATCATCATCATCATCATCATCATATCCTAAGTCGAAAGACATATCAGCTTCTTCTATACATATAACTATTTCAAATATCACGCTTCCCAGTTTCAGAAGTTGCCTTGAAATTCTGAACAAAGAAATCCCTCCACATGTTGATATATAGGATGGACCACTAATTATTTAATGAGTTAACATTTGAAAAAATCGTATGAAAAATCATTCGATATATCATAAAAAATATTTATTTACAAGGAAATTAATTAGTTGGAATTTATTTTTTAAAAATTATATCGTCTAAATGACTACCGTTTGGACATTTGCACTCTTCTAAGCGAGCACCGAAATTTTCAAATACTCGTCGGCAAAGAGGCCGCGACGTCGCCGACACCTCTTCGCTGATTTTTGTTTTAGTTGACGTAGTGTATTTGGTTTATTGAAATAGACACGCTTCTTCAAATAACCCCATAAAAGAAGTCTGTTGGGGACAGATCTGGGCTTCTGGGTCGTCATGGAATGTCGCCTCGTTCGGAAATCGCTCTTCCGGAAACACGTCCAGTGGTTCCATCTTGTTGCAACCATTATTCCAGTAGCATCGGTCCCAAGAACTCCCGTAACATGTTTGCGCGGGATGTTAGATTCAAATGTTAACGAAGTCTTGACTCACCCTAAACCTATCTATTGTACATTGAAGAAACAAAGTGCCATTCCATGTGATAATCAGCAGTAATGAAAACTACAATTTCAATTAACAGCTACTCATTCAGGTCACAAATCTCACGTCAGTCAATTATCACTGTCGCCTTTATATCACAACACCCTCTCATATGTAACAATAGGGTTGTAGAACAGTTGTTCAACAAAACATTTAACGTGCTCACTCTAGCTATGTCGTTATCCGTTTAGCAAATCAATGCGTGTTCAACGATACCTATTAAATCCTCCTAGAACATAATGCCTTTTAACAAATGCTCACATGCAAATAGAAACCTTATCTGATGGGGCACATAGTTTAAATTAACTATTCGAAAATCATGGTAAATTATATTTGTATCTGCAAATGGGTATTGGTGTAATTACTTCCGAAACGGCAATTATATTTAAAGTTCTGTTGTATGAAAGTTTATTCCATATTTACATTTTGTAACCGTAATTATATTATAATGTGCTAACGGATGTAAACCTTTTATGACTGTTATAGAGTATGTGTTTATTGATATCAAAAATTTTATTTTAGAAACTGTTAACGGAATTAATATTTTTTTTTATTCATAAATGAAATAAAAGTTTGCTTTTAAAACAAAATCGGCTCCAAATATGTCAAAGAGTTTTGTTTACATGTCTTTTGCTTATTTGACATTTAAATCCTTCAATTCGTTATCATTTTCTAGTCACAAAAAAGTTACTTCATTCAAATAAAGCAATGAAAATTTTAGTAAATTTGATATACTATATCTGAGAAATAATCTCCCAAAAATTCTATCAATTGTAGATATAACAAAAGAAGGTTAAAAATAACATGAATTTTAACCTTATTTTCAACAGTATCGGCTACGGTTACAGGAGGATGGATAAAATACGAACACAGAACGGATAGTTATAGTAACTATAATACAAACTAGTTTTTATTTGAGGGTGGAAAGGGGAATATGATTTCAATGTGTACACGACTTTGTCAGATTTTAACTAGTTATGAATTAACTAGCTTTCCAATAAATATTTAGTTGTTATAACGTTGTGTATCATTTTTCAAAATGTATACTTATGCAGAACTTTATATAAATGATGATAAGGTCCAGAATTCTTTGAGTCAGACTTATGCAACGGCAGAAAGCCAGTATCGTGATGGATTGACGAAATTGACGATTATAGCATACGTCAGTGAGCGACGAAAGTATAATAATCATTTCCGGAACTGTATGGAGAAAATAACGAAATTTAGCTCTGAACAAATTACCGTATTATTAAAGAAATGTGTGGTAAAGCACGCAAGTGGGGTCAGACCGCATTAATTTTCAATGGAATTAGAAATGCCGAAGGCCTTTTGATTAACAGTGTACAATAGCCTTCTTTCATTCTCTTGTTAATCGTGCTTGCAACGACCAGAAATTCTAACATACCCGTAACTTTCTTTTACTTCTTAATCAGAAATTTGTTTCACATTTCATCGGAAGCAGTAACTCAATAAACTGTCCATAAGAAAATGTAACTGTCTCTTCCAAGGGCGTCCTCTATCTGTGGTGATAATTCGTGACCACTTTATCTCTGTCAGGAGAAACCTCTCAGAAGTATATTCTCTCTTAAATCAAAGATCGTTCAGATTGTTATATACGTGATTGTCCCAAGTGTATCTTTACAATATTTTTTTTTGGGTTTTAGAATAAATAAAATCTAAATAATTGAATCAGTAAATAAAAAATAGCACGGAACAAATTTAGATTCGTCATATCTTTGTATCCTTATAATAAGAATATCCCGTGGCAATTACACTAATGCATTTATAACTCAACCTGTTTATTATGATATACGTTATCAATAGAAACCCAATAGTTTAACAGACCATTAAAAGGCTATTTATGCGCCGCTATAATTTGTGAAATCACTTTTCTCTATAAAAGTTCATGCAATTGTACACCTTATTTGTATTGGGTTTGTGTCGTCCTGTACTACCGACAATACCCGCATACCTAATGTGGTAAAAGTTAGTAAGCCTAACTAAGTACAAGCCATACAAACTAGATTCTACTAAGTCCAGCTTAGCTTCAACTTGAGCAGTATCAGAGAGCTTAGTTTTTCTTACCTACTGGGTATAATATTAGGAATTTATGTTGTATAAATTTTTATGTCTAAAGTTTATCTTAACCCCGCAGTATTTTAGCCTAGAGCCTTGTACGTGTCGGTGTGATACTTACTTTATTATGAAATAATACATAATTATAGTCAGATTTATTAGAAATTTTCATGTTACCCTTTCAAAGATACAAGTGTTTACAATATCATGACAAAATCAAGCTGTTTTATATGTAACTAATGCCAAATCATATGCAGCTTTTGGCATTACTCGTAAGTTTGTTGGTGTCTGTGTAGTAAGTATGTCAATTGTTATAATTTCACTTCTTATTTATGATCGGCAGCAGCATCTGAATTTATAGGTTTTATAAAACTGCAAATATATTCAATTAAAAAAAATACAAATATTTTAAACCACAGTTAAAACAAACCATACCAAGACTGTCTACTTAGTCTGGCCATAAATACTGTTACACTTAATTATAAAAAAATATTACATTTGAATTTCGAATCTGTCATTTTTATACGATTGTTCATTGTGTTTTCTCATTTTGGCGCCAATACATTGTAAAATATTTTGCGATATTAAAATGGTGTGGGGTGATAAAGAGAACCGAATCGCTGTGATAGCATTACACAAAGTAGGTATGGAGCCAAATGCAATTTTTAAAACTCTCCATACACTTGGTATTAGTAAAATGTTTGTGTACCGGGCTATTAATAGGTACAATGAGACCTCCTCTGTTTGTGACAGAAAAAGATCTGGCCGTCCACGTAGTGTTCGTACGAAAAAGGTGGTCAAAGCAGTAAGGGAAAGAATTCGAAGAAATCCTGTCCGAAAGCAAAAGATTTTATCTCGGGAAATGAAGATAGCACCTAGAACCATGTCGCGTATTTTAAAAGATGACTTAGGACTTGCAGCCTATAAGAGACGCACTGGCCATTTCTTAACTGATAATTTAAAGAAGAATAGGGTGGTAAAATCGAAACAACTACTGAAGCGGTACGCAAAGGGAGGTCACAGAAAAATTTTGTTTACGGATGAGAAAATTTTTACAATTGAGCAACATTTTAACAAACAAAATGACCGTATTTATGCTCAAAGCTCTAAGGAAGCTTCCCAATTAGTCGACAGAGTGCAACGTGGACATTATCCGACTTCAGTGATGGTTTGGTGGGGTGTTAGCTATGAAGGAGTGACTGAGCCATATTTTTGTGAAAAAGGTATCAAAACATCGGCACAAGTGTATCAAGATACCATTCTTGAGAAGGTAGTTAAGCCCCTTAACATCACCATGTTCAATAACCAAGTATGGTCCTTCCAGCAAGACTCGGCGCCGGGTCATAAAGCTCGGTCCACGCAGTCTTGGTTGGAATCGAACGTTTCGGACTTCATCAGAGCTGAAGACTGGCCGTCGTCTAGTCCCGATCTTAATCCGCTGGATTATGATTTGTGGTCAGTTTTAGAGAGTACAGCTTGCTCTAAACGCCATGATAATTTGGAGTCCCTAAAACAATCTATACGATTGGCAGTGAAGAATTTTCCCATGGAAAGAGTGCGTGCTTCTATTGATAACTGGCCTCATCGTTTAAAGGACTGTATTGCAGCCAATGGAGACCACTTCGAATAAGCTTTTTATATTTTTAATTGTTTTATATTTATGTATTAAACTGACACACTGTAAAAGTAATAAATGTTATTTGCAGTTAACAATTTTCTTTTTTCTTTATTACAATATTTATGGCAAGACTAGGTATTTTATTATGTTCACTACATGTATTCAGTTTCAGATCTGCACCATTGAGAGGTGCTTTAGTGGGGAGTTCATTATGGTTGTGACGTGATCCAATCACTTTACACTCACCATTAAAATATTTCTTCATCATAACATAACTATGGTATAAAATATAAACTTCGTTGGAAAAGATTAGGTGCGCTTGACTAACTGTTACCTGTAAAGAAATTGAATAAGTCTTGTAAAAACTATTTGCTTGGTTTTAAGTAGAAAACTGTTATTGTATCCAGAAACACATACACCAATTGAAGTAAAACGACAATTTATCTGGTTTGATGATTTATTGCCACTTCTGACGCATAGAAGCCCTGAGTGCCAGCCATGTACTTTTTGTTTTGACGAAGCATTGATGGATGCGTGGTTTTCGATGTAGAATGTATGTAAAACCATTTAATATAGAACTAAGTTAAAAATTTACACACACTTAAGGCTGAGCCAAATGGCGGACCGATCGGCAATGCAATCATCTAAATCTTTTTGATATTTTTCACAAGTCACTAAGAATATTTTTCTTAAGATCACTTCAGAGTCTTTTAGACTATTTTTGATGACTTATATCATTTCTTATTTGCTTTAACATTTTATCTGGGATGGTTTAAGTTTTCCACTATCTTGAAAACATTAACAAAGCTCGACCGTGGCTTATAACCACTTATCTACTTTGAAGTTGCACTATTAAAATTTACAGGAAACAGAATCATTTTATTTATTAACAAGTTTTCGAGTTATGTTCTACCCTGACAACAAATGAAACGCTGAAAAGTCAAATTAAGGTTGTCCATTACTCCAAGTAGACTCTTTATGATTTATTGACTTTAGAAATTATTTACACTTCGTATAATTACTCGCGTACCTGTCATTTGGTGATTGATAGCAATGGTAATCGAATGAATTATTAAGGCCAACAAAGCATAGTGTTGTTGTAATTTTTTGGATTCCGAATAATGGTATTGGTGTGTTCACTTAAGGTGCAATTCATATATTTTTATTTTGTAAAATATATGTAATGTAAAAAATGTAATTCAAAAGAACTGGTTCTACTTTCCTCACCAGTAAATTCGACACCAAAGACAAGACAAAATAAAATTTAGAGACTAATAACTACTCTATTACACTTTAGAAGAACAAAGGGATTGAAAGTTGATTTGTAGTAGTAACGAAATTTTTAAATTTTTTATTGAACCATATAGTTGATTAAAAAACCTGTTGCTAATACGCATTTCTGATTCAAATGTGTGACCCAAATTCCGGTTTCGAGTAATTAATTAAAATATATACCTATTTAGTACGAAACTTGAGCCTTACTGGTTTTGTAAACTTCGAGCGTGGTTAAATTAAAGTAGCGTTTTAAATTGAATTTAATATTACAATGTTTGATACGTAAAAAGAAGAACTACAGTAATCTTTTAATGACAAAAGTGATAAGCGTACATTGATTTCCACAATAGTAAAATGTATTCTATAGATTCTTTTGCATTGAACTCACGTCAACAACGTGCTAAATTGTTACCATTAGATACATCCCGTTGTGAAAGCGCAATGCATTCATATCTTTACCGCAAGATCTCTTTTCTTGTAATAACGTCATCTCTTGGTCACCAATTTTATTATGTGTTCGGATTATGACTACAATTGCAATGTAAATAAGAACGGAAAGTGTAGTATTATTTTACACGTAAATAAAACATAATTTTCATTTATTATAGTGGTCTTAAAGATTGTAATTATATATTTGGGATGGTATAATAAAAATGTAATATTTAAATACAAAATTCACTGAAACTATAAAAACTAAGTATTCAACTACGGAATCCTGAACAAATAGTGGCTCGACACACGCTGCTCTGGTTTTTCTACCTTCATTTGGTACAGGTAGAAAACATTTTAGGTCTTTACTCTGTCTAGCCAACAAATATTCGGTTAAAACTGGATATACTAAAAAATGATTTTTAAGATCCAACTGCAGATAACGCAAAGATTAACCAGTTTTAAAACTGATGAAATTATGATTATTCTTATCTTAAACTATAATTAAAATATATAAATATAACTCATGCTATTAAATACAAGTCGCTTAATTTTTTTAATTCACATATTGATCAACAGTATTTGTCGTACTCATTAACTGAGGGTTGAGGCATTTAAACGTCGGAATAAATACCCAGCTAAAACTTTTTCTGTGTTTATAATTAAAAGTGGGTCCCACCTTTAAGGTAATGAGGTGGGCGTGTGTCTAAAGTTTAAATTGTTGGAAACCGCCAATTAAGGTGGTCTGTTGGACTACAAAAGATAAACGTTTTATATACAGGTTTGTTATCAACTATTATCGTAAAAGGTACATCGTGTAGGCTTGTAAATTTTTGGTCACATAATGGGTTCTAGCAGTTGTATTGATGTAAATAGTGTCGTAGATGATTGTGATAATCACGATCTAGTTATTTTATTTATGACCAGTACGCTAGTCGAAATAAAGAGTGCAGACTGCAGTAAATAGGGAATAGGAACGTGACACCAAAATCGACAAAAGCTCCTTTACAGCAAGTTACAATATATGTTATTGTTCATAGTTTTCAACCTTTAAAAAAACTTCTAATAATTGATACGTTTTTTTGCGAAATAGCGTTAAAAAGTTAAGAGGGCCGTGTAATCTTTAATATGCTAGAACACAACCAATTAAGAGGTAATAGGAAAAACATTACATTCTTTTCAAGAGGTTAAAGTAGAGCGTATTCACTACTAATTAAGTTCCGGGAGTTATTCAAGATTTCAGAATTTTAAATACACAAGTTTTTAAATCAAACTGTATCCTTGTGGAGAAATGTACTCGGGTTTGTTTATTATTTCTTTGTACTTTTCAGCTGCACAATAAAACATAAACTCATTCAAAAGTTAAATTAGAAATAAACACAGCTATACTATTTTATTTATTTATTTAAATTTATTGTACTTGTTGTACAAAGGTGGACTTAATGCCATGAGGCATTCTATCCTAGTCGACCTTCAGGTGATGTAGAAATAAGATGCGATATTTTCGAAGTGAAGGTTTAAAACCGTAATTTTTTAACGAATGCACTATGTTATAAGAAAAAAAAAACTGTTTAGATCTAAAAAAAGTGGACTATTTACAGATGAAAAATGTACAGATGTTAGAAATAAAGTAGAAATAATTGAATTACGAGTATCATTAATACATGTATACTATCCATAATTAATAGTTTGAAACCATAGCGTTTTAGAACGCTTTTGTTGTTAAGTTGTAAGTTTTAAATTGCTATCATTGTCATTTGAAAGTGTAAAATAGTAACAGAAGGTGTAATGACGTTTCGTGGCATCTATAGATACAAACTCTATACATATTAAAAAAACTACTTTGTTATGTGGACGTGGCAATAATATTGCAACATAGTTTTCCTAGTACTGTAAGACAAATTGCTTTAATGATATTAAGTATAATAGTATATTACATACATGACCAAGCAAAAAATAGTATATTTCAATACTTGTTATGAATGCGGATAAAAAGATCGTGACAGCAGTGTTACTTGAAATTTCTACATGATTTGAAATATAAGAAAGTGTACGAGACTTGGTTTGTGTTGCCCATAATTATGGTGATCGGGTATTGGCTAGTTTTATCACCACGAAAAATTATAATTACTATATTATTGCTAAAGTAATTTTGTCTATGACATATAATTTGTGAAGCAGCTGACGACACCTTATTTTATATAAGAAGGTTTACTAGAAAAAATCGTCATATTAATGGCAGTCCGATACTCAACGAAGAATATTGTCGAATCATACAGGTGTTTGATTAAAACGTATCCTAGAAACTTTCTGCGGATGGATGTATGGTTGTTTGGATGTACGGATGTTTGAATGTATCGATGTTTGGATATATGGATGTTTGTTACTCTGTTGATCTGGATAAAAGTTTGCACAGAAATAGATTACAATCAGGAATAGCACTTAGGTTAAGAACGCGGGTCGCGACTAGTTATACAAATTATTATGAGCACCAGATTTTGAATGCTGCTTAGCTCGTGTCCATATAGATTTTGTCACTCAGTTTGGGTATTCCTTGAAAACAGTAACTACTATCTATTAAGTGCGTAATTATAGGTTGGTTAGACCTCCACAGTTAAACGGCATTAAGTATTTGTTTTGTTATTTCCAAGGTCTCATTAGCTAGAGCCCAGTCACCTCCTACTATACTAGGCCCCCAGTAACTGGAGTCCAACCACTTCCTCCTTTAAATTTGCACTTGTGCTTTTTTAAGGGCGGCAATGCACTTGTGACTCTTGACAATGCTTGTGTTCATGAGTGGCCCTAGAAAGTTAATATTAGTTAACAAAAAAAAGGTCATCCGTTTGCTTGTTTACTTCCTGCACTTTAAAAATACACTAAATCTAAAAAAAACTACTTTTACTAATACGCATTACATCATATCAATGATCCTATCTTTCTATAAAATATAAAAGTGCATGCAACAACGCTCACTTTAGTCGTTAAAACCTCAAGGCGAAACGTACTAGTAAATCAATATAAAAAATGCATATATTATATTATATCATCAGGATAGACAGAATTACATCATCGTAATAAGTTGAATAACATAAAAACTGTGTCAAAATAATATGAACACCAAGATTCTAATAAATTCACAACTGAAAATTTAACGATAATATTTTATCAATTGGCGCAGAAACTTAGGTCGTTAATTTCTACAACAGCTGACTGGACAAGCGAGAGCCTACATGTAGGGTATATAATAGGCATTACATATATATATAGACATAGGGCCGCTCAACGAGACAGTGAAACTGATTTCGAAAGCGAAAGGGTGAACAGCCTCCTCGGTTTAAATGGTTTAGTGCTACAAACATTTTATTATTGGAAACGTTACGTTTTGGATATTGAAATCACTTTGTTAGTTTACTAAAGATTTCTTTTGTACAGAATGTCTTTTTTATCAATATTATCTCCTGATTACTAAATAATTAAGCAATAATTAATCGGTAAACCTTATTCTGTACTTTATATGGGACAACAGTCGACAGTTTTGGCTTGATGGTTGTTCAGAACCAGAGTTCTTTTTTTTTATTTGGCAAAGAAGCCAACTTTTGCAGTGGGAGTACGCTCCTTTCTTGAAGGTTCGAAAGTCATATGGATCTGAATAACACAAGTGATAATTCGATTCAAGATTGTTTGTTCACCATTTGCAAGTGTATGAATCATCAACAGCTTTTAACGATACTCTACTCAATATAGACTTCTCCTTAGTCAGGAGATGTTGGTCTACTATACTATGTGGACCAGACCGGTTGGTATAGGATTTGTTCCAAATTTTCCATTTTCTTAGTTGTCCAGTGTAGTTTGCTCATTTAATCACCTCTAATTATACCTGTGCAAAGAATAAGGGTTATGACACATCATATTCTGATGCCGTCAGTCACCACACGGAGAAATATATAAATAATCAGCAATTTCAAGTTCAATTCTTAGTGACCACTAAAGTACACACAGTAAGGTTGCAATTAGTTACTGGGACAGCCAGAATCAAAGTGACTGCACGGATGGCGTAGTAGTAAAAGCGGTCTCCACGCCGCTTTCTACTCCGCTGAAAGTTGTGATTCAAACCTCATATGGGATCCCCAAATTGTTGTTCTGATTCTGGGTGCTCTTTGTGTCTGTTTCATGTATATTTGTAAAGGCCCCCGCGACACAGGATTAATTCCTAATGCGGGCGTTGTCTTTTTTAAAAAAGTTTTCCTTTTGAAAATGAAAAATTGCTGCTCTCAATGATTTGATATATTTTTCAAACGTCAAATACGATTTTCTACCTGGCCCATTGCCAATCCGCAGCGGGCCAGAACTTTAGACTATCACTTCACCTAACTCACATTGGGACCAAGCCCATGGCTTGTGGGACAGTTTCAAAATACTATTCGTGTTGCATACCTACTCATAAACAGTTTATTTTATCTTGCAATATTGGCAAAGTGAAATTAGATACAGTACATATGTATTGTCAATATTAAAAGGTAGTATACAACTATTTCCTTTATTGACTTACCAATAATTGTTTTCACTATTATGGAATAATAAAATACATCTATATAGGTATAATAGTCTAGTACAACATTTACTAACAGGAAGGCATCGATATCTTATTGTACTAAAGGTAAAGTCAGGCAGAAATACACCAAACATTTTTCAAATAATTTTATTGCTTTTAAGATCTAAATAGCTTTTGCCCACAGCTCCGCCTATGTGATTATAGTAGCCTATACATTATTCTGACGTATAATTTATTAATGTAAAGTAGTTTCTAAATCTGTACGGTAATTTTGCATGAATGAGTAACAAACATACGTACCTCTTTACAAACTTTCAAGTTTAAAACGTTTAAAGTAAAAAAAAATATTAAAAAGTTTATTGAAAGTAGTCTAGGTATATTATTCAATATAGCGCCATCTGTGAGAAACCGCAGGTATTTTTAAAAATCTAATGACAAATTTTGTACCGTATACAGTGGGGAAAAAAACTAATAGTGCTTTGTACCGGAAATTATAAAATTTAGAGTCATTCAAATATGCATCATAATGCATAATAATCTTCATATGGAAGGAAGATATTTTACCGCGGTACAAGCAGCAGCCGTAACTATGTGTTGACATAAAAATAATATCATAAAATGGCTGCGTTGCAACGTAAGAGAAAGACAACCATTCAAACAAACACAAATTCTCATTTATAATATTAGTAAAGATAAATAATGTGAACTAAAATTTAATAAAAGAAATACCAGTACCATTTAACAGCAGAATCTATTTCATTAAGAGATTACAGTTATTATATCTACATTACATTAAAAATTTATTCTCGATAATTAACGCGATTGAATATTTATTCATAGCGACGTTCGAATTACATTAGCCATTTAATTGAACTGATAAAATTAGAATTCATTCAGTTGGTACTTTACGTAATACTGGTAGAAATTGGAATATTGGTTTGAATGTCTTTATATTAATTCTTTTGGGTAGTATACTCTCTAGAATGTAGAGGTAGAATACAGAGTAATTATTGTATTTCTCAATAGCTAATACCTTAAATGTGTATCAATTTTTAAATAAAAGTATTCAATATTTTAAAAATTAAAAACATTATTATCGTCATCATCATCAACAGCCTTCAATAGTCCACCACTGGACATAAGCCTCTCCTAAGCAAGGAGGTTTAGGCCTACTATACCACGCTGGCCTGACGGGTTGGTATAGAGTAAAAATATTATGATCTGGATGTCGTAATAGCAGCTGTTCCCGGATCCCTCCTATGTCAGGCGCAGAGTGGCACACCGTGTGGTTTTAGTCGGTCCGATTTCGATACACCACCACGCTGTAAACCCCGGTGGGTGCCGGCCCGAGAGGGTTTCTACAAGATAAAAACGAAAAAAGAGTAAAAATATTATAGAATTTATTAAAATTCTAATAACGTCTAGAGCAATAGGTAGACGTAACGCTGCATGTAAAATAAAAACAACTGTAATTATCACATGCGACGTAATCACGAATAAACATTTTAGTGTATTGTTCCTAATAGTACCTATTCAGTGTAACATAAAGACGGCAAAGAAAAAAAAAATATGATATTCACTCATGATAATTTTAGGTCATAAGAAATGGGTATTTGCATGATTTTCCAATTCATTAAATAGTTATGTCTTATTATTTTTAAAAAAATTTTAAAATTTTTGAAAAAAAAATTTTTTTTCTTTATTAATAAACATTTAAACTATTTAACAATAAAAAAATTGTTAAAATTTAAACGTATAGGTAGCTCCCTCTTGCGTATGTGACGTCATTGTGCATATTCCATTTAAATTTGTTATTTGTTATTTACGCTACTTTCAGTAAATTTTAATGTTAATGATAAAATATAATTAAACTCACTTTAAATAAAAACCAACTTAAAATTTTTTTCAATAATTTATCATTCATCTTCGTGATTTTTACATCATATTTGACCACTTTTATTTATTTATTTATTTAAAAATTATTTGTAAAAATTAAATTTTAATCTTACGTAGGTATTTTATGTGTATCAAAGAATTTATTAACTGAACTTTATTTGAAAAATCATTTTCATGCAAATACCCAATTGGGTTTGTACCATAAGTTCTCATTTTAGTTTTATGAAGATGAAAAGTTGTATAAATTATTAAAATTAAGACAAATAAAACAATTTAACATAGATAAGTGTTAGGTCAGTACCTAATACATATAAAAGGCAAAGGAGAGGCATTTTGCGGGCAAAAATAAGAAGTTAAGGTAACAAGAAGGATTAGAACTTCAACATCCTACTAATGTTATAAATGCAAATGTAAGTTTTTGTTGTTATGGTTTCACGCGAAAACTACTCAACCGACCATCATGAAATTTTGTATACATGTTCTTGGAGGTATTAGAAGTAACATAGAATACTTTTTGTATTTATATATATATGTATATATGTATATATATATCTGTTACGAAATTTAATGTGGTAGACCAAATATCACGCGAGCGAAGTTGCGGGCAAAAAGTAGTAAAAAATAAAATAACTTTGACTTTGTTACAATATTGACTGCCTCGGTGGCGCAACGGTAGCGAATGTGACTGCTGTTTGAGGTCTTGAATTCAATTCCCACTTCAAACCAAATATTTGTATGACCTACGAATATTTGTTTCGAAGTTTGGGTGTTTTCCATGTATAATATATGTGTTTACAAAAAACAATGTGTAAATATTTATATCAGTCGGTCTAGTTACCATAGTACAAGCTCTGCTTAGTTTTAAACTAAATGACGATGTGTGTCAAATGCCTGAAATATTTATTTATTTATTTATTAAAATATAATTTAAATTACTATCACTAATCCTCATTTATGTGTAAACGACTGTTTAATATTGCAATATAAAAAAAGCGTATCTTCTTTTTTGTTAAAAATAAAATTATAATTAAATTTGCCTGCATTTCATCTCATGAAAAACTATCAAAAACTCAAAAAACAATTTCATTTTTTTAAAATCATACTTTAACATAAGAAATAACAGAACAGTTATGATTTATATATGTTCTAGACAATATAAAAATTGATTAGCATCAAATTGCGCTCACAATTATTTTTCCGACAAACCTCGGTTGCTTTGCTAAAGGAGTATAAAAATCTACGAACAATCTCAGTCGAAAATTTATGGGCACAATAAAATGCGGGATGTTCCTCGCTCGAACTAAGAGCTACCGGAATTGTTCAGCCACCATTCGTGTAGTTCTTCACAAATATATCTTCTATTACAATGCCATAGTGTTGAACTTTGTTGTCGAGATTAAATCGTTTCATTTTAAGGTTTTCTCTTGTCAAATTTTGTACAACTTTGTACGTGATTTCATCAGCAAGTGTTATAACGTTTTGGTAGCTTGCTTTATTAAATATATAGCTCTTATGATATGTTATAGACCTAACGTTAGCCGAATAAAAAAATACTATCGCGGATAGTTTTAAGATTATTTTATTTTAAAGATTATTTATTAATCGGCCTTACATGGACTGTAATGTTGTGAATCTTACCAACAAAATATATATTTAAAAATAATTGTAACAATTATCTTACTAATAGTTTTTCTTTAGTATATGTATACAGGGGACAGACAGAAAACAAAAAGTCCAGTAAAAAATATCCTTATCTTTTAAAAAACGCGATTGACTTTAGTCTTCTAAATCATACCATTTGATACAACATAAATATACGTTTTTGTACGTCTTTCGAATAAAATTCTTAGAAAGCAGTTGTCTCGCAGTAGTTAAGACGATAGGCTTGCGAAGTAGTAGTTGCGGACATGACATCGATCTATTGTACTAACGACGTTTATCGTCGACTCTAGTGGCTACTTATGTCGTTGATTTCGGCCACGGTGGCTAGTCTCAACGGAGACCAATCTATTACACAGGCGATCTTATAATGCACGAGTGTGTACGCAAACACAGGTGCACTCTCTGCTCTCTCACTCTCACTGTTATATGTATGTCATTATTAGTAGAAAAAAAGGAAAACATCAAAGTCTGTGTATTTCGTGACATCAAAAAGAGTTGCAAATTAAATGTGATACAATCTCGTGGATAGTTTTCCTTGAATATTAAGTTTCAATTTTATTATAAATGCAAATGTTGATGTCAGGGTCTTACTTGTTAGGTATATAGTGTTTATAAAATTATCAGTTTATAATATAGCGACCGCGGCCACTATTATTCAAATTAGTCTGTCACATATTGTTTCGTCACAGCCAAGTGGTTTTCAATAGAACGTTGCTATATAGGGTGGGCTAAGAATTCGTTAACATTTGAATCTAACATCCCGTGCAAACATGTTACGGGAGTTCTTGGGACCGATGCTACTGGAATTTGCTGGTTACAATCGTAACACATGATCTAAAGAAGATGGAGCGACTTGTCACACATCCAATAAGTCCCTGACAGTGGTGAAAGATATGTTGCCAAAAATCGGATTTCTATACGAAGCGACATTTTATGGCCACACTGAAGTCCAGGTCTATCCCCAGCAGACTTCTTTTTATGAGGTTATTTGAAGAATCGTGTCTATATTTATAAACCAAATACACTACGTCAACTAAAAGAAAAAAAACAGCGAAGAGATGTCGGCGATCTCGCGGTCTCTTTGCTGACGAGTATTCGGAAATTTCGGTGTTCGCTGAGAGGAGTGCAAACGTGGAAACGTGTAGTAGACGATGTAATATTTAAAAAACAAATGCCAACTAATTATCTTTTTCGTAAATAAACAATTTTAATAATATTTTTTTATATGATTTTTGCAAATGTTAATTAATTCGTGGCTCACCCTATACATGGGTCTGTATCAGAATTTAAGGTCGGTCGATGCAATTTTTTGAGGTTTTGAAGCGTATACAAAGAAATAACTTTTATAAATATATATTGATAGGTAATTTTTGTTATCTATGAAACGCTATACAAGGATAATTTTGTGTTATATGTGTGTGTTATGTATATGTTTTGTAGTTATATTACGAACTTATCTATTGTAATTAAAATTTACAAACTTTTAGTTTTAGTTTCAGATTTTGTATTAACTACAAAACCCTATCCCACCTAACCTATTGTGGGTACCAATATACAGATTTGACCTTTTGTTTCTACCTCCCTCGGAATATGTTCTAATGGGAGAACCACTACCTGTTTGTAGTCCAAACTAGACTTATTATATTGTGCACCAAAAACATGATCTTCGCTCTTATTTTGTATCCAACATACACTTGTACGTTTCTACATTAAGTATACGTATATTTACCTAGCGCAAACGTTATTTGTTAAATCTGTAGCAGCTGCGTCCTTCGCATGGCAAGAACTCCACCTTTAATTTTGGAATTTTACGAGCACCTTTATTTCATTTTTTTATGTCTTTTAATTTTTAAACAATTTTTAGAATATCATAGATATTTTTAAATTTGTCTTTTGAACTATTATTGTCTTTAAACTTAATATTTAACCGTTATAGAATAAAGACACGAGTGTAAAGTTGAAATAAGTCTTTCAAAGTGTAATCTTGTATAGAGTGTAAGAGCGATTATTTCATCAAGTAGCAAGTGATGGCAGGTTAGAAAAATCACCACAACACACATAGTTGAAATGTGTGAAACTGTAGCAAAAAAAATCGAAGTAAAATTGTTTATACAAAGGTTTAACCGTGTGACTAAATTTTTATCCCCTTATTTGCATTGCACGATTTTCCGTGCCCGAATTTCATTATTTACAATGATATTGTTTGTTACATTTTGTGATGGCTTTTCATTATTTATTAAAGCTGAAATAAAAAAAACTTTGAGTGGCATTCAAATTTATTGCTCATATACATTTTTAATCACGATTACATTTTTAAATTACCGGCATACTCTTGGATTTGGTGAGACCTCTTTTCCCATTAATAAACGGTCCTACTCCTGTTGCGACGGTGACACTGTCAGGTGTGAGACGCTTGTGGTTCTCGCTATGGGCTTCTCCACAATATTTAGATGTGTGAACACAGGAAATGAAATACCAGGTCAGGCTTACATATAAGTGCTATTTGGCTAAGTGTTTTGTTGTATGCTTACATATGTTTGTGAATTATAAATATTTCGCTTCTTTAACCATACATTTGCAAATTATTGTTATTACAAAACCATTCTGTGTTATGAGTTTCATAGTTCGAACTACTGACCAGATATTTTATTTGTCGTATATAGAATCATATATTTTTAAATTGTGTCAAACTTACCGATATGATGTAGGTACTCCTAGATGATTGTGGCCACGGTGATCAGTTTCAACAGAGACTAACCAACTGCGCAGCAGATATCATAGTGTACCAGTGTGTGCTCAATCAGAGGTGCACTCTCTGTTCACTCACTCTCACAATTCGATGGGAGAGATCAGATTCAGGACCGATGGTTTTACGTGCTCTCCGAGGCACGGGGTCCAAGAATACTATTTTCAAACTTCAGGCTGTGATTAAGTATTTCTGTAGTCATGACAACACTTTTTGACCCCACCCGGGAATCGAACCCGAGACTTCTTGATAGGCAGTCGCAAATGTTTACCGCTAGACTAATAAGGCCAATTATACTTTTTTACATACGTACATCTCAGATATCTATGTAAAAAGTAGGTTTATTGAGATTTTTATGATCTTTTTACCTGGTGTATAATTTGTGGGAGTTACGAACGGAAGCAAGTACATGGTAAATGAGACCGGTAGTGAATGTTGATTGATTTTTTAGGTTTGATATGCCTTTTTTTAATCTAATTGCATGTTAATCTTGCATATGTAATACTTAGTGTGAGGTTAAGGTTATACAGAGAATTAGATAACTTTATTCGATTTCAACCTTCTTGCTGAGGAGAACCAGCAGTGGACTGTTAAAGGCTGTTGATGATGATGATTCAATGTCATTATTTTGAATATATATTTATCAATCTATTTCAAAAACGTTTCTCTACTTCATTTTTGTCATTTTATTCTCTTTGCTGTCCTATTTGGTGTTAAGCTTCCTTTTATGGATTTCAAACTAGCTACAGGCGATAGTAAAAAAAAAACATTAAAATTTAAATTAATTAAAAATTACTTGTTAAAGTTTAACCACACACAGGTACCTAACCATCTCCCTTTGCGGTGTATGTCATAGTTAATATTATTCTCATCTAAATCCGTACAACACCCACACTTTCACACAGACTAAAGATTAACAACTTTGAAGGGATTAATTAATAACTAACTAGTATTACGCACGAATCTCTAAACACTTAGATAATACGCCTTTCAGATTTTGGGCTGAAATTTAATAAACGGGTTTAGTGGCAACGTAAGTTTAACTAATACAAAATAATAAAGCTCTTATCTACCTGGACGAAATATACTGTGTATTATTGAAACATAAGATTATTGTCATGTAGTGACGGATTAGGTATTTACATACAAAAGTCTCTTTTAAATTAATATTTTTTGTTCGTGACAACTTTAGTGCAGTAGTCACATATTAGTCCTCTAATAAAAAAAACAAAAGACGTCAACTGGTAAAATAAATAAGTAATAGATAGTGCAATAGTTATATTAGCAACTTTAAAGTTGATTTCGTCTAAAGCTGGATTTAAAATATATTATCAATTATATAACCCTGTGTGTTCAAAGCTTTATTTCTGTCGTAACACGAGCAGTAATGTTACTTATCTCCACTTTGTTGAAAAGACGTGTTAATGAAGCTTCTCGCTTTTGGAATTAGCTACAGAAATTACTGTTGCAACTTCGAAGTATATTAAATTTTTTGTTGTTCCGTCAACAAGGTGTGCAAACTATAGATGCAATAACTACTGACGTTTCAACCTTTCGGTGTGGTTCGGCAATGACAAGTCGATTTCTTGCTGGAAATTGGTATAGAAAACGGATTGAGTAGTCTTCATCATTCATCAGAAAATACGTCAGTGTATTTTTTGTAGCTGAATCTTATCTTTTTATCAGAGAAACATCGAATGTTAGAAGCCACCGTCGTATATATCGATAGCGAAAAACAATTTTTGTTCAGTGTTCTAATCTTTTAATTGAATCAAAATTTGCTGAATATTTAATAAGTAATAATATAATGTTTTTATCTGACGGTAAAATTTATTAATGAATTACAGATGACTGATTAATTAGAAAGACATCAGTGAACGTTATACAATATACTTCCATATAAAACTCATCTGATGTAAAAAGTTTATACAAGCGAAATAAATACATAAAAAATAATGCCTGTTTTTCACTCACAAATGCATATTGGACGCTAACTTTTTGTCAGTATTTTGGTCCCATATAATAGATGACGAGTATATAACTCTAATCGGGGTTTTTTGTCTGCCAGTCTCGTTCGTCGATCAGCAACTACACTACTTGTAGATGAGGTTGGCTTTGGTCCTAAATTCTTGATCTGGATATCGTAATAGCAGCTGTTCCCGGATCCCTCTTATATCAGGCGCAGAGTGGCACACCGTGTGGTTTTAGTCGGTCCAATACCGACACACCACCCCACCGTAAGCCCCGGTGGCGTGACGGGCCGAGGGGTTTTCAAGCGTTAAAAAAAAAATGGTCCTAAATTCTTGGTGGCAACTCTATACACATAAAAACATTATAGTATTAAATTTTATATTTTAAACAAAAGATAATCTATGAACAAATTATTTAAAAGGAACTTCTTATTTGTTGTAGACAATACTACTTTATAAAATTAGAGCTACTAGAAACAACGATTTTCTTAGTACATGTGCAATCTTACCAGAGATGTGACGATAGTAGGAAACAGATATTAGTAGTAAAGTCACGTTCTGAGATAAGCAGTGCACTGTCCAACCTTATCTCTAATTAAAAATAAACTACCATTTATAAGTGCAGCTTGTACGTTGTTCTACGATTCATTTTGCATTAAATAACTTTCATATTACGATGTTTTGCTAGTTTTAATGCAAGTTAAACTTAATGCTAATAGACATTAAGATTGAACGTTGATATAAGTTATTCTAAAATACCATTCAAATTTAATTGAAGAAGTAGAAAAAATTGACTATCCTTTCAAATATTAATTAATAAATTGCAAATAAACGCTATAGTTCTTAGTTTAGTGAAAAATTTTCACTCTCTTTTAGATTCAGTGACTTGTAATATACTTGTTAGCCTTAGTAGAATTGTGAATATTCCTTACGATAAACAACATGCTATTATTGTCTATGCAAGAACTTCAACCAAATACCTAGATTAATATGAACTAATGCGTTTTTCTTGTATATATTATATACTGCTCCTACCTGTACATATAATAAGATTGAAGTTTTATTGATAATTTGAGATATCTGATATAATACTTAGTTAAGAGTTGAAATTGGTGTAGAAAAGAACAGAATAGAATTGAATGTTTTAAACCTCTTCTAATTAAATTACACAAACACTGTAGATACAAAACATGTAATAGAAAACCAAGTTCGTTAAGTATTTAAATTGTTGCTTTTAAATAGAATTTGTAATTTATTTGTGTAAGATTACACTTCCTCGTTTCTGTTTCGTAACTATGATAAAAGTTTTATGAAGCTATTATGTTCATTTTCGTTAAGAATTACACAATAAGTGAAAGGGTTAGAAATTTCAAAGCTTAAATATTCGATTTCTATCTGTTTTCAGTATATTTTATAGTTTTCCAGACTAGTAGTCTTGTTGGCTAAAACCTAGTTTCTAAGGAGATGCCTATGTACAGTAGTGGACTATTAAAGGTTAAAGTAAATACTTGAATTGTAATAATTCTGAAGACTAAAAAATTTAATTTCCTAAGACCGTGGTTAGTATTAAACAATAAAATCACTTTGCACGACTGATTTATAACAATTCTCAACCGATATCCGCAAAAAAATGTGACTCTATTTAAACACAAATTATACGACGTTAAATTCAATTTTTGTTGCCAAAACATGTTAAAATAAATTATTTACGGCACAGAAATGCACGACTTTATCTTTAATGCATGTTAAAATAAATCAGATTTGTTCTGCCGTCGATGGAAAAATCGCGTTCACGACTTCTTATGACAAAAGCTATGTTTTCGCGTCATTTCAATTTTAAATTCAAGAATGTAATCATGAATGTTTTGGCTTGATCCATGTTGGTACTTATGCTCACGACAGGCAGTTATATTAGAATAATTGCTGAGGTCACGAATAGTTTATGTAAAAAGAGTTTATTATCTGGAATGTTTAACGAAAACGCGGTAGTCATTTGTGTAAATATATTTAGAAGAAAAATGTAGGTTACTTGATAACATACCACTATACTCGTACACTTTAATATTTTTTAAAAACTTGTCTAACCATTGTTAGCACCCTGAAATGTTTTCGCTTAAATTTAGGAAGGGTCCAGATAACAGCTTGAATTATCAAGTTTATATTAAATCTCTTCAAAGGAAAGGAATATAGATCTACTTTAAAATATATATTTGTACTGATGTTTATTACCGTAAGAGATTTGCCCAGTATAGGAAATTGTCAATAAAACGTACTTCATTGTTAAACGGAACTCTTTCTAAAGTAAACAAAGAAAGCACTTAACTTCGTACAATGAGATGTTTCATTAATTACGTTTACTTGAAGGTGTAAGGTTCTTGACCTTGAGTTCTACCTGAGTAAACTGTATGACGTCATAGTTGATTAAATAGTTAAAAAGTTATCCTAACAGTTACCTACTTAATTGTTATTTATTTTAAATTATACCTATCCAAATACTTATTTAATAAGAAAATATGTATTAGCGAAATATCTTGGGTGGATAAATTTTGTCCTATACGTTATGGAACCATCATACAAATTATGCTGCCCTCGAGGTTTCATTTAATAAAGGCCCGTTTAAAACAAGTCGGATTTTTTTTTTTCTAAAAATAGTCGGATAGATCTTGATAATAATACACTACAGGTAACAGAATTTATAGTTTGAAGGTACTTTTTTGTGACTCCATTTCCTATCTTACAGTGCACCTTATCGCAGTAAATGATCTGATCGCATGTTGGCCCTTAATCTCACTTTTGAAAGCAATGACTTTCGCTTGTAGTTTCACGTACCTGTCACATGAAACATTACTATAAAACAGTGTACTGCATTCTCTAGAAACCCAACCTTTTCTTGTGTAACTGGATCGTTGTTGAAGGGCTAGAAGTGATTATTATTGATTACATTGAACAATTAAATGTTGTTCGGCCAGTTGAAAACTCAACGATGGTAGTAGTAGAAATAGACATTCATATTATTTTACATGGTCTCGTAAAGTTTCCTAAATGTGTGACGATCTTGGATTTAAGTATCTCACGGTTCAAGTGTCTTCTTCTTATTCTTATATTCTGCCTACCCTGCGCTGTCTCTTTTATAACATTCTTCTCATATTTCTTGGTTTATTAGAATTTCATAGATATAACTTGTATAACGTCTTTTCTCTCTTTCCAATCAAATATCGTCGTCATCTTCGTTGAGATGATCGCTGGACAAGTAAAACTTCTGATTTGTAATGGTGATAATAATTATCAGCATTAAAATAAGCTTTATTACTTTAGGTTTCCAGTGCTTCGTGCAATTTCTTATAAATCCATATACCTTTACCTTTATGTATTTACTGTAACATACTTCATTTGTTACTACACAGATGTCATTAATGCCTTCATTAATTACAGTGAGCTAAAAATTATCAGTTCATGATGGTAAAGTTATAAATCATTCTGTCGTCTAGTCTACGTCGTACTATTAGTCCAGATGAAAAAGTAAATTGTCAAAAATGAGAAGTAAATAAAAATTAATTAATTCCTAAAAACATACACTGTCATTCCAATACTCTAAATGGTCCAACTTTTAGCAAAAATGATAACAAAATTAAAAGAAAAGAAAGTAATACATAAAAAATAAGAAATCCATTTCGCAAGATACACTTAAACACAGTAAATTTAAGGCAAAACCTGTACACAATACACACAATAAGAATTTTGCACAGTTCAAGCTTCTACATTATATCATGTGGTGCACTAGACATATTACAGCCAGCATGTGATTGATAATATCACTATGTTTGCGTGTTCAGTGCTATTCAGGGTAGGCAAGCTAGTTAACGCCAAGATTATTTGCTTATTTATAAACGACGATAGAGTGACAAAGAATATTTTCGTTTAATGTTAATTTTTCGTGAAAGGCATGCGTTTTATGGCTAACATAAAACCCTTTTTGTTACTTAAAGTAATTACACAATAGCTAGTCATATCATACATGCTGTTTTATTGTGCTATTGAGAACATTTAAGTATAGAAAGTCAGGCTTAAGTAGGCAAGTCGTAAACGATATCTACTTCAGTTATAACAAAACATTCAGGCTCTTGTATTTATATTAGTATAAAGAAGAAGCTAGCACGATAGGTTTCTGCGCAAATTGCAGTTTGTTAATCAATAGTTGCACAAACTGAGAATGTACACACATTTTTTAGATTTTGATGAGAGTTGGCTCTAAGTGACAAGGGAAGATAAGTTTAAGGCTATAATACGGTAACATAGTATATATTAGTTATTGTTATTAGTGATTGTTATTTACATTACCTGCGCCTGGTCTCTTTCTGTTGTGTCAGATAACCGTCCCATCGGATTGCGAGTGTGAGGGAACTGAAAGTGTACCTGTGTTTGCGCACATACTTCTGCATTACTATACCTCCTGCGCAGTTGCCTAGTATCGTTTGTAACTAGCCGTCGAAGCCAAAATTGGCTAGGAGTACTCGTACATTATCATATGTGTTCGTTAATTCTATTCAATCCCCTATCTAGCATTGGCTTTCAGTAGTCATGTAATGACGTAAGTACTATTCACATTTTATCAAAATTTTATTTAATTCATTTACAAACTATATGTGCGCTTTATTTTTCATTACTTTCATAAAAGACATTTAAGGCAGAACAAATAATATACCTTACTGATATTGTCGCGGTATAGCTATCGCTCGTCCTGGATATAATTAAGGAAGTCCCTAGGGCCTACGAGAATCCTATCTACGAGTGAATCTTGATTAAACTCTGTGGTAAAAATTACCTGATTTAACTAACTTTGTTAAGTAAGATAGATAGACAGAATACTTTTATTTGTAAATCAGGTTTTACAACCAATTTACAGTAATAAAGATTTCGTTTAAGATTCATAAAAAGTACTTATTTATAGAGATGCAAGGTTCAATTATATTTATTCACTATTTTATTTATGAAATTAGGCTGATAAAAATATACTAGACACTCATTGTAATTTATACCCTTTGACGTATGGCAGAGCACTACTCCATTAAAATGTTTGCATCCCTGTAAGAACAGTGTTTTTTAAAGGTTGGACTCGGTCTTTAAAGTATTAAAGTATATATTAAATATATTTTAATTCTGAGATTCTCAACGTTAAGCTATCAGAAAATGGAAAAGTATTTAATGATGTACAAATTATTTTAGTTCTTATATGAATTATTTTACAAAATAATTGAAATATTTTTGTTAGATTCTTGAATATCTTAAATGTAATAGTCCTCAATTATTATTTTTAATAAAGTTGTAAGTGTCTTTAAGCTTTAAATGCTCATTCGGTAATTGGAATAGGACAAGTAGAGTCACATTGATTTCAGCATGATCGCGCCGGCTCGACCGGGTCGATACTATCCTCTCTCAGAAGACCATCCTAAAGCGACAGTATCTGTGCTGTTGTGTTTCGTTCGTGATTCGTTAGTGAGTATAAGACTAAAGGGTGTCAGTTATCGTGGTAAGTGTGTGAACCTTGCACTGCCACAATGATTGTCATGCTTTTTACGACCTCAAGCAGCCCGTGAAAAAACTTCTAACCAGGGCGCCATAGTGTGAGTCATATTGCATTGTCTGCATTCTTTCTATCAGTCTTTCTATCAGGAAGAGGAGTCATTCTGCAGATGGTTAAAAAGCTCTGTAGCTCCATATGGATGAAAAAAGGTTTTTTTCTTAAGGATACAGCATAGTTGACCATTTCAATGTAATATTTACATTTTTAATTTTTTGTAAACTTTTGAGATTTCTTTTGAGATTCATCGTATTGATAAACTATAAATTATCCGTTAGTTAATCGTTGTGGGTATTTAAACAAGTTCTTCCTAATCGATATCTCTAATATGTGACTCGTTATTCTTTAATTATCACTCTTAGTTAACTCGCTCAAAGTTCCTAATGAACCGAAACATATTTCCGCAATAAAACTAATAGGCTTTACACACTGGTTTAATAACGTTTAATTTGATTATCGTGCGCAAATTGAATTATTATTTTAATTTCAAAAATGAAATCACTATGATTTCGTTCACTCCAATTAAAACGTAAATCAACAAACTTCACAGATTCATAGAATTATTTATTATTTACAGTTAAAATACATTTTGTTATAAAATGATGACTATAATGAGGTACCCTGTCGATCTTCAACAATTTTTTTATGATACAGAGGGCTAAGAAACAGACAGATCACCTGATGGAAAGTTACTACCCATGGAAGCCTGTAGCTCAGGAGTCACAAGCAGGATTATTATCCTGTGTGAAACATAAGCTTCTAATCGTCGTTTTTACTCCAGTCTCTTAAGTTTCTAAAATGAATTCATTAAAAAAAACACTACTCGTTGCATAAGTTCTAGAACAAACGAATATTTTTTTTCATCGATGTCCATTTATTAAATTGAAAACGTTTTGTTCCAATATACTTTAAGGAATACTTATGCCGGATAGTTTATGAAAAACAAAAGAAAATGCACAGATGCTATTGAATAAAACTTCTACATTGTGAAGTGAAACTTATGAGTTTTCAACCAGCACTAAGACGTTATAGAATGTAAAATAAAAATGCTCATTTCTTACAGATTTTATTACCTTCAGATATAAACAAAGGGCACAACGTATGGATTTTATCATAATATAAAAGGGAACAATGTTTTCATTGCATTGATTATTTGTTTAAATACACGCTAACCTCTGTAACGAAGAAGAAAAACAATTCAATATTTTTTTTTGATAGAAAGAAAACTTGAACAAGAATTTAATGAACTCTGTAATATCATGTTTCGGTTCTTAAATATACATTTTTTTTTGTACATGTTAAAAAATAAATAATAATAGTATAGTGGAATAGTAGGCCAAAACCTCGTTGCTAAGGAGAGGCCGATGTCTAACAGTGGACTGTAAAAGGCTGTTGGTGATAGTTTGTATACATTTGTATGTCTTATGATCTAAAGACCATTGCATAACTACGAAAAAATAGAACTGATTACATAAATGTTGTACAAATGGTGGTCTTATCATCTATATCTTAGGTGTAGAGTAGCGATAAATGCTGCTGAAATTACGAGGGAAAACTGCTATTTATATAATACAGCATGTAAAGAACAAAAGGTATTCATTGTTTAGGATACTATCGTATTACAATTAAGAATTAGACGGTGTTAAAATTTATGCCACGTTAACTATGATATATATAGAAAAGAGTTATTACAGTTTATGACGGTAAAAAGGTACCTAAAAGCAATTTAACTAAAGGAAGTTTTGATTGCTTCTTCGTAGTTTTTAAAGAGATTAGGTGAGACTTCGTCACAAATAATGATCTAGGCTCAAAACGTATGATACTATGGCCTTGCAAAAAACAACATTCGTTGCTTTTCGAACGAATGAGGTTATAAGAACTCAAATTCCCTCTCTTCCTGATTGTATAATGAGCGATTCAGGGGCAGCAACGCACTTGTGAATCATGAGTTGCATGTGTCCATGGGCGGAACTACTAACTTACCATTAGGTAACCGATCTGTTAATTTTAGTTAGAAAAATAATACTACATTAATAGATCATTTTTATATTATCAGCTGTTTCATTTATACAGAGAGTAATCGGGAAAAAATTTACAGATTAAATATTTTACGTATTTGACTCTCTGTGAAAACTAATAAACGTTCTATAATTGCCATAAGCATTTCATAAGTGAATATTTTTTTTATCTATAATTTACGTATACTAGACTTTCATTACTAACTGTACTTTGCTAACCGAACCGGTTAGCCCAACACTTTACGCAATATTTATATAGGTTTCACTTCTATTTCTCTCAATGCCTGTTTACATTTGATATATAATAATAAAAACAATATGCTCGTACTCATACATTTTACTACCATAATTGAGAATTTCAATGAAGATTCCAATAGCCAATACGAAAATAGATTTTATAAATAGAGTTGCTAATACCATATATTAGCAACAAAAACAATTTAAGTAGTATTTTATATAATATTTGGAAAAGGTTAGTTTCAGTTCGTTAATTGGTATGTTAATTTTACAATTCCTTTCAGCTTTTATTATTTTTACTGTTCTACAAAGTTGCGTGACGCTGTGACGTTACGTCATCAAGTCATTAACAAACTACGTGAACTATAAATTTTAAATATTTTATTTCTGTCGTATATTTGGTTATTATGAGCGATAGTTTTCATAAAAGCAGCGTATTTACTAACAATAAACTTCTATAAGAGTTTTTGTATAATTTTTTTTATATTAAGAACCTGCCCAAGTGACTCTACTCTGTAAGATGAAAAGCATGAATGGAGTATGGTGACCCACACTATGGCGGCCTATCAAAACGTCAATGTAGACGATGATGATGATGTTAAACGCAATAAAATTTGCTTTGTAGAATAACTGAGTGAAATGTTTTGGCTTTTTGGATTTTTGTATCAACTAAACAATTTGATAATTTGATAATTTTTTCAAAAAATTTTAGAGTCTTACAACAAAATTATCAATTTTGTCGGTTATAAAAAACGTAATCTTGGTTTCTTTTTAATAAATAGGTTTAAAAGTACTGTTTAATTAATTATCTAATATATTATTATGTAAATTATACATTGGCATTGTCGTTCTACGACGAAATTATCACATATAGTGAAAATATCCTTAACAATTTTGTTAAACAAAATTCTATTTACTTTGAAAAACATTTTTACGGATATGTTATAATTGTATACATTGAATGTCTTTCATATTAATCAGAATTATTATCTTATCTATTATGGCTTGCATTCTTCTCTATATTTTCCAATTTAAACCGAAATTATAGGTTTATAATTCTGGGAATACGAGTCAATAACAAAATTTATATAATTTATATCATGTGTAATAAATTAAATGATATTTAAAGTACTTTGTAGGCACGAGCATATATTTGTTGGTTTAATTTAAAGTACAATTATGTACTCCTAGCCGCTTTCGGTCACGGCGGTCAGTCTTAACGGAGACCAATCAACTACGCAGGAGATATTATAGTGCACAAATGTGCGCGCAAACACAGGTGCACTCTCTGTTCCCTCACTCTCACAATCCGATGGGACAGTATTCGGACACGACCGGAGTGAGATCCGGCATAGGACCGACGGCTTTACGTGCTCTCCGAGCTAGACCAGCGAGGTAGTTAGCCAGATAGTAAAACAATAAGCTGATAATTAAAAATTAATTATACATTAGATAGCGAAAGAGGTTCTCTAGGACTTATTAAATATAATGTAAAATTTATTTTTTCGCAATTTTTAAAGATAATTTCCTAATTATAATTCCAAAAGGTTTTCCGGTAGAGTTAATATTCAGCAATAAGAATATCCAATATCCATCTTGTTTGTCCAAGCGTAATTTTCTAAGTATAAGTCAATGTTTTTCTTCTGTTTTCATAACACATAATATATCGTATATCACGATTTGCACAGGCAGACACAGTTTAATGATTCGCCTACGATATAATAATTATACTCATAGCAATCAGTGCGGCAACATTCATTGAGTGATATAGTGAGGATATAGGTTGCCTGGTTAATCGTCTTCCTTAGATATATTGAGATTATTTAAACAAGGATAGAAATACTTCTGAGATGTGAATATATAATTGTGAATTATTTAAATGTGTTCGATATTTAAATTTCTTAAGAACAAAGTTACTGACACGTGTTTATGTTATGCGGGTAAACATAGACGAGTATAATCTGAATACATTTTAAGTTCTATAATTAAATTCAGGATTTATAAAACGTCCTTCTTAACTTGAAACATTATTTTTATTGCTCAACTCGTGGGTAAATACTTTATATTTTATATTCTTAGGTGACTAAGAGGTAAATGTACAAATGGTTGTTGAGTATTATCAATAAAGTGATTTAAAAAAAATTGTTTCATTTTTCGGAGACCTCCAAGCGCAGACAAGCTGTGGTCTCACTGAAGCGGCAATTATTAAAGTCTAGCAAAGCACACGCCATTTTAATCCTTGATCCATATTGCTACACTATATTTCATTTTGCTTTACTCTACCTCACAAGCTGCACTGTTCGATATAATTCAGTTGATATAATTTTCCTCGCTTCTATTATGACTAAGTTCTGGGATACTCTACAAATAAAAAAGTTTTATTATTCTTAAACTCATCGACACTGAAAATACTATTATATTAGATTTTATCTTTAATAAATATTCGATTACAAGCGGTGATTTTGAGAAAGTACAATAGAGAAGCACTTGAAAAACAAAACCCTTTAGTGACATACGAGAGTATTATTTAATCAGTTTGAATACTAATTTGTACATTTTAGTATATATTTATGTTAATTTAAAAGCTAACTTTTATTTTTTAATATACTTTTCTTTTCTTCTCTTTTGCAAAATCTAGGGAGTTTTGGAAAACGTCACCATAATGAAAAGAATTCAAAGGTATCTAACCTTTGAAGTCTTTTCAAAAGTGTCGTGAAACTAATTAGGCCGTATCTATAGGCAAACAATTATTACTAAGACGAAAGGTTATAAATAATTTTATTATTAATATAATAATCTGATTCTGTGGCGACTAGAAATTAATTTACGATAAAATGTAGTAAGATTTCATGCTGCCTGTACCCACTGGTAGCAACGGTTTTTTGTTCCGCTATTATACTGCTATTTAAGTAAAATATTTAAAGGATTCTTGTAAGACACATGATCTAGGTATAAATATAGTTTGAATTTTTCAAACCGTATGAAATGTTTCACATGGCGTGACCTTTGTTTAATTATAAAGATAAAAAACTGTGCCCTTACACCTGAAACTGTTACTGTTAACTGTCTTGTCATACTGACCTAACGTTTAAACTAAATGACGTAGCACAATTTTAGCAAAAAAAAACTTCAATAACATATACTTTTCGATGTCCTTCGTTCGCTAAAAACTCATAGCAACTGAGTTTTGTTATCGTATCAATTACGGAGGGGAGGGCTCGTTGTAAGAATAATTTATTTAAGGCATTTGTCACGTTTCGTTACGCGGAATTGATTCGAGAGATAAATGTGACGAAATCGCCAAATTGTGATCATTTGAAATGTAAATGTTTTCTAAACGTCCAGAAGGGACATTAGGACGAAGGGTGTCCTACATCGATACGAATAGTAAAATATTGATGAATTCTTGCCTGATTGGGTCATTGTCAAAACAGGGTTCAGATAAAAAAATAAAACAAAATCAATTATTTTTAAAGAATTCTTCCCTTATTTAATGAAAGAGATCAATTGTAACAATAATAAATTATTGTCTGAGATCAAACTTAACAATTAGAATAGTTATTTAAAAAAAACGTTTTTATAGGTCCACCGAAAAGACACCGATGTCTACCGAATGTACTAAAAGTGTAATTTAGCAACAATCTACACATGAAAATATAATCTTTTTTCTATAATATTAATCAAATCGTCTCACAAGAAACGATAAAAAAAAAGCCAACACAGTATCATTGAAAAGTAAATTAAAATAAAATAAATCCCTTTGTCCACCAAAAATACCATGTCTTCTTGGTGGACATAATATCTTCATCCTCGGATGACGACCAAAAGTGTTGATGATGCCTCTTGTGTAGTTTCAGCGGAGTTCCGGGTCTTGAAGTAGGTGGTGAACATGAACTGTCAGAGTAAACATCAGAAAACTTAAGGCGTTTTCGACTTTTAAGGCCATGCAGGATCTTGGAGCATATTGGTTTTTCTAAATCATTGGTTTGCATCTCAGTAACTGTTGGGCTCAACTTTTTCCTGTCTATCGAGTTGAGCAACTGTTGGACTATTGGAGTCCAGTTAGAACTCATTAATGGGCTTGGTAGACTTGGTAAGGGGCTGGGAATAGAAGGCTGAACTGGGGTGGGAGCAGGTATTTCAGCGTGCAAAGTGGGTAGTGGTAAGCCAAGACTTATACAACCTAAGTCATAGTGATGACATTTAGCACTCGGATGGCAAGTTATGCAGCTTAGTCTTCGGAAGTGCAGGGTTCTTGGTTCGAGTTTGTCCCATGTAACTTGATGCACCTGCATAGTACCACGAAAGGGGCGTATATCGCAGTTTTGAATTTTAATTTCAATGTCTTTTGCAACAGTATCGTCAATCTTAATTACTTTGATTCCTTTACAGTTCTCATTCACACATTCTATGAACCCATCAATGTTACTTACATCATTTCCTTTTGCTACATACTTATCAGCCGTTCGTTTGAGACAACCTCCTATACCATCAGGCGCCCCTTTACCATGGCCACTCTCGCTAAAGTGCCACATTATATTATCTGCCTGTGTTTCTTTGCCCAAGTAAGCCCCAATTAAATAAAACATGGTCTTATTTTTGTACTGTGTGGAGGGACCGTCGCTTAAAACATGCAAAACTTTGAGAGTTGGCAATAGTGTCTTTATCATTTTGATAATTGGTTGCAAGTGGGCACAAATGTATATGGGGCTATGATTCAAATATTCACTAACCGTACAAAATGACTTAGTAATAATACGTTTCTCCTCTGTATTTTCGTCAATGTAGTAAAATACTCCAGTATGTAAAGAAAGCTGATCTTTAGATCCACCAAAATGGGCTGATTGTATTTCTGAAGAATACTTGCAATTGTAATTCTCTGAGAAATCTATATGCAATAAGCCTTCGCCTACGGACATATTTGTTTTAATATTTTTAACAACACGAAACTGGTGTAACATATTGCAAGTATGCTTCATGAATCGTTCTATGTTATTCAACAGGAGGTCCTTGGGTTGTCTTTTTGATGTATTCACTGTTTCCTTAATAGTTTTCTGGCAGAGCTTTTCGTGCCCTTTGATTGTTTGCATAACCTTTTTTGTGACCCATCGTTCATATTTTATCGTATCATTTGGTGTGAATTTATTAAATGCGATATCTTTGTGTCTACATATCAAACATTTTCGTTCAAGACAATTTTCTTTCATGTCTTCACAGCAAATAGATCGGCACACTTCCATTGCAGAATTTTCATTTATCATACGGGAATTTTTCAGTGACTTTATCAGCAGCTCCATGTTGGTATGTGTTGCACACAAACAAGTCTCACGACTTGTAACTTTCGGATTCAACACCCAAAAAGGCCTATATCGACAAAAAGATTTATATGATATCTTCAAGTTCATCTGAATCACAAATTTTTTGTGCAGATATATAAGAGAATCGTTGAGGAATCGTATCTGTTTCTTTTGTTTAAATCTGGTAATAGTTTCTTTTTTTCCTGCGGTGGAACGACTGTATTCGTCACTGAGTAAAAATCGATGAACTGCATCTTTTAAATCTTTTTTAATTATCATCGTTTTATTATTTTTTTCTTTATTTTTCTTCTTCTGTATTCTATTTAAGCGCATTTTGTACTTAGAAAGCTTATTTTCTACAATCTTCAGTTTCGATTTGAGCAACATTTTCTAATTTAAGCCGCCGTTTGTTTTTTGCCGCTACAGCTCTGCCAGATTCAGCCCTGGAGGTAGATTTTGATGAAAATGAAGTGGATGGGCTTGTTGGAGGGGTAACATCTGTAAATCTCGCAGTTTCGTTTTGTTTCTTTAGTCTATCTCTACGTGATTTTGCGTCCTTCCTCCATTTGTTTCGTAGTTGTCTCTGCTGTCTATCTGATAAATCATTTATTGTCTTAATTTCTCCTTGTGATTTTTTCCTATGATAGTACTCTCTATCCTTCTTCCGCTTTTCTTCTAATGCTACTGGATCTTTCTTTAATTTTTCTCTTGCTCTCCTCATACTTAACTTCTTCTGTTCGCGTCTTCTTTTCTTCTTCTCATCTTCAGTCAATTTATTTCTAGTTCTAGCCATTGTCTGTGGGTAAAGAAAAGAGGGAGCCTAAGCAAGGCACAAATCACAAACAAAACTATTTATTATTAAAGTGGAATACAAATGTTTCACGTATAAGTCAACTTCAAGCCGACATGTTAAGTCATTGTCTAGAGATAATCTGACTTCACCCTGAAGATGATTTTTGAATGCGATGGAAACATATCAGTCAAATAGCTGACTTTATTCGTGTATTATTTGATTTTATTCTGCTTTAATAATAAATAAATAAACAGCAAACATGGCACATTCAACGTAAAACGCCAAAAACAGTATACGTAATAATAATATTATTCGCAAAAACCGCCTCCCGAATGCAATATTTCTATTATGCAGTTAAATATCTTTTTCGCGTTAACAACCACATGCAAAACCAGAGTGCACAAAACAAAAAAAAAAAATATCTCATCCACTTGGTGGACAATCATCTTTTTGGTGCACACAAATTCCACCGAAAAGATGTCCACCAAATGGATTTTTTTGAGAAATTATTTAATTCCAAGCATTATTTTGAGGTTAGGTTGAAATCACAAGTCTTTTTAGATAAATACTTTAGAAATCTAACACATAACGTAAAGTTATGAATTATTAAGGTTTTACTTACCAAAATACACAAGGAACCGAAAAGATACACTTAACTTTGACACCACTAGATATTTTTAAACAAGGAGCAATAACTTCGTTCGTATGCGAGTTGCGTCAAAATGGCGCTGCGCGTGATCAGCTGAGTATCGGACGCGTTCTTGAATAACGTTCCGTTCACAGAATTTTATTATTTTCATAATAATTTTTATAAATGAAGTAAGTCCACCAAAAAGATGTAAATTTTAGTAACAATATTGCAACGTACAAAAAGTGTTTTTATTTTTAATGGTTATTTTAAGTTCTCAGTTATTAAAGTAATTAGAATATCTATTTTGAGAAAACATATTCAAAAGTTCACTTTACATAACAGTTTTCATTATATGATCGAATTTGCATGAATGGGGAGAGCGGTAACAGCCCACCGAAGCGGACTTTTCTTTCGAAATTGTTTAGTAACTACTTTATTTTAGTTTTATTTAAAATAACGAATATACATTTTGAATTATTTAATTCTTTAATTCTTTACTATAAAAAATAAACATGGTATTTTATTTACGTTTAAGTCTTTTTTTCTGCTTGTAACACAATTTTAGGCGGTTATGACAATGACCCGATTATAATAATTTATTTATCAAAAAATTCATCTACGAGTGTCTGCGTACTAATTCCATTTATTGGTTTGCCTTACTGATCTGTATATTAATTCATATACTCAAAACTTCTACATTTTCAATTTTTTTTTCACCCGATTGCAGCTAGATAGATACGATATTTATTAGTAGATAGTATGTATGTGTATATTTATATGTGTATTTATAACGTATGTATTGTATGTGTTCATGTATGTATGTCAACTCATGTATTATATATCTTAATTGTCAATATAACCGCTGTGCACCTCCCTTACAATATTTCTATACCACCTTAAGGTTGACTGGAAGAGAATGCCTTGGGCATTAAGTCCGCCGCTGTACAAAGTGCATAAAGTGTAAATAAATAAATAAATTAGTAGTTTGATAAACGTTAGGAATTTGTAATAACTATAATACATATTTCGTCGTAACGGTAGTACCCTAGTGAGCATTTATATGAAATATTGTATTAATTTTATATACATGTATGTTTATATATTGTGTATGTATTGTTTATATAAAACATTATTTTATTAGTAATGTATGTCAACTTCTTTATTTTACCTTTGCGCCTACCGCATCGTGTTTCTACATCACCTGAAGGTTGACTGGGAGAGAATGCCCCATGGCATTAAGTCCGCCTTTGTACAACATGTGCATTAAGTATAAATAAATAAATAAATAAATAAATAAATAAATAAATAAATAAATAAATAAATAAATAAATAAATAAATAAATAAATAAATAAATAAATAAATATTTCTTATCTATATTAGCTTCAGACTCTTAATGATTTTAGATCTAATAAAAATCTATTATTAAGAAGAATAGTTGCCAATTCTTAGATATAGTTCTTCTCTTAGTTACGTTCATTTATCAATATGATCTAATTAATGTTTTTTTTTGTTTCAGGTACGGTGTTCTTTAAAGCGTATTTTATCTTAATCTACTGACTTTACTCTTGTGAATGTAGTTGCAGGTAATATAAGACTATAGAAAGTAACATATATACATACATAATGTCACACCTATATCCAAGAGGGGTAGGCAGAGACAATTACCCTCTATTTACCATGGTTCTGATACAGCTCTTGCTTCGTCTGCCTTCATCAATCGCTGCATACATGCTCTTTGGTTCTGGTGTGCAAACTACTACTTTTCTTTTTTTAGTAAGCAACATTAGTTAAAATTAAAAATATATTTTTAGCAAAATAATAGAAACATAAATATTTGTGTGATAGGCACGATTATCTGTTCTGTGTATGGGTGTACTTAAATATTTTCGGACATTTGTCAAACAACGTCATCTAGTTTCAAACTAAGCAGAGCTTGTGCTATGATAACTAGACTGACTGATAGAATACTTATATACTTTTTTTTGTAAATACATACATATTATACATAGAAAACACACAAATTTCGAAATAAATATTTGCAGATCATACAAACATTTTGTCCGACCTGGGTATCGAACCCGAGACCTCAAACACAGCAGTCGAATTCACTACCGCTGCGCCACCGAGGCAGTAAAATTTATATATAATATGTAAGTATTTATGAATATTTAAGTATGTTTGTCAGCAGCCTTGTTACCATAGCATAGGTTCTGCCTAATTTGAAATCAGACGGCCATGTGTGAGATGTGTGAGGTTATTTATTTGTTAATATATAATTAATTCAAAGCTGTCAAGTTCTCTCCTACTCATAGAGAAGGTAAGAGTAAAAATAGTATTGTGAAATGAAGAATAAAACCCCAAGTTATTGTTTATGACTTGTGATAATGCGGAGACATCAAACATTTAATCTACAGCGATATTTATTTACTTGTTATTAATATATACCAGTTTTAATATAAGCTGAACCTTATTAATCATTATTAAGGCAGGCTGTTTTCGTTATACTAACTTTAAGAAGCATCAAATTTCCAGATAGAATCTTCTAAAATTAGGCAGTTATCGAAACTTTTCAACTTTAAAACAAGCAGTAAACCTAATCCACATTATTTACAGTTATACATCTCATTAAACATACATGTGTTCACCCAGATGTACGAGTATAACAATAGGAACTTTCAAGCTACTTATACAGATAAGTGTCATTACACGAACAGTCGAGAACACCCGACAGCTAAGCATTGTTTAAATCTAAAATGAGCTTTAATGTAGGTAAGCTTTTGTTCTACAAAATGTGAACATTTCAATATTTAATGCGATAAGTAATTACAGTCAAAAACCTCTTATTTTGGCAATTTATAAGATAATTTAGTCAACGTGATTCCATTTCTGAACAACGGAAAATTATTAATGAGGTTAAATATTTAAGAAAGTGAGTGGTTTTTAAATCATTTATATCTTCGTCCTGATTAAATCATGGGGATTAAAATATAACAGAGTTTAGTGACTTACCAACGTTTTCAAGACATTTATGAAGATTACAAATTTCATACTCGTTTCATCCCCTGAATACTGTGTACTGTTAGACACTTTGATTTAGGCACTATTACACTAGGAAGGTAAAATATTTATAAAACGGTATTTAAATACTGATCGATGTTATATTTACATACAAAAATCACGCCTAAGGAGTAGGCAGAGGCTTACTTAACGACCACTTTTCACCAGTGTTTTGGTACCACGTCATAGTTGGCGAGCCCATTGCCGCTAATCTTGTTTGTCACAGCCTCGGCTGTCGATTAGCAAGTGCACCACTTGCAGGTGAACTTGACTTGGGGTTCTAAGTTTTTCGTGGAAACCTTACGAGCCCTTATATATATTAATAAGCTTTAGTTAAAAAGAAAAATAAACATTATTTTAAAATAACGGGTTAACCTGTTATGAATTTTGGATTTAATAATTTCATACATCACACGGATCCACGACGGTTTTCAGGGCCGACCTGATAATGTTTGTGACGTATATTCCGTAAACTTGTAAGCTTTTAAATTTACAGCTAGCATTACTACCAGTATACACTCTTACACCATTTGGACTTTGCAATAAAAATGCTTTTAATGCGAACGCAACGTAAGCCAATAAATAAAAAAAACGACATTAAGTACCTCCATCCGTGGACGTATTCGGAACACGCTTTATACCGCCATCAATGTCTAAATACGAAAGTTAAGAAGTAAACATAAAAATAAATTTGATACTTACAAATAGCAGCTCAAAATTTTATACGGTACGTAAAAAAAATCGTCGAAAAGAAGGCACTAACGAAACAGTTTGAAAAAGTCACTCAAATAAATATCCACTCGGCAAGTTACGACTTTTGGGGGGTGTAAAAATAGGACGATTTTACATCTCACAAGGACCTATAGTCGATTTTATATGTTCGCGTAAAAACGGCATTCAATAAAAATTTTAACAACCCGTGACAAGAAATCGTTGGCATCATCTTAAATGTGTGTCTTTGTCACATGAGATTGCGTTAAGGGGAAATAATTTATAGGAAGATTGCTTTCCATCGTGTTTTAATTTTCATTAACAACATTTCAAAGAGTTAGGTTATGAATATCTTTTTCTACGTTTTTATAAAACAATGTTTTTTTTGTTTCTTTATTAAAAAAGTGTGGGTATTTTGTAAATTTTACTTAAGCTTGTCGTGTCTACAATAAAAAATATATTTTCTCTTAACTAAATTTCTAGCTGGAAAATTGCTAAATTTAACTAAATTTAGTTAGATATTTCTAGTTTCTACTTTTCGTAATTTCTTTTTATGACGAAAATTAAAATCCATAAATTCCAAGAACAAAATACACTGTATTTATACTCGTACACAATACATATTGCTATGCCAAGCCAATTTAAAAAACCTGAAGAAAATCTTACTTTCAAGGATGCTAAAAAACACATGTTAGGCTTAGTCATTTTAGTCAAACGTATGTTTAATGAAATTCTTATTTATGATTACGAGTCCTTGCTTATCCAAATAAAGTTATAAGTTTAATAAATTTTATCAATTTTTGTCTGTCTAGACAAATGCCCTGTACTACGATATGGTAAATCGATCGATCGGATCGAAATATAAAAAGTTCAACTTTTATTATGTGTAAACTGACACTATTTTTACTAGTTATATTTCCATTGAAAGCTGACTTACACAAATAAGTTTTTAACTTACACCTAACGAAATTCTACAAAAATTGTAAGTTCTTGTGTTCACATACGCAAAGTAAGTTTCGGTTACTTATCCAATAATATTTCTTTATGTGCTTCCTACAACTATTCAGGCCACTTGGGTCTTGTTACCTGCATGGAAGAAGATATTGTTTGAAAAAATGAACGAGATTTTATAGCAAGGTTCCTCAATTGTTTTGATATGAGAAACTATGGTGAAATAGCATATTAAGATTGTTAGAAAGAATATTTATAGAATGGTTGAGAGGGAATTTTATTGTTTTCTTACATGCTGTCAAAATGCAACAAAAAACAAGTTTTTTTTACTATATTATTTTAACTGATTCTACCATCTAGACACTTTCTCTAATACAAAATACATCAAATAGCAGTTATTTGACGCTCGATAGTACTTGCAACTTAAACGAATAGACAAATGGGCGAAAACAAAATTTTTCAAGTAGGTATACACATAAAAATGTATTCTATAGTGACACATGATATATGATAGCTGTAAATTATCTCAATATTTCAATTAATAAATAAAATAATATAATTTAAATAAAGTATATTTTTAAGTACACCTTCATTAAAATCACTTAGAAAATAAGTTCGTTCTTGTCAGTACACTTCGTTGGAATTTTTTCTTTAGACCTTTCATACTTCATCCATTTGTTGATGAGTTGCGTATTCAATGAGATTTTGTGTTATTCTTGTGGCCCCTAAGTAATAAAAATTGCGGCCCAAATCGTATTACAAGACAGAATACTGAAAGTAATTATATTAAGATTAAGTTTTTTTCTTACGATTCATATAACCAGGATTAAGTAAGGGTAACTTTTAAACGAATAATTATCTGATTAACACATAATTATCACAAGTTTAGACGTAGTTGTAGTTGTTGTTTGAGAACTCCAAAGATCTTCATTCACAACTCCATATGAGAGACAAGATCGTTTATTTATCCAAAACATGAGTATCCATATATGCAAGATGTTAAATTAAATAATGGAATAGTCATATTTTACCTTTTCGGCATAGTAAAGCTTCATTTCTTATTGGACTATTCTTATTCCATTCAAATCAATTCTTGGTCAACTACGTAAAGGTTTCCTTGATAGTTACAAATAAAATCGTTTACAGAGAAAAAAGGAAAACTATTCAAAGGAAAATCTATATCCGAGAGGTCTATTATGTAGGTAGTTGTATATAACTAGTGTAATACAATAAATTGTATGAACGATACGGCTGAAATGGAATACAGTACGTGACTCGAAAGTCTCCTATTCATCTAGGAACTTGCCGGGCCTCGCTATTGTTATTTAAATATAAGGTTTAAGTTGCACTATCAGCGGAAAAATTGAATTTTAATAATGAAAGCGCTGATACAGAAACGACTTAATGTGTTGAATACAGATACTTCTTTTTGTAGATTTTATAAATATAGGCACGAATAAGAAAGTTCAGAATTCGGTCGTATTGAGTTATCGATTTACTAATTTTACGGACTTCCTGTGAAATAAAATAAACTGTTTTAAATAACCTATGAAAAGACTTACAAAGAGCTATATTGAGACGGCTACATTCGGATGAAACTTTATTGTTGAAGTCACGTCACGTCCTCATAATGTTTATATGCTACATTCAATAACAAAACACGTGACTTTTATCACTGTAACCTATCTACTCGTATATTTAGAGTAATCAATTTTATAGAAAGAGCATTATCCTTCATGTAAAGGAGGCTGGGTTAATAACAGTTATTTTCTATTGTATTACTTAAGTATTGTAATTAACGGGACCTGGTCCACTCATCACATTACAATTGTGATCCTTAAGCAGATTTACAGAGCCAATTGACGACATTTCAAGGACGACACTCGACGAAATATATCTACTTCAAAATGTTGAGAAGGAAATATTTTTCTTACTAACGAAAATTAGATTTATCTTACAGCATTTCTTTATTGTGTGTTTCATATGTCATAAATAATAAATAACGTTTACTTTGTTTGATAAAACCGAATCCAATGCTTAATAAACTATGATACGTAAACAATTGTTTGTGGTCTCGACTACGATTAAAGTGCAATGTATGATGTTAAAAGTTCAGTTCCATTTATAATTTGTATGCAAACAAATTATAAATGGAATCCACTGACCGTTTTTCAAATTGAAATGTTAAAATTCGAAGCAAAATGCAAATATATTTTAAAAAGTAAATATAAAAAGGATTATAGAAATGGGGTTCCAAAAGGGTGGATAAATAATATTGTTCATTATGCATAAAAATAATTTTCGTTTGGCAAATGGAGTATCCAATATTTCATAAAATACCCGGTTAAGAGTGACGATGAGGACGAATATGTTACTTTCAGTCAGCTAAGAGAAAACACTCAGATTGATCGTAGCGAAAAAACTTTTTATTTATAAATTCTGCCCTTCATTGCAGGCACACAAAATTTCTTTTATCAACGTCTACTAATCTGATAAAGGAATGAATAGTAACGGTGTAATTCTTTAATATAGAACTTTCATATTCACATAAAAGTATATTTTCTTTAATTTTCTTGAAAATAAAACTAAAGAAAAGCTTGTCAAAATCGATAAGCAGGTCTTTGCAATGAAATCATGCGCATCATCATAAAGACGCTTATGTGTCGGTTACATGTATGTTAATTGCCCATTCGTGAGTATGGCGCCATTTACAAGCCAGTGTACTCTTCCAGCAACTGAGTCTCATAATTTAGCTAAGCTTTGTGAAAGGTGACAACATTACTTCTTGCTAATTGGCTTTGTATTAAGCCATTGTTTAGAGCCTAAATTTTGTTAGAGTTGGAAAATAAATATAGAGTGGGCCAAGAATTCGTAAACATTTGAATCTATTATCCCGCGCAAACATGTTACGGGATTTCTTGGGACTGATGCTACTGGAATTTGCTGGCCACAATCGTAACAACCAATGAGTCTCTGCCGGTAGTCAAAGACATGTTACCGGAACAATGATTTTCAGAAAAGGCATCATTCCATGGCCACCCTGAAGTTTAGATCTATTCCTAGTAAATTTCTTTTTATGAAATTATTTGAAGAATTGTCTTTACATTAATAAATCAAATACACTACGCTAACTAAAAGAAAAACCAGCGAAGAGATGTCGGCGATCTCATGGTCACTCTCAATTTCAGTGCTCGCTTAGAAGAGTGCAAACATCGAAACGGTGGTCATTCAGACTATGTAATTTTTTTAAAATAAATTCCAACTAATTACCTTTCTTGTAAATAAATATTCTTTTAATATATCAAATGATTTTTTTAAATGTTTTCATACGATTTTTGAAATGTTAACTAATTCGTGGCTCACGCTATAGAATAGCAATGAAAATATTTACAAAGTATGTTTCATTGAAACTTTTGTAATAAAGAATTCCGTTTTCACGTGTGTATTTATTTATTAATATAGAAATGGTACGTAGGAACATACAAAGTAATATAGATTTTTTATTTAAACCAAAAAAGCTAATACAACGTTCTTGAACCGCTGAATGAAAGAAATTTCTTTTTTCATTTCAAATGTAACATGTTTATAATCGAAAACTTAACTTGATCTCGTGACATCATTGACAATTTTCGTAATGACCTTACTGGAGATCGTAAATTAAAAAGCAAGGATAATAAGTATTCAAGAAACGTCACAAGGTTGATAGGTTAGCATGAAACCTATTTAATCAATTTTGTTCTTTACGAATTCGGATGGTCATTACAATGATTAGAATTCTAATGAAAAATTAGTACTATGTAGTAATATTATTTTCCATACTTTTTCTTCTCTATATTACTGTGTGGTTGTCTATAACTGATTGATTTTTTTTAGATTGTGTTGGACTTTTACTCGCAAACCATAAATAGTTTTCTAATTTTTAAGTTCTTTTTATAAATAAGATAACAATAAAAATATAACTTTTTAAAGTTTCTAAGTTACATTTATGTTTGAATTGAAGTAAATTTAGTATTAAACACATACAGTTAAATAGGCGGCCTAATATCGGACTATATATAAATTAAATTTACACAGCCCGTGCCTAACGATTTACGAACGTATAAAAAATATTGAAGTCCATTGTCTTAGAAATATAAAGAGCTAAATGGTCTTAGTTTTCTAGCAATAGCCTGGTCGAGTTGTAGGCACGTGTCCTTCAAATAATAATAATGATTAACCTCAAACATGTTAGACACGGCCGTCTGATTTTAAACTAGGTTGAGCTTGTGCTATGATCAGTAGACTGCTGATAAACATACTTAAATATTACAAAATACATACATATTATCGGTTAATTACACCCAGACACAGAATAAGGAATCGTGCTCATCATAGAAATATTTGTCCTGGATTAGAATCGAACTCATGACTTCCGGCTTAAGGCCTGTGCTGTCAGGCTATCAGGGTCACAAGCCACTAGACTTGCAGGTTCGTGCAAATACCAGAGGTACAGCTTTTATTTCTCAATTTATCCATAGAAACAATACATATCATATACATACCATTTCAATAATCATCTTTTCTTTTACTGTGTTGCCAATTTTTCCCATCTGATTTGTGGGCAAGGTGTGTGGACAGTGGCTTAAATCTATCTTGTAAATGAGACTGAAATTGTAGTCTTCAAACTGTCCACCCTTCTTATATAAATGTAGAAATTTAAGATCAATTCATTGTTTCCAACGAAATCAGCTATTTAATAGATCTTTTTTTTTAATATTTATATTAAAATTTAATTTTCAGTTGAGATGCCCGCGATTTTATAATGTAACAAAATTCTAAATTTCTCGTTAATATTGGTCCTAACTTGCAGTTACAAAGCGCCGTTTATGTTATTCTTGATAAACCTCTTCATAAGGGATTAGAACACAAACTGCATACGACCCCTGTGGGACTTCGTAGTGGCTTTGAAATATTCCAACAGTGTTAGTAACTTAGTCACTGTACACAATATTTTATATACTCAAGTGTACTAAGCACCGATTATTATGGCTAACCTTGCTGGAGGCCTATGCCCAACAGTCGACGTCTTTCGGCTGTGATAATGGTGATGATGAGATAAAATAAAAATAGAAATATTTGTTTGTTATTATAGATACAATTAATATTACATTTAAATAACCAAACACATGAGTATTCTTAAGTACCTTTTAACTCAGGGTAAATAGTAAACTTTTATTAATTGGCCCTATATCATATTATTTATCTGTCGATAATTTTAATTTCTATTAGATTGTATCTACATACTTTACCTTTTTAACTTCTAATGTTTTTATATAAATAGTTATTTATCGTTTATACGTATTGATATTCCGATATAAAGGCTACAAATCTTACCGTAAAGCGGAATGTAATCACGAATAAGCTACAAGAGTCTTCTCAATATAGCATCGTTTTTATTTTCAATCGTTACGCAGAGTCTTGGTGACCTAGATTTACAGAGGTACAAAAATATAGGATGGTTCTCAATCATTACACGACAGCAGACGGGCTGCATTGAGCCGGGTCACCATTAAAATATTTCGTGCGATAATCTCGAGTGACGCGGCCTACGGATCGGATGCGATGAAACCCTAGAGTGCTGGGAATGTTATGCGGCTACTGTCACCGTGTGCTAGAAAATAACTTACATATTGCATTTAAAATGAACTAGAAAAACAAACTCCAAACAGCAAGCTTAATAAACTTCTATTAGTCAATCCATTAATTTGTAAATCATCGTGTTTCATGATATATAAATTTATATACGAGAAATTGGTCATCGTGTATCAAAATGTAATTAAAATGTAATACAATTCAAAAATATTCAATGCCGTTTTAACACATAATTGCAATAATGCTCAGAAATTACAATAATGCCCAGAATCCTAAATATTTAATTAATCCTAATTAGTAATTCAACGTTAATATAATTTTTTTTTAATTTCATATGGCTAACATTTATATGTAGAACATTTTGCAGCAACAATTCTATTGAAAACAAACATATTTTATTTACATTACCGTTAGTACTGAATATATTTTAACACGATGAAATACATAAATTTTATAAACGTTTTTTTAAACAAGATTGACATTATCTATTAAAAATGTGTCCCAATATTTTATTTTGGAAATGGAACGTGCAACAAAAATTTCCGTGACAGTAACCCTTTAAAGACACAGCTTGGCAAAAATACGTCAGAGCTACGAACCCGATACGAGTGGTACAAACCGGCTCGACTAACGTTATCTATAAGGTTACAGTAACACGACCCCGGGAAATCACATTCGCGAAAGTAAAGGGAATGAGGCTGGAAACACAGTTTTGTTTATGTGTATAGAGTAGTAAGGTTTGCGTTACAATCGCACTCATTGTTGGCACGCTGTTGTAGCATTTGTTTTGTTCGTGGTTAACGGTGTGATTGAATGATACGTGTTTTTAAAAACAAGTGACAGAATGTCGCTCTAATAAATTCCAACAATACAAAACAGTGTCTGTTTATATACCATTTATACGCTTTATGTGTTTATTTTGGTAATTTATTGTTAATAAAATATTTTAAAATTGATGCACTTGACATTCATTTTCCTTTAACTACTTTGTAAGTCAAAACGGCGAATTCACGGGGAAAAAATGGTCTTACGAAGCAGAGCATCGCTTCAGCATATATTTGATTTTAGAATCAGTGCAGTGCAATCGTTACAGCATACATACGCAATTTTAATTGGCGGTTCAATTTACTAGATATATAAAGCACTTATATGCGAGTATGTGTAATTTAGAAGAAGAAATATAAAAGTTTGAAGATCGTAGTGTGCTGTTCAATATTTCTTTTTAAATAACTCATAATTTACCTATAAAACTGTAATCATATTTTACTATCGAAGATAGAGTAATATAGTAAAAAAATAAAACGAACAGTAGGTACATAGTCCGATGGGATCACATCGTCTCGGGTAACCTTTTAACAAACTTCATCTTGTACCCTGATACAGAGTTGCGAACAAAAATATCGAGATATTCAGTTCGGAAGATGAATAGAAGTTGGCCGTGTACTTTGCGATAAAGTTAGTTAAATAGGTCATAATTGATATTCTCTTGTGAAGTTTGAATAAGCGATATTCGGTATCGATCGCGTATCGATAAACTAAAGTCATTTTATCCATCTGAGAATCGATTTTAATTATAATAACTTTAAACATAAAAACTTCTTTATGTGCATTTCTTCTTATAATTTGACACTATTTTATAGTACTCACAATAACCTTAACCATCAAGTTAGTAAAATAAATTATCAGATTTGAGTCTAAAGAGAATTGGGTAGATGACTGTATCGTAAATAAATACCAATGTCCACTTCATTAAAACTAATATCGCCAAACATCTTGGAAAATACAATTAACATAACTTTTTATTATTATTACGAATTTCAATCAAATATACAGTGAAATATATTGTTCAATTGAGTAGTCTAAAACAGTGACTTAACAATTTTGTATTTAGTACATTTTTCATACAAAATTGTCGTTTTGACAGATGATAAAAAGTAACTAATTTGATTAAGGTGTCATCTAGCCTATTGAAGAAATTGGTGTTCAGGTGGAGTATGAATATGACAAGACTTTATACCGTTACGTGGTGCCACACGACTAAAATTAATACTACGTATTTATTTATCACACATTAAATTGAACAATAATAATCTTAATTTTATTTAAACATAACATATGCGTCACACTCATAGATTCTATTAGAATGACGCACGTACATTCCTACTATATACCATAAAAGTACAAGAAAGTAGTTTACTGAAATAATATACTTATCAGGGACTGTATAAAATCATCATCATCAACAGCCTTTTACAGTTCGCTGCTGGACACAGGCCTCTCCTTGGCAAGGAGGTTTTGGCCTACTATACCACGCTGGCCAGAGGGGTGGAAATAGGGTTTGTTTCACGTTTTCCTTGTTTTGTAATGATATTGTCGTGTATACTTTGTTCCCTTAGTCATCTTTTACGACACCCACGGGATGAATAGGGGTGGTAACACTATGTATTCTTAATCCGTCACCACATGGACAACGGACTGTATAAAATAGAAGAAGAGTAGAATACATTAAATATGCCTAACTATGTCTGTTTTGTGTTGTGAAACTCAAATGATCACAATATATCGCTTTGAAAAAATATTTATCACACATTAAATTGAACAATAGTAATCTTAATTTATTTAAGCATGCTACATGCGTCACACTCATAGATTCTGTTAGAATGACGCATTTGTATTTCTACTTCATACCATAAATGCCCAAGAAAGTAGTTTACTTAAATAATATATTTATCAAGAACAGAATAAAATGGATGTACGTAATATGTAACCATGTCTGTTTTATATTGTAAAATTTATCCGATTATCTAATATAGTTTAAAAAAAATGAAATTTTCAATCTTCAATCGTACGTTGCAGGTTGTGTTTTAAATAGGTAACACTATTTTGTCACAATGACAATTATTACATACAATTTAAGATTCAAAGAACACCAATTTCAAATGTTCGATATCTCGAAAATGTTATCGAGACTTTAAAAAAATATTTTATTATGAGCATCTGTGAAAGAAACATATTATTTTATTGAATTTACATCACTTCAAAACCTGTATGTTTTAATGAAAGCGACACTGGCTTATCCATTTAATGCAAAGCTCTTAAATCTAAGAAAGTCAAGTGACCTGGTTTAAACTTTAAAAATTTAAATTATGAAACTATATATATACACCAGTGTTAGGTCTATTTCATTTAACTAGGCTAGACTGTATAAGGCCAGGGATTGAATGTCAGCACTTGTCATATGATAACTGGAGTTTTGAATTACAAACCGCGTTCAAATATACTTAATATGATGTCTATGTGTTATAGTGCGGTTGACATTATTATTAAAACTAACTAGAATTGAGACAGCAAAAAACCTATTGAAAGGAAATAAATCTCATTACGTCATGGAGAAATATGCACATATACGTTTTTAAATATTGATAATTTACATTTAAATAAAAAAATCGGTTAAATCAAAAAGTCCAGCATTGGCCTGTGATGGGCTGATGATGAAGTTAGATTTACTGATCCTTTAAGTATTTTATTTAAGTAGTAAGAGAGCAATAATTTCCGTATTTAGACTCAACAACGGTCCGCCATGTGTATGAGTAAGGCTAGCTAAGTGAGCCAGTCCAGTTACTTCTAGAATCTAGAAGCACCAAAGCTTATGGAAGTGATTGCAGCTGAGTATGAGACAAAATAATCGCCCCTTGTGTGACTCCTCTGTATTCAGATATTGTATTGTCCGTCGTATTTATGGTGGAAATCTGTCGATTCAATAATATTAGCCATTAATAGTTCCCACATTCCTGCAACAACTTTAAAATTACATACGATAATGTAAACCATTTTTATGTTTTCATTTTCCTAGAAGTGGCAAATAACGGAGAAAAGTGATATAGGCAATGGCACACGTAATAATAATTTGAAATCAATAGTTTTTGGAAAATTTCCATAGACAACGAGCAGATATATTGCCGTTCTGTTTACTGATATGTAACCAAGCACACAAACTGTATCTAAGCGACATTAGTTATTTGATTTTGAGGAGACATTGTATTTAGGAATAATGAAAAAGGTGTTTTATTATTTCCTAGCACAATATCTTTTTAAAAATACTGTTCTTATCAAGACTCCAACATTCGCAATTAAACCTCATCCCAGCTGATTATAAAGTCTAGAATAAATTTAACTTTTTTTTTTCAGACAACTTTTAATATGAAACTTATTAAAAGTTACGAGATACTTATCCTAGTAAAGAAATAAATAGGTCTGAAACTTGCACAAAATCCAACATTCCAGTCGTCTTCTTTGACATTCCTTAACCTGTATATTACAAGTTAAGGTTAAATAAATCGTAACACTGGAGTTATACTTACCTTTTTTTTTAACGTGTCGAACGCCCTCGGGCCGTAACCCCACCGGGGTTTACGGCGGGGTGGTGTGTCGGAATCGGACCGGCTAAAACCACACGGCGTGCCACTCTGCGCCTGACATAGGAGGGATCCGGGTACAGCTGTTATTACGACATCAAGATCAAGTTATACTTACCTACTGTAGGTTTCTCATGTAAACTATTACCCTATTTCTTAAAAAGGTCTTTAAAGAGTCCATTCAAAAGACTTGCAAAGAATTTTAAAGTATTAGGAAATTAATTGAAACAGAAATTGATTTAGTATTACTAATAAAGATAATAAACTTTATTAAATAGTAATAGCATCATAATTCGTGCGGTGATAGATTAAGTATTCAAAGTGTCATCACCCCTATTCCTCTCCTGGGCGACTAGGAGAGCGTATTATTAAGGACAACAGCACTGAAGAGAAGGAAAACTTGAAACAAACTCTTTTTTTTTTTAACGTTTGGAAACCCCTTCAGGCCGTCACCCCACCGGGGTTTACGGCGGGGTAGTGTGTCGGAATCGGACCGACTAAAACCACACGGTGTGCCACTCTGCGCCTGACATAGGAGGGATCCGGAAACAGCTGTTATTACGACATCCAATACCAACCTGTCTGGCCAGCGTGATATAGAAAACCAAAACCTCTTTTCTAAAGAGAGATCTATGTCCATTTTCTCTGTGGATTGTGATCATAGGATCACATCAGTTTTTCTCCCGGGGTAGGGTCTAACAGGGCATGGTGCCAATTTGAGGGGGGACCTGAAATCATAAGGTCCGGGTCCCCCCCCCCAGAGTAGGGTGCCAGAGGCTGGCCGTCGGGGCGGTTTTTAGTAGGAACACCACATACTCCTGAGTTCAGATTCGGTTGCAAACAGGTGTGATGTTATTTAATACTTTAAAATTATAAATTTACACCAACAAAGTCATAGAAAGTCGTTCGAATGGTTGCACAGTGTTGTTATACGAACAATAAGTAATAGATCGTGACTGAGTCTTGCCCAAGCGCAGCTTTATATCTAAATGGGAGCTCTAAAATGTCGTTATCAAAGTGTTAATCACTTTAGTGGGGTACTAAAATAATTACATTTACAGTGCATGGTACGAGTATAATATGTAGGCGAATAACGTTGTTGTTGAAATTGTTTCTTTTTTAAAATAATAATTAATTATCAACTTGAACATAAGTAGGCAGGTAGGTTACGCTTTGTTAGTAGACTTATATGCACATTTAACTACAACATTATTTTATACTATAAATAATGCAGTATCAGTTAATTATGAACATATAGGTTATCCGCAACATGAAGCAAACGAGATAAAGAAACAACTGACTATTGAAAATTAAACTATTATTAAATGCCTAAAATTATACAATTATTATTCAAACACAAATGGTGAAAAATTAAAAAAACTTAAAATAATATTTTACCAACTCTATTGGATTTAAGTGAAGCAATTATTGTAAAATATCTATTTACATATCCTTAACAGTGTAATCATGTAATCGTGTCATGTAATCATCATCAGTAAACAAAAATTGCCAAAAGCTTTTAACAGTCCACAACTGGATATAAGCCTTTTGTTATGTAGTTTTAGAAATTTGAAACAGTTTGATGTTATTACTTATGATTAAAATATTACGGCGTGAAAAAGGATAAGTTTTGGGTTGAAATCGCCTCGAAATATTTGGTAATTGAAGACGTGAGTGGAATAAACAAACACCAGAGACTTTTAAAATGGTTTTTATTGGACCTTGGCCAGTATATACATCATAAATGAAGTTTTAAAGACGTCAACATATTTATTAATAACTAATATGAATCTCTCATCCAATCACCAATTTAATTATTATACCTAATATTATATTTTTTAATAAAGAAGAAATGTTCCTGTATTCTGAATTACATAAATGAATATTAATAAAATGTTAGTAGGTAAGTTTTTAGTACTTGATAATATTTATTAAAATTCAGATTTAGATGTTTGCTTTTAACGTGTATTTTCGTAATTTGTGTATATTAACAAACTTCATTATGTGGGTATTTGATGGTTACTTACTTATTCAAGCAATTCGTAATATCAGGACACGTATTTCCTTTGTTACATAAGGAACTAGATAAATATGAGTAGGTATTTGATTAACGAAAAAATTAACGAACATTTAAACATTAAAAGATCCACATAATATATTTTTAAAATGATTCACCAAAACGCAGCATTTTAGGCACCCATGTATCTTGCACAAACACCTCACGACTTTGTTCCGTACTCTGTCCAAATGCAAGGTAATTTAAAAACATAATTCACTTTAGAACTTCGCAATATCATTAATGGTGAATAGAGAGCAAATTGAATTAACATACTGTAGGCTTCCACGAGAATTACAACTTAACCATCATTGATATTTGAGTTACTACTATATTTACTTACAGCTTAACCATTTTTATACCAGATTTCATAATGCGATGAAACTGTTTTTTTATTTTTCATTTAAAAAAAGGTAGCAAAGATAAATATATGGTTGTTGAAGTACTGCTTGTTGGAAATAAAGGTGTTTCGGTTAAAAATAGGTGAATTGGTACATCTGTTTCTAATCGGAAAATAAACAAATAAATTGTACTTTAAATATTACAAAACGGTATGCCACTCGGATGTATGCTGAGAACTAAAAAATATTTTTGATGAAATAGGACATTCTTTTCTATATTAAGAACCTGCCAAAATGACACTAGTCTACTTGATGGCAAGTATGAATAGAATCCAAGAGTTGTGGTCACCACACTCATTGCAAAAGCTGACAATGCAGTATGGTGATCCATACTATGGCAGCTAAGTGAGATGCTTTTTTACGGAAAGAGACGTGAAAGATATGACAGTCATCGTGGTAGTGTAAGGCTTACACGGTTACCATGATGACTGTCACCCATGCATCAATGGGCCACCAGTCTTGAATTCACCAACGAAACACGACAGTATGGATGCTGCTACTTTAGGTTGGACATAGTTGTTGATAGTGTTTTGGAAGTGTTAAAGAAGGTTTAGTTTGAAAATATCTGCATCTTGGACTAGGATATTATGGGGGCGAATAATAAAACTAAAAAGGGTTTTTTTTTAATTTTTTTCTTTCGATACATTAATGTTTAAAGTTTTCAGTCGGATTTATATAAGTCTTTTCTTCCCAGTTTCATAGCTCTATACAGTATTATAAATATAATTAAAATATACTATTCAGTTACAATTGTTTTTAACTTTATGTTCATAGTAATATTGTAAGACCACTGAAGTATTAATTACATAATTTCATGTTCACTTAATTAATTGATGGGTCTGTTGGTTTAGTGGTTAGTGACCTGCTAAACCAGAGGTCCAGGGTTCGATTCCTGCTCAGGACAAATCTTTGTGTGATGAACACTGTCATAAAAATAGTAGACCACCGACTTCGCGTACAGGGACCAAGAAACCGGAGGTAAGGACTCCAAAAAAGAAATCTCCTTAAGATGCGGGCCAAGACAAGAAGGACTAGTGTCTGGATCAGACCCTTAATCCAGCCAATAATACCTTAAGGTGTTATTAATATTATGTAACCATAGTGATACTCAAATTACGAGAAGTCCGAATTATATTATCTACAATTGGTATATTAAATCGAAAACCAAGCTACTCCCACGTATATTGTTTGTATAGAGACGAGACGTTTAAATTGGCGTTCGCTAGAGGCAATTTTATGTAGAAGTAAGAGAAGTTGTCATGCCAAATAAATTACTATATTAATAAACACAAACCGAATGATCCGTTACAAGTTAGTATGTAAATATAAGTGAGGATAGAATATGTAGTATAATATAGTAAGATATATATATAATATAGTAACATATATAATAAGACTAATATAACATGTAGTCTTCTTTAATGTAAATGCAATAAAACTTTTTACGCAAAGTATTTTAAATATAATATTAATTTGTAAGGAATTTCCCTTTTTTTCTATGAAAATTTCATGAGTAAACTAAATAAATTGGTGTTTAATTTAACCTTTTAGGTTCATCATTTTCACTTAAGAGGGGAATAGCTGACTTTTATTATTTTAATGTAGTATGACAACTGCTATAAATGAAATTTCGCTAAATACTAATTGCTCCTAAACGCGAATTAAAAAGTTTTTCTCCAAACAGGTTTCATGCCTACAAACTATTCCAAAAAGGTTTTCAATGATTTATTTCCCTCACTACCCAACTACCTTTATTGACAAATCAAAAGGTGAGGCCAGTAAGGGTAGCCTTAATCAAACTGTCCCGGACATTGTCCCGGGTGGACAAACAAAGCGTGTGTCGTCTGAGTTCGGGTCTCGTAATTAGGAGACAATTTGGTTTGGGAGCTAAATATGTTCGTCAAATGTACGGTAGCTTTGTCCTGTCATTCAATCAGTTCTTTGTAGGACACACTCGGTCAGTGACCAAAATAGTAGGATAAGTTCATTTGTAAATTGTAGTTGGGTAATTTCAATTTCCCGATGAAAAGTGATACTAAAAATGTACACACCTATACAAATGAAGTTTATTCGTTAGCGTGGCAGGTTAATAATTGTTTAATAAAAAATTATGTGCACTCTACGGTATCGAATTCTATATCTAGATTAGTTATTATTACTACCGAAATACTTATTTTTAGTCTTTATTTTTTTGTAACTATATATATGAATTGATTTTTTTCTATCTATTGCCTAGATTTAAAGTGTCTCTCTGCCAAATTTTTATCGTAATCGACTCAGTGTTTATTCGTTTTCATTTTAACCCCTTGAAAGGTGATTTCTGCGATATTTAGGTAGTAGAGTCATGCTGTTTTAAATCAGTTAGTCAGTCAGTTGTGGTTAAGCATAAACAGGTCGGCTCGATTGATTCAGTCCAAACCTTTAACAGAAGACCAAACAAAAGCGACAGCATCCGTGTTTCATGTGTCGTTGGTGAATGCGAGACCGGAGGCCTATTGATGCAGGGGTGACAGTTATCATATTAAGATTGGGAGTTTTACTCGTATATTGCTATGATGATTGTCATGCATTTTTCATCCCCAAGCTGGACATGTAGATGTGTGTTAGTCACTACACTGCACAGTCTGCATTCGCAATGAGTATAGTGACCACAACTCTTAGGTTCTATTCATACTTTTCATCAGAGAGAATAAAATCACTTTAGCAGGCTCTTAAAAAAAAAAACAAAAAACTTTCCTGTGTCCTTTCTTCGAACCAAATTATCTCTATATTAAACTTCATCTATATCGATTCGGTGGTTAAATTGTAAAAAGGTTACAAATAGACAGACAGACACCATCGTATTTACAATGTTAGTATTGGTTCTTAAGCTGATTGGATAAAATTTTGTAACCATATAGAGACTATAGATACGCTATACCATTGTTTATAATAAATATCTTTTGAACTCACCGATAACTCAAGATATTCTCGCAAGGACAAAAAATTTTTGTCAATTTAAGGTCGACTAAAATGTGCTAGAATGTGCTTAAAAAAAAACTATGTGCAATTTTAAACAAAATTACTTTTATTGTTTACAACTTTATGCGTTTATGTACATCGGTAGACTTAAAGCCCTCCAGCATTCTCCATCAGCCAACCTTCATGTGATAAAAAAATCTAGTAAGGTAGCACAGAATTTAAGGTTGTAATCAGTATTTTATAGATTTTTTATTTATTTCGGTGACTAATTTTATACAGTTCCATTCGGCCATTGATAGAAAAAATAAATAGGTTAGATATAGCTTGATTGTGTGTGTGTGATGTGTGTGATTGGTGTACCTACCTACTAATAAAATTCAGGCGGACTCGCACCTCTCAATTTCGTTTTAATTATAATTATATAATATAACATTAAAAGGTATCATTGTTTGTGATGAATGGCGTAGTGTCAGTGCGTTATTATCTGTTTGTAACATATATTAATTAATAATCATGATTATATTGCATATACATAATTATCGAAATATTGGAAGCGTAATTGCTAAACTGGTAATACTGTGAACATTCTTAGTTAAGTGAAATATAATAGCAGTTGATAAATTACATCAAAAAGTGGTAATTACTACCATGGAAAACTAATTGAATATATGCATTTATATAACAGAATTGATATAACACAGTACTGAAACAATTTATTTGTCATTAATAAGTATGTAAGTATAACTTTTATGTAAGTGGTCTAAATATTTTTACATAGTTAATATAAATATAATCTTTATGTAAAACATAAATTTCATAACCAACTCAATATAAAAAATAATCTAAAAACCTTACAATGTTATTCGTTGGAGAAGGTGAAACAATTTTTTGGTATTGACATAGCATTTCTGTAATGATCTCGCCGCGTTGGTTATTGTCATCGATGAAAAGATAATAGTGTTTTCCTTTTAACCGACTACAGCGAAGCCAAAAGGAAGCTTAATCATTTTGGCAGTATATGTTTGTATATTTGTATTTAATGAACTAGATATCAATAGATTTGTAGTTTGATATGGGTGAAATAGGCTATTTTATTAAAATTTTATCAAAGTCTTATTTGACAGAATTAAAATTTAGATTGTAACCGCAAAAAAAAAAACCAACTGAGACAATCATCACGTATTTCATATTAAAGAAAAGTCTTGGCGAGCACATTACAAATATGTATATATCTGACTGTTTAAGTCATAACAACATAAACAACATAACATATTGTTTAAGTCAAAATATACGTTTACAATGCGATAGCAATTCGCGCGGTCCAGTCTTGTGCCTGTCGACGTCACGGTGTTTGCTTTTGGAATGCAACTTGTGAATTGCAGGCTAGTACAATAAAATAAAGTTTAAAAAATAAATTTAAAAAGACTACTAAGTAAACAGGTGTCTTAAAAGACAATAATTCAAATAAAAATCCAGAGGTTCGTAAGTTAAAGATATTCAAAATAGCACTGTGGTCGCATCAACTGTATGCCTACGACTATTATATGGGTCCCAAGAACATTTGTATTAGAGAGACATGGTAACTATACTTACAGCAGGTGTGACCACGGATCTCCCTTGACCATTTTTGTACCTATGTATTTCAGAATTTCTATCTGAATTATTTTCTTATTTCGTCTTTTTTAGATCAAATTTTTTACGTACTCAGATTAGTGTTCTTAAACTTATTTTATTACGTATTAATATACAACTAAAATAACACAGAATTTTTGTTTGTGTACAATTTTTGCAGCTACGATACATTTTTTCTGTCCTGAAATCTACGAAAGTCATCTTTTGTACTTTATATATTTAGTAACCATTTTATATTTAAAATTATAAACTACGTCATAATATTAAAAAAAATTTTTATTACTTATTTTGTTGAAGATAGAAAATAGTCACAAAAACGTTAAACATAAATTAATAATAAATGTGGATCGTATTTGTTTAAAGCAGCCTACATACAATTTTCAAATTCAACAGTCGTTTTCATATTTATTTAAAAGTCAATTTAGCAAACAATAATGTGAGCCAAATTGACTTTATAAAATTGAAAGTTTCGGCAAATACTGAATAACATGAACTTGAATGAATATTTTCAGTATTCGGGCTCAAAAATAACAAGTATTTAAATGTTTTGCTTTCATTTAAATGAATATTGGTCTATAAGAGAAAAAGAGCACAATAATGTGTTCGTTACATTATATGTATTGAAACAAACATTTGTTTGATAATGATTGCTCTAAACATTTTGGTAAGTTACTTAACGTGAATTGTAATCCGTCTCCTTTTGTGAGCAAGTTATGCTTGCAAAGGAGATGTCGGAGCGGGACCGGGAGAGGCTTAGAACTCTCCCGGTCCGCCAGGCCCGGGAACGGGTCCGGTATCACAGACAGCTCGGGCGCCGGAGATCGCGGAACGATCTTCGTCCTCCATAAGAGCAAGTCTAGGGTGACAGGTGAGGTCATCCATCACCCTAGCAGAGACAGGCCAGGATGGCAGCGGGACGTGCTATGGAACACACACTCTTTTGGAGCAGAAAAGGGGTCATCTGCAAGCCGTAGGTAGATGGCCCGAGGTACGTCGGAGTTTCACGGATTTCCATTCTAAGGTACACTTGGTTCCCCGGCTCGAGTCCGACATAACCACCAGTAGGTGGTATCTAGGGGGATTACCGCACAGAAAAAGAAAAAGTTTAGTTGCGTTACTCAGTACTGATATTCCAAACCAGATGTTGTAAGGAATATATCAAAAATATGGTATGGTATTCTTAACTCAAGCACGGTATTTTGCTTTAATCGTTTTTGATACCTTAAGTAATATTCTTCTTTTGTCCCATCCGAGAATGATTACATATAGATAAAGAAAGCTGTCCCATTGCATTTAGATGTAGCTTCACTTTATATTCTTAATCACGAGTATTACGCGGAGTATTTCGATTATTTCTTCGAGGTTATAACGGCCACAACTTTTCTTCCTGGTTTCAGATGGCAAGTCATACATTGTCATCACTTGAATAATTGGCACTCCACCTCTGGACTAATAACGAGTAGATAAGAAACAACCTACCTACTCGTATTTCCTGAACCCTAAAATAAACAACATCGCTCTAAATTACAAAAATAGTACGAAACAAAATAAATAAAAATAGTTATTGTATTAAATCGTTAATAGGGCATTGTAGTTATGTAAAATCATCTCCTCAATTCCATCAATCATTCGTTAGTACTTTAAAGTAGACTGTACAGTTCGGGACGGCCAACCGATTCGGTCGCGGGCCTATAGGCCCATCGTGTTGCTGGACGACGCGGGTAAATTGTTTGAGAGGATACTCTCTGCCCGCATCGTCCGGCACCTCTGCGAGGTAGGCCCCGATCTGTCGGACGCCCAATACGGGTTTCGAGCCGGGCGTTCGACAGTCGATGCTGTGTTGCCCCTGAGGGCCGTGACCGAAGAGGCGGTGAGCTGTGGCGGCGTGCTGTTGGCGGTGTCGTTGGACATCGCCAACGCATTTAATAGTCTGCCATTTAGCTGCATCAGGGAAGCACTCCACTACCACGGGGTGCCAGAGTACCTGAGGCGGCTTGTAGCAGACTATCTTAGGGAGCGCACCGTCATGTACGAGGACCGAGATGGCATTCTGAGGCGGCGGCCCATGTCGTGCGGTGTTCCACAGGAGTCTGTCCTCGGACCACTCCTGTGGAATATGGGATACGACTGGGCCCTTCGAGGTCGTCTTCCCCCCGGGCTGGGCGTAATTTGTTACGCCGATGACACATTGGTCACGGCCCGGGGGGCGAACTTTCAAGAGGCGGCGCGCCTGGCCACCGTGGGAGTCTCTTTGGTGGTCGGGCGCATTGAGGCGCTGGGTTTACGAGTGGCCCTAGATAAGACGGAGGCCCTTTTGTTCCATGGGCCCCGTCGTGGTCCACCACCCGGCGCCTCTATCGTAGTCAATTCGGTCCTCGTACCAGTTCAGACCCAGATGAAATATCTGGGCCTGATCCTCGACGGCAGGTGGCTCTTCGACGAGCACTTCCGACAGCTTTCTCCAAAGCTGGTGGGCGCTGCTTCTGCCCTTGGGCGACTTTTGCCGAATTTGGGTGGAGCCAGCGTCGCGACGAGACGGCTATACACGGGGGTTGTCCGGTCAATGGCGCTGTATGGTGCACCGGTGTGGGCGGCGGCTCTGACTGCCCAGAATAGGGCTCGCCTCTGGCACCCTCAGAGGATATTGGCGGTTAGAGCCATACGCGGTTACCGCACCGTATCGACGGAGGCGGCGTGCGCCTTGGCCGGAACTCCCCCGTGGGATTTGGAGGCGGAAGTGCTCGCCGAAGCTTATCGGCGGACGGCTGACTTCCGGGCGGGTAGCGGCATACGGCCCCCGCCGGAAGAGGTACGCGAGTGGCGTGAGGCCGCTCGTCGAGCCACAATGGCTAGTTGGTCGTCCCGGTTGCAGACTCCACGTGCTGGCTTTGCCCTCGTGGAGGCTCTCCAGCCAGTCATCGCCGAGTGGGCAGGGTGGCAGCACGGGACCCTTTCCTTCCGACTGACGCAGGTCCTTTCCGGGCACGGTTGCTTCGGGAAGTATCTGCACTCGGTCGCCAGGAGGGAATTGAGTCCCGCCTGTCACCACTGCGACTGCAGTGAGGACTCGGCTCAGCACACGCTAGCGGTTTGTTCCGCCTGGGCGGCGCAGCGTGGGGTCCTCACTGCAGTTATTGGAGGAGATCTCTCGCTACCGGCCGTCATACGCTCCATGGCCGGTAGCGACAGTTGTTTTACCGCGGTCGCAACCTTCTGCGAAGACGTAATTTCGCGGAAGGAGGCGGCGGAGAAGGCCCGGGAGGACGATATCCACTCGGACCCAATTCGCCGCCGGCGAGCCGGGCGGCGGAGGCGCGCATACCAGCGCCTCATGCCGCCTTGAGTGTGGCCGCGGGTGGACGGGACGGGTTTTCCCCTCCATCCGCTATAGTGGCCAGCCGCGAGGAGGTGACGTGCGCGTGTGCCGTACGTCGCCTAAATAGAGAGTTTATCCGCAGATGGTGCCCGCTTTAGCGGGCAGGCGCTAGGAGGGATCTGGATGTCGTAATAGCAGCGGTTCCCGGATCCCCCCTATGTTAGGCGCAGAGTGGCACACCGTGTGGTTTTAGTCGGTCCGATTCCGACACACCGCCTCGCCGTAAACCCCGGTGGGGTGACGGCCCGAGGGGGTTTCCACACGTTAAAAAAAAAAACAAAAAAAGACTGTACAGTAACATGTTTGAGTGAAATAAATGCACGTTAAATAAATAGATACTACAAAAAGTGTAATAGTTCAATCAAACTGCATCTAATATTAGTATGAAAAAGTTTTTAAGCTTCTAGACGTCAACGTCACGTTCAAATAAAGACACTATTTGCGAAATGTTAGCAGAAAAGTACCTACCAAGCGGTCCGTCCATCATTTAATTTATCAACTAAGTTTTTAAACTTAGTTGATAAATTAAACTTTAACACAAAGTCACATAATAACATTATTAGGTGGATGATAAAGCATAATTTATACCAGTGTTTAGATTGCGTTATGCTTATTTCTTTTGATTTTCTATTCGTTTTTTTTTATATTAAAGTGTTTAATTAAGTACAAAACGTAAAGTGTAGTTGATTAGGAGAAAAAAAAATATTTACACAATTAAAAATAGAACAAGTTGGCAATAAATTTGTCTAATTAGATTGCCTACAATTTTATGTAAATTTAATAAACATTTTGTATTTTAAATTAATAATAAATAATATTTGTTTCAGATATATGATTCACCAGAGAGCACACGGCCGAAGAAATGGTCATCGAAGTTAAAACTAAATACTTCTGGAAGCTCAAAAACATCAGAAAAATCTCCAGAAAGCCCGTATATGTACGGAACTATAAGTGGGCCAGGAGGATCGGCGTTGTCCAAATCAATGAAATATGCTGAGACCTGGTTATACGGGTCCGTACGTACCCAGACACCACCTATACGATCTAGTGTTTTTTCCGCTTATCCTGAGGTTTCTGGTCCTGTTCTAATCAGTACACCTCAAAAACCTACACCTCACAACTACGCTGTTATACTATGTTCCTGCCCAGAGTACCTGAACGGTACAAAAAAAACCAGCTCAACCAAAGTCAGTATTTGTAAGAAATGCAAGGGATCTCGTTTGCCATTAACTATAGCAGAAAGCCCACAATTATTAGTTGGGGGTACAGTTAGAGGTCCTCACTTAAATCGAGATAATGGGTTGCTAAGATCTGGAACGGTTAGAGTCCCAGGTTCAAAGTCTCGTCCAACTATACTTAAACCCAATGGAGAAACTGATCCTTATGATTTAATGAGGAGGAGTAGGTTAGCACCTCCACAGGAAGCTCGTATTGGAAGTCAATTTTCAACAACTAGATTACGAGCGAAAAGTATCAGTCCGTGTAGAGTGAAAACCAAAAAACCAAGTCCAGAAACACTTCAAAAAAATAGAAGCAAATCTGTTAGTAGGGTAAATGAATTATGGGTTGAAGAGGATGCTAATAACTCCAGTGACTCAAAAAAGTCTATATTGTCATGTGATATTAATCCTTATGACTTGGTTAAATCTAATGGCAATACAAAATCATCAGTCGAAATAGAATTTGATGATGATTTTGGAAATGTGTTTACAGAATCTTTGAAGAGTAATAACTTAAAGTCTGTGAGTAAACCCAAAATTGATTCAAGTGTAAAGGCAATCAGTGGGCAGAGAATAAGAGTATCTGATGAGTCTAAGTCTATAGAAGACGCATCAATCTACGACCCTGTTGATTATGATCTCAAAGCCTTTGATCTAAAATCTCCGGAAGTATCTTCAACGTTATCTTTGCCAAATATTAAGAATGAAAGTAAAAAATCAACTGTTACTAAAAACACGAGTAAAAAAGTTTTAAGTCTAACTACATCAAGTCGAATAAAACAAAAAAATGTTTCACCAAAAAGACCACCGAGAAGGATAAGAAACATTAAATTAGATGATGATAGTGAAAGTGATAATCAACGCTTATCAGAGAGAACATCAAATAGGAAATCTGTCAACGATAACGCTCGTAACTCGAAGCACAAGAAAACTGATACTATAAAATCTATTCTCAAAAAGCCCAGAAACTATGACTTAAATGATTCTAATTTAAAAACTGATACTCCAGATGAGTATTTTGAACAAAAACGAGTCAACTCATCTTTGTTTTATCTACCTAAGCCTAAAGAAAAGAGTGGGGCTATACATATATTACAAAGAAAACGTGTGCAGTTTTTGGTAGAAAATGAAGAAACTAAAGTAATTTATACGGCAGAGTTTGATCTTGGACAAAATACGAGAAAAGAAACGCCAGTTGAAGTCGCAATTGAAACTGAAGAAGATGTAATAGCTGAAGGTGATATTGTAAGCCGAAGTTTGGAGGGATCTAGTGAAAATTTGGAAGAACTTTTGAGTCAGTCTAAAGAAAGTCACAATGAATCATATGATAATGAACAAATACTTACGTTTGAAGCTACAACTGAAGAACCCAAATTCTCAACAGTGGAAAATATTCAACAAACGACTATTGTTGAAGTAATAAATAGTATAAACAAAGAAGGTAATTTCTTTCACGACTAATTTGGCAAGTAATTTTACCAATATTTATAAAACATTTACTACTACTTATGACATTAATTTATATATTTCACTATTTTATTTTTCACCAATAGGGATCTATAGAAGACTGAAACCTGATTTCTCTAAAAAGAATATTAGCAAGAGAAACAAATAAGATTAGTTAGTTAAGGTCAATTAAAATATATGCCTATAGTACAACAAAAGTTTGCTATGTTTTTTTTAAAGTCAATTTCTTGTTCATATCTTGTTCATAACGTAGCATTTGTTACTTTCAGATAACAACATCCCTAAGATTCCAGTTCTTCGTCGATCGGAATCGGAACGTATCCCAACAACATTGCTAGTAGAGTCACCAAAGTTTCTGGATACCATGGCTTTGCGACCAAAAAGTAAACATGGTCACACCAGTCAAGTCTTTTTAACTTCAGTCACAGAAAATGATACTTATAAACAGAACCAATTTGTGTCTGATCAAACTTTAAAAGTAACACTCGAAGATCAGTCAAAGCCCAATGGCAATGAAAAGGTTGAAACTGGAAATCTCAGTGACAGTAGTGATATTACGAAAAGAATTTTAAATAATCTACGTCGTGGGATATCCGAGTCACCTGAACCACCTCCTAGAATGAGATCTAAGGAACGAATGAAGTCAAAAAAACATAATTATGTAAAAACAAGGTTTATCCGCAATAATTCTACTAGCTCCACTAGCGATGAATGGTCAGATGCAAACGACTATGAACAAAAAACTATATTGAGAGTTAAGCAATGCGATTCTGATACCGATGAACCGAAAATGCAATCTGGTGTTTTAAGATCATCAGAAAATGAGCCCAGAAAAACTTCCATACAAATCAATGGTAATGAATGTTATTCAACGATGAATGCAAGCACAAGCACACCTATTTATTTATCTTCAGTTGTTGTAAATGATGACTCTGGTAATATGTGCAATACTTATCAGACTGGTACTACCGTCACGATAAGTGTCGGAACTCCTCAAAAAGAAGTGAAAAAGTCAAAGAGTCAAATATACATTGGCGCTGTACTTTCGCAACAAAGTGAAAGTAATTTCGAAGCGAATACTTACGAGGAGTATTACACTGGTACAATACAAGAATCGAGAGACACAAAGCTATCTAATGATTTATGCTCCATATTAAATGATCCTGTAGAAGCTGTAAAAAGAAATTTGATCCCACATGTTTGTGGTAAACAGAATGATGTAACGACTGACTACGGTGATCCACATCAAGGACATTATCAACAGGGTAACGGTAACTTCGTGACAAAACTCTTTGATGACCCATTCTTTGCACATCTGGCAGAAGGGTTGGATTCAGATTTAGTAAAAAAGCTTATAGAAAATTCTTTAATTAAACTCCAAGAAACTAAAAATTCAGAAGAAGCTGAGGGCAGTGCTGTCACAATTGAGAAACTTATAGAAAGTTCTTTAAAAACTTTAAAAGAAGAGAGTGATAAAAGAGGTGATAACAAAGAAGAAGTAAAACCAAAGAATGAGAATAGTGCCAAAATAGTTGAGTTAAAAAAGCAGACAGCAATAGATTCATCTGTCTGCTTAGACAACGAAGATAATAGCTGCTCTGCTCCCTATGAAAGTATGGAGTATGAGAGTGGTGCTATGGGAGTTTTTTCTGATCTTGAACCAATGTCAGATTGCTATAATGCTTCAGCAAGTGAATTATCTACAGAAGATGATACGAATTCAACGAGATCAAAATTTTACCAAATGCTAGTTGACGCAGCGTTATGTGAAATCGAGATTGCGAACAACACTGATGATGATCATCATTACGAATCAATCCGATTGAATAGTGATCCTATCTATGAAGAAATAGGTGATATGCCACCACCATTACCTGTTAACCCGCCACCAAATTCTCTTTTAATTTTAGACGATGAGAAACGTAGTGGATCAAGATCAATATTTGAGGGTGCGTCTAAGTACGATATTTTATCATATTTAGTGGACGCCAAAGAAAGAGGTATTGATGATGAAGAAACATATATTACTAACTACGATACTCACAATGAGTCATCAGCAATGACAGAGGAAATAAAGAGTCAAACGCCTAATCAGAATGAAATAATCCACGTTCATCTTGGCAGTAATACAAGCCAGCTGTCAAATGCTTCTGACTCCAGCGAAGACAATTCGCTAACCATAAATCATGACACGCTAGAAAAAGTTGGAGTATGTAAAAAGACTTCCATAGAAATTGAAAGAAACGATTCTGGTGTCGGTTCTGAGACTAGTAAATCTTCTAGAAGTAGACTTCAAGGTAAAACATTTCCTTGTAGTATAGTAAATGATAAGGATACCCCCATACACCTTTGTGAAGACTGTGACTCTGCTGTCGAAACACAATTAACTGAACAAGGTACCTATTTAATTTTATCTTGAAACTGCGTAATTATATTTCTTTTATAGCATATAAATATTATAATGTTACTGTAAATATTATTATTATAGGTTCGATATATGCTCCGTTAGTATGCAGGAAGTGTGCTAAAAAAAGGGCAGAGCGAAAAGAAGTGATCACGGAAATAGTAGAAACTGAAGAAAAATATGGTCGAGATCTTCAAATAATACTAGAAGAATTTTACAAGCCAATGCTGGTAGCAGGTCTACTAACTCAAGAACAACTTAGTGCAATTTTCTTAAACGTCGAGGAACTTATTGAAAACAATCAAGTTATGTCAGAAAAATTAAGAGATGGCCTTGAAATTGCCGTGGAGCAAGGAGATGAGGTATTATAAATTAGATTCGATTAAGTAATATGGTTACATACGGTCATATATTTCTACCCTTTATGAACACTTACCTTGATTTTCTGTTTATTGTAATATAGTAATTTTTGTTAATTGAGTTTTATTTTCAACAGGATTTATTGACTGTAAACGTTGGGAAGATTTTGCTAGAGTGTTCAGGCATGCTAACGGCATTTCAGTCATACTGCGTAAAGCAAGCTGGTGCCGCCCTCCTATTAGCAGGTCTTGAGAAGGAGAAGGAACTCCTGAGGATATTCTTACGCGTCTCGCAGATGGAAAACGCCGTCTTGAGGAGAATGAATCTAAACTCATTTCTCATGGTAATAGGAGAAAACTTTAACAATACACGCGTGCAGTTAAATCGACTCAAATTGAATATATAAGCATAAATTGTTGATTTTAAAAAAGAAAATGGATAAATATATAATTAAATGATATCCTAATAATTAAAATCAGTTGAGGATTTATTGATAAATTAAAATAAAAAGAAATATAGGGATTTTATTCTAATAACTGGTCGAATTAAATGTTTGCATAATCTGCAAATATTTTTTTCGGAGTTTGGGTGTTTTCTATGTATAATATGTATGTATTTACAAAAAAAGTATTAATGTATTTATATCAGTTGTCTAGTCCCATAGTACAAGCTCTGCGTAGTTTGAGAATAGAGAGCGTTGTGTGTTAAGTGTCCAAAATATTTATTTGTTTGTTTTATCTTTTAACTTGTCATCAAGCAATTTATGCAACGCAATGGGTGATTTATTTTTATAAATTCTTTTAGAATTTATTAGAAAAGTGCTGTATTCCAAAGAAAAATAAAAAAGGTTTTAAAAAAATATTTACCGAAAATTAGCCTCTTGCACTAGTGTACAACTTGAGTCGTTTTACTGCACGCGAATGTATATTTACTACATTATATTTAAACAATACTAAAAAAATTAATGAAACAAAACCGATAAATACATCATTATGGCTTTTAAATTTGCGGTTGCTAATCACGAGTTAATTTGTGTATTCGCAAAAAAATATTACTTGAAACTGACTGACTTTTCTAACGTTTAATGTTTGCCTGAATCTTTTATTTGAGTAAATTGCTATAATTTCTTATAGTAAAAAGATTAATATCACCTTATTTTATGTACTTATATATAAATATAAATACAGGTGCCAGTACAACGCGTGACAAAATATCCACTCCTTCTCTCCCGGCTGTATCGAGCAACTGCCGCTTGTGCGGCTGAACGTGAAGATGTCAAAGCTGCTCAACGCTGTGTGGAATCAAGACTTGAAGAAATTAACGCAGCAGCAGCTGCCGCTGCAGCGGCTGCAAGGGATGTCCCACTGTGGCGAAGACTAGCTGCAGCGAGAAGAACAGCCCATGATCTTCACGTGGCAGATATTAAATTAAGGAAAATGGCTGTTGATGTTCTTGATTGGAATCACGATGATGCCAGGTGGGTTTTTTGTTAATATATTGATTGCAAATGTTTGCAAATGTGTTAGACATTTGATCTATAAGCTTACAAATATTTCTATTTGGTTTAGTGTGTTAAAAAGAATTTTTTTCAAAATTTGTATTATCAAATATTTCAGTGAATTGAAACCTCAGCATTTTCTGTTTTATTGATAGATGGTATAAATGTTCTCATTAATATAAGCACTGTGAAACGCAAGTCTATTTGATGATCTAAATAATTATACATACAGATAGGGTAAGGGGATATAAGTTGGTGATATAAGTAATTTGGCGACATTTCTTTAACTGAATATTACAGAGCTCCCTATTTGTGGAGAATAATGAGACAGTGATAACAAGTTGTCGGGAGTACCAGGAGGATAAACATATATCACTTGCTAGAGGAGCGCGTCCTAGAGTTTAATAAACAAACTTTTTAGACAGTCGCGTGTTAATGTCGCTATTGTTTGTTGAGTTTGGGTTGTGATTACATATTTGCATAAAATTAAGTCGATTTATAGAAGTGTTACGTGTTAAAACTATATGAAATCAATACATAAACTAACGAATTATTGATAAAAGCTATATTGGAATCAGGATTCAGTGAAGGTAAGTTTTTATTCCTTAAGTTGCCACCGCGGTTTCTTAGTGTTTTGCTAACATTTTACAATGCTTTTTTTAGAGATTAACTTGAGATTTAATTTGCTCTTATAATTTAAATAAAACTAGAGAAATTAAACACAGTGTGTAATGTGTTATGTTTTGAGGTATACGTGAACATATTTTATTTCTTAAAATATCGTATTTTTTTTATCGCTATATAGGTAATTTGACCTAATCAAATTATTTCGATATCACGAAATAGCCCATTTTATTTTTAATTTTAGATTGACAACGGAAAAAGAAAGTAAATATAGAAAATATAGTCAGCAGCAACTTCAACAAGCTGTCAGATTAGTGAGAGATGAAGGGAAAACAATATATAAAGCTGCTAAAGAAGCAGAAGTCCCTTGGAGCACTTTGAAACGTTACCTGAGGATTGAAGAGAATTCTGTAAGAAAAATGGGGAGGACGCCTTTGAATGATAATAATAAACAACTTGAAGAAGACCTCCAGCCACAGCCTTTAACTTCGGGCACTCAAAAAATAAAAAAAAGCAAAAGTGAAGATGATTGGGAATGTGGATTATGTAAAGTCCTAACTCTAGAGACGTGAAAAACAGGAATAGAGCTAAATGGATCCAGTGTTCATATTGCTTGACGCCATACCACGAAATTTGCGTTTCTGATACTGACATAGAGTCACAAGTATATTACAGATGTGAACGTTGTCTGGAATAATTACTTTTAAATTAAAATTTAGCAATATATTGGCAATATCCATAATATCACCAAATTTCCTACCCACTATCACCAAAATACCGGACTGTGTCGCCAACTTACCTATAATTACTTTGTTAATTCATTTGACATTTATTGTCATTCATGTTAGTTTTTTTTTAATTATCTTTTCTATTTACTTTCTTGAATAAATAAATAGCCTAATAAATAAAACTGACTTTCTGTTTATTTGCCCAATCCCATAATAATAAGATTTGTAATTATTTATCACCAATATACCTTTCTTTACCCTACAGATATCATAAGTAACTTTTTTAATATATTAGAAGTAAACGAAATATTTGTTAACAATAAAAAGATCCTTTAAGATGTACTTTTCAATATATTCTTTGATTCTCTGCTCAGCGGTTATTTCGTTGTTGGTGGTATTTTCAGAAGTAACATAGTTAAAAACCGTTTTAACATAACACGTAAAATGTTTCAATTTTTAACCACTAACCTAAGAGTCAGTACCATAATAAGTCACAAATGAAAATAATAATTTCGACTGGAAATCTTTTATATTTTCTGTGATCACCTCTTGATTCTTATTACTCAAACCATAAAGCTGATAATCGCCGCTTTAGTGGCAGGAATAGCGACAAGAGCCATTCAACAGGGCTTTTTAGGACTTAAGACCCTACACAAATACAAGTAATTATACTTGTAAAAAGGATATAACATTTTTAAGTCATTGCGTTATAAGGTTAGTTTAAAAATATGTTATTCGCCAATAAAAGTTAACGGTTTTCGGCTTCAAGGATTCAAAATTAAAACGGACAGTTTACGATAGGTAAACGTTTGCCGAGTGGATTATTGGAAGGTTTTACAAGCCGCACAAACCTGCTCTTTTATGTGATCTTAAATGTACATTTGGGAAAACGATTTCGACATTCAGATCAGGCGAACAGGGTTGACGGATTGTGAGAAAATGACTATTTACTACTGTCAAATGTTGTCGATAGAATGGATTAAAGACGTTGAGTATTTAACAAATCAATTGCATGAAGTTAGAAAATTGGTGTTTTAAAAAGTTACTGTTGTAAAACAATATTTTTAAAATTTTGCTGAGTACTACTTACAAAGTACTGAACGTAGTTTAATGGAGCTTGCATTGTTCACTTACGACTTGAGTTAGCGGTCCTTATAGTTTGTCCAGACCAGATTTGGCAATAAATACGTGTACAGCTACGGCAGCTGAGGCTAAATTTTACTGTGTTTACAGGTAGGTGTAGTTTAAATTATAATTTTGTACATATAATATATATGATACCAATATAATTTAAATTTTAACCATTTTTGTCAAAAAAAAATTGCATATCTATTTCAAATTTTATTTGTTATAACAGTATATTAAATAAGAACAGCAGAGATGTGTATTTCTTTGCCAATTTTTTTAATTAGAGCTTAAACGTCCTATTTTATATCTAATCAATTCCTAGTAACGTCTCTTCTTTGTAAAGGGGTAACATTACCGTGACGTATTTCATAGTGTTTCCAGAAAGAACTTTTTGTTTCTATTGTTTAACTTTTATTGTTATTGCAAGGACAGGGTCTTATAATTTTATATGTTATTATTTTCGAGGACCATCAAAATAATTTCTACTCCAATTAAATGACTCCTAAACGATCAAATCAAAACACCTACCCAATAATAAGATACCGTTTAACAGTTTTCAGGTTAATCAAATTACAGCTCTATTCATTTGTTTTAAGGTTCGCAATGGAGGGTAAGCTGCTGTTCACTCAGCCCAATGACAACAACTGGCGAAAAGGACGCACCATCAAGTTGACGCCAATCAACGCTCTTTTGGTAACTAATGGAAAGGTGAGGTCTACTCAATTTTTGTTGGTTTTGTATGGTTTTGAAGTTTACTTAGTCCCTAGAGTGTTTGGATTTGGATACTTCTATTATTCAATTGAATAATTGAATGAAAACCACATGGAAAATCTATGGCGGTTCTAACATAAAAAACCTAATTTAATCAAGAAATTAAATAATAAATTATAATTTTTTACTTCTGAAACAGAGAATTTACTGCTAACAAATTCGCGATAGATGTTGAATACTGAAACTATGATTTTCTTGAACAATAAAAATCAAGTTGATTTTCTGGAGTGTGAGCACATGGATTGCATAATGTCTCATTCACTGTCACGATATGCAGAGGACCTGGTATGAGTTTATTTCATATTAGCTCATCCTCGATAGCGAATGCTTACCGCGTTACTATTGGTGGAAAGTTCAGCGTGGGTCAATCGTAACGCAAATCATGTGTGACGATTTGATGTGAAATACGCTCAAACTAGACCATTAGGTGTACATTTATTTCTAAGGGAGTACCCTTAGAAATAAATGAACTGTAAAAAGTATTTTACTTGTTCATTGCCATAAAGACAATATTATGTAGTAGTAGTTGTCTGTTTCATATAACAATATATCATTACATAAGGTCAATGGATACTTTTATGTGTTGATTTAGGATTATTAATTTGGTATAGTGACCTTTCATTTGAGAGTCAGGGTCGTGTGTAGGCGGTAAGTTAACCACAGAACCATCATTATTTGCCAATCTTTTTGGTAATTACTTAGGGTGGATATAAAGTATCTTCCTTTTATGTAATAATATATGATAATTGAAATTGAATAAACTGTATTTATTAAAGCTTACTATTGTTAGTAATATTTTTCTTCGTTTTGATATTACTTCTGAAAAATCCAACGAGCTTTTTTGCTAAACTAGGTTGAGGTTAGCATTAAACGTCCTATGATACGACAATTCCTATGATCTTAAAGTTATAAAGCGACAAATATGAATATTTATTTATAATATTTTCAGCCAACGATCACACATAAAACGAACGAGATTCGAGAAACCAGAGAAGCCAGGGACAGAGAGGCACGGGAAAAAGAAGGTGAAGCGCTGTTTGCTCGTAGTGGAGTGAGAGAAGCAGCTCTTCTTCTTGTGCGGGAAAAGGCAGGAAGATACACCTTGCAGAGGGAGCCACTGTTCCTGGACCGCTGCGTAGTGGCTGCTGACCATGAACCGGAGCATTTCTTTGAAGTTCATGAAATTACTACTAAGGATTCATATATTTTTAAGGTAAGGGACTTTGTGTGATCCATAAATTGCTGTTCTGAGTCTCGATACTCCTTTTATCCATTTTATGTGCGTTTGTGAAGTTTCCACAATACAAAATTTATTCCTGGTGCATGCGTGATTCTAAAATAAAAGAGAAAAAATAAGTAATATGCAATTTTAACTGTACGTCATTTTAATACACTATCATCAAATGTGTGTCTGTCGGAGCAGTTAAGGCGTAAAATATAATAAATTTATAAGTAAATAAACTTAAACTTGTATTTATAAAAGGGATCTCTCTTATTGCAGGCGGAGGAGAACACACGAACGCGTACCTGGTACCGCCAGTTGCAGTACCACGCGCAAGGTGCTGGCGCTTGGCGCAAGCGACGAAACGCACTCGCAAACATCATGATCAATCCTATGTTAACCAGGAACTGATAAATATTTCTTAAAACAATCAGACCATTTGAGAATTAATTTAAAAAATGTATGCCTTGAGTATTATCTTGAAGTATCTCATATTACGTTATTGCGATGGTATTGGTGAAATACGGTTAAATACCTAGAAATAGTCGCCTTAATATGATTTTATACAGTAAGCAACGAATTCTATATCATTATCGACTAATATGCACATATTAATGTATTATTTAGATAGATTTATAATCCAAGTGTCAGTGTTTTTAGTTCTAAAACCGCTTCGTACAACTCTGGATGACCTTTTGTGATTGGTATGAAGATATATTTTTTAAACATCTCTGTATCAACGCGATATTAAAATGATATATTTCAAGATTATAATCAAAAGTACGTTCGGTAGAAGATATTTCGATAGAAAAAATATCATGTATTGTTATAAGGCATCTCAATTTATTCAATTGATTTGAAAATTTTTAATTCTCAGATAGCGTGACCTATCGAGAAACTTGGCTTATTGATGTAAATTTTTCGTAAGGTTTTCTCAAAGACCATGTACGTTTTATGATGATGATCTGAATAGTTGTAAATGATAAATAACGTTTTTACTTTTAAATTAATCAATGAAATTGCATTTTTAAATGAAACTTTTGTAACATAATTATAATTAAACATTTCTGGTATTTGTTTTTCTTAATTGTTTAAATGTATATAATCTAGAATCGTTTGCCACTAGGTTTAGCTAGCTTTACACCAAAATTTAGATGTTTTAACATTTCATGTGCCCTATAACAATCGAAAATACCTTACTTACATTAACAAAACCATAACAATAAGATTATATTGTATATAGATTAACGTTAATAGCTGTGATATCCTGTCGACGAAAAAAAATTAAGTAAAACAAAAAAAAAGTGCTTTGTAACAATCCAGACTTGTAATTACTTTATTGTTAACATTAACATTTGTTCAAAAATAATATAAATAGTTTCCTGACTAGTCTTAAGGGATATTTTGTGTAATATTATGGAATAATATTAATAAGATAAAGATATAAATATTGTGTTATATTTATTGTATGTAATAAAATAAGTGGTATAGTTGTAGATTTACTAAAATTAATAATAGATGTTAGTTGGATCTGTTTCGCCTTGGTAATATATTGTATCTGTTATTTTATTAGAAAAGACAGGAAATAAATAAATAAATTAATGTGAGTGTGTTTAATTAATAACGAAAACATACAAAAAAGAAGATATTTTAAAAAAAATATATTTTAAAAAAGATATTATGACGTCATTTAAAGAATTGACTGCGCGGATATCATAGTTTTAAGCGATCACCACGCCGCTGTCTATTGCGCCCAGTGTTGTAGGGTCAAACCCTACACGGGAATACACTTTGTGTGATCCACAAATCGTTATTCTGAGTCTGTATGTTCTTTGTGTCTGTTTCTAGTGTGTTAGTAAGTCCCCGGCGACACATAATTCTTAATGCGTGTTTTGTCGTTTAAAGTGCTAGCAACACAAAATTTAATAACATATAAAAATTAAGTATTTTATCTCAATTATTTGCCATTTTTTTAAAGTGTAATATTGTCGTATATTATTTTTACGACAATATTCGGAAAGCTGCTGGATGCAGGCGGCACGAGACCAGCTGTTGTGGAGAACCTTAGGGGAGGCCTATGTCCAGCAGTAGAAGTCTTTTGGCGGAGATGATGACGATGATTGTGCAATATTTTATTTTATTTTACTACCACTAAGTAAAAAATTACGAGAACAAATAAAATGAATTCATAAACCACATCTATTAACATTTCATAGGCATTAAATAAAGGTTGACACCAGAAACACCAATTGCTGAAACAATCCCAATCAATTTACATTAACATAGATAACGGGGTGTTGAATTATATTACAATTTACAATTACCTGCTATCGAGTTTGGTATTCTGTAAGTAACGTCTATGGTTTCATTTATTATGACACACGCCTAATAAAGAGGCTTTTCAATAAATATATATATAAACTTAGCTCAGCGTTTAATAATATAACTCTGATTTGTTTTATAAATATATTATTTACATTCTTTTTTTTTACTTTTTATCATTGTGTCGAAAGAAGTCTATACAATGGTGAAATAAAAAAGATGAGCAAAAGAGAGTGAAGAAAATTTTATGACTAAAAGAAAATGGATTTAAGAACGAATGAAGAAAATTAGAATGGACTAACTGACGCAGGATATGCTAAGGATTAAGCAGTGATCTGTTGAGTAGTAGAGAGGAGAGGGAGGACTAAACTGTTTGTTTTTTGCAAAATGCCAAGTTCTTTTTATGTTGAAAGACCAGGCCACAAAAGATGAACGGATACCTATTATATTTATAAATATTAATTGCTGAAATACAATTCGTTATTTTACTCATTATTGTTATACAAGTATATCTTCTGTATAAACAAAGTTCTGAATATAATCAAAGTTTAAAAAATCAAAATCATACCGTTGGATCAAGACTGGCTGTTGTGGAGAACCTTAGGGGACGCCTATATCCAGCAGTGAACTTCTTTTGGCTTATTGATGATAATTATCATTAGTAGCCTTTAAGAGTCCACAACTGGACCTAAGTTTCTCCGTAGAAAAGAGGTTTTGGCATTCTATACCACACTGGCCATACGGGTTAGTTAAGGGTATGTAACAAGATTTCCTGTATTTGCATTGACGCATTACAACGTGATTTGCTCCCTTAGTCGCCACTTATGACAGACATGGGACGAATAGAGGAGCTGATATTGTTAGTCTGTCACTACACGGATAGAGATGATGATGGTGATGACAGAAAAATGACGCGTGAGTTTGTTATACCCCTCTCCATCTTCATCGATAAAAGATATACTTAAGTGTTTGTGTGTGTACGTAAAAAGTAATTAAACACAGGCCTTATCATTATTATTTTCTGTTCTACTTATTTAATTTGAATATGTACACACCTCCTTTATATTTATGGTTAGGATAGCAAACACAATATTAGGCTTGATATGAAAGTGCTAGTGTTAAATATAATACAGCACACGGACTCATTTCCTGGAACTGGAAGCAAATAACGATATAAATATAACATCTTTCGCTTCTTTGATGGGATTTCTTACACTCAGCGAAGTCGGCACGAGGCCTAATAGGGAACTTATTAGCTCGTTAATAGAATCTAAATTACGTAATGTATTTACAAAATCAAATTCTTGCGTTTGGTTACAAAGATTTGTCATTAATAAATGAAATAGTTACCGAAAAACTGAGGATTAAACCAAGTGATATGCGATTGGGAAATGCACTGCAGACAACACATTGTGTTATCCACTAATTACTGTTCTGAGTCTGGGTGTTCTTTGTATCCGTTTCTTGTGTTTGTAAAGTCCTCTGCAACACAGGGTTTATTCCTAGTGCAGGCGTTGTTTTTAAAAAAAGGAAAAAAATAGAGACATATGTCTAGAACAGAATTTGGGAATTTTTTAGTTCCATTTGAAACGTTACCACCATTCTACAGCTTTTTACAAGAACTAGTAAGATGAATAATTGTTACAAGAGTGACAACAAAACATGGTTTTGAAATTTAAAGATAAACTCTTCTTACAAGCTGTTTAAGTCTAACCTTCCTCATTATTTTTCGAAAATATTTGCCATATATTAAAAAAAAATGTCTTTAAAGACCTTTCGGAAATCTGAATATAATTTGTCATATGTGTGTGAGTGAGGGAACTTAATCCTCATGGTCTAAACAAAGGGACACTCATCTGACGGTAAGGCACTTGTGCCTTTTAAATTGCAGGTATATGGGCCGCCCGTTTATTCACTATTATCCATTTCATCACAAAAATTCAAAATCTAAAAAGATAACGATTGATAACCCAGGCACAAATAATTCTTAGTTGTTTTATTTATCTTGTGTATTTATATGTAGCTCGTCTCGGTTTCACACGGGCGGGTACTAATTTTTTTTTAAGATTTTTAGATAAATATAGAGTATGTGGACCTTAATATAAGTTATTTCTTTTTTCAAATTGCTACTAATATTTTACTTTCGCTTTTTTATTTTGTTTTACTTTTAAGGGGCTTAATTTTGTATTTTTGTAGTTTAATTTAATTATAAACTTATACTAGTAAAATGTGAGCCCCACAGTTTAAGTACTTTTTTTTGAACATTTTGAAATAAACGAATCTAAATACTTACAATCACTTAAAAACATAGTAATTAAAGCTTGATTGCTGAATTTTTTCATACATTCAAAATTGAAAACGTAAACCTGAAGTAAAACTAGAATTTTTTTTTTTATTTTTTTATGTTTTATGTATATCGTCTGCAACGCTTTACATGTTTATCTGTATAGAGGCCTTCTTTTATTTCTATAAGTTTGTTTAATAATTTAATTTTTGTTGTTTTATGTATTTTATTATATGTTGATTTTTTTTTTTTTGCTTAATTATGTTTTAAGACTTCATTTAATTTTTTAGAGTCGTTCGATCAAGTGTCACTAGCCGCTACTCAGTCAAGTGTGTATTGGTCTAACGGTAATAGCTAAGATTGTACATCATGAGTTCCAAGGTTCAATTCCCGATTTAGGCCAAAAAAGTGCTATTGTATTTTTCTGATTATAGAAATGCTTATCCGTAGTTTGAAAATCGTGATCATAGTTCCCGTGCTTTGAAGAGCAGCTATAGCCGTTAGTCTTGTGCTTGATATCTTTTCGGTCGTATCAGATAGCCGTCCCATCAGATGATGAGAGTAAAAAAACAGAGTGCACCTGTGTTTATGTATACATTTGTGTACTAGTGTTTCCTGCGTAGCTGGTCTCCGTTGAGAATGGCAGCCGAGGCTGAAATCGGCTAGCAGTATGGACACCATCACCTTCTTAAATATGTTGATTTTCAGGCAATTCTACATAACATGTAATTGATCACGAGAATAGCACTCTTTTCTTAGGTCAGTGGCAACCATCACGAAAGTTTTTCCTTGGGATTTATTCATTGTAAGGTCAAACAATATCTTTACATTAAATGTAACCTTTTAAAAGATATAGACAAATCCGTCGGTATCATCCGGATCCACGGAATGTGAGCGAGCTCTCCGGGTGCGATGCTTTTTAAATTCGTTATATCTTTTGAATAGAATACCGTATTTCAATAATTCAAAAGGTTATCTACGGGTATTTAAATACTGTTAAGTACGAGACGATTTATTTTGATATGGGTATTAATAACATTGTATTGTGAATTTTTTAGTAGATATTAATATGGTCTTTAACTTTGTGCAACATTTTCAGTTTTATCAGCAATAATTTCCGTAGCGTATGTGATGGAAGCCATATCACATTAATAATTTTTCTATCTTGGGTTACAATTGCAATTTCAGTAGGAATCCCTAAATTTTTCTGGTAATAAATGTAACCTACCTGACTCGTGCAGTAGTGTTTGAGTTTATTCAATACAAATAAAAATACAAATATTTTCTCTTTATAATATAAGTATGGATATAGATAATACAATAAGATAAATAATGTCACATAAACCCCGTATCGGATACGCCACGTGCCACTAAAACTTCAATTTGTTTTCGACGTACACATTGCTTTTGGCAATGTGAATAGCTTTCATAAACGCTGAGCGTGTAGACGATGTTACTCGTATTATTAATATCAGTGGAGACAGACAGAGCAATAACGATTGACACTGTTTCATCAATATTATGATTAAACGACTCTGCCTCAGTTCTTACAGAGAAAAACATTCTTTTAAGACAGTTGAGATTAATTTGGTTTCTTGGATATGTATTCCCGGTATAAAATACGCAACACGCATATAGGATATGATAATTTAGTGACTAATGTTTATTTTAAGTGTGAAATGAAACGGTATTAATGACGTGTGGGAAGGGATTAAAAATACGGACTGTTACCATTTCTATTGCCTCGGTGACGCAGCGGTAGTGAATGCGACTACTGTGCTTGAGGTCTCGGATTCCATTCCCGGATCGTACCAAATGTTTGTATGATCTACAAATATTTCTTTCGAAGTTTGGGTGTTTTCTATGTATAATATTTATGTATTTACAAAAAAAAGTATATACGTATTTTATCAGTCAGTCTAATTATCATAACCTCTGCTTAATTTGAAACTAGATCACGTTGTGTGTCTAATGTCCGAAATATTTATTTATTTATTCACCTGTGATTGTCGTAAGAGTCGACTAAGAGAGTAAATTAACGAGTACAACAGTACTACAATGAAAAGGAAAACTTGAAACAAACTACACCAAACATTCTGGCCAGTGTGAGGCCAACATTTTCTAGAAGAGACCTATATCCAGCAGTGGGCTATTAAAGGGTGCTAATAGAATTGTATGAGTACTATTCGTGTAAATTTGTTTTTAGACAGATAATTTCTTTACCTTATGACTATGTTAATTTTAATTGCATCTAGAATTTTCGCACTTTTATTTCAGAAAGGGTGACGTAAACTTGACTTACTACACTTACATATTTATTTATCGATGCTATTTTCATTACAATGATGAATCTCAAATCCTGTAATAAAACTAAGAACATCAGATATCTGAGTGACATATTTCAGTTATAATTTCGTAAAGTGATTAAAATTTTGAAATACGATGCATTTATCGTGATTGAATCAAAGAATTGATTATTAGCTTAACAATGTGATCAACTTTTTCAGATAGGTTATTACAGATTATGATATTTCTGGCAAGATCTTTTCATGCTATAGGGTACAAGTAAGTAGACAGCGCCTAATGGTAATTGATGACCATCGCACATGGGCACTTGCTACTTCACAGTCACATGTAAGTTGCCGGCCTTTGAATTAAGAAGTAGGGAGGTTTAGGCTTCAGATACCTCATTTCATTCGATAAAGTGCACATAAATGTCCTTAAAATAAAGCTTCATCTCTGTGGCAGCTGTCACTAGTGTCATTTAAGAGCTTACGAGGTACACTTTAGATGTGAAATTTTCTATTAATAATGAACTTCATTTATGATGAAAATGACACACAAACTATACTGACTTACTTATGTAGGTAGTAGACCCATTTTGATTGGGGCAGTACTACCCTCTCACAGAAGACCAATCTAAAGCGACAGTTTCCATACTGTCATATTTCATTGGCGAGTGCGAAACCGGAGATCTACTGATGCAGAGGTGACAGCTACCGTGGTAAGTGTATAAGCCTTGCCGTGTATTATCACAATTAGTGTCATGCCTTTTACGTTTTCAAGCTGGACTTGAAAAGGCATCTCACTAGGCCACCATAATGTATTGTGGCCATAATACGGAGCAAGAGCGTGTGGAACTCTGCTGTTTCTTTCTGCGAGCAGGTTATGCTTGCGAAGAAGATAGCAGAGCGGTGCCAGAAGAGTCTTAGAACTCTCCCGGTCCGCCAGACCCGGAAGCAGGTCACCCTAGCAGAAGCAGACCGGGATGGCGACGCGAGCGCTACGGACTGCGCTTGCCCCCTTCTGGAGGCAGGAAGAAAAGGGAACCTGGTTCTGCAACTACTGGTGCTTGAGACGGCGTGCGGTTTTTGGTCGGTTTGAGTCCGACATAACAATCTTTTGGTGGTATCTACGAGCATTGTCGCACAGAAAAAAAAGGTCGACATAATGCCACTATACTGCATTATTTGCATTCAAAATGATTATGCTAACCCCAACTCACCGATTCTATTCATACTTACCATCAGGCAGAGTAGAGTCGCTTTTGCACACTATAAAACAAAAAAAAAGATACTACGAAATAAAATCGTTTATCAAAGTTACTTCGTTAGTTTCGTAGCTATCTTTTATTGAGCTAAAGCCATATTTTTAGGATAACATGATCAAGCTGGCTTATTTGTGACGAAGCATAACTCTCTTACGACAGTACTGAAAATTTTATTTTTCATGTACATGTTCATGTTTTCTTCCTATACTGTAATTAAAAAATAAATATCAATGCTTATATATAATATTTAGATAATTATCTCTAAAAAATCCTTTTACACTACTGACAATCTTTTATTCTGTTTTTTGTATTTTCTCATAAATTGTATAAGCTCTTGTAGTAATGAGAATATATACTCTATTCTTGATGTCGAAATAAGAAACATGTTCAGTATATATGAACGATCAAAATAAATATTTTTATTCTTCTCATAAATAACGGTATGTGGTAGGGCTCTGTTGCTATTTATTAGAAGAAAGTCAGACGTAAACACGACATATAATATACATTACTTTATATTGTATCAACGAAGTAACAATTTCATTACGAACGAACGTGTAAATAAATCTTCCTAAGATAATAGATAAATAAAACAGTATTTGTACCTATAAAGATAAATAAATAATTTCGAACCTGATTCCCTTGTAATATCAATCATCATCAACAGCCTTTTACAGTCCACTGTTGGGCATAAGCCCTCTTTAGTAAGGAGGTTTTGGCCTACTATTCTACGCTGGCTAGACGGGTTGGAATCTCTTTGTAATGATGTTGTCTTGTATACTTTGTTCCCTTAGTCGCCTTTTGAGACACCCACGGGATGAATAGGGGTGGTATCACTATGTATTCTTAATCCGTCACCATAAGGACTATAATTACGTCACTAAAAACATTTTTATTAAAATCGATAAAATAATTTGTAATTATAGCTATAACATTATTAATCTTAGTTGGCTCTGACCAACTACGATTAACATTAAGATTAATTTTGACTTTCTGTCCCTACAAGGACAGAATGTCAAAGTTGAATCTTGAGACTATACCTCTCGTTGAACCTGATAATGAGGTAGGCTACCCTGTTTGACTCACTGGAAATTGCCAAAACATTATCAGAGAGGCACTTATTTATCAGAAACCCAATAACATCTTAGGATTGCTAATCTCCCTCGCCTTGACTCAAGGGTCATAATGTTCTCCCTCTCTCTTCGGACTTCACATAACCCTTGGATGTGCCATTTAATTTCCCAAATTCCACCTCTAGTTATGCCAGATGTGAGTTTAACCATAACGTAACGTTAGTCCGTTGTGAGTAAACATTGTTGGTTGTGAAACAACTGACTAGACCGCCATAGTGTGGGTCACCATACTGCATTGTCTGCATTTGTAATGAGTATCGTGACCACAATTCATACTTACCATCAGACAGAGTTGAGTAGCTTTGGCAGGTTCTTAAACTAAAAAAAGAATAGCAGAGCCGCAGGGAATTGGGGACAAAACCTTTGTTGAGTTTGCTTTGTGAGATTTAATACCTCGTAATCACTATCCTTTGCAGGCGAGTTGGCGGTCACGTCGATTTTAAATTCAATTTCATTAAATGTTGTTATAAATGATATTATAAAGAAGTCACATGAAGTGAAATTGAACCTAACGTACAAGTAAATAATGCATAATAAGAAAGCATAGATACGAGTATATTTATGAGCATCAATTAGTTAAATACTAATTATATTTCAGTAATAATCACTAGGGCAGTATTAGCAACGAATTTGGTATTCATGTATTCAGAACTAACTCCGTGCAATTGAAGTGGTGTTGCAGGTAATATTTTATATGTCGAGATTACGATCTCATTGCTTGTCCGAACTGGAGTCTAATTTGAATAGTAGTGAATTAAATGAGGTCTATGAAGCAATTCTAAGGCTAATCTTAATACATTTTGTAATAGTCTATTAATGTTTGTGTTGTTTACTTTGGTAAACAAAGCATATGTGTTATTATATTTTTTTTTATCATTTAACCAACAGCATCCGAGCCCAATACCACTGGTGCAAGCTTCGAGTTTTACATATTTCATTCCAAAATATTTGAAGATAAAACGAAATTCATTTATTCTAAAGATATAAATGTAATACCGATCATCCGCAACAAATATCCAACAAAAGTGTTAAAGCGAAGAAAGCAGAATATAACATCATTCAATCTGTTTAAGGAGTACACAAATCGGTAAATATATGTATGTAGCATTTCAATCCTTTATCTTTAACAATTCACTTACAGCATGGAATTGTAAATGGGACGTGTCAACCGAACCGTCTCGCGTCGCTCTAGTCGTTCGGTGAGGCAGAAGACGCAAGGATTAACTTTCCAAGAGCTGCGTTAATTGCACTTGGATGAGTTTCACGCTTACCGATTATTAAATATGATTTTCCTGTTTCCAAATGGATTTTGTATTTCGAATATATTGCCTGTTATTTTTACTTTTCATTACGGTAATCTATAAGGTATACATATATAATATATATATATATATATATAATATAATATAAATTTGATAGTTTTTGATATTGTTGTTGGTGATAAACGAATTTTTAAGCAGTATTATATGTAAAATCGTATGTACACTGAACCTGCACCCGGTGTTTCGATCGAAACTAGCTGATCATCTTTGAGGGATGGACTGAAAAGGATAGGATGAGTGGATAGATAAAAGCTCAACCACTCACAGAATAATTATATTGAGAACCAAACAAAGTTAATTTTTTCAGTTGTAATATTAATGTTTCATGTTGTTTCATACATAAATGCAAACGATCTTCTATTAATTGATTTTTTTCACTATCATGGGCCGCTAGAGCAACAATAATAATAGCTGTTAGTACACGTACTGAAAGTGTCTTACCACTCAGGACGGTAGCTTTCTCTGAGATTAATCGTACAATCTACTCACATCTGCCAAATATTTTAACAAGAAATGACGGCATCCCTGACACATAGCTTAACGAATAACATAGTTTATAACTTTAAACTTGTCCACTGACCCGTCAAACCAATTTTCATCAACCAAAAAGTTTTATACGGCGACCTATTCACGGTCATATGTAAACTTTTGTGGTCTGTTTGAGATATAAAGCAGCCGTTATTACATACTGGCTGACCCGTTCAACTTCTTCTGACTCTCCTATTGGTCACAACGTGAGGTTATCTATATATTAATACGTGATGCAAAAACTTAGGACGCAGGAGCATAAAGTTTGGCACACTTATAGGTTATGTGTAGAAGTGTGGAATGCTAATATTTTTCAATAATAATGCTTATAAAGTACATTAAATCAATAAATAAATCATTACACACACTACCACGCATTTCACACACACATACATACACAAGTATTTGTACACGACATTTTGTCCATAGACATAGAGTACTGACATAGACATATCAAAAAAAAAAGTTTTATTTGCTTCATTTAATATAAAAAAAGATTTTAATAATAATGCATAAAAAGTACATTAAATCAATAAATAAAACATTACACAAACCAGCATGTATTTGACACACGCATACACAAGTATTTGAACACGTATACATACTCTGTGGTCAAATTGTCTCTTTTGTTTATTATAGACATAGTTGAATATCAAACAGAAAAGTTTTATTTGACGAATCCTATGTGAAATACTGAGCGCTTATACAAATTTATGTAATATATACATGTATATAAGTTGTGTAGCAGTAAGATACATTTAAATGTACACGGACTTTCATTATATGCATAAAGAAAGTTCTGTAGCAGCAATCTGCAATGACAACATTCAGGCACAAAAAAAATATAATTTGCTGTTGCTGGTTCAAAGTAATTATTAGTAGTTGTAGTATGTAGTTTACGATTTCTGTAATTGTATATACTTCAGGATAAATAAGTGATTTTGAGAGATACGTACATTTAAATGTGCTCTATATGTCATTCCAAATGTGTTTTTAAGTTATGATTGTGGATTAATGGATTTAGAGTGCAGGTTTTGCAATGTGAAACATTTTGAATCTGAAGTGACTTTAGGCGACCGAACTGCATTCACTTCATGTTGTCACAAGGGTAAAGCAATATTACCACCCTTAAGCCAAAATGAATATTTTAAACCATTGTACTCATTGACTTACTTCAAATGAACCTTCAATAAAAAGTAAATCAAAAAATTATTTAGAATATATTCGGAAATATAATTCATGTTTTGCTATGGTTAGCTCAGAAGCCAAAGTTGCTGAGGTAGGTACAAGTGGAGTATATTATTTCAATATATGATGTTTTTTATCACAGATCAGGCCCAATGACTGCTGCATATGGTCACTCACCATGTTATGCACAATTATATTTTTATGATGTTGACACTGCTATTAATTATAGATTACAAGAACGTATTAGTCAAACATGTAACAACAACATAATGCGTGAAATTTCACTGGAATTGGACAAAATAGTCCAAAAAATTGATGTTTTATTAAATCGGCCAGTTTTTACACATGGGTAATTGTATGTCATGTGAAAGAGTTTTTACAAAAAACATTGTTTTCAGAGAAGTTTTAAATCATTAATTATATTATTACAATATGCAAGAAAAAATGTTTTTTTGTTTTGCATCCTCTTATAGCATGTAAGAAATTAAGAAATTGGCAAATAACAGTCTTGGTCAAATCTGTGGTTATAGTAGTTTAGTTTTGGACAGTAGAACCTTAATAATGTTTGAATATTATATTTTAATAATGTATATTAAGTCACTTACAATTTAAATTTATTATGGTCGAATTTCGACCAATGGGCGACCACTAGTATAAATAAACAGCTATAAATATATGTAACAGGTTATAGTGAGCTGATCTTGAAAGGTAGACATGTTATGCTATTCATCCAGTTGGCTTCATTAAAAGGCGCTTAGTCGACAACGAGGGAGAAGACTGCAAAACAAGACCACTACAAAGAGAAGGAAAATTTGAAACAAATCCAATACTAACCCGTGTGGTAAGCATGGTAGAGCAAGCCAAAACCTTCTGTTTAAGGAGAGGTCTATGTCCAGCAAAGGATTGTTAAGGGTTATTAATTTAAAAAATAATTAAAGTCTAATATCTCAAAAAAGATTCTGCCTGGGATTAATGCAGCCATGACGTAAAACAAACAATAATTTCAATCGCATTTCTTCTTACTTAGGCGAAATGACAGTTTTCAGACAAAACTTGTAAGTAACATTAGCCTCTATTCCAGACTAATGTATTTATAAGGGAGTGGGCGTCAGATTAAATATTACTCTTGCTTGAAGTAGATTAAAAATAAACATAGGTAAGAAATTTACCTTGGACTGTTTTAGGAATCCCTACAGTTCGTATGTAATATAAAAAAAACATTTTAAAGTTTATATTTATGGAGTCGAGATCAAAAGTAAGTAGCTTATAGTCATTTTATTTTATGAAGCCATTTATCAAGACAAAATACACTACCTACACGAAATCCTTGAGAATTCTGTTAGCGGGGTTCGGGCCAATGAGTTCTGTATCTAACAAGATCCAAGCTTCATTGTGTCCTGCCCTTTAGATATACGTTTAATTAATGCCTTGTGTGAGCTTATCTCATGCTGGGCCTCTAACCGATGAAAGTCAAGATGGCAGTCCATTAGCCATAGATTATGTTAACTTCGGAAAGGTACGATCCTATTCTGCTTATCTTGATATAGGTAGATTGCTCAATCGGGGAAAATGGGGGTAGGCACCATGTCATCGATCTTGTGGTTGTCCTTTTAGAAAATTAGATAATCTTCAGAAAATGTTAATAAAGACATGAAAATTAACTTCAGAAACTTTACGATATTGAATTATCACAATGATTACTTTTTTTTGTTGAAACCTCCTCGGGCCGTCATCCAACCTAGGTTGGCGACAGAGTGGCGTGTGGGAATCGGACCGACTAAAACCACACGGTGTGCCACTTTGCACCTAAGACAGGAGGGATCCAGGAACAGTTGTTATTATAATATCGTGATTCCTCCTAGCGCCTGCCCGCTAATCCGAGGGGAGGCTAGACTATTGAATGCGTTGGTGATGTCCCACGACACTGCCAACAGCACGCGGTCACAGCTCACTGCCTATGCGGTCACGGCCCTCAGGCGTAACACGGCATCCGATTATCGAACTCCCCGCTCGAAAACCGAATTGGGCGTCAGACAGATCGGGGTCCACCTCGCGGAGGTGTCGGACGAACGGGCAGACAGTATCCTCTCAAACAGTTTACCCGCCTCGTCCAGTAACATGATGGACCTATAAGCCGCGACCGAATCGACAGACCGTCCCGGTATCCTCAACAGGACCAGCTGCCCGCTCTTCCAGCACTCAAGAAAGCGTCTGGACGCCAAGCTAGCTTCCAACACCTTCCTGAGGTGAACCAACATGTGGTAACACAATGATTACTGATTCAGTGTATCCATATCAGTAAAGCCGGCAGTTTAGCTTATAATGAAGGTACTTTGTACAAATAGGAAACCATGGCTCTTTGATACTATATGCTTACAGTTTATTTCGTTTCATGCAGTCAGGTAAAATAAAACATATTTGTAATTTACAAATATGAATCTAAACATATTTTTAAATTCTAAAATAGGTTTTCAATTAATTTTGTAAGAATTATTTTTTCTAAGTGTGTAAAGGTAACCCTTAAAATAAAAAATACTTATGCGTCATATCGTGACCTAATAACTTAGAAAGTAATAAATACTAATATTGTCTATAATTTTAAACGAAAAAGATTATTGTAATGCAACACGTCACAAAGTAGCATAAAATAAATAATTTAATAACATTTAGAACTGTATGAAAGCGTGAAATTGAGATCATTTGTTAATTATTTAAAATATTTCGTTAATCTTGCAACAAACACTCCAATTAATAGGCGAGCGACTTTAGTGGATTAGTCAAGGAACTCCCGAAACTGGGGATTTCTGGAGATTAGCTTGGAGCCGGAGACAACATTACGGAATTACCACTGTAAGGCGATTATCAAATCTCTGTAAGACAATAGATTCATTTAAACGATATTGATATTGAAATAAATGAAATTTTACGCGAAGAATTCGCATTATGTGAGGATCATCATTTTAATTCCCTACGCGTTCTCCAGTAAGTATTGTCGTAGATATGGAAATTTTTAATTATGTATTTATTTTTTCTTATTAATTTGAATTTGAAATGTGTGTCACTTTCAAGCTGATTGAAATTAATAAATAAATAAAAATAAATATTTCGGACATTTAGCACACAACGTCATCTAGTTTCAAACTAAGCAGAGCCTGTGCTATGATAACTAGACTGAGTGACAGAATACTTATATACTTTTTTTTCATAAATACATGCATATTATACATAGAAAACATCTAAACTTCGAAACAAATATTGCAGATCATGCAAACATTTAGTCCGACCCGAGAATCGAACCCGAGACCTCAAGCACAACAGTCGCAAATTGACGGCAAAGCCTGAAATAGTACACACCTGTCTGTTTACTTATGAAGTTTTAGGATTAGGTTTGTGTGGCAAAATTTAACGTGGGCTTAAATTTTGCTTAACGCAGATTTTTATTGTAAGCGTTAAAGATCACTTTTACGTTTGATACTCTATCTTTGAGTGAATGATTAGTTTTTAAACTGCAGAATCCGTCAATGCTTCGATTCAAAGGTAGAACAAAAAAGTTTATGAGTTACAAGTATTTGTTCCGAGTCTGAGTGTGTTTGTGTCTCTTGTTTGAATGATTATTAATTCATCACTAACAGAGGTTTTGATCACTAAAATGAACTTCTTGATAAGATTTCTTAAGGAATATGTAACATAATCAATTGTTCGTAGAGAAAAAGCATACATAATTTTACATTTAAAAATAACTGTTATTGCCATACAATTGAGTCGAACTTAACTAAATCAATTCGATTTGATCCTTCAACATTAATTGTATAAATTATAATCTCATTTAGCACTAAAGTAACAGCATCTGTTCAAATCAATGAATTGTTGAATTGACTTGGACGTTTAAGTTTTAAGTTCCATTAAGATTCGAAGTCGCAGACTTATTAACAAATAAATTACATTATACTGTCTCATGATTTGAATCTGAACTGTGTAATTTGTTGTGTTTAAAAATGAACAACAAATAATTTAAAAGATATATAATTGTTGTATTAAATTCTAAAATTTACAAGATACAATTTTACGGTTAGGTTAAATGTTTAAGGCATGTTATACAAAATATTAATACAATTTATAGATTTCTTCATTATGAACCGGTTGGTCTGGTTGTTAGGGACAATACTGCTAAATTAGAGGTCGTGTGTCCGATTCTTACCAAGGTTAAATAATCATGTGAAAGACATACTGGTATGTTTATCAGGAGCATGTTTGTCATAGTTATAGGCTCTGGATAGTTTGGGACCAGAAAATATATGATATACATATATTATTCTCACCACCTGTCATACCTTCTACATAAGATTTTTGTATATAGAAAGGAGAAACATTTTATATATTGGTCCAAATGTGCCACTTCAACAGTCTTTACAAAAACCTTCTCAAGAATATAAACGAACAAGATAATTCATGTACAAAGCACGGATTCCAATAAAACTTATACAAGGATACAAGCAATAAAATAGGTACTCATTGTTTTACAGCAGTACACAATACAATTTACAAACATAACTATTAAACTGTAAATAAAACTCAAAGCGAATCGTGCGTATCTATTTAAACATCTAAAGTCAATCTTAACGAACATAAACCTTTCGGCACATTACTCTAAATTCCACCTTAGACTGACAAGGACAAAGTCTATTTTTGAACTTATTTTTTTTAAAGGTTGGCGTGGTAGAAAGGGATCGGTCATTTGGACTGGGGTTGCCATCGTTTGTAGCGTAATCGGGTCCGACTAAGGGTTACAATATTGGTATTAAGTAGGCTTACCATTTGAAATATAATACCGCGATATGAATTTTGAGATCCCTAGCGAAGTATTTTGTGTGCAGACTTATTTGGGTTAAAATTGTTAGTGGCGCGTTTCTTATTGGTTTTATTCAATAAACATTTAATAAAACAATTGATTTTATAGATCTGTTACTGAAAACGTTTTAGCAGATATTTCTGATTGTTTCAGCTATGATTCTCATATAGCTAAAACAACATGTGGCGGCTTCTACATTATAAACTCAAAAAGTACAACGGCGCCATCTAGCGAAGATACATCGAACTACGAAGTATGAACAAAACGTATGAATGTAATGAACTACAATGCTACTACTAATCCTGCATCGCGATATAGAGATTCGCGTGGCAATTAGCATATGTACAACATCCCAACATCAACCGTTGGGCTGTGGCCCACCAGGCATGATCACCTCGCCTGGCCGGAGGATCCTCCCTTTGTGTCGGAGGGACACATGCCACACGTCCCTCCACAGTGGTGACCCCGACGTGATTGGAAGCAGCCTTCAAGTCAATATCAGCAGCGTCACTCCCACAGCGATGATCAGTAATCAAGTCTCAGCCAGCCAGCAACTTCGGCCTCAACAGGGATACCACACGCAGGACGCGCCCGCTTCAGCCTGGTTACCCTACGGCCTCATCAGTGTCTAGGCACAGCGCACCGCACACCACATGCAATGCCGACTCACCGGGATCTGCATACTTCAGCCTCGACTCACTGGGGACTTCACCGCAGCACTGCGCACCACATGCAATGCCGACTCACCGGGATCTGCATACTTCAGCCCCGACTCACTGGGGACTTCACCGCAGCACTGCACACCACATGCAATGCCGACTCACCGGGATCTGCATACTTCAGCCCCGACTCACTGGGGACTTCACCACAGCACTGCACACCACATGCAATGCCGACTCACCGGGATATGCATACTTCAGCCCCAACTCACTGGAACTACACACTCCTGGCACTGGCACGCTCCACAACAGAGCATAGACAGCTGACTCATCAGTACATCGACCTCCGGTCTTGGAGGGGAGTGATGTGGCGGCTTCTACATTATAAACTCAAAAAGTACAACGGCGCCATCTAGCGAAGATACATCGAACTACGAAGTATGAACAAAACGTATGAATGTAATGAACTACAATGCTACTACTAATCCTGCATCGCGATATAGAGATTCGCGTGGCAATTAGCATATGTACAACATCCCAACATCAACCGTTGGGCTGTGGCCCACCAGGCATGATCACCTCGCCTGGCCGGAGGATCCTCCCTTTGTGTCGGAGGGACACATGCCACACGTCCCTCCACAAACAATTTATTTGTACATACATACATATTTAATAATAATAGTATTTTTTGTATTTCTGTATTCCTTTTTTATGTATTTATAGTGTATATAAATGTGATAGAGATAATAGTAATACATTGCAAATATTTCATTTTAACACATGTATTTAAATGATTTTAATGAATAAAGAATATAATTCTAGACGTATCGTTTTAAATATATGTATTTAGTTTCAAAATTCGTAAAGCCAATATTATGATTCTGAGAAATTTCATCCCTACCCAATTTTTAAAGCTTTGTTCTATTTTGGTACTGATTTCAATTTGTGAAACATCACTTTGTTTTGTTAATAAGTTTATATGATATTAGAAGGTGATTTTGTTGGAAAACAGCGAAAGACGCTTACATTAAATAATTATAGTTTTAGAGACGCATAACTAGCTTGCGTCCTTGAAGTGCTTGAATATCGAAGTATGCTCTTTTTAACCTTTGTTACCACATTGTCTTTCAGTTCACAACGTTTCCTTATCACACATGTCTGAATTTGTCTGAAGTATTTACACCACATAGACCATTCCTATAAGCAATGATGTGCCAATCTTAACTATTAGATAGTATTGTATAAGAAAGTCTACTTACTGTCTACAACTTTCGTTAGTATTCCTACCCTAAAATGTTCAACAATTCGGCAACTTACCTCACTTATGGGAAAAATAAATACCTACATGGACATTTTGTGTTACTCAATTTGTGTAGTAGATACAAGCCAAGCCAATCAGTAATCAACATACAAAGAATATGGTACAGTGCTTCGTAATCCGAAGTCAAACGAGTCTTATTTCGCTCAACAGAGCGTTGGCGGCAAATGAACTCGACCTTTTTAGGATCGTCAAAAGGGTAAGTGCGAAATGAGCACTACATGCCATTGCTGTACGAAATCCAGATAAATATATACTCAATGTTTGTGATTGTTGGTAGGCAAAGCATGAATTTTATAATTTAGATCGTGCGCAAGTGGCAGAGTTTGAAATACCAATTAAAAAACTTTTATTAAGGTTTTATTCTACTCATTTCCGACATTTGAAAAGGTACTCTTAATTAAAATTTACAAAGTGGCAATTTACTCACAATTAAGATGAACTTAACGACATCTTCGACGCCAAAATTCATCAAGCCATTTAAACTACAGATCGTGACAACATATATACATACATACACTCAAAAAACATGACCCTCCTTTTGAAATATTCTACTTCTGAGTGGGTTATCAATATTTTAATGAAGTTGAATTTTATTACACTCCTATAATTACTTACTTACCTTATGTCTTTTAAAAGAAGAAGAAATTTTCTTAAATAAAATATGTAATAATTTAATTTCATATCCAACCTCCTTTTTTTTTTGTATCGTGTGGAAACCCCCGCGGGCCGTCACCCCACCGGGGTTTACGGCGGGGTAGTGTGTGGAAATCGAACCGACTAAAACAACACGGTGTGCCACTCTGTGCCTGACATAGGAGGGATCCGGAAACAGTTGTTATTACGACATCCAGCTCCTATACTATCCTGCCCTATACTATTTCTTACTTATATTATAAATGTAAATTTGTGAGGATGGATGTATGAATATCTAAATGTATGACCCTTTCACATAAAAGCTACTCAATGGATTTAGATGAAACTTTACAGCAAGATAGCTCAGCATCAGAATAATCAGCTCAGCATCAGAATAATTAGCTCACCATCAGCATCAGAATAATTAATAGGCTATTGTTTGTTAAGCTTCTGAGTAATTTGATCATAATATGACGATATTTGAGAACTATCTCAACGTACGCTACCTGAACCGTTAGAGTTACACGTCGCTTTAACAGCTTACTATAAGGTAGCGCAACGCAAGGGTGTTTTCAATTATTAATATGAATGCGTAAGTCTGTCTGCTACGCTTTTACAACTAAATCGTTGCACCGATTTCTATGAACTTTGATTCGTTGATTCTGGAGGAGGTATATAGGTTATCGTGTAAATTGACATAGACACGAACAGAGTCGCGGGCAGAAACTCGTTCTAATATCTTATCGATTTAATGATAAGAGAAAGAGAGAAAAACATTTTCTTTTTGTTCAATTTTCTATTTTTATGTTAGGAAAAAATTTTGAAGATATGTATAAAAAATATTTTTCTATTTGCTACTGACAAAGTGCTTTTTGAAAGCGAGGAATAAAGTTTCGACGATATTGAAATTTCGCGGAAAACAAAATGTTTGTCGCATCCAGGTTTATTCTGTATTCAGTCGCATGGAACAGTTTACACGTATTAGCACGAGCACGTAACTGTGTCGTGTAGCGAAAGTTACAATCAAAGACTACGTAGACTGCTGCCCTGGCAGGTTCGCTGCCTCACCCATCATCCTATCAATTTCATTTTGTTCGACTTGTTTTATATGCATATATCTACGATCGATATAGTTCTAATTTTAACCTATCGTTTTTCATATTAGAAAGAGTAGTGCTGATAGATTTCAACAACTGTATTGTATAAAACTCTGATTTTTGATACCTTAATGTTTTCCAATGCCATAACATATGTTATATAGAGTGAGCCAAGAATTCGCTAACAATTAAATCTAACATCAACAGTTTCAATAAGATGGAACCACTTGTCACGCATCCAATGAGTCGCTGCCGATGGTCAAAGACATATTTCCGGAAAAACTGATTAACAGACGAGGTGACATTCCATGACCACCCAGAAATTCAGATCTATCCCCTATATAGACTATATATAATAGTACTACTATACTATACTATATATACATACTACTATATATACTATATACTAGACTATATATAATAATAGAATATATAGACTTCTTTCTATGAGGTTATTTGAAGAATCGTATCTAAATCAAATACACTATATCAACTAGAAGGAAAAATTAGCGAAGAGATGTCGGAGATCTCGCGGAGTGCAATCGTCGAAACGGCGGTCATTTGGACGATGTAATTAAAAAGAAAATGTCAACTATATGCCAATAAAATCACTGTTTTTTTTACGATTTTTTCAAAAGTTGACCAATTCGTGGCCCACGCTATATACATAATACGTGTGCATAAGAAACTTTAGCAAGCATCTTCTCTCAAAAAGTTTCTAACAGAACTAAAATTCTTAAATACGTTTCTTTTTGATGTAAACCCACATCTTGAATTTAGGGAGCTTTATGGTACGAGTAAATCTTTAAAATTACAAAGTTGTTGAAGGTGATGAGCGTTCTTGTGTTTGATGTTCTCGTCAGTGGTAGCATAAATCACGGTAACTACTGACATATTTAAATAAGGTTTTTCACAAACAGTCATAAAGGCTGTAAAGCTAATTTGTTCATGTGGAAAACAAAATCTGCTCCACGCTTTGTAAGTTTACTAAAACTAAACTTTAACTATTATTTCTCAAAGAAAATTTACAAAAGAAACTAGAAATTCAACCATAGTTTAATCAATTAAAAAATTAAAACTAGAGGTTTTTAATCAAATTAAAGATAAAAGTTGTTCTTTTTTTATTATAAGAGCCTGCTAATGTGTTCATGATGTTGTTTACTTAGATTGATGAAAAGCACGAATAGAATCCCAGAGTTGTGGTCACTATATTAATTGCGAATGCAGATAATGCAGTCTGGTGACTATGGCGGCCTAGTAAGATACTTTTTCACGCCTTGCTTGGGGGCGTAAAAGGCATGACAGTCATCGTAGCATTGTATTGTACATACTTATTCTTGATCTTCTGTTTGAGGGTAGTACTGAGCCGGTCGAGGCGATCCGTTCGTGCTGTTATCAGTGTGGTTCTACTACCTACAATGTTCAACCTTATTTAACCTACACAGATAATATTGAATAAGTAACTGCCTCGGTGGCACAGCGGTAGTGAATACGATTGCTGTGCTTGAGGTCTCGGGTTCGATTCCCGGGTCGGGTCGTCAAATGTTTGTATGATCTGCAAATATTTGTTTCGAAGTTTGGATGTTTTCTATGTATAATATGTATGTATTTGCAAAAAAAAGTATATAAGTATTCTACCAGTCAGTCTATTTATCATAGCACAAACTCTGCTTAGTTTAAAACTAGATGACGTTGTGTGTCAAATGTCCAAAATATTTATTTATTTAAACTTCAAACAGATAACTTTATGAAATTATAGCGAAGATGTAAGCTATGTTTAAAATCTTTAAAAAGTGACGTTTGTGGGATAGTGGGCAAACGAAGAAACAGTTAACTTGATGACTACTGACTTTTGCCACTCAAGGATATTCGCAACTCAAGAGTACAGAGTACATTGGTGCACTTTTATATATTTGAATGAATGAACCTTGGAAAACACCAGAAAATCTTGGATAATTCACTTTTATAAAGAATTTACACTAATCTGTCAGTAACGGTATGCAAGGGTTAATTTATAAGCTTTCAGTAATCACGTTACAATACAATATAATTTAGTACGTATCAATTTTATGCATGTGTTATTGTGTAATCTTTACGATGTAAAAAAATCATGATGAAACAATTTCATTATATCTAATAGGCTGAATGTTTTAAGCGGTCACCACATTGTTATCTACAGCGCTGAGTGTTATGGGGTTAAACCCCACACGGGACAACACTTTGTGTGGTCCACAAATTGATGTTCAGAGTCTGGGTGGTCTTCGTGTCTGCTTGTTGTATGTTGGTTGTTATTGTTGTAAAGTCCTCCACAACACACGATCTATTCCTGATGCGGTCGTTGTCTATAAAAAAATATAAATGTATGTATAGGTATATATGATACCAAAATTATTGGGGAAGAGAACGAAGTTGGAAACTACTGACTGTTGCTAGTGTTGAGGTAAACAAAACAGGTTGTCATAAATTGTAACAATTCATTGTACAAAAAAGTCATAAAGGAAACATGCCTCGGTGGCACAGTGTAGTGTATGTGATTGCCGTGCTTGAAGTCTCGGGTTCGATTACCTGGTCGGACTAAATTTTTGTTTGACCTCCAAATATTTGTGTAGGAGTTATTCGTGTTTTATATGTATAAAATACGTGTATAATATTTACAAAAAATTATAAAAGTATTTACATTAGTTGTTTGGTACCCATAGTACAAGCTAGCTAGACTAGATGGCGTTGTGTGCTATATGTCCAAAATTTTATATTACATTATATTGTATTATGTGCAAATGACTATGTGCGACGAGTTCTCCTAAAACCATATTGGTAAATATGCAGCCAAGCATCTAATGAAATTAATTTGAATATCGGTTTTCACAATCTACATAGTGTTAACACTTTGCTAAGAGATAAGAAGATTTTACCATTTTATCCAAAACATTTGAGTGAATTCTCATTTTGAAGGTTTCGCACAAAAGATCCGCTCTGGTTTATCAAGATTTTGGAGGTAAAGAGCTTATTAGAGCGTCAGGGAAAAACAAAAGGTATTATCATAGGTTTTTGGTTACCTTTACTCATAATTTACTCTATTGTGTTTTGTTCTATGTGTACAAAATGCTAGTTAATTTTGAGAAATAATTAGTGTGCCTACTTCCACACACAGCGTAAACAGATAAACATACTACAGCGCCATCTAGCGTAGATACATCGAACTATGGAATATAATGAACTAAGGAGCAACTACAAATCCTGTATCGCGAAATAGAGATTCTCGCAGTGATTAGCATATATACAACATCCCAACATGAACCATTGGCCCACGGCCCGCCATGCATGATCATCACGCCTGGCTGAAGGATCCTTCCGTTTTGTCAGAGGGACATGATACCCATTCCTTCCACATTTTTTTTATTTTTAAATATAAATAGTAGAAATAATTAACCAACCGTTAATTTTTGTGGTGCTGTTAACTAGTTAGATTAGCTGTGTCAGGGGGTATCCATCTCAGCTTATGGACTAAAAGCTACGGTGGTCTTTGCTTCTCAAACTTCCAGGCAGTAGTATCCTATTCCCTCTATATCCTTTGCCACTGTTCCACATTCAGTTCCATCCCATCCCTATTTTCCTTCCCTAGGTCCAACAAAAGCAGTTCCCTCTTGCTAAACACAAAAGTCTGTTTCGGCGGCAAGGATGGCAGCCCAATGCAGGTAGTGCAAAAGGGCCTGGCAGAGTTGGCGATCCAGCAAGGCAAGGTGGATGGCCCAGGGCGACGGTAGAGGGCGCGTGCAGTTACCGTCGGCCAGACACTGCATCCAATCGTTTTTCTGATCGTAGCGGTACTCCGTTCCATTGGAATAAGGAGCGGGCGGACGAGAGAGTGCGTCTGTGTTTGCGCATACACTTATGTACTATAACATATTTCCGCGCAGATGACACCTGGCAATAACACGGAACAGTGAGCAAAGTCCTACGGCGATGGAGACTGGTGGTGGAGTACTGATCTGGTGAGTTTGATCCTTAGCTGGATCTCAGCACGTAGGCGGTTGGGTGGTGATGGTCGTTTCATGACTTGACCGGGGCAAGAGTCTGGTTCGGCAGCTCGCCCATCGACAAAGCAGCCCTATTTAGGGATCGCACTGCTTTCCCCAATCCGGGGAGGGGACTAGAAAAGGTGGCCTAAACAAAGTTTGTCTCACTTTTTACCCGGTCGGCTAACCGCGGTCGTCCGGTCACCATCTTAATGCGGTCGAAAGAAACAAAAATATATGAAACCTTTTACTATAGCTGCTTGGAATGTAAGAACTTTGCTGGACAACGAGAACAACTTGTGTCCCGAGCGAAAAACAGCGCTCATTGCGCGCGAACTGTCCCGCTATAATATTGACATTGCTGCAGTTAGTGAGACGCATCTGGCGGATAGTGGTGAGCTCTGTGAGAGACTCGGTGGCTTTACATACTTACATGGGATAGGTAAACCAGCAACGGAACGATCCGCTAGTGGTGTAGGTTTTGCCATAAAAAATGAGATAGCTAGATCTCTCATTGAACCTCCAAAAGGCGTCAGTGACAGAATCATGACGCTGAGACTCTACGTAGGACCTGATAAATACTTGCATTTCATCAGCATTTACGCACCTACCTTGACCTCATCAAATGAAGATATACTTAAATTTTATGGGGACCTTCGTACAGTTCTACTGAACGTACCGCAGCGGGATAAGATTTGTCTTCTTGGAGATTTCAACGCGCGTGTTGGGGCGGACCACATGGCTTGGAGAAACGTACTGGGCAAACACGGTATCGGAAAGTGCAACATCAATGGTACTGCATTATTAGCTCTATGTGCGGAATTCGAGCTTAGTATCACAAACACGTTCTTCAGGCTACCTGAAAAATACAAAACATTTTGGATGCATCCGCGCTCTGGCCGTTGGCATCTTCTTGATTACATCATAGTTCGAAGGCGTGACCTGAAGGATGTACTTATCACAAGAGCGATGCGGGGTGCCCAGGGTTGGACGGATCACCGTCTCATTCGATCTAAGATGAGGCTTAACTATAAGCCTCCGCGCAGAGCAAAACATAAAACTCCAGCGAAACTAGCTCTTATAAAGTTAATAAGCGACGAGGCAACTCGGTTCCTCCTTGACGCAGAATTTGAACATGCCATGTCCAGTGCTGATAGTGACTCAACCATTGATGCTAAATAGCGTCTGTACGCGGAGACCTTACATGGAGTATCACAAAGAGATATTGGTGGATTGTAGAACAAAAACCAAGATTGGTTCGACAATTCTGATGCAGAAATACGGAAGCTCGTTGAGAACTTCAGAACTACTTTAAGAAGCACTGTTGAGTCTGTACAACGAAAATCTATGCAGCAGGAACTCAAAATCAAAGTGTGGCAATTCAAAGATAACTGGTGGATCAGAAAATCCGAAGAATTACAGTGGCTGGCAGATACCAACCAAACTGCTAAATTCTTCGAGGGACTTAAGAGTGTTTTCGGACCTCGGACTAGGAAAACCGCCCCAGTGTACTCGCGAGATAAGACCAAGAGGCTGACTGATCCCGTAAAAGTTCTTCTTTGTTGGGCTGAGCATTTTGATGAAGTGCTTAATCCCGACAGTCAAGGAGTGGATCTGCAATACCTCGACACCCTTGAAAAGCTGCCTGTCCCGTCGGAGTTGGGTGAGCCACCGTCGTTTACAGAATTTATTGTCGCGATAAATCGTTTGAAGGACGGCAAGTCACCAGGTGCAGATAGTCTTCCCTCAGAAGTTTTCAAATACGGAGGACCAAACGTTAAATCTAGACTGTTTGCTTTAATTCAACAAATTTGGGTTGATGAACTTGTTCCGCAAAACTGGAGGGACGCTACTATTGTTAAGCTATACAAGGGCAAAGGAGACCTCTCAGATTGCAGCTCATTTAGAGGAATTGCTCTGCTCTCAGTGGCTGGCAAAATCCTGGCGCATATCATCAACAAGTGCCTGTGTACGCTAGCTGAAAGCTTCCTTCCCGACTCCCAGTGTGGTTTCAGACCGAATAGAGGGACGGTTGATGCCATCTTTATTGTCAAACAATTACAAGAAAAAAGCCTTGAACAACATCGTGACCTCTACATGTGTTTTGTGGACCTTGAAAAGGCTTTTGATCGCGTACCAAGATCTGCCCTCTGGACAGTACTCGAGAAATATGGCTGTCCTGTGAAGCTCGTAAATTTGGTGCGTCAATTTTATGAAGGCATGATGGCCCGTGTACGCCACGAAAGCGACTTCACAGAACGGTTTAGTGTGACAAGCGGAGTGAAACAAGGCTGTGTAATGGCTCCAACCCTGTTTGCTATATACTTTGCTGCGGTTATGAAGGATACCCTTGGGAGCTGCAGTGATGGTATTTCATTAAATGTTCGCATGGACAAGAGTGTACTTGACCTTACCCGTTTCAGAGCAAAACATAAAGTCCGGCGGACCTCTGTACTGGAAATTCTTTATACAGACGATGTTTGCCTTATGGCTGACAGTATGGGGAATCTGCAAAGATACGTCGACAATTTAGATGACTCTTGTCAAAAATTCGGCCTTGTAATCAGCGCGTCAAAAACTCGGATTCTGAAACAGCCTGCAAGGGGAAAATCGGCTAGTGACACTGCTGTCTACTTAGGTGGAAAAAACTAGACGAAGTCAATGCTTTTCGGTATTTAGGAATTCTAGTTCGTAGCGACAATCGTCTCGAGTCTGACATATCTGCGCGAATCGCTAAAGCTGCTGCTGCTTTTGGTAGGCTGAGCCAAAGAGTATGGAAATCTCACGATTTAAAGCTCCACACGAAACTTGCCGTCTATAGAGCAATTATACTGCCTCTGCTTCTGTATGCCTCGGAGACCTGGTGTCTGTACAAGGGTGACATCAGACGTCTTGATGTCTTTTACATGAAGTGTCTCCGTGTCATCCTTCGTTTGAAATGGCAGGATCGTGTCTCTAACTCTGAAGTTCTTCGTCGGACTAAGATGACCGGTATGGAGAGTCTGCTAATGAGATTTCAACTACGCTGCACTGGACACCTAGTGCGTATGGACTCCTCAAGCTTGCCAAAGTCAGTCTTTTATTCAGAGCTTAGCTCAGGAAAGCGCAAACCCAGACAATATCTACGCTACAAAGATGTTCTGAAACGCCACCTAACGTCCTGTGGAATTTCTTGCGATTCTTGGGAGGAGCTTGCTACTCGGAGACCGGAGTGGCGAAACGCTGTTAAAACGGGCATTAATAATTTTGAGCGCGCTCGCGTCGAACATCTTGACGCCAAACGCCAGCTTTTGAAAGCTCGACCTAAGCCCTCCTATAACTACACATATAATGATAGCGGGCAGCTTTACTGCGCTATCTGTGGCCGAATCTTCAAAACTAAATTCGGTTTTGCGAGTCACATTCGCGCTCATGAACGTCGTACTAATAGTTAGTAACAGTGTGTCGCCGTCGACGGATACGTCTGGGAGGGCATCATCATCATCATCATCAGATTAGCTAGAAGTATTGATGACGATGATTCTGAACTTTAAAAACATATGCTAAACCGCCTTCCTGTAAGGAGTTGTTATCGGTTAATACGATTAAATATCTTGGGCTATTCAAGACATAACAAAAAAAATCTTAGACAAAACCTAGTACCTTTTTAAAAATATAATAGTAGGTAAAAATTACAGTTTTTATTTTATTTGTAAAAATAAACATAACACAATGTATTATTTTATATAGAATAATTTAAAAAAGACACTTGACAGACGCATCTATCTCTTTACTAATAGTACTATGTTTTTACTCCAATAGCCAGTCGATGCTTAAGACGGGCTTAAGACGCAAACACTATGCGAAGGGCTCAGTGCTATCCACTGCTGGACATAGATTTCTGCTTAGAAAGGCGCTTTGGCTTACTATATCAATACTCTGTCAAGATGGAGCTCAGAAACTTCCTTTTCTGCGAGTTGCTCCGCAGTAAATGCGTAATAAAAGATTTGGTAATTCAACAAGACACTATGTGAGAATGTCACTAGTATTCCAATATAGGAAGGTTATTGGCTAAACGTCCACAGAACGTGTGCGTGTAAAACTATGAACTTTCTTTTTTTAGCATAGTCAAACTGAATATGTAACTCAAAAATATTTCTAAATAAACAAGTTTAGAATTCTTGCAAGGGTATGTGAAAATTAAGCAAACAAATTGTCGAGGCGCACAAGTGATTGTGTTTGTAGGGTCTCTTTAATTAAACATCTCTATCGACTGTACTGGACTCAATAATGTTTCTTTGTAGTCATTATCGCGTTCCATTTCACGGGTGCTATTCGGGATAACAACAGTAATCAAAATAAACGAAAATACACTTTTCAACTATTTTTAATTAAAAAGAGAATTTTTAGTAAGTAAATCGTATACTTGTTTTCACTAATTTATTTATTTATAATAATTTATTTTCACTACAAATACAATAAGTATGAGTATTGTATACACGTGATCTTGATACAGAATTTAATTAAGTAATAGGGGACTTGTTGTGTTGTTGTCAGTTAATAATTCTAGTTAGTCTTAATTCTCTATTACATGCCTTATTTAATTCGGTCGTCTAATTTATTATTTCGTTCTAAGGACTTGATTATGGTCTTGGTTTGCACACTTAGGTTATGGATCATGTACTTTGGCATAAACATATGCAGATATAAATAATCACGCTGTTCTCTTACAGAGATTAGAGAGGAGACATGGTCAGTTACAGAGTCCTTATAGATTATTTTAGTCATTTCGCTCATCACTTTCAACATGAATCCCCTTCTCGATTCTCATCATACATTCTTCAATTAACCTGCATTGTATTCTTACTTTATCATTCCTTACTGCGCCTATGGATGTATAGATTCAAACTGTCCGTGTGGTGACAGATTAAGAATACATAGTATTACCACCCCTATTCATCCCATGGGTGTCGTAAAAGGCGACTAAGGTAACAAAGTATGCAAGACAACATCATTATAAAGAGAAGGAAAACCTGAAACAAATCCTATTCCCAGCCGTCTAGCTGCGTGGTATAGTAGACCAAAACCTTCTTGCTAAGGAGAGGCCTATGTCCAGCAGCAGACTGGAAAAGGCTGTTGATTGACGATAATTTCAAATGTAGAGACTGCTTTCTTTCGATTTATATTTTTGGCCAGAGCAACAGTCAATGCTTGTTCAGTAGTTTTCCTTTTTTTCTGACATTTATTGTTTAAACGCTTGTTGTGGCTGCCTCGTTGGTCTAATGGTTAGAGTACGGGTCTGAAAATCAAGAAGACTCAGGTTCGATTCCCGGGCCGGGCTAAAAAAGTATTGTTGGGTTTTTCTTACACGATATTCTTAATAACAGCCCAGAGTATGTACTCCATAGCCCATCACGTGTGTAAAATACCGCCAAATCCAGTCAACGGTGACCGGCTGGAGAACCTCCACGGCGGCAAAGTTATCACGTAGAGCCTCCGATCATATCAACGAGCCACCATGACTCAACGAGTGATCTCACGCTACTCGTATTCGGGCGGAGGCCGAATGCTGTAACCCACAAGGAAGTCAGCGAGCACTTCCGTTTCCAAATGCCACGAGGAGTTTCAGCCAAGGCGCACATCACATTCGTCGACACAGTGCGGTAACTGCGTATGGCTCTGACAACCAACATTCACTGCGGGTACTAAGAGCAAGCCCTATCTTGGGCGGTTAGAGCCGCCGCTCACACCGGTGCATCATACACCGGTGAACTCCCGTGAATGACGACCTCGAAGGGCCCAGTCGTAGCTTATGTTCCACGGGAGCGGTTCAAAGACGACCCCTGAGTAACACTGCACTACATGAGTTGACGCCTCAGAACACCATCTCAGTTCTCTAAATAATGCTTACCTGAGCTGAACATAGAGACCTCCCCAAGGTTTGCAAGGTTTTATGTACTTATTTTAAATTCATATTCATTTCATTTCATTCATTCATTTATAGTATTTAATTGATAATATTATGTACATATGTATGTTACAGGTGTTTTAACAAGATGTATCCAATTATTGTATCTTGTTTTAAAAAAATCATCAGAGACGTAGTCGTGAATATAGAAGAATAGAAATATGAAAGTCTTTTAGATATAGAAACCTTTAAAATGAGAAGTACAAGCGTCGAAATGTCCAAAAGCTGGATTAATGACAGGGTGAACGAATACGAGGAACAAAGGAAAGTTGACCTCGACTCAAAACGAAATGACCTGTAGGTTAGACCTTTCATAGCCATGATCAATAACTATACAAATGGAATCCTTACCTGCCCTTTTGCCCTTTGAGTGGATGTATATTTTAATTTTTTATCAACAGTTTTACAAAATCTATTTAGTATTTTCCTAATTAAATTAAAATGTAAAATACCATTAAATAAGTAACCTCACGATGTTAATTTATTAAAACTGAGTTAGGTGTACGATGAAATTAAAAATTGAAATATTTATAATCATTTTTTGGTAGGATAGTATTTGTAATCATTTTATTTTTATGCCTAATTCTAGAGCTGTGATGGTGTCCTGCCGATTTCGATAAGGGTGACCAGTCTCAATGGAGACCAGCCATAAAGGCAGGAGATATTACAGTGCACATATGTATGCACAAAGACAGGTGCACTCTCTGTTCGCTCAATCTCACAGTCTGATGGGATGGTTATCCGACACGATCGGGGAGTCATCAGGACCGACAACTTTACGTGATCTCCAAAGCACGGGGGTTGAGACCACAACTGCCGAACTCCAGGCTGTTATAAGTTTTCTGTAACCAGTAAAGCTCGAGACCCGGGAATCAGATAAGAGACCTTTTGACTGGCAGTTACATACGCTAACCGCTAGTTCAACAAAGCAGTAGCTGGTCTGCAACTGTAGTGTAAACATAGATTTGCGACGGTTTGGTGCGCGTAAGGTTTAATCAGGAACATCATTATTACAACTCTAGCAGTTGTCTGTTTTATAAACTTCATAAACTTTTTAGAAAATTAGGCATCACTGACATTGCATGACTAGATATTCAAAGCAGTCTATTTCAAATCGAACTTGAATGACAGACTTCATCATCGTCAATAATTAACAGTCTTTAACAGTCCACTGCTGGACATAGGCCTCTCTTTAGGAAGGAGGCTTAGGCCTACTATACCTTGCTCGCCAGACGGGTTGGTAAAGTATTTGTTTCAAACTTTCCTTCTCTATCCAGTACTGTTGTCCTATGTAACTTGCTTCCTAAGTCGTCTTTTACAACACCCACGAGATCAATAGAGATCGTGTCACGCAGTATTTTAATCCATCACCACATGGACGCGTTGGCAGACTGTTGTAGACAAATCCACAGTCGGATCTAAATATACAAAATAATGATAGAAAATAAAAATAAAGGTCAAATATTATGAAACAGAATCCTTTCCGTGGAAGCAAACAAAACTGGGTTAAGATAAGATTTGCAAAGCTGGTATAAGAAGCCATTGGGATCCGTTGTAATGCGAGCGGTGGGCACGGATATTTATTTATCTTTTGTTTCATGATTTCTTCCGCAAAGGTATTCGATTCTTTGTAGTGTTTTAGTTCGTTACCAGTAAATGTTCTTAAACGTTGTGTGACACAGGGTACAAAAAAAGGCTAAAAGTTTTCTTTTTGTTTATGCAGTAAATAGGTCTTGTTTGTTCAAGAGGAATAATTAACTATTGTTTTCCATAAGGAATTCAGAACTTATGGACTTTTGTCGTTTTTTTCTTAGAACCTGTCTTATATGTATATACTGTCTTATACTATAACTCTGTTTGATAACCAGAAAGTGACGTCATTGGTGCATGTTCCAACTTTTCAGATTTCCTATGGATTTTTTTCTATTATGGCTACATGCCGTTCAAAAAATATTAATTTTTAGTCAAATTAACCACAGTGTAGCTTGTTCTAAGCCATGTATTTTTAATTTTAATAAAACCGGAATATGCTAGTTAACCAACAACACAAGTATCTGGCTCCAAATGGAACAGGGTGAGCGGTGGCTTATTCACAAATCCTGCTGACTGCATACTCTGATCTAATGTTGGCGAACGATATAAAAACGATATTTAATTTATTATTTACTTGCGTCAAGAATATTACATTATGTTGAAATACAATTGTCAGTTCAATATTAGTTTATAAAATTCGTTTAGGTTATGGAGTTATAGTAAGATCATAAATAACAATAATCGTAAAATAATTTGTATTTTAGACAAACAGTATATTATTAGTGGTATCAACCATAAAATCATGTATAAAAATATGTAAATAATATCAATGTCCAGAGGTAAAATATTAATTACATGCTAAGAATTTTTTTAATAATATCAATGCAATTTATTTTGTCATAATATTTCATAAAATCATCTGTTGAATAGAAGAAATTAACAAGAAATGCTTTAAGATATCAAATGTAGGCAACATGATATGTTTCTGAGATTTCCGTTAACAAAGGGAAAGCAAAGTTAATGCTTCTTATTTATTAAGATTAGGCTATTTTACCATTGTATCATAACAGGATATATAATCCTATATTTCTGAAAATAAATAATCTGAAACAAAATAAGTACGTTGTTGACCTTTGAGTGATCCCACCAGAATTAAAATTAGATCTCTAGTAACCACACTCACTCGACGAAATGCTTCAAATAATTGCTTAGCATTGAACATGAAGCAGCAGTGGAAACAGTAAATAAGATGAAACTAAGAATAATGAATAGTCAACAATAGTCGTGACTCGATTAAACATCTATTAGAAACTAAGAAATAATATAACAATAAGAAATAACCTTATGAATATCGTCAGTCCTAATAACAACATTGAGACTGAGCACTGCAATGCACCACGACGGATTATCAGGCTTTTTTTTTCAATTAACAAGCCAAATGAACCTCGCTAAGAATTATCATCCAAATACTAAACTATTGTTAAGTTTCAAAATAAAACTCTTAAGCACTTTTTCTAGAAAAAAAAAACTGGATAAGTGCGAGTGAGACGCTTGCTGAGAGGTTCCTAAGCTAAAAAAAAAACTAGTCAAAGACAGTTTAACCGTATCAGAAATGACTTCTTGAAATATTGGACTAAAATTTCTTTCATACGTATTGATATATGTCAAAGTAATTAATGCAAACGTAAAATATAAATTTGTAATAAAAAAAGCAACGGGTTGGACTCTGGAGTATCGGTAAAAGTGAAAACTGGAATATAACGTTGTGCATTTTTGATATTTTGGAATGGTTAGGGAATAATTTTACACGAATCGCTTTAATTATCAGTATAAAAGTACAATCATTTATGTGATAAAATACAATATACATTTATTGCGCTATCTTACACAAATATGATAATTTAAACACTCAAACACTCGCGCAAGCCTCTTTTCTTTGTGTGGAAATCCCTATGTATACCACCTTTCGGGCTATCTACGACTTGTAGATGCCCCTCTCCCCCCCCCCCCCCATGAGGTAACGCCCATGTTCCCGTTTTTTTCTGCTACGAAAGGGCGAGCGCGCTCCATAGCGCTCGCATTGCAACGCCGGCTTGCTTCTGCTAGGGTGATAGAAGGCCTCACCCCCTGGCCTGTACTTATGAAGAACGGAGATCGTTTAACGATCTCCAGCGTCTAAGTTGCCGGCGGTACTTGGCCCGTACCCGAGCCTGGCGGACCAAGAGAGTTCTAAAACCCTCCCGATCCCACTCTGCCAACTCTTTTGCAAGCATAACCTGCTCGCAGAATGAGACGGTGGAATTCCACGCGCTCTCGCTCCGTATTATGGCCACAATCATGTTACTGAGCGAGGGAATCCCCACACCGATGGCTGCGATGAGATCACCCCTCTGCTCCACCCATGCCAGGCAAGCATGTGGAGCGCTGTGTCTACGGTCCTGCCATCGCAATGGTGGCACTCAGGTGGTGGTTCCTTATGGATTAGACACAGGTGATTTCTGAGACATCCTTTTCCAGTGATACTTCTCAAGACAATCCTCCATAAAAGGTCTTACCACCGAGACAATGGCGTGCCTATCGCGCAAGCTGCTGCGCCCTGCGCCGCCTAAACAAAACAGCAAACGCAGGCATACATTTGTGGCGCTCGGTAGAAAGAGAGAGGGATACTTCCTCTCCTACACCGTGTCGGCAGTCTACTCGCCCGCTGTCTTACGAATTTTAGATCAAGTCAAGTGTCCTGATACGTGTTTAATATTTTACCCATCACAAAATGTGCACAATGTCGCTAAAGAAATTTTCACTTCAAAAATATTATTAACGTGCAATAACAAAAAACTATTCAGTGATCTTAGTTGACTTGTTTTGAGAAACTTTTCTAACTTCTAAATGTTATATCTAGATGAATGAGAAGTACACTGTGAGTTTTGATTAACCTGCTTGTAATCTTAGCCTTAATCTCCTTAATCGTTGTGTATTCCTTGAAACTTGATATTTTCACAGTTTCAAGGAGTATTAGATATAAATATTTTATGTATATCTCAATTTCATCGCCACGCGTTCCTGAAAAAATCCTTGACCGACAAACATATAAAGATCAAAGTGACCTCGGAAGGGTTTGTTTCTTCTTTTGAGGAATTTAACCCTAAAAATATTAAAACGAGAGAAACTTAACTTTTTATTAATTTTTAATTATTTTTCCGCTTCTTTACTTTTAGATTTTATCTTTTATTTGAGTCTTTGAAGTATTTAAGTAATGTACCTTAAATGTAGAAATTAAAGTTACGCTAAATGTTTTCCAATACAAACTTTGAAGAGTAAATTATTGACTCTTAAAAATAAATAATAATTCCAGTCTTTATAATGATAACATAAAATTTGAAAAGGAAAATCAGAAGTGTCGTATACGTATGTCATATACGCATAGGATACAGAGTGGCATTTTTATTTATTTATTTTATTTTATTTTTTATATTTTACACATCTGACACACAACACCATCTAGTACCAAACCAAGCAGTTACTAGTTTTTTATTTTTGCTTTTAGTTTTTGTAATTGTTTTTCTTTATTTATTGTCACGTTATGTAGGTGTAGCTTTGTGTTATTTAGTGTTCCAGAACTTCTATTAGCTTGTAAAGTAGCTACTCGTGAAAACCTCTAATTAGCTTGATGTTGTGTATAAAACTGCCCATTGATTTATTGAAACTGTTGGTTTTCCAAATTTAAACAAATAAATTAAAAATAAGTAATTCACGGTGCAAGTCTCCATTTTTAAAATCTTTCAAAATATTAGTCACATTATTCTTCATAATAAGCACATTTATTCCCTATTATTAAAGACGATTTTTCTTTGCACACCAACTGCAAGCTGTTAACGAAGATGGAACAAGTAGGATCTAATTAATTACCGCCAGATGTACTCTGCAAAACTTTTTAAGTTCCGTGAAACGTATACCGTTTGTGTTACTTGGGTTTTATGAGTGTTTAACTGTGCGAAGTTCAAGTTGTATTTTTTTACCAATTTGTGCTATTTGACGTGTTGGGTTCTTGATAGCTGCTTTAAGAGATAAGTCTGACAGTTATTTTTTTTGTTCTTTGTACCAAAGTTATAAGGTCTCTTGCTTTGACATAACCACCATTCGGTGATATCCGTGGGGATTGCCACACAAAAGGTCTCTTGCTTTTTGTTCATTTACGAAGAGCACAGTTACACATGAGGCACACAAGAAGGAAGTGGCACACCTCTGGCGTGCATAACTCATAAAATATAAGCTGTTAATTACAGCTAGAGTCTAAAAGAGTGTTGTATGTTCAATGAGCATATCTGTTTGTCTATGCATTTGTGTATCTACACATCTGAGACATCATAGTTTTGAAACGGAGATCGATTTTGAGTTACTTTTTAAATTGGATAGTTAGTCGAGTGTTCTTAGCCGTTTCAAGATTTTCAATTCTATCTTAACCTCTTGAGAAGGTTATATTGCAATTTAATACTTTTATACACTTATTGTAAGATTGTGGTTCGTACGTGGAACCATTCAAATTCGCTTATGATTACACGTAAAATAAAATAAGATAATATTTATTTGTATAAACCTATGTGTAGGTAGGTACCTTTGCTAGGTAGTAGAGCAACACTGATTTCAGCACGAGCGAACCGGCTCGAACCGTGGCGGTACTACCCTCCCACAGAAAACCAACCTAAAGCGCCAGCATCCGTGTTGTCTTGTTTCGTTGGTGAGTGTGAGACCGGAGGCCCATTGATACAGGGGTGACAGTTATCGTGGTAACCATGTAAGCCTTATGTAAGCCGATGACTGTCATGCCTTTTATGTCCCCAAGTGGGGTGTGAAGAAGTATCTCACAAGGCCACCATAGTGTGGTTCACCATACTGCATTGTCTGCATTTGCGATGAGTATGGTGATCACAACTCTTGGATTCTATTCATGCTTTCCATCAGGCAGAGTAGAGTTATTTTGGCAGGCTCTTAATACAAAAATAAAAAATTAAAAAAAAAATGTGTACATACTTTCAAGGCATGAGAATCTCTATTTTGCGATACAGGATTAGTAGTTGCTTCATAGTTCATTATACTACGTAATTCAATATATCTTCGCTAGCTGGCGCTGTTGTATATTTTTGTTTGTGCTGTATGTGAAAGTCGCCACACAGACGATCAAAATTTTTAACTTTTCTTTTCACCATCTCTTTTTTCTACTCACAAATAGATTTCATATTCATAGTTCTTTTCTTAACAGACGAAGGTTCTTTTATTTTCTCCTTCAAGTTTTATTCTATATCTACTTCAAAATGAAAAAGGTGGTGTCCAACATTTCTTTTAAAAGTAAAAACATTTTATGTTCCGAGTAATATTGAACACGGTATAAAACAAATTTTACTGTTGCTAGTAAATTCAGGGCAGAGATGCAGCTCCTGCATTACGAATACGAACGAAATTTTCTCTTTTGAACAAATGGCATTGTACCTTTTATTTGTTTTATACTTATTGCCTTTGTAATGAATAAGTGGTATTAAATAGAATAAAGAACCCTGAATTATGTGACTTGTGGATATTGGAACGGTTTAATGGACTTGAAAAACTTACTCTATCTTTTTGCCAACGATATTTTGCAAGTAATTAGGAATTTATTGTTCAAATACTAAAGACAAGGTTTTAGACTGATTTTTAAAGAATCATTTTCAGTAATTTAGATACATTTTATCTCTATATAACATAATGTTTGTTGATCAAAATTTCTAACTTCTACTTTAAGTCTTACATTCCAGCATACAAAAATAACCAGTAACGTAAATTTATACTGTTACTAGCTTTTGCCAGCGATTTCGCTCGTATGGACTTTGGTCTGCCGCGTTAAGTTTCGTAACATCTCAGTTTAAATAAATATATATTTGTTTATAGCATACAAACAATCCTACGGTACATCTTTGTGTAACTTCAATTGTTTAGGCAGCATACGCCAAGATAACTCTCAAAGGCCACTTTTTTCCGACTTAATTGACATATATCGTTATATTACGACCATAATTACATAAAATTATTACAAATTGTAACCTATATGTTATTCTGATGTTACTGTATTACATACCTATATTACTGAAAAGTTTCATCCAAATCTGTCTAGTAGTTTTTTCGTGTAAGAGTCAAACATTCATACAAACTTTCGCATTTAGGATATTTGTAGCTATTGTATTTTTAAAGCAATGAAATTAGCATGTTGTCTGTAATTTTTGATACTAAAAAGGGTTCATAGAGTGTTTCACGAATTATAACATAATTTGTGAAAGTCGTTGAAACGAATAAAATGAAAAACATTTGTTTCAAAGTGGAATGACTTTATTTCATGAGTGATTCAGTATCTACAAAAATCTAATAATGTTTGCGATGAACGCTTGCTTATTCTTTCAAATAGTTTACTCAATATTTGATCTTTCAAATTTAAGTGTTTGCTTTAATCTGACTTAGATTATATTATTATGTAGTCTTCACTAAAGTCTAGTGCATAAATCAACAAAATAATTTTTATGAAATTTTTTCGTAGACGGTTTACTTTCTCTAAATATTTACATAGGCAATTTTCTTCTAGATATTCACATTTTATTTTTATATATTAAATTACAGAATTGTAGGAGATTTTTAAATGGTATTTGGTAAAGACTTATTTTTTATTTTTTTTATTTTTATCATCATTATCAACAGCTTTCAATAGTATACTGTTGGACATAACCTCCGCTTAGCAAGGAGGTTTTGACCTACTATGTTGCACTGGCCAGACGGGTTGGTATACGGTTTGTTTCAAGTTTTCCTTCTCTTTGTACTGATGTTGTCTTGCATACTTTGTTCCCTTAGTCGCCTCTTACGACACGCATGGGAAGAATAGGGGTAGTGACACTTTGTATTAAAGTCAATCTCTCACCACTGGATTTGTTTCTTTACTGTAAATATATTTGATAGATTTAGTGTTCAAAAATATGTTTATTTTGCAGAGAAACGTTCGAAGAAAGGAGTCACAAGTTCTATGTACTCAAATATATTGAATCCGATTATATTATATTATTGAAATGATTAAATATCACTACAGATTCTCCAGCATATAAGGCAATGGCTTGATTTAGTTTAGAGTAGTAACATTTATTTACATATATATCGAATCCTACAAACCAGTAGTCATTTGTTATAATTCCCGCAGAACATTGATAAGTTGTTACTCTCTAAATAATTTATGAATTTTCACGCACATGTATGTGTATATATATATTATCATTCTCATGATGCACTAGTCTCTTTTATGTTTGTAAAATATAGCTTAACGAACTTTATGTAAATATGAATCAGTGTGCACCCTTCCTAAAGTTTTTATAATCTGAGCTTGAGTGACATTTAGCGATTGAAGAAATTTGTATTTGAATGTTCTATTTTGTAACACTGTGTATAGCATTTTAATGGAGTGGGGATTTCACGATGTCTGCCCCCTGGGGGTTGACAGAGATAAATGGAACCCGCCTTTCGGCATTTTAGGGTTCTTCGGGAAGAACGTTAAACGCGTTTACGAGCTTGGACTTTGTTTAGCTAGAAACTCGCTTCGCTATTGTTCCCATGATAAATTTAAATGCCCCTACAATTGCTTCTTATTAACTTTTTAAGAAAAATGTGATAGAACCGGAATGAAAGTGCTTTACATCAATGAAACTCGGGTGGGTGTAAAATTTATTTTTGTAATTTAGTTTATTGAGAGTTGTTGCAGAAAATGTCTTAGGGTTGAGGAAGAAGTGGAATTCTTTCTTCGACTGACGTAACAGAAATATTTAATTGAGGTATCTTATTTTTATTGTAAATTTAATGTACGATATATGATACCATTATATATTGCCTGTTGCTTATTTCCTATATAGTTCTAGTTCTCTGCTTTAATTTAAAATCTTTCATTTTTGATAATGATTTTGTTAGGTGCTTATACAAGAATTTAAAACTTATTATCTTACTTTAAAGTAGTATTAGTATATATTGCTGCTTTCTAGAAAATCACTTTACGGTTTTTGAAAGAAATTTCTGTTTAGTTAATGTTTTACTTTCAGAGCTCATCTAGATGAGTGTTAGTATACAAACATTTCACAAGATACTGATTAAAGAACCGTGTTCAACGGTTTCCACCATACTTCTACGAGATGATTTTACGATTGGAGTATAGTTTGAGATGGTAGTATATTGTAACTACTTGGGAGTTCCATTTTGGTGTTATAATAATTGAAGTTGGTGGTAGATTATTAGTAAATGGCATGGAAAAAGGGGGATGTTGGCATCTCTTTGATGAGGTGACAGAAGATTTTGCTAATTTGAAAGAAAATTATATTTTGGTGTCGTTGAATATAATAATAATAATACTTTATTTGTTTATCTCATTTGCAGAGGTAAGTGCAATTTATCGGATATATACAATACTAGTTATAACTCTCATTCCTGTATGAGAGAGTGGTGTCTGTAGTCGGAAAAACATGTGTCACAGATCACTAGGCTCCCACCTCTTGAGCGAATCTTAGTAACAATATACAATGAAATTGGGAAATACCATATATTTTGATTTATTTTTAAGTCAGGCATACAGTAACGGTTTTGCGAATATGTGTTTGAGAAAATGCAGTAAACTTCTGTATATGAGTGTGCATGTAAGTGAGATTGTATGTATATACATAAACATACCTATGTGTCTTTCTATGCATATGTGTGTGTGTGTGTGAAGGTGTGTATTAATGTAAGTTCTTGTGAAGATCTAGTTGTGTCCCACGTATAAATTAATCGTATACTTGCATTTATTACGTTAATGATACAATTAGGTTTTCAGTATCGCTGTAAGATAATTTTTTAGCCATGACGTTAATTTTTCTTGTAACTTAAATTTGTTCAAGGAGTATATAGAAAGGATACAGTTCATTTTTTTGTATAAGTATGGACCTAGAAAACAGTAGAATCTATGTGATGAGGCTGCTTTATACTTTGTTTCAGTCTGGTAGATTTTATGTTTAAGGCGTTTAGTAGCGTTAATCAGTGGGTCGTATTTGGAATATGCGTGTGACTCAAGAACTATACGAAGAATAAATAGCTGTCAAACTGTAAGTACATTAAACTTTGCATATAGTTTGGCTGTAGGATGTAAGAATGGCAAGAATAGTGCCACTTTTAAGACTGCTATATGGGCTCGTTCTAATTTTAACAAGGTAATTTTAGCGGCACCCTCTGAGGATGATATACAGTAAGTTATCATGGATTGGCATAAAGTGAGGTAAGTAATTCTTAGGACTTTGTTGTCCGAGACATCTCATAGATTTCTAAATACGTAAATCAGTTTCCTAATCCTAGATGTCAATAGATCTATGTGAGCCTGAAAATTTAAGTTTTTATCTAAGATAATCCCAAGATATTGGATTGCGTCAATCGTTTGCAACTTCTTACTGGTACATTGTCGAAGCAGAATGTTAGTGTCTAGACAGGAATGGGCTAATATAGGAATAAGGTCTCTGTGCAGTTTGTTATTTTTTAGGTTTAATGCTATAATAATTAACTTAATTTAATTTAATTTAATTTTGATTTGTCTATATTCAGTGACAGAAGAGTGGCGTTTAACCACTTAGTAATCCGATCCATACCACTCTGTGCACATCGATACGTCCTAGAAATCACCTCAGCACACCAGTGCAGTATCGTCTGCAAAGGTGACGACCCTCCCGTTTGCCAAGTTTAGTTGACAAAGCTCGTTAATAAAGATAAGAAATAAGGTTAGGCCGAGTATACTGCCCTGTGGTACACCTGTGTTGATGGGAAGATCATCGCCCCGCACGCCACCTAGCTGAACTTATTGAGTTCGATCTTTAAGCTAACTTGCAAAGAATCGTACCTCACCTCGTACACCCAACCGCTCCAGTTTATCAAGAAGTGAAACAGAGACCGTGTCAAACGCCTTGCCCAAGTCGAGAAATATCGCCATTACTTTTTTCTTTTCGTCCATACTGGTGATTAAGGTGTTTGTTAGATCGTGAACTGCTTCATCAGTTAACTTATTTTTCCGGAAACCAAATTGTGATTTAGATATTAGATTTTTGTTTTCTAGGTAAGTTACAAGTCTACTGTTGAAGGTTTTTTCAATTATCATCGACAAAGCAGGTAAGACAGATATTGACCGATAGTTGTCGACACAGCCCCTGTCGCCACTCTTATGGATTGGGTGAATAACAGCCTGTTTGAATGCTCTTGGGAAGATACCCGATCTAAATGCCAAATTGCAAATGTGCGCGAGCGGCTTAGCCAGAATGCTTCTATACCTTTTAATCAAATTATTAGAAATATCGTCCAGGCCAACAGCACAATCGTTTCTAAGTTTACTTATGATTAGATCAATTTCACCTACGTCTGTTGGGGAAAGGACAAATGATTGTGGCTGAATAGGGTTATATGTGCCTGTAGAAGACACTGTGGAATTTGATATCGTAAGATTCACAGCTAAAATCTTGCCAATATTAACAAAATATTCGTTAACCGAATTGGTTGATGCCACAGGGTTGTTGTTAATTATTAAACCGCATGCTGATGTTTGAGTTTTATTTGTATGGGTAATGTTTTTAATAACTTTCCAAAATTTTTTTGTGTTGTGCTTAACGTTGTTCAATTCACTCTTTTCAAATTCCCTTTTAGCGTTTTTTATTAATGAATTGCAGAAATTACGATAGCGACTGTAGGTTACTTGATAGATTTCATTATTTGGATTTTTTTTTACTTTCATCTATAAGTTATTTCTGTTCCTTATGCATCTTAACATGCCCTTTTTAATCCAAGGTTTAAGGATATGTTGGCGCATAGAAGTAGGTATAATTTTAGTGCAACTATGTAGCTTACTATTTAAGGTAAATGGTATTTAAGGTAGATAAGAAAGTCAACAGCTTCATCAACATCCGTCATCGATAATATAAGGTCCAGATCTATATTAGAGAGACACTTGTCAAGAGAGACGTAATCTACTCCCTTTTTTACCCTAGTAGGTTTTAAAGTGTTAGGCAGTATGTCAAAGCTAGGTATAATAAATTAAAGTATTTAAAATTACAAATCAAAAATTTTAATGTTAAACATTTAAAGTTTAAGCTGAGCTTGCCTATTATTATATTATCAAAGTAATGTAATTATGTAAATAAATGTTTGTGGAAAATTGTAATTCGATATCTTAATTTTCATTCCTTAGATTAACTAATTTACTAGAGTACAAAAGATATGCCTTGTTTTGTATCTTGTGTATATCACTATGATACTGTACATTTCAAATTAATTATTCACAAATATAGTTCCATTTTGTAAAAATATAATATTTTATAGATTTGAATAAAGTATAATTACTTAAGGCTATAATCCTTTCTAATAAACGCAAAAGTACTCTGTCTGCTTCACTTTTACGGCTAAACCACTGAAACGTAGTTAATTAAACGTTGACATAGTTATGCTTTCATTCGATAACTGATTTATTTGATAACCGATATACACACGGAGGAACTGCAGGAAAAGCTAATATTATATAATATATACTCTCATAGATTTGCTGGTCATCTACAAAAATATATATATGTGAACCTTTTGTTTTAATAACTCAAATTTAATACTTCAAAAAAAAAGAATAAACTTGAGAAGGGATGCCAAGTTATTAAAAAAGAACGTCTATAAATAGTTATATGGATATACAACACCAATATAACTATTTATAAACGAAACCCATGTTTAATAGCGTGGGCACAACAAATGTCAGTGTTAGAAAGGTTTTGGATAGAAATAGTCAAATGAGGGCAATTTTCCGCCAGAAAATTTTACTGAGACAAACATTATTTTTAGCTAAAAGGGCCCCTGTAGTGATAAGAAAGGACATTTTTTGTAAAATCCGTTTCTTTTTCTAATATTTTATGATACATTTTCGTTTAATATAAAATGAAATTTTTGTTGTGAATAATTCTTTGAAGCTATTGACACTGTTGCGGTCGCGCGTACAATTGGTCAATCATATCGATTTTTAATTATCTTTGTGTACTGTTGTATTAAGTGTGCAATTACACTTGTTTAATATCAATTGTGTAAAATGTGTCTACATTTAACTGTTAAGCTTTTAAAAGTCTATATACAGAGGTATAAATGTATGAAAATGTTGTTTGTGGCTGTATTAAAATGACCAGGTTAGGAATCCATAGATTGTAGACTAGATACATTATTTATGTTTATGGGCAAAAAAACCTTAAAGAAATATGTAATAGCTAAATCTTATCTGATAATAATATTTATATATTTTATAATATATAAATGTATCTGCATCTGCTATTACCCGTTGATGGATGTTACAAAGGGTGAATGTAAACCATAGGTAGATATACGCTATCGTGATTTTTTTAGAAATTTCTGAAACAATTCTCTTATATATAATTTTTGCGAAACTTTAACCATTTACGCAGCAATGCAATGAAATCTCTCAAAAGAAATAATTTTCTCCCGGTTTTATCCATTTTTTTAACTGCCTCGGTGGCGCAGTGGTAGTGAATGCGACTGCTGTGCTTGAGATCTCGGGTTCGATTCCCGGGTCAAACCACTTGTTTGTACGATAGTACATAGTGTACATAGTGTGTTTTCTATGTATAATATGTATGTAATTACAAAAAAAGTAAATAAATATTCCGTCAGTCAGTCTAGTTATCATAGTACAAGCTCTGCTTAGTTTGAAACTAAATGATGTTGTGTGTCAAATGTCCGGAATATTTATTTATTTTGAATTGATTCTCAGCTCCATTTAATCGCAGCTTGATTATGTTTATACCCATAGTCTTTCACGGTAACTAATAATAAATAAGAAATTGGTGAGATATAATTTTTCAAATCAAAACAGTACTTCTTGAGATTGGCTTTATAATGTCAGTATGGACTTAAATATTTTAAGCCTCTTTAAATTTATTGCTATTTGTGGGACTATTGAAATTTTTTTGAAAATTACTCATATATCTGTGAAACTGTATGATAATATTAAAAGTTAAAAAGCTTAGTTAGTCAGAATATCAATAACTGTTAAAGTCAAAATGTGGATAAGTGTCAAATAAGGCACTACATTTTTATAAGTTACTTACTACTAAACATTTTTGAAACGGGCAACATCATTAGAAATGTCACTGAAAAGCCTATTACACATATATAATAGTTATAAAGGTACCCAGCTTATTGCCGCACAGCGTACGGTTCATCAATCAATGTCCTGGCTCTTTGTGGACCAATATCCACTTAAGCGAACCTCACCTGCCCTAATAAATGAGACGAAAGCATTCCTTTCGCCGTAGAACGGCAGAGGATTTTACTCGTATGTGAGAAGGAAGACCACGATAAAAGTGGAAAAACAAAACTTTGATGAAATCGTTTTCGTTCTGAACGATAAGTAGCCGATACAATTTCATTGATTTTATTCCAATTAAATCAACTTATATACTCGTGTATGTCTTACATTATCATCATCATCATCTCAGCCAAAAGACAAGGAGGTCCGACGATCTGGTGTAGGTAGCGGAAAACCGCTAGATGCGGGTGGTATGGGGTCGGTTGTTGTGAAGAACTTTGGAGGAGACCTATGTCCAGCAGTGGTCGTCTTTTGGCTGATATCTTACATAAGTAGGATACGTCCTACGTATATATATACGTACGTATATTATACATAATGTCAATGATAATATTGTGCCATTTTGTTCATTTACACAGAACCGTATGTATGACGAAAATACAATAAAGAGCCTCCTTTTAAAAGAGAGGTCTATGTCCAGTAGTGGACTGTTAAACGCAATCTTTGGTGATGAATAACGATCATTCGAATGAAATTGAAATTTCAATCGGAATGTTAACCCAATACCATAGTCACCCTTGTGTCCGTCACGTATTCCATTGGTCCGAAAGAATTACAATTGAATATTTTCCAACAGGTTAAACGCATGTGATGTTAGAGTTGAGATACTGAGATACTCTTGTGATACTCGTTACAATTCTAGCAATACTTGCAGTACTCTTATTTTATAGTCTTAGTAAAATATTGGTTTATTCTCGGAGTATTAATCTTTGGTATTTAGAAATTCAGTGTACACAGCCAGAACGTCTTGTTATTTTTAGGATTTGTTTTGATTGTTTTGCTTAAGAATAATGGTAGATGATATTAGTTTAATAAAACAAAAGAATTTTTGTGTTTCAGTACATGAAAATCGTGGTAAAAATGAACTGTGTTTCATCTTACTAATATTATAATAATATATAATTATAAATGCGAATGTAAGTTTATTTGTTACAATTTCACGCAAAAACTACTCAACTGATGATTATGAAATTTTATACACATGTTCTTGGAGGTGTAAGAAGTAACAGAATTTTTATATTAAAAAAAGAAAAATTCAAAATGATCTGTTACGAAACTTAATGTGGCAGACAAAATTCCACGCGAGCGAAGCCACGGGTAAAAGCTAGTATAACATAAACTGAAATAACCGGATACATCTACTCAGGTAATATATTACCTGTACCTACTAGAATTGGTTTCAGTTTTATTTGTGTGGATTGAAAGGTGACCCATTCGTTGGATAAGCTCTAGCTTTAATAGCCTAAACATTAGCACTGAAATTACAAGGAACTAACCCTCTATACCCATTAGCACTCGACCCTAGGCAGCTAAAATGTCGCTGTTTAAAGACTAAAGAATTAAAAATTATTAGTTGTACATACAATATTTACTATTATAATCATAAAATATAATGTTAAGTATTTTGTCCGTACTAACATTTTGTTAAGAAGTATTAATGTCTATTTACAATTATATAGGCTGGGCCAAGAATTCGTTAACTTTTGAATCTAACATCCCCCACAAACATGTTACTTTGGGACGTTACTTTGGGACCGATGCTACTGGAATTTGCTGACTACAATCGTAACACATGGTTTCAACAAGATGGAACCACTTGTCACACATCAAATGAGTCCCTGCCGGTGGTGATTTTTTCAAATGTTAAGTAAATAAACGGTATGGTAAATGTTTCAAATTCGTGGCCCACCCTATACAAGATTATTGTCAAAACAACTTGTTCAATTCAAAACCTCAGAAGTAAATTAATATTTGAAATTTCATTTGATTGTTAAATATTAATTGAAATACTTGAATAGCCAAGAAAATGTATCTAGTTACCTAGTTCCCAAAGGATTTGGACATTCGTGAGGATTATCAATTTAGCTACTAATGCGAAAAGGAAAATTTTGACCAGTTTTTTTTATAAAAATAATAATACAGTATATAATAGTAGTAATAACGTATAAAAGATCGGGTAAAAAGGTATTTTTTTTCTTTTACGCATGTAGAAATTTAGTCAAAGAATATAAAGTGAAAATGTTTGATTGTCAGCGCCATTTTAGTGTTGTGACATGTTACTAACTGCCGTCGTCAGTCAAAGCCGTCCCCGGTCTTAATGATCTGTCCACACAGGATGGATGTCGATAACTCAATTATTTTTGGTTCCGTTTTCTTATACTGTGAACCATCACATGGTGCTTATTAATAAATTTGCTTGCATCATCATTATCATCCTAATTTAATTATTACCATGAGAAAACCATGCTGTGGCACAAATGGGTCGCTTGTGTAGTTAAGGATTAAGAATACGAAGTGTTCTCAACCCTTTTCATCCCATGGGGGTGGTGAAAGGCGACTAAGGGGACTCGCGGGGGACTATACCTAGTCTTGCCATAAATATTGTAATAAAGAAAAAAGAAAATTGTTAACTGCAAATAACATTTATTACTTTTACAGTGTGTCAGTTTAATACATAAATATAAAACAATTAAAAATATAAAAAGCTTATTCGAAGTGGTCTCCATTGGCTGCAATACAGTCCTTTAAACGATGAGGCCAGTTATCAATAGAAGCACGCACTCTTTCCATGGGAAAATTCTTCACTGCCAATCGTATAGATTGTTTTAGGGACTCCAAATTATCATGGCGTTTAGAGCAAGCTGTACTCTCTAAAACTGACCACAAATCATAATCCAGCGGATTAAGATCGGGACTAGACGACGGCCAGTCTTCAGCTCTGATGAAGTCCGAAACGTTCGATTCCAACCAAGACTGCGTGGACCGAGCTTTATGACCCGGCGCCGAGTCTTGCTGGAAGGACCATACTTGGTTATTGAACATGGTGATGTTAAGGGGCTTAACTACCTTCTCAAGAATGGTATCTTGATACACTTGTGCCGATGTTTTGATACCTTTTTCACAAAAATATGGCTCAGTCACTCCTTCATAGCTAACACCCCACCAAACCATCACTGAAGTCGGATAATGTCCACGTTGCACTCTGTCGACTAATTGGGAAGCTTCCTTAGAGCTTTGAGCATAAATACGGTCATTTTGTTTGTTAAAATGTTGCTCAATTGTAAAAATTTTCTCATCCGTAAACAAAATTTTTCTGTGACCTCCCTTTGCGTACCGCTTCAGTAGTTGTTTCGATTTTACCACCCTATTCTTCTTTAAATTATCAGTTAAGAAATGGCCAGTGCGTCTCTTATAGGCTGCAAGTCCTAAGTCATCTTTTAAAATACGCGACATGGTTCTAGGTGCTATCTTCATTTCCCGAGATAAAATCTTTTGCTTTCGGACAGGATTTCTTCGAATTCTTTCCCTTACTGCTTTGACCACCTTTTTCGTACGAACACTACGTGGACGGCCAGATCTTTTTCTGTCACAAACAGAGGAGGTCTCATTGTACCTATTAATAGCCCGGTACACAAACATTTTACTAATACCAAGTGTATGGAGAGTTTTAAAAATTGCATTTGGCTCCATACCTACTTTGTGTAATGCTATCACAGCCATTCGGTTCTCTTTATCACCCCACACCATTTTAATATCGCAAAATATTTTACAATGTATTGGCGCCAAAATGAGAAAACACAATGAACAATCGTATAAAAATGACAGATTCGAAATTCAAATGTAATATTTTTTTATAATTAAGTGTAACAGTATTTATGGCCAGACTAAGTATACAAGCAACGGACACAAAGAACATCCAGATTCAGAATAAAAATTTATGGATCACACAAAGTGTTGTCCCACGTGGGGTTTGAACCCACAACATTCAGTGCAGTAGAGAACGGCGTGGCGACCGCTTAAACCACTAGGCCAATCGTGCAGCCACAACACCATTGCAAAGAAAAGGAAAACTTGAAACAAATCTTAAACCAACCTGTTTGGTCGGTGGGATTTATATGTTAAACATCTTTTCTAAAGAGAGACCTACGTCCAGCAGTGGACTGTCGAAGGTGTTCGATGATAAGGTTTTTCTTCTGTCATAACTGCGTTATCAAACAATCAATGATCATAATCCACATCAAAAGACAAACGTACGTTTCATTATGATCATTTTTATCCTTGATTAGTTCATGTAAGTAGTTTGAAATAGCCTAGATCTTTCTACACTGTCAAATGATATATGTTTTTTTTTTTTCTTTTTTTTCTGTTCGGAAATCCCCACGGATACCACGGTGGTAATGTCGGACTCGAACCGACCAAAAACCGCACGCCGTCTCAGGTACCAGTAGCCGGGGAACCAGATGTACCCTAGAGAGGAAATCCCTGGAACTGTCAAATAATACCCCTATAAGCGTGAATTTATGAATACTTTTAATGCGCCCAATACGTTGTTTTTATTTCAATATTGATACAGGTGTTTTATCTTAATTCCAATTATGCTCCTATATATTCTAGAAAACAATGAATAATCTGGATAAATATAGTGGAATTGATATTTACAGAGCGACTGAATCAAGTCTACCAATATTTGATATAAGTCTGACTCCAGTACATTTGATTATCATATATTTTTGTTTCTCCTTCCCTTTTATTTTCCTCTTGTGATTTTTGGGAACGTCTATTTGCATATTCCAATATCGATATTGTAGTCAAATTTATTACATATACGATCAGGCTGCATAATGTTTTACTGCCATATATTATTCATAAATGTGAATGTAACGGTCTTTTGAGAATTATATTATGTAGTTTCAATACTTTCTCAATTTGTGTTTTTACTTCTGTACTAGCAACGAGAAAATGTGTTTATTTTCTTCATAAAAACTTAAGTAGCTAAGGTTTTGCCACTTATTGTTGAAATAACCTCTTACTGTTTCATTTTTATTATGAACGTGCATTTGTGAGAGTGGATCGATGAAATAAATGAAATACAAGACTTTATTTGTTTGGCACTCTATTTCGTAAAAACGATAGAACATATGGTTCTTGACTTGAATTATAATTATGACACTTTATATTTATGAACTTCTAAACAACATTCATACGGACAAAACAATGGGCAAAGACTACTGGTCTATTTAACTTTTCGTGTCGCTATAAGTATGGACGTGTGTGGACGAGACTACAGTATGGTGTGGCCAGCCGTATTATCGACGACTTCCAGATGGCTCTCTCGTGAGGACCACGGTGCATGCGCGGTTCGGAGTGCGTCACATCTCGGTCCAATGCAGATCAGCAAATTAAATTAATTCTTCGTAATGTAAGCATGGATATACACTTCATCACATATCTGTATATCGAAATAAAGTGCAGTGCAATAATGTCTAAATGTAGATACTTGCACTTCGTGTAAACGATTCCATAAGGAACTATGATAATCCGACTTCCACTCGAGGTCGTATATCAGGATGCTGTGCGACAGCATTGAGCGATGTCCTAATATCCGCTGCCAAATGGTATCGTCAGTAACTCGTCTACCAGAAAGATGTCGAATCGGTAAAGAACTGCAATGTTCTACTATATAGAAACGACCACATCTGCTATTTGGCCGTAACAGTGCACTTGTTTCTTCTTTTTAAGTATTTCATACTCCAAAAGATGTTCTTTCAAATGTGAGTTCTGCGTAAAAACTTAAACGAAAGGCGAATGTTATATCGAAGCGTTTGAAAGAATTTATTACAACATCTCGGTATAACTGAAATCATTTCGAATTGAAATATTCACTGGATATGAAAAGTTACAAAATGTTTTAGATTTAACTTTCATGCGAGGAAAAATATGGATTTAGAAAGATTTGAATCACTCTGTGGTTTTGTGAACGATAAAATTCTAGTACTATAAAGATAATTACCTGTAAGTTTTTGTATAGAATATATTATGTGGTCTAATAGAGTTGTATCTTCAGTTCTTATATTGTCACTTCTGGTGACTTTTAATAGATAGCTTAGATGCTATATAAACTCTTGTATCTTATTTGATATTGTAATAGATGAGCTTACTGAATATTAAGTCTCTTGGGAATATGAAACAGTAGTTCGTGACATTGGTGTCTTCGTACGAAAATTGAGTTTCTAAATGCAATACCGTCACGAGGAAAAGTCAGATAATGTTAAACTGAATGCTGTGGTAACTGTAACGAAGTTTCTCCTTTTTGAGTCGAGCAGTTCTAATTACTGATTCTGCTGTTATAACATTTTTAGATTAATTAGACTCCAAATATATTTACTTAAATCTCTACACAAGTTTTGAGACTGAAACAATTAAAAAACTTTGCTAATAGCAGCCAAAAATTTCTTTACTGACGGATTTATAAACTGCATCAAAGTTCAGGTTTACTTTCGAATTAATATTTTTGATAAGTATGTAATTTTTTTAAATTAAACTAAATAAAAATTTCAAGACTGTACGTTAATCATAAAAAGAAATAGAACTACAGTAAAACAATGTTATAATCAGGAAAATGAAATTTACGCATAATGTTAAATTCGTGTGTTATTAGAGTAAAGTTTGAATTTTTTTTTCTTGCGACTTAAAAAAATATAAATAAAATAAATAAGGGCACCTGAAGGCAAAATTCTTTATGAAAAAAAAAAACAAAACTTGTTAAATTTCTCACTTTTGTTCAAAACAATTGAATGTTCCTTTCCAGTATACAAACATACACTTAAAGATATAATACTATGCTGTTATGAAGCTAACGAATCAAATATTATTAAAATATTTATTTCTGTGAATCTGTCAATGTATAATGATTTTGCGTTTATTTTTATTTTACACTGCTTATAAAAATACTGCTACTTATACTATTTTATAAATGAGTTAAGATTTCCAAATTCAATTGTCAGTTCTAGAGATTAGTACATTTAAACATACTAAAAATTAGCAATTAATAATTATTTTAGTATATACACGAATATATCCAGAAATCTGTGAGTTTGTTTATCACCTGAGCTAATTGATACTGTTATTAACCTTTGACGTGCCGTTCTTAAATTAAGTTGCTCAAATAAAAGCTTACACGCGATATCTCGTTGAAAGTAACGTATTGCAGGCGATTACTCGGAACGCGAGACTAAGACGCTAAATGTACACCCACCTTAAATGAGATTGAAATTAGAGCCTATGCATCTTGCAACAGCAATTTGGGCTGGCAGATTGTAACATGGCCATTCCAAGAATTTGTTCTCTTTTTGTTACATACATTATTTAAAAAAACTAGATAATCGTAATAATTTGTATTGTAGTTTAGCCAACAAAGTTTACGTACCTGGATTATCCGTTGTATTTCTTTCTTTTTTTGAAAGCCATTGATTGTCTAGATCAATATTATTTATCCTTGTTATCTCTGCAATTACTAATGTTTATTGTCTGGAGTAATGAATCAAGTCGGTAAGAGGCAGTGGGAGCTATCTGGCACTTTTTGATCATAGGAAACCCTAACCTGATATTTGATGCAGGGGTGACAATTACCGTGGTAACTGTGTGAACCTTACACTGCCACGATGACTGTCATGCTTTTTACGTCCCGAAGTGGGGCGTGAAAAAGCATCTTACTACTAGACCGCCATGGTGTGGGTCTGCCATGCTGCATTGTCTGCATTTGCAATGAGTTGATGAGAGTTGATGAGACCACAACTCTTTGGATTCTATTCATGCATTCGATCAGGCAGAGTAGAGTCACAAAAAAAAAAAATATCTTTACAATTCGACAAGTGTTCCGTGCTGCAAGTTCCGATATACTTTAATATTTTTTTAGCAATGCTTATATTTTTTAATTGTATTCCTTTCTTTTTATCTTATATACCACAGCTCACAATAGGCGTAACTACACTTCTATACCTTAAAAAGTAAACCAATATATCATTTTACAACAAAGTAATAAATAAAAACAATGTTCAAATAAAACAAGTTATTTGTGTGAGCGATGAATTTTCTTCTGACAGTATGAGAGAAATAGTCCGACAAATGTACTGGCCCATTAATTTATTGTAGTTTCCTCACTTCTCATTGCGGACTCTTTTTTCTACTTTTTTTTATCTCGTCGCTTTTTATGTGACTGTACTGCAAACTTTTTGTTTTCATGTGCCGCCTATAAAAAAGTCAAGGCAAGTTTTCATTGTTGAAGTATGTATATTTTATACTTGTAAATAATATTCAAATAACGTTATTGTTCAGATAAGGATACAAAGGTCTTAACCAACCAGCATTCAGATTATATGTGGTAAGCGTTAATTATTTTGCTAACACCATTTCTTCACTGATGACGCGCTATCGACTCTACTTACCAGAGAAACAATTACCCGTCTGGAAATCGTCTTCCATGTGACGTAGTAAAGTTTACCACATCTCGACTTATTTATATGATTGTGATAACATTATTATAACTAATTTTCAGAAGAATTGTATAAATTATCAAACACTCAATACATCAATCGATAATAACGGTTTAGTTCAAAGCATTAATTCTAGAGTTCTTTTTATATGTTACATTTTGTTAAAGACTTGTTAAATACTTGAACAAAATTTTGATTAAAAAGTTGTACGATACTAGATATTTATTAGCAAAACAAACAAAAAATTATTATTGATTTATGTTTCGCCCGTACTGTGACGATGTTTGGACGGCGGCCAATTTCAGCCACAACTTTCTCAGTGTACAACTTAACTGTAGTAGTTGGCATGGCTGAGTGGGCAGAATGATAAACTATCTTATTACTATAATGAAAACGCTAACGTGAACAACTTGATATTATTACAAAAGGCTCAGGTATCTATATTTTTAAATACCTTAAAATGTTTAAAATAAAAAAATAATCGTTGCATTACCATTCATTCTTTTTATGAGCATATACGGGTACGGGCAGAGCATATACGTAAGCATACGCATTTTGTTTTGTAAGTCTAACCCATAAGATATAAGACTTCAAGTACACGTACATGTTTACGCACACGCACACGTTCTTACAAATATATTCAATTTTATACTCATACAGACAGTGATACACATACATGATCCACTAATATATTTTATTATCACAAGAACGAATAGCTAGCATCTTTCTATTTCTATTCTTTACCGCAATAATACCAAAGTGAGTATATTGCGCTAAGAAGATTGGTGGTTGGAATATAGCCAAATTTGAAGTTGCGTAGCCTCGTGCATTGTACACGACTACCTAGACGTTCAGTTTGAAAATCCAAGTTAATAGTCGCCTTTGAAACGTAGGATACTTATGGTGATGAGGTAAGGTTAATATTACAAGAGGAAAAGGCGAAAACCAAGTCACTCATAAGTAAGTAGAAGTAACCAACAAACGATTTGTTAATGTTTATGAATAAGAATATATTCGGATCTTATTTTGGTTCCTAGTGGCCCGATGCTAACCCGCTAAGTCCATATTTATAATAGTATTACAATTTTAAGAGATAGGCTATTTTTTGGTCGTATACAGTATAATTAAATGTAATTAAAGAAGAGACAAGAATTACTTGCGAAAAATTGGTTTTTATTTAGTGGAGAATAATTATGATTGTTTCTTAATGGTAAAACGATAAAAGTACTTAACTTCAATGCATTTACTTTTTAAATAAACATTTATTCCTTTTCGTTAAGTGTCTAAAAAGCGAAAATTCACTAACTGATTTCGTAAACATAAAAGAGCCTTTGTGTAATCGACTGAAATTTTTAGTCCGTTTTAAAAACGAGTGTCTAGCAAATTTCAGACATGACGCTCATACCGACGTTATTGCAATCTTGTGGTGAATGCACTGAAGGTAACTCCGGCCAAGTCGCATTATGCCGCTCATTTCAACCGCTCTTATTGCAAATGAGCTCTGTGCCACTTCTGGAGAAATGCATCGGTATGAGTGTGGAAATGGACTTGAGATTGGAGACTTAATTTTGGAATAAGATGATTATATTAACGTGTCTTAGTAGGTTACATAAACTTGATTCTCTTTATTTATTTTTTTCAAGTGTATTTGGGTGCACATTAAGAAATTGTGAATCAAAGGGGCAACCTTACTTGCAAGTAGTGCATCTGCCGACGTATGAGATTCTGGCAAGCAAAAAATCCCGGTTAGTGGTATTAGGTTCACTACCTCTTGCATGGGACCAAATACTACCGAAAAGTGATGGTGATGATACTAGAAAGCTATTGAATAAAGCACTGGTAAAAATTTAGTCCAGTGTTTTTTTTTAACAGGTATTTCAATTCTGATTTGGGGTTTCTTACAATCACTTAAAAACATCAAAACAAAGTCACATGTAATGTAGTGAATAAAACAAATATAGTTTTCGTTTAATATCTATAACAATATGTAACTGCTTCCAATAAAGAACGTTCTATATTTGAGAGCACTATAGAAATGTGTTTTTGTAACATTTAATTATACAACTTCTTGAATTGCTACTTGAAACCAGCGCGAATCATACAAAATGCGTTGTGCGCGTCAAACTACAGGCACTCGTGTAAGCAACCAAACCATCAGAAATCGTCTTCATGAAGACTAGCAATACTCATGAAGGGTTTTGTTTTGGATTCTGTTAATTGCGGTACATCGTACAAGTCATTTAATCGTTGCTAGGCGACACCAGAGTACTCCTTACAGATGAGTGTAGGATAAAGTTTTTAAGCGACAATACACACATTAAAGTGTGGAGGAGATCTAGATGAGAGATCTGGGATTTCTGGGGAGAGATAACCCTAGGACGGAAAACTGAGCGCAGCAAAATCGTTTGCAAAATTTGATCGGGCATGGTTCATTATGACGCAGGACAATACTCTACAATATATGGCACAACTAACAATCTCCACATTAACTGAAGCTAAAATCCAAGTATTACACTTACTAGAACTTGTAACATCTATTGAAAAGAAGTATCAGCGAAAGCGACATCCTCATAAACTGTCAGCAGGATCTTATAAATGATTTGAAAACATCTTGGCAGTGGATTCCAGAAGGTATGTAACGTCAGCCATTTAGTTGGGAGCATGCTGTCGAGGTCTCGGGAGTGCATTATTAAAAGAGGTGGTCATATTTGATATTTAACAAAAAAAAAAGGATTTAGCTTCATCTTCAACAACCTAACTTAAGAATTTGTAACCGTTTTTTCTTAAATTGGCATTAAATGTTTAAATTCAATGTATTAAATAAATAAACATCAATTAAACTTTATTTTTAAATTATTTACATTGCAATAATCCATTTTAAATACCTCTTGAAAATATTAGACGGGTCTTTTAAAAAGTTATCAAATTCAAGTGACCCTATTTTATTTTTAGTGGTATGTCACTACTATTGTTTAATGATTGGTCATTAAACTGTGGATTCATTTGTCTTAGTCTGATATCTAATAAGGTATTAATCCCATTACCGTGACAATACCTCAGTAGCGTAATTTATATGAAAGATATGTATGATTTGATACTGTTCGATTCTATTACAGTGACTGACTTGCACTACTTAACAGTATCGAAAAGTGAACAAATCCTCTGCTAACTGTATAGCGTAATTACAATAAAAGATATTTTTTCTTTACAAATTTACTTTAAAACACGCTGACATTATTATGGCACAGACTTAACAATATGTACATAATAATTATAAATAATACAAACTAGTGAAAGTGGAAAAATAAATATTAAATATATCTTTGACCACACAATGATGAGCTAACAAGGCATTTATTTCTAATTTAACAGCAAACATCGTTACTATGTTCTAACTTAATAATACTTTTGACTGAACAATTTATTTCACATTAATCAATGTATCTTTTAATGTCTACTTTGGTCTTTTTAATAGAATAATCCTCAAAATAAAATCTTATATTACATAAATGCGCAGGTAATTGTCATTGCCGAATACTTTTATTAGAATACTTAGAAGTAAAACTATAATAGCAATTAGAAAAGCCTATCTAACGTAATTAGAAAAAACATTGTGAATGTTGACTATTATTTTATTATGTACGTCTTAGTAAGGCACATGTACTACGACTAATTTTTCGGAAGATGCAACATGGCTACTTAAAATAATACCGTAACAAAGAGAGGAGTTATGGGAAATAGTTTTAGCACCGCTCGCTCGCAGGGCATATTTTTACGTCTAGCATTAGTTTGCGTTCGGTCTGACTATTAATCATTCTGTAAATGAGATATATTTCAGAACTCGTCACAGAATACAGTTTAGTTGATTTCATTCAATTGATATTCTTTCTATCCATACAATCTATTTAATTGGCTCCGGGAATGTCGCCTCTTTGCACTAAAAACAGAAAGCAGATGTTATATTAAGTTCTAAAAAGTGGTATACAAAGAAGTACAATGTAGATGAACTTTTATTAAGTCTATTAGACAAAAATGGTAATTTAAATAATTATTTAGTGAAAAACAGGACTTGTGATATTCAAAGAAAACGAATAAATAAGGTTTTACAGTATCTTTTGATGGTGTTTAATTAGAGATATGATTTTTTAACGACTTAAAATCATCCCAGAAATAATTTCACTTGTTAAATAGTAAGTTGTGGTAAAGTACATTACGCAATGTGCTCGGATCAAAAATTTATACAAATGGACAACTCTGAAAGACATATGTAGTTTTTGCAATGAAATAAAATGTTGAACCTAATTGACATAGCACAATATTGCTACAGAACAATGTTTAGATGACAAAATAAAGTATCTTTATAAGAATTACTTTACTGACGGTCTTTATGTCAAAAAAGTGATTTTTACTTAAGAAATCATGGCAGTATCGAATTAAAATCAACCTGAAGAGTACATTAAAGCTGTATAAAAATCAAGCTTCCTCGTAAATGCTATCAAAGGATAGGACGAAACCTCATGTTTTAATATTTCACAGGTAAATAACTTATAGGTCCTTCAGTCACTTTGATGTTGTCTTTTGTTACTTATTGCTACTGTAAGGTAATTTTACGACTTCTTAGAACTCTTCAGAAGTGGAGTTTCATGAAGCAATACTTACTCTGTGATACTATTGGGGCGACTTCTGACGGATATACTGTTATGATAACTAACACATAATACTATTAATTTCATGTTGCAGCTAAAGCTGAAACAAAAACAAAAAACTTTAACGTATGCAATTTGCGTTTCTATAGTTTTCTTACTTATAATGAATGTTTGTCAGAACATTTTGTATAAAATTTTCTTTTAAAATATTAAATATACAGAACCCGATTTTAAATATGTAACTTTAGTATAACTATTTTGTAATCACGCATTAATATTACATAAATAATATTACAATTACGATTTACTTTTTGTATAAAAATATAACTTTTAGAATGAAAAAAAATCTAAACTATTAATAAATTAGCTTAAGAGAAACGCGTTATCCGAGTACTTACTATTCGTGGCCTAAAAGCTTATTGCCACTTAATGAAGATCCTGTACCGTATACCGATGGAGAATCAGTACTCCAATCATTACAATTATAACCAGAAAGATCTCCAGTTGAAGTACCACCGTGCCATATCTTCTTTTCGGGCCTGGAATTATTACATGTGAAAATATAATATAAATTTAGAAACTTCAACATACAAATTCAATACAAACAATTTAAAGTGGATGAACTTTGCATAGACATATTAAGAATATGTAGTACGTAGGAAATATAGTCGAGCCCCATCCTAGCCTTTTTTTAGTAAGTAGATTGTTATTACTGTGTGTAATAGTAAGAGGTGCTATAGCGTCTTGCCCTAGGGGTGACTCTGGTCACTCTGGGATGTACCTCAGTCATAGGGTACGGCAGGTAGGAATCCAGAAGCCGCTGATGCGATCCTGGAACTCCCCCAGACTGCTGAGGGTATGATGTGAAAAACATAACCCGCGTAAAATGATTATCTCTTACTAAACTCGTTCCACATTTAAATTTACAAAGTTTTCGTTGCAGTGTAAGAAAGTTAACTATGTTTTAAGATTTTCTAATTTTTCTTATATAAACTTTGTACTTCTTATACATATTCACCTAGCCAAACTCGACTGTGGAGAACAGCCAACTAACTACACAGGAAATATTGTACAAGTGTGTGTACAGCACAAGTGCATAGTGGATAGATATAGAACATTTTCAATAATTACAGGTTTACATCATATATTTGTTGTTCTCTTTATAGACAAAGTAACTTACCATATGGAGTCCTCTGTGAAGACATTTCTTCCTTTGAAATCGTATATATTTTTACTAGTACTATTGAATACTGCTCCGTATCCGTCAAACATGCTTTCCCAAGAGTCAAAGAGTAGGAATTGTTGAAATTTCGCATTAATAGTTTTAACTGGTAACTTCCAATAATGATGGCCAACCAATTTCTTAAGGTTTAATAAACTGTAAAGTAACAGAAAGAGTGAATAATATCTTTAATACTATAGTTAAAGGAATAACAAACGAATGTAATCAAATAACCCAAAGCCTAAATTGTAGCTCTAGTGCCAAAATATTAGCATTTTCAATTATACAATAACAACGTGAACAGCTTAGATATTAAAGGTGAGTACAAAAAATTACATTCTTAAATATTAAACAAAAACTACAAGCATCTAGTTAACAAAAGTAGAATCCAATCTTTTTCGTCCCGGAGAATAATAAATAAAGATTATAATTACTTGCTGGCTCGGAAAGCTCTAAATGACCCTATCTTTCGGCCTTGATTATGACATTTATTGTCAGCGTCTTCCAATCTATTCTGCACTTTCCCAGTGTAGGGCTCATCCAGAGCTACTAATAGGATCTAAAACATTAAATACATTTTTGTCAACAAATAACCATACAAGCATTATCATCATTATATGTATATGTGATATAAATCACGAGGAAGCGTAAACTTCTAAAACTATATACAGTGAATATTATATATCCATATATTTATATAAATTCAGGAGTAGCACCAATTTATAAAATAATCTATATTTTGAAACTGTCGCCATGGACTAAACAGATAAAAGAATGTGTAATTTTAACTTTAAAGTATGAAGTCAGGTTTTAAAGTGTTTTTTACGCTGACACGGTAGATAGTAATTGGCAAATTAATTCTCACATTCTAACTTTACAATAAATAAATACTTACGCTGCGGCCTTTCGTCGGTGGGATCTGAAAAAGGAATTATGTTATGAAACAAAAATATGAGAATTTAGAAACATTAGCAATTTGAAAAGGTTTTGCAAAAGAACCTAAACCTATTGTACGGTAGCAAATTGGCCATTAATTTAAGTTGCCGCCGGCATGGTTTTAACAATCCTGTGAAACGAAAACTACATACCGTTAGGACATAAAAGACAAAAGAATGTACACAATTTTATTGACAAGAGTACTCACAATTTTATGAACTTCTGGTGGTTTCCGAGTCGTGTGGTCGAGTGGTCGGTAAGGACGCGGTTTGCTTGTAGACGTTGTAATCACCTGAAAATATGAACGTTATCATTGATTGATCAATTCAAAAGACTACCTAGAGAGAGTTGATAACAGAAATTGACAGATAAAATTACGACTAAGTTTTGTTTTGAACTTGGTGCGTTTCTCACTCGGCCGTCTGCTCTCAAACAAAGTAGAGTCTATCTTAAAGACTACTGATGATCATACTTTTATATTCGTGTAACATAAAGATAAATAACCTGAAAACATAAAATATATGATCGTGCTCATGTCTCAGCAATTAAGAACATTTATAACAAATAATTAAATCATAATCTTATTTTAACAATACATTCGAAAACAACTGAGTAAAGAACGTAAAAGAAGTAATTGTAAATGTAACATACTTGAGATAGTAATATTCAATACGGGTACTAAAGTTAACAGTACAGAATCCTAAAAACGAAGAAAACGTTCGTTACTTTAGTTTTTTTTTCTATACTCGTACTATATTTATTAACAATTGCTTTTGTAATAATCAACTCTTCTTTCATGTACTAAAGAAGATAAATAATACGGAAAAAAATCGGTTGTCTGTAAAGTCGGTTTACTGACTATAATTGAACGTGACAACGTCATATCACTACACTTCATACTTGACGAAAACATGTAAATGTATTATTGTATAGCAGCTGTTCATGCGGACGCATTGCTCAATTAACTAGGAGAGAGACAGATGTTGAATGCTGCCGAACACGGAGGCCGATTGTGCCTCTTTGTCGCTCGTTCCGCGCTCTCGCTTGCACTTCAAGTCTTAAATGGAACGACTTAGAGCGAGGTAACGCCGCATGATTCATGTCTTTTGGTGCGTGCAACCGGCTCCATCGAATTATAAGACGTTTTCACGTCAAAAAATTGCAAAATGGACAAAAGAAACATTTGCATGTACATAATGCTCCTCCAAAGAAAAAAAAACTATTCTGTGGCTATTTTGGAAGAGATGGCATTTGTTTGTGGAGACTCTTGCTCTCGTAAAACTTTAGCCTTCGAAATATTAGAGCATACTTGATACAGCTAGAATAAGGTAATAAACAATCGTCATGTATGCCTGATAAAGTGACTACTTTAAAAAAAAATAAAAAAAATGAGGAATTAATTAATATTGACTAATTTTGACACAGAAAGAATCCATTTGGAAATAACTTATCCTATATTAAAATATAGCATATACTTATTAAAGAAGTTTGGCAACCGAACAAACACGGTTTAGAGTGTGCACTATGAGGGTGATCAATAAGTAATGAATGATTAGATAGAACAATGATTAGAGTCAAAAATAAATTTTGTTTTTTATTATAGTTTCCTAAAAAATTAATACATTTAGTATATCTTTTTTGTAAACCTATGTTTACCTTAGAAAAAAAATCTTTGTCTTGACCCTCCAAAAACGTCTATACAGCAGCCATCACTTCACCAGTGTCCTCAAAATTCTTGCCCCGAAGGTGTTCTTTCAACCGAAGAAAGAGATAGAAGTCGCTAAGAACTAGATCTGGCTTATAAAGAGGGTGTTCGAGCAATTCGAATCCCGTTTTTGGATTGCAGCCATTGCAACTGCGGATTTGTGAGCCGGGTGACCCGAGGCGTTGTCTTGGTGAAACAGCACTCCAGCTTGCAGTTTGCCGCGTCTTTTTCCTTGATGACTTCTCGTTATATTTTTATTTCATCTGCGTAGTAAGGGCCCGTTATGGTGGTTTCCTTTTCCAAATATTCCACCATGATTATTCCTTCAGCGTCCCAAAAAACAGACGCCACAACTTTTCCCGCTGAATGTGACACCCTGAATTTCTTTGGTGTTGGTGAGGAGGCTCGTTTCCAGGTCATCGACTATTATTTTGTTTCAGCATAACAATGATGGATCCAGGTCTCGTCCATGGTCACAAAACGATTCAAAAAAAATTCTTGATTAACCTGCAAATTTTAGAGATTGACCCTCGAAATGTCGAGTCGTTTTCTTTTTGCTCGTTTGACTTTACATATATAATTCATTTACAGTTATTTTTTGAGCGCTGCCATATGAGATCCCTGTGACCTCAGCAACATGTCTCACGGTCACTCTTCGATCGGCCAATACAATTTCTTCTACTTTTTTCAGTTGTTCTCGGTCAGGGATGTGGATAGGCGTCCCTCGCGGTGTTCATCTTCAGTGAATGTTCTACCCAGTTCAAATTTTCCTTTGCTTTATATGTAAGACTAGACTTCCCAAATGTTTCTTCGAAGCCACTGTGTATGTCTTTGCTAAATATTTTTTCAAGCAGAGGTACTTACTCGTAATGACGTCTCTAATTTCTCCATTATGGTGTTATCTTGTCGACAGTTCGTATTCAAATGAATGTACCTCTCGGGAATCGTGCCCTATTTATATGATTTTTTTATGCTGAGGTAGTGGGCGTATAAGCAGCCAAAAAATTTTTTGTTTCGATTTTTATGCGCTCTAGATGTAGCCGATTATTATTATTTGTTGATCACCCCTCGTACAGTTGATCAGCATAAGCATATATCGCGTCTTCCATCAACCTAGATCGCTAGGGGGTTTGCTTTCAAAATAACATAATATTTCTTGCCATTTGAGGCGTTACAATTACATAAATTGACATTTAATCAAAATCTTAATAAAATATTAAGAATTTTGAAATAAAATTTTTAAGAAGTTTAAAGGATTAATTTTAATAAAAAATATTTGTTTACAACTCACGTTTGCCTGATTGTTTGGAGGTCTTAATGAAGTGGTAGTGGTGCCAGTACTGTCGTTACTCCACGGGTGCATCTGTAATATTTTTTTTCGTTGTCTGATAAATATATTTTGTTAGTAAGTTACAACTAAATTAATTTATTTCTACAAGAATTTCTCTTACGTTCCACTGTATGTATTTTTTTAACTAAACTTATCATTATAAATTTATATTATCAAGGTTCATAAAGAAGGAAGTAGGAAGTTAATAAAAAAATGCAAAAGAATGCACCACAGTGACAAATAGATGATATGATGATTTTCTAAGCAGTAAGCGTGATTTTTCACTAAAATAAGAATAAATACTGGTTTAATTAATTTTAAATAAATACAAAGAGCAATTATAGCTAATGTTGTGCTGTTTTTGATTGCACGGTTTTTTAATTATCTGAATATTATAATAAATAAAATTTAACAATAAAACTATTAAACTTTTCTCAGTTAGGGCGTAAATATTTTTCAGTATCATATTTATAAAGATGTTATTATTTTTTATTAAATCTTCTTATCAAAAAGAAACAACACCCTTTTTAACATCTCCTATTTTATTCACAAAGTATTTTATTTAAGTAAAATTAAAATATTTCCATGAAAATATTTACAAAACTAAAAAGAAACTCACTTAGATAAAATTAAAATACTGTAGGCAGTTAGGCCTACGGCTCGTTTACGCATCGCGCGGCTGTAGGTTACTACTTTAAAAATAGGCCTGAAGCACTATACTGCATAGATAATATTAGTGTCTTTGTAGTGCTGTCTTGTTGTGCTATGTGGCTTGCTTACTTAGATGATATTTAATAAATTTTAAATACTGCCTACTTCGTCGTTTGATTAAACAAAAAATTACCACAACTCGATTCCATTGTCCGCTGAGGTCTACTTTTATCAGTAATAGGCTCTCCCGAAGAACATATACCAGAGTCCCCACCGATAATTGATGACTTTTCTGAAAAAAGAATCCAATTAAAAATTTACCACTACGAGAAACTTATGTCTGTTATGGCTTTTTAAATAAATCAATACAAGCTTGTCCCTAAAAAATTATCTCAAATTCAAAGATATTTTACATATTAAAATTAATACCTCTATTAACCGGTGATACAAAATCAAAAACAATATCTATTTTATACTCGTTTTTTTTTTAAAAACTTTCAAGCAGAGATAATCTACAACTCTCGGAACAATATACAAAATACCTTTGATAAGGAGGTCGTCAAAAAGAAAATGTTCCCGATATTTAGTGTGTATGTTTATTGTTGAAACAAAACAAGTTTCAGTTACGTTCTTTGGCATTACAATAACGAAAATTATAAAAAATAATTTACCTTCATTAGACCTTTTAATGTAGTATACACGAAAGTGTTAACAGGTAAAAACGCGTCTTCATCATATAAATTCACTGTAATTAAAATAATATACATTAACAGTAATTATTATAAATTAATAAAAACCGAGTGTTAAAAAGACTTATCTTAAATTAAAAGATATTTTACATACTAGAACTAATATCTCTGTTAATACTCGTACATCGATAACTAAAAATAAAACAAGTAAATGAAAGTTATAACTTCAGCTCTAATTACAAAGACAAACGTGATGAAAAATATAATCAAGTTTGCAATGGTAATTAGAATAGTCTGAGATCATATCAAAATGTGATAAAATATATCGATTCTTACACGTAAAATCTCCAAAATCTTTAAAATAAGAATCTCCCTTGTCTCCTTTTCGTCCCTCTACTGACAAACCAGGTGGTCCTATATCCCCTTTCACTCCCGGTGTCCCTTGAGGTCCTCTGGGACCAGATGGCCCTGCGCTTCCTTGGCGACCTATCCGACCTGGATACCCTTTTTGACCCTTTTGTCCTGGCCTCCCACTGGCACCCGGCTTGCCTGCATCTCCTTTATCTCCTTTCAACTGTTAATAGACATTATCTTGCTGAGGGATCTTTGTGATAACTTTCCATACCTATGGTATTATATTTGTTTTCATGTACATATATGTAAATTTGCCTCGAAGTTTACCTTTTGTAAGTCAACATGTGGTGCCATTTCTCCTTTTTCTCCTTTTTGTCCTGATGAGCCTTTTAATCCAGACGGTCCTATTGGACCCTGGAAATTAAATGAAAAAAATTAGACTGTTTCGACTAACAAATAGGACTTCTCTGATTAATAAATAGGATATCCCTACTAATATTATAAATTCGAAAGTAACTCTGTCTGTCTGTCTGTCTCTTACGCTTTCACGCCTAAACCACTGAACTGATTTTGACGACAAAGAGAACTGAACTTGAGAAAGGACATAGGATACTTTTTATCGCAAAAATAAGGGTAGAAGGGGATGAAATAGGAGATGAAAGTTTGTATGGCAGTTCCTTATTGTCAAACATAAAATCATGTAAGATTGTTCAATTGTTTAAGACGAAGGCAAAGAAGTTTTATTTTTGATTCATAATTCTAACTAATATTCAAGAATATCAGATATATTTAGAAACTAGCTTTCCGCCCGCAGCTTTGCCCGCGTGGAATTCGATTATATCGCACGACATGGTAAATAGTAACCTATAGTCTTTCCTAATATCTACACTATTTGTACCTAGAACAATAATGAAAATCAAGAAAACAACCTAATCTAACTTGTACTAAGAAAAAAAGAAGAAAACTTAATTCTAATTTTGAAATGTAGTGAATGTTATGATATTCTAACTTCAGGTTCTTTCATTTTTCAGGCTATAAGGAGTGAAAAAATGTTTCTAAGTCTAATATAGAATCGAAGCCCTAGGGATGATGGTTACTATGTGTTATTTTATTTGCTCACCATTATTCCAGGTGTACCAGATTCGCCGCGATCACCTTTCAAGCCAACTGGCCCGATATCTCCTCTATCCCCTTTCTCGCCTTTGGGACCTATAGGTCCTGTTGGACCAGGATGACCTTTCGTTCCCTGTAGACCCTAAAAAATCGTAAATCATATCTTATTTCAATCATTTAAAAATTTAATTAATACAAGTGTCCATATTTGTCCGTGTTCCTTAAATTGTTAACGTAAATTAGTTAGTTTAGTAAGTGCGTTTATGTGTGTATAATTGTATTCAATTTATAGATTTACAGAGGAGGGTATCGTGTTAAGTGACAGTCAGCTTGAATGTTTTACAAGTATGCAAACTTACTATTCCTGCAGGTGTTACTAGTCCTGGAGGTCCACGTTCACCTTTCTCTCCTTTAAAACCTGGTGGTCCAATGGGACCAATGTCTCCTTTTGGTCCCTGGTCCCCTATTTGTCCTGGTCGACCATCAGTACCATCTCGTCCTGAATATCCTTCTGGGCCTATTAAACCTTGTTCGCCTTTCATACCCTAAAATAAAAACAAAACGAGTCTATTAATTGCTCTAAATGACATTTTGTTTTTTTTATCGCTTACTTTTAAAACAATTTGTAATCACGACCAAGTTTAAGATGAACGGACATTACTTTTAATTTATTTTTGATGCTATGAATCAGCGCAGCAATTAATCCAAATTTTACTATAGTTGGCTTGGCTGACTCAAGTATAGAAAATAGCACAGTTTCGATATTTACATACGAGTACAATGAAAAAACAGCAAGCGTCTAGAAGAACCACGATGGTGTGGTAATTCACGAAAAGTCGAAAAATGGTGAACAAATGTTTAAACTACTATATGCCTAAATGAAATTGGAGAAGTGAATTCTAAGATATTAACTATCTATTTTTAATTATAATTTTTTTTAGTGGCGTGCCATAAACGAACTATTTTTATGTAATAAATTGCTCAGTGGCTTTTTCATTAGTATTTGTTCAGTTTTAAAGAATAATGATTTTGCATAAAACTTTTTCATTATAAAGTAGATAAAATAATTAGCTTATTAAAGAGAATTTTGTTAACATTTTGAACTTTTTGCCAATTGAGAATCGCTTATGTTACATTAGCTAATACGAATATGACGACAATTTTAGCTTCTTATAAAAAAAAATAATTAAATACCTTTTCACCTAGATCACCCTTTTCACCTTTGAGATCACGTAGTTTTTCCACTACAAGTTTAGCTAAAAATATAATACATACATTTCAAATACAAAAATAATATGTTAATGTTTTTACAGACACAATTTGCATAAGGTTAAGTGCTACCAAAAGTATTTTATATAACAAATATATTTATCATAAACAAGTGAAAAACAATTGTTTCACTTTCAAAAATACTTTTCAAAAATATACACACGACTTACATCGTTACGTAATCTAAGGTATTTAGAAATTGATACATTTGTAATTATAGGATTTTTAGTCAATAAAATTCACTTGTAATTTCTACATAAAAATGGAAAAAATATACAACTTAATAGCTAATAATAACAATGAAAGTTTCAACAAAATTGCGATAAATTGTTACTGGCGTGACCGGGTAAAAATTTCTATTCAACGTTATATCGTATCATACTGCTTAGTTTTAAAATATAGTAGTCTTACTTTCTTCAGGCGGCATATCTATTATGGAGGCTAAAGATGCTGGAAGACCTGCCATACCAGGACTACCTTTGTCACCTATAAACAAGATTGATTTTTAACATTTAATCTACTTATGAAAACGACGTTATATTATTTTACATTTTCTATGCAAACTTTCTCGTAACATAAGAGATCTTCATAACATGTGTTTCAAGCTAATTCAGAAAAATTTCTTAATACAATAATTAAGTGCACTTCTTCAAATTCTTAACATAATATTTAGATAGTCTTAAATCAATATTTCTAAAAATATTCAAATATTTAGTTCACTTTTGAATATTACCTTTCTCGCCTCGTGCACCAGATTGTCCATCAGTACCTGGAAACCCAGGGAGTCCGTCTTTACCAACATCTCCTTTTTGACCAATTGTTCCTGTAACACCTTTTTCACCTTTGGGACCCTATAATGCCAAAACACCTTAACTAGAATTAAAAATATTATAGAACACATACCTTAAAAATTGTATATTATGCTATTGCCTCCTACCTGCTCGCCTTTGTTTCCTTTCATGCCAAAATCTCCTGGTGACCCCTTTTCCCCTTTGTCACCTTTCTGTCCTGGGGTACCAGGAGGACCTATCGGTCCTCTCTCACCGGGTATGGTTCTAAGTTTTATATCGTCTTCTGTTGGCTAAATCGAAATATTAAATATTTAAAACATTAAGAAACGAAAATGTGTTGCTGATTTATCGTTTCTGGTACTATTTTATCAAGTAAGAATAATGGAAGGAGTTTTTTTGGCAAATTTTAATTTTTTTTTTTTATACCACGACGGTGGCAAACAAGCATACGGCCCGCCTGATGGTAAGCGGCTACCGCAGCCTATGGACGCCTGCGACACCAGGGGCATCACATGCGTGTTGCCGACCCTTCAAAAACCTATTTACCCCCTTCTTGAAGAACCCAATGCTGTAGTTCCCAGGGAAAAACTCGGCAGGGAGCTCATTCCATAACGGGATTGTTCGCGGGAGAAAATTTCTCTGAAACCGCACTGTGCGCGACCATTTAGGTTCCAATGTATGTGGATGAGCTCCCTGACGATGGCGAGTGGTGCGATGGTAGAATGTGGCTGTGAGCATCATATCGAACAATTCTTCAGAACACAACCCATTGTAGAGACGGTAGAGCACACACAGGGAGACAAAGTCTCTCCTAAGACTTAGTGGCTCGGTACCGTCTGTGAGATCAGGATCGTCGACTATTCTCACAGCACGTCTCTGAACTGAATCGAAAGATAAGCTCATCTCTCATCGTCTCATCAGGCTCATCTGATCTTATATAACAAACAAGATAAGCACCGTTAAACCTGGTAATCCACGCGGTCCTATAGGCCCTGCTTTACCCGGATGTCCTGGTTTGCCATCTTTTCCTGCTGGACCCTCATGGCCCGGTAGTCCGATAGGACCAGGTAGACCATCAACACCTTTTTGTCCTTTATCACCTTTAAGCCCTTGTAGTCCTTGCACGCCTTTCAGGCCCACGTCACCCTTGAATTGAGTAAGTTAAGTTAAACAAAATGTAAAACAGAATACTTCTTATTTAATACAAACTACAAGCAAAAAGAGCTATTGTTTCAGAAGAATCACACTCTCGCTAGCAAAAATCCTTTAAATAACGGTTGGCAATATACATGTCATGTGCATATAAATGACAAGGACTGAACCTAAAATTGTTCATGAAAAATATTACATTTGATATTGTTACAAAGATTTTTCGAATATAAAGCCATAAAAAACGATTAAGTGAAATTAATTTTTACCTTTAAAAAACGTTTTACAGTGAATACCAAGGGGTCATCTTTTTCAGAAGCATGCACTGAAATTCAAAATAATATTATGCGACAGGCCAAATAGTACAAATAGAAAGACTATTGTTAATTTGATAGTGAAGCGATTTAAATCGATTCTTAATAATAAAATTTATAATAAATTTGTGTTGTTTCTAATATATTGATACTAATAAAGATGTATCTACAAATATAAATATATCATAATAAAGTACATCAACTTCCTTGATTGCAACCTTACCAAAATCTTTAAAGAAAGAATTTCCCTTTTCTCCTTTTGGTCCCACCACTGTTTGACCAGGTAATCCTATATCTCCCTTTGGACCTTGTAGTCCTTGAGGACCTTCGGGCCCGGGTAATCCTCTATCTCCCTGTGGACCAATCAAACCAGGTTCGCCTCTTGAACCTGTTTCTCCACGTTTTCCATTTACACCCGAAAAACCTCTGTCACCCTTTTCACCTTTGAGCTGTAAATCACAATATTAAAATAGAGTAGAACAATAATCATTTCACACATCTCAATAGGTAGTAGAGCCAGGCTGATTTCAGCACGAACGGGTCGGCTTGACCGGGGTAGTACTACTCTCTCACAGAAGACCAACCTAAAGCGACAGCATTTGTGCTGTCGTGTATTGTTGGTGAGTGCGGACCTCCGTCCATTGATGTAAGGGTGACAGCTGTCGTGGTAAGTGTATGCAATACAATGCCACGACGACTGCTATGCTATTTACGTCCCTAAGAGGGGCGCGAAAAAGCATCTTACTAGGTCACCATAGTGTGGGTCACCATACTGCATTGTCTGCATTCGCAATGAGTATAGTGATCACAACTTTTGGATTCCATTCATGTTTGCCATCAGGTAGAGTAGAGCCACTTTGGTAGGCTTTTATAAAAAAAAAAACTCGGCTGCCTGATACCAAACTATGTAGAATTCTACTACGGTGACCAAATTACTAATAAAACACGCTTAAATATTTTAAAATACATAGATATTATAGTTAAGTTATACCCAGATATCGAATAAATCATCGTGTTCATCACACAGTTATTTGGTTACCATATGGTGGGATGAGAAGCGGTGGAAGTGGTAGCAAGCGAACTTACGACCTTCAGTTTAGTTGTAAGTCTCATTAATCACTAAACTGACAAGAGAATGAGTACAATAATACAACATAAGCTGTAAAATAAAATCACTAATTGGCAGCAATGAAAGTCAATCGAATACTATTTAACACAACTCATGTCTTGCACAATACGAATACACTTTTGAACATTATATTGATTTTAGTATTTGATAACAGACTTTAACACTTAATGCTCTGCACAAAACTAAAGAACTGTGCTAATAATGCCTACTACCAAACGGTGGTACAATACATTTCTAACCACAGTTCTAAAGTGTGAAACGTAGTAAATTTATATTTACCTTTTTAACATCTATAAATGGAGCGTTTTCACCTTTTTCTCCTTTTTCTCCAGCAGTTCCATTAAATCCAGGTAACCCCATAGGCCCCTAAAATATAATTCAGGTTTTGTAACTATCACGAAAAACAGTGAATTTTATACTGTGGTTTTATATTTATGGACTTTTACATTCATAGGTCCATATTATTTTTACTTACCATTATACCTTGAGGACCACGATCACCTTGATCTCCATTATGGCCAGCAGGGCCCATATCACCCTTTTCTCCTTTATCACCTTTATCACCACGGTCTCCCTTTAAACCATTTGAACCAGTATCACCTTGTTGCCCCTAAGAATTCAGATATATATATACATATATGTTTAAGTTATTTTAGTCTATATCATAGCTTATTGTAATAGGTAGACCATGTTTATTATACTCTAGGTATTACGATCCATACAGCCTTACACACTTCTAAAAGCAGGAACAGTTTGCGAGCTATCAATCGCAAAATAGATTCAGGTAGAGTTAACGATTCTCAGAATTGAGAATAACGACGTAAAGTGGAGAATCTTATTTTAACGCGAACTGATTATTATCTACAAACCATAAATTGACTTTAGGTATCAATGATAAAGAATTATATGGTTGAATTTGTTCCTCTTTCCGATCTGGATATACAAGGCATAGTCAAGAGTGAACCGAAAGAGCTCCGATTTCTATTGGTCCATTTTAAATTCATGCTCATGTTTATATCACAATTGAAAGCAACCCTTGCCAAAAATAGCTGGTCTGTTTTGGATCTTCATCAAACCTTGATTGCGGGTGGTGAAACTCCTGGCACACCAGGTTCACCCTTATCTCCTCTAGGACCTCTGTCCCCACTGGGGCCAGGTTCTCCTTTAAGTCCATGATCACCCATACTCCCTCGTTCACCATCAGTGCCATCACGTCCACGAGGCCCGTAATCACCTCGAGGTCCCAAATCACCTTTAATTCCCTATAAATAAATAAAATTATATGAACATTGAGTATATGGTTTTTAGTTTATAAAAATCATTGAAATTATTGATTTTATAAAAGTATCATCGTGTACAAGAGCATTAATATTAGTATTATTGTTCAGAAGTATTAAGTTGAGTTAAGTTGAGTTTCAATATAATATATATTTCAGAATACAATGTACGAGCTTTGAATAAAATAATTCTTTCTGTGATTTGGATGACGGTGATTATACCTATAGCACACTTATCTTAAAGAGTAGAGTCAATTACCTTTTGACCTATTTCTCCCTTTTCACCTTTGAGATCTCGAAGTTTTTCTACAACTAATTTTGCTGAAAATGTAAAAAATATGTCAAAAAACATACAGATATATAGGTGGGCCAAAAATTCGTTAACATTTGAATCTAACATCCCGCGCAAACAAATCTGCGCGAGGCTTGCCTAAATCAGCCGAACGTTTGCGTGTCGATAAATCCAGATTACGTCGAACAGAAGCGGACATTTGTTGCACGTACTCTTCAGTCAAAGAAGTCCGTGGGCCTCCAGCTTGCTTCACAGTAAGCGTAGATCCCATTTCTTCGAACTTCTTCACCTATTTCTTTATTAAAGGAGCATTCAGACACTGATTTAAGTCATGTAAATCGTATTAATCGCGTTTTATAGTAATAAGTGGACTATTGTGTCAATAGCATGTATACAAAATGGTTTTCTCATACGATTTTTTCAAATGTTAACTAATTCGTAGCCTACCCTGCACATTTGCATATTTTATATTATACATATATGGTATCATTCACTTTATTATTTATTGATAAAATGATTTTAGTAATTCAACTTATGTGTAAATATTTTATAGATTTTTTAAGTGTATTCTCGTTTGTAGTAAACTGGATTCAAAATACCAACTCTGAATCGTTACTATAATATTTAAACTAATTAAATTTCAGTATATAAATTCTTTCATGAAGGATAACGGTGGAAAATAAACAACTTTAAATTAAACAACCCTTTTTAGACAGACACAAAATAATATAAAAAATTGATTAGATAAAATTCTAATTTTTGTAAAATACATACTATTTACAGATTGCTACCTAGTAAAACAGAGATGTCAATCTACTTACATTATTATAGTTATATATATCTTGAAATTGGAATGAACGTTGATTTAAATTTAAACAATAAATAGCAAAAATAAATTCTCATTAATAATGCATTATTGATTATTGAGGTAATTTATTTATCTTACTTTCATTTTCAGACATGTCTATGATTGAAGATAAAGATGCTGGTGCGCCTGGGCTCCCCTTTTCACCTGTAAAATTGAAATTGTAGGTTCTTATTTAATTAAACGGTATCTATACGAACTATACGAGTATATATCTAGATGCTGGTTTCTAAGAAAGGTTTATTTCAGACCGATTTTTTGGGAGCCGCAGGCACATTTTCTGTTAACCCAATCGAGGATATAGTGCGAAAAGTATTCTCCACGTAAAAAACACTTATGCATATAAAGATAGCTTAGTAGTTTTCTTTAGTTAAACTTGTCGGATTATTCATAGAGATTACAAATTTTTACCAGAGACGTCTTTACTCTAGGTTATCTTTGGTGGTGTCTGACGGTGACATTTCTCAGAATGAGAGGAAATAACTAATTATTGTTTTAATAAGAAATCCTATTTTGTATTATTAATTCACCTGAAATAAAGGCTTTAAATATAGTTTCTTTTGTTGATAGAGGTGACTGAATATTTTGTTTGTACGATAATGTAATTTTAAGATTAAATGTTGTAAGAACGTATTGTAAATGAACCATTCGTTGTTACAAAGAAATGTAATTGTGTCTTTTTTTAAGAACTAATAAAACATAAATTAATTATAAAACTACATTTGCCGCAAATATTACAAGAAGGTATGGAGAAGTTATATTTTGATTCCGCTATAAAACCAGAAACAAATGGAAAATCAAACATAATATGCATAACCTCAATATATACACCAAATGAACAAGTTTTTGGAATACTGGCCGAATACCGACTTATAAATCTGCATCAGGTAATTACAAAAACCCTTAACTGTATAAAAGTAGAAAATTCATTAAACAAAAGACATTAAATAAGGCAATTATGACAGATTAGATGTCAAAAATATATGTGGATGAAGAAAAAAGTTGTAGTTTAATGATTTTTATCTAGAAGAAATTTTAGAAGAAACAGATTAAGTATCTAGTAGCTCAAAGCAATCATTGGAAAAGTTATTAGAGAAATTATTTCAAGAAAAAGAAAAAAAATCTGAAACTGAAAACTTAGGAAAACTTGCAAAGGATTTCAAGATAGAAAAATTTACGGACAGAAACTCAAATGTCTCGCAATGGATTAAAAATTTTAACAAAGAATGTGAACTTTTCCAGATTACAGAAGATAAAAAGAAAATCGAAATATTAAAAAAAAATGGAATCTCTAGTGTTGATTGGTACAGCTGTATGTTAATTAAATATACAGTAGAATTAGAATGAGACAAGCGCGAAAAAAAAGTTGTGAGACGTTTGCAAGTGTAGGATGGTCGCCCGTTAGATATATTCTTACGTATAAATATCAATCAGGCTCGTTACTTGACTATGCTTTAAAAAAAGAAAAATTGTTACTGGAGGTAAGAAAATCTATTGAGACTGGAACGCTTATTGACTTTATAGCACTAGGATTACCCAATTATGTTACTGATAAAACTGACTGATAAACTTTACAAGCAACGGAAGATCTCTACACTGAAATAGGTAAATTGGAACATCTTACTGGAAAAAATATAATTGAAAAAAAAATCATACTAGTTTTGAGAATAAACAGAAAAAAACGAGGAAAAACCACCGTGCCGAATTTGTATTCAAGGAAAAAAGAAAAAAGTAAAGTTGCTAATAAATGATACTTTAAAAATTTATGGAATATACAATTAGGGTTCAAATGTATCATTAATTAATGCTAAGTTATTAAAGATAAAGGAAAGACAAAATACAAATATAATAAGTATATACATACAAATGGTAAAATGCATTATAAATGTACATATTAATATATATATTATATAATCATGTTAAATCTACCTTTCTCTCCAGATTTACCAGAACTGCCATCTCTTCCTGTTCTTCCCCTATCTCCTCTAGAACCTTGTTCACCCTTGGCACCCTGAAGCAAAAACGTGAATCAAACAACTAAATAGGATAATATTTCTTAACTGTTTTAACTTTTATGTGGAGACAAAGTATAATATCGTTTCAAATTAATTTTACCTGATCACCTTTCAACCCTGTTATCCCTACATCTCCTTTTGGTCCCTTTTCTCCGGGTTCTCCTTTTTGTCCTTTTGGCCCCATCAAATCAGGATCACTTGGTATAATTTCCTCATCTGGTGGCTGTGAAAATTTCTTAAAATTAGAACAACTTACTATTCTATCACGGATGAGACATTTCTATTACAACTCACACAATGTACATTGTTTGTAACTGAGACATTATTGTTTAAGGAATTTACTTACAAAAGTTTAAAAAGTACAGTGACTAATAAAATCAAATTACGTTTTATTATATTAAATTGGATTTCAGATAACACAAATTTACTGTGAATTTACTTATGTATAAAAATTTGAGAATATTTAAAAAAAAAAATTAAATGAATTTGATATTTGTTTGCTTATAGTAAAATAATATTGCCACGACTAAATACTTAGAATATATTATATGAGACTTATTTTATTTGTCCCAACGGTTTTTGGATGGTCAACATAAAATGTGGTTAAAATAATAAAATTGACGTAAGATTTTATAGTTTTGGGTTCAAGTATAGTTATAAAAATATAAATAATTAAAATGCTTACATCGCTATTATCGCCACGCGGAGTGAGATCACCACCTAACTGTGAAAAGTAACTCATTAAAATAACTCGACAAAGTTAATAAAACATATGTAATTTTAAGTGCTGCAATAAAGCGTAAGCCAATTATAGAAAAATTGAAAGCCAACAAAAATTTTGCCATAATTTTGAAACTAACGGCTTACTTGTAAGTTTTCTGCTTCAGGAACACTCTGTATTTACACAAAAAAGCAAAGTTAATTTTTGTTAGTAAGAATACATTTTTTTTCAATATCTAATATGGCGTTAGATATTGAAAAAATGTCAAATTAGTTAGTATTAATTAGTAGTAGGTGAGTATGAGAATTTTCTGTTCTCAGAGTTAGCTTAGCATCTGTTCTGTAGTTTAGCTACTAAATAACACCCGTGTAAGTTTCACATTATTTTAGTGATTTTTACTGCTAATTATTTACTATCCAAACTATAATTACACTCTATTAGAGGTGGACATTTTTTAGCTGAAATAATATTTTATTTGTCGACATTATAAGATCATCATTCGTCTCTTCGACCGAGAGGCTACTGTTTCAAAACCACAAATACTTTTATTAGTTATTCAAAGTGATATATATTTTATTTAGGTATATGCTTTATATAGCACTTTAATTGATGCCAAAATCACAAAAACCACATAAAATTTGTATTGAATTATCACTATTCTAAAGACTAGTAATTTATTCTAAAATCATAGATATAAGTTATGTACTTGTAAGCAAAAAGCACTTACTTGATCATCCTCATAGTCTTCATCCGTCTACGAAAGAAATTAATTTTGTTAACACAAAATACGTCAGCATTATGTTTAAATATATATGTAATACGTTAAACAGAATTAAACAAAGTTGGCCAACAAAACATGTTTTTGAAACCAAGTCTTAGTTCTGAATATATATTTTTTTGAACACAGTTTTCCTATTGGAAAACCTTTAAGGACAAAGACTAGAGGGATTTTTATTTTAACACTGATGTGCATATTATAATCTATCTGACCAACTTTGTTAACTAGACGAGACGCACATTTAATAGGCACATGTGAATATTTTAAACGCTTAGCTGTAGAACGTCAGAGGTGCAACTTATTAGCCAGACCAAGAATTTTGCCCCAAAATTATTAAAGAAAAATTAATTTAATAAAATTTTGAAGAAACCCCATGCAGGTGATACCTGCATTTATAATATACTCATGACACCACTGTCACTTACTTTACAAGAAGCAATAAACAAAATAATCGTGTATAATATTTAAATATAAGAAACAGGTAGTGTCAAAAGTACGTCCAAAAGAAAATTTACATTGAAAAAGTTAGAACAACGAAATTTAATAAAAGAGCTGCTGTAAGCGATAAGACAGTCGTATGTATTGAAATACTAACTATATCCGATAAACTTCTACCCTGGAACATATAAAATGATTATGAAATATAAATAAAAAAAAAATGTTTAATAAATTGTATCATTTATTCTTCGATGTCCGTTAATATCAAGTATTTGTACTTACATGATTGCATATTGTTTTGAATGTTTGATCGTTTGCCGAGGGATATAAAAATAATTCTTCGATATCGACCTGAAACAAAAAAGAAATAAAATTAAACTACACTTAAAAATAATATTTAATTTAAATAAACTTCAAATAAAACCAAAATTTATTTCTTTTGAGTTATAAAATAACATTTTTTGTATTATTATCAAATATAATGTAATATAAACTTAATCAGTGGGCTCTTTGACGAAACGAAAATAATTGGCTTGCTTTCTATGAGAGAGAGAGAGACAGACAGAGAAACATGCACACGCCGCACGGTTTACTACACTACGGCAAAAAGTGTTGTGACAACTTTTCATCTAAATTTTTCCGTCTAGCCTCCTTCGCAACGCGCGATAAGGAACTTCGTTCCAATAATAAGACACTGATTATATACTAAAACATGTTTTATCACATAACTATTTATAAACGCATGAAATTACTTTATAGCTATGAAGGAACAGTATAAATATAATTTTTGATGAAAAATTAAAATATAATTTTGTGGCCATAAAAATCAAAAGATTGGGTTTTTGTCTTATTTATATATACCCCACTTGACCATTTCTGATAACAAATAAAACTTAATAAAAGAATTGTCATAAATTAAAGCTATTCAGAAAGAAACCAGATTTCAACATCTAGAAGACATTTGTCTAGAGATCGTGATACGGTGTCAGAGCTTGCTTTAACTTAAGACCTCAATTTTTCTCAGCATTTGAATTATCAACTTGCCGCAAAATAGTGTAAAACGTTCCGCTGCAAATTGTGACTGCATTGTTGTAACATTTTTTACATTCACTGAAATTTAACATAAAGTAGTAATACTCTGTCATTTTTTAATGCACAGTAATTCATACTTTCTTGGAGTACTATATAATTAAAAAAACTACTGTTTACTTTTATGACTTAATAACATTTTATTACACAATTTGGTAATATCAAGTGTCCAGTATCAAAATTTTATGTAATATTATAGAAATAACAATAAAAATTAGAAACATTGCTTTTAGGTACTTCAGTTACCAGATATTTTAGTTAGGTCACATTTTCTATATATATTCTCTTTGACGGTTTGTCATATAAATGAGTTTAATAAGTCTTGTATCTGTATCTATCTACACATTAATAACTTAACACATCTCATACACTAGAGTCTGATCCCAAATTAGACAGAATCGGCTTGCTGGTACACAGTATAGATATGTTACGGCTAGGTACAGAACAAATGACTATGCTTATCACAAAATATTTGTCTTGGATGGTAAACGTACGCACGTCCTCCAGCTTAACAGTCATGGAATGGAATTCATTGACATAATCTACGTTAACACGGCAGCTGGCTATTGTTTAACGAGATGACTTCTCTACTAATTATCAATTTCACTACCTCCGAATTGTGCTACATAAGTATAGATACGTATTTATCCCAACAACTTGCAGACGACACAGCTAAAGCTGTCTAAATACATTAGCAGCAAACTCTAGCCAGTTTGAACAGTTTCACCGCAGTTTGATTTCGAACGGATTCTGTAGCGCACCTCACTTTAGGCGAGGCATGTTACCAAATGCAGATGAAGGAAAGTAAGTGTGCACAGTCCTTTTGTCTCTATAACTACTGGTGTGAAATTTGTACAATTAGGATTTAAGAAAATGTTATTTTATTTTTAGTGTTTTTTTTTTAAAAACTTTGATAGAAAATGTTTAATTATCGTTCCTAAGTTTAAAAATGACGTGTTCAAATTTATATAATCGACACAAATCTCTTTCAGAAAATTAATTTCTTAGATCGTTTAGTTTTGAATTGATTTTGCTGACCATTATTTACCTATAAAAGCACTTAAATTTCAATATTAACAAAACAGAAATACTGGGAAATGAAATCTAAGCTTCAGTAACCTTTCAAAAATATAAATGGTCTATTTGTGGAACACAATAAGGTATAGAGAATACAGTTTAAATCGTCCATTATTGACTACTTTTAGGCAATATTTTTATTCAAAAGCATTCTATGGAAATATTAATTGAAAAACAATATCACAGGGCTCAAAAATTAAAAAAATTGTCTGATTTATTGTTATATTTTAAGTAATATTAATATAAGTTGTAAACAATACAATCATGTTATTTCTAAAAGTTTTCAAAGTTAACAGAAGTATTCAAATTTGTTTCGTAACTTCAGACTTGCCTAAAAGAAAAATCTATTTTTCCACTTTATGTGATTACTATACATTCAGCAAACTGTTTATTAGTCGTAGACCAACTAAAGTACTTTACTACAAGGAACAATAAATACAATGATCTCTAAAGAGAATATTTTTTTACTGAAATTTATTTAATACCCGTCTGCTTTGAGCAAACTCGGTCGCAGTAACAAGATTAAAAATAAACTGTGAACCATTGTTGATACTACAAAGTAATGTATCCAAAACAGTTTCCTTATTCCGTGTTCTAGAGGAAGCCGATTCGAGGCAGCTGTGAAGTTATGACGAGGCGGATATTGCCTAACCGAACTTCGAGGCACTGTGCGCCATTCATCTTTCTATATCTTTTAGCTCGCTTTCAAAACTAAGGTACGTGATAGAAACGGAAAGTACAGAGGTGTCAATATTGTATGTACCTAAGTGTGTATACAGGTTAAGCCTTTTTAGACGGTAAGAGGATTTAAGCAGTATTTGTGTGTTTTATTTAGCTGTGGAAGCAATTTCTAGATCTTATTTAGATACCTTACTTCTGTAAAAGCACAAATAAAAACGTTTATAGATGCATAAATTGATACATCAGATTTTACTTGTTTTAATTTTCATTCTCGGATTCTTCTGAAACATTTTACACTCTTGAGCTTGGACGCATAGACGCACTTAACTCATTATAATGATACGGTACGGTATATGTCATAATAAATATAGTCGTATAGAATTATGAAACAACTGATTCAATTTTATCATTAAATCAATTTTACTAATAAATAATTGTATTATAAGGTATGTAAGTAGCTAGATAGGTAAGACCAGTGTCAACACTAAAATCCGAATGTTTTCTATAAATGTTGTGTTTGCCGATCGATGTTGTACACGTATATGTATGTACAATAGTTATCATGCATGTATTATTTTTAAGTAATATGTAATAATTGTATTCAAACCTATAAATAAATAAATAAACTGATCAATGCTGACACTTATTAACTACGTATCTGTTAAAATATATACCTCCCTTTTTTTGTAGTATGCATGTTTTTTATCTTATCCACTCCAGCTATTACCTAGTGATCAGGTAGGTAGGTAGGTTGATCGTTTTAGATATATGAATTCTTAGTTTTTTGTAAAGATTCTACTGTGTGACTGTTTTTTGTACCAAATAAATAAAATAAAATAATTTAAATGAATATACTAAGTTTTAATACATTGTAAATTTACTTTGCGGAATTGTTCGTGTTATTCGTGTACGTGAGAATGGTAGTTTTTGTCTTCTTCACTTTGTTTGGTATGAGTTTAAAATGACGCGAATCTGGTGACAGAAAACCTCTCGACTAACATTGACGTTATGAAATCATTACCATTGAACATTGTACGCAAAGACATGCAAGCTGTTCTTTAAACAGTGTTCACAAGGGGCAGTGTTATCTTAATATCCATGTTCCTGCTTCAGAGTTTACAAAGCTGCAACGACTAAAGTGGCGATACATTGTAAGTTCATTGTTAGCTAACAACGATATAGAATACCATATCTCTATGCAGATGAAAGCCAGGGTGTAAACACTACAGTATTTAGCTACCGTTAATCTCAAATTTTAGAGTAGATGTGAAATCAATTTTATATAACATGATATTGACATTGACATTAAAAATTCTGCGATAAAATATTTGCAGTATTCATATAACCGAAGTAGTAATAGATTTTTTCTGAACCATATTTAAAAATGAATACATACTTGAATTGCATACAATACTACTGTATACTATATGGGTAGGCAGAGGTATAAACCCACTTTTCGCCAGTGTTTGGTCCCACATAATATATGGTGCGCATATTGACGTTAATCAAGATATTTTGTTTGTCAGAACCTCGTCTGTTAATCAGCACTCCCTGAGTAAATTGTTTAATGAAATCTACATTGTTGTATGAAAGTCAAGATTTCTTTATACATTTACGGTTAAATAGCTAACATGTTCATTATATAGAACCTTTTTACCTATTAAGGTATTATAGTTATAACAACCTTGATATATCTTCTATTGATACGTTATTAATCTAACGCAGACGTGTTACTTTGTATCGCGTCGAGGTATCAGATTACATAAAACAATTACTGTTATTGATGAAGCGTTGCTCAAATAGCTTTTGAAGGCGCCCAGACTAATTAATAATGTTGTGAGAGGTTTAGTTTCGATGGTAAAGTAGATATTGTGTGTAATAACATGATATTCTACTTGTGGCTGTCGCGAACTCCATACATTCTTCATACTATCTGCCAATTATTGACGACCAGGCGGTATGTATAAATGTTCATACGTTACATTGTAAAATACTTCTTTAAGGATTTGTTTATAGTCAAAACCAAAAACTTTTCTTTGTTTTTTGGCCAACAGTCGTGCTCATAATATGAACAAGACAGCTCCTGCGTGACAAGGATGATTCTATTCCGTGCGCATACTGTGAAATTGCAATTCCAAATTGTAGCTTTGTCAGTATGGCAAATTATATGGCAAAATAAATAAAGGAAAGATTAAAATGTGAAGTAGTGTCTTAAAGAAAAGTAAAAAATGTATTCCAGTTTATAATTCGAGATAAAGAACACAGACAGTTACCTGTTAAGGAGATTTAAGCACGATATCTGATTTTATTATTTTCTTACCCGTAGTATTTCTTATCAATTACTGTTTTTTCTAAATTTTCATTCAAAATCTTCTAACAATATGATTAAGAGTTTACTTTAACTTAGTATGGTGGACCACTCATAAGATAACATTTGACAAAATCTTATAAAAAAACCATTTGATATATTGTAAAAATTGTTAATTTACAAAAAAACTTATTAGCAAGAATTTATTTTTAAAAAATTACATCGTCTAAATGACCACCGTTTCGACGTTTGCACTCTTCTAAGCGAGCACCAAAATTTTCGAATACTCGTTGGCAAAGAGACCGCGAGGTCACCGACATGTCTTCACTAATTTTTGCTTTTAGTTGATGATATTTATTTTTTTGACGGAGACACAATTCTTCAAATACATTACATTACATTACAAGAAGTCTGCTGGGGATAAATTTGAACTTCTGGGTGGCCACGGAATGTGAATGATTTCCACACGAGGCGCGTCTGGAAATCAGATTCTTCGGCAACATGTCTTTGACTTTGACTTTTGATCTGTGACAAGAGTCTGCATTTTGCTACGATTGCTGAAACTATGTTACGATTGTAGCCAGCAAAATTTCAGCAGTGTCGGTTTTAAAAACTCCTGTAACATGTTTGCGTGGGATGTTAAATTCAAATGTTAACGAATTCTTGGCTCATCCTATAGAAAAACACTGATTAAAAGTTACTACTGTCTTTATTGCAGTTAAATAAAACAAAATTAAACAATCAAATTCAAGTACGAAGGAACTGAAAGGGCAACAACGTACTTGTGAGGTGCAAGTACCAGTGGACGACGTCAGTTAATTACCACCAAGTGACTTGACTCATCGTTAATCCCTTTACAATCAAAAAACTTTCTTCTTTAAGCAACACACAATACGAATATAATGACTTTCTAGAATAGATTTACAAATTCTAGTGACTAATGAAAAAATACTAGTAGAAAACGATCGAAGCGGTAAAAATTCTTGGCCAAACTAACGTTACCTCAATTCAGAAAATGTGTAAAATTTACCATTTTACTGGAGAGAAAAAATAGGAATACCGATAGAACTTGGTGTATCTACCTAAAGCCGTAGCTAATTTGTAAGTGGGCCCCGCAACCGTAAATTTTACGCGTGGAGTTGTAAACTTCCACAAAAAGTACGGTCATATATTTGAGATATACATCACCCACTCTGACGTTTGAATATCCCATTTCTCATGTGTTGCTATTTCTCCCCGTTTCTAGCTGACTCAGTGATAGGTGAAAGAAAATTATTAAAATATTCAATTTAAATGTTTTTGCTTCGCTAAAAATTCAATTCATTTCTTACAGCAGTAATTATATTATCATTATAGTGAGAGACAACGAGTAAAATTAATGAATATATCATTTTTTAACCTTCGTTTCATCTTTTTATATCAATAGATAGCTAAAATTAGTACAAAAACTAAGCAATTACTTAGATAATCATCATAAAAGAAAAATAAAAGAGTATTGCTGTCTACCTTATGTCTCCATCACCAACCTTTTTACAATCACCACATAATATATCATCTTGAATCATCATATTATCATTCAGATCACATATATTGTTACTCGACTGTGACTATTAAAAAATGCTTAAAATAAACTTTCAAGATATAATTACACTGTTAATTACAATTGAACCTTATCAGGGGATTTAAAAAACATATTTGTTGTGTGTTTATTATTTTCATAAAATGAAATACGTTTAAATGCAATATTGTGTAGGATAATCGCACACGTAATGTTTGTGTACGCTTATAAAGATCCTTAGAGCTTTGTTTTATTAAGACCATTAGAAACAGTAAAATAGTCTTATGTGATGAGTTTGCTGATTGTTCTTTTTTTAAATAAATAATCATACCTTATTTGAAAGGGTTACTGTAAAACATTTAGAAAACAAACAGAGTAACAATTAGATCTCTAAACACATTTCAGTGGTGTCCTACTGCAAAAGGTTGCTTCACGACTTATAATGTTTTATTTATGATAAAATTCACGCGTTATATATAAAACAGACAAGTTCAGATACATATTTTAGAAATTAATATGTATAGATTTTTTTATTCTATCTTTACATTCAACAGATGAGATTAAGTTAAAAAAGTCGTACACAAAATCACTGTTAACAAAATTTTAATTTTTTAATTTTTTGAAACAAAAGTCTAAAAGATATCAGGTGGCCCTACAGTGCTTTTAGGTCACCTGATATCTTTTAGACTCAGTCACCAAAGTATACTTCTAACTAAATCCCTACTAATATTATTAATGTCAATGTAAGTTTGTTTGTTACGGTTTCACGCGAAAACTATTCATCCGATCATCATGAAATATTGTACACATGTTCTTGGAGGTATTAGAAGTAATATAATAATATAGTAATATATTAAAAAAAATTAAAGGGATCTGCTACGAAACTTAATGTGAACAAATTTCACGAGAGCGAAGCTGCGGGCAAAAGCTATTATATAATAAATACAATTGTTAAAAGTCAAACGATTCACGCTCAGACAATCGCCAGTTGAACCTAAAACTTTGAAGTCTTCTTAAAAATCTTAAAAATCACATGTTTTATTTACTTTAGAGATATTTCTTTATCTACTTCGGTACAGCATAAGTAATATTTGAAGTTATATAAAAAAAATATTTGAAAATTTAAGAAATCGTAATGTACACAAAACAGTCGAGATAATAAAACATGACGAGTTTCTGTTCGTTGACAGTCCCACTATATCATACACGGTCTCTTAACTCACTGTGGTAACAGAGAACTGTGTTTGTAAGCATCAAAAAAACTAGAATGGACATAAAAATATATAACACACTGTCCTTTACTCTTTCGCATTATATAGTATAATTTTATTGGATCAAGAATACAAAATGTTACCACCCCTATTCATCCCGTTGGTGTCGTAAAAGGGGACTAAAGTCGAACCAAATATGCAAGACAACATAATGATGTTTTAGTTGATCTAGTGTAATGACAAAGAGAAGGAAAACTTGAATGAAACCCTATTCCAACCCGTCTGGCCAGCGTGGTATAGTAGGCCAAAATCTTCTTGCTAAGGAGAGGCCTATGTCCAGCAGTGGACTGTAAAAGGCTATTGATGATTTATAAAAATACTTGTTCTGACTGATTCCTCAGCGTAGAGTTAAAATTCATTGAGGCTACAAACTTAATTTTAGGAACTGTGCAATTAAATTTCAAAAAAATGTAAAAACTATATCTTTAGTGATAGTTCAGATTTTAGCGTCACTTCGAAAATTGAAGTGTCATAGCCAAAGTTTGGAGTTAGCTGATATAAAAGATTTTTTGAGCTCTATAAACATAACTACGAGAAAGATATATTAAATGAGCATTAAAACGATGCTATATTATTTGATAATTAGAAATAAGTTCAATAATCAATGTATTTAAGAAGTTTTTTTTAAGGATTACACCTATTTAAATTTGGAAAAACATATTTCAGGCAGTAACAGCCGAAGACAAATACTTAACTTAGAAACCATATACTGTAGAAAAATATTTTTTATTTAGTTTCACCAGCAAATGGTACACATATCCTTTATAATAATCCAAAAATTAAAAAATACTTATTTTATGGTCATCCGATTTCATCATCATAGCTAACATAATTTTGTAGTAATGTCACTTCTAGATATTAATGTTAAATGTGATGTCAACTGACGTCTAGCCTAGACGAATGGTGTGGCTTCTATGTAGTATAGTTTAGTTTATTCAGTTACAATTGGGTACTATTTATATATACATATTGTACCCAATTGTTTTTATAGTTATGTATATATAGTTTACCATATATATGCATGTATGTATGTATGTAAAAATAGTTTTTGACTTCTTGCGAGTACCAAAACTACATATTTCAAGACTTCTTTTTGACAGTTTTATGATTTTTATTAGAGCTGTTATTAAGTCTCCTTTACATGAAAGAAATATAAAGAAAAATAATATCCTTATAATATCAGGTAACAAAAGAGTTGGAAAGGTTATTTAAAGAAAGACGTCCTCGTAGCGGAATATAGGATAGCAGATAGATTTTTGAGAAAGATAATTCAAAATCGACTGATAATTCACGTTTGAAGAAACAAACAATCCGAAAATCTTCTCAGATTTTTGTATGAAAATAGATTTCGAGGTATAAATGAATCAAATTTTAACGAATCTAATTTTATATTTCTGAATTCATTACATTCCCTACAGTTTATATTAAAGCTTTCTTTTATCAAAACCAAGATATCCCTACAAAGTAGATTGAAAATCAAATACAAGTCCAAACTTGTTATTGTAATTCTTTGTGCAACTGAGCGAGATATTTACTTTGGTCTTAACAAAAGTGCCATAAAAAGTACTCCTAACTTTGAGTATTTACAAAATATTTTAATACAAACTTTATAGAACAATATTATTGTCTAGAACCAAATGAAATTTAAATCAAGTAAAAGTTCGATGGAGTAAGAAAAATATATCTGAAACTATATTCGTGTATCTATCGTGTTCGAAGTTTTGTTTCGTGAATATTGTTAAAACTTTTGAAAATTTTATATCGAAAGAAAAATATTGACGAGCTTTGACTGAGTTCATGTAGTAATAATAGGTACAATAGAAAGACATTCGTTTGTTTTTTTATTCGTCTGAGCGCCGTGATTCAGCAGATACGGGTTGACTCGACCAGAGCAATATTGTGGTACTACCTCACAGAAATTGAACCAGAATTGCCTAATGCAAGTAATTCTTTCATTGTATTTCACCAATTGAAGTTTACAAGACAGCAACACTCTGGAGATTTTTGAGTGTCAACACAGACCCTTAGGACACTCACAAGCTAGTTTGACCTCCTACGCCATATGTATTTTTCCTGGACAATTTAATTATGACTTAAATACTATAAAATGCAACAGCTTATATTACTTTCAATGAATTGTTAACGTGTAAGTGCAGAAATTGCAACACACCTCGAAACATTATCTCAATTAAATAGTTACTTGACTAGTTAAAATAGTGAAAGCGACTCAGGCTGGTACTAACTCAGCGTGAAATATGAGGGACGTGCAAGATTATGATAAGGCTTTAACCCAGTAAATCATTGGATTTTCCGCTTGAGAATTGAGGCAAATTTAAGGAGGATCCAGTTTGAATACGCGTGTGGAGGTGTGCCGGTAAAGCTCAAATTGTTACGTGATTCGGAAACCAAATATGTGTTTGATTTTTGTATATATAGCTTATTGATAGAATTACAGTACTTATATTATTTTACAGAAATCTAATATAACGCATATTTTGATATCGTAACTGATATCATAAATGCGAATGTGAGTTTGTTTGTTACGTGTTACATCACGTCTAAGTAACTGAATCAATTTTAAAAAATTTCTTCACCAACGGAAAGCTATATTATCAGAAAAAAAACAAGCTATTTGTCACAATATCTAATCTTGCCCCATTTCCTGTATAAGAACAGTTGTAAAAGTCCTCATATCAGTTAATTGCGGGATACAAAATATATAACTACCACGTAATTTAGCTTATCTTCGATAAATGACACTGAAGTATTATACATGTCGCTGATAATAACAGATGTCACCTTGTTCTCACATAATATAATGGTTTAATTATATCTAAGATGAACAACTGACCCCGCGATGCTTCATAAAACATTAGTGCAATGACAGTACATCATTTAATTGCCATATGATTTATGAGGCAGGAAGCGAAGTGGATGAAAACGATAACTAATTCACACAGTATATTCACAAGAACAACAACAGATTATAAATAACCCTATTCCACGATGTCGGGACATCAAAGAAGGTTTTATTTTTTGTCTCATAAATACTAATTCGTAATATCAAATATGGTACGAATAAGGTCACATAGCAGACAGTTATGAAGTACATTTATACATACGTACATGTGTCGTGAACACATTTGTATTTTGAACTGGCGTTTATCTGTTTTTATTATTTATGTTTGTCCGTCTACATTCGTGTAGTAACGTGTTCTTGGAAAAACCCTAACTCGATTAGAGTCTTTATATGTCGGTAGAAAATTCTAAAACAGTTATAGAAAATACATTTAGAGTGGCACCCGTAATGTTAGAGTATGGTAAAGTATAATAGTAATAAATAAATTACCTCACACGTCTCACACAAGGCTGTCTGATTCCAAATCGGGCACAGGGTGTGCTCTAGTAACCAGACTGCTTATAAATATACTTAAATATTTCTAATAGGTAAATAATACCCAGATATAAGAAAAATAAGTGTGTTTATAACACAAATATTTTTGCCGGGTGGGAATCGAATGCATATTACATAATTTTTACCTTATTTTTTTTTGTTTAATTAATGTTACACTTAGTGTTGTATTATTATAATGTTTTTTAGTTATCGGCACCCACTGCTGAACAAACGTTTCCCAGAGGAGTTCCAACCAACGTAATTTTACGCATAGCGTCACTTGGGTTCAATTGAAAACCAGAGTCAGGCACTGCAGTGTTTTGTTACCTGTATTTTTTTTATTGCCACAATTTTTTTTTTCTTTCTCAACACGAATCACAAGTTGTTTAATTTCAAACTGGACAGAGCCAGAAATCAAGGCTCCCAGTTAATATTCTTATATATAACTGAAATATAGACATTACAGATACTTGTGTACGTATATTAATGTATTGGGTGGGCATCGAATCCACGACTTACTGTTAACTACAGACTGCCTCCTTTTATTAAGGAGTTTGCCAGAGAGACACTACTCGGCTTGATGGAAAGCATGAGTATAATCCGAGTTGTGGTCACCATACTCATTGTGAATGCAGGCAACACAGTATGGTGACCCACACTATAACGGCCTAGTGAGATACTTTTTTACACCCCACTTGGGAACATAAAAGGCATGACACTCATCGTGGCAGTGTTCACACAAATACCACTTTAATTATCATCTCTGCATTATTGGGCCTCCGGTCTTGCACTCAACAATGAAAGACGACAGCACGGATGCTGTAACTTTAGGTTGGTCGTGTGTGAGAGGGTAGTACTGCCCCGATAAAGCGATTTCGTGCTGAAATTAACGTGGTTCTGCTATTTGCTGTTCGAGCAAGCTAAAACTCGATTAAATTCTTTGTTATTTTTCACTATATTTTATTAAAATATAATCCTATAAATATTGCATATTGAAATATTTTCACTTCTATATGAAATGTATTTAAGGAAATATGAATGCAAAACAACAACTGTCTAATTATCTGTTGGCGCAGTTTATTTAAATTTATGTTGAGTAGAAAATTGAAAGACTAATAATTGACTTGTTTCGGTCTCGTGAAATGATGTCATAATAATGGTGGTCGCGAAGATGTTTTTAATTTTATGATGAATGTTGACACGTTAATAAACTAGTAATTTATGTCAATTGTGGGCAGTGAAAATAGAAAATGACCGTCGATTCTCTCCTCGTTTAGGGAACGTACTCATACTAAGTGATCTATTTAGCGGGAGGTCATCTAAATACCACGTTAAGTTATAGAGACACGTATCATGGATTCGTTGTCTTAAGTGTATTGGAATTCAATTTTAAAATTTGGTCATCAACTACTTTTTTGTAAATCTAATAAGTACACATAGAAGACTTTAACATTTACTCAAATTGTTTTAAAATAGATGTTGCAAGTTTCGTACAAAGTTGAGTTTAAAGTTTTTAATTTTGTTAAAATGCTTATAAAATCAATCGAGCCTTTTCTGAGTTAAAGGTTCTCAAAAGAAAGTTTAAAACAAAACAAATTGGATCTCACTAAGAAACCCACTCAAATTCTTAGCAGAGTACCAAACCACGGCTTGGTCTCTGACTTCGTTGGTTTGGTGAATGTCACGAGAGATTTATATTGTAAAAAAATTATAGTAATATCGCTGTTTAAAAACTAGCATTTTTTCTAAAGTTTAGGCGATTTTTTAACGTCAGTAAGTTGTTGTAATTTAATTGTAAGTAAGAATGAGAAAGAAATTGTCTGCATTTGAAAATAGAATGTAAATTGGTGGGTCCATATTTTACTGCATTCTTTTTTAAATTTTGGAATGACTAAACCGACGACCGAAAACAAACTATTATAAATGACGAAAGAAGATCAAATGTTACAGGTCGGTAGGTGTATAAAAGTTCTGTAAGACAGACTGTTCATATATTTTCAACTATGTAAAATAAGATATAAGATTTCTCTTGTGAATTCTAATGGACAAGAAAAACATTGTTTTTTTTTAAAAAAATAGGAAACTCAATTGACATAAAACGTCGTTAGACATCATAGATGACAATGAATTATGATTCACGATACATATACTTAGTGGGAGAGTCACGTTTCAGTGCACATGAATCAGGTTCAACTTGACTGATACCATAGCCTCATAAAAACATGTTAAGAGAAGCTCCTTCATTATTTTCACTAAGTGACTGAAAAGTGATCGGCATAAATATTATCCATCCTTCTGATTTTAGGGTCGGCATCATAATTGAAACTATTGAGTTGAAGGTGTCGTAGGATGGGAGTCAGTAACAGGTGACGCTCGTTTACCCCCACTCAATATATCATTAAAAAACAATTGCAGACTATTAAAAATATAAATTTGATTTTTCAAAGATTTTTCCAAATGATTACTTTCTTCGTTTGATTCTTTTCTCTCTCGTTACTCGCACCAACCGCGAGTAGTTCAAAGTTTGTTGCTATGTGCTCATTGTTCAGACAGGTAGCGGACCAACTTCTTCTGTCTTTCTGTACGTGAGCGGTGCGCTCCAATTTGTTAAGTTCAAAGATGTTGGGCATTACACATTCAACAAACGCGTTAGTTTACACTGTAGTGATGTAGGTGGATAAACAACTTTCCGGAACTTATTATAGTGAACTAGATAGTAGATTAAAGAAACAAGATGCTTTGGATATTTTAAAGAAAGATTAAGATTATTATAAAATCACTACTTAATGCAAGTGTATAGTGACTATTTGAAAGATTTTTTTTTAAGAAACTCAATGTGCACGGCACTTTATTTAATTGAAGCTACACTAATACGTAGTGTAGCTTCATTTAGATAGTGTGGTCATAATTGCTCATTTAATTTGTTTCAGAATAACTCGATAAGAGATGCAATATTCTTTTATTTTGTCTGTAAAACTGGCATGCGTTTATAACAAATGCAATGGAAGTTTTATTAAATTAATTGATTATTTTCTAATTTTATTTTAGGTTCTGAATAGCCTTAGGCTTTAGAAGCTACCTCATGCCAGCTATGTTATTGCTTTTGGCTTTTAGTGTTAAACGAATGTCTTAAAAATCCCATCTTAAGTTCATAGTTGATATCTTGTTATTAATTTCAATGTTTTGTGTTCTTGTTGACGTTATTTATTTAGATGACCAGATAAATATTCTTCATATCCTGTATTGTTCACTCAAAAATTAAATCAATATTTGTAATTATGTGAAAATACTGAATTGCACACTGTGAATTCGTAATATAGTATAGATAAAACTATGTTTCTACATGTTTCAAAGAATCCTATATTATCGTAATATCGTACCAGCTTCAAATAAACATGTTAAATTAACCTTTAGTTACGCTTTATCGAGCAGTCTTTGTGACTGCATCTGACAGTATAGGGGTAAAGAAAATAAATGGCCGAGATAACTAGTCGCTTGTTATTTCTATTTCATGTTATATTACCGTGAAATTGACAAGTAATAACGGTACATATATGTCTCTGTAATTCAAAGGAGTAAAATGATACCTTGATCAGTTGCTATTTCTTCAAAGGATATGATTCTGCTTTGTTTTGTTCTAGGACGAAAATTATTTAACCAGAATAAAAAAAGTAGGTTTTCTGCATCTATATCTTTAATCGTATATTCGATAATAACTCTAGGAGGTTTTGACAGAATGCAATTCTGTAAATAAATGACCGAGGTAGAAACTTTACTGCAGCTGCACCATTCTGTGATTTAAATCTATAAGAAGTTACGAGCTTAATCCTAAAGTGTATGTCACTGATTTTGGTTTGTTTGATTCCCACACCTCCCTTTCCTTGAAAAAGATATGTGTTTGAATCTTAATTTATTGAACCTATTTGTAAAAAAAAGGTTTTCTTAATCAAGTCAAAATATATTTACTTAATGTCTACACTTACATTGTGAAGCTAAAATATTTTAATGTATGACAGCTTGTTTCTAACGCACTACTCTCTAGAACAACGCGTACGCCTGATTAGAGCTTTTCTTTTTTGAAATGTAGAGCCTGCCAAAGTGACTTTACTCTGCCTGATAGAAAACATGAGTAGAATCCAAAAGTGGTGATCAATATACTCATTACAAATGTGTACACTCATGTATACTCATTACAGTGACAGTATGTTTCGTAGCTTTGTTATACGCTGTTTTAGGCGGCAATGTCAGAGTCACATTGAGTCTGGATGTCGTAATAACAGCTGTTCCTGGATCCCTCCTATGTCAGACGCAGAGTGGCATACCGTGTGGTTTTAGTCGGCCTGATTCCGACACACCACCCCACCGTAAACACTGGTGGGGTGACGTCCCGAGGGAATTTCCACACGTTAAGAAAAAGGGTCGCCTTGAGCGCGGACCCTGATGCACGGTTATCCTTTTTTTTAATTAATTCTTTTTCTACATTTTTAATTCTACGTTACGCAAAACAACCTACAGGAAACGGCTCCTTATCATATTTTGAGAAAGGTGATTAAAACTAATCAGACTTAATAGAGTAAAAATACAATGAAAAAAATAAAATATCTTTCGTGGTGCTGAGTGATATGGGAAACTGATCCAGTGAAGTAAATTGTCCGTGCCTGGATTGTGTGCAATATTGTCCCATTGAACGCAAGCCACAAATAAAAGGCGGATCTTGGAAAGAAGGAAAATTGGATTTTCTTTGTGACGCACTTACTATAAAATTTAAACTGCTTTATACAAGGCTGGTCTATATATTTTTGAAGTAGTTTACAGCACGTTAAAGTTAGTTATAAAAACTTTCACGATATTTATTACTATGAAATTCGAATATACGATTTCATTCACGTATATTATATAATTTTTGTAACAGTGTCGGGCATGCGATGGAAATCTTCAGCCCATTGGACCTTTCAACAAAATACATCTGAGTTAGACCGAATGCATATGTTTAATGAATATGATAGATAATTTAACAGAATATTGCAAAGGAGTCTGCATTGTTTTATAGTTGCATAATGTATTTGAACTTAAAACTTCAGTGTATTTTACCTCTTTCTCTTTTCGTCTATTAGCGTTCAAAATGAGAATATTATACAATCAAATTAAAATCATTTTGAAGCTCATATTAAAAATATAAATTGTACTGTATTAAAAATGACGAAAACTACCATTTTGTACCATAAATATTAATTTTAAGCGAGCTCTGAAGAGAATTTGCGAAACTTCATGAAATGCACACTAGGGATTGCTAGTATGAATAGAATGAGCAAAATGAATTTTTGAAATTGCCCGCTTACTGAGTTATTTCAAATGACATGTTTATCGCGAAACGTCAGCCACATTCAAACACGAAAGCTTTAAATTCCTAATTGAGGAAAACAGGTTAGAGTGAAATAGAGCGGATGTTTTTCTAAAAGTCAGTGAGTAACTTTGAACTGATCGTACGATAAATAATTTACGACTCTGTAGAAAACAAGGGCGCATCCGGTGACACTGTGAAACTCATACAATGTAATCAAAATAATTTTAGACATATCGCTTCGTTAGAATGTGTTACATAGATTTAAATTTTTTGGAAGTTTCTATAGCAGATCCAAAATAGTAATATTTTCAGGGTAATATTGGGACTGCCACGTTTTCACAGTGCATCGGGGATGTTCTCAGAGGCAAATGTGCCTGATTTTTATGCACTTACACGCGTGCGAATGGCGTCCCTAATGTGGTGGGTGCGCGAGATCTCCAACAGTCGGGTGGTTAGTGTAGTCAATAGACATGACAGTCGGCATCATTCAAATATATTGAATAGTATAGTATTTTCTAAATTTTAAATTTTTAATAATATATTGTAAATTCTTGTGTATGTTTAATTTATGTATAAATGTACAAGTTTGTAAACCTGTGTATAAATTCCTATTGACTGTGTCTGATTATAAAATATATTATTATTACTATTATTGTTATAACTAAATCAAAATATAGTTTTATACGAGTAATCACAATCGTATTACTAAATAATCTCTGGAGATAGTACTGATGTAGTCATTTTGATTAACTTTTGCTTTGGTTATAGTTTTGGTATGATTGGATCATAACAGCTGTTTCCGGATCCTTCCTATCCCAGGCGCAGAGTGGCACACCGTGTGGTATCTTCACCCGTTAATGCATTTAAATTGTTTTTTCGTTGGTGATAAGCCTCAGGTTTGAATGCTTTACCACTAAAGTAATAAATTTGGTATGCTATTAATGCATTTTTTTTGCTTCAAGTGGGTGGAGGATGGACAAAGCGAGTGTTTGTATCGGTATTAAAATAGATGGCCTAAATTATTCAGAAAAGTTATTTTATTGTAATCGATCTTTCCAATGTTCTATTAACTGCTTCGGTGGCACAGTAGTAGCGTATGTGACTGCTGTACTGTGGTCTTGTATTCGATTATCAAGCTGGACCAAATGTTGTATGATATGCAAATATTTGCTTTGGGGTTTGAATATTTTCCTTGTACTATTTATTGTGTATGTATTTAAAAAAAAATGTAAGTATTCTATCAGTCAATTTAACTGCTATCGTACAAGCTTAGTTTGAAGCCAGATGACATAGTGTATCAGATATCCGTTTCATTTATTATTTGTTTGTAATTTACTAGATAGTAGAGCCACGCTGATTTCAGTATGAACGGGCCGGCTCGTCCGGGGCAGTACTACCCTCCCACAGAAGATCAACTTTAAAGCGCCAGCATCCGTGCTGTCGTGTTTCGTTGGTGAGTGTGATACCGGAGGCCCATTGATGCAGGGGTGACAGTTGTCGAGGTAAACATGTGCAATACAATGCTACGATGACTGTCATGTCTTTTAAGTCCGTCCGCCATAATGTGGGTCACCATACTGCATTGTCAGCATTCGCAGTGAGTATGATGACTACAACTTTCGGATTCTATTCATGCTTTCCATCAAGTAGAGTAGAGTCACTTTGGCAGCCTATTCAAATAAAAATAAAAAATTTTCAAGCATTTTCAAGCATTTTTTTATAGTTTTCCTTATTGAAATAACGTTTAGGTAAAAAGTAATTTTATATGGCCTGGTGTGCTTGAGATGTCGTATTCAAATTAATAATTATCTACAATATTTTAATTTAGTGTTTTTTGCTGAAAATTATAATATATGTAATCTTAAAAAAAACAAAGTAATATTTATCAATATTTTTTTTCAATCAATCTCTTTAAGGTGAGGTCTATGTCCAGCAATGGAAAGACTGTTGATGATGATACTCCTAAAAAAATAAATAGGAATTGATAAAACAATTTGCAAAATCATTTTAACCGTAAACCTTTAAAGGAATGTAAATACCTGCCCTTATCTATTTTAATGGCACTTTGAAATATGTGATTTTTACTACTTTAAATATTTTAGGACTGAAATATATTGCTATCATAAATTTTAAACGCTGACGTCTTTAGAAATTTAGATTTAACGATGATATATGGCACTGGTTTTGATATAGAACATTATAGTGAGTGGAAAATTAGTAACTCGTGAGTTTCTGAAATTTAATACTGGCTTGTAACATCCAACGCAACTAGAATTTTAAATATTTTTATATAAGATTTTTTTTTTAAAACGCCCTCACTAGTAATAAGTCCTGTGTCACGGGTGACTTTACAAACATACAAGAAACGGACACAAAGAACACCCACACTCAGAACAACAATTTATGGATCACACAAAGTGTTGTCTCATGTGAGATTTGAACCCACAAGACTCAGCGCAGTAGAGAGCGGCGTGGCGACCGCTTAAACCACTAAGCCAACCGCGCAGTCACGTGGGCCAAGAATTCGTTAACATTTGAATCTAACGTCCCGCGCAAACATGTTACGGGAGTTCTTGGGACCGATGCAACTGGAATATGCTGGTTACAATTGTAACACATGGTTTCAACAAGATGGAGCCACTTGTCACACATCCAGTGAGTCGTTGCCGGTTGTCAAAGACATGTTGAAAGTAAAGATGATTCAGACGAGACGACATTCCATGGCCACCCAGAAGACCAGATCTATCTCCAGCAGACTTCTTTTTATGAGGTTATTTGAAGAATAACTTCGACTCTCATTTAGACGGCGTAATTTTTAAAAATTACATTTTAACTAATTAGCTTCATTGTAAATAAACAATTTTTATTACATATCAAAACTAATTTGTGGCCCACTCTATGGTATACTATTAGATCCTTATTTAATAAATACCCCATCGTTCAATTCTACTTTCGAATTTTTATATATTAATTTGGACTATAGAAAACGAAAATGTGAATTATTCATGAATTTTGATTTATGAATTTATTTTAGATTGCGGCACTAACAAAATCTCTTACTTAATATATTTACCTTAGGCAATATCAACTACGAACTATGTATGCATAGGTACAAAGTACCGGCATTGGATGCACGGTACGGTTTGGTTTAATTGCTTCCGTTCTAGAAATTTTGATCTCAACTAACAATAAACTCTGTTTTCAACCTGAGATACTAGTCGATTACGATTAAATGAAATGCACAGTGCCTTTTATTTTGTTTCGAAGAGTTTGTACTGTAACAATTAACACTTACATACATTATTTCACACTAACAACAAAACACTCTGAACTTCAAATTGAGTCTCTGCAGTTGCGGAGAGATGTCGCCTCTATGGGATTCTTCTATCACCTTTATCATGGAGAGTGTTCTGACGAACTCTTCCAACTGATCTCATCCTCTCCGCTCCTATACAGGATAACTCGTGCTGGCCTTGGAAGTTACAGTTTCAGAGTGGTAGACACACGCGCCTGAACTAAATGGTTTGATTCTTTCTTCCTGTGCAAATCAGTTAAAGCCTGGAATTCGTTACCAGCGCACGTGTTTCCTTCCCACTACGATCCCGGGTCCTTTAAGCAGAGTGTGAAAAAGCATCTCACTAGGCCACCATAGCGATTGATGCAGGGGTGACAGTTATCGTGGTAAGTGTGTGAGCCTTACCCAGCCACGACATCTTTTACGTCGCTAAGCGGGGTATGAAGTCGTACTGTCTTTCTTAATAGTGACTACGGCGACTATTGGATTCTATTCATGCTTTCCACCAGGCAGAATAGTCACTTTGGTATCTATAAAAAAAAACTTGTCATTAATAGCGACAGTTAATTACTATGACCTCTAACCTATTTTAATTAAACTTATAAGGACATCGTCTGCCATTTATAAATAATTAAATGATTTCGAAGCTCACTGATGACCCGATAAAAATTTTCAAAAGTTCGAAAACTAAGCTATTTATAACAAACTAACAAATACGATTACAAGCACAACTTTCGGTAATTTTCAATTATTAAAGAAACTCAACTAAAATATTATATTTCACACACATATGCGTGTTAGTTAAAGTCCAATTAAATGTGGAGTAAAACCTTGTAAATTGGACTAAATCGTACAAATTGTGCTAACAACAATTCAGGAACATGTGTTACGTAGGAAGAGCAGCTTAATTAAGAAATAACACTTGATTTAATATCTAGATTTCAGCCATACTACAAAATGAAAGTGGTATTAGAGGTGACATAGTTACACAGTATTATAATGATCATATGTTTTTATTTTTTTGGCTTTTGACTGGGGGAGAACCACGTATCGGTACACAATTTTTTGTACTCATGCAGGTCGAGATCTCGGTAAATATTCGTACTCAAGATACAGAATTTATCCTGTAGTAGCAGTTGAGTGTTTTTAAAAATAGAGAGACGAATATATAGAGACTTAATGGTAGGCCAGTTTTCCTCTCACTATGACCCCAGATGCTTTAAGTAGGGCGTGAAAAAGCCTCTCACTAGGCCGGCATTGTGTGGGTACTGAACTGTCTACTTTTGAAATGAGATTAACGATCAAACACGTGATTACGCACATCTTTGTTTTCTTAATGTTGAACTCAACCAGATTCTCATAATCCCATTGAGAAGTGCGACTTAGGACCAGGTCGAGCGATATGTCCCGACTCGACCGGAGTGATACTACGACCTTACAGAATACCATTGATAAAGAATTTTATGTTATTCTACACTGAGTGAGTTAATATTTTGAAGAATTAATCAGAAGGGAGGAGAAATAAAACAACAATAAGTCACTTAGGGCCTGTTGGTCTAGTGGTTGACGATCTTGACTATTAAACAATAAAAGGGTTCGATTCCCAACCAGGACAAGTATGTAAATCTTGATAGCATGATTATTTGTTCCATATCTAGGTACAATGTACCCATAATATGCACATATTTAGAAAATTATAAGTATCTATGTTTATCATCAGTCTGGTCTCCTGAATACAGGCTTTGTCTGGTATGGGATCAGACTATGGTGAGTTGAATATGTATTTATGTTCATTTTTTGGGGTTTTATTGTTTTCTAACTGTCAAAACTGCATCGATTAAACACGTCAATCGTTCATATCCTGAATACACCTTTTATGAAATAAAAAAGTCTGGTGATCGCTGGTTCTTGGAATATGTATTTATATCACTATTTCTAACCTAAACTAAAGTCTTATTATGAATCTTTTACGAGAAATAAATTAAAATATTTTTACTAACTTCAGTTCTGAAATCCTTAGAATACTGAACAACAGTTCATGTTGTCTGACAAAGGCAATAAAGTTAAAGTTTTTTATTAATGACCATCGTTAAAAGACAAAAAAGGTTCTTATCTGAATATAAAGTAAGTTTATAATGGTAATTAAATATATCAGACTTTGCGTAGTAATTCGATTAATCAAACGATTTTCATAATCGAATAATCTATGGATGATATTAGTAAGGTATTCTCCTCTTGCACTTTATTTGCGACGTTGCTGTAAATAATACTATAGATGTGATATTTGGCATAATTAATATGTAGTTAAAACAGTGATTACATGCTGTTATTTTTAACAACCAGATTGTTGTTAAAATTAATAGTTAAATCTCAAATAGGTAATTCGGATTTCGTTTTATAACTATTGAAAATGTGCCTAATATCAAATAATATTTAAATACAATAGAACCTGGCTAAACATATACTTTACTTTAATGTTACTTTTCTAAAACTTGTTTTATCGTTTTTAATTAATTTAAATAAAAGAAGTGTGCGTAGGATTCCCACCAAGAAGTTATCAACCAAATCCACCTGACCTGCAAGTAGTGCCATCTGATCAATCGAAAAGGCTCTGACAAACAGAATATCCCGAGTAGCGGCAATAAGCTCGACACCTATTACGTGGGACCAAAACACTGCCGTAAAGTGGGCGTTTAATATGCCTCTACCCACTCCTCTGGGGAAATAAGCGTGATTTTATGTATGTATATATATAAATAAAAATTTAAATCTAACAACAATGGAAAACTATTAGCGTGCTTCAAATTGCTTTTGACGTTTTTATTGTTTTGTTTTATGCACCATTAATCATTTTAAATAACGATATATATACATATATTTATAATTAATTCAATTGATACAAATAAATGTAGAGTCGGTCAACACTGTCAACAACATTCGAAGAAACAACTTAGAACATTTTACCTACCCCTTTTCACTCGTAAATTCTTTTAAACCAGACAATTGGGAACAAAGGAAACAAAAACAAATCGAAGTTAAATGTAGTAAATAGGTTCTACTAAGAACCAAACTTTCTTAACCCAGTCCAGATCTCAAATTGGAAGAGATTGAACTGCAACGTGAAATCTTCACTCCTTAGACATTAATTACTGGTTTGATATTTATACATAAAGTCATGGCTATTTCCCAGAGTGATGGGTGGAGACAATTGATCTGCATTTACTAGGGTATTGATACACCTTCCGCTTTACTTCTTCCATATTCATCAATCACGGTATGCATGCTCATCAGTTTCTGGTACTTTTAACATGGCCCTTATAAACCTCATCAGCCTAGTCAGTAAATGTTGGCTGTAACGACCTCTTCTCGACGCTTCCACACACATTCGCTCTATAAATACCTTTCGTGACTCTTCTATCATCCATTTTCTCTATGTGGCCAAACTATTACATTACAATTATTATTTATTACATTACATTATTAACATTTTACATCAAATTAAAAACTAACAATAATTGTTAAAGTTAAGTATACTATTAAACTAAAACAAATATAAATGTATAAATTCATGTGCACACGTTCAATAATAGATATATTATTATCCAGAACAAAGAATTCCTTTTAAATACAGTACTATGTGATTTAAATGTGTCCAAATTGATAATTGTAATTAAAGTAATAACTCTTTTAAACGTCGGCGTTTTTAGATTGAATAATTGTAGAAAATTTGACTATCATTGGTAACTTTTAATATCATTTACCTCCTACAAACGATATAACTGTTCATGATTGCTTTTTTTTTGTATGAAATTACTAAAAAGATATAAACTTTTCAGATTCTGGGGTCCTGCATGATTTTCTGTGTTGAGATTCATTGCTTATCAAATATCGCCAGCCCTGGAGCTCCAATTTCTTTGTATAAAAAGATATTTTTATTAGCGCTATACTACGCTACGCTACGCTATACTGTAGTTAAGTATATAATATATATAACTAGCTTTATTGATAATTAACAAATTTTTAAACAACATTTTCGAGTTTAAACTAAAATTTCTTTTGTAAAACATCAAGAGAACAAGCAGTAGCAACCACTTTCTTAAACCTTCCAAAATATGTAATATGGTATAAAATACCTGAAAACCAAGCTTTGCTCGGTGTTTTTTGGTAAATCTACTAGATAGTCGATTCGCAATATACCAACTTCTTTTGTTTGCGTCCCTAATTTTGTCAAATGGACAACACCATCTACTAAACTATTTAGCTTTTGCGTTGCTGTGTTGGTAAAGCAGTATTTACTTTCGTATTCTAAGGACATTGTAGCAGTTTTTAATTGTTTAAAAACACGAATAAAACAACGTTTTCTAAAAATGAAATTTAGCTAGATCGACTTATCGCCCTCGAAACCTCTTGCATGCTAAATTGCATGAAAATCGTTGGAGTAGTTTCCGAGATTCATATTATATACAAGAATTGCTCGTTTAAAGGTATTAGATAAAATTATGCGAGATATTAAAACAGAACTGAGGCAGAGACAAGCGGTTTATGTTAACTTTACCTACCTACCACTCATATCCTGAAAGTTCTATTGCACGTGAAGCGGTAGCGGATAAGTCTAAGAAATTTCTTAAATATCTTCTCTTTTTTCTTATACCAAAACATATGTGGCATTGGACTGCAAACTACTTAAATTTTTTGACCAACCTTACACAGAAATAGTAAACCATTAACCAATAGACTAATTGTTTCACGCGGTTTGAAATTTTTCAGGTTCCTTGGTCAGATTCTCAGGACTTTAATACGATATAGTATACCTACTCTATCCAGTCCAAAATATAATTATTTAAATCTAAATTTGTGTGTAAAAGGGAACGGGAGTCCTTCCGACACAAAGGGAGGATCCTCCTACCAGGCGAGGTGATCATGCCTGGTGGGCCGCGGCCCAACGGTTAATGTTTGGATGTTGTACATATGCTAATAGTCTATCTAGACTATTTATTGCATGCCATGAGTAGAAAACATAACGTTGACTACATACAAAAAATAGTGTTCACTTTGACATATGCATGTTTATTTTGTATCCTTACAGGTAACCTGTAGATGGACTGCTATACGCTGTAATAACATGTGGTTCATGGTCCAAATTACGAGTATTATTTAGATAAATGACAATATATTTGTTCTCAATTGAAAGGAAAAAAATAAGAAATTTTCTCATAATCTCGCATCTCATTCTCAAATCAAAGCAAAAACGTTGTTACATAAATTTATGAAATCGCTCCTACTATCGCTCACTCTTGTCAGAAACAGAGACAGGTAAACGTTGAAAATTAAGCACTAATAATTTGGTTGGGAATATTTCCGTGCGGTGCGATGTCTGTGCTCAAAAATGACAAATGTTAGCAGTACTGCCTTTATTGCTGTCAAGTTTCTGAAATGTGGTTCGTTTAACTGTAATACATGTCTATGGAGGTTACGTAATTTGTTTAAGTATCACATTCCGAGATTTAGCAAAGACTATAGATATAAAACTGTTTGGAACTGAAACCACTCTGTCGGAACCATCCGTAATTTTTGTTTTAATAGTTATTTTCAGAAGATCTGTGTAGGTTTATTGTTAAGATATCAAATTAACTACCCTTTCTTTTTAAAATAGATAAAGTTACGTCTATGTAAACTAAATACATAGTTTTCTTAATTACTTTGGATTTAAGCAATTAAGAAAACTATGTATTTGCAAATTTAAGTTTTTTGACAATCATTTCTTGTGAGTGGTACTTTAATCTACTCCTGAGATCCTCTAAAAATTCATTTCTTTAAAAATATATTACGAAATAAAAAAAACCTTAATAAATATCAACTGCATTTGAAAAATAGCATTATTTTAAGACCAATATACTCTACACGCTAAGAATAATTGGGGTAAAACGAATTATTTCACGATGATAGTGGAATACTTTAAAACTTTACAGTTATTATTGATTTCTATATCAAATAATACTTTTTTAATTAGTTGGAGAGGTTAAACCCCTTCAGTTGTTTACCATAGAGGTAATCAATATGAATTATGAGTCAAACGTTTTATTAATAACAACAACTTATAATATACCTTATTTTCTTGTCGAGGTACGAGTAGAAAATCCCTTTGGATCACCCGCTCCACAGGGACGCAGGAGAAAGAGATAGAGCCATTAAAAACTACCCCGGCGGCCGGTCTCAAGCGTCCTACTCTGAAGGGGACCCGGATCATATTATTTCAGGTCCCCTTCAGAACCAACGCCGTGCCTAGTCTGGCCTATCCTGGGAAGGCCACAGGCTTCCACGCTTATCAATCTGATTGTTATAATATAAGTTTAATATACCTAAGTGTTATGATAGCAAATAAAAATATGTGAAAACTTACCTCAAAATCATAGTTAGATGTGGCCAGCACTAAATTCATATCACCTGTCAGTTGAATGGGATCATCAGATAAGATTTCATCTTCATCATTTGCTGCGCTAAATTGTTGGTCACAATTTATTTCAAAAACAACATCAAACTCTGTTACGTCAACAACTAATTTAGTCCATTTGTTTGTAAAATTTAACTGAATAGTGATATTATTCTCGTGAAACAAAAGTTTTGATTTATCAAAAAAGGATCTTTGTAAATTAATTCTTGTCAAATCAATCCCGACATGTTCAAAATCGACTCGTAAAAGTGGTTCGTTTTCCTTATTTTTTATTGTAAAAAGCGACCATTTCTTGGTCATGTCGTTGACTTTAAATTTTGTGCTTATGACAAAATTACGTGTCAATAGTGTGTCCTTTTCTAGCACGCTACTTAAAGGATATGTATTGGCACTTTTGGTATTGAAGGCGTACGCTCCAAAGCTATCCGAAGCTGATGAAGTATAAGTATGAGTGGACGGAAGGAGTTTAATATATTCATCTGAAACAACAAAAAAAAAATTACTTTTAATATGAAATTGTTGAGACTATTTTACTGTAATGTTAGAAGCTGAAAAAAAAATCACCAGGGAAATCAATGCTATCATTGGCTAGATTTAAGATGAACTGGTACCGGATTCAAACCTCATTTAGTGCACTATCGTTTTGGAACTGTTACTAATATATGTGTATTACAAGTGAGTTGGACAACAGATAAAACTTTATAAAAAATACATAATCACTAAATATTTTTAACCCATCTGCAATTACGCTTATTTAATACTTGTGAATTTTTCTCTTTTCGTCTTCTAGTTTCAACGTGGGCCTTTAATTCGTTTCTTTCTACCCTCTTAGAGTTATAAAACTTAAGTAAACATATGTATCTAACGGCAACCCGGTAATTAAGAATAAAAATCCAAATATCTGTTTAAATGGTAATTTTGAGCTATAAATTACATGCTAGATAGTTGCGTGTACCTCTAAATTTCAGAAATTCAACTTAAAACCATTTTAAAGCATAAACATCTCAGTTAACACGATTTTCTTATCTTTACCTATTTGTCAAAGTGAAAGCCAACAAATAGCTGAATTAGTAACACCCCATCTACTCCTTGTGATTCGTTCACACTATCAAGACCTCTAAGACAGAAATATTAAAAGAAAGTTTTTATACACGTAAGTTTTACATAGACCGGCTGGTGTTCTCAAATAAATAACCAGATGTGTATTTATTATCGCATCTACTCACATTTTGGCAGCTATGTTTGGTTTCCCAAAGTCTCATTGTCAACAGCTGTTAACAGTCCATAGCTGGACGTAGGCCTCTCCTTGGAAAAGAGGTTTTGGCTTAGTACACCACACTGCCCAGATGAGTTAGTATAGGATTTGTTTGAAGTTTTCCTTCTTCGCTTGTTACCTTAATCGCCTCTTACGACGCTCAAGGGATGAATATTGGTGATGGCACTATGTATTCTTAATCCGTTCGTACAACAGAGTAAATGTATGACCATCTACCGTCTATAGTCTTTTTATGGTAATGGGTGGCAAATTAGCAGACGGGTTATATAATGGTTAGTGTCTTTCGCCACGCATGACCACCAGGAAAAAATCACGAGTGCGTTGTCGCCCTTTAAATCCCTCCCCACAAAATTAAAGAATTCAGGGATATAGTTTTTTAAAGGTTTGCCGAATTAAATAAAAATGGACTGTCGAATTTCTTGAAACCTTATACTCTGAGCTTTGATATCAAAAAATCGTTGTGTATTTTTTCATTTATCGTTCACTTTTTGTTTCTCATACATTTTCATTAATAAAGTAAAGGCACTCAGTTTAGAGGGCTTCTAAAAATGACACTATATTCCGATGTATTATATTAACAAGGTTTTCAAAGTAATTTACAATTTCATTTTGTTTATAAGATACGTTATTTAATAGATAATTAATCTATTTATGTTAATATGAGTAAAAGAGTCCTTTAGTATGTGTACGTTTTAAAATAATCATGTGTTTGACACTAGCGGCCGACTCAAACGCTCTTCAAACGTTTCGAACAAGCACGTAATTGTTATTTTGATTTTTTTTGACATCAATTTGCTGTTTTCTGGTGTTTTGAGATGATAATGTGTGAGTTTTTATTTAGGTTGAAATATTGAAAGAATTGTTTGTATTTCTTTTAAAAAAACACTTAAGATTGGCGCCATTTCTTCACAAATTCAGCAGTAAATAAATTTTTAAGATACCACCGTATTACGTGCCAAATATTTTGGTGTTCCTAAATGGCGATTACGGAATTAAATTTCTATAGACGTCATCGTTTTTATTTATTTTCAAGGCTACGTGATTAAATCAATGATTAAGAACTTTATATTTTTACTTCTGATTGCTTAAATAATTCACAAATATAAAAATGGGTTTCCGAGGTACACAGTGGTGTCATATTTAGTAATTATTTCAAATCAAAGATTATCTATTTAGGAAATATATTAATTCATTGTACGGAAAAGGTTAGAATAAAAAATTAATTTATGAATGCTGATATAATCCTCAGTTTGTGTTTTATAGTTTTTATTCAGATATCGTAATACAAGATTCATTCATTCATAAAATATGTAAAAAAATAACTTAATATTATTCGAAATAAGAATATTTGATTTGGTTTATAAAATCAAGAAGAATCAGGTTATACAAGTACCTAACTCCATGGTATTTGTTCACGTGAAATACAAAGTGTTCATTTCATTATGCAGCTCGTTAAGACAGTTTTATAATTTTAGAGAGCTGAAAGGATTTACTTTTAAAATAACTTTTATAAACTGACACATTCAGATATACCTACTACATAACATAATATAATATCACGCTACCACTTAAATACACATTTTAATTAATATTTTACGCAACATACTCTGACTATATTTAAAAATAAGAGATAAATAGCATTTTTCACAAAATAACAGACTCCTCAGAAAGGTATAAGCAATTAAGTTCTTAATTTATAATGTTCTTTTAAATTTTGAGAAAACATCGCAGAATGAGGTGCCTTAATCTTATAGTAAAAAAAAAAACGTTTGAACGTGGCACAAAGACGCGCCTGTACTAAGCTACTTTCTTTGCTTATCTTGATGGAGCTATAATGGTAACCGTCACGGGAGTTTTGGTGTCAATTGGTATGAGATTTATATATTTTTTGCTAGAAAAAAAGGTGATTTCGAAACAATTTTACTATTCTGAATCACAACTTTAAAGTGGTCGTAACATAATAGATACTTACTCAAAGCAAATAAATCAAAATCTAAAAATCTGAATAGAGTAGACATACTACTCTCATCTGTCAAACGAGTTTGATTACATCACTAATCACTAAATAGTCATCTAAAGAGATGTACAATAATATTCAAAACAATATGTTTTTATGTTACAAGAACAACTGTTACCTGCAACTTTGTTTTTCAGATCATGATGAAATAGATCTGGTTAAAGTTTTCAACACTGAATAATTTTTAGTAAATTTATTGTAGCTGTTGTATAAAATATTCTTTATAATCACTAGGTCAATCTTTTTTAACTTGACCTGCTTAAGCAGTTAACATTTCCGTTTTTTTTAACGAGCAGTAGAAATACGTAATAGAGTTTAAATTAACCGATCGCGTAAGCAGTTTATAACACAAATAGTTCTGTGTGAATTTTATTCTACATTAACTATATATAATGTGTCTATAATGATGAGAGTTGTGTTTTCTAACTATAAAATTACTTTTAAATAGTAATTAATACTGGCCTTTAAATATTTTCTCCGTTTGTCGAGTCTAACTTTTGAGTTACAATTAGTATTAGATATCAACTGTCACTTGCTACAACGAAAGCTCTTGGAGTTTTGAAAAGTCTCTTATACTGAGCCGACTGCATAGTCGATAGACTTATATACCTATTTCCTTTTTTACTAGAATAAAAAACGTAGCAAGAGTTTATAAATAGCGCCGTCAACGTATTCCATATTTCGTTAGCTCATGAACAGTCATAAAATATGTACAAAATTAGATCTTCATAATGTATTATACAAATATGCTTCATCAAACATGATTCACTTTTCAGATCTAATAATATTACTTAATTTTTAAGGTATGGTATGATAATAAATATATTAGTAACAAAATGTTTATTTCTCTGCCGTAAATGCTCTTTAACGTTAAACTTACCAAAGCATTAGTTTTTTAATTCCTTTGTAAGACTGGTATCCGTACTAAGTATGGTGTTGTTATTTACACACGGCTGTTAATTTGTTGATATGATATGATTTATATTGATAAAAACTTCTGTAAGGAGGTCTTATACTAAACTGGGTCTTATAATTATAAGCCTCGAATGAGAAAATACACATTTATTGATTAGAGTTTCGTATAAGTCTGTGAGTTTCGACAAGAGTTTCGTGTGTAACATTTTAATCGTAATAATCGCTACGAAACGATATAGTTGTATGTGTATTCACTGTTTAACTATACTAATGGATAAACTAGTCAAATATTTCAACTACATCGGCGGCGCAGCAGTATCGGATGCGACTGCTGTGCTTGAGGTTCGATTACCAGGTCGGACCAAACGTTTATACGATCGGCATATCTCGGAATTTAAGTGTTTTCTATGCATAATATGCATATATTTACAAAAAAAAAGTATATAAATAGTCTATCAGTCGATCTGGTTATCATAGCACAAGCTCTGTTTAGTTTGAAACTAGATGGAGTTGTGTTTCAAATGTCCGAAATACTCATAATATTTATTATACAATGTTCCCTTACCTATTTCATAGGATGCGTCACTAACTAGTAATAAGCTTAAGAAGATATACCTGAAACAAAAGTAAAGTAAAATTAAATTAAAATATATTTTAATCTCGTCAGCGCTTTATCACGTTTAGAGTTCAGATTATCGAAACTAAAACCTAAAATAAGTGTCAAATAATTCAGTAGCTAAAACTATTCGTATCAAATAATGAAATAAATTGTTTATAATGACATCTTTACTAAAGTATATGAAAACAAACCACTTTACAATAATATAACATTATCCTCTAAAACGGCTTCAGTGAAAAGTACTAGACGCCCGCTAAATTAACTGCCATCTATCAAGGTCTCAAACACCAAACCAATCCTATTCAAAATGTTAACCTTTTACTGTGACAGTTGACTCTTACTAAAGCTCCTAATCCTTGAAGGAATGAAAAATGGGGGATGAAAACTTTTGAAATTGGAATAGTTTGCGGTTTCAAAGCTATTGCTTTGGTACAGTGTGCATCAGTCAAGATACGTAAATGTGACTTTGAATTTCTGTAGTAATAATAAAAAATGTTAAATTTACTCTTGTATTTGGTACATAAATTCAACACGATAACGGTATTTTAACATTAATGTAGAGGATAAAATATAATTTTATTAATTATTATACTTGACATACACCCAAACCAATTTATTTTTGTAGTTTATGGTAAAATTATTTTTAAATTGACAGATGAAATATTTTTTTTTTGTAGATTTTATTGTATACAAGTACTGCAAGCGATAATTTTTTATATTTTTTTTTTTGATAATGACAACGCCCCCACTAGGAATAAATCTTGTGTCACGGGGGACTTTACAGACATACAAGAAACGGACACAAAGAACATCCAGATTCAGAACAACAATTTATGGATCATACAAAGTGTTGTCCCTCCCACGTAGGGTTTGAACCCACAACACTCAGCGCAGTAGCGAGCGGCGTGGCGACCACTGAAACTTGCCAACCGTGCAGTCAATAAATGAAATTATTCTTAGTAAATAGACAGTAATACTTATTACATCAGGAGTGACAGAATACATCGTGACTACTAAAATCTAAATTCGACTATATTCTTCGAAGTAAAAGATATTGTTTTAGAGACTTAAAATACTTTACTTACGAGTATGTATATTAATTCACTCACGGCTCAGGACATCGTAAGCGTACTTTATAGACTTTCTTGATACTTTTTGCTTTTATCAATATTGTTCATCGAATAAACACTAGACAGTTCTACGAATAGTTTTAAAATGTATTTCATAATTATAAAAAAACAAAATAACTTTACTTTGGATAACTTTTTAAATACTTTTTGCGTGAGAGACGGATTAAATGAAATGGTTGGTATTAAATATTTACATATCTTAAGCCAATTTCTTTTTAAAAGTATTTAGTATGTACATAAACCTACTAACACTTTCTCTGGTATGAGAAAGAAGATAAATTATTTGTATGTTTAAGATTTTTAAGGTTTTCGTAATCTTAACAACCAAGTAAGTTATTTAATTAAATTATAAAACTGAATTAGTAATAAATTTCACTACTCTTAACTAAACATTTCTAAACTTTTCTCATTTTAGTCAAAGGATTTCAAACATTCTGTTATGGCAAATTAATTTTAGTTTTCATTAGCCTTATAATTTGATTCTGGCGTAACTAAAGTTAATTGAGACTAACATGAGCGTATTGTCGCTAATGTAACAAAAACTTCAATTTGAGGTTTTTGTTAGGATTAGACGTAAAGGATAGAATAAAAAATTGTTATGACCAAGTTTGTATAGTTAACTAATCTAATTTTACTCACATTTAAAACAGACTAAAACGGATTGTTTTACAATATAAACAATCATTAAAACTAGTTTATTTATTTGATTACGTTTTAAGAGCTTTTTATTATTAAACTAAATGTAGTTTAATAAATAATATATAATTATAAATAACTACATGTCTAGTCATTATTTTTTATAATTGTTAAATTAGTAACTTGCTTCAAATTCGCGTGGATACAAAATAACACAGTACATCTTTCAAATTTTCACTTTTTCTTTGCTATAATATGCATGTATCATACATATAAACCTTTATTTTAAATTACTGTGTCAATTGATTAAATTAAAATTAAAATTTGTTGCATATTTGAAAGACCTAAGCACGTAAACTGCCAAGCGACTCCATTTTATACTATGTTAAAGTAAAAGGCAAATGCAATTGCAGTTATGTACTTTGAATGTAATTCTGCTCAAACATTTTAAGAAATTTACTATTCTGCTTTTCACCAGTTCATAGGTATATAAATTTATCTATACTTATTATAAATTATTTTTCCAATAACATATTATATACTTTAACTTTTAAGGAAAATTAAAAATCATGACAATTGTTCGACACATTGGATAATTCAAGGAAATGTAACTAAAATTTCTTAACTATATTTTAGAGTTTTCTAACTCAGTTTAGGTTTTTTAAAAATATTGTAATTAATCAATCATGACTAATAACAATATTTAAAAAAAAATATAGTGATATTAATTTACCAATCTTGTTTTACAATCTAGTTTATTTTCATTTATGAAACCTTTGAAGACTCGGAAAACATTATAGAGCTGAGATTGACACTGACGTTCCACCGCTAAACATTTATAACAAAGGACTTGTCCAACTGACTGTACTTTATATTACTCCGTATTATATAACAGCTATAAATACACGTCACAGTACAAGCTGACGTGGCCGCGTGGCCTCGCCTAGTGTCACGCAAAGGGTTTCGGGCTTTACACCAAGACAAATGTGTTTATTTCAACTCTAAGTACTAGAATGTCTCCTACGCTTGTTAACAACTGTGGACAGTATTTACTAGGGACTGGCAAGATAAATATACATAGGAAATTTTCTTTACAGAATTTAGTATTGCAGAAAAAACTTGATAGGTTTTCCAAACTTTGTTTTATATCAAAGAATTTATTTACGTTCTGAATTTTAACTGTCTAACTTTCGCTCAATATTCAATTTCAAAAATAGAGAGTTACAGGAATCATTACACTTAGAAATATATATTATTAATTCTGTGTAATTGTAATTACATTGATGCAGGGGTGACAGTTATCGTGGTAACTGTGTAAGCCTTACACTGCCACGATGACTGTCATGCCTTTTACTTCTCAGAGCGGGCTGTGAAAAAGCATCTCACAAGGCCGCCATAGTGTGGGTCACCATACTGCATTGGCGGCATTTCCAATGAGTATGGTGACCACAACTCTTGGTTTCTATTCATGTTTTCCATCAGGCAGAGTAGAGTCACTCTGGTAGGCTCTTAATATAGAAAAAAAAAATTACATAATAAGTGTTAAAAATTACTACAGAAAGAGTGGCAAAGGTTGTTTGGTCACATTGGCAGTATTCGTAACAAATGAAATTATTATCTTCTATATCATCATCCATCCTCCATATTTCTCAATAATATCCGAAGCACAAATTAAAGTCCAGTTAGCAATACTTAGTCACGAGTAGAAAAGAAAACAGTCCAAACGTAAAGCCAAGTTTTTTACTCGATTGTATCGCGTTATACACTAGTTCTTGACAATCTCGGCCGTTTATCTAAGTTTTATTCTATGCATTGTTCTACTACTCTAGACTTTTATACAGTGTTAGATGCCCGACAATACGTACACGTTTTTTAAAATATCTATAACTTACTAATCTATCCTGTGATACGATACCGGGACAATAATATAATATGGTACAGAAAATAAAGAGATCAGAAAATTTCAGTCAAAGAACTAAGTAAAATTACGTTTTGTAAATTCTTGCTGTAAAAGAAATGTATGTCTTATGTTTTAAGTATATCTAGGCCGCCATGGCGTGGGTCACCATACTGTATTCTCTTCATTCACAGTGAGTATGGCGACCACCAATCTTGGATTCTATTCATATTTTCCATCAGGCAGAGCCTGTCACTTTGGTAGGCTTCTATAAAAAAAAAAATTTTATTTACATAAATAATGTTCTTGTTGCTTGTCCCCTTTGCCTTTACATCCTACCTTTAACCTTCACAAGTTTTGTTTGTATATTCCCAAGCCTTCAAAGGTCAAATATGGCACAATAACTGAATAGAAACATTCATCAAAGTTCATCAACGGAACTTAATGTAATTAAACTGTTTATTTTAAGATGGCGCCCAACCAATTTATCGGGTCTGCAAACAAAAATAGAAGGAAATTAACTTGATAAGTAAACTTTGTTATTTCGATGGTTGATGGTCTGAATAGCGTAATTGAAATTATCAAAGATAATATTTAACATATTTATTTGTACTACAAAAGGGAAACATCTTACACTTTCTTTTTAAACGACGATTCTCGAACTCAAAATGTAAAATTCCGAGGGTCGGGCGACTTTTCAAAAATTTATGAAATAGATCCACAGAAAATCCAGAGTTAGGAGAAGATTTTGGAATTTGTCGTCCCATGTGGGTATTAAATCCATAGATCGCAGTAGGAAACAGTAAGATGACCGCTTAAACCACAACACCATATATACTGCCACTGTCGGTATAGTAATTAGCTTATATTTTGAAGCAGTTTACTGTACCTTAACAATACCCTTGAACGAATGACCTTATGACTTAGGTTATCTTTTGATAACGTTACGACCTAACTAGGTCATAAGGTTATCAAATAATAACCTTTACCGGTTTATTGAACTAGTGGTTAATGATAATGATTGTTAAACTAGAGGTCGTGAATCTTCATGCCCTAGGTGAGGATTGGTCCGAGGAATAATGTGACGAGCACAACCGTTTATTCTAAGTCTAGATTTTATCGATCTGAAACGTGACTGTCTTTAGTTATAATAATATATTAGTTTTTAGTAGTCACAGAAATAAGTGTATGAATATTTAGACTTTTGATTATTTTTGGCACGTGATCAAAATCTGTCTTTCATTAGGCTAAAGTGACTATGGCAGGATTCTACGTCTCAGCGTGTCTTTCTAAAGAGTATATCCTATACTAGCTAATGGACGTGACTACAGTTAATTAAAAAACATTTTTAATTAAAACAAAGAAGAAATTGGGAGATATAAGAAATATATAGAAGTAGGAAGTTAGATCTGTTATTAAGTATAGTATAGTCGAGTATAGTATAGCAAGAATAATATATAAAAATTTCATGTCATATCATTCGATGTGGTACGAAATTTTCCGGTTAATTAGGATTAGTTAGTTAGTATTTAATTTAGTTGCAGTTAACTGCAAATGGAAAGAAACAGTATGATGCTTACAAGAATTAAAGGCATATTGAATATAGTTTTCAACTAACTTATATGTAGCTTATAACTAACTAACTAACTAATATATATAATGTTCTAGCATTCGTCCGTATTGACACATTTGATTTAGAACGGTTTTCTCTTAGGCACGAAGCTCATTTATTTTATTTACTGCGATAGATAAATCACTCACTTGATAAGTGTGCCAATGGTGTCAAACGTACTACTTCATAGATCTATTTTTAACTAATATACTAGTGACCTGATTATTGCTTATGAAGTCTGTATCTATTTAGTTTACTATGTAAACAATTATTGTTAATAATTTATATTTTATTTTTTTACTTTAAATTTTTATCTGTTTATTTTTATTAATGAACAAAAAATAAATAGTTATAGCCTATTTCCATAAAACATTGTTTTAAAATTCATATTTATTGAGTTAATACGACGATGAATGTGTAAAAAGAATTCTTTGAAGCCATTTTTGGAATATATATCTGGAATACTCAAAGTTTGCGTCATGTTCTAAATTCCAATATAATTTAGAAAATGCTACCAAAGTCTATATGTATCGAGTATATCGATCAATTTTCTCATATAGAACAAAAAGTCTGTATAATACTAGTGCCGATTATACTGGTCAATAAAATAAAGATATCTAAAACCAAATTAATTACTACTGAAAATACTAAGCATCTTAATCACGAATATTTTAAGTACCGTTATATGTATGGTCCGGATTCCATTGTTTATGTTGTTTATTTCAAGTATAATAATCGCTCTGAGTGTATTAACTGCGTCTGTCATGAGACTTTTCTGCTTTCGCTCTAGACTAATTATCAGTAAGAAAGTAAATTGAACTTACTGGGGTAGCGGTCATGTGGCAATACTGTTTGACAACGCCCATGTGCTTTTCCCATAAGAGTTTGGTAAGTGATCAAGTTAATTGACAAAAATTATATTTCAAGTTCTTGGTGAAAATAAAGTGACTATTTGTATCATCTTTATAGTAAATTTATTGTAAATATATTCCATGGGTTTAATTTTGCCATTCCAGTGGTTCATGGATTAAATAAAAATAGACTGTGGAGTATCACATTCATAGTAACTCCAAAGTGGCGACATAGTATTTGCTAGTCTCGAACTTCCACAAAACAAAATCGGTTGTGATATTACGTTCACACTCAGCCCTTAGTTTGTCCAACACCCAGGCATATTTGAAGGAACCCTTACAAATTTCCTGGGCTGCCTTCTCGAACTTCTCGATGGTACGCTTGTCAAAAACTGCATTTGTATATCAAGTGGTCAGTGGTTGTGGACTTGCCGGAGTCGACGTACCCAATGACGCCAATGTAATTATGAATCTTTTCCTTGAGCATTTTTTGTTAGTCATGTATAATCCTCGTGTAATATCCCAGATAGACACCAACATAACTACAATCTATCTTTTCAATGAACCTATCGCCGTCCACTGTTGAACGAAGGTCTCCCCCAAGGAACGCCAACCATCCCGATCTTGGGCATTTCGCATCCATTCACTGCCAGCCACCTTCTTCAAGTCGTCGTTCCATCGCGCCGCAGGGCGCCCTAGATTACGTTTGCCCAATCGTGGTATACACTCCAGTACACTTCGGCTCTAGCGACCATCGGTTAGTTTAAATTAAATGCCTTCTGAACATATTATTGTACTAGTTGTAGATGCACAGTCTCAGTTGGAGGTGATGACGAAACGGTGTAATAATATAATACATTGACAAAAAATTTGGTCTACATCAGCAATAAGTTTCCTCATAGAAATAGATAAATTTGGCATTAAATTAATTTATCTTAGCAGTTATCCAAAATAGGAGACCTAAATGATATGAAATCGTAATAAAATCAAATCAAGCACAAAAGATATTTATAATCCCTATTTCGGAATACATAATTACATGAATAGGGTAATGGCAAAATCACTGGCGTCTCTAATTACCCCCCTTTCAATTATTAGGAACGTGTTACGAATGTCAAAATTATTAACTCTGTCAAGTGTCTTATCTTCTACGAAGTCGTTAAAGCTCAATTTACTTCGATGTCGTAATATCATATTCCTTAAAATTCTATCTAGTCTATATTTTGACCTTATAGTGTAATGAATATACTGAAACTTTAAAGTTTAAATATTTGCTATGCTTTTTACTCTGTGGTATCCTCCTGTCAGTTGATCTCACACATTTGCATTAAAGTATGCATGTGTGTATCCACGTATGAGTTGTACTTGTACATGAAATTGCTTTCATGTTAAATTAAATTAGATATTCGTATGAGGTTTGATGAAGGCTTCGCTGGTGAGGCAGGTATTAATTAAGCTGTGTGTAAGTATTTGTATAGATGACGTCACACACGGTGTTCATTTTGTTTCACGTACAGCGTAATTGATACAAGGACGTGAACGTTTATTATTTTAATATTTTCAAAATGAATTAACATATATAATAATATGCTTTGTACAATTTTAGTTAAAATAGAAGCCGACCAATTATAACTTTAATGTGATTAATATAACATTATCATCTGATTATTCAAAAGGCAAAAGTTATTCATTTAGAAGAAATCAATATATATGCCTTATTTTACAAGTCAGAAAGGTAAACGGTAAAATATGCATGCCCATATGTCCTATCGCATCAACAGCCTCTAACAGTCCATGGCTGGACACAGGCCTCTCCCTAAAAGGAAACCTTTGGCCCACCATACGACACTGGTCAGACGGGTTGGAATAGACTTTGTATCAAGTTTTCCTTCTCTTTGTTGTTGTTGTTGTCCTTACGGCTTAGTCGCCGCTTACGACTCCCATGGGATGAATAGGGATGGTTACACTGTATTCTAAATCCGTCACCACACGGAAATATATCCTTTATGAACTACGAATCATCTACGAAAGACATCGAGATGCATTTGATTGAGTAATAACTGTTTTGTTGCTATTCACCAAATAGTCACATTAACGGAGCCCTAGCTCCCCCTTCTGTCTAATTCTGTTAGAGCCACTCAAAAGATGCCAACGCTTATGTGATCAGTATTTTACTATTACATTCTCTTTTTTCCTTTCCGATATACCTTGTTTTACTTTCAAGCTCCCGACTGATGGCAACAAACTTATCGAGTTACGTAAGTGTGACTCTAATTACTGTAATTTGAATCCAAGTGTGAGTGTTTAATGACCTTCTCCCGATACTATTGTATGAGAATATAAAATAAGTTATGTGTTTGATCAAACATGTACTAATATTATAAGGCTGAAGACTTTATTTGTTTAGCTGGGCACGTTAATCTTAGAAACTATTGCTCATTTATCAGGTCGCTACCATAGCGTGACGACCGAACAAAGACGCACGACCAATAAGAACCGAATGAACCATCAATGAATAATATTGCAAACACCTTATGAGAGGTGCTAGTCAATCAGAAAGCATCAATTTTAATCGATATTTTTGTTTTTGTCCGAAATGAGCCTAACTATAGCAAATTAAAAATAAATATTCACTATAAGTAATCTATTAGAGTTCACCTGATTTCAATTGAGGTTATAACGTGTAACAAATATTTACTGAAGATGAAATCTATGGCCTCAACAATCAAAGAGTTTATGGACATATAAATGAGGCCACTTCGTAGCCATTAGCTTTCTAAACATATCAAGTGCTTTAATTTTAGACGAAGTAAATATTTGAGATTTTTAAATCAAATCACTTCGAATATTTACTTTGCCTAAAATTGATTGTTTAGAATTAGAATATAAATATTGTTTTGTAAACAAAAAAAATCGAGATACAAATGTATCGAAAATTCCCGTAAATCGAGTATAAATAGAATCATATTATTTTTATTAAATGTTGAAAAGAATAGAATGTAAAAGTATTTAAATTCTTCCAAATATACCTTTATATAACGAGTGACATAATTTATCACTTAATATAGGTATAGACATATCAGATATTTTCTTTATAATTTTTATCGAAAAGAATATAATTACTGTGTTTAAATTAAGAACATCCCACCTCATTCGAGTACGTAATCTTTTTTTATATATAATGGGCGCTGTGTAATAGTACAATGTCGACATCATTAAAGATGTCATTTATCGCCGTTATAATCGTACTTTTTTTTGTTTTGTTGAAAAAAGCAACGCCGCTTTAAGAATACGAGTATATGCTGTATTGTGGGGAACTTTACAAACATACAAGAAACAGACACAAAGAACACCCAGACTCAGAACAACAATTTAGAGATCACGCAAAGTGTTGTCCCATATAAGATTGAACCACAACGTTCAGCGGAGTAGAAAGCGGCGTGGAGACCACTTTAACCACTGCGCCATCAGTGCAGTCACTTTGGTTTTGGCTGTCCCAGTAGCTAATCGCAACCTTACTGAGTAAAGACAGCTGTGCCTGTTGGATTATCCACTTTCAAGTATTTTGTAGCCCAATAACGATTTTTTTTTCAATCAAAGTGATTCTGTAGAGGGAATGTTTTGTGTTCATGTTATTTCGTGATAGTTACTTATATGCCTAATACCTACATATGCAAAAGAATGTTACAACTATATTAAATTGAGAAACTGCAAGTATCATAGAAAATTTACCACTATCCTGGTATAAATTGTATGTGTTATAGATAAAATCCTTCAAATCTTACGTCAGCTTGAAACCAGTTGTGGAAGAAGGTTGAATAAATACGATTAAGCCTCTGATGTTTCATTCATATAAGACTTGTTGTTAAAGTGTATAAATTATTATTATCTTAAAATAGAACTCTTGAAACTGTTACGAAAATGTATGTTTTTATTGAAGTGTTTGCCCATCTTTTTGTGGAAAGACAATTCCGACAATTTTCCTCGGTCACGGGGACGTTCACAAACATACACAAAGTAGCCACAAAGAACACATATACTTAGAACAACAGTTTGTGAATCACACAGTGTTGTTTCATGTGGGGTTTGAAACCACTACATTCAGCGTAGGAGAAAGCGTCGAACAGACCGCTTAACCGCTACGCCATTTGTGCAGTCAAAAATATGAGTCTCTGATGTTTTATTCAAGGAGTTTTTGTGAAAAATTTTAGTTTTAAGAATACTATTTTTTTGCTATTAGCAACCCGGACCCTAAAACACTTCCATTTTGCATATATTCTAACGGGACTGGTAAAACCAACTCACTTAAAGGCAGACGTTTAGCGTGGAAACTGTAACTGTTCCCCCGATGCCCATATCTAGTATCCAGCTCCTAACAGCTGCGGGTTGGTGCATTTCTGGTTGATTTCAAATATTATATTATACTTTTTATTACTTTGTTTTTAAATGACTATTCAAGTATGTTTAAGAATTACACCATTACTTGGAATGTCAAATAAATCAACACGAAATATCCAAATAAAACTTTTATTTAGGTTTACTTTATCTAATTATTTTTAATAAGTCTAAAATCAGTTTTATATGTTTAGTATATAATCAAATTTTCTTTTATGAACAATAGAAAAGGAAATACTCAAAAGTTTTTAATGTTCATTTGAAATATTATTAATCCTAAAAATTAATAAATTAACAGAATAATTAAATTTTTGCTTGCTATAATGTACGAGTATTTAAACGACATTGGCCAGGTTGCACTGGGGTTTGACTCCTTTTTCCTAATTCTCTTTGTCTCAATATCTTTTAAAGAAAGTTAAGTTAAGTTTTAAATTGAAGCGTTTACTAAAGCATATCTCTTTGAACAAAAGTTGTCGAAAAACATATGAAATAAATTTATAATAACATGCCAATATACAGGGAAACTAATTTTAGCTTGTTTCGAACTAGTTCTGTTCTGTTTTAACGTATATAAGTAGTTACCTATTCTCGAAGTATTTTTCTTTAAACAAAGTACTGCTATCGACTGTACTACCTCAAAGACTGTAACCATAAAGCCGACCAATATAAAACGTAGCACATGTGCGAAGTACATGCACGCACAATAGTGCTCATTTACGATAGTGACTAGACGTTGCCAATTTCGCGTCACTATCGCATATATACCTGATATCGTGTTTTATTCTGGTTCCAAGTGGCAACGCGACCAGATCATTTGTAACTGGGTCACTTTTATTCGCGACCCAGAATAGTTTTCCGCTGTCAGCATCCGCCAGAGTACTAGAAACCAACGACTTTGTGCGACACGAATGAATGGATGGATTTTTATTTTTAGAAGCCCTTTCTGTTTATTCCGACTAGTGTTTTATGGACTTGGCCGTAGAAAACAGCTCAATTGCATGCACATATACTTTTTTTGACGTATATTACGACTGGAATGCAAAATAAAGGTGTAAGTTACAATGAAAAATGTAGGTTGTTTGCATAATAATGTCTGAATAACTATATAGGTAAGATTGTTTTATATTTTTAAAGATTTTCCTGTAGAGAGAGAGTCAAATAAACAAACTACATTTAATTAGACCACTCTATTAGGAATACCTCACAAACACTTTGCAACTATCCGCACAATATCTTTAAGATTTTTTTATTATGAAAGTTTGTGATATAAACTTTTATATGGGGTGTTATCATCTCATTCCGTGGGTGTTTCTATTCTAGGAAAATCTAAACTTTTTCTAATAAATTAATTGTTAATTGACGATATACTTTTAAGAACACGCTTAAACTCTGAGATTATAGAGGCGCGACATTTGTTGTTATCAATTAATTGGTTTAATTGGCGTTAACTGTCACTAATCAAAACAAAATAAAGGTCACCTGACTTAGTTCTATTTTTAAAAACAAATTGATTAATTTCAGTTTTCAATTTGAAAGGGGCTATTTTCAGTTAAATTACTGTAAAAGAAAATTAATTTAGAATTATTTATTTAATAAATTTAATTTAAGCATTAAATGTCAATTTCAAGGAGAATTAACTCCTTAAATATCTGGTGTATATTCTTAAGTAACGATTTGAGCATAAATCTTTTTTTTTATTTAATGTTTAATATAACTTCCTCTTTTAATAATGCTTGAACAACATCCTTGAGAGTTAACGACGGACGTTAACTTCTGGAATCCTCTATCATCACCTTTTGAAAAGCACTTAGGAGTTACTGCTTCGAGTTGATGAGGATATAATTTTCTCTGACACTTCTTTTGAATTGCTCCCATAAGTGTCGATGGCGTTCAGGCCTAGACTTCTGGCTGGCTACTGTTCTTAATAGCGCCACTATGGTCGAGCATCGTGCTGCATCAAGATAAACCCTGACAGGGCTTGATGTGCAAATGGAATAATAAAGAACTCTACCACATTTTCCACACGAAAAATCTGGTAGAGTTCTTTCCACACAAAACGTATATTTAGTGTGTGCGGGTATCTGAACCCTTTTTCTCTGATCGCCTGCACAATCTAATACATCGATCTATACTTGAAATCTTTATCTTGTACTCATGTGTAAAAAGCACTTCTGCCCTGGGGTCGCCTTGCAAACATTAAACGACTTGCGCGATGCGCCGCAGTTAACAGGATACGAACTAAATATCTTAGTGAATAGTGCTGGTCCTCATGAACTCATGATGATATTCACTCTCTTTGTGTGGTTAAATATATGTACCAGTCTATTTGAACTCCTATGATTCAAATTTTTACAGAACCATGTCTGGCGATGTTGTCCATTTAGTACGATGTTGTACTAGCTTCAAAGAGTTTAAACCGCTCGCCACGAAAACTCGACTATTAAACTAGTACGCTAACTGTGACCCTTCTGGATCAAAGTTAAGACCATAATTACTGTAAGTGCGCCCATATGAGTAATAATATGTGGCAGTATGCAATCTAAGTAACGCTTTAAACTGTCGGTATCTGTTGTTGAAGAAACACTAACTAACACTAACACTAGTGCATTCAAATTCAGCGATTAATTTTTTTTTACAAGACCTCACTTGATGTCATTCTTTAATTTAGGATTATTTATCTTTTATTGGGATGGATATACTTTCCGTTTGGTCAAAAACAAAAAAATATACCACATGTCAGAGTGAAAATTCTCGAAAAAAATACCCAGGTGTCAACATATTAGCGCGAACCTGGGGGTTGCAGGTGAGGCCATCTGTCACCCTTGTAGATGTAGGCCGGGATGGCGATGCGAGTGCTACTGACTGCACGCGTCTTTTACGAGGCAGAAAAGTCAATCCAGGTTCCCACACGGGAGGGGGCCATCCACAAGTCGTCGGTGGTCCGAGATACATTAGGGTTCCAAGGATTTCCTTACTAGGATGTGCCTGGCTGCCCGACTTCGAGTCCGACATTACCATAACCGTGGGGATTTAAACACAGGAAAAAAAGGAGTCAATATATTGCAAGCTTACTTAAATTAGGTCACCAAGAAATAATGGAAAAGAAAAAAACATGCACAAAGTTGTAAATCTATGACAGAATTGCGCAAATCGTAAGTAAACTATGACACAGAATATCAAAGACATTTTTTTTGTCTGATTTATGAATTGGTCTGAGCTATGCTATTAACGATGAAAATATATTTATTAAGAGTAAATGTTGTGAAAGTAGGGCACTAGAACTCATTCAACGAATGAATGGAATATTCGGGCGATACTGAGGATTTTTCTCAATGAATAAATATTTTTAATATCAGCATAAAGATTCTTATTTTATATTAGAGGAAGTAAATATGTGCTAATTTTTAACTATAAATACATACCTATTAATAAAGAAGGCACGATTTTTTTGGGGTTTATTACTACGAACGCTTTCATAAAATTTAATCTCGTGCACAAAAGATTTAAGTTTGCAGTCATCAGCGTAGACCAGCTCAAAATGAAAAAAAAATTGTCAGGATCTAATTTCTGATAAATTGCACACATATCTTTCTATGTCCAATTTAGTTTAATTTAGAATAGGTTAAATGATCTTTTTTTTTAAATTGTGAACTGTGCTGTCACACTGTTTTATCAAATATCAATATAATAATTACTAATGCTCAAAAAATAAACATTAAATAAATACATTTAAGTAGGTATGACACGTTTGCTAGCTAGAGAATTTAAGGTGTTTTTACCTTTAAATATACAACAGATTGCTTTTTACATCTTTTTCTGATTCCACTTGAACAGTAATTGATTAAACTTTTAATGTCACGAAAACTTTTAATACATATTGATTAGAAATTATATTTTTATTCTTAAACTTTAAATGTTCCAAACTTCACATTATTGCAGACATGAAACTTGAAATAGCACAGCCTTATTATAACTTAAGTGATGATTAATGTCGCCTTTTACCACTTGCATTGCTACCTCCAAGATATCGTTGATGAATCTGGTTTGCGTAATGACAGCCTCTGTCAGTAACACGACAAATTTAATCGAATGGAAATAAGGTGTTTTTCATAACCAACTCGTAATTGCAAATAAAGTTGCGTTCACCAATTATGAACTGTATGCAATAAACTCAAGATTCAAAATGCAATGTCAATTATACAAATTTAACACAGGTCCGGACTGCTTGCCTTTTACATGTATACCCAAATGAGGATACTTAAAGCTTTTACTGAAAGATGTAACACATTGATGAGTACATGCATATTTATCAAGAAGCCTAAACGGGCTTGAAGTTTAACCTTCACATTTTTTTTTTAATTGTTATTTCGAGGATGTTGACGACAGGTACATGTTATGTGAATAAGATTTCATGTTTTGTTTACCTGTTAAGTCACGGTATTCTGAACTTTACATTTTGGCTACAGAATATTATTCACTTATTGGTCTAGTAGTATACAGTTGGTCATGTATTAGCTACAATTGTATGGTCATTATTTAGATTCGTTAGCGTAGTATTTTTTATCGAATTTCCCTAATAGAAACTTACCTATTACGTCGGTTTGCGGATGTACTTGGTGAAATAAGTATGGCGAATATTTCGTTACATATCTACTATTTAAATTCTACTTCAAAAACGTGTAGTGTAGTACAAAAGTGTTTGAAAATGTTCAAAAATATTGATCGTTAAATGTGCCCTAATTCCTATTCCAAGTAAAAAATGTACTAGCCAATAGTGAATTTAATTTAGTGTTTCTAATATGATAGTATGACGACTTCCACATATAGGAGAAACAAAGATATAATACAGCGCCATCTACCAACCTACGGAGAAACTAATTTTTTATCGCGATATCGAAGTTCTCGCGTCGATTAACATATTTACAACATTCCAACATCAATCGTTGGGCCGTTGGGCCGCAGCCCGCCAGGCATGACGATGATGATGATGGTGATAGTATAAGCTCTGCTCAGTTTGAAGCTAGATGGCGTTGTTTAGCAGATGTGTGATTATTTATTTATGCATAAAACTATTAAAATAATCTATATTATAAATTGTATCGTGTCAAACGCCTTACTCAATAGACTAAAAGGGACAACTGCAGACTCCAATTGGGTCCAAAACTGGTCCACAATTAAAATTGTAGAATGGTAAATTCTTCATTAATTTGATTTTTTCTGCCTTTAATATTGACTGATATTTTATAGTTTAATTCTTATTACATGCGTTCCACATATTATGAATTAATTTAAGAACCTACTTGTAAATGTGAATTTTGACCCGCTTCTCATAGTGGCTTACTAATGTGATACAATGATTAAAATTGAAGGCAATTGATAACTCACAAGCTGATTTTTATTAAAAAGCGCATTTTAGGAGTGGTATTGTCAATTAGTTCTCTAGGAACTTTTTTTTAAATATTAAATGGTTTATTACAAACATGATTAAATGTAAAAGTACGGGTGTTATTGTTAATATTTTTAGTTCGGCGATTTGCTTCCGAGGGTTACTTTTATTAATATTTGTATAATGACTTATAACAAAGATTAGGCATGAGTCATTATATATTAATATGAAGTGACAAATAAATCGAATTAATTGATACACCCACGTATGCCATTGTATGCTAATGCTAATTATTTGAACAGTACCGTTGGAATCAAAGTAATCTCTGAGATAAGCATAAAATATTGGATAATTATAGTACATAGTAAATTGTAGATATTATGCAGATCCCTGTTCCAATATGCAGTTTTAATAAGTTTCTGTTATTTTTTCTTAATTGGAAATTATTACTTAATTATTGGAAGTTATTGAATGCTATATTCGAATCTGATTTCTTCTTGAATTCGAAAACCCGATATCACTTATACTCTTATAAGTGATATCGGGTTTTCGATTTTCTTTTATTTATTATCAAATACTATCAGTGTTATAGGTATAATAAATATAAAGGAAAACATAGTGACTGTTTTACTTCTTTATTACGTTGTAATGAGAGCTACCGGAATTATTTGTAAATCTATTTATCAATATCAAATGTTAGGACGCCACCTGCTAGGAATTGTTCCTAAATAGTTGTTGCTGTAGTTCCCCACTTGTGAACTACTTGAGAACAAATTCCTGGATCAAGACATCCTTGAGAAGTTCAATTTCAAAAGCTCACGGTGTTTCTTATTTATTATTATAATATATTAAGCAAACGATGAGAAAATTTCAATGAACACCATAAAATTAATGAGACAATAATGTTTTCAAGCGAGTTTTCATTTAAGTCAAATAATTTTATATTTTAAGCTTCGTGACTAATATATTTAGACTTAATTAATTAAACAGAATTAGTCTCTTTGAAAACAGCTTCCTCTTCACGACCTCACGTATTTTATTAATTGGGAACTTAAGTACGTCTCTGTAACACTTTTAACAAGTGAGCTACTTAATACTCAAGCTTGAAAGTACATTATTAAATATAATAGCATTTTATAACAACCACTTTACGCTCTTTACGGGTATAGGTGTTCTGACAAGAAACTGGTACCGTAAATGGTAATATAGCCTTTCAGGTGTAATAACTCCGGCAATTACGTCATTGCTAGACAATTTGTAGTAATACGGTTGCTAGTTCCTTCCATTACCCCATTTTAAGGGAAAAATTTAATATTATGATAAGGTAAGAGGGCTTCCCGGCGATAGTCAGATCAAGTTACAAGTATGTGACTCTGACTTCGATCACTCCTACCCCAATTTTCTCGTCTTAAATGCACAATGTACTTAGTTGGCAATGAACTCGGCATTGATTCTGTGATTGAGATCGAATGATAGCTGGTGAATTGTGGATGTTTATAGGTGTAAGTTATTATAACTGTTACTGTCCAGTGATCAAGACTTTTCGGACGTTCGTCGTTAATAAATTAATAAAATTTTAAAATCAATCAAATACGTTCACTTTTTTATTTACATATATTTTATAAATTTTTATATTAATATTAAAGGTTATCGTATAATGTGAATTCATTTTTTTTACCAAATCGTTTCTTCCTAAAATAAGTTAGGTTCGAGTTTAAGTCCACTACAATACGGTTGAACTCCAATTTTAACGTAGAGCGGTTACACCTCCACATAAAAAAAGTTAACTTAAGTCATTATTGACTAAATTTATTTATATGCAAAATTGTTTTACGATTGCTTAAATCGTAACTATATTTTTTCATATAACATATATGAATGTTTCGTATCCGACATAAAACAGGTTGTTAGACTATTTAAACTAATAATAATATCTTTTATTGATGAAAATTACGTTCAAAACATTAAAGAATTTCCCAACATTGGCGCTAGTAAAAAACTGTGCAGTTACTAGTATGTTCCCCATTACTATAGAGACAATAGCATTACGTCAATTTGCATATTTTAGATAAAACGGTAAAGAAATAATGAAAACTAAGTAATATCTAAAGTTAACAAATAATTACAGCATCATCTGCCTTCAGGCGAATGTGTGTGAGCAAAATGGTTCGTTTTGTATGGGTGTGTGCGTGTGTGTCTAAGTGTGCGTGTGTATGTATATGCGTGTGAGTGTAAATGTGCGTGTGTATATATGTGCGCGTGTTAGGTAATCGATTACAATGATTTAAATTTTATTAACATTAAATTCACGTACTTTATGAATTTTATCATATTTGTCATACGTATGGGGAGCTAATAAAGTGAGACAATATTGATTTAGTACGAGACACAACCACAAGATATCACTTTCGACATTTTTGCGAAACAGGTAATAATAAAAAATATTTTATGATTTATATGGTGTTATATAGTTTTTCATATGGTAATTTTTTAAAGGTCACATTTTATAATGATATCATTAAACAGGCCTTTTGAAGTATTCAAACTACACTCAAATATTTTCCATTCTAACTTGAATTACAAAAGCTTACCATATTAATTTCTATTGTTCCACGGAACTTTAGCACAGAAATCCACTATATTTATGATAGGAGTGGGTTTCATTATGTGACAACCCTCGTCATGAATACCAAGCAAAGTATGACGGCAATAATGTAATGGGTTTAAGAGAATTCATATAATTGCGTGAACTAGTGCCATTCATAACAATGATTGGATAAGGGACATTTTTTACCACACAACATTTGTAACTAAAATTTCAGTCATGACATGCAAAAATGATCCATAGAGTTTCATTTTGACATAAAGTTTCAGTGAAATATTATAAAGTGTGGGAATTTGCACACGTGTTTATGGACAGACATAGTAAAAATGTCTACTTCTACTTGTGTAAATATTATATTTACAGTACTACATCCTGCAAACCAGCAGATGTGTTACCTGATAGTCAATGATTATCACCGTCGAAGGATATCTGCAATTCTAGAGACATGCGCTGTTGCCCTTGGAGGGCCTTCTCCCTCCAAACTTAGCTTAAGTAAGTACTTCAGGTAAGTTGTAATCACTCGGTGAAAAATAATGAAAGAATTGTTCAACACCGATCTTCAGCCGGTCAAACCAACCAACCAATGTGTACCGAGATGTGATTCGTTCGTGATAAATCTAAAATTAAATGGCCATGTGGTGCCATACCCTATTGAATCATACAAGTTTTATTCACGTTAGAAATACGAGATAGTATAAAGTGTTCACTATTTTTTACGATTATAACTTTGCTTTCAAGAAATTAACTTCACCTTTACGTTCTTCTCAATAATATTTTCTTATCTCAAATTAAAACTACGAGTTACATTATCTAGCATGCAAAACGTTTATGGCGTCTAATGTCGCTACTGTTACTAAGAAGGTATTTTTTGTAAAGCTCCACTATTTAAAATCTTAGGCAAACATGCTTCAATATATTGACTTAGCTTTTTTTTCGTTACCTATATTTACAGACTTACAATTTCACTTTGGTTACAAAGTTTAGATGAAATGTACATGTTCCCAAAACGATAACACTATTAGTTTGTCTGACTTGCTAATGATTTAAAGATAAATTATTTCAAGAAAACTAGTCAGTTGCGCGCGAAAAATTACTAGTACAAGAAATTAGTGCATTTATTTACGAAATAATGGAAATTTGCCAAAGAGCAATGCACATATTTATTCTGAGTAGGTCGTGAAACAGAAGCTCTCACATGCGTTCCAAAACTCACATTACTGACAATATTCGAAAACTTTCACGCTAAATTGAATTTGGGTTGAACACATTTGTCTTATATTGAATGTCATATTACAAAGTTAATCCAAACCAATTATATAGTATTCACACATACACAGATAACACAAATCTACTCCTATTCATATGTAAATATTGTCTCATAAAATATATAATACCTGAGATAAGTAGAGATAGAGAGAGAGAGAGAGAGAGAGAGAGAGAGATAAGATAAGTCATCTAAATCGATTATTAAGTAGTTAATCTAGAAAATTCTAAAAGTTTAAATAGATTACAAAACAAAGGTTAACAAATAAATCTGGTTTTAACCATTTCATGTTTATTATTCAGTTATCACAGTTTATTGAAACCAAACCCTTCTAAGTTAAGGTCACACTGCGACCGCATGCGACGACTTTTAAAAGAATCCATAAGGCGAAGAGATGCACTTGGCGACTATATATTATTATTAAGGCGAATTAAGTGAACTATATATTTTACCATTTTGTGTAATAATATAATACATGGCGTCTTGCATGGCAGTTCTAAAACATGCACGTAGCGTTGCATCTGAACTGACCTTTCCGGTTCAAATATACAACCGGTTACATTTAATCATCTCATCGCAACGTCGCATTTCACATTAGATGTGATAGCGCGAGAATCCAACATGTAGTGATATATCATAAATGTTTGTCCATGTAGCTTGTAAATGGGACCCATTGATAAACTTCATTTCATCCATTCGCGCCATGAACAGTTTAAACGTGAAATATTAATAACATTTAAAACTTTCACTTAAAAGAGAAATTTTAGGGAACCAAAATATTTATATTACTATTAATTGAATACTTAATAGTGTATTATGTGCAGTGTTCAATTTAATAGGGTAAGGGACGTTCGTTTATACGGAGTCATTGAGATTGAAATTTGATTTTTTTATTCATTTCATTTATTGCTTTGACAGATGATTGTGTATTTCGGCTTATCATATGTATCCATTAGATTGGAAGATATAAACAAATGATTATAAATATTATGGTTCTGAGTACTTTGACAACGGTAATCGTATAAAGTGATAAGAAATAGCGCATTAAGCACCTACATTTGGTTTATTATAGTTTAATCTTGCTTACACTTGTTAACTCATTGTATACCAAGTCTGTCTCGACAGTGAGCGTTTTTGGTGTTGTGATTGGTAAAGATTGGAATACAGGCTAAAGTTGAAATAAATTCACACCAGGCCCACATGCCTATACAGGGAAGTGATAAGTTACATACGTAAAGTACAGTTTAAAAAAATTGTAAGAGCAAATGATTTACGTGAACGCTGAAAGCTGCGATTCAAGTCATAATTTAAATAGTCTAGTCTCTAAATATATTTATAGACTAGACTAAAAAATGATGGGGCCATAAAATTCTCTAGTGGAGAGTGTGTACTGGGAAATACAGCGTTGGAAGGCTCCCCTTAAGGTATTCCGACGACTTGGTGAGGTCGCGAGCAGTCGCTGGATTCGTGTGCCACGGGACTGGCTGTTGTGGAGAACCTTGGGTGAGGGCTATGTCTAGCTGTGGACGTCTTTTGGTTGAGATGAGATGAGATGAAATGAGACTAAAAACTAGACTAAACAATAAGTGTATAGAAAATAGGTCAGTGTATCCAATATCAAAGAGCAATCACAACATTCAGCAAGATACACTGAGATAAAAGCAAAGGTATTCAGTTACACTTTGTTTCGTTATATAGAGGATAGATAAAAGTCAGAGGTTAGAGGAAGTTATGGGGTGTTAACGTTCTCTTTCTTAGATATTGTGTAGTATTAGATAAATATTAAATATATATATTTGACTCTGAGCAAAATAATTTCTTTTGATATCTGACTCAACGCCGTCTAGTTGCAAACTACGCAAATCTTGTACTATGATAACTAGAATACTTATATTGTTTTTTTTCGTAAATATATACTTGTTATACATAGAAAACAATCAAATGTCGAAAAAAATATTTTTAAGTTATAAAACATTTGATCAGACCCGAGAATCGAAACCATAGGGTTTCAGGTTCGATTCTCAGGTGGTAAAGAATAGATGAAATACTTTGAAAATAATTGCTTTGTCATGACTTTTGACCCCATTGCAATTGTGATTCACACATCTTCTCTATTTACCTCTTAAAAAATTAACGATCCTTCCTTAATATCAATTCACAAGTGTCACCACACGTATCCAAATAATATTATTTATTATTAAAATAAAACAGATTGCAAAAACCATTTTCGAAAATATAAGTCAGCTCGAAACCATTACGGAAGGATCTATTCTAACTCCGGTACGACATTGTAGACATAAAACATGGAAGTTCTTTATTCAGAAATGAAATGCACTTTAAACTATGAGAATATCGGAAAAACATTAGTCTTAGAAAGAAGGGGAAATGTGACAATGGAGCCTTTCAATCCTATCTTTACAGTGATTCCGGTATAGTGACGTATTCTATTTAGTACACGACAAGTAATTACTATAGGCATTAACATAATAATGTCCAGGGATATATTGAGTAAACATATTAGTATTTACATAATTGTAGTAGAAAAATAAACATAATGTCCATGTACGAAACCGCAGTTCGCGTTTATGGATCCGTCTAGCAGAGGTGTTAAAGCCTAAAAGAGACCAAGAAGACCCAAAATAGGAAGGAAAGATGACATCAAGAAAACTACAGGGATAAATTGAATGTGAGCAGCATAAAACTGAATTTTAATAGCGTAATGTAAAGTGTTAATTCAATTTATGATGATCAAGCAGGTGCCTGATGAGTATTTTGAATGATAAAATAAAAATTCTATTGAAAAGAAAGATAGATGAGAAGGGAAGGTAATGAGAGACAATGAATTGACTTATACGGATTTATTTATTTAATCAACTGCTCACTGCACTTACGGTTTGCCCAAAACGTACAGCAAGTCATTACAACGTTATTACGTTACAATAGCAATAAATACTTATGTACATATAGGTATTATAATACCTCCTACTTAGGAAAAGTATACAAAAAATTTAGAAAATTACTGAATTTGGTGTAGAATATATCGATCTCTGGATACTGAGCAATTAGAGTGTTAGGCAGACTAACTGCCTGACTACTGCGCGCATACTATGCCGTACAGTACAGTAAACTTACTTACAATTGTGAAATATAAGTGATTGTGGCTCTTAAGATGCAGGTTTCCACGGGCAACAGTAGTACATTACCAATAAGTTATCCTTTCGTTCATTTACCATGCCATTTTCTTTGCCATATGCCATAAAAAGCGATATATAGATAAACTTGAACTAGCTTTACCGGGAATACCGAACCTCTCATCGATACTTATTCTATATTGGTATTCAATTTCTAATAACTCTAGAACTCCATTTGATACTCAACTACAGAGGAAGTTTGCTTGACCTATATATTATTGATATAAACTGCATACAAACATGTTGAACTGGTTTGATGTTTTATACGACTATTTTTTCAAATAGGAAATCGATTTTATAGTTAATAGAATTATTAATGTTTCAAGTTTCTTACGTTCTAACTAACGGTGCATTCAAGTCGTTTACGTTGAAGGTAACATAACGTTGTAAGTTATTTCTAATAACCAAGCAGCTAGTATTTCTCATTTGAACCAAAAGCAATCATATTATTATAACCAATTATATCAGTTATAAGCTCGATTAGTAGATTTCGATTTTAAGGCCACTTGAGTTAATGTTTGACAGTATTGGCTTTTCCTATTTTTTTTTTTAGTTTCCTGCATTTTGTTGAACTTACCTTAAGTTTAAATCATGTTCATTTTATTTTAATATAAAATATAATGAAATAATACTATTTAAATATTCGTTTTAATTCCTCTTTTATTTCAAAAAATCTGTTAAATAAATTGAGACATTGGCATTAATTTATAACGCGTACATTTTTTATTGTCATCGGTATGAAGATCAGTGTAAGATAGTAACAAATATAAAATTTATAACATTTAACGCACGGCTTTCGTCTATTACATTTTTATAGTATACCAGTATTATGAAGCTGCTTCGCTGGTCTAGCGGTTAGCATATGCGACTATCGATCAAGAGGTCTCACTTTCGATTTCCAGGTCGGATCAAAAAATGTTATCGAGTGTTTATGGTTACAGAAATACTTAATTTATCCCAGTGTTTGGAAGTTATGGTCTTAACCCACTTGCCTCGGACAGTACATAAAGCCTGATACCTCCCCGATCGTTTGAGATTACCGTCGCATGGGATTTACGCATATCTCCTGTGTATTGGCTGGTCTCCGTTGAGACTGGTCGCCGTGACCAAAGACAACTATGGTACACCATCATCAACATCATAAGTGAATTTACTTTTTTTTAATATTCTTGTAAAAACTAAAAACTTTCCATAGGTATATATATGACAAGTTTCATTCTTTAAAGTAGAGTGTTTAAACTTCATATTCATATATCAATATTTCATCTCTCAATAGTAAACCTGCTCAGTTAGATTAAAGTGTCAATAATATCACTTTACGTTCGTACATATACGAATACTCCTACTAATGTTATGCGTATGTAAGTTTGTTTGTTAGCTTTAACGCGAGAACTACTCAACCGATCATCATGAAACTTTGTACACATGTTCTTGGAGGTATTAGAAGTAACATAGAATACTTTTAATTAAAAAAATATGTTTAAAATGATCTGTTACGAAACTTACTGTGGCAGACCAAATTCCAAGTACCGAAGCCGCGGGCAAAAGCTAATATACTATATGATTCATTCACGTTATTTATTTAGCTTTAAAGTCAGTTAAATTTTAAGGAATATTTTGTACAACTTCCACCATAATCAAATATTTGATATAGTAAGCTTTTAAACAAGAAATATAAATTTTGAACCAGTAACATTTAAATGTTAAGGAAGCAACTTAAATAAAAATTTTGCAGCAACTTCTCGGCCGAACCAAATAATTTAAAGTTGAGTTTGAAAAAGAAAACTAGTGTCGTTTGCGGCACTCTTTGGTGAGAAATGTTTATAAGTTTAAAGTCGTCAAACGAACTCCATATAATGGAAGAAACTTCCGTGGGATAAGGAAATCTTAATTTATAGTTCACCGGTTTCAATATTATCTAAATGTAAATTACTAACGCTTGTTAATAGGGTATCCATGATATTAGTTTCAAATCCACGTTTATTTAATGTGTCTCGAATTTTAATGATTACTTCATTAAAACACTTCATATTAAATTAAATATACACTTTAATTTGGTAAATTAACTATTTTGATATGTGTGTATCTTAAAAAATTTTACTCTTTGCTGAAGAACGGGGTTTATGTCCCTTAAACACCGATCATACGAGGTGATTATGAAATGGCAATGTTCATGGTACAATAGTCATGTCGGTCAATAATTATTCATTTCTTTCTTCCTGCAAATATATTGCATAAGAGTGATGTAGAGCTGTGTTCAGCAGGTGTACGATTGAAGCAAATAAAAATATAAGTTTTCTTAAAGAAATAAGCTGCTTTACGAGTATTGTTAAGTGTCATTATTTCTCTTCACTGCGAATCTTTTGTTTTTTCCCTTTTACATGTATTCGTGTCATGTACTCGTAGCTCTAATAATATTGTGATAAAATAAAACAAATCACAAAGTTTTCCACATGTTTTGTTGTTATTTTCATCAGCTCTAAGCGAATTAAAATAGTCTGTTAGAGCTCACGGGATAAAATGTTATGAATAATGATTTTTTAGGTTTGGAACCATTGGGAAATTCATTATAGAATAAAAGTAATTAGGTTAAAACTCGTGTGGAACATACTGTCTACAAGCAGTATTGGATTTTATTTCCTTCATCATTATTCATAAATATTAGTACAATGTTGGCACTATGTATGTACGTATGACAGTCTGTAGGTAGTAGTGCCACGCTGATATCAGTACGAACGGGAATTCTCGACCGGCGCAGTACGTAGTCGTGTTTCGTTAGTAAGTGTGAGACCGGAGGCCCTTTGTTGCAGTCATGCCTCTTATGTCCCCAAATGAGGCATGAAAAAGTATCTTACTAGGCCACCATAGTGTGGGTCACCATACTGGGTTGTCTGCATTCGCAATAAGTATAGTGACTACCACTTTTGGATTCTATTCATGCTTTCCATCAGGCAGAGTAGAGTCACTTTGGCAGGCTCCTAAAATAAAAAAAAAACTATGAGTTTTCTTGTTTAGTTCTCCTTTGTCATTCGTTGGTTCGCAACTACTTACTACTTTTTCTTTTGTCGTCATCTACTCGTGCGTCGATTTATTTGAATATTTTGTTTACCCTTACTTACTTTTTAATAATTATATTAAATTTTTGAGACATTTCGCACTTGAGTGTACAATTGTTGACGCCCTATGTATGAACGGTCCTATCACATGTTTATCGCATTTAGCTTCATTCACTAATTAGTGCAGACGGCTCAACTCTTAATCGCAGGTTGCGGTTAAGCATAATAATCGATTTAATTGGCTACTATTTGAACTATCAAACGCCATTTGAATACAAACATGATAAAATTAAAAGATAAGTTACTTTTATTTCATAAATTTGAATTTATTGATAAACAAGTTGAGAATTTACTTCAAAATTTGAAATCCAGGCAATTAAGTTAAATAATATATTTAATTAATTATTTATAAGGTATCGGTTTTGTATGTTGCCAGTTATCCCATGACTTTACTCACAGACCTTCCATCTATCTTTGTATCGAATCTCATCCATATCCGTTCAGCTGTTCTGTCGTAATTGTGTAATAAATTTATGATCGTAATAAGTTTCAGATAGTTTGTGTTTATAGTATTTAATAGGATAAAGGCTTGCTTAGTTTAGAATTAACAAAGTTGATAAGGTTGGAAAGTTTTACTGTAAGATTGATCTTATGATTAAAACTTACTTGTTTAAACGCATTTCGAAACTCACACATTCACGATGATAAATAAATTCAAAGATAAAAGTGCCGCTATGAAAATATTAACATTCGTTATGTTCTTCCGTGCCCATTTCATTTGAATATAGTTACGGTACTAATATAAATTTTGATTTTTAAGCGATGTTGGGTCATTATTTTGTATGAGATCAAGCTTTTCTGAATTATGACATTTTAAAATTTTAATCACGGTAAAAATATTAATTTTTTTTTATAGATATAGAAACTTACCAAAGTGAATCTATTCTGCCTGATGGAAAGCATGAATAGAATCCAAGAGCGGTGGTCGCCATACTCACTGCAAATGAAGACAGCGCAATATGGCGCCCCACGCTATGGCGACCTAGTGAGATGCTTTTTCACGCCCCGCTTAAAGGACCCGAGATCGTAGTGAGAGGGAAACACGTGCGCTGGTAATGAGTTCCAGGTCTTAACTGATTTGCACAGGAAGGAAGAGCCGAACCGTTTAGTTCTGGAGCGTATGTCTACCATTTTGAAACGGTGACTTCCAAGGCCAGCACGAGTTGTTCTGTAGAGGAACGGAGAGGATGGGATCCGTTGAAGAGTTCGTCAGAATACTCCATGATAAAGGTGATGGAGGACTGCCATAGAGGTGACATCTCTTCGCAACTGCAGAGACCCACGGGATTCAGTGACTTTGGGGTTATTGATAATTCGGACTGCTTGCCGCTGTAACCGATCCAAAGCGTCCAGCAAATACTGCGCGGATCCATTACATTTTTTAATATTAATTTTATTCGCTCATTTTAACTTCGTGTTTTACGTGATTATAGGAGGAAATGTTGTTTTTTTACATACCTACCTTCCGATACTTGTGTAACACCAGTGAAAAAACTGTGTTCATGTAGAGTGAGGTACTTCTTTGAATATGTGTATGTTATAGAGGAATTAAATTGGTTGTGATCTAGTGTATACTGGAACTGAGTAACAGCCTTTAACAGTCGAATGCATGACATAGGCCTCTCCTTAGCAAGGAGATTTTGGCCTACTATGCCACGCTGGCCAGACGGGTGAGTATAGGATTTGTTTCAAGATTTCGTTCTCTTCTTTCTCTTTCCCTTGGTTGCCTCTTACCTTACACCTCTGTGATTTGTTTCAGCATTTCTTTCTAGAGTTATTATTAGGAAATGCCAATGCCTTCTTGATGTAAAGTCCAACGTGTAAAAACATTCGTAAAAGTTTGACTTGTAGAAATAAATATCATTTGTCATCATTTATGACACCATGGAAGCAATAGAGGATGTCACACTAGGTGTTTTTACGCCATCGTCACACAGAGACACTTAACAAAGTCATCTACAAATGCAAGTACCTATTTACAAAGATACTGTTTATTTTATGCAGTTGAGAAGCATGTTTATAAGTAAGGTGTATGTAAATGTAAATATAATCTTAGATTATTCAAGAGATCTTTTCTGTTAAAATATTTATGTTATGTGATTTGAATGCTATTGGATACGATTATGCCTGCAATGAAACCATTAAACTAGTATTAAGCAACTATCTTCAGAAATATTTTGAGTTTAAAATGACTTCATGCGACGAATGAGTTAATTAGTATCCGGACTTATTTGTGACCATTAGAATTAAACTCAATTAATTCACTAATCTTTCCAATTAAAATTATTGTGTTGTAGGAAGTTACCCTTCATTGACATGTAAATAAATTAATGAAAGCTCTATGTTTCAAATGAATGTAATTTAATTAGTATGACTTCGTTGTAATGAATCTCCATCGTTGATTTTATTTACTCACTGAAATTGAAACCGACATAAGGTACTTAAGACATAAATAGAATTACATTACTAAGAAGTTCGACAGCATCTATCTCTAGTTTAAAATAGAATGTAAATCTGAAACTAAGATGAACATATTTGTTAATCAGAAGTAATATTAAATACGTTACTATGTCTTTATTTTTTTCTTTTTTTTTATAGAAGCCTACCAAAGTGACTACTCTGCCTGATGGAAAGCATGAATAGAATCCAAGAGCGGTGGTTGCCGTACTCACTGCAGACAGTGCAGTATGGCGATCCACGCTATGGCGGCCTAGTGAGATGCTTTTTCATATCCCGTTTAAAAGGGGATCGTAGTGGGAGGGAACCACGTGCGCTGGCAACGAATTTCAGGCTTTAACCGATTTGCGCAGGAAGGCAGAGCCGAATCGTTTAGTTCGGGATCGTATGTCTACCATTCTGAAACGGTGACTTAAAACTTGACTATATGATACTTATACACATACAAACAAACACATTTTTACACTCGGTTCCTTAGTCTTCTTTAATGAATTGCTTAGGTGTATTAAGTTCCATTATTTTTGAATAGTATTAAAATCGCAAACTGTAGAATTATTTTCAGTATTACTTTAACACATTGTTTTGTAATAAAATTTACTTTATAGATAGTTGTCTTTGTATTAGCAATTATTTAAATGATCCACGCTCATACGTAGCTTACTGGTCACATAAAATTGTTACCTTTTACAAACACTTTCGTTAATTATAAAAATATAAATTAAAAATTCAAGAGCGAAAAACTTTAGCTTAAAAGAATTTTGAAAGCTTTTTAACCAAAAGTAATTAGATCAACAATTGCCTTTACGCAAGATTAATAAACGAGTAACATAAGATAAGAACATTTATATACAAATTTGTTAAACTTACGAGTTTCTTGTGCAATTTGCAGACTAGCTTCGATATTTCGAAGACTCAGAGATTTAAATAAAATTAAAAACGTTATCATGCGGATACTTCAACCGGACAGTAATTGATGTATTTTATTAAAACAGAGTAGAAACAGAGCGACTTGATATTTGATTTTGTAGTGCGGAACCGAGTACTGCCAAATATAGCTCAAAGCATACCAAGTTATTAGGACTCGTTTCAATACCAACAAGTACTTTTTAGATTTTATTGGATATGAAATGAAATATAAGTACTTTATTTTTGGAATAAAATAAAATGTTTCAAACACATATATTGATTAAAGAGTTCCTTAGCGCAAAATACATTTTTTGAAGGCATTTTAGATAAGGCATTAATTTTTCATAAATAATTGTGTACGAATATTAAACGCACATGCATACACACACATACAAATGACATAAACCACTCGTGAAGGCCAATATATGTACAAATTTATATAAAACACATAGATAAAAGATATATATAAATGTAATACATACTATTTCTAAAATTGAATGCAAGTATAATCATATTATATGAATAAAATGTTTGTATTACATATATTTCGCCGATAACTAAGAAGGTCAATTACGCCTTGGTATTTCCAGAAACGTTCATGATAACACAAATGCAATAGTTATATTAGTTAACATTGTTTAAGAAAGGCATACTTAAGGAAAAACTCTCTAGTCTTTCCAGACTTATTATTATAATAGCATTAGCTGTTCCCAGCTAATGGTATTATAATAATGGTATATGTTGATAACACTCTATGTATGTACGTTCATTAAAAAAATATTATTATGTTAGGGAAGAAAATTTTGTACTCATTTAAAAGGATTACAAGACAGAAAAATCTATATAAATAATAAATTCAACAATTATAGTAAACGATGTACTCGTACATACGGTAGGAAAAAGATTGTATTCTTGATGACAATTCTTCCTTACATTCAAGTACCACAAAATTTGCCTTGTAAACGTTTCATGTATAAATTAACACTTCTTGCATAATTATAAGGTTAGCTTTCGATGTTAATGTAATCATTGTATTTTCTAGGATAGATGATACTTGCAACACAAACAAAGAAGATATAACCCGATCCCCAGCTAGTTTAATATTTCAAATAAAGCCACTTTACATTTCATGTGAATAAGTACTCAACTGCAGTAAATATTTATGAATTTTATTATCAGTAGAATATGGTACTTCGATATCGAGAATACGGTAACACTAAAATTTGCAATTGAAAAAGGTTTCGTTCAGTTATGTACTTGGGATCGCGATCAGTTTGATTGTGTTAATGATTCGCCTAAATGTAAATATAATATCTTATCTTAAAAATAAGATCAAAAGGTAAGAGTGTCAATTTAAACGTCAGATTTACATACTAATCGTCAGAGTTTAAAATCAATCTTTCTCTAACTTTGTCACTAATAAACAGTCTCAGTGAATATTTTTGATATGATCTTGGTTTTTGAATCTTCACCTTCATATTTCTCCCATTTACTGGAAGCTGGAAATAAACTCTGCAAAGTTTTGTTCGTCATTCACCATACGGAATAGTTTCTGTAAGGCAACATTTCGTTCAGTTTGAATAGTTTGTACTTCTCGTCACATTTCCATAAATTTGAAAAGTGTACCCCACCCAGCTTCTCATCACCAACCAACTTGGACTACCACCCAGCTTACTACTATAAAATACCTTTACAGAATTTTTATTATTGTTATTTGGATTCAGTGCATACATATGCAGATGATCATTATTTTAAACGCGTAACTTATTTGTTGGCGGCATAAAAAGTACATTTTAGCGAGATCAGAATAAGTGAGCTTTTTAGCGTTCCGTATTCAAATGTTCCAAAATGAACTCTCTTGTTGTATAATCTTAAAATTAAATTTAAATGCACGCTTTAAAAGACTTAAAAAAGAAATAATATAGAAAAAAATAGCTTACTTTAGTTAATTTTGATGTTTAGGACAATTTAATTAGCACAGAAAGGAAAAGAAATTTAACTAAAGGTTGCATGTAAGATACTGTGATTTTTATGTCAGTTATTTACAATTGGTAAAAAAAATTATTTCCTTACATTTTTTATAAGAAATTAAATTATGCACTATCTTAAAGTGACATAATACGTCACTTTTTTTGTTTATTTTAAGATACTTTTAACAAAATACACAGGAATATACTCAGTTCAAGAGTTGTCTTTAAAAAAAGAAAAAAGAATAAAACTTATGTCAATAATTTAACTATGTTGATATTATTACAAATGGAATAGAACACTAAACAAAGCTAACTTACTGGCTTAACATATTGTACACAGGGCTGTCTGTAACTAAATTAGGGGATGTCTGTACTGTAGTAATTAGAAGGCTGATGTACGTACTCATGTGTTTCTAAATACATACACATCAGAGATAAATTTCACTGAGACAAGATGGATTGGTCGTGATCATCACACGACTACCTGTCCTGGTTGGGAACTGTACACCACGAGAACAATAAGCTCTAAAATCATTCAGTGAGTTTAGGTTTTATATTTGTTTAAGAATTGATTTATTGTTTTTGAAGCTTATACCAATCTTCTTCAAATGACATCAGTTAGTGATATTGACTTTTTAACCATTTTTCACAGTAGATCAAGATGGTAGTTCAAGATCTTGATTACTATAGCAGGTTTTTTATTAAAATTAATACTTTAATCACAAAAGCCAAAGCGGTAAGTCGTGAGAAAAGGTTTGCAATTCAGAATCGATGTCGCATTTTATAAAAGGTGAACCACAAAACAATGAGTAGCCTAAAGTATTTCGTAGATTTTTTATATGGTGTCGTGTCTTGTGCCTTTCAAACGTAATACATAGTTTTTTTTTGTGCCGATCGATTTATACACCAAGTGATCAGACGGAATAGATAATACTAAGAGCCTTATTAATTCGTAAACAAATCAGTTGAGACACTATTTGTGCTTTCAAGGTGATTATTCCTTGATTTTTTGTAAATACTGTGTATATTACTGGTTCATAACGTGACTAAACGATAAAAAAATATTCTACAACCTTTTTCATCCATGTGTATTTCAATAATAATAACTACATATGTTTACTATCACATACTACAACGATGTTAAAACATAGTTTTATTAGGTTTCTAACAGATTGGTTCTAGTAAGCGTACGATATCTTCTGTGTATATTTGTGTGTCTCACAAAGATTTACCCGACACTGGCAAATTACTTTTAAAGTTGTCTTTTCCAAAATTCTCTGACTGAAATCGGTATGCTTGAGTGCAGACAGGCAGTTTACCGTCACCTGGGACTCTTCATATTTATTATGATTTAACAAGTGTGTCTAATGATTGTTGATGTGTTTGTTCTGAAATTAGAGTAACTAGAATGATATCAGTAGCCCCATGTGGTCCGGGCACTTACAAATTACGAAGAATGACAGATTTTGTAAGCTACTGTACTTACATTCACGCCAACGTCTAACATATCTTTATTAACCAAAAATGTTTTTCTTTAACAATCGTTGATACGACTTAATCCAATTAAAGAGCGAAAGCCTTTGTCAGTCTATATTGTCATATTTTTAGAAGCTATGCTTTTGAGATCGATTTATATTCTAGTTTTTCTATTTATTCAATTATTTGCTGTTATAATGAGCTTTATTCTTGGAATAAGTGAGACAATATACGCTGTCATTTCAGTGTTGTATGGTCAACAAAAATTACAAGTAAAAGTGTGATAATTTAGGTAAAGCTGTTCTTTTTAGGTAATTATGGAATATCTATAAGTTTCAGTTGTTTTTTGTATATATTTATTTAAAAATTCATACGACATGTTATTATTACTTTATATAATTTATATATACTACTTTAATTTCCTTTTCCTATACACTTCTAATACACCAGGCACTACCCTACACTTCCCATCTCATGCTGTCTTTCCATCCCATGGTTGCCTCTAAGAGATTACCAACGGACGATAAGGCTATCACTTGTACTTTTTTCTATATTAAGAACCTGCTAAAGTGACTCTACTCTGCCTGATGGAAAGCATGAATAGAATCCAAGAGTTGTGCCCAGCATACTCATTGCAAATGCAGACAATGCGGTAAGGTGACCCTCACTATGGCGACCTAGTGCGATGCTTTTTCGCGCCCCGTTTGGGGATGTAAAAGGCATGACAGTCATTGTGGTAGTGTAAGGCTCACATAGTTATCACGATAACTATAATATCACCCTTGCATAAATGGGCCTCCGGTCTCGCACTCGTCAACGAAACACGACATCACGGATGCTTCCTTAGCTTTAAGTTACTTCTGAATTTAATCTGGTGTACAATAAAGAAATATAATTATTATTATTAATTGTCTTAGTTTACATATTCTATGTTCTAACTTTAAAGAGTATCTTATCATCTGCCGAGCTTTTTCTCAAACTAGGTTGAAGGTGGCTTTAAGTGCACTACGCTGTGACTGCCATTAAATCTACACAATCCAAATAATGTAGTAAGTTTAATAAGTACTATTTATTGATATAAATAATACAGATGACACTGTATTTCTAAATATGTATTTCAAACTATTTACGTGTTCTAATATATATATGTTACAGTTCAAAATAAAACAAAACTCTCAAATAGATTATTGAAATACAGTGCAGAAACACTTACCTACATAAACTTTTATACATAAATGTTGTCATCAAATCAGACAAAACAAATTCTCGTAGTCTTATTACAGTTTATTGCTCAGATTAAGATTGAACCTATGGCCTTGCTCAGCAGCTAGGCTTACTAACTAGTTGAACAACAATGGCGTCAGTAGCAAACAAAAAGCTCTTATGTATAATTAATTACTCGAAAAACAAATACTAGCGTACAAAACAAATATTCGTTTAATATAAAAAAAACTCTATTGTTTCAATTCAAGATTAAATATTGCCTAACAAGATCTTTTGTGAGCACAGAGATGTCACAAATGAATACAAACATTAACATACCATATGTGTGTAATATGTAACAACACACAAGATTCAAAGATATGACGTCATTTATTATTATCACATTGCACAATGACCTCTAATGCTTCAAAGTTGAATAAAAGTGTGAAAGAAAAAATGTTATTATTGGCCTATTGGTTTAATGTTTGGTTATCCTGATTATTTTGATTATGTCTACACAACAAATCACATAACCATGAGACTATAGTGCTCAACTATGAGGTCCTATGACGAACACTGGGCATAAAATCTCACAATTAAAGATGCAACTCAAGTGATGAGGGCAACTAGATCGTACAAAGACCCTCTCACTGGATGGATCAGTCATACCCATTCCTCCAACAGAAATCTCTGACCACTATTGACCAGACGATACGTTGCAGTTAGTCATTTATTAGTTGGTGATTTTGCCTACTTACTCACTATCATTCACTCGTTATGAGTTTAATTGTCGCTTAGGTGAATTTGTTTATCATACAATTATTTATCACGGGATAATTAATTGTATAATTAACAAATTTATTGATCCTGTCCTTGTCCGTGTGGTGACGGATTAAGAATTCATAGTGTTACCACTCCTATTCATCCCGTGGGTGTCCTAAAAGGCGACTAAGGGAACAAAGTACGCAAGACAACATCATTATATAGAGAAGGCAAAGTTGAAACAAACCCTATTCCTACGTGTCTGGCCAGCGTGGTATAGTAGGTCAAAACCTCCTTGCTAAGGAGAGTCCTATGTCCAGCAGTGGACTGTAAAAGGCTGTTGATGATGATTATGATGATGATTGGTCCTGTATTAAAAAGTATTTGAATACAAGAAATATTAATTAGTAGTTTGATTACCATAGAGCAGGTTCTATCTATTTTAGGATCGGACAGTTGTCACTTGAAAGAAAAAGATTTATGTTATATATGACACGATTTAACGTAATTCAATTTAAACAGACCATTTTTAACTTAACCTGTGTAATAATAATAAATATGACTTTAAGTATAACCTTTAAAAGAAACGTAAACACGTTTCGGTTGTCTCTGTTTTGCCTTAAAAGATATTACTGTCTTTATGTTACATTCGAGTTTCTGAATGTGATCATTCCACTTTGTGAATCGTGAGCATGATTGTACACGCTGTTGCCGCACCAATACCCGAATGACAGTTGGTCAGGCTATAAAATATGGCCTTTCTATTGTCTGTGTATGGTTGGGTAACAGCTAGTTACAGAACATTTATGATCTATAGTCTGACTCATACTTTATTAGATATTGAAAACATTTAGACTTTTTTAGAAATACTGAATGAGTAAAGTCGTTACTAGTGTTCTTGTTCCTCCGTTCGGTTTAACTAATATAAATCTTAGTGTTTTGGAATAACCGTTCGAATTATTATACAATTGATCACTTGATCATTGGTGATAATTATAATGACTTCAAATATCTTACGGACAACAAAAACTGTACTGTTTTGTTCTGCTAATTAAGAAATTTATATCTTTTTAGATACTAGTTATATTACTCCATGACACAAACCGAATGACAGCCTTCAAAACATTATAATTGTCAAAATCGAACTTATTAACTTCAATTTTCAATAGATAAACTGAATAGTCCAACTGAAAAAAAGTTATTTTAAAATTGCAAATATTTTCTTTACAGTCTTAAAAAAAATGAGTCTTCTGTAAACTGCAAGCCTAAATTGTTTATTTTCATTCAGATCGTTGCCAGAGCATCTGTTTTGCATTTTATAGATTGCAAAAACCAGTAATTCCACATTAAACGCTTTTTTTAGTGCTTTTTACAAATTTACATTACACTAAGTTTATTTTGTCAAGCTTATCTGCAAATCGTTTCTGTTGGCAACATAAAACTGTTTATGATGGTTCTTACGAGGTTTTATTTTGTTTACATTAACTTTATGTAAGTAGATTTTATATCCTAGATATTAAAAAGTTTACATACATTTACAAATTTTCAGATTTCTAGCAATTCAAAATCGATCACGTTGTTGCTATTTTAATAAATTAGTGTAATAATGGCTAAGCTATTTCTACATCTACATGTCATGTTTTTTTGAAAAAGCGAGTATGGAACAAAATAATTACTTAATAGCGGATCTCTATAGGACCGTGGTATCAAACCTTCCCAAACGCACAGAAGTATGATTCTCGAACGAAATACTATTAATAGTTAAATTTAAAAAATGTAATTTTTTAATAATTAAAGTTTATCAAAACCGTGAGTGCTGTTTCCAAGAACGATTAATAATACAATGGTGGTGACGTATTACGGAGGTTTACCACCCCTATTCATCCCATGGGTGTCGTCAGAGGCACCTAAGGGAGCAAATTACGCAGGACAACATCACTGCAAAGAGTTTTTGTTTACCTTATTTATTCAAACACGTCAAACCTTTTCTCAACTGACCTATACATCTAATTTTTTATAACAATCTAATCTGTGCTTAAGTATTTTAATAAGCTAAGATCTACTTATAAATAAAAAAAATATCCGACTTAAGAATATCCGACTGATATACTGAAACGTACACACACCACAATTGTTACATTTATTGATGAACGTATTTTAATAAATTCATCGGCGCCTAACTAATGACATAATATCTACTGACATACAAACGCTCTAGCATGAATGACCAATTGTCGTGAAAAACTGATACTGTATGCTAATAACATAATAACGCTGTACGGATACTTAGTACACAATTTTTGTATTGTTAATTATTATAATTACATTAATATTACTATTGTCCCATATAAACATTAAGAACGTGCCAAACATAATATGGATCCAGGAAAATATCGATACTCGTTAATGTCAGTTAATATTAATTACATCACACCCAATTTGCGAGACATAGCATAGGTACACTTGGGCTGGCGCCAACTTTTCGATAATGCAAAAACTATGTAATCCATTTTATTTCGTATAATCGTGACGTCATATAACGTATATTTGTGTGTCACTGAGGTAATACACGAAAATATTTTGAGAAAAACGGAATATGTTGAATATATTACGTCGAACGTTGGTGTAGACTGAATTTTTTCTCCTATGTCAAATAATGAATGAACGGATGCATTGAAGATAATACGAAAATTAATGAAACAAAAAACACATGATGACAACGGCAATCATACAATTTGCAATCAATACATAGAGTAGACAATATGAATAATATTTTTGTAGTGAATTGTGGTACCTAGTCGTAGGTTTGGGACATTTCGAAAAACAAATATTCTCTATCTGGGTATAATTTCTGCATTATACTTTATATGTACTTAGAAATCCACAAGTCTCTTAGATGATTAACTAGCAGTGCAGCTGCCATAGATTTGATTAGACAACAGTGTTTGTTATAACTAGTTATTATAGATCATTATAATTTTAGTGTTATTCCGGGGAAATTAATTATTAATATTTATTTAATAAATTTCACGAAATTTTGCCAAATATTATCGAGAATACAATGCCTTACACGCATTGTGTCTCTCCTTAGTTTCGAGGCTAACTTATATAATAAAACGTTTTCCAAGCTCTTATTTAGAGGACCAATCAGCCGTTCTAATCTCGAATGTTATCGAGATTCGATTTAGATCAAATAAGACCTGTACAATATTACTGAATACAACGTACGGTATTCCTAACCGTTAAATTTTACCTGTGTGAATTCGTTTCAATTATTCCATATAAACCTTAAGATATATAAATAATTTTTGAAAGTAAGAGTGCATCATCAATCAACCTATCGCCGTCATCTGCTGAACGAAGGTCTCCCCCAAGGAACGCCAACCATCCCGGTCTTGGGCAATTCGCATCCATCCGCTGTCAGAAATGGTCGCTGTAGCCGAAGTGTACTAGAGTGGATAGCCCACGATAATAAGTGTAGTATCGAGGGCTTTAAGTCCGGGCTGTTATTGAGTTTTTCTATAATCAGAAAATTCAATAAAATTTTCTGGTCCGATCTGAAAATCGAACCTGAAACCTTTTGTTTGGCAGTCGCATACGCTAACCGCTAGACCAATATAATATAATTTAATAATTTATATAGTATTTAATAATTTATAAATAATTAATATAATCACTTGTCTGACTGACTCTCTCTGTTTACATGTATAGACATGTAAACAGAGCCCAAGTTGTCGGGGTTACAAACTTCGAATTTTGGCAGATGCTGCTTTTTGTTATAGATACCCACTAAGGCAGGATTTCTGAAAGTTTTACCCCTAAGGGGTAAGATTATCGATAAACGGTTGTACGGTAGTTCTTAATTTTCAAAGTTAAAAACACGAAACAATAAATAGTCACGCGAGGGAAGCCTCGGGCATTTCTAATAAAGAATATAAAAATTATCGTACAGTCAAATACAACATAAAAGGAAATAAATTTAAATTACAATCAAAAGTAACTGGGCAAGCTGTCACTTTCTGAGTGATTAAAAAAATATTTTTGAACCTTTTTAAACAACAAAGCAAGCAAAACGAATAAAATACAAATAAAATTACCGTTCTAAATTTAAAAACGCCAAGACAAAAAACTGTGACAAGTTTGACAGAATAATTTGCAAGTAAGGCTCTGGGCTTGTTAGTGAGGACTAACAAGCCCGGAGTTATTTATGAAACAAGAAACCTGGACCCCAGTTTGATTGATGACTCACCGAATACAGTAACAGCTGGCATCGTTTCAAATAAAACTCCATCGAAAGCTAAGCTACGGCAAACATTAGTAGACAGACGATTAAATTAGATACGCATAAATTTCAAAACTAACTTGTTTTTTGACTCCGTATAAAAATAATGATCCTGGTGTTTCACATTAAATATTTGTGTATCTACTAACTCTTCTATTTTAAATGATTCTATTATATACAATTCGTAAATTAATTGAACTAAACTCCTTTTTTAGTAATACAACTTTACTATGAAAGACAAAGTAAAATATTAAAATTTATAATTGAAAATGTATTGTAGTGAGATATAAAATTTAATATTAAATTACACATCTTTACTTTATACAACGAATATAATATATTCTAATCTTTTTTAATTTAATAATTTAAAAAATACACTTGTTATAAACTTTGCTAAATATTATAAAACTCTTAACAGCTCGGAACAGTCCGAGCAAGTTCTCGAGACCATAACATTTAAATTCTACCGTGCCGTTTAGTCATGTTACTTTGAGTCAGTAACAATGTGTTCAATTCATTTAACTTCACTTCTTGAATACATTTCTGTCAATTCATATTCTCGGATTGTCGATTTAATGCCAACTACATATATGTTAATTAATACAATGTTTTCTCTAAATGCCTTCTCTTGTTGCTATGTTGCTTTTCCTGTTACGCTTTGAATGAGAAACAAGGTTTTAATTGGAGCAATGGCGATGACTTATTACAAGTCTTAACCTTACATTATTTAACAGATATCTACAGTTGTAGAAATATTTTCTTTACAACAAAAAATATACTTAAAATTCTGTCTTTTTTTCTTCGCTTCTAAAATACTTTTATTTCTGCATTATTTTAGGGTAGTCTGTCAGATCATGTCATAGGCATTATGTCCATGTTTCACAGACGATATGACATTGAGTAAGTCTATTTGAAATTCATCCTCAGTAGGTTCTGATGCCGCTTGACGCCGCTTTTTATATTAACACTATGACATAATGCTCATATTGTTTCCATAAGTGGTATGTGTAAAGTCGCTCTAAGGACGTTCAATGGTAAATTTGGGTTGCATGTTTTTATAAAGGCTTGTATTTTATATATATATATCTATGACCCACTTAGAAATGACAATGATATGCCATGATATCCTTAAGTGAGGAATACTCAACCTAATGCGTTATAATGGCTTCTCTTCATTATATATGCCAATATCGAAAAGTTGATTTTTTTTTGTTATGGCCTCAGGAATTTCTCACTGGTTCAAATTGAAAAAAAAGTATAATGTGCCGTAATTCATTCACTGAAGAAGGCTTTATCAAGAATTGATGAAATATATTGTAAAATGGGAAAAAAAAAATTCCTTCAGAGAGACGTACTAAGTTGCGAGGGTCAACTTGTAAGTCATACAATGATAAATCTCTCTTTAAAAATTTATGGTTATTACACTTTTGTAAGTGAATGTTCTCATTATTTTTTATTTATTAAATCTTGCTTTTTATTGATATTATCAAGTGTGATTTAAAAGCTTGTTTAAATAGAATTAATGACGTTATTATGTTTCTTCTAATAATCAGTTTACAGTTGTTGTTTTCTTGTGCATCCTTAATAAAATATAATACTATTTCGACGATACAAATAATCAGAAACGGTATAAAAACATAACAAATAGAGCAAGTCGAGGTAAAATGCCATCCAGTCTTTAAATGTCGCCTTATCTGGCGTTATAAAGCGCAAGCCAAGCAGGTATCGCCGTTTTGCATACAATTTATCATCGTGCATAACAAGTGGTTATTTTATTCAAACTTCACTGCAGTATAGTTTGTGTTGGGATATATTTGTCCACTTTTGATAGAGTTTTACACATATAAATAAAGTGTTGGAATCGTTCTTGACATTGTAGTAATATCATGGAATTGAAAAAGGGTTATTGAACATTTTTTGAAATTCACACACCACTCAAAATAACCGGGCTCACCTAAAAATTTATTGACAAACAACGACTTGATTTGACTTCTAGGTCAGCACCTTGTATCGCAATCATTTGTCCAACAAACCAGTCAGTAGAAATAAACAATAGTAAACAAAAGTAATTCTACTGACATACTATTTAACATGCATATAAGTTGCGAAATTTTAAGACAATGGGAAAAGAAAACTTAAAGACAAGAAATATAAGTAAGGTTATTTGAAATGCCTAACTGAAACTTAGAAATAAGAATAGAAAATATCAATGCAGACAAAGAGTGTCTCAAAACCATATTCATGCCGAACAAGTGCAGTGAACACCACTTTCGACAATACTATTTTTCACTTTAGACACTACTATTTTTTACTTGACACTTTCATTTGTCTACAATAAAGATCGACCAAGATATATTAAAAGTAGTTCTAGTTCAAACGGTTAAGAAGAGTTAGTAAGGTGTTCGAACCCCAGAATCTGGGAAATCGAACAATGACAATGACCTCTCGGGGAACTAAATACAAAAATAGAATTCACACGATACTGGCTCTTATGTAGAAGGGATAGTTGTGATAATAGAAGTTAGGAAGTGTAAAATAAATGTTTGTGAAGCACTCAACGCTGCAAGATTGATAGACTAGCCCGTGAATGAACTTAGCAAATATTACACTCTGATATTAAGCGAGAGATAAATTCGATGAAACCGTTTGTGTGTCGACACTCTTTGTAAAATATTTTACTATTTTATTTGCGTATTACAATTTGTTCATGAAAAGTATATAAACTGATTTGGTTTTTACAATTTGATTTGATATTATGAATATTCTTTATGGTGTTTCAAATGTTTTTACCTAAAATAGATATCTATTGAATTTATTCCTAATAATAATTAATTAATATGCTGTTATTTATTGTTACATTATCTTGATAAATTAATAGAGACAATTAATTATAGAATTAATTTCTTACCAACTAATTGACATTATTTAGATCCCGTTCATACTTAATACAAATTTATTTTCAATAGGAAAAACTTAAAAAAGTCACATTAGTACTTTTATTTGTAAATATTTGTATAAAAAGTGAATCGAACCGGTAGCACAGAGTAGGTCGCGGTCGTCAAAACGTAATCATGTCATTATCAGGTATTTGCAAATCGAACATCCGAAAATTATTTTATCAAGTAAACAGTTTATTAGGGCACTTGCGATAAAAACGAGAACTGATAAAACTAGAGAAATCACTATTCTAAACTTTTAGTGTAAATATCATTACAAAATTTACTATTATCATAACATTTTAGTTTATTTATTTTAGTTCATTGACAATAGTCTACTGTTCAGCTTTCAATTAATTTTTAACAGTAATGGTTTACTTTGGATTACAGAAAAAGTCCTGTGATTAATAAATATAAAGAGGCTCATACTCAGTTAATAGGTTACAACAACAGAGTTAAAAATCTCTAAACTTGTGCCCGACTTTGAATAATTCAAGAATGACTAAAAAAAAATAGGAAAATTAACGCCGTGAACAGTTTTGTCTTAAACATTTCTTTTTATAAGTATGTATTCGGGTCAAAGCTAATTGTCAAACGGACAAACACAATCCACCTATGGAGGTTACCGGTATTAGTGTCTTTTTTGGTCAATAGGCTAGATGACACCTTAGTCAAATTAGTTACTTTTTATCATCTGTCAAAACGACAATTTTGTATGAAAAATGTACTAAATACCAAATTGTGACGTCACTATTTTAGACTACTCAATTGAACAAAATATTTCACTGTATATTTGATTAAAATTCGTAATAATAATAAAAAGCTATGTTAATTGTATTTTCCGACATGTTTCGTGATATTAGTTTCGATGAAGTGGACATTGGTATTTATTTATGATACAGTCATCTACCCAATTAGTCTTGACTCAAATGTTTATCCAAACGGAGTACAGTTGAAAGTACTTCATCCTCAACTTGCTTTACATCAGTGACAGTCTGAGCCGTTTCTCTCAAATCGTATTTGATAGATGAATAGATTCTATTAATCATTGTTCGAATGCTTTATTCAATAGAATTCTTGAAAGACGAAAGTAAAAAAAAAAATCAACTGACGCTGTAAAAATGTGTTTATTCGCTTACCATCGTATTGGTAGACTGTTAGCTGCAATGATGTCTTTTAGAAGTTCTATTCAAAATTCTACTGATTTGATTTTTTTAAAGATAACGCCCGCACTAGAAATGTATCCTGTATCGCGGGGGACTTTACAAATATACATGAAATGGAGACAAACAATAGCCTGACCAGAAACAACAAGTTGTGGATCACATATAGTGTTGTCCCATGTGAGATTTGAACCCATAATACTTCATGCAGTAGAAAGCGACGTGGTGACGATTTAAATCTCTAGGCTATACGCGCAGTTATTAAAATAAAGTCTCTTGAAGAATGAAACTCTAAAAATCACAAAGCAAAAGCAAAAGCCGTAAGACAACCATGTTTCGACACAAACGGGGCGACTCGATCGGAGTGATAACTCAGTCTTAGAACGACGTCGTAAAGGTAACTCGTCAAACATTTATACCTATAAACCTTAGTTATAAGAACTGAGATATGTCTTTTTAGAATTATACTTTTTTCAATTCTTCAATTTCAATCTCATAAGCAGAAATTGATCCCTATAGCTGATTTAGTGTTATCAATAAACAGGTTAGAGTTCGATTACCACAACTGACACCATGTCATCTTGTTTGGACATTCCCAGAGCTCCTTGATAATGATATGACTCACAGTTACTGTTTTAATATGGCTTTGACGTCAGAATTACGTTTCGTAGGAGAAATTAATTTTATAAATAAAAAAACTGCTTCGAACATATAGAATCTGCTTAGATTGTTGTACATATGCCACTGTTAAGTATTTTAAATAAATAAAGCATGTAAAAATTTAAATAAATTTATCAAATCTTAATCCTAAAACAAAATGATAAACTTTCAATCCAAACTTTGCCTTAGTTTCATTTCTCTGCTGGGTATAGGCCTCCTTGGCGTTGGTCAGACGGGTTGGTACGGCGTTTGTATCAAAATTTCTTTCTCTTTGCAGTGATGTTGTTTTGTGTAGTTTGTTCTCTTAGTCGCTTCTAATGACACTCACTCAATGTCACTCTTAGCTATTAGCTCATACTTATATAAAACTCTTCATAAAGTTCAGTTATCAAAAATAGTATTTATACGAGTATATTCGGTTCTGATATATTCCACGCAGAACACCGGATATCCTACAAATATAGAACGATATTTATTAACTTAATGATATCCGTCGATATATCTATGAATATAGTGACTATTTTTAAACTGATGACATTGACAGATGCGTATTTTATGTTGGTTTCTTGGGGTGTAAGATCTTATGAGGACTTTGCATTTAAAATATTCTGCTTTTTTTAGATTGGCTGTCGGAGTGGTTTTTAGTCGCAACAATGCTTCATTCAAGTCATTATCATCCCAGCCGAAAGAAGTTTACTGCTGGATATAGAGCTTCCACAAGGCTCTCTACGAAAATCGATCTTGTGCTGCCCGCATCCAACGATTTCCTGCGACCTTAACTAGGTAGTCGGATCATCCTATAGTGGGCCTATTCACGCTCTTTCTTCCAGTATGTGATCACCATACTAGAACTTTTTGGGCCATACAGAGAAATTACTGAGGCCATCGAGCCTTGTGCTAAGGTTTTCTACGGTTTCAGGCATGACCATTGTGTCATCAGCAAATTGAAGGTGGGTGATATAGTTACCATTAATTTTACTATCGCTGAACATGCAATCAAACTGAAACTTATCTTTATATTATTAAAATAGTAAACAAAATAAAGTAAAATAAAAACTAAAACACCTTTCATTTCTTTTATTTTATACAGTGTAACTTATTTCTACTTAACTGCAAGTGAAATTAAAGTAAGAATTATTTTTCATACTCTACTGTACTTTTTAGTATGGTAGATAGGGATTCTTGCAGAACAGAGAATGGGTTAAATATATAGTATAATATTAAAAAAAATCGAGTTAATAACCAACTGACTAATGCTTTGTTCTGCGAGAACACACTAGTTGTGTAGTTGTGTAAAGGCCTCTTCCATTAAAACAGTGAAAGTTGTTAAAAGACACCATTAAAATAGTGGAGATTGTTAAAACCAATAACGTAAATATATGAAGTAGATATTTGAATAATGTTTTTACAAATAACAGCGTATCTATCTAGTCATAGGTGTGAAAATTATCTCATAACCGATAGGAAATAGTTTTGCGCGGCCAATGTTATAATTACAAGTCATTGAACTGATGATAATCGTCACTGATAAAGTGATAACGGTATAAGTTTTTTTTTTAAGTTTCTAGAATTTTGGCGTTATTTTTTTGTCATAGTATCAATTTTGAATAATTAGTTATATAGACACGTTTTACATAAAAGCATAATCTTCATGTGATCGGTTTTTTTTCAGTAAATTAGGAAAACGAATATTGGATGTAGATTTGCCAAAAATGAGAACTATTTTAATTGAGTTATCAGTGTCTACTGTGTCTAGGGCATGATTAATTTAATGACACGGTTACTGTCCGCTTTTGTTTTCTTTGTTTTATTTTTATTAAACACGAATACAAATCTGTTTTGATTGAAAACCAATATAGTTGAAATGCAAATATTTATCGCAATATCCTCACTGTAGAAACACGAGGCAAGCGGTAAACAATTAGGTGTGTTTAAAAGTGAGGTTTAAATTGCCAATTGGAAAACGTTCTCAATTGGATAGATCGTTAATATAGAATGTTTTAACGATAACCCTTAATGAACGTGACATGAAATATATACACTCCTAATAAGGCACTCCCGTTTTCTAAGCTTCGGAGAAAGTTGAAATTAAATATATTATATCAGTGTAAAAATTATTCTTAATTGCAACTTACTGAATAAGTCTTAAAATTTACGGTTAATATCACTAAATGAGAAACAATGTTTCTATACTCAAATTATTTACAAATATTACTTATCATTTACAAAAAAAAACGCTAGAATGCCATTGAATCCGTATATTTTAATGGTTCACTCGAGAAAAACCGGATATTAAGCCTGTTCAAGGTCTTTTTAAAAGTGCCGAAAGGTTTCTCTTTGGCAGCACGTTTTGTAAAGCTAAGTGTGCCTTTGTATAATTTCTTTCTTTACATATTCTTTGTTCCATTGTATGCAGATATTCATGGGAACATTGATGAAAGCAGTGGTCTTGCGAAAAGCGCTCAGTCTATCACTACCATATCATGTTTATTGACAATAATTGTCCTGTCAATGAAAATAAAGCAATCCGAGTACAGTATTGGGCAACTATTTGCAAGAATTTGATCGAGTATTGAGTATGAGAAAATTGTTTGTTTGAGTTTTTATGTCACTATGTAATTTTTGAATACTTGTATAGTATCTAAGTATGCTTGTAATTTATTGTTTCTTTACCACATTTAATCCTATTAAGTTGTACATCTAACATAAATGACATTTTGTTAATTATTCTCCTCAAAAGGTTGAATAGGATTACACACGTCTGAATTAAGCTCTCTTTTATTCACATTATATTTGTTATTCTAACCTTTTGTCTAGATTCTTAAATTGTATAGAATTATATTATTAAAACGGACTGTTGTGGCATTAATGTTTATATAAAATTTTTTATGAGCTATGGAGTAACTCTCACTTCGAAAAAAATGTTGAGGAACAGGTTTGTTTTGATAGTATCAGTCATGCCAAAGATCATCGTCAAGTTCAAACGACACTGTCTAGTTTTTCTAATTTGAATTGTCACTATCAACAATATTGTGGATGTTCATGAAGTAATGTTTTACTATATTTTAATCGATCGCTTCCTTTTTTTCAAAATTAAATAGGATGAGCGCAACTGTCATCTTATTTCTTTTACGGTAAGTTCCAAAACAATTTCGGCAACGTAATCTTTCCAAAAATAGAGCGAGATAACTAATGTGGAAACATGACCAAAAGTGCAGGGCTAAAAAGGTTTTGTAGCGTAAGAGATGGATAGGTGGTAACTGATAGCAATAAAATATTAAGTAATAAAGGTAGGTAGGCCGGTAATAAATAAAGTGGAACTTCTAAGGAGGGCAGATGGCCTTATAAAGATCTCGTTTCTGTAATAGATGCAGGTCGCTTTCAAAAAAATATTTTTGAAAAATATTTAGAGGGTCTTTCTAGCAGTGAAAGGTAAGATTATCTGTAAGTTTAATATTCATTGCGTTATGTTACAGTGAAGGTATCTATACCTTGCATTATATATCTTCTTAATAATATCAATATTTTACTAATTAATCAAATCTTTAGTTTTCTTTACAAATATCGGTTTGCATACATTATTTTAATATAACGACCGGTGGTAACTTAAAACTTTGTTAAACCTGACAGTGATAGTGTCAAATCGAGTTTAGTGAAAGATAAAATAGTAGATACAAGTAAAATGTTTGTTAGAGGTGGCAATCGTGTTTGTTAAGTTATTTCAGAATTTTGACAAATGATTTAACATGTTAAACGTGATAGTTAGATAGTTAAGATGCCAGTTTAGTATTTTTTTGGGGACAGTTCACCTCGAAAAAATATGGATAAAAACATAATGCCCGTTCGACTGATCGAATTTCAAATTAGATTGTATTTTGATAGATGCTATAATAGCATAAGGAAAGGAAACGTACTCAGAACTGTTGAGATTGCAAAAGAAAACGGTTACGACAAACAAGTTGAAACAAAGTGACAAATGTGTTCATGGACACGACTTGTTAGTATGTACATATCAAAATTGTATCTTCATAAAAATGAAAATAATCAATATTAAAATTATTATACATTTACAAAAGGAAGGGAGAGCAAGAATTTCAGTAAGGACAAGTTAAGCTTATTAAGTGCGTTTAAAACTTAAAATAGTTGTATAGTTTCTTGTCTGGAGCAGCTATAGTTGATGTTTAGAAAAATTTCAATATATTTCATCACCATTATCATCATCATCAACAGACTTATTCAGTCCATTGCTGGATATAAGCCTTTTCTTAGCAAGGAGGTTTTGTACAACATACTTATTAGACATTAATTGTTACATTAAGCATATACCAACTTAAATAAACATAGAAAGAGTTTTTGCATCACAGGCCCTAATGAATGCTCCACGGGACATTATCTGCAAAACTTTCTTGTCGGTTGGTTGGTTGGTAGGCTGTCGAGGATACAAATAGAAATATAGCTGTAATATTCTTCGGTATGATAATAGTATGAGTAAATAAGGGGTTATATTAACTTTTAAACGTAAAAAATCCAGTCAATGTACAATACAATATACAGAATAACCCATATGATTGATGTCTATAAGACTATACTTGACCGGCAAAAGTATTGATCAACAAAGATACAATGAAGGTAACAACAAATAGTTCAACTTGCACATGTTTAAGTAATTTTAACCTATCTACTTTATTTTCAAATGTAAATTGACGTAGCCTGAAGAATTTATGTTATAATCATGAGTGGTATTTTGTCCGTGTCCGTGTGGTGACGGATTAAAATACATAGTGTTACCACCCCTATTCATCCCGTGGGTATCGTAAAAGGTGACTAAGGGAACAAAGTATGCAAGACAACATCATTACAAAGAGAATGAAAACTTGGAACAAATCCTTTTCCAACCCGTCTGGCCAGCGTGGTATAATAGGCCAAAATCTCCTTGCTAAGGAGAGGCCTATGTCCAGCAGTGGACTGTAAAGGCTGTTGATGGTATTTTGTACGAAATCTCCTTTCTTTCTTAGAATCATGTATACCACTGATAATGATGCTCGTAAAATAACGTTAAACGTTTAGCGCACACGTTTAAATGTTTAGTAAGATTATCGTAATTAATGTTTGCAATTTGAACAGCAATGTACTGCAAACTTTTGAGCGCAAGGCAAATTGCAATTATGTGATTATAAATACCGCTAGTCATAAAATTAACACATACGCAACACCTCATTATAAATTATGAAGTAGGTTATTTTTGTGGTGATTTTTTTTCTTTTCTCTCCTAGTGCTGTAACATCCTATACATAAGATATATTAAACAGGACAAAACTTACTATATTAATTTAATGTATGATATTGTGACTAGATTTTTGTTGGTAGTAAAGCCACGCTGGTTTCAGCACAAACTGGCTGGTTTATTCGGGGTAGCAGTTCTCACAGAAAACCAACCTCAAGCGGCAGTATTCGTGCCTTCGCGTTTCGTTGGTGAGTGCCAGACCAGAGACCCACTGATGCAGGGGTGACAGTTGTCGTGGTAAGGGTGTGAGCCTTACATTGCACGATATCTGTTACGTCGCTAACCAGGGCTTGAAGAAGCATCTCATTGTGTCAGACGCCATGGTGTGCGTCATCGTACTGCATTGTTTGCGTTTGCAATAAGTATCGTGACCACAACTCTTGGATTCTATTCATCTTTTAGACATCTTTAATATTTCAGAGAAAAGGTCTTTTTTCCCCATTTCACATTTCTCTATCATGTGCCAGTTTGAACCTGTCATTTTGAAAGCAGTCTAGGTCGACCTACCGTCGTCATTAGGGTCTACCACGCTATCGTTTAGCACTTTATTCTCCTTTTATTTTGTATATAGATAACTCGGTAAGCAGCAAATATGTCCGACGCTGCCAATTTAATCACAGGTTAAAATATAAAAATACACAAAAAATGTTATTTGTTAATGATATTTTCTTTTTAATAAGATAAAACTGTTTAGTAATAGGAAAGAAAGTCGATTGGTTAGTATTAATGTCATTTCTTTAGGTCTACAATTTCGCAGAAAAACATTTTTTGTACATTGTCCACACATAGAACAAATAAAAAGGATATATTTTCCTCTAGTACTTGTACTTTTTTTGGCAAGTTCGTTAGGAGTAGAGTAAGTAAGTAAAGGTCAACGTTATTATTGTAAATGAATAGACCATTATATTTAGAAAGAACCTTTTGGCTTATTTCATTGAGCTTTTAGGTTACAAGTTATATCAGAAACTTATTTATCTAATGGTTGGACATAGCAATGTTTGCCATAAGTTGATGTAGAGTGTTAAATTGGATCATAAACTATTATTTTAAAACTAAATTAAGTCTTATAAAAACGTAATGATAAACATGAAACGAGTTGAGACGTTTCTTAATGAAAAACATCTACGAGTAGTTTAAAGACGTCAAAATTGTACTTCTATGACCTACATCACATACCTTGCTAAAAGCATATTTTTACACCATTGACCTGACTTGCTATGGTTTGATTGAGTCATCCTAAAAATAGTTTATTATTGTTAACACCAAATTGTTTAAAAAATGTACTCTATCTAATGAAAGTAGAGCACCGGTATTTAGTTATTGGTGGGTATCTGAATTCCTTTATTCAGCGCTTCACTCGTATCATTTCTTTAAGAAGTAAAATAATATCACTATTAAAGTTTATCTTTAGATGGAAAACGTATTTCAAAATAAACAAAAACGAAAAAAACAACACACAGTGCTATCGAACAATCTTTCTTTCACTTAAGAACACTTAATACATTTAACTTCGTAACATACGAAATGAATGGCTTTATCTTATCTCTGTCAATTTCAAAACTTTAACAAATTAACAGTTTTACAAACGCAATCTTTCTTTGGAAAGTATCAATAGTAAGTATCTAATTGACGACTCGCACACTTCTGTGAATTGTAAAATGGCTGTACACGTACGAGTTTGCAGAAGACGTTAACACTGTGTATGTGTGTCTGAAATGCTTCAATTAAAATTCTAAAATATTTACAGTTATAAATATTAGTTGTATTAAACAAAACGTTATACGTACTTTAACATCAATACTTAGCTAAAGTGCTTCTTTAAAACAATGATAAATCGTTTCGTTGCGAAATAATGATGAATCTAGTAAATAGATTACACATTAAGATGATACTGTCTCTACATGTGTGTGTGTGTATAATCCGTTGAATATAATTTATGTTCAATTTAATGTTGTGTTAAAATATGATCCCTAACATGTTTTTAATCTTAACCCTGGCATCGGAACAAGATCATAGTCACGTACTACACAGGCAATATTCGTCGTAGTTTACATTACCGATCCTAAAAAATATATTGTCACGTGCCAGTACGGGCTTGAGACACACAGCCTATGAAAGATATAAGCTATGCACAGATGTAAGATTTCAAAAGTTAATTAACTATAACTAAACACTTTTAATGCTGCTCTTCTTTTTTTCTGTTGGAGAAAGAAATATTTCCTTCGATTAACTGAGAACAGATAGATATCATTCTTACCAAGTAATCTCTCTGGATACCAGTGAAGAAACAGAGCTCTAAAATAACATGAAATTTTAATTACATTTTTTACACCTAAAATAACTATTATTTACTATATACACTGAACATGTATACGTGCCAATGTGGAAAATTGAAGGCAGAAGAGGTCGAAGCCCAAAGAGATGGTCGAATAGATCTCCGAACAGCAGGAGATTACTGTCAGCGTCACTCTCCATCAGACAACGGATCGTATCAGTTGAAGAAGAGTAACAGATTTTTTAACGAGTCATGGTCTTCAGTAGGGAAACTATTGTCAAAAGACACTACATTTATAGATTTACAATAATAACTACATTACTTTTTGCTTAAACAAATGCTTACCATCTGGCACACCGTAAAGTTGCTTGTTACCAAGATTTTATAAAAATATATACTTGTAGAGTCTTCATAACATCACTGACCAGTAATATAACAGCTTGGTTAACACTATTAGCAGTTCCTAAATTTTTTTTAGTGACTTTACAAGTATCTCACAGTCCAGCAGATGCAAGAAACACTTTAAGAGAGGCATCACTATTTTATTTTTTATTCCATTATAAACTTAAGGCAGTAGAAATAAAAAATTAAGGTAGCAGAGTCACGCTGATTTTCAGCACGAACGGGCCGATTCGACCGGGGCAGTACTACCCTCTTACAGAAGATCAACCTAAAGCGACAGCATCCATACTGTCGTGTTTCGTGAGACCGGAGGGTCTCACACTCACCAACGAAATCGAGGTGACAGTTATCGTGGTGTGTGAACGTTACACTGCCACGATAACTGTCATGCCTTTTACATCCCAAAGCATATTGCTGGGCCGCCATAGTATGGGTCACCATATTACATTGGCTGCGTTCGTAATGAGATTCTATTCATGCTTTCCATCAGGCAGGGTAGAATCACTTTGGCAGGCTTCCAAAACAAAAAAAAACAGGAATATACATTTATAGAAGGTTAAAGTACAGGGTTAAGGTACAAACCCTAACCAACTATACTAGAAAATATTGCTGTTAATGTAATATTAATGACTAAGACGGTAATATAACTTTGAAGTATATAAGCATGACGGCAAGAGTAAATATAAACTGACGGTCGTAAATTTTGTCATCTTTGCAATAAACCACATATCATTTCGGTCTGTCATATCTTTAGTATCAACTTAGAATAGAATTAAATATACGAGGGGTATGTATTAAATAATATTAACTAATGTTACATGCGACTGTTTGGTTGAAGGAATACTATCCCTAATTTTTAGAGTGACTACTTCCAATGTATACAATATTATACATATGTATACCTGAGGAATTTGTTTGATTGCAGCGCTAACCTCAGGAATTAAAAAGAACGAATTGAATTATTTTTTTGTGTTGAATAGCTAACTTATCGAGGAATGCTATAAGCCACAATAATATCACGCCACGACCGTGCCGACTATCAATAAAAAATGATGCAAAAGGGGAAAATTATTCCTACTGAGAGACACAGACGAATTCGTGGGGGTCAGCTAGCAGTAAATAAATTTAGTATGGACAAGTTTACACTTTTAAGTAATGCATCACTCATAGTCTGAATAATCAAGCTCCATTGAAGTAAATTTGTATTCCATTCTTATTCGCTTTGTATTGGTACAGCCAAGTAGAAGATAAAGATTCATTTTCAATATTAATTTATCCCTGCTGATAAATATTTAATTTGTCAATACCTAATGAGATATTGGGGGAGGCCTATGTCCAGCAGTGGACGTCTTTTGGCTGAGATGATGATGATAATAATGAAATGGAGTAACTTGTTTTGTTTAACCATAACGGAGGTCTGATCATGGCTAATAGAAACAACTAAATGAAATAAAACCGTGAACGTGCAATATTTCAGTATAAATGGGCTGACTCGATTGAGAGGAGAAGGGAAATAAATACACCAATGCACTTAGGACTTTTCCACCGTAGGTACCCATGGCCAGTGGTAGTCACTACTTTTGAATCTACATCGACACATCAACAACTTTAACACAAATTTTGACTTACTACACCACGCTGGACAGGCGGATTGATATAGTTATCTACTTATTTATATATAACTTTATACACAGATACATCGGCGGTCTTAATGCCCAAGGCATTTTCTACCAGTCAACCGTACATTGGTATAATGTATATTTCACTCTTATATATTTACAATATATTTATATTCTCGTCCGTGTGGTGATGGATTAAGAATATACAGTGTTACCATCCCTATTCATCACGTGGGTGTCATAAAAGGCGACTAAGGGAACAAAAAATCTTTTAGAAAAATACCACTACAAAGAGAAGGAAAGCTGGAAATAAACTTTATTCCATCCCGTCGGGCCATCGTGGTATAGTAAGCCAAAATCTTCTTGCTAAGGAAAGGCCTGTGTCTTGCAGTGGACTGCAAAAGGCTGTTGATATATTTATATTCTCAGTTTAAGTTAACAGTTTCCAAGTTCTAAGGGTACACATAATTTTTAACTATTCTGTCAATTTGTTGATCGTCAAACGTGGTATTTAAAATAGAATTCGGTTTTAATAAATTACTTGCGTGATCAATATTGTAAACTTCACTAACTTACTAGCTGAAGGTTCAAACAGATGCTGCAATAAATTCTTATCCTTAAGTTTTGTCAAAGAGGACAATTTAAAGCAGAACCAACGACCTATTTTAAGAGTCCAAAACATATAATAGTTAAAGGAGTATTTACGATGTACTAAGAAAATGTGATTTAAAAACAGTAAAAACCTTACGGCTTTCGTTTATATGTCTTAAAATTTTGATGATGAAGACTGCCTGATACCGATAAAAATCTGCTGAGGGCTTAGCAAAGCACCAAAAGGCTAACAAAGTTGTCTTATCTGTCATGTCAGCGGCTTTATAACAGAAGTGACAGACTTTGGTTTGAAGTTTCAATGATTTTAATACTACTATAAAATTTAACCCTTCTGCGTGTTTTATAAGACTACATTATTTATAGATTGCGTGAACCTCATTTTCTAGCACCACTAAGTATACTTACAGCTAACCTACTCGTTATTACTCGTTAATAAAGGTCTCATTTATCACATGTCTCTATTTTGTAAAATTGATTGATATTCAACAAATTTTATTTTTTGATTTCTATAGAAACATTGTGTATTTGGTTGGACAACAAGTTCCAATATTGCGTACTATGTAACATTGTGTGGTTGTGACGGCCGTGAGTCCTGTTACGCTTAAGGTGTGCTATAACATCTTGTCATGTAAGTACCCAAGTTTTAATGCAATGTAAACATTTTGTGTTTCAAGGTGCACTGACATTATGCATTTGCTAAACTTGTTTTGGCACAAACATCGGTAATATATATGAAATAACCAATTTGCAATTTTACATTTACTGCATGTGCGCCAAAATTCTGTTAAAAATAAACTGTATTGAATATCATCTTGTATGTTTAAGATTTAATATAATTTTATACTACCAAATTTTAATGACAGTACAGTAATTTTTTATTTAAAAAAATGTTAATAAAACAGTCGTAAGGTAGTCATAGACGTTTTAACGTTGAGCAGGCTCTATAGAAATGTTCTCTGATAAAAAGCTACGGTTTCAAAGATAATCACAATAAATACATACATTTAGATGAAACCAAAGTGAAGGAGTAGAATAAATGAGAATCTTATAGTGTTTAAACAAGAAAAACGATGTGACATAGCACGTTATCCTTTGTATTCACAATGCTACAGTAATGATCACATCTCACAGAAATAGCTATTCTTTTAATTTGAAAGGTGGATAACACAATGTTATCATTCGTGAGATGGCTCCGTTACGGAAAAGGTTAAGGTTATCAATACAAACATTAAACATTGATAGTATACATACCAAACAGGTCATGTTTTTAAAATAGGTAACTTATAAATTATTAAAATAAATAAGTGGTTAAAACATCTTGTCACTTAAATTTGCAATCAGCTGATTCCCATGTAGTTAATAGACCAACTATTCTAAAAGAAAAAATAATAAGACTCAGGCGCATTGTACGTATATTGAAACTTGTCAATTGCAGGTGGATTTATAGTCTTGTAATACAGATCTTTAGTCTGAATTAGGACGTGGGCTTCTAATACTTGATTCTAAAAGGAGGCAGACCTATTCGCTTTGGAAATATATTATACATGGGTACTACTAATTGTCACCAGACCAGATAGCTGAATTATGTAATTAATTGTAGAGAATATATGAGCTACGTTCCTGACAGCACCAGTGAGGGATGGAAACGTGTTTAGGTTCTAAAGGTGTAATAATTTCGGGTCTGGCTTGGATGGTCATTTTCCTTTGAAAAATAAACAGTAAATCAAAAGTTTGGATTGCTTCAAACCGACGTACTATATCTTTATTCCTTTTATTATGAGTTACTATTGTAACCAGTGCCAATGTTGGATGATTATTGGAGTACAGAATTTATGCACATAATTATTATACTTCCCGTTGCAAAATTTAATCCATTGTGTCAACGTCAATTTAATTCAATGAAAATTACGAGTATAAATTACGATGGTTCTGATGGAATTGCATGTATGAATGAAAGCATTTTTAAATAAGTATTACATTTTCATCCGTGTGGTGATGGATTAAGAAGACATAGTGTTACCACCCCTATTCATCCCGTGGGTTCAGGACCACGAAAGGCGACTAAGGAAACAAATTATGTAAGATAACATCATTACAAAGAGAAAGAAAACTTGAAACAAACCTTATTCCAACCCATCTGGCCGGCGTGGTATAGTAGGGCAAAACCTCCTAGCTAAGGAGAGGCCTGTGTCCAGCACTGGTCTGTAAAAGGCTATTGATGATGATGATGATGATGACGATTTAATTTTTAAAACAGATTTTACAATTATTAACTGTAAAATGAGGTATTTGTAGAAAGTTATTTACGCTAGAAGATAGAGTGGTCAAGTAGTGTTAGTGATTTTTATTTACTGCTTTTTAAGTCTCAACGTAAATAAAAAAGTTGACATGAGTTTAACAGGTAGTTACGTTAATGTGACAGTTGTCGGCACCGTAACTTTAAAGCGGACAGACTGGTTCACGTTTAACGCTAATATATTTGTTTTAAAGGTGATTGAAAGTGTTCATCAGTTCATCTCATCGGAAATCTTTCCTACTCTGGATTTTTCGTCAGACAAGCTGGTCATATAATAACTCCTATGGTGTATGACTATACACATGAATTGCTGAATACATTGTTTTCTTAAATGTGTTTAAGTCATTTTAATTTTCTTCAGATATAGCTTTTAAAATTATTTTTCTTTCTTGCTCTGAACCGCTATCAACACGCTTTGGAACAAGTGTTAATAACAAAAGCGTTCAATAAACGAATTACAATTAATATAAACTTTTAATTACTTTCTTCTGTATAAGTTTCTTTCTAATATTTTTTTAAGAGTATGTTCTCTAAATTCAAATTATACTTCCATATAATGTACGAATAATATTATCGTGTTTTTATGTAATTATTATTCTTAATAGACCATTTCGTAAATGTATAAATTCTTTTGTAATACTTATATGACAAATAGCAGTCATCTGAGTAGTTTTACTACATAGATTAAACTTCTTTAGGTAATATTGTTGGAAAGGTATAATTTAAGAAGATAAGTAGAGTTGAATGTAACTATTGTGTAATTTAATGGTTTTATATTTAGCTTAAATATCATTATCTGCAAAGATGGCGTTGTGGTTTAAGCGATCGCAACGCCGTTTTCTACTGCGCTAAGGTTTTGGGTTCAGGTCCAACATAGGACAACACTTTGTGTGACCCACAAATTTTTGTTCTGACTTTGCGTGTTTTTTGTGTCCATTTTATATATTTTTGTACAATCCTTCACGACACCAGTCTTATTGCCATTGCATGGGTTGTCTTTTAAAAGGAAAGATTACTTAGCAAACAAATATTTTTCAAATGCAATTTAAATTTAAATTAGAATAAAATTTAGAATTTAGTTCAAAATTTCATACTTACAAAATGAGTTTCATGTTGATAAATATAAAAATCCAAAATCAACACACTAACAACATTATCATTCACACTTAAATTAAAGTTAAAAAAAGAAAAATTCTTCAAATCACATTTTCGTACATAAAAAACATTCGGAATTCGATTTATATTTGTTCGCGCGGGACAGCAGGCGCATCTGTGCGTACGCGCAACTAATCGGTGACTGGCGTTTACATTTCGTTGGGTGGCCAACGATATGTAGAGCTTATGACTAAGAAGCTGCAATAGCTGATAATATATTACAATAAACTATCCGCTGATGGGTTCTGCATATTAACAACTTTAATTTATTTAAATATTTTCAAATATGTTTTCAAAAAGAATTAATATTAATAATTGAACACATAAAGCAAACAGAATGTAAAATTATTTATTATATTTTTAGCATAATTTAGTTCGTGACATAGTTATTTACTCAGAAGAACAAAAAAACACAGAAGACTCAAGGTCAACTAATGGATGTTTAAAGTAACGTTACATTTAAATATAAAAGCCGGTTTTGAATCCGAAACACTATGTTAACAGTTGGATGTCAAGGTCATTGTACATTTCTTATTTGAAATGAAAATATTTTAAAGTAATGAACCAGGAACGTAATATCTATTTTGTGCTAAATTTCGAATCCTTACTGTTTAGAGAAAAATATATAAATAAAAAAAAACAATCAACAAGCAAAAAAAAAAATCTTTTTTTTGTATCGATTGTCTTGTATTACGTGGGACTAAAACATTAGTGAAAAGTGGGCGTTTAATATGCTTCTGCCTACTCCTCCGGTAAAACAGGCGTGATTTTATATGTATTTAAAATCACGCGTTTGTGTGTGTATGTAACTTGTATTGAAAACCACGTTAGCTACAAATACTTGTGTCACAATTAGGTACGTTAGGGTACTTACTAGATTATCCTTATCGTAGACCGACAGTTGTAAAGTTCTTGTGCTAATCGACTTTTTGTAAGGGTTTGCTTGACTTCACTCGAGTGGCAAGATTCTAGCTAACGACAGGTGGTACTACTCACCGACCGACAGCCACCGTCCGCGTGGTCAAGCTCTCCACTCCATAGTTGATATTACCTTCAAGATTATCGAACAAGCTTATTACATAACAAACGTCACGCATTTCTTAAACGGAATACATATAATAAGTGGTAAAAATTGTGCTTTTTTAATAATAATAGTAGATAATTTTCTTGTACATTATTGTTAATATTTATACCTAACCTAACAATACATTTTTTTTTATTAAGAGCCTGCCAAAGTGACTCTGTTCTGCCTGATGGAAAGTATGAATAGAATCCAAGAGTTGTGGTCACCATACTCATTGCAAATGCAGACAATGCAGTAACAAAGTGAAGCACAACACAAACAGCATATTTTTATCAGTGTAGTATATATATTACCGTTAAAGAAATTAATTAAACTTCTTATCTTATATATATATACACAAGTATTTTTTTAAAATAACAAAGGTTTTTAATTAAAGTTTCGAAGTTTAGCACGAAACAGATACTGTATTCCTAGTACATGATTTTAAATACATTTAAATTAATATAACTCAAGATATAATAATATTATTATAAACGAACAAGTACGATATAACAATGGAAATTAAAGTACCTTATCGAGATCGATTCTTTACATGACCAATATGTTGTAAAAAATTCCTTACACAAAGCATTTTACTACTATAGTATGAGTTCTGCAAGCCCTATAAGCTGATGTACTGCTTCGCCTCTTTTTTTTTTGAAGTGAAAACTTCTTTAGGCGCGTTGAGCGTTTTGGTAGAGGGTAAAATCCTCGGTTCGCGTCACCGACATGCTAATGATAATAGTATATCTATAGCTATGGAGAATATGATATTATATATTATATATGAAATTTATTATTATTATATATTATATATGATATTATATTTTATATATAGCTATACATGAAACATAAAAAATTTCATATAATTTTTGCATATAGTTTTAATTACTCTCAACTTAATAGTTCCGTTTTCACTTCTATCGGCAGTCCCACGACTGCTATTTTTTTTTTTAACGTGTGGAAACCCCCTCGGGCCGTCACCCCACCGGGGTTTACGGCAGGGTGGTGTGTCGAAATCAGACCGACTAAAACCACACGGTGTGCCACTCTGCGCCTGAGATAGGAGGGATCCGGGAACCGCTGCTATTACGACATCCAGATTCCTCCTAGCGCCTGCCCGCTACCTCGGGCACCATCTGCGGATAAACTATCTATTTTAGGCGACGTACGGCACACGCGGACGTCGCCTCCTCGCGGCTGGCCATTATAGCGAGTGGAGGGGAAAACCCGTCCCGTCCACCCGCGGCCACACTCAAGGCGGCATGAGGCGCTGATATGCACGGCTCCGCCGCCCGGCTCGCCGGCGGCGAATTGAGTCCGAGTGGATATCGTCCTCCCGGGCCTTCTCCGCCGCCTCCTTCCGCGAAATTACGTCTTCGCAGAAGGTTGCGACCGCGGTAAAACAACTGTCGCTACCGGCCATGGAGCGTATGACGGCCGGTAGCGAGAGATCTCCTCCAATAACTGCAGTGAGGACCCCACGCTGCGCCGCCCAGGCAGAACAAACCGCTAGCGTGTGCTGAGCCGAGTCCTCACTGCAGTCGCAGTGATAACAGGCGGGACTCAATTCCCTCCTGGCGACCGAGTGCAGATACTTCCCGAAGCAACCATGCCTGGAAAGGACCTGCGTCAGTCGGAAAGAAAGGGTCCCGTGCTGCCGCCCTGCCCACTCGGTGATGACCGGCTGGAGAGCCTCCACGAGGGCAAAGCCAGCACGTGGAGTCTCCAATCGGAACGACCAACGAGCCATCGTGGCCGACGAGCGGCCTCACGCCACTCGCGTATCTCCTCGGGCGGGGGCCGTATGCCTCTACCCGCCCGGAAGTCAGCCGTCCGCCGATAAACTTCGGCGAGCACTTCCGCCTCCAAATCCCACGGGGGAGTTCCGGCCAGGGCGCACGCCGCCTCCGTCGATACGGTGCGGTAACCGCGTATGGCTCTAACCGCCAATATCCTCTGAGGGCGCCAGAGGCGAGCCCTATTCTAGGCGGTCAGAGCCGCCGCCCACACCGGTGCACCATACAGCGCCATTGACCGAACAACCCCCGTGTATAGCCGTCTCGTCGCGACGCTGGCTCCACCCAAATTGGGCAAAAGTCGCCCAAGAGCAGAAGCAGCGCCGACCAGCTTTGGAGTAAGCTGTCGGAAGTGCTCGTCGAAGAGCCACCTGCCGTCGAGGATCAGGCCCAGATACTTCATCTGGGCCTTAATCGATACGAGGACCGAATTGACAACGATAGAGGTACCGGGGGGTGGACCACGACGGGGCCCATGAAACAAATGGGCTTCCGTCTTATCTACGGCCACCCGTAAACCCAGCGCCTCAATGCGCCCGACCACCAAAGAGACTCCCACGGTGGCCAGGCGCGCCGCCTCTTGAAAGTTCGCCCCCCGGGCTGTGACCAATGTGTCATCGGCGTAACAAATTACACTCAGCCCGGAGGGAAGACGACCTCGAAGGGCCCAGTCGTATCCCATACTCCACAGGAGTGGTCCGAGGACGGACCCCTGTGTAACACCGCACGACATGGGCCGCCGCCTCAGAATACCATCTCGGTCCTCGTACACGACGGTACGCTCCTCAAGATAGTCTGCCAAGCCGCCTCAGGTACTCGGGCACCCCGTGGTAGTGGAGTGCTTCCCTGATGCAGCTAAATGGCAGACTATTAAATGTGTTGGCGATGTCCAACGACACCGCCAACAGCACGCCGCCACAGCTCACCGCCTCTTCGGTAACGGCCCTCAGGCGCAGCACAGCATCGACCGTCGAACGCCCCGCCCGAAAACCAAATTGGGCGTCCGACAGATCGGGGCCCACCTCGCAGAGGTGCCGGACGATGCGGGCAGAGAGTATCCTCTCAAACAGTTTACCCGCCTCGTCCAGCAACACAATGGGCCTATAGGCCGCCACCGAATCGGTAGGCCGTCCCGGCTTCCCTAATAGGACCAGCTTCCCGCTTTTCCAGCACTCAGGGAAGCGTCCGGACGACAAGCTAGCGTCCAAGACCTCCCTGAGGCGGTCCGACATGTGGTCGAGGGTTCGTGCCAATACTAGGGCAGGTATCCCATCTGGCCCAGGGGCGGTGTTCTTAGAACGAATCCGTAGAACAACCGCCCCTACCTCCGATTGCCTAACGAGCGGAACATTGTCCTCGTTCCCTCCTTCGTCTCCGGCCATGAAGACCATCGACGGGGGTGTGTGATCCACCCGCTACGGGAAAAGGCCCTCGACCACATCCCGCAGGAAGCTGGGCTTGAGTGTCTCTGTAAGGGGGGGGCCCGACGTGCGGAGCTTTTTTTGCACCGCACGATAAGGGCGACCCCAGGGGTCACGATCGAGACCCTCCAGCATCTCCTTACGCTTAGTTTCCTTGGCGCGGCTGATGGCCAGCTTCAGAGTTTTCCGCGCCTCTCGGTACTCCTCATGAAGCTGGTCCTCCCCGCCTTCTTCACGGTGTCGCCGCCGACCACGGGTGTAGGACCTCCGGGCACGAGTACAGGCCGCGCGGAGGTCCGCCAACTCCTGGGACCACCAGTAAACTTCCTTCCGTGGAGGCCGACAACCTCGGATGCGGGGCATGGCCGCATCGCAGATCTGCGTAATCGCATCGCGGAAACGACCAGCCCCCATGTCGACCTCCTCGGTCGGAGCCTGCGGAGACAGCCAAGAGTGAATAATGGCTGCCTCCTCTAGTAGGTCCCTATTCAGTTTGGCTATAGCCCACCGTGGAAAGCGAGAAGAACGCCGCGCCATGTGACCCCTTCTGGCTACCTGGGAGCGGAAGAGCTCAAATCGGATATAGAGATGATCCGAGAGCGTCTCAACCTCTTCCAGGACACGCCAGTTCCTTACTCGTGCGGCGAGGGCAGGGGTAGCGAACGAAAGGTCCACTATCGACCCTCCCTGCTGTCGCACACACGTGTTGGTGGAGCCCCTGTTCAGTAAACAGAGGCCCACCGAGGCCGCCCACTCCTCTACGGCCTCGCCCCTAGCGTCCGTCCTGGGGGAACCCCACGCAATGGACTTTGCGTTGAAGTCCCCCAGCACTAAGACGTGCCCAGACGTTAGACGCCGCACCGAGGTTTCCAAGTTGTTAAGGAAAACCTCGAAGTCGTTCAAACTCCGGTTGGGGGAGAAGTATACACCATATACAGTGATCCCCCCCCACTAGGCAGCAACATATCCAGTGCCCTTGTCTCTTAGCGACAAGGGCGGGGAATGAGCCACCGTGGAGCCGACGACTGCCACGGAACCGTCCCGGTCACCCAACCAGTTTGGACGGGGAGGAACGTAATAGGGTTCCGCGGCTACGGCAACACCGATCGACCACTGTGCCATGGTTTGCAGGAAAAGGTCCTGCGCCGCGGCACATTGGTTCAGGTTAGTCTGGACAAGGAGGTTGGAGACTTGGGCCATTACTCGACCGTCTCTACAGCCTCCTCCATGGGCGACGGTATAGACGCACGAACGACATCAGAAGCAGCCTGGGCCGACTGGCTAGCCCCTGACGCCTGCCGAGAACTGCGGGGAGGTTTGCAACCCCCCTGCCCAATCTGGTGATCGGCAGGTTTGTTACCCGCTGCACACGCGGGGCAGTAAGGGGCAGCAGAACAATCTGCCGCCTTGTGCCCCGGTCGACCGCAGCGGAAACATAATCCGCTGCAGTCGTAACAACTGACGCACTTGGCGCGTGTGTGCCCCGATGCCAGGCATTTGTTACACCTCATCGGTCTCGCCGCCAAGACTGTGATCCTAGCGCTCACGAAACCGATGAGCAGCCTGCCGGCGTCGCCCAACATTTTGGCCAACGCTACGGGACAACTGACCCACACTGCGCCACGTCCTCCTGGAGTACTGCTACGCCTCTAGCCCAAGGCCAAACCAGACAAAATAAAGACTCCTAAGACACACAACAGAGCAAACGACCGAGTCGTGTCATCTAAGGCAGGACGCTGTTTCGTCATTTGCTGTGGAGAATAGTAAGAGTCGCAGCAGTATTTTGACGTTGGGGTGACCACGGTCTTTCCTGGATGTACTTAGTCATGAGGTACGGTAGGGAGGACACCAGGAGCCGTCGATGCACTCCTGGAGCTCCTGCCAACTGTCCTGGGAGATCATCGCTTGATTTGATGGTTAGAGTTGGAAATGTAACACACGTGGGAGTCCCATGTACGCCTTCCCTCTCCTCAACAGAGATTATGATGTGAAAAGCATAGCCAGCGTAAAAAAATGATACTTTAAAAGAATATTATTGTTCATTGATATAAATAAAATTATAGGCCGTTGGATAAAGTAGCATTTTTATTATTTAATGCTAATTTTACGGAACTCTCATAACTACATATACTTTGCATGCGCTAGTGACTGTCTCCAGCATCACATGCGTCAGTACTCATAAGGAGCACACTTGACAATGATTTATAATTGTAGCGCATTTATAATGCCAGCCTGAACGCTTGAAGAGACAATAAATAATTTGGGTTGCACGACTAGTGGAAACAATTAGACTGTAGAATTGGGCTATATTCTAACAGTGATTTATTCAGAACAATTAATCTTTGTATCTATGTGCATTTTAAATTAATTTCCAGGTGGTGATTCCGTTGTATTTTTATTTTTTTAACCGAGACAGTGGTGATGTATTTAATTACGTAATTAATTTTACTACACCTACTTTAAATTTTAAAGCAGACAAATTAAATGTCAAGATTATATTACATTATTCATAGCGAATATATAAAGTGCCACTTCGAATAAATTACTTTAATGTTAAGATTTCAAAATGCAATTTTTTAACAGGCAAAGAATGTTATTACGTCATACCTTATAATACAAATTTTACAAAGTAAACCGATCAGGCTAAAAGGTCAGAAGGTACAAACTAGCTCACAATAATTTAAAACTGTTTATAAAACCGAATTTATTACCATGACACGTCGCCAAACCAGAAATAAAGTGTGATATCTCAAAATACTATTATTACGGTAGTAAAAATATCTTGTATCTATACGAGATTTAACTTTGATAGAATAATATTGTAAAAACTTTATTAGCTAGCACTTGAGAACGGTAAGATACAAATCGTTTATAGCCCCTGACGGAGATGAGATACGTGTCTTACTGTTTGTAAGTAGACTCTTCTTAAGAGATGGAACTGGCTCGTGATTTAAGACTGCTCGTACCTACCGAATGCATATTGGGTATGCTCATTTCATGAAAGGCAACATTGATATCATTAATATTTCTATGTCGAGACAGATTAAGAATATGAAGTATTAGCACTCCTATTCATCCCGTGGGTGTCGTAAGAGGTGGTTTGAGGAGCAAATTATACTGACATCAACACTGTGAAGAGAAGAAAAACTTGATACAAACCCTATTCCAACTCGTCTGGCAAGCGTAATAGGCTTCCTTTCTAAGTAGAGGTCTGTGCCCAGCATTGCACTATGAAAGGTTTCTGACGTGACGTGAATCTTGATATGTTAGGATTTGTTGTTCCAGTGTCAGGTGGCCATAGTCTAATATTTGTTTAGAAAATTCAATACCAGTCTTGTACACCACGTTATCATAATAATAATTATCTGTAAGTACTTTTTAAAGTTATATAGAAAATATATATGTTTATATGACTTTGATTGTCTGACGAATATAATTGTAAGAATATTGAATAATTTGTGTACCATATAAAAATATCCGGTTAAAGACCACACACAAATAATTTATGTGATAGGTATAATTATAACCGGTTCTTGCATATATTAGCAATATACAAATTCTTTCCTTTACTTTCTGTTGAGACAATTACCATACATCATTAGATACCTATTCATAAACTTCTCCATATTTTTATTCAAGCTAAGAAATACTACATAACAAATTTATATCTTAATTTTATTAATTTCTTTCAGAATAAGAACCTCTAGAACCATTAAAAAAATATATATGCTTGTATAGAGCGCAAAAATAGGTTTTCGACAAAGTGAGCTTACTGGAAAGCACAGCTAGGATTTTATGTTTATTTCTGGAATTCGTCTCGAAGATCTCCGTGAGTACATCACTAAATGGAGACACTTAGAATTTTTCTTTTATAACGGAATCATTTTTCAAAAGGATTTGTTTTTAAATGTACTACATATTTCAATACGTTTTAATGGTCCTTAAATCACTAATCTCGTTGTAGAGTGGACCGCGATATATTGAACACATCTATGTACCCCTTTAAAGGGTACAGGTGTGATGTATTGTAAATTGTGATTGAAGCAACCACAACAGTCATTTATGACAAAGTTACATATTAGATATAAAATTTGTCAGAAATGTATAAGAACGTAAAAAAAAATAGAAAGGGATCACCTCGAAATACACGATGCTCCTCTATATATACCATCGTACATAGTTTTTTCTTCTAATACCTATTATTAAAATCAGGACATTCAGTTCAGTTATGAAGTAAAAATAAATATGGAATAAATACGAATTGAAAATCTCTTTTTTGAAGTAGGTTAAAAAGATAAGAACAATTTTTGAAGCGGGTATATCGTGTCTCGATGTCAGCTCAACCGGTGTAGAGTTTTTGAAGCGTACCAAAGCAACTAAACATCTTTTTAAATATGTGATTTCATTTTATTCTGATTTATTTGTAAACTCAAAGTGCACCTTCTAAAGTAACACGTCCTTTTGAGCGCCACGAAACATAAACAAATAACAATATGCTATTACAATTAAAAAAAGTAGTAGAGCCACGCTGATTTCAACACGAGCGGGCCGGCTCGACCGGGGCAGTACTATCCTCCCGCTGAAGACCAACCTAAAACGCCAGCATCCGTGTTGTCGTGTTTCGTAGGTCATTGTGAAACCGGAGGCCCATTGATGCAGGGACAGTGACAGTTATCATGGTAACTATGTAAGCCTTACACTGTCACGATGACTGAATGCTGAATTCTATTCATGATTTCCATCAGTCAGAGTAGAGTCACTTTGGCAGGCTCTTAATATAGAAAAAAAATGTATTTGAGTTTTAATATCATTACAGTGTTTAAAAACATTAACAATCAAAACTGTAGCATATACATATAATACGGTTGCTGAAGAGTGATTTAATGTTATATATTATAAAGTGTGAATCCCTATTTTGGTAATAGGAGTAAAATACAAGAATGTACAAAGTGTCTCCATTTTAGATTTAGTTCATTTTTTCTTTATACTTTTTCATGATTCTCAACAGTCAGTACGGCCCTATAAGTTTTGATTACTAGCAAAAGAGTGAAATAAAAAATTGAGTGACTATTCATTTGAAAATACTAATCTTTTGATGACCTGGGTTTAGGAACTTCATATTTTTAAAGCTGTTAGTGCTTGTCACTAACAGCTTTAAAAATATGAAGTTCCTAAATCCTAAAGAAACATATACAAGTGTGGTGACTTCTACATATATATAGTGCAAAAAAAACATGATACAGCGCCATCTAGCGAAGATACATCAAACTACGGAGTATAAGCAACTACGGAGCTACTACTAATCCTGTAATGCGAAATAGAGTTTTTCGTGGCGATTAGCATATATGCAATATCCCAACATCAACTGTTGTGCCGTGGCCTGCCAGACATGATCACCACACCTGGTCGGAGGATCCTCCCTTTAAGTCGGAGGGATATGACACCTGTTCCCTCCACAACAAGTATATTATAAGGATTTAAAACTTGCCTTAGGTTTAATTAATTGATTCGGTGGTCTTGCGAATTAGCGTATGCGTCTGCCGATAAAGAAGTCTCGGTATCGATTCCCGTGCCGGATCCGAAAGTGATATTGAATTGTTCTGTTTACAGAAATACTTAATAACAGCCCGAAATTTGCAGTTGGGATCTTACACCCCTTGCCTCGGAGAGCACGTAAAGCTGTCGATACTGCGCCTGACCACTCCCCGATCGTGTCGGATAACCGTCCCATCGGATTCTGAGAGTGAGGGGACAGAGAGTGTACCTTCATTTGTGCACATACTTGTGCACTGTAACATTTCCTGCGTAGTAGCCTGATCTCCGTTGAGACTGGCCGCCGTGACCGAAATCGGTACAAGTACATCGTCATAGATTTAATAATGAATTCAATTTGATTCTTAAATTTGATCTCAGAAAAAGCTTTTGATAAGTAAATAGAAAAAGACAATAAAGTGTTCCTATAAGGATTCTTGCTTTTCTTTTATCATATAAAATGCTAAACATAGTTACTTTGGTAATGTAAGAGTCCCAAAACACACAATTCTGTAACATAAAAAACAGTTAATGATTGACTGGAGTAAATACAGATTAAACAAAAGATTGTTTCTTTTTAGTTTATAGTATGCATTAAACGTAATTAAATTTTTTGTTATTGTTATATTAAGATCTGTAGCATTGAATAAAGCGCTAAAAAGGAACATTCTTGGGGTTTGACTGCACGGTTGGCCTAGTGGTTTAAGCGGTCGCCACGCCGCTCTCTACTGCGCTGAGTGTTGTGGGTTCAAATCCTACATGGGACAACACTTTGTGTGATCCAGAAATTGTTGTTCTGAGTCTGGGTGTTCTTTGTGTCCGTTTCTTGTATGTTTGTAAAGTCCCCCGCGACACAGGATTTATTCCTAGTGCGGGCGTTGTCTTATTAAAAAAAAAGAAAAAAAAAAAAAAGAAAAGAAAAGAAAAGAATTCTAAAAGTCGATAAATGTGTTTATTCATCTTCAATCTTGGAGTAATTGAATTTTAAATAAATCCGTAATATATGTATGAACTATATGATAAAAATAAACCAGTTCGGTGTATTTTGAGATTAGATGATAAATACCTAATTTTTTTCTAATGAATCCTTAAACGCTTTTCTACAAGAACTATGGTATGGTTTAAGTAAGAAATATTTATAAATTTAAAACCATTTGTACAAACAATATTATTTGTCATATCTCTTTACCTTGAATTAGAAAAATTTGATGTATTATGTAGCGTGTAGTTTTATGGGTTGCAGAAGGCAATAATCCTCTATCCATATATATTTTATGTTTTATGAGAAAAAATATTTTCTTTTTTTATATTTTTATAAGTGTACACTCAAGGATATCGCTCATTTAAAAACACTTAATATGTCCTTATCAATATTTGTCATACTGTAGCGTAGAAAAATAAAATTTCCATCAAATCTAGAAATGAAAACAATCAATTACAATTTTACAGGTATACTCTACACTACATGACGTCACAGTTTTATGTTCCTTTACACTGCAGTCCATACGGGATATACTCGTACGTGTCATATGAGATCTTGTACAACGAAAAACCCTTTGGCTAAAAATAATTCGTTTGACGTTTAAATTTGCCAATAGCAGATTTAATTCAGTACTTACAAGTGGCCAATTCTGTATTAACAAATTTCTTATTTTTTTTTTAATGATTACCAGCACTAGGAATTAATTATGTGTCACGAGAGCCTTTACAAACATTTAAGAAATGGACACAAAAACACCAGGCTTAGAACAACAGTTTGAGGATCACACAAAGTGTTGTCCCATTTGGGGTTTGAACCTACAACACTCAGCGCAGTAGAGAGCTGTGTAGCGACCGCTTAAACCACTAGGCCAACCAACCAGTCAATAAATGAAATTATTCTTAGTAAATAGACAGTAATGCTATCACATCGGGAATGGCAGAATATACTGTAACTACTAAAATCTAAATTCGACTATATTCTTGGAAGTAAAAAGAAATTGTTTTAGAGATTTAAAATACTTTACTAATGTAAATTACTATATACATATACTATAGATATATACGTATACGTATTCGTATATATACTAAAGATTCAGTGTTACGGAAAGAAAACAATTAAATTTTTTTAAAGTTTCCCACCTCTAATTGGACTTTTATTGTAATTAACACATTTCTTAACTCACGGTTGAATTTTTACCTGCGGGCAATTTATCTTGAGTGTGGTTGCGAGGGACAAACTTCGAGGCACCAATAAAATCCACTTCTATTTACATCACTCTAAAAGTTTATAATGAAAATAAAATAAAGTGGTTTGCTCCTATAACCAACTTTATAGCTGTTGAACCACTCTGAGAGTCGTATAATATACCTTATTTTGTCATACAATAAAGTTTTAAATGTTGTAACCTACATTCTGAATCACGATCCTCTATACTGCAATATGATTTTAAGAAGTACTTTATACAAATAATCATAACAAGAATAAGAAACTTTCATTAAATATCATTAACTTTTAAATTATATAAATGACTATCTGCTGAAAATCTAAGTCACGAACTTTATTGTTCGCTGTCTATAAATGCTACATTTAAATAAGACATTATAATTACTCGAAAAAGGTCCATCATGTATACTCCTAATTAAAAAAAAAAACAAATGAACTTTCCCTTCCAAATTTAAAATAAAAAGTTGCCAGAGTTATTGTTCTAGAATTTTCTCTCTAAGATACTTGTTAGCTTTAACCACCAATTGTAGCTAGATAGCATCTACAAAGAGCTATAAAACTAATACTGATGTGACATAAAGTTTGTCCATTAGCTTAGTTTTGGAAACATTACCATAATATCTAATGGTCCTTACTTCCGTATCCCGTCAACAGGTCATGCTTGGCTGACTCTAGTTTGTGATAATCGGTTTCTATTAATTTCAGAGTAGGTCAAATTGTGGACTTAACACTGTTTCATTGTTGGTCATGAGAAATGATAGTTTGATTAAGTTTTTAGTAATTCTTTTTTGTGAATATAGCACCATAAGCGTATAAATATCCATACAGATGTTATTTACTACATATGAAATTTATTTATAGGCATTAACCGCGGTCTATTCGTATTTTTTATAAATAGGTTCCTTCCAATTTGATGGCAAACTAGATAGTGCATGTTCGCTAACATTTTTAGTGATGTACTCCTAACCGATTCCGGATACGGCGGCCAGTCTCAACGAAGACTGCCAACTACGCAGGAAATATTATACTGCGCAAGTATGTGCGCAAACGCAGGTGCACTATAAGTTACCTCATTCTCAAAATTCGATATGAGGGTTACTCGACATGACCGGGGAGAGATCAAGCGCAGGGCAGACAGTTTTACATGCTCTCCGAGACACGGGAAGTGAGGCCCTAACTTCCAAACTCGAGGTTGCTGTTTAATATTTTTGGAACCGATAGACCAAGGAAGTGGTTAAATCTTAAGTCACCAAAGATACATATTTCAATTTCTACATATTTATATTTTATAGATAAATTGCATCAAGATACAGAAAAAAAATCTGACACAACAACTATTCATCTTGGTTAGAAATCTTGGTGACCATGTATCCTCTTTCCGTTCGCAGCTCAACTGGCTACCGATTCGTCTACGCCAAAAATTACGCGCGCTCTCTGTCCTATACTCTATACTCAATAACCCATCTTCGCCAACATATTTAAAATGCTATTTCCAACTCATATGTAGCAATCACGACAGAAAGCTTCGGTCCTCTAACAATCTTCTCCTTCGTTGCCCCTCCCATACATCTGAGTTTGTTGGCTCATCTTTCTTTGTACAGTCTGTTCTTCTCTGGAATGAGCTTCCCCTCGAGGTCAGGATGGCTACCAATGGTTTTTCTTTCAAAAAAAAAGTGAAGCAGTGTCTACTGAAGCAACTGTCAGAATCCACCAATACATGATTATCATCTTATACTTGTTATGATATTTATTTGTGTATGTATGTATGTATGTATATAGATTTATATCCACTTAAGTATGTATATGTATCTATTTATGTATTTATATAAATTTTAGTATATGATAAGTTTGTACATATATGTTTATTTCTGTTATTCAACATCACCTGAAACGCACCTACTTCCTATTTTCTCTGCATCACCCAAAGGTCGACTGGTAGAGAATGCCTTAGGCATTAAGTCTGCCTATGTACATAAAGTGCATGATATATAATAAATAAAATAAATAAATAAATAAATTTGCTTCAGTGGTCAGGATCAACTATTACTAAAAAAAAAAAAAATAAAAAAAAAAAAAAAAAAAAAAAAAAAAATAATAAAAAGTCATAACAGTGTCTCTAAATGTGCTAAACTTACTAAAGAGAAATGTGAGTTGTATGATGATTTAGAATTGTGTATTTCTAAGTTAAAAAATTCTAGATTGAAATATGAAGTTGACACACAGGCATTGTTATTTAAAATTAATAACCTTAAAGACTCCTTAGACATACTAAATAACAAGTATGATATCTCTCGGAAGGAGATTCAGGAGTATTCCAAGGCTTTGGATGATCTTTTAAAACTATCATCAAATAATACAGAGCGCTTTGACTCATTGGTAAATAATCATTTATGTGAATGTGCTCGCTCACACAATCATCCAAAGCCAGAGAGTACGTTTCTTTTTAGTACGCCTGAATGTGACACCTTACATACCAATAAGAGAACAAAGCAGTCATTGGGTGCATCATTTCATGTACAAAGTACATTAAATGATGCACCACCACCACAAAAATCTATTATGTTCAGCGATGACATTGGAAAAAACATGGGCTCTAAATTAAGATCTAATCTTACTGGTCAGTCTGTTTTAAATATTTGCCTACCAGCTGCACCCTTTGATGTTATTATGCAAAGGATTGTAAATTATGATTTCACTGATTGCAATAATCTTATAATTTTAACAGGGAACAGGGGTAATGTTAACAAAAAAGCTTTAATTAAATATTGTGAGTCTCTGTTAGCTTTAAGTGTTAATAAAATTATATTGTTTACATTCCCCTACTCTAAAATGTTGCCAGATGTAGAAAATAGACTTAGGTATAAGCTTAATGTTACACTGCATACCATATGCACTTACAATGACAAATTTCATCTGATAGATACTAACTGTGTTAGTAAGTCTTTTTATCAGACAAAGGGTAAGCATTACCTCACTCCTAGTTTTACTAGACAGATAGCGTCTTCGCTATCCTTTTTTTTACAAACTTTGACCAAAGATTTGACTACAAGACCTGCTTCTATTGAGCAGTCTTGTTCTAATGACATTCTTATTGACATTTCCAATAATTTAAATTGAATTGTGAGACAATAGAGGTAGCAACCTCTAGCTCCAATTTTTTAAACTCACCTTTAATTAAGTTGGCAGTACAGTCAAATGAACACTTTAACACATGCTACACAAAATATCAACAAAATAATAATTTAAATAAATGTAATGTAATTAATCTGGTTCATCAAAACATTTGTTGCTTGACGGAGGGCAAGCAACTTGAGCTGGAATTATTCATGAATTCAGAGAATGTTAATATTATGTGTATTACTGAGCATTGGTTAAAGGGGCATCAACTCATGTTTAATTTCAGCAACCACCAAGTTGGAAGTTCATTCTGTAGAGTCAACACAATACATGGTGGGTCGCTTATTCTATTACATAAAAACCTTAAGTTTAAGGAACGGAAAGATATTGTGTCCCTCTCTATAGAATGTTCTATAGAATTCGCATGTGTGCAATTAGAGCAATTCATTGTTATAAGTGTATATAAACCTCCCTCCGCGGATTTGAAACTATTTTTAGAAATAATGGATGAAGCCCTAAGCAAACTTGCCATCTCAGGTAAGAGCGTACTAGTCTGTGGTGACTTTAATATTAACATTCTTGATAAATCAAATTCCACCCTTAAAGTTCTTAGTCTTTTTAAGTCCCACAACTTGCTAAATTTGTTTATGGAGCCTACTAGAATAACCGCTACTACATCTACTTGCCTGGACAACATCTATACAGATATTGTTCCTAGACATAAATCTATTATTAATAAGTTAGATTCTGATCACTCTGGTCAGTTAGTTAGTTTTGTAAGCAAAAAGAAAACAGTGCTTAAAAAAAAAATTACTCTTGTACCAGTAACAGTTGATCGCCTGGAACGTATGAGAATTAACTTAATTAATAATTTACCTTCCTTAAATAACAAATTAGACCCTAATGCACTATATTGTTCCTTTTTTAATTCGTTCCTTAGTCTATTTAATTCAATATTTACCTCCAAGGCGGTTACTGTTACTGATTGTCCTATATTCAGTAACTGGGCAACAGTAGGAATTTATAGGAGTAGGGAAACATTGTATAGGCTGTATCATGAAAGACAATATAATACTAGTGAGGACTTTAAGCAATATGTACAATGCTATTCAAAGATTTTTAAAAGTGTCTGTAAATTAGCCAAATCTTTGTTTATTAAGTCTAAAATCAGAAACAGTAGTAATAAAATTAAAGCAACTTGGCAAGTTATTAATGCTGAGACTGGGAGAAGTGGAACAAAGGAGTCTGATTTTAAATTAAATTTTGATGGTCACATTACCAAGAATGACATGGAAGTGGCCAACACATTTGAAAAATTTTTTTCCACTTTCCCAGTCGCACTTACAGGTAATTTAGGCTCTTCCACCTCCACTGCAGAATCATTGATCAGAGAAAATGTACCAGAATTTTTTAATAATTTTACTTTTCAGTATATAAATGAACTTAATGTTTTAGCTGCCTTCAAATCTATTAATATAAAAAAGACAGCTGATCTTTGGGGAATTTCTGTAAGTGTCGTTCACTCAATAATTGACATTATTGTACCTGACTTAGTTATTATATTTAATAGATGTATAGATTATGGTGTGTTTCCTGACCTGATGAAGTATAGCAAGATAACTCCTTTGTTTAAATCAGGTAGTCCATTAGACCCCACAAATTTTAGACCAATTTCGGTCCTACCAACATTTAGTAAAGTTTTTGAAAAGCTGATACTTACTCAGTTGCTTAATTATTTTAATGAAAATCAATTGCTGCATACTAAACAATTTGGTTTCACTCATGGTCGGTCAACATGTGATGCTGGGGTTAAATTATTAGAGTATATATTTGAGGCTTGGGAGGAGTCACGTGACGCCTACGGGGTGTTTTGTGACTTATCTAAAGCATTTGATTGTGTGCAGCATGAAACACTTGTCAGGAAATTACACCACTATGGAATAAGAGGCAGTGCTTTGGATCTTCTTACTTCTTATTTGAGTGATAGGATTCAAAGAGTAGATGTTAATGGTAAATTATCCCAGGGATCAGCTGTGGCGGTGGGGGTGCCCCAGGGGTCTATTCTGGGTCCATTTCTGTTCCTTGTGTACATCAACGACTTGCCTCATCTTGTGAGGGATAACCATGAGATAGTGTTGTTTGCAGATGACACATCCTTAGTATTTAAAGTTAACAGACAGCAATCGGTAATTGACGATGTAAACAATGCTCTCTCTAAAATGGTACTTTGGTTTTGCGCTAATAACTTGTTATTAAACAGGAGTAAAACCAAATGTGTTAAATTTTATACTAGGAATGTTAAACAAGTAAAAACTAGTGTTTTGATGAACGGGGAGGAACTGGAATTGACAGACAAGGCTGTCTTCCTAGGTATAACTTTAGATTCACGGTTACAATGGGGCCCACATATAGAAACGTTATCTGGTAGACTTAGTTCTGCAGCTTATGCTGTGAGAAAGATTCGTCAATTGACGGATGTTGATACTGCGCGATTAGTCTATTTCAGTTACTTTCACAGCATTATGTCCTATGGTTTATTGCTTTGGGGCAGTGCCTCTGATATTGATTCAATCTTTGTGCTCCAGAAACGAGCTATTAGGGCTATCTATAAGATGGGCCCGCGTGAGTCACTAAGAAACAGATTCAAAGAAATTAACATTCTCACACTACACTCACAATACATTTACGAGAATCTTTTGTATGTGCATAAAAATCTGTGTAAATTTAAGAAAAATAGTGATCTCCATCAATTTAATTTAAGAAATAAAAATAAACTTGCCTTGCACACTACTAGGCTCCATAAAATATCGAATTCGTTTGTGGGTCAATGTATACAATTTTATAACAAATTACCAAACAACATAGTATTATTATCTATTAGTAAATTTAAGAAATTTGTTAAGCTGAGGTTGTCCAAAAAGGCTTATTACTCAGTTTCAGACTATGTCACAGATTTAGATGTTTGGAAATGAATTGCTCTTTTTTTAAGACCTATGATTGTGAATGTAACTGCTAGTTTAATATTTAAAAGATTTTGAGTTAAAAGAGTGGTGGTGAGTTTCTTTCCTGGGTTCTTTTCTCACCACTCTACCATGAACAATCTGCGAACCCAGCTAGCTGTAATTTTAATCGATAGATTGTTCATCTTTCATCTTTTATTGTTTTTTTTTATGACGTTCATAAGTGTCTTTTGTGACCTAAATGAATAAATGAATTTGACTTTGACTTTGACTTTGACTTATTCATCTTGGTTAGAAATCGAACTCTTAATTTGCTTTAATGGTCAGGATCACTATGTGAATACACAGGTCAGTCAACTGTTGTCTTTGTATTGATGTTTGGGTGATTTTTAAAAAAAACTATCTGTTTTTTAAAATAAATAATTAATTTACGAATTGCTTTAATTGTAAACTCGTATATTAAATGTACATGAGAACTGTCAAAATTCCCTCACATCAATTCTCAATTAATAGAAGCTTATACATCGCAGTAGAATTGTTCATAAAAAAAATTTGAAAACAAACAAAATTTCTGTAATTAATAATTTTAACCAAACAAGGACAAACACGTCATCCTAAATTGCGTCCCAATTTCCTGGAGTCATGATTAGTCAATTAAAAAAAAAACATGGTTCCCGTCACTTAATAAATGCTTGACCCAAATCTGTTAAAATTGTAATTAATCAAGTGTCGGGTTCTAATCAGAGCAACAATCAACGTCCAAAAAATTGGGACGAGTTAAGTGTCACAGCATGTCTTCATTATAATTTCGCACATATGACAAATTCTCGTAACAGGGTTGCCGTAACATTGTGTGACCTCATTTTTTTTGTAAAGTCTTAGTAGATTTGCTTTGGTAGTTTAATCACTATGTTCATTTAAAAATTGTTACAAGTAATAACTTTTTTGTTTTTTTTTAAGAGCCTGCGAATGCAGATAATGCAGTATGGTGACCAACATTATGGAGGCCTAGTAAGATGGTTTTTCACTTCTCGCTTGGGGATGTAAAAGGCATGACAGTCATCGTGGCATTGTATAGCGCACACTTACCATGACAACTGTCACCCCTCCGGTCTCGCACTCACCAACAAAACACGACAACACTGATACTGTCGCTTTAGGTTGATCTTCTGTGGGAGGATAGTACTATCCAGGCCGAGTCGGCCCGTTTGTGCCGAAATCAGCGTGGTATTACTACTTAATAAATAGAAATAGAAATAATAAATGATACGACCTCAGAAATAAAAAAACACTTAACTGCCACTGTAGGATAAGCTCAGTTTTCTGTTTTTTTTTTTATATTAGAAGCCTGTCAAAGTGACTCTATTCTGCCTGATGGAAAGCATGAATAGAATTAAAGAGTCGCGGTCACCACTGTGGCAAGATCTAAATAAAAAGAAAAAAGTTTAATTATTATTCAAAATAAATTAGGTATTTTTAAAGTAGGGTTGCCTGTTTCTTTTTGTTCTAATTACTAATAGAAATAAGAGTATACATGTATTTCTATTCGCTTACCTCACTGTTGGCAAGATTTTTGATTGATTTTTTGAGATTTAGTCAACTTAAACAATACCTAATAAAAAAAACCTCACAAATTTAGACGTATAGAGAAGCTGGTGGCTCAGTGGTAACCGCGCAAGTTATCAAATTGCAAGGTTAAGCAATCTTAACCAGGTCAGTATATGAACGGGTGACTATTTTTAACACACTAAAATCCTTTTTTTTGGAGAGCACGTTAAGTAATCGATTGTGGTTACCATATGAACATCTTTTGCATTCGTTACGGGTAGTTGAACCCCAAAAAGTAAGCCAACAATCTTTCTACAGACCTTCGATATCGTCTGGTACTTGAGTTGTGATGCAATGACAGTCACTTCGCGTAAAAAATCGAAGTTCGGCCGAAACGTAGTAGACTTAAAGTCAACCGTAACTTAGTTTGGGAAAAGGATATGCTGGTCAGTGCTGCATCTGCTCTTGGGTGACTTTTATCCAATTTAGGTAAATCCAGGGTAGTGACGAGACTGCTGTACACGGGATTATGCGGTCAATGGCACTGTATAGTGCAACGGTATTGGCGGTAGGTCTGACCGCTCAGAATGGGGTTCCCCTCTGGTGTTCTCAGTCGCCGCAGATCGCACCGCATCGACGGACGCGGTGTGTGCCTAGGCCAGAATACTCCCGTCGGATTTTGAGGCGGCAGTGAAGACTCGGCTCAGCACACGCTTCTGGTTTGTTTCGCCTGGGCGGCGCGTCATGAGGTCCTCATTGCTGTAATTGTAGGAGATCTCTCTCTACTGGGGGTGTAGGGAGGAGTCCGGATGGCTTAATAACATCAGTTCCCTGATCCCTCCTATTCCAGATGCAGAGTGACACGCCGTATGGTTTTAGTTGGACCGATTCCGACACACCACAACGCTGTAAACCCCAGTGGGATGACGATACGAGGGGATTTTCGCACGTTAAAAAAAAGTTTGGGAAAAGGCTCGTAAATAAAAGAGTTAAGATTCCAAACCTTAAATAATACCTTTAGTATGGTAAGTAAACTGCTACTTCACATATTGTTATGTTTCTGAATATATATCAATAAATACATATTATATACTCGTATATAGATATCTTAAACCTAAATAGAACAAATGATTAAGCAAACCTAGCATAATAAATTCAATTATAGTATTCAAAATAATTTACTTTATGATAATCCATTATATTTACCTTATTGTTTTAAAGTCAAATATTCCTGTAAAATAATAATTAGTTTGGGTAAGATAAATATAATAATTAATCAACTTATAATAAACACGAGAATATTATACGTTACATTATAAATGAGGCAATGTCCTTGTAAGTTCCACTGGTATTGATAAACATTAAGTTTGAACATGACTGCTTTATTGATTTAGTGATAAGTATTTTTTACCTATTCTTTGTTAAGAAGATGCTGATATAGTGGACTGTATTGTGTAAGAATTCTAAGTACAGTTGCCTTTTAAATGCTTGATTTAATGTGAATTAGCAATGTAACCATTTTAACCATTTACGCGAGCTATCCTTGAATGAAATGATGATCGTAAGTACTCCACGCAATGGAACTACAAACTATTCATTGACTACTATGTACTCTTATAGTATATAGCCAAATACTTCTGACGAATTCTATTGGCTGTGTCTGTAATAATAGAAAGCAACTTCTACCAATTTAATTATAAAACAAAAAAAAAAGTACGGAGTGAACTTACAATTCGATAAGATTAGTTTCAATTTAAGATTATTTTTTAATAATTTCTTAATGTTGATTGCATTTAGATCATTGTCTCAGCTCAATTATTTAATTGACAGTTATATAGAAAATTTTGACTGACATGTCGTCAAACTTTGGTTTTGGCGGTTGCATACCAGCGAAGGTAAAGTGGAACGCGTACTTACATAGTTTTTTTCACAGTTCACCGATAACTTTTGCTGCCAAAACTGTTGTTCTTGGGAATCTATACAGATTCCAAGTTGAAATAAACATCAAACACTTATACTTGCGAATGTCTTTCTTTTATCAGTACGAAAATGTGGCAGGTAATATCATCGATAATAACAGTTTTTATACCCACATTTTTAAATCTTTGCGTTAAAAAGTTACTTCTGTTTGCAGTTTACTAAAGTCTAATACATAGGCTGTACCCATGACAACTGACTTTCACAAATGAGTTGTCATCGCTGCCAACAAGATGGCGTATTAGCATATTTTAAATCAAAATTATTCGTTTACGATTTTTTTAATTAGTTAATCAAATGTTGCTTTGACACATTAATTGAATTACTTTTTTCGGAAAATGTTCACGATAAATATAATTAATTTAACAAAAGTAACTGGTTACCCTTCTCAATTAATTTATTTAAAATAATTTACTCTTATTCGTTTTATAAATTTTGTTTTAACTGCGAAATACAGTGGTGAGCTCATTCATAAATATCAATTTAATTTTTAGAACGTTTTTATGTAGTTAGGAGAATCAGTTTCCAGACGAACCGATGGTCGCTGGAGCCGAAGTGTACTAGAGTGGATACCACGATTGGGCAAACGTAATGTAGGGCGTTGGCGGCGCGATAGACCGACGACTTGAAGAAGGTGACTGGCCGCGGATGGATGCGGATTGCCCAAGGTTCCTTGGGGGAGACCTTCGTTCAGCAGTGGACGGCGATAGGTTGATTAATTGATTGTATTTAAGTAATGCACCTACTAATATTTTAGAACATTTGACACAACACTATCGAGTTTCAAAGTAAGTAGAGTTTAGGCACGGCAAGTTTAAAAAACGTGAGAATGTATTTATCGACAACACGTTTAGTTAATGTAGTTATAACATTTTTTGAGATGAAAAAATATTATAGCAAAGGTATGAACATATTGTTATTACAATTACATAAGAATACTTAAGATACTTTATTTTATAAACGGTACCAATCTTATAACCATCCATGACATGTTGCTAGGGGAATAGGATCTGCCGTCCTCTTTATTTTTGAATAATTTTAACTGTATGCAGGTTCTTACTATTTTGGTTTACTTTTCAACGAATATTTGGTGTGTCCATATAGAATATGAAAAAAGAAGTAATAATCTTCCAGAGTCTAATCCTGTAATGTTTGAAGTACAAGTATCTAGATTAGTCGAAAATCGTCAGTTTATCTTCTGGTTATGGGAATTGGTACTTAGTGACAATATTTTTGTGATTACTATATTTATGAGAGTCTATAGATGTCAGAAACCCTAAAAATTTAGGCGTCTGAGATGTTTACTGATATATAACTAAGGCAAAGTATGAACTTAGCTCAGGGAAAGCAAATGCACAATGTATGGGGCATACTTATTGAAAAACGTAATTTATAATCTATGGTATAATTAATGAGACGTGTTTTAGACTTTGTAAACATAACTGTGAAACAAGTTTGCACAAATTGTGTATGAATAATGGTTGCAATAATGATGTTGTGATTAAAATTTGAAATCTTAGAACTCACGTGGGCGTAACTGTTTGATGAGATAGATACAGTTACCTGGTATAAATTACAAATCAGTTATATTTTTATATTATCACATAAAATATAAAAATAATTTTCCTTATGTTCGTCAAAACGTAGGTTCGATTCATAAACAAATTTACAAAATGTTTTAGAGTACTCTACAAGTATCCTTAGACCTTTTAAACTTTGACTTTAGTATAGAACGCTTGGTTTGCTTTGTTTTATATAAGATTTGCTATCCGACGAATTCTTACTATTACTGTAGTCGTAACGGTCTGAGATAATGACCCTGGCGAGTTCAGGTACTTAGTCCGGAAACCTCTGATAGTCCATCAGTACATGAGTTGCACTAGTATTATCAAATATAGCAGATACAGGTCTAGCAGTTCCTGTTAAAACTGTTGCTAACTTGGATTTTTTGCTCAGACTAAAAAAATAAGGTTGAAATTTCTAACTGTAGACGTATATTTCACCACTGCATTTGTTAAATAAATACACAAGGTACTATTTGCCACTGCGGGTGTATTCTAAACAAATATTATCTTAGACATGAAACCACATTATAGATTAGAGTCGTAAATATCAGATTTAAAATTCATTATTCAAACACAAACAGAATATCAGCCTCTCAGTGAAAGTTAAGCCAAACGAACGGTTGGAGAAAATCAGTGTACTGTATTGATAGAAAGACAATTAGAATATTTTAACAATAAAGCTTTAGACATTAAACTATAATTAAATGTTTATTCATTGAATATTTAAAATGATATTATTGAAATTACTAATATAAGATTACTCTCCAAAAAGCAGTAAAAGAAGTCTGTCAGTTTACCAGCCAGTCAGTTTTTCTGACATAACCCTACTTAGAACGCGTAAGCACAAAAAAATAAAGTAAGCTCGAATTTCTGCGTCCAATGCGCATAAATTAAAAAAGAACCATTGTTTAAAACTTAGACAATGGGTTTTTTCTGCCTTTGAAATAGTAATTCTACATTATAATTTTAATAATATCTTTTTAAACATTAAATAAATAAACATTTCATTATAGTTTGTAACCCTCGTAATAAACATCACAAGTAAATTGAGTAGTTGCCCGGCACGAAGTGGAATTGGTGGTGTCCTTGGACAGTACCAATCTTTTCAATACTGGAGTTGTATCAGGGAGACGTTCGTATATCACCAAGTGTTTCTCTACCTCAGTCTCATAATAATTAGGTTATATTTGTCGGGATGCCTTCGTTTACCTAAGTATCTCGGTTGACATAAAATATTGTGCGGTGTACCACAGGGACTGGTCTCAGGGCTACTCCTGTGGAACATTGGCTACGACTGGATTGCTTCACTGTAAACTCTTAGATGGTGTCACCGTGTGTTATGCAGATGACACTCTTGTGACGGTGTACGGCCAGACGCACCGTTAGGTAACCCAGAGGGCTACTGTCGGAGTTACCAAAGTCATGCAGTGAATTTGACGGGTAGAATTCTTGAAGTAGTTCTATACAAATCCAAAGTCTTGTCCTTCTATGAGTCTCGTAACAAACTATGTGATTGATTCAGCTCCATAGTTGGACACATTGAGTTCTCCATGAAGTATCTGGGGCTCGTACTCGATGACCGAGGGTACTTCGACATCACTTCTGGAGTCAACTCCCTAAGATGGTTGAGACAGCGTGAGCGAAAGTCATCTAGACAGCAACTACACATTGATTCGGCTACTACCGAGATGACTTTCGCTGCCTACCTGCCTAGATGACTGTCGAAGATGATTTTAGATGAGGGGACACGATGACTCCTACTCCGAGGCTCTACGCGGGAGTTGTGAAACCTATGGCCCTCTACGGGGAGGCCCCTTAAGGCCACCAAATTCACGCTAATGCGATGACCACAGCGAGAGCTAGCTATCAGGATCATTAGGAGGATACCACACAAACTCCTTTGAGACGGTGGGTCTCTACCATGGCACCTGAAGGTGGGCATTCTTGTAGGTTTTTTATCCGTGGTACAAGGAGGCGTGAAAGTTTGACCGGAGTCCTGGAACTAGAGAAATCGAGGACCAGAAATCTCAATTTCACCAGGTTCTCATGGAAGAGTGGAAGAATCGACTTTGGCAAACAAGCACCGGGTACGCTATCATTAGAGTGGTAAGACCAGTTATGAAAAATTGGCTCGAGAGGAATCACGGAATCTTCTCATTTCCACTGACACACGTGATTACTAGGAAAGGATGTTTCAGAGGTCCCCTGTGTCTAATCCGAAAAGTGTCAGTGCCTCAGAGACACCGCTGGGACCACGTCTCCTCGTCAAATCCTCTGATAGTTTTCTCTCTCGGAAGAGAACTCTCTTGATCAGTCAGGCCTGAAAACGGGCACGGTTGTGCAGGGCAGGTCGCAGAATGATCTCTGTCCTGTATAAATGCAAACCTGGAGGTGAGATGACAGGTTAGGTCATCTGTCACCCAAGTAAAGGCAAGACGGGGTGACAGCGCGACGCACAACGGAGTATGTGCAATCTTTTGGAGGTAGAAGAGGGAATATTGGGTTTCTCACTTACGAGAGGGCCATCCTCAAGTCGTACGTGTCTTTCTAGGTTCTGCAAGTCCTGCTTACCCGGCTACTAGCACTTGAAACGGCGTGCAGTTTTTTGTTCAGTTCGAGTCCCACATACCCACCCATAAGTTGTATACTGTGTATGAATAGCATTTCTTGAAAGATTTTAATTAACTAACAAATAACGTGAAAAATGCAAAACCGTTAAAATTTGTATATTAGTCCGCGATCAATCAATCTTACACTTACAATTTGTATGTATATTATATTTTGTCCATTTAATTTTTTTTTAAATTAATTTATATAATTTTAAAGATTCATTTAAGTTCACCTTCCTCACAGGATAAGGAAGTAGAAACACATGGATTTCCTATGTTTTTTATAGAGTTTCTTATCATTTAACTACTATAGTCTATTTAATATCAATATTTTTGTATGTTAAGCAACATCCATAGCCAACTAAAGCTGTTACATTTATTTCCATATTTGTATCACAATGACCAAAACAAACAAATCATCTAATATATTTTGAGGTCGAGCCATGATCTAAAATTTAGGGCGTTGCCTCACCCGTTGTGGACAAATAAGCTTATAAAGTTACGTGAGATTACGATCGTGCGTGGACAGATAAACGATCAGTCTGTGTAATGCTTTAAACCTCACGTACAGGGCTATTCATAACAAGATTATAATTTTACTGAATTATTTTTTATTTAAATGTTGTTTCTTTTTTAAATAAATCCTCATTTTATGATAATAGTGATATTTTATACGTTAGTCTCATTTTGTTACAGGTTCAATGTAATTAATGATTTTACTAATAATTTAAGATGGCGACATAATATAACTATTTTGTCACTATTTATGACCGGGTGATGTACTTGACTTGCAAATGAAGTTGAAAGTATGAGTTCTATGTAAAGTAGTTTCAACGTGTTTCGTAATTTCTATTTTCAAAGTGAGTTGTTCTATTCTACATATATCGCCTGGTCAAATAAGCTTCATGAATAACATGGATGGTTTAACGGTTAAAGTGATCAACTGCATAACTGTGTAATGTATTTTTGATCACATCAAATAATAATAACCTTTTTGTGTGATTCGTCTACAATCGCTCTATTATTCATGTTCGAAAAGTTGTCGTTAAAAGTGAATACGTTCAAGTCTTATATTGTTTTTTGTATTTGGATATACTCTTCAATTTATGTCACTAAGGAAAACTTTCTGTTACTTATATCACAGTAGAAAATGAGCACATCCATGTGTATATTCGTTAAACTTAAAAAATCTGTTACAAAATTGAGACTCATCACTATCACACTGCAGTGTGATAGTGATGATTGTATGTGTGTACATTAGGATAAGGCATGCAATTAAAGCTTAAAAACGATTCAAGGGAGTGTAACTCAAGCCCATAGAAGAAGAAAGAATATCTTCTTGTAGAAGGAAACGACAGATGCCCATACGTTTTTTTTATGTACGAGTTTGTCTGAAGTATGTTCGATTTTGTTGATGTCTGAGCTTAGTGTTGGTCAATCAAAACAGTAAAGAAATGTTTATTAATTAAGGTAGTCATTCATAATTCAACTCTAAGTTATTACTCTCAAGCTTAAGTAAGTTTTAGTTTGTATTTTTCCAGTAAAATGTACTTGTTTTAGCAATAACTTTAGTGCAGTATATGAGTACCTATTAGTAGTATATATCAACGAACTGCATATATATGCTTTGTTTGCGCTCAACTTTACAAATAAACTTAAAACGGACATAAGGTACACCTAGACTCGAAAAACAATCACACGCTCAGAGCAGCATGAAGTGATGACATGATTGCCACTGTGCCATTCGTGAAATCACATTAGGGATTACAGTTTATACTATTTTTACTCGAGGCCGGCGAAGCCAAAAGGAAAGGAATAGTTTTGTTTGGCTATGTATATATGTTTCACCTGAACTACTCAATTGATTTGAATGAATGAGATATTAATAGATTTGTGATAATGGCCTGGGTGATATAGACTACAAATTTTATCAAAACTTCATCGTTTAATACAATTCTCAGATTCTAACCTCAAAAATTAATCTGAAATAATCTCATGTTTTCTGTCAAAAAAAGGTCTTGGCAAGCACATTACGACACATCATATGTTTAAAACATGTATAAACGCACAAGTGCTACAGCAACGCAAGAGCAACGGTCTTTACTCTTTTTTAGAATGCAACGATGTAAATATTGCACGGCTAATGTATTGCGCGATCGTGAAACGGAAAAGCATTCAATGAAAATAAATAAACAGAATTGAAAAAACTATAACCCGAATATGTAAAAAGGGATCTAAAAAGAATGAAACAAGAAAATAAGCCAGATAGAAATCCAGAAAGGTACAGGTCCAAAAGTGGTCAAAGTAGAGGCGTGGTTGCACCTACTACGATTATAAGCGTGCTAGGAACACCACCCCAAAAAAAAAATGTGGTAGGTAAACAGTGTGTACGACTAAGGCTCTACTTTGACCAATTTTGTGCATATGCATTTCTGTTTTAGACCCCTTTTATACATAGTCCGGTAATCGCGTTTTAATTATAATATTTTTTGTACTATTTTTTTGTTGTTGTTTTTTGTAATATTTTGTACGTCTTTTGCTGGTGTAAATTTTTCAGGCTGTAGCGTCATATGTATATTTGTAATATCTTTACTTGTGAGAGATAATAAAGTCCCTACAAAACCAAGATAATACAAAACCTATAATAGTGTCCCCTTTCCATAATATAGAAGAAAGCCATTTTACTTGCACGTACAAATTTCTCGATTCTAATGAAAAAATATTAAAGCTTTGATATCGTCATGTATGCAGCTAAAGAATGTATAAAACATATGAATGTATGACAGTGTATATTAGGTATATTAGACAATATTGGATTTAGGCAATTTAATCATGTATCGTCATTTAGTGAAACATGCTGTATTATATCTGTTTTATTATTGCAGCTTATATATAATTTATTGGAACATAATAGAGAAATCATAGCAAATCTTAGGCAGCGTCCAGTCCAGTCCGTCCATTCCAGTATTTTTCGATGTCTTACTACACTAACACTTTTGATTTAAGCCATTAGCTGTTAATTTTCTCTAGACAATGTCGGTTGGACGAATAAATACTATACGTCGTTGAAAGTAGAAGCAGTAAAGATATTCATCAATGTTTAAGATAACGATTTTGTTGATTTAGAGGTCTGTAATAAAATAACAGCATTAGCTGTAAAGAAAATACTTCTCTAAAGAAATAAACGAGTTAATACCAATATTGTACGAGTACATGCTAAATCTGCATTTTCTTTCTACAGGTATCTTTTTGACATACATTGTACTGTTTCTCATTACAAAGTGATTTCCTCGGGTTAACAAAGTCTAGACATTACCTGTACAGCCTGACAGCTTTGCGTGACCAGCTTGTGCGTACAAAACAATACACGGCGTAAGTAAACACATTTGTATAGTTGCGTGTTTCAATCGTTGAGAAAATAATTGCACGTCTAAGATGAATACAACGTTAATTTAGTTTCCTGTCTTGTGATAACCTGAGTTATTCACTTATTGTATAACTGTTTGTAATGTTAGTAGTAACTAATTTGTTGTATTGTTGGTGATATTACTATCACAATATAATTTTGTACGTTACAATTGTGTAAGTATATAATTATATTGGCAATTGGTGCTAATTCTGTTGTTCGGAAACTCTATAAACTAAACTTAAAATCAATTAAATGAGTTTCGTTCTGACAAACGATGTTATAGTTGTCAAAGTTTGACTAAATGAGATATGTCGTAAAAACAAAAGTTATCTAAATACATACATACAAAAATAGCATTTTGGAAATGCCAATCAAAAATCCTTTATTAAAATAAGAGTAACGAATACAATTATAGATTTTTTTATTAGATGAAGTATCGGGGGCTGATCCTCGCCGGGAGGTTGCTTTTCCATTCCAACAGCTATTAAAAAGCTGATCAGTGTTGCTTCTGCCCTTCGCCAATTTTTGTGTAATATAGGTGAGGCCAGTATCGCGACTAGACACCTAGAATAAGGCACGTCTCGTGTACCCTCAGAGAATATTGACGGTTGGAGCCATACGCGGTTATAGCACCGTATTGTTAAAGGTGGCATGCGCCTTGGCTGGAATGCCCAGTGGAAGTTAGAGGCAGGAATGTTCGCCGAAGTTTGTCGGCGGACGTCTGAGTGCCGGCCGGACATGCGACGCTCGTCCGAAGAAGTACGCGAGTGTCTCGAAGTCACTCTTCGAGCCATGATGGTTTGGTAGTTATCCCGGCTGGAGGCTTCATGTGTTAGTTTTGCTGCTCTGGATACTTTCGGCTTACACAAGTCTTCCTTGCTTCGGAAAACAAATGCTTTTGATCGGTAGGTGGCAATTGATTTCCGCCTGTCATCACTGCAACTAGTATTGTGACGATGGTATGACGGCCTAAGGGATATTCCACACGCAAAAAAATAGGGTTTGCTTCAAGTTTTGTTCTTCTTTGCAGTTATGTAGGCCTGTGTAGTTTGCTCTCTTAATCACCTTTTACGATACTTACGGCATGAATAAGGGTGGTGGCGCGCCGTATAATAAAACAGATACATAAAGAAATAATTCACTTAGAGGTACCTACTTTAAAAGCACTAACAAATCGTGTGACTTACAAAGTGCCACATCAAGTCTCCCTTTCTTGAATCTCTTCTGACCCTTCTACTGTGATTCTGCTTGTGGAAGTTTTCTAGAGTTGGAAGTATATTATTATATTCATAACTTAATAACTTAAATTAAACTTAAACTTAAACAAGTTAAATAAATCAAAATCACAAAATCACAATACGAGTATTATAAACATGAATACTGGCACTTGTAGATACAAATAAACACACTCATTGTAATCATTTAATATTTCCTGCATTCCTGCCGTATCTCCATTAGTATTCATTCAGATTGATAAGATGTGAATCATAATAAATCGCCGGGTAACGTGTGGGAACATATATTGACAATGGAATTACTATTAACTATGCCCAAATCTATATTAATTAAATAAAATCCACTTACTAATATATGAGAATATAATAGATAGAATAGAATTCTTTTTCATCATTAATAATGTTTTTTTTTGAGTATTTTTTTACAAATATAAAAAAAATTGAGGAAATGGTGACTTTTTCTTTTAAATTGAATAAAAATTATACAAATACAGTATTGGGTCTAGGATGGCCCTTTGAAGAAAGCATCAGTCGTACGGCCGGCATACAGGCCCCAGCCATGTGTTATTTAACTGGTATTAGTGAAGATCAACCACCCGAAACGTGACACTACTGCAAGTGACACATTTATATAGGCCGTATGAGAATATTATAATTACTTAATATAATTAAAAAAAAAACTTATGAAATTTCACTTCCGGGAGAGAAAAAATCAAAAAAATAAACAAACAACAAACTGTAAGGATGAAAATATGAAATATGTACATAACAATAAATTAAATTTTCGGGAGTGAGCAGCATCAATCCAATGCGAAGTTATGTAAATAATCCAAAATTGTGTAGTAAACCTTTTCACTCAGTTTTTATTTTATTATTAAGGACTTTTAAGAAATTTGTTTTGATTTTATTATAGAATTACACATCCTGGCAGCAAAAAGACTTACTTACTTTTATAGTCTAATCGCTGGCAATACGAGTTCATTTATTTAGTGTTGACATCATAAATTTTATACGTTAAACGCCAATTACTTTAAATTTATCCCTCAGTGACTGCCTATAACTGAGATTATGAATTGCACGAATAGCTCTCTTTTGCAATCCAAAGATACTTTGAATGTCAGTAGCTTTTTTTACAACGCAATACCGTATGACATTACACTATGTAATAGCTAAAATACACTAATCTAGGTAGTTCTACATCGCTTAATTGACGAATTTTATAAAGCACATTTGCCGAAGAGTTGATTTTATTCGACAAGAACATTGGTTTTTCCTTATTTGACATTAACTTTACTTTTTAACTTATATATTACGAACTACATACACATATATATTATAAGATAACGAAGTAAGGAATAAAATCCCCATACCTGACTCATTTACTTGAACGCTAAGGCACAAAACCAACAGTCGCATATTTAGGGATATATTGACCTTTTGGAACATGATAACTGTAATTTAAGCTGCAAAATTATAAATAGAAATATAGACATACTTTAGACTTGTTACGTCGTTAAGACCACTATATAAGTTTTTGATGTACAGCAGGACTTATTCGTGATAAAATTATTTAAAAGGTAACGAAATTTTTATTTGCCGACATTTTGCACGGTTTGTACCGCTCGTAGCAGTGTATAAATCCTACTAATATTATAAATGTGAAAATTTGTGAGTACGGATGTTTGTTTCCCCTTTACGAATAGCATATAGGCTACAATTTGTAATGATTTTATGTAATTTTGGTCGAAACGATACATGTCAATTAAGTTCGAAAAAATCTGGGCTCTGAGAGTTATCTTGGTGTACACTGCCTAAATCATTGAAGTTACACAAAGATAATGTACCGTAGGATTGTTTGTATGTTAAAAAAACCTATAAATATTTAATGTAATCCGTTAGTAGATTTAATGTGGCTGACCAAATTCTAAGCGAGCGAAACCGGCAAAAGCTAGTAAATAGTGTAGCGAACGCTTTTCGGCTGAGGTGATGATGATGATACTGCTCGTAGTCTCGGGTAGACTGGTGTGAGCTTAGCGTCGCCTTCGTGATACGCAAGATATGACTCCGCACACTTTGTCGCGTTAATTGTTTGTACTATCGGTATTTCAACACATTACACTTACAACGTCCGCACACTTTGTTTCATTCCTACGGTGGTGATTACCACGAGCGGTATAACCCCTAAATAATTTTATCACGAATAAGTTTCACTGTACAATAAAAGCTATGTGTAAGAGTACAAATTGCGAAAGCCTAAAAACAGTTACTACATAAGTCATTGAACTTTATAGATGCTTTCACTGCTGTACAAATGTAACCAATAAAACGATATAGGTGGAATATAATTATTATATTTAGATGCCTCGTTAAATACTCGTAGGTGGCTCAGCTAGATGGTAATTGAGGTTCAGTTTAACTAAGAATGATAATTAAGTGACTTGTAAGCTACACTTATAATGTAATATAATAACTTATATTTGTGGCTTAACCTGTAGTTAAGATACGAACGTATAATAATAGTGTTACATATGTATTAATGCTGTTTTTACTGTATCAATCATTTTAAACCTTTGAAAAATTTAAGTATGTAATAAAACAATAATAACTTCATACATCTCATACATGGCCGTCTGAACTCAAACTATGCACATTCTATGCTATTTTAATTAGACCGCTGATTTAAAAACTCATATATTTCTAAATATGAACATGTTATAGACACATAGCTAATAATCATGATCAACACACTATTTTTCTTCTTGGCTGCTTTTTTTTAATGAGTACAAGGCTAACAAACCTATTTGGTCTAGTGATTAACGCAGTCCACTGTATAGATAGCTGTTCCCAGATTCCTGCTGTCTCAGGCGCAGAGTGGCACACCGTGTGGCTTTAATTGGTCCGATACCGACACACCGTAAACCCGGTGGGGTGACGGCCCGAGGGGGTTTCCAAAGAAGAAAAAAAAAGTCGACTCCTGGATAAAGGCAAGTTAAATAATTGAAATAAAAAAATGATTTAAGAAATAAGAATTATATTCAAGTAAATACGTTAATAAGTTATTATTTTGCTTACTTAGTATTACTTGCCATCTACAGTTTAGATTGTGTCTTTCGTTAGGCACAGTTACAGGTATTGCTAAAATTTATTGCAACAAACGTGGGAGTATAAACCAGTCAACCTTGGCTGTTAAACGATTACCACCATGGAATTGAAATAGATCGAGACCAATATAATTGTTAAGTAAAATTAAGACACATAACATTGAATCAGTTATTCAAACTAAATACAAAATCAGGTAACGGTTTCGTAGTCTACTACTATTATGCCATTTTTGATTTTTTTATTCATTTTTTTTTGGGTTGAAACAGAGTGTTAGAATCGAATCGATTAAAATTACATAGTGGAAAATCCTGCGCCATAAATTTATAGATTAGATTTAGGGATTACTTTTATTACGACATTTTAAATCCTTCTCCATTTGAGCGGTAGTAGAACTGCTGATTTCAGCACGAACGGACCGGCTCGACCGGGGCAGTACTACCCACTCACAGAAGATCAAATTAAAGCGACAGCATCCGTGTCGTGTTTCGCTGGTGAACGCGAGACAGGAAACCCTTTGATGCAGTGGTGACAGTTATCATGGTAAGTGTGTGCACCTTACACAGCCACGATGACTGTCATGCCTTTTATATCCCCAAGTGGGGTGTAAAAAAGCATCTTACTAGGGCACCATAGTGTGAGTCACCACATTGCATTGTCTGCATTCGCAATGAGTATGGTGACCACAACTCTCGAGTTTTATTCATGCTTTCTCTGGATCTGTACTCATTTGGATCTGTTCACAAAAGTAGACGTAATTTTCGGATAAATTTTTATTAACTAGGCTTAGTCCAGGTGCAATGGGAACCTTTAAAGAGGCGGCGCGCCTGTCCACCCAGGGAATCTCTCTGGTTGTCTGGTGAATTGAGGTACTAGTTTTACGGGTGGCCCTGAATAAGACGGAGGCCCTATTATTCAATGGGCTTCGTCGTGGTCCATACCCCAGCACCTCTATCGCAGTCACAGTCGGTCATAGTACCGGTTCAAACTTAGATGAAGTATTTGAGAATAAAATATCTAGTTGGAGCAAGCGTTGCAACAAGATGGCTGTACATGGGGGTTGTCCAGTTAATTGCATTATATGGTACACCGGTGTGGGCGCCGGCTGAGCCGAAATAGGACACACCTCTAGCGCCCTTAGAGAATATTGGCGGTTACTGCAATACATGGTTAAAACACCGTGTCAATGGAGGCAACGTGCGCCTTAGCTGGAACTCTTCCGTGGGATTTGGAGGCGGAAGTGATTACCAAAGTTTATTGGCGATCGTCCCGGCTGGAAGTTCCACGTGCTGGCTTTGCCGCCGTGGAGGATCTCCAGCTGGTCGTAGTCGAGTGGGCAGGACGGCAACACGGGACCCTTTCCTTCCGACTAACCCAGGTTCTTTTCGCGTACGGTTGCTTCGGGCAGTATATGCACTCGGTCGCTAGGAGGGAATTGAGTCCCACCACTGCAACTGCAATGAGGACTCGGCTCAGCAAACGCTAGCGGTTTGTTCCGCCTGGGCGACGCAGCCTTGTGCCTCACTGCAGTTATTGGAGAATATTACTCGCTGCTGGTCATCATACACACCATGGCCGGTAGCAAGAGTTGTTTTTTCGCGGTCGCAACCTTTACTTCAGAAAACCAATAATATGTAAACAATCACAATATTTTTCTATTTATAATATAAAATGACAAAGTAAGGAAAGATTACCAGAATGTATTAATTTTCACTCTTCTCTTAAAAGATTATACACATATAATATTTGCATATACAATTGTACTCGTATATATATATTTATATTTCAACCTATTCACCAACTCATTATCCCCGTTAAACCCCTTTATAGCTAAGTCATTGTTTACATGGTAAGAGACCGATTACCCGACATGATTAATTATCACCAGGTTAATGAAGTGTCAGGGAAGGTCACTGTGTTCCTTAGAACGTATACCTGTGCAAACAGGTTTTAATATAATAATAATAAGAAACGAAACTTTAGGGAGTCGGAGAGAACGTCATATTATTAAATTTCTAACTACGACTTCATTTTATTTATTTTTCTTTAATGCCTCTAGTCTGCTAGTCCGTGTTATATTTTCGTTTAAAGAGTTATATTCAAGTGGGTGGTCTTAAATTATTTAAAAGATCTTTTAAGTAGTGTTGGCTCCAACACTCAGACTCTACCGCTCGGTTCTAATCAGGTTATTTACATTCAAGTCATCCTGTTACTACTCATTGTTCTACCACTAGTACGCAATTCGCGATTTGGTCGAGTGAAGCAAAGGTAACATATACAGACCGTACGATGTAACTTTAAAATACTTTTTATCATTAAGTAGCAGTAATATACGTAACGTATGTCTGTGTGGTAACAGATTAAGAATACGTAGTGTTACCACCCCTATTCATCCCGTGGGTGTCGTAAAAGGCGACTAAAGGAACAAAGTATGCAAGACAACATCAGTACAAAGAGAAGGAAAACTTGAAACAAACACTATTCCAACCCATCTGGCCAGCGTGGTATGATAGGCCAAAACCTCCTTGCTAAGAAAAGGCCTAGGTCCAGTAGCGGACTGTAAAAGGCTGTTGATGATGATAATGAGTATACGTAACTAATGAGTTTAAAATTATTCAAAATAAAACTAAATTAAATTCTTGAACTAACAGAATAAATTGAAGATAAAACTTTTATGTAAATAGTAGAAATATTTGAAAAGGGTTTTGAGAGGATTTTGATGTGTATTGTAAACACATCAAAACTAGTAATTCTAAAAAACTGTCACTATTATGGACAACGATTCCTGTAGTGTCACAATATTTTATAACTTTTTCTAAAGATTTTCTAGATTGGAAATATGTATCATTAAATCGTGTTGGTGACTTGTTACACCAAAATTACTCTACTCTGACTGATGGAAAGCGTGAATAAATTCCAGGAGTTGTGGTCACCATACTCATTGCGAATGCAGACAATGCAATACAGTGACTCATTCAACGATGGCCTAGTGATGTGCTTTTATGATGTAAAAGGTAATTTTAGTTCTAAAGAAGAACACAGGGTTATGTAATAGACATGACAACTATATCAAAAACGAAAGTAATACCTAACCTACCTATTAGGGTGTCCCTTAAATTTCAAGTTCGATATTTTTTTACGCATACCTTCTTAAAAGTTTCGTAATAATCCTATATTGTCTAGAAAAAAATATTAGTTCGATATATAAACGATAACCCGTGCCGACTTGCTATTTAAACTTGTCGATACAAGTTGCTTAAGTACTGCCCAGTGACCTGTTACGACATGTTTTATTTGCCATTTCGTACGTGATTTTTGAGACTATTAGTGCTTCATTGTTTAGTGCGTAAACATGTCGGTGGAATTACGGAGTGATAAACAAAATATTTTTCTTATCGGATTGACTAGCTACCAAATAAATGGTGCAAAATTATCATCTAATCGACAAGTTCTCTCAGTCCTATTTTACAATATTCGTGAGGTTAAATTGACTGTTAGTGAAAGTGCAAATCTTGTGATTAGGGAGTGCATCATATATTGGGAAAAAGCAAGAATTCCAACAAGGGCATTTCCTAACTGCGTGAAGAAACTTATTGATTTATATCATGTTTGGAGAGAGTTGCAAAAAAATTGTAAGAAAACTCAGATTACGTTTAAGAGTCGTGAGAACAATTTTATAATTAATCTTGATAATTTGTTTGATATTGCACATGCTGATGCTTTTGAGAGAATGAAAATAGAGGAAGATAAATTATTTTTAATGAAACAGAGAGAGCCAGGTCGACCGGGATGCTTAGGTGGTGTAGATAAAAAATTGGCGGAAAAAGAACAAAGATCTAGACAACGACGATTGGAAGAAGAGGAAAGGATTGTAAGACAAAGAGAATCACTAGCTGTTGCATCTACTTCCACCACAAATAACTTAGACAGTGTAGAAGATTCAGACGAAGAACAGATCTTGAATTCTGAACTCAGCTTGCCGGACGTTCCCTGCCATGAACAAAGTTCAAAAAGAGGTAGAAAGAATCTTATAACACCTAAACTAGTTGCAGCTTTAGATCGATGCCAGTTAAGCATTAGAGATACCGTTTACATTCTTAATGCGGTGGTAGAAGCGCTTGGTCTGAGCAGCGATGATTTCTGTATTAACAAATCCTCGATTCAGCGAATTCGTACTGAAACTGGAAAATCAAGGGCAGAAGCAATAAAATCTAACTTCCAAAACAATGTACCCGACATAGTCACAGTCCATTGGGATGGAAAACTATTACCGGAGTTGGATGTACGGAGTTCAAAAGAAGAACGCTTGCCAGTTATAGCTTCATTTGACGATAGAGAGCAGCTTCTTGCAGTGCCGAAACTAGAAAGTTCTTCTAGAAAACATCAAGCGAAGGCTGTATCAGCTGCTCTCTTTGACTGGAACCTTTATGATAAAGTGCAAATAATGTGCTGCGACACAACAGCTTCCAATATGGGCCGTTTCAATGGAGCTTGTGCTATTTTGGAGCAAACTTTAGGAAGAGAATTGTTGCTTTTCGCCTGTCGTCATCATGTTTATGAATTGGTCCTAAAAGCTGTCTTTGAAACCAAGATTAAGCAAATTACTAGTAGCCCAGATATTCCGATGTTCAAAAAGTTCCAAGAAAATTGGAAAAACATTGATTGTACTAAAATTGAACCATCTCTTAATTTCGTAAAAGCACGGGTTGCCGAGACAGACATTCAAGCGTTGTTACTATTTTATAAGGCAGAATTAGATAAAGGTTTTGTAAGAGATGATTACCGCGAATTGGTCGAACTGTGCGTAATATTTTTAGGAGGAGACACAGAGGAAAAATTAAAACTAAGGCCCCCCGGAGCTATACATTAGGCACGCTGGATGGCGAGAGCGATCTATTCTTTAAAAATATGTTTACTTCAGTCACAATGCAGAGTAACTGCGAAGGACAAAAAGGCTCTACAAGATGTTTGCTTATTTCTCGTAATATTGTATGTTAAACCTTGGCTCGAATGTACAGTGGCGACCAAAGCACCTAATCAAGATTTGCGCTTCTTGAAGATGTTAAAAGAGTATGAAAAAGTTGACGCAACAATTTCTAAAGCTTCTATAAGCAAGTTCAGCCATCACTTGTGGTATTTATGTGAAGAGACAGTCATTCTATCACTATTTGATGATGAAGTTGACAACCAAACTAAGAAGAAGATGATTGCCAACTTCAACAGGGACAAAATCTCGGATTTTAGCAAACGCTATGACCCGTCGAAGGAAGAACTGACTCAAAAGTTGTTTGGTAAGTTAAATTGACTTTTTGTTGGATTTCAATTTCAATGTCCAATACTTATTTATTTATTTTCAAAATTGTTGTTGATTTTTATTTGTTATTTAACTTATTTTTCTTTTTTTTAGACAAAGCACTGGATGATTTCGTATCGGAAAAGAGCAAACAATTTTTATCACGACTGCAGATCGACGACAGTTTTCTAAAGGAAGATGTATCTCCTTGGAATAACAATGCTGCTTTTCTGGAGGCTAAAAGAAGAATAAGTTATTTGAGAGTTGTAAATGATACTGCTGAAAGGGCTGTTAAATTAATGCAAGATTTTAACGGACTTATCACGGCTGAAGAAGAACAAAAACAGTTCTTGCTGCGCTGTGTCCAGGAACATCTAAAATTGTATCCAGACTGTAAAAAAACTACTCTAAAAAGAAGTTACCCTGAATGATTCTTATTTCTTTATGTTTTTAATTAAAGATTAATGTTCATCTAATTTATTATTTAATTTTATTCACTTAATTCATTGCATTTATAGTGAAATTATAGCAGACTGAAATTTTAGGACAAAACACGTTTTTTACTAAACTTTGAAGCTCGGTCGGCACTGGTTGCAATTATGCTAGATTGATAAAATTTTATATTTAAGTATCTTATAGCATTAGTAAAAACTATAGAGGGTATGCATTTCGAAATTCGAAAAAAAATTTTTTTTTGTCATATAAGGGACACCCTACTACCTATATATGACACTTATTTCAGTAAACATTTCGGACATTTGACACAAATCGTCTAGTTTCAAACTAAGCAGAGCTTGTGCTATGATAACTAGACTGTCTGATAGAATACTTGTAGCCTTTTTTTTTGTAAATACATACATATTATACATAGGAAACATTCAAACTTTGAAACAATTATTTAGAGATCATACAAACATTTGGTCCGACCCGGGACTCGAACCCGAGACCTCAAGCACAACAGTCGCATTCAGTATATTCTGCACCACCGGGGCAGTTAAAAAACATGTTTTTAATAAATATAATTGACTTGATGTTATTCGATTCATAATAATCAAATATAAACATTAAGCTGTTTTTTAAATGAAATAGCTATCAGTCGTAATTGAGTGTAATATAAGTCACGATAATAGTGAAATACATATTGGTATAACGGTTAAAATCATCACAACGTTCATAAATAGTTAGAAAAGGCTCATTAATATTGTTGATGACTTTGATGAATATACAGTATGAAGAAATAAAGAAATACATTATTATTTTTGGAATTCTAAATGCTTCACAAGAATCACGAAGAATTTTCGTGCGGGTCCCTGGTTTAGTGGGACTGCTTTTACTGGCATACATAATCGCATTACTTTGAAATTGTTTTCTTTTTGTTTGGGTCTGGTACATTTTTGTACATTTTTTGAGACAGATGCCCTTTTAAAACCCACGTTGTAGGTAAAAGTGCTTTGTCGTAAATAAAAGAATCCAAATATTTGTGTGGTTATATTTTTAGGCGATACAGTAGATTCTTGAAGTAGCTTAAATAGATAAATTAAAATTTCATAAATTACCACCTATCAAGTCCAAGCTTTTCAAAAATATGTGTATAATAATAAAAAAAAATGCATTTAAATTGTTTAAATATTATGTAGAAATGTACACTACGCCAGAAAATGCCAAAAGAGAAACTGAAATTATTTATTTAGCGTCTTCAGAAAACTCTTTTTTAATTATCTAGGCTTGAGTATATTATTGTGTAGCACCATGTACTTTGCACATATAATATTATTATGTAGGTTGTAAGCCATTTGATTCGATACTTTAAGAATTTGTGACGATGAATATTATATTATAGGAATTATATTGTACGTAATTCAATATAGTCTAAATATATACATGGAGAAACGGACGCGGTGTCCCTCCACCATAAAGAGACAACTCTTCTATATTGTCCCGAGTCAAAAAGTAAATTCATATTTTACCCTCAAAATCTTCAATGAGGTTGTCGAGGGTCAGCTTGATTTTTTTTAGATTGGATTTAACATAGAAAGTAGTCTCAGTTTTTACCTCAAAATCCTACTTACGGACGGTTTTACAACTTTGAGGGTAAAATCAGAACTATAGAATCAACATATGACCCTCAAAAAACCTCAAACCATATAAAAATTATCCTATACGGCTTTGAACCTCAAAAACCTCATATGTAACCTCCCCTTAAATTTACTCCCACTCCTTTTATGTAGAGGAGTATTCCATACCAAATCGGATAGTTCAAAAAATTTTTATTTTTAATTTTTCTCTTTTGACATTTTTTAGTACTCAAAAACAGCATTTTGGTAAATTTTGAAGTTTTTTCAATTAGTTTAAAAAAATTCAAATTATTAGATAAAACATTTTTTTTTTAATTTAGTCTTCCGAATTATTGTTATAAAAATCTCATAATAAATCGATAAAAGTGCTACAAAATGTCGCAGCAGAAAAAAGTCTTAAATAAAACTAAAACTTACATTTTTTTTTCTGAACGATAAGTTTTCTAAGTCCCAACTACAACTTTCCGATGTATGAGTGTTTTGAGGGTAAAGTTAAGATTTCAAATCTATGGGTAATCCATATTTAAACCTCATAGCCTTCAATGAGGGTTTTCAGTGTTAAAATAGAGTTACTTTTTGTGCGGCAAATAAAAGATCAAAGGAATTGAAGATTTTGAGGTCAAAAATGGAACTTGTTTTTTGACTCGGATGATATACGATCAACAATCTCCGTAGTTCGGAATATAAAATATATGTACTTTGATCAAATTAGTGCTATATAAAGCCATACAAACAGCAAAGAGTGTCAATATAAATACAACTAGGTGGATTTTTAATATGATATCCGTATAAAATAATCATATTTTGTCACATCATTATTGCAGTTGAAAGCATGCGGATATTGAGTTTATTTTTCAAACATTTCTCACAATGCTCTGAGAAATTTGATAAGTATTATGAGATATTGTAATATTTAATAATGTGCTACATGAAAGCAACTGCAGTTTGTTACCACTAAAAACTTAGTTCGCAATTGCAAGAAACCGCAGGTGGTGCAATCGAAATTTTCAACTTTTATCCTTTTCCTTCTTGCATAAAGTCAGTATTTCTAACTTTTGCGCACATAATAAAATTTCAATTCAACATTGTGTGCTCGGAAAAATTTGTACACGAAGGTGACTTTGAACGAATTCAAAAGTGTTCATTCTTCAACTGATTCGTCTTTAAATCTGACTGTTTTGATATGTGGCTGTAGATTTATTTCCAATCGTATTCTTATAACCGCTTAATTTTGTTATAGTGGCTAGCATTTTGCAATAGTTAATTATAAGTTGCTTAATTAAAATCTAGAATTTAGGTGTTAATTTCCTGTCTGTGTTGAGTGTATAGCCATACTTATTAATGAAATAGTATATTCATTTTCTGAAAAAATATGAGCGAGAATAGCAGTTGAAAATATAAATCAGATTTTTTTAAATAAGAAAATGAACACCATCACTCATCATCATGTTTCATCATCAACACATGAATCATTTCAACAAGATATTTATTTTTCTCTTTTTAAAATAACTATCATATTTGCGTGTCGTTTCTTTGCTACTAAGTAGGTAAACTTTTAAATGAAATCTAACTAAGATGATGACTTTAATCACAAGCAACAATATAAGAAATATTTGTAGATAATATGGGTGACCCGTGAGCATTGCATAGTATTTTACACAATATTATACGTTGAAACAATCATCTTCCTACCTACTTATATTCTCTAGAATATTTGAGGTCAGTTACTAGTTCAATCGGTTTTATGTAAATATCAGTTTTTCAATTTCCAGAACCTTGAGAGTGAACTGAATTCGAACGTTGGACTAGTTGTCAGTATATTTAAGGATACTGACTTCTACATAACCATTGGCAAAGATGTTCATCAATGGGAGTGCTAGCTTTACGTGCTCTCTGACGCACGGGCGTGAAACACCAACAGATTTCCATACTCTGGGCTGTAAGAATTCTTAAACTGTCGCGTTGGTCTAGCGGTTTGCGTATGCGACTACCGATAGAGGGCTTTCAGATTTGATTTCCGGATCGAGTCAAAAGTGTTGTTGAGTTTTTCTTTCAAGAAAATTCTTTGACATTTGAAAAATCATAAATGGTAAATGTAGATAATAGTTATGTTCAACAAATATTTTCAAACTTATTACTGTAACACTATTTTACTTGTAAACACCTAATATGCGTTTTAGTACGTCTTAAAGACAGACTTTTTAAAACGTCTTTGATTTTTTTTTGTCTTTAAAGGCGTTAATCGTATTTTAAGTGTTGAAAGTAAATAAATTAGTAAAACACTTCTAAGACTTCTCTGTTTTTAAACATCTCGATATTTTGCTACAGACATTCAACCTTTTTATTTCACTTAAACAAATTAAATAATTTAAAGAACGTCAGTCACAGATATCAAGGACAGAAAAATTCACTTTCCGAAAACCTGCTAAGAATTTACAACAAAATTACAAGGAAAACAAAGTCCGACCTCCCCAGTTCTAATTAAGCTAAAAGTCGCATAGAGGTTAATGGTACTTTTCGCAAACGACTCACAAATCTTTATCGCAGTCACAAAGACAAATTGGCTAATTCTAGAATCATTAATATCAATGGAGCATAAGTTGTAAAAGCGTTTGTCGACCTAGACATTTGTGTATCGTTAGTAAACTGTCTGTGCTGTGTAAATAAACCAAGTCAAAGTTTATTTAATGGTCATTATTAAGACTGATTCGATTTAAAAAGTCCAACTTCACTGTTCACTTCGAGTTTCAGATTTTTGAAACTCAACTGAATTATATTCATGCAAAAACTGTTTGACTATCTAAATTTTGTTAAACATAAGTTTTCTTTTAGAACAATAGAATCTATAACTTTGTCAATGATATTTTTATTTTTAAACGTTGCATATATGTTGAATATTCAAAGTATTATCAAAAATGTTTGAGAAATTTGTAATTTTTTATTAATAGGTATATAAATTGTGATCAAGAGATTCTTATTTATTTAATCATACACCATTCCTTACAGAAATAATCTAATTACAAAAAGAGTCACTAATATATCGTTCAGTGTGGTTGCTGCTTGGTATCTGTATGAACAGGTATTCAATATGTGCGTTTAATTTAGTACATGTAAATTATATTAAAACAAGAACATGACCACCCTTCTGCTTGTCGGTAGCCAATCAATATCTGTCACAACGATAACTAGGTAAAGCTAAATAAATAGGTTTACTACGTTCTAACCAAAACTCTTTTTTTTAACCCATAGACTATTAAACTTGCGATGTGAACATTCAAGCAAAGACGTCGGACACATTGGTAAATTTAGTGTTTTTGAGGTATACTATAAGGGTCTACACTATAAGTAAACTACACAATTTCATATTTAAATATAATATTGAATGTGTAGTTTTTTTTAATTAAAAACATTACTAATACGTCGTGTATGTACTGTTTTTAATTTAGCATAAAAACTTGAAATGAAATCGAAATATTCTATGCGATTGTTGATGTTTGGGGAAATGTAAATATTGTTACTGGCAACGTTGAATATTTACCTGGCGAGAACAGTGAATTCTGATGAGCTATTTGTTTGAAACCAGCATGGAGTTCGTACGCGTGATTAAAAGTGTATTGAATAGAAGAATAAATATACGCTGCAATGTTCTCGTCAGTTTTTGTACTTCTTTTTTTACGTTTCAAAAATGTATTTAGTTTCTGTCATGAATAAAGGTGAGTGCGAATAAAATTTAGTTAAAATAAAAGAACAAATATAGGAATTACAGGTTAGATCTAACCTCCTCTTATTTATGCCATGCTTCGGTTCAAATAGGCTGGTTAGACCGGAGTGATATCATAGCATCACAGAAAATTGGTGTTAAACAACTATTTCGTTGCCTTTAACCGAATAAATGAGGTAATTGTAGCGAAAAGAGGGAAGGGCCCCCTTATGTGTCGTGAAGTCTCAAAGAATCTAGATGAGATCCTTAAGTCACAGGTGTCTACGAGTACCGGTGGTCGATTATAACCAGATATTTCTATAACGGGTATATCTATATTAGATATCCCCACTACACTTTAAAAATATTGAAAATAAATGAATACCTAATATCCGTTATATCATGTTTATATCCGTCATCACTTGACTATGACTAAACACAAACTGTAAATCAGAGTCTTTCATCAGAGCTGTTGAAATGTTTTGATGTTTTTAAAATTGTTTATTCTTGTTTATGTTTATTGATGTTAATATTAAGTGGTATAATATTGATAGGCTATTAGGATAGATTTAAATAAAGCGTGTCTATAAAAATGCAGTTTATGATAATGTTTTTTATGAAGATAATTATGTATATATATTTGATCAGCCACGGTCCACATTCTCCAAAACTAATCCACTCAAGTGCAGAGTAGTTGATATCCTGACTGTTTCTCGTCTTTACGAAGGTTCGTTCTGTGACAAAGACTTAGGATGCATTATGAAATGGATAACAGTCTTGCAAAATCTGCTCTATAACAATTGTGCCATCCAGCCCGATTGCAAGGTTCTTCATCAATGTACGAGTATAATGTCTATATTTATAGCGAATTATGTTATTGGCAAATTGAAACAATTGATGATATTATTCAAATTCTATGTGTTATTCTGTTTAAAATAAATTCAGTTGAAAATAGTGAATTTATCAAATTGACTTAAACTTAGGCGGCAATCACGCCCATGTTGATCAATCAGTACTTAACATAAAAAGATTTTACAGACCTTTATGCCAGGTAAATGTATATACGTTACGTTACTACATATGTTAAGTTAGTCAAAGACCAAATACATAGTGAAGGCTTTTGTAACAGAATTAATATGTTTTTTAAATTTAACACATTTTTAATATTTTTTATTCATAACTTCAAAGCAAACAGTGGAACTGATTTTAAAGGCTTTATTTCGTTGATTATTTTACAGGTTTATTGAATTGAAACAATAAACACGATAAAATAATGTTTTCACAATTTTCTACGTTTTGACAAACGTTAGCGAATTTCGGATTATTTTATTTCCTTTGCTGTGAAACTCAAATTTACAAGTATTAATCCAGATTCGAATGTTGATATACAATAGTATATAAATCAAATGGCACAGTAGTACATCAAAGTCAATGGCAAAAGATTGAATTAATTATCAGCTCTTAAACTCTGACTTACCAGCTAACCACAAACGATATTCTTGACAGAACAAGGACATAGTTCATATTATGAAGGAATGAGGACATAGTTAATAAAACTGTTATTATAACGGATTATATGTTACTTTAAATAAATAAATTACAGTATTGTAAAAATAATTAATTGTCCGTTAACACATTTGGTTCAATGAAATTTTCTACATTTAAATATGTAAGACCAACTGAAAAATACACGTAAAAGGATTGGCTTAAAATACTTTAAAAAAGTTTACATGTCTTTATTATAAAATGAAATGAAAATTCCAAACTAAAACTTGAATTTTTTTATAAAGAAGACGTTTCGAAGACATCAGTCGTTTTGCTAAAAGTACTGACTGATATTGAAGCTCTGTAAATAGGCTATTGTCAGACTATTTATTATTATTTTCTAACAGACTACTAAATAATAGTTTTTCATTTTATTTATTTTAGCAGTGTCCAAAATTAATATGTTAAATTTTTACTCTTTGACCCGATGGACGGTGTTGTGCCTATGTGCTGGATTGCGGTATTGTTTAGTTACGAGCCGAGATATATCAAGAGTACTAAAATATTTTTGAAGAATGCATTTTCTTCTATTTTTTTGTAGAAATATATTCAGTGGTGCCGTGAAGTTAATGTTTCGCTTATGGAATCAGAGGAAGCGTTTATATAAGCAGTATTTTATATTCAATTCAACTTCTAAATTTCTAATGGCAAGACAATCAAATGTATATATCTATTAATATTTAGATACAATTTTCGTGATTAATCACACTTTTGTATTTTTGAATGTCTGTAAACGTTTTTCTTTACTGGAATGCAGAAAATTAAATTATTATTAAATCATCGCGCAAATAACAAAAGTAGTTTTTGACATTGTTAAAATCAATGTTCAAAATATTTTCAGAGCTAGTGAATTTGTAAATAATATCAAAGGAAGCATCATAAACTATACAAAGTTTAGTCAAAGAATAGAGACGGCATTTTTGTAACAGGTTTGTTTTGGGTTCTAAATTTAAAGAAAAGTAAGTAATTAACTACCTAGCAATGGTATTCAGGTCACCTTCTAAGGCATTGTGGACATTCTAAAAATAGAACATAATAGATTTAGAAATAAACCAGTTGAGATTATTAGTTTGTGATCTGAATGCTGGCATCAGTGGGTTCAATATTTGAAAGCGAATTGTTGTGGTTTCGAAATCAAACGGTCAACTGTCTATTAACCGTGCCACTAACTTAATTGCTCAACTAATGCAAACATTTAGCTCATTCTACATTTAGAAAATTACTATTAATTTGTAACTTAATTATTTTAAAATAATAATACACAAATATCAATTTTTTCCTATACTAAACTTAGGACAAATACTACGTGATGAATAAGTAGATAGACTATTATTTTCTACCTTACCTTGAGGAGGTATAAGTCTGTTTAACAAGAACGTAACCGCCATTATCCAAAAAAAAATTCGCTACAGCGCCATTTATTTTGTTTTATCGTAATCTTTGACTCATTTGCTAATGTGCAATATAACTTTTAGTAGTATTCAGCATTGTTGATAGTAGTGTTTTGTTTATTTTTACAACGAGTGAATAATATTTTAAACGATATAAAAGCAGCATTTCTTATTCACCACTCTAAAGGACCGAAGCTAATGTATAAATCAGCTGCAAAATATATAAAAAAGTCTGAAAGTTTCGTTAAGAAATGGGTAAAACGATTTTTAGAGATTGGGAACGTGAATGATTTGCCGGAGAGGGGATAAAGCCGCATAACAACTGAACAGAAGGATAGAGCGATCATTCGACTCTTTCAAGATACTCCAATTGAAACTGCGTAAGAATGGAATACATATATTTTTAAATATAATCCGCAGTCACATGCGTGAAAATGATATATCTTTTCGGTCTACTTTAAAAAAACTATTGTTTAAGCTGAAAAACACGTTGAAAAACGACTCAATTGGGCAAGAGAAAATTTGGATCGAGATTGGAGCAATGTATCAATGTTATTTTTACAGATGAATCTTTTTTCTGTGCATGGTCTTCTCTGTCAAAAGCTTGGACAAGTAAGCATAATAGGTTACTTTAACATACCGCAAAACACCCTATAAAAGTGCCTGTGTGGGGATGCTTCTGTCAAAATGGATTTGGTTGTCTTTTTGTGTTCACCGGTATTTTAAATGCTGAAAGAATGGGCAAAATTTATTAAAAATACGTAATAAGATCTGCAAAAAAATTTTTTGGGCCAGAGACGACAACCTGACCCAAAACATCACAGTAAATTGTAGTGAGTGGAAACGGTAAAATAACATCACTACCATGGTGTGGCCGGTAATTTCTCCAGATGCGAATTCAATAGAAAATGTGTGGTCCTACATTAAAATGCAATTAAGAGGAAAACCAGAATTCACGGAAAAGCAATCTGTTATCAAATTAGGAAGATATGGCGGTCTTTATCATCGGAGTACGCGCAAAATCTCGTCAAATGTATGAAAAAAGAAGAATAAATAATGGCGGTGATTGGACAAATTATTGAGTGATTGCGCAAAAGCTAGCATTATGTACTTTAATATTTTGTAAAAGAAAATCTGATTTATTTTTTCTGAATAATGGCGGTCACGTTCTTGTTAAACAGACTGTACTTAATATCTGCTATTGGTGACGGTTATAATTTTTTCGTACAAACGTGTTTGTATATGGCTCCATCAATTATTCCTTAAAAAAATATAGAATAACGAATTCCTTTACCTTTATTAACTTAGGATTTTAATATCACACATTTTTATTAGAACTAAGACATTGGTCCTTATTTTCTAAACATCGTGTTTTTAATCAATTTTGAAGTCAGGAAGTTGTGCAGGAAGTATGGAAGTGAATCTATGTTTCAGGAAGTTTTGAAGATAAGTATTTCTGTTCGTAATGACTTACTGCATTTGATGTTAATAATAATGAATTTGAAAGTTGAATTTATATTTACATAAATCTAATAACTAACTTCAGAAGTATGTTTCATGTTTTTTTAAGCTTGGGATCTTTTGTCTTGATTTTTTCTTTGAACATTTGCACTTTCTAATCCAAAACATACTGCTAAACATATTATTTACCGATTTCACTATTTGTTATTTACGGTGTGCATTTACCTTCAAGCTCTTTCTGTACTAATTGTTTTTTGAAGTGAAAACTTCTTTAGGCGCGTTGAGCGTTTTGGTAGAGGGTAAAATCCTCGGTTCGCGTCACCGACATGCTAATGATAATAGTATATCTATAGCTATGGAGAATATGATATTATATATTATATATGAAATTTATTATTATTATATATTATATATGATATTATATATAGCTATATATGAAACATAAAAAATTTAATATAATTTTTGCATATAGTTTTAATTACTCTCAACTTAATAGTTCCGTTTTCACTTCTATCGGCAGTCCCACGACTGCTACTGTTTTTTTTTTTTTACTTTCGAAGCGCTTATTTTTAATATTAAAAATTAAATTTTTCAATACATACTTATTTTAAAAATACTTATTTATTCATGTAATAATGACGATAACTACAACTATTAAAGAAGTAATACAAAGGTTATTAGTAAGATTTTCAGTCATTTAAACGATTTAAAAAAATAATATAATTTGATTTTAAAGAAAAGTGAGAATACTTTCTTCATACATACATACATAAAATCACATTTCTTTCCCCGGAGGGGTAGGCAGGAGTATATTAAACGTTCATTTTTTGCCAGTGCTTTGGTCCCACATAATAGGTGGCGAGCCTATTGCCGCTAATCGGGATGTTTTGTTTGCCTTGTTAATTTCGTACGTCGATCGGCAAGTGCAATACTTGCAGGTGTGATTGTCTTGGGACCCTAATTTTTTGGTGGAATTTTACACTCTATGGAACACTTTCTAACTCTCAATTCATCCCACTTAATAGCGAAACCTAAACAGAATTGAGATAACCAAATGCAGTAGAAACTTACGAGTATTGTGCTTACGTAATATATTTTCAGGGGAGTAAGTTTTGTTCGAAAATTAAATGTGCGGAAACAAAACGTGCACGTAACTCCAGTCCACTGGAAGTGATAATGCATTAATGGCGGTTGCTATTAGCTGCTAAATACTACAAGTTGGTTATTATTTTAGTGAAATTTTTGATAGAATTATTTCATTCTTTACCCGTTACTCTTTGATGCAAATTTATAATCATTATAATAAATAAATCACCCAAAGTAAAAAGCTGCCTTGAGAATCTTGTTATCAGTGTTCCTATAAAAAGTATATTCATGAATTTATCGTGTTATTAACCGTATTATAAAGATGTTTAAATATACAAAATACAACACGAGCAGTGTTGTTTGTGACAAAAAATAGTTATTATACCATTTAGATGTTACATCACTACTCAGAACCTGAACTTAAAGATCAACGATCGACGAGATTATAAGTAAATGATTGGAATAAACTGTAGCTAAAATAAGCTGTACTTTTGTACATGGCTCGTCGCGTGTACTCGTATGTTGGTTATCGCGGTAAATAATAGCCTGTGGTCACAAGAATGAAAGGATCGCCATTGTAAATTGTATTAAAATCAGTGCAGCCATTTTGTGTTGAAAATGTAACAGACAGATTGAATGGCTTTCGCATCCGTACGAATACGAAACATCGCAAAAACTGCCCCTTCGTCCAAGCGCTATTTTATTGTAGGCGCTTAATGGTATAATGGTACTTCATTTCGTTCAATCTTATCGTGATAACTTTGAAACTATTCGCCCAAATTACTTAGTGTAAAAGATAAAGTTCATCAACATTAAACACTGAAAACTACAAACGTATTAATTTTAATAAGAATTCAATAAAACAGCCTTAAATGTACGGTCTAATAAAAGTATTTAATTTATGTTTTGTTTAGTTTCGACTACCTCGTAAGTCCAGCAGTTATCGTGTGTGAATACCGATCAAGAAGTCTTGCTTTCGATTCCCAAGATCGGCCTAAAATTATTATTGAGTTTTTCTGATCATAGAAATGCTTAATAGCTCAAGAGACCAGGTAATTACGCAGAGGATATTATAGGTACCTTATCACTCACTCTTACAATACGATGAGATGTCTATTCGATTCGTCCGGAGTAAATAAGGCACAGGAACGACGGCTGTACCTTCTCTCCGCGGTACGGGGGTTACAACCACGACTTCCAAACTTTGAGCTGTTGAGTGATAGAGTACCTATAATATCCTCTGCGTAATTACCTGGTCTCCTGAATAAAAAAAAGTTAATACTATAGTTTTACGATTACGTCATAAATATGCAGATGGGCTAAATGTGTCATGATATATTCATTTTATGACCTAATACAACAAGGATTATGATTGTGTCATATTATTGCCGTTTGCTCTTTATTACGTCATTGACCTAGATTTTACGAAGATCATTAAAATTGTAAAGGTTTTGTATTCTAGTACGTCAGACCATAATATGTATAAATTTATTCAGGTTCTATCTAAATTAATAAAGAGTTAGAAAATTTAGTCAACTTTTCAGTCGGCCCAACGGTGGGATTTTGGTTATGACGGCCAGTCTCAACAGAAACCAACCAACAATGCAGGAGATGTTACAGCGCACAAGTGTGTGTACAACCATAGGTGCACTCTCTGTTCTCTCACTCTTTACTTCACTCGATTTTTGTCACAATCCGATGGCGTGGCTATCAGGGAGAGATCAGGCGCAAGATCGGCGGCTTTACGTGCTCTCCGAATCACGGGGATTAAGACTCCAACGTCCAAATTCCGGGTTGTTATTAAGCAGTTCTATAACCAGAAAGACTCAATATAACTTTTTGACCCGGCCCGGGAATCAATTCCAAACCCTCTTGATCAGTGGCATACGTTAACCTCTAGACTAACGAGGTAGTTTTGAGTGATTTATAACTACGAGTATGTATTTCATTAATAAATAAAAGGGTATTTATAAAGAGAAATTCTAATACTTACCTTTTTTTTTAACGTGTGGAAACCCCCTCGGGCCGTCACCCCACCGGGGTTTACGGCGGGGTGGTGTGTCGGAATCGGACCGACTAAAACCACACGGTTTGTCACTCACTGTCAGGAGGGATCCGAGAACAGCTGTTATTACGACATCCAGGTTACCTAACCCAATAATGTGACTATTTATCTTGAACTCCTTTGTTTTTTTATACCTGAACACTTTTGTATATTTTAATAGATATTTCGTCTGTTGAACGTTATTCACTGAAGGTTTTGTTTGTTGTATTTTATCTGAAGTGGTACCAGACCGTATTGGGTACGGGTTATGCGAGTAAACCTCTGTTGTTGACATTGCTCCAGCGTGAACCTCTCGTAACGTTCTTAGGATAAAATAAATTGGTATTCACCTAATTGCTATTAATTTAAGCAAGTATCTATGGACTCGTTAAAATTAACAATACGTTTAGATCGAGGAGTTTGTGGAACGATTATTATCTCCACCAAGCTGACAGCCGCTGAATTTTGGTTTAAATACAGATTTATTTATAGTTATTGTAACAGCAAACAAAATAATGATTAAGCAAGTCGTTATTTTTATGCTTTGCACAGTCTAAGTTACTTTGTTAAAGTAATAGAACATAACAAGATGATATAACAGAATATATTAATATGCGAGAGTTTGGATGGATGTTTATTACTCTTTAACGAAAAAACTACTAGACAGATTTGGAGGAAACTTTACAGTAATATGGATCATATAACGGAATAGCATATAGACTACAATTTTATGCAATTTTGGTCGTAATAGAACGATACATGTCAATTAAGTCGAAAAAAAAATCAGGCCTCTCAGCCTGCCCTGCCTAAACTGTTACACAAAGATGATGTATCGTAGGATTATTTGTATGTTAAAAATATATTTATTTAAAATGATCTGTTACGAAACTTAATGTGGCAGACCTAATTTCATGTTAGCGAAGCCACGGACAAAAACTCGTAAATTAATAGTTTTTTATATTCCTGTATCTGTTTCAGAGTTTTTTTTTTGTCTTTTCAGAATTTGAATACAGTACAGTACAGGAAAGAAAAAAATGATTAATTTATTTATTTAATTTATACCTTACTTGTTTCCTTGTTTAATTAATTATTAACATTAAATTATCATTCCTAAGAAAAGCTAATTTTATTTAAACTATGCGAAAACCACAAATTTCATAATAATAATGAATCAGGTCCTTAATATGCGACATAGATATTATAAATGACATCATAGTGGTTTGTAATTCCACCATTAAACTGCCATAAATATAATACTCGTCAGCTATTACATGGCATCATCAATTACTTTACAACTCATTTTGAATTTCATATAACGCACATGTTTTACTGGTTTTTAACTACTTAAATGCGTTTGTTTTAAAATTCAGTGGTCGAACGAATACTATTGTACTGTCTGTTATTAAAAAAGTAGGTGTTACCTTACAAATACAAGTTACAACAAATAATAATATGAATAATATTACTTGTAACTTATTAAACCTGATACGGGGTTTTGATAGCTCCCTCCATCGAGATAATAAAAAAATAATTGAAATTGGCATTTAAACTTTAAAATGTACAAACAGTTTGCAACATTTGCCGGTGGTATGCTAACTAAATTACGCTGGTGTCTTCAAAATCTACAAATTGTTACCATAGAATTAGACGCATACAGGATACATTTTACCAATCACTTGTCATAAAAAGAGTAATCGATATAGTTTTCGTAGTACAAGTTCTGCTTAGTTTGTAATAACGTTGTGTGGGATGTTCGAAATGTTTATATTATTCTTAAATACAGACCAGAGTAAAGGAACTGCGGTGATCTGTAGGTTAGGTGATTTTCAGAGGAGTCCCAAATTTATCAGGTTTATATAAAACTCGCACTGAAATGCGGTTGCAGCAAAATTAAACGGCCAATTTTCTTTAATAAAGTAAACTGTGAATTTCGCAATTGAATCTTCTAGTTAGATTGATTAGACTATTCGTTTTGTCTGAGGAGGATCAAAATAGAGCAAGTTTAATGGCTGTTTATATTACAACTATGTAAACATCGTGTCAATGTATGCCTCTTGATACCGATAAATCAACGTGTGATTCAGCGTAGCCTCAATATTTTGATTAGTTTATCAAAGGGCCTCTCACTGTGTTTTATTTACACTTCTCATTTAATAAGTGTAAATATGATCTAACTATATTAGTATAAGATGGATAACATTGACAGACCAGTCGGTCATTGTTATTTATAATATAAAATGAACATGATGCAACTTTTAAATAGTACATTGTGAAATTAAAAGACCGTTACGACCGAAGACTGCTCAATGACCAACTTTTCATAAAAAAACAAGCCCGCAAAAATCAAAGTCAATAATCGTATATGATATTTCAAAATATCATGGAATATTTAAGCACTAATTGTCAAAAAAATTACTTTAACAGAAACAATCTAGATATCTTTTTATTTTCTTGTCCGTGTGGGAAACTCCTTAGGGTCTCCGGCTTTTCAGGAACGCAGGAGCCAGTAGTATGTGGTGTTTCCACTAAAAACCACCCCGAACGGTCGGTCTCAGGCGTCCTACTCTGAAGGAGCCCGGAACGCACCTACTCAGGCCTTATCCTGGCAAGGGGACGAAGGTTTCCCCGCCTATCATTCCGACAATATAGATATCTAGTTGAAAAATAAACATTCAAATTTTTTCACAACTAATGTAGAATGTACCGAAAGAAAGAAATGAATTAATAATATACGCGAGGAAATTATTTGACTTCTATTCACAAAGTAATTTAAATCTTGACTGGGGAACAAGTAATTTAAATATTAAAAGTTTACCTGTTTAAAGAATGGTATTACGCAAGCATTTTTTAGAGTATGTAAAAGCGACCACAGAGTTTACAAGTGTCCAGTATATATGCAGACCTGCCATGTTAAAATCTAAATACGGTTCTGAAAACTTACATGAAATGCTGTATTACTGTACCAACAGCCTTTTTCAAAAACAAGTGCTGATCGCTCAAAAGTAAAATATCAATAGATAGTTGTATAAAACTTGATTTTTTTTACCTTAATGTTCAGCTTTCATGAGATAAGACAAACTATGTAACGCCTGAGACCGACAAAATTACTTCTAGCCTTGGTATCGGATATCTTTGAAAATATAAAACTGAATACAATCGTACATATTTAAAAAATAATAATGTACGTAAAATCTAGCGGTACAATGTTCACTCCGGTCCCACATTTGTTCAAGCCCTGAAAGTACATAACACCGGTGACTACAGCCATATTCTCCGAAATATGCTACGTAACGCCAGCAGCGATGTTTCAACATAAAGTTTTATTGCTTATGCTAATTTTCAGGTGTGTTGGGCACGCCAGTAAAACACTTCGTATATTCGTTAGGTGCTAACACTGAGGTAAATTTATATGGATTTCTAGAATTCTTGTGCGAAGTGTGATACAATGCAGCCCTAAGCTAAATTACCACTACAACTTATTATAACCGAAACTAAGGGTACCAAAACTATTTTTAAAAAGTTGAGAATACAACATAAAGAAATTTCAACATGTATAAATATCATTAGATTAACAACAAACATTAATGAATATCATTTTAAAATATAAAATGTTGGATGAGGAAAACTTAAGGATTGCAAATTAAATTATGACAAGGAAAAGTATAAAGACAACTACTCGTAACTAACGGACAAATCTTGGCATATTATCTACAATCTATTTGGATATGCATGAATCAGGTGCAAATAAACCCTGTACACCGGTGTGGGGGGCGGCTCTGACCGCCCAGAATAGGGCTCGCCTCTGGCGCCCCTAGAGGATATTGGCGGTTAGAGTCATACGTGATTACCGCACCGTATTGACGGAGGCGGCGTGCGCCATGGCCGGAACTCCCCCGTGGGATTTGGAGCCGGAAGTGATCACCGAAGTTTTGTCAACGAGCGGCTGACTTCCGGGCGGGTAGCGGCACACGGCCCCCGCCCGAAGAGATATGCAAGTGGCGTGAGGCCGCTCGTCGAGCCACGGTGTCTCATTGGTCGTCCCGGCTGGAGGCACCACGTGCTAGCTTTGCCGCCGTGAAGGCTCTCCAGCCGGTCATCGCCGTGTGGGCAGGGCGACAGTATGGGACCCTTTCCTTCCGGCTGACGCAGATCCTTTCCGGGATTGATCACAGTTGCTTCGAGAAGTATCTGCACTCGGTCGCCAGGAGAGAATTGAACCCCGCCTGTCACCACTATGACTGCAGTGAGGACTTGGCTTAGCACACGCTAGCGGTTTATGCCGCCTGAGCGGCGCATCGTAGGGTCCTCACTGCAGCTATTGGAAGAGATCTCTCGCTACCGGCCGTCATACGCTCCATGGTCGAAAGCGACAGTTGTTTTATCGCGATCGCAACCTTCTGCGAAGACATAATTTCGCGGAAGGAGGCGGTGGAGAAGGCCCGGGAGGACTATCTCAACTCGGACCCAATTGTGGCCGTACCAGTGCCTCAAGCCGCCTTGAGTTTGGTCGCGGGTGTACAGGACGGGTTTTCCCCTCCATCCGCCAAAATGGCCTAAAATATAGAGTTTACCCGCAGATGGTGTCCGCGTTAGCGGGCAGGCACTAGGAGGGATCTGGATGTCGTAATAGCAGCTGTCCCTGGATCCCTCATATGTCAGATGGAGAATGGCATACCGTGTAGTTTTAGTCCGTCCGATTCCGACACACCACTCCGCCGTAAACCCCGGTGGCTGACGAACCGAGGGGTTTCGATACGTTAAAAAAAAATAAAAGCTGCAAATGAACCCTGCTGCTGATCTCTTATGTGTTAACTCTCTCTTGTTGCCGTTGGTTTTCTGATTTTTGTTCATAAATATCGTAAACATCACCATTTGTACTTATAATCTTTCACAAAAATCCCTGTACCTTTTACTGCCAGACTTTTTTTTTCGAAACATCTTACTTTATCTGCAATCTTCAAAAGCTATTGCCAGATATTTTTATGTGTTGCTCTCATACATCGAGTCCATACATGTTTTTAACTTCCTACATATATTAATACAATTACTTATTCATCATCATCGTCATCGTCAACAGTGTTTAATAGTCTACTATTGACCATAGGTCTTTCCTTAGAAATAGAACATTTATCTACTAAAGCACACTGGTCAGAGTGTTGGTATAGGGTTTGTTTAACGACCAGGTGGGTGCCTTCCGCTGCCAGGCCCTACTCAGGAGCCTGCAGCGGTTGAGGGCCATACGGATCGTGCGGGGCTACCGCACAATCTCCTATGAGGCGGCGACGATCTTGGCACGATCTCCGCTCGTCGACATTCTGGCCAACATGAACGCGATAGTCTACGACCAAATTCGTTCTGTCGGTCGGAATGACGAAGAGACTGCGCCAGATCATGAGCCCGGAATGCTACGGCAGAACGCGCATAAGCAAGCTCTGGTGAAGTGGCAGACACGGCTTGAAATTCAGGGCTGTGCTAGCCAACGCGCTGTCGGAGCCGTTCTGCCGAATTTCGAAGCGTGGGTAGAGAGGACCGACTGTGTCACCTATCGATTGACTCAGATACTCACCGGGCACGGCTGCTTCGGTGAGTATCTGAATTGAATAGGAGGGGAGGCTACGGCACAATGCCACCACTGCGAGTCCGAACGGGACTCCGCCCAGCACACGCTGGAGTATGGCCCTGCATGGGAGTCTGAGCGTCGAGTCCTGGTCGGACGGATCGGACGAAACCTGTCACCGTCAGCATTGATCGCGGCAATGCTGGCGAGTGGTGAAGGATGGGAAGCCGCAGTCTACTTTTGTGAACATGATATGCTCCAGAAGGAGACCGCAGAGCGAGACCGGGAAAGAGCCGATCCCGCTCGAAGGAGGCGGCGAAGGGGACGCGGTAGAAGGCGCTAGTCCCCTAATCACCGAAAAAGGGTTGTTTTGGCCATATCTTGGGGCGATGTAGCCGCTGCAAACGATCCGAGACAGGTGACACTCCGGTGCGGCCGGGGGTGTTGTCTGAGGCGGGGCGCTGTTCCGCCTCTTACTGTGTAGAGTGGTGAGGGATACGATAGCGTCTTGCCCTGGGGCATAAGGTGCCCGGGATGTATCTCAATTGTGAGGTACGGCAGGGAGGACTCCAGATGCCGCTAATGCGTTCCTAGAGCTCTTCCCGACTGCCGAGGTAGGCCGCCGCGGGGTTTAGTGGGTAGACTGGTTTTTCGGGAGTCCCACACACGCCCTTCGTCCGGAGGGTATGGTGCGAAAAGCATTCCCTGCGATAAGAAAAAAAAAAAAAAGTATTTGAATGCACTTTGCCGAGATGGTACCTCGAGCTTTTGAGTTCTCTGGGACTGAAGATGCAGAGAAGGTTAAATTTGCCGAGAAGTGTTAGATGCTATGGATGTTGTCAAGATAATCAGGTGTGTGAGCGCGGAACTGCTTGTTTCAGGCCTTCGAGGGCCAGACAGTCGAAGACGCCCGCGTTACGATTCGTGCAAAGATCAGACGCAATGCGGATAACGTCAGGATCGATATCATCAGTCAAAGAAGGCGATTTACTAGAGATCTCAGAAGTTGGTGGATCTTTGTGTGGCCTGTCTTCTTGTCCAGAGGTACTATACCGGCAATCAGTTTCGTGCTCGTTCGACACGTTTAAAAAAAGAGTTTGTTCTTGTTCTCAATGATGTTACCCTGTGTGGTTGGCTCCTTTAGTCGCCACTTACGATGTCTATAAAATTTATTCTTACAATATTAGAGTAATTATATTAACACTGATGGATAGAAAAGTTACACTTTTTAATAATCTAAAGTTTTCACCATTCAGGTCTAACCTGTGATCTCAGTCACTGATTAGTGATTTTTATCTTCTACTAAGCCATAGACTTAGATGAAAAAAGTTTCAAATTTAAAGTATATAGTACAGATTATCAGCGCACGTATTTCCCTCCCACTACGATCCCAGATCCTTTAAGCGGGGCGTGTAAAAGTATCTTACAAGGCTGCCTATCGTGGATCGCCATACTGCACTGTCTTGATTTACAGTGAGTACAGCGACCACCGTTTTTGGATTCTATTCATGCTTTCCATCAGGCAGAATAGAGTCACTTTGGTAGGTTACTATAAAAAAAAAGATTAGGTTAACCAGGAGCTCCTTGTGGTGATGGATTACGAATACAAAGTATCATCACACCTATTCATCCCGTGGGTGTTGTAAGAGTCGACTAACGTTGAAAACTATGCAGGACAATATCACCGCAAAGAAAAGGCAAAACTTGAAACAGTAGTAGTAGACCAAAACCTTCTTGCTAAGGAGAAACGTATCTCCAGCGGCGTACTGTTGGAGGTTGTTAATGATTGATAAGGATAACTAGGTCAAGCAATTAAATACCTATAAATAACACAAGAAACAACTTATTATAGATGAAACCAATTACACCAATAGACTCGTCAATCAAGTTGTCAATCAAACTGATACAAAGACTCCCAAATTACATGTATATAAATGATGTAATAATTCAATTGGTAAGCAGCTTTGTTATATTAATTTGTTGATATCGATGTGTCGATTATCAATGTCAATAGCGTTTAAATTTTACTCTTTAAAGCTTTATATGACAGATATTATGATAGTTCTAAATATTACGTTACGAAAACGCTTAATATACATGCATTATAAATTATGTTTTTTAAACGCCTCTAAGGAATCGGTGAAAGAGTATTTGTGAGTGATTAATCCACGTTATTACTTATTATATATATATATATATATATATACGTTTAGTTGGTTTGTATACGCTTCAAAACTCGAAAAATTCTAATCTGATCGAGTTCGTGTTTTGACACGATGTACAACCCACTTCAAAACTGATTTTATTCCGTTTACAAATACTTATATTTCATTTCTCATCAATACAACAGCATTGTACTGTAGCGTAACGTGGCAGGCTACAGTTAATATTTCATAAATACGATATGCTAAGTTTAATCAAAGTTGAAAATATTAAATAAAAAGCAAAATAAATTTCCTCGCAGTGTTGCGTTGGCTTCTTGGAATAGAGGCTTGATTTTTAAAGCTTATATTAATGAATACTTTGTCATAGACAAAGTGCAGAGATTATTATTTTAAAAAACTTACAAACATTTTTTTTTCAGCTTCACTGTGTCTGTACAAATTTTTAACACTGTATCAACAAGATCTTTAATGCATAGATATTTAATGATTCACTGCTATGTTTATTATTGTATAAATAATTATAATATTCAATTAATCATGCATGACTTAACAATAATTTAAACTGTTAAGGAAATTAGTTCAATTAACGTTTCGCTTCCACAGAAAACTATTTTAATCGTGGTCGTGATGAATTCATCTTGAAAGTTACAAGAAGTCGGAAATAATATAATTAAAATCATTTACGCATATATATGAATAAACGCAATTATTCTTTATTAATTTCAAAAAATAATAAATTAAATACAAATTATTCAAGAAATATTTTTTTTGCGGTTTTAGCATTTAACCATAAATAGCACCCTGAACTTAATAATACTTTATGATAATGATCAGTTATAATTGTACATTTGAAAACGTTGAATTAACAATAAACTATTATTTTAATAACTAAATAACATCGTGTATTTTTATCATGATGTAGGAAGTAAATAAGCAAATGGCTTTTATCATAATGGTCATGGTAAATGAGTAAATGATTATCGTATTCCAGTACGTTTACCAAACATAATTGCGACCAATGAAACATTTTTTTTTCTTGGCTTTTGAGTTTCCTATCTCGTACAGTTTATCAGTCTTAAATTAGAAAAAAATCTTCTACGTCGTTGCTGATGATGAGATCTATGCTTGAGATTAGTTATTTACTACGGTGATTAGTAAATTAAGATGCAACACTACAAAAAATTGAAGTAGAGATCAAAGCAATTCTCACCACAGGAATATAGTACAAAAAGTCTTGTAAGGACTCGTTCGCATGCTACAATATCAGACAGTTAAATTAATTTATAACCCCTTTTGATTGTTAGGTCATGTAGTCATGATATTGTATTGAGAGAACAAGTTTTATTTGCGCTGTTTCCAGATGGGTAATAATTTAATATTCGTCTGACAACAATAAACGACTGCTTGTTTTGTATTATGTAACCGAGTAATTAACTTTTTGACATCTATAAAACTGCATACTTTAAGCACTTAGAGTATGTCAGCAGTCTTCAGAGTTTACGTAGACTAGAAAAGAAATAAATATTTTTATATATGTGTTATTCAAGTCTTTCAAACATCTAGTAAAGACTTTCTTATTCTTTATATTCTTTATAAAGACAACACCCGCACTAGGAATAAATCCTGTGTCGCGGGGGACTTTATAGACATACAAAAAACGGACACACAGAACGTCCAGACTCAGAATAACAATTTCTGGATCGCATAATGTGTTGTCCCATGTAGGATTTGAACCCACAACACTCGGCGCAGCAGAGAGCGGCGTGGCGTCTTGTGAATACCGTTGAGATGAAACATATTTATGTTAAATGTACATGAATAAAAAATGTAAGCGCCATGTTGGCTTCTCTTAGAGTCAGTGAAAGAATCAGTATAGTTCGTTATAAAACTTAACGTAACACATATCAATAACAAATTAGTGTAGTAGTTTAATTCATTATGGTCAGTGGATAATTATCCTGGTAAATGCCACAATATGACTGGATTTTTCAGTACAAATTATGACGTCAACTTTTCTGCTGCTAAGATAACAAATATACGCACATGGTGTACTTAATATGATAAATAATTGTATGAACAGTAATTAAATATATTAAAAAAATACTCAATAAATATAAACTGACCCATTAAGTGTGATCTTTTTGAGCAAGAGTTGGATTATTTGTTGAATAAAAATACATATCTGGATTTTTTTTAATTTGCTTCGTTAATGAAAAATTATTATACACAGGCCTCTCCATTTGGTTCGATCTTCGGATTAGGTAAGTTATTAATACTAGGACACTGCACTTTTAGTTAAAATAGTGACGATATTTCATTTGTAAAGAGAAATCTAAAAACAATTCGACTCCAATCTTGCCTATGGAAGGCAAAATGACATCATTCTAAAAACCTTTGTTTCGTTCTTAATTCCACAATTAAGTACCCGATACAATCGATTTTAGTGGAGCATCAGAAATTCCATACTATATATAACAGTCAGAACGGCTACAACAAAGGAAAACTATAAAAATGCCGATGTCTAGAATACTAATCTAGTACCATTTAGAAACGATTACAGCTATTGAACTCAGAAGATGGATAGTGCCACACTCAAAGATTGATTAATTTATAGTTCATATGTTTTCAAGATCGTTTAGTCTATAATTAAGATTAATGGTATGTGTTTTGTTTAAATTTTATTAACAACACTGTATAAAAACCTGACCTAATCTGATAATAATAGAAACTCCTAAGGATAAAAAAATGTCCATTTGTAAGAATCTTTTTTTAATCATATTACAATGATTTAATGTTTGTTATTAAACTTCTTATTTTTTTTATTTTATACAATAATATTTAACGGTGTTTATAATAAAGTGTATTAAATTAAGAAACTCAAAAAAATATTAGTTGGCACAACGTCAAACAAATTATTAATACATTAAAATTTACACTTATACATACGTCGGACGTTGGTAAAAGAATCAGTATACTATACATGCCGATTCTGTATAATCTATATCGATAAGAAAAACCTGGTTTGAATTGCATTTTGTACTTATACAATATTTAATATATACCGTGATAGCTTTTTATTAAGGTTGTTACCTTGTACCTGTAAAATATGGAAGCTATTGGTTGAGGACTGTACAGAACCGGTTGTTGTGAGAGCAAAAAAAAATAAATATTTTTGAGACTAAAACAGTTATTAGTAAGAATAACTTAATTTTTTTTTTCGCTAGTGTAAAGTGCTATAACTTGCAAATTGAAAACTTACAAAACTATGAATTAAAAAAAGAAAACGTCTAAAGTTAGTAGCCGAGAAGGTTGCGTCTAAGACCAGACGAGTCTTTAGTAGTCATATTGATTAACGTGAGAAAATATTTGGGTAAGTAATTGAGCACAGCCAACAATATCATTGGATATGTTTTGCCTTCTTGGCATTACGTTTACGTTACGGCTCATTGCTAAATCAGTAAGTGTTATGACTTACCGGTGTTCCTATTGAGATGGAAATATTTTGTATAAATATTATTTTACTAAAGGAGCCGGTCAGTTGTTTGCAAGGCAGACTCCCGCACAAGGTTTCTTATCACCACATATAACTTTACAAAACGTAAAAAATATCACGTATTCTATTTCTTGCGAAATCAAGGAGTATACTTTATAAATATACGAGTATATATATACATACTGTAAAGAAATTACATCCAAACACAGAACAAAGGACCGTACTCATTACACAGTTAAAATGTTTTTTTATTTTTTTTAGTAACCGCCTGTGAAAGCGTCTTTACCCTGCCTGATGGAAAGCATGAATAGAATTGACGACAGATCGAAGTGACATCTATTCGCAACTGCAGAGGCTGGTATTCGGTGGCTTCAGGACTGCTAATTAAGTCAAGTAAATATTCTACATCGCAAATGTCAGAACAATTCTCCACACAAGAGCGAACATGACCATTGTAAAGAAGACATTGTTCTGAAAATCTGAAAAATGAGGATGGAAAGAAACGAACACTTTTTGGTAGACAGCGCGTACTCCTTTGTTTTCTTGGTGTTGAACTCGATCAGATTAAGAAATGAACACTTTTTGGTAGATAGTATGTACTTCTTCGTTTTCTCGTCGTTGAACTCGATCAGATTGTCGTAAATAGATGCAGTCCAGAATCAAAGCCCAGTGACAAGCTCATGTTATTTTTCCTCAATATCTTCTAGCTTGATTGTAGGATATCCAAAATAACGGCCATGAACTGTACTATCGTCTGCATAGCAACATATGTTGCCAAGGGCTGTCATTGATATGCAAAAGAAATAGTGTGGCAGGGCGGAGCCCTGAGGTACAACAACCTGTATCTGCTGAAAATCAAAAGCCGTGCCGTGTCAAAAGATTTTGATGAGTTGCTGGTGGAGAATTATGGCAACCTACATAGTTAAAAAGCTTATGGGACTGGCCGAAAGTCGAAAGTTTGGAGGGAAGCGTACGACGCCAAACTCTATGGAAGGCTTTGGTCATGTCGAGGCTGATGGCCAAGGACTCCCTATACGTATCAATAACCTCACCCAAAAAATTTAACTTTGTCTTTCTCATACCATTCAAAGACAATTATTTCTCTCTCTCTCTCTTTACATTTTTAAACGTTAAAAAGTTAAAGAGAAAACAAACTAACACTTTAACGTAACATTATTGTTGTTTAAGAAAAGTCAACGAATGGGGTCTTTCATTTGTCATTTTGATACTTTGATTTAAAATCTGAGGGACACTAATTAAGTATGAATATTCAACTCAAATTTAACTGCTTCGTTAAGGCGGGCCAATTCTGCTGTGTTGTGTTATGTTTGTCTTATTCTTTAATGTGTATATTACGGTTTCTGGATGAGACAGAGTGTCTACAGTATTTTGCTTGCCTCCATCCTCTTCTGTACCTTGCTCTCTCTCTCCTCCCATGTTGCCATCTGGTTTCGTTAGTTAATACTTAATATTATAAATATGATAGGTATATTGTTTCTAAACCGTAAATTACTTAGCACTTAACCAAGCCGCATGAAATTTACATATATTTATAAAAAATAGAACAACGAAGATAAGATACTTGGATATATTTTAGGAACAAAAATTTTAATAGGATATCTGAATTAATTCTGAATCTACGTAAACACAAGCAAAGCGGTGAAATCAAGTTAATCTTATAACGACACATCGGTTATAATGAATACATGAAAAAATTAATTAATTTATAACATTTTGCGTATTCTCAGTATGTAAGATAAAACATCTTCATAATATTAGTATAAGACACATGTTGCTCGAACAGCACCGATTATTATCTATAATTAACCATAAAATTTATGTGAGAATGTTGTTTTTATATCTCAATTTATTCGTCTAGTTAATGAAGCTGTTAATGGTTAACAAAATTGTTGCCAGTAAAATTAAAAAGAAAGCGAACGCAAGCATCGTTACGGAAAACAGTTTTTTGCATTTTATTTAATATTTATTTGCAATAGCCTACCCATAGATACGCGAGGAGAATCCTTTTAAAAAATCCCTACTAATATTATAAATGCTAATGTGAGTTTGTTTGTTACGGTTTCACACGAAAACTACTCCACTGATCATCATGAAATTTTGTACACATATTCTTGGAGGTGTTAAAAATAACATAAGATACTTTTTATATAAAAAAATATTTAAAATGAACTGTTACGAAACTTAATGTGGCAGACCAAATTCCACGCGAGCGAAGCTGCGGGCAAAAGCTAGTGACTTATGAGTAAGAGATCACAAAATGTTGATATAACCACTGACATTGCATTGTTACAGTCTATGTATACTATACAGTCAATTCATTTACTTATATTGTAAATCAAAACGTTTTAAAATTAACATTGAAATGTAATAAAGCTTCTAAAGAAGTAATAATTGAACTTTAATGACCAACGTCAATACGTGAAGAGCGTCAATAAGTTCGAAACAAATAGTCGTTAAACTAAAAATACGATATTAGTCAAACACTGAAATAGCTATCAATTGTCGGAAATGGTATTTAACCTTCACGTGTGCGGCATTCATAGCAATGTTATTTTGACATGGTTGATATTTTGACGAATTAGCACACAGAAACTTGTTAAATTTCTAATACACGGAGAGCCTTTAATAATATAATATTGCTTAGAAAGGAAGTTTTGACCTACTACACTATGTTGGCCAGTCGAGTTGGTAAAGGGTTTGCTTGTAAATTTGCCTCCTCTTTCCAGAGTTGTTGTTTTGTAGTTTCGATGATCGGTTCTCACTACTGGATGACACGGGTTTAAGTATTTCAACACGTTCGTCTCAGAAACAAATTCTTTTTTTTAATTTTTAGTACCTACCAAGGTGACTCTACACGGCAAGATAAAAAGCAAGAATAATATCCAATTTATCTTTACGTGCTCAATTCATATTCATCATCAGTTCAGGTTGGATTAAGGATGGTGTAATAATTCCTCGTTACCTTTGAATACCAATAGTCACATTATGTATGAATATTTAAATATAGTTTTTTTTAACTTAGATTAAAGACTAACAATAATATATTAGTAGATAAAACAGTTACTATAATTTTTTATTTAATATATATATGAAAACCTAATATTCTGGTACACGTTGTTCAATATATGTAAAAGCTATTCTAACCTCTGATAATCTGAAAACGTCATTGACGTACCGCTTCCATTGCTTTACCTGGAACATTTGTGACCTACTTAATTCTTCAAAATATCCCATCCACATGTTGGTCACCACAAGTACTACTGGGCTACCCATGGCTACACCGTCGATCTGGAGGTAGTACCGGCCATGTAAAGAAAGTGGTATACAGTTTAAAAGTAAAACAATGTTTTCAACAGCCACATTATTGTACTTTATCCTCCAGTGGGGTTTATTTTAAGGTGGCAGCTCATGTCGTGCGGTGTTCCATGGGGGTCTGTCCTCGCATCACTCTTGTGGAACATAGGATACGACTCGGTCCTTCGAGGTCGTCTCCCACCTGGGTTGGGCGTAATTTGTTACGCCGATTACACATTGGTCACAGCCCGGGGGGCGAACTATCACGAGGCGGCGCGCCTGGCCAGCATGGGAGTCTCTTTGGTGGTCGGGCGAATTGAGGCGCTGGGTTTACGAGTGGCCCTAGATAAGACTGAGGCCCTTTTGTTCCATGGACCCCATCGTGGTCCACCCCCCGGTGCCTCTATCGTAGTCAATTCAATCCTCGTACCGGTTCAGGCCCAGATGAAGTATTTGGGGATGATCCTCGACGGGAGGTGGCTCTTCGACAAGTACTTCCGACAGCTTACTCCAAGGCTGGTCGGTACTGCTTCTGTGCTTGGGCGACTTTTGCCCACTTTGGGTGGAGCCAGGGTCGCGACAAGACGGTTATACACGGGTATTGTTCGCTCATTGGCACTGTATGGTGCACCGGTGTGGACGGCGGTTCTGACTGCCCAGACTAGGGCTCGTCTCTGGCGCTCTCAGAGAATATTGATGGTTAGAGCTATATGCGGTTACTGCACCGTGTGTACGGAGGCAGCGTGCGCCTTGGCCGGAACACTCCCACATGGGATTTGGAGAGGAGATCTCTCGCTACCGACCGTCATACACTCCATGGTAGCGACAGCTGTTTTACCGCGGTCGCAACCTTCTGCGAAGATGACATTTCGTGGAAGGAGGCGGCGTAAAAGGCCCGGAAGGACGATCTCCACTCGGACCCAATTAGCGGGCAGGCGCTAGGAGGGATCCGGATGTCGTAATAACAGTTTAGTCAATCCGATTCCGACACATCACCCCGCCGTAAACCCCGGTGATGACGGCCTGAGGGTGATTCCACGTGTTAAAAAAAAAGGATGGGGTTTATTTAATGAAAGCATACAAATATAATTATGCATACAAAGAAAATATATAAGACATGGAGTGCTGTTAATTCTTATAAAAGTACTAGCTGACCCGGCCACGCGTTGCTGTGGCTGTTTACCATAGCAGCGCCATCTATTGATTACTTACTCAACCCAGTCGAAAGGTATCGACATCTGTTAGGATCATTTGGAGTTAACAGATAATTGTGACTGTCAAATAATAACAGACAAATAATTAGCAATAAATTAAAATTGCGACTATAATTTGAGATTTAAACTATCCTATCTCTCAAGTTGGATCGAACTGCACATGGTGTGCGAATTTTATTATAATCGGTTAAGTGGTTTAGGAGTCCATTGAGGACAAATATTGTGACACGAGATTTATATATATTAAGATTAGTTTGAAGGGATTTAAAATGACCTACGGAAGCAAAGTCAATGTAGAGAAAAAGATAATTAAAATAAAGCAGAGGTTATACTGTTACAGCTAGTAATATTATGTATTTTTTTTATAAATAATAATATAAATATATAAATATAAAGAATATAAATAAATAAATATTTCGGACATTTGACACACAACGTCATCTAGTTTCAAACTAAACAGAGCTTATGCTATAATAACTAGACTGACTGATAGAATACTTACATACTTTTTTTTTGTAAATATATGAATATTACACATAGAAAGCACCCAAACTTCGAAAAAATATTTGCAGATCATACAAATATTTTATCCGACCCAGGAATCGATCGAAGAAGAGACCTCGAGACCACAGCAGTCGCAATTCACTACCGCTGCGCCACCGAGGCAGTTAAATATGAAATACAAATATACACCTATTATAAAAAACCATCATAAAATACTTACAACGCTTTTAAAGCGTGATGACAGAATGTGAAACTTGAGAGATTTTTAGGGATGGAAGGTATTCTATCGTTATAGGTATCGACAGATATAGAAAAAGAAATGAATTAGTTTATGAAAGTACATTTCTTCTTGTGGTTTATCAATATATCATTGAAATTATTTGACCAGAATATAGCCAAAAAGTCTTTTTAAAATCCCTAAGACTTATTCTATCTATACATACAGATTATAGGATCTAGTTAAGCCTAGTTGTGGTGTAATAGCAAAAAATATTCTCACGTTTTCCACAATACGAAACTTAACGACCTATAAAATCGGGACCGTTGGGAGTTTATCACATTCCTTTGTTTTGTCTAATCTCATTTTGTTACCAAAAACTTCAACATAAATATTTTATTATTCTTGTGCTTTTGAAGATCGTTCATTAAAGACAGCATTTATAACGTGTACTCCTTTTTTTTTCTTTGTTGATGTGGTGAAAAATTCCTTTGGATCTCCCGCTCCTTGGGGAGCAAGAGTCAGGAGTATGTGGTGTTTCCACTAAAAACCGCCCCAACGGTCGGCCTCTGGCACCCTTCTCTTAGTTTTTCTTTCTATTTACAATGATGTTATCCTGTGCAATTTGCGCAATTTGCATGATTAAGGATCACGACACTTCATTTTCTTAATCCGTCATCACAATCAATAATATATCAAGATAAAGTAGTATTGACCTCGTGTGAGTTACCAATAAGCAGAAAGTAAGATAGAAGAAGTGGAATGGTTACACTTATACCATTTTATTACAGAGACTTTTTGAAAGATATAGACATCAGTAGAGCGATAGGCTTCCTGCTCAAGTTTAGATCTCACGAGCACCTTCGAAAGAGTCCTTGCAACTTACCTACGACGTCTTTCCACAATCGATAATTTTAACATTTGAATAGATTGCAAAACAATACTTTGTTCATTCCTCCTGAACGTTCACTAGTTTCGTGTCAATGGAATTTAAATTGACACTTGCTGCATTTAATAGTGTTTGTAGTTAATCTAGTACAAAGTATCGGATCAAACCGAAAATAATAGAGATAGACCTGTATTTGTACGTTTGATTTTTCATTTTGGTGATCATTTTGAATTTTTTTATTTTACAATTATTCTACGCGGGACGTGCTTTATTGGACCCGTGAACCGACTTGCTCGAACGATTTCTTACACTTTTCAGCCGTTATATATATAAGCAATTCCTTTCCCTTTGTATTTTCTTTTTTGTTTACTTATTGAAAATATCAAAGTATACTACTTTTAACTTGATTTAATCTCAATCTGGAATACTAATTTCTAAATACATACAAATAGTAGACTGTGTACATAATAGATTGTTTCCTTCAAGACCAAAGGAGACCCCTCTGTAGTTAGTACTATAGTAACTCCGCGAAACTTAGCCTTAAGTTCACCTACATCAATAGCACAAGTCCAGTTGCTTCTAATCCCATAATTACACAATAAACTGAGCTACCCTAAGTTTAATTCTGCCTTTATCCAGTAAACACAGTGTGAGTTTCCCAAAGGACTTTGTGAAACTCGAAGAAACTGACCGCATATACGTGCATATGCGGTTTCTTCAAGTTTCAAACTTAAGGGACAAACGGACGAGAATTTATCTTCGCTTTTTGTTGATGGTGGTTTTGTTGTAAACTTTGTAAGACGTAATGTTTAGGTTGTTGTCAAATTTCCTTTAATTGTCACTTAACCCTACATAACTAAAACACTGTCGACCCAAATTTGAACTAGTTTCTTTTCGAACTAATCTGTTTCAATAAATTCCTTGATGTGTGAATGCTTGTAATTACAAGTATCCATATACTGTGAATAAACATAGTAATATACATTTATTGTTGAAAACTTCTAATGCTACTAACAATCAATCAATCTATCATTTTTTATTTATGAATATTGCTTGTACAATAAGGTGTTACAATATAGTAATGGAACATATTTTATAACTCTAAGCATGCAAATCTTATATATGAAATATTATATTGTAATATTTATATCTTATTTATATCATTATTGATATAAATAAGTTCATGAAAATTTAAAAATCAGTTTTAATAAAATTATACAAAACAAAAAAAATATTTTAACTACTAAAAAATTAAGTTCAGTAGCAAAAAGACTGTTTACTGCTACTTACTAGATTTCCAATAATGCTGATATCCAATGGTACAATATCTTAGAAAGGAAAATCCACATTGATGTCGAAAATCGTTTCTACGGATGTTATATAAGTACATATACATACATGTTTATTGATATTGCTACACACAGAGGCAATAAATACTATTTGATTATTTTTTCAATATTAGAATTATTATTGGTTAATATTCATTTCAATTTTTTTCACGGATATTTCCTTAAAATTGAAATCGGTTTTCTGGCGGGAAGTAATCGTTGGACTTTTTTCCGAGAACTGAGAGCCCCTAACCTATAAAGCCGTTTGGTTCTCATCAAACTTTTCATTTTACGTTTATACATTAAAATTTATTTAGGTATCTAACATACTTTTACCAAATTAAACGCCAGTCGGTGTGTACCGGTATTCCATTTGGGTCATGATATTTTTAGACAATAATTGAAAGTATTTGTGTGTTAAATAAAGATTAATTATAACATGCCGATCTAGATAATGTTTTTGCCAATACGGTTCATGTACAACAAGGTAACATCGTCAGACCTGGGAGAAGTTTTGAGATGTGCAGGTCGTACAACTTGTGCTTTAATAAAGGCAATGTACCAAGTTTTGGACTACCGGCCGTACCACGTCTAATTAATAAATGGTCCACGCCTTTTGAATATCTTATTCATGTTCAAAACTTCGCTGTGGTATTTTGGCATGTGTTGACGTATATAAATTTGATCGTTTTCAATATTATTTTACTACTCTTCTGCTTATATTACTATTAGTAAAAAAATAACGCTTAAACTAAACAAAAATGCCTGTGGAATTAATTACATCATTGTGTAATTTTCATATTTCGCATATAGAACCAAATAAAAATTAATAAATTATTTATTATCTGAATAAAGTAGTTACGTGATATCTATCAGATGTTTGCTTGAAAATGTATTTCTTAGTCGTTCTTGAAAACTTTAATATCTCTTCAATCGTTCCTGTGAAGTTATTGACTGATTATCAATTGAATGGAGCAACTGTAAACGTCTTTAGCTAGGTATTCAGATAGTTCATTTTGCAGACTCTACGATAAAATAACTTACTTGTAATATTTTATAGTAAACAAGCAATTTTTACTTTTTAGGTTACACGAAAACCATAAAAATTTCTTCGAAATGTAATACAAATGCCACTTTAAGTAATACCGTCTTAGGATTCTGGGTTAACCATTTTATTTGATCAATAATAGGGAAGGATAATAATGAAATATAATAATCTCTCAAAAAGTAATCCTTACGAAGATTGTCATGTATTTTATCTTTATTCAATTGGCAGTTATCTTACGTAATACAATTTATGTAATCAAAATTGTCTGAAATATCAAGATTCAATTTCAAGTAACTGTGTTTGTTCAATCACTCGAGCATGGAACAGAAAGATTATATATTCGTATTCATAAATGAAACATTATTCAAAATAATAATTCAATTATTCAGAGGGTTCTATTCAATAGGTGATACACATTTCAATGATATCTTTCTTCTGATAGATAGTGAATGTTGAATGTTCTATATTAAGAACAATAACTCTTTAATCGTAAACCTTACTACACCACTAATGGTACATCAATAAATTTTCTTTGCATTTTATAAATACACATTAAAAAAAATGAATACAAATTACAGTTAAAATTGTTTATCATTTTCACTTACTTAGCCGATTATTCATCGACATAGCCTACCAGATTAGCAAGCTGAATCGGCAGGGGGCTGGCCATGTTGGCCGCAGAACTCACAACCGCTGCGTTAAAAGAGTTCTAGAGTGGAGACCATATCACGGCAAAATTAGTGCAGAACGCCTACAGGCCAGGTGGAGTGACAATATGCGCAAGATGGGTAGCAAAAGCGGGATGTGAGAAACCCAAAATCAATCAGAGTGTCGCATATGTAATTTGAGAGGCCTATGTTCAGCACTGGACTGCGATAGGCTTGTGATGATGATGACAATTTAGACTCACAATAATAAGCTTTAGGTTCTGCTGCATGAATAAACTTTCTTGAATAGATTTTTAGCAAATTCTTTTTCTGTATTGAATTATGTACTATTTCATATTAGTACAGTGTGAAGATACAACAAGCATTCTCGACGTCCATCATAATTGATAGCAGTGATTGTGATTGGCATACACAGGCTTACCACTGACCGGCCACAGTTTCAAGACCCATCCACTGTAGTATCGACGTGACGCGTCTCGTTATGATTTTCTTGCTGTAAAGTTCTTGGTTTTGTTGTTGTTGTTTGTGTTTACTATCGTTTCAATTTAGATTTATGAATTGAATTCTTTAATATTTGTTTTTGTGTTAGTTGAGTTGTAATTCCAGATGAATTTTGCACTTTTGTAGGAGGTAGGCAGAGATATATTATAAACAACATTTTACCGATAATTTTGCATAGACACTTTTTATTGAATCTGAGCATCTCAAGTGTATCGAAGAGATGCAATCGGTTAGAATCTTAAAGATGAAAATAAATTGTTTCTACAAAGTGCCAACCAGTATCCAATATATTGGTTATACAGATGAATTACGAAGTAAAAGCAATTTTGTTCGAGCAGATCAAAGTATCCTGTTTCTAAAGCTAATTTAATTCTCTACAATTTGAAATTAGGGGTAGACTTTACTTAAAACAAATTATCATCAATTTATTGGCCATCTTTGAATATTTGTTTCATTTAAATACTTTTTTATTTGGTGAGTTTCATGTAAAAATATTTTGCCTCGACTCGAAGAATAACTAATTTAATTCAAACTAAACAATGAGACAAATTTCACAGTTTGATGATCAAAGTTTTACCGAGTTACTTCGACAAACAACCAGGTAACGTTCTTTCGACGAAAGTTTTAACGGTTCAAATTAATAAATTTCAGGACAAACTCTCTAACTGCAGCTCGAAGAATCTCTTTGAAAATTATGTAATGAGCCGATAAAAGTACTTAGTTATTTTGATTTCAATTGCAAGGTACAAAAGATTTTAATTTATTTCATCATGATTCTGACTCCACGATGGGTATGTTTTGGAAATTGATAAATATTGAAAACAATTCGATTATGTAACATAATATATAAATGAATTGGAGATTTTCTGATGTCACTTAAGTTATTTCGTCTCTATAAAGCAATATACATATAGGTCTCATTACAAACCCTGACAAAAAACTTAGACTTGGTACAGTAGATCGCCCAAAAAAGCTATGTATGTGACCAGTCTATACAAATCATTACGACTTCTTACAGGAGTTACCGTATAAATTAAATTAAACAAGCATGTAAGTCGAAATTAGAATCTATAAAAAAATGAAAATGGCAAGTAGACATTTTATAGTTTAATCATATTAAAGTTAAAAATATATGATACACATTTTTATGTTTACTAGTGGTCGCCCATTGGTCGAATTTCAACCATAATAAATTTAAATTGTAAGTGACTTAATATACATTATAAAAATATAATATTCAAACATTATTAAGGTTCTACTGTCCAAAACTAAACTACTATAACCACAGATTTGACCAAGACTGTTATTTGCCAATTTCTATTTTGAACAAATTATATGAAATTAAAAAGAAGTAAAATAAAGATGTTTTTTAAAACAAAACATGCTATAAGAGGATGCAAAACAAAAAAACATTTTTTATCGCATATTGTAATAATATAATTAATGATTTAAAACTTCTCTGAAAACAATGTTTTTTGTAAAAACTCTTTCATCGTTTGCTAAATGTCCTTGGCCATTATATTCGGATATATAAAACCTTAAACCAGCGAATGAACGAACTCTACTTGCTGCGACATACAATTGCCCATGTGTAAAAACTAGCCGTTTTAATAAAACACCAATTTTTTGGACTGTTTTGTCCAATTCCAGTGAAATTTCACGCATTATGTTTTTGTTACATGTTTGACTAATACGTTCTTGTAATCTATAATTAATAGCAGTGTCAACATCATAAAAATATAATTGTGCATAACATGGTGCGCGACTATATGCACCAGTCATTGGGCCTGATCTGTGATAAAAAACATCATATATTTTGAAATAATACACTCCACTTGTACCTACCTCAGCAACTTTGGCTTCTGAGCTAACCATAGCAAAACATGAATTATATTTCCTAATATATTCTAAATAATTTTTTGATTTACTTTTTATTGAAGGTTCATTTGAAGTAAGTCAATGAGTACAATGATTTAAAATATTCATTTTGACTTAAGGGTGGTAATATTGCTTTACCCTTGTGACAACATGAAGTGAATGCCGTTCGGTCGCCTAAAGTCACTTCAGATTCAAAATGTTTCGCATTGCAAGACCTGCACTCTAAATATGAATCCACAATCATAACTTAAAAACACATTTGGAATGACATTTAGAGCACATTTAAATGTACGTATCTCTCAAAATCACTTATTTATCCTGAAGTATATACAATTACTAAAATCGTAAACAACATACTACAACTACTAATAATTGCTTAAAACCAGCAATAGCAAATTATATTTTTTTTGTACCTGAATGTTGTCATTGCAGATTGCTGCTACAGAACTTTCTTTATGCATATAATGAAAGTCCGTGTACATTTAAATGTATCTTACTGCCACACAACTTATATATATGTATATATTACATAAATTTGTATAAGCGCTCAGTATTTCACGTAGGATTCGTCAAATAAAACTTTTCTGTTTGACATTCAACTATGTCTATAATAAACAACATGTACAAATACTTGTGTATGCGTGTGTCAAATGCATGCTGGTTTGTGTAATGTTTTATTTATTGATTTAATATACTTTTTATGCATTATTATTAAAATCTTTTTTTATATTAAATGAGGCAAATAAAACTTTTTTTTTTGATATATCTATGTCAGTACTCTATGTCTATGGACAAAATGGCGTGTACAAATACTTGTGTATGTATGTGTGTGTAAAATTCATGGTAGTGTGTGTAATGTTTTATTTATTGATTTAATGTACTTTATAAGCATTATTATTGAAAAATATTAGCGTTCTGCACTTCTCCTACACATAAACTATAAGTGTGCCAAATTTTATGCTCCTGCGTCCGCGCAATTTTCGTAAAAACTGGTCCAAAGTTTTTGGATCGCGTATTAATATATAGATTACTTTGGGAATTAATGCGATTAATAGATATTATATGCGCAGGACCGGTTGTTGTGGAAAGCCTTAGGGGAGGTACATGTCCAGCAGTGGCCATTCTTCGGTTGAGGTGATGATGGTGGTATACATACCTTCGACTTATCCGACGTTTCAACCGAATTGCAATGGCCGTGGTCACAGGCAAGTCACATAGGTTTGTAAAATTTTTTAATATTTATGAAGTTACCAATCCTTGATTCTACCTTTTCTCACATTATATTCCGTAGTTTTAAATTACATCAACTCTCAACAATTCTTAACACAAAGAAAAGAAACTCGCTAACTATCAGTACCGGCTGTCTTTAGCGCTAATTAACGAATAAAAAACAAAGTTTTACCAAGTTTTACTACTATTCCACCTATAGTTAGTTAACAGTGATCGCGGACTCGAGTCTAGAAGTTTACAGGTATACAATCTAAACTCAGTTGTATACCTATAAATGCAACAGCATGTGTTTATCAATTATCATACTGTTAGTCAATATTATGCCTTGCCCCTCATTTTGTTGCTATTGACTTGCTATTTACTGCGGTCTCCCCCACGTGACGAGGATACCAGGATAAAAGTTTTACTAATTTGAACTATAAGGGCTAACATGTATTTATTGTTTACTTTTTACAAATGTTATATAGTGTCGGGGGTTTTTAAATTTTCAATTTCATTTTTATTTCACTCTTTTTAGACTGTGTTAGGTTATCTTTGCTGCAGCATGACAACTCTATGTACCTCAATCTTTATCACTAACAGTACGTTTATCCACTCCTCAAACCCTTTTCAATGAGGCTAAACACGATATATTTGCTATCAGCTTACGAGGATTTAGGTACTCCGTAGATTATTCTGCCTGTAGCACCAGGCCAAGGTCGCCATATTATTATCGTGTTATATGATTTCCTATATGTATCAAACTTCAACTCAATCAGTGCAGTGGAATTGTACTAAGAGTCAATTAAATGAATGTTTACCTCTACATTATATCGGAAAAGCGCTCATGACATTGAAATGGATGCACAGATTTTCATAAAACATAGCTAAGAATACTCTTTATTAAGTCACCTTTCTAACAAAAAAAAGAATTATCCTAATCGATTCACGCGTTTGGGAGCTATGATGCCATAGACAGAATGAGAACACACAAACACACACGTCAAACTTATAACATCCCTCTTTTTGCGTCGAGTGTTAAAAATACACTGTTTATGTTAATGTGACATCACTTTCCATTGAATTTAAAAGTACAGATACTAACAACAAGTGCAGTTTTAAAGTGGTTTATTTTTGTTATCCTGGCCCGGTTGTGCTAGGACTCTACTTACTTATCAGGTGAGCAATCCAATACCACGGGGTGCCAGAGTACTAAAGTCAGCAGGTGACGGAATATTTAAAGGAGTGTGCGAGAACCGAGATGGTGTTCTGAGGCGTCGGTTCATGTCATGCGAAGTTCTTCAGAGATCTTTCCTCGGATAACTCGTATGAAACATGAAATATAACTGGATTTTTCGTCTGCTCCCCGGGCTGCGCATAACTTGTTACGCCGATGACACACTGGTGTCACAGCCCAAGGGGCGTGCTTTCAAAATGCGTCGCATCTGTTCACTGGAATTCTCTCTGGTGAGCGGACACATTAAGGTGCTGGGTTTACAGATGGCCCTGGATAAGACGGAGACTCTATTGTTCCATGGGATCCGTTGTGGTTAGCCCCCCGGTGCTTCCATAAGTTCCAGTTAATTTGGTTCTCGTATCGGTTCAGGCCCAGATGAAGTGTCTGGACCTGATCCTTGACGGACGGTGGCACTTTCGACAACTAGCTCTAAAGTTACGAGAGAAACATAAGAAACATGACTATGACTATTTTCATTAACGGCAGAAATAAATTTATAATTCTGAGAAATAAAATTTTTTTATCAAAACTTATAATAATTAAATGTCCGAAGCATTGAATAAGCGGTATACTATTTATAATAATAAGTCCACCTTTGATATCCAATAAATCGTTGCTACATATATTTTAATACATGTCTTCAAGATATTTCTTACAAATATAATTCTCATACAATCCTATTAAAACATGAATAACATCCAGATGCCTTTGACTAGATTAGATTTATATTTTTGGGTATCATTTATATACATAAGAATATACCTTGTTTTTAACTAGTATGATGGGTGTTTCTATTATTACCTACATTTCATTACTCATGGTAATCAAATTCAGTATGCTCTAATTTATAGGTCTTTTGGACAACATAAGCTTAAAAGTTAGTTAATACCATATCTAGAGTCGACTCACTTTTCGATTCGGATGATTATTTAACTAATTTGGGTTCCGCTTTGGTTAGACGTAGACCGGTGTCTGTTTTAATGCAGTGAGTATTTGGTATGTTTTTTTCTATTTTATACATTTTTGTTATTTTTATATCATTCTATTTAACTATTTTACTAATAAGACATCAACAATAAAATTTAAATCCTTTCATTGACTGCACAGTTGGCCTAGTGGTTTAAGCGGTACTTTCCTGGGTGCTGGAAGAGCGGGAAGCTGGTCCTGTTGAGGAAGCCGGGACGGTCCGTCGAATCAGTTGGGGCTTATAGGCTCATCGTGTTGCTGGACGAGGTGCGTAAATTATTCAAGAGAATACCACCAGGATATGAGAGAAAGGCCGCGACTGAAGAGGCGGTGAGCTGTGGCGGCGTGCTGTTGCGGAGTGTTTGAACATCGCCAACGCATTTGATAGTCTGCTATTTAGCTACATCAGGGAAGAACCCCAGTACCACGGGGTGCCAGAGTACCTGAGGCGGGTTGTGGCAGACTATTTAGATGAGCGTACCGTCATGTACGAGGACCGAAATGGTGTTCTGAGGCGGTGGCTAATGTTATGCGGTGTTCCACAGGGGTCTGTCCTCGGACCACTTCTGTGGAACATGGAATACGATTGGGCCCTTCGAGGTCGTCCTGCCCCAGGGCTGGGCGTAGTTTGTAACGTGGATGACACATTTCTCTAAGTCCAGGGGATAAATTTTCAAAAGCCATCACAGGAGTCTCTCTGGTGGTCGAACGCATTGAGGCGCGTGGTTTACGAGTGGCCCTGGATAAAACGGAGGCAATTTTTGTTCCATGGACCCCGTCGTGGTCCACCCTCCGGCACCTGTATCGTAGTCAATTCAGTCCTCGTCCCGGTTCAGGTCCAGATAAGTACTTGGGTCTGATCCTCGATGGCAGGTGGCTTTTCGATGAGTACTTCCGATAGCTTACTCCAAAGCTGATCAACGCTGCTTCTGCTCTTGGGCGATTCGTGACTAATTTGGGAGGAGCGACGATATGTTTGTACACGGGGGTTGTCTGGTCAATGGCACTGTATGGTGCGCCGGTGTGTGTGGCGGCTTTAACTGCCCAGAATAGGGCATACCTCTGGTGCCCTCAGAGGATATTGACGACTAGAACCATACACGGTTACCACACCGTGTCGACGGAGGTGGCGTGCACCTTGGCTAGAACTCCCTCATGGGATTTAGAGGCGGAAGTGCTTGTCGAAATTTATCGGTGGACGGCTTATTTCCGGACGGGTAGCGGTGTACTGTCCCCGCCTGAAGAGATACGGGAGTGATGCGGGGCGTTCGTAGAACCACGATGGGTCGTTTGTCATTCCAGTTGGCTTCACGTACTGGTTTTGCCGTTGTGGAGGCTCTACAGCCGGTCATCGTCGAGTGGGCAGGGCGGCAGCACCGAACCCTTTCCTTCCGACTGACGCATCGCCTAAATAGAGAGTTTAGCCACAAATGGCACCCGTGGAAGCGGGCAGGCGCTAGGAGGGATCTGAATGTCGTTCCAATACACCACCCCACCGTAAGCCCCGGTGGGCTGACGGCCCGAGGGACTTTCCACACGTTAAAAATAACAATAAAAATTATTTAAGTGGTCATCACGCCGCTTTCTACTGCGCTGAGTGTTGAGGGTTCAAACCTCAGATGGGACAACTTTTTATGATTCACAAATTGTTGATCTGAGTGTGGGTGTTCTTTATGGCCCTTTCTTGCATGTTTGTAAAGTCCCCCGCGACACAGGATTTATTCCTAGTGCGTTGTCTTTAAAAAGTAAATGATAATTTGTCGTTCGGATGGTTAATAATTTAAATCAATATTTCTATAATATAAATCATCAAGGTAGGTCTGTAAATCTAGTATTTAAAGTTCCTGGTTCATCAGTTCCATGTGCGGCTGTTATGAATTAATAATAAACAACTAGAAATTTTATTAAAAACTATATAACATTTTATTTATAATATCTACTACATAAGCTACTATATAATACCTTATATAATCCTCCAACTCCTATGTACTTAAAAAAAAACGTTTCACTTTTATTCATGACACACATACACGATCGTTGAGGTCATTAGAAAATCGAACTTTAGAAATCCCAACACACACCACATCTTTCGCTGATAAGTCTTTCGCAGTGCAGGCTGCACGCCTGTTGAACTCCTTACCAGAGGTTATTAGGCGGGCACACTCATTGAGTACTTTTAAGAAACTCGTCAAGGATCATTATTTATATTTTTTACAGACATATGCTGTATCTGTATGTATGTTTATGTATGTATTCATATTTATATACCTATGTAAGTGTATGAATGTGTATTCGTATATATATATATATATATGTGTAATGGTGGCTAATACATGTAAATTGGAATGTGCACCACAGAGTACATAATACTATACAGTATAGTCCGTCTAACGGTTGCCTGGAAGAGATCACAGACTGCGATAAGGCCGCCCATTGTACTATTGTTTTTTGGTTTGTATCCTACATTGTATATTTCCTAATTATGATGTGCAATAAAGAATATCTATCTATCTATCTATCTATCAACTGGTTACCAAAAGACTGGTCAAAAATAAGCGTCTAATATGCCGATGCCTACCCCTCCGGGAAACATTCATGATTTATTCATGTATAAAAAAATATAATGCAAACTAGAACAAGACAGTCGTGTTCGAGATGTTTGTGAAAATACCACTTGATCAACACTATTCTTTTAGTGGGTACTAACTTTTAAGTTCCTACAATGTTGCATTATGGGTTTCCATGTTTTAGAACCTGTTATATGGCTCTTATAGGTACCTAAAATACACATAAAAGTATCCAGGTAAAGTAAGTGTATCCTACAAAGTATAAAAATCACTAATTAAAAAAAACCTTGACCGTTATTTTTAACTATTACGACTTAAAGTTTTAAAATATTTTTGTAGTTATATTCTTCTTCTAGTGAACGACAAATATTCTTTTAGTGAACTGTAATCAGCTGTAGTAGAAGAAAAGTTTGGATATGAAAGAGTTTTTACAATTATTCAAAGTGCAAACTTTTAAGTTATACGTAACATAGTCCACTAACAGCTGCATATAAACTGATGACAGGCTTAGTACCTTTAATTTTACGTCATACTGGTAGATTTAAATATATGCATAGAAACAGACATCAAATATATATAAGTCAATTGAACAAAAATCTAATTTATTGCTCGCAGCTGTGGTCCTGTTCGGCACTTTCATCTCAGAATTATTGTTAAATTTTCTTTAGTCCAATCGTATTAATAAAATAGTGACGCATTGATCAAACCCTACTTACAAATGCTTGGAACCTGTCTGAGGAGGGTGCTTGGTACTCGATCGATCTTTTATTCAAGTTAAATTTTTAGTCAAGTCCCTATAGTCACAGACATGTTCTTCTGTATAGTTGACGTTGTTGTCAAAGGAAGTGCTAAGAACTTTGGAGAGCATCCGATTTTTCGTAATATCTTATTTCAATCCTCGTTTACTCACAGTATCGAAAGCCATGTAAAACGGAATACGCTCCTATTGACATTATTGTGAAAGTCAGAGGAGAGTAAATAATCATATAGATAGTTGAACGGTTAGCTTAAAACTGTGTGAAATTAATCCATAAGGCAGTTGTAACTTACTTTTTAATCCTTTTTAACCTAACTTATTATATTACATTACGGTTTCATTTAACTTAGTATATTTTTAAACAAATGCACCTAGTAATTGTAAAATAGACCTTAAGCAGCATTATAAATGAAATATAAACACAACTATTGACACTTATTATTTAATCTTCATTAAAACATTCTGTTTCTTCCTTTATACTACTGTCTAATGACAAGAGCCAGTAATCTCAACAAGTGCTCCACATAAACACTATACAACATCATTCACTTTCATTTCACGTACGTAAGCCGATCGCAAACCAGACAATTAAAGAAATAAAGCTCGTTACACGACTAATACAGCTTTATTGAGCCATTAATAGTTCAGCCACTCACGTGTACACTGCTTTCATGTCAACTATTAGCATTTAGTGGTGTGGTCAACTTTATCGATATCAGGTAATACATTTCATTGTTTTACATGTTTATTATGATAATCCACCTGTTCTGTATTTATAATATGAAAATAATAATCAGATATAATTTATCTATGATATGTATCTAATTAGAAATATTTAATTATGTTTTTTAGCATATGACGACAAAGATACTGGAAATCGTTTACTAAGACAAACTAAAACTCATGTAAAGTTAGCATTACTGAGTATCAAATAATAGTCACCTTGTACAGTAATTTTTAGTAAATAATAACAGAAAATATAAATTTTAATGATATCCACAATAAACTTTATTTAGACAATGATAACTTGATGACTTCAAGACTTAAAACAATATAGCAGTATAATAACAGTATTTAAATAAAAAAATAAGGGAAATATTCGTCGACTAAAACAAAACTTTGATGTTATTTTAAAATTAAACTAGAATATAAAAACAAGATTTCCACAAACTTTGGAGGAGAATTTCTCTTTTATTCAAATTAGAATTAGTTTATAACCAACCCACAACTGTAACAGTTTGAAGTTTGAGTATTCCTTTTTTATTGAAATATATTCCCAAAAACTTTTAAACATTCAAAACATTTTTCTAGAAAATGTAATCATTATTGGGCAGTGGGTTTTCGTAGACTCCGTAGCCTTTAAGCCAGGTTACGTCTTAAATTATGTTTCGAGTATTTGTTACTTTCATTGAAAATATTTCTGTAAAAAATTAAACTATTAGATAACCTAGTTTGCCCCTCTGCTCCTCCTCCAAAGCTGAGATTGATGTTCCTAATATTCTTATTATTTATTTATTCAGAAGATAACTTTTACGTTGTATGTGAATATTTTTATATGCTATAAAAAATTACAAAAAATAATAAAAATCACAATATGACTAACAACTTCGGTAATTAAAATTTAATCAATTATAATAAACCTTTATGACACCATAATAAATATAAAAAAATAAAGGTTAAAATATTAATTCATAAATCATTCATAGTTCAATCAGTCATTCGTTCATTAGTCACTAAATAATTTAAAAATTACTGTATGAATTCAATCAAATGTCAAATACAATAAAATAATAATCAAAGTGTCAAATGCCAACAAAAACTATAAAATTCACCAAAAATAATAAATACTAAAATAATAAATCAAAAAATATTACATCAAATTAAAAATTTAGTGATGTTAAAAATTTAGTCATCGATTTAGGAATAACATTTTTCTAACAGGAACCTTTTCAGTTCGCTTAAAAAATATTTTTTACCTCACCTCACCTTCACCTCACTACGGCCTGTGTTCAGAGACTTATATTACGTCTAGGCTAGGCTGCCACGTAGGAAAATGCGCCGGCGACACCGAAATTGCAATATGGCTCGTACGGTAAGCACACGATTACCTACAGCTTGTAACATGGAAGTAATGTCCCGCTGGATATGATGCTTATTTGTATTGGCCTTTCACATAAGGTGAAGATGTAAAATAATAATATTTACGAGTATTAATAGAATATATTGTTATTGAGGTATATTTAGAAAATGTTTTGTGGGTAACATTATCTTATATTTTGAAGGATATATCTCTTTAAATAAAATAGTTTCATTATGAGTATACAACTGAAAATAGTGTTTCGATACGAAAAATAATTTTAGTTTTTCGTATCGCGACAATTAAAATTATTAGTTACAATTAAATTACAACTATTAGTGACAATTAAATTATAGTTAGTTTTTTAATTTTTTCACTCTTCTTCATATTTAATTTATGGTTTTAGAATATACTATATTCTTAATAAATATTGAAATATCATTTTTTTCTATACTCTTAAGTAATTTTATACGTTTTTGGCAACCGATCATTATAATGTATACTTTAGTGTGCCTTGTCAACTAAATTTATTGTTTGAAATATTGTTTAATTCTTCTAAAAGTCAAATATTAATTGTGTTACGTTTTCAGTGTGAAAATTGATAATTGAAAGCTCCAAACATATCAATCAATGTTCTACGCTCTACAGGTATGCTATACTTTTATTCAAAGCGAGTTTAATCTTATTTAGAAATCTTTTACAAATTTTGTTTTCTCTCTAAGAGATACTCATAACTAATTTGTAAATAACTCAGATATCCTTTAACAAACTATTTCATTATATTTGTGAATATTTTAATTTCTATTTCACTGCATTATGTTCTACAAATGTGATTACAACGAAGCATATATTGATTACAAGTGTTCATCAACACAATGCCCAAAATCCAATACGATCTCGCGTTCAACGTGACTGTCAGAAATACATTTAGGTTTTACGACATACGAGTACTATTGACTCAAATTTATTCATGCTTTTAAAGCGACATATTTCAAACTTATTAAACATATTTCGTTTAGAGAGCAACGTTTACCAAAATAAAATGCGATAAGGTACAGGAAGCTTTTGCTCCTGATTGGGCTGAAGAAATATTATGTCAGTTGACTAAATAAACTGGAGCAGTATATTGTGAAGAAGACGCGCAATGAGATATAAAGCCCGTAATCTGGGAGCAAGCTCTCTAAATATTTATAGATTTTTGTTTGAAAAAGAAAAAAGCTTAAAGTTTGAAGTGGTAAGTTTCTTGAATAATAAGTCAGTAAAGTGTCTTTGGAATGTCTTTGTTTATGACCTTTTATGTGTGTACTTTTGTTGTTTCTTAAGTAAAGAAATCAAGAATAGATTAAAGGATTTCAGATAGTAAGGGGTTATTTGTCACTTGCTAGTGACGGGTTGACATTAACAAAATTTCTTATTAAAACCGTTCCCATTAAGTAAATAATTACTTGTTTGTCTTTATTCTCTTCTTAAAATAATAACATTGTTTTGCTTCTTCGGGCATTAACGGGTCGGTTGGTGTGGAGAACCTTTGAGCTTATGTCCGGTAGTTTATTTATATGAAAGGTGATTTTTTTTTTTAAGAAGTCATTGCCCGCATTCGGAATAAATCCTGTGCCGCGGGGGATTTTACAAACATACAAGAAACGGACGCAAAGAACACCCAGACTCAGAACAACAATTTGTGGATCACACAAATTGTTGTACCATGTAGGATTTGAAACCACAACATTCACTGAAGTGGAGAGCGCCGTGGCGACCGCTTAAATCAATAGGCCAATCGTGCAGTCAAGTAGTGGACGTCTTTCGGCTGAGTTGATGACGATTTCGTTTTTAAATTTAACTGCTGACAAGATTTTTCATTTATGTTTTTAGAAAAATATGATTGCTTTACTGAATTAATCAAAAACAATTAAAAAAAAAATTTTAGTAGGTATTATCTTCTTAAATGCAAAGAAAATTAAAAACTAGGACTGTACATAAAGAATTTTACTTCTTATCTATGTACGTCTTAAATTGTACTACCAACAATACACAAAATTTTACAAGTTTTTATAAAATGATGTATTTTTATACACAAATTATAAAATACATTAAGCATAATAAAAAAAAATTCATAATTCAAAAAGCTGAATTGTTCAAGTTAGAATCGCTCATAAAAAATATGCATAAATGTAACCTCGTTTACATCATTATGAAGTATTTGTTATTTTCTTCAACAAACTTTACCCTTTGAATATAAAATATATTAAAACACTCGGCGCAGGTAGGAGCTTTATAGCACATGGTTACCGTTTCTAGTAATAAACACACAAGCCAAGGGTTTTAACTTATGACTTTCATATGTAAATTTATTGCAGTCGACGTTAGGCTAATTTGTGCTATAAATTTTCCTAAACTTGTCTCTATGGATATATAGGACTATGTGTAAACATGAAATATGTTAACTTCTTAAATTAATTTGACAATTCACAATTGACGTTTCTTGCAAAATCAGTTTTTAATTAAGATAATAATTAAGAAGTGCTCATTACAATAAACGTTGTCGGAGAGTCTTCATCTTAACATTAATCAAAAATCGATCAATCAGAAAAGTGGTGAAAAGTTTATAAAATAATCTTTGAAATTGGCAAATGCTGTAACTATCAAAATACAAGTTACGGCAATTCAGGACAATCACTTTTGATTTTTCTTGAACAAGCTCGTTAAAAGTGCACATATAGAAAGAGGTTGTGAAATTTTTCACAACCTTAATTTTACATATACTAAACCTCTCACTTTATCAGCGTCAGTTGAATGGTTCAGGTAATGTTAAAGTTAGACGATTTATTAAAAACACTAAACTCTGAACTAAAAGTGTATTTAGGCTGCTGTCAACCTTTGACTTTAATATCAGTATCTATTCAGCTATGAGCCTTGTTGAAAGTTTTATTATTATATTGTAAAACTGATCTATTCAGCAATGTTTTATTTACATAAGTTTAATAATGTCTCCATTTTTTAAATCGAAACAACTTTTTTGAATATTTAAATAACAAATAACATATTAGTTTATTTTATCAAGTTTTTAATATATATATATTACTTTACTAAATTAAAGTAATGAAAAATCTACGTATCTTATCTTGAATACTAAAGTTTTTAAAAAGAAATAAATACTTGTTAGACAATTACAAGAATCAGTCCAAAGTCAATCATGTTTTATAAATTTGATAATTACTGAAATTTTGTAGAACACACTCGTGCTTTCGAATCAAAGGCAACACAAACACACACACACACACACACTTGTGACTTTCAACTTGCAAATGTTGATGTTCGGTGGTAGTCACTTTTCAACGTTACTCATCCGTAGATGAGTCAGTAGATGTCTATACCCTAAGATATATTATGTATGTATAGCTATGTTATGTTTTCCAGTATAATATTGAAAATATTTTGAAATACTTTACGAACTGATTTAAGTAAAATATTGCCTAGAAAATATAACACGAATGGACAAAGTTAGAAAGAAACTACTAAAGATAAATTAGTAGCTCTACCGTTCTATATGGATTTGTAAGTTCACCCAAAAAGATAATTAATGGTTGACATATGTTATTTACAGCTCTAATGTGAATGTTAAGATGGATGTATGGTATTACTAGAAGAAATTAAGTGAGGGCTAAATATACTACAAAAACTAAAGCTACGAAATTAGAAATTATCGTAATAAGAACATGTGGAGTAGCTTACAATCAAAGAAAATATGAATATACTGCCTGAAAGAAAACGTTAGTCATTGATTTTACGAAAAGATAGAAGATTATTTTTATCTATTTATAATCTGCCAAAATGACTCTACTAAAATAGTCATCCAGAAAATAAATCTAGCCGAAATGACTATTACATTATTCTGCAGTGATTAATAACTCTACATTTAAAACTTTATCATTATGAATTACTATTCTGAAAATTGGGTAATAAATAAATAAATAAATATTTCAGACATTTGACACACAACGCCATCTAGTTCCAAACTAAACAGAGCTCGTACTATGGGTACTAGACTACGGATATATATACATTTAAATTATTATTTTTTGTAAATACATACATATTATACATAGAAAACACCCAAACTCCGAAACAAATATTTGCAGATCATGCAAACATTTAGTACGACCCGGGCATCGAACCCGAGACCTTAAGAACAGAGCCGCATTCGCTACCACTACGTCACCAAGGCAGCAAAAACTACTGTTTACCAAGCAAACTCAAATATGAATTATAAAATATTCAAAACATAATGACGTGAGGTAGGTTTCCTGGACACACCCAACATTAAGAAATAAGAACAAACTGTTTGTACAATGATCAAAATTGGATGTATAAAAATTATTTTCAAATTGTGTAGACAAAATGTGTGCAAAACTGCAAACACGGACGGTGTGTGTTCACCCAATCCATTAACAGCCAGAACTAAACACATTAGTATCATTATGTACAACTAATACTATTAAAAGGCCATCTATAAGTAGAGTGTTTGTATCTAAGTATCGGGTCAGTTCTGGGTAGGAAATTCACGTATGTTTTCCCACGTCAACTTATAAATTATATACAGAATTATAAAACGTAACTAATTAAAACAGAGATGTAAACTAAACACGTTATGCTGGTGATCGGACACTATTAGAAGGTCTTGCCTAAATGATGTATTTTTAATAGCAATATATTTTTGTACAGCAAACGGTGTTTAAAATTATATATCCAAGTTTACACCAGCTTTAGACTTAGAATGTAAATAGATCTTCTTAATACAAAAGAAAGTGAGTCTTAGGGAATACCGGTGCTTTCTACCTGTAAAGTTCGACGTGTAAGAATATCTGCAAAAGATTTACTTACGGTAACAAATATCGTTTATCATTTAAATTACGTGGAGTGGCTACTGTAAACGGTGAAACGCAGCGTTGGTAGGCCCCCCACAAGGTGGTCCGAGGACCTGGTGAAGGTCACAGTAAGCTGCTGAATACGGGCGGCACGGGACCGGCTGTTGTGGAAAACCTTGGGGCAAAAAAAAAAAAAAAAAAAAAAAAAGGTCTATATCCAGCAGTAGATGTCTTTTGGCTGAGATGAGATTTAAATTAACAATCAAATCAATTATTCTGATTGAGCATTGGCCATTGTTTGTTATTTATTTTTATATAATCATTATCTTCATCTGCCCTTTCCGAATCGTGTTTGGGACTGGGGCAGTATGTGATTCTTCAATTTAACAATTACTTCATAAACATACTACAAAAATATTTTTTAATTTTACAAAGACCCTATGTAATTTGGTTAGTTAGCTTAATTAAATATGTACCGCATATCACAACTGACAACTGAAACTAACAGAATGTAGGCAGTGTGCCATTGTTTGTCAAATTACTGATGCAAATACACAAACTTAAAAAAAAATTGAAAATGGTGGGATCAAATATACTTATCTCCATTTTTTTTCTTAATTTCAACTGAAAAATCTTGAAAAAGTTACTTTTATCTAAGAAAATCTCAAGTTCCTCATCACGGATCATCCTCCACAGATGGCGTAAAAATATCCACTTTTTAGAACCACTGTAAGGAATGCTTAATCTCGTTGATCGCTGCCATTGTAAAGCCTTATATTAAATAATCTACTGACATTGAGACACAAAATCCCTAAAAGCTTCAAATTATTTTAAAGGACTTTTCAATATCGTAAATCATTTGACGTCAAAGGCCTTGATGTCTTCCAATCTTACTTTACATCAGTATTCACAGTACAAAAGCTTTTAGTATTTTCGATAAAACAAAAACCCGAAAAGGTAGTTAAGCTATAAAATAACTTCATGATTTTATTACGATCTATAGATACTGAAAAGGTTCTAGGGTTCTATTGGGCATTTTGAGTATGATTGTAAACTTATATTTATCGAGAAAAAAATATGTTACTGAGTAGGAAGTGGATCCTTTTGAATATAAAATTCGTTTATGATGATCTTATTTTATATATTATTAGCTTTGCTATCTGCCTGGAGACCTGGAAATTTAATTTTTATCAGAAAAAATGAGAATACAATTTTTATAACCAGTTGAAATTAATATGATACAGAGCTGTCCGGAGAGTTTTTATCCAAAATACAGATTAATGATCTAACCCTGAGGGCGAAAACGTTAAGGGTTGTAAACAAAATTTAATATCTCATAAATGGTATGAGGCTGCGAGGTGGAACAGGAAACTATTTAGTAATAAAGGATTTTTAAGCGTTGTTTGAATAGGCTCCGTATTTAATGAAGTGGAAAAGAAAATTTCATTTCGCCAGTTTTATTTTTTTTTAAATGTTTATACCTCTATTTGTTTCGCTAATAGCAAATGAAAATCATATTGAAAAATATTTATATCTTTAAAAATTATAACATGTTTTTTCATAGGCTTTTAATTATTGTTGCTATAAAGACTATTTATTAAGAGGAAATAATGTACAATAATAAAATTGGGTAGATGACTGTATCGTAAATAAAAAGCAATGTCCACTTCATTAAAACTAATATCGCGAAACATCTCGGTAAATACAATTAACATAGCTTTTTATTATTATTACGAATTTCAATCAAATTTACAGTGAAAAATATTGTTCAATTGAGTAGTCTAAAACAGTGACGTCACGCTTTGGTATTTAGTACATTTTTCATACAAAATTGTCGTTTTGACAGATGATATAAAGTAACTACTTTGACTAAGGTGTCATTTAACCTACTGTAAAAATATTTATTTTCATAAAATTTTTAGTTCTTATTTTAGGTATATGCTTTGGTATATAAAAAGGCACTACCACTACCACAACCAGTTTTTACTATTTTTAAGTGGCCAATATTTACTAATATTACACTAGTTATACATAACTAGTGTAATAATAGTAAAATGAAACTGTTACATAACTGGTGTAACAATAGTGTTTTCATTCTTTTACAAAAGACTGCGAAAGAATGCAAAAAATGAGCGCTAGTTATATGTGTTACTATGAAAACTTAATTATTATATTGTATTATTTTTCATTCAATTTTTTTTAACGTCCCACGTAATAGGTGGTGAGCCCATTGCCGCTAATCGAGATGTTTTTTGTACCCGAGCCTCATCTGTCTATCAGTATGTGTACAACTTACAGATGAGGTTAGGTTGGTGCCTAAGTTCAAGGGCAAAACCTATGTACCTCTGTATTTTTGTTTACAATTTGCTTAATTAAAAACGCAATATGAATTAAATAAAAGTAAATATAAATGAGTATTCCAAAATTTCAAAAAGTATCAAGTTTAAACAACATAAAAATATATAACGCAAATATTTTAAAAGAATATATTTTCAGACAGATTATTTTCTGCAACTTCAAAAGAAGCCTGCGGCAAAATACAACCAAATTTCCAACATCATTGAAATTCAACCGACAGGCTTGCTACGTTTTTTCCCAAATGTATTGCAATCTTTATTGACGTTGTTCTTGTTTACTTCAAAATAAAATGGGGCTGATATGTAAATAATTTGATTAGAATAGGAGCTCAGTTACTGCATTATTGCAATTTGAAAAATGCACTTCAATTCACTTTAAGTTATGGCAACAGAACATAATTATTTTTTAGATACTGATTGAACACATATTCTATTTATAACGATGAGAGTATGATTATTTTTGACCAACAACTACACAGAATGAACGTAATAGATAAACATAATAGAATAAATGGCAGTAATGGAATATGTTAGCATTAACTGTTGACAAATATAGATAAATTACATCATCACACTAGGCCACCATAGTGTGGGTCGCCATACTGCATTGTTTTGCATTCGCAATGAGATTTGAATTTTATTCATACTTTCCATCAGGCAGAGTATAGTCACTTTGGTAGACCCTGTATAAAAAAAGTTAAAATTATATGTGTGTAATATGTAGTACTGTGTATTATAAGTATTTTTTTTAAAGTTTTCGATTCTAACTTAGAAAAATATAGTAAGCGACGTCGAAGTTGTACTTGTATTTATTTTAACAAATTGTAATTTTTAGTCGTAGCACTGTTAATATTAATATTTTTAAAAGCCATCAGCACATAATGCTCCAGTAGCATTCTCACACTTAATATATCTTGCAGAGTAAGTGCGGTACAAATGCTGCACAAATTGTCAAGTAATTTATACGTGCCTCGGCGGGGATTCCTTCAATTAACGGGACTATTGAGCTTTCACCGATATTGTCTCTGGTGATAAAAGTGAAAAGTGATGTTGTAGAACACTTTGAGTTGAATGCCTCCACCGATAAATATATAATTTCTGTAACCTTGTCCAGACAAGGTGACAAAAAATAAGGATTAGTTACTATCAATGAAATAATTAGGTCTTGCCCCATGACAAAACCTATTTGTTTTCATCTGGTTGTGTTTAAATCAAGCTTTTACATACTTGTACATATTATAATGGGTAACTATCGACACAGGCGGATAGTAATGCGAGTTTTCGATTTTTTCATATAGTTAACGAATAATTTAATGCTGGTGAATTTAATACTAGGTGATTCATTACAGAAATTTCAATATCCCAAATGCAACATAAATTAATAAATATTTCTGACATTTGACACACAACATCATCTAGTTTCAAATTTAACAGACCTTGTGCTATGATAACTAGACTGACTGACTAAATACATACAAGTTGTACATAGAAAACATTCAAACTTAGAAACAAATATTTGCAGATCATACAAACATTTGGTCCGAAAACATTTGAGCCGAAACCCCAAGCACAGAAGTCGTGTTCCCTACCGCTGCGCCACCGAGGCAGTTTAAATATAAAAATAAAATGGAAAATAATGAAATCCATCATTATCGTAAGTCTATCAATCAGATTGGCTTGTTGGTTTATTGGTTAGCGATCCTATCAGCTGTGCCATATGTCGATTCGGCTCGATTCACACCTAAGATATTGTATGATGAGTGCAGGCACTTGCTCTGCGTGGCTCATTAGTCATCACCATGATGATTATGATGACAATAACAAATTCCAATTAATAAAAAAACTTAATTGAACAATTTTCAACTAATATAGTTCGTAAATCGAATACAGTCCGTAAATCTAAATAAAATATAAAACTCAATAGGTTATCAGAAAAGGATCACTAAATTATTCTCTATAAATTTTAATGTAATAGAAACCAGTGTTCGATCACGTAGTTAAATTGTTCGGTCCCAAACCCATATTATTTTTAATTTTATAACTTTTGCACCTTTTGTTAAAACCAATTTTTATTTAGAGCGAAAATATACTGAGTTTAAAAATGTACTAATGTAAAAGCAGTCAGTAGCTGCTAATATAATAATAAATATGTAATCTTAGTGTCTGATTATTCTGTCTGTGATCTGTCGGATTCACCTGGTATTTAAACAGGTGAATACGACTCCTAGGGTCTGCCAGGTATGAAACATAATAAAACACTAGGACACTGTAGGTCTATAGAATCCTCTAGGTACCATTTTTTATCAGGTTCAACTATCAGTTTCTGACAAAAAATGTTAGCACGATTCAGATAATAGCAACCACGTCATCTATCGACACTTGACTGTGACTTCTATTGAAAAAAAATAACAGAACGGTAATACTTAGACACCACTGGTTTGCTGATATAAATTTATATGTAATACTAGCTGCTGCCCGCGATGTCATCTGCGTGAAGGCTCTACAGCACCGTTTTTTTTTTGCAAGCCAAGCAAGTGAAGAGAGTTATATGGGAATCCTGCTGAGTTTAGTCATAAGATGTCTCTGAAGAAAACAGAGAAAATAATGCAGGAATAAAAAGTACAAAGCCAGAGCACAAAAGAGTAAAAATACGAACAAAGATATCATACCGTACAAAATATGCGTCGTTAGATTACACGCTGTCACAGATTGCATAAGAAAAATAAAAATTCAGAGCTCCTCCCCCGTAGGTGATAGCATGATAATATGTAGCCTATATATTGACCTGTTAGTAACATTCATGCAAAATTTGAAGTAAAACCATGCGGTACTTTTTGAAAGTATTTTGACAATTCAATTTTATTCCATATCACAAAAAATGATAACAAAATTGTTTCCAATCAAAGATTATATTTGAAGTAATGTTACGTTTCACAAATTAACACACTTAAATGTAATGTATTTCTACACAAAATGAAAACATAAAGAAAAATTATTTACGACACGGTTCAAAAGTATTTAGACAAGGAAAGTATTTTATTTTAGAAAATAAAAAAATATTATTTTTGATATCAACTATTAGTATTTTGTTGCATATCCATTACCCTTCAAGACCGCTTCACAACGCGCCGGCATCGAGTCAACTAGTTGCTGCAAACGATCAATGGGTATTCGGCTCCATTCGTTACTTAGTGTTTTATATAAAGCATCTCTATTTGAATAGTTTCGACATCTTATGCGGCGATTCAGTTCTTCCCAAAGATGCTCTATCGGGTTTAAATCGTCACTTTGACTTGGCCAGTCGAGAATTTTGATTTTAGCGAGTTTCATGAAGTCGTTGACATGTTTCGATTTGTGCTTTGGGTCATTGTCTTGTTGAAAATATCAACCAGGTGCCATATTTGCTTTAGCATAGGGTAGCATTTGTTGCTTTAATATATCTGCGTACATAAAGCGATCCATAGTACCTTCTATCGTAACTAAAGGTCCGACTCCGCGGCGAGAAAAGCATCCCCAAACCATAATATTGCCACCTCCATGTTTTACTGTGGGTATTTGGTATCGAACATCAAATCTTTCGTTTACAGGACGTCGCACGTACCGTATACCATCAGATGATACTAAATTAAATTTGCTTTCGTCACTGCACAACACCTTGGACCATTCTGAACTCGTCCGTAATCTGAACCGTTTCGCAAACGCAAGGCGCAGTTTCCTATTCCTTGCAGAAATTAGAGGTTTCTTAGTTGGACGTCGTCCATGTAATCCGAAGTCCTTTAGTCTTCGTTTTACAGTTGAAACGTGTAAATTCACGTCGTAATTTGCCTGTAACTCGTTTTTTATTTACACAGCCGGTTTTCGGAGATCACTTGTCGATAAACTTTTTATCAAATGGTCTTCCTTAGCGGATGTTTTTTTCGAACGCCCACTTCGAGGCTTATTTTCAATAGTTTTACGTTTATTATAAGCTTTGTTCCACGAACTAACAAGTTGTCGTGACACTTTAAAACTTCGAGCAACTTCTGCTTGCGTCATTCCACTTTGTAGGACAGTTATCATGGCATTTTTAATATCATTTGAATATTCTTTAGTCGTAGGCATGTTGATAAATGTGGAGTAATTATACCTTATAGACAAAAATATATGCAGTGTGAATAGAACCGCTACCAGCAAGGAACTGAATGGTTGTCAAAATACTTTTGAGCGCATGTATAGTCGTGTTTTGTTTTTAACAAAGAAAGAAAACAAACAAGTTCCAACTTGTGACTCACAGAGGATGAAATACATCATAAATAATAATATAATAAATACTAAAATTATTTTGTAGTACTCAGTAAAAAGATAACTGCAAAAGTAGTCTTGTCAAAATACTTTTGAGCGCTACTGTACAAACAAATAGGCAAACAGACAAAAATCCTAAAAATTACAATACACTTTTGAGTTTTCTACGATTTTTATTACATGTATAGATTTCTAACAATAGAAATCCCAGATTTTAACATATATGTCATGAAATAAATTGTTCAATTAAGCAAAATACCAAGAATGAAATCCTTAACAAATGTAATGAAAACTTAATGAGATTTGAAAGAGCATTTGCCTTTAATTCAGACTAACTATTCATTTAATCATTAGAGTTGAAACTGTTTATACAAAGAACTTCAAACGGTACCGAGCAGCTTTAAATAAATTCTGGCACCCATTAATATTCATTGATTGCGATCTTAAATTTCAAACAGTGTACCTTTTTGTTTATTATTTTACCGTTGCTCTACGTTCTAGAGGGCACCATTTTGTTAGGTACACGTTAAACTATACAGGAATTGGGTGTTGTTTTACATAATTAAATAAACTGCCGGTTACCAACAATGAATTGGGTCCATCGATGTGCTCAAAACTTTTAGGATCTGATTAACTGTTCTATCAATTCTGGTTAGTTATTATTTTGTGAATAGTTTATATTAGTTATGGTTCAATTTAGATTTAGAGGTATTTCCTTATTATTTAGGTGATTTCGGGTGTAATCAAAACGTGGAATGATCAGTGCAGAACTTGGCCTATTCTTAAGTGTCCCTCAAACAGCAACTTGCTGTTACATAGCAGATAACTATAATAAGTTTACTTTCTTAGATTCCACCCGTTCTACTTGGATAGTATCTGTAGCTTTTGTAAAGTATATATTATCTGATATCTTTTTACACTAACGAAACATGTTAGTCTGTGTAATAAAGTATTAAGTAATGATATTCGCACTAAGTAAAAATAGATTAATTGTGTGTTAGTCTAAATTGTATTAAGTACTTTGTATCACTTCTATTGACTTAAATTTAAAACATGTTACGACTAAGCATAAATATGACCTGGTTGATCTACATATTAGGATATGCTAGGAGGGTCCAAAATTAAACTACATCTGTAATTTGATCTATATTTATTTATTACTAAATCTAAAGTATGTTATAATGGTACTGGTAACCAAACGATAGCGCGATTCAGGCAAGTAGTACAACGCCAGGTGGCGTGTCGCCATCTGGTGTCAATCGAGGTGTAGGGTAAATATACTTGTAATTATTAATACAACAAAAACATGTTTTAATAGTAGTTTTTGTCGTAAATAAAACAAATTACAAGTTTTTAAAGTATTAGTGGTAGATTTGAAATCGATAAACATTTTTTAAAACACGGATTTTATCTATTTTTGTTACGGGACCAATAGGCGCAATTAGGTTAATCAAGAGAGAACGGCGTATTCCATCAATTTGCTTTATCGCCTTTAAATGCCAATTCACACAAAGACGCAATAATTTAAAAACCATTATGCTGTCTTTTATTGTTATTATATTTTTACTTAAAATTGTTTAATTATTTAATAATTAAATTCATTACATAAAACCATACTTCAACTAACAATTCATTGTAATTAATAAATTGTAACATCTTATAAGAACTAATATATATTCTGTTTATTTTAGACTACTGTGGAGGGAACGAGTGTCATGTCCCTCAGACCAAGCGAGGTGATCATGCTTGGTGGCCCGCGGCCCAACGGTTGATGCTGGAATATATGCTAATTGCCACACGAATCTCTATTTCGCGATACAGGATTAGTAGTTGCTTCGTAGTTCGTTATTATACTTTGTAGTTCGATGTATCTTCGCTAGATGGCGCGGTTGTATATTTTTGTTTGTGCTGTAATGTGGAAGTCGCCACAACTACCATTAACTGTTTACTAAAATATTAATTGAAATTATTATAAAAAAATATAAAAAATATATTCTACTTTTATAGTATGCATTTTATAAATGACTATATCTAACAGTACTTACTCCTAAACTACAAATTTTTATCTTCTTAGAAATTGTCATCAACATTTCATGAAGCAAAACGTTTTCACTGATAAAGCTACCAAACGCAACCGACATGAAATATACTCTAAATGTGACACAAGTTTAGACTGCATGTGTGGCGCACTATGGTAAAGTTGGATCTGCGTTTGCTTGAAATTCCAACGTTGCCGGTTACGATGAAAAGCACCAACCGCTTTTGTTATGACTATGAGCCAGTTTTCATATGTTATTTAAAATTTTGAAAGTAATTTATTAAACACGAAAATATAATCTGTGCAAATATTTACTGTAAGTGTGTGTAAGTCTTTAAATTGAGCTCGGCGCGTTATGAAGTATTTTATTTAGAGAATGTATGAATTTTATGCCTATCTACTGTATTTTGACGTATATTGCTATAATCGTGAGAGATTTGATTAAAAAATTAAATAAAAACTTAAAAAACAACATGTTAAGTCTGTTTACTTTACGTACATTCCTTGTTATTATATTTATTCTTCTACAACATCAATCAAACATTCACCCTATCGCCGTCTACTGCTGAACGAAAGTCTCCCCCAAGGAACGCCAATGATCCCGGTCTACAGCATACTTGGCTTTTTTTTTATCTTTCATTGCATTGTTCTAACTTCAGACTAAAGGATTCAGTCTATCCTGGATGTCTAGACTTGAACCACATAGTCGTTTGATCCAAAGGCCTTCGTTATCACATGTATGGGGGCATACATGTGATTTATCAATTCTTCTTTCTCTTAGCTCATGTTACTTTCAGCATCTTTAACATTACTGACCTGGTGGATATGATGTTGGGTAAAGTTAATTATTAAAAACTACCCTTCTTACATTTAGTAAAAACCTTTGGAACTTAATCGTTCATTACCGATGTTTGCGACATCCTAAAAAATCAAATAACCAGATTTTGTTTTTATGGTATATCAATAATCTCAGGCCTGAGGGTAATAGGTGACGCCATCTGTCACCCTAGCAGAAGCAAGTCAGGGTGGAAATGCGAGCGATCCATTTGGTGTCAGTAATGAAACTACAAGGTTCTCACACGGGAGGTGACCATCTGCAGCCGTAGGTGGCCCGAAGTACATCGGGGTTCCAGGGATTTACTTACTAGGGTGCATCTGTTTCCCTGGCTACTGTTACCTGAGACGGTGTGCAGTTCTTGGTCGGTTCGAGTCCGAAATAATCACCTTTCGGTGGTATTCGTGGGGTTTCCACACAGACAAAAAACATAAAAGATATAACCCTAATCACGTATACAGAATGTAATACATTTATATTACACTTCGATACATAAATCTTTTCCATCAAAAAGTACTCCACCAAATATCCTTTTGAGTTCACAGCTTTCAACGACTTTCACTGCTTTCTACTTGACTCCATTTGTCTCTGTCCTTACGCCTTTCCTACACTTTGTCATTTCATATATTAACACGTACACACCGACTCATTTATTAACACCCTACGTACATATCAAACCGTGAAATAAAGGGGTGTAGTAATAAAATGTTATCATGTATATTTTTGGAGTTTCCTGAAAAAGATGGTCTTGATAAAATGTATGTATTCGTATTTCGAGGTTGGATGATTTAGGAATATATTACGTTATTAAACCATCGTTAATGTTTTTAGAAATTATATTTTTACTTTAACAACTGTCTATTGGCAAATGTAATAAGAAGTTTATATGTTTACACAGCTCAAGATTTTTTCATCCATGTCATAAATATACATATATACATACACGGGGTACCGACAGGAATAGACAAAGGCAGGCAAAAACCGCCACATTTTGCTATCCTTCAATTTCAGTCCTACTTACGTGTGTTACGTAAATATAGGTACAAAAATTTATATTACAAAAAAAAAATTACAAAAATAGGACTGAATATCCTACTTAATTTAATTAATAAACAGAAACATGAAACCGATAACAAGTCCATCCTAACAATTTGATCTCAAATTATATTGGAACAGGATTTTTCTTTGCTTTTCTTATGTTTTCATAGATCAATTTCATAGGTTATTCTCAACATTAGTCATTGTTTTATTTTTAATTGAAGAACATACGCTGACACCTGCTGCGTATATTTTAGAGTTTGCTTAGTATACTAGCAAAAGAAACACTTTCCACTTTCTCAAAGACTACATATGTGTATGTGAGTGGATGTGCACTGTACACATAAAAGATCATGTTACATTATCGTAATCGACCGATTTGTACGTCTAATATATTATCTCACATTATTTCCTGGATAATAAAAGACACGGATGTTAAACATAAACGATCTATATGCGTGCGTAGTCAGTTTATTTTATCACGTAGACACACTCCATCTGTCATATCATCGACGGGGCTAATAAACTCTCGAGTTTATTAAGAACCGATGTGGATTTTCATATTATTTAAGTATGTTCAGTAATTGGCCAAATGAAAAGGCAGATTAAGTGGTTACCTTACCAACTGTGGGTTTGACCCTTAGAGATTACCTAAAAATAGATTATATTTATATAACACGGATGCATAGTACTTCTGGACTAGATGAGTCAAAATTTATTAGCAATAACAACAATTACTAGGAAGTTTTCAGCTTTTGTCGATTAGCTGTTTAAGAACATATTAGTACGAGAGCAACGAGAGTACGCAAGCTTTACGGAGACTTGTTGACGGAGTCATCAGAATAATTGCTGGCCTATTCATCATTGTACGAATATTTATGTATATGTATGTAGATATGTGTTTCCTTTTATTTATATAAATATATATATCATATCATATATATATCATTATGTATTACAAAATACAAATTATTTATTATATTTATATTATATTATATTAATTATTTATTCGCAAATTAAAAAATCTACACCACTAGCTCTGATGTTACACCTGCTACACGCATCTCTGCATTACCCAAAGGTCGACTGGAAGAAAATGCCTACGGCATTAAGTCCGCCTTATGCATTGTAAGTTATTTGCAGAAAGTGTAAATAAATAAATAAATAAATAACATATTAGAAGACTATCAGTCTTCATACGTATTCATACGTAATTAATACAAAGATATAAAAATTCCTTTCTATATCGTTACATTTAATATTTATTGCCACTTAAGAATATATCTAGAGCAACGGATGTCGGTTGTCCAATTTAAATATGTTTGACTAAGGATTTACCTATATGAAGTCAAGCGTTCAACAAATTTAAGTTATTGTACTGTTTTTCATTTATTTCACTATAGACGGTTCAGGCTTCTATATATAAAACAGTAAGAAATAAATTCACATTGTCATTTACAATATTGATTAGGATAATTGCCTGTATTTTGTATAAAATTAAGCAATGTTGAATGTAGCAGTTCTTGATTCATGTAGAAAAAAAACCAATGAAACTCAGAAATGTAAGTAAACTAGATGGTGATAATGATGTATTCCTAACCGATTTCGGCGCACAGTGGCCTGTACACAAGTGTGTGCGTAAACACAAGTGCACTCTCTGTTCCACTCTCACAATCCGATGGGACGGCCATCTAACACGACCGGGGAAAGATCAGGACTGATGGCTTTACATGCTCTCCGAGGCAAGAGGATTAAATTTCAAGCTCCGGGTTGTTATTAAGCATTTCTTTAATGAGAAAAACATAATAACAAATGTTCGACCCGACCTGGAAATTGAACCCGAGATCTGTTGATCGGTAGCCGCATACGCTAACCGCTTGACCAACGCAGCAGTTAGAGGCGAGTTAGTAAGTGAAATATATAATTAGTTATATAAGTATAAACTTTTCATGACCATTTTCCTGCCCTCTCTACATTACCTTTCAATTACAATATAATTGAGAGTTAATGCCACATCTCCTGGGGAATGAAGACAGATGTAAACCATTTATAAGTAATCCTGGTATCAACATGAATGTATTTCTTATAACACACAACACTGCATTCGGTTAGCAAATTACCTCCCGAAATTGAATAAAATGATAGGTTTCTACGAGACTCCGCTATAATTAGATAATATTACTTATACGGTACTCCTAATGTTATTTAGATTGGTTAGTGAGAGGAAAGTATCGATAACTTAATTATTAGTAATAATTGGTTATGATCGAGTAGATATCCGAATGAAACGCATTTAGATGGAACTAAAACGGAATAATCGGAAGTAATTATATTGGAAAATGACACATTTATTATTGTTATATTTTTTAATTTGTATGTTATGGGGAAAATGAGCAGACGAGTAACCTGATGGTAAGCGGGTACCACTGTCCATGAGTAGGTGTCTTGATTGGAAGGTACAAGTCAAATAACACAAGTTTGTTGAAGTTTTTGAGTGTTTCATCTAGATTTCGAGGGGAAGGTTTGGGTCTCCGGTAACTTAACTCTCATGGTGAACGACAACGAAAGAATAACCTGTCTACCCAACCTGTCCAAGTGACTATATTCTGTCTGATGGAAAGCATCAACAGAATGCAAGAGTAGTGTTCATCATACTCATTGTGGATGTAGACAATGCAGTACGGTGATCTATACAATGACGGCCTAGTGATATGCTTTTCCACACCCCGTTTAAAGGCCTCGAGATCATAGTGGATCATAGGAGCCGTGGTGCCTCCGGTCGAACTGATCATTTTGTACCGAAGTACAGGTCTTCCACGTATATAAATCATCAGTCTATTGCCGTCTATTGCTGAACGAAGGTCTTACGCAAAGAGCACCACTTCCTATGCGTACATTAATGTTTAATAAAATATTAAATTTGGTAGACATGTATTGGGTTTTGATGATTAATTTGAAAATTTAAAGAGATATTATTCACATACATAATACACTACATACACCCATGCTAAAGCTATGTGTGGTCGCAAATAGGCCACGTACATAAACAATACACACAACATAGGTTCCTACCAAACAATGTGATCTGTGGAATCTGTTATAGGCCGGTGTCATTGTGTCTGCCTGCGTTTGATACGTCCGTCTGTACGTGTTTCGACGTATGGTGACATGAAACCTGTCCCCAATTTGATTTACGGCGTCTCTATTGATGCAGTCTAACTCTGATGATGTAGCTTGTAAATATCAGTCATCTATTATTCAAAATATTTGAAGTATTTCCGTGTTATGAGACCTAGTGTCTGTTTTTTTTTGTAGGCAAGTTTTGCGACTGGCATTTGCATGACATTGCATAAGCACCTTAGCCGGCATGCAAATGTTTCACGTCGATTCTTTTTCTACCATCACTAACACCTCTATTCTCTTGTATTATTGGTTTATATTTTGTATTGACCACGTGACTTAGCGTTGGAATGATGTCATTCTCACACATTTCTTAGTTTTCAATTAACGTTCACGTTTATAGAATGTCAACTTGGCTAAGAGGGCTAACGTTGAGTGATATGGTGACTTACTGATGATAACAATTTATAATAGATACACAAGATTCGGTCACACTCTGATTTTGATGGTAGATGGCGCTATATAGAATGATGTACTCTTTATTGATAAACTTTTCAATATTTTTAATTTTAAATATAATAAATGGATGTTTACTCTTTCACGCAAAAATTATTGTATGGATTTTGACGAAACTCTTCAGTAATATAGCTTATCTATCAGAATAACGTATAAGTTACTATTTACCGCGATAACCAACATACCTGCGGGTGGAGTCGCGAGCTAAGCCTAGTTTATTATGTATATACTACCTGTGACTCAGTTTAACGATAACAAGTTTCTAATAAAATATGAATAAATTATGTTATGACATTTCTTATTTTTTATCTTATTTTATGATATTATATTATTATTGAAATAAATATGTTGCGATTTTTACATTCGATGAAACAAAATATTAACTCAATACGATTTGAAGAAGACACATGGAAGTACGCAATATTTCGTATAGCGTTAATCGTATTTCGAGCAAATAAAGTTCTAACGCCTATTAGTAAATACAATTTCTTGGCGTCAATTGAAAGCACCCATTCCTTCACAAATATACATACTCGTATATAGTCAAATTTCAATCAAAACATTCAGCGCAGGACCATATGTATGAATTTTAGATGTATAATACTAACCCCTAATAAACTGAAGCGTTGAACAAAACGGTCGCCATCATAACTCCAAATTCCTTTAATTACATTAACATCCGACTTCATAAGTAAACAGGGTTCGTTAATTGCCAAGCGAATTTTCCACGGCTTGTATTCCTATCACGTTGTACAATAAACTACCTCCGACATTTAGCAGGACGCGGTTCGTTTTGCAAACAGAATATTCTCGATACAAATGGTAAGACAATATAAGTGATGACATGTTCGTTGCATGTAAGATTGATAAGTAATTAAATTTTATTAGGTGCTCATGAACTAGCATGTCATAAGTTTTCTAATGTTTCAAATCAATATGTCACGTAGAATATCTTTACTACAAAGAGAAGGAAAACTTGAAACAGAATCTATACTAACCTGTCTGGCCAGCTTAGTGTGGTAGGCCTTAGCTTACGAGCGGTCTATTTCCAGCAGTGGACTGTTAATCGCTGTTGACAAAAAATAATTACCCTATCCAAATAAAAATATTATATACACATTTTAAGTCATATTTTTTTTTAATTGCTGAGCAATTCATCTTGCGTTATAACTTTTTATGTATAGTGATTACTTCTCTGTTTCCAGCATAAAGTACTCGTGTACTTTTGTATAAATGAGATGTCAGACCAGGAATCCGACGTTACCAGAAAACTACAAAATAGGAAGAGTTTAAGCTACTCCAAGAATGCACGAATCAAAAGTATTTGCCAACAAAAATTGAATGTGATTTTTGGGTTACTTTTACGGCTCTTGCATATATAATAGCCGCATTAAACATTTTTCTTATAAACTTTACGCGAAATACCAATTACTGTGAACGACTACGACGTACAACAAAAAAATGCTTGTCATAATAAACTACGTTATTTTTACCTCAAATACAATTCATCCATGTCTATTCTGCTTGTGTAAATCTTTATGTAGCTGTACAAATATCACCAAAACCTTTCAAAGTACAACACAACGTATTCAAAAACATAATAACTGGTTTTACCTAAAGTGTGTTGTTTTTATAAATGGATTTTTAGTTCTAAAAGACATTTCCAGTTTATCTCTAAGATTAATTATAAAATATATAGAATACACATAAAACAAATAACACTTTGCACGGTTAGTCTAGCGGCTTAATCGGTCACCATGCTGCTCTCTACTGCGCTGAGTATTATGGGCTCAAACCCTACATGGGACAACACTTTGTGTGATCCATAAATTGTTGTTCTGAGTCTGGATGTTCTTTGTGTCCGTTTCTTGTATGTTTGTAAAGTCCTCCGCGACACAAGACTTATACCTGGTGCAGGTGTTGTCTTTTTAAAAAAAAAACACATCACAAAACAAAGAATTAGTCAGCTGCAGTAGCAAATACTTTTAAGATGTGTTTTCAAGTAATTGCGTAGGTTTTCTTGGCTAGTGTGCTACGGAAATTGAAAATAGAACTCGAAATAGGGCCACACTGTATTATACCTTGTATCTCTAAGGTACACCTACACTAAAATACAATATTAATAATAAAAAACTTATCTAAATCGACGACTAATCCTAAAGTGTATATGATCAGAAATTATTGAAACCAGATCTAAACATGATATAATCATAGTTTATCTATAGCGCGGCCGAAAAATATATTGAACCTTGTACAAATTCACAATAAGGTAAAAATTTATAGGAACGTAGAGGATACCTAAAAAGACCATGGTCACGGGTCTGCAAAAAGTTTTTTAAGGTGTTTATTTATTTTGCATAATCTTTTCTCTAAGATTTATTACTTCTGAGAAAAATCCAATCGAAACTTAATTGAAACTGTATTTTCTATAAAATGTCTACATTTTTTACGTCACCTATGAGGCCTATGATACTCGTAGGTTAGGCTAGGCGTGTTTTTCTTGGGGTGCTGGGCTAGAAAACCTCCACGTGGTGCACCCTGGTAACGTTGGCGGCGGCATTGTTTCTTCCGATGCCTTTTGGAGGAGGACATCACCGCCAACGGCTAATATTCTAGCACAAAGAGGAGGCCTTACTTCTTGGGCCATTCGGTCGAGGCTTGGTCCAACAGAGCGGGCATTTTTGTCGATTCCTCTGTTGGCTCTTCGCTCCTTGGAGCAATGAGGAGGAAAACCTCGATAAAAAATCATTAGGGTGGGACCCTTTCATGGGTCGGCGTTTCTCCACTATCAATGGTGGAGAAAGGAGAACGGGCTCGGTGTGTACTCACACTGCCGCCGAGCAGGCATTGGAAGATTTAATCTTCCTGCCACCGTCGTCACATCGTAATCCCGAAAGGAGTGTCGTGGTTATGTCTCGCGACACCAATCGGGGGCGAGGGTCTTGGCTTAGCCGCCCGGACTGCGAGGAAGAAAACCTCTTTAAAAAATTACCCCGAATCCCGTGTTCTGGTGCGTGACCAGGGGATGCATGGCTGATGGGCAGTTCAGTCGTAAGCGCACTCCCAGCCGAGCCACCTGCGGACCCCTCGGTTGGGCATAAATTAACGCTTGCCCGGGTATTGGGGATCTCTGCCCGGGTCGACCTCTGTTCTCCCCATCTCGTGGGTTCAAACATGGAATCTTTAATCAAAACTAAAACCAATACTTTTAACGAAAGAAAGAAGGAAATGAATAAGGAGAAGGAGAAAAATGCAAGAGCAGAGGACTTCTCTTCCAATAAAGAGGAAGCATTAGTTGGGATGCCTATCTCGGTGGGGCTCCCAGAAGTCATTATGGCTGCTGGGAGCCGTAGAACATCGGAACGATTACGTTCCAGATCCGTCGCGGGTGGTAGCTCTAGTGCTAGGGAGGATGCACTGGAGTTTATGGAAACTGAACTATGCGACAGCCGAAAACGCGGACGCGACAGGGACGAGGAGAGCGACACATCCCAGGAGATGTTGCCTCCTAAGGTTCCGAGTAGTCGCAGCGGGAGGCCACGAACCCCGGTCTCGGCCCCGGCAGGCTCCGTCTTCTGCAAGGCGGAAGCCTATAGACGAGTCAGGGCAGACGGCGAAACACTGGCGGAGGAGGAGATTGCAGATCTCCTGCTGAAAATTAAGGAGCCGATGGTGGGGGATTCAGTTCCCCAAACACCATCGTCCATGCAGGAGAGAGCGAATGCGGCGGTGGCCATTATTCACAAAGTGGCCACCAAGTCGAGTAACCTTAAGGGCTCTTTTGTAAGAGCCCTTAAGGACTCCTCTTCCGCTATTGCGGGGGTCGTCGATACCCTCATCGGGGACGTGGCTCGTCTGCAGGCAGCCAACGATCGCCTGACGGGGCAAGTGGCTGAGCTCAGCGCTCAGTTCGCCCAATTCCGGGCGCATCGTCCGGCTGTAGATCCGGTCCCGTCCGCGTCTCAGCCTGCTCCCTCTTCCAACCTCGGTGGTATTCCTGATGCCCATCTGCGCCAAATTACGGATGCAGTATGGCGCATGATGGACGGGCGTCTGGCTGGCCTGGAAGCGAGGCTGCCACCGGCCCCCGTTGTCCGCCCGCCGCTTGCGGCGCATAAGCCAAAGGCCGCCTTGGCACCGTCAGCGCTTCCCGTTGTGGGCGGTCGCGTGACCTATGCGGCGGCGGCGTCGGTGTCTGCTGCTCCCGCAACAGCTCCGGGGGCACGACGGGCAGCGAAGGTAGCGACCAAGACGCCTGCACCGAGGTTAGTGTCCAAAACAGCGGCAAAGGCTGGAGCGGATTTCCCTCCGCTCCCCACTCCAACCGCTGTACCTGGCACCACCACATCTGCTCCCTCCACATCTGCCCTATCCAAAGATGGTTGGCAGGTAGTCGGCGGGGCTAAGTCCCGAAAGCGGGGTAAACAGGCAGCTCAAAAAGCAGCCTCTACCCCGCAGTCGCCATCGGTGGTAGTGGCCACTACGAAGAAGCCGCGCAAGCTGCAAGTGCCCAAAACCGCGGCGGTGGTGGTCACCGTGTCACCGGAGGCGGCTAGCAGTGGACTGTCCTACGCGGCCATATTCCAGAGAGCCCGGGCTAGTCTTACCAGTGATATCGGGACGGTAGGAGTCAGGCTGCGCCTTGCTCAAACAGGAGCTCGAGTGCTCGAGTTCCCTGGAGCTGAAGGCGCAAAAACGGCAGATGCCTTTGCCGAGAAATTGCGAGGCATGTTTGCGGCCACGGATGGTGTGAAGATCGCCAGACCTACCAAGTGTGCAGAGTTGCGCATCTCGGGTCTGGACGACTCTATAACGACCGAGGATATCCGCGTTGCAGTAAGAGAGAAGACGGGGTGCAACGCGGAAAACATTAGGGTCGGCACCATCCGCCCCGGTCCAGGAGGGCTTGGCGCAGTGTGGGTCAGCTGTCCCGTAGCGTCGGCCAAAATTTTGGGCGACGCCGGTAGACTGCTCATCGGTTTCGTGAGCGCTAGGATCACAGTCCTGGCGGCGAGACCGATGAGGTGTTTTAAATGTCTGGCATCGGGACACACACGCGCCAAGTGCGTGAGTTGTTTTGACTCCAGCGGACTATGCTTCCGCTGCGGTCGACCGGGGCACAAGGCGGCAGAGTGCTCTGCCACCCCTCACTGCCCAGCGTGTGCGGCGGGTAATAAGCCCGCCGATCATCAGATTGGACAGGGGGGCTGCAAGCCACCACGCACATCTCGGCAAGTGTTGGGGGCTAGCCAGTCGACCCAGGCTGCCTCTGACGTCGTTTCTGCGTCGACATCATCGCCCATGGAGAAGGTTGTAGAGACGGTTCAGTAATGGACCAAGTCTCCAACCTCCTTGTCCAGACGAACCTCAACCACTGTGCCGCGGCGCAGGACCTTTTCCTGCAAACCATGGCACAGTGGTATATCGGTGTTGCCGTAGCCGCGGAACCCTATTACGTCCCTCCCCGTCCAAACTGGTTGGGTGACCGGGACGGTTCCGTGGCAGTCGTCGGCTCCACGGCGGCTCATTCCCCGCCCTTGTCGCTAAGGGACAAGGGTACTGGATATGTTGCTGCCGAGTGGGGGGGCATCACCGTATATGGTGTTTACTTCTCCCCCAACCGGAGTTTGAGCGACTTCGAGGTTTTCCTTAACAACTTGGAAACCTCGATGCGGCGTCTAACGTCTGGGCACGTCTTAGTGCTGGGGGACTTCAACGCGAAGTCCATTGCGTGGGGTTCCCCCAGGACGGACGCCAGGGGCGAGGCCGTAGAGGAATGGGCGGCCTCGGTGGGCCTCTGTTTATTGAACAGGGGCTCCACCAACACGTGCGTGCGACAGCAGGGAGGGTCGATAGTGGACCTTTCGTTCGCTACCCCTGCCCTCGCCGCACGAGTAAGGAACTGGTGTGTCCTGGAAGAGGTTGAGACGCTCTCGGATCACCTCTACATTCGATTTGAGCTCTCCCGGACCCAGGACCCCAGTAGGGGTCACGCGGCGCGGCGTTCTTCTCACTTTCCGCGGTGGGCTGTAGCCAAACTGAATAGGGACCTACTAGAGGAGGCAGCCATAATTCACTCTTGGCTGTCTCCACAGGCTCCGGCCGAGGAGGTCGACATGGGGGCTGGTCGTTTCCGCGATGCGATTACGCAGATTTGCGATGCGGCCATGCCCCGCATCCGAGGTTGTCGGCCTCCACGGAAGGAGGTTTACTGGTGGTCCCAGGAGTTGGCGGACCTCCGCGCGGCCTGTACACGTGCCCGGAGGTCCTACACCCGTAGTCGGCGGCGACACCGTGAAGATGCTGAGGAGGACCAGCTTCATGAGGAGTACCGAGAGGCGCGGAAAACTCTGAAGCTGGCCATCAGCCGCGCCAAAGAAATTAAGCGAAAGGAAATGCTGGAGGGTCTCGATCGTGACCCCTGGGGTCGCCCTTATCGTGCGGCGCGACAAAAGCTCCGCACATCGGGCCCCCCCCTTACAGAGACCCTCCAGCCCAGCTTCCTGCGGGAAGTGGTCGAGGGCCTTTTCCCGCAACGGGTGGAGCACACACCCCCGTCGATGGCCTTCACAGTCGGAGACGACGGGGCGAGCGAGGACAGTGTTCCGCCCGTCAGGGAATCGGAGGTAGGGGCGGTTGTTCTACGGATCCGCTCTAAAAACACCGCCCCCGGGCCAGACGGGATACCTGCCCGAGTGCTGGCCCGAGCCTTCGAACACATGTCGGACCGTCTCAGGGAGGTCTTGGACGCTAGCTTGGCGTCTGGACGCTTCCCTGAGTGCTGGAAAAGCGGGAAGCTGGTCCTATTGAGGAAGCCGGGACGGCCAGCCGAATCGGTAGCGGCCTATAGGCCCATCGTGTTGCTGGACGAGGCGGGTAAACTGTTTGAGAGGATACTCTCTGCCCGCATCGTCCGGCACCTCTGCGAGGTGGGCCCCGATCTGTCGGATGCCCAATTTGGTTTTCGGGCGGGGCGTTCGACGGTCGATGCCGTGTTGCGCCTGAGGGCCGTTACCGAAGAGGCGGTGAGCTGTGGCGGCGTGCTGTTGGCGGTGTCGTTGGACATCGCCAACGCATTTAATAGTCTGCCATTTAGCTGCATCAGGGAAGCACTTCACTACCATGGGGTGCCAAAGTACCTGAGGCGGCTTGTGGCAGACTATCTTGAGGAGCGTACCGTCATGTACGAGGACCGAGACGGTGTTCTGAGGCGGCGGCTCATGTCGTGCGGTGTTCCACAGGGGTCTGTCCTCGGACCACTCCTGTGGAACATGGGATACGACTGGGCCCTTCGAGGTCGTCTTCCCCCCGGGCTGGGCGTAATTTGTTACGCAGATGACACATTGGTCACGGCCCGGGGAGCAAACTTTCAAGAGGCGGCGCGCCTGGCCACCACGGGTGTCTCTCTGGTGGTCGGGCGAATTGAGGCGCTGGGTTTGCGGGTGGCCCTGGACAAGACGGAGGCCCTTTTGTTCCATGGGCCCCGTCGTGGTCCACCCTCCGGCGCCTCCATCGTGGTCAATTCGGTCCTCGTACCGGTTCAGGCCCAGATGAAGTATCTGGGCCTGATCCTCGACGGCAGGTGGCTCTTCGACGAGCACTTCCGACAGCTTTCTCCAAAGCTGGTCGGCGCTGCTTCTGCTCTTGGGCGACTTTTGCCCAATCTGGGTGGAGCTAGCGTGGCGACGAGACGGCTATACACGGGGGTTGTCCGGTCAATGGCGCTGTATGGTGCACTGGTGTGGGCGGTGGCTCTGACCGCCCAGAATAGGGCTCGCCTCTGGCGCCCTCAGAGGATATTGGCGGTTAGAGCCATACGCGGTTACCGCACCGTATCGACGGAGGCGGCGTGCGCCTTGGCCGGAACTCCCCCGTGGGATTTGGAGGCGGAAGTGCTCGCCGAAGTTTATCGGCGGACAGCTGACTTCCGGGCGGGTAGCGGCATACGGCCCCCGCCCGAAGAGATACGCGAGTGGCGAGAGGCCGCTCGTCGAGCCACGATGGCTCGTTGGTCGTCCCGGCTGGAGGCTCCACGTGCTGGCTTTGCCGCCGTGGAGGCTCTCCAGCCGGTCATCGCCGAGTGGGCGGGGCGGCAGCACGGGACCCTTTCCTTCCGACTGACACAGGTCCTTTCCGGGCACGGTTGCTTCGGGAAGTATCTGCACTCGGTCGCCAGGAGGGAATTGAGTCCCGCCTGTCACCACTGCGACTGCAGTGAGGACTCGGCTCAACACACGCTAGCGGTTTGTTCCGCCTGGGCGGCGCAGCGTGGGGTCCTCACTGCAGTTATTGGAGGAGACCTCTCGCTACCGGCCGTCATACGCTCCATGACCGGTAGCGACAGTTGTTTTACCGCGGTCGCAACCTTCTGCGAAGACGTAATTTCGCGGAAGGAGGCGGCGGAGAAGGCCCGGGAGGACGATATCCACTCGGACCCAATTCGCCGCCGGCGAGCCGGGCGGCGGAGGCGCGCATACCAGCGCCTCATGCCGCCTTGAGTGTGGCCGCGGGTGGACGGGATGGGTTTTCCCCTCCATCCGCTACAATGGCCAGCCGCGAGGAGGCGACGTCCGCGTGTGCCGTACGTCGCCTAAAATAGAGAGTTTATCCGTAGATGGTGCCCGAGGTAGCGGGCAGGCGCTAGGAGGGATCTGGATGTCGTAATAGCAGCGGTTCCCGGATCCCTCCTATCTCAGGCGCAGAGTGGCACACCGTCTGGTTTTAGTCGGTCCGATTCCGACCCACCACCCCGCCGTAAACCCCGGTGGGGTGACGGCCCGAGGGGGTTTCCACACGTTAAAAAAAAAAAAAAAAAGGCGTGTTTTTCTTTTGCTTTTTTTTTAACAGATCTGGATGTCGTAACAGCAGCGGTTACCGGATCCTTCCTATCTCAGGCGCAGAGTGGCACACCGTGTGGTTTAAGTCGGTCCGATTCCGACACACCACCCCTCGTAAGCCCCGATGAGGTGACGGCCCGAGGGGGTTTCCAAACGTTAAAAAAAAAGACGTGTTTTTTAACGTACCTAGATTTTTAGCCTCTTGGGAATTCGTGTATCCCCTCTTTTTATACTAGTTTGACCGGGTTATAATAATCTGAACGAATACATTTGATTAATATCTGTTAGTATAGTCGGTAATGACTAACAACTAATTAAAGTTAAACAGTTTCTTGAAATAAAAAATTATTTTTTTTCCCCAAAAGACACGTGGACTGAAGATAAATAAATTGTTAATACCGGTACAAAACGAGATTGTATGTACTTTAATATCATATTTCTTAAAAGGTAGCAGTTTAGGACCGCATTTTGATAATATTTACTTTTTATCATCATTATCATCAACACTGTTACAGGCCAGGGCTGTTAAAGGCAGTCTGCTGCTGGACATAGCCCTCTCTTTAGAAAGAAGGTTTTGACCTGCTGTACCACGCTAGCCGTTGGTTGGTATAGAGTTTTTTCAAGTTTTCCTTCTCTTTGCAGTGATGTTGACTTGTGTGGTTTGCTTCTTTAGACGCCTCTAACGATACCCATGGGATTTACAGGGGTGATGATACTACGCTTACTTAATCCGCTATTTATTTTTACCTTATGTTGATTAATTCACTTAAATTATTTACATTATTTTTGGCTCTAACGTAGTATATTATTTTGTATAACACATTGTCATAGCCAATAACTTTGAAAATATATTAGTAACAAAAGTACATGTGGATTATAATTTACCAAAAACAAAACGAATTCTTGGGTTTGTACTCATTTAACAATAATGTAGAACTTACGCAAACTATCTAATAAACCGTCCCCTGCCAAACATGGTTTGGCTATAATCTCCAACAAACAGCAAAGAGCAGGCAATTCCAGCAGTCAACCGGACAAATGTCTCGCAAGAATGGTCCACAAATTTATGACCACTATTCGTTAGCTCTACAAGGGGACGTGAAGAATGTGTCTTTATGCGTCTTCCAACTCAAAACCATTAAGACCACATTTCAATGTCAGTTTCAGGAGAGAATTAAAAAGTAATTTTGTTCATAAACTTTAACAGATAACTGCGGTGTTATTGTTGAGCCCAATTAAATTTTTGTTAAAAATGGCCTTCCTTGATGAAATAATTTGGGCAAGTGTTTCTGTTTATTACCCGACTACGACAGTCCACGCGTGTATGTATAAATATGTTTAAGTACACAGTGATAAGCTAGTTTCGCAAAATCAATTCATTCTATCTCATACTCTGCCGTACCCGACAGGTTCCTTACGTACTGACAAAACATAATGTAACATCTTTGTAAAAATATGGTGTGCAATAAAGTATTGAGTATTGAGCCAAACGAGTTATAATTTTAACAGTCTAGTTACGTGTGTATGTTCATCTGTTCCCTCATATTTTCTAAACTACTTATCGTATTTAGAAAAATGCCCTCTACAGTACATAAAGTCATTTTAGTACATTTTTTTAAATTATTATTATACTTTGTGGGTTTCAAAAGAAGGCTTAAGTAGCACATTTTGAATTAGCACATTGAGACCTTTTGTCTTTTATATATTTTTTTTTTTTAGATATCCTCAATAATTGGAATAATTATGTCACACACGGCTAGTGAATTGGTCCCAAACTAGGAAGTCTGAGCTATCGGTACCAGATAACTATCAACATAAAACATCCAGATAATCAAATCAGACAGTCTGATACTATTATAATTACTGAATTGTAATTTATTTTTTACAGTAGTTCTAACTTGACCATATTTGTACCTGTATCTTTCTGGATATCTATCTGATATTTTTTCTTGTTTCGTTCATTTTAGAACCCATTCTTTACGTAGTTGAGTTTTTAAACTATTATGTATTTTTTATTAGTAAAGAAAAACGCTAGATTCTGTACCGCTAGCAATATGTAATGGATGGTTATGAGATTTGTACTGCTTATAAACTGAATGATCTTATTTTCATGCCTCTTACGTCCCCAAGTGAGGGGTAAAAAAGCATCTTAATAGGCCACCATAGTGTGGGTCACCATACTGCATTGTCAGCATTCGCAATGAATATGGTGACCACAACTTTTGGATTGTATTCATGCTTTCCATTCGGCAGAGTAGACTCACTCTTTTGGCAGGCTCTAAAAATAAAAAGAATAAAAAATATCATATGTTTAGATTTTTGTAGAAAGAGTTTAAATTCTGTACAAAAAGTTGTTACAACTGCTATAACTAAACTAAATTAAACTAAAAATATTTTTACATTATAACAAAATATGAATTAAATGAAGACGATATAACATTCAAATTGATATTATATTTATAAGTTTTTTTTATTTTATTTACTTTGAATCACCAACAAATGATTTACATATCTTTTTATAGATATGTAACAAATGATTTACATAAATCATCATTTATAAATACAAAAATACAAAATACATATTTTGTGCTCATCCAATTATAGTCAATCACAGCTAACACAATTGGAACTTGTGCTATTTTTAAGCAAAACGAATGTAAAACAGTAATTTATAGGATAAAAAAAAACTAAAATTTTTTTTTATAAAAACTAACTGTTAAACCATTGAAAAAACACGTTAAAAACAGCAAAAACAAAAACACTTTACACTCAAAGGCATCAAAACACCACGGACCAAACCTAGATGAGCTTTTGCTGAACCAAGTCTAGACGCAAGGTAGCCCACATTTTTTTTCTTAAAACTGGGTAATACTAAGGGTATTTAGGAGCCTAGAGTGGCTAAACGTACAGTGAAACCCGTTTTTTTTCGTGATGTCACAAATTTTAGTAACTATATCATAATACTTGTTTTGTCTAATTAGCAATCATGTAAATATTAATCATAATAGTAAGCTAATTTTTGGGCCATTAATATTTTTGCACTGCCCTTTGTGTTTCCATTCAGGTTCTACTGATAACGAATAGTAATAAAGAAACTATTTCTTTGTCCAACTCATTCACGAAATAGCGAACTTAAATGAAAGATTATCTCAAACATTGTTGAAACTTTAGATTTAACTTTAGATAAACAGTTATTAAAGCTTTACATACGACCCTAATTAATTTTCAAAATGGGCCACATAAACATTCATGAAAAAAACTTTTGAGAGGAATCTTATAAAGTTCAGCAGTAAAATCTCCGTACAAAGCAAGGAGCGTTCGGAATTCCAAAGTATTAAAGCATGAAAGGAAACTGTCCGGAACTTATTGAAGCAATCAGATTGTGCAGATTCCGTTTAACATTAGCGGAATTCTTGCCAGAACCCAATCGCATTAAGAGCCCATTTAAACTTTTTGCCACGAAAGGATTCTGCAATTCCTCCATTCCTGAAAAATAAATAGGCTTAGCAATTTAGAATTCGAGTCTACTAGGATTGTATTCTTTTTATACACCATTTTGGGAGAAGTAAGTATAATGAAAAAAGTTTTTTTCCATCTCCGTAGGTACTATTAACAGCATAATACATGAAAAGCTTCAAGATCGAACTTTACTAATTATCTCTTACAAATTACATGTGTATCGCTGTTTTTCTTTTGCCCTTTTGGTATTGGTACTTTTGAAACATTATTATTTGATACGATATTATTGAAATTAGGTCGAATTTAAAACTTTATGGTGTGTTTTTATTAAATTTCATTGATCAATTTGTCGTAGATGTCTAATAAATATTTTAAGACTTTCGTTTTTATTAAAAATGATCTGACGACATAAATCTTGACAAATCTCGGCCTTAAGTGACGAGGCCTATAAAATATGTTTTCTTTTTAAGTAAATTGTCGCCATATCAGTCATGTCCGCTCACATAAGCGCCCTCGTATTTATTTTGGTCGCTTAGGAAAATTATTCTTTTTAATTTTACCGTAATGCGGTGGTTACTTGCTTGGTAACACATTCACATCACGTCGACCCTTTTCATAAATTCTTCTCTTAAAACATTGTGGTATTTCATGAAATATAATGTAAAATTACTTGTAATTTAACCAAAAGTTGTATATTTTCTTGTACTGGTATTTTTATTTTAATAAAATTAACCTCACGCATGGCCATATGAACCCAGACTAGGCAAAGCCTATGCTTTAGTAATTGGATTACTGAGAAAAATATTTATATATTTCTCAATGTACATATACATACGAGTACTCTGTAAATGGTTGTGTCAATCATAAAATTATTTATAAAAGTCTGCAATAGAATTGGCTTCCCTGGATATAGTAGTCAGGACCATAGACTAAAAATCTTGTTTCATTACCATTTTGTTTATTCGCAATTACTCGATCGTTAGGTATATATTATCAAAATGACAACCAACATTTCATACTTCACGTTTTGCCGACGAGCCTAACAGCTTGGCGAGTATTTAACATATTGTTATCATGTAAAAAAATGTTGAATAAAATTAACAAAAAAAAAACAAAAGAAAATTTCTTTGCTACAGTCACATAAGAGAATACTATTTACTTCAGAATGTTGGTCATTAAAATTTAACGCTCACTTTACTTTACTTTTAGATACTAGTTCTTTGGACTAGAATACTGAGACAAATCGGACAAGCTGTTGTAATTTTATGGAATTATAACTTCCACTAACTAAAAAAAATGATACATAGTTATAGTTATATATATATATAATATTATTACATTATACTAGAAGTTATAGTTATATTTTACTTAATATGATCAGTAAAGAGATACATTTTTCTTAATCATAAATAAAAGATATTAATGAAGTCATGTATAATATAATATAACTTTAAAAGTTGTCATTAGAGCGACTGTGAAACCTATTTCATTAATTATAATCTAAATATGGGTTCTATGCAAAATTATTTTCAAAAATTTCTAATACCTATTTGAAAGTCTCATTCCAACAGTTTACTCTGTAGACATTTTGATATCGGTAAATGTAAAAGAACTTTTATTAAAGTTGATAAAAATCAAATTCACCAAATCAAAAACATTCCATTATGGTCTATAGACATAGCAAAGTTTACATTGAAATCGCCACGTCCACAATTCACAACCAAGCGAAACCCGTGAATGAATGTGAAGCAGTTGTAACGCGCAACTGGATAAATTGAATACAGATCGTAACTCCCGGAATTTTAATGGAAATAAGTAAAAAACTACAAAGCAAATTGGAATTTCTGACGGTATTAAAACTACGAATTATTTTCTGAGTCCTGTCCACTGTAGTTGTAGATATAGAAGAAGAGAAATTTATTTCAGTTTCGAGACGCTACGTTCGATTATAAAAGTTTTATTTAATCTTTTCTCATATAAAATTTAATAAACTTGTGTTGTGTTGCAGGTACATATATATATATTAATAGTAGTGGTTATATTTATAGTATACTATCTTTTGTCCACGTCTCGGCCCGCGATTATATCGATGAATCGGATTTGCGCTCTTCAGATTTGTAAGCTATATTACTGTTTTATATTTATTTAAAGTTAAAAAATATCAAAAAAATTATCGATAAAGAGTCTTGGTACGTTTTTCAATATAATGCCATTTATCAGAAAGCAACGGTATTTTTTAAAAGTTTCATGACGATTTTTATACGACATGCAATCGAGTGTAGAACCTAATTGGGCTATCTATCGGGATTTATAAAAATTGAAACGATTCTAATAAGTATCATAATGGATCTGCCCCAGAGAATGGGATGTTTATATTATGGTAAAAGTAACTTACATATATCAATCTTCTAACTATTTTTAGACACAAAAATCCTACCATAAAATCACTCCGTTGCGACGTGAAAGAAAGACAAACATTCAAATAAACAAACATACTGTTGTATTTGAAATATTAGTAAGGGTGTATAGTGTATAAAGCTTTCATTATTTGTATTTGTTTTTAAATTAGAGTATATTGATTGTCAGCGTTGAGTGATTGAAAACAAAACATTGTATTCAATTAAATAATTACAGATTTATTGAAATTAAATAGTACACTAATTAAATTGCAAAATTTAATCCAAGTTTATCAAGATTAATATCTTAATACTCGACTTAAAGCGATAATTCGGTTAAGAGTAAATCGTGCAGTAAAATATGCAGATATATATACATAGATATATGTATGTGAATACAGGCAAAGTACAATAAAAAAATCTTTTCCTACTGGGAAATTAATCATCAATTATATAACACTGTGGTTGGTTATTCTGAGTAGTTAGTTTGCCCGTGAAAAACTTTTATTGGCATATAAAAATGCGTACGAAATCATTGCTTTACTAAGCCATTATATTGTTTTCTCAGAAAGGTTTTCCTTATTGGCATATAGTAATCTATATTAATTTTACGGTTCATATATAATGGTTTTCTTATTTTTATTAATAACATGACGTGTATAATGTTTCTTTTATCTTTTCTTAGTTCAGCAAAAGACTGGTTACTAACTTTTCAGACGAAGATCTTTTAAAATCGTTTTAAACTTGAAAAGGTTCATTGAAACTTTCAAATTAAATTATAAAATTATCGGGTTTTCAATACTTAAAACATATTTTTGGCCTTTAAATCTAATATAATAAACTTTTGTGAAGGAGAAATTAGTACGACCTCTTAGCAAAACATATTGTTATAATTATGAAATCGTGAATACAAAGAGTAAAAAAATCAGTTTGAGAACGACTTTTAGTGAGAATAATCAATGACTCACTAATTTACACTATTAATTACTCACTAATGTGATGTACACACCTAACGTACAGTTACCGATTCTTCAAAACATTTTCTTAGCTATGAAAGAACAACTTATCACGACGCTGTCTGAGTGCCCATTACACGTAATCCATACAGGTTTTTCTTCTCGACAGACTGTAGGCTCACTTCAAACGTGCCTGAAGTATGTCGACAACACTTACAAGGTCGATTGTCAGTCACTGACGCGTCATTTTCTTTCTTTTTTTCCGCTTTCTTTGCACCTTTTGTTTAAGATTTTAACGATTCGCAGAACAATGCATTCAGTTTGTATGAATTAAATAAAACACAAGCAACTACATATTGAAATCGTTTATTACTAGTGTACTAATTAATTTAAAAGAAATGTTGTATACAAAAAGAAATTTAAGCGGTTTTATTTGTAAATTTGTGTTATTTATTTTCATTATTTTCAATTTGAAGTATATTAATATGTTTTCATACACAAAATTAATGAATTCTCGCAATACATAATTCTATATTTCATTTTTGGAAAAGGATTAACGATGAAATAGATTTTACTGATGATATTCTCATAGTTTAGCCTATTTCGGCCATGGCGGCCAGTCTCAACGGAGACCATCCTAGTATATTATGATACAGAAGTGTATACGCTTGATGGTTTGTTATTTGGTATTTCTGTAAACGTACGCTGACCGTTATACCAACGAGGCAGATTTTAACACACTATGCATCATCATCATCATCATCAACAGCCATTTACAGTCCACTGTTGGATATAGGCTTCTCCTTACCAAGGAGGTTTTGGCCTACTATACCACGCTGGCCTGATGGGTTGGAATAGGGTTTGTTTCAGGTTTTCCTTTGTAATGACGTTTTCTTGCATGCTTTGTTCCCTTAGTCGTCTTTTACGACACCTACAGGATGAATAGGGGTGGTAACACCATGTATTATTAATCCATCAAAACACGGACTAATAACGTATAAGTAAAAAAAACCTAAAACCTTTTTTCTACGAAGAGCCTCTTTCCTGTTCAGTGGTGTTGTAAAGGGTGTTACTGATGATTAGAAGTAGTAAAAGTCAATCGTTAAAAAATAATTTAATAAAGTTTACTTAACAAGAAATAAAGACATTCTCTACCATTTTAAGCCGAGAAATGTTAACGATATAGCAATGTTTAAACAGCAAAATAACTAAAAAAATACACCCACTTCTAAACAAGTTACGATTTTCATGTCAGGTTGAATAAAAAGGAATTATGCTAAACCCTGATTTACTACGTTTCCCTTAAGAGGAAGTCTTGACACCGGTGTGTAACAAACAAATAATAAAATTGTATAAAAATGTAGTTAGTAAGAATCTTTTTTAACCAATTTCAAAAAAGAGGAGGTTCTATGTTCCACTGTATGTATTATTTATGAATGTTTACCGATTACTACATCAATTGGATATCGATTTTGAACACCCTCACCACCATATTTGTTACATATTATAATAACTAAACCTATTTTAACTATTTTTGAGATAACTATAGTCGATTCACGTGTATTCATGATCCATGTTGGTCGAGTCTAGTTACTAATGTATGATATAAGGTGCTTTTGTATCACCTGGTCTATCTCACAGACAAACGCTCATGACTGAACTACATTGGTTTACAATTAATCTTCTAGTTACTAAAAGAATAACTTTAAAAAATTGAATAACACAGTAGATAAACTCTCGTTTTGCTAAAACTTAGTGTTTTGTTTTATGAAATATTAGCTGTACTACGCCTGGTTTCACTGTGGCTTGTCGTGGTTGCAAGAATAGATAAAAGTCACGTTTGAAGTGTGTTGTAAATCGTCTCAAAATTTGAATTCAATCGATGCACAGCTTTTTGAGTTTTTGTAACGAAACAACAACACAAAACAACTTAATATATATACACATATACATACAAACACTCAATACATATCATGAAGATGTAAGATTTTGGTAAAATGTCTACAAACTTAATTGCATCTTTTGTGAACGGTAAAAGTTAAAAAAAAAATATTAACATGTGTTGTTTAAATAAATTTTCAAAATATATTTTTTTATAGTAGACATGTTAACTGTGCAAATTATTTGTGATGACACACTTTACACTTTACATCATTCAGAAATATTTCGTATATTCGTTTTATGATATTTCACATAATATATTTACATAAAAATTATGGAAAATTACAGTTCGGTGTGATAGAATGTTGCTTACACCTCCCTCGGCCAGGCATCACAGCGTTTCATCATCATGTTAATGGCAAAAGAAGACCAATTTGCGTCGAGCACAATCTCATTGTTTTTGATTAAAATTATTATTGTTCTCTTTATTCGCCGACCTTCTATACAGATCCCGAGACTTGGATCTAGAGCATTTCCCAGCTAACTAATATACGTAAATTTTATTAAATGGTGCGCAGCCGGTAATGAAATGAAAATTAAATTAATTTTATTGTTTGGAAAGTGATGAAAAAATGTATATTTACGATTTTACAAGTTTTTGTGTTAACCATTTATTTTGCTTCTTTTCAGTTATATTGTTAAATATTAATAATAAAAATATTATTGTGACTATTTAGCAGCAAAATATGCTTCATTGAAAAGTATATTTAAAGATTTAGTTATTGCAGATAATAATCTTGTTATTTGACAAACTTCTTTTTATAGTTTATGCGTACAAAATTGTTAAAAAAATTAGCATAAATGTATAATTTTTTTATATATTTTTTTAATTATACATACCTCACAATAATTATTATACATTACAAACGAATACATTTTGGAATATATTGTACATAGAGATCCATGTTACGATGTCTAGAGTAATGCAGTTCAATATTTGTGGAAATGGACTCCCCGAAGCGTTCTCTGTTTGTACGTGGTTCAAATTCCAAACGCAAACGCATCTTACCTTTTGTGGGTGTCTCTTGAATATCAACTACTTGGTCACGTACCGATTCTAATTTCTTCATAAATCTATGTGCGGCCAGTAAGGGAAAAGCCGATAATATTTTGATTCACAATTTTCAATTTTCAAATTTTTTGTTTGAAATTATTCCTATTTTCTTATAAAAATTATGTAAGGGTATTATTTGAAAATTAAGTTTCACTGAATTGTTATTTAAGTTTGCCTTTAGCTAGGCAATAACTGCCACTGTCTAACTAATTACATCTAATTCACAGCCACGTGTAAGAGTTTTAGTTAGTTTATTATATAGTCAGCTGCCTGATTGATGACAAACTGTGGCAGAAATATAATTCTTATTACATGAGGCAAAGGAAGAAAACAAATTAGAGGGCATAACATGAGCAGGGCGCTATATTTGTTCTAGGATTGGAGCTGTTTCTAGGACACGAACACAGACTTAGGAAACACTTGTGTTTAGGCCAGTCGTTCATATGATTTAAACTGACTAAATAATTAAGGACAATTGTTCGAAAAGATCCAGCGGCCGCAGCTTGTCAAGCAAGGCAGATTGAGTTTGCCCTACTCTCAGCAGTCGATTCTGGCTAACCTGCACACTGCTTAAGACAGGAACAGATGGCGAAATGTCACTCACAGAACATTTCCAAATATTGGTCACGACTCGCAAAATTGAAGCTAACACAAAGCGGAGGAATATTTTTAACTTTTAAAAGATCGAACAATCTCTAAAACGTTCTTCCTCTTAACTACGAACGAAAAGTCTTAACTACGAACAGTTAAGATTTTTCTATTTGAATAAATAATTTTATATGCACAAATATGAACTTTTATTACTTTTATTTACTTTTATTATTTAATTTATTTTTATTTCTTTTTATTCTACTATTATAATATTACTTGAAAGCTACAGTTACAGTAAATACTTTAAAGTAATATTTTTCTGCTCTATATTATATTAACTTTCTTTTTAAGTAGTGGCATATTTCCAGCAGTAAACAGTAAAATACGTGTTAATGGTGATGATGATGAAACTGTACCGTAAGTCATTCATAAACATGTGCTGTAATAAATACTGTCTTACAATAATATCTTCTACCATTAAATTCTTCTTTCTAACTTCACTGCGTTTTGAATACTTACGTGTATTTTCTTCTATAATGTAAAAATCTATTAGTTTTAGTTTAGGTATCTTTCGGACATGAAATTTAAAACGTATAATACACCAATATTAATGCAGCATTTTTCATTGTCAATCAAAATTAGTTCAATATTTTGTACTCTTAGGAATCCAGTGTGAAAAACATTAAACAAAGTACACTTATACCTAAATACTTGAACATCAGCGTAAACTTAATAGTAAAAGTACTAGTGTGACAGGGGTCGCGACTTTGTTACAGGAATGAAAGACGCTTCACTAGTGCGCAGTTACCAACCGTTTCAAAGAACTTCGCTAACCCTTTCAGATTTCTTTCTTAAGATTGAGGACTTTTAAGGATAAAGTTATATAAGGTGGTTAAAAGATTTTTAAAGTGACTTATAGAAAATCTAGATTTTGCTCACGACTTCGTCCGTGTGCTAGTCAACATCAAAAATCGTAAAGAATACAATAAAAGGAAACGAAATTAAACAATTGTTACCTTTAAAAGAGTACTTTTGAAAAATAAGTGGCAAAGTTTTTATTACTTTTGATAAAAAATATTTACTGTGAGTTTGTTTGTTAAATTTCCAACCACCATTTTTCACTCTTAGGGAGCTTCACGGCTTATTAGTGCTCTCCTACGTGAAGTAAGAAATCTTAAGCTTGTGCAAAATTTCATGCTTATAGACCCAACGATTTCAGCTGCGTGTTAATTAATCAGACTCTGAATCTATATAACAGTTTCCTTTTTACATATTTATATATACATACATCTGAGTGGATAAAAATACACAAGCACTTTAAAGATAACATTCAGAGGGCATTAAAAACAACAACTGGAGCTTAGTCTTAAATCGACAAGGATCCCTGCTGGTTGTGCGATTACATATGGAAGCTTATCTCGAAATACAAAAACTTAAAATCACAAGGCTAACTGACTCTTCTCTGGTTGCTCTACCACAACTGAAAAAGAACCGTCAAGGTGGACCTATGCTGCATATTTTCTCCAATTCTTTTTGATATCTACTCCGAAAATATCTTTAGGTCAGCAGTCAAGGACTGGGATGGAGGCGTATCTATTGGGGGTCACATTGCAGGAAAGGCCTCATAACCTCGAAAGGTTGCTAGTGATGGGTAAGATCGAAGAGAAAAGACCCAGCGGCCGTAGCTCGTGAAGCTAGACAGACTAAGTTTGCCCTACTCTCAGCAGTCGGTCCAGGCTACCATGAACACTGCTTGAGACGGGAACAGGTGGTGAGCTGAATCACAGAAGATATTCAAATGTTGGTCAGGACTCACAAACTTAAGGATACCAACACAAAGAGCGGAGGAATTTTTTTACTTTTAAATGATCAAACAAACTCTAACATGTTTGTAGTTAAGATTTTTCTAATTTGAATAAAATTTTAATATACACAAATTTGAATTTTTCTTACTTTTATTGATTTTATTCTACTATTATAATATTACTTTCAAGTATTTGCTTTAAAGTACAGTAAATTTTTTAAAGTAATATCTATATTATATTAACTTTCTTTTTAACTAGTGGCGTATTTCCAGCGGTAAACAGTTAAAGACGTGTTGATGGTGATGATAGTGATAAAACTATGCTGTCTTAAGCCGTTGCTAAAGGCAGTATAATGTATAAGTCAATTAAATGTTCTCCATGTGGATCTTTCGCTGGTTTTCCCTTATCCGTTTCCTGTCCCTGATTCTGATGAGAGGAGCACTGACAGGGTGGCCATATACTTGCGTCTCTTGAGTTGCTTGTGTTCAAGGGTGACAATAATCACTTATCTTCAGGAACGTAAAGACTAAACGTTCACATAACGTGAGACACACTAGTACTAAACTGACACTGATTAAACTTATATATAACAAACCCTAACATGTATCTCTGAAGTATCGAAGTAGGTATGACTTTTATACATATTTTTATATTTACTCACTGCAGTGGATATAAGCGAAGTGTCCATTTACAGTACCGAATCATTCTGCACACTTTGTGGTCTATTTATATACGTTTACGGGATTGTTGAATTTGTACGTGTTTAAATTAATTACATTTCCGTAATTTTTGTTTACATAAAGAAGTGTAAATAAATCATATTATTTTAAAAATATGTTTACATTATAAGCACAATAATTGTTCTTTACCATTGCTAGTAAAACACAGCGTTTGAACGCTAAAGTTGTTGAAATACTTACTAATGAGATATCGTTGTGCCTAGAAAATCTGCAGAACAGAACAAAAATATAATTTGAAAAAAGAATGTAATGATTTGCTTTAATCAAACGTTTTATAGTATAAGTAGTATTGTACATATATAAATTATATATATATACACACATATTTATATTATATTCGCACACTACACACACTATATACGTAGATATCCTGATTTCAAATGGGAGCCCATTTCAGAGTAGAACTGCTTGAATGAAGAACAAAAAGGACACAAAGTCTGGTTTTTGGAGCGAAGATTTTTGTCTCGATTGGAGGACAGAAAACGGAAATAAGGAGCAAAGTAAGTAGGGAGGATCTAGAGGTCAGAAATGAAAATAAAGAGATTAGAGCTCGCTGATAGCGGCACAGGCGAACGAGTAACCAATTCATTTGGAAACATGGAGCAGGTCCTTATTACCTTTGCCAACGACCTGCACTATGTCTTCCACCCTTGTCTGTGAGTACAGCTGCAGATCATCAGCATGTAGGTGATATATGTATGTATTGAAGAATTTGTGTGGTGAGATTAATAAATAGTACGAAGAGAAGAGGAAATAATATATCGCCTTGACGGACGGAATTCGACAAATCTTTGCTACGAACACACTCAGCAACAACGCCTCTGAACATAGGAGGAGAACTATCCAGTGCCTCTACACATATCACTAGATGTTTAGGCGTTCACGAAGTCTACTAAGACTAGTACTGTAACTAAGTGTAGTAGTAGTCGTAAATGATATGTATTATATAAAAGGCACAAACATGTTTAATAGTTGCAAATAGTACAACAAAGAAACCGTTTTCAACTCAAGAGTGTAATTGTACGTGAGGTTCAGTCGAGTTCCTTGTTATGGTCGTTTTGCGTCAAGGTCTTCCAGACGGATGTAGGCTCTTAAAGGCTTCGACGTGTTTCTTTATGAGGCGTTGCTGCTCAGGTCATTGTAAACAAAGCCTTTCATTGTTTAGATTACGTCCACAAAACCCCTGTTGCGTCAAATTTCACATTGTGGCTTTATTCAGCTAGGGAATTTAAGTGTCTGTTGATAAATTGAGTCAAAATTTCATCAGATGCTCAATAGAATATGTAGTTAATGTTGATTGAACAAACAACAATGTAACTCTTTACGCAGTTCGCAGTAAAAATCATACTAATAAAAGTGAAAGCAATAATAACAAAAAAAATATATTAAAGCTATTTATAATTGGTGCAAAGGGTTTCGTGAAAATTGTTACAAAATATAACTTTCAATTGACTAACTGGAATTTTATAATACTATTTCAGGAAATCTAGAGCGAATTTATTTCGCATCAATTCACTTTCGAAGGTGATCGCAATTGACGTAGCGATTGGTGAATATTCTATTTCAACAGATTAAAAGATAAGAAAATATTGTTTAATTGCTAACTAAACAATTTGCAGCGTTAATTATGCTAATGGATTGGAAAATGAAGCAATACTACTCAGACTGGTCAAAGTCGTTTAACTTTTTTAATATGATATAGTGAGTAAGCCACCAATGTGCCTGTAGATGTCCGCTGTGTCAGAGATTAGAAATGCTTTCCCTCACTCCCAAGATTCACTCTAGCTCCTTCAAACTCTGGGGCATTAAAATCGAGTTGAGTTGACCCAAATATATCCAAGCATGGCGCTCCTAAGATAAATTACGGTCATACATGACTACAATTATAACTTGAATACTTTAAACCTTAAAACATTAAAACATGAAAATATAAACAGTTACGTTTAAATTTCTTTTTATTCAAAAGTTTTTACTAATTAATAGTTTAGTAGAAGTGGTGAATTTAATTAGGGTTTATTTAACCATAACTCGTTTCAATGGAAATAGTGTCATTAAATATAAATAAGTGGTTACACGCCCATTTTTATTATACAACATTATTTAGTGGGCATAATTTTCTTGTTTTCTGTTGTGTGTATATTTTTAATTAATGACGTAAGAACGTTCTATAGAAACTTCAAAGTGTTTTCAAAGAAGTGGGCTATTTTATTAGATTCATAACTTTTTAAATAAATTAAGATGATGTATTGTTATTTTAATACGCTGTAATTAAGACAAAATGTAAGCTGAAATGCACAGCATTTAGACAAACGTAGTGTAGAATTCCCTGGATACACTGGCGATTTGAAGAAAGTAAATGAATGCAGACTGACCAAGATCGGGATGGTTTACAATCTTTGAGAAAAGCCTTTGTTGAACAGTAGATGGTATGTGCGTTGCCACTAGGAGGAGTCTGGATGTCGAACAACCGGGATTGCCATGGATTCCCCTCCTATCTCAGGCACGAAATGTCATACCGTGTAGTGTTAGTCGGTAGTCGATTGCGACACACCATCTTACTGCAAACCTCAGTGGAGTGACGGTCTGAGGGGGTTTCCACACCTTAAAAAAGGTCTTTGTTTCGCAGGCAACAGGTTGATGATAAGAAAATATTGTTGAAGCGTGTGATGTGTTTAAAATCACTTAAGACATTTGTTTATTGAGTCATTGTCTAATATTAAGTAAGTAAGAGTAAAATTAAAGTCAATAAAATGTGGGCGTTTAACCCCTTTATGGATATAGGCATGAATGTTTGTTTATATGTAGTAAACATAAAAATACATTATAGTGAGAATTTATGATTTTGTTTTAAATATACAGAACACTGACATTAATTTTACAACTTCTAGATGCTAGTGGGCGTAAAAGATAGTACGTAAAAAGAAATGAAGATCTATCGTGTAAATCATTTTTAAGGTGTAACTTTGAGTAATAATAATTCTTGCGTTTCTATTTGTTCACAGGTACTGCGTTCAAGTAAAAACTGAGAACTGCCTTAATATTACTTACCATTAATTTAAGACTTTATTTCCTTCGTAAATTATCAAAGTTCTCATTCGAACGTGATGCTAACTGGGGCTTTTTAAGTTTCCCTTTAATATTCCCTTCGCTCATGAGACTGTATTTTTTGTAATTAGAAAAGTACGAGCAATTAAAACTTTTATAATTGTCGGGATGGGGAAATTGTAAAATTTACTCCACTGTGAACAATGGGTACCGGGCATAGACAATAAAAAAGTCAAGGATATTAAAAAGTTTCCTAATTAGGAGTGGAATGACGCGGGTTCAATGCATCGTTTAAGACGTTAGCCTTGATGTATGAGGCAATTTATGGGAATTATTGCCAAGTTAACTAAACTACTTTATTGAACTTGTTCCAAGGGCGGCATTGAGCGTTATTTACAAATTTTACCTGAATGACGTATAGATTAAGAATAATAAGTTATTTCAGAAATGTTTACTGAGTTACTGAGTTACTGAAAATTAAATAAGGGAAAATTTTATTACAAACTATCTAACATCGTTTTTTTGGACATGTTTTCTTTAAACTGATTTTGTACTCCATACTCCAAAGGCATAGGTAATAAAAAAATACTTTTACCTACACGTACAAAAGATGATATCTCTCAATTTTACGTAAGTTTGTAATATTGTTCATTATAGCTCTAAGACGTGGGGTCTATGACACAATTCTGTATAAAGAGCCAAATGACGTCTAGTAATTTGTGAAGAATCTTTTTAAAAATTAGGGGTGATGTAGTAGAAAATAACGTTACTTACAAAGTTGACATTATATTTCAATTAATTTTAACAATATAATATGGCAGACTAGCTACTCGTATTTCGTCTTTATAACTTTCTGAGTGACAAACTTTCATACAACCATTACTTTACCCCGTCGAGTGATAAATTTATAAAATTATTTCATAGTGAATAAAATTTCTTTTGAAAAAGGTTGAACTGATTTCAATCAAAAAAGAAAATTAAAAATAAAAAAATAAATAATAATAAATATTACGGACATTTCTCACACTACGTCATCTATTTTTAAACTAAGCAGGGTTTGCGTTATGATAACTAGACTGACTGATAGAATATTTATGTATTTTATTTTGTAAATATATACATACCATCAGAGAAATGAACCCGTGACCTCAAATACAGCAGTCGTATTCACTATTGCTGCGCCACCGAGACATTTATTATAAATAATAAGTTTTCATAAATGTAATAGCAAACTAAAAGAACTAGACTCTCAATAACAAACATGATTATTGCAACAATAGATATCTTCTAGCCAGATTCTCCCAGTGGATCAGTTAGTCAGTCTGGGCAGATAATTTTAAATATAGAAATTCCATCTGTCTGTAATACGAAATCAATTCAACTTAATTACAATTAATAGTATAAAAGACAACGCCCCCACTATGTATAAATTAGGACACAAAGAACACCCAGACTCAGAACAACAATTTGTGGATCGCAAAAAATGTTATCCCCTGTGGAGTTTGAACTCATAACACTCAGCATAGTAGGTGACCGCTTAAACCACTAGGCTATTGGTGCAGTCAAAGATTATAGCCACATTTATATCTAGAACATTTTTTTCTGAATGTTTATTTTGTTATTCAAGCTTCTACGTGCATTTTTATTTCATAAGAAAACTGAATTTCCTTAATGACTGATATCGTATATAAATCAAACATGCAAATGAAAGGAAAGGTAAAAAATTAGCCATTAGGCCAGTCAGTTGGAAGATCAAGACAGTGTTGATTCATGGGGCTCATTTGTTTTTTTCTGTTACGATTTAGATTGGAGAATGCTTTTATGTGACGGTTACTGGGAGCAAATAGCAATGTATTTTGATTTAGGGTTGAATATTCGTAGCGTAGCGTTTTGTTTAGTAATATAAATGATAAATGATTTATCATAGAACTGGCTATTGCCTGCATGGATAACAGTATTGTTACAGTTTGGTCAAACGCACGCATGTAATGCTCTTTTATTTTGATAGTACTATATAGAAGTCTACAAAATATTGTTATAATTGAAATAAAATTGCGTTGTAGACCTCAATAGTTTTAGAGATTAATGCTATGACGATGCTAATGTTGGATGTGTTATACATGTAATGTGGTCTTGTGAATTGCAAGCATTTTTGGCCGACGGATGTCATTTTCTATCAGGTGATGCAGCTGCTCCTTTTCCCGTTCTGGTATAAATTTTAATACTTCCAAATTCAACTTGTAAGTTTTTATACGTTATCTTAAAATAAAACGTATCAGTAAATCTGCAGAAGTTATTCATATTAAGACGTTAATGCCTTTAAACTTTTGATAAACATAGTTAACAGTTAGAAAAAGGTTATTTCTGTGCTTAGGGATACGTGTTAATGGACACATTGTTATTGTGGCGGTACAACTAACGGGCCTATCCTACATGATGATGCCTTTCCTCGAGAAATTACGAGAACCTCTTATACTGGTTGATACAAGCGATTCTTAGGAAAGGATACTTCGGCAATCATCCATGTCTGTTCCAAAAAGAACTGACATCATCGAGACGGCACTTCACAAGTTTACAGGGTGCTCGGCATAAGTAGATGAGAGATGTGACTTCGTAGCGGCCACCGATATCCCAAACACCTATTCACACAAGAGATATTCGTGTATCTACACCGGTTGAGAGTAGTTCAATTCACCAAGTTATACGGCCTGTACACATAAAGCAAATGTGTCATTACGCCCCATCGTGAATCAAATTGATTCTCCTACTTTCAAGTAGGCCAAACACGAAGTTCTCGACACTTTGATGAAATAATCGTGAGTTTCGATAACCAGTCGTTATATATCACTGTTCTAATTAAAGACTACCTCAACATCATCGACCAGAGGATAAAGGACAATAACCTGTGTATAGAGGGGAACTAATTTTTTACTACCTCTGGATTGACGGTGTGGCCTTGGATAGCCCAATAACACTTGTAATGACCAACATGTGGATGTGGATGGGACATTTTGAAGAATTAATTGAGTCACAAACGTCCCAGGTAAAGCTATGGAAGTGGTACGTCAAAGACGTTTTCTACGTTGTAAATGGTGATCTTCAGAAGTTACAATGGTTTTTGTACTCGTATACGTTGAACAACATGTACCAGAATATCAGGTTTTCATATGAAATGGAGATAGATAGATAGTTAGCAAATTCCAGTTGTGGTAGTTTCTACACCGGCCATACAAAAATAACAACAGAGAAACGGATTAAGGAGCATATTGCAACTGTGAAAAATTATCTACTAACCAAGTCATAGAGCTCAGAGTACTTGTTGGGGTCAGGTCCAAGGCATTGGGTTGAATTACATGAACCGCAAGTCCTCTTCACTCATCGAAACTACTTGTGTAGAGTCGCATGTGAAGTAACTGAAATTAAAAATTATAAAAATTTCAACCGGTAAAACTGATATCGACTATCAACATCACTACCGTAGAGATGAAACAAAGTATGCAGTAAACAAAGTATTGTGGTGTGTAGAAGTACCGACAGTACAAACAATCGACGTGATCACATATGGTTAGTCACACCTTGCGCATTACGAAGGCGTCGCTAAATTCACACCAGTTTATCCATGACCACGAACGGTGTAACCTGTTCGAAATGTCGGGAAATAGTATGTATCGTAACTATTTTAAACAATTATATCGCCAATAAGTTTCATAACACAACAACGTAATTATATTGTTTTTGTGAATTTATGTTTCTGCACAGATGATTATCTCGACCGGAGTAATAAATAGCAAGGCATTTCTTTCATGGTTTTAACTGAGTAATTGAAGTAACCGGAGTCCTAAACTCCTGGCTTAAATACTACATTTTGTATTTGTATGTTTTTATTTTATGGCAAATGTGACAGAGATGGTTATTAGTGTCGAGGTAACGCTAAGAAAAAGAAAATATATTTATTCAACTGCTCTTGAAAGTTGCCAAACTGTACTGAATTTAAAGTTATTTATTTGCTCTTGTAAACTGCCTGATGAATACAAATTTTAGTACTAATATTTTATATCGTATGTACGTTGCCTCGGGTAACGATACGGTAAACGACACACAAGGTCGAAAACCGCTTGAAATAATTCGTGTAAACTACGCTGTACTCACGGTCAAGTTTGTGAAAATTGGATTTGATATACTCAGAAATTGCTCGCCTAGAATTTGCAATACAGCTTTCAGGTCTCGGGATTTTGGATTTTAAGCATTATAGATTATAAAGATTCCTGCTCTTCGTGTTCACTTTTGTGGTGGTTTTCCACGTGACAGCTTTTCCGTGTATACTTTTGAAATTACAGATGTAGGGTTTCTACCAAGAACTTAGAGCCTCAAACTAATCTCACATGCCAGTGGTGCATCTGCTGATCGACGGAGAGGCTCTGGCAAACACAACATCATGATTAGCGGCAATAGCGGATTTATTACGCGGGACCAACACACTGGCGAAAAGTGGGCTTTTCGCCAGTGTGTTGGTCCCGCATTGGTGCCGCCGCCTACGCTTCCGTTTTTGTTTTTTCCTTTGTTTCTTAACACTCAGACTCAGAACAACAATTTGTGGATCACACAAAGTATTGTCTCATACGGGGGTTTGTACCCACAACACTCATCGCAGTAGAAAGCGTTGCGACCGATTAAACCACTAGGCCAAACGCACCGTGAACTTTTACAAGTTACTATGTTCTATAAAAATAACATTCTTATTGAGTGACAAAAGGCACTTTTCATTAAGGTCAAATGATTCCATCATCCCCGAATAATCTTTTCCCTTTATTCAAACGCTGCAAATATTTTTAAATTAATTTTATGATGCATTGTAATTCAGATTTATAATTTAATATTTTGAATTCACTCAAAATTCGTAATTATAAAATTTTAGGTTAAAATATTCAATTTATACTACCTGAATTAAAAAAAAAACTTAATGTGCTTAGAAAATACGAGTATAAATGAAAGCCGTTAGTTTGGATTTTTTTTTGGTAACTTAATATATTTTATTGAAACATATATACAATAATATACATACATTAGTAATTATCTGAAATGTAAATATTGTGTCATTATCTATTTAACTGTGGAACTGTTTTTCTTTTTTCATGACATTTCTTTTTGTTGAGTGTTTCCAGTTTGATTTGTAGGCTACTACTACACGTTTTTTTACTAATACTATACTACTATACCATAATTATTTAAAAGTTTCAATTTATGCTATAATAGTCTGCATGTAATTAGATATATATGAAGTGAATGAACATTTATGCGTCTCTTTGAAGGTATAGTTCAATGCAAATCTTCTATTACATATGTACAATGTTCCATGTGTACCATCTTTATGTATCTGAGCTGTGCAAATAAAAATCAAATTCTGGTTCATATTTTTTAATTAAATAGTACAATTTTGATTAATCTTTTATTTTTTTATATTTAGTAACTGTAAAACGAAAAGATTAATAATATTATTGCAGTGATCACGACGATAACTTTCATATCAATTAATCAAATAGATAATTAATTAAGTATATAAGGTTTAGAGTTTTCTAAACTTTTAAATAAATATTCAGTTTTAGTATGTTATGTGTGAATGTTAGTGACAATGTCAAGAATGTAGTGATGAGCGAACGTTGCGGACTGAAAGAAAATGTAGTAACAAAGATTGGAAAGGGCATGCTTCAATGGTTTGGTCGTAGAGAGGATGGATGATAGAAGACTTACGAAAATAATTTATAGAACGAATGTGTGTGGAATTGTCGGAAGAGATTGTCCACAATGAACATTTATCGACCAAATCGGTGATGTTCTAAAGAAGAGCCATGTGAAAAGACTAAAAGAAAACTGATGAATGTAGACGAAGTAAAAAGGTTTGACAAGATCGTAGTAAGTGGAGATCAATTGTCTCTGTAACCCTTCAGGTAAATAAACATGGCTTTATGTTTTATTTCAATATTTTTTGAAATCAAATACATTCAAGAAGTGTATAATTTTAAAGTGCTTTGTTCAAGTATATGGTTGGATGTATCTATGAGGAAATGAATGTTTACTTAACCAAAGTGACTGATGGTCTGTTTATGAGTCATCTAATTGACAATCATCATCAATCAACATAACGGTGTACTGCTACTGTAAGAAGGTCAATGTTAACATTAACTATAAATAAAGAACATCCAAGCGCTGCACACAATAATATAATAACAATATCTAAAATTAAATACTAAAATCAATTTAGATAGCGTAGTGGCAATGAACTCATCATGATTTCTATTTACGTAGTACAGACCCTAACATAAAAAGTATACAAAAACTTAAATAAAAACCGTCATTCTCAGGAGGTAAACGTACCTTATAATAACTTTGTGCGTTTACATTATGATAATAAGCCTTTGTACGTGTCCAAAACAGTTGTAAAAAAGTATATAAACAGTTGTAAATACTTTTGTTGTCCTTTTGCAAAATGTGTTAGTAGAATAAAATATTAACGATAAATGTTTGAAACAGTAAAAGCACTAATTATAGGTAATAACTATTTGTTTTATTGCGATAATTTCCTTTAAAGCTTTTACCATTACTACATGCTAAATGCCACTTAAGAGTATTACATAACACTGTAAAGCAGAACAAAACATATTTAATTAGACCATTACACTTTACCAATCCAAGCAAGCCGTTTGCCCACTGAACTCATAACATTCCGTATCTAGCACCCAATGGAGCTTCTGTTCAGTAATAAGACCCTTCAGGAGAAATTCTTGCCTTCATTTACATAATTGTTTAAATAACACGTTTAATTACATTATACTGAGCACGACAAATCCTTGAGTTTACCTGTTATAAGCGTAAATACAAAATAGAATGGTTCAAAATTTATTGTTCGAATAACCTCGTGACATGTTCAATGTGGAAGTTTGAGTTTGTTGATGATTTGTAAATATGTATGCTCGCGGTACCATTGTGGCTTCCAATTGTTTTTACATAACCTATGTATATATAATATAAGTAAGATTTAAATCTTGCGATGGAAAGAAAATATGGAATAGAATAAGGTTTATCGTACACCATATTGGTATTGATACTGGTACTCTATATCAATCCATCTGGCCAGCGAGGTGTAATAGACCAAAACCTCCTTTCAAAGGAGAGTTTTATGTCTACCAGTGGACTGTTATAACCTGTTGAAGAAGTACGGCAATTACACAATCATATGTAATATGGACATAACAAATAAAAATTAAATAAAAAATTTAAAAAACCTCGACACAATAAAACACTTCTAAAAAGTAGACAATAAATACATGTTAGCCCTTATCGTTTAAATTAGTAAAATTATTTTTATCCAGGTATCCTGGACGCGTCGGGGGGGACCACTTCATATTCATTAGTATAAGTTTTAGCTTAGAATTACACACAGCTAGTTAGTCTACAAGTTGTTTTGATACTGTTAAAAATATTTGATAGGCTTACTACTAATAAACTGAATTGTCTAGTGTTATTATACTTGGACAAACCCAAGTTGCTGTTGACTTGCTATTTACTACGGTCTCCCCCGAAGTGACGAGGATACCTGGATAAAAATTTTACTAATGTAAGCTATAAGGACTAACACATATTTATTGTTTACTTTTTAGAAGTATTATATTTTGTGGGAGGTTTCTTAAATTTAAATTTAATTTGTATTTTACTTTTTTTATACTGTATTATTACTTAGTAATACGCTCAACTTATGACGTTTTTAAATAAAAATTGATGCTATTACTGACGACATTTGCTCCGATATAAAGAGCTATGTTAAATATTAAACGCCATTTGAATGTTCTTGTTAGTTTTATTACCGTCTCACGATAGGCAATTAATACTTCTTCTAAATTAATGTAAACACATAGGTTAGTTGTAAATAAAATCAGAAACATTTTGTATCTGAACCGAAAATTGAAAAGTAAGACGAAAGAGCTAGAAAGTTGTTTAATTATCTTCTTGACAGATCAGCTCTAGCCGAATTACAAAGACTAAGAAACAGTTCTTCAATATCGTGAAAGGTAATTTTTACTAAATTGTTATTTACAACAGAATTAAACGTCTACAAAACATTTTAAAATCTTCAATAACATTGAACAAAATCCATTGATTAATAAAAAAAATCAAGTTAACATGTTTATCAAGTAATCCCTGCATCGTCACTTAGATATTAAAATTAATTTAAACATATTAATTTTTAATATCTAAGTCTCGATGCAGGAAGAAGACTTTAGCACCTAAGCATCTGTGTCTTCTTTATAAGACCCAGATACGCTCCTGCGTGGAGTACTGTTCTCATCTTTACGATGGATCGGCGCAGTATTTGTTGAACGCTTTGGATCGGTTACAGCGGCGAGCAGTCCGAGTTATCAATAACCCGAAAGTCACTGAATCCCTTGAGTCTCTGCAGTTGCGAAGAGATGTCACTTCTATGGCAGTCCTCTATCGCCTTTATCATGGAGAGTGTTCTGACGAACTCTTCCAACTGATCCCATACTCTCCATTCCTCTACAGGACAAATCAAGCTGGCCTTGGAAGTCACCGTTTCGGAATGGTAGACATACGCTCCCGAACTACTCCAAACTCTGGCCCCTCAACAGCGAATCCCTCTGCGACAATTTCCCCGAGTAGTGAATGGCAGCTAGCCAGAGGGAATAAAAAGTCTCAAAAACAGTGCTGTTGTTTAATGTATGTTTATATGCTTTATAACCACATTGTATAATATTATCCATGTACCTTAATCTTTGTCACTAATAGTACGTTTATCCACTCATCGAGCCCTTTTTAATGAGGCTAAACACGATATATCTACTGTTAGTTGTCGAGGAGTTAGATACTCTGCAGACTATCCTGGCTGTAGCATTAGCTCAAGGTCATCATATTTTTACCGTGTTATATGATTTGCTATATGTATCAAGTTTTAACTCAACTGCACTGGCAGTAGAAATGTACTAAGAGTCCATTAAATGAATGATGATTACCTCTACATCATGTCGGAAAAAGGTGATGACCCTCATATGACTGCACAGATTTTCATAAAACATAGCTAAGAATATTTTCTATTAAGTCACCTTTCTAACAAAAAAAGAATTATCCAAATCGATTCACCCTTTCGGGAGCTATGATACCCACATACAGAATGACACATACACACACACACACATACACACACACACACACACACACACACATACACACATACTCTTTTTGCGTTGGAGGTTTAAAAAAGGGTATGTATAGTGGGCGATCTTATTGCTTTAAACAATTTTCTACAACTTGTAACTACATCAAACTTACAAGGGGAAATCTAGCTGTTACAAAGCTAAAGTAGTATTAACTATTATACAAATATATCAATAAATTAAAATTAAACATATTTTATGACACACTAAAATGTTTATTTTTTTCAGAATTACTGTGCCCATCACTTGATAATCCCATTTGATTTTAGAAGAACTACAAGGGAAAAACAGTATATATCAAGAACCATGATTACAGTAATTCAAAAATTGAAAAAAGTTTCTGTTAACAATATATATTTTTGTTTTTAAAGCAGAATTCAAATGTGTATAATAATTGAATAAAGACGCAATACATTGTTTTAAAATAATAATAATTTCTCATGTGTAATTTGCCGCGCCAGCTTATCTCTTATGAAAAGGGTTTTGTTTGTCTTCTGGAAACTGGCTTTTGATAAAAACTTTTGGGTAAGTTTTGAGTAAATAAGGCACTTTGATAATCTATTTTATTTGTTTATTTATTTGAACCCGTCTCGTTGGTACCTTGGTATAAATTGACGCTTGTGTTTGCTGATGATGCTGGCGTCATGAGTGGGATTTTAGATGGGGCTCTTATTATTTTCAAATTTAATGTCAGGTAACTAGTATCCTTTAAGGAAACGCTTAAGAGTCTATTATTTTGGTTAATAGCTGAAAATTTGGTACAAAGAACGAAATGTATAAAGTATTTAAAACTTAAACAAATTCACAGGTCGTAAGTGTCAAAGTCATTCAAAGCCAAACTTATTGCGGTTGTTAAATGTATTTTTTGTAAGGATTATCTTTTCATTCGAGAGTACGAAATTCACATTAAATTGTATATCAGATATATCACATATCGCAATCACAGCCCTCTTACATAGGATATCAGATTCATTTTAATGTAGAAAAAACTTAATAATTTATGATGATAAATATGTATTAATTTGGTACTCGCAGTTTGACGTCTTGTCACTTGTCAGAGATGTGTTAGAATATAAATCAGAATATGTTAACATGTGATATATTATGAAATGAATTAGTGGTATTTAGAATATTCTACTGAGTGAATTATTCTACACCTATAGACTGTTGTACGTAAGTTTATACCTATATTATATGTAAATATTAACATTTGTAATTAAAAGTAATTTATTTTTATAGAAGCCCACCAAAGTAACTCTACTCCGCCTTATGGAAAGCATAAATAAAATCCAAGAGTAGCGGTCGCCATACTCATCGCAACTGCAGACAAAGCAGTATGGCGACCTACGCTACGGCGACCCACGTTATGTGCGTCACTAATGTGTTGCAATCAGGATTGTGTTGAGAAATTCATAACATACTCTATCAAAAAAAATTTTTTTTTTTTTAACACTCTTCCTATTTTGAAGGGTTACGGGAGTAGAACCGAGATAGTTATCTAGTATTTTCATGTTAATAATCACAAGAGGAGGAACAAAGAAGCATTGTCCACCGTCGTGTAAGAAGTGGGCTGAGAATGAATCCCTTTTGTTTCTGGGGTCGTCCGAAAGAAATTGTTTTAGTTATTTTACTCTACTTTCTTTATTTCAATTGAAAAGAAACGGGATGAACGATGTTTCTGTTTACACTAGAAGACACCATTACTATTGCTATTCATAATTGCACCGAGAAGTGCTACTTTTTATGAAGCTGGTTTTCAAGTAACAGGCAACAAGTTCTGAATTTACAATTTTTGTTTTGCAGAAACGAGGTTATGAGGTTGCCGGTGCAATCTAAGCAATGAACTGCCACGTAGCTTGCAATGGGTATCATAAAATACGAGTAAAAATCATTTACAAGTGTAGTTTTGGTGCGGTTAGATAACTATTTTAACGGTTGTTGTTTTATGCTGTTCATTTTTAGAAAAAAAATCATATTTTTTGAGAATAAGAAAGAAACGTGTAGTTCTACAGTGGTGAAAATAATTGGAATATTGAATTTGAAATTCAATGATGCAATTACCGTGTGTAAGCGTGTGTGTAGCTTGAAAACTCTCTTTAGAAATGCAACTCAAGAAAAAAAAGTTTTAACTTCAATAACATTAAATAATAATGTAAATAGACCTTGTATAAATAACTTAATATTTATGTAAAATTATCACCTTTCAAAATTTCGGTAAAAACTCGAGACTAGAGACAGTTCGAATAAAATAACACTCGCCAAGGCTCATTATAATTATAATAAATAATTGTTCTTATAATCATTCTTCGAAAGAATAAAGTTAAGATAAAATAACAGTAAACATGTGAAAGATGTTTTTCAAATATTGATCACTAGTATAAATTTTATAGTTCAGCCTATTCTGTCAACTTTTAAACTTTCCATGGATTAATTTACGTAATAGGTTCCATAATGCATTAAGATATCAAAAAGGTTTCCAGATTGCCCAACGTTTAATTTTTGATCGTTTGATAAAATTCCATCCAATAGCAGAATATTTCATCATGAAAAATGATTTCGTAAAAGAGTATTGGGATCATGCATATTATAAGTACTTAATGGAAGAGGATTATAGGCTTTTGTCACGTTATTTCGAAAAATGTCACTTGAATAATATACGGAAGCCCCTGAATACATCCATTTAGATTGTGGTTTTGATAAAACGTTGGATGGAAACGTTCTGTATGCGACTGATGCAGTTAAATTAATATGAAAATAAACTTTTAATAGAACGTGGGAGAATTTCAGACTTCAAAATTAGCATCATGTTGGTAAATTATTTCAGGGTACGGGAGATTATTATATTATAATAGGATTGTGTTTGAATTCTATGAGTTAGTATAATGTTTGAAAATGTAAAGAATTATAATACATTATTAATGAGAAAATTATATAAATATATTTTACATCGTATGTAGATAGTTTCTTATCTTGAAAATTAATTAGTGAAAGCCATTGCCCTTTTACGCTCTTTTTACCACGCTGATCACACAGAAATCATTATTTAGTTAGTACTTCGTCGACATGATGATGTCATTCTATTTTTTGTTGTAACATCCGGACTTACCAGGTCCATTTCCTATGCTCCCTCTTCCGGAAGAAAAAATTCATTATGAAGGAACTTTACTTCTTTTCTGTGAAGCTGATCAGTAACTGGCCCCGGTGGTTCCCTTGACAAACTTTAAATTGCTCGCCTTGCAGCTCTTCACTTATTCGTTAAACTAATTTTGTGTTCAAGGCCGGTCTAGCCAGTTTTAGACATGCATGGCTTTAATGATATCCTCATACGTAGTATCTAGCTAAGCATTACTGTGTTTTAGTCGAAGCGTATACCTGTATGACCTTTAGCGCAATAAATTATTTACCAATCTTGTATATGTTTTTGTGCTGTAGAACATTATCTCTTATCAATTTTCATGATTCTGGAATCTATAGTAATCAAGTATGTGGTATAGGTTTATGTTACAAAGTAGTAAAATTATGATAAACATTACATTAAAATTACAAAAGAGTATAGTTAATATATTTACAAAGTAGTTTAAGTCTCTCATTACTTAAAATCTCATCACATGAAAGCACTCGCAGTCGTCAAACGTCACGAAATAAATAATTTTTCGAAGTTCATTCATTCAATTTTTTTAAGATACATATCTATAGGAAACTTATAACAGACATACGATTTCATGGGATGTAATAGCCTACATGCGTTCTTTTATTAAACCGCTCTAAGGCTGTAGAAATCTAAGTTAATGTGCGTCCTTGGTTTAACGGTTACAGCGTTGTTCCCTTATACTATTACTGCCTGTTATCTCTTAACACCGTAACCTATTTCCGAGTTCTTTATCCAAATGGAACCATGAACACGGCATTATCGATAAAATTAAAATCTAAAGATACTATCTTACACAGGCCTTCTTATTATCGTAATAAAAATACGTGTAGGCTTAAAAATTGCCACTAATTTTCCACAACACTGAGAAAGTCCGAACTTTCTGATTTAATATTTTAGTTAACTTTGAAAAGTAAAGTTGTCAAAGTATTCTAATTTGATTCTTATTATTATTATGTATTATATTATTTTACACAAAGGCCTCCTCATTATCGTAGTAAAAATACATGAAGGCTTAAAAATTGGCACTAATTTGCCACAACACTGAGAAAGTCCGAACTTTCCGATTTAATATTTTAGTTAACTTCGAAAAGTAAAATTGTCAAACCATTCTAATTTAATTGTTATTATCTCTAGATACTTATAAATTGTTATACTGCGGTTAATTAGGATTAAGTGCAGCAGATTGCCCCAGTTTGATAGACTTATTCGAGTTCAACATAGAGTATTTAACGTATGCAGGTTTACACATGATGTGTTATTTGCTGAATTTTTTAGAACTTGATATTTCGGTCTTGTGCCGTTATTTTGTAAGTCGACAGTTGAGATGAAAGATGTGCTACGTAGTGGAAACTAGTGTATCTATCACTGATCATTAATCTATTATCAACTTATGTATTTTACAAAATTGACTTACTGAATTATTGTCTAGAGTATCACAGTTCTTTAAACGTCGAAAATTACACGAAAAGTGCCTACTTTGAAGTGTTAAATTTAAAAATGTTTCAGTCATAAAATACCCGTCAGTTTATTTGGACTATCGAAGTAACAACTCGAAAGATACTGTTCCGTTGCTACTAGTAGTGGTCTAAGGTACTTGAAGTTAGCGATTAAGTTCAATATACACAATCGAATTTGAAACAATAATATTTCAGAGTTTTGTTGGTTAGAAATAAACGTTAATAGGTTAGTAACATCAACATGATTATGGAATATAAATGATTGTTATACATATAGCTATATAAAAGCTATAAGCTGTTAGTGCAAGACGATCAAGCACAACGTATAAAATGTGGCTTAATTGTAAAGTAATTAGATTGTTTTCAGGAATTCTATATAAATTACAAGGATAAGTAATCATTTACTTAAATTTTAAAACTTTAAGAATAATTTATTTTTCTAGAGGCGGTAAAACTGCACTCAAAAACATTCAGTTTGGCCTAATTTCTGTGTACCCTATACGAAATTAATGGAGTTTGGTTCGTCATCTTAATCGCCATTCAGATTCTTGCAGAGATCAAATCAAGCGCTACTCACGAACGTTGTGATTCATCTGCTCATGTTTAATTTTCACAACTTCAGCTGTGACAAATTCTCTTGTAGGTTATGTAACCATCCAACCAGTATTTGTTAAAAATTCATATTGAGATAAAACATTATTTTCGATTCAACAACGTTATTGGATTGTTATGACTATTGTTTTTTTCTGTATATCACAGTAAACCTACTTTCGAAAGAGAGGCTTATCTCCAGCTGTGGATTGTTCCAAATTGTTGAAGATATTTGACAGTACAACAATTTGTTATTTAAAATGCTTATAAAACATTTTGAAACGTATTAAAGTTCACTTATTTAATTTAAACAATATGTTATGAGCAATATTTTAATTAAAATTATATACTATAAGTATATATTTAGTAATTTTTATAATATTTAAATCGCTGTAGCATCAAAATTGCACCCACTTCTACTAAGAAAAGGAAAACAAGCGCCACTCGGTTTCTTTGACCGACACGAGATGACAACTTGAGTAATAGTCTCAGTACTTGTGTCACATCAGGCCTTCATGTTACTTTCCTAAAAAAATACCTATTCCTGTAAAGGTGAGTCTTCCATTTTGAAATTCGAATGTTTTTGTATATTTCAGTAGATTACTTTATAAATAATTGCAGATTTTTTTTTGTACTATACAATTTAGTGATGTAACGAATGTCATTTTTTGAACATTCGCGGATGCGAATGCGAATGCAAATATTTATTACCGACATTTGCGAATGCGAATGTTCAGTTTTCATTTTCAAATTTGGCGCCAATTATCTATGGCTTGATTGCAGTTTGAACGAGTTGCGTTCCGTTCGTTACCAAAATTGTTGAGTTAATACGAACCCGACCGAAGTGTCATCGCGCTCACGTCAGTCTTTCTTTTCGTAAACAAAACAAGTGAATTTTGAGGTAAGTGTGTTATTAGCGCTTTATTAACATGAGTAAATCAAATTCTAGTGAAATATGGACTTATTTTACACTTTGCGATACTGAACGAGCTAAATACAAGCTTTGTAACAATGAATATTCAAGAAAAGGAAGAACTACAAGTGCTATGAGAAATCATTTGAAGGCAATGCATAAAACAGAGTTTTCCAAATTAGAAACTTGTGAAAAACGAAAACTCGATGCATCTAAAACACATGAACTGGCATCATCTTGCCACCAATGTACTAAATCTGACATGAAACAGATATCGCTTCAAGAATGTGTGGATAAAACGAAACAGTGGAATAATAAATCCTTGAAGTCATTGGCAGTTGATATTTTAATAAGTGACATGGTTGCTTTGGAAGACTTGCCATTTAGTTTCGTGGAAAGTGTTGGCTTTATGAGACTTATGAAGCATTGTGTCCATCCTATAATTTGAAGTCTCGCCAGTATTTCACTTCATCTATCTGTGATAAATTATATGGCAAAGTAAGTCAGAAAATACTCGAATTGATGAAATCCTTCGAAAAATTGTCAATTACTAGCGATATTTGGTCTGATACTTGTTCTGGAGTTTCACTGCTGAGTTTAACTTGTCACGGGATTACAGAAGAATTTGAAAGGAAAATGACAGTGTTAAAAGCAGAAGTGTTCAATGAGGCCCGCCACACCGGAGAAAATATTGCTTATAAACTTGAAGAAATCCTGTCATTATGGAAGATACCCAAAGAAAAAGTGAAATGTGTAGTTCGCGATGCCGGTACTAACATGAAAAAAGGTGTTAACTTATTAAATGTCAAACATATTGACTGTGCTCCACATAAGATTCAAAATGTGTTAAAAGCCCTTCATCCGCATTCATAAATTTCTGCGAATGTTTTGCGAATATGAAAATCAGAAAAGAAAACAAGTTGAAGATGATAATAGGTTAATAAAATTGAAATCCATTCATTTTTTATGGTTTTTAATACAAGAAAAAGTCGATCAACCTAGAAATCAATCACATTATCAGTCTTCACTTCACTTTATCATTTGCCTTGGTATTATTTGTTTACATATTTTACTTTGGACAATAAAGCTTAACAATTAAATTTTCTCTGGAACTTATAAATCAAAATATATAATGCAATGTAAGTAAACATACAAAAACAAATTCTTCTAAAAACTTTTTATCAGTTATTACTATTATATAACATTTTATGATGATTCAAGAAGATGATTATATAATATTAAAATGTTTTTCTTGAACAAAACTAAAAATAATAATCAGATACAGCAATTTTTCTCATAAATAAACACTGTAAACAAATAAAAATAAAATTATTGCTTTTACTTTAATGAAAGCTTAAAAATTGAATACTTATCAGAATTTGAATTATTTTTCTATTAAAATTTTATCAGTCTTTTACCTACATAGCTTTGTAATATTTAGATAATCATTATCTTTAATAAAACTAAAAAAAAGGTTATAAAATCAAACTAAAACTATTATTTTTCTTTAATAAACAATAAATTAATATAGTCTAAGCAAAAATATTGACTCTGAAACAAAAACATTTACCTCTTAATTAATTATCATATTTTATGACATATTTTTCAAGCTAATAATTAAACTTCAGTTAAGGAATATTAAACTTTAAAAATAAAAGCTTAGATGCCTTGTCTCCTTCAAGTCAGTTTCAATGTGGTGTGTAAATAAGTCCAGCGCCACTAAACATGCGCTCACTCGGGACACTCGTTGGTGGTGTAACTAAATAATGCCGAACTACAGGAAACAGGAGACCATACTTTTCCTTGTTCACTTTCCACCAAGTTAAAGGGTCGACATCTTTTGCCACGCGTCTCTCCGTTAAGTATTCTGTGACAGTTTTAAGGATTAAAAGATGAACTGGGTTTTGATAAATATTAAGTGGTACATTTACATCGTCTTCTTCACTATCGCTCGGACCCATAAGTAAATTCATTGTCTCTTTCAAAGATAAACGTTTATTTGTTAGAGTGTCTTCGGTTTCATTTAACCTGACACGCTTTGCATTCGGACAACGTGAATTAGTATCTGATACATCAGTTTGACTGTCTCCAACCAAATTCAAAATATGTTCTATGACACGTTCTTCAGTGGCTGTATTTTTAAAGAACTTGTGTTTGTATCTTGGATCAATGAAGGTTGCCGTGGCGAACAGAAGTTCATCCTCTAAACCCGAGAACTTGCGAATCAGCTCGTCTTTTAAAACGGTAATCGTATCACCAATGTATTCATCAGACGCATCAAGGTCACTAACAATTTTTTGTAGAGTGGTGGTTAGAGGAATCACAGAAGATATGGAAACATCGGCAGCACTTAACTCTCTAGTCAGTTCTTCAAATGGTCTCAGTGCATCGATAAGCCTCTCAATAATCATCCACTCTTCAGACGTTAATAGGGGCATTTTATTATTTGTCAACGCATAAATACATAAAGACTCTTTGATTTGCAAAATACGTTCCAGCATGTAAAAAGTACTGTTCCATCTAGTTGCACATTCTTGTTTAATCTTAAGGCATTTATGATTTAGCCTTTTCTGTATATTAGCAAGCTCGTCTTGGGCAGAAGTCGAATGATGAAAGTGAGTTGCTAGCTTTTTGCATTTTGATATTACAGCGTTTACAGTTTCTTGAGCTTTCATCCCTTCTTTTAACACATTTTGAATCTTATGTGAAGCACAGTCAATATGTTTGACATTTAATAAGTTAACACCTTTTTTCATGTTAGTACCGGCATCGCGAACTACACATTTCACTTTTTCTTTGGGTATCTTCCATAATGACAGGATTTCTTCAAGTTTATAAGCAATATTTTCTCCGGTGTGGCGGGCCTCATTGAACACTTCTGCTTTTAACACTGTCATTTTCCTTTCAAATTCTTCTGTAATCCCGTGACAAGTTAAACTCAGCAGTGAAACTCCAGAACAAGTATCAGACCAAATATCGCTAGTAATTGACAATTTTTCGAAGGATTTCATCAATTCGAGTATTTTCTGACTTACTTTGCCATATAATTTATCACAGATAGATGAAGTGAAATACTGGCGAGACTTCAAATTATAGGATGGACACAATGCTTCATAAGTCTCATAAAGCCAACACTTTCCACGAAACTAAATGGCAAGTCTTCCAAAGCAACCATGTCACTTATTAAAATATCAACTGCCAATGACTTCAAGGATTTATTATTCCACTGTTTCGTTTTATCCACACATTCTTGAAGCGATATCTGTTTCATGTCAGATTTAGTACATTGGTGGCAAGATGATGCCAGTTCATGTGTTTTAGATGCATCGAGTTTTCGTTTTTCACAAGTTTCTAATTCGGAAAACTCTGTTTTATGCATTGCCTTCAAATGATTTCTCATAGCACTTGTAGTTCTTCCTTTTCTTGAATATTCATTGTTACAAAGCTTGCATTTAGCTCGTTCAGTATCGCAAAGTGTAAAATAAGTCCATATTTCACTAGAATTTGATTTACTCATGTTAATAAAGCGCTAATAACACACTTACCTCAAAATTCACTTGTTTTGTTTACGAAAAGAAAGACTGACGTGAGCGCGATGACACTTCGGTCGGGTTCGTATTAACTCGACAATTTTGGTAACGAACGGAACGCAACTCGTTCAAACTGCAATCAAGCCATAGATAATTGGCGCCAAATTTGAAAATGAAAACTGAACATTCGCATTCGCATTCGCGAATGTCGGTAATAAATATTTGCATTCGCATTCGCATCCGCGAATGTTCAAAAAATGACATTCGTTACATCACTAATATATGCTACTAAGTTGTATTGTTACTCAAGATAAAAAACTACTTGTACAAATGTTCAAGCGGGGCGTGAAAAGACATCTCACTAGGTCATCAAAGTCTGGGTCAGTATACTGTATTGTCTGCCTTTGCAATGAGTAGTGTGACCACAAAAAAATCTCGTAAATTACCAATTAATTTTTGGTAACCAAAGGGCTGCCATTTAAAAACTGACACTTTTCGTGTATATTTTAACGTTTACAATAAAGTTAATACTATCCTGTGAACTGAATGCTAAAATGTTAAGGTGTTCCGGGTTCAAAAAACAATTGGAGTTTATATTTCATGCGGTACATCCAAGAAAACTCCGAACTAATTTTACAGTTCACTGGTGCTATTTGCGCGCCTCTAACTTCATTGCAAAGTGATTTTATCTTTTCTAGCACATTGCGGACACAGGTTGTGAAAACGCTACGACAATGTGTTCTGAAATTAAAATCTTATTGTTTCTCTTTATAAAATTCGTACGTGTGTACAGTCTGCGGTTTAGTTGGAAAATGGAGTTTAGATATTTGTGTTCTAAAATAGATTCTAAAGATAGAATAGAACATTTCTCGGTTGTCTCTTACCTATCTCATTTCAAAATTTGTATTTGCTTTACACATACATGTCAAAAACACATGAACAAAAAACTCACAATTTTTTTTTTTTAAATTAGGTATTAATTAAATTAGTGATATGCCTATATTTTTAAATTTAACCTTTACTGTTTCGATTTCGAGTCGATAAAAGTAGTCGTAGTCGTAGATAAAAGTTTCTTTCATTTATTACTGAAATTATTAGATTCTATTTATGCGTTTCATCAGGCAGATTAGAGTCACTTTAGGACGCGCAGAATAAAAACCAAAAGAAGCCAAAAAGGCGAACTAAATGAATTAGCCGCTAGTCACGTAAGACGATTCACTAGATAAACTTTGGCGCCAAAATCATCATCTACTGCCTCAGTGACGCAGCGGTAGTGAATGCGACTGCTGTGTTTGAAGTCTTGGGTTCGATTTCCGGATCAGACCAAATTTTTGTATGATCTGCAAATATTTGTTTCGAAGTTATGGTGTTTTCTATGTATAATACGTATGTATTTGTAAAAAAAGTATATAAGTATTCTATCAGTCAGTCCAGTTATCATAGCACAGGCTCTGCTTAATTTTATTTATTATTATCTTTATATTATATCTTTATCTTATTTTGAATATTCAAACAGTAAAATATTTATTCAAACCAGCATATAATTGACAGAGTTCTGATATGATAAAATGAAACTGAATTGAGAGTCTCCTTCTTTTTCAAAGACGGTTAAAACATATAATCAGTGAAAAAGTTACAACAGTAAAATAAATGTTAAATTATAAGTTAATTAAGTAAGTTGAACCATTTTTATACTAATGACTAATCTTAACCAGTAAATGCTTTAAACTGTATGCTATAAGGCACGTTTATTCAGAATGGCCCATTCGCTGTTTTGGACATCGTAAAAGTAAAAATGTTTTCTTACAACGCAACTTGTAAGTCGATTTTCTTATATATACCGCAGAATTTTGCAAGCAGCAAATTTTCTTTAATCGCTTTTAAAATCAACGTAAATGCATAATTGCTAAGCAATACTTGATAACCTACTAAATATATAAAAGGTTTTAACTTGGCATGAGAGTTTTAAAATTAAATTGGCGAAATAAAATGCAATACATCATAACTCTGTATACAATTTCTATGGAAAGCGGCAAATGAGTAATAGAATCATTCGATGATGAATGATAAAAGCCGCCTAGAGATAAACATAACTTAAGTTATATAAACACGCTGCCGCTTTTTACACACGTCTCAAACACGGCCATTTCCCAAACTGCTTAATTAGAATGTTAATAAACATACCTATATATATTTCTAAATACATAATACGTACGTCCAGAAACTGAACAAATGATTTGTCCTGTGTGGGAATCAAACCCAAGACCTCTGGCTTAGTAGTCAGGATCACTAACCATTAGATGAACAGGTTCGTCATCTTTTAGTCTCTGGTAACTTCTTTTCTCGGTGAAAAGTAATCAAAGAATTTTCAGTGAAGTCGTGCATTAGGCCGAGCCTGGTTTCTGAAAGGCCGTAGTATCACTGCTGTCGAGTTAGTCTATGACCATAATTATTAATTATATTAAGCGAGATCATAAGCGAGCACACGTTACATAATTTTCTTTTAACTTTAAAGTATTTATTGAAATTATTTTTTTATTTACGTATTTGCTAAATAACCAAAGTTTATGTGGTGTGATTATCCCGTTATAACAGTTTAATTTTTTTTCCGACATTTCGAAGTTTCAAACCTTCATAATATAGCGTGTACGAATGTCCCTAGGTTTTAGCAATTATTTTAATGCTACTTTTTTATTTTTGTCACATTATATACATATATTTATGTATTTATAATACATATTTCAATCCGATATTGTTTTTGAAGAATTGACCGACATGACAAACTCAAATTTAAAATAACATATTTAATTATATATAATAAATTTATTATTTCGAATAGAGTGTATCAAACAGATACTACATTAATAATTTTGTATAAAATGGGCAGAAAAATAATTAAAACTGTCTGCTTTATATTCCCGTCACGTTAAGTGCTTATTGTCCACAAATTGCAAAGATCTGGCTTACTCATAATACGGTATGCGCACTGGCCTCATTCGCCAGTCTAATTTATAATTTTTGCGATTAGACGTTGCTACTTTTTAATTTTGTGCTTCTCATATGGATACCCTGACATTTGAAAAGCGTAGGAAAATTTGGTGAATCTGTTTCGAAGTTTAATTTTTTGTGATAAGTAATAGAAAATCTTAGAAAAAGCAATTTCTTACAAATAACGATCTATATGATAATGAGTATTTAAGGTATTTATATCGAAATGTCAGAAACGTGGTAATAATACAATATATTTGATGAAGTAGTAATTTAATTCCAACAATAAGGTAGATTTCATTTATTGCGATTACTATAGAAGATAAAAGGGGCTTTAAAGTTAAGCAATCCTAGCCAGGTCAGTCTGTGATGTAAGATCCCTCCGGGGAACTCCCTCTGCTACACAAATATGTTTGATAACCGTTACGAGTAGTTAGAGCCCCAAAAATAAGTCCGATAAGTCTTTCTATAGCTTTAGAAATCGTCTAATATACGTTGAACTATTGTGGGGGTCTGATTACAAACGCATCACATAATAAATTGAAGTTCAATTGAATCGTAGTAAACTTAAAGCCGACCTCAATCAGATTTGAAAAAAAAACAGGCTCAGAGGAACCTTGAGTGACAAAACTTCATCTTTTATAAATCAATTTTAAACAGCACTACTAAATATGTGATTAAATTCTATAACTTATTAAATTCCTCAAAAGAAAAGAAGATCAAAAACGTCGGCATAACACCACTGATACCATAATTGTTTGCGATTAGTCGAAACATAGGCTTGCTTACTTCTATCATGGTTGATAGTAGAAGTAACTTAGTACAGTTAGTCGACCTGTTATTTGTAAGCAGGTTGAGAAACAAATGAAACAAAATATCGCTGGCAACGATAACCCATAATTGAATAGAAAGGTACCCATAACCAGGCTGATATTATAAAATCAACGTTTTAATCATAAAATACATACATTCATTTGTCTAAGGGACCGAAAAGATCAACGTTCATACATTATTTCATTTAAGAAAATCACCGAGGGAAACCAAATTTTTGGTCTCAAATAAAAAACTATCTAGAGAGTTCGTGGGTAACAGGAAAAACCAATACATCAGCTGCCAATAAACTTCAAATAAGACATTAATCAACAAATTGACACGGGAAAACAAAAATACATTTCAAATGCCTTCCAAACTTTGATGTTGAGAATCAAAAGGCCGAAACTAAATTGGTTTGCTGATGAGTCCTTTGGGCCACGTCTTTGTTAAGGCTTTTCCGTTTGTTGACACACATTTACTTCACAGTAATCGCTTAGCAGTTTCCATTCTCTGTTTCTAAAGCTAAGATCACAAGAAAAACTCAAAGAAATTTCGTTTATAGAATTAACTATGCATAATGCATTTCAATTTAAAAAGATATATAATTATTTTTTTTATTAATTGGACATATTATTTAAATGACTATCCTATTATTAAGCACTAAAGACATTGACCACTTTGTAAGAGCTTCGGCCCAGACCTGGACAATTTGTTATTAACATAATACTGCGATATTATTTTTCAGAGGCCTATTCCTAATAGGAAACACAATTTCATGAAATCAGTTATATAGTAGGTTGAAACAGAAAAGCAAACACGTAGTCACATTTACAGAACAAGTGAAATCACGCACAACGAATTGATATCTGACACAGGCGGGAAACATGTTGACGTTAGTCAAGTGTTGCTAGGATAGGAAAACAATGATAATTTCATTCCGTAGTAATTTTATTTTATTTTAAAATCAGTAAATTTTAGACATTTCTTAGGAAAAAATAAACTAGGAATTCCAAAGAAAAATATGTATTTTTATTTTAAAGTACTTTTATAGTTTTTGAAAACATTTTCATGACTTGTTTCATTTTACGCTCCCTAGTTAAACGAATGCATGTGGTGTCAAGTAATTAAATGCATTTCCCTAATGCATTTAATCGTTTATTTACTTGACACTGCGCATAATTAGTACTACCGCAAATCAAATAAATATTTTATTAATCATTTTCAGTATATGTTATTTTCACACTTCGAAATGGACCTTTTCGTTCAGTCAGAAATAGATAAGTTGATGTCCCTTGTCAGTCATGTTAAATCGAGACCAAAACATGGGTAATCCGGGTTCTAAAACTGAATTACCTGATATTATTAATTAAAAGATGACGTTGTTCTGAATTTGACATGTGTCGTTAAATGCTTATAAATAGAATGTCAATGTATATCTAGATGACTACCATGACATAAAATATTTTATTAATCCGTTTAATTAAAGAAGGATAGAGAATAAACTTTATAAGCTAAAAAAATTGGGAGATTCATCCAAGTCCAAACTTTTCGACAAATTGTAACAGATTAGGAACATAAAATTGTCGTGAATGTCTCTGTAAGAAATGAAATAATAAGAAACCTTTATGAATTACTAAATTATGTTTCTCATATACCGAAAACAAACATTCAGAACAAATCTTGGTCTCACTTATATCATGTCTTAAACAACTTATGTGAACATAGCCTTAAAGGAAATTGACCCGGGTCCTCGGAGCTCAGTGACAGTACGTGCCTGACATCCCGATGCTCTAAGAATAGATTCCGGAATATAATAGCCACGTCGAATAATTTGTGCTGTGATTGACTTGAGAAATGGACTCACAGATGGAAGAAGCTGTGTTTTTGGAAGAGTTGGGTGTTACGATAATTTATGATATTGGTATTTTTTGGTAAAATATTTTCTATATTTTATCTCTTTTATGATGTAATTAATTTTCTGTTTGTTTGACTGTCTCGATGGCGTAGCGGTAGCGAAAGCGATTGCTGTGGTTGAGGTCTCGGGTTCGATTCCCCGGTCGGACCAAATGTTTGTAAATCTGCAAATATTCGTTTCGGAGTTTGGGTGTTTTCTATGTATAAAATGTGTAAAATTATTTACATTACTTATTTACAAAAAAAAAAGTATATAAGTATTCTGTCAGTCAGTCCGGTTATCATAGTACAAGCTCTATTCAGTTTGGAAGTAAATGCTATTGTGTGTTTAATGTCCGAAATATTTATTTATTATTTTACATTTTGTACTCAAGAAAATGATAATTTTTTTAGAACTGCTTGATTATATATGGATTATTTACAATCAAGCGGTTCCCAAAAAGTCTTAGTGCCTTTGAAAATACTTTTACATTTAAAAAATATATCATTATTACTCTATTTAACATGCGCATGCATACAAAGGAGTAGTACTGTTTCCAATAAATATTTTTGTCTAGAGTTTTAACAAATAATTTAATTTAAAATACTGAATAATTTTAATTATTTTTTTCTGTAACCGCTTTCATTGACTCAATTCCAACAAAAATTCTGAATCAAATAAAACTTCACTAGATTAGTACCAAACGCAGCGCCATCTAACTTAGATAGGACGAACTAGTAGCTAGTGTTCAGACATCTTCCATTTTTACATCGACTAGATTAAAGATTAAAAAGTGGAGGAAGTTGTTTTATTGTTTTATATTTGTTTGGTGTAGTTTTCATTGTGTTTATTTTTTTTTATATTTGATATTTCTAATGATTCTAATGATATCATTGATATTTCTAATGATTCGCACTTAAATTTTTCGTTAACATTTAAATTAATTTTTATATATATATGTTACAAGAATTAACAAACATCCGTAACCCTGAATCTGAGAATTTATCTATGGCGAGCGTATTGATTTCCGTAAACATATAGCTATATATCATATTAGCTGTATTCTGACAGGCTTTGCTGTAGCATACTGTTGTTGTCAGAAAAATCTCTGAAGCGTACAATGCTGCACAGGACTTTTTGGAACGCACACAAACCAACATTATAGTACCACAGGATTAAGAAAAGTGAGAGTTTAAAAGTTAATACAATGATTATTACTTTTTACTCCCGGTATTGGTTTAATGACAAAATGTATGCAAAGTTATGAAATATTTCAAAACCGTAAAATTTTGAACTGCATTAGATGTAATATTTTCAATAAACGTACAGCCATGCAGTATTTGAATTCTACATTCTATTGCATGTTAATGTTACATCAACATAGTTTATGTTTGATGATTGTTATTACACATGTGGCTTTGACTAAGCCTATGTAAACCAGAATAAAGGATTTTATGAGCATTATTGAATTTATGTAAAGTGATACGATGTTGGTTTATGAGTTTAATATTTCTAAAATGTTTATTGAGGACCGACATTGCTCGACATTAAGTGGTTTTTGATGGATATTATACTATAAAAATATCGAAGGGTTTGAGAGTAAAAATTGATAAAATAATTTTTTTGCAAGAGCTTGCAAAAGTGACTCCACTCTGTCTAATGGAATGCAGAAATAGAATGCAAGAGTTGTAGTCAGCCAGATTATTTAACAGATTTTCTATGGAGATAAAACGTACACTTTATACGAAGAATTTTGTCTGCAGACTTATGGCATTTTTTGATGGATGTTTCTACTTAATTGATGATTTTATAAAATGACATGATAAAATAATTTTGCATATAAGTGTACCTAAGTAAATATAACTAAGTATGTACTTACTATTTTACTTCTGAACATTGACACATAACTTTTATATTTGATACCACTAGTAGTTTATTTTCACCTGACTAAAATACCATTTATTTCATCATTTTTCTTATTCAATTTGTTAGTATATTTTAATTACTTAATGAATGTACTTTTACATTTTAAATATCAAATTTGATAATTGTATTTCAACACAATGTTTGCGAAATAATACATAATTAAACGCTAGGACTTTTTGTTCACATTATAATTACTATGTCTCATCTTTTACAACCAAGATAAAGCTTAAAGCATATTGAGCGCCAAGATTTAAAAAAATCGCAGAGTTATTCATAATATCAATAAAATGATTGGTGGTTTTAAATATCAAAAATCACCTTATATGAATAAATAAAAAACAACAAGGATAGAAACCTACGTTTATGAAAAAATGAAGCGTCTTTGTTAACATCACAAAACATACGATATTTCAAAAATCAGATCAAAGATCTGTTGATAAAGGACCAAATTTATAGGTAGTATTATCGAGACACTTCTCGTATTTGCCACGATTCAGCCAACCAGTCCCCAGAGCGTTTCAGGACAATTGCCGATCTGTAACCGAGATACCCGAAACACAAATGGACCATAACACATAGTATTTACTTTGCCCTTTCAGAGCAGAAAAAATAAAGAGTTGGCGGAACTGCATCGATGAGTAAAAGGACAATATAATATTGTTTTCCAGGAAATAATGAGTGTGTATTATTTATGAATAGATTCACACCTGTGTATTGAGCCGACAATTAAATTAATCGTTTCTTATCAATTTTCCACTAGATGTATAGGGTTTTCACCAAGATCTAAAGGCCCTAAAGTCAATCTCACTTGCAAGTAGTGTACCTGCTGGTCGACGGACGAGGCTCTGGTAAACAAAATATCCCAATTAGGGGCAATAGGTTCGCCACCACGTGGGACCAAAACACTGGCGAAAAGGAGTTAACATACCTTTGCTTATTCTTCTGGGGAAACTACTATATGTTATGTATCCATTAGAATAATTTATGAAGTGAGTATGACAGACTACAAAATATATATTAAATAACCTATAGCTATTTTTATTATTACACTACCCAAAATGAAAACGATAATTCGACTACACTAAAGGCCATAATAGATCATTATAAATAAATTACAAAGGATTACTAAGACATCTTCCTCAGAATAAATTAATAGACAGTAGAGATACCGCTCATTTTCCCATGTTTTTGAGTTGATTTTTTACACGTGTCAGTTAACAACAATTTTTTTGTTGTTAGATATTTTTTAGTGTGTAACCGAGAGTTCTATAATCTCACACATTAATTTACATTTTTCATTACCACTTGTATCACAATGGCCTTTTCACGCCAGTAAGTAACCGATAATTTGAACAGTGGACACGTTCTCGTGCAAAAAAAATCCGTACGACTTAATTCCGTTAACGTGCTACGGCACGCTAACCTTTTGTTTCTACGTCAGTCCCGGGTGAATTTCTGACAGTGTATGTTGGTGAAAAAAATCTATTTGATAAGTGAACAATATGAGGGCCTGGTGGTATATCGAAATCTAAAATAGAAGGTTCCCAGTTTGACACTGAAAGATTTTTAATAAGACTTCATTTTTAGCTCTAACAAAACTGTCCCTCTTCATTATTAGCCAATGGACTCGACAATATAACTTGCACTTACTCCATCGTTTTTTTCAAATTTGACAATTCATGTAAGTAATTGAAGAAGTTTATTACAATGCTATAGTACTACAGTGAATTCACTGACAATATCATGATAGTTTTTACTTGTGATGTCATCATCAGCGTCCACCTATCCCTCACTGCTGAACGAAAGCCTCGCCTCGGAGCTCCAATTATTGCAGTCTTGGGTAAACCACATCCAACCGCTGCCAGTAATTTTTCTCAATTCGTCGTTTAATCGTGCCATACAGCGTGCTTCACTATGGTTGCTATTTTTGATATACAGATAAAAAATATCATAATAAGTAAATCTAAGCTCACTATTTATTTACTTGTTTATTTTCTTTTCAATGTACGTACATATAGTGACTTAAGACACACTCAATCATAATAACCAAAGGGAATACTTTACCGTTCAGATACGTGGTACAAGGTCGCATAACAACCAGTTTATAACACATTCCCTTTTCGCCCTTTTGCCCTGCCGCAATACATTATACCTTGAGACGATGTATCACTAACTTCACCCATATTTTATAAGTTTTCAACTTGTTTCCAATATAACTTAGTAAGGGAAAGTATATTTTCTGTCTGCCTATGTTTTTATGTGGATTTCGTTGCTTGAAATGTTTATGATAGTATTTTTTTGTGCCTAACTTTCCAATGTTCGGTTCATTAATGTCTTCTAGTATTTAAATGTATTAAATTTTTATTTACAACATTATAACATCTATAGATTACATAATGATAATAGATAATCTAGAATTTATTGAAGTGAAAACTTCTTTAGGCGCGTTGAGTGTTTTGGTAGAGGGTAAAATCCTCGGTTCGCGTCACCGACATGCTAATGATAATAGTATATCTATAGCTATGGAGAATATGATATTATATATTATATATAGCTATATATGAAACATAAAAAATTTCATATAATTTTTGCATATAGTTTTAATTACTCTCAACTTAATAGTTCCGTTTTCACTTCTATCGGCAGTCCCACGACTGCTACTGTTTTTAATTTATAATCATTTGATGAGAAACAAGTTTAAGGGCACTGGCGGGCCTGCATTTTACCTTTATATCACCTTGTATTTATTTATATAAATTGTCATTGTTTCCAACAACTTGTGTTTCTTTTTCTCAATGGACCTGCCAAAGTTACTCTACTCTGCCTAATGGAAAGCACATGGATAAATAGAATCCATGAGTCGAGGTTACAATACTTATTACGAATGCAGATGCAGCACGGCCCATACCGTGGCAAGCCAGTGAGATGCCCCTTCACACCTTCCTTGAGGACCTGAAACGCATGACAGTTATCGTGACAGTGTAAGGCTCACATATCATGAGAACTGTCATCCCTACATTAATGGACCTCCGTTCTCGCACTCATCAACGAAACATGAACGCACGGACGTTATCGTTTTAAATTGGTCTTCTGTGAGAAGGTAGTACTGTTTTTAACTGCCGAGTACACTACTGAGCTCATATAAATTCGTAATTATCGAATTAAATATTTTATCATTGGTCATGTAATGTAAGTTTTATATCGATTTAATAATATTTTAGAACATCTGATACAACGCCATCTAGTTTCAAACTAAGAAGAGTTTGAACGTAACAAGTTTGTAAAACATAGAAATGTGTTTTGTTGGTAACACGAACGTTAAGTTATTGCAGTTGTAACAGGTTTTTGAGAGAATTCAAATTATTTTAGCAAAGTTCTAAAAATATTATAATTATATAAATAATTGGGTGATTTACTTTATAAACGATATAAATCCCATAATTATTCATCATATTCGGCTAGCGTTACAGGATATGCCAAAGCACGTGCCAGGAATCAAAATATTAGTTTTTTCGATACATAATAATAATCTTGAATTAGTTATCTACGCACCTGACGCAAACGAGGCAATGAAGAAGGATAGTAGAGTATAGTTATAAGTCACCGTCGTAGAGATAGTGGGATGGTGTCTCTGTTAGTACGAAATTACCACTTACTTGGGAATTATTACTCATTCATAGGCACAAACGCTCTCTGTGATATAGTCATAAACTAAACTGACAAACGTATGTATATGAATTCAGTGGGGTAGGTACTGATTTAAAAAAAAATTGTATCACAGACCACCTACCGTAAAAGAATCATGCTACCATGGAATGAGTAAAGACACCGCAGCCCTCTATAGTTACGAAGAGATGTCGCCTCTATGGTAGTCATCTATTGCGTTTATCGTGATGAGTGTTTTGAAGAGCGCTTCAAACTGGTCCTATCTTTTCTCTACAGGACAACACGTGCTGGCCTTGAAAGTCACCATTTGAGAATTGTAGACATACGCTCTCGAGCGAAACGGTTCGGCACTTCATTCCTGTGCAAATCACGCGTTTCCCTCGCACTATTTTCCCGGGTCCTTTAAGCGGGACGCGAAAAAGCAGCTCACTAGGTAGCCAGAATATTGTATAGTTACCATATTGTATTATCTGCATTCATAACGAGGATGGTGACTACCACTCTAAATAAACTCATTAATGCTTTCCTCAAGCAGAGTAGAGTCAGAGCGTTAAATAAGGATAAAATAAAGTCCAACCTAAACCAACCAACTCAAAGGGCGGAAACACCCCTGCGATACTTGAGTTACAGGTGTCTGAGGGTGGCCGTAGTCCTTTACCATCAGGTGACTTGTTCTGCTCGTTAAATTCTTATTACAAAAAAATAAGTAAAAATCGCATTCTTAAGTGAAGACGTGGTGGGCTGATGGTGACATATAAATCCCAACTCGTTAGAAACAGTAAAATTACTCGTATGTCATCAAAATTTGATAGACGATACAGAGTTGATACACATATACATAAATTTCTGGAAATAGGTTATTATTACTTGCAAGAAGTATTTTGTCAGATGGTGCCACAAGTTTCTTATGCAGCCTGCGGTTTCAAAGCGAAAAACTTTTATATTCAGATGAGACTCATAGTATAACGAGTTGAACTACTTTCGAATGGATTACTACCAAATGTATTTTTTTTTAATTAATATAAAATTAGTCTAAATTAATATCAATTTGAAAGGATTTCGAATAACATGTAAGTCAAGGAATAAAAAAATATTATCAAAATTCAGGTTCAAGACCATAATTGGCTATTTTAAAATTTTTAGATACTTTTTAAAGGTTTGATAAAATAAAACAAGTTAAAGGGCCTTTATCATTCCCCGAAATCCTATATTTTCCCATAATTTTTTTTAAAATATTTTTAATCACTGGGTATACGCAAATACAAAGTTAACAATAGTTGAGAGAATTTACACGTTTGTCATTTTAGTGCACTAAATAACATAAAACAGACTTAATTTTGTATATGCTAAAAATATTGATATTTTAGTTCTAATACTTAACTAAATATAAGCAAAATCATAATGAAATACTTCTCAAATAACTTTACCTTTAGTAATTAAGTTAAATTGTACACCATTTTCCTTGTAAATATTTTTTGCTGCTTAGTAAAATATTACTTACAACATTTATATACTTTTTATACAAAACTTTATGGATCTGAATAGCTAAATCGAAACCGGTGATTACATAAATATCCGATATTACGATTTACTCGGAAATACTACAATATTATACACGAATTTATTCAAAATGGCTTCATTACCACGCCACACGGGAATTGTAAGCTTTGAAAACTACAACATTATACCCCAATCGGCGAGCGAACAAAATGAATGGATACTACAACATGAACTAAAAAATCATAACTCATAAAACACGGTCTATTTCTCCATTTCCTTGCAAATAAAAAAGATATATTGCTACAAGAACGCAATGGAACGAAACATTCCTTCTTCGAATTTCCGTCGACTCACTCTTGAGGTACTAACTTTCGCAAGCGTTTGTTTCTCAACTGTTTATTTTTAAGCTATTACATAAGATTTATAACTTGTAGTGCCATTATCTTTACCGAAACAACGAACTTCGGTTGTGTTAAAGAGTGTAACAAAAATGCTGGCTATTTGTACACTCAGCTTCTGGCCACTAATACTGGTCGAATGTTGACTGAATTTTTTTCATGGAAGCAAATAGAAATCTAATAGGAACTTATTTAGTAAACAGAAGTAAATATTTGTCACTTTGTAACGTGACAAAGAGGTTTCTTTCTTTTTTCAGTAAACTGTTATCATAACGACTAATATATAATGTAATAATGATACGATAAGCAACAACGCACTTCAAAAGATAGTAGAAAATTCGGTATACTTAAAATTTATGTGTGACTACGTTAAGTCCCGTATTAATATTGACTAATTTTGATACATAAATGTATTCAATGACAGTAATATTTATACCGACCTAGAAATAAATCAAAAATGAATTATGGCCGAAATCAACCAGCTGGCGATCTTTAGTAATAATAACTTGAGATACGCCGCACATGGCGACTTTCGAAATTTAGGAAGAGTTTTGCCATCTTTGCTCATAGTTATGAAGAACCATTTTAGTTAAATATATTCAAGTTCAGTTCACAGACACTACTCATTTGATTGTACCTATATACTGGTTGGTTATCAGTCGTCAGTAATACTCGTATATTCAACTTGAAGATAACTTGAGTATCAATTCATCTGTCTAGCATAAGCTATCAATCAGGTTACGTCCTAATTTTAATTATATTTAATTTGGAGCTTACCTAATCTTGCTATATTTACCAGAAATAAAATGTTTTATCTGCATTAATAATTAAATATTTTAAAAAGTTAAATGTCATTTGAACTACAATCTTAGCACGGCTACAATCGGCCCTAACGTAACAGAGAACTGTAATATACTTTAACAAAGGATTTAATTCTCAACCTCCTCTTTCCTAGGTACACTGTCTAATTACGAGACTGTCGCCCGCACACGGCTTTTACCCTAAACTTTTGCTTTTGCACTGACACCCCCTACCGACCAACTGTGATGCTGTACCGAGTAAATATACTTGAATTTCAACCTTAAGCGTATATAAGCATAATCTCGTTCTTTTTCCATACAAATAGAAAACGATAAGTATACTATTTAAGAATGAGTAGAAAATATAGTAACCGTTTAAATGGAGAATGCTCCCTTCCGCGTCGGTGCAGCGGCAGTGGACATGATTGGTTTGTTACGCAAATTGTTTTTGCTTTTACGTTTCTATGTAATTGAGTAGTCTCTCGCACACCTGGTTCCCTTCTTATTGTTCGTGAAAATAAAATTGCTTTGTAGTTAAATTTTGTATAAACAATTAGATTTACTGTCTGCCCTAGACTGTATGAGTATAAAGAGATTATTTAAAGAGCGTTGTCTTTACTTAATGTCAAAGACAGACATCTATTTAAAGTTGAACAACTTTTCGCGACTTAATCTATTCACTCAAAATCTGCAACTTGATTGTTTTATTGTCTCAGTGCAGACTTGAAGATTTTAATCAATTGTATAAAAGAGTTTTGAGAATAAAAGTACCGAGAAGGGCAAGCGTGAACTTTTCCTTTAAGTTATTCACTTTTATGTTTTCATTAGATAGAAAAGAACTACTTGTGTAATTTTAACTCTGCACAAGAAGTAAAGAAACAACTTGTTAACGTTGCAGTAGGTTCCATGCATGCTGGCTACCAGTTCTAATTAGCAAACTTACTATCTAGGTCGTGCAGGACAAAGCGAGTGAGTTTTCAGAGGAACTTTCTAAATTTTTTGTTCAAATAGTGACAGGAACTTTTAAGTGTAATCCAGTTTAGCACGTTTTTGTAACGAATTAAACTTATAATGATTTTGAAACTAATATTGTGAATAAAATATGGTTTTTATTCAGAGTTGTTTAGTTTAAAGTGGATACCTCATTAAGCGAATACTTTAACTTTTTTTTTTTTATTACAAAATATTTTTTGAACAAATAGGTACAGGTGTGCCCAGAATACTAGTTTTACCCACAATCAATAAATTTCTGCATTTGAATTAGAAGTATTACTTACAAAGATTGGGCTTATGACAAAGTTAGGTAGTTTAGAAATGAATACTTACCTAATACTTACTTTTTTTAACGATATTTACAAATCTACGGGATTGGTAGTGTCTTGCGAATTATTTTTTTAAATATTATTTTACTAAAAAATATAGTCATGTTCTTCTGTGACGTATAAACCTATCGATATAGACGTGATATATATATTTATTTACTGTGACATACGTTTATTATATCTTTTACATAACTTTTAAGCGAAAACCACTTCACTCTTTACTGTGGTGAGTGGCGTGAGTTCAAGTCCTACATGGGACCACACTTTCTTCTATGTTTGGAGAGTTCTTGCAACACAGGAAATTATTCATAATGCGGACTTTATTTTTCTTAAAACAAGGAAAATATGAAGATATTTTTAGCTATTGTTTTAGTAAAATTTTAACGTTTGCCTTATATAATGTGTGTACAAAATTCATTTCATAATCCTATCCGTTTCTAAAGTGTTACGGTATCTACTAAACAATTCATTCATTCTAATATAAAGCACTTCATTAAGAAAAAAATATTATTTGTTAAAATTACTCTTTCATAAAATTTCTTTTAGTATTCTTCATAAGCCTCGGGCGAGGGCTCTACATTCGTTTGCATATGTTTACTTTGAGAGGCGAAAATCCAATTATATACAGTGTTTGTTGAGCTATTTCACACTACATTTAAATTAGCTATCGTTTATCGTATACGAATCCTTTGCATTAATTTTGACGAACTTATTCAAAAACTCACAGCCATATTTTTACTTTGAAAGTTGGTGTTGCCTACGAAATTAAAATGAAATCAGTGAAATGAAATAATATTCTTAGTTAAACAAAAAATAATAAATAAAACAATAACAATTTATTTCCTCATCATCATCAGCCTGCCACAGTCCACTGCTGGACATAGGCCTTTCCCGTTGTACACCATTCTAATGGATTTTAGCGCATATCGTCCACCTGACCTGTGAGCGCCTTACACTGCATATCGCCACTCTAGAACTCGTTTCTCAACGGTTGTCGGTTCGGCTGCTAATATTATTAACAAATCAATAATTTAATTTCCCAACTTTTTACTTACAATTTATTTAATTACCTTATTATTAATAACAAATCAATAATCACTACTTGCTATTGAATCCTGAATTGGAATGCACCCATTACTGAATTCTGGCAAAACTATAAACTTATCGCACAAAGTATCTTCTTAGTATCTTCAGTTTATGACTTTAACTTTGGTACTTTCAAGTACTTAAATTAAAAGAAACTTTTAACTATAATTTTTGTATTTTCTTTTATAACTATTCTGAGAAGATACTCTAGTATTCTTAATATAGTATTGTGTACGTGTAAATGACATAATAAATGAAATAAACGAATTAAAGAAAAAAAGCAATAGCTGATATACATCCTAAAAATATTAATGAATAATTTATTTGTCAAAATAACTTTATACACTTTGTACATCAGCGGACTTAATGCACAAGGTAGAGAATACCTCCAGTCAACCTTGGGTGGTGTAGAAATATTGTAAGGGTTACATACATAATTACAGAGGTTATATGAGCAATGAAAATATACACTACATAAATTAATTTGTACATACATAAACACGTATAAAATACATACGTCACAAATACACTTATAAATACACTTATACTCAGATTATATTCGTACACTATTTCGACTTTAATACAAGGTCTACCAACTATTGATTAGATAATTTTGCAATCTTGTTAAGAAGAAGATCTTGTACCTTCTATTAGAATGTGAAACGATATGTGGACATCCTTATCTATAGCTTCTAATTTAAGATACAAAATTTAAAGAAAACAAGTACGCTGACAAAAAGAATAGGATGTGATTAAAAAGGCATGACTCATTCAATTGATCGAATGGTTGAAGAGGGTGGCATGTCAATCTTTCCGATTGCCTGATGCAGACACTCAACGAAGATAGCTATTACCAAAATATTTATACCTTAAAAAAAACGTAAAGCTAACGATTACCTCCACCGGAAGTAAGAATAAATATAACTAATAATTCCCTGTACTTATGTATAAGTACTTCTGTTAGTTTTTATCTACATTTTCTTCAAGCCCTTTACCTAACAATACCATTTTACTGAAGGATGTGCTGAGTTTCAAGTTAAAATACGTACTATCCTACTTCGTAAAAAAAACTATATCAAGTTTCATTTAAATCCATTTAGTACCTTCGATGTGCTGTATATTTAAAATAGAGACAGATAGCTATGATACCCATTTATTATAGAGGGCCTCCCAGAAATAATTTTAAAACAATTTCAATGTTTTGACTGCCTCAGTGCAAAGTGGTAGCGAATGCGACTTCTGCGCTTGAGGTCTCAGATTTAAATCTCGAGTCAGACTAAGTGTTTCTATGATTTGCAAATATTTGTTTCGGTGTTTGAGTATTTTCTATGTACTTATAATATGTATGTATTTAAAAAAAACGTATAAATGTATTTATATTAGTCGTCTAGTGTTCATATTATTAAAAAAAAAGTTTAGAATGATAAAATCTCATGAGTGCAATAAAATATATTTAAAGAAATCAATGTAAGTAGTCTAAAATCCAGAAAAGTGTGCTGCAATAAATAAGACCTACGTCCAGTGGTGAACGGTGATAGTCTGATGATAATGATAAAAAATCTTCTCACTAAAAGATTTATTCTTAAAATATACTATATTTGTTAAATAACAAAAACACTCTAATGGTCTTGACATAGCAACGATTAACAGAAATCACACTATTCAAAAATAGTGTCACACATTAGGCGTAAATCGAAACACTTTCTATGATCATGAATAAATAACTCCACATTAAATTACCAGTCCGAAGTTCATAATAAGACCTAGTCTATGCATAATAGAACAAAATCTAATACGAAACGCATGTACATGCTACACAGAACATTACAAATGTATTAGAATATACATTCCCCACATTATCGTACTGATCCAATGGCATCGATAACTGAGTTGTTCCTAATCTCTTAACCAAAACACGATTTTCTCATCACAACTATAGATAAACCTCGGGTAAGAGTAATCTGGTTGTGGAGGCAGCTTATAGTTAGTTCCTGTTTCATTGTTCTGTTCGTTTTGCAACTCAATGTTTCATTGGAACAGGAATACGTTATTTGTACTAGGTAGTAGAGCCACACTAATATAGGCACGAACAGGCTGGCTCGACCGCGGCAGTACTTCCCTCTCACAGAAGACCTACCTAAAACGACATCAATATTTAAGCTTGAAATTTATAATTAAAACTACTTTTTGACTTTTTGAGAACTCTTTGAGTTGTAAAATATTGCCGTTGAAAAGCTTAAAACTAATCAGTGCCATACTAAAAAAACTCTACCAAAATATCTAAATAAGTCATAATCATAAATATTATTATATTAGCATATATGTAGCTTCTGAGATGTGAATATATGTAAGTACGAAATCTATCAAAATAGGTTTTAAACTTATTCACTTTTGAAAAAAGAGATTCAATCCAAACCGCGGTTCATAAATGATTAGTTTCGCTTGAATTTAGCGAAAGTTAAATAATCTTGGGAACAAAAAGACATTTTTAAATGACTTTTCATAGGTATTACATTAATTCTACCATTGATAATACTGTCTCTTATCGCCAAAGGTAGGGACAACTTTTGAATGTCTAAATACCCGGAAAATCTGACGACTTTAAGCTCTGAATTAAACTGGATATTTATAAACCCTTGGTAATTCTTATCTCCGAGAACAATCCGGTTTTGAAATATTTTGTAGGATTTTGTAATATTACATAACACTTGAATCATTTCAAAGGGTTTGACAGAGATGTTATCAATTTTAAGCGTTTCTCTCGTACAATTTGAATTTTATTTGCTGGTATTTATTTTGGAAAGAGCGGAAAGCTAAATGTTCCAGTACTTGGTAAAGAATTTTTGATGTCTAACTGTAAAACGAATGAAACAAATATTAAACATTATTCAACATACGATTTGTTTATTTTATACCACTTTAAAATTACTTATTCACTTCTTTGAGAAGTGGTAAGAGTTTAATCTCATTTACAAGTAAAAACTATAGTATATTTATGCTAAAAACGTCGAAGTACACTTTTTTTGATCTCATTTCTACTTCGTACATTTCGTTTTTCTAAAAAACTTAGAGAGCCCGATATCTTAATTATCTTAGTAATTACGTGACAATCTATTTGGTGATCTAATGATGTCAAAGACATTTTGGGAGTGGTAAAAAAACTAACAAAATGCTATTAACCAGAGTATGTTTTAAGGAGTTTTTTTAAGAAAATGCACTTGGTAATGTAGTTTATCACTTTCCCAATCAGGTTTGCTATATTTCACAGACTACAAGATCTACTTATGTCATTGTGAAATGACGAAATTTTCTACCAAAGAATTATAGTTATGTTGTATCGAAATTGTGTCTCACATTTTAACTATTTTTGAGTAAAACCAGTAAATTAATTTCATTCGTTGACACTTATTGTTGAGGAAAACACAACTAAGTAGTTTTAAGTAGTTGATTGGATTATTAGCATTTAGTTTTCATTTTTAATTTTTTTTTGGTCTGTGACAAATTAAAACGTTAACAATCGGTTTGTGGTCGGCAATTGACGTCTCCGGAATCTACGCATTTCGCTTTCCCTTTCTTATCCTAGCCCGGGACGCGTACAATTATTGTTATTTTTTTTCAATTTAATAGAATGATTAAATAAGAAAATAAAAATTAAAATCCTTTAAGAAAGAATTATTCCTAGCACTAATATTTAAAAAAAAAATAACAACAATAAAAAGTCATTTTACTCGTAGTAAATATAAAGAAATGTATAAGCATTGATTGTGATTTAATACAAAGTTAGTGTTCTATAAATAACAGTCAACAACAATACCGTAACGTATACCATCCAAAATAATACTTACCTTAATATTTAATATTTTTTCTTCGTAAAAAATTTGATAAGGGTTACAAAGTTAACAATCCTTTAGATAGGCGGGTTTAAAAAGTAAAAAGCTGTATCTTGCGGGAACTATTATTCTTTCAGTCTGTCGGTCGATGTTCCTTTTACATTCCCAAAGGCTGAAGTTTTGAAGTAAACAAAGAACAACTTGTGATGTTAGAGGCATATGTCTACACCAAGTAGAAAAAAAAGAGAAATGCTTTTGGAGTTGCTTATAAAACAGGCACAACTCTTTGGAAACCAACTTGTAGAGCTACACGGACATTTTGCTTTTTTAGAAATAGTAATAAAGCTAAATGAAGTTACGAAAATAGAGTCTTAAACCTAAGACTTATACTTTGTTTACAAAACATATTATAACGAACGAACGAACTAGACGATAAAGGTAATTTATATTTAATTTTTTGTAATCAGTATTTTTGTAAAAAATTCAATCTATTTTCATATCTATCGAGAAACACGGCAGTATCATATTTTAGTATATTAATATAAATAGACGTTTAAATAAGACGTAATGAAATAAAGACGTTTTAATATTTATATAAAGAAATTTATCATTAAGGCATGATACTGCTTGAAAATAATAATAAGAACAACAGTGTTCTACCACATTCACACAACACCATTTAGTCCCAAACTAAGCAGAGCTTGTACTATGAGTACTGGACTATTGATATACATAATGTAAATATATGCATGATATACATAGAAAACGCCCAAGCTCCGAAACATTTGAGTCCGACCCGGGAATCGAACTCGAGACCTCAAGCCTAACAGTCGCGTACACTACCACTACGCCACCGAGGTAGTTAAAACATGATGAGTTATTAGACCTAAAGGCAATAAACTATCCGATTCCTAATTGAAGTAAACAGTTCGACCGTATATCAAATTAAGTAACATTTTTGACTTATATGTGATGTTCTTTTTGATATAGACAAGCAAACATACAGATAGATCATCCGGTGTAAAGTGATTATTACTACCCACTGACTACTGTAACTTAGAACTGATACGTGAGTTCTCAAATTTTAAATAGGAGGGTAGACTCTTTGCCTGGAGATTTCAATGTTGGTTTATTATAAATATACTGTAAATTATACTTTTGCTGTTCAGTTTATGTTACAGTATCATCATCCTAATCAACCTATTGCAGTCTACTATTGGACATGGCCTTTCCAATAGTACGCCTCGGTTCGATCCTTGTCGTCTTGCATCCACATCCCAACAGCCATCTTGGGTAAGTCGTCACTCCGCCTGCTCTGTTGCCGTCTTACACAAGACTTGAAGAGGTAATGTATCACGAACACAAGATTAAAAATCAACAACTCACTAGGTGTATTAATCTACGTTATATATTTATTTAGCAATATATGTATAAATATATTTATTAGCAGTCTGATTACAAAATGTGAGATGTGTGAGGATATTATTATTCTATAAGCATTTAAACGGATACATGCTATCTTATAACATATTTCACATGCGCAATTACTACATTCAAAATTTATCGTGCAATAACGATATAATGACGGAAACAGCGGCGTCGTACAAGACGTATATATTAAAATTAACGTCCGGGCCACGATGAAGGGATGCCCTGGATAAATTAACCTTTGCGTATGTCGAAATTTTGAAGGGATGTGTGCTTGTAAAATGTTTTCTCATTAGTATGTTTATTATGTTAAAATTTACTTCGTAAGATTAAAGACACAGAGTAGATGAAAAGTAAAATAAGTCAGTGTGATGGGAACGCAATTATAATTTTTAGCTAATATCAAGATAAAAGACGATAAAGCCAAATCATTCAGTCATCAGATGTTAGAGCAGTGAACATATGTCACCACTGTATTATTCAAGATCTTATTTGTTTTTTTTAGTCATTGGGCTACGATTATCAAAGCAAGTTGACTTTTAATAACAACAGATAATTTGAAAATAACCCTAACATTTTAAAGTTAAATATATAATACAAAAAGTCAAACTATGAGTTTTGAGATAAACTGTTAAAAAGTGACAAGATACAGAGATAGCCCTGTTTTATTGCTGTAATTATGTGTATTCATATCCTGTTAGGACGGGGCCGAAATTGAGATGGATGCGTGATGTATGTGTGAAATTAACGTCCAAATTATTTTTTGGTAATTTATCAAAGTCTATGTGATTAGGAACGTCTAATTGGAGATAATGAGGGTTAGCATGATTATATCACGCTTTGATATTTGTCTCATTATGCGAAAATGTCCTGTCGACGTATTTAATTACCTTATCATTATCCTTAGAGTGAAAATAGTTTTTATAGGTTGAAAAATATCACCCACTGGCCGTGAAAGTACTGTACTGTGAAAGTAAGATATGGTAATTAGACCTCTTCAATGTCTTATTGCTATATCAATCAGTGACAATAATTCAAGTGAAAACAAAACAAATTCTAAATATCGCGTGTACTGTCTACCATTTGAAGCAGTGTCTACAAAATGGCCGACCGAATTACCTTAATTCTGTTTATACGAGAAGCGATTATCAGATGTAACCCAAGAAAAGTTTTAATGTGTAGTTGACCCATCACCTTAACTTATTATTTGACGTCGTTATTTCAACATAAATGAGACTCGGTGTATGTAATTTGCAGATTATAATAACGATGAGTGTAATGTAAAATAATATCTATACATATAGTAAAATCTATGAACAGATATTATCCACGTTGTGCAATGTCTTATACAATTATTATACAATTATTAATCCTTACAGTAAGAATATTCGTTGGGAATTAAGATTATGATTTGTCCGTTCCAAGATATATATCTAAACTTCGTCCACTGGCCCCTAACGTATCGAGAATAAACAAATTCTCTCCCTTGTTGCTACAGTAACCTACCTTAAAAGTTATCCCTAGGTTTAAACGAAGGACAGTTTCAAACTCAGGTTATTAATTAAATCCTTAGTATCCCGCAACGGGGTAATAACTTCAGAGTTAATTAATCTGATTTAAGTGTTCTTCTTGACGGATTAAGAATACGGAATATCACCGCCTCTCCTCTATTTATCCCATGGGTGTTGTAAGATCCGACTAAAAGGACCTATGCCGGACAACATCACTCAAAAGAGAAAGAGGGTTTTGGTCTACCATACCAACCCACTTGGCTAGCGTGGCAAATTGAACCAAAATTTTAGTGCCAAGGAGAGGTATATATTCAACAGAAGACTAAGAATAGCAGTATAGAGCGAGAGAGAGAGAGAGAGAGAGAGAGATAGACTCTTGATGAACAATATATACAGAAGAAATATATAAATTGTTTTTTTTTTTATCACTGACAGCCTTTTCCAAAACAAGAAATAACTTGTAGTTTGCTAGTCGTATCATTATCTTTAAAGATCAAGAAAAGAAACTTTCAATAGGAAGAAAATTATTTTGAAATACACAATTTAATAATAATAGAACTAATTTGATAGAGTACATACTTACCAGACTAACGACCTCGCTTATCACTTAATCACATTGCCAAACAATATCTCCTACGATTCAAGTTCCGTTCCTTCAAGGGTTTGTAATATCACACGTAATGATTAACTACTAAACCATAACTACTAAATACGTCTATATTGAATGTATATTGTGCCAATTAACAAAGCTGTGACTGAATGTTATACTAACGTGACATGTATGAGGGACTGGCTAGTTGACCTTATAATATACTCGTACATATATTAGCAATATCGATTCTGCGAAGGATATAGTGAGACAGTCTCACAATTAATATTTTCATTATATAATAACTTATATGATAACTTTTATAGATATGTAAAATTACGTAGTCCTTTACTTGGCTATTAATCAATAATACTAAGTCATAATGTGCCGAATTGTCTTAAATGCTTTTATGTGTATTTACAGACTTTTATTACTAATTTGATAGTTAAAGTTGATGTAAAGCGTATTTTGCCTTTGCCTACCCCTCCGGGGAAACTGATGTGATTTTAGTTATGTATGTGGGCATAAAACTAATTTTTTCATACAAATGTACATATTACAAACGTCAAATTTAAACTATTCAATTTAGTGTTGTTATTGAATACATCTATACATGTATACATAAATTCAGATTTTTTTTTTGACAACACCCTCACTGTGAATAAATCCTGTGTCGCGAGGGACTTTACGTATGTACATACAAGAAATGGATATAAGGAACACCCAGACTCAGAACAATAATTTATAGATCACACAAAGTATTGTCCCATGTAGGGTTTGAACTCACAAAACTCAACGCAATGGAAAGCGATTAGGCCAACCGTGTAGATAAATTGATTCACATATTCAATAAATAAGAAACTCAAACACATCTAAAATAATTTACTCGTAGCTTCTTGAAATCCACTTACACACTCATCTCTAAAAACAGACATTACAAGAAACACTGCCTTGAATAAAAATATAACCCCGTACGTACCTAACACATTCATGATTGGACCATAACACACTCGTAAAGAAAGGAAAACATGCCAGATGCACGGTTATGATTATGGCGTGTAAAAAATGGCGTATAGAGAGGCGATAAAGACAAAAGATGGTTTGAGATAACAATCCTTTTTATTGGAAACGCGAAAATGTTCTGTAATGAAAAAGTTTCTTCTTTGGTGATTCAATGGGAAAGTTCAATTGTATGTGCGATCTTGTCTGATGTTTTCTGGATTTGTTTTATTTTGAATCAAACAGTAAGTTGTTGTCTCTGTAATTTGATTTTCTTTTACATACAATAGAATGACATGATTCTGCAAATATGTCTTTATTAAGAATTGAGATTATAAACTATATTAATTATATCATGAACTTAATCAGAGAAAACACTTTTCATTTTTTTGTATTTTTTTATACATTCACAATATTTACACATTACATATACACATTATTGATAAAGTACACCCAGACGAAACAAATGATTGCTTATTCTAGGTGAGAATCGAACCCACAATCTTTGGCTTAGCAGTCAGGGTTGATTCTTTATTCGAACAAATAACATTTTACCGTTAAGATATAATATAATATATAATATAAGCTGTGATTCTCAAATAATTGTGAGCTTTACATTACGAATCAGTATCATCCCAGATATAAATTACACATTTATGTATTTGTTTAGTTATGTTCGTGTATATGTGTATGTGCGTACGCGTCTGCATGTGCGTTTGCGTGTCCGTATACGTATGCTGGCGTGTATTTGCGTGTTTAAAAGAATGTAATCATTCTAGGAATTGGTTTCATTTTAGGTTAACTATTAAATTTTTCGAATCTTTAAACTAAGTTTAACTGTATTTGTAATTTGAAAATTAGATAAATGTTTTGTTTGATTGAGTTTCTTGTACAGTCATAATGATATTATTGGACAAATGTGCTTCGGACTCTTGGAACCAGACACTTAGCTCAAGTAGATCACGATTGCATTCAAGTTATAAATAAAATTCTTAAACATGTAACAAAACCCTTAGATTTGTAACTGACAACGCTTGTTAACTTAACACCTCCTGTAGTCAGACAAACCTTTGTCTAACAAAATCGTCTTCACTGCTACTTAGGAACTCTGATTCACGTTCATATTATCTCAACTTAGTATTACAAAGTCACATACTTAGTAACAGTAGTTAGTGGGGCTTAAACTGAGATTAACAGTTTCTCGGATTGTGTATACAATCTGCGTTGCAGTTCATGAGTTTAATTTATAACTTCATGTGCATGTGGCGCTTGCTTCTAGTTCGTATCTTCTATTAGATACTCATAATGTTAACTAAACAATCTTTGGGTACCGTACTGAACCTGTGCAGTGAAGTAGCGTATAAATATTAATACTTCATTTACTCAGCTACAAACCTATATTGCATTAAAATTATTATTATATTACAGGTTAAAAAGTATACCATCTGTTTTTTGAGTCGCTGAAGGAATTATCATGGTGGAATATTAGGAAAAACAACCCACCATAATGGGCCCTTATTACGCCGATCAAAAAAGAAGATTAGGAGCCACCACCAAGGCAAAAAGACGCGGCAAACTGCGAGCTGGAGTACCGTTTCACCAAGACAACGGCTGCCCCGGCTCACAAAGCCGCAATTACGATGGCTGCAATTCAAGAAACAGGATTCGAACTGCTCGAATACCCTCCCTATTCACCAGATCGGGCTCTCAGCGACCTCTATCTCTTTCCTCGGCTCAAAGAACACCTTCAGGGCAAGAAATTTGAGGACAATGGTGAAGTAATGGCCGCTGTCGGGGCATTTTTGGAGGGCCAAGACAAAGATTTTTTTTTTAAGGGAACCATGGATTTAGAAAAAGCTGTACTAAATGTATTAATTTTTAGGAGACTATGTTAAAAAATAAAATATGTTTTTTCTCTAATCATTGTTTAATATACTGATTATTATTACTTATTGATCACCCCTCACTGATTTTGAAACTTTAAATGTGGATACGGCATCCGTTTAGACATTTTTAATATTAACCAATGATATCTAAGAGGATAAATAGAGACAGTAAAACTGACAAATTTTGAATAAATATATTCATATGTAAGTTTATTTGATTAAGAATATCTATTAAGAATTTCAATATCGTTGTGATGTTGCAGTTTGCTTGGTAAAAATTTTTTATATAATTTATACATTTTAGTATGTTAACCTGACGTATGTTGTGTAAACTATTTACGAATACAAAATGAATAATGTCGTACTTGAGTTACATACATATTCCAGGGATCACTGTTATTTGTTACACAAATATATAATTCAATGTAAATACGTATGTGCAGGGAACGAGTGTCATGTCCCTCCTACACAAAGGAAGGATCCTCCGAGCAGGCGTGGTGATCATGCCTGGCGGGTCACGGCCCAACAGTTGGGATGTTGTGTATATGCTAATCATCACGAGAATCTTTATTTCGCGATACAGGATTAGTAGTTACTTCGTAGTTCATTATACTCCATAGTTTAATGTATTTTCGCTAGATGGTGCTGTATGTGAAAGTCGCCACATCACTCCCCTCCGAGACCGGGAGTGGATGTACTGATGAGTCAGCTGTCTATGCTGTATTGTGGAGCATGCCAGTGCCAGGAGTGAGTAGTTCCAGTGAGGCGGAACTGAGTGCCGCAAGTTCCAGTGAGCCGGAACTGCATTGCAGATAGTGTAATAGTTTTTTTCTGTTAATATTCTTTAAGAAGAAATGGTTCCATAGTAATTAAAATTAATGTGTGTTACTACAAACAAGGTTAACGATTGTTTTAGTACAGAGAAAAAACGTCTTACAAGCCGTTATAGTGTAGATCATAATACAGCAATGTCTGCATTCACAATGAGTATTGTGACCATTACTCTTAAATTCTAATCATACTTTCCATCAGGCAGAGTAGACTCACTTTAAAAGAATATAAATAGAAAAAAAAATAAGATTCAGCAAACGTATTTGTGGTTGAACTAGAGCTTTAGACTTTAGTATTTTCTACCTGCAAATATAACAGCTAGTCTATATAAAGCTAGTAAAGCTGTTAGTTTTGCAGGAAAGCACTGTGTGACATGAATTTCACAATTTAGCTCCAGCAACGACTTACCAACGAGTACGTCGCGCTTGTTTGTTGCCTAGTTGAGTAAAAACTAGTGCGAGAATTAAATCTGCGGCTGTCTTATGTCTTAAGATAAAGATGTAAACAAATGCACTACGGTTTAATAGTGAACATTGTATTAAAATGTTATTTGTGAATAACAAAATAAGACATGCATAGTTATAAATCTGTTTATTTTAGAAAAAATACTACAAGAAACAAGCTAATGTAATTCGGTTTTTAACCTTTAGCTGCAGTGTGACGTGACAGGAAGCCGCATCGCGACGTCTAATGCAGTATTTTATGGTCAACAGTACCACAGCTTTATTGTTTGTGGCAACCGCCTGCACTTTCCTTTGGGTAATCAGTTGTGAATTTTTATAACTAATTAAATCAAGTTATGAAATTGTTGTATACGGTACCTGTATTACTAAACCTGTGAGAGTGAATAGAAAATAATTTTTAAGTACTTAAAATACGACTAAATTCGACTACAGGCTATCAGGCTATCATTAAACATTAACGAATTTTTCTTTTTTTTTTTAGAATCTGCTAAAGTAACTCTTCTCTGCTTGATGGAAGGCAGGAATAGAATTTAAGAGTTGTAGTCACACATATTATGGCAGCCTAGTGAGTTGCTTTTGCTATATCCCCACTTGGGTATATAAAAGACACGACAGTTATCGTGGCAGTGTAAGGCTTACACACTTACCATGATAACTGTCACCCCTGCATCACTGGGTGTCATGTCTCGCACTGAACAACGAAACACGACAATACGAATACTGTTACTTTAAGTTGGTATTCTGTGAGAGAGTAGTACTGCCCTAATCGAGCCACCCCGCTCGTGCTGAAATCAGCAGGGTTCTACTACCTTATACTTGTTTTGTACCTAGAATTTGTTAGTTTGGAATTGTAAAAAGAAAAAGTGCGTAATAAGTGGCAGAATAAGTTGGAAGTCATTGTCTCTGCCCATCTAAAAGAAAGAATGTCGTAAGTTTATACATATATTGTGTAAAAGCGCACATATCACAATATTCACGTTAAATTTACCAAACAGTTTGGCCCTTGTTTCTCAAACTCAAACCAAAAATCATTTAAAACTTTAACTGGCTCTCCATCTGGGTCGAAAAATCACGTATACGTTCGCCGGTGTTTTCTTTTTTGAAAACACAACTCCCACGTTAGAAATAAATCCTGTGTCGCAGGGGACTTTACAAACAAGTATGAAATGGACACAACTAATACCCAGACTAAGAACAATAATTAGTGGACCACACAAAGTGTTGTCCCTTGTGGAGTTAGAACCCACAACACTCAGGGCAGTAGAAAGCGGCATGGCGACCACTTAAACCACTACGCCATCTGTACATGCTAAATTACTTCTGTACAAAGCACTAATTTTAACAGTTTGCAAATAGTCGACGGGTATATCTCCCGCTTGGTTTGGTACGCTACGCGAACGAAATATAAGTTACATGCACTCAAAAATAGATTTGCGAGTTCTCGCCCAATAAAACATTCATAGTCCGTAAGCACCCCTCGGCTTTATGAACCTTAATATATTTTTTATTTTATCTTCAATTCATTTATCGTTTAAGTCAAGTTTTTGATGTGAATGCGCCGAGACTAAACCAGCTTGATGTTTGTAGTCTCATACACCAAATAGATTTGGTTATAGTTATTGGCTGTTGGTTTAACTCATTAATAAGTCACAAAATGCCATTAACTAACTAACTAAAATATGTAACTGTTACTAAAAAGTAAAAAGTAAAAGCTATTAGGTCGTCATAGTATGGTGCCTAATTATAACATACTGCATTGTCTTCATTCGCAGTGAGTATGGCGGCCACCACTCTTGGATGCTATTCATGCTTTCCATCAGGCAGAGTAGAGTCACTTTGGTAGGATTCTATAAAAAAAACTGTAAGTGATGCTTTTGTCATTTTGCCTGAATATATATATATATATTGCTTAGTGGTGAGCTCTTAAAAAAATTGAACACGAAAATGAAGTTAAGTTCAAACTTCTGTGCAAAATATGTTTTTTCTGTTTTTTTTGTATGTGTTTTCCTCCCACTATGATCCCTAGTCCTTTAAGCAGGGCGTGATAAAGTATCTCACTAGGCCACCATAGTGTGGATCACCATACTGCATTGTCTGCATTCACGGTGAGTATGGGACTACAACTCTTGGATTCTATTCGTACTTTCTATCAAGCAGGGTAGAGTAACTTTGGTAGGGCCTTAATAATAATATATCGGTACAATATTACAGTGCGTGAACTAAATTCTTCAACGACTGTTCCACTCAACCGTCATAAGACTGTGCTATGGCAATGTCATACCCTTACTTATAGACTCTTTCGATCACCAACAGATGGCACTTAAAGTATCATAGATAAAATACGATAAATATTTATATTTATCTAGACATATTTATATATATTTAGATTCATACAATGAAAATAGCACAAATGAGTAAAAGTATATGCACATTATGTTTCTACTTCCATATCAGTCAGTTCCTGAACTATAATAACTCTATCTGATATATGTAACAGTTGACAAACACATGAATAGGCTAAGATAAATGCTTGACGATTGAAGACGATCTTTTTATTCGTCAATTATAATTTATAAATGATATTTATTGGAACAAAGTTCCTTACGGCCAAGGCCAAAGGCAGGCTTGGAGGGGATAGGGATCTATGTAATTTTATATTGTCAATCAAAAACAAAGAGACATATTTTGTTATTTTAGTTGAAATTTGAATTACGATGCTTTTTTATTTTAAGTAATTTATTATTTTATTTCCTAAAATACTGAATTTCCTAAATACTTTCTTGTACTTAAATAAAAACTAATCAGCAAAATTTAAAAGATAAATCAAGAAAACCTACATAAAATTGAGCACGATTTTTTTTGCAAATTGTGTCGATTCTACATTATCCGAAGGAACTTCGTTCCTACCTGGTGTCCCACGACACCATTTCATTTAGTATGTAGTAGTCTGCCTGATAGAAAGTATGAACATAATCCATGAGTTGTCACCATACTCATTGTAAATGCAGTGTGGTGTTCATCAATCATCATCACCAACAGTCCACTTCTGAACTTAGTTAGCATTTCTTCTGTCATCTGAGATTCATAGGTATTCACAGATTCACTTTGTTGAAAATCATTGATGTTCAGCACAATTGTATTGTCAACACTTTCATCGAGATCCAATTTGTCATACTTAACAGACGTCTCTTCCTGTGTTTGTTGAAGCGTAGATTGATCAAAAGCATAATCATTTATGTATGGTTCATATTGATCGTTAAGAGTATCTGGCTGTGAACTTATAAATGCATCAGAGTTATCTATGTATATGTTACCGAGCTCATCAGCTCTGTGAACCGTTTCTACATTTTGGGAACTGTCAGAGTATGTTTCAATAACTTCACTTTCTATGTTAGTATTCTGAACACCTTCTCCATAGTTAACTAAAGTGGTGTCGGTAAAATAAAAATGTATTTTAGAATATATATAAGAACAATCATTTAAGTTAAGAGTAAATGAGGTTAGAGAGATTTTGTAGTCAGGTGTATTTCTCATAGAATATCACTTGTATTAATTTAGTAGCTCATTCAATACTGTCAAGTTTTTTTTATAATTAAATCATTTACAGATTTGCAAGCCTGACTTAACAAGTAGAAGATGCCAGGATTTTTTAACACACACTGTGGGAAGATATTAAGAAATAAACCACAAAGGTATTCAATTTTTTAAGTCTATGAACGTTGATTAAATAAAACTATGCAAGTACAGCATAGGATCTGTGATGGCCTTTTAAAGAAAAGTTTTGAATCGGCTTGTCCGTACAGACATCATATGGGCCCCAGACATCGTGTTACCTAGCTGGTATTAGTCCAGGTTAATGACACGAAACCCGTCATTATCACCTGCAGTCCATTTACATAGACCGTGCAAACGCTCAATACCACCAGAAAGATACCGAATATATATCTAAAAAAATATCATACAATTAAATTACCCGTAAGAACAAAAATAACCAAATTGAAAATGCGAAGTACAACAATAAATTAAATGTCCATCAGTTACAAATACAACAAACGTAAATGTGGGAGTGAGCAGCGTCGGTCCCAAGCAAATTTGTCGTTTAAAGAATCTAAAACTGTGTAGTAAGCCTTTTCACGTTTTCACTTAGTTTTTGTTTTTATAAAAACTTTAATTTGTGAATACCTACTCGTAATTCTTGAGATTTGGTTGGAACTTTATTGTAGAAACAGTTTGATATCAAACAGACTTGCTTACATTTTGTAGTCTAGTTGTTGGCAACACGAGTTTATCTTTATTTCTGGTGCTAATCACAAACATCGCTAAAATTTGTGAACAAACGAACATTTTTCTTTCATACACAAAATTGTCATTAATGTATTGAAAGGGAACTGTCATGATACCAACATCTTTAAACCTATATAGCTCTCTTTTGCCCCACAAAAATAAAATATGAAATACATTTCACTATAAAAATAGCTAAAATAAACCAGTCTAGCTATTTCTACTTCGGCTTATTGACGAATTTCATAATCCTTATCTTCTGCAGAGCCGTCTTTATTGGACAATTAGGTGATTATTTTGGAGTAAAAAATCTAAAACGTTTAGTTTTCTTTTCATTGAGGGATAAATTATTAACATTGAACCAGTTCACGACATTAGTAAGATTTCTATTGACGTCACCAATGTATTGTCATTTTAGTTTAAATGAAAGTGAAGTGTGATCCGTAAATAACAAAATGTACTGATTATCGTTTACCACATTAGTTAGGTCCCTAATATAAATAAAAACGAAAACGTGCCAAGAATAGACCCCGACGGAATCCCTATAGTGACCAGAGGACCTCTGCTATTAACTTCCACTCTCTGGATCCTATAGCCCAAATTAGAGATAAGAAGATCCAAAGCCGTATTTCTAATCCCATAGTGATTCAATTTTCTGATCAAAGTTGCCAGAAAAACTTAATCGAAATGCCCTAAATAAATCACAAGAACCCCCTAAAGCATTTTGTTTATCACCCCAGGTACTAAACACACTTTCTAAAAGTTCAATACCAGCATCACTTATCGAGTGACCTCTTCTGGAGCCAAACTATTTCCTGTGTAAAATATTAATTTCGGTAATAGGAGGTAGCTGATCTAGCACAATTTTCGTAAGAAGTTTACTGAAAGTAAGTATCACTAAAATAGTTATATAATTTGTAGGATCAAACATGTCTGTCTTAAATAAAGGTATGTTCTTACCATGTTTGATAAGGTCAGAAAATATGCCACATTAAATGCACTTATTGATAGTTAAAACCAACATATGTGCAAATATATTAAGAATTGATTTAATTATATGAACGAAATTACTACAAATGTAGGTGTTTTTCTTAACATTAAGAGTTTTGAACATTTAAACAATATCTCTGCTATAAAACTAAATCTAAACTTAGAATAACATGGTTTGACTCTTTCATTAAAAATTTACAACCATGTGATATGAATTCTATGATTCTATTGTCGAAACTGGAATGACCATAAAATTTTATTCAAAAGCCGTAATAACGGCTAAATCAGATTTAATTACTATATTATCAATCGTAAGGTTATAATTCTACACATATTACTATTTCTATTGTTCGTTCATTAAAGCGTGCGATATTAGTAAGATTCTTAAAAAACTTATAAAATGAATGGTGTCGTGGGACACCAGGTAGGAACGAAGTGCCTTCGGATAATGTGGAATCGACACAATTTGCAAAAAAAATCGTGCTCAATTTTATGTAGGTTTTTTTGATTTTTCTCTTAAATTTTGCTGATTAGTTTTTATTTAAGTACAAGAAAGTATTTAGGAAATTCAGTATTTTAGGAAATAAAATAATAAATTCCTTAAAATAATAAAATAGCACACATGACGCGCTTTCGCGCCTGCGCACGTCTCATTTAACGGTTTTATTCCACGCACTTTTTCCATAGATTTATTCCACAGATTTATTCCACGTACTTTTTCCACTTACGGTTTTACTATCATATTTTTTTCATTTCGGTCCCGCAGCGAAATTCCTATCCCCTCCAAGCCTGCCGTAAGGAACTTCGTTCCAATAAAATTCTTTCTAAACAAAATCAATGAACCGCCATGTACAGCAAGCACAGATTACTGAACTAGAACATAATGACTTTGCAGCTAATATTCTGTAATATAAAAGATCAATTTTGTCACAGCTCATGAACAATTCAATTTTTTGGTGTTTATTAGATATTTCTTGAATATTTTTAAAGTGTTTGTTGATCATTTTTCTGATATCATTCTATATGATGTATAAGCTAGAGATTGGTTCTACTGTCTTTACATCTAATTTTAAATATCAGAGTTAATAACAAAGTGCTTGGCCGTATCCGTATAAATTATTTGAGCAACTGGTTTAATAGCCAAGTTCTTGGCTGTTCTATCAATAAAATAATATGGTGATATTGCTGGCTGTTGCTTACGTAACAATGAAATATACTATCTATTTTTCGTCACATACAAATATTGTCTAACATAATTGTTAGTGTCGATAATACGAAACCTCTACTTATATTTCAACATGTTATGTCACTGAATATTACTTACATCTGATGTCATTTTCTTCCATTGGAAAATTTTACTTTATCAACAGCCTTTTACAGTCCACTACTGGACATAGGCCTCTCCTTAGGAAGGAGGTTTTGGCCTACTATACCACGCTGGCCAGATGGGTTGAAATAGGGTTTGTTTCAAGTTTTCCTTCTCTTTGTAATGATGTTGTCTTGCATACTTTGTTTCTTTGTCGCCTTTTACGACATCCACGGGATGAATATGGGTGGTAACTCTATGTATTCTTAATCCGTTACCACACGGATAAAATCTTACTATTTTTATATTGTTAATCTACATACTATTTATCTTTACTATTTTACTAGACTTATTTGTCTTGAATCAAAGGCATGTAATCAATTAAATGCATGCACTCATATTTACCATCAACTGACAAGATAACCACCGACTATTGCAATTTTAGTTTTTTTCGATTTCCTTAGTTATTCTGTGTTATGAGGGATGTATTTTATTGTTTGTAAGCAATCTAGAGCGTCCACAAGCCAAGTCAGATCGAGCCCAAAGTATTGACTACTAGATGAACCATTTTCCATAAACAATTGAGCTTGATTACTATCATGTTAACTAGGATTCACCAATTCATTCATTGCTAGCATGTACTCCCGCATTTGATTTTCAGAACTCGTACATTTCTATGTTATAGTTACCAGATAATATAGGATCAAATAGTAATCACAGCATAGAACGACTTTTCTAACGTGAAATTTAAAATATCATCAACAGCCTTTTACAATCCTCTGCTGGACATAGGCCTCTCCTCAGCAAGGAAGTTTTGGCCTACTATACAACGCTGGCCAGACGGGTTTGTTTCAAGTTTTCCTTCTGTTTGTAATGATATTGTCTTGTATACTTGGTCCCTTAGTCGCCTTTTACGACACCCACGGGATGAATAGGGGCGGTAACAGTATGTATTCTTAATCCGTCACCACACGGACATTTAAAATATATTATCTGTAAATCGTCTTTCAATGTAACAGCATTGAATTTTTGTTATTACGTATATAAGAAACACTACAAAGTCAAACGTTGTACTAAGCAAAAAAGTGTTTAACTCAAATAGTCTGCAACTTGACACACTATAAGAGACTTGCGATAAATTATATAAAGTAGAAATACTTCGCTGTATACACGTTCTATGTAAGGGGTTTGATAAAAGAAAAGCAAAATATAACAAAGAGGAAGGAAAATGTTAAGGAAAAAGTTTTATAATTGCTAAATGATTAAAAAACAACTCTGTTCGGTTTACGTGTATGTATTATTAATTTTGTACTTTCGCGATTTTTATCAATATTAATGAAATATTTTTTTAATTATTTTACTGACATATTTTACGTTTATATACTTTTAAGTAACATACATAGTGTTTATTTCAAAAAACTACGTGAGACTCTAAAATATAGAACATATTTTAATTCTTTAATTTTTCTCTCTTCCATGTTATATTTTTTAATCTGCAACGAAACTAAATATCACTGTAATAAAAATTCTTAAAAAACTTTATAATAAGTGAGCTAAACTACTAAACTATGACTAATACCTAGTTTACATCGTCTTCTGATTAAAAAAACACAAACACATATTGATGACTTAAAATTTATAGAGTAACAAAAGTGCTTACTTTTCAATTTTCTTGTAAACTTCACCCTCGTATTGAACTTCAAAGCCAATCTAACATCTATCTTGTTCTCTAAAACGCAAGAAATGACATTTTCACTTTGTCCAATCATAAACGATACTATTAATCATTGTCTCTTATCGCCCCGTTGACAAGTCTTTTAAAGGCTTCCAAAGAACACGCCTACTATCTGTCTTCAATTTTCTCTTCAATTATATACCTACTTCGGTTTTGTGATTGATATGCCTCGAACAGTTTCCGTTGTCAGAAATTGAGTGAAAATTTAGATACGTTTTGTACTCAGATAAAAGTGCACGTCCTCATATAACGGTAATGGTGATTTATAATGTATTTGAAATTGTCAAATCTGTATCGTGTCATGATAAATTGAATTTTGTAGATTATAATCACATAAGTAGAATTAGATACCTAGACGTTTCGTATTTGAATTCATTAACACACGTCGTATTAATTGCAATTATCACCTAACCAGTTGAATGGGTAGTAATCGATCATTAACGCTTAGTCGATTAGTCAACAGTTAACGTTTGATTACCTATGATTTGATTAAATGGAAGTACTATGATCTAAAAGCTTAGTTGACTTACCATCTTAATATGTTCAGTTATTCTATTTCTAAAATTTAGTGATAGGAACCTCTATTTTGTCAATTAAAACTATACTGAAACTCAAAAAAGAACCATAAATGGAACAATAATGTTCAATTATTCATGTGTTTAAGGTTTTTGAGATCGATGAAAGTTACTTCTAATAAACAAATAAATTAATTTATATGTAACCTAAATTTCACATCGCTAGTGTAAAATACTTGCCAATCTACACAGTAACCTCAAATAATTAAAATATAACCAAACGGTAATAAGAAACAAAGTATTCAAAAAACAGGCCAAGGGATATAAAAATAATTCATGAAATTAAGCAGTTACTTAGACTACTTAAAATTCATTTGTACCCAAAAAGAAGTTGGGTTGAAATTGTACAAAGTCTGAGGAAAAGAAATACAAGTTTTGGTCGAGAATCGAGAACTTGAACGTTTGTAACAAATTTAATAAGACGGCTCTTAAAGAGGATTTCTTTAAATATTTCAGTCAAATATGCAAATGACTGAAAGGAAGTTATAATCTTTTCTTGAATAATGAAATTTTAATTAATTCCCCGTTCAATAAGGGTGGAAAAATGTGATTCGTGGTTCAATATTTTAACGAATTTATAAATTGATGTTTAAACGTCAGTGGCTTACCATTCTTTTTAGGGAAATTGATTTTGAAGTCAATGTTATGATATTCCTTTTATAGTGAAAATTTAACAATGAAATATTTTGAATATTAATTTTAGCAGTTAATTAAAGTGATGCTTCAGAATAAACGCCTAACTAAAAAGAAGTTGGTGTTAAGATGTTTTTCTAAGACGTGTGAATTTTAAAAGTTTTCAAATGTATTCTAATCCATTGCTTGAAGAAACATTTATATTTGTTATTAAAATAGGTTAAACAAAATGTATTTAAATGTAATGATACAAAACATTCACAAGTCACAGTCATTTTTGTCATTTATGAAACACAATATTAACATTCACAAGGAAATCTTCTCACTTATGTTTTCTCTACGAAATGGTCATATCACAATTAATTCTCCAAAGATATTCCATACCTGCATCTCCACGTTAATCGACGTGGCTTCACAATTTTTTTTTTAAATAATAATATTTCGGACACCTGACACGCAACGCCATCTAGTTCCAAACTAAACAGAACTTGTGCTATGCGCATAAGACAACTGATATAAATACATATATACTTTTTTACTTTTGTAAATACATACATATTGTAATAGGAAACACTCAAACTCTGAAACAAATATTTACAGATTAAACAAACATTTGATCTGACCCGGGAAGATCAAACCTGAGACTTGGCACAGTACAGCCACTGCAGCACCGAAGCAACCAATAATCAGTAGACTCACTTGTTTGTCGTTAATAACCAAAGAACGGCTAAGATTATCCAAAGCAGCGGTAAGATAACCGGAATTATTAAAATTAACAGCTGTTTCTTTGCTACTTATTAAAGGCTCAAGATTGTTGAAGATATTTCTAAACCGAGGTTGTTATGAAATATTTTAGGAAGATATTTCGTAGCTGGATGAAAACAATTGGTTATAATTTGGTGATAATTTTATGTTAATTGATGGAATTGGGACACCATTTTGCGGAATAGGAAAAAGAGTTTTGTAAAGTTACTAAATGTAAATACCCGGATATATACATAGCTATCGACGGCTTGCCAGATAAATTGATTGTAAAAATTTGGTTGGGTTTTAAAATAACACGTAAATTTTGGTTCATTCTGGAAAGTTAAAGTAAGCTTTTAATGTAATATATACATAGATTTCAGTAATGGCTGGAAAATTTACCGTGATTGATTTTTTATGGCTTTTTAAATATATAATAAGAAGTTGATGACATTACTAATATCAAGGTCACCTCCGAGACGGTTACTTTGCGTCAACGATATGTTTTGTGTCTAATGTACATATATCTAGTGAACACAAGTATCAAAATGTTTTCTCGTGACCTACTTAAAATAAATGTTATAAAAATATAGAATGTTTTTGTATTTTAATATAGAATAAGTAAAAGTATCAAGAAATAATTTAGTTTACTAACTTTGAGTGTAAAAACATTTTTATTATAAGGTTACTATTGTAATACATATGTATCATGCAAATTATTTTAAAGTAGCTACCGAATGTTTTATTTTGTAAATTTCATTTTCTATTTTCCTTCACAATATTTATGTTTTTCAAATTAAAAATTTTAGTGGCACTTTTTTTTAACACTTCTTTTTCAATTCTGAAACATATTTTAAAACTATTTTTTTTGAACGATAGAAAGAAAAGTACTATTTACCACCTACATCTTTTTGTTGTTATGTTAGACTCAAACCGACCTAAAACCTTCTCAAATAGCAGTAGCCGGTCAACCAGGTAATCTCGGGCCATCTACCTCTAACCTAAGCCCGATATTTTCTTTTTGCCCCCAAAAGGGCACAAGATTGGCGCTCCTTGAGGGAAACCTTCGTTCAGCAGTGGACGGCGATAGGTTATAACACGTTGCGCTGCCACCCCAGTCTGTTTCTGTCCCCCAGCTTGTTCCTATACAGTACCGTGCCCGCTTGCGGGCCCGCTGTAAAAAGAGTTCTAAATTTCTCCAGGTCTCACTCCACCATTTTCTTTGTAAACACAAAATTTTGACAAAAAGAGACATCGGAACTCCACGTGCTTTCACTGCGTACTATGGCCAAAATTAGTTACCGAGCGAGAGAATACCCGCTCCGTTGGGCGCCACGAGGTATTTTTTTACTTCTATCTAACCATACTTGATTTGATTCTTGTAACTCTTTAATTCAAGATTATGGAAAAATTTTAATCTGAAAGAGGCAAATTTTTAAACTATAGAAGCAGATTTAATGATTTTGGACCTTTTGAAAATTATTGACACTAAGCCAAAAACACTTATGATCAAGTGACTCAAGTAAAAACTACATCAAAATTAATTACTTACTTTAGAATCAATAGTACTATAGATAAAGACACCTTAATATGTTTTAAACTTCCAACCCTTTCCTTTTTTCGTCGTGGGGCCAAGTTTTTTAATAACTTATAAAACACATGATGAGATAACATAATTTATTTCATCCGGCATATAATTATGACTACATGTTAAAACTCACATAAGATTTAGGCAGTATCCCACAATTGGATGTCGAACAAATTCGTAGTTGTACAGCGAACCCATTCAATTATGCAGGAGATCAAAACCGGATCCTAATTGGTTGCGGTCTGTGGTCTCGTTAAATCTTCATTAATAGCTGGATTCGCCGGTTGTCGTTAAAGATACGACGGACAGCTCGATTTGTCGAAGTTATTTTGTTTGAGGATAGAGAAAAAATTGTCTCTATTTTGTAGTGTTTTTTGTAATGTCCAGTAGTTATGTGTTAACAAGGACTAAAATAGTTTAAGCCAGGATTATTGTTTGACATTATATGGTAAATAAAATTTAATATCAATACTTTGTAAATTATTAAATATGTTTGACAACTAACATATAAACGTTATTAAATATGAGTTTACTTAATAAACGACCAATTCTGTACACCTCAACGATGTATATATATATATATATATATATATATATATATAATATATATATATTCTATAATATATTATATTCATATAGATTTTATGTAAACTACAAACGTGTTTGTATTAATTACTATTTTTGTCCTTTCTTTTACCGTTTATACGTAAAATTTTACAGTGGTCGATATAACGGTATTACAACTTCATTTATTTCTATGGATTCTCAATTTAAACATTCTTGATAAGAACTCAACACTGAAGTAATATAATTATTTGAAAATATGTTTTGCGATAAAGAAAATAATTAGGTTGTCATTGGCAAACATTTAATTAAATTGAATTTGTTTTGTATTTAACAATAGTGAAAACAATGTCTTTTATAATTTATACTCTCGATTATCAGCATTGGTGAAACTTGCTGAAATACATAATTTAAATAAACTCACTTCAAATTTCCTCAATTAAACTTTATTCCTCTGCACTGAAAATAAAAAGTTCGTGACAAATGTTTTACATACAATTCTATTAACGAATCTTACTCGTAGTTATGTTGATTTCATTCCTCCAAAAAGTACTTTTTCTAGAGTAAAAGATACTCTACATACTACACAGTATACACGATCACATCGATTGAATTTATAAGGTGTAAAAACGTTACTAACTAATATCTGATCTATTTTGCTTTTAAATTTATATTGTTATTGATATTGCTTTCAAAAAAATATTTATTGTTTGTCTTCTATACAACAAAACTAACTAAAACCCAAAGATAGCGAGTGAACTAGTTAAAAGAATGAGAGAGTTAAAACAAACGGTACCCCTCAATCCCTTATTTTATAGTTATAATACTAGCATTATCATCATCAGTATATCGCAGTCCACCGCTAGACGTAGGCCTTTCCAATTGCTTGCCACTTGGTTTAATCTTCGGCCCCTCGCAACTCATCCAGCTCCTGCTAGCCATTTGCACAAATTTCCCCACTCTACTCACTTACTTCATTCCACCTAACCTGTGGATGTCCTGCACTATATTTCCCGAGACGCGGCGAGTGTATCGAGGTTGGTGCGTACACTTATGACATCTTGAATTCAAACTTCTAGGTGAGTTCAACAATAAGATACGTTACCCTGTTATACACACTGGCCATTTTCACAACATTGTCAGAAAAGGATTTATTTACCAAAAACCCAATGCCACGTTTGGTTTGTTCGTCTCACTAGCGGAAGTATGTAAAGTGTAATAACTCGAGGATCATGATACTCTTTTCTTGTCTTCAGACTTCACAAAAGTCTAGGATATACCACCTAATCTGTCCAATTTCTACTTCGAGTTCCTCTAGATGCGAGTTACCGTAGTGGGGATGCCCACTACGGTAACTCGCATCTAGAGGGCGTCAAACGTAGCCAGGGTCAATCAATTGTGGTGGCTTCTCGTAACTCAGAAGTTCTTCACATTCCCTAACCTGCCATTACTGTGGCCGCCTCAATGACCGGGAATAGCAAGATAATCTGCAACTGGGGCCTATGGTTTTTCTTACTTCTACATTGAGGTTTTCGCCCACCACGCTAGGCAGGTAGGACGGTAATCACAGGGCGTGACTTGTTGTACCAGCGTCGTTGCTGTCCATCACTGATCACCTATTACATTTAGCAACACCTCTTCGTATATATATATACTGCCATCGGTCGCTCACCAGAACTTCACTCGTCCTTCAGCAGGATGCAGATGAAAGATTGTGGTTCGCCCTCTTGCATTCCGGCATCTACTAAGCTGCAGTGATTACGTCTACGTAAAATTAGAAGTTGTTACTAATAATATTCTCCATAATAGACAGCATAATAGCCCAGATAGGCAGAAATTGGGCAGGTATTTTGAAACTATAAATATTGTAATACTTCCTTAATATTAAATTCAATTTTAGGCAAAATTTTATATGGTACACGATGATTTCTTGTGATTCAATTCAATTAATTAAATATAGAGATAAAGTAGACTCATTATAAAAGGCTGAAGGTATGACAAAATAAATCAGCAACACAGCAATTAATAACACATTTTTATTCATGATTGATCACAGTAGTATTTTTCCACGTGTTTGATACACATGGAAAAATACTAATACCATGTGTATCAAAGGAATGCTAAAAATAATAATAATGTAATAAAGATAAGATAATCGGCAACTGGGGCCTATGGTTTTTCTTGCTTAATAATATAATAATGTTATAAAGAGGTGGCAAACGTCTACTTAAAATCCACATCTCCTATTATCTTGAATGTTGTAGACCTACTTTTGATATATGATAAATTTGTTGTTTTTTTCTTCGATCTTAGAGTTAAGGAGACAAAAAATAATTCAATATGAACATAAGATAAAATGATGATAAAATAAACTTTTACTAATAAGTAACTTTATCCAGTCATGTAAACTAATTGTAAGCTAATTCGATTGCACGCTTGGCCTAGTGATTTAAGAGGTCGCCACGCCGCTCTTTACTACGCTGAATGTTGTGGGTTCAAATCCCACACGGGACAACACTTTGTGTGATCCACAAACTGTTGTTCTGAGTCTAGGTCTTCTTTGTGTCCGTTTCTTGTATGTTTATAAAGTCCCCCGTGACACAGGATTCATTCCTAGTGCGGGTGTTGTCTTTTATTTGAAATGATTTTCAATTTAAATTTAATAATAATGGTTACTTAAATTTCTAGTTACTCTATATTTATAAGAATTACTTTTTCATCAGTAAAATAGTTTTTTGATATTTCACAGAAAGAAAATATATCCAAAAAGAAGGTAGAAAAATGATACAAGAACTTATTTTTACGAGTAAGTTTTTACAGAGATTGTTACAAGTCGGAATTTACAGCGGTGAGGGCATTTTCTAAGACTCACTCTGGAAAGAAACACCAAAAAAATTTCAAATATAATTTTAAAAGAGGGACCGTAATTTTGATTCGACTTGTCTATATCAACATATTATCATTATTTTTATTATGTTTAGTTTGCCTTTGCGACTGATAATTGTTTTGCGTATGAAAACTTAAACGTGAAGTACTTCGTTTCAGTATATGGTAGGTAGGTACAAAACGGAGACAGTATCTGAAATAATTGGACCCCTCTACGGTATATTAATTACATTACGAAATGAAAATTGTAGAGCTGATAAATAAATATATGCTAAGAAATTAATTCTCAACATCAAACGTTGGATAGCGGTGGCGTAAGGGAGGCTACTTCACAACTTCAAGTCACCGATGCTATACTAAGATATCTAACCAGTGCATGCTATACGAAATGACATGCGGAGCCAAAAGGGGGACACTCACCATTGGGCTGGTTCATAAATTTAAAGTAGTTTAACGCACGATGCAAGGTGTTTTTCGATTCGATAAATTTTGTAAAGCTGTTATTCGACAGAGATTACAGGAATCTAGTCGAATTCAACGCCAAGAAAACACAGGTGTGCGCTCTCTACCAAAAAGTCTCCATTCCTTCCCCTCTCCATTTTTTAGAACACTCTACTGTTACTTCAAGACAATTTTGGTACCATGAGTATCTATATTTATCGGTATTTCAACACATGCGAGTACATCTATGTCTTCTTTACAAGACCTAAATTCACTTTTGCGTGGACAACTATTCTTTCCTTAGCCATATATTCTCGCTGTACTTGCTTGACGCTCTCGATTAGTTATGGTAGTAAGTAATTCGCAATATCAACAGCCCCGAAGTCCCCGAGCCCCTTGAGCCTCTGATAGTCTGAGACGTCGTACGTGTTTTCCTCCCGGATCTTGATCTTGGATCTTTTAAGCGAGTGTCTCACTAGGCCACCATAACATAAATCACCATACTGTATAGTCTGTTTTCGCAAAATATATTGTGACCATCATTCTTGAATTCTTTTCGTACTTTCCATCATGCAGAGTAAAGTCACTTTGGCAGACTATAAATGTAATAGAAAAAACACACAGGTTAGGACTAACGAAGTGCCAACTAAGATAACTCATTGCCATTGAAGAAGTCGCCGATTCCACAATCATTAAAGACCAAACTATTTGACATACGGAGCCGAGACGTCCACATTCACAATTGGACTGGTCCATAAGTTTAAAGTAGCTTAGCGTGCGATGAAACGTGCGAACGTGGTTGTTTCTCTGGCAGATAAAATTCGTAACGAGATTATTCGACAGAGAACTAGAGTAACTGACATCGCACGTAGAATCAGTACGCTGAAGTGGAAGTGGGCCGGCCATGTCTCCAGACGAACCGATGGTCGCTGGTGCCGAAGTGTACTACAGTGGATACCACGATTGGGCAAACGTAGTGTAAGGCGCCCTGCGGCGTGATGGAACGACGACTTGAAGAAGAAGGTGGCTGGCAGCGGATGGATGCGAATTGCCCAGGGCCAGGGTTTTCGTTCCTTGGGGGAGACCTTTGTTCAGCAGTGGACGGCGATAGGTTGATTGACTGAAGGAGTAGATAAAGTACTTGTATTGGTGGTTAAATTTCACATGCATATATTGCCGTTTCAATCTAATAGAGATGCACAACAAAACAATAATAAATGGAATATGGGTATTGTTATAAAGAAAAATAACATTTATATACTACCAACATGAAGCTTAAATGGGAAGCTTCTCAAAAATATAAAAAAAACGTTCATTTTTTCAATGGTTCCATTTTGTAACCACTACTGTAAAGCAGGGTTGCACACATATTTGCTGTAGCTTCTATCATTGGTTATAATTTATTAACTAAGTCACTCAATTCTAGGATAGATTATGTTTGCTGTATCTGTCCTCTGTCACTACGTCAATATGCCATTCACTTCTGTCTTAACATGCTGCTCGAATAATAATTGAATTAGATTTTAGATGGGGCTTAGATTACTTAGTAAATTATCGCATGAAACGCATAGAATACTACACAGTGATTATTTCTAAGTATAAAAGAAATCAAAGTTGATAACTGATATTAAAAAATTGTTTTTAAATTCATTTTGTTTCTAATAATGTTGTGTTATTAGTGCTATACAACGCGATGTTATTAAAAGATAAATATTTTAAGTTACTGACTCTAAATGAGACAAATATACATTTTTTCTTCTACCGACAAGCTATTGTTGACAATCTATATTGAAATATTCCCAGGTGAATTAAGGGCCTAAGAATATATATTTAAGAATTGAATATTCAGGTGATGTTTGTAAAATTTGCAGATAACTCACAGCGAAAATTCGTGACGTGACGTAATTTGGACTAATGCAAGCGATGACTCTGGCTACCACTCGAACTGACATCGAAGAAAAGAGAGGGAAAACTCCTTTTGAAACGGATTTGAAAGGTATTCATTTTTAATATGCTTCAAATAAAAGAAGAAATTCTTAATTTGGTTGTACTTTTTCTAAGTTTTTTATGGCAGGCCTCTGTCATTCAAGAAATAATTTGAAAAACGTTTTCTATTTTTTTTTTCTTATTAAAAGGCTTAAGGTCATACGATGAAATTTCCAATGTCATGAGATACATCACAAACATCCATGAAACAGATACAGAGAACACCCAGACTTAAAATAATAATTAGTAGATTAAACAAAGTGTTGTTCCATGTGGCAACTCACAACACTCACCGTAGTAGAAAGCGGCAAAGTGATCGCTTAAAGAACTACACGCAATCATTTAAAACACCACACTTACTTTTTGTATCAATTAATTTTTAAGAAAAATAACACGTCTTGAACTGTAACAATAAAACATGACGAAATTTTATTATGACGATGCGTCAAGCATAAGCGTATTCAACTCAGTGATAGATTTTAAAAACTTAATTTTGTTTTTCTTTTAAGGAAAATTTCGTACTGGAGGTATAATTCTGTTTTCTAAGGTTAACATTAGGCGATACAGTTTATTTACAGTATTAATCTACACATAAAAAAGCATGAATGTACTTCCTAAATATCGTGCTTGGGTCATACAAATCTCTACAACATTCCTGTTTGTAGATTATAATTTGTATTGTATTTATAAATGGTGTAAATATTATTATTATTATTTTATTTTAAACATATATATGTATTACCTGTTTAACGAAGGTAGAGTAGATATCGAATACTCAAAACACAGAAAGACAATACATAAATGTTTAAGTAAATATTATTAACTATGTAAATCTGTTATCTGTAATAAAAACAATCATCTAATTTCGTAGTCTTTGAATAGAAATGTGTAAACTCTAATAGAAATTATTATAAATCATAATAGATGAATAAAGAACTTCCAAACAATTCCAATACTCACAAAGATTATTTAAATTTAAACAATTAAATACCATTTATATACAATAAAATTGTTGTTCTCTTGAAACATTGAAGAGAAAAGCTGTCCAAACTCCAGCCTAACAATTGTATTACCGAACCCAACACTTCAAATTCTATTCTTTCAGGACTGTTCACAATCTTGTTTCGTGCAGTAAATATAACAGTTTTCGTAATCATTGTTACGAAAACTGTTATATTTTTAGTTTATTCTGAATTTCAAGAACATTTTTTTATGCGTAGCAAGTTATTTGTCGTTTAGCGCTTGGTTTGCAGATTCTAAGTATATAAGTAATTATAATGTAAGGATTTGATTTTGAAAGAGTATCTTTTATTTGAGTTCAAATCATTTTATCCTCTGCGTTATACGAGCATACTTACACACCCATACACACATACAACACGCACGTCTGCATTAAGTAATGAGAAACGAGAATGTATGTATGTATGTAATACATTTAGTTTCTATTAGATACCGCCGCCAAAAGTATAACGATAAAGAATGTGTCACGCCTGTATAGCTAGGTCCATGTCTAAGGAGAGTCGACTGAAACTTAATCGCCTATTATTTAATATACTCATCATTACGTAATGGTCTTTAGTGTTTCTTTTGTAAACTAATATTTTCAAACCATTCTAGCTTTATGGTATCAAATGAAGTGAGATTTATCATAACTGTAATACACCAGAAAATGTGAGCTGTAAAATTTATGGATAAATCATTACTTAATAATTAATATCATCAATAAATATTAAATAAATTAAGCTGAAAGCTTATAATATTTTTTATAATCATAAAAAACTATTTAAATGAAAATGTCTAAGGATACGTATTTTCCAAAGATTCTATTTGAAAATACATACACAAGTTTTCACATAATTTTTTTACTATCATTATATCTGTTGTGAGATTTTCGCAGCTTTTACACATACACACAGTTTTTATTGTACAGCGAGACTTATTCATGACAAAATTATTTTAAAAAATAGGATATCTTCTATTGCCCGATGTTTTGAGTCTACCCGTAACCCCGATTGGTATAACCCGTTTATTACCTTTTAAATACTTATATCGCGAGTAAGTACCACTGTACAATAAAAACTATATGTCTATCATTATATTTGCCATATGAGTCGAGTGCTTCGTTTCGTTTTTATTTATTTCTAAACATGAAGAAAAGCACGAACTAAATATAATAAAAAGTAGACTTATATTATGTTTAAATCACTCTTCGTACTCGTGCTCACTTTCACTGTTCTGCCATTAAGTTTTACCTTAATCGTGCCTTTAGTCAAGGCTAAGAGATGTTGCCAGTTTATACCCACTTAAGCATACCGTTCTTCAAGGCCATTCCTGCCACAGGTATTAGGCTTAGTATGATTGATTGACAAGAATATTATAAACTTTTTAAGTTACACATATTACTAATGTGTTTGTACGAACAAAATATCCTTACACTAGAGACACTAAGTTACTTATCTAAATTATATGGCAACAAATATACGTAAATTGAATTCTTTTCCGTTCTACCTTTTCATGTCCACTGATATAGCTAATCTTTCTTCTTCACTATCATTAAAACCTATTTCATACTTTTAACTGGTCATTGCTTTCATTTTCTTTTCTGAGAGATAAAAAAAAAAAATTGCAATAGTTAGTAAATTGTACTAATACTGCGCTTTACTATTGAAATCTACAATTTCACAATGAAAACAATAAGGATAAATCTTAAGTGCTCCTAAAGTTTCACGAAACTGATTTCACTTAAATAACCACCGAAAACCTATTTTGAATCGTCCTCCGCGCCAAAACTTGGGACCGTTTCAAAGTTTGATGCAGCCACGTTTAGCGGCGATTCTCTAATTGTTTTTACGAGCTACACAGCTACTGCAACTACCGAAGTTTATCTATATAATGTTATATAATGAGATTATTTACTTGATTGATAGTTTAAACGAGTATTACTTTTACTAATGTCGTAATTTATTTGGCAAGTCCTCTATGCCCCTCGGATTAGGCAGAGAGTGTCCGTTAACTAGGTTCATATCAACAAAATCAATAAATAATTTAGCGCCATATAAATCAAATTACGCAGTAACTACTTATTCCGTTTCACCCTATTAAGATTTTCAGCAGCGATAAGTATATACACCTACATTCTGGATCCGCTGGACCATGGTATCTAAAATATTATCACGTTGCATGGCTTTTCGTTTTTGGTGGAAGGAATAACAAATTGTCCTTTCGCGAACACATTTGTTATTTAAAAAACTTAAACATACGCTAGTAAATTTGCCTGTTAATAAAATTCGTAAGTGATACTTATATTGAGGATATATTATTATGGTGTGGACCCAACTGGGGCCGTTTTTCTTGAGAATGATTTGATTAAATAGATGGCTTAGCGGTTTAAGTTGCTACCTCACTGCTTAAGTGCAGTAGGTTTGACTCCCACATAGGATAACATTTTATGTGGTCCACAAATTGTTGTTCCGAGCCTGAGTGTTCTTTGTGTTCATTTGAAAGAACATTCGTAAAGTTTCCCACGACAGGATGTATTTCTAGTGTGTGAGTAGTCTTAAAAAAGGAAGCACAAAATGTTATGCTGATTCATAAAGTAACGGACTATCCTCAAAATAAATATTAATAAAGTGGGAATAAGTTACGTTAAAAATTTAAAAAGAAACATGCGTATACATTCGCAAAATTTATAATTAACAAGACAACGGGATATACCAACTTGTACAACTTGGTTGTGTCTACGAATCAGCGACATAAATAAAGGTTTTGGCAAAGTTATTATAAACGGAAACATGAGACTAGTGGACAGTCGTAACTAAACAAATTGATTTTCAACAAAAAAGAGATTTTCCTTCCAACGCTTTTATGTAATTCGTGACTTTTTCATATATCCTCGTTTGTATATACACTTATTAAATATAATAACAGAGTTACTTCATTCATGACTTGTTTGATTTCATGATAATAATAATAACAGCTCACGCATCACATTCAGAGCAAACTGTTTCAAAACTTGTGAGAGCGTGTACTATTGCAACCAGACTGCTGATAAAGCCATATATATTTCTAAATTACTTAAGACCAGAAACAAAGCAAATTAGCATGCCCATCACACAATATTTGTGCTGAGTATGAATCGAACCCACGACTTCCGGATTCACACAAGTATTTAACCAGTAGACCAATAGCTCTGTCAATTGTTTTTATAGTTACATTTGCCTGGTGCTTCAGTTTCGATAGTTTAAAGGCCTTATTTTTTTCAGCAACCATCATTATTAGAACTGTGTAACAGTTCTATGTACACTATGATAGTTGAATATATGTACATGCTATAGTATAATATACCTACAGGCAATTAGAAAGGCTCCAAGAACATCTTTATTATAATAATTTTTACTCTATAGCACATTGTTGTTAAAAACCGTTGGTACCTTTTGATATTTTCTTGTTTTTCCTTGCGAAAAATGCGTTAAAAGTCTGTTCACATAATATATGTGCTGTGTAGACATTTACATAAGAATATTTGAGTACTAAAGCTTAAGGTAAATTTAATTCAGAACCTTAATTGTTCAATTTATTAACCGAAGTTCTAGGGTGAGATAATGTTATACAAGGAGATTATTTTTCATACCAATCAGTAGGCATATAAGGTTCTTCTTATTTTACATGCTTAGATTTATAATGGAAAAGTACACTATGATATCTAAAGCTATTGATTGTAGAATCTCTGCTGTTAGCAATAATCCGAACTCTACAAGGATTGGAGCGCGCCCGCGTAGCCCGTAGTACTTCGTAGCCAGTGCCGCCGCGGCTTCGTAGAACATCGGACGTTTATTACAGTTGCTACGCTACCACCTATACAGTCGGGCCGAGTCGAGAGCGTACGAGTCGCATCGACTTAGTGTATTGTGACTTAAACCTGTGCCGTGTTTGTGTTCAATTCAAATTCGTGTTATGTATTACATATAATTGCTTTATTTATCAGGTAAAGACTACTTTAGTTGTGTAAGTACTAGATGCGGACAAACTAGTGTTTTATTTTAGAAGGAACATTAAACATTGAGTACCGGTAACTAATGGCCCGTTGAGATAAGAAAACTTGGTAGAAGTACTGTTATTAGACGGTCTATAGACCCAGTCGTTGATATATTTTGTATTGGGATACTTTCTTCATAATACTTGTACTTTTTTTATTTGTAACAACTGAACCAACGTAGATTTTATTCAGCAACAGTACAAAAACACAATAGAGAATTATTATTTTTAAATTATTCGTGCGTGCTTGAATCCTCAGGATGAATTCTAATAAGCTCTGGGGCATACTCGTGAAACCCAGAGACGTATTTTTATTTAATAAGCTCACACATTTGTGTTGGCGGGTATCCACAGTATTTTTTATTTTTTTTTATGCATTTATACTGAAGTTTTATATTAATTTGTTTCTTTTTAAACAAAATAATTATTTTGTTTAAAACTTGACACTGTGTAAGTTATATAAAATTAGTTTTTCTGTCGATAGTAGACAATTTCGTCATTAGTTTTAAACCAATAAATAATATGCACATAGTTGACTATTTTACAAGTTATATAAACTGTTTCAGAATTGAATATAATTTAGATCAAAGCTTAGCTTAGCGTGTCTGAGAATTTATGGATAATTCCAGTTAGTCATACTAGTGTGCAAAATTGGTTTTGAAAATAAGTAACAGATATCTCTGCTTTACACGTAAATAATTCTCGTCGTTATTATTACGACGCCATTTTATTCACTCCACGATAAATGAAATTTTTGTCTTGTTGTAGTGCAAACAATTTGAGTATTTTTTTTCTTGGCGAAGGTAATGTACGTAAAGTTTATGATAATGGAAAAATGCAATCAATGTGGTTTTTTTTTTGGAAATACTCCTAAACAGATATTTAACTGTTTCTTATTGAACAGTTTTGAATGTGAGTTTAAAATTATGGTATAAAAATATATGATGCAGTTGTAATATTGAGCGTAGTCGTTATAAAGTAACACGTGCTAGATAATTAAGTTTATTGCTTGGAATAAATGCGCTTAGATAGGAAAACGTATACGAAAATATTAAACTTAGCTTTCCATATTTCCATTGTTACTGAATAAGTTTCTCTAATCAACAGTACTTTAAAACATATGTTGCATTTTGCCTTTATTATTTTATTTTTGTCCTAAAAAACAGAGATAAAGAAATGTACGCCAGTCAAGGTGCATTTACAAAATTATAATTTATTTATTTATTACGCGTCAAAATAACCAGATTAGTTCAGACTTCACTTCATTAGCGAGTTCGAGTCACACATTCTCGTCTTTTCAAACTATTGCTAAACTGGAGCACTATATATTTGAAATTATGATTGACGTAGTCACAATTAACTAGTGTTTTAAGTGTGTAGTTTAAACGACTAGCACTTTTGATTCCATAAGTTATAGACTTATTTCGGTGTTAACGTTACATTTTTGAGAAAATTATACTAGATCAGTTGCAAACTTACTTAGTAAAAATCATATTCTATACCGAAAACAGTTTGGCTTACGTGATCACTGACAAGTGATGCTGGTGGTGAGTTGTTGGCAATTATAATGAGATTAGGAGTACTACTTTGGACCTCCTTATCTTTTATTAGAATCAGTTAATAATGACATAATTAGCAAGCTCTCTAATTCCGTGAACGAATTACATGTTAATAAGTACTTTTAAACAAGAAAATAAAACTATATCTATTGGATTTTTTACACTTAATGTCAAACAATAAAAACCAGTGTGCTATTGCATTTAAGGTAGAAGGGTTGAAACTTGTGGAGACCACTATGTTTTTAGGTATAACTCTAGACTCTAAATTGCAGTGAGTCTTACACATCGATGGATCATCGAATAGACTCAGATCTGCAGCACGCTTGGTTTATAAAATTCATCAATTAATCGAAGTAGAAACACTTAAACTCATAAATTTTTTTCTACTTTCACATGGCATTTTGTTGTAGGGAAGTGCTGCTGATATACATTGTATCTTGTGTGGCAGACAAGAACTATTTGAAACATGTATATACAATCTCAATCGGTAGTCACTAGGGGAAATTTTGGAAGAAATTAGTATCACAACAGTCGCATCTATACAATGCGCTAACGAAAATAGAATGTGTACAAGAAATTTTTTTTTCACAAAGTTTAACGACATTTCTGATAGCAACACTAAATGATCATGACTAACATCGGTTAGGTTACATGAAGCTTGCGACCGCATGCCGTCTGTATTGACAGGCCGATTCAAAACTATAGTCTTTTCGTCGGAAAGCCTATTTCATATTATTTATTTAAAGTCACATATTTTTATTTATTAATGTTCACGGAATTTAAAGCAAATCTCTGGTTTATTTTTGTTTTTCTTCCTAGAGAGTCTTAGAAAAATCGCCTTTATAACTGTAAAAGTCCAATTAAGTGTTAAAATCGTTTAATCTACAACGATATGTAGACTCAAAAAATTGAATGTGTTCTTGTAATGTTTCTCAAAGTTTTCTCTTACCTTCTCTCTTAATGTCTTCCATACACAAATCATGTAGATTAACGAACGCCAACGTCTCCTAGATATAAAAGTCCGACGCGTAAAAATATCAATAAACTTACAGATTTTAGTTTTCACATAAACTTTAAGTTTAGTCAAGGGTATTAAAAATTTTGAAATCAATCAACTTAACTTCATTGACGTAATATTGTGAATCAGGAATGAAACAAAAATGAAATAAATAAAATGGTTACAGTAACCTAGTTTGAAGGCTAGCAAATTCTTCAAATCAAAACAAGTTAACTGAAATGAAGTGGATTCATTTTTCAAATTAAAAAATTGTTTCGCTGGAGTTTTTGTTAAGCTGCCATTCATTTAATGGCAAAAAAAAACCAGATTAAGTACTGCCTGAGGTTCTATTACTGGTAGAGCTTAAAACTTGCTTTTTTATTAACTGACTGTTATTCGCGAGTTCGTTCCCTAAAAGTATTCTAACTAATACAAGAAAGTTAGTTTTAGTGCACTATGTACAGATAATTTAATTAATAAATAAAGAGTAAATTGATAATGTTCAAAAATTTGTTTTCAAGTAATTGTTTCACTACAAGATGTTAAAACAAGTAAAAAGTAAGCATAGTGCAGAAAGACAGGTAAAAAAAAAGAGTTCTTATTCGTCAATCATATTTTTTAAATTAACTAACTTTTAATCAATAACCATGTAGCTACAAAATACAAGTTCTAGGCTAAAACCAAGGACCCTACAGAAAAGAAACAGACGTAACATTAGTGATCTTTCTGGCTCCGTTGCTTGATAGATTTTCAGTTGAAATGTCCACAGTAATAGAAAATGAATTGATTTAAAATATTTTTAATAAACTATTAACTTTTACCCGCGGCTCCACCCACTAATATGTCGGTTATCGTGACTAAGAGCAGTCTATATTCATTAGAGACAGATAGAGTTATTTTATAAATATAATATTAGAATAGATCAAAAACCTGTAGATGTCTTTTATTCTGTTTCTTAACAAAATCCTCTTTAAATTCACTAATCTTTGTTTTTGAACATCTGTCTTTCGAATTTTAGGCCGCTGGTGGTTAAGTAAACCTTACTAATCAAAATTTTTTATAAAAGCTCCCAATTTTGGATCTGTCTTCTAGCGAATCCTTTGTTCCTTCAAATCCAATAAAATTCCTTATAAACTTATCCTACCCTTAAAATACCTTTCTGCTTAAATCAAATATTTCAAGGTCAAAAAACCAACGTAAAGTAACAAAATTACGAGGGCCTGTAGTCTCCTAATTCACCTAAATCCAGCACTGATTCTTTATCTGGTCTTAGATCATTTAGTTAATTTAGTTCGAAGACACCGTGATTACTCAGTTATTACTTTTGTTTATATAATATTAAGTGTTACTAAACAAAATACAAAAACGATTTTCAAAAAAAAAAAAACATCACAATTTATTCGTCTCGCTATTCTACTACGTTATAAATATATGACAAGAATACTGAAAAAAACATTAAAGGTTAACATTCTTTCCCTACTGAAAAACTAAAAATGAAACTGAAAATTAACTAATATAATATATTGTACCCACATATGGCATAGGTATATGAATGAAAAACACACACATACCCACATACAGTAAATTAAATTGTCATTTAACATATAACACATTGATAATCACATCGGCATATAACTCATCAATGACAGTTTTAGGTTAGAAGATTTAGAGTTTTAGACTATTAGGAAATTTAGAACATGATGTGAAAAATAATTAAAAGTCAAGATTTTGCAGTCAATACTCCTTGATAAATGTTCATAAGTTTTAATAAATGTAATAACTTTTACGAAGGCCACAAACCCGGTATTTCATTCTACCACAATCAAAACATTTTATTAAGTTGAAAAGCACACGTGTGAAAGCTTAGTAATAATATGAGTATACCTTATATGAAAAAGTACAGCTTATAAAAATAAAATGTGTTTAAATAGCAAACCAAGCTAAATATACTAGCACTGCAAAATGTTTTTTGATCTTAAAAGTTTTGTGCACCGGTTACCAAATATTTTAAATGTTAAAACACTAACTTTTGCTTGCGGCTCCGATGGTTTCTATGTCGGTAATCGTAGTTAATAGTAGTCTATGTATTATTCTAATGTATAAGCTATATTACTGTAAAGTTTCATCTAAATCCATTCAGTAGTTTTTACAATAGTTTTGTAGTAGCGTGAAAAAATAACAAACATCCCTGCAAACTTTCACACTTCTAATATAAAACTTAAATTAAAAATAAATTTTAGTAATAATCTACATTCCTTGAGAAGTAGAATATTTTAATTATAAAGCCGGTTTTCATTAATACTCTAAAAGAACGAAATAGTCAACCAGCAGTCGCATATCGATGTGCAATACTAACCACTATCATTGTGCGTGCTCATTGGTCAAATCAAAATGTAAGCTTTTTCCTTGCTTTCTGTTACCAATTTTCGTCTCTCACGGCGATTACTGAAAGTTAGAGGTAAGATGTTGTAAAACATGTAAAACCTAGTGAAAAATATGAAATTCTAATAATCAAACTTTACAATTTTACTACGACATGTTAAGAAAAACTGCTCAAGTCAAAAGTCTATCATTTTGAAGGTTTCATATTATTATTACAGGGTATTATGTTATTTTATGTAAAAACACACAAATAAGTCGCAGTACGTGTTGGATTTTCTTTATGGATCTCTCAAATGTGTCAAGGATTTTATCTCCGTAAGTTGCAATACTCGTACATATGACACATTCAACTTGTCCCTTTAATAATTTCTCAGTCCTCTCGTATGTATTCGTGTGTGTCTCTTGTGATCTTTAGTAGTTATGTTTGTAATATTTAACATAACATAACATACTCAATGACGATAAATCGTTAAATAGTATGTTATATAAAATACAGGACATTTTAATTCAACACGACTGCACAGTTGGTTCAGCGGTTTCAGCAGTCGCCACACCGCTCACTACTTTGCTGAGTGTTGTGGGTTCAAACCCCCACATGGGACAACACTTCATGTGATCCACAAATTGTTGGTCTGAGTCTGGGTGTTCTTTGTGTCTATTTCTTGCATGTTTCTAGTCCTCCGTGACACAGGATTTATTCACAAAAAAAAAAATAAAAACAAAAAACCTGCAATAAAATGTTTGATCTTCATTTATGTTCTGTTTATGTAATTCCAGCACTAATTAATGCTACGAACATCACAAACTCGTAAATATTTAAAAGCTGTAACATTTTTAGATTTTTTCTGCATATATTTTAGTTTTTAATTACGCTTTTAGTGTAAAGGATAGATATAGAGTTTCCGTTGATAACTTGAAGCGTGAACCATAAACAACTGTAAAATCGAAATAGAGCTATTCAAAAGGAAAAAAAGTTTTTGTAGCCGACTTAGAATATTACAACTATGTGAATTGTAATATTTTATCATCATCATCATTATTTTTGTGCCCTAGTTCAAATTGAATTTGGAGGAATTCCAAGTCTCTTTCATGGCAAATGACTTTCAGATTACTTCTGCAATACTCAAATTATCATACATTTTTAAATTACATCGATTATTTCAACAAGTTATTCATTTCATTCCAGTTTTGCTTTAGGTTAGGTGTTATATAAGAAATTAATCAATTTCAATATCGAGCCCGGTTGGTAACAGCCTACCTTAATTACCATGCAGACTTAACGAACAAAAATACTGAATAGAACTGCAAATATTATGGGCCACAGGTTGCTCGTTCATGTGACGTTAAGTTTTGCTTGGGTTGCTGTCTTGTTCAGTGATGCTCATTTTATTATTTTTGAGCTGACTCATCACCTCACTGGCCACACCATATATATTGTAAGTACTATCGCTAGAACTCCCAAAAAAGGTTGTATCACAAAAAGGACAATTTCTAACGATGCCAAGCATCCGGCAGTTACATATATATCCTCTGAAACTATTTTTTTTACAATGTTTTTAATAATTAAAAAACTATCGGAAGACCTCTTCAAACAACGAAAAAAGTATTTGAAAATATAAAAATAAAAAAAGTAAAAGAAACTAAGCTTCTCTAAAGCTCAACTCTGATTAAATTTGCAATACCACTCACTCAAAACTGTTCTATGATCTCCTTCATCTTCCTTATGAGTACAACGTCGCCTATGAATTGTTTGTTTTTATTTTTTATAATCAGTTTATAAACTTTGTCAGTAAATGTGTTCTTTACATACATTGTGCACAAAACTTAAAAACTGACTAGTTGTCTATACTGATTACTTTGCCTTGGTTAACTTACATACATGTGGGTATAGCATATCAACTTCTATCTTTCTTCTATCTTCTATCTGTGACTTCTAGCTGTCATAAAATTATTTTATTTTTTATGCATAAAATATTCAAGTTCAAAGTGCATGTAAGAGAGCGAAAATGTAAATCGTAACAAGCAAAGATATCTTATATATTTATTGTAATAGTAAGCATTACATTTTATGTTATTACAAATATTGAAATAGTAGGCAAGAATTTTTAAAAATCATCGAATTGAAATAAAACTAAATGTGGAAACATAAATCACAGCGGATTTTTATAAATCATTTCAAAAAAGTTAATAATTTATCTCGGTTGTCGCCTGTCTGGTTGAATGACTACAATCAGATTTATTTATTTTTGTTATATAACACTGAACTATCAATTTATATTGATATTAAAATAGTTGAGTATTATCAGACTCATCTGCCTCGTTGGTCTAGCGGTTAGCATATGCAACTGCCAATCAAGAAGTATCAGTTTTGACCTGACTCAAAAGTGTTGTTGGGTTTTTTTACAAGATATTCCTAATAACAGCCCGGAGCATGGAAGTTTGACGATTTATCACGCCCATGTTTCAGACAACACGTCAAACCATCGGTCGCGGTTGTCTTTTACATCTATGGCAATCGTTACTGGAAAGTCACTTCAACCTTCGAAATCAGCCCTCAAGGTTGGCAGAGGTTGGATGTCGGTCAGTTGAAGTAGTGGCCGATGTCAAATAATCTTGGCAATAATAAAGACTCAAAAGATGAGTTGAATTTTATTAGAAAGAACAAAACGAATTATTTAAAACAAAAGACACATTTATGCCCTTTTATTATAATGAAAAAAAAAATTAATACATTGTTATCATTGAATACTAATAATAACATTATAGCACGTATTAAGTCAATATTAAACGACCAAAACTAAACGTACTTTACACTGCTGCTTCTCGAATACATTAGCTAATTTTTGAAATGGTCACGACCCTTAGATAAATCGACCCAGCTCTGTTAAATTAGTCATTGTTGTGGTTTCACATTTGCTCTAGTAATTATTCTAACTAATTTTTACAAAGTAGACTTAAATTTAGAACCTTCTAACACATTAAATATTTTGTGCCTACGCGAAAAGTCGAATGTGTATTTGTTCAAATATTTGATCACTTCGAAGTGTTACATTAGAAACTTTAACATACTGAATAAATCATATTTTATGTCTCTAGATACAAGTCTCTCCTAGTTGAACAGAAGATAAAATAAAATATTTATTGTGGCCGGAATTTTATGAAACTGACAAGCTGGTACGCGTAAATTGAAGACAAATATGATCTGAACTTTGACAACATAAATTTGTAGTCTGTCTAAAATATTATTGTAAACTTCTATCACTTAGGAAATAGTAAGTTTTATTATTGAATCTTGGAGTTATAAAAGTGGCATATGCTTAAATAACGTTACTATACAATGATTAATCTGGTTCTTTATTCTACTTAGAACATTACAGTGTCTTTATAATATTAACGTAAAACATTAAAAATTATGAACTATTTGAAACAGGTGACATTCACTACTACCATAATATCGTCACGAGTAAGTGGGTTAATAGAATTTTATGGTGGGCTATTTAGTACCACTTTAATTTATTTTATTATTTCTAACCATTATGCTCACATACGTTTATGGGTTATAGTTTGAGCTTTTAGTTAACCAATCTGTATTAATTTCTCATGGAGTTATATAATTATATTAGGATGAGCTCCAAGCTGATTTTAGCCACGGTGGCCAGTCTCAACGGAGACCTACTACGGAGAACTACGCAGGAGATATTATAGCGCGCAAGTGTATGCACAAACACAGGTATATTCTCTGTTCCTCACTCTTACAATCCGATGGAACAGTTATACGACACAGCCGGTGAAAGATCAGGCGGAGGACTGATAGCTTTATGTGCTCTCCGAGGCATGGGGATTAAGATCCACCTTCTGCACTCCGCGTTGTAACCTAAAAGAATCAATAATTCTTTTTGATCCGACCTGTTAATCGAACCTGAGACCACTGTAACCGCTGTACCAACGAGGCAGTTTACGTTACCTTTATAAAAGTGTAACGTTACATTTCAAAAACTAAAAAGCAAATAGTTCTGTGACCGATTGAGCTCAAATTTTGAGATAATATACAATCCACTTCAACAATGATTTTTATGTTCCACGTCTCGGCAGGATGAAGTATGCGAGGTGCAGTAATTAAAATAAAGTTTCCTTTTGCTTCTTATTTCCTATATTTCATTCATTCAATCACATTCATGCTTATATAATTTTCTGTTTTTTTTTTTGACTCGTGTATTCAAAGCAGTTTCTTCGTAGATATTAAAAATTAAACAACACACAATATTTGAAAAAAATATACGCTTTATCTATTTCTTTTTAAGCAAAATTACTAAAATTTACCTCAAAACGATCCTGAACAAATTTTATGAGAGTAATATTATCGAGTCCAATATTTTTTGAAGCAATTTTCCTTTTACTATTCCCCAAATCCTGATATTGAGGCCAATAGCCAATTTTCATTGTGCATATTATATGATGTACCCACCGCTACCTACTAAAGAAATCGGTAACATTGTTTAGAGGAATATAGTCTAATCTTTTTCTTCAGATGAATCAATAAATATATTGCTTACTTCTCTTTCCCGACTATGCATCGTTTAACGACATGACACTACCTAAAATAATTTACAATCACTCTTAACACCCTTTATTTGGGATAGGTTATGAATGAAAATTGTACTTTTCTTAATAACTACTTTTGTTTTCTATCACTTTATGGGAAAATAAAAAGGTGGGGAAATAATATTAGTCTGCTATTTGTGCTTTACACATGCATTTTTTAACACGCTTTTATTAGCTTGGGTTGTATCTATGTATGTAACGGAATCTTTGAGCTTAATTTTTAAAGCCTAACTTTTGTGTACATGCCTTAATATCGTATCTTCTTATATAATTCCGATAAAAAAAAAACATTTTAATTTCAATTTAAAACTATGAGAAACTGAGATTCGTTGGTTTTGAAAGAAAAAGCTTCTCAGCTTTGAAAATATCTGATGTATTTGACTAGTTTGAGCTCACGGGGCCCTAAATCCGGTGGTAAGTTAACCTGTGGCTTTGTTGTCGGACTACAAACAAATTTTATCCTGCCAGTCCAACACTTATCTGTCGTCTTTTGCCTCTACAATACTCTTTAGCTTTGTCATTGCTTTACTTTATTTATTAATTATAGAAAACTTTTTTAATCCATAAAGACCGTGCTATTTTTTTAAAAGTGTCGTGTCTAAGTCGATTTAATGTTTTCTACATAAGATGAATAGTTAAAAAGACTATTATCAATGAGAAATGAATCATTTTTATTGCCGTGTCAGTTATTTCCAAGTCTGACACAGCCATCACAGACGTTTCATTAAATATCAATTCCAATAATCGCTACCTACTTATTCCGACTTCAATCAGAAACTGTTTCCACAATATTCACATCAATAACGTTAGAAAATAAATACCAAATCCATACGTTTGTCTTCAAAGTAAATCGTAACATCATAATATAATAACAATGCCTTTGACATCTCAAATAATTTTCTCGTACTTATGTGTGTAGTACGTTAACTTGACTAAACATTATGGTTGTATTTGCGCTGTATAATTGAACATTTCATTTTGTTTGTATTATGAGAACTAAATAGAATAATTTAGTTATTTGCCTCAAATAATGATTGTTATACGCTACGGTTTTCGCATTTGGTGAATACAGTTTGTTACGAAGATATCAAATTTTAAGATTTACAATAGTACACATTGAAAAAAATTTAATTTAAAAAAATCTAACTCATATTTCAACGATCGACTTACAACGGTGAGCTAAAAAGTTTTTATATGACAGTATGGGTATTTCATACTACATGTATGAAATTTTACACAAAATTGAAATTGACCCGGACAGTTGTAGTCAGCAACGTGCAATTATCTAACCTCATACAACAAACGGGATGTATACTTCATAATATATGTAGATGCTAAATAATTTCATTTGCCAGGATAAATATATCCCATTATTTTCAGAACAAATGATTTATCAGTTACTATTTATATTACGTCAGAGTTTCTAATCCAACTCGACGCTACCGCATTCAAATAGAACGATCAACGTCTAACTTTTGTAACTCAACTTGTTAGTATATCTATCAGTACTTAGCTCAGATTTAGACTTGTTCAAATTATTCAAGTTTCTCTGTAGAGATAACGCCAGCTTATCTCCATAGAATAGTGTTTGCGAAAAGGCATTTTTGGAGAATAACTTCCCTTTATTACAGTTAGTGATTTTTATTGTTCTTTTAAAAATCAATATCTAGATCTATAAGTATTAAAATGCTATTGCCCTTCTTTACTGAAATTTCTGTCATACCTTTTGTAACAATGTGTTATGTCTTTTCAAGTCCTAAACTCTAACCATCGTTACACAATAGACAACGGGGTCAGGTACCTAAGTATAAATTTATCAGGAAAACTTCAGATCATTTTCTATGTTAGGATATATATTGTTGTCAAAAACACAGACTGTTCAGTATTCTGAGTAAATTCTATAAATTCGGTAAGATTCAAATCAGATCGTGCCTTATGAAACCAAAGTATACCTCATAATCATACAACATCTTTTAACGGAACTTTACAAATGAAAACACAATGAAAGCGTCAGGAGAGAAACAGCACAAAGTTACATTGTCAGCATGAGAATGCGTCTAGGCGGAAATAGACATGACAATTGACAGGCTCTTTTGCAGCAGTTTTCACCACAATAACACACACTCACATACATATCACACTTTATACTATATGATGTAAAGGACACTGTGTATTTGTGTATTACTTTAGCTGTGAGTCCTTTAAAACAATAAAATATTTCATGAAAATTCAGGTAAATGAAATCTTATTAGTATATGACGAATTACGATATCAATATGAAATATGTTCATCTAGCTGAGTATTTACTGTAGTGAGCTTAAAATATTACACAATATTTAATATTACATTATGAATTGATGATATTAGATTAAGATGCCATAATTATTAGTCTTTATGCCCTTTATTTACAGTTTTAAATTGGCTCGTGTGATTATTGTATGATTGTATCTTATGAATCGAGCTATAATCATCTTTTGTCAAGTAATTATGTTTAAAAAAAACACAAAGGTCACTCTTTCAAATCAGCACATAGTTACAATACATATAATGTGGTGCTTCTACAGAACGCTATTATTTTATTAGCATTATATTGGACAACAGAAATTTAAGAATTCAAGTGCTTTAAAAAAGGTAGAAAAGAAAAACAAGAAATTCACTCAAAACATATACTTTGTCTTATTCCAACTCAAATGTCTGCGGATTTTGATGAACATTTAATTGTAAGACACATTGAACGATTGTATACGCATAGTAAATTGCGTGTTTGTGGGGACACTGTCTTACTAAAATTACACTGACATTTAGAGACAAACTTTAGTGAGGTTCTGGCCTTAACATTTAAAATAGAACTAGTGAAACTCTTGGGAATACAGTTGAGCTGCATTGCGTATTTTCGGATTTAGTATTTGCACGTTTTTACTATAACTTTATTAGGCTTTTTTCAAGTAACCTACATACGTAAGGTTTCTTTAAAAGCAAAAAAAAACGCAGAATAAATATCGAATGTCAAAAATAAAAGATTTCTTTTGACTAGTTTTTATTCAATAATGAGACTGTTGATATTAAGTACATGTGTATTACATTATCTTTAACAAATAAGTTACAAGATACAGCCAATTTTACCCTTGTTAAAATACAGACCAAATCTTCAAATAGTAATACAGGTTTTTAATCTTAATAATTACAGAAAAATAATTCTAATTTAAACGATTATCATAGTACATCCATCCTGCTCTCTCATATGATATAAAAGGACAAACAATATATCGCATGTAACTCAAAATGTCACCCACCCGTGAGTCATGACACGCCTTCAGTTTTGTAGTAAACCATCCCTAAATATAGCTTTTAGTCACCTAACATTGAATAAAAATGCCTTACAAGATTGACATCAAACTACTAAACAGCTTGTCAGGTCGAAAACGTTTTCAAACACAAACATTGACAGCAACAGAGTCTAGTAGCTGTAAAATAAGTGGGGTTGAAGTAAATTGTGGCACCCGTCTTATTAGGCATGCACCAGCTACAATGTAGATACATCAGCTGCCAAGAATTCAGTACGACGTCTGACATTTAATTTAGTATCTGTTTTACACTTATGTCAGTATAGTATTCCATTGTAAAGTATAATTTATATGATTATTTAAATGTATTAACATTTAACAAATGAAAAAAATGGTAACTAATATAACCTAGCTTTTAATACCCTACTGCTAAATACAGGCAGAGGCCTACATCCTGAAGGGAAAAGGAAGGGAGCTGGAGTGCTAAAATAGAGGGTTTGTTCAAACTATTTGAATTATTACAACAATGACAATAGTTCTCATTTCAAGGCGTCTGTGAGTAAAGCCAACGGTTCACGACTGGAATAACAATGATTAAGAAAAATATGATAAAGGCAAAGTTTTCAAACTAACTTTAAATATTGAGCAGTTTAATAAAGCCACTGATACGAGTGCAAACAATATTTCATTAGGGGTAACGAAAGCGGCTGCTGTGCTCGAGGTCTCGGGTTTGATTCCTGGATCGGACCAAATGTTGTTGATCTGCAAATTTTGTTTTGGAGTTTGGGTGTTTTCTATGTATAATATATACATATGTACTTACAAAAAAAGGTATATAACTATTCTATCAGTCAGTCTAGTTATCATAGTACAAGCTCTGCTTAGTTTGAAATTAGATGACGTTATGTGTTAAATGTCCAAAATATTAATATTATATTTATTATTAATTAAAAATAAATGAAATTTAATTTTATCTAAATGTGAGCTTTGACTTCAAAAATCTTTTTCTTTATAGCCTTTATAATTCCCAAGATCATTTAGGGTCGGTTCCTAATACAATCAGTTTTGCCTTAATATCTTTTTTTTCCACGGAGTGACTGATATTGGGCCTCCGTAACCCTAAGGACGAATAGAATATGAAGAATCAAGTTGTCGATATATTTGAGTACACTAAATTCTCAATAATTATTACCATAGATGTTCATGACAATTGGGTCTGACAGTTCGACGTGTTTTTCAAAACACATTCATGAAACATTGCCAAACTGCCATACTTTGAATTTTTGTTAAAAATTTATTTCACATTAAGAAAACACAACATGTCGCATACGCTAACCGCTAGACCAACGAGGAGCTTTGATTTTACAGATACAAGAAATAAATTTAATAATTATTACCTCTCCACTTTGATGTAATATTAATAAGAAGATAATTTGAAAAATCGACAACCTGGATTTACTGATATTACAACAGAATGAGGTACAAAATGAGTAAAGGGTCAAAAGTCAATGTGAGGAGAAGTTTTAGTCTAGTGTGACGTCACAGCCCCGATGAAAAACAATGCAAGAAATGGTTAACAACTGTGAAGCCGTGATAAAACTCTAGTCTAGCTGGTCTATGTATTGTGCTAAAACTTGGCTCTTTCACGCTAAAACAATTTGTAATGTAAACACATATCATGCATTTCGTGAAGGTTTTGCTACTATTGTAAAAATAATAATAAATGTAAAAAATATTTCGGATATCTGACACACAACGCATTCTAGGTGAAAACTAAGCAGAGCTTCTGTTATGGCAGCTAATGATGAAAATGAAAATAATTTATCTATAAATATGCATATTAGCATGATTTTCAGCGGTCTAGTTACTTTACAGGTTGTGCCTAGTTTGGGATCAGACGGCCGTGTGTGAGGTGTGTAAGATGTGTGAGAATATATTATTATTATATAATATATATGTAAATACATACATATTAAACATAGAGATATCAGATCATAGAAACATTTGTTCCAATCCGGAAATCGAATCCGAGACCTCAGGCACAGCTCGCATACACTACCACAGCGCCACCGCGGCAGTTGACAATAATTTTTATTTCTACCAGAAGCTTTATTTCCTAAGGGGAGATAAGTACTATAACATTTGCATTAACCTATCCCTTTTAAATCTTATATCTAGAAGTAGATATATCCCAAAAGCGTGTAAGAATACGATCGGATTTGATTCAGCAGATCGGTCTTATAGATAAGAAACTAAATTATTGGTAGATGTAGACCGAAACGATAGTCGTAGATCGATTCGTCCCCGTATGGCGTAAATCAGCCTTACGAATGCGGAATGTTATTGTAGGCTGACATTTGTTTGTGGAATATTCTGGAATAATTTACATCGGTAGCAAATGTGTTTCAGTGTTCATTCCGTGTTCACAGTATATTTAAAACTAGAGTATAAAACGTAATTTATTTATTTATTTAAATCTTATTGCCATGAGACATTCTCTCCTAGTCTACCTTCAGCTGATGCGGTAACATGACGCGGTAGACGTACAGATATAGTACTGAATTTGAAAAGTTCGTAATAGTCATGTAAATAAAAGATGAAACTATATCAAATATAGACAAGAAACACTAATTTACTACTGCATACCTTTGAACAGTACCGAAATTCGTTCGATTCTCATTATTTTGTTGGTGGATCTCTTTCAAATTCGAAGAGAATTTGATGGCAAAAATATTTCGTTTTTAATTAGCTACTACGTCCAAATTGGACCTTATAATTCATAAATCAGATATAAATACTTGTTCATAACGTTTATCCTAAAATCAATAAAAGTAATTCGCATTTCTGTTGATGTCACATGAACCGGAGGAGCCATTCTAGTAATACATCTAAAACAAATAAAAGAAAACATTTCTCGTTCCCACAGATAACTATTGACCCAGCCGCAAGCTAAATATAGAACAATCTCTTCTCAGATGAAAGTCTTGACATCTATGAAATACAAATCCACATAATAAGCAAATAAAGAGCAAAATAAAATGAAACTGGCATCATTTTTACTTTTAAAATGTTATACTTAAGGATAAACTAAGATAAGTTTTTAAAAAGTTAACAATGCCTTTTATAGAGCGGGCAGCTAAGTCTATAATAGCTAAAGACTACCCCTGACAATCGAAACTTGTAATTCGCGAGGCACAAATGTATTGCTACCTTTTGAGCCCAAAAACAGCCGCAAAAAAGTGCTTAATGCCGGTTGCCCACAGTTTGTCGGTGATAAGATGCGTTCAATTTAATACATTGTCTCTAGATTATGGCAGGTAAATTTATTACATAACTTGGATCGTATCTTCTGGTTACTCGTTTTTCGTTTATCAGTTTCATGAAAGTAAGCACTATGTAAAAGTTCGAAAATTTAGCCTGTTAGAAACATTTATGGGTTGTCTCTAGCTATTCGTTTCATTACACCATTTGTGTCCGTTCCTAGATTTTGTGACACGGTATTCGGCGATATTCATAATGACATTTATGTTAAAAGATCATTAAATTCGTAATATTTTTACTTGCTTATTTCAGGTATTATTATCTTATTCGATAATACACCACACTAAATAAAAATAAGGATTTCATGTATCGATATTATTATTACCAATGATAATTCTTCTTCAATCGATGCTCGAATTCAAAGCCATAATGTCTAATAAGGACAAGTGTTTCTATAGAAGAATGTCGTGTTGGTATTTTAGGCTTCTATAAGATAAAAATAAGCTCTCATACCTTTTGTCCGTTCATCTATCGTCGTATCTAACCCTTAGGGCACGAATTTTACTTGCACTTGAACGGATCTTATTTGTTGAATTTGAAGACTTATTCCTTTTCGATCTACGTAATTCCTGAATAGATAACAAATCTATTCAATAATAACGGTTTACTCATAAATATAAGTTATAAAGTAGTATGAGAAAATTTATTTAAAATTCAGGTTCAAGAGATGGAGAAACGTATAAATACAGAGTGTGCGACATGAGATTCTGGCAGTAAAAGCGTAAAGTATGTATGATTTGGGATTTCTAAGATCGATTACACTGAGCCAGATACGCTTCCGCACATGTGTACCGGCTCGATTAATGATTTTTAATGGACTTAACCTCTCCTACATGACCACAACTGTAACTTCTATGCACAAGGATCAACAGCAGTGACCCACGAACACGAGTTATGACCCTCGGAAAGTCCCAGTAAAAATTAAACTGTCTTGAAACCCGCAACGAAATTAATCTGATGAAAGCTAAAGGAGTAGGAAATATGGAGACAAATTAAAACAAAAATAGACATTCACATTTTTAAACAGGGAAGAACCATAGACATAAAATATTACGGGTCTCAAGTGAATTATATTTCATTTCTGTAATATCTGTGGTAGAATCGTCTAAACGCACAGAAATATACCTTAGTCGACCGGAGATATATCACGGCCTTCCAGTAAACCAGTGTAAAGTTATCTTCAAGTTGCTTTCCATCGGGTTAGTGACGTCACGAAAAGCCCAACCTTCAACCTTTTCTCCCTTATTCCTGAGGTGGCTGTACCTGTTTCGGTTCGATTTCTGCCTCAGACTAATAGTTGTGTGATAGCTTGTTCCTTGTGATAATTTATTATACGAGTATACCTGGATGTATTTCATCTATAATGCATATATGTTTGTAAATATTTAAGTAAATTTAACGATAATGTGTGAAGCTATAATTATTATTAATTCTGGAGTATGTCTCCCCAAATGTGACAATAGCCTTATGTCTCTCGAACTGCAAGCGTCAACTGTTACACATGATTAAGTGAGAAAAATAATACTAGAAAGTAATTTTACAGTTCGTTATCGTTTATACTAATTTTGTTGCTATCTACAAATAATAAATAATGGGTCCCTACTATCAGTTACAAAAAGTAACCATTAAAAAGTTTTTAGAAATCTATTCTTTTATTTCCGTCGCCTTAAATTAGAAGCAGTGACAGAAAGACTGACAACACTAATAGGCTTTCGCTCCAAGAACGTGAAAAACCTTCTTTCAGTACGTCTACTTGGATTGTTTCAGACTACTCGTAATTGCGTTTAAATTTAGGGAGAATTAGAGAAATTGTTTTAATTAAAAATGAAATATTTCGGCTATCAACTTAATTTTTTGTCAAACTAGCAAGCGTTTCATATTTGCAAATAATTATTCATGAAATAGAAATGAATGCATATTTACATATGTACCGAAGAGTGCATAGATCCGCAAGTTAAATGAACGAATTAATCATTTTTGTCATTATTATTGCAGTAATATTGTATTATTATTGCAGTTATATTTATTACAGCAATAATATTGACATATTAGAGTGAATATACATTACATGGACCATAAAATGATTAGTTACCGTGAGTACACGGATGATGTAATAGTTAAAACGGTCACCACGCTCGCTCTACTGCGCTTTCTGCTGTCATCACATATAATAGCTAATTATAAATTACTTTGAACATAAAAAGGTTTCAGATACACGTATAAAAAAATATAAAACATTTTAGCTTACATCGGGACATTATTGAAAATGAAAGACTTTTCTGATGTAGTTCTGTGGAAAATCTGTGTCAGCTGTTTATGATCCCTTGTAAGTAACAAGAGGGAGATAAGAGGGTTTCCTCGCTGTTCGAAGATGAAGGCAGCGTATTGTTACCGTGCACTTTGACCACAAGACCGCTTGACCTTGCTCGTATATTGTTGCGAGAAATGTTCAAAGAAAATGAAAATGGTTATTTTCTATACAAAACCAAGTTTTAATAACTTTAAGAATTTTAAACATTCTATTTAACTCAGTAAACTGGAAAAGAATAATGTATTATTTATAAATGGAATATTAATCATGTTCGTTTTCAGAATAAGTTGCCGATATACATCGTTATACATGAACAGTAACATTTTATCAATTGAAAATTATTGAGATTATTTCAAATAAATTGTTTTTACATTATTAAAATTCTAGACAGAAACATATCAAATGACCCGTATGTAAGGCACATACGGGACATTTGATTTGACTTCTTTTATTCTTATAATTCTTTCAAGATTTAAAAGAAGTACGTGAACTTTCTGATATAAAGTATCCTTAACTCAAAAAATAAATAATTTGCGTGAATTAAATAAATTTAAAGACAACATCAAACTTATAACGATTAAAATGAGTTGGCTTCTCACATGCTACTGTATTTATATAATAATGAGCATATATGTGTTCGAGAAATAAATTGAATTAAGTAAAACAGCCACCAGTGCCACTATCAGACTCATATTGGATCTGATCTTATGGATTAAAGGAATTTCCTGAATACATCATCACCATCATCAACAATCTCCAACAGTCTACTGCTGGACATTGTCATCTACTTCAAAAGGAGGTTTTGGCCTACTATACAACACTAGTTAGACGGGCTGGTATATCGTTTATTTCGAGTTTTCCTTCTCTTTGCAGTGATATGCACAGGTTGCCTAGTGGTCTAAGCCGGTCGTCCCCCCGCTCTCTACTGCGCTGAGTGTTATAGGTTCAAACTCCACACGGGACAACACTCACTTTGTGTAATACACAAATTGTTGTTCTGAGTCTAGGTGTTTTTTGTGTCCGTTTCTTGCATGTTTGTGAAATCCCTATTAAATAATTTATTCCTAGTTCGGACATTTTTTTAAAAGAAAAAGAAAAAAAATCTTGCTTAGCTTGATTCCTTAGTCGTCTCTTACGATATACACGGGTTTAATGAGCGTAGTGACATTACTTGTTCTTAATCCATCACCACAACAAAAAAAAACATAAACAAAACACTTAACTTATAGAAATTATAGCAGCTTAAGCCTGTTATTCAACGACTAGTACGATAAAAATCGATTATACATACATACGTATAATGCCATTATAGTATACCCAAGTTCCACTAAATAATTTTCAGCATTGCCTAAATGTCATTCATACAAGGATTTGTATTATCTAGTATTTCAAAATGGCATTAGAGGTTTAAGCTTCCTCGTTTAACTTATCAATATCGGTTGTAATGTATGTTAATGTTATAATCATAAAATATCGCAGCGCCACCTCACTAGAGTGCGCGCTCCTGATGCATCTAGTCCCTATATTTTTATTGTCTATGAACACACTTCTGAATAAGAAAATATGGCGTCCTGTATAAAAGTTCATTTAATTATTATAGTGAATATTCCTTTTGCAATATAGTCTATGTCCTCATTTAACAATGCCAATTAATTTATAATTTAAATGATCTCAATTTGTTATTACTAAATCATTCATAGTATAAATTACAAAAATTACTTCATACTATTTTGTTTTACAACATCTAATTATCAAGTCTCAATACATAATTTATTTGTGCTTTCAAAGGTGATATTTAATAGACTATAAATCATATTTGTATAATCATATTTCTATACACTGTGTACTTATGTAACGAATGTCAATGAGGTTACCTTTGGAGGTATCTTAGTATCTCAATCTTGAATTTCTCAATACAATCCAGAAACCAAGTGGCTCGCTTATTCTCACAGTTATAATTGACTTTGATTTATCCGTGAAACCAATAAATACCGCTGATATTACAATTACATATTATATCATAATTTTCAAATGATTTCTCAAGAAATGCTTCGTAAGCATGTAAAGTAGTAAATAAGTCGGCAAAACACATGGACGTTGTGTGTCACAATAAATGTAACAAATTCCTATAAGTGGGTCTCATAAAAAGAAAGCAAACGCTTGTCCCGACCTTGCAAATATTGCCACTGCTAGCCTAGCAATCGAAATCTTCACGAGTAATATTTGTGAGTTCACACAACATCGTCCCTTCCTTTTTTTTCACAAAAATTATGTAAAAGCGTACCAAAATGTCTGACACTTGCTTTGAAATTTAAATGTTTAGCTATTGCGGCACGTTTCTGGAGACCTTTTTTCTTAGTGGGTTTGCAAAAAACATACATATTCTATTTGCGGACTCTGTTACGGGGTTGAATTATGGCCTTTTCTTTTTATTGTGCTCAACACTGTTTTTAATACCGTAAAGCCGGTTATTCAGATTCTAAAGTTTACAAAGCAGAAACCTTTACATCAGTAAAGATTTCTGCTTAACGACTTTCAGAATATACTTACTACAATTTTCTTGTTTTTTGTCATAAAATTATTTAGCAGCCAATAATGACCAGCCTGAACAGAAAATTATGTAACATTTTTTATTCTTACAATGTGTTCTAGTACTGCATATTACAGAAATACACCAAGCAATTGTCTTTAATGTAATACGGTTTTAAAGATAAGCTAATGAAGAATTGGATTTAAACTTGAAACTTATACGGTTAAAGCTTTTGTTACATATTCCAAAATGTGTGTTTGTGTACACATTTTCAAAACAATACGTTGCTAACAAGATGTTGAGAGTTTAAACTTTATCCAAAGCATTCCTATAGCAAGCACACTTTAACTGTATTAAACTTAGTTAACTAGGCCACTGTATAACACACCACTATTTAAACACAAATTTAACGTGTCATGTAACTTATACTATAGAGTTTAGGAGACGTATGACCTTGCGATCGTGAATTAATAACCAAGGTCATAGCTCAGCTAGCTTGTGACCACTGTCCTTCCATTATCTATTATTTAGGATGACGATAACCGTTTCGTTGGTGTAGCGGCTAGCGTATGCGACTGCCTAATAGTGTTATCGAGTTTTACTAATTGTAGAAATGTTTAATAATGGCCTTGAGTTTGGACGTTGAGGAGTCAAGCCCACGTCTGCTTTCTCCCCGGTCGTGTTAGATAGGCGTACCATCGGGTTGTGAGATTAAGGGAACCTGTGAAAACCTGTAAGAGAGTGCACCTGTGTTTACGTACTCACATATATTCTTTGCAGTTGGCTCATCTCCGTTGTGATTGGCTACAGAGATCGAAATACTAGCTAGGGAGTGGATCACGATTACATAAATTCTAGTAACGTTTAGCAGCTTAATCGTATTTTTCTCGTAAGAAGTAAATATTATGTGTGAAAACTCAACCAATATCTATGCATACGATTATTGTCAATGGAGACTATGATTCTCCTTATATAAGAACTTAATAAACATTTTTTTTATCTATTGTAATAAATTAATTTAAATATGTATGCGAAATAAATTTTAAAGTCCAAAAATATAAAAAAGTGCGTATAACAAATTTCAAGGACAACACTTTCAAGCAAAAACTTTTTCACCTCGTATTCAACTTCCCTAATTTTCTTCCGTAACTTATAATGTTGGTTTAACATTTCCTATTTGAGACCTACCACGGCAAATCTAATTACCTACCTTAAAACTTTTGATAGCTTCGCTTAATTTTACTTTAGGAAATCCTCTTTTGAACGAATCAACTTAGGTAATATTGTTTGCAGGTTTAGATACGAACGTAAGTAACCCTATCAAATAAATACTAGCTTTAACTATTGAAATTACAGTCACAGACAATAGAGTGTGTACTCATCAATCGTAATTTCTTAAATATTTTAGTGCGATCTATGTTGAATCACATAATTGATGATTAATGTGCTTCTATTTCGGCCACAGCGGCGAGTCTCACTAGTGTGATATTATAGTGCACAAGTGTGTGCGCAAACACGGGTGCACTCTCTGTTCCCTCACTTTTACAATCCGATGGGACGGCTATCCGACATGACTGAGGTAATGACAGGTGCAGAACCGACAGATTTACGTGCTATCTGAGACACGAGCGTTAAGACCCCAACTTCCAAACAAAATTAATACTCGTAATATCAGTATTAAATGTTATTTCAAAAATATTGCAACAATTTATTAATTAATAGTATGTTAGTACATTTTTTTTAAAAATAATGTATCATGGCAAATAATAAATTGGGCTTTGTTAAAGGCATAATCGCTTATGTTGATACTGCGTTAATTGTGCACAGTAGGGACTGGACTGAGACTCGACGCCATGCTGAACATGTGTTTAGGCTTAACTTTAAATGTAAGTAAAACAAGATATGTTACCTTAACAGCCCGTACTAACAGCCGCTGCTTGATTTTCCAGTTTGAGAGCATCTGCCGACATTGAAACAACAACTTCAATGTTTATCACGCTATTACTTAGTGCCTCCTCCAACACTGTGTTACAGTATGAGGTGGTATTGGCAAGACCACACTACTTCCTCTAGGCGTTCACAAAGCGTGATATTGAAGGCAGCACTGGGTAAAACACTCATATACAGCACCATTCTTCTGTATAACGAATGTTCTGGGCTAACCGTCAGACAATTTTTTTGTATTATCAACTGTACTTTGAAAGCATGAAAGTATTACTTATAAAGCGATTACAAAGTAAACTATAATGAAATATTTTCGGTTACTCTCCGTCTTACAAATCTTGTCAAAAACTAATTTTATGTTTGTAACAAGTTAAATAATACAGTAAATCATGCCAATAATGTTTTTGCACTACCCGTTAATAAATCCAAGGATGCTCCACGTAAGTAATTATTAGGCTTAAACTATGATCAACAAAAATGTTTCATTACATTTCTTTTAAACAATATATTAGTAACATATGTAGTTACCTCACTCATCACACATTCACATACATACACACACGTATCTATCACACACACTAACAGGCATACATACATTCACGCCTCACAGTAAGCTACATGGGCAATTATTTTTACTACCTATTATGTAAATGCGCCAGCCAAGTCAAAATATTTTATATTTTAACTGTCCACCTCCGTGATGTGCCTAATGAAAATATAATGAAAACTTTTTCAAACAACCTTAGGCTAAAAGGCACTGGTGACTTTAGCACAGTTTTAGCTAGTGTGTTCGTGATAAATTCTCTTATCATATTTAAACAGCCTTAAAATAAATTCATGTATGTACTTAGATTAAGAAACAAATTGACAAAACCAAACGATGATAAAATTAATTATTTTATTCTAAATTATTCTCATTCTAGTCTGCTTGGTACTTTACCATCAGTTTCATTTCTCCACTGATATACTTTATGGTTACCACAAATAACACTAATCGGAACGCAATCCACGAAGTTCTTTTCAACGAGTAGTTCTGGATCAGCATCAGTTGGTGCTTTACCAAAAAAATCATGTAAAATGAAAATTTGAAAATATTAACAAATGTGCAAATATTCGTATACTCTATGCTGAATCATTATGATTTAACTTACCAAAATCTTATTCTTTTTCTGCATGTAAACTTGATTTATTTTTTATTTTTAACTGAGAGTTCAAAAACACGGTTTCTTTGATTTCGAAATTACAACATCACTTTTGATATTAATCAATGATTTACATGTATGGCATTCATCCAAGTAATTTTGCCGTTAAACATCAAGCGTGTATGTACAACGAACAAAATACCCTAGAATATCTTCTGTAAAGTAGAAATACCTTATCAGACTATCACTGAAATACCTCGCACGTCACCAACCTCGTACAACTACTCCTCTAGACCTGTTGTTCAAGATTACGTGTCGTTTCACTAGATAGGGTTTCTTGAGTGATAAGTTATCCGTGTCACAATCTGAGCGAGGTCGCTCTGACAATTTTGGTTGATACAAACTTGCTGGAAGTTTGTTGTTTCGAATTTCTCGTTGACAATTGCGTGGTGAATGAAATCCTTATTTTGGCGTTTGTGTATAGTTTTCTGAGTTATTTTAGATCATTGTTAGATTTAAACTAGTCTTAAGTGTACTAAGGGTTCAGTTTAGTTTAGTGACGTATTTAAAACTGAAATTATAACGTAGAAATAACTAATAATAACAAATGCCTCTGAATACTGAGAACACTTTTAATAAGTTGAAAGCCTGTCATAACTAACGATACAGTGACAGTATTAAGCTTTGTCATGTACCAGCGGAAAACAGGTGAATAAGCACAATTGATTACATTTTCTGTAAGCCAGCCTTACCCTAATTTTGTACTTGTTTTATCCGATTACGTTAACTTTCAACGAAAGTCTTATATAAGGACCTTTATTATCTGTCATTATAAGTACTAAAAATTTAACTATTTAAACAACTATATCGTTAACTACTTTGATTGGTTGTAATAAATGAATTTTGAGCTTTTAGCCACATTTGTTTCTTTGTACCCACATAAGGATTGCAATCTTTTGAAATATAATCTATAACTATAAATTAATACGAATAAAAATCGTATTTTGACCTTATGTTTTAATAAATGTGAAGCACTGGTTCTGTCTAATTTGGAATCAGACAGCTTTATGTGAAACATTTAAGGTTGCCATTATTATAATTTTTGAAAAATCCTCTATTGTTTTACCTTTTGTTTCATTAATAATTTCTCTAATAGACTTATAACAAATGTACAATTGACATATCAAAATGTCAAGGATATAAATAAGTCTAATGAACCCACCTAACCTATAAGTTTATTTCAGTCATACATATACGAGTGATATAGATATTTTTGGGTGGTATGCTAAAGTCACTAATTATTGAGTTGAGCTATCATTGTCATCATTTATGATATTTTGAACCATTGTAGGAGAGCTATTATCCGATACATACAGACTGGGTCGTCCGGTGGAATACCACAGCCTCACAAAATACCGGCAATTCTTTTATCGTAGCACCGAGCGAATGAGGTAACCGGAGCTCAAAACTTCCCCTCCTTTAATCGTGGAGGGAGGGCCCTTAAAGTGTGGCAACTCACAAGTGTTGAAAATGGACGGCTTTAGTCATTTACCGGTAAGCGACCTGCCAGTTCATTTATTTTATTCATAAAAAAAAGAATTATATTTATGATTATTATCCTCATAACTATGTCCGAACTGCACTATACACAGACATATAAACAATAGCAAAAATTGTCGTCATTTTATTTCCAACAATAATTTTAATTTATGTCCTTTGACTGTCATAAACGTGGTTGCTATAGGCGCTGCAACATTCTTTTTACAGTCTCAGATAAAGACGGGACACAAAATGTTTCATTACACAAATACACATACGTATACGGATGACTTATTTTACGCTCATTACCTCATACTCCGAGCACTTACGGTGTATTGCCTTACATTGGCTGAATTCGTAATTTATTTTTTCATTTAATGACAAAGTTACTGGCAGCTTTGTTGTTTATTGACAATCTATAACCAAGAGATTTTATTAAATTATTATAAAGTCATCAAAGCATCATCAGCATCAAAAATCATTACATCACTTCACTTTAATTCGCAAATAAAAATCTTCATAAAGTAAACATATATTTTTATACGTTCATAGATTTATTTATTGCCGAGTCATTCAGGTGGAACGGTCCAGGAAGTCGGAAACGTTACCTGCATTGCTAATGAGAATGCTATGCGCTTTGCACAAAGAGCACGACAGTAGACATGGCGTGTGGTAATGAAAATTACATACAACACTATTACAAATGGATTCGTAGCAAAAGTAATGATATAAGGTTTAAACTTTATTATAATATGTCTGTATTTTGTGACACACAAAAGTTTTTGACAGTGAACTCATTATGCTGTAAAACATGTTTATACAAACTAGCATCATTGTCTTTAGAAGAGGCTGATGGTAAATTGAGTTATAAAAGTTTATATGGAAAGATACTAGTACGTATTATTGGGACTTATGATTGTTTATAAAAAGTATAAAAATAAAAATCTGTAGCAATAGTATAAAAATGTTTTTTACATACAAAATAAACGGTTTTATTTTATAATATTTATTCTCTTTTCCCTGCAATCTTTCTTTGTTGATAATATTAATTGTCAGGTAAGATCCTGGTTATTAAATTTTAAAAATAGATCTTTTTCAGTTATATGTTTTGTTTTCTATTTATAGAAGCTTGTCAAGGTAACTCTATTCTTTCTGATGGAAAGCATGAATAGAATCCAAGAACGGTGGTCGCCATACTCACTACGAATAAAGACAATGCAGTATAGCGACTCTCGCTATGACGATCTAGTACTAGTAAATGCTGTAAATGAACCGTTTAAAACAGCTGACAAAGTGGTGGATGCTCGGCTTATTTTAAATAAATATTAAAATAAAAACTACTGAAAAACAAAAAGACTTCATTTAAAATTTTAAACCACTTGATACCAGTTGGTCTCACACAAAAATATTCATTGAAATGTAAATAAAACGCAAACATAATAACAAACTACATACGTAAATACATAATATATGTAGTCTGAAAGGTATCGACTTCTAGTTAGGATGAGGATAGGTACATATATACATAAGCAATTGGTTGCGGAACGAAGAGGTTTTTGTCAATATACTCACATAAGATATGTATAGAAATGTTTATGCGGCAAGGGTTGAAAGCAAACAGGGCTAAAACAATATAAACAGCCAATACTGTATGTTTTTGCATGTTTAATAATAAACACGTATGGCTATTCCAGCTTTAAAATTCTAATGTTATGCGATATCTGTTTTATCTTCTTTGAAATATGGAATATGAAACACAACTTGTTATGATTATAGGACAGAAAGCTTAAGATTTAATACTGATTGTGTCAGCAGTGCGTAAGACACTTTTCTTAGAAATAATGGAACACGTAGATTAACTTGACGTTTTGAATAGCATATTCGATCCAAAAGCCAAAGTTTTATCAAAAACTGTAGCATTACATTTTGTAACGAATAAATGTCATCTTAAGTAAAACAAGCCTTTATTCATTGTTAGCTCAATCACCTATCTAGAACGGTGTGGGAATATTACATAACAATGTGTCGTATCAGTCAATGGAAGGATCGTATCCTGTATATTTCGTTTACGTCGAAAATATAGGCATACGATGACGCTGGGAAATTTGGCAAGTACATTAAAATGAAGATATATATGCGATGTCATGAAATGAATCTGGCGACCTCGTAGCACAAATGTTTATGTTTGGTAAATATTTTTCAGTGAAATATTATCCGCGGCTTTGATTTATAGAAAGTGACGCACGCACGCACATATCTAAATGCTTATTATAAAAGCAAATATAAAGGGAGTATTTCTGAATCGAGTATTATAGAAGTTCTGTATTATTTGATCGGCTTTTATATCATAACATTGATGAGGAAATCGAAAAAAGTGACTCTCTATATCTGAAATAGTTTACAAATCAAATACAGATTTTTTTAATCTACTTGTGACATTTAATCGTTGAACGGCTTAAAACAAATTCATGAAAATTAATTATTGCCAAATACAAATAATTAAAGATTAAAAATAACCAGCGAGAATCAAATTATATTATATAAGTTTTTTTTTTAATTAAACTCAAGCAAATATTTGCAGAGTTGCAGGCAATTTTGCAAAAATTAAAATAAAACAAAAAAACACGCTCAGACTCAAACGAATTCTTTTGTTTATATTTTTCTAAGTTAGAGTCTTTATACTCGGAGAGATATGTAAGGAGAGCCACAATTAGCTAACATTTGTCTGCAAGTTCACTGGGGTTAGATCTGAACTTCTGGGTGGCCATGGAATGTCATCTCTTCAGGAAATTAGCTTTTCCGGAAACATTTTTTTGACCAATACAGGGTCTCATTGGATATGATATATGAGAGGCAAATGGCACCATCATGTTGAAACCACGTGTTACGATTGTAGTAAGCAAATTCGGTCGGTCCCGAGAACTCCCGTAACATATTTGCGCAGGACGTTAGATTTAAATGTTAACGAATTCTTGGCCCGCCCTATACTTACGCAGTGAATTACTTTAACTGTTGATTATTACTAGAATAATTCTGTTACTTTGTCTACTAGTAAATAAACTCAATAGAACCCTATTAGAAAGGTAAAATAAAACTATTGGCGATTCACAAGTACTATTACAGTTGTCGCAAGTGTTTATAGGAAAGAGCAAATGCTTTCTTCCACGTGGGCCGTGTGAGTGTTTGAAGAACCAACTTACTTATACGTATATAACTGAATTATACTTAAAATCGTGCAATATAGAAAAATGACTTTAATATTTTATACTTCTTCGTCTGTTTTTAAATTTAGACGGCATTGTTCGGGTTAAATATTAATTCTATCAATTTTGAATTCGAGGTAGGTACAGAGGTTATTTATCTATAAACATACTACACAAACCATAACAAACATTATAACATCCTTTTTTCTTTCTTTTTTAACGTGTGGAAACCTTCTCGGAAACCTTCTGTGGAAACAGTCACCCCACCGGGGTTTACGATGGGGTGGTGTGTCAGAATCGGACCGACTAAAACCACACGGTGTGCCATTCTGCGCCTGATATAGGGGGGATCCAGGAACAGCTACTATTACGACATCCAGAGCCCTCCTAGCGCCTACCCGCTGATGCGGGCACCATCTACGGGTAAACTCTCTATTTTAGACGACGTATGGCACACGCGGACGTCGCCTCCTCACGGTTGGCCATTGTAGCGGATGTAGGGGAAAATCCGTCCCGTCCACATGCGGCCACACTCAGGGCGGTATAAGGCGCTGGTATGCGCGCCTCTGCCACCCCAGCTCGCCGGCAGCGAATTAGCTCCGAGTGGATATCGTCCTCCCGGGCCTTCTCCGCCGCGCCTTTCCGCGAAATTACGTCTTCGTAGAAGGTTGCGACCGCAATAAAATAACTGTCGCTACCGGCCATGGAGCGTATGATGGCCGGTAGCGAGAGATCTCCTCCAATAACTGCAGTGAGGACCCCACGCTGCGCCGCCCAGGTTGAACAAACCGCTAGCGTGTGCTGAGCCGAGTCCTCACTACAGTCGCAGTGGTGACAGGTGGGACTCAATTCCCTCCTGGCGACCGAATGCAGATATTTCCCGAAGCAACCGTGCCCAGAAAGAATCTGTGTCAGTCGGAAGAAAAGGGTCCCGTGCTGTCACCCTGCCCACTCAGCGATGACCGGCTGGAGAGCCTCCACGGCGGCAAAACCAGCACGTAGAGCCTCCAGCCGGGACGATCAACGAGCCATCGTGACTTGACGAGCGCCCTCACGCCACTCGCGTATGTCTTCGGGCGGGGATCGTATGCCGCTACCCACCCGGCAGTCAGCCGTCCGTCAATAAACTTCGGCGAGCAATTACGCCTCCAAATCCCATGGGGGAGTTCCGGCCAAGGTGCACGCCGCCTCGGTCGACACGGTGCGGTAACAGCGTATGGTTCTAACCGCCAATATCCTCTGAGGGTGCCAAAGACGAGCCCTATTCTGGGTGGTCAGAGCCGCCGCCCACACCGGTACACCATACAGTGCTGTTGACCGGATAACCCCCGTGTACAACCGTCTCATCGCGACGCTGGCTCCATCCAAATTGAGCAAAAGTCGCCCAAGGGACATTATAACATCCTGGCTCAAACTTATTGTATAATATTATCGCACAGTGTTACATACTCCTTAGTAAGTTAACATTTAAAAAGTCAATCATTTTTGTGTTACGTTATACCAAGAGTTGTAAAAAAGATAATGACGATTACACGATTCGATACACATTGAACCTTTTCACTGTGCGATGTGATGTGTCTTTGGTTGTACTTAAATATAAGGTGTACTCATTTGTGGGTGTGATGTATTGTTTGTAATGTTATTCGTATTGTTACATTTATTTTTATTACTTTTTTTGGTTAAGTAGCAACACTAATTTACAACAAAATAAATATAATTATTTCAATTTCAAATTAGTGCACCATACGGATCACTTACCTGTAGACGGCGGCAGCGCGAGCGATATAAAACTGGCGGCGAAATCGTGTCGCGTCACGAAATTCTTATCACTGATCACTTTTCACTCGGTTTACTTTTTTTAATTGGATCAATATTTGTTAAAATTTCATTTAATTATTTAATTCATTTCATTTAGATTTTTACATTTTCAAAATATGTATCTACCGCTCACTTCAATATATCGATGACATTTTTGCAACATGTTTTCGCGTATTTTAGCACATACCTAAGTTTCAATCGCGGCTAGACTTTTTATATTTTTGACTGCACTGATGATCCTCAATCTCAGTTTTTCTACTGAATTAACATCTATTGAGTACACTTCACTTTTCACACATCACAGACATGAGAGTTTCAGAGACACGTGCACAGCATGAGAATTTTCCGTAGCCCAACATCGCAAGTTGTGGTGATTCTATATGCCGTTCCGAATAAAGGTACTCTCATCACTCCACATGGTATTAGATAGGGATTCAGGGTCATTTGTTACTTTGGTACGTAACCACTGACAGTACGTTACTGTTCTGAATTGATCCCTGTTCAATAAGTTAGTATAGTAAGTATAATTTTATCACTTTAAGAGAATGTTACCTTTATATGGCACATATAATTTGACACTATCATAAGGTTCAATCTCCATTATTGTCACGGAGATGTGAACACGAGATCGTGAAAATTGTGTCACTCGTATGCAAGCAACGTGAAGTACCCACATTTTTCTCATTCAACTTTTACAAGAAAACAAGCCGTTGGTAGAAGTGGAAGATAGAATCAAGCTGATCTTATCTCTTCAAAGGGCAATGCTCATCGTCCATAGATGTTTTGGCATAATGAAAATAATAAAATGATTAAGAAAATGGTTTAAAAACACTCGGATATAAAGTGATTTTTGTTTTCGCAAGACTACTTTTTTAACAATCATTTTTGTTAACCATTACACAAACGAAATCCTTTTACAGTTAATGTAATCTAAAAGATACCAACTTTGTACGGGCATGATTCGCACAGTCTTAATAATGTTTTTCATAAAACCAAAGAATTATGAAGTTATTTTAATACATAAATTGTAACTAATATCCAATTGTCCATGACAACGAGCGAGGAAAGTAATTTTATTTTGAAATTCGTTTTGTTTATTTTAAAATATATAATATCTATCTACTCTAGTATACACACATCTGTAATATTCAAATCGATTTGTAAATGCAACGAAATTATATCGACAATCGAATATTGTAGTGTTCAATTTATTTCACACTCTCCCTATTCTTCCATTTGTCTAGATTATATGGATTATAGAAAGCATATTCGTTGTCTGTGTAACAAATCTGTAAGGACATAAAGAAAATGAAACAAATACAAACAAAGTCAACTTGTGATATCACATTGTGTTATGATTGCACATGGCAGTAGCAGTCCTGCAAACTGTTTTAATCGATTTAATGTTGCCACTTAAAAAAACAATAAAAAATCGATAATCAACATTGATTTTTGTTCAAAATAGTTAATAATTATCTCCGAGCCACCTTTAAGTTCTGTACGTCTTTTGAAATATAATTCCTTTCAGATTTTCAAATTACCAGTAATTTGTACAATTACGTTTTTACCATGACTTTTTGAATTCATGGTTAATTAACTAGTGATTTGCTTTTAATAATCATAACATTATAATTATTATCGAAAAAACTAATGATATTAGCAATAAAATAACAGCATAAAAAATCAGTTAATACATAAGAGTTGATTATTTTTAAATGAAATTAGTAATTGGCAACACTTGTTATTTTATCCATAAACAAAGGAATTACGGAATAATATAATTTAATTTGTATCTTTTCGGTATATTATTTTGCCAAAAAGATATATTTGTATTTGGATAAACGAATATGGCAATCAATAAACATTAAACAAAGTAGTTTTTACAGAACAGCTAATTGTTGAACATTTAATGACCAAAATGGGCATGCCCTTTTGCCGTGTTTGCCGACAATGGACGAATGAATGTAGAATGGTACCTGAACCTTTGGTACACTCGCATACCTATATTTACAAAATTTGTCTTTATCTTCGGCTTATAATGATCATATATCTCTAAAAACAGTAAAGAAAGGCTTAACAATGCAATTTTTAATAGACTTTTAATAGTTAAAAAATATGAAATAAATCTTTTAAACAATTTATACAACACATTTTATACAATGGAAAATTTGAAGTGGAAACACTAAACCAGATATTAATTTTATAATGACTACTACTTTGCCTATAGTGTAGTCAGACTACTCTAATCGATAAAAACTTTGTTAAAACATTCCCGTAAAAATGCCAGTAACTGTAGAACCACAGTTGCAAAATCCGTTGATTCTATGAAAAATACAGAACTGTGTAAAGTTCTAAAAATTGTGACCAGAGTTTAGATAACCGGACTAGAATGGTTAACTCTTTACGATCATCGACAGTTTTCTTTTTTGTTAGGCTCAATTTATTTCTCATACTATATAACACCGCCTATGCATACACATTATACTTACATAATTATTTGCCACAAAAATTATATTTATTTTTATAAATTTCAATTATTTAAATTTCATAAAAATATATCCTACCACCCACAATTTTTTATTTATTAATTTAAAAAATTACTACAGAATTTAATTCGAGTTTTTCAAGTTCTTTTATTTCAACAGAGTAATCTGAATTCTTGATGAAATGCATTTTTTAACTATGCAGCTTTTATTATGCATGTATTAAAATTATAGTCGATAAATTGTTGTCTTACGCTACCTATTGATCCTTTTAATAATATAACCGTCAAAATATACACTATGTTCTAATCAATATGAAATTAGAACTTAGATGTTCGTCTTAAGTTAACATAGTTTTAAGTTACTGATAGTAAATATTTAATATAAAACGCCACTTATTGGTTTTCCAACATGGCCAAAGGCAGTCTTTGTCAGTGCAAAGTATCACTAAAGTGCCTGTCACGGTCACACCCTCAGCTCGTATCTACAGACCCGTCAAGTGGATTGAAGGAATCTCTGTCATTTTTAATTGAAGTTCTCTCTGTTCTTTTAAGTACAATTGACAAAAGCTTTTTATATTTCTTTTGTGTTTTTTCGTTGAGATTTATTGGTGTTTTTGTTACAAGTTTCAAATGATATTTTCCTCGCAATTTTCTGACCATTTTCGTAAGAGATCTCTGTACTAAACAATGAAGAATTTGGTTTTTAAACGAACTAACAGTGTTTACTGATTTTATCTTTTATGTTTTTAACGTTATACTTTCCTTTTCCTATACTTTATTATTCCCAAAATCATTTGTGTTTGGCTACTAGTTCCATCAGTTTTACATAAATATCAGTTTTTTCACGGAGCGGCTGGCATCGGAACTCCGCAACCCTGAAGACAAACTGAATTCGAAGGTTAAAAAAGTTACCAGTACATTTGAGCACTGGCCTTCGCACAATTATTGTCATCGATATTATAATATAATAATAATAAAGCCCTTTTATTCCGAATTACGTGTTTTACATTTAGATTGAATGCATTAAATTATATCTCGCACTTCGGTGTGCCTCTTGGTATAGGCCTCCTCCAGCTCTCTCCAATAACCTCGGTTTTCTGCAGCTCTAGTCCAGTATGGTCCTAGGGTTAAGTGGATATCGTCACTCCATCTTGTCTTGGGACGCCCCTGTCTTCTGTTGTCCCCTCTTGGATACCATAATGTTACTTGCTTGCTCCATTTGAACAATTTGCAACGTAGCATATGCCCGGTCCAACTCCATTTTAAATGTTCAATACGAGCTGTTATGTCCGTTACTTTTGTTTTCTTTCTTATTTCTATATTTCGGATTCTGTCACTAAGCCTGATTTCCAACATGCTTCTTTCCATTGCTCTTACGGTTTTGGCTAGTTTCTCTCTATGCTTGTCCGTTAGTGTCCATGTCTCACAACCATATGTCATACAGGGGAGAATACATGTGTTGAAAGTCTTTCTCTTGATGTGTATGCCAAAGTCTTTGTTCTTCATAATTTCTTTTAACGACCAGTATTTCTTCCAAGCACAAGCTATTCTTTTGTTTATTTCCTTAGACATTGGGTCTTCCGGGGATATAATTTGTCCTAGGTACACATATTCTTTCACATATTCAAGCTTAGTTCCATTGGCCTCTATGTGGACTTCCATCGAGTTGGTCATTAGCTTTGTTTTTTCAGTGTTTATTTCTAGACCTACATCTCTGCTTTTTTCTGCTATGTCTTTTATCATGTATTCTAGTTTCTTAGGGTCTTCTTCTAATATGACAATGTCATCGGCAAATCTCAAGTGGTTGAGGCGGCTACCATTGATTAGTATCCCATAGTTATCCCAGTCCAGCTGTCTAAATATGTGTTCCAGTACCGCATTAAAGAGCTTAGGAGATAATGGGTCTCCTTGTCTCACGTCTCTGTTGATTGGGAAGGGGTCTCCAGTTGACTCTAGTTTAATGCGGCTTCTACTTTCTTTGTAGATGGATTTAATTAGTTCTATGTAGACCTCCTCCACACCTTGCTCTTTTAGACTCAGCCAGATAAATTTATGTTTTAGACTATCAAATGCTTTGGAATAGTCTATAAAGCAGATATACAGTATCTTCTGGTATTCATTGTACTTTTCAAAGACTTGTTTGATTGTGTGGATGTGGTCTATTGTGCTATAATGTTTTCTAAATCCTGCCTGTTCAATCGGTTGGTTTTCGTCTAAGACTCTAGTTATTCTTTCCAAGATTACTTTTGCGAAGACTTTGTAAACATTTGATATCAGGCTAACTGGTCTATAGTTGCCGATATCATCTTTATCCCCTTTCTTATGGAGTAGTATGATATATGATTCGTTCCATTGTTTTGGGATTTTGCCTGATGTTGCAATCTCATTAAACATCTTGGTTAGGATTGGGGTTATTTCCTCTTCGATTCCTCTGATTAGCTCGTTTGTTATATTGTCGGGTCCTGGAGCTTTTTCTAACTTTTGTGACATTATGGCTTTCCGTACTTTCTGCAAAAGTATTGGTGGGACATTTTTACAGCTCGTGCTAGAGTTTATATAGGCGTTCTTCTCCCGTTCGGTGTCGTTGTTCGAGTAAAGAGTCCGGTAGAAGTCTGTGGCCACACATTGGATTCTTCTACGATTTAATACTTGTTTAGATCTGTTGTTTTTTAGCTTTGGTATCCATTCCTTGCCACATTCTCTTAATTCCTTGAAAGCTTTCCTTGTTCCCCCTGTTCTTTGGATTTCCTCTTCCAGTCTTATTGTTCTTTTTAATTTTCTTTCCCTTCTTATCTTTTCTCTAATTTGTTTACTCAGTTCAGATATTTTATTACGATTTTCTTGAGTTTTTGATTTATCTGCTATTAGTGCTTTTCTTTCTTTTAGGAGCCCCATTATCTTTTCACTAAACTTCACTTCTTTAATGATGTTCCCTTTCCTCATATTTGAAAGTTGCTTATCCATAAGGTTGTATTTCTCTATGAGACTTCTATCTGAGTTTACTATTTCTTTCAGGTTATTGATGAGTGACAAATCTGCTTCTTCCCTGTGCTGTTCCACTGTCGATTTATTTATAATTTTATCTCTACTTCTTCTAGTTGGGTACTTCTTTAAACAACAGCGTACCATTCGGTGATTCGTATTAAAATTTAGATTTTGAATAATGTGTGTATCAGTAAAAAAAATGGGTTTATTAGTTATAATAAAGTCAATTTCATTTTTATATTTGCCATCAGGTGATAGCCAGGTCCACTTGGTTTTAGGGTCCTTTTTGAAGACTGAGTTTAGTAGCGTTAAGTTGTTTTGTAGTAGAAGTTCAATTAGTCTGTGTCCGTTGGCACTCCTCTTTCCATGACCATATTTGCCCAATATCAGTTCTTCGCCAGGTTCTCTGCAGCCTACTTGTGCATTAAAGTCACCCATAACCATGATGAAGTTATTATGGCATTTTTTTACAACATCTGACAGGGTGCAGTAAAAAGCATCGCTTTCGCTTTCTGGTGCTAGTTCTGTAGGTGCATATACTTGTATAAGTGTCCATGGTTTTTGATATGTTGGTAAATTAATATTTAGTATTGCTATTCTGTCTGAGATTCCTATCAGTTCTTGTATATGTGTTTTCATTGCTTTTTTAATTATAAATCCTACTCCTCTTTGGCCCTGTGTTTCGCCTTTATGATAAAGTATGTACTCATTTAGTTCTGTTATTTTCTCTCCTAATCTTCTCATTTCACTAATGCCCAGGATATCATATTTTACACTTTCCAGCGCCTTGTCCAATTCGAGCAAGCTTTCTTGTGTTCTAAGAGTTCTTGTGTTAAGTGCTGCGATGTTAAATGTTTTGTTTCTTTTTTCTAGAGGGTTTTGGTCTAGTGCTCCCGCGGGGACCAGCCGTTGTGGGAGACATATTATTTGTTGTTTACGGTTTAGTGTATTTGTTGTAGCCTTTTCTGTTTGTTTCCAGTTTCCGAGGTTTTTAATTAGTTTTTGGGGGTATTAGTGTAGGTATCAGAGTTTGTTTTTTCAACGTAATTTAGTATGTTTGGTCGTATAGTTTCTTTTTTTTTGTCTGGGCCGTAGTGAGAGGTTGTGGTTTTTTGCATCGGCATCGGCATCGGAACTCCGCAACCCTGAGGACAAACTGAATTCGAAGGTTAAAAAAGTTACCAGTACATTTGAGCACTGGCCTTCGCACAATTATTGTCATCGATATTACTGACGTGAAATACCGCCAAATTTCCGTTCTTAGGGGTTGTAATTAAGAATTTCTTTTAAAAAAAATCAACAAGTTTTGGCCCTATCCAGAAATCGAAGCCGAGAGCTTTTGATTGGCAGTTGCATACGCTAATCACTATACTAACGATACAGTTAACTTTAACTATACCTTACTTTTAACCTTGACCTAAATGAGTCATAACTGTTTTCAATTATATAATAATATTTATTCTTTTTAATTAAGTGTTGATTAGTGCAGATTTTCACGTGGTGAAGTATTAATAATACAGAGTGTCGTCAACTATATTCAACCTGTGGGTTTCGTTAGAAGCAACTAAGTTAGCAAATTGTGCAGGACGACATCATTGTACAGAGACAATGCCAACCCGTCTGGCCAGGGTGGTATAGTAGGCCATAACCTCCTTATTAAGGACAGACCTACATCCAGCAACAGACTGTTAAAAGCAGTTGAGATGATATTGATGTGATGCAGATACTTCTTACTATTGTGAGTTGCTTTATCTTTACCAAAATTTTTACTCAACATTGACTTTCTCTTCATAATAATATGTTTTGTTTTTTATAACTTTTCATGATTCATCGCGATGTTATAAAACTGTGAACCGAACTATTTTATAAATTATTTATATCAGTTAGTCACCTGTACAATTTAAACTCTATTCAGCACTACGAACATACTCTTTCTAACGTACTGAAAAAATGATCTGTGAACATTTTAAAATTAATTTAGGATGTTTCACGACGTTTACTAGACTTTTCTACTATATTCATGAAAGCACTGCATTGTGAACACTATGTAGATTAGCTTTTGTGAAAGACATCAATTTTGAAACTGTCGTTACAGGACTTTCTCTCATGCATATGTATATGTGAACAATCCCCGTTAATCGCCTTTCACTGCTCGTATTCTGAAACCAATCTCGTCCCTTTTTCAATTCTAATCAACGTTGAAATTAAACTTTATTTATTTATAAACAAATTCGCTTCAATTAATTCAACAATCATGTGTTAAAATCAAGACTAAGGATTATGCATGAAGCCTGAGATTAGTGAGCAAATATTAAAGCATCGTTGCAGGCATTGATGATTCTGTAGGTGATCCAGCTTTCAGCATTGTACGTATTCTTCGTCACTAGTCTTATTTTTGCAAAAGTATTTCACTAAAGCAACCAGTTTTCCGAAGTAGATAAGTAGCCATTAACGATAACTGATTTCTTCTTTTTAAGCATAAAAAATTAAAAATCCGTGGAGATGAAAAGTAGCTTTTAAATATTCATTTCAAAAATTTTACTTGCAGAGTAGAACCTTAACCTTACCTTGCCTTTGAATTGAAGTCATAGAATTTTTATAATTTTCAGTCGAAAAGACGAACGGTCATCAGTTTTATCAAAATGGTAATGTATAAAATGTTAATCCATGCCCTCATTATGCCTATCACAATTGAAATGCAAAGTACAATGTTCAACGTAATTACACAGCTGTGAACGGACGTATACGTTTTGACAAACTGTTACGTAATTAGCAGCAGTTGCGCATTACATAACAAGGCCTCGGGCGGTCGCTTCCTGTGCTCTGAGTGTTAGTTAATGTTGGTTTTGATTTCTCTTCTTACAAGAAGGATGAGGTTGTCACAATTGTCAATGCCAATGTAAACAATTACTGTAATAGAAGACAATTGTTTTTGTAACTTGAATTGAGACGTTATAGTCACTTTTATTGTCTATTCTTTTAATATGCAAGATGAATTAAATAGGTACTCGCATTATAGAATAGTTCATAACTTCGGTAATCTGTTTTTTAGATAGATATAATTTTAACAAATCGTAATAAACTACCTCTGATATTATACTGACAAAGTTTATTCAGCAGAATATCATGTCTTACACAAACAAAAGCTTTTGATCTATTCATAAACTAGCCGATTGGCGTTTCTTATGTCCAGGTTAGTGTTTATCGGTTTCACGAAATTACAAAACGTCATGTTAGTATATCTATTTTTTCAAAAACAGTTTGTTCCGGCACTAAAATGGCTTCCTTTTTTAAATACAAAAACCTGGCCAAATTTTTAATAAAAAATATTGTTTCCTTTCTTAAACAGGGGCCTTACTACTCAATACTAATGGTCAGTTTTAATATATCTCGAAAGATACCACTTCTGTTACAAAAATTAATTAAATGGCATAACATCGGAATAACAACACTGCCCACATCCACAATTACTCGTGTAATCAAGTCATCATATCCAACACTGCTAGTAGTTATATGGGATTCGATAGTCAAGTATATCCTGTGACGTGACCGACCAAAAACATCGAGGTGCTCGTTTTGTCCCAATGTTATCTGTCAATCAAGTTCATCTGTATAATAATTATTGTATTCATTGCGTATAATTTTCTGGTCATTTATGAATTTAACATTTATTTTAGTTCTAGGTATTTCCTTTAAAAGTTGTTTCATTTTCATACTGATAAAAAAATACCGTTCGGCTTTTGTTTTGTTTTTGTAAGAAGTTATAAAGTGGTCGTTTCTGTGTTTTTTGTGACAATCGTATTATCTTTTTTAGAAGTGCTGAGTAATTTTTAAAGTTTGTCTTGTTAATTTCAGTTGGTAACCTTCTATATTATCACAACATTTTATGAGCAAAGTTTTTTAAGTATTAACTATCAATAACTATGACTGAAGAAATGAATACAACAACCCGTAATTTGTTACAGCTGTACTTGAGTTGTTCAGGGTCAGCTTGGGTTGGTTGAAATGGGTATTGCACCTGATTTTAGTTCCTGCGTTCCTCATAATTTCACCGTAGGTTACACTGTCGTAACGTTAAAGAAGACCCAATGTTGATGCCACCGCAGTTGTAATCCACCACCACCACCAGACTTGTAATCCTTTAGAACCAACCACATAATTGAAAGACAATATCTAATAACATCACATTCGATTAATAATTTTGTCCAGATAGTAAGATTTACTTTTAATCTGCAGTGTTGTTTGTGAACATGTCAGTGAAGACTTTCCTGACGTAACATAATTTATATTCACATATTTTATTGTAATAATAATTATTTGTGTTATATTGACAACTTAAAGTCGATTACACAGTCATCCTCTTCTGCGGTGGCATCAACAGGAATCGGATCTTCTCGTTGTTACACTATTTTTTTAAATTTGTAGAAACTCCCATGGGCCGTCACCCTACCGAGGTTTGCGCCAGAGTGGTGTGTCAGATTCGGAGCGACTAAAACCACACAAGGTACCACTTTGCCCCTGGAATGGTAGGGGAACTTCTGTTGTTAAACCATCCGGACGGACTCCCAGCGTTCGACCGCTCTGTTGCGAGCACCAGCTACGGGTAAACTCTCTATTTAGGCTACATGTGGTACACACGGGAATAGTCTCCTCGCGGCTGGCCACTGTAGCGGATGGAGGAAAAAAACTCGTCCCATTCACCCGTGGCTACACTCAAGGCACTTACCAGGAGGTGCGCTTACAAACACCTCATACGTGAGGTACCTCTACCGCTCGGTTCACTGGCGGCGAATTGGGTCCGAGTGCAGATCATCTTCCCCTGTCTTCGCCTCGTCATTACTCTGATGTAAGCTACAGTGTTAATTATTATTTTAATATTATAAGCGGATTTACATGTGTTGATATTTTAACCAAATAATTGTTTTTGAACATGTAACATGCTCCGAGCAATACTAGGTTTGTTTTCTAATTTCTGTGCACAAAAGAGTCGCGACGTAGTAAATATAACGTACGCAACGTACGTAAAAGTACGCAACTGAAACTTTCAACCTGACATTGATTTAAGTTTGAGCTTATGTTTTGCTAAGATTTAAGCAGATCACTGTCATCGGTAATCTGGATGCACATCGCTATTACACAACACAATTAATCTTTGTACACAATTTTTGAAGAAATCTATTCTGTATCTGTTCAACATATTTTTTATAAACTGAACACAATTTTTACAATTATCACCTAGCATTGGATATGACTTTTCAACATTCACTAGTTTTATTTGAAAATGAAATAGTTTTATAATATATTACTTAAGACCGGAGGCCTATTGATACAGGGGTGACGGTTACCGTGGTAAGTGTGCGCAACACAATGCTACGATGACCGTCATGCCTTTTACGTCCCCAAGTGAGGAGTAGAAAAGCATCTTAATAAGCCGCCATAGTGTGAGTCACCATACTGCATTGTCAGCGGTCATAATGAGTGTGGCGACTATAACTTTTGGATTTTATTCATGCTCCCTATGAGGTAGAGTAGAGTCACTTTGACAGGCTCTTGAAATAAAAAAAGAAATCATTATATTTCAAATTTTCCAAATTTTCTTTCTCTATAATATTTTTTTCTGAGAGTAAGTAGAAGGTTTATTTTGATATTAAAATTTGCGCTGGCATAAGTCCTTTTATTTAGGAACTGTCACTTCGATCGATTAAACTGATGAAAAGTAACACGTAAAGCAATATTTAACTTAAACTGCACAGAAAGAGCAGTACAGACACTCTCTCGTACTTATGTCACTACTTGTATCAACAACTAATTACAACATGGAAAGAATTGAACCCCAGCTCTTTTTTTGCATTATGTTCTCTTTTTACAATATTTATACAGTGTTTAATCATATATTTATTTCGAGCACAACAGGTGTCTTTTATGTAAGGGTTAAGTGACATGCCGCGTCGATATGGAAAATCTGACATGATACTGTTTCCAACAATATCTCTTATATTTCAAAGTATTATACTACTATAATAAAAAATAAATAAAATAAATAACAAATCAAACGACAATTATCAGTTACTTAAATTTAATTTATTTTTGGAATATAACCCATTAAGAAAAATTTGGTTTTGAGAGTCATTCCTTAGCACAAATGAACCAGCTTGACCTAATGGTGGTCCCAATCAATTATTTTAATATTTTTTACTGACTGCTTAATGAAACTTAAACGTCCCTTCTCTTTAATTCTTTGAAGGGAGAACGAATCGAAATGTATCGACTAGTTTGTGACTCTCTTGTTGCGAGTGTCCATGGGCGCTCATTTTTGGTATATTTTTTTATATTTATAATGTGTTGCACCTTATTGGTAATAAAGAATGAAAATATAAGTGAAAAAAAATTCGTTTATTCAAAGTTACTTCATCGGTTTCGTAGCCATCTGTCACAGAGATCGACCTATATTTTAACCACTGTAAATATATAATGTTTTTTATGTAAATAGATGTTACTGGTTTAAGTATCGGTGGCATTTGAACCACTCATCTCTTATTTATACTATCAATCAGAATGAATTCTAAACTTCACCAATCAGATAGATTAGATTAGACTATTAACTTAAGTAAAAAAAGACCCATCACAACTTTTAAAATACACATAGGGATTGTATAAATAATTTAAAAAACGAAGGGCCAAGGACTTCCACAACTTACGGATTAATTTTATTACTGGACTCCGACGGACAATATCTTTGGAGTAAGTGATGCGACAAATTAAGAAACAGCCTGAGAGAACGTACGTTAATTATAAAGAATTAATGAACAAGAAAGAACATCTACGTCTCGATGATTAAATTTAGAGCCAAGTAGTTTAAAATGAAACTTACGTGTCTTTTATATTTTTAGTTTCATATAGCTTAAATTTATAAATGATACAAGGTTTTAATAATTCAATTTGTATCTCACAACGATAATTGTTAAAAATTTTAAGTCCACCTATCGTCATTTCTGTAAGGCACGTTTCTAACAACAGTTCAAGCAACACAAACTATTACATAAGCTTAAACTATTACAATTATTATCATATAACATTATGTTTACAATACAATGGTTTAACATATATTTTAGGAAGGAATACATATTAGAACATGGAAGCAAATATAATCTATTTTTGGAGCGTTTGCCTTGGGCCCTAGGATTAGAATGTGAGGGTTTTCTTCTCAATTCATAAGATTACACATACACTTTCGTTATGAGACCTTTTTTATATACTAAATAAATATAATATTATTTGATGTACAAAAGGCGTGACTGTATTTCGCTTAGTATAAGATCTCGTCAAATAATTTTTCATGCTCCGTTAACTTAGGGGCATATTTTAAGTGAAATATTTAGATAAAAGAAGAGTTAACAAGCCATGAAAAGGAATTATACTAAAAGAATGATATTACAATTACATGGAGATGAAATTTATTAATAATAGCTTTTATTTCATCTGTGAGAGGATTGAAAGAACACACTAGAATATAATACTCGCAAATGGGTGATATAAGCTAATGTAAGAAATAAATGTGTGCCGTGTAAATATATATAATTTTAAATTTACACATGTTTACTGGCACGCAATCAAACGTTTGTACTGATACTAAAGACTCTATATCTAATAATTTTACTATAACGACAATGTTTTATGACTGTTCAAAAAAATTCGATTAATCATTAATATGAAATTATAAACGTATGGCACAAAGTTTAATACAGTTTAATTAGCAATTGATAATTTTATTTTGTTGAAACGAAGTGTGGTTCTCATAATCAATATCAAATTTATCTTTTACTTTCTGTATTGTAACATCTAAATTAACATTGGTTGAGGTAACGACAGTTATGCTGCAGATACTGTCCCCGACTGTCGACCTTGTCGACTGGTATAATATAATCAAAATTTGACAATTAGGTTACTCGTATAATAGATTCTGGTTGTTTATAGCAATCTCATACGTTTTAAGAAGAAAAATTCAATTCTGTAATAAAGAAACGTGCAGGGAACTGGAACGCATAAATTTCTCTAAGTTGACGTTGGGATGACATGTCGTGTCTGTGGTCTTTTTATTGCCTATATAGTAAGTTTCCTCCTTATAACTATTCGTAACTATGTGATAAAAAAGGTAATCTCTTGCCACATCAGAATATTGTGAACAAAAATGTAGTAGCTTATTTCCTAGTATTGACACTTCTGAGAATCAGAGGTGGTCTCGTAGACGACATTACAATACAGCTTTAGAAGCCCTGTCTATACTCAGAGTGTGTTAAATACATAAAATGCATAAATTAATGTATACAGTGGGCCGCAAATAAGTTACCATTTGAAAAAATTGTATAAAAACCATTTAATATATCATAAAAATTACTTATTCACAAGAAAGCTAATTAGTTGGAATTTATTTTTAAAAACTACATCGTCTAAATGATCATAATTTGCGCTATTCTAAGTGAGCACCGAAATATGCCAGTACTCGTCGGTAAAGAGATCGCGAGATCGCCGACATCTCGTCGCTGATTTTTCTTTTAGTTAACGTAGTGTATTTGGTTTAGTGATGTAGACACGATTCTTCAAAGAGAAGTATACTGGGGATAGATCTGGACTTCGGTGTGACCATGGAATGTCGCCTCGTTTCGAAATCAGCTTTTTCGGCAACACGTCTTTGACCACCGGCAGGAACTCATTGAATATGTGACAAGTGGCTCCATCTTGTTGAAATCATGTATTACGACTGTAGCCAGCAAATTCTAGTAGTATTGGTCCCAAGAACTCCTGTAACATGTTTGTGCGGGATGTTAGATTGAAATTCTTACGAGCTTCTTCTTCTTGGCTTACGAATTCTTGGCCCATCCTACATATACTCATGCCTTTGTCCTAGTAGGGATACATAAAGTATTCCTCCGTCAACTTTTAAAAAAATCGCATTTTGCCGACTCTAGTACTAATTCCGCTATAATAGGCAACTCTATAACTGTGCATCGGGCACTCTGGGAATTTGGTGGTAAAAATAGGTTCTAGAAAACCGAAATGATAGAAATGAATACTTATACTTGTACGGTTAGATTTGGGAGTGCTCGAACAGGCTTTGTTCGAATACCTATAACAGGAAATAACAATTGTTAAAACGTCCAAGTGTTCTAACGAGAACAAACTCTAGGATTAATTAAAACAGAATAAAATGTTCCTGTGCACATTTGCAAAGGAACTAATCGCGTAAAAGATTTATGATTAGATAGGGAAAAATCTAGCTGATATCGCCTAGATAAAACCATGTTTATATGAAATATTTTATTATGTAAACATTTCAATCTACGTAATTATTTATAGGATTCCGAATTCAGAATCAATATTTTCACTTAACCTTAATAATGGATGAAACATTACATTTATCATGTGTAAGAGATTTGAGCCACAAACATGGCTTTGAATATTTTTTTTTACGAAAATCCCTGTTTCTTTACACACGATTAACCAGCTCCCGATCCCAACAATGACCCATATCATTTACGTGTTATACAAACACACAATTACTAGCATAGTTTCTTTGTTACCTCAACGGCTATTTACCGTAGTATCTGGGTTATCAAGCTCTTTGCTATACAATACGACGTCAGACTGTCCCTCCCTTCCGACCTCACATACCTTTGTATTGATACATAAACAGGTCGTACATTGAATATTATGTTGAGCCACAATTTGCATAAACCAATTTATACCGGCATTGTATTGCTTACGATTAATATCAGTCGTTAAAGATTTATTTGACAACACCCATTGTCATATTTGTGTGTTAACGTAATGTGTATTGGTATTTGTATTCAACAATTTTGACATTTTTCTCCGCTGTCTCATTTGTAGTGGTTTGATGTAATTTTGCAGGCAATTTATAAAGGTAGATCAGACGCGTATGTTATATTTATAACTCTTGTTAAAAAAATGCATTTCGACGATTTCTGCTAACTATCATGATAAAATCCCTGTCTATTATCTAAAAGTAGGTTCATGATAAAAATAAAAGTAGTTACAGAAACTTAGCCGCTTTAAAGGATGTCGACCACTTTAAATGGTCTCCTGACCTGGACTGGGATAATTTATTATTAAAATAGCAACATTATTTTTCAGCGGCCAGTAGAAAACAGTTCTATGAAGTTTAGTATCAAGTTCGTGATACAATCAAATAGGTCGAAAATTAAAAGCAAACACAAAGTCACATCAACAGTATGAGCGCGCGCAAAGCGAATTGACAGATGACACAGGCGGGAAATATAGGTTGACATTAGCCAAGTGTTCTTAAGATGGAAAAAAATACCTTACACGCTCAGTTATTTTAATTTATAATCAGTACATTTTTTAACGTTTCTTAGGTTGAGGATGGTCTTCTTGAGGATTTTAAAGAAAAGTATAGTAATGTACTGTAGCTTTTGGAAATAATTTATAAGTTACTTCTTTTTCTCGTCGTTGAATAGTCGTACCTATTGTATTTGATTATTTAGTACCGGAAATCGACCTTTGTTCGGTATTATCGTGTGAAAATCTATTTGCAATTTACTAACTTCTTTCGTTCCCGTCCCTAATTTTGTCATAGAGATAAGTGTCAAAACGGGCCTATTAGACAAACATTTCACTACTTGAAACAACGTTTTTTCAAAATGAATCCTAGCTCGATCGATTTATCGCTTCTGAAACTAAATTTCAAGAAAATCGTTGGAGCCGTTTACGAGATTCAGATTATATATATGTATATACAAGAAGGGCTCGTTTAAAGGTATTAGATAAACGCGGTAATACAAACGACTAAATCAAATAAAGATCCTATGAAAATCATTTTTAATACATGTTATTTTAATATTATGGGATTATGATCATAATTTGTTAAATACTAGTTTTTGCCCGCTGCTCCGCACGTGTGTATATCGGTTATCGCAGTAAATAGTAGCCTGTTCATTATTCTGATTTATAAACTATATTACTGTAAATTTTCATCTGAATGCATTCAGTAGTTTTGAAATAGTAACAAACATTTATTTATTCTCAAGAAATTTTCGCATTTAAGACAGTTACTATGTCCACGTTTAGGCTAAAATTGGTCGATGTCTTTTGATATAATATTTACATTTATGCCCTTGATGTAATCTCTAGGGATGTCTTCACAAGAAGTACTTTTTCTAACGGGTTTTTCTTAATAAAGCATTTTATCATATGTACTTATTTGTTTTAGCACAATAATAATTTATAACTAAAATATTTAGGTATTTATTTACTGTAATTTAAATATATATAATATGTATACATATGTTTTTTATTTCTACTTACTATTTAGTTTTTTGCCTAAAAATACTGATAAAAATAAATCTTCAAAAAGCTTCAATGCTGGTTTATATTTTTAAAAAGTAATATGTCAAAAATAAAAAAACTATCCTTTCTTAGGTATTAACTTGAAATAAAATAAGAAATATTTCTTTTGTTTCAGGTTATAAACTCACTAAAACACAAAATATAAAACAATGCGAAGAAAAGGAGCATCTCGAACTTCGTGAAACACGACAAGTGATGAAAATCATTAGTATGAGGTGATAAGTGCCAAATAATATAAAGATGGCGATGGTCATATCGCAAACGACAAAAGCTGCCATAGGAGGTTTTCTTGCACTGATGATTCTTGGTGCGGTACTCGTTGTGGGAGCCGCTTTTGGCTGGTTCGACCCTAAGAGAGAAGATGAGGATACACCTGCGAAAGTCAGCGCCAGACTCCAAGGAAGAACTTCTTTTGTAACGCACCGTGCTGTAAGTACCATTTATCATTCTTTTTAACCCGTTAGTAGAGTAAAATAAAATTAGGAAACTTTAAGTATCAAATAAAAATATAATTAATTAAAAATAGAATTAATTAGGCAGGTTTCATCGCGGTTTCAACGCTCGTGATAGCCATATAAAATTGTAACATTAATGACATATGACTTAATACGTCATAATAAAATAATATAAGTTCTCCTGTTAAAAATTTTTAAATGTATACTTAAGTTTTATCAAGACAAACGGCAATGATAAATTTTCAGAACTTATTGGCAATTTTGATAGCATACTGACCCCATACGATTTGTAATACTAGCAAAAACATTTGTATGAAAGACGTAAATATGTGATGACATAAATTCTACTGTAGGTATATAGTTTTATGAAAGTTACTCTTAATAGGATAATATGTTTTTTTAAAAAAAAATTAACCGTTTTTCGGCTAAATGATAATGTTCGTGAAAAAGTGTGAAAGTTCACGTCGGTTTTGCACTCTCTTTCACGGCACTGCCGGTCCGAACTCAAATAAATATTAGTAATTAGCAATGTGATTAAAGAGTTCCACTTGATCTAAGATTAAATAGCTTCACTTGATCTAAGATTAGATAATTCTACTTGAAATACTTATCACGTAGGACGATTTAAAATGTACTATCGGTATGATACTAAAACCTATTAAAAATCTCAAGCGTATCATCTTATATTTTTCAAACGCAAGAAAATGTGCAAGTTCTCTTTATCTGCCTACAGTGTCTTTAGTTCGTTTTCCTTTTGCCTTTTCTATTGTGAAATCTAAATTCTCTAGTCGCTTTACTTAGAATTTTATGTTTCAAACTTTTTGATTGTATCAATTTCAAGCCTGAAAAAATAAAAAGTTTGGGCACTTTGTAACTAATAAGGCTTTAAAGTAAAACTTGGAACTATAAAGAGTCTTTAAAAGTGTAAAGAGAATGCCGAAATAAAATGAGATTATTTTAAGTTTTTAATACAGTCAATCTGGATAACTTTGACAGAGAACATTTTGTCCAATATTTTAAAATTAGAACATTAATACGACATTATTTCCCTTTTTCTGTGTTCTCGTAATGCTTTTTTACCCATAAAAATAAATCAAAGACTATACAATCTGTAACTTCTAGATTAAAATCTTTTTGGTGGTATTTCAAAGTTATCTTCATCACTTGAATATCTTTAATAATTTATATTCAATAATGTGATAATATTTGATTATCATGTGCCATATGGGTGCAGGATTGGTACAAAATTTTTAAAAGAATAACAGTATATATTTTAGAAATATTTAGTTTTAGGAGTATATTTTCACAATCTAATTTCTAATGGATTGTACCAGCACATTGTTATATTAATTTCAAATTAATCTAGATTTCGTATTTCAGATAGTTTACACTGCATTAAATTTTATCTAAAAACTTTTATATCTACCCCAGTTTAACATTGTTACAAAGCAAAAATCCATTAGGGTGGCCTGCTGTATGGCAGTACAGAATCTCAGCCATATATATTGGTGTAATAATTTATACTTATATATAACAGTTAAGTATCAAACTAATTTAATGCCAAACCCACTTAACGTGAAATTAAAGTACGATATTAAAAAAAATGAATGGTGTCGTGGGACACCAGGTAGGAACGAAGTTCCTTCGGATAATGTGGAATCGACACAATTTACAAAAAAAATCGTGCTCAATTTTATGTAGGTTTTCTTGATTTTTCTCTTAAATTTTGCTGATTAGTTTTTATTTAAGTACAAGAAAGTATTTAGGAAATTCAGTATTTTAGGAAATAAAATAATAAATTCCTTAAAATAATAAAATAGCACACGTGACGCGCTTTCGCGCCTGCGCACGTCTCATTTAACGGTTTTATTCCACGCACTTTTTTCCACAGATTTATTCCACAGATTTATTCCACGCACTTTTTCCACTTACGGTTTTACTATCACATTTTTTTCAGTTCGGTCCCGCAGCGAAATCCCTATCCCCTCCAAGCCTGCCGTAAGGAACTTCGTTCCAAAAATACAAGACATATTACATAAGTATTTATGTTGGTATATTTCATGTACGCTTTAGAAATTAATCGTAACTGAATAAAAAAAAAACAGTAGCAGTCGTGGGACTGCCGATAGAAGTGAAAACGGAACTATTAAGTTGAGAGTAATTAAAACTATATGCAAAAATTATATGATTTTTTTTATATTTCATATATAGCTATATATAATATATAATATCATATATAATATATAATAATAATAAATTTCATATATAATATATAATATCATATTCTGCATAGCTATAGATATACTATTATCATTAGCATGTCGGTGACGCGAACCGAGGATTTTACCTTCTACCAAAACGCTCAACGCGCCTAAAGAAGTTTTCACTTCAATAATATAATAACATTAATGTACTTTGCCATTAACATATGCTTCACATTCATTGATTTTATAAGTATTTTTAATTTCTACATTTTCGACATCATATTAAAGTTTTACAACAAATGTAAAATTATACCTAATTTTATCGATATAAAACACAATACTGAAAGAAATATTTCAAGTTGTAAAAATAATTGCCCAAAAAATGGCCCACTAAACAGAAGGATTGGACATAACGTGTGTGGGATTACAAAGGCTTGACGGATGCGAGTCATTTAAAAACGAAACCCTCAAAAGCCTCTACAGCAATGTTGGAACATACCACAGATTTTTTGTAACAAAATAGCATTGTTTTTGGTTTGTTTATCTCTAAAAAGTTTCTTCACTTAGATGCGTGTGTTTTATGAAAAGGTTGTGAGCCTTTTTGTGTTGCTGTCGTGTCATTGTGTTAAAAGAAATACTGAAGTGTGCGTGTAGCTGTTTTTCTTACGAAAGAGAACTTTTTCATATGTTTATCAAAGTTTGTCTCCTATGTTATAATTTAAAGTTAGTCCATATTTAATATAATACTAATAGTACTCATTGAAATGGATTTTTAAAAACGTTTGGCTTGTTTTGTTTTCATTAAAAATTATCCTTGTATTGAACCAAAGGCTTTGAGGGAAAAACAATTATGTTACTGCTGCTATACAATCGACGTGTTCTAGGACATAAATTTAAACCTTGAAACAATATAATTATGTAGGAGTACTCGAAGGGAAAGTTTTTGCTGCAATCATATTTTAAGTAAATTAACAGCATCAGAGTATCAGTGATCAGTATCAACATCGGTAAACAAATACAAATAAATAATTAGCAAGTCAAGATCTATGCCCAGTATTGGACGTTTTTCGGCTGAGATGAAGATAACGATGATTCAACAAGTAGATTTTTTATTTTTGAAACCATAATTTAATTAGTAACTCGCAAGTAAGCCCCGATAGAGGTTTTACTACATTATTTTTTACAACGTAGCTAAAAAATAATAGATACATATATGAGTACAAAAATAACACGAAATTACTTCTACTTGAAAAAGAGCTTATGGCCTACTGTACTGCGGTGGTCACGTGGATTGGAATAGGATTTTGTAAAGTTCTGGATGTCGTAATAGCAGCTGTTCCTGGATCCCTCTTATATCAGGCGCAGAGTGGCACACCGTGTGGTTTTAGTCGGTCCGACTCCGACACACCACCCTGTCGTAAACCCTGGTGGAGTAACGGCCCGAGGGGGCTTCCACACGTTAAAAAAACAGTAGCAGTCGTGGGACTGCCGATAGAAGTGAAAACGGAACTATTAAGTTGAGAGTAATTAAAACTACATATATGCAAAAATTATATGAAATTTTTTATGTTTCATATATGGCTATATATAATATATAATATCATATATAATAATAATAAATTTCATATATAATATATAATATCATATTCTCCATAGCTATAGATATACTATTATCATTAGCATGTCGGTGACGCGAACCGAGGATTTTACCCTCTACCAAAACGCTCAACGCGCCTAAAGAAGTTTTCACTTCAAAAATATATTTAAAAAAAACTTAAAAACATGCTTTTCTAATTAACCCTACTAAAAAGTAAAAAATATTTTTTAACATTAACAATAATAGTGGGCGGAAAATATTATTATTGTTATGAGAAAAGTATAGGGCGCTTTGAACCATATCTTTCATACTATTTTTGAACTTGTAAAGTTTTCTCTTTCTTTGTAGTGTTGTTAGCCTACATTATTTGGTTCCTTAGTCGGCTGTCACTATATGGATTGCACGGATAGTTTAAGTAAGAGTATTCTTATTTACAAGCCACTTATCGCAGTTTAATCTATGTCTATGACCATAGTTATATCCTAAGGGCCATAGAGATATTAAATTAGAGGTTAAATATTTCTCAATGAGTACTTTGTACGATCCAAAGTTAATTATTTGTTATCTGGGTGATAGTTCCTAAGATAGAGTTATTATAATTTAAATTTTAATTACTTTAGTTTATAATAATTACATGGAATCTCTTCGCATTCTTTTAAATTATAGATGATAACATTTTTGAAAAACATCGTACCCAGTAATGTACAAATGTTAACGGTTGAGTAAATCCCGCTTAAAGAAAACCTAAAGAACAATGTCAAAGACACCGTTTACAAAATTGTTTGAAGCCACAAAAACATTCACAATCTTATTATTCAAGTGTGAGGAGAACACTTGAGGCGAAAAGGTCGTTAAATTTCATAGATTATAAAACAGATAACGTAAACGAAACCGCCTCTCCTCATTTGTATTTTTATACTTGAAAGTTAAATTGACACTGCTCACAATATGGCGACCCATTTTCAAATAAAAGCAAAGGTTTAATTAAGATAAAATATAAAAGCAATTTTAAAATACTTGTGGCTAAACACTTCTATTGACATTTTTGATTTTGTTCTTATGTTATTACAAAATTTTGGCTACCGTACAGCGATAAGGTAAAGTATTTATTTTATTGAAATTTGTTAACAAGTTTGTTTTAATATTTGATAAATGGCAGTGGGCGGGGTACATTTCACGCAGAAACGGTGGCCGATAGGGCCATAAAGTTCTTGAGTGGCGACCGCGTACTGGGAAACGTAGGGTTTGTAGGCCACAAAGTGGTCTGACGACCTGGTGAAGGTCGTAGGAAGCCGTTGAATACGGGCAGCAGAGGACCGGCTATTATGGAAAACTTTGAAGGAGGCTTATGTTCAGCAATGGATGTCTTTTAGAATATGTTGATGACGATGAATATTTGAAAAAAATTAAATTGTAATTGAAAAGTTGTGGGATATAAAATTAGCTGTTTAATTTTAATAGATTTGCCTGATGTATTATAATATCGTTTGTGCTTTCTTGCGATCTCTTTGAATGATTTGGTGGTAAAGAACGGAAATGGGAACAAACGATTACAACCAATGAGCGCACGGTGTTAAGTGATTGAAAGTGGTTAATACATTGTTATGACCTTAAACATAGGGGTAATGACAAATACTAAAAGCATGGCTAAATTCATGCAAGGATTTTTTGACGGCGAAATTTCCACATAAAGCCTTACTATCACCACTCAATAAGACTGACCTAGATCGTAGGTGTGTGTAAACATACGTAACAAAAGTCTCATACAATGTGAATGTATGTTATTAATGTTATAAATGTGATAGTTTATGAGTATAGATGTATGGATATTTGTTACTCTTTCACAAAAAATTATATTACTAAATGAGTTTTGCTTATAATCTAACATATACACGCATAGTTCATAATTTATTAAGATTTTGTGTTATTTGGTCACATTATAACGATAAGTATCAAGTTAAAAAGTCTTGCCGTTTGAGAACTATTTTGACATGCTCTGCCAAAACTATTGGAGTTACACGACACTAACATACCGTTGGATTGTTTGTGACAAATAAATTTAAATTAAAGTCTATTGCAGCAAATATCTGCTTCTTATGTAGAAGCAAGTCTGCTTTTTATATAGAAGCAAATATCTGTTTTTTAAGTAATAAACAAAGAACATAATAAAATGGGATACTTTTAAAACAACGCACTCTTTGGGATATTTATCCAAATTCATATAATTGTCGCTTTCAGTATTTAGATGAACTTTTTACACTTAGTAATTTGGGTAAATAGTTTACAAGTTAACAAAATAACAAGTACCTGAATAATGCGTCATTAAATGTCTATCATTGTTATTTATAAAAGATATGGACAGCAGATTTCATCTAAGTTATCCATATGATTGTATGATAATTTAGTGAAAAAGCATATGTGCATAAGTAGATATACATATTTAGCCAAATAAAATCATCTCTCGTGCTCGAATATCCCTGCAAAACCTTTTACGCCCTTGTAGTAACATAACACTTCCAATTTAATTTTATAGTCGAATTCGTATCATTTCTGCACAAGCATTACCTGATTAAAAATAACAATACTAACTTTGTTAACACATATTCTAAACAATCTGTGCTACAATTCTGCCTCCTTTAATAATTCACGTTTATATTTTACAAATATTTGCACTAAATAAGAACTAATTTCTACTCGTAGATACATAATGTCGTCGATTTCTACACAGAATCTCACTACTTTATGTAAAATACTGATACATGCAACTCAAAATTGTATAAGATCGAAGATACCGAGTGTATATTTTGCTGATAAAACAGCAAGTATATTGGTATTGTCCGTCAGGGCTCTGACTGGGGTCGTTCAATAGATACTGAACCCTTCTGTAGAAGAGTCAAGTCACGCCCTTCAGCACTCGGCTTCAGCATAGATACGCTACAGTCGCAAGGATATATATAAATAATTCATACGAGTCGATATTGAAACAATCCGCTTTCGTATATTTTTAGGGAAACTCTTAAGCCCGAGCTCGCTCCAATAGAGCGTTACTAGATATTATGCAGATAGGATTTGGGACGATTTAAAAATTATGTAACTTTTATACGTAAACGTTTTGGAATACTTATTTGAAATAGAAACAAAATAAAACGTTTAGTGGTTTAGTTTTCGAATTACACAGCAAAATAGTCTCGGGGTTTAGGTGCGTATTTTTATCTGTTAGAGATCTTAGGTATGTAGGTAGACTTAGGTATAAATAATAATAATAATAATTCAGACATCTGACACAACGCCATCAAGTTCCAAACTAAGCAGAGCTTGTACTATGGGTGCCAGGCAACTGATATAAATACACATAAACTTTTTGTAGATACGTTCACATTAAACATAGAAAACACCCAAATTTTGAAACAAATACATATTTGAAAATCATACAAACCCTTTAATAAAACATGACAGCTTAAGCGACTACTGTAGTCGCATACACTACCAGTGGGCCACCGAGGCCGTCAGGTTTCACCGAATAAGTGAGGTTACCGGAGACCTACACTGTATTCTCATAGTTTTATTTAACATCATTCACGTCCTTAGAAAAAGATACTTCTGTGGTTTATTTCGGCGTTTCTTCGCAGAGTGAGTCGTAGGAAATGGGGGCGTCTTCTAACTGTAAAGCCCGACTTGAAAAAATTACTGTAAAGACTTACCTATCGCCTTTATAATTTACAAAACCATCGATTCCTCTTATTCTGGGTAGGGCGGACTCAAAGGGCGTCAACTTACTAATGGCCTTTAAATGGTTAAGGTGTTCATCAAGTCAACTGTCTGCTTGCTTGTCTTTATATACCATACAAAAATAGAAGAAAAATTGGTTAATTATTGAAAGTTTTGACAATATTTCTTCTACGATATATTCAACCTAAACAATAATGTTAAAATATCGTTATATCGATATTTATTTTTATTTTTTATATCCTTTTTAAAATGAATCTATATTGGAAATTATGCACACGTGTTATCTTAGAGAGTTTTATTTAGATATGATATATATATAATAGAATATATTTATAATAGAAATTCCAAGCATCTTAGATTGTCTATCTATCCAATGTCATATTAATTTCAAAGGTTGATGTATCAATACCGGCGGGGTGACGGCCCGAGGAGGTTTTCACACGTTACAAAAAAAATCACATAGTTGGTACCTTGGTTTTCTTATATCTCAATTGATACTATTATGGATTAATAAATATATTAACAAAAAATTACATACATTAGTAGTTACTAACATTGCTTATGTCAGTCAGAAAATTAGTTGATGTTGTAACTTTTGCGACTCATATTAACGACTTTAGTTAAGAAAAACTTATAAGTAAAAATATCTACATTATCGTGATCCAAAGCAGATATCTCTAGAGAAAAATGCTTAAAAATCCGTCCCAAAAAGAGGATAAAGTCAGAAAAAAGTGTATATTATGACTTTATCGACTCAAAAATTTTCTACCAGCTCGTATCGTGTTAATTCTGCTACTAGCTTATGATGTAACTTTTAATTAGTAAATTGTCACTCTTCTATAACTTTCTGAACTCCACTCTGTGCAAAGTAAAAATTAGAAAATACCAAATAAAAGATCCATGATGTCCGAGCTCTCGATAAAATCTAAAATAGAAAATGATATTCTAAGTTACTTTAGAGGAGGTCAGATATGTTTTATGGGTCTTATTTTATGAAAGTACATCACTGAATACTGTAGGAACTCCAAAAAACTTCTAATTTAGTACAATGAAGAAGTCAGTCAAGTTATTTTTTGTAGCAGCGCTGTAAAAAGATCTAACTTGTAACTTGACGTGGGTCAGACGGAGTGAATGACATAATTAGGTATAGAGCTATCGTATACACTGAGATTAAGGTAAATTTTAAATATAACATTGTAATTTATTATCTGTTTCGCAATGTGAAAGACAAGTAATTGTATTAATCTATTTAAAAGGTCCAATCCAGAATAAACACAAGAGACCGCGTGACCAATGGTTTATGTAATGTAAAATCTATTATTTCTGAATAAAGATCGTTAAAGATTGATTTCTATTTGTGTATCGGTAGTTGTAATAGTATATTCTTGTTCTTACGTAAGGACTTCGGAACATCCGAAAAAACAATTGAAAATGTCCTTGTGTACATGCTGATAAAGGTTACTATTGTGTTTTGCTTTTTTTTCTCTGAATTTTGACTTTTTTAGGTATAAGGTGGTAACATTAAGGACGTTAACAACACAATTCTTATAAATACATACATTATACACCTTAAATAAGTGGTACGTAACACGTAAGTAACTAAGGCCACATATAAAATTATTACAAAGAGAAGCTACAGCCTCTAATTTTCATCAGGTGGTGTACTTCAGAGCTCCTTCCTGTCGCCCACAGTGTTCCTTCTACATATCAATGATATGTAAGTCCTAAGCAAATACACTGCTGTGTAGAAGATAGTACAGTCCAAGGCCGATATTTTGAACAGCTTACAGTCAAGTAAGCAGACAGGAGCTTATCGCTGAACTCGACCTGGTTCTAGGCCACATTTCACAATAGAGTTGTCACAATCTGGTCGAGTTCAACGCCAAGAAAACACTAGTATGCACGTACTCTACCAAAAAAATGTCCATTTTTTCGCACCCCATTTTTCAGAATATTCAACTGCCACTGCGAGATAAACTCAGTGTCCTGGATTTGAATTTTGTTCCGGGATAGAACATTGAGAGAGTTACTCTCAATGTTCTCTCGCAGAGGCGATTTCGCGGATGTTGAGTATATTGTATAGAGTGAGGCGGTTATTCTCGCTTGAGCATCTGTGTCTTTTTCATAAGATCCAGGTTCGCTCCTGTGTAGAGTATTGTTCTCATCTTTGCGATGAATCCACGCAGTATTTGCTGGACATTTCGATCAGTTGAAGCGGCAAGCAAATCTACCTGATGAAAAATATGAGTTAAATCCAAGAGAATGCGATACGATAATACAGAAAATATAGCACTGTGACCTTTACCATGGCGGCCTAGTGAGATGTTTTCTCACACCCACTTAAAGGATCCGGGTGAAAATGGGAGGAAAATATGTGAACTGATAATAAGTTTCAGGTTTCTGATCTAACAACTTTACAACGACCTTATTCCGACATATTCATAAAATCTGTAGGAAAATAAATGAATATCTTGTATCTAAGCTTTGGACTCCACTTACAAATCCACTTGCAAATACATTTTCAAATCTTTTTCATAACAGTTCAAATTACTCTCTATCGCATTTATATTACAACCGTGACAGTTCGAAAGGATAGGTACATGGAAGGTTATTAATTATTATATTGGTATTATAGTGTACAAGTGCATGTGGAAACACAGGTACACTTTCTATTCCCTTACCCTCACAACCCAATGGAATGGCTATCCAACACTTCTGTAGAGAGATCATGTGCAGGACCGATGTGTTTGTTTCTATAATCAAAAAAAACTATTTAACAATTTTTGGCCCGACCTCAGAAACGAATCCAAGACCCCTTGTTCGACAGTCGCATACGCCAACCCCTAGACCAACGAGATATTATCAAATAATAATATGCAAAAAACCGTGAGTAAAAGCTAGTCTGTATATTAATAAAAAAATATACGTAATATCAACCTAATCGTTAAAACTCTAGCAAGAAAAAAGGCACTTGAAGTTAAGCAACACTTATTTTATTTCAATTTCATAATCACTAACTTCGTATGCTTTTTGTTAATTTAACACTAAAAAGAAAACCATTTCGTGAAAGTCAAAACCACTAATGAAATAAAGTGGTGACGTCATTATAAGCCCTACCTACTTACCTACTGAAATGACGTTATTAGCAACCAGCGCTACATTTTTGAAAATAGGAGATCTAAATTTAACAGTTTGGACAAATGAGGCCCACACTTATGGTGGTAAAAATTATAACTTAAGAGTGTTGATATTATTCTACTAAAATCATGGTTTGAAATTAATTCAAAAACTTAAATGAGAACAAGAGAAATGGCAATTCTGAAATTTGAAAACTGTTTATTGAATCCATATATAGCAAATACTGTAATTAAATAAAATTTCACAGCAACTTAACTAAACTTATATCCGCTGGCCTCCATTGGTGTGAATAATATGAGATAAAGTCAAATAAGTAAAGCAGTTAAAAGTAAATTAAATAAAACATTCAATTCAATCGTGGCTTGATGACCAATCCCAATGTTACAGCCCTATAAAATATTTCAATCACATTTATTTTCCGTTCATAAAATTTTATTGTTTGGTCTGCCCAGAGATCAACATGAAATATATTTAATAAAATTACTTACCAATTACACGCTGTTTGTAAACATCGAATGTATTTTAAAATCGTTGACCTAAAGGTGACAATGAAATTAAAAACAGTTTTACACCTGCACGCGATTTCATAATTAAAACGATATAACGATCTTTACTCATGATTATATTTAGGTAATTTGCTTACAATAACATCTTGTGTTTATTTTAAGCCATTCACAATAGTTTTGTAATGTAAAGGACCTAATATATAACACTTATAGTTGTTAGGTAGTAGAACCACGCTGATTTCAGCACGAACGGGGCGTCTCGACCGGGGCAGTACTACACTCACACAGAAGGTCAACCTAAAACAAGAACACACGTGCTGTCGTGTTTCGTTGGTGAGTGTGTGAGGCACGTTAAAACAGGGGTGACAGTTATCGTGGTAAGTGTGTACAATACAATATCACGATGACTGTCATGCCTTTTACGTCCCCAAGCGAGGTGTGAAAACGCATTTTACTAGGTCACCATAGTATGGATCACCATACTACAGTCCCTGCATTCGCAATCATTATGGTGACCACAACTCTTGGATTCTATTCATACTTTCCATCAAGTAGAGTAGAGTCGCTTTGGTAGGTTCTGAAAATAAAAAAAAACGTAAGTGTTATCATCATCATCAACATTTTTTAACAGTCCACTGCTGGACATAGGCTTCTGAGCAAGGAGATTTTGGTCTACTATACTACGCTGGCCAGACAGATTGGTATATGGTTTGTTTCAAACTTTCCTTCAATGTTTAGAATAGAATAGAATATAAACCAAAAACGGTTAGATACTTGATAAATCAGAAATATGTCGTTAAACATATCGTACCGGAGCAGATCAGAAATTGCGGGTTAACGTAACGTAAAACGTATAAACTTCTGCAGAATAGAGATACTTGTATCATATGAAAACACTTCTCGACTCAATTGTTGCAAACGTCGCACTTGCTTTTTAGCACATATTATATTTTTTTCATACATTAATATTTGTTCTGTTTTTGTTTTTAAAAAGTACAAGCCATACTAGCTTTATACCGTTAATGAAGACAACGAAAAGCTAGTAAAATCTTCAGTGATTGATTTATTTCCAACTAATCTAATAAGTCACGCTAAGATTGGAGTACGTCCTCTGCGTAAGCTGCCAATTAATTTTCAAGTCCAATCCATTTCTTATAGACAATCTAAGCTAATAGCTGTGCCATTTGAATGAAAATTAAGTTGAATACTGAAAATAGGTCAATAGTGTTTAAAAGTATTTTAAAAGTAATGTGAATCTAATTTGAATATATTTGTGAGTAAAGTAACTGTTACGTAGTGGCTATTACATAGATACTTCAAGTTTAAAAGGCTTATTTGTTTTATTAATTAATATTATATGTTTAAGTTAAAATATACGTTTAAAATGTGGTCGTACAGTTTACGCGGCCCAGTGGTTCCAGTTATTTACTTGTTTGTTATCGACTAGGCTTACATGTAAGTGCCTTGGATTCGCGGCAACTCTTATGACACCCACACGCTGTTGCATGTTTAACGGAATTGTAGAGGCTTAAAAGTCTCGGCTCTGCTCAATAATAAGCCGATTCCTATTTGTGCCGTGGTGTTTACTCTTTGTTAAAATCGGAGGATATAGATATCCCAAACGAGTAATAGAGACATTTATTTAATGGAAATAATAGTCATTTTTTTTACCTATGGATTTTTGGATTTCTATCTGAATTATTTTCTTGTTGTATTTCTATATGGTAATATAAATTAGTTCTCATTTAATTCACCAAAGCTTAAAGTTCGAACGATGAATCTTTTGATATTTTCTCAGTAATATTTCGTTCCATTATTAAAATATTACAAAAGTTTTATACATATTTTCATCACATATAATAAATTGATACAGATTTAAGCTAATCTTTATCAATAAGTGTACTATTATTAATTTATTATCAGTTGTATGGCGATAAATTATGAATATAGAGTGTTACCATCCCCTAATGGAGTAATTTTTTCTTGTTGTCCGTACAGGACAACATCACCAAAAAGAGAAGAAAAATTTGATACAAACTCTTTACCCCTATCTGGATAGCGTAGTATAGTAGGGCCAAAACCTCCTTACAAAGGTGAGATCTAAGACCAGAAGTGGAGTATTGAAGTCTGTTGATGTGACGATGTGATAAGTTATTTTAAGTTAACTATTCATCATCACATCAGATGACAAATAGTTTCTACAACTTAAAATAATTTGTTTCTACAAAATCCCTTTTCCAATATCAACTATCGTAAGAAATAAGTAACAGGTATGAACAGGGATTTCTACTCCGTTACCCTCATTTACTCGCTGAAAAGCAAAAAAGCACAGCCTAATCCCAGTTTTCTGCGGGACGATGCTGTCTTTTCTGCCAATTTCTACTGAAGTATAGCTCTCGCATGCTGAAGTTATGTTTTATTCTTTAAAACATCATACAATTTAATAAAATGTGAGCCACTGAAACAACATGTACATGTTTTACGCTAATTAATTTAGTAAGTATTCAGATATGTACGATAAAAGTAACGTGACCCATTAACGAACACTCACAAAATACAACTAGCTTCATTCGTTATAAGTGGCAAAATAGTTGAGTATTTTCGGGTATAATTAGTAATTACTCTTTTCTAGTATATGCAATACAAACTTTGCATAATTGACCTAATTATAAATCATACAGTAGATAGCAGTGCTGACCGACTGAAGACCATACTTCTTACAGTATTCCACCTATGAACACGGTGACTATTGGCATAACAAAAAATGCAAACATTTCTACAGGTATTTTGTTTGATGATCCGTGTGGTGATGGATTAAGAATACGGAGTGACACCACCCCTACTTATCCCATGGGTGTCGTAAGAGGCGACTAAGGAACAAAACTACGCAAGACAACATCACTGCAAATTTAAGGAAAATTTGAAACAAACCCTAAACAAACCATCTGGCCAGCGTGATATAGTAGTCTAAAATCTCCTTGCTAAGGGCATGCCTATGTCCAGCAGTGGACAGTTAAAAGATGACGATGATGATGATGAAGTAATGGTCTTAGCAAATATTTTAAGTTGCCAAGAAACTTTACAATTAGCTTTCTTTTGTTATTTATTTTATGATATATGTATAAATAAAATACGAGAGTATATGCAATTTCATTTCAACATTTGACAACCTTTGCACTCTTAGAAAGAAGAATGATTATTAACTGTCGTGAATAAAGATATGCCTAAAGTTTTCGATACAGAACCTAGCAAAAATTAGTACTCCATACATATTGTGGATAATTCAAAATGCGTTGAGTGACTTCAACGGTCATTATTTACTTGTCTTCAATAACACATCATCATCAAGAACCTGACATAATCTACTTCTGAACGAACTTTTGGCCTACTGTACCAAATTGGCCAGACAGGTTTGTTTGTTTCAAGATTTCAACACGTTTGCTGTGCTGTCATCCTGTGTAGTTTTTTCCTTTAGACGGCTCTTATTACACCCACGGGATGACTGACCTTCCGTATTTTTAATCCATAACCACACGGACACACATTTTAATACAAAAGAAATATAGAATTTAAATAGCTCCATAATATTAAATAAATAATATTTAATTTTCAGATGAAGCAAGTTGATGTCCCATTTGAAGAAATTATTTAAAGGAAAAAATGTTATAATATTTTAGTGTCTTAGTTGATTACTCAATCTAAAATGCACCAAGAAAAATACTACCTAAATTGAATATTTTACTTCGTTTATTTGGAGTATGGCATGGCAGTGTAAAAAACACAGCAATTCTCCTTAATATTTTATCCTTGGAAATGAGCTTGGATTTAACCAACACACCCGCACATTTTCTCCTATCAACAACTTCACACCGAATTATATTATCCAGCAATGTACCTTTGCCATTTTGTGAGAAAATTCTGCCTTTCTTTTACTTGAGACGTAGATATCTAAAAGGCTTTCTGACTAAAAGGTGTATAGTGGTTTAATGACTACTGAGTCGTGTGATGTGTTCGGCTGAAGTGGTGATGACGTGCGAAATAAAATCTTTTTTTTTATTTTACAATTAAGTTTTCAAATACATATATAGCTTAACAGAAGTTATGACACATAAGACATATTCATGTTGTACTATTACAAAAAAAAATACGATTAAGTAAAAGCCTGATTATAATGACGTGTAATAAAAGAAGTAGAAGGAGGTGCTCGTGGTTAAGTGCTTACCGCAAAGGTTAACACATTTATAAAACTAATCACTCCTAGCGATATCAGTCTATGGATGGGTGTTCATTCTTAAGACGCTGAGACCCGTCAGTCCCAGTTACCATCTTTTATTTTATTTTTATATCTTTAAAAAGACAATGTTCGCATTACGAAAATATTCTGGTTCAAATATTCATAAAACGGACACAAAGAACATCCAGACTCAAAACAACAATTTGTGGTAGACAAAAAATGTTGTACCACAAATTTTTTGAACACACAACACTCAGCGTTGTAGAGAGAAGTTTGACGACCGCTTAAACCACTCCACCATTCGTGTAGTTGACCATTTTAATGGCTTAACCACTACGCCATCGGTGCATATAACCATTTTAATGATTCCGCTACATGATGGGTCAACATGTGAAGAGCGTAGTGATATCGAATGGCTTATGGTATAACAAAGGTAGTGAGCCAGCGATAGCGTGAATCGTTCCATAGTACAGTACATGCTGCAATGTGGTTGAGTGAGTGTACATCTTTTACAACATCTAGATCAAAACTGAATATCGCCATCGTGTAGTTGCGTTTCAACCACCACATGTCCATCACGCTAGTCTAGCACTGGGCCATCATGTAGAGGGGCCACAGCATTCGTTATGGGTAGTTAGTGCCCTAAAAAAGCAGACTACAATCTTTCTTCAGAACTTTGATATCGCCTAGTACTTGGGTTGTGGTGGTCATATCGTAGCAGATTTAAAGCCGAATTCTAAAAAAAGGGAAAAAGGAGAAAAAGTAGGCAATTAAATCTTGGAACATAGAATCGATTTAAATAAACCTATGCGTAATTTTGATTCTTTTGTTTTTTACCTTAAAAGTACTAGCTATCATATTCAGGTAACTGATTTACTTTAAAATGGATTAAGCATTTAGAACAACATTTGAACATTTTAAACTTTGAGAAACTCTAAACATTACAACCTTTAAACTAAGCTTTGTCGATTAAAATTTATGACGTAAATGTCAAATACATTATACGTATTATCATGTTAATTACCAGTGTGTACACAAACATGGGGTAGAACCCGTTCAATAATTAATTGAGCTTTGGAACTTTATACCCATGGGAGGTTTTACCAGTCGGGTCAAGGTTGAACGATCGAAAAATCATTTAGTCGAAGCAGTTTCGAGCGCTATAATAGTAATTTGTACGAGCTAGATTCCGAAACTATTTTCAAATGAAACAACTTTATGAAAACACTTCGTTTGTTTTCAGTCAGATATTCATCGAGATTTTGTTTTACATAAAAATATCGAAAAAATACCTGGCATAAAATACATATAAAATTATCTAACTAAAGTTGGTAAAACGGTAAACAATTTATTTATTACGACCGAATTTCGGGGTTCATTTAACAATAGTTTTATTTTCACAATTGAATCTGTCGTAGTCACTATGGCTACATTAAAAACAACTTGTAGATGCAAGTTACTCTATGTTTTTATAAAAGTATATAATAATTGTCCCGATTCGCAAAAAAAAAAAGGTTTTATAATAAAGTTAATGTAAGTTTACGGCAGACAAATCAATCAATTTTTCGTTTTTGATTGATAGAAATCCACTTAAAAAATACAAAAACAAAAAAGTATATATATCACATCAATTTACTAATCTCAGTACAATAGGATTATTATAGTTATTGAAAATATTAATCAAAATTGTCTATTTAGATCCTTTCTAGATTTTACGTACATTGTTTATCGCATAATCAACGTGATAAATCAAACTCAAACTGTTTAATTTTTAATTTATTGCCAAATAAAAATAGAAGAAATTGATAGTATCTGTTAATTGCTTCAGGTTAGTTAACAATGTTTAACTACCTCAATAAAAATTCACCTCATTAATTTAACTATTTTTCAAGGAAATAACAAATGGGCAAAATATTCTGGCCAATTAACTGAGACGTTGAGGGAAAGCTTTCTTTATTAAAACATTAATTTAATAAAGGAATTGGGTAATGTTTTAATGAAATAAGAACTCCCGTGTGGTGCTCAATTTTAATAAACTTTCGTTCACATCGCTCATTAACGTAACAGTTAAATAATGCTTAATGTTCGTAAAACTCTACAATTTTTAACAATGGAAATTGTTTCCTGTTTATGTTATTGTCTAAACTTTGCAGCAGACAATCGAATGGATTGCGAACGTTATATTCCTTTAGCAAAGAAATACAATTTATATACTCGTATAATGTGTGTTCAGTTCAGTTAATTTAGACCAAATAAGGTTCGTGGTCAGTCACTGAATTAACAATCGAAGTCACTAACTGGTACATTTTTTTTTCTATATGAAGAGCCTGCCAAAGTGACTCAACTCTGCCTGATAGAAAGCATGAATAGAATCCAAAGAGATGTGGTCACCATACTCATTGCAAATGCAAACAATGCAGTGTGATGGCCTACCATAGAGGCTTAGTGAGATGGTTTTTCATGCCACGCTTGGGGACATAAAAAGTATGACAGTCATTGTGGCAGTGTAAGTCTCACACAGTTATCACGATAACTATCACCCCTGCATCAATGGGCCTCAAGTCCCGCACTCACTAACGAAACACGAGCGCACGGATAACGGCGCTTTAGGTTGGTCTTCTGTGGGAGAGTAGTACTGCCCTGGTCAAGCCGGCCCGTTCGTGCTGAAATTAGCGTGGTTCTACTACCTAAAAATAGATATACAAGTCAGACATTTTATTAAGATCTTTGATAGTTTTAACCTTCATTGAAAGGTGCAATAACGGAGACGTCGATGTTAACCGCTACTGGGTACAGAAAGAACGCCAGCTTCTTTCCCCTTCTATCTGTAACTTGCCACAATGTCTCCATAAGATAACACACACACTCAAAAGTAATTTAATTAAATATAGCCCTAGTTAAAAAACTAAGGCAGTAAACCGGGTTAGTTTATATTGTTATTCAAGCTTCTTATAATAGCTATTACAAATGCATCATCGAGGAACTTTTCAGATGCCATAATTTCAGTACCTGAGGACGCCACAATCCATTTACTTAATCGACTTTCGGAACTTAGATGGAACTTTAGGAATCTGTTTGAAGTTTATCTAATCTCATTTGACTAGAAGTAGGTTGCCAAACTGTTTAAGTAAATTGCATATGTATATCATTCAGGATTATTCTGATAATTAATTGCATCTGTAAGAAGTACACAATAAATTAATTATCTTAGTGTTATAACTGCTATGTTATAAATGGATAAGTATTATAATTGCGGAACTATATTAACGTTGATTATCTCGTAGGGCGTGCTTTAAGCAGCTTAAAATTTATATTATTATACTAAACTAAATATGTGTTATAATTGATTTACTGATGTCTGATATCTTTTCGCCAAGTTGTGAATAAATAAATAAATTAGAAGAAGAGATCAGATTTTTGTTATGATAATTAGCAGCTAGAAATTTCAGCTTTAAGAATAATTTTAACACTTTAACTTTTTATATAAAAAATATACAATTTTCTTCAATACACTAGTAGAGAGTTTTAGTTGCGTCACGCTATGCTTTGTTATCAATCCATTTATGAAAGGACATAACCGACCAAATTTCAATGTCACTTCTGGTTCTCATTTATTAAATGTTTCGCTTTTGTTATAATACAATTCTGAAACTTGTTATTCAAAATTTAATAAGGAAATATTATGCAACCTACTTTGTGAATTTTTTTTGTGTATCAACTAATATTTCTTAGTTATTACTATCTTGGGCAAAAACTACAGAACAGTAAAACCATTACGATTATTGAATATGAATAAAAAACTGTCGTCGTTGAGAAATATAAAATTTTGAATATTTTATATTCCTAGTAGAATATTATTGTGTCACAGAGGACCTTACCTTTATAGTCCGCTGCTGGACGCAGGCCTCTCTTTAGACGGTACCTGGTTGGTCTAGCGCTTCGCGTAAGCGACTACCAATTAAGAGGTCACAGGTTCATTTTCCATGTCCCGGTAATAGCAGCCCGGAGTTTAGAAGTTAGGGTCTTAACTCTTGTGCCTTGGAGAGCACGCGAAGTCGTCAGACTTGAGCCTAATTCTGCCCGGTCTTGTTGCGTAGTGTTCTCATCGGATTATGAGACTAAGGGAACAGAGAGTACACCTGTATTTGTGCACATACTTGTGTGCTATAATATCTTTTGCGGAATTGGCTGGTTTCCATTGAGACTGGTCGCCGTGGTCGAAATGGGCTAGGAATCTATCATCATCATCATAATTTCCTTAGAAAGGAGGTTTTGGTTTACTACATCACGTTGCACAGACGTATTGGTATAAGGTTTGTATCAAATTTTCCTTCTTTTTGCAAAGATATTGTCTTTGTCTGACTAAGGAAGTAACTTATGCGATTTGCTTCCTTAGTCGCCCTTTACGATACCCAGAGGATGAATAAGGGTGATGAAACTATGTATTCTTCATCCTTCACTACACGGATTTGCACATCACACACAAGAATATACACACTCATACTTAGACAACTGTGTTTTTCACACTCACGCAATAGGACTAAATATTTACTGGCATGTATTACTTCGTAATTTCATGGAAAATTTAGGTGAATAGATTAGAGGGGAGAAATGGAGATATTGTTTTTACGGAAGGATTGACAGTGTGAACTTTTATGTATGCTTTACTTTATACCTATTGTTCCAGTAGGTTACATACTAGGAGTATCTGCAACTCGTAGTTATTATTATTGGACATTCTTAGCTCAAATAATAGCCCTAAACTCTGATCAATCAATTGTATACATAATTGACCGATAATATTCTAATATGAGTGACCACAACGTTTGACCACTCCAACCACTGGCACCATCTGTGCTGTGAAATAGGCTACAGTGACAATCTGACCTGAATAATCCCTGAATAATAATGTCATGTGTGTGAACTATATACGAATTAAAATCTTTAAATGACTTGTGACTTTTGGCTACGGCTACATTATGAAAATTCATGGAAAATTAATGATTTCAGTCACGAAAGCTTTTCGTTGAAAGCCATCGTCATAGGTATGAATAATGAGTTTTTTAGTGGAATTATTTACTAATTTCTGTGTCTATACCCAAGGGTTTTCGTATTAGACATTCGCGAATCAATTTTTTTTTTGATATTGTAATTTTGTTCATGGTATATATGACATTTAACAATGAGTGAAATAGAATACGACCCACAATAAAGCTCTTGAAAATGCAACAATAAAACAAATAATATTTACGAGTGCAGACCACAGTCAAATGACTGTTACGACTCAAAGTTATGACAGTACTACCACTGTTACAGCTGGCTACATTGTGGCCACAACGTTGGCGGGCCGTCTAGACCTAATGAAAGTTCTATTTAAAAACGATAATTTTACTTATAACTAATGAACTGCAGGTGTTATCTTATTTAACTTTAGGTGATCTGTCTGTTCATTTGCCCCCTTACACTTACTATAAAGAAGCTTAAATATAGTTTAAAAAAAACTCTTACAAAAGTCGGTTGCAAACAAGCTCCCAGGTGACGATATTAAAGCGTGCTAAGAATGTTATTTTTTTGTTCTTTATGTACTAAAACATACTATATTAATAATAAAACTGTAACTAAACAAGATAAACGTATGCTGAAGAATCTACATATCTATACATTTCATGTGTTCATTTCAAGTGTAAAATAACATTTTAAGCGTATATTAATTATTAATTACAACTTTAAAATTACTTTTCAACCAACTTTCAAAAATAAAGACACTTTCACTAACAAACTAACGGCTATTATTTAAGAATGGCAGTCACTATAAATTTTCTTTACTATTATTTGAAAGCATACTATCAATACAATACAAAAATTCTTACTCAAGTTTAGTGGCCCAAAATGTGTTGCGTAGATACTAAAATAAATTACCACAAATAAAATGTCTACAGTCCCCAATAACTGATAGTTAGATGTTATTGCATTCCTTTCATACATCTCTTATATTGTTATTTTATATTTTTTTATTCAGGGCCCTGCAAAACTCTTGACTTGACTGACTTTACTCTACCTTCAGTCATATGATCGATAGGGATAAAGGTTTGAAGGAAGAAAAATTCTAATAAAAATTGATAAAAGTGAAGTGAAGCAGTGATTAAATTTAAAATCGATTCTAAATTTCTCAAAGAATTTCAATAAAGCTTTGATATAGTCAAGCCAAGTACGAGTTAAGCCTCTTTATATACTTACGTATTTTTGTATTTACAACACACAAGTACATTTTTTTTAATATGTGGCAACCCCCTCTGGCCATCACCCCACCAGAGTTTACGGTAGGGTGGTGTGTCGGAATCGGATCGACTAAAACCACATGGTATGTCACTCTACGCCTGAGATAAGAGGGATCCGGGAACAGCCACCGTTACGACATCCAGTTTCCTCGTAGCGCCTGCCAGCTAGTGCGGGCACCGGGTAACCCGCGGGTAAACTCTCTGTTAAGGCGACGTACGGTCGTCGCCTCCCCGCGGCTGGCCACTGTAGCGGATGGAGGGGAAAACCCATCCCATCCTTCCGCGGCCACATTCAACAAGTACATTACTTTAAAGTGAAAATTATCGGATTTGTAAAACCTGAAAGTCCAGATTTACATGTACACCACATAATCTATATTAACTAAAAAAAAACAATAAATCAAATATGAGATGCAAAAACATACACTAGAACAATCTCGCTGAAATTAGTTTAGTAAAGTCAGTTTGGTTAATATATACTTCCAAACTCTAAAATATAAAAACAAAAACACATACCTACTTAAAAATGATTAAAGTTTAATGTTTAAAATATTTCTACTAAATGTAAACTACGATCAATGAATAATATAATCGACAGCAAAAAACAAATGAAAAATGTATTGGTTGTATAGTGACATGTACAGATATCTAATAAAATTACACGCAAATGCTGACATGACAATAAATAGCTTGTATTTCCTAATCTGAACGCGCAGTAATATTTGACACGAAAAAAAGTCGTTAACAACAATTTTGATTGGAAATAAAAAAACACTTTGATTATGATTTATTTAAATGGATAAGTTATAATTTATCTATAATATAAGATTTTAATATCGAGATAATAGTGTTTGCGTTTGGCTTTGGAGTTATTTCATTGGTTTATGTTATAGTAGCACGCTATTTCTGTGTACCTAAGTGAGTTTGAGACATTGACAACATTTTTTACTTACTTTTTTTGGAGTTTGATCTGCCACATTAGGTTTCGTAACAAATCATTTTAATTTTTTTTTTGAACACAAAATATTCTATGCTACTTTTAATACCTCCAAAAACATGTGTACAAAATTTCATGATGATCAGTTGAGTAGTTTTCGCATGAAACCGTAACAAATAAACTTACATTCCCATTTATAATATTAGTAGGTGTGTGTTCAAATATTAATGCAGCTGCAGAATATACAAAAATGTTTGAGTAGCATAGTAGTTTTTAGTTTGAAACGAGTTTTCAATGTTAACAAGTAACTTTGAAGTTTTAATTTTGATTTTTTTGCCATTAAAACGAGAAATTGACATATCTTTAATACTGTAATACTGCCAACAACTTAATATAAATACTTTATAATAAATGGATACATAATTAAAAAACTAAATTGTATTCAAAGTTTTGCACACAACATGTCTGTCAGTCAAAAAATAGTTTTATATAATTTTCAGAAATATCTATAACTAAAGGTTAGTAAAATTAAAGAAATATTTGACAATCAAATTTTGGTGTATCTTATCTCTTTCAAATTTAGCACGTACAAGTGACATAATGATAACTTTTCAAGTTAATGATAAGTTATTCAATCTTCCTAATGATATTTAAGTGTACTTAATATGACCACAGCTGTACTTGATTATCGTCTGATTAAAAATGTAATATGTCTGTCATACATGTAGACATTAATAAATGAAAAGCTTTCAATATTGATGTTGTTTTGTAGTCGATTCCGCTAGATGCAATAGTTACGTCTGTATTCACAAAATGAAACACAGAATCGTGGTAATCGCCTTTATATTTTACCGATGGTAATTTTAGTAACACAAATAGGGGTCCAGGTTATTGCCATGAACTTGGTATATTTACAATTACACATGTACATATTGTAAATAAATTGCTGGGTGTAACTCATGAACGTAATAATGTGTTTAATTTCTAGATTTTCTTTCTTAGAAGAGACTTATGTCCAGCAGTGGATGTTACTACTTTTTATTATTTATTTCCTTTTTATGAATCATAAAAACATGTGTTTCACGGTTTAGGAAGTTCAGAAGAATATCTTCTGCATAGCTGGCTAGTTTATGCTGCGTATTTGGTGTATTACACACAAGTGTATGCACAAACACAGATGGACTCTCTATTACTTCAATCTCATAACCTGATGGGATGATTGTCGAACACGACCAGGAAGAGATCAGGCGTAAGATCAACGGCTTTAAGTGCTCTCAGAATCATGCGAGTTAAAACCCAGCGGTTAAAACTAGCACCCGCGAATTGAACTCTATACCTCTCATCGGGGATCACGTGCGCTAACTAATAGATTAAAGAGGCAGTTATGTTATATTATAATATAATAATAATTGGACCTGTCTCACGCACGGTGGTAGTCTAATCCCAAACGAGGCAGTCTGTATTATGGTTAGCAGATTTCTGATAAACATTCTAATATATATTGAAATAAACACTTTATAGATTTACACTGACACTTTATAGAGTAAATGATTGTGGTTGCCATATTTGTCTTTGTTGTGAATGAGCGAAGGTCCCATGAGGTTTGGTTTCAAAACCACTAGATCAACAAACTAAAGAGTTCAAAGAATTCTTAATACATTAAGACTATCTTTATACGGCTTAGTACAGTAAGTTATAAATAAATTGAGGAGGTGAAAAGAGGGTTCCATAATCCAGGATTTACAAAATATATTGGCAACTTTATTTTATTTTTGGTTTAAAGAAATTCCTAACGATACAAATCCGACATCCATTAGTAAAGATTAAGAACGACAATGACAGGTCTGTACGTCATCACTCACCGACCATTATACTGTTGTTATTCTTCGAATAAGCTTAAACAGTTTTATTTAAAAGCCTTTGTAAGACTTGTTTCTGTCTCTGTAATGTTTTTAGAGTACATTTTTGACTTTATTCTAATTTTAAAACGCTGAAAAGTTTAGTGAAACGCATTAATCTCAGGAACTACTGGTTCGGATAAAAACAATCTTATAGTTTTCTAAAGCCAGTTTATCGAGAAAGGTACATCGCACTATGACCAAAAAAACTGAGCATTAATGAAAAATTTTGTAAAAACGGAGCAAATTTATTCCTTTTGGGAGACAAAGACGGAGTTGCTCATGTCAGATAGTAACTATTAACCATTCTGATATGGGACGAGCATAGATGTAACCGTCACAGATAATGCTACCATACTAGCATTATCTGTGACGGTTACATCTATTAATAGTACATTCGTTCGTTCGGATCGTTCGTATTCGGATCGGTCGTAATCGGACGTTCAATAGTATTATGTCGATAATAATTGTTTTTTTCTTATCTCTTATGAATATGAAGTATATAGTATATACATCACGTCCTTGAGTTAAGTTTTCAGAGTATAGAGATCTAACGACCTAAACGAATACTAGTTTTGAAAAAGTTTCGAATGAAATCTTACAGAAAGTGTGTAAAACAAATAAAAGTGTAATTGTTTGTGGTGACTTTTATGTAAATATTTTGTAATTTACATGTCTGTCTGTATGAACAGGTTAACTCAAAACTATGGTCTTTTCTTCAAAAGAGCAACCCAGACCTTATTCTGTACTCGCTTAGTTTTTACTTAATCAACATTCATGGGCTTAAAAAGGACACTTAGTTTGTTTCAGCATTACTTCCCAGAGTAAGTCTTGGAAATGCCAGTACCTTTTGGCACTAAAAACCAATATGTACAATTATTTCTAAAGATTTACTTGAAGAAAGAAATATTATGAATTTAATTATGAAGATTAACAGAGGATTGATAAGTCGATGTTTTATAAAACTAGAAACTTTTGTGTTATGTGTGTATGGTAACATGTTAATTGTTTTCAAAAGTTAAGTTTGATACACAACCATTTATGACAATTACTTGTTTATGTTACCTTACTTTCACTCTTTAGTATAATTAAACAGAGTAAATTTTCTTACCTTTTTTTTATTGAAAAATGATTATGTTAAATATAAATTAAAAATATTTCACAGAAAGTTTAAACAAGCGCAAATAAGGTGAATGATTCTAAATCAGCGGACCAGAACAAATAAAATAATTAATAACTGAAAATTCGTTTCGTTCGAGGATCAAAGAAGCGACATTCATTTACAAAATACAATTTATATTTCCAGTTTCAGTTTGTAATTACAGTTAGGGTCGCGGTTGTGAGAATCCGAAATTAATTCCGTCTTAAATAATGATGAAATTTTAACCTAAACAAACATCGTAAATTATACTTTCTGATCAATGACAACAATTTTTTTTTTTATTAGAAGTAATTGATTTTTATTCATTTCATTAGACTGTCTGATAAATGCTCTATGAATGGTTGAAGAGTTTAAATTCTGTACACCACTCCGATAGGAAAACTTAAAACATATCCTTTTCTTTTAACGTTTGAAAGATTCATGTTAGTAACCCAAGTGCATTCAGATAGATGACGCGAAAACAAACAACATGACTATGAAACGGAATAGTTCGGTAACAAAAAATTGTGGATACTGCAATATGAAAATCAAATTAAAGGGTTTGTTATGAGAAATTTAAAATAAAATATCATAGTCATATTTAAAATTGCTCAGGGTTAGCTACGAGTGCTAAAAAAATATTAAATCATTCACACGATGAAAATTCACAAATCACAAACATAACACAAAAACACGAAACTTTCAATATATACATAATTGTAATTAAAAAGCGTAAAACAAAAATTAAATTATAAAAATAGTTAATAATATCTAACTTACGGGTTTACGGGTTGTACCTCATAAGACGGAAACCCTGTAGTTCCACAGGCAACGCGGTAGTGCCGTTCCTACCAGCTCGCTTATAAGAGTAGAAGCAACGGAGGTCGAAGTCGGTCAACACATCAAGTACCTTGGCCTCACCCCGGACTGCATTTCCAGCGGATAATCCCACGAGTTCGGGGAGTGGCGAGCTCATTACAGAAGCTGTTGCCTAACATAGGTTGCCCGTGAGAGGAAGTGCGTCGTCTCTACTACGCGGTGCTACGATTCATGGCTCTCTATGGAGCTACTGGCTCTCACTGATATGGTCCAAGCGCCTATCGGCCTCCTTCCGTTGATGAACGAAGCTCAATCGCGAGCAGCTCAATTGGTAACGACCATTCGGATCGCACGAGGATACCGCACCATTTCGTCTGAGGCGGCTACAGTTCTGGTACGCTTCCGGAAAATATTGACTGCAACAGTCGTGACCCATTAAATAATATCGACTAAAATCATTTTATGTAACTACCCACGGACACATAGAGTAATGACACTCGGGAATTCCCAGAAAAAAATTAACCATTTTAGAACCCACAACGAAATTATTCAGACGAGAACTGGAGAAGTTGGTAATACCTAGTCTTGCCATAAATATTGTAATAAAGAAAAAAGAAAATTGTTAACTGCAAATAACATTTATTACTTTTACAGTGTGTCAGTTTAATACATAAATATAAAACAATTAAAAATATAAAAAGCTTATTCGAAGTGGTCTCCATTGGCTGCAATACAGTCCTTTAAACGATGAGGCCAGTTATCAATAGAAGCACGCACTCTTTCCATGGGAAAATTCTTCACTGCCAATCGTATAGATTGTTTTAGGGACTCCAAATTATCATGGCGTTTAGAGCAAGCTGTACTCTCTAAAACTGACCACAAATCATAATCCAGCGGATTAAGATCGGGACTAGACGACGGCCAGTCTTCAGCTCTGATGAAGTCCGAAACGTTCGATTCCAACCAAGACTGCGTGGACCGAGCTTTATGACCCGGCGCCGAGTCTTGCTGGAAGGACCATACTTGGTTATTGAACATGGTGATGTTAAGGGGCTTAACTACCTTCTCAAGAATGGTATCTTGATACACTTGTGCCGATGTTTTGATACCTTTTTCACAAAAATATGGCTCAGTCACTCCTTCATAGCTAACACCCCACCAAACCATCACTGAAGTCGGATAATGTCCACGTTGCACTCTGTCGACTAATTGGGAAGCTTCCTTAGAGCTTTGAGCATAAATACGGTCATTTTGTTTGTTAAAATGTTGCTCAATTGTAAAAATTTTCTCATCCGTAAACAAAATTTTTCTGTGACCTCCCTTTGCGTACCGCTTCAGTAGTTGTTTCGATTTTACCACCCTATTCTTCTTTAAATTATCAGTTAAGAAATGGCCAGTGCGTCTCTTATAGGCTGCAAGTCCTAAGTCATCTTTTAAAATACGCGACATGGTTCTAGGTGCTATCTTCATTTCCCGAGATAAAATCTTTTGCTTTCGGACAGGATTTCTTCGAATTCTTTCCCTTACTGCTTTGACCACCTTTTTCGTACGAACACTACGTGGACGGCCAGATCTTTTTCTGTCACAAACAGAGGAGGTCTCATTGTACCTATTAATAGCCCGGTACACAAACATTTTACTAATACCAAGTGTATGGAGAGTTTTAAAAATTGCATTTGGCTCCATACCTACTTTGTGTAATGCTATCACAGCGATTCGGTTCTCTTTATCACCCCACACCATTTTAATATCGCAAAATATTTTACAATGTATTGGCGCCAAAATGAGAAAACACAATGAACAATCGTATAAAAATGACAGATTCGAAATTCAAATGTAATATTTTTTTATAATTAAGTGTAACAGTATTTATGGCCAGACTAAGTATAATATAAAACGTCCACTTCCTAATTTTAATAAATGGTAGACAATAAGAAGTGAAATAAATATTTTTTTAAAAAACAGGGAAGTACTGTGGGTTCAATATTTGATTTTTATAAACTATATGGCAGAATCACCTAAACTCATAGTAGTCAAGTAGGAAAATCCTCATAGTATACCACCACAGATATCACTTGTAAGTTATTCACCTATTCTGTAACATGTGTCCTGATTTAAAGAATAAAACTACATTTAAAGAGATAATTAGTTAGTAAGTAACAAATTTCAAATATACCCCTAGGCATTTAACAAAAAGAAAAAGATAAACCAACTTCAAAAACACAAAGGGCACTGAAAAAGGAAAAAAAGAAAGAAACTAAATTGAAAAAATTACAAAAAGTATAAATTTTTAACAGTGTATAACGTTACAAAGGCACGCGGTACGTAAGGCCGTGTCTAGTTTAAATACAATTAGTAACGTTTAGGACTAGTTTCACCAGTTTCTAATAAAGTTTTAGATGTACTATGTAACAGATAAAGGTTGTCGATTAATATACTCGTATATATTACTTCCAACACGTAAAGTGGGGACATGGTTTTTGTGTAAAATTGTTTATTTTGAAGCAATTATAACTATATTAAAATATACTGTCTATTACTAAAGTCATTATATTAACATCTTCTATAAATGAAAAGTTTTGAATTGGAAATCTTATCGTTTAAAAATTCTCTCACGTATAGTCGAAGTGCTCATTCTGATTATATGCTTTAATTTGTTGGACCATGCCCGAGCCAATACCAGCACAGTATTGGTGTACCGTCGTATGGAGCGAACTGACTGCGCATAAAGTCGGTTCGTCTAGGATACGAGTTAATGAACCAACTTTAGTCGGTCCGAGTCGAACACAACACCTCGCCGCAAATCCCGGTGGGGTGACGGCCCGAGGGGGTTTCCACGCGTAAAAAAAAGGATACGACTTAATGGTTTTTTTAATAGTCACTAGCTGTGATCTTTTAAGGCTTAATACTATCCAAAAAATTTACGCCAGACAACGTAACTTATATTTACGGCTTTATGGGAGATTGCAATATGAAAATAAACGTTTCATGATGGATCATACACATATATAAGACTATATGCGGTGCTAATAAAGAAGACACATTATCGGTAAATTAAATTTTTGTTACTAATTTTCATTGTCATTATATTTGGAATTGTTTATGTAATTTATAGAATCCCTTTTTTTTTCAATATCTATGAAAGTGAAAGCTGAATACCTGTAAGTCGACGGATGAGACGACATTTGGTCAATCTCATAATACTAGGAGCAAAAGTAGTTATATAGGAAGTATTTGTGAAGAAACATAATTAATCACTAATGAAAATTACGTATGTGAATTTAGATCATTACGCTGAAGAATTTCTTTATACTTTATTTAATGTGACAGAACCTACTTTATATTAAACACCAATACTACTTCCAACCTACTTCCTATTTTTTCTGCATCATCCAAAGGTTGACTGGTAGAGAATGCATTAAGTCCGCCTGTATACATAAAGTACATGATGTATAAATAAATAAATACTTTATACAAATCTTATCATTTCATTAGAAAGTTGTAAATTTATAAATTTTACCATTTTCTTGATATAAAAGAGGGTTATTGTTATACGTCGTCTGAGATTAATGGCAAACACGGGACACGTAAATTAGTAAGATATTTGTCTTAATTTTTTGAAATCAAATTTAAAGATGGTGCCGAAAAAATTAAGTTAAGGAAGATCGAAAGGCTGGTCAAAATTAAAACCAAGTAGTATTTGTGCTTAATACATATGCCATAAAAATATAGCATAGTAATATTTGATATTTTTTTAGAGTTTGAGTATATCTCAAATGAAAAACGTTTTTACCCGTTATTTAAAAAGTATGCCAAAAATAAAATGTAATTCTCAAGTTGATTCACCGATTTGGTAAAGGTCGTGGTTGCCAGACCGTTGCCTGCAAGCAGCACAAAACCAATTATTTTCGTGTAGTTTGAAAGAAGCCTATGGCCAGCAGTGAACATGTTTCAGATAAGGTCCTGATTATATATCTCTGCCTAATGGTTGCTTTAGTCGGATAGAAAATAGCTACCTTCTCAAATTTCAAAGTTATTGAAATAAGTATTACTGATTATCATGTGATAACATGTTAAGCTCTGATTATGTAAAAACAAACCATGAGGTTCGTTTTACTATTGTTATTCATTATAAGAAGAAAATTTTATGAGTCTAAGCTCATAACTAGCTGACGAAAAGCTCACTATAATAACTATTTACTATAGTGAGTTTTTTTTCAAGAAGGAAAAATTATAATAGGAAATAAAATATTTGTATAAAGATCTGAAAGTTCTGTGTCCAATAAACTAGATACAGACCTTTTTGATCTTTTACACTGATTTATTTAATTAACAGGAAATATAATTACAATTATTTTCGGCACACGACAAAGTGAATTAATGTTTCAGAGTAAATTTAATGTTATTTTTATTCTTGAAGAATCTATCTGTGATTTCTTTTTGAAGTGAAACTTCTTTATCGGGATTAGAAAAAAATTTAGTGTAACATTTTTTCGTTACGCGTTACATTTCTCCGTTACGCGCCATCTTTTTCTTATCCCTACCACGCGTGATTCGAGGTATACTTTCTCCAGCGGAGTAGGGATTGGTAAATGTCTCCAATGTATTTTGCGGCCCGTTTTGAGTAGTTACATTTTTGAAATCCAGGTGGCGATTGCATCGACTTCGGACGGGTTTAAATTATTTTTTTGAAAAATAACGTCATAAAGAAGTTTTACTTCTTACGAGTGTACGCTAGTACACGCACACATTTTTTTTTGTTTAGAAATACTTTAGTTTCCATACAGTTTAACGTAGTAATTCAAAAATATGACTTTATTCATGTTGACTTTATCAACCAGGTTTAAAGTATAATAAGTTCGTAACAATAAGGTCGTAATATTAAGTTACGATGTTTGTCGACGAACCATATGGTCGTTTGTAGCTAAAAATAGATATTTTTCATTAAAATGATTTGCTACTACATTCTGTATTACGTACAGTGCAATCTAATTTCTCAATACACAGCGCAAGAGATATTTGAGAAATTTGTTTACATTCAAGACTTGTGACAGCGAAATATGTAATTATGAAGCACATAAGTTCAGAATGGTCTACCAGGGACAAAGTACAATAAAATAGATAGTCGAATAGAAAATAGTAGAGCCACGCTGATTTTACCACGGAGTCTGCTCGACCGGAGCAGTACTAGCCTCTCACAGAAGATCAACCTTAAGCGACAGCATCAGTGCTGTTGTATAGCGTTGGTAAGTGCAAGCCCGGAGATCCATTGATGCAGGGGTGACAGTTATTGTGGTAAATGTGTGGGACTTGCACTGCCACGATGACTGTCATGCCTTTTACATCCTCAAGTAGGGCGTAAAATGTTTCTTACTAGGCCACCATAGTATGGGTCATCATACTGCATTGTCTACATTCGCAATGAGTATGGTGACCTCAACTCATGGATTCTAGTCATCTTCTATCAGGCAGAGCAGAGTCACTCTGGCAGGCCTTTAAAATAATAATAAAATGTAGAAGCTCCTTCCTCACTGAAGATGGATAGTAACAATAACATCCATCACCATTAAGGTCAACAACATCATCTTCCAACTGTTTTCATATTTTTTTATTGCGGTCTGTGCAGTACATTGCAAAAAATTTTAGCTGCATTTTAAAAATAAAGTTAAAGCAGAGTGATATAAGTGGGATAAGAAATATCACAAGTTTCAGATGGAGGAATTATGACTGTGATAGCTTGAAGAAACCGGGGTCACGTAATTGTTCGTCCTGTGACTGTCTCGTGATTGAAGAGGCCACTAAGACAAGTACATCGACTGATTTCCGTCATTAATAACATCAATGCTGCTTAATGTTTATTTTATATAATGCTGTTACTTGTGAGAGATTTTATCGTCTTCCTTTAGTTACTATGATCTGATATACTAGACTTCAAACAAGAAGATTTCTTACTGATCATTTGGAGACATTAGTGTATAAATATTGTGATGTTAAAAATATATTTAGCTAAAAATAGAACTTCCTTTTGTTTACATCGAATCAAAAACCAAAAACAAAAGCCCAACTAGTAAATATTCTAATCTATTCTCAACAAAAGATAGTAAGAACCTATTAAATACAACAATTTAAACTATCCAATTTAAACTCATTACTGTAGTCGTAGAAATTATCTTCTCCGAGCTTAGTTGCTAATTCTGTCGGGTTAATTCTATTAAGGCAAACTACAACAACTATAAATGGACAACCTTGTTTAACATTTCTTCTTATTTGTTTAAATAACAGCTGGTCTCTTCATTCTATTCTCAACTAATATTATGAATTCTAATGTTTCTTTGCTTACACGCCTTAATTACTCTATTAATAATGATGAGATTTGTTTCATGTGCATTATAAAGAGTATTTCATAGTATAGGGACAAATGAGGACGAGACGATCACCTGATAAGAACTGATTATCACTATCTTTTTTTCCCCTTTTAAAAAAGACAACATCCGTATTACATTTATTCCTGTGTCGCGGGGGATTTAACAAACATATGAAATTGACACAATTAACACCCAAACTCAAAGCAAAAATTTGTGGATACACAAAATGTTGTCCCATGTGGGGGATCTGAACAGCAACTCTTCGGTGAAGTAGAAAGTGGTGCGGCAACCTTTTAAACGATTATACCATTCGTGCAGTCAAAGCACTGTTCATGAACACCTGCAACTGGAGACGTTACCACTCTTCTATTGTGACCTCAAGAATAAGGATGAGCAGAGCTCCAGTATTTCCAATCGTCAAAGTATGGCTTTCGCACAGTAAAAATATACTAGAAATATATTTTTATGTAAAAAATTATGAATACAAATATCATCTATTAAAATATTTTAAGCGATAATTACTTATGTTGACACAAAAAATACATACAAATGATTTAAGTGCTGTTAATAGGTCAAGTTCTAGTACCTATTCTGTAAAAACCTAGAGGTCTGACTTATAAGATTAGTTTTTCAGGGTTCTTGAGTAAATAGAAAAGCCGAGGGTTATCTTTAACTGTAGCAGAATTACAGGAGGCCATGAAGTTTGATGTTACTTTAAGTTTGAAATTGTACCTCGCGGCGCTTTATGTAAGGTTGAACTTATTTAGGCTTTTGGTAAAAAGCTCGTGGCGTTCTGTATTTTAAGTGGTCCTTCCATGATACTTTACCTCTCTTTTGGTTCTTTAAGATTGCAAATTTATCTGTAATAGGGTTTTTATTTCTCATTTATTACTGAAGTTTAAGTGGGCAGGAATCTATTTTATCACTCAATTATTGTAGGTACAAGCTGCTTTAACTTGGTAACAAGCCATACTAAACAGGATATTTTTTATGTTTTTAATTATCTGATACTTTTTTCAAAACTTTGGAAATGTTTAAAAACTTTTTAACGTGTTTTTAATATATTACATACAATAGAGGTTGAATGGATATGTAGTATTCACCAATTTAACAAAATATTAAATCTATAAGTAATATTAATTACGTTAAAGTTATATAATACATAGAATAAATTAATTAAAAAGTAGTAGTTTACAACTCGTTCCGAATTTCGTTATAAATCTGATAACGACGAATAACATCCTTATAGCAGAATGCTTCACTCTTTGAGAAGGCTTTAGTCGGGTCCGAAATTAGTTAAGTATCCCTAAAATATTAGCCGTATATTCTAAATAAGTAATTATAGTTACGGAAAGAAAAATTCAAATTTTTATCGTTTCTCAAAGTAAATAATACTTCGTAAATTAAGAAAATCAGAAAATAATAGTTTAAGATATCATGACTGCGGTACGAACATAACAGTAATTGATTACTTTCTCAAAATATCTTCTACGAGTACGATTCTTATAAAACTACATTTAACCACGAAAACCTCTCTATTTTATTTTATTTAGAAACTACACAGTATTGTCTTTTAATTGCATTAGCTGTTTACTTCACGAATTTGAATCTAAACTGCAAATCAGTTTTGCATAAATAATAAACATAGTATGAAACTTTTCTACTAATGGATTCTATTATGCAGAGGGTCTCAATGTATTTAGATTAGATAGTAGAAGTTCTAATAATACGAAATTCGGTATAGCAGCAGCCATTCCCAACAAAAGCAAATATTTTGTTGGGAATGGAAGTATTATAATCGAAGTATTATACTTCGTAAATTAAGAAAATCAGAAAATAATAGTTTAAGATATCATGACTGCGGTACGAACATAACAGTAATTGATTACTTTCTCAAAATATCTTCTACGAGTACGATTCTTATAAAACTACATTTAACCACGAAAACCTCTCTATTTTATTTTATTTAGAAACTACACAGTATTGTCTTTTAATTGCATTAGCTGTTTACTTCACGAATTTGAATCTAAACTGCAAATCAGTTTTGCATAAATAATAAACATAGTATGAAACTTTTCTACTAATGGATTCTATTATGCAGAGGGTCTCAATGTATTTAGATTAGATAGTAGAAGTTCTAATAATACGAAATTCGGTATAGCAGCAGCCATTCCCAACAAAAGTAAATATTTTGCAATTACGTAATGTAAGAAAATCGACAAAAGCAATAGAGACACAGCAAACTTGCGTCACCACCCTAAATGTAATTACAACATGTACATAGAAATAGTAATATACGTATATAATTTGACCACAACGCTTTGTGTTCGATTATCAACCTTTTATGAAGGTGGTTTAAGTACAATTCTAAAACACGGACCATTTTTAACATCAATCAAGAGAACTTTTTGCGTATAAACCATCGATATTAACCGGCGATGATTAATCTACATTGTGTCAAAAATTACTACTCTACTATTATTTCGGTATTCTGAATGTGCTGCGTCATTTATTTCATGTTTTGGGACTATAGTTATTAAACCTGAAACTATAATTATAAATTAGTCTAAGACTAACAAAGACGAAAGCTAGTCTATAATAAACTTAGCCTAATTTTGATCAAATCGTATTTATTTCAGGCTCAAATTACCGAATTCAAAAATTGGGCCAGACTTAATATATTATAATTTCAGTATAAAGAAAATATAAGATTTTATTCTAGGAATTTTGACTAGCAAATAAGATTTTCAAATAAGGATTTTCTTTTTATGGGATAAAAAGGTCTTCTTTATATTTTTTGTATAAATCTACAATCGCTTAAATATCAATTATTTCTGCTTCAAATGTGATTTGTAATACTAACACAGATGTTTCTCAGATGAAAATGTAAAAGAGTAATTCAAAGTTGATTCTGAGTAGCCCTTAGGGAAATTGAGTTTAATTTTATCAATAATAAGTGTGTATTTTTCAGGTAAATCCAGATGAAAACAGACTACCTATCGTGTCACACTCCTCGCCATGTAAGTGGATTTCACTCCCCACAATACATCAATCACACTTGACATTTTTTCGCAAGTCTTTGAGTTGGCTTGTGCCGCAATAGGTTCGTTTATTTCGTGTAATATTTTGCGTTCCTATTTGTTTTCTTGTAGGTAAACTTAGTTATTTTTTGTTTGTAATACATATTTACTTTGGCTTACTTGTTAAAAATAATCGTGTTTCAATGGTATTTACTTTGGTTCCATGTCAAATATTCACGATTCCTCGTATCTTTTCTCATGTGATATTGCAGTGTATTAAATACTAACATTTTTATTATAAATACAGGATTATATTGAAGACATATCTATCATTTCCACATTTCTTTATGATATCTATCACTTGACTTAAGTTTGTTGTGTGATTTTAGTTTTCATTGGAGATAAAGGCGAAAAAGGAGATAGCGTAAGTATTAAGTCTCTTTGAAAAAAATAATATTATCAACTATAAAGCAATAAAAATTCACATACCGATAAAAAAATGTATTTCTCAACAATAAACCTAAAATAAACAAAACAAAGTATTAAGTAGTCACGCTAAGCCCACAGTTTTGTTTCGGGCAATCCAAAGGCTTTCCAAAGTTTTGTGCGTGCAGTCTTTCCCAAGTTGGAAAAGATTTCGCTAATCCAAAGGATCTCTGTCACCCTACCTGAATCAACTTAGACGTAACTTGTAAGTCAGAGCACGTGCATCGTTACATCGATATGTAGTAAAATTCGCGTGTTTTGCACAATCGTGAACAGAAATTTTTAGAGAATTGTGTCAATAAAGAAAAGTGTATATTAAAAGACTGAAATATTTGAACAGACTTGGAGAGATACGTGTAATTGTTATAATACGATCGGTATAAATAATATTAGCACTTCTGATTGACCACGGTTATATTTTGTTCAGTACATGTTTATGTATTGTTTTGTATTTTGAATACTAAAGAAAGAGGACCATAAGTGAAACACGATTGGAATACTCAATGTCGATCGATCTTGTTCAGTTTCAGATAGCGTGACGAAAATTTTATTAGATTGACCGTACACTAGAGACGAATAATAAAATTTTATCTAAGATAACGTGATATTTGTGTACATAAAGGAGTGTATATTAAAAAGTCAATTTGGTTTAAAAAGTTATAACTTTTTTTAACAAAAAAGAAATAATGTTCCTAATAGAATGAGAAATATAGTACTATATTTTTTTTAACAGTTATTAAACTCTTGATTGCTTTCAGGTAATATCTCAAGGGCAATGTAGATGTAGTTTAAGTGATATTTCACAAATATTGGAAGTAATGCCTGAGTTGAAAGGTCTACCTGGGCCTCAAGGACCAACTGGAGCTGATGGGACGACCGGAACTCCTGGAAAAACAGTAAGAGATGTATACTTGTTCTTCTTTATTCATATTTGTTCTACGTTGCTTCAGTTATTTACTGATAGACATTGAGTAATGAGATTCTCTAAGAAAAGTCAACTTTAATTTTTCTGGTCCATATGAACCAAAACGTGTGGTTTGTAACTTATGTAATTACGATTAGGACAATAAGTATACAATTTGGAGTTAAAAGAGACCCTAACAGCGAAGATGAATTTAAACTTAACTAAACGGGAATTTATATGAGAGGGAAAGAAGAGTTTTATGTCCAGCATAGAACTTTTCAAAATTGTTTACTAAGAATACATTTTCACATAGAATTCAGCATAATTGCCCCAAAAATAAATAAAAAGCTGTTACTCATATGAGTAATCTTTATCTTCAAAGAAGATTCGATTTTTATGAATATAGCGCCTTATTTTATAGCTTATGATTTATAATTTTCGTAAGTGGAATATTTTATTGAATATCTTAGAATTTCCATAAGCTGGTAACAAGAATCTTGTATTTACAATAAACTAAGCAGTTACCGAATGTTTTCCTAGGCCTCCTTTACAAAGTAGATACTAATCAACATCCGTAGTGTAAACACCTACTTCTAAATCCTGATGAATATTATAAGGCTAATTTACATGAGTCGAGTAATTAACATTCAGCTTTATACACTACGATGATTTCAGTAATGATATAAATTGAGATGTTTTAGCGAAATTAATAACACCGCTTTTACTTAGTTTGTCTACTCAGAAATGTAAATTTGAGTATGACATTAATTATTATCATGATAGAAAACATATTTGTAGATATCTGACAAATTATGCTCATTTTTAATAATTTATATCATTAACTGACTCTTGAAAATCTTAATTGATTGACGTTTCTGAATCGCTAAAAGTAAATAAAAACTATAAAATGTGACTTAGATAAATTATAAATAGAAATATTCAAAGAGAAAGTATAATAATCTGAATAGCGAGGAACATGCTTTAACTGTTTTTGCTATACTTAAATGATTTATCGATTTAAGCTCAAATTTCGAGATACTCTTTACAAAAGATGTTAATAAACAAAATTAAGTGTCACTTTCATCCCTTACTGTTAAAGTCCCTGATATACTGTTTTGACGTTATCTACCAGAAAACTACAAAGTTTGATTTCATAAGTCTCAGATAGGAACAAATATGTCAGATAACCATTCATATCAGATAATATTATCCGTTAGACAGTATTTTATTGCAGGTTACTTTCTAAAATTTTACCAAACGTTGATGAAACTGGCTCTACACAAATTTGAAAATTAATCTGTTTATAAATTTTTTAATATCGATTTTTATATAAGATGGTTATCCAGGCAGTGTTTTTTAGCCAGTTACATCAAATAACAGTGATTTACAGATGTGTCAATGTAGTCCCTTTTTTTAATTTAGCCCTGATTTTAAACAGGAATTCAGTACTGTTTTTGTTACAGGGAGCAATGGGCGAACCGGGGCCACCTGGACCATTAGGTGCTAAGGGAGATAGAGGAGAGCGAGGTGAAATTGGAACACCGGGACCCGAGGGGCAAATAGGGCCTAAAGGTGAACCAGGTGTAGATGGGTCGCCTGGTCTACAAGGTCCACCAGGGCCTCCTGGACCACCTAGTCCTGTTTCAACAGCAGTAATAGTGAGTAGTTGTTTAATGAAATTCTTACTTTCTGTTTACCAAATCTTTGATAGTCTGCCAAAATTACTCTAAATGTAAAGTAATGGCAAACAATTTCTTTTATAATTTATTCTTCTGTCTTTATTTTCAAATATAAAGAGTTATATAATGATCAGAATACGTACTTATATGTACGGTGCCAGATCAATAGCGTGACACAATACCGCAATATGTATTTTGCGGTTTGACTGTGCCACCGCAAAAGTAAGTAATTTTCATGTCATGAAATCTTAGTCAAATTTTATTCGAGAGTAGATTGCACATTCTTTGACGCGATTAACTTCTATACTTTTATATTAATGCTAGAGCTCTCCCAGTTACCGAGACAGTTAATAATGAGGAGGCCCATTGATGCAGGGGTGACAGTTATCGTGGTAATTGTGTAAGCCTTACACTGTCACGATGACTGTCATGCCTTTTACATCCTGAAACGGGGTATGAAAAAACATCTCACAAGGCCACCATAGTGTGGATCACCATACTGCATTGTCTGCATCTGCAATAAGTATGGTGACCACAACTCTTGGATTCTACACATGCTTTCCATCAGGCAGATTAGAGTCACTTTGGCACGTTCTTAATGTAGAAAAAAATATTTTGTGTAAAAAAAATTGAGTATAATTTTATGTTTTTTGACTTCATATTTTATTGTTCATTGTTATTTGTCTGTTTTTATGTCATTGTTGTTCTTAATGTACTTAATTTTATAACTTAAGTTTTTTTACATCATTAAGTTATCGTTCTTCACCTGCTAGGAGGAGTTCTTTTTTTTGAATGGTATTATGTTGTCTTAACATGTCAAAACGCAGCCAATTCCATAAATATCATTTAGGCTTTATTAAAAGTTGTCCACACTATTGACTTGAACCGTACATTTACATCCATTGCATTTTTTAAACAAATTATAATTTAAATTTGTAAAGCTTTGGTTTAAACATTAAATTTATATTTAAAATAAAAAGCAACGAGTGAATAATTACATAAGCACCGAGTATTTATAAATTTGCTTTCACCACTAGATTTAAAAATTTCATTCTGTTTACTTTAACTACAAGTACAAATGACTGCAGAGAGTGAACGACTTGCGTGCAAAAGTGCTTGCTACGGCAAATCTCTCGTTAAAATTGCCTTTAAACTGACCTACCACTTGGACAGTTCATTTAACTTGTAAAATTTTTTTAATAGTACGAGTCCAGTTTTTAACCTTAGTTTTATAAGCATGCAAACTTACTACTGCCTATTTTGGTTTCTGTATGTGTTATAATCTACTTAGAATTTATGTTACATTTTACTTCGATGGCATAGTGGTAACGTAAACGACTGGTGTACAGCAAGTAATTTTTTTTAAATACAAAAAAAACTATTTCTTACGTCAATTAGTCATCATAAGACAAGCTCTGCTTAGTTTGAAGTTAGATGACGTTGTGTGTCAGATGGCCGAAATATTTTTTATATTTAAACAAGTATAAACAGCTATTGAATACTATAAATTATGCGTTTAACCTCAATATTTATTTATAATTAACACAAAGGTCCTTTATTCATAACTATGCTCATGTTCAATGTGTTCAACTTTAATTGTGGCAGGATAAGCAGTAGCTTATTGTGACACTTACAATTGAAGTTCTGCACACATTTCTACATAATCACCATGTCTTATACAGGAATCAACAGGATTATATGGATCAAATAATCCCGGGATTTTCGTGCCTACCGGCGAGCGGGGTCAAATGGGCCTACCAGGCCCCCAAGGCGAGAGAGGATATCAAGGAAGTAAAGGCGAGAGAGGATTACATGGTCCGAAAGGCGACAAAGGCGAAAGGGTAAGCGTTATCTAAATATGATTGAGTCCCTGGAATAGTATTACTGTGTAGATAAAATAAAACGTTACACTCTTGAATAGTTCTTTAATATAGTGATATTAAAAAAAATCATAACCTACTTCAACAACCTGTTCAGCTTTACAGATTTGAGCAGGTTGGCTGGTAACAAGGAATCTAATGATAGAGACCTTGGTAGCTTTGACAGATTTTTATCCTCTTGTCGCAATAGAGCCCCATTTAAAGTAATGTTTATACTAACCGGTTTATTTTTAAAAAAAGACCCTACAAATAGTCCCACTGATAAATAATCCGGCGATTGCCACACTTTAAAAAAGCATTCATTTAAACATGGACAATATTCGCGTCCGCCCTTCGTTAACACGAACAGGTACGGCACTGGTAATGTGATATTCTACTAATCAAGTACTTGTGTTATTGAATATTTTATTAAGAGTACATTTAAATATTCTAGTACGATTTATACATATTATTCATGAAAGTCGAAGAAAGGTTGTAATTATGGTGTTGTGTTGTGTGTGTACTTTACGAAATGAATAACATTTTAAAATTAGGTGTATATGATAATAATATTGCTTTTAATTATGTAGTTAAACTGATCAACTATATTTAAGAGCTATTATAGCGTGAAAAGATTGTTATTTACTCTTTTAAGCACATGCCAGCCAATGGTATTATTACGATAGTAAATTACGAATAATAAGCTATTTATTTTTCAATATACATTGGATAATAATGACTATCTTATTATAACGTATAATACATATAATAATTATTGTTACATATTATTTTGTACACGTGTAATACACACGTGTTGTTTGTAATATTGTTACGATCACTTACGATACGACGATACGACGATACGAGTTTGAGAACTACAAAGATACTAGAAACAGCAAGAGTAATTCAACAACAAACTTGTTTATTCACAAGTAGCGTGCTTTGCGAATTTCAACTTTGGACTGGTGGGACCTACTTTAATACCCTTAGAATATACAGAGGTAGAACGTTAAAAATAATTAAGTCATTAAATTAAAGTTGATAAAGCTACTTATCTATAATAATAGAGTTCTCACCAAGAACTTAGGGCCCCAAATAAACCTCACCTGCAAATAGCACACCTGCTAATCGGCAGATGAGACTCTGGCAAACAAATTATCCCGATTGGCGGCAATACCTATTACGTGGGACCAAAACGCTGACGGAAAGTGGGCGTTTAATGTGCCTCTGCCTCCTCTCTAGGGAAATAGGTGTGATTTTATGTATTTTTAGGTTTATAAATTAATCCTACAGATACTTTTTTTAGAATAGTCAGTTTTTATGGGACGAACTTAGGATAAACACCGATGTAATACATCGAGGCAAAATGTGTAGTATTTGACACAATTTATCTAACATGTTAATAGGTACCGATTAATTATTGGCAGGATATTTACTACATTAAATCAGCTTATTAATAATATGGATTAATTATGTGTCGTAACGATAGGTAAGATCGTATTAACCATATTAATAGCTCTTCTATGTTCATGTGTTTTTGATTTAGATGTGGTTGAATGTTATTCAATACCTTTGTTCGATTTAAAATGGTTCGGACTGCTTATGCTTGAATAGTAGAAAATATGATTTCGAGAATATCTTGCACCATTCAGAGAATATATTCGTACACTATTTAACATAAGCTATACCAACTATCTTTATTTTTAGTTTTATAACTACATACAGTACACTGAAACCTCCTTCTTTAAGAAGAGACTTATGTCTAGCAGTGGACTGTTAAAGGCTGTTGAGGATGATGATGATTACTTTTATAATAAATTGTAGGAATATCATACTTGGCGTAGTTTTATTGCTAGGAGTACTTACAATTTGCAACATATCACTTAGTTTCCATGTCTGATTTCTAATCTAAGTTCTTCTTCCTAATTCGTGCACCGAACGTTGGTTAAATAGGAAACTAGTGAATTATGATTTCACATTTACTCGTGAGTTTGGTTTTCTAGCGATCAAACTTTTGCTATCAGCGCAAACTACTCGTACTAGAATAATTATGTAAATGTATGATATTTTAGGAAACTAAATCCGTGTAAGTTCACGCACATTGTAAATCGATCGCATTCGATCATGAATAATTACTGTTCAGTTAACTGTAGGTTTTGTAGCTGTAAGGAAACTAGCTGCTGCTTGCACTAAATACATCATCGTGAATCTGTGGCATTGGATGTGAACATGTGGATTCATGATGATGGGTACAAATACGTAATAAGATATCAATCAATATACAGTTTCGTACTGTATTTAATATGACTGTCATACATGTATTTATTTACAAAACTTAGACTTTTCTTAAATACCTGTCTAACTTACATATCACTTATATAATAAGTGTATAAAATTCTAATAACCAATGGGTTTATTTATAATCAAATGATGAACAAACTTTTATATAATCATTATCCCAATCAACAACCTTTAATAACCCACTGCTGGACATAGACTTCCCTTTTAAAGGAAGTTTTGGCCTACTATACCACGCTGGCCAGACATGATGGCTTAGAATTTTTATCAAGTTTTCCTTCTCTTTGGAGTGATGTTATGCAGGGTGGTTTTCTCCCTTAGTCACCTCTTACGACGCCCACGGGATGATAAATTGTGCTGATACTCCGTATTCTAAATTTATCACCAAATGGAAAACAATATAACAATCTTTTACATATAAATTATGAAAGAAAGTTTTAAAAGAAACAAAACACTGATGAAGAATTTTTGTATGGATTATTCAATGACATTATTATAACTATACGTAGCAGTTAAGAGCACGTAACGATTTCACTAAAACTTAGTAGTCCAACCGTCTATTATACATAAATTGGAATTACATATTTAACTTTTTTCAATCAAACTAAAAATATCTATCCACAAATAGATGTGATGTTTTGTTAATATGAATGTTAAATGATGATATTGTAAAAATCTAATATGGAAAAAAAAATGATATTACTCTTAATTTGTGATATAAAAGTCACGATAACTTAACACTGACGACCAACGCTGTTTAAAAGAACTTAAGGGGAGATATACACCTAGGAGCCGTAAAAAAAGGTTCTATTTTAAAAATGTTTCAAAGAAAAGTAATCATTTATTTTAGATCAGAGTTTTCATTATCTAAAAGTACATACATTCAAATATATGTCAAATTTTTTTTATGTACAAATATCAAAAAGATATAAAGATATCGTAGGATTCTTGGAGGTCCTTGAAAAATCAGCGCACACGGTACCCACTGGCGTATCTCCAAAAATCATCTGAAAAAAAAAAGAGAAAGATTATTGAATAAGATACTATAATCTAGTAGTTGTCATAGCCTATTTCAAAATTATTGGTTTTTAACAAAATGGCAGCCATTTGAATATAGGTAACGATTTTCTGGCCTTAAACGTGTAATTACTTTGGCTATAAAATGAAGAGTAAGTAACGAAAAAAAAATCCTATGACAAATACTAGGTAATATTATATAGAATGACCACAAAAAATTTCAAAGCAATCGGTACATTGGTTTTTGAGAAATTTTGGGTACCGCTTTGAAAAACGTAGTTTTGAGAAAAACACGTTTGAAATTTTAGGAATTAAAAAATCATGAAATTTTAAACTTACATGGAATTATCAATACTAGGCCCATAGTGTAGGTCGTCTACAGTCGACGAAATTCCCATTGCATCTAAAGCTTGTTGCCGACGACGAATTCGACCTTCTTTTGTCTGTGTGTGCTTGCAACTCAGCTTTCGCTATGCTACGTCGGAAAGTTTTTCGGCAGAATATCGATTTTGGGGTGGTATTTTCTTTTTTCTTCGATCTTTACGTAAAGATCTGGATTGATGCATTTCTCGAGAACCTGTCATTCTTTACTCCATTTTTCTCTATATTTATTTGCGATGAAAATTCACTGTAGAGCACAGTTGTACGAACGACAAGCTACTGACGACACGTATTCATTTGTAGCAGAAGTAATATTCTTGTTATACCTGGGGAGCCATTAGCATGCCTAACAACACAATACAATTTTATCACAAAAGAAATCCAAGCCCTTTTTTCGAACAGTCGCTTGTCTATACCTGCCTACCTGGCTTGGCGCGGTAGCACACGTTTCCAGTTCTCGGTTATAACTGCCTTATTTTTCGAAGAATTAATTTGCCATTTTTACCAAATATTCTAAGGACCTTAAACTTTTAGAAAATGTAAAAAAAAAATAATCGATTTTTTCAATTTTCTAGGTGTATATCTCCCCTTAGGATGTACACCTTGATACTTTTTAGTGCAAATCTTAAGTTTTTAAAGTTAAGCATACATCAGTATGTTTTCATGAATATCCAAATATCTTGAATCTAATTTCTCTGTTATTGTTGATTATAAAAATACTTACTTTCAAGTTTATGTTTTTTTCATAAAATTTATATTGAATGAATAACGTGCGTAGTTATGTAAAATTTGACCTTGGAATTAAAAACATACTCTGTGCCTTCACCATATTTTGAAAGCTACTGTTTCATTTCGTATCCTTAAAATTAATAATACGGGAATTTCTACGTACTAAACTTTAATTAAGGCACAAATTGGGCACAACTAAGACTCGACAAAGGTTTCTCTATCCAATAAGCACTGAGAACATACAAGAACAACTATTGAACTTTACGAGTATAACTAAATCAAAATAAAATAACACGCGCCCGTCGCCAAATTAGTAGGTATTCGGATAATAAACTTGGGTCTAACGCTATAAGTGACGGGTTGACCCTCGTAACGGGACGTTATGTTACCTTCGACCCGTGAACTCATAACTGTGTTACAGGGCTACGTTGGGCCTAGAGGACCACATGGCGCTAAGGGCGAGCGTGGCCAAACCGGCCGAGACGGCACGCCCGGGCTCCCAGGCGCGCACGGCCGCCCCTCCGAAAAAGGGGAAAAAGGTACCCCAACTTACTCAACCATCAAATTTTATGTTACTATATGACCCATATTTATACTTGGGTAAAGCGTTCGCGAGATTTTTAGGGGTTTATAGTAACGATTTGGAAAATCTTTATTTGTTCGCGCACTGAACCCTTTGGATTGGTTTTCGAGTGCTTGCACGCAGTTTATTTATTGTTGCTGTTACTTTTTACGATCGTCTAGAGACTTTTGTTTTATTTCTGTATCGGATGGTTTTTTGTTATAATTTTTTTTGGGTTGTTCGTAAAAGTTTAACTTATTGAAATATATGCTTTCAAACTCGTAAATTTTTTATGAGTGTTTACTTAACGATGTGGATAAAAAATCACAAACGCAGTATCAGAGCAAAATACTTGATAGTAAACGTGAACTCAGTTCTAGTGTTTCTATTTGTTTGTGTCAATGCTCTACTATTATTATTCATTGATAGGTGCTCGAGGTCTTCCCGGTCCTCCTGGGCTATCTGTGCCAGTCACATCAGAGAATTCAGTGTTAAGTGACGTCACACATGCGGGTAAGTTTATTCTAATACTGCTGTATTTGTATAAGGAATATACAATAAATTTGCTAACGTAGATCTGTCTAGCAAATCACATGTCATAACTATGTACATAGCATATAATAATTATGTATAAGTCATTTACAGTTTTAAATCAAACAAATACGACATGTACACATGATATACTGCTTATTATTTCAACTATAGATTGTTAAGAGTATATTATGACTTGCTAAATATCACAATATCAAAGTATGTAATGAACTATTTGTTTGTAGTAATTTGGCATAAAATTGTCATTGTCAGACTCAACGCGCAACTCATAAGCGCAAATCAACGTTTTCATTTAGGAAAAACAGAGGCTTTCATGTATATTCAGAGATCTTTCTCGAAGCCAGACGACTGTGGAAACAGTCTAGTAATTTTATCGCAAACTTATACATCTCCTAAAATTTTACCTAGTGTTTATTGAGCCCGGTAAGCAAAATAAGACACGGCTCAATTAAAAATGAATTGATCGTCAATTAATAAAAATATTTCAAATTATAATTGATATCAATCACAACCATCACGTTAAACGCGTGACAAACAAGTTCATTAGATTTCTCTTCACAATAAAATTATTATTTAATTTTTCCATGATATACATATATAAAAATGATTGTTTGGAGTAAGACGGCTGCGTGTGAAACCTGAATAATTATTATTCACTCACCTGCCTGGATTTTTATTAAGTAAGGTATCTACAATAATTGTTATCGAGGCGAACTATTGAATGTAGACTTCAAAGTAAAAGTATTTACTTAAATATTTCTAAACGATCCGAATTGTAATTAAGACCCATCTTTAATTGAAACGAAACGAAATAGCCACCCGTTTACTGTTATTTCATTCCTTAACTTTCAAACGTTCGAGATCGTTCCTTTATCGATCTTTTTTTATAATTTCCCTGTTGAGAAGTTTATACTTTTATAACGTAAAACATGGCCTAAAGCAAAATGGTAATAACTTCAGGGAAATTAAAATACTTTCAAAGGCGTTTGGTACTAATATTTATCTCAACTAAATATTCGATTGATTTAATCTAACAAGCTTAAGTAGAGTTTAGTACTGAAATTGACAACGTTGTTTTTTAGGTATTAAACATAGATTGCTAAAGTCTATTTGAGTTCTTTTGCTAGCAAAACATTTAATGATGAGAATATTTAACCTACTAATGTAAAAACTAAAACTTCATAATCAAAGAAAAAAAATCAAATTTAAATAGCATATACGGAAACTAGTCATTTATTTATTTAAAAGTCAGACTAATATTAGGAGCTTATCATTTCCTCCTATAACTAAAAAAATTACAACAGTTAAGAATTTTCTGTTTTATAAACTCAAAAAATGTCCTGATTTATTATTTACTTATGATAACACCAGTCAAGTTATTTTCACGTTTGCAGTGTATTCGTCACCTTTAACAAACACTTTGAAATAAACAAAAAAAAATGCATTTTTGTAACATTCGTCTATTTCTAGTGCTTTAAATAGTTGACTTTTAGATTCCTTGGTAATAATAAGTAATCAATTTGAAAGTGACAATTCTATTCATAAAAACATGTGTGAAAGAATATTATTCAGTAACTTCATTGAGCATGCTTAAAGGTGCTATGCTATAAGTTACGTGGCGAGCTGACGTCAATTCACCGTGGCGTTTGAGTAATGTACATGGCACGTTCAAGAAATTCAAATTTCATTTCATTGGAATGAGACAGTTGTGTTGCTTCTCGTTGAAAAATTTCACGAATATGACGTTGCGTATAATCCATGAAACGCATGAAATCAACGAATGGACACGTTGAATTACCTACAAGTTTATTAGGTACTGACGAAACATTCATGGTTAAGAATTTAGAACACACAGTGTACAGCAATAGCATTTTTTACCCGGTTGTCATAATTGAAATGATGCTCCGCGGTAAGTCGCAAGCACTGGCGGCCTGATTATGCCAACGATGCAGCCAAAATCGGGGGTCCAGCGGGTCAGGCCACCAATATAGTTTGTAGAAGCCTTAAGATTAGTCATCGTGACAAAACAAGTAAATAAATTCACTTCTGCCTACTTCTTTGAAGATACCGCCACCAATTTGTATTCGTCTATATATTATCTTTTGCCTAATATTCATCTAAATATATCAAGTATATCAAGATGATTGAGTCATGTCACCTGCCATTATTGAGCTCATTTGATTTAATAATTAACAGCAAACACAATTTCAGTGCGTAGTATAATGTGCGTTAGCTATCAATCAATTGATAAGATCTGTTTAGCTAGTTATTCAATTAATTAGAACTCAACAGCACATTATTTGATTTATAGAATGTTCATGGCATTCAATTATAGCAATAACATATAGTAAGATAAGCTAATTTTACACTATAATGATTATTATTTGAATACCCTTCAATGTAAATTATTATAAATATCTATGATATTTAAATATGTAATATTTCACTATTTAAAACCAACAGATTTTATGTCTTTATATTTTATATGAAGATAGTATGAACAGGAGAGTGAAAGCGGCAAATAAGATGAAGTGCCCTGCACTTCTTTGAGGCTAACAAAAACGTTCTAAGAAGACACGTTTAGGTGCGCAAAGCGGTGTGCTGGTCCCAACCTCTATGAACGGTAGGAATCTTGGTTATGACAGAAGAGGCACGGAAGTAGAATTAATGCAGTAGAGATGCATTCCTTAAAAAATATGTACGGTATGAATGTTAGTGACAGAGTCAGGCATATAGTAATAAGAGAACGTCACGAACTGAAAGAAGATATGGTGACAAGGATTGAAAAGGACATGCTTTAATAGTGTCACGTAGACAGGATTGATGATAGAAGAATCACGAAAGGAATTTATAAAGCGAATGTCGAAAAAGGTTGTCCACGGCTCACATCTACTGATCAAATAGGTGAGGTTCTGAAGAAGGATCAAGTGAAAGACAGCAAAAACCAACAAACATGCATACTGAGATTGATATGTCATAACTGTACTAAGTGGAGCTCAATTATCTCTACTTACCCCTCTAGGAAATAGCCATGACTTGATGTATGTATATATATTTTACGCTCAACTATCTTGCATTATGAAGGAGGAAGGCTCTTGATTTAATGTTTACAAATTAAACGTATTTGATTCGCGAAACCTGCAGTATTTATTATTATTTTTATAATATATTATTTTGTTTATTTTTTTGAATGATTGATATGTGAGCCTAGCGTTAGTAGTAACTACTTTGTTACTTCATTAGCGAACAAAAGAGTGTAGAATGTAATAAAAGTTAGAATCTACATGTTGTGCTCTTGTTCACTCTACAATATCTTGTAACAATCACCCTTTAACTCTCTCTCTACCTCAGAGAAATAACTTGGTTGAAGATTATCCTGTAAATATTTGTCTGTAGTATGTCTGATCTACAGTTTCTCATGAAGTCAATATACATGTGTGCATCGTCATTATTTTTGTTTCACTTTAATTTCATTTGTTCTCGTGTAATTTTGGTTACTTCTCTATGCTCATGGTTACTTAGTTGGATACAGTTTTGATGTTACTGGAACTATTTTTGTAGACTATACAAGAACTACGTAAATTTTGACTACACTTTTTTCTAACACTAGTAAACCCTCGGTATTTTTTTTTCTGATCAATATAAAAAATTTGCAATCATCATAATATTAATTTCTAAATGAACAAACAAGAAGTATCGTAAGAATTCGTAAGATTGATAAATGGATAAGAAAATGATTCATAACTATTTTATTTTTTGTTTCAAACATGTTATGGGCACGTTATAAAGAGCTTATAATGTGTCGCGTAGAATTAAAAAACTGTTAAAAGGAAATTTTATTTTCTGATCGGGCATAAATTCCGTAATTATATCCACACAACTTAGTTGATCAATGAAAATTTACAAGTAAGTCTAATTTCACTAAACATCGTATGATAATTGACATACGAAGATAAATGTGGGTAGCACGTACATAATCTACAAGCAAAGCTATTAGGACGGTTAGTCATTAATCATGTTTATACTATAGACTGTCTGTTCATATTGAATGTCTTCTTACTAGCCCCTCCCAAGTAATCAGTACTACTCCTTCGATTGAAGATACTGACTCATGAAGATTAAGTATCAATTTCTTACAGTAATTGAACAGCAAAATTCTATAAATGTTTTTGTATAGGTAAATGACGACAGTATAATATAAAACCTAATGATAACTCAACCTTGTTATCAAAAACAAGTTCCATTTTTTATTTGAATAGACATAATAGATTTAAGATCTAATTGAAATCAGCAGATTTGAGATCTGCCAATTAATTGTATTGTGCTTCTTTTTGTCATGGAATAAGACTTTCAAAACAACCCAGAACTTTGAATATCAAAGATTTGTAAAACAAATTTGATGACACTATTGTAGCAAGCAGGCTAAGTAGTTGTTTGCAAAGTTTAATGAAAACAAAGCCGTCGGGTCTTTTCAGCAATTCCTTTAACATTCCATTGTGCTGTGTTTGCAGACAACCTATTTTAAAGCCATCATTATTTTTTCTGATATCGTAGAAAATATACTGGTAATATTATAACTCTAATCGTAATATATGTAGTATATGGAAACATATAACATATAAAGTTAAAAAATCATACTCCTAGGTCTTACCATATCACTGGCTAGTATGTGATCAAGAAATACGAGCATAACTTAGGACGAGATCATAGTATATAAACATATCTAAGAGTAGATCAACAATACATATAAAACCCAAGTTTTCACCATACTAATATCGAATAACATCAAAATATAAAGTATACCTTTGCGTAAGGTACTAATCTCAAATTTTGATCATAATTATGCCCGTTGACTAATGTTTGATGTTCAAAATAATGATTTAACGACGGCATTATGTTTTCTCAAAGAAAGCTTTCGTTGACATATGACCTTAGCTGTCACATTCTCGTAATTACAAAACAAATAATAATTCACTCGCAGCTGAACTTCTCACGAAAAATAAATTACTCTTGAAAACTTGAGTAAGTAGACAAACGTTCAAACATTATTTCTAAGTCACTAATTAAGTTTTTGCTAATGGAGCGTTTGGATGAGGCGAGTGGTGAGAATTTGAATGGAATACCAACTGGAATACCAACTAATACCAGAATGGTTTATTTACCTAATCTGTGAAAATATAATTAGACACATTCATACACATATTAAAGTTAGTTAATTCTATAATGTTATCCTTATTAAAATAACACACAAATGAACAAGAAGTGACATAGGATTACTAAATTTTGCTTAAGACACGATTAGAAATATCAAATATTTTTAAAATTACGAATGAAAGCTTTCTTTAATTAGCTTGTAGTACGAATACTAATGATTTAAGGAAGCACAGAAGTATATAAACCTAATTAAATAATTAAATTAAGAATTGCCGTCATCCCTACGTCGTATATAATACGGTTGGATTAAAAGTGCTTTGTATTTTCAGAGGCAGCTCTTCATAAAGGAATTAAAGGAGATCGAGGAGAAAAGGGAGATAAGGTAAATATATTTCGTTATTGTAAGAATAAATAATAAAATTTATATTTTTAACCGTCACAATGTTTCACTTTTTTGGTTTAAAAAATATAGTTTTGATCTGCTTTTCTCTAGAAAGTAGCTCTCATACAAAAACAAAACATATAATGGAACATAGACCATAATATTATTATTTTAATTATAGAAATGTATATTTTAATTGATTATCAGGGAGAAAAAGGAACGAGAGGTATAGAAGGCCCTCAAGGTTTTCCTGGTAACGATGGGAAGCCTGGAGAGCGTGGAGATATAGGACCGTCTGGTCTACCTGGAAGTCAAGGTCCATCAGGAATGAATGGACCCAAAGGTGACAAGGGTGAAGCCGGCCCTCCTGGACCAGTTGCGATTTCAAGAGATGAGGCTTTAATACTGACAAAAGTAAGTAATAAAATTTATTAGAAACATTGATATAAGTGCCTTCATTTGTCTACTATTGCCTCCGTTACTTTTCTCATACCTACTAAATATAATCATGATTTTTTTATCTAATTCTTAAATGATCAATCGATGGCAATAGGTTTGCCTACTACTTACATGAAATGCCTATTCTTTTTAGAAAATTATTGGCAAACAACTTGTTTTTTGCAAAATTATTCGTTAATCTGTTGTCGCGACTATGGTATAATTATAATATCACTGAATCAAAGTAATATCTATCGTGGACCTCTCAGTGATTAATTATAATTTTATTTTGAAATCAGGGTGACAAAGGTGAATCCGGTCCAAGGGGTAAACGTGGGCACCCTGGACCCCCAGGACCACGTGGACCCCCGGGGCTGCCAGGTCCTCCAGGTACACCAGGCAATAATGGAATATCGGGTGACATTGGGCTACCTGGTTGGACGGTAAGTTTTATTACACAAATCATGTTTAAAATCGAATTTTAACTGATATACATATATAAGCTTGGAAAACTCTATAGTAGTGCACCGTATTACAGAGTCATAAAAGCATACATAAAATAACATATATTATTTATAAAAGGCACTTTTACTGCCAAAACAATCTCTTCCAGGTAATCTTAGGATCGATTAAAATATTTCGAAGGGACAGTGGTAGTTGACAGTGCAATGAGTTTTGAAGAGAAATTTTCTAATGAATACAATTAGATACACACATATACTATACACGTAAGTGTATAGTAAGTGTTATAGTAAGTGTGTATATATATACACTTACTATAAAACTAAATTAAGACAATATTTTATATATATATGTAAATGTGGGTCAGGTTATTACAAGTTTCAGATGTTACCATGTAATAAATGTATCGCTTTGGCAGGGTCCACCGGGTGCCGCCGGTCAAACAGGTCCGCCAGGGCCGAAAGGGGAAAAGGGGGATTCTGGAATTAGCGCACTTGACTTGGAAAAGGTAAATCATGTGCTCCGTTAATTGGGTGCTTGAATACCTGTACGTATTTTTATATGAATATGACTACTCCACTTGTTAATTCCACCACTTGCTGATAAAGTCTCTGATAGGCTAAAGTCAACTTACCTGTCAAATAACTACAAATTTCAGTTTCACAAGTCTTAGATAGACATACATATATGTATGTCAGAAATACAAATATTCAACAGCAATTTTTATGTATTAAAAAGTATTATATGCAAATACGTATCTGAAATTTAATCAAAAACTGGAGAAACTGGATCTTTAACTTATTTTTACAAATACGAACACTAGTTCCTATTTATAAGCTTAATCTAAGAAGTATTCGCTATTTCTCGTAACTTAAATCTAAAAATTCATTCATATTGTTAAAAGATATTAATATAAAATATTTTAAATGTATTCAACTATGTATATTATACACAAAATATCAATTACGAATAAGTACATAACATAATGGAATATTAAAAACCTATTTAAATTTGTATCATATTCTGTATTTAATATTGTACTAAAATTCAAGATAAAACAAAAGAGTAACCTTTTGTGTGTCTACCACACATAATATATGACTAAAAGAAATAAATTGGGAAATATTCGAGAGAAAATTACCTTTACCAAAGTTCTTGAATATAATCTTGAAAGCACCCGAGAGACTAATGAATCTCCTATAATACGGTTTTATCCCGTACTTATATCAGACACCCAAACGGAATGGTTGTGGGTTGCTCATTAACTCTTTGTTTTCCTAGTTTATTTGATACGAACATTGCAGGTGAACATTTTTAGTATTTTAAAATGCCAAAGTTGAGATAAGATTGAGGGTTTCTTGCAATAAGTTTTAATAATCATTAGTTTAGATATTTTTGTTGATAGGAAAATATATATTTTATAAGGTAAAAGGTGAAAAAGGTGACCGAGGCTTCGATGGCTTGCCTGGTCCCCCAGGCAAAGAAGGACCCAGGGGACCTGCAGGCCCACCGGGTTCACCGGCAACAAATATCCAATATATCTCAGTACCCGGTCCCCCTGGACCTCCTGGACCACCGGGTCCTCCTAGTATATATCCGAATGAAGTACCTGATGCTTTGACTGATACTCCAGGGATTAATCGCCTAGAGCCTGGCACTGGTGAGTAATGAAGTAGCAAGTTACATATGTTAATCACGCGTCAGAAGTTACATAGTTTATGCATTAGTATTAATTTCGCTCATGGAGATGTTGTGCTATGAAATTTAAATTATACTATGAAATATTAAACTACTAACGCTATCCCTTTCCATTGTATACAAATTAACGATAATCAGTCGTTTGTAAACGCTTCAAGCCCCCCATTAAACAGTGCATACAAATCACATCAAACATCAACAATTATATTAATCTAGATATCATTTCTTGCATTAAACTTTACTAAATGAAATGGCAAATATCATCGATGAAATAATTAAAAGCCTGTTTATCCAATTCTTACTTTTAATCTACAGTGAAACAACGGGACCCTCTACAAATTATAAGAAACTTGAACCACCTAGTACAATATCGGCAGGAACCTTATGGTATGTAACTGTTTTACAAACACTTCTCTGTAGAAACTATGTTATACACATGAACTAATTAAAATACTCGATAATTTGAAATTTCCAATTAAATATTGCGAAAAACTAAATTTAAAACAAGATGTAGAGTTATTAGACTTCTTTCTTTCATAGCCTACCGCGATCCGTTGGATCCTTTGGGAGAAAGTGCTGATTTTGAAGATGATGACGACGGTAGAACGATTGTTGGGACCATTCTGTTTAAGACTACCGATTCTTTAATTCGAGTAAGTAATTTTTGTGAAGAGACTTATCTCAAACATATTTATCTTTAATGTAATACAAATTATATTAGTGTAGTATAATATAGTATAAATTAGTAAAGTATCGTATCAAATTTATATTGTATAAGAAATAATCAAGTATGTTTCAGCTTGGCACAAATAGCCCGCTTGGTACTTTGGCATACGTCATCCAAGAGCAAGCATTACTTGTACGAGTCAACAATGGATGGCAGTATGTTGCTGTAAGTACCTTATTCTTTCTACCTTTATTTTCATTCTTGTTTGTTTCTGATTTTTACAGACTTCGTCTGTTTACGATTAAAAATATAAAGGGTATTTTTTTCTTAATTTAAAAATAGTCCCCGTTTTAAATACAATTTTTTTATGTCTATATAGATATCCCGAACACTATGTTAACACCAATTAAAAACTATTGAAATATTGATCGATTATCTCAGGCTCGATCTTTAATCGACTATGGACTAGTAGTACCTAGATATATCGAATATTTCATAAGCACTTCATAAGCCGACGAGTAATTTGAGCATGTGTAACGGAATGAACACTGTTTATCTTAGTCTTCCAAATCAATGTTTGATTAATGTTTGAAACCTCCATTGTAAACTGTTACTTCACAACTTTGTATAGATAAACATTTAGTTTTCTGATTTAGAATTCTAAACTAACTAACAAACCACTGCGTAGTATTATGAGGTGACACAATGGGTTTATTGAAACTCGTAACATGTTATTAAGGGCCCGCGTTGATTGAATTATAAAATATTAGCCGTTCTCCTTGGATAACTCACTTACATAATTTATTACACAAGGTATATTACAGACGGGTAGATATTCTTATCTTAGTGTCGTCTCCAATCACAAAAAGGACCTACGGCTGTGTGACCTTAGCTTTTTCGAGCTTCTAGAATAATAGTCCCATTTTCTATTCGAGTCTAACCAGATGCCCTAGCTTTTATTTCCTTGTCCTTTTATATCATCCAATTTGTACCTTTTTTGTTTGATTTAAAAACGATTACATTTGTAATAGCCAACCGGTCTATTATCAAAAAAGCAATCAAAACCTGTAAAATATTATACATTGCTTTGATGGTGTCAATATTTAGATATGATAATGAAGTTTATTTACATTATTATGACTGTTTCTTTCTATAAAACGTATAATTTTTCCCAAACAACGATGAATATTAAATTGTCAAAAAATTTACAAAATAGGGATATTTTTTAAGAAACGTTTGAGTGTTTTGTTACGTAGCCGGAGTTTCTTCGAGCTGAGGCAATATTTGATCATCATCATCAACCGCTTTTAATACTGCTGGTCATAAACCTGTACTTAGAAAGGAAATTTTGCTATACCACCTAATTACCTAAAATTGTTGAAACGTAAAATGTAGCAAAACATTCGTACATAATGCGAGTAAATTTTAACGATCATAATAGCTGATGCAGTCGACTAAGGTACGTGGTTAATGTATGGTTATAGTTAGATAATTTGAAATGACCGGCCTGAACACCACGTGAAATGGCATATGAAATAACAACTGCTACTGTTACATGTTATTTAGTGATTGTAAAAAAAATTGCAAAAACTACATTATTTCTTGCTATAATAACGTTGTCCATTAAGAGTATTGGTAGTGTGTGTCGTTTAATAACACGAAGTAACTTTGAAATGAAGTAACGCTAAAATATAAGTCTATTTAATAAAGGTTATGAACTAAAAAAAGGTACTAGAAAAGAAAAGAGCGTATTTTATTATATCAAAATGTGAAATAAATTATAGTAATTTAGTGGCATTCATATTTCTTTTAGACTTGCTTCGTTTAAACAAAATTTACGAATTCTGTCTCATCGAAAATAAATCCATGCTTTAGGGATAAAAACGCAGTGCTCTCTTCTGTGAAGCTGTTACGCTCCAGAAAAAGACTGTTGAAAGAGAGCGGTGAAATGAGAGAGGATATCAGTCATTGACGGGATAGGCTAACAGAGAGTGTAGACTGCTGTTGGCAATTTAATTGCTACCGTAGATTATGTCACGATGGAACGATAATCAAAATGCGATCAGTACGTTATTACGCAGTGATTATTCCGATAGGCGCCGCGAGTTTGCGGCTTTCCTATTTATAAGTCCTGGTTATCTCTTGCTATCTGGCCTTCCCAGAATAGGACCTGAGGTTAACCGTCAGGATGGTTTATAAGTACCATATATACTTCTGACTCTAGCGGCATTTATCAACAAAAAGAAGATATGAATTCTAATTGTTAAGGTGATCTTAAACAAGTACTGGTAAAATTTTTGGTTACTGAATACATTCTTTTCTTAAATAAAATACTCAAGGAAACTTGTTCCTACATTACCCTTGATCTTGTATTTGATAAAAACATTCCACATCATGCAATTTTCATTTCTAAATAATTTTATCAGGAGATTGCTGCTATTTAATATTCATAAGCAATAAAGGAAATTTACTTTTCTTCTCAACGAAATATTGTCAACTCTGCTTTTATTCAGTTCATATTACTTCAACGAACTTATTCCAATTCGCAGTGAATATAAATCTAAATGAGTTAACAATTTGCTATTATGATCTTTAAATTTTAATCTTAATTCCGAGAAATCAAGTCAACTCCAATAACAGATTGAAATACAGCTACTTTAAATTTATACAATAGAAAATTGTTCAGAGTAAATCAATAAAATCCAACACAATGGGGTTTATAGAATTTTTATTGAAATTCACGTTCAATAATAACTCAAGAAAGTAAGAGTAAACAGAGGCAGAAAAATAATTTCACGTAATGCGTCAGCAGCTCTTTAGTATCATGTATGTTCGATACGACTACAAAAACTAGGTTGGTGATGGTGAATTTGATTACCTGATAGATTGTAGCGCCGATTAAGGGTGCAGGATTCCAACTCTACGCTATCGTAGACCGTAGCAGACTGCAGTTGACACCACCTCAATTTCGTATTAATTTTTGACGCCAGGAAACATACATTGAAAGTAAGCATGCTTGAAACAAACAGAATATAATAATACTTGAAATTAGTACATTTTTCTTTCACTCTATTTTCATTCAAAAATGTAGAACACCTTGTGCATATCGCTCACTACGTAAATTGGGTGTGGCCAATTGTTAAAACTTTATAGGTTACTTTATATGTAAATTCTGGCAATATTTACGTGTAAGTCTTTATTTTTAAACAGATGGGGTCATTGTTAGCCATTCATACTCCACCAGCAGGGACCCCAACACGAACACCGTTACAAAATATTTTAGAAACTTCAAGCTTAGTACATCATAAGAATCCAGCAGTCGAAGGCCCTGTGGTAAGTTATATTATAGTAATTTAGAGACAAAATTTTATTTTGAAATATCTTATTTATTCTGATAACATAGCGTTTATACGATAAATTATTAAGTTTGCTTATTATAAGTCAATGAGAGAGACGTGACCGCAATGACCAGGCGTAGTTTAATGGAGTCCGAAATAAGTGACTCAGTCGTTTATTTACCTTGACCTTCCTTAATAGTTTGGAACAGTTGCTAAGCTAAAATGTTTCAAGGTTTTGGTACTTTCGACTTACTTGGACTAGCTTAGACGCGTCAATTTCGCTAAGATAGTTATATTATTATAATGGTTATCGTCTAGACTAGTCTAATCTTCAATTTAATATTTTACAAATATTTTATAATATCGAGATTTATTTGTAAGGAAAAATAAACTTTATAAATTTTAACCAAGTATGTCTCTTTTAATCTTAGTTACGTCTAGCAGCTCTAAATGAACCGCATACAGGTGATATGCATGGAGTTAGTAGTACCAATTACGAGTGTCGCAGACAAGCACAGCGAGCCAACATGGACGGTACTTTCAGGGCATTCATATCATCTAGGTAAATATTATACAACAGTTAAAATGAACGAACAGTTAAAAATAAATAGAACTTTGACATGATTATACCAAAAAGTTTATGGACATAACATGAACCTGTTAAGGTAATAAATTGTAGTAGATTTGAATGGGAAACATTTGTGTTATCACAGTTGACAATCTGAAAAAAAATTCTAGATCATGATAAAAAATGTTAAGTTCGTGTCATGCCATGTGCATAGTAGAATTTTGGAGTAATATTTTTACTAATTATAATGAGTAATAACTTTATCCAAGGATTTTTGGTGGATTTTGTATTTTGCACAGAGTTTCTTAGCGGGTAAATATTAAAAGTGGAGCGACTATTACTCTCAAAGTAACGGGGATAACTTAGCCGTGAAACGATGCCCTTCTAAATCCTTTATAATACTGCTATTATAATATTTTTAGGCAGATAAAACTTAAATATTTTTAAAATGGAATATATAATATTATGAGTACCATAAATGTAAGTTTACAACACATCAATGTTTAGACATCCTGTCTAACAATAACCCCACATAATAGGGTTAAAGAAAAAAAATTGTATTTCCTATTTCGTGTAGAACACTTGTAATTGAAATATAAGTTCTTTAATGACGATATTGTATTTATACAGGTGTATATCATCTGAGTAACACAGTTAAATTTTACATATAACCAAAATTTAAGTTATGCCATGGTCTCAAAGTTTTATTTAAAAAACTTAAGCTTTCACTAGTAAGTAATTACTCTGAAAGTAAGTGGCATTTTTAAAAAATATACATTTTAAATATGATACTGCTGTTTTAAAAACAAAAATAAAAAAAAAACCAAGAATAAAAAAAAACACCGCAAAATTGTTTACTGTAATCAAGAACGCTTCGTTTTAATCTATAAAAATACCTCGTTCTTTGTTGAATACATTTTCATTTCGTAAATGCCCGGGAGACAGGGTGTCAAAAGGTTACGAACCTGTAAAAAAATTACGTTCGTTGTTTTTTTTTCTGTAAAGTATACTGGTATGCCAACAGATTCGACTCGGCTTTTGTATAATATATTTAAATCATAGAGTGCGAAGTTAGAATAAAAAATTACTTTAAGCTGTTTAACTGTTGTTAATAAGTATATTCTTCTCAGGGTTCAAACAATAGACTCCATAGTAAGTTGGGTAGACAGAGAAATTCCAGTGGTGAACACCAGAGGTGACGTGCTTTTTAACTCTTGGGGCGAGATGTTTGATGGCTCAGGAGCGTTATTCGCTCATGCTCCTAGAATCTACAGCTTCAGTGGTCAGAATGTTCTTATGGATCCAGGATGGTGAGTCGATATGCTTTCTAACCTCTTGTTCTTCCTAGATTATATTATTCCCATAGGCGTGAAACATCGGCAACTTCCATTCTCCAAGCTGGTATGAGAAATTTCTTTTAAGAAAAATCTAATAACCTATTTTGGCCCGACTTGGGACTTTTTGAATCGAAGCGAAAGCTCTTGATAGTTGAATAATAATACCTTGGATAAGTTCTCGGTGTTTCTTAAAAGATGGAACTCCTTCCCACAGTATTCACTGTATATAGCCCCTCCAATTACTGCTTGTTTCGGTCGATGGCGCATGGTTTGAGCGAGCAACACTTCCATTCTTTCTTAGAAATCGATAAATGAGTCGATTCTTTGATTGCGTGGAAGAGGAATTCTTTTTTACGACGAGGGATTCGGTTACTGCTGGAAAGATCGGAGAAAGTGATCCTTAATGATTCAAAATATTTGGAATAGCGTGGTTGTTGGAGTAGGCTTATATTTTAAATATTTTTAAGCAAAAAAAAACAACGAAAACTTTTTCAAGATCCTACTACAATGTCAGATTTTTAGACTTCTACACTAGTAAATTGTGAACCTTGCGGCAAAATTGACCGAGTATCGTACTTTTACTTCATCTGTTTTTAGGTTCATATGTAATAACAATTGTTATAACCATAAGTATTAAATATTTTTATAATAACTTAACATATTATTTTATGGTAAATTTCAAGTGTGGCTAGAAAAAAGTCAACAAAGGAAAGTCACTTATAGAAGAAACAAAAAAACTACGTCATCACGATTTTGCGCAAGAATTAACCATAATAATATAAAACAAAAAACGAAATAAATAACGCTTTCTAAAAAAATTAGTTCCACATCAAATAGAAAGAAAGCGAAATAAAATGGATCCCATTTCTATTCAAAAGTTATGGGAACGTCAAGATAATAATCAAAGTGTAATCAAACCTATTTTGCGCGCTAAATTAGAAATGAGCGGTTGAACGCTCTCTATGAAGAACAAGTCTATAGACTTATATATTATAATATATACATATAAACCTTATGCCTATTATAACCGGCACTAGCAGACTATTATCAATTACGAATTGTGTAGTTACTGCGCTTATAAAACCTATATCGAAAAATTATACAATATACAATTAAAATTATTAAAAGCTGTAGTGCCATCAATTAAGATCGATCAGAGTAACTGGCAATGGAAGAGGCCTATGTCCAGCAGTGGACTACGACAGGCCGATGATGGTGATTGTGCCGCAAAAAATAGTAATTATTTTATAAAGTAGTCTAATCATTTTATATACTATATTTTGTACGATACTCGTACGTTTATTGTTTAAATATTTATTTATGTTTTCGTCTATGTATATATCTTTTTCTTTTCGTTTTTTAGATAATACATTGTAAATTATTGCTTCCAACTACCAACTCATTGCTTCTCTTAAAGACGCACGTGCACCTACAATGCCAGTTACTGTACCACCAAAAGGTTGACTGGTAGAGAATGCCATATGGCATTATGTCCACCTCATGCAAATGTAATGCGGGAAGTATTAAAATAGATATAATAAATAAAAAGTAAAATAAACATATCGAGATAGTTAAAAATAAGCAATTGTTTAAACACTCCAATGTATTGAAAATACGATTCCATTATAAAGGAAGAAATTGCAAATATAAACCAGTTTTATGTACGAATACGTAAATGCAACTTGGAACAGCTACCTAATATAAGAATAAATTGTTCCAACATTTAAAAAATATATAATATGGAACTAGAATATGTCGTTAAATATTATCTGATGTATTAAATACTACACCAGAGCATATAGTTAATAGATATATCTAAAAATACTACAAAATTATCTAATGGACAGTACAACATACGTACATGCTGCTATGTTATGTTGTCTATTGGATATTGTCTATGCGCTTGTTTGTCCTAAAAAATATCGTGCAGTAGTAATAGGCCAACTTCTTCTCTCGACTAAAATCAGTTTTTTGAAGCGTGTGACATAGATCTATGTATGTATACATGTATGTAATGTTTTGAACAATCAAATAAAAAAATATATCTCGTATTGGTTTTGTGACAGCCGATTGCTCTCATGCTATATTATTAAATGTCACATAACATTGTTTGAAGGTACTAAAGCGAATTTTGTACGGAATAGAGTTGGATAGAAATGACTAAAAATTTACTGTTAGGAACCTTGAAATAGGTAAAAATATATGTTTTGTAGTTTCAATAACTTCAAAGTTATTAGCATAAAAGTGTAAAGGAAAGAAAGAGCGTATTAAGTCGTAATTTATTTGAAGGCGACGCTCGTTAAGAGTTATTTACAGTAAAAGTATAACAATTAATTTTGTTGAACAAGAATGTGGGTCATTGTTGAGAAATTAAGAATGTAAAATGTGAGGCTTATTTAATACAGTATATGAAACTTTTGTTATTTTAAAAACTATGATTTTATAAAAAAAATATTTCAAGAAGTTGCGTGTATAAGCTAACTTTCTGAACTTAAGTGTTTGACTTATAATTTTCAGTCTATCACTGGAACCACTTGTTTTGTTGATTGTGTGTGTTAGTAACAAATAACGCAGATTTAAATGAATGATTTAACAAATCATTTAATTTTGTTACTATGAAAACATTTACTAAATTATAGTTTAATTTAATATGTGTGTACAGTACCGAAGCTCATAATTTGTGTTGATTATAATCAACATAGCAGCTAGAAAGACTTGTGTACTCTGGGGAGACTTATAAGTGATTAAATATCATTGATAATATCTTTGTCTAACATAATCCATTTGTTTCAAGGTTTTGTTTCTAATCGCTAAAAGTGTCAATCATATTATTAACAAAGAAATTGCGATTTGAAAAGAGAATATACAACAAAGTTCTTATATGATATTTTAATCTATTTTTTTTACCGCAAGTAGCTTCTACGGTGGGCCAGAATTTGATAAAATCTGAATCTAACATCCCGCGCAAACATGTTACGGGAGTTCTTAGGACTGATGCTACTGGATGTGTTGACTATATTATTGTATATATATTCAGAACACATGATTTCAACAAGATTGCACCACTTGTTACACGTTCAATGAGTTCCTGCTGGTGGTCAAAGACATGTTTCCGGCAAAGTTGATTTCCAGACGAGGTGACATTCCATGGCCACCCAGGAGTCCAGATCTATCCCCAGCAGACGTCTTTTTATTTGAAGAATCGTGTCTGCGTCAATAAACCAAATACACTACGTCACCTAAAAGAAAAAATCAGCGATCGGCGATCTCACAGTCTCTTTACCTACAAACTGTGCTGTAAACGTCGAAACCGTGCTCATTTAGACGATGTAATTTTTAAAAAATAAATTTCATATAATTAACTTTCTCGTGAATAAACATTTTTTTAATATATCAAAATGGTTTTTTTATACGATTTTTCAATTGTTAACTAATTCATGGTACCGTATATAATGGCTCCACAATTACTTTATTTTCCTTTGTTAACTATTCATTTTATTTACAATAATCGCTGAGATATTATTATTGATCTTACTTAAAGGACGTCACATCTATTCACATTTATGATTATATTTTGCTTTACTAAAACCAATATCTATGAAATTTTAATTTCTGCCGTCTGCTACATATTTCTTAATGCAGCGATATCCATTGCGTACAGGCCAACAAAAGCCGTGTGGCACGGAGCGAACCCCAACGGAGAGATAGCAATGGACGCGTACTGCGATGCATGGCACAGCAGTAGTCCGGACAAGTACGGACTTGCGTCCTCGCTTCGCTCCAATAAGCTTTTAGACCAAGAAACGTGAGTGATTTTGATATTTTAGTAAAAACAGAAGCCGCTTTCTGAGTAAACTGCCAGATATAATTTTCTTCGGTGTGCTTCCTGTTTATTTTTAATACTTTAAAGTGAAATCGCCCAATTAGCTGGTAACATAAATAGAATGTAACGTTGTAATGATAACCCTTTACTTCCTTATCATTACAATATTAGGCAGCATATTGCTACTTAGTATTATAATGACGCGGAATTGGAAGTAGCAGTATCATTTCCGCTTTGCGAGATTATGTTCGCTTAAAAAAAATATTGCTTCGTTTTTTTTAAAGATTCTTTTTTTTTAGAAAATCGTTGCTGTTATTTTTCTTCTGATTAAGAAACACACAAAGAAAGGTAACGAATAATAATTACTTGGATAAGCGGTTCGATTATGTACTCTATACTCTAACTAATACAGTCGATAGACATATATATAACGTATCTTTACATGACCTGAACATTCAATTAAGAAGCATATGAATAGTCCTGTATTGATTACTGATAATTTCAGGTTTAGGTTGCATAGATTGTGTTGAGTTTCCAATTGATATATGTACATACGTTTTTGTAGTAAAGTAGACTTTAATAACGAGTGGAAGTTATATTTTTTTTACTGATTTAATATTAAATTTTACAATGTAGTTGTATCTCAAAAAGTAACAAAGTTATATTCTGTTACAGATACTCGTGTAGCAGTCGATTGATTGTTTTATGTGTGGAAGCAACACCTGTAGATACAGTAAGAAGAAAAAAACGATCTAAGTAAGTATAATGAACTGTTTAAATCATCACGTTGCTATGATGAACCATTGCCATTCCTACTGCTCGGTGGCGCAGCGGTGGCGAATACGACTGCTGTAATTGAAATCTCGGGTTCGAGTCCCGGGTCAGATTAAATATTTGTACGATCTGCAATTTCTACATAATTATAATGCTCAATAAAGTACATTCCATGACAAACCCCAAAATAATATTATACAAAATATTTTATTAATAATAATTAATAATTATGATAATGTGAAAATAAAATATTAATAATTTGATTGAAATGTCATTGAAAATTAATAATAAATTATATTGTTTGATTTCTTTGTGATTTTTCTTTTATACTACTACAAAATTTACTTTTAAAATAAAGATTGTCGTTAATTTAAAACCATTTTATTCTCAAGGTATCGAAACTCGGCCGAGAAGTTACAAATTTTAAAAGATATCGAACAAAAAAACGAAACTAGGCTAAAATTATAGACAGTGATTAGAATTAAGTACATGAATGTGAAGACTGTAAATAAATTGTATGTAATAACGTTTTCATAATTCAATGATTCCGGTGGAACATCTCGACAATATATTTCAAATAAATTATGACGCTATTTGCTTTCAAATTTTATTATTCTGACTAAACTAGCGAAGCAAACGTTTAGATTTTTTATCCGTTTGTTAGATGTGTCCTTGGTTTAAGAACACGGAGTATCACCACTCTTACTCATCCCACAGGTGTCTTAAGAGGCGACTAAGGGACAAACGACACAGGACAACATCACTGTAACTGTCTCTAACTGCCTCGGTGGCGCAGTGGTAATAAATGTGACTGCTAGGCTTGAGGTCTCGGGTTCGATTCCCGGGTCGGACCAAATGTTTGTATTATATGCAAATATTTGTTTCGAAGTTTGGGTGTTTTCTATGAATAATATCTATGTATTTACAAAAAAAGTTATACGAGTATTCTATCAGTCAGTCTTGTTATCATAGCACAAGCTCTGCTTAGTTTGAAACTAGATGACGTTGTGTGTCAAATGTCCGAAATATTTACTGTAAAGACAAGGAAAACTTGAAATATACCTTATCAACCCGTCTGGTAAAAATTTACTTTCTAGAGAGAGAGAAATGTCCAGCAGTGGACTGCTAAGGCTGTTGATGATGATGATTATCCGATTTTATACATTATCATTAAAGTATTAGCTTTATATTTATACTTTAGTACATATCCATCATTATTATTTTCTTTTTCACGTTCGCCTATATTATACAAGGAAACAACACAGCACCGACACATGTATATAGAGCTGTTGTATTTTCAACACACTCTGGGTGATTGTTTTTAATATTACATTACAATACTTCGTGTGTATACTTTTTATATTCAAGCTTTAATTATGGTAATGTTTTAAAGTCATTGAATCGTGCTCTAGCTTCTGATCACTGCTGAATAAATCGATGATGAGATTATAAATATCACTGCCATGAAGACCCAATTTATATCAGTGATATGAACTCGTGTTAATATCTGGGGTGTCTTTCTATGGAAATATACATATCTTTTTAATGTTTAATTCTTACATTATTTTAGTTAGAAAACTCAATAAGTTTTTAAGAGTGTATGTGTAGTGTTGTAAATATCTGGCTTAACAACTCTATTAATATATTTTAAGTGTGTAAATATATTTTCTAAGGTTACTTATAACAGTTTATTGTTCTAATTAAACTGCAGTAAACGATGACTAAAAAATGTAATTAGTTTAGTTTTTGCTAACCAATATAAATCAAAAACTAAAAAATTAAAAACTTTTCATAAAATGATTAAGTAACTAATTAATTGAAATTCTCATTGTCAAAGACGGCTAATTTTTCAATTAAATACCATATAACAGGAATGTTAATATTTAAATAAGTGTATTTAGTGTTGTCTTAAATTATGTACATTTTTAGGCATGTGTTTCGAGGTAATGTATGTTCTTACACTATGTTATTCAAGTGGCTTGTAAATAATCCTCATAAGGTCCGTCCGTCGTATAACACCGGCGATATTTTCTTTGATTGCTCTTTTGTTGAAGAAAATTTGTACCGTTCAGAATACATTGAAGCCTGCATTTTTTTTAAATATTTACATTGCTTTTGTAGTTCATTGAGAGAGCTGACGATGTATTTATCTCAATTTTCATATTTTAAGGAATGCTAGAAATGTATCATTATTAAATTTTAAGTTTAACACTGTAACGAATTCTTCACTTGGGACTGATACAGAAAAGTCAATCAACATAAATAAATTAGTAAAAGTTTTAAGTAGTTTGAAATAACCTCGTTCCTTTAAATAGAAAGTCCGGGCAAAATTAAAAGAGAACTGTTTGGTTACAAAGATATTAAGCGAGAGACAGATGAATAGTAGAAATTCAGTTGTTTATATAACAAATAATACCACAGATATTTTAAAATTTTTCCAAAAATGTATGAGAATACGAAAGCAATTTCAGATTTACATATTTTTCTGTTTTTCGTTGCAATTAGTATAACTTGTAAATGTTTTTATGCCAACATTGATGTATATACCCGAAATAAAATCATCCCTTGACGTTATTGATTTGTGTGTCAAAAGTGTATCCTACAATAACTAGTGTAAGAACAGTTTAATTATAATAGATCTTAAAATAAATGTCAAATTCATTGTTGATATAAAATTATGTTTTACTTTCTTTCATAGGTGCATCAACTGTCAGTGTCAAGTGAAATATAACTAATAATTGTAAGAAACTTGTAATTTTTCATTGTTAAAAAACAATTATAGGTAAAATTTTATTGTACTTAATAAGTACAGATTGTTTTGAAAATAAAAAGTTTTTATAATATTCATTGTTTTTTATTTAACTTGATTGGTTTATACCTTCATAGTGACGCAAATTTTAATATCTTTCAATGGTTTGAATATAAACGATATATACGTTAATATCTTCAATAAAGTATTCCCTAATGTTGAAACCATTCAGAAAAAGTTTCACAATATTTACCTCAATTTAAAAATTCTATGTATTAATCCTACAAAAGCATGTCGTGTAACTTAGATACATTCAAAAAGTCAAAGTTATGTATCAAGTAATATATATAATAGAGAAATAATCTTACGTAAGCCTTAGGAGTAAAAGCTTTTGACTGTTTCATTTTTTTTGGTTTCTATTATGAAAAGAACATTAAAATTTAACTTTGTGTTTCACTGAGAAACTAAAAAGAAACAAATACTGCTTTGAGATTTATTTCTATTTTGAGTTACTTTGTAATGTTTTCGAGTACCACTCCCTAAAGTGTGGTTAGTGTATTAAAAGCTAATAGATAACAAAATGGACTTTGGAATACAGAATTCAATATTTAACTATTTTAATCGAAAAGCCTGACAAACAAAACAGTATTACCCTATAGAAAATCAGATTAAACACTATTAAAGGACTAATACTGTTCAAGGAATTATTCATTATTTTATGTTCTAGTAATTTTTAAAGAATATTTGTATGAACTTCATGTGTAAAAAATAAACTATAATATAAGTAGAATTTCTAAAGTGAAAATGATAATCAGAGTACAGGTCTTCTTTATCACAATATGCTACTAATTGAAATGATAATTTAGGTAATTTGGTTCGTTCGTGTCCAGTTTGCATGAATAGTACCGGATACGAACCAAATTATTCACGGTAATTTCTCTTATTTATAATTCAAAACGGAGTTTATATTTTGAAATGTATAGTCACCTGCAACAAAAGTCGATTTTATTGCCACGCAAGTAGTGAATGATGTGCCCGGCTATCAAGCTGATATCAAAAATAGTTACGCGTTCAATCCACATCCAATACACAACAGATGTGAACCAACACAAACATTCCACTCAGGTGGTTGGTTTAACAAGAATACAGGTATCCAATGCCGATTCAGTCTGCGGCGATTGTTGTCTACGTGAAATATCTTGGCACTGGAAAAACATGCGCAGTTGGCACAAGTTAGCATATCATTAAGGTTATTGTTATACTAGAATAATTCGTGAAATGACATTTTTCTCCGTGAAATAATGATCAATTATATCACATATCATATATTATCTTAGTAGCATCTTCAGATTCCTAACTGAATTTTAATTGATGTTTATTTCAAGAGATAAAGATGAATTCATTGTTATCTAAATATAAAATTTAATATAACTCATTAGATCCATTATGAAACGTTTCTTTGTTACTTAAAACTTGATATTGAGGTTATCCAATCTGCAACTTCTACTTCTACAAATAATTAAGACAAACTAGTGTAGTTTCAAACAGTAATCCGATAACTTACATCGAAGAATATGCGTTAGTTAACAAGACTTTAACATTCGCTTTATGTATGGTGTAAACAATGGTGAATATTTGAATACTTCCCTCAACGTAAGCTGGTAAACAATATGCACTGGGTATGTGGCAACAAAGATTCTTCATATAACAACTAACGTGGCTTCTAAATAATAACCATGTCCTAGGATTATACAACATGTTCTAAATTTCAACAAGTTTTTGGCATTTCAAACCAATGAAAAAACAACACTAACGTATACATAATTATGTATGCATCTGAAAATGAACACGTTCACGATTACGCACCCTGGTAATCTGGCAACCTAACAGAACCAGGTTATACTAGCCATGGTCACAGGCTGAGTCATTTATGACCATAGCCAGTGGAATCTGGTCGAAATATTAAGTATTTGAAAAGTATATACTTAATACTTATCGTTAATTTCCACAAACATTATTAAACATTATAGAAAGTGTAAGTTTCAAAATTAGAAGAATAAAAAATATCATATTTTTATGAGGGCCAGAAATACAAACACTTAACTAATTTTGATTTACTTCTTTCTTTTATTACGGGCTGAAAAGTGTCAAATAGCTTAAACTATCACATAATAAAAATCCGCAAAGTTTTACGACCGTCGTTACGAAATCTAGGTTATCGACCGTCAGAAAAAGGCGTCATAACTCATTTACATGACTAGTCCTATACATAAATATTCTGAAGTATAGAAGCGCTCTGTCATTCCCAAATCATTAATAAAATGGACTTTATAGTACAATTATGTTTTGTGAAAGAAATTAGGTAAAAACATATTTCGTCATTCGCATAGTTTTGTTATACGGCAGGACTTATTCACGATAAAATTATTTAAAAAGGTTACGTTAACTTTTATTACTCGACGATTCGAAAGGGTTACACCACCCGTGGTAGACTGGTCTGAACTTAGCAACGCCTTCGTTACACACAAGGTGTAACTACCCGCATTAGTCGCAATGTTTGTTTGTGTTGTCGGTACTACACACTACCTTTTATCCCTACGGTGGGGATTACACTAACTGATGACAGGATTCCAAGATGTTGATAACCGGTATCCTTCTTTCTGGTTTTTTTTTATTTTCTTTATTTCAACCGCTTCACGTACTATTTTACAAAAAACAATTACAATCTGTAGAGAAAACTTGTAGCTCATGTAGTTCGATCCAATGGCTCAGTCCTGACTTCAGCGAGTGATCAGTGATCGTCGACTTGTCTACTTGACGATTTTACAGCGGCTTTATGCTCCTTAATCCATTTCGTTCGGAGCTACTGCATCTGCAATTCAGCTTGCATTGCATATTCCTTCCTAAACATTTAAGAACCTTGAGAGCGGACTGTATACAGTTTTGATGGAGTATTTTTTTTACATTGTTCCAAGTTTGTCCATCTAAACACAGATATTTCTTCATGTACACTTTACTTGAAATATTTTTAGACAAAAGTTCCAAAGTGTATACATCTGAAAAATATTTGACTTATAATATTCTTTTAAGTAAATGATTCTTAATTATAAAGACTCTAATATCATCGTGTTGAACCTTTGTTGTACGCTTAGAAGACTGTAAAAACCAGCAACTCTCAGTTTTTAAGGTCGACATTTTCTTTAATAAAATTGGACAAAAATGACAATGTTGAGTAAACTTATTTAATTATATTGCGTCACTGACTTCTTTGTAGTTAGTTCTGAACCATATAATTTCAACTTCCTTAAGTTTGATCCTTATTAAGACTTTCAGGCTTGTTTTAGACATTGTAACAAAACACCGGTTGATTTGAGTAGGTTCGACTCTGAGACAGTATAAGCTCCTGTGAGACACTCAACTAGTTTTATTAGTGTTACTTATTATTAAGTGTACAGTTTAGTTCTATCACATATCTGCGGCATCTTTTTCAAAAACGTTTCCTACTTACAGTTAACTAGTCGAAAAGAACACTTAAATTTTGACATATTGTGCACTTTCATGAAAAAACACTGTGTCTTCAATTCAGTATAAATCAACTAAGGAAGAAATTATCTGCATATTTCTATATATTAATTTTCCTCCCTCCAATATCTTGATACCACAAACGATTCTTGTGAATTCACATGTGGAACTTGGGATCATAAAGGCTGAATTTTAGTAAAATTTATTGCTTATATCCTAATTCGAGATCTGTATGGAAACTTTTGTATTTCTGTATTTACAATGTCTTGGAAACACAATATTCTGACTACAGTAATATAGAAAGTGTATAGTGAATTAGATGATTGTGTAATTTTATCAGATTATGCTATTGATCTTTTTTTTATTTTAAAAGCTTTCAAAAGTGACTCTATTCTGTCTGATGGAAAGCATGAATAGAATTGTAGTTGCCATACTCGTTGCAAATCCAGACAATACAGTATAGTGGCCCACACAATGGCGGCATAGAGAGATGTTTTCTCACATCCCGTAAAAGTCATGACAGTCATCGTGGCAGTGTAAGGCTTACAGAGTTACCACGGTATTTCTCATACCAGCATCAATGGGCCTCCGGTCTCACACTCACCAACGAAACACGACGGCATGAATGCTGTCGCTTTAAGTTGATCTACTGTGAGAGGTTAGTACTGCCCCATCACATTTTAACTGAAAAACGTAATTTTAACTAGGGTTTTATGGGTGCGTTATAATCATATAGGTTAACACATTACAAAGGTAAGTAATTCTTACTATAAGCAATCCTTAAGAATGGTTATTCATCAATAAATTGACCAGTCTGTTGCAGGGTGATTATTCTTGAAAAAATGAGATCTCTCCGTGCCTCAGAAGTAACGTTAAGCCGTCGGTCCTGGTTGCCATATAAACATCTATGGCCATCCTCGTCAACAGCCTTTAACAGTTCACTGCTATACATTAGCATTACCAAAGAAACGAACATTATGTTTCATGTCCTAGTGATTCGACAACAGTCTTTCTGTAGAACTTCAATTTCGTCTTGTATTGGGTTGTAAAGTTCTGGAGGTAATCGCTCTGCGTTAAAATACAAGTTCAGCTATATCTTACCAGATTTAAAAGTCGACCCCCAATTTCGTTCAGAAAAAGACCAGCAGGAAGAAAAACTTATAAATCTTTACTATACACGGTTTTAATATAATTTTTTTAAATCAGGTATAAATATGTTAGCAATAGAGAGAAATATGAAATAATACTGCTGATGTATAGTATAATTTTATGAAACTACGCTCATGAAAAAATGTAATAAATGGAACCACGAAAAACATGAAAAACGTTTGAAACATGAAAAAATAAATTCTATCTAAAGTCCACAAACAAAATAAAAATATCGTAATACGTAATGTATGTTGGTAGGCATTAATTTGCAAACTCTATATTGAATTTCTTCATAGTACCTATATAGATTTACAATATACGTCACATTTTTCGTCTCCGCTTCATGCAAATAAAACTTAAATACGACAAGAACAATGGCACAGCTGGTCTGAAGTGAGGTAGCGCTCATTATATCATTCCGTACAAAGTTGTCAGTTTTTGGGTCTGAGCATGTGTTAAAATAATATGTCTAATAAAACGAGGTTATAGATTATATGAAGGGAACGTGCCGTTCGTTAAATTTAAAGGGATTTGGAGTAAATTAAAGGTGTTAGATTTGGTCCAAAGTGGTCGAAGGACGGCGCAAGGGTTGCGTCGGATTTCATAATGGAAATGTGAATTTTAATATGAGATACGGGTTTTATTTAGTATTGTTTATCCATAGGCACACTTACCCGTGGACACAGGCATATTATCCTTTGAATACAATTTAAAATTATCATAAGTAACGATAATGGCATAGCATTTATAAAATTTCGTTGGTAAAACATAAAATTTACTGAGGAAGATGGGTAAATGGGCAATTAGCACTGATTTCAGGCCTTGTTTACAGTCTACATGAATTTGTTCTATATTTAGAAGATAAGAGAAAATTTCACAAGATGAAAGTTGTCGGTTCGGTTTTACATATCTGTTTGGTTACAATTTGTATTTAAGTTACAGAAGTGTTTTTTTTCTGCAGTCTTATAAGTGTTACTTGAAACGATTAGACTTATTATAAACGATTTAAATTATACTGTTTATTATTAAGATGTCTACTACCTAATGACTGGTTGAATCGTAGAAAGGATGGACAGGTATGCTCCTCGGTATCTCCGAGCTTCTCAATTTGAGAAGTTTACAACCCTGTCCTTTTACATTTCCCAATTTTCCCCTTGTCTTTACCGATTATGATAAAACGGTTACCTATATTTCCAAGGAGAGTTAAAGTCAAGCAATTGCCTACGCTCGACATGACCTGTATTTCAGGATACTAGGTTCCGCTCCTTTATTTTTTTATCAGCATTATGGATATTTGGTTGTGGTCGAACAGTGCCAGAGGAACGTATGTACATAAATATGTATCTATTATATTATCATTTAATTTTATTTATTTTTATACGAACGCTTAAATATGTGCGTTCGTGTGTGAACGTGTCTATGCGTGTATGCGTGAGTGTCAGGACGTGTGTGTGCGTGAGAAGAGTGTGCAGGATATATGAGACCCATATCCATACTAAGGTAACAAACACCTTTTTAGTATTTCTTACCTTACTTTCATTTTACATTTTATTTTTTACATTTCCTAAATTGACAAGATTTTTTTATTTTATACTACAAATAAGGCTCTAAGTAATAGTACCCTTTGAATGCATGGTTTTAAGCAGAACTTTACTTGTTTTTTTACCATTTTACGCTTTACAATCACTACCAGTTATGTCAAACAAAATTATTTTCCGGAATGTTAGCTGACTTTTGAGACTTAAAATAGAATACCCTGACAGACATTTCTAATTTAAATTTAATTTAATTAACTTATTATAATAGTATGTTACGTAAAATTAAGGCTTCGGCTGTAACGACAAAGACTTCAATTTTGACACAGGTTTAGTGTAAAACACTTACCTTTTTATTGTTAATGTAGGAATATTAAGAAGAAGGTTACATTTTTTTACATTTTATTGCAGTATCTTTTTAGTAAAAGCAAATAAATTTCATAAATAAATGATGTAAATATCTTCATTTCTTTATTTTTATTTCTGAAGAGTAAACGAATCAGTATTCATAATCTTTCTCTCTTATAGTAAAATTGGTTTTGCTGATGTAATGAACTCAAAGGTTTAGATTAAAAGCATTATGCGGAACATAAATTAGATAATAATATGGACTGTTGGTCTACTTGCCCTCAATTTCTTAGTTTATTTTATTACTACCAAACTCAAAAAAACGTTTTAGGTTAGAATTTGGGCAACTGTAGACAAAAGTAAGGAAGTGGATCTTAGTAATCAGAATCTACATGCATAAACATAAAATTAAGACTGTTTCTCCGGAGGGGTAGGAAGAGACAAATTAAATGCCCACTTTACGCTAGTGTTGTGGTGCTAGGTAATAAGTGGTGAGCCCATTGCCTCTAATCGTGATATTTTATTTAACAAAGCCTCGTCCATCAATCATCAGGTGTACGTGCAGGTCACTTGGGGACTTGATTGAGTTAGAACCTAAAGTTATTGCTGGGAATCTATTTATATATGTTCTTTTTTAAAAATTAATTTATATAGATTTTGCAAAAGATTTTATTTTTAATTACTATATATTATCCCTTTCGGTCAAAATCCCTCTGTTATCTGTGCTCTGTGTGTGTGTTGTTTCAAAATTGGGACATTTCAATTAATGTACAATAAAAAAATATAGTTTTAAAATTTATTTCTATAAAGCTTATTTTATACTTCTTAGTTTATGTCATTATAATTGTATGTCATTAGTTTATGTCTTATTGAAGATTAATATAATTACTACTTCGAGAACTAGAATGACCATGATCAATGCAGCCTAAACAAATTATCACATAACTCAAGATGTTGACACTGCTATTAATTATAGATTACAAGAACGTATTAATCAAACATGTAGCAACAACATAATGCGTGAAATTTCACTGGAATTGGAACGCATTATTCCTTTTGTGCGGTCTTTCAGTGCAATGAAAGATCATTGTCAGAGAGTCGAAAATCAAAATTTTATATATCCGAATATAGCGGCCAAGGATATTTAGCAAACGATGAAAGAGTTTTTACAAAAAACATTGTTTTCAGAGAAGTCTCAAATCATTAATTAAATTATTGCAAAAAGAGATAAAAATGCTCTAAATGGATAGTATTTTTAACGCATGATTTTTTTGTTTTGCATCCTCTTATAGCATGTTTTATTATAATAAACATTTTTTAAATAAGTATTCTTTATTTTACTTCTTTTTAATTTCATATAATTTTTTCAAAAAAGAAATTGGCAAATAACATTCTTGGTCAAATCTGTGGTTATAGTAGTTTAGTTTTCGATAGTAGAACCTTAATAATGTTTGAATATTTTATTTTAATAATGTATATTAAGTCACTTACAATTTAAATTTATTATGGTCGAATTTCGACCACTGGGCGACCACTAGTTGTAATTAATCGACGAATGCCGACTTTATATGTAGGTGCAAATAGGTAATATATTTTAAAAGAGGAACGTCTACGAGCGTGATCCTTTAAAGAGTATTTTATAAGATAAACTTTTACTACACACGATAAAATGTCCACCGATTAATATCTAAACCAAGAGTGCTAGACGTCTGGGCGTGACGCGGTCGCGTGTGCTTTCATAGTTCAGATATGCATTTTTATGATGTCATTAACACCACCACCAACGCTCTTATGTGTGAAAGCAGTTGAATGAAGAACTTTAGGTACCGTTTTATTATTTGGAATTATGGGAAAAGATTTTGTCTTGAATTTGTTCATAACTGTAATTAGTTTGATTTTTGAAACTGTAGGTTTTTTGAGAGAATTGTTATTTTGATTAGGTTTAAACGTAGAAGTACGAAAAGGGTAGAAAAAGACACTACAATTTATGGACGTTAGACAGGTTGTCTAATCCTATACCTAACCACTTAGGGTTATTAGAGGTTGCAATAAATAAAATAAATAAGTAAATCGCTCATATGCCAGACAACGCCACCTAGCTTCAAACTAAATAGAGCTTGTACTATGACAATTAGATTGACTGATGAAATATTTATACATATTGTTTTGTATATACACACATATAAAACATAGAAAACACTGAAACTCAGATAAATATTTGCCAATCATACAAACATTTGATCCGACCCGGGAGTCGAACCCGAGACCTCATGTATTGCAGTCGCATACGCTAGCACTGCACCACCGAGGCAGTCAACTAAATGTGCTGAAATCTGTTTAATTCGTAGAATACGCATAGTCTTATGATTTTGCTGGTAAATAACTAATATTGCCATTCTTTTTTGTTTGTAAAATTAAGTTATGTTCAATGATTTGCCTGACGACAACCTAACATGCAATTCGATACATGGAGAAATATTAATAAATTAATCAATACGTCTGCTTTCCTATATAGAAAACACTCTTTTAAGATATCTACTAAGTTTCTATATAATATTAATTAACCTCTGGATTTTGTTCGTTACATATTCATTCTTTTATATACCCTATGAAATTGAAATGAATATAAAGTGAACAAAATTAAAAAATGTTTACAAAGCAGTTTTTTAAATAAACATAATATGCGTTAACAGCGCCTTCTATTAGAAACTAAATCTAAATAATATACTGCCACCATATTTCAAAAGGCACATCGAAAATTTTACGAATTAAGCCAAAATCGAGCTTAAAATATTTCTTAGAGCTTATGGCGTAAAAAAAAATTTATTGAATAATCTACATTTTTTTCAACGTTACAAAAAATATGAATAAAAGCACTAACTAACACATAAATAATACAACGTAAAGGTACATCTTATTTAATGGTACATTTTCATTTAATGATTTAAAGAGTTAAAACATGTTTATAAAAACACAGATAATATAAAACTTTTATTAGAAATAGAGGAAAAATATTACAAACATTTAAAAACATTTCCAACATTACATCTTTTGTGCTTTCTCGTATATAGTGCCTTTCTTTGCTACCTCAGCGTGTTTTGTGCTTTCATCTGAATCTTCCGATGGCTCTTAAACAATTCTTTCTTATAATTGCTCTGAACAAGTTGAAATTTTGTTTAAGAATCAGAATCATCAAAAAACAAGGTTTGCTGCCAGTACTTTTGGTAACTCATAATCTATATTTAATAGTGAGTCATCAGAATCAACATCAGATCTTATATCTGATACAGAGTACAGCACTTCAGGTTGTTGAGTGCATGAAACTTGCACTGAATTTTGAACACCGCTTGACGTTGTGGGTGGAGATTTATCTCTTAAATTATTAGGTAAAAGTGTTAGCCTTCGGTATGTATGGAATATCTATAAGTTTCAGTTGTTTGTTGCATATATTTATTTAAAAATTCACACGACGTGTTACTATTACTTTATATAATTTACATATACTACTTTAATTTCCTTTTCCTATGGCCTTCTAATACACCACGCACTACCCTATACTTACGCGATAAGGTCGCCACTTGTAATTCCTTAGCTTTAAGTTACCTTTATATTTAATCTGGTGTACAAAAAACAGATATATTATTATTATCTTTATTTTATATATACACATATTGATTACATTTTTAAAGACGTAAAAAAGGAAAACAAAAATACATGAAAAATATAAAAAATAGTAAACCACCGGCATCGGGTACAGGGACCAAGACACAGGTGGTTAGGGCTCCAAAGACAGGAACCTCTTCACTATACGGGCCGTGTCTAGTAGGACTGCCTTCTGCATCAGACCCTCGATCCAACTTTCTAACGTGAACTTCTTAAAGTGTTGGTCGAGGCTCTTGGTTATCAATCTGTGAACGAATATGATTATCGGAACAATGATTATCGAATCCACATTTCACATATCGGCAATCTCATGAGACAGATCAAATACTTGAAATATGATTATATTATTATTAATGCGTAAAGTAACGGTTACTAATTTGTACTTTGTGATTGCTTATTTCTAAAAAAAAACGCACATGTTTACTTCTGTACGCACGTAAGTTACGTGTACGTGTACGTATAGTTTTATACATCGATGGACTTAATTCGCAAGTCATTCTGTGCTAGACAACCATTGGTTGGTGTAGAAATCATGTGAGTTAGGCGCATATACGTGACATAACTCATCAACTAAAATACACACTTCACAACATTACATACATAATTTTATATAAAAATCTATATACATCATATAAAATAAAGGCTCTAATTACAGTGGCAGATAAAATGAAGGACTATTTAATCTGATATTTTAATTTTTGCGTTTAATTTTCGTTTAACAAACTTTAGGGATCATCAGCATCATAACCTTCTCCCATTGTACGCCACTCTGATCACTTTAGGCATACTAAAACAAAATTTATTCATTCAAAATCTTATATTTCTTCACATATCAGACGATTGGAAATGTTATAAAGGGCAACCTATTAAAATAAGTCTGTTTGTGCAACGGTGGCGCAGTGGTAAGACTTCTCATACAAACACGCTGTCTCTTACAAAGTTTTAATAACTTATCGTTTAAGTTTGTGACTTTCGTTAACAGCATTTTCCTATTATTTTACTTCGTATATATTCCATAATCTTTTGTTTTTAATTAGTTTTTATATTAAAAAACTAAAAACAAAATATGGTTGCAATTGGATACGGTTTATAGGGTTAGATCCTAAGATAGCAGTATCATCCGTATTGGGAGAAATACTCTGCCGTATTTATTTGCGAATAACTTTTCACGTAGTGTATTATTTTATAAATTTTAATATTAGTTAAAATAGTTAATAATCACACAAACCGAAAACCTTTTACAACGGTATGTTTTATTCACTAATAATCCTATTAAAGTATCTAGACTATTGGGTATAAAATGTTGATTTATTAGAAAGGCCCAAATAAGAAAGTATGTACCATATTTAAAGGTAATTATGTCTTAACTTGTTGATTTGAACAACAAATTTTTTTTTTTTATTTTAATTAAATAAAGAACAATTGAAGAAGAACTGTATAAGCGTAATGTTGGTTCTAGGAGGCAGACAATTCTTGTGGTGATATAGTGTTCACAGGTTCAGCACCTTCTTAATGCATAATAATTGTATAACAAATTATAATTATAGGCGTGCCAAACAAGAATGAAGCAAATGTCTTACCAACGTAGTACGAACAAACCTGCCTCCCTAGCCAAGTTGACATTGAACGTAAACGTTATTAGGAAAGTAAAAATTAATAGAAATGGCGTCTAAACGTTAGGCCACGTGATTAAAATAAAATATTAATCAATATTACAAGAGAATATAGACGTTGGCGCTTGTAGAAAGGGAATCGAAGTGTTGACAATTATATCTCGGCCAAGGGAGCTAGACTCATCGATACAAATTAGGCACAACTAACACGAATCACTTCGTACCTCGATCCTCTCATCTCACCTACGAGTATATGATTTATTCTCATTTCCCTTCCGAGTTTAATTCGGAAGTCTGTGTCTACCATTGTAAAACTGTGACTTCCAAGACCAGCACATGTTGTTCTATAGAGATATGGAGAAAGTGGGAGCAACTGAAAGAGCTTGCCAGAACACTCTCATTAGTACAGGCAATAGAGGACTGCCATAGAAGCGACATCTCTTCGCAACTACGACGTGCAGCGATATTTCATGAAACTTGGAAAAAAAAGTCCTATAAACAACAATCTTTACATTTTGCATACTCTTTAAATAAACTATCTTTCTTTATCTATCATATCTTAACAGTTTTAATATACTGTGTATATTTATAAAAGAGACAATGAAGTAGACTTGTGTTTAAATATAGATAGCTACAGTTCTCAAAAATTGTCTATGATTACCAAAATAAGGTGTCCTCTTCATCCAAGCATTACTAATTTTCTACTTTTTATATGTATTATGATCAGTAAATATTTCGTTTTCTGACTTACTTATATCAGAACCGTTTAAAAATAAGCACGTACGAAAGGGTTAGAAGGTATTTTATCGCGGTCCCTAACCTGCAAGCAATTTTAGATAATCTACTCGGCTTCGAGCCGGACTAAAGTTATTTACAATCAATTTCCTTGCCTATTAAAGCTTCGTCGAAAATAAATGTTAAGCACGTAAGTTTGCTGCTTTCTGTGTGGAGTTATTCCATTATGAGGCAGCTGACTTTATTACAGGATGAGGAAATTGTTTGTTCTATTTTTTAGTATGTATTCATATTGAAATGATTGATTTCTCAAATCTTTGAAACTTACAAATAATAAGACATTGTATCGTAATTCACAATTGTATGTTCTTTGACGACTTCGACTTAACCCTTCCAATCACAGATTTTTCCGATCTTTGAATAAGTGGCTTAGGATCCTTGGAGTTTCTGTAGACTCCCGCAGTTTCGATATTCTTTAATCTGAAAATCCTTGCCAATATTATGCATTGCTCCAAATTCGTTAATAACTGTCTGATCATCTACTAATGATATAATTCACAGTTGTCCTAAATTTTTATAGCAGCAATTCTGTTCACCCAGATAGAACAATTGTAAATTTTTTAGTTAAAATACTTTATATATATATATTCTTCCATTTAAATTCAAACTGCTTGCCACCATTTTCTTCTTTAATTCCAACTTTTTAAATAAAGAACATAATGACTTATTCAAAGTGTACACTGTCTTTCAATCACACCGCATTACATATTCATCACAACACACCTACCGAATCTTGGTCCTTTAAAAACGTTTCAAGGCACGCAACTTGCATCTAAGCGAGCAATGTACACAATTTAGCTTCAAGCCTTGCATCAAATAGCTTGCGTCAACGTAATAGGTGTACAAAGAAAACAAGCTGGGAACACGGAAGGTGCTTATATTATGTACAGGTAAAATGTATTTATTACTACAATTTAATTATAATATTTTAACTTGTGTAAATTAAAATCAGCTTAAAATTATTTAGTATTTGCAGAATTCTGATTTGAAGAGAATATCAGCATACGGCTCAAGCAGGCATCACGTTTTAAAGACATAACAACCGCTTTCAAATCTTAACTGATTGATTCAGAACATTCAGAACTTATTAATAGTAGTCATTCACTGAACACTGCCTATTTAGCCACCATATTACCACCTAGTATTGTTAGCGTGCATTCACAGTGAATGCGAGGTGTTTGGGGCCTGTATCAGGTGCGATGAACGGAGGCATACGCAGCCATAGTAGCGTGCGAGCCATTGTAGCGTGCGAGCCATTGTAACTATTTGATGGTTATCAAGAGTTCTCAAACCATGACCGAGAATTTGTTTACTAGATTGGTTCAGATATATTTACTAGAAACTTTGATCTTCAGATGGGAGGTGTTGAACTCTAAGGATGGTAGAAATTTAGTATAATTGCCGTTTTACAAAAAAAAAATCGAAAGACGCACATATGCTGAGCGACAAGACAAAACTGGTTTATGATCACCGGTGGTGGTGATCATAAACCAGTTTTGTCACGTTGCACGTTAGATCGTTTGTTTACTAGGCCTGTAGTACGGCCATAATGAGCGGATAGAAACATTTGAAAACTACGCGTGCTATTTCGCTCCGTCCGTCATGCCAGCAAGACTCACTTTATTCACTACACTATGGACGTAAAGGCGTGTTTCATACGTTTGATACTTCGTCTCCATCATCACAACCACGCTAGTCTTATCATTTGGGCGCACTCTTAGATTACTAATAACATCTATAGCATTTTGATTTCTTGTAGTTTATAGTATTATCTTTAAATCGTGTCGTGAGGGTAGGTATGTTTGATTATATTTCCTATTCAGTGCTAAATATTTTTGCAAAACAATATATATGTTCTTACTTAATGTTTTTGTTTGGCTTTATAAAGGCTGCAATATATTTGTAGTTGATGATTTAATGCTAATAAAAATTATTAGTGATGATATTTGACTTTTTGTTAATTAATATTATAGTATAGTTTGTTATTAACTCCCTTGACTGAAATTTTCTTAAGTTTATTTTTTTCAGTTTTCAAAGCACGTTTTTCACTATTTTAATTTATTACGGGCAACTTTAAAAATATATCATGAAACGGACAAGAAGATCATCATCAAGGATCACACTAAGTGTTGTTACATGTGAGGGGTTGAACCCACAACACTTAACAAAGTACAAACCTCCTAAACAACTGTGCCATTCGTACAGTCAATAATAATGGAATAAGTGCTTAACTAAAACTTAAAACTTATTACATACGGTCATTAAACGTCAAATTAGTCAATACTTGTACCATGGTTACTAGATTGTTAATAAACAAATGATCACGCTTATCGTACAATTATTTATCCTGAATAGGTGTTGAACCTACGCCCTTAGACTCGGAACATACGAGAACAAAAACTCGTCTAGACAACTTCCAACAGTTTCATAGTATATTAAAAGTAAAAACGTAAAGCAAAACACGCAACCATTGTCCAGAAACAGATGGAATGATAAAATTCTAACTACCCTTTTGCAATATTTTAAAATTATCGGCGCAGCATACGTTAAGGAATTTTTATTACTTTTCTGATTTTATCATAGACTTGACAATTCATTCGTATAACGGATAGAGATTCAATGTCGCCCATTTTTAAGACGCCCCCGGCTAGGTGTTTTGCTGGCCATCACAACTGTATTTTGGACGCAATATTAATGACTTACTTCTCTAATAGAATATATTATTTCTATGCTGGTTAATATTTTAGACCCTTATATTGTGCCGATCGTACCTGAATTTGACAGACTACCGCCAGTTTTTCATCAAGAATATGGAATTTCCGTGGCTGTTCGAGTCGTAAAAAGAAATAATTGTGACACCATGATATATTAAATATATTTTACACTGATGTCAACTAATTACATCACGTCATTGTTTTTGCAAGTAAATGTGTTATTACCATTTCAACACAAATTATTTTAAGTACATGTAAGCTTCGTTAAATCTTTGCCACGTTTCAAATTCTTACTTAACAGTGACTTGTTCTATATTTATTCACTGATAACTACTAAGAAGACCCTTTATCGTGTTTAATAAAATTTAGATTAAATAAAGTTGTAGCTGTCTACTGATGTAATTTAATGTTTTTAATACTTTGACCTCCGCTTGGAAAATTATAACATTTGACTTTGACGACTTTTAAAAGCAGCGTTCGTAGATAAAGGTCACTGAATATTCGTTTATAATATTTTAACATACATTTTCAGTTAGTTCAAAGTTTATAAGTACAGAGGCCCAGAAGTATTGGTCGCAGTTTTTTTTTCTTAAAAAAAGAACGCTCGCATTAGGAATAAGGCCTGTGTCGCGGGGGACTTTACAAACATACAAGAAATGGACCGAAGAATACCCAGACTCAGAACAACAATTTGTAAATCACACAAAGTGTTGCCTCATGTAGGAGTTGAACCCATAATACTCAGCGAAGTGGAGAGCGGCGTGGCGACCGTTTAATCCACTAGGCCAATCGTGCAGTCAAATGATAAAAAGAAAACCATTCGTTTCAGTTTTTGTACCAATAGTGAAATAAAATATAAAATGTATTACACCTATAGTTGTAACTTCACAATATAGTCTGTTACTCACTTATCACTATATTTCTTATGTGTTTTTAACTATAATATAGATTTTCACACTTAAATATTACGAAAAGATACAAATTTTGAAATTAAAATCCTCTTTTAGTGAGTTACTAACACAAAAAAAAATGAAACGAAGGAGTAAAAGAAAACCAATTAAAATAAAAAAGAGCTGGCTTATACTTTGTTCTAGTAGTATATAAGATTTTGCAAACTCCTCAATAATAATTATCAGGCAAATACTTACAACAGGGCGAGGTTCATTTAATGGAAAACAACAATTTTTATACAGGTCTTATAATAATTTATCATCGACAGCCTTCAACAATCCACTGCTTAATATAGACCTCTTTTTAGAAAGGAAGTTTTGGGTCTAATAATTTATAAAATAAAAGAAAGAACTGCAAAGTATAAAATTAATTGTACACAAAATATTGATGGGATATAAATTTTATAAGTGCTGTAAAAATTATGACTAAGCATGTACCTACACGTGGGACATTTTATGACAGAGAAATGATGAAAGTAAATTATTGTCTATACCCACGCCGAGCGCCGTAACTTCAACCTATTAAATTAGTCTGCATAATAAAAACTTGAATGTGTCCTTGGACGATAGGTAGCAAATATATCATATTGTGACTAAGAAATTTCCAGCCTATGTTTTAGTCAATTTTATAGCAGTTAACAGTAAGTATAGGACATATAGCGGATGTAATTTACACAACACTTCTGTATTCAAAGTAATTGCCACCGTTTACGGTTTTTGTTAAATTAAAAGTGTAAATTAAAAAGAAAACAAGATGAGGAGGTGTTGAAAATGTTTGATTCCAAATGATCTTGTAACCTCAGCACATATGTGAGATGTTCTTGTAGGTACTACTGTAATTTATATATATTTTAAAGACTGTTAAAGGGAATATATCATAAAAAACACTATCAGTCCCAAAATATTTTAATTTAATAGTAATGCAACTTATAAATGTCTTATGCATATCAGAGTTTTTCAGATTTTTATCATAAAATTTTATAAACACATTGTTTCTCATCATATATTTTAAAATAGTTGTGTTATTGAATTAAAAAAATTAAATTACGATCGAATTTACTGACAAAAACTAACATAAAATCACGGTAATATTATCTATATACTATTCTGTCTTTATATTAATGATTCGGAAAACTAGTCATACCTAGGCGTCTCAACTTCGATATACACCCGGTACACGTTCAATCGCACATACACCGCGGTGACGAATGAACGATGATATGATTTTTTTCTTCGTGTGTAGTTTAATATAATAATTAATACTTAATATGGCAAAGAGCAACTATAGCTATATATATGTATAACAATTCAAGCAATCAAAAACACAACAATAACCACAATGTGGTATTTTTGTTGAATTGCTCAATAACGCACCTAGAGATAACATTTTAACTAACAGATAACATTTAAATTACTTGAATGTAATATTATGTTAAATTTAACCATAAAGATCTTCAAATATCTCAGTCGAGGTAAAAATACTTTTCACTGTTAATTTTAATTAAATCTGTTAATATTAATACAATATATATTTTTATTTAACACTTCTTGGTTCATACAAAATGAATTTATTTTATTTTAATTTAAAATATAATAGTTACTATTATAGAACTAGAAGAAAAAACTCAAGTAGTAGATAGATAAAATTTAAATACCATAGCCGGTCAGCCCTACTGTATGTCTACGTACCGCGCGGCTGTAGGTACTTATTTTCAAAATAGGTGAATCATGATACTGCATAGACAATATATTTATAATAATTTAACTATTATCAACAGCTTTTATCATTCCGCTGCTGGACGTAAGCCTCTCCTTCAATAATTTTTTTTTTCAATAATGTAACTATAATGGCAATTTTTACGTAGATAAATAAATAATATTAAAATAATCTTAAAGAAAGATTAATTTAAAATTAGAACGATTGTTAGATACAATAACAGAACACAAAGATGAACAATAATAAGGAGAAAATCATAAATCAAAATGAAATTTAATCACGGAATTAATTTTGTAACACCAACATTATAACAAGTTCATATTTGTTAATTTATGGTTTCTGTAATCCTCTAAGCTCTGTCGAGTCTAATAGGCAATCTGTGCAAAATAATGCTTCTATTTATTATCACAAATTAAATAACCTTTCATTGTTGTGATGAATTTAGTATGATTGGATGAATTTAATTAACTAATAATTTCTTCAGTCACAGTATTATATCTATTTAATTGACTAAAAGTTTTTTTGGTCATAGTATAAGCACATAGTTACTGCAGTTTTAAGCAAGTTTCTATTTAATTGATTAATAGTTTCTTTGGTCACAGTATATGCACATAGAAACTGCAATTTTAATCAAGTTTTTATTTAATTGACTAATAGTTTCATTGGTCACAGAATAAGTACATAGCTACTGTAGTTTTAATCAAGTTTCTCCATCTGAGATTTGTGGTATCCCTAATTTTATCTGTTTCACCCTATCCGTTTTTCTTGTTTCAATTCAACTTTTTCCGTTCACCCGTTACAAAATTTAAAGGTTGATTAGTATCATAAATAGGTCCGACTATGTTGAAAAACAGCCAAAGCCCCTGTCACTATCGTTCATTACGCTTCTTCGACAAGAAATGTACTTAAGTGTGGTATCTTATATTTTGAAAATGCAAGATTACGTAAACCTAAGCCAAAATTTTTAAGTGATATACATTTAAGTACAATGAGGAAAACGTATGTATACAAAATTTTTAAAACGGTAAATCGACACTATAATTATTTGCTCTAAGACTAACCAGCAAAAGTTATAATAAAAAATATAAGCTTTGTGTTTCAAACACAATAAAAAATAATGTTCTACAAAACAATAGATAACATATAATGTAAATTTGTTGAAAAGGACCAAATATGGCTTACATAATATTCTAACCACCTACCCATTTAACATTTTAAATCGTTGTTGTCAATTAACAAACGAAATATTTAACAGGTTTCCTTTCTTTTCCTTTCCTAAAAATTTCCTTTGTGTTCATTCAATTAAAAAGTAATAATTTTAAAACAAAAGAATTAAAACGCACTACCTATAGGCAAATATATTTTTAACAATACAAAGCCACCTACAGAGCGCACTTATTTTCGTACACACATTCCACCGTCACACGCGCCATGCCGCAACTAAACCAACCTATCAATTTTTCCGCCACACTAACGATGGAAGCAAAAAATAAACGTTACAGCGGTCTATGCGGGATCAAATCAAATAGTCGTTTGTTGAAGTACATCGAACACGCATGCACGCAAGCTAGATTATTCACAAGCAGCGTAAGGCTTTCTTAACAGACCACTAAAATAATATATCACTCAACAATTACCTTCTACATTAGACCAAACCTTAACTAATACACTGATTTCTTTATACGATTGCTATTGGAACATTGAAAACAATTTAAAGTTTATCAATTCAAAATACATTTTAACACTCACGCGTATTTTAACTTACCTCGAATATATTTATTACTTATTATTCATGCTTCGTCCAAGGGTTGCGATGCACACACTAAACAGTGCCTGTCTAACTGCACTATGTTGTTACCTAAAACCTAATCGAATATTTCAAAGATCAGTTACATTTAAGGTCATTCGATAACCGTGTTAATATAAGTTGTTACTTCATGTAGCTAGTAGTCAATGTGAATATAATTTGTAATTGACGTTAAAACATAGTTAAATGTTAAAATTTGTAAGTTAATAATTTCAGAAGTACAAAATCATATTTCATAAAAGTAACCTCGCCTTGTAATGAAAAATAACGCTATTGGATGGGTGATCGTGACGTGAAATACTTGACATTCTTCTACCGCTCAGCGGAGTGATTCACAATTGGTATGCCTCTGAGTATGTAAGCTGCACATTAGGTATCTACATAGTCCTTGGCAGGAAGTAAGTCAGCAACATTATTAAATCCATTTAATAGTATGAAATTAGTTTGAACTGACATAACTTAACCAATAATAACATTTTTTTTTAATTCACCATTCCTATCACATCTGGATACCTATGGATCCCGGTCTAAGTCAAGCAAGAAGAAGAAAGAAAAACGAAACTGTAATAAAAAAAAACTTTCAAACAGTATTGTCTGTTTAAAAGTGTTTTTTCTGATCCTAAAACAAAAAAATGCACTCATTGCACCCGCCACTGGCCCCAGTCATCGTGCATTAACAGTGGACACACTCAAAGGCGTGCGGACGCCTAGCGACAAGACAGGACTGATCTGGTTTCCCTGCCACCCGCGCGTTAGATTGTTAACTAGGTAGTACCATAACCCGTAGTGTGGTCTTAGTGAGCTGAGCGTTTGAAAACTACGTGTACTACCACGCTCAGGCCCATCGCGCTAATTTCTCTAAAGTATGGGTTTAAAGACGTGTTTCATATGTTTGATACTTTATTATAAGTGGAAAACACTAATGCAGCTATAACCATCAATAGCTGTATTTATAAAGTGATAAATCTTTTTTAAAATATAATATAACATTGAAAGTTACTGAGTAGTCTCAAGCTACTGACCCGGAAGTAAAGATTCCATCAAATTGAACCGGATGAATTTTATGTCTCACAGATTGACGTAAAAGCTGTAGATATTAAAAAATGTGTGGTTTGAAAAATAATACAAGTGTTCCTTGCTTCACTTTTGACCATACAGGAATTTCAAGTATAAAATATTTATATTTTCACGATTTATTCTGGTAAGCACATAAAGTGAATATTCAAGTTCATATTATGTACCTACATTTCGTAGAACGGGAGACTCTATTGTTGTCATAAAAAAAAACCATCTAACACAACACAGTAGGCCAACGCCTTCTTTCTAAGTAGAGGCACATGTCTAACAGTGGACGATTAAAGATTGCTGATTTGACACCATTTAACGTATTAACTGTAATATACATAATCATGATTGGAATACAAACAAGGACAGGCAATCGCTCATAAGTCAGGAAAGTAATATGAACATTTCATAGCCACTTGTAAAAAAGTAATATAGGGCGTTAGAGGGTTGTTGGTTCCCTATTCCCATCGTATATGGTGGAGCACACTCCACCACAGATGGTTCCACCTTCAGCGCCTGAAATGCCTAATGTGGAAGACGACGACGTACTTGAGGTTACTTGGGCAGAATAAGCTCTGGCGTTGCGACGGCTCAAGGCCAAAAATACCGCCCCGGGACTAGATGGTATTCCAGGAGAAGCATGGGTCCCGGCTCTGGATTAAGGATGCACCAGCTCATGAGCCTCGACTGAGAGGATTCTTCAGCATGCATCATATGCCTCGAGTAGGGCCAGTTTCCAAAATTATGAAGAACGGGGAAACTGGTTCTCATCTGAAAGGAGGGGTGACCGGCCGGCTCACAATCTGCTTACTGGTTCATAGTGTTGCTTGACAAGGTATGCAAACTCTATGAGAGAGTGATTGCATGACGCCTCGTCAAGCATCTCTTCAGGGTAAGATCGGATTTGGCGGATAACCAGTACGGTTTCCATCAGGGGTGCTCCACCGTGGATGCGATCATACACGTGAGGACTCTGGTGGAGGAAGCCGTTTCCCGGGGCTAAATGGTGTTAGCGGTGTCTTTGCCCTGGAGTTGCATCAGGGAGGCGCGGGTAAAAGGGGAGGGAGGAGTGTATCAGCGAGTACCTCTCTACCTTCGCCAAGGCCTGAGACGGCCTGCGGTTTTTAGTCGGTTCGAGTCCGACATAACCACCTTTCGATGGTATTCGTGGGGAATGCCGCACAGAAAAAAAAGGTGTATTTCATATATTTATGTATGTAGGTAGTGGTCACGCCGTAGGAGGCCTTTTTGCGGCAGTGGACGTCTATTGGCTGAGATGATGGTAATTGTTATTATTTATTACACTAAGAAAAACTAACGAGAAACCACAGTCTTTGTCCCCCAAAACCGGGTTGATGGTTTGACTGGGGATCGAGTCTCCATAAACTTATAAACTAAATAATATTTTTAACATCTGTGACGTAAGGCACGGTCCCGAAGTCTGCGGGTGCGGAGCGGTAGCACCGTGAGCAGCGCAGAAATGTAGGCTCACCGCCACTCACACACCGCCACTTTCAAGGGCAGTTCTGTATAAATAAATCTGTGCATTAAAACGTGCCGCTGCCTGTATCGCTACGAATGCCGCTGCCCACATCACTGCACGTGCCCCTGCTAACGTCGGTGCACGTGCCACTGCCCACATCGCTGCACGTGTCGCTGTCCTTGTCGCTACCGCTGACTTCGTGTCTGCGGTCTAACAATGAACGTCGTATGTCGTAACGTGAGTTTGTGTTTGTTTCGGTGTTCTTGTGCCAGACTTGGGTAAATATATATATATTATGATTTATATTATATCATTGCCGATCATTATAAGAAGAAAACATCATAATAATAATTTTATTAAATAAGAGGACTATGACGTTCTCGACAAAACGTAGGCGACCTTCACTCTACGCATCTCGTCAGAGATATCGAAGAGAGTATTCGACGAGAGATATCATATCTTGAATTAAAAACTCTCGAAACTCAAATAAGTTTTACAAAAATTACAATTTAAATACGCACATTGTTTAGATGATACAATGAACTAAAGTTAAAATAACACAATATTGTATATTAAATAACCATTTCAGTCAGAAACAATGAACGTGAACATGCAATAATTCGTGCATGTGGTTGGTTAATAGTTGATTTTGAATGGAGCGGATTGAAATGTGTATGCTGGGGTCGTTCCAATGAGAAATTTTAGTATTTGATTTTAGTTATGTTTTTAATGGTGTTGTATCAATGTATATAATAAAATATTAATGTAGCACCAACGCACTTGTGGTTATTTTCTGTTGCTGGCGTTCATAGACGGCATTAATCACTTGTAATCAGGTTACCCGTCTACTTGTGTGAAAACACAAAGGGTACTAACCAATACTTTAGTTTTTAAAGTTGTATAAGGTAGGCCTAATGGCAGTATTTGAAAGTAAATAAAATCTCCAAAAGGTCGGGTTTAATTAAAATAATGAATTTGCAAATGCAAATATTCTAATATCATATTATTATGAACCTAACTATAACCGTTTACAAAGAAGTAAAGTTTGTTTTTAAATCTCCTTATGGATGCAAAATCACTGTTACTAAATAGTTATGTCAAATTTGTTTGCTAGTTACAATAAATAATGCACAAATATAAATGACACACTAGTAATTTGCACTATATGTAAAATATCTCATAGTTTTTGGAGGACGATGAAAATGAAACAAATTGAGACTTTATACTTACACGTTTTCTAACAATATCACAAGAAATCACTACGTCAACTACCTACCAATCATCCTTTCGTCTAATACATCCAAACAAAAACCTTTAATCCCCTTTTCCAATAGCGAGTCATGCCCGATTGGTTCCCAGTCACAAAATCTTAGCCACACATCCGATACGGGCATTTCCTAACCCCCTAATACTCATTACGGGAACCACCGCAGGCTCCGAGGGGCCGTAAAAGCCAAGAACTTAATTAACGTCCCGAGGGTTTTACTTCACATTTATTTGGGCGTGAATTTGGTCTCGGCAATAAAAATAAACAATGAAATGGAACAGGTGTACGGTGCGATGTGTGCGTGTGTGCAATCAGACGTTTGCGCACCGATTGAACAGATAAATTCATTTTGCCAGGAATGTGGACTCGTATTTGTTGCGTGTAACGATCTTGCCTAAACACTTAACGGGTGACTTGAGGATAAAATAAATCATCAGTACAAGATATAATTTACTGCACTCATGTCATACATTATTCAAAAATTATTTAAAACCGATTATAGATTACTTGATGAAATTCCCCTATCATTTTATCCGTACGTTTTCACTGTTTAAACTTTCTTTAAGCTTCTACAAATATTTTAAGAACAAAATTAGTCTGAGGTATCTTTTTAGGTTAACAACCACTACTTTTTGTGTAAGATAATAAGTAATTTAATTGAATCAAAATAAGGAAAGTCAAGGTTAAAAAAGGTTTTTGTTTTCTTTTTATAAGTAAAAATATTTACAGTAGTATTTCAAAGTTATATCATGAAAATAATTAAAAAAATTATGATTTTCATGCGCTTTTATGTAATAGAGACACACACTGTACACTATAATATCACTTGTGTAGTTGGTTTGTTTCGGCTACTAGTGCACCATCATCTACATTCTTACCTACTTGTTATTAAAACCATATGTATAATAGAATCATAGAGAAAGTAAATAACATAAATGCATGTACTACTTTAAACCAATAATGATACAATTCTATCTGATAAATATATATAATCACACTTAAGACATGACAACACGAATTTTATCCATATTTACTCGTTCTGTTTTACATCAATTACATATTTTAAATAAAAAGATTGAACCACAAAGTCGTTTCTACATTGACCTTCTTGAAACCTTATAAATTATCAAGTTAAAGTGGCAATAATCCGAACAAAAGCTTTTAAAATCGTTTATAAGAAATAAAGATTAAATTTTGAACAATATCTCAATGCAGTTTTTGGACAATTTAAATTCACGTTGCTTTAAATATTGTTATAATACATTATTTGAGCTTTGTACCATTTTGTTTGAAGTCCTTAAGGCCATTGTCTGTGACTTTTAAAAACATATTGTCCTCAGCTGACCTCTGTAAATGAAGTTATCTTAATTTCACTAAATGAGTTTCTTATCTTCAAAGCGTTTGTTGTTTGTTTTTGTAGAATGTCACAAAAGTAGAGTAACGTTTAAATGACACTTTAAAAAAAATAATTTAAATATGAAAATAAATATAAGAAAAACCATACGAAGAGTGTGAAGAACATCGTGCAATTGTAGAGGTCTATGTCCAGCAGTGGACTGCGATATGTTGATAATAATGATCAATTTTATATGTTTTAATAAGAAAATATACGACATATAACCATATCACAACATGGGCTCGTTTACAATTTGATTTGAACACCATTTTATTTTATTTTAGTGTGAATTTTTACTCACATAAATGGGTAAGCAGAGTCACATTAGACGCCCATTTTGCCAGTCTATTGATAATATTTGGCGAGTTTATTGCCACTCCGATTATTACCACTACTACCACCCTACACACTAATGGAAATGTTTTGTTTGCCAGAACCTCGTGCATCAAACAGAAGGTTCGCCACTTACAGGTCAGGTTGTCTTGAGGCCTTGTATTTCAGGTATGTGTCTGTGTGTGTCAGGAGTTTTCTTATGTTATAGGCCAAAAACCTTTTCTTTACTGATTTTTGGGGTACACAACTAACATATATAAATATACAAATATCTATAATTGGTTATTTTTTCGTAACAATATTTTTATTTTGAAATTAAAACTCGTTAATACCTTATGTAGTATATGAATATTATAATTTTATTAAAGCCAAAATTAATTTATGTTTTTAACTAGGTGCCGAGTACTTGTAATAAATAATGTATTCAATTAACGAACTTACTAATCAGTTAGTGATGCTGACCTGATATGACATTACATATTAACAGATAATTACAACTATGGCATAAGATATTTATAATACTCTTGGGAACTTCTACAGTTTGACAGGGGATGTTCAGGGACATTACTTATTCTTTATATTCTAGTGCACGTTGTGTAACAAGCTAATGGTAACTAAGTGTATCAACATTACATATATATATATATCTATATAATAATGCATTATTTTGTCTTTATAAAGCACACTTAAATAGAAAAAAACATCGTGTTTATCATAATCTACTGATTGACTAAACTGAGTGTTCTGTGTCCGTTCCATGTAGATTTATAAAGTCCCCCGTGACAGGAAGGGTTTGGAAAAATTCTAAAAAAAATCTCTCATGTTTAATGTTTTTCACTTTATCGGACAGACAGACGGACAACAGATTGATTTCACAAAGGTTTTTTTTCTTTTTGAGAAAAGGTACATGGATTGCTAGCTTCCTTGGATAATATACCATACCGTAGTGTGTGTAATACAGCACATTATTATGTACAAAATTAATAGAAAGGAATAATGTATTAAGGTTTAAATTCAATTATATGACATTTTCGGAGAAACTGACCAAAAATCTCTTAGTTAGTTAAGAATATATATGTTTCTTAAGTTAATTTATTCAAGTTTAGTATATTAAAATAACAATAAAAATTATATATTTGTATTTTTTATTTGAATTTACTTTATTTATTTTAATTTTACGCAATATGTAAGTAATAATATTTTACTCTATTAAAATTGTTGTTACTGTACTCTATTCTGATATTTTAATAAAATTAATAAAGTATTTTTCATTCATAAGAAAATGTATTACATTTAGAACTTTCTGGGTTTAAATTAATTATGAAGGTATGCCGAGTGCTTTTTTGAGCACCTTCGTAATTAATTTGGGAAAGAAAAAAAAAAAATTTAAATTATATGTTTCACTTGTTTTTCTAATTGATGAACCTGTTTTCCGTTCCTACATTTTTCCATAGTGGTGCAGACACAACAATATAATATGATATTTGACTAGCTTCGTGAGGGAACTTTTTAGATCCACAAAGATTTTGTTCACAGCTTTTAATCTAACTATTAAAATCATCTCATTATTACTACTATGACCAATGATCCAGTATTTGATAATAAAATAAAGAGTTTCATCTCTTCTCTCCTCTTCTTAATATCTTTTCTATACTTTTAGGATTAGAATACATTCCATTAAATTTTATCATGACCATTTCCGTGTCTTAACAAAATATCCTGAGTATTTGATATGAATTTCAATTTAATACCTCTACGTGTTCATGAGGAAAGGGTTAGTAACTTTAAAATTGTTATAAATAATTTTATTATTTGATATAACTTAAAATTGTGGTTTTCACAATTTTCCCATTATGTTTGCTATTAGACGTTGCTTCGTATCAAATTTTAAGATTCTGAGTTCAGTGGAAGTACCCTGTAGGTTTTGATTCCTTTGCGAGTTTCGAAAATTTACGGTAATTTGTGGCATTACCGGCTGTATCTTTTGATGAAATTGGTTTAGAAGTTTAAGTTTTTCACAGCTCTAAGGAACAGTAGACTTGATTGATACCTCAAGTTCCTGAGAAAAAGAATCTTGATAGACAGATGGACAACAAAGTGATCCTATAAGGGTCCCGTTTTTTCCTTTCGGAGGTGCGGAACCCTTAAAAATGGCAGCAAAATGTGTTTTTAAGATAAAAAAGACAGGCTATAGATCCCAGAGCACTTGTACTAAGAATAAAAAAGCCTTATTATCTACTGCTATTTACCATTATTTAAAAACCTTAGACAATACCCTTAACAAGTAAGCCTGTTTAGTCAAAATAGAAAAATATGTTGACTAAAACCTTAAAAGCATCCTCATAAATCGTAAGGTATAAGATACTGGTTCCAATGTACTTGACAATTTACCAAGAGGAGTATTAAGTCCTCTTATTTTAGACAGAGAACTAGTCTTAAAAAATAATTGGACTGAAAGTAACTGTATGTACCTGAAGTAATATTAGATATGAAAAATATAAAAGGAATTGTAATATGAGTATATTTTTAAATCATAAAGAACTCATTGCGAACAGATCGGAGCTTTATTTTGAAACGTAAATATTTTTTAAGGGTATCCTTTTTAGTTTTATACTGGCATGAAAAGCCTGTTCACTTCTTGATCAGTGGCATTCAGTCAGTCAGAGGAATATGTCGAACCCAAAATTTATCCTCGAGTGAAATGCAAGAATTGTTTATTTCTGTTTTTTTATTATTCAAAAAAGGAATACAAGTTATTGCTGTCCTTATGGTGATTACGAGGTATCTACGTAAGTACTTACGTACGTCAATCAGTAATAAGACTAGAGGGTAAGAAAAACTTAAAACATACCATTTTTTTTTTTAACCTCTGGAAACCCCCTCGAGCCGTCACCCCACCGGGGTTTACGGCGGGGTGATGTGTCGAAATCGGACCGACTAAAACTACACGGTGTGCCACTTTGCGCCTGAGATAGGAGGGATCCAGGAACAGCTGTTTTTACGACATTTAGATCCCTCCTAGCGCCTGCCCGCTGGCGCGGGCACCATCTGATCAGAGTTTATCCGATAAACTCTCCATTTAGGTGACGGCACACGCGAACGTCGCCTTCTCGCGGCTGGCCACTATAGCAGATGGAGGGGAAAACCCGTCCCGTCCACCCGCGGCCACACTCATGGCGGCATGAGGCGCTGGAATGCGCGCCGCCGCCGCCCAGCTCGCCGGCGGCAAATTGAGTCCGAGTGGACATAGACCTCCCGGGCCTTCTCCGCCGCCTCCTTCCGCGAAATTACGTCTTCGCAGAAGGTTGCGACCGCGGTAAAACAGCTGTCGCTACCGGCCATGGAGCGTATAACAGCGGCCGGCAGCGAGAGATCTCCTCCAATAACTGTAGTGAGAACCCCACGCTGCGCCGCCCAGGCGGAACAAACCGCTAGCATGTGCTGAGCCGAGTCCTCACTGCAGTCGCAGTCGTGACAGGCGGGACTCAATTCCCTCCTGGCGACCGAATGCAGATACTTCCTGAAGCAACCGTGCCCGGAAAGGACCTGCGTCAGTCGGAAGGAAAGGGTCCCGTGCTGCCGCCCTGGCCACTCGGCGATGACCGGCTGGAGAGCCTCCACGAGGGCAAAGCCAGCACGTGGAGTCTCCAATCGGAGCGACCAACGAGTCATCGTAGCTCGACGAGTGGCCTCACGCCACTCGCGTATCTCTTCGGGCGGGGGCCGTATACCGCTACCTGCCCGGTAGTCAGCCGTCCGCTGATAAACTTCGGCGAGCACTTCCGCCTCCAAATCCTACGGGGGAATTCCGGCCAAGGCGCACGCCACTTCCGTTGATACGGTGCGGTAACCGCGTATGGCTCTAACCGCCAATATCCTCTGAGAGCGTCAGAGGCGAGCCCTATTCTGGGCGGTCAGAGCCGCCACCCACACCGATGTGCCATACAGTGCCATTGACCGGACAACCCCCGTGTATAACCATCTCGTCGCGACGCTGGCTCCACTCAAATTGGGCAAAAGTCACCCAAGAGCAGAAGCAGCGCCAACCAGCTTTGGAGAAAGCAGTCGGAAGTGCTCATCGAAGAGCCACCTGCCGTCGAGGATTAGCCCCAGATACTTAATCTGGGCCTGAACTGGTACGAGGACCGAATTGACTGCAATGGACGCGCCAGAGGGTGGACCACGACGAGGCCCATGGAACAAAAGGGCCTCCGTCTTGTCCAGGGTCACCCACAGACCCAGCGCCACAATACGCCCGACCATCAGAGAGACACCTGTGGTGGCCAGGCGTGACGCCTCTTCTTAAAACATACCCTATACCAACACGTCCCGGCTTCTTTCTTACAACAGGCATAGGTCCAATAGTGAACTGTTATAGGCTGCTGTTGATGATGATGATGATGATGATGACAAATTTTTACTAGAGTGAATATTGAAATGAATAACTTGAAACAAGAGTTTGAAAAACAAATACAGTAAATATTATCTATATAATGAAAATGTCAAAAACACGTAAATACTGTCTATGGAAGAGGATTAGACCCTAAGAGAATATTATCCGTAGTAATTTAGGTTAAGTAGACATAGGGCTTGCTTTTAGCCAGTGAAGAATGTTACTTGGTAAAATACTCAAAATTATTACCAACATTTACCCACTGATTGCAAATAAGTAAAATATGTTTTTGATTAAAAATATATATTGGTATATTAAAGGTCAAATTGAGAACAAATATTGTATCGGATACCCGAAAAGTTCTAATAATGTAGCTACTAAAGTTTTTATGAAAATCATTATATATAAGGCTTACGAATTTAAGAACCAAATAGACTTTTCTAAGCGTTACTTAAATAAATTGAAAGAGCCTATTTTCATGAAGCACTTTTTCTTATCGAGCTTTAATTGATCTACCTACACAGTATAAATTTGAAAGAACACTTATTTATTTTTACAGTACTTTGTTCATCTAAATAAGAAGCTTCCTAACGAAACCTTTGTTAAACTGACAATTTAGCGCTCATAATAAAATTATTATTTTACTATAGGGTAGGCCAAGAGTCCGTTAATATCTGAATCCAACATCCCGCGCAAACATGGTACTGGTGGAGTTCTTGGGACCAATGCTACTGAAATTTGCTGACTACATTCGTAACATATGATTTCAACAAGATGGAGCCACTTGTCACACATCCAATGAGTCCGTGCCGGTGGTCAAAGATATGTTTCCGGAAAAGCTGATTTCAAGACGAGGCGACATTCCATGGCTACCTAGAAGGCCAGATCTATCTTCAGCAGACGTCTTTTTATAAGGTTATTTGAAGAATCATGTCTACATCAATAAACCATATACACTACGTCAACTAAAAGAAAAAATCAGCGAAGAGATATCGGCGATCTCGCGGTCTCTTTGTCGAGTATTCGAAAATTTCAGTGCTCGCTTAGATAAGTGCAAACGTCGAAATAGTGGTCATTTAGATAATGTAATTTTTTAAAAAATAAATTCCAACTAGTTAGCTTTCTTGTAAATATACAATTTCTATAATACATTAAGTGGTTTTTTGATACGATTTTTTAAAATGTTAACTAATTCATGGCCAACTCTATGTAATCAGTGTTAATAGTAAGTTACTTCTACTAAAGCTGTAAAGGTACTTAAGGAACAAAAATACTAGTTCTCTGCTTGAGTCTAATTGAATTTTTTTTCTAATAATATTCGGCTTAGGAACCGACATAGAATTACAAGTAGACAAATACTCAAATTTCTATTTTAACAGTCTTTTTGTTTAAAATATCTATGTACTCGTACATTACTAAGTAAAGTATTCTATTATCATTTTATTTAATAACTTTCTTATAATGTGTTTTTTTCGAAGAATGTATTTATGTTCTTAATGGAAAATTGTGTTGTCAAGTTGAGTAGATACAATGGTTGGCACTTAAAATGAATTTAAACCCTCAGCGCAGGCTGAGGAAAAATATAATAAAATTAAAAAATCTGCCACAAAAGAATTGTATTTTTAATAGTGTCTTTAATAAATTATTGGAATAGAGCAAGTGAATTTTATTATATGTTTCCAATCACCACTGTATCAAACTTGTGAGTTATTTACTTTTTGATAAAGAGTTTTGCAATGTACTTTACTCTATCTGACGGGAAACGTGATAAGAATCTATGAATGGTGGTCACCATGCTCATTGCGAATGCAGACAATGCAGGTGACCCACACTTTGGCGGCCTATTGCGATACTTTTGACAGATGTTGCACAGGAAGGAAGAGCCGAATGGTTCAGTTCGAGAACATATGTATACCATTCTAAAGCGATGACTTCCAAGGTCAGCATGTGTTGTCTTGTACAGAAAGGTAAAAGATGAGATAACTTGAAAGAGCTCGTCAGAAGACACTCCGTGATAAAGGCGATAGAAGACTGCCATAGAGGCGATATCTCTACGCAACTGTAGAGGCTCAAGAAACTCAGTGGCTTTAGGCCTGTCAATAATGCAGACTGCTCGCCGTTGCAACCGAATGAGCACCTAGTAAATACTGCGTACGGCAAAGATGAGAACAGTTTTAAACGTAGGAGCAAATCTGGGTCTTATAAAGAAGACACAGACGTTCAAGCGAGAACAACCTGCTCATTCTGTTCAGTATGGCTTCCACGAGGCTGTATCACTTAGTGACGCTCTTAATGTACTCTCACGGGTTAAAATCCCTGCAAGTATCCATACCCAGGATACTGAGCTTATCCTACAGTGGCAGGGGGAAGGGCAGAAATGAAGAGTTATTATGCCAGTTGAGTCTAAAATATGTATAGAATATATATTCTATACATATTTTAGTCAATGTATTTTCTAAACCAATTTGTAAAAACTATTTAAAAGCCATGCTGTTTTAGTAAAAATATTCGTTCTATGCTGATATGTGGTAAAAATCTTACGAACTTCAATGTTCACGCTACTAGAATCTAAAGTACGTTGTTGTGGCGTAAGCGTTCCTAGACCTCTATATACAAAATATAATTGGTATTTTATTGAGAATTTGACATAAATAATGTGTGTAGTAGTTAAAATTTAATATTTAGGTTGATTATAATCTCCACGCGCTGAAGAGCAAGTAAAACCGTCGGTCACGGTTGCCATACGTACTTCTTCGGGTTACAAATAGTTGGAACCTTAAAAAGTTATATTAAATTGTGTTAAAGTTATGTGTAACACTAGCTTTTATCCACGACTCCACACACGTGTATTTCAGTTACCGTAGTAAAGAATACCGTTAACGCCTATACCGTTTTTCAAAACTCAAAATGTTTTCATGTCTAATTTCGTTACAACCAGTGCAGCCGTTTAGCCGTGAAAGCATGACAGACAGACAGTTACTTACGCATTTATAATATTGGTATGGATTATGTTTTTTATCTTTCAATTTTTCTTAATTTTAAAAATAGCAACTAACATTCTAAATATACGTAGGAATATTAAAAAAAATAAAATTAATCTATCATATTAGGCATTTTATCAAAATAGAATCATCATCATCATCATCATCTCAGCCAAAAGACGTTCACTGTTGAACATAGGCCTTCCACAAAGTTCTCCACAACAGCTGGTCCCGTGCCGGTACACACGATCGTCAGACCACCTTGTGGTAGGCCTACCAGCGCTGTTTCCCAGTACGCGGTCGCCACTCCAGATCTTTATGGCACCATCGGCCATCGTTTCTGCGTGTAATGTGTTTAGCAATTTTATGTTGATTATTAATTATGATATATGTAGATTTTACGGCAAGAATATTTTAAAATGTTGACCTATATAAACACCATTAACGTAATATGGCTTTAGTCAAATCCTAAACCGTTGTGGTTTTGGTTAGTTTCCTTATTATGTAAAATAGTTATGTAATCGAAGTAAAAAACCTTGAGCCTCACAATGACTATATTTAACATTTCTTGATTTTTTTAAGAATACTTAAAAACAATATCTCTCATATTTGCATAGAGGCATACGTGAGGTACCGTTTTTGCGTGTCTAGAAGCAGTTGGCTTTCAATTCGTGACCACAGAGACAAGCGTGTTTACAAGTCTTACAAGAAACTGTTAAAGTTTGATTGTGAACCTTAGGAAGACTTATAACTCGAAATATGAATTTCAGCTATTGTCTTTACTAATTTTAGAATATTTTAATTGTTCCAAATAGTATTAAAAATAAATAATAAATATTTTGGGCACTTGACACACAACGTCATTAGTTTCAAACTAAGTAGAGCTTGTGCTGTGATAACTAGACTGACTGAAGGCGTACTTATATACTTTTTTTTGTAAATACATTCTTGTTATACATAAAGAACACTCAAACTTCGAAACAAATATTTGCAGATCACACAAACATTTGGTCCGACTCGGAAATCGAACCCGAGATCTCAAGCACAGCAGTCACATTCACTACCGCGGCACCACTGTGACAGTTCATTGAATGTTAATTTAAAGTTATCATATCAGTAAAAGTGTATATTGAAGTTGTAAATTCATCGACAGTATCCCAGTTTGGTTGAATTTCAATTTTTGTTTTATTTCAGTAATGTTAAAACTTTTCAAATATTCAAAAATTTAATATTTTTACGACTGCTAAAATCTTTTGAAAGTAAAGTGAGGCATAATTTGAAAGAATTAATTAAGCCTGAATAAAGTCATTTTTATTTTAACAAATATTGTCATATAATATTGTTTTCTATATATTACAGCTTTAGCGAAAATATTTAAACATAATATAAATAAATATTAATATCTGATACATATATACACATTTATTTATGCGTGTTTTCAATAATTAGTACTGAATCTAAGATTTACAAAGTACGCAGTAAGGTATCGTAATATTCAAGAGAAGAAATATTTTATTACATAAATTTACATATATATTGTAGATATTAGTTTTGAGTAAAATTCAATTACTTTTATTGTATCAAAATACCTAATGACTAGAAATATATTAAAACGTTATTTAAATATAAGAGAACAAAGTTATTTGCGTATTCGTTGGTACTGACAGAGTTTTTTTTTAAATATGCTTGTTCAGACCTTAATACAATTGTATTATATTTTTCCTACCCTAAATTAAAACATAATAAAGTAAACGAATTAAGTATACAGCGTCTAAAATATCACAGCCTATTACAAAATTACCATGAAACAACCGCTCTAAACACGACAGACAAAAATAATAAGGTAATGTTTCCTTATTATTTTTGTCTCAACATAAAACTATGTGTGTAAAATTAACACATTCGTTTTTTACGTTTATTTACGAGCCTCTCAAAGTAACTCTACTCTGCCTGATGGAAAGCATGAATAGAATTCAAGATTTGTAGTCACCATACTCACTGTGAATACAGACAGTGCAGTATGGTAACCCACACTATGGCAACCTAGTAAGATACTTTTTTACACCTCGTTTGGAGACGTAAAAGGCATGACAGTCATGGTGGCATTGTATTACACACACAACACACAATACACACTTGCCACGACAACTGTCACCCCCGCATCAATGGGCCTCCAGTCTCGCACTCTCCAACGAAACACGACAGCACGGATGCTGTCGCTTTAGGTTGACCTTCTGTGGGAAGGTAGGACTGCCCCGGTCGAACCGGCCCATTCGTGCTGAAATCAGCGTGGCACTACTACCTCACAAATGTTTGACAATAAAATAATAGGGATGTATTAAAAAAAAATTACTGCCAAGGAACTGTTAAGTTTGTTTGTTACCTTTGTACGTGTACGAGTATGCTAGGCCGCCATAGCGTGGATTGCCATACTATGGTCTTCATTCACAGTGATTTTGGCGTTCACCACTCTTGTATTCTATTCATGCTTTCGATCAGGCAGAGTAGAGTTACTTTGGAAGGCTTCTATAAAAAAATATGCAATTTCTTTATTACCTCGTATATTCTGAATGACTGGATGTTAAATTATTGTTTTATCTGTTTTAAAATATCCAAGTTCTTAAATGATTTTTTGGAAACGAAAATTACATGCTGGAATTCTGATGTAAAATAGTGATAAGTTAAAAAAACTAAAAGAGGATTAAATACAATATGAAGTTAACAATATATAATAATAAATAATGCCGTCAACAACTTGTGTTGTTGTGGTCTTTTTAGCGTCAAATCAAATCAATTTATCGCCGTCCAATGCTGAGCGAAAGTCACTGTCTTTTCAGCGTGTTACATCTAAAATACCTGTTTGTATCTAAAATACAAGTATTAATAGTAATAATAATATTTTTTTGTAGTAGTATGTACGTAGAAAATATATCAAAACCAACTCCAGCGAAGAAACTATAATATTGAATACTCAAACAATTTTATACAATTTCATCTTATTGGATTAGATCTTCAACCTGCCAAAGCTACATAAGATCGACATCAAAGACCACAACTAGTCCTACACGTCGGAAATTGATTGTTAATACGAACACGATATCAAAGTTATATTCCAATTTAACAATGCCCATTGTGCCATGGATAGCAGTACGGATAGAGCTATAAATAAATGCTTGTGAGACTACCCAAAATCAGTAATAATCCCTTGTACTTAAACGGTTCTGCATTAAATAATTGGCTTAAGCGAGTTTTGAACATAAAATAGAAGCAACACACATTTGTATATTACCATTTGACCCACAAAACTATAATAAATAACAATGTTTGTTACTACCTATTGTTTTTATCTAACTGCACGGTTGGTTTAAGCGATCACCACGCCGCTCTCTACTGCGCCGAGTGTTGTATGTTCAAACCCCAACACTTTGTGTGATACATAAATTGTTGTTCTAAGTCTGGGTGTTCTTTGTGTCCGTTTCTTGTATGTTTGTAAAGTCCTCCGCGACACAGGATTTACTCCTAGTGCGGGCGTTGTCCTTTCAGAAGAAAAACAAAGAGAAAAATATTTTTGTTTTAAGGAAGTATTTTATCGAGACTTAAAAAATAGTTTTAAAAAGTAGGTTTTAATTCAATGGCCTTTACTTTACTTTACAATAATAAGACAACAATTAATAAAACAATTTCTTAACATTAAAGATGAAATATAGACTACAAATTTAAATGTTGTGACGGCCTGTTGGTCTAGTAGTTAGCGACCCTGACTGCTAAACCATAGGCCTTGGCTTCGGTTCTCATCCAGGACAAACAATTGTGTGGTGAGCTCTATTACTTATGCTGTATCTAGGTGTAATTTATCTACAATATGTATGTATAACTAACTAATAACTTAACAATAACTAATAATAGCTTATAATCTAAATTTTATTATGGTACTAACTTTTACTCATAGCTCTACCCGCTTGTTTGTTGGCTATCGACTTTCGTATTTATAATATTAGTAACATACAGGTCATAAACACGTACCACTGAAGAGCTACAGTTGTCTTGCCATTCTTTTGTTGCATATTTCAGCATTAGTCTGTTAAGGGAAATTGAACTTTTGTTGACCTTAAGCAGTTGATGAAGTGTAGCATAAGAGTTACTGGTTACTGATTTTCAGTCTGGACTCATCACTTCTATTTATTGAACAATTAAAGGTAAATATTAGATTGCCACTGTTTGTTGCTATAAGCAACGCGATCGACACAAATATAATGTCAATCGTTTAAAGAAACAAAAAAATTAAAAAAACCGACAGTAAATTTAGCAACAAAATTTTTACCGACTGTTTTCGTATCTTTATGTAACAAATGAAAATGGTACATTACAAAAAAAATAGTTACTGTGTCGTTAAAAATCCTACATACAAATCAATAAATATAAACTTATATAACATTTCCTTTCAATATATTATTTTACCAAAATAATCTTTCAAATAATCCCACGTTTAGTATATTCTTAGAATAGATGGCCCTTCCTCTAAAATCTACCTGTATTCTCAAAGTACGGACATTGGAATTCCTCTGAATTAATAAGGCCTTTAGTTGAAGAGAGGATTTCAGAATATTTACCAAAGGAATACTTGGTGTAGCGACTTAATCCTAATAAGCTGTGGTATGTAACTTTATATGAAGGGACAAGCTTTGTATGTTAATCTCATACCTCAATGTTATAAACTATTTTATACATGTATAAAGTAACACTACGAAGAAATTCATTTTCTCATTAAAGCTATTGATGTCCATTATTACAAAAGTATTACTGGCAGTAAACAGGAAATTCTCCTTTACCAAAAATGTATAATTATTATATTATATCAATATCCTTTAATAGTCAGGCCTCTTCTGAGAAAGGAAGTTCTGACCTACTACAGCACGCTGGCCAGACGGGTCGGTATAAGTTTTGTTTCAAGGCTGGCCTTGGACAAGACGGAGGTCATATTATTCCATGGGCCCCGTCTGGGTCCACCCTCTGGCGCCTCTATAGTAGTTAATTTGGTCCTTGTACCGGTTCAGATACCGTTCAGTTTCAGATACTTCATCTGGGCCTGATACCCAACGGGAGGTGGTTCTTCGCCCAGCACTTCCAACAGCTTGCTCCAAAGCTGATCGGCGCTGCTTCTGCCCTTGGGCGATTTTATAAAGCAGACGGCTGTACACGGGTATTGTCCGATCAGTGGCACGATGTGATGCACCGTTGTGGCAGCGGTGCCCTCAGAGAATATTGACGGTTGGAACTCCCCCGTGAGATTTGGAGGTGGAATTGCTGGCCGAAGGTTATCGGCAGACGGCTGACTTCCGGATGGGTAGAGGTATATGGCCCCCGTATAAATAGGTCGTCCGGCTTGAGGCTCCAGGTACTGGTTTTGCCACCGTGGAAGCTCTCCAGTCGTCGAGTGGGCAGGGCGGCAGTACGGGACCCCTTCCTTAAGACTGTCGTAGGTTCTTTACGGGTACGGTTGTTTCTTGAAGTAACTCCATTCGGTCGCTAGGAGAGAATTGAGTCCCGTCTGTCACCAATGCGTCTGTACTACTGTACTGTTACGGCGAATGAAATAAAAATAAATTTTATTCTATTTTCTTAAATTTTTATGTGAACTGAAAGAGTAAATAGTAGAATAGTATCTTCACGTAAAGTAATGGTTTTTATATTGTAAAAAAAAAATATATATGATAAGGACTAGGACTAGGACAGACAATGCACTATGGCGGCCCAGTGAGATGCTTTTCTACACTCCGCTTGGGGACGTAAAAGGCATGTCAGTCATCGTGACAGTGTAAGGCTTACACAGCTACCACGATAACTGTCACCGCTACATCAATGGGCCTCCGGTCTCACACTCACCAACGAAACACGACAACATGGATGCTGGCGCTGTAGGATGGTCTTCTGTGAGAGGGTAGTACTGCCCCGTTCGAGCCGACCCTCTTGTGCTAAAATCAGCGTGGTTCTACTACCTAGCAAATATATATACCTAGTCTTGCCATAAATATTGTAATAAAGAAAAAAGAAAATTGTTAACTGCAAATAACATTTATTACTTTTACAGTGTGTCAGTTTAATACATAAATATAAAACAATTAAAAATATAAAAAGCTTATTCGAAGTGGTCTCCATTGGCTGCAATACAGTCCTTTAAACGATGAGGCCAGTTATCAATAGAAGCACGCACTCTTTCCATGGGAAAATTCTTCACTGCCAATCGTATAGATTGTTTTAGGGACTCCAAATTATCATGGCGTTTAGAGCAAGCTGTACTCTCTAAAACTGACCACAAATCATAATCCAGCGGATTAAGATCGGGACTAGACGACGGCCAGTCTTCAGCTCTGATGAAGTCCGAAACGTTCGATTCCAACCAAGACTGCGTGGACCGAGCTTTATGACCCGGCGCCGAGTCTTGCTGGAAGGACCATACTTGGTTATTGAACATGGTGATGTTAAGGGGCTTAACTACCTTCTCAAGAATGGTATCTTGATACACTTGTGCCGATGTTTTGATACCTTTTTCACAAAAATATGGCTCAGTCACTCCTTCATAGCTAACACCCCACCAAACCATCACTGAAGTCGGATAATGTCCACGTTGCACTCTGTCGACTAATTGGGAAGCTTCCTTAGAGCTTTGAGCATAAATACGGTCATTTTGTTTGTTAAAATGTTGCTCAATTGTAAAAATTTTCTCATCCGTAAACAAAATTTTTCTGTGACCTCCCTTTGCGTACCGCTTCAGTAGTTGTTTCGATTTTACCACCCTATTCTTCTTTAAATTATCAGTTAAGAAATGGCCAGTGCGTCTCTTATAGGCTGCAAGTCCTAAGTCATCTTTTAAAATACGCGACATGGTTCTAGGTGCTATCTTCATTTCCCGAGATAAAATCTTTTGCTTTCGGACAGGATTTCTTCGAATTCTTTCCCTTACTGCTTTGACCACCTTTTTCGTACGAACACTACGTGGACGGCCAGATCTTTTTCTGTCACAAACAGAGGAGGTCTCATTGTACCTATTAATAGCCCGGTACACAAACATTTTACTAATACCAAGTGTATGGAGAGTTTTAAAAATTGCATTTGGCTCCATACCTACTTTGTGTAATGCTATCACAGCGATTCGGTTCTCTTTATCACCCCACACCATTTTAATATCGCAAAATATTTTACAATGTATTGGCGCCAAAATGAGAAAACACAATGAACAATCGTATAAAAATGACAGATTCGAAATTCAAATGTAATATTTTTTTATAATTAAGTGTAACAGTATTTATGGCCAGACTAAGTACATGTAGTGTGTTCAAAAAGTATCGCGAATTTTGTGTATTTTCGAAAATTATTTATTTATTCGTAAATATCTATTTTGTCCCCTTCAAATTAATCCCCCTGGGATATTATACACTTTTGCCAACGTTTTTTCCAATCTTCGAAGCCCTTCAAAAAATCATTTTTTTGTATCTTGTTCAGCTCCTCCTTCGATGCCGTCTTTATCTCGTCAATTGTGGCGTAGCGTCATCCTTTCATGAACCTTTTCAGTTTCGAGAACAAGAAAAAGTCACAGGGGGCCAGATCTGGAGAATGTGGTGGCTGCGGTATCATTAGTGTGTTGTTTTTAGCCAAGAACTTGCATACAAGCAGCGATGTGTGATCAATTTTGGTACGAATTTTGCGGCGACTCGTCTCATGCCCAAATTATCGACTAAAATCGAATGGCACGAGCCAATCAATATGCCTAGGTCTTCGGCAATTTCTATAACGGTGATTCGACAATTGGCCAATACTATTTTCTTCACTTCATCAATTTTTTCGTCTGTTGTTGAAGTGCTCGGGCGTCCGGCACGCTCTTCGTCGTTACATTTTCTCGGCCTTCTGAAAACATTTTGTACTACAAATAAACGTGGCTTTTGTCTGAAGTAGCTTCTGCGTATGCCACAGTCAACATTCGGAATGCATTCGCGCACTTAATTTCGTTTTTCACACAAAATTTGGTACAGGTTCTTTGTTCCATTTATTTGAATAGGTAAAAATCGAAGACGAACCAAAACGCGTGCAAGCAAAGCATCTGTCAAGAATTAACTGAACATTCAAAATAGCCAAAAGCATAAGTGAGAGACATATGTAAAATCAAAATTCGAATATACGTAACCTGCGAAAATTCAAAATCCACAATACCTTTTGAACACACCTCGTATGTACCTCCAACAGGAATAACACGTCATCGTACAGAAATAAATTAATATATGGCTTTGTTTTTATGGCAGTTACTTCGTAAAATTATTCACCAACTTTTCTATTACACGATAAATTTCATTACTATATCGCCGACGAAGAACAAAACATATTTTTGAATACTGAATGATACTAAGGACTTTACATAAGTAAATAAAATAAATTCTTTACTTCTACAATACATACATACTGGTAAAAATACTATAACAATTAAAGTAAACATTTGTTATTAAAAATATTTGATGATCCTATAGCAGCAGTCTCATAGCAAGACAGTCATTACACTATTATGTACATAATATTTACTCTGTTAATTGTTTGCCACTCCCCAAGGTTTATATGGGTATATTTTTTATCTCCCATTTAATACAAAACGTAAAACAGCAGAACGACAAGTCAACTTAACTAACAAATAGACACAATTTAATTATTATTCTCTTGCAAACGGAGGAGTCACGCCATTGTTTAGAAAAAATAAAACAACCTCTTCGTCTGTCTTCAAAGCTATTTATTTGGCAGACATTGAAATGTCGAATGCATTTAATTGGATATTTTTTTGCTTCCGTCTCCGATTCACTCAAATTAATTGCAAAATAATGGCCTTAGCTAGTAAATCTTGAAACAGTTCTTTATATTCAAAGTTCAATTAATTTGAGTCGAGGCTAGAGCTACATTTAAAAAGTTTACAAACTGTTTACAAATTAAGAAACTTTTAATGACATCAAATAAAAATGTTTACATCAAAGAATCTTTTTGATACTTTTAAATTTGTAATTTAAACTTATTTGGAAAACTGAAAAAAGATAATACTTTATTGTGAGTTAAGTAATTAGCGATTAAACAAGTACACCTCTAAATTTGTAAAGAAACTTTCAATTTTAAATTAAGGCATAAAGGTTTCTGAATAAAAATTCTACGTTCACGCCGATTACCCAATACGGTGCAAAAAAAACTTTTTTAATAGAAGTGAACAAAATTTTTTATAGGAATGGGCGGTATTCCTTAGATGAAAAAAGTTAGGAATGACCCTTATGATATTCGACACTAGATCAATTATTCAAAGATCAAACAGAGTAAACCTTAGAAATATATTACTGAAAATAACTAATTAGAAGAAAATACTAAAGAACAGACTACGTTACACAAAAAAACTTGTTACTCATTATTAGACGCGAGACACAAATTAAGAAAAATTATGTCTTTACTTAAAAATATTGTTTTAACAAAATTTTGTATCGGTACTAAAATGAAATATTATATTTTTATTGAAATGTAAATTATAAGTTTTAATCAGTGATATAAAACTATTCTTGTTATCGTGAGTGTAGTGACGAATTAAGAATACGAAGTGTCACCAGGTGTGGTGACTTCCACATACAGCACAAACAAAAATACATACTACAGTGCCATCTAGCGAAGACACATCACACTACATAGTAATGAAGTACGGAACAACTACTAATCCTCAATCGTGGTATAGAAATTCTCGTGGTGATGGCATATACCTCAACTTAAACGGGGTCGGATGATCTTCCCTTTGTGTTGGAGGAAAATGACACCCTAAACCTCCACAACTACCACTACTCATATTACCACTAATAAAATACCACATACACCTTAAAAAAAAGAGTGTTTGTTTCAAGATTTTCATCTTTTTTCAGTTTTATTTTCCTGCGTAATTTGCTACTTGTTACGAGTGTCGCTAACAGGGTTTACGGTGGGGTGATATGTTGAAATCGATCCAACTAAAACCGTACGGTGTGCCACTCTATGCCTGAGATAGGAGGGATCTGGGAACAACTGTTATTACGACATCCAGACCCCTCTTAGCTCCAGCCCGCTGGCGCGGGCACCATCTCGGGTAAAATTCTCTATTTACTCTACTTAGGCGACGTACCGCATACGTGGACGTCACCTTCTCACGGTTGACAATTGTAGCGGTGTCCACCCGCGGCCACACTCAGGGCGGTATGAGGCGCTAGTAAACGCGCCTCTGCCACCCGGTTCGCCGGTGGTGTATTGGGTTCAAGTGGAGATCTTCCTCTAGGGCCTACTCTGCGCCTCCTTCTGCGAAAACGTTATTTCGTGACCGTAGCAAAACAGCAGACACTGTTGGCCATAGAGCGTATAACAGGCAGCAGCGAGAGATCTCCTCCAATGACTGCAGTGCTTCCTCACGCTGCGCCACCTTGGCGGAAAAAACCGCTAGCGTGTACTGAGTTGAGTCGTCACTGCAGTCGCAGTAGTGACAAATCCTTTTTTTTTCTTTTTTTTTAGCGTGTGGTAACCCCTCGGGCCGTCACCCCACCGGGGTTTACGGCGGGGTGGTGTGTCGGAATTGGACCGACTAAAATCACACGGTGTGCCACTCTGCGCCTGACATAGGAGGGATCCGGGAACAGCTGTTATTACGACATCCAGATCCCTGTTCAGGCCCAGATACTTCATCTGGGCCTGAACCGGTACGAGGACCGAATTGACTACGATGGAGGCGCCGGAGGGTGGACCACGACGGGGCCCATGGAACAAAAGGGCCTCTGTCTTGTCCAGGGCCACCCGCAAACCCAGCGCCTCAACACGCCCGACCACCAGGGAGACACCCGTGGTGGCCAGGCACGCCGCCTCTGCAAAGTTCATTCCCCGAGCCGTGACCAATGTATCATCTGCGTAACAAATTACGCCCAGCCCGGGGGGAAGATGACCTCGAAGGGCCCAGTTATATCCCATATTCCACAGGAGTGGTCCGAGGACAGACCCCTGTGGAACACCGCACGACATGAGCCACCGCCTCAGAACACCATCTCGGTCCTCGTACATGACGGTACGCTCCTGTAGATAGTCTGCCACAAGCCGCCTCAGGTACTCGGGCACCCCGTATTAATGGAGTGCTTCCTTGATGCAGCTAAATGGCAGACTATTAAATGCGTTGGCGATGTCCGACGATACCGCCAACAGCACGCCGTCACAGCTCACCGCCTCTTCGGTCACGGCCCTCAGGCGTAGCGTCCGACAGTTCGGGGCCCACCTCACAGAGGTGCCTAACGATGCGGGCAGAGAGTATCCTCTCAAACAATTTACCCGCTTCGTCCAGCAACACGATGGGCCTATAGGCCGCGACCGAATCGGTCGGCCGTCCCGGCTTCCGTAGTAGGACCAGCTAGCGTTTAGGACGGCGTTTAGAACAGCTGTAGAGGTAATCTGAGAGCGTCTCAACCTCTTCCAGGAGCGCCAGTTCCTTACTCGTACGGCGAGGGCAGGGGTAGCGAACGAAAGGTCCACTATCGACCCTCCCTGCTGTCCCACGCACGTGTTGGTGGAGCCCCTGTTTAGTAAACAGAGGCCCACCGAGGCCGCCCTCTCCTCTACGGCTTCGCCCCTAGCGTCCGTCCTGGGGGAAGCTCACGCAATGGACTTTGCGTTGAAGTCCCCCAGCACTAAGACGTGTCCAGACGTTAGACGCCGCATCAAGGTTTCCAAGTTTTTAAGGAAAACCTCGAAGTCGTTCAAACTCCGGTTGGGGGAGAAGTATACACCAGTACACCACCACAAGTACACCATATACAGTGATCCCCCCCACTCGGCAGCAACATATCCAGTGCCCTTGTCTCTTAGCGACAAGGGCGGGGAATGAGCCACCGTGGAGCCGACGACTGCCACGGAACCGTCCCGGTCACCCAACCAGTTTGGACGGGGAGGAACGTAAAAGGGCTCCGCGGCTACGGCAACACCGATCGACCACTGTGCCATGGTTTGCAGGAAAAGGTCCTGTGCCGCAGCACAGTGGTTCAGGTTCGTCTGGACTAGGAGGCTGGAGACTTGGTCCATTATTCGGCCATCTCTACAGCCTCCTCTCCATGGGCGACGATGTCGACTTGCGAACAGCATTGGAGGCAGCCTGGGTCGACTGGCTAGCAGCCAACGTTTGCCGAGAATCACAGGAACAACAATTTGTAGATCACACAAAGTTTTGTTCCATATAGGATTTGAACCCACAGCTCAGCGAAGCGGAGAGCGGCGTGGCGGCCACTTAAACCACTAGGCCAATCGTGCAGTTTGCAGCCTCCTTGCCCAATCTGATGATTGGCGGGCTTGTTACCCGCTGCGCAAGCCGGGCAGTAAGGGGCGGCAGAGCAGTACAGGTCTGAATAGTGACAAACCCTTTTTTTTTTTTTTTTTTTTTGTAACGTGTGGAAACCCCCTCGGGCCGTCACCCCACCGGGGTTTACGGCGGGGTGGTGTGTCGGAATCGGACCGACTAAAACCACACGGTGTGCCACTCTGCGCCTGACATAGGAGGGATCCGGGAACAGCTGTTATTACGACATCCGGATCCCTCCCAGCGCCTGCCCGCTAATGCAGGCACCATCTATGAGTAAACTCTCTATTTTAGGCGACGTACGGCACACGCGGACGTCGCCTCCTCGCGGCTGGCCATTGTAGCGGATGGAGGGGAAAACCCGTCCCGTCCACCCGCGGCCACACTCAAGGCGGCATGAGGCGCTGGTATGCGCGCCTCCGCCGCCCGGCTCGCCGGCGGCGAATTGGGTCCGAGTGGATATTGTCCTCCCGGGCCTTCTCCGCCGCCTCCTTCCGCGAAATTACGTCTTCGCAGAAGGTTGTGACCGCGGTAAAACAACTGTCGCTACCGACCATGGAGCGTATTACGGCCGGTAGCGAGAGATCTCCTCCAATAACTGCAGTGAGGACCCCACGCTGCGCCGCCCAGGCGGAACAAACCGCTAGCGTGTGCTGAGCCGAGTCCTCACTGCAGTCGCAGTGGTGACAGGCGGGACTCAATTCCCTCCTGGCGACCGAGTGCAGATACTTCCCGAAGCAACCGTGCCCGGAAAGAATCTGCGTCAGTCGGAAGGAAAGGGTCCCGTGCTGCCGCCCTGCCCACTCGGCGATGACCGGCTGGAGAGCCTCCACGGCGGCAAAGCCAGCACGTGGAGCCTCCAGCCGGGACGACCAACGAGCTATCGTGGCTCGACGAGCGGCCTCTCGCCACTCGCGTATCTGTTCGGGCGGGGGCCGAATGCCGCTACCCACCCGAAAGTCTGCCGTTCGCCGATAAACTTCAGCGAGCACCTCCGCCTCCAAATCCCACGGGGGAGTTCCGGCCAACGCGCACGCCGCCTCCGTCGATACGGTGCGGTAACCGCGTATGGCTCTAACCGCCAATATCCTCTGAGGGCGCCAGAGGCGAGCCCTATTCTGGGCGGTCAGAGCCGCCGCCCACACCGGTGCACCATACAGTGCCATTGACCGAACAACCCCCGTGTATAGCCGTCTCGTCGCGACGCTGGCTCCACCCAAATTGGGCAAAAGTCGCCCAAGAGCAGAAGCAGCGCCGACCAGCTTTGGAGTAAGCTGTCGGAAGTGCTCGTCGAAGAGCCACCTGCCGTCGAGGATCAGGCCCAGATACTTCATCTGGGCCTTAATCGGTACGAGGACCGAATTGACTACGATAGAGGCACCGGGGGGTGGACCACGACGGGGCCCATGAAACAAAAGGGCTTCCGTCTTATCTAGGGCCACCCGTAAACCCAGCGCCTCAATGCGCCCGACCACCAAAGAGACTCCCACGGTGGCCAGGCGCGCCGCCTCCTGAAAGTTCGCCCCCCGGGCCGTGACCAATGTGTCATCGGCGTAACAAATTACGCCCAGCCCGGGGGGAAGACGACCTCGAAGGGCCCAGTCGTATCCCATATTCCACAGGAGTGGTCCGAGGACGGACCCCTGTGGAACACCGCACGACATGGGCCGCCGCCTCAGAATACCATCTCGGTCCTCGTACACGACGGTACGCTCCTCAAGATAGTCTGCCACAAGTCGCCTCAGGTACTCTGGCACCCCGTGGTAGTGGAGTGCTTCCCTGATGCAACTAAATGGCAGACTATTAAATGCGTTGGCGATGTCCAACGACACCGCCAACAGCACGCCGCCACAGCTCACTGCCTCTTCGGTAACGGCCCTCAGGCGCAGCACAGCATCGACCGTCGAACGCCCCGCCCGAAAACCAAATTGGGCGTCCGACAGATCGGGGCCCACCTCGCAGAGGTGCCGGACGATGCGGGCAGAGAGTATCCTCTCAAACAGTTTACCCGCCTCGTCCAGCAGCACAATGGGCCTATAGGCCGCCACCGAATCGGCAGGCCGTCCCGGCTTCCTTAATAGGACCAGCTTCCCGCTTTTCCAGCACTCAGGGAAACGTCCGGACGACAAGCTAGCGTCCAAGATCTCCCTGAGGCGGTCCGACATGTGTTCGAGGGCACGGGCCAGCACACGGGCAGGTATCCCGTCTGGCCCAGGGGCGGTGTTCTTAGAGCGAATCCGTAGAACGACCGCCCCTATCTCCGATTCCCTGACGGGCGGAACATTATCCTCGTTCTGTCCCCCGTCGTCTTCGACCATGAAGGTCATCGACGGGGGTGTGTGCTCCGCCCGCTGCGGGAAAAGACCCTCGACCACTTCTCGCAGGAAGCTGGGCTGGAGTGTCTCTGTAAGGGGGGGGCCCGACGTGCGGAGCTTTTGTCGCGCCGCACGATAAGGGCGACCCCAGGGGTCACGATCGAGACCCTCCAGCATCTCCTTCCTCTTCACTTCTTTGGCGCGGCTAATGGCCAGCTTCAGAGTTTTCCGCGCCTCTCGGTACTCCTCATGAAGCTGGTCCCCCTCGCCGTCTACGCGGTGTCGCCGCCGACTACGGGTGTAGGACCTCCGGGCACGAGTACAGGCCGCGCGGAGGTCCGCCAACTCCTGGGACCACCAGTAAACCTCCTTCCGTGGAGGCCGACAACCTCGGATGCGGGGCATGGCCGCATCGCAGATCTGCGTAATCGCATCGCGGAAACGACCAGCCCCCATGTCGACCTCCTCGGTCGGAGCCTGCGGAGACAGCCAGGAGTAAATAATGGCTGCCTCCTCTAGTAGGTCCCTATTCAGTTTGGCTACAGCCCACCGCGGCAAGCGAGAAGAACGCCGCGCCGCGTGACCCCTACTGGGGTCCTGGGTCCGGGAGAGCTCGAATCGAATGTAGAGGTGATCCGAGAGCGTCTCAACCTCTTCCAGGACACACCAGTTCCTTACTCGTGCGGCGAGGGCAGGGGTAGCGAACGAAAGGTCCACTATCGACCCTCCCTGCTGTCGCACGCACGTGTTGGTGGAGCCCCTGTTCAGTAAACAGAGGCCCACCGAGGCCGCCCACTCCTCTACGGCCTCGCCCCTGGCGTCCGTCCTGGGGAAACCCCACGCAATGGACTTTGCGTTGAAGTCCCCCAGCACTAAAACGTGCCCAGACGTTAGACGCCGCATCGAGGTTTCCAAGTTGTTAAGGAAAACCTCGAAGTCGTTCAAACTCCGGTTGGGGGAGAAGTATACACCATATACAGTGATCCCCCCCCACTCGGCAGCAACATATCCAGTGCCCTTGTCTCTTAGCGACAAGGGCGGGGAATGAGCCGCCGTAGAGCCGACGACTGCCACGGAACCGTCCCGGTCACCCAACCAGTTTGGACGGGGAGGAACATAATAGGGCTCCGCGGCTTCGGCAACACCGATCGACCACTGTGCCATAGTTTGCAGGAAAAGGTCCTGCGCCGCAGCACAGTGGTTCAGGTTCGTCTGGACTAGGAGGCTGGAGACTTGGTCCATTACTGGACTGTCTCTACAGCCTCCTCCATGGGCGACGATGTCGACGTGCGAACGGCATCGGAAGCAGCCTGGGCCGACTGGCTAGCCCCCAACGTTCGCCGAGAATCGCGAGGAGGTTTGCAGCCCCCCTGCCCAATCTGATGATTAGCGGGCTTGTTACCCGCCGCACAAGCTGGGCAGTGAGGGGCGGCAGAGCACTCTGCCGCCTTGTGCCCCGGTCGACCGCAGCGGAAGCATAGTCCACTGCAGTCAAAACAACTCACGCACTTGGCGCGTGTGTGTCCGGATGCTAGGCATTTGAAGCACCTCATCGGTCTTGCCGCCAGAACAGTGACTCTGGCATTCACAAAACCAACGAGGATCCTGCCTGCGTCGCCCAAAACTTTGGCCGACGCTACCGGACAGCTGATCCACACTGCGCCAAGCCCTCCAAGACCGGGGCGGATGGTGCCGACCCTGATGTTGTCCGCGTTGCAGCAATAGTGACAAACCCTGTACCAACCTATCTTGCCAGAGTGGTGTAACAGGTCAAAACCTTTTTAAGGATAGGTCTATGTCCAGCAGTGGACTATTATACACTGTTTATGTATCTATCCTAGTAAGTCACTCAAGTTCTAATCATGTATAAAAAACCATTCTTAATATCTTACATATAATAATTTTTAGAAGTTCTTCTTCATATTATATATTGAAAGAAGCACGTAGCTACAAAATTGATAGGGGATAGTTTATAGATGAGATACCTAAGCTTAGAACGGCTTCCGCAGTAGAGTCGGTTTAAGGAAGTCTAAAAGTTCTCGTGATTTATTTTAAGATTTGGCTGTTGAATCTAGATTCCTTGACATTTGGTAATGGATTCAAATATGCCAAAAGTAATTTTAGATGCAATAAAAGGCAGTAAAAATAGGAATAGTTTTAATTTAATAGTTATATTACATAAAATTGGTGTTTTTTTCTGCGATTTAGATAATATTGTTAACCGTGATTTATCGATATGTTAGACAGTATTTTAATACATTACATTTCAACATCAACGTAACAGAAAAGGTATGAGAAAAAAATAGACGAACTATTCATGTAAGGGAGAGGTAATTCTGTTGTTTTTTTATGAACAACTATGTCGTTTTAGACCTGTTTGCTGAATTTAGGTTTTTTCAATGCTAGGGTTAGTTTTTGTTTTGTTACATATTATACCAAAAATATCTTTACACAAAGGTTACACATTTAATTTCTTAAATACCGTCGTAAAACATAGTATTAACATGATAGCAATAGGTTGTCTTCGTAGTAACATTTTAATCATTGAAAATTTTATATTTTTATAATAAATATATAAATATAATAATCAATTTTATACATAATATTGAACTAATTACTACATATTGTTAATATTTAAGTATCAACGTCTCAGCCAAAAGACGTCTACTGCTGGTCCCATGTCACCCATACCCAACGCCTTACCGCGCCCCTCACCAGGTCCTAGGCCACTAATTATTAAATACCTTTATTTAAACAACGTTAAATAAACACGTTTCTCCAAATCATCTCAAACAGGAAACCCATCAATCAGTTCTCTAAATAACATCCCACACTAAAGAAAATGATCGCAGAAAATGTACTCTAACCATTACCGTAATTACCGAAATTTTAAGACGCTTAAGTTTGATTTAATCAAAGTTAAGCTACTTAGGTGCCGGAAGGTTCCCTAAAATTGATCAGTTGTTTTTGTTTACACAATTTTAAGCTTAACATTATATTATCAATTTAAGGTAATCGTTACTAACAGTTAAAAATATAACGTTCATTTCCTTATAATCGTAATTCTCTAGGTGCTTTCATCATCATCATCAGCCTATCACAGTCCACTGCTGGATATAAGAATCTTCAATTGCACGCCACGTGATTCAATCTTCCATTTCTCACATACAGCTTCTACCAGCCATCGCTCCACCTGGCCTGTGGGCATCCTGCTACAACACGTTTGCCGAGATGCGGTCACCACTCAAGAAGACGTTTAGCCCAACGGTTATCAGTTCTGCGGCCAATATGGCCAGCCCACTGTTACTTCAACTTGCTAACCCTGCGAGTTATGTCAATGCTGAATGCTCTAGCAATTGTTTTAACGTTCAAACTTATTACAGAACCTTGTATAAGGTGGGCCACGAATTAGTTAACATTTAAAACAATCATATAAAAAAACCATTTGACATATTTTAAAAATTGATTACTTACAAAAAAAGCTAATTAGTACAAAATTATTTTATAAAAACTACATCGTCTAAATGATCATCGTTTCGAAGTTTGCACTCTTCAAATAACCCCATAAAAATGTCTGCTGGGGATAGATTTAGACTTCTGGGTGGTCTTGAAATGTCGCCTCGTCTGGAAATCAGCTTTGCTGGCAACATGTCTTTGACCACCGGTAGGGACTCATTAGATGTGTGACAAGTGGCTCCATCTTGTCGAAACCATTTATTACTATTGTAGGCAGCAAAGTCCAGTAGCATCGGTTCCAAGAACTGCCGTAACATGTTTACGCGGGATGTTAGATTCAAATGTTAACGAATTTAAGAAATCGTTAACATTTACATCTAACAGCCCACACTATATATTATTTATTAAATCAGGATTCGTTTTTAACATTCATCGAGTTATAATGAACTTTGCATGCAATACAGTATATATTTGTTTAATGTTTAAAAACACTTACAATGCTTATTTTCGACGCTCTTAGGATCACAATTTTTGCTAAACATGTAAATTAAAAATATTGTAATTCAAATTTTTAATGCTGGCAGATGTTATCACCCGATGATAGCGATGTGTAACATTTTTTCCCGTATTGCAATCATGGGTCAATCCTTGTGTCGTATCATAGCCTGTATATATCATTAACATCTAGTACTGTATCGAACTTACATGCGGGACTTCCGTCAGTTTGTTCTAACCCACTGTATGTGTGTGTATATACACCACTGTGTATGTACACTAGATCTTACAATTTACAAAAGTAATTCCGGATGAAATCGTTTTCCCAACTAAAATTGTAATGTCTTATTCATTAACAAAATGGCGGTCGATTATCTTAAGTATCACATTGTTGAGAGTGAGGTGAAATGGATAAGAAATAGAGGTATTCTGTACGAGATAAACGCTTAGTCCTTGGTTTTATACGTGTTGTTCCTGTGAGTTTTGTACTAATGTGTTTTATGTACGTTAAGGTCGTATCATGTAGTGTAACGAGAATAGTTTCTTTTTTATAAATTTCCAACAAATTTACGAAAGAAGACATTTGTGAAATTTTAGAATTTTCAACTAGCAACTTCTAAAAGGCTTTTAGAAATTTAAGGCCAAATACCCATTTTTTTGTGAGTTTGAGTTATAAAATAGTGTGAAAAAGTAATAATTAATGAGTAGAGTGTTTATTTGTATTTTATATGACTTTTAGTACGTTTTATTTACAAGATTCAAACAATCAAATTAAATTATGCTTTGAATAAAACAGATTATAGGATGTCCCAGTCAATATTTAGATAGATTTCTTCCATGGGAACATTTTAGACAGGAACATCACGCTGTCTGGTTGAAATGGTACCTTTTTTACGACGCCCGTGGGAGCCATAGTTCACTTTTTACATTTGAAATACCAGTGTGGAACTTATTTGATGGAATTTGTTAAAATATACAGAAAAAATAATGAGGCAATAATTTCAGTCTTTTGTTTTTTTAACAATTACTATAAGAGTTTATTTTGCATTTTTGCTTCTTACATAGTGTTGATAAAGACAAGAACAGGGAAAGTTTGATGATATATAAATAGATACATACATATGTGTGGGTAATAGACGTATAACCTGGAACGTATAAGCAAATTGGCACACGCTAATTTTAGATAGTCCAACGTGGATTCTCAGAGATAAGAGGAAAAATGAGAGATCATCCAGTTATCATCACTGGTCTCGTTTTTTATAAAAAATATTTTTAGTGCAATAATTGAACTATGATGTTTGGGTATAGTAAAAAACTTATTTAAGATCGTGTAATGTAAACACCACCTTATCAAATACTTCCAGCAAACGAGGCAGTCTTATTTTGTTCTTTCATGTATTTAAACAGACACTATTTCATACATAAAATATAATAATTATCTGAAATTTCTGTCATTAGTAACATATTCTACGTATATCTAACAACTGTTTCTACTATCGCTAAGTGTTCGAATAAATTAAGTTGTCAATATAAAATTAGGTATATTTATACCGTGTAATTTACTGAAACAAAAATGTATATATATACACAGCAAAAAAAAAATCACAACAGAAAAAAAATTAAAAGTGACATAAACATCTACAAGTACTTACTAGAATGAGTTTTTACTCTCCCCCTTCGAAACGTATCTCCTGACCAGCTAAGAAACGCCGGAACACCTCCACCTCGAGAGAAAGATAAAACTGTCCCGAACAATTCATAGATAAATTACACCTACCTTAAAAACGCAGCTGTGAACGGGACTGTGTGTTAAAGACCCTACACAATGACAGTTAAATCGTTGCGACAAAAAGAACAACCTTTTTTACTAAATGCTAATGTGTATCTGTTTTATGTCCAATTTTTATATCGCGTTATACATTGGGATTGTGGAGACCGTTGTAATAAGCGCTAACACTGATTTATTTTTTCATCGTCTAAACGTGATTGCTGAAATGCCCAAAAGTATGTAGTTCGTATCTGTACTTACTTTCTTTCTTTTGCGTCATAAAGTAAAGAAAAATAATTTAAAAAAGGATGTGAATAAGCATAGAGTACACCTATAATAATATCTGAATAGGCAATAATTAACTCTACGAAATAAGGACCGAGAAATAAAAAAAATAATAACTTTACGCTATAAGATATTTTTAACAGTTTTTAGATAGTTCGAAATTAAAAAGAATTTTTCAGATTTTTATACGTAAATATAATATAAATATTTCTATCTCTCCATCATAATAATACAATAGATACGCGTAAAGTACAGGTTTTCATTTCTATAATATACGATCACTCAACAAAAACATATTAAAAACATGGATTTAACTACTTTTCAATTCATTCTACTTATTCACCGATGAAGGTGACAAATGATTACTTTTTAAGTAATAGGCCATTATTATTTTTATATATGGGGTGGGCCAAGAATTCCTTAACATTTGAATCTATACGTCCCACACAAACATGTTACGGGAGTTCTTGGGACCGATGCTACTGGGATTTTGCAGGTTACAATTGTAACACATGGTTTCACCAAGATGGAACCAGTTGTCACACATCCAATGACACGTCAAGGACACGTTTCCGGAAAAACTGATTTCCAGATAAGGTGACCATCCAGAAGTCCAGATCTATCCCTAGTAGATTTCTTTTTATGAGGTTATTTGAAGAATCATGTCTACATCAATAAACAAAATACACTACGTCAACTAAAAGAAAAAATCAGCGAAGAGATGTCGGCGATGTCACGGTCTCTTTGCCGACGAGTATTCAAAAATTTCGGTGCTCGCTTAGAAGAGTGCAAACGTCGAAACGGTGGTCAATTAGACAATGTAATTTTTATAAAATAAATTTCAACTAATTAGCTTTCTTGTAAATAAGCAATTTTTATAATATATTAATTGATTGATTTAAACGATTTTTTTACAGGATTTTTTTAAAAGTTTCAATTCGTGGAACACTGTGTATTAGTAAGAAGCTGTAATAAAATTGAGGCAATTATAGGTTACCGGCAACGGACATTTTATTATTTTTGTCATTACTTTTATCTTGTTATTACGTTATTATTATATCATTTTTAACTTTTGAAGATAAAACGGCAAATCAAACACGTTCACTCTTAGGTTAAAATCATAACATCAACGCAATTAAGTAATCTCTTTCTATTTCATCATAAATATTTTCATACAGACGAACCATTTTACAATTAAAAAACTAATATTATATCTACATTATGAAACATGTAAATAAATTTAGAACAAACTTTTTAACGAATTATGTACTATTTATCTGCATTACTTGCGTCTCACGGTGGAACAGCAGGTAAGTAAACCTAAATGTACACACACCTTAAAATGAAGAGGGAGGAGAACCGTGCCCAACATTTATCATTAAGGGTAACAATGCTTTTTGCGGGATTTCCTTCAAGAATCCAAGAGATTAATGAAGGTGGCAATAACGTCCGACCATCCGATAAATAACAAAATAACGCACGCGCCCCTTAATGACTGAGATTAATAAGAAACATTTGGCTGACGAAAAAAACGTGGAAAATATTTTTATTTAACAAGGAAATTACGTAAAGTTTTTCTATATTTGGTTAATTTAGTAATTACTCAAAAAATATTTTTTGAGTAATTACTTAAAATGATTTTCATCTTATTACTTTACGAAACATTCTAACAATCATAATGATGGACTTTTTAATATATATGTAATTTAAAATAATGCTTTAGTGCTTATTGTTTCTTTGCCATTCTTATATGAAAATCAATTATTTCTTAATATTGAATTTACATATTCTTAAATCATAGTTTAAAATTCGGAAGAAATAACATATCATGTAAATACTCTTACTAATTTAACTATCACGTGTCAATATACTACTGATTGCGGTAGCGGTGATACGTTAATAATTTGTAATATTTCCACATATAGGATAATGGGACTAAACAACGACTCTAATTTTATTTATTTGTTAATTAAGGTTCACCAACAACTGCTTACGTCAATTCCTTAAACCTATATGTGTTCATAACTTAAAAAAAAAAACAATGCAACAGCTACTTATGGGTAAACCCCGTTTATGTTATAAAAATGGGTAAATTGTGAAATTAAAGCAACAAAATTCACATATTTCACACGCACATACGAACGTTCACACAGGTAGGGTTTCAATACATTTTACAATTATTGCATCTTACTCATAGCAAACCAATAAGCACGAACTGTACCTTGCGGATGGTATAAAAATGCAAAACAATGAGATCGCTTTAGTGATTTATCGTTTTACACATTCTTGCATTGGGAAAATTGGCACCAAGAACAAAGGGGGACAAAGTGGCGTGACTGGACCACGTGGAAATCTAGAACTAACGTGAAACTTAAAAAGGGTCACCAACTGAGGACAAACAATTTTTCGACTAATAAGATACAATACCCATTTTTGAATAATAGCGGGTCAACCCTGATTCAGACACAACAATATGCTAACAAATAAATGATCTACATAAGTAAATTTATGTGTAAAATGATTAGTATCACTAATACATGTAATTGTAATTAACTTACTAACTAATTGATTTTAATTCTTTACTTACAAGATCTCACATATACTTTTGAAACTAACACACCCTCAAATATGATACAAAAGCACTTATTTATTAGCAAACCCGGCTTTTAACAAGTCACAAGATAAAGTTAATAAAATAAAATAAATGACAAATGAAACCACTTCCTTCGTTTATTGAAATATTCATATATTACGAAATAAATAAAGAACTAACTTCAAACGTGTAACGTTTATTCGATAGTGCGTGTAGGTACATACGTACATAAGTACATACGTACATAAGTACATAAGCACATAAGTATATAATTACATAAGTACATTACTACATAAGTACATACGGACATAAGTACATAAGTATGTAAATACATAAGTACGTAAGTATATATGTACGTTAGAACATAAGTACATAAGTACATACCTTACAACTAACCCTGCACTCAGATATTAACTAATAAAAGTTAATACTGACTGCACGGTTAGCTTAGTGGTTTAAGAGATCGCTATGCCGCACTCTACTGCATTGAGTGTTGTGGGTTCAAATCCCAAAACCGTGTGATAACACTTTGTGTAATCTACAAATTGTTGTTCTAAGAACACCCAGAGTGTTCTTTGTGACCGTTTCTAGTGTATTTGTTAAGTCCCCCGCGACACAGGATATATTCCTAATACGGTCGTTGTTTTTTTTTTAAATAGAATAAAAACAGAGTGTGAATTTGTTTCTGATTCAAAAATAACTTACTTTTAATATGTTCAAATTGGGGATATACCCGTTGCCTAAGCCTCATAATCTTGATTATATTTGATCCCGGATTAGTTCTCACTATTTGATTTCTATTGGTGATGAATGAGTGTATCAGATTCCTATCGTATGCAGACTCAAAATAATTTATCACATGGGTTACATGAAAAAAGTGGCATCAACTCTATCAAACGCTGATAATCAGAAATGAACTAACTTTTTTTGAATAGTTTGATTTTTGTACAGAAATCCGAGGGTAACGTTTACTTTAGATTTGGTCATTAATTGATTTAGTAGTATTTTTATGATCGAGTGCCCCTCCATCATGACTTACCGGAAACTTTTTCGTTGTTTTTTTACGCGTGTAATTCTTTTAGCACTTTACCCTCTGTGGGGGACGATGGATGTGTGTGGGACTACCGAAGGACCGATCTACCCACTAAACCCCCGTGGTGGCCAATGCAAGATAGAATATCAACTTCTGGGATCAGGTCATAAGGAGATTCTCAATTCCACTGTATTTTTAAGCAATCTACTTATGAACATACTTATATATTAGTCATTCATTGTTTTATATCACTTTAATGAAATCAAATAGAACAAATTAACCCGAAGAGGTGATGAAAATAAATTTCTTTCAAATATTTTGCAGGAAATTTGCTATTCATTCATATATGCATATTTTTTTTTTATATATACAAGGTGTCCAGAAAGGGTATCGGGTATTTGTAAGTCCAATGAAACAAAAATTATTTGTACGCAATAAAAAAGTTTATTGTTTATTATTAGCATATGAATTGGAGAATTATTTGGAAAAAATGATGTTATCCAAATGATGACCGTTACGTTGCTGGCACTCTTCTAAACGGAAACGTCTCTATCGTGCGGAATATCATACACGCCACGCGCCAAGTGACGATAGCATTAGGAAATGGATCAGGATGTTTGAGAATACAGGTGCGACAGTTAAAATTCAAAACTCTGGTCGTCCTCGTTCAGTTCGCGATGAAGAAACAATTGAAGAGGTTGAGGCGTCGGTTCGTCAAAATCCGTCTTTATCCATCCGAAAGCGAAGCCAAGCGTTGAACATCAAAAAATCGTCTTACTATATACTTACTATATACTATATACTCTCACGATAGGCTGATGAGGACAGTGAAGTCTGCTATTTTAACAATATCAGAATAATTCTAATTATTTACCCAGTTTTTCTTTGCTGAACTTTTTCAACAATTTTTTTTTTCTGTTCGGTAATCCCCCCGGACCAATAACCGCACGCCGTCTCAGGTACCAGTAGCCGGGGAATCACGTGTACCCTAGAAAGGAAAACTTTGAAACTTTGACGTACCTCGGGCCATCTACCTACGGCTTACAGATGACCCCTTTTCTGCTCCAAAAGAGCGTGTGCTCCGTAGTACATGCCGCTGCTATCCTGGCCTGCTTCTGCTCGGGTGACGGATGGCCTCACCTATCACCCCCAGACTTACGCTTATGGAGGACGGAGATCGTTCTGCGATCTCCGGTGCCCGATCCGTCTGTAACTTTTTCACACCTTATATTTTATAATTTTATACAACAATTACATAAAAAACAATGTTCTCACAAATTGTAATTATTCATGAAAATAATTTTATTCTCTTCAAACAAGTGTCTATTTAATTGGCAACGTGTAGACTCTCATTTTTCACAATAAGAAGAAAGCCATTTTGTTAGTGTGCCAACACCTTGAATATTGATACATTACATATTTAGTTTGTTTCAGATTAATATAAAGCATAAATAAACAAATGTGTTATTTTTTATTCTAGATTTAATGCATTTGCATGCCGAACGATGTGATAAATAAAATACCTATCATACAAAAAATACCAGCGCAAAGTAAACAGCAAACTGTGCGAAAATAAACTACAGTAACCTCTATCCCGCATTTCCATTCCTAAGAAAATCAGACGTAACAAAAACACCTACAGAAAGAAAATTGAAGCGCTCAGAGACTACCATCGAGTCTGTTTATAACACCTCTCCATCATCCTTGTACCAAATGAACTTCGTAAGAAAAGCAAACTTTACCAAAACACGAGAATTGCCAAAGAAAAGAGTTATGAGAACTAAAGTCATGCAGCTGTTGATGCTCACAATAAATCATCTTACACGTTTTCATGATTGATTAGCTTTTGACGCGTGCACGAAATTAACTAGAACATTTTTTATTTATGAAAAAATCCTTTGTGATCGCTGCTGTAATGGTATTTACATAATTGGCGTTATTTTGAGCTCCTATTGTTATTATGTTAGCAGGAACTAGAGGCGTGACGTTGACTTATATGGCCCATTATTTAATATAATAACAGTCAACAGAAAGGTATTAACAACCTTAGCTGGCTTCCTTGATGTATGTACGCACGGATTGTTTGATTTTTAGTTACTATAAAGCTTAAAAGAAAAATATTAAATATTTAGAGAATTTTTATCTGTCATGATATTGTATTGTGTAGTGTTTATAAAAGTTTATCGCATTTTTGCCTTACGACCTGGCAACAAGCGCCCAGTCTGTTGCATTTTTCACACAGATGCGCACCATCTGACAAGCACTCACTAAAATTTTCTGAATTTAAAAACTACAATATCTTTCTTTCAGATATTTACAGATCTTGTTATGTGAATTTGAACTCTAAACGCAAGCTAATAAGGTGAATATAATTGTATTAACAAAGTCAAGGTAAATTGGTTACCAAATTCATTGTGTGGGTAACTGAGTGTTCTTGTTGGTGATAATGATACTTGTAAACTGGGCGCTCGCGTTGTTTAAATTACAATGGACGGGTTCCTTTAGTGCCTAAAGTGTTGTGTTTAAAATCAATTGGATATATATTTATTTAAATTTTTGATGACATTTAGAAATATTTTTGTCTTTTAGATTGTATTAGACTTAATTTCGACTTGTAGATAACCATGATAGTCAACATTTTGAAACAGTATTTGATAATGTATTGCAATTACAGTCGAAATAAGTTAGGTTACCTTACAAGAACACATTTCTATTCTGTTTCTAGTTGTCTAGATGTTTTGTAAAGTCTAGAATATATTGTGGGCGACTTTACAGGCATGTATGATATGAGAACAAAGAATGCACAGACTCAGAACAACAATTTGTGGTTGGGCAAGTTATGTCCCTTGTAGGGATGGAACCCACAATACTTGGCGTAGTAGAAAGTAACGAGGTGATTGCTATCTATTTTCCCGTTCCTTTATTGTCTAGGTCTTTCTGAATGTACAAACAACATATCGCAGCTCATGTTGAAAGTCTCTGCGTGAATCGGAACGTGTGACTTTTGTAATTTCTGACAAACATTTGTCGCTTTGTATTTCACTCAGCACACATCCTCTAACTAGCGCCCTGGGATACATCTCAAAGACAACTGAGAAGCGTAGCACCAAAGCAAACAATTTGCGATAATACCCTAATTAGCAGAATTATTTGAATGTTGAGAGATGTTAATTTTCAATACGATATTGAGTAGATACTTACAAGTCGTTCCAGAAAATATTTATGAATATTATTTAAATATTCAGTAGAGGAGAATTTGCTAATTTAAATACTAATATATTATTACACGTCATAACTAATGCCGCAAATACCATCTCGATAAACATAGGAATTTGTAACACATGATTTTCTTAATTCTTGGCATTCCCAACAATGATTTTCGTATTAAAATGAGGTTTAACACTTTAATATTAGAAATAATGAACGTTAATTTTCAATTAATTGCATATATTATAATAATATTTTAACACATTTAAATTTATTTAGCGTACTTATTCAGATAGGTAGATAATATCTAAATATATAATGTAACAGAATCTACATATTTTTGAAAGAAAAGAGATAACTGAATGATAAGAACAAAACAAAAATTAATAACATGTAGAATCGTTTGTTTGTTTTATTTATCTATTAAAATTTGAATGTCTGTTTGTAATAACCGTTATTAGACTTATGTGGTTTTTACACAAATGTATGTTGTCATATCCTATTCTTTTTAAATAATTTTATCGTGAATAAGTCCCGCTGTCCAACAAAACTATGCATCTGTTTGTAATATTAGATTAATAATAGCTTTTCAATGAATGCACATGAAAGTATGTATATATGGTACTTACATCAAAAAATCCCTTTTTTTTATGTATATCTATTATTTTATAATTTCTGAAATAGTTGGGTTGATGTTGATGGTACTATCACAGGCAGTTAGTGAATGTTATAAAGAGCAGCTTACTTTTATTTTGGAAAAAGAACAGGGTTAGACTGAAATATAATTGAAACTGTGGAGGAAAGTTTGTCATGTCCCTCCAATACAAAGGGAAGATCTTCTGACCAGGTGAGGTGATAATGCCTGGCGGGCCGCAGCCGTGCAGTTAATGTTGGAATGTTGCGTATACTCGTATGTTAATCATCGCTTGAATTTCTATATCGCGATTCAGGATTAGTAGTTGCTCTGTAGTTCAATATGTCTTCGCTAGATGGCGCTGCAGTATGTTTTTTTGTTTGTGCTGCATGTGGAAGTCACCATATCCTCCGGAGGAAAGTACCTCCAAGACTGGAAGTCAATATACCGATGAGTCGACTGTTTATGCTCTGTTGCAGAGCGTGCCAGTGCCAGGACGGAACAGTTCCAGTGAGTCAGAACTGAATGCCGCTAGTTCCAGTGTAGTGCTGCGATGAGGTCGCCACAAAAGCAACAAAATAATGAACAATATCCGATTCAAAAGCAACAAAAACCACAAGTAATACCGCGGGACGTAGCTCGTGGTAAGTAAATTTGTTCACGCTATATAACATATTGCTATGATCAATAGGGTACACGAATGAAGTTGCCTGGTCTAGTATATAATAAAATTTGTAATTAATTCAAAGATGACAGAGCTATACTTAAAATGTTATTGATACTGTTGAGTAGATTTGGTGAATGTTTTAAATGGCAATATTATTACATGATCTAGGACAGAATTTGTCGGTGGGTAGTTCAAATAATCTTAGGTGCAAGTTTGTATGATAGTTTTCCTTTTATGTACCAACTAAAGACCTTACATTCACGAGACAGTTTATGAATAGGAAGCTTAGAACGGATTTGGCAACAAGATCAACCTAAGAAGGTTTATAAGCTTAGAGCTTGTTCTAGAGAAGTGTAATTTAGCATAATAATTTCGAAATAAGACATGTCATGACCTAAATAGAGAATTGTAACGCCTGCGTGAATGTAAGTAAAATTTTATTGGTGTAATATCTAGTAAATATAAGTAACAATTGAAGGAACTAATCATGAAATTGGAAGGACTTACATTTAAAAGCCTTAAATAAAAAGTATTAGAACCCGTTGACCTTGGAATTTTCAAAGTATCTACGAAGAACCTTTTCTTTAGAAAATGCTGAATACAAAAAAATAGAATATAGCATGGGTGGTACAAAATATACAATATGTTTAATGGACTTCTTATTACAGTTGAAATTAGATACAGGACATCAATTATTTTTATTATTATCGCTTTTTCTGTGTTTTAGATTAAGTCATTACTTAGTACAAGCATCGGATTCCGAAAGTCTTCTCGGAATTGAGAATATTTCGATTATAAAACACGTTACGTTACTGTCTTTCAGAATTAATTCAAGTATTTTTACAATAACGATAGAGCATTTATATTTTTTATTTACAATTATCATTACTATAAAAAAATACATTTTTATGTGATTTTAATAAAGTAAATACTATATTTAAGTTTTTGTAATAATTGATAATTAAAACATCAAAATTAGAATCCAAACACATAACCGGTCGAAATTGATTTTACTGCGGTATCATTTCCGTTGAAAAATGAAAAAGAGATATACTGTAGAAAGAGGCAATAATATTGGCACGACATCTCTTTACTAAATTTGTACGTCAGTTGCTTGTGAATCGTTGATACGTGATTTTTAGAAGGTTCAAAGGGCTGCGAGATAATTTTGACTTGATTTCTTTCCTTTGGTAGGATATCATTTTACTTGTATTTATTTCTATATGACTACTACTAGAATAAAAGAAAGAAGATAGCGCAAATACTTTATTATTTTAGTAATAATAAAATTCTATACTGTTTAGATTAATATGACTGGAAGTAGTTATTATTGATTCGTGTTTTGGCTAGATGTAATATATTTAAATGATGATGTACTCGTAGCCGATTGCAGCTACGGCAGCCAGTCTCAACGTAGACTAGCTAGCTACGCAGGAGATATTATAATGCACAAATGTGTGCGCAAACACAGGTACTTTCTGTGATCCCTCACCCCTCAATCCGATGAGACTGCCATTCGACCGGGGACAGCCTTAGCGCAGGACCAACGGCTTTACGTGCTCTCCGAGGCACGGGGGTTAAACCCCAACTCCAGACTCCGTGCTGTTATTAAGAATTTTTATGATCAGAAAAATTCAATAGTTCTTAATATTTAAATTTAAACACAATATGAGAATTAACTACATTTAAAAAGTCAATTGGTAGGCCCCCCACAAGGTGGTCCGACGACCTGGTGAAGTTCGTGGGAAGCCGCTGTATGCGGGTGGCACGGGACCAGCTGTTGTGGACAATCTTGGCTTAGGCCTATGTCCAGTAGTGGACGTCTTTTGGTTGAGATGACGATTATAATTAACACGTCGATAATTAATCTTTGGTTGATTATGAACACGACTTCTGATTGAAAAGTCTTCGTCTTAGTTACCTGTAGCAATTATATTATATTATTTTGAAACTTAAAATATATAGAATTAGTAAACAACAAAAGCTATTTTCATTTGAATATATTATATTGTTGGCGTCCAGTCGTACGGCATGGCGTTCTAGGGGGGAGGCCTAAGTTCAGCAGTGGACGTCTGCCGACTCATACTGTAATATTGTAATATACCGATATTGTAATATTCAAAAAATACTATCTTAAAGCAATTAGATCAACAATGATAGATAAACTTTATATGAGTTTCAAGGAAGTCGACCAATCAACCTATGTCAGTCCATTGCCGTTACACGTGTCTCCCAGTTTGCACTATCACTATTCTGTTCTATGTCATTTACTTCCAATAGATTTTCAGAATATCTGAATTGATTATGGTATAAATAATATTCATATCCCATCAGATAGCATGACCGTCTTAAGTACCTTGAAGGTCAACACTATGTTTTCATTTATGAATGTCATCAAACGCTGGAATGCTCAGGTTTAACTACTACAGTGTTTTGTTTAAAAAAAAGATACATGTATCCGGCCTTCTACATCGCTATGATATCATTACCCTGAAGTCGACAGATTACATGACAAAAAAAAAGGAGCCCAAACTACTAACTGAAATCTCTCCTTAAATGTCGTTCAAAGTCAGTATGTTTATACACTTAACATAAATTTTGATATATGCAAGTTGGAAAGTTAAAGAAATAAAGTTATGGAACCTAAATTGTTTCACGAACTGTATTTTTCTTTTACCTAACCACTGTTTACTCAAAAAAAAACTTGGAAACTTGACCACATTACTGCGAGTCTTTCGGATGAATGTTGTAAAAGTTACTTGCCAAAATTGTTTATATAAGGTCCTAACAAAACACATTATAAATCTAATCCTAAACTAACGCAAAGTGAACACTGTAAGACTGGTTTAATATTCGAAATTTCAATATGATATTAAAATATCTTGGATAATCTTTTTAGCTGGAACGCTCATACCTGCTAATTATCAGAAGATTTAGGGTAAATAAATTACATAAAATGTTTAATAAATAATGCATAAAATATTTTGTTATGCACCATGTAAAATATGCTAGCTACGGCCCTGTTTCTATCAATCAAACTATGATAGGGCTAATGACAATTGTGAGTGGCAGTGATAGCACACTGTTGCCCTGTACATCTATAAATATATATAATAGTAATACATTTACGATTTAAGAGACTATACACTGTCCTATAAACAGTTAGGTTGAATTTCAAGTGTATTCTGTTCCAGTTAATGATTTTACAATAATCCATTCGGATAAGTGATTTTTAACATTTTCCACTTCAAAATATTACCCCTAGTCTTATCTTAAGATCTTAAAGTAAGTAGATATAACAGCAGATAGTAATTTAAATCACGCTTAACTGAACTGACTTACGTAAATAATAACTAGTTTTGGCCTTGACGCACACACTCACGCAAACTCACGCACACACTCACTCTCACTCATTATACACCTATCTACTTATCGTGAAATTTGGAATGTTTTGTGATTCGTAGGTGTTAGTCAATTGTATTCACTGATAGCCATTATTCAGGCTGCGGGTAGCGTCACTATCACATTCAACTTTATGCACTTCTTACATAAAGTAAATGATTGACTGCACCGTTGACCCAGTGGTTTAAGCGGTCGCCACGCCGCTCTCTACTGCGCTGAGTGTTGTGGGTTCAAATCCCACACGGGACAACACCTTGTGTGATCCACAAACTGGTATTCTGAGCCTGGGAGTTCTTTATGTCCATTTCTTATATGTTTGTAAAGTCCCCCGCGACGCAGGATTTATTCCTAATGCGGGCGTTAATTTAAAAAAAAAAGTTTCTTAATATTATTATTTATTGTATTTTTCATATAACTATTGAACATTAATTATTTTTTTACTATTATTGTGTTTGAATCCATGAACGCTGAGATAGCAGCCTTATATTTTTATAATGATACAAACTCCTAAAGTTAATCATCTCAGTCTAGTCTACTTCAAGTTATTTTTTTTAGTAACAGCTAAAGTTACAAATTAATTCACAACAAAAAAGTTGATAAAAGCAATAGGAAACGTCAAGAAATACAGTTGGTACAAAGTTTATACACGAGTATCTACCATGCATTAACTTTCAAGATTTATTCCTGAGAAAACCTCATTCATCATAAAAATAAGTATGACAAAAAGTAAAACTTACTTTTTCAGACCGAACATTAAGTATGTCATATTGGTTTATCATTGTTTGAACAGGCTATACGAAGGTCAGTTTGTCGTCTTTTTTTCTCAATTCTGAAATGTTTACAATGCCCTTTGATCGCTAGCATAATGTGGTACTAAACTTTTTTGTAAATAACTTACTTTCTTTTCATCGCTTTACAATAGCCCATCTCGGTTTTGTTAAATAATTTACTACATAATATTAACAGCCCAAGAATCACAATAATTTATGTATAATACAACAGAGCTAAATTAGAATTCAATAAAATAGTAGAATGCTTCAAAAATACAATTATTACAAAGTTTTAGTTTTAATTAAAAATATAAATAAGAACTCAAATATCAAAAATAAGATTACAAATATATTTAATGTACTCTACGTCTGCATTGATGGAGTTATGATGCAACAGGAACTCATTTTTTTTATTGAATTGATTTTAACTGCTAACAAAAGGCTGTTAGAATCAGTGCCCGTATGATATAAGCAAGTCTTAAGTTACTAGATTACAATTGCTAAGATTGATGACATTATTTAGGTGAATTATAGATCATTATCATTTTAAACCGCTGGAAAGCTACACATTACTCATTTAAATTACTTATATAAACATACTTTTAACGATGTGAATATATATTATATAGGTACACCGTACCCGGTACTCACGAAGTGAGCAAAGTACAGTAATATAAAGTTATGTGTGGAATCTCGTACTTAAGCCCACGATTAATAAAGTTTGTACAAACATTTATAACGCGGGTGTAGTTGTTAGTTAAATAAACGACGCCTAAGCCTTGGTTTCACCCACAGAGCGTTATATGATATAGCGAGCTGAGTTCTGATAAACTTTTGTAAAACAGGTATCGACTGTGGATAAAGCAAACAACGTTATTTTAACGAAACGTGTTGGCTATATTCACTGTGTCATGTAGGCTACTTGCTTCAGGGTTTTTTTAAATTTTAGAAAATATTACAATAGATTTTGTTGTTATATAATAGATACCGAAAATAATATTATCTACCTACTCTGATTGAAATTGTGTACCGTTTGGTTGTGTATTCATACTCTTTACTAGTTACTATGTAAGTAAAATAATCATAATGTGTTACTGAAATTGTAACAGAAAGCATCCCCATTATGAAAATATTACTACGACATATAGAAATTGAATAGGTATTTTGTTACCTATCGGCTTACTATGATAAGACGGTGAATGTTGTAATGGTTCATTTAGATTAACTTTGTTATTGACAGTACAAATTATGTACAATATATATAATACACACCTGTATACAATTATATAAATTAATCATTTCATGAAAATATTTTCGTTCTAACTGCAGATGACGCATAAACAGTAGTGTGTGCATCTGTAGTAATTACCTATAAATATTAGGTATCATATATTTTCGATACATATCTATTTATCATAAACTATATAGTAATACTGACTCCAATGTGCATAACTGTCTTTCTCTCTCTTAATTTAAGAGCCAAGCGCTTGTTGGTGAAGCAATCGCCACTCTTCTCCGTCTACTGCGATCTGTTTAGCCTCCTAACAAGCCACGACTCCTACGTTCTTCTTCTCTTGCTGTATGTATGTTAATTTAGACCGTCTACGTTATCTCTTGCCTAGTATTATTGTGTAGAAGTTGTCGTGTCTTCTCAAGTGGCCAACAATTTTACCTTTTCTGTCTTCGATAACACTCAACAAATTCCTTCCTTTATTTACCATCAGTAGGACTTCCTCATTGGTTCTTCTCTCATGTACACAACTACTGTGTGTGTTGATTTTATTAATGAATATATATACTGTACGTGCGTGTGTTCTTAGCGCACTAAGGAAGACAATTGTTATACGGTCGGTTGTTACCGACCGGCAATGTCCCTTTATAAGTGCGACGAAATGAACACACCCACAAACGTGCGCGTGTTTGTGTTCGGTACACCCGAAATACTTAAAATCATTTGCACCTTTAATTTTGAAATGACTTGCTCACCGCGCCACCATACATGATCCTTTTTTTTTTTATTAACGTGTCGAAGCCCCCTCGGGCCGTCACCCCTCCGGGGTTTACGGCGAGGTGATGTGTCGGAATCGGACCGACTAAAACTACACGGTGTGCCACTCTGCGCCTGACATAGAAGTGATCCGGGAACCGCTGCTATTGCGACATTCAGATCCTTCCTAGCGCCTGCCCGCTAACGCGGGTACCATCTGCGGATAAACTCTCCATTTAGGCGACGTATGGCACACACGGACGTCGCCTCCTCGCGGCTGACCATGATAGCGGATGGAGGGGAAAACCCGTCCCGTCCACTCGCGGCCACACTCAAGGCGGCATGAGGCGCTGGTACGCGCGGCTCCGCCGCCCGGTTCGCCGGCGGCGAATTGGGTCCGAGTGGAGGTTGTCCTCCCGGGCCTTCTCCGCCGCCTCCTTCTGCGAAATTACGTCGTCGCAGAAGGTTGTGACCGCGGTAAAACAACTGTCGCTACCGACCATGGAACGTACCATACATCATCTACACTAACCTATACATCAAATAAATATTTTTAATATATTTTAAAGTCAATAATCAAATGAATCGTTAATGTCGCTATCAGAAATTAAGAGAACATAAAATGCCATAGTTGCATAATCTTAATTATATAAAGATAGACTGGTCTGGTCTACCTGAGTGAAATCGAATTTATCAGCACTATTCGAAACAGAAGAACGATCAATAGCTGATTGGACGATTCTATTACTTTTATTAGTTACAACTATATGGATGAAACGTTCTTTTTTAGAATAGAATAAAACTTTTACTAAAATGATTTTATAAAAGTCAGTTCAAGCAAAACGATGTTGTTTTTTCTTCCTGTTCGAAAATTCTTGACAGCAACACGAAGTTTAGAAACATGTCCCTGCTAGGCTTATCCCATTACGTGGTACTGAAAATATATAACAAAATACGGGAGCGGAACTGTTCTAAGTTTAGTGCAGTAGGTACATTCTGCGTAGGTAAGTTATTATGTGGACTGAGATCAGAAGAATCTAAATGTAGACAGAGGTAGTGCACGAGTATAGTAGACTTCTGTCTGGTTTTTGGTTAAGAATCTTTATCACAGATCTTACTTCAAAACTGTCATAGACACATATATACATACATTTATGTATACGAGATTTAAAGCCTTCCATATATCTTAGGTTTGTCAGTGAATTATTGTAACGGTACATCATTTGCGTACCATTGTATTTTATGTACATTAATAAATTTAAATAGGGTTGCCAGAATTACCTACATATATTAGTATGTGTGAATGACATTACCTCATGCTACAAATGAAAAATTTATAGTTTTATTGAGCTTGACACAACATTTTTGAAAAGAAAAACTTGTAGAATAACAATAACAAAAATATTTGAATCTACTTCACAGTTTACAAAACAGAGGGTTGTTCAAAACCTTTCCCCAGGGAATAAACAGTACAAAATCACATCAAAATCTCACTAACCATTACAGAGACAATAACCAAACTTGCCACATTAAATTGAAATTCAATCGAATTTTGTACTTCGTACTTTTATGCAAAACTCTAGATGGAAACGAGCGTTTAAATTGGCGCCGAAACAGATTCGCAACATCATTCGTTTTGAATATTGGCATCACGTACATAAGGCCCTTAGGGGGATTGCAATACAACCAAGGGGCTCAAGAAAATAAAATCGCTACCTATGCCAGCGTCCCCAAACGTCTCAATACAGGTACCTTAGTAAATTGGACCTTTAAAGTGCGCCTTATTGGAGTCATTTTTCTTCTAAATTTATTTTTGTTTTTTTTTCTGCTCGTCTATTCTTCTTGTTTATATTTATTTATTTTGAATTTAGAATATATGTAAATATAAACAAGAAGAATAGACATATAACTTGTGCAATACAATGAACTATTTTGATTTTGAGCTGATTCAAGTTTTAAATTTCATTAACTTAAGATAAACTTGATATTATTAATTAGTAGTTGTATCATAACATTGTCAGTTAATCTATGAGAATGTATGTCCTATAAATTAATCTAATGTTCAATTAATTTTAAGTAACACGCACATATATAAGACTGAAAATAGAAAAATGTGTATATATATAATTCATTTAATTATTGTTTCAAAATGTCACGAAGATTTGAGAAAAAAACGACTGTTGATTTGGATGTTCAATTCTAAATTAAATTTTAATAATAAGATATTATGCCACAAAGCACTGAACTTTACTCAAAATAAACATAAAATCGAATACAGATAGAAATATTATTATAAAGTGTTTCTCAAAAGTGGTCGTGTCCGAATGTTCTGTTAGCAATTGCAACATTCGGAAATGAACTAGCGGATCTGTGGTGAGTTATATAAGCAGGTGTCTTATCAATTGCGAGTTAGTTCAGTTTGAGCTACAGTGCAATAAACATCTAAGTGATTAAACGATGAACACAGGGACTTTCACAGTATCAAGGATGAATGTTTTGTATTATTTGAACGTTTAAAATAGTGTTTCCAATAAATTATTTTCAAATTAATCGAGCCATGACACGTGAAAATACATAAATCAAAAAATCAAAACTACCCACTATCTGATAGCGCCAACTCCCGCTTGCATACTTAGTTATATATTTATTTATTAAACGAAAAAAGGCTTAAAAAATTAAAAAATAAAAGGTTTTTAGCGTATACAAACCATGTTTATTATGTTCATTAATTCATTGTTAAATTAGTTGTGGATGACAGAGTTAATATATTATCGAAATTGACTCAAGTCTTTGAATTATTTCCAAAAATGTGTGAACTACCGAACTCCGAAAATTGAATATACCCAGCGAGCTGCTGTACTCATTAGTAAGCTTAGTTAGATAACGATTGGAGACTTTGAGCCTAAGTGCAAAGGAGTGATTATTGAATGCGGATATCTGGTTGGAATCCACATTTTAATTTTAGTACGAAGGATTGGTCGGTCTATTTTATTATTAAATTGTAGAAGAATTATTAATAGGATAGTGTTTGCCAGAGGCTTCGCTGGCTCGGAATTTGGTCTGCCACATTTAATTTCGTAACAGATCATCATATTTAGTAAAACGTGTCCTATGTTACTTCTAATACCTCCAAGAACATGTCTACAAAATTACGTGAAACCATAACAATCAACCTTACATTCATTTATAATATTAGTAGGATTTTAGAACGAGTTTTGAAGTGTTTGTGTGCGTAGCCTTTAAGGCTAATTTGACGACATCTGACTGGTTACGTATCAATATATCCTAAGAAATAATATTAGTTGAGAACGGAAAACAAACAGTTATTAAACATTGCAGCTTCAGTTTGTACATCATCTTTTCAGTTTGTATCCCAAATATTTTCTTCTGTGATTCGATAATTTTCTTTTAATTTTTTACTTTCCGTTTCATCAGTATATCCTATTGTATCACGCATCATATGTATACTTTACAGTTACTGGTAATAATCACAAAAAAAAAATATTATATGATAATTCCACGTGTATATGAAATTTCGTGTTCTCCTTACTATTAACAAGTTATAATAAATTATCAATACATACGTTCCACGCGATGTTGATCCTGTTTCGAAACTAATTTCGTTCAAAGAATATTATTTCCACTAACTGGTTACGAAGCATCAGTTTCAATCGTGGCCTATGGGGAAGGGTTTTTATATTTATACTTATGTAATTGAACTTAATTACAGAAACTGTAAGTATTCCAAAATAATTGATATTTTTTTAAGGATTACTGTATTATAATTCATTAAAATTAATTACAAATTACAAATTACAAACTACAATGCCGACATTGAAAAGAGGAAGCCAGAATTTCAGAACTAAAGTAAGTAAGTGAAACCTTGTATTTCAGAAGAATATTGAGCAATTGTTATCATTGCTTCTTTGAAGTAATACGATGTGTTGGTATGCACATCTTTTTTTATATTCCTGCTTACTTGCTACAGCCTATTGCCATTTACTGCTGAATTAATATCTTCTATCCTTGGGGGAGCCCTATGTCAGCAGTGGACGTCTTTTGGCTGAGAAGAAGAAGTCATTTTGTAAAAGATATTTACAAAATGACGAAGTTAATAAGGGTGTTTTAAAACTGAATATTTATTTCAAGAAATACGAATATAAATAAACTTATTTTTATTTCTAAAGGTGTCCGAGCAAAAGCAATCACAATCTGAAAAGAAAACAAATCTACCAGTGACTTCGATTCCATTAAAGTTTCAAGCTTGCATCTAATAAAACTTTAACACCGGGAAGTATCTTAAACTTTGTAAAAAAATTCAAAATAAAACTCTGTGAAGCAATGCGACCAATTTGCTTATGTAAATGTTACACCATGATGTTGAATAATCCAAGACACGAACACGTACGTGAAATCAACCGACTTCTTTGTGAATCATGTATGAAACGACGGCCCTTCCTATTGCAGAATACATGTTGTTCTTTCTTCGTTAAATTGTTTTTTGTGTAATACAGCATCTTTAAATTCTTTTATATGGTCGCCCGTACAGGTTTACTTAATTCGAATTGTTAAGTTTTTTTTTCAATCCCAATGAAGGCTCTCTTTGAAGTTCTCGTAGTATTAGGTGTTGTTGTTGTATGAACTATGATTATCTAATATTTATATATTACATCATAAAGTTAATTGAATGTAATTAATTAAGAGAGGCACAAGACACGCAGGAGATATTAAAGTGCACATGTGTGTGTGCTAAATCAGGTGCATTCTCTCTCACACGGTGCACTCTATGGCACGGGAGTTTGGACCACAACTTCCAAACGCCGGGCTGTTATAAGTATTATTACCTGAAAAACGCAAAAAAACTTTTTACCCGACCTGGGAATCGAACCCGAGACCTCTCGATCGGCAGTCGTATACGATAACCGTTAGATCAATGAGGCAGTTAATCATCTTTGAATATGCATCCATATCAATTCTGATGGCAAAGAATTAGATCGGGCCCTTATCAACACCGTCTCACTCACTTCTAAGTATGAATGCGAAGTTTTTATTTCAAAGAAAAATATTGCTGGAACATCATTTTTAGCAAACTGAAAACGTAACTTCGATCAAACCCTAAAATAAATACCGAGGCAATTCTGAGTAGTTCATAAGAATAATAATCGAGTTGAAAGCTCAAGAAACGTGGTAGAAATTAGAATGGGTTCTTTTTAGCCTTGTCACACTTTGAAGCTACGGACACTGTCACACACAAAAAGTCTCCTTTACAGACAGATATTTTAAATATTAAAGTTAAAAAGAATTACTTATGGACCGAAACTGAACTCAACAGCCCCCAATTTCTGATATTCGCACTAGCCTTGGTCATGGTATCGAGTATGGTAACGGTACGGCAGGAGGTGCTAAGAACCCCCCGGGTATGGTACGCCTTTTAAAATTGGAAGCAGAGGTATATGAATTAAAGGTGTTTTTGGGAGTCTATTGGCAGTCCGAATATAGTTATATAGTTCCTGTCACCTCCTCTACTTAAGACAAAGAGATCAACCATCCCTAGGTGCTGTCAGATTTATGGCCCATTAGTTGCTCAAAAACAATATAGAGGAAGTTGGCAGTGTATTGTCATTAGTGGCGTACCTCATTTTGAAAATAATCAAAAGATATTCCTTAAAGGATGTATAAATATACACACCCACGGCCACATATCCTAACAACGAGTACCAAGTTATATTGGGAGACATCTTTAAGATTTTATCTCATATCAACACTTCTTTCACGGTAGGCATAAGTGATTTCAATGCGAAAGCGGAAGTACAAGATTATGGCGAAATTGGGGTATGACTAGTAAATGCTAGTAAACTTCCTCGAAGCCCAGTGGCTCTATCTGCTGAGCTAATATTGAGTACCAGGCTTTGACTGATGACTGGAAAAAAGAGCAGAAGGTGAGAGCAGTTGGCAGAAATCGATGAAAAACTCTTCGTGAAAAAGACGACAGAGGACTGCCATAGGGGCAACATCTCTGCCCAACTGCAGAGGTTCATTGGACTTAGTGATTTCGGAATTATCTAAAACGTGGTTTGTTCGCCACTACAACCAATCGAGAGCGTCCAGCAGATACTGTGCGGTTCCATCTCAAAGATGATAATAATATTCTACTTAGAAGTGAACATGGCTCTTATAAACAAGACACAGATGATTACGCTAGAAGATCTGTTTTGCTTTGAAAATAAGGTCACAAAAATCTTTCCTATGCCAAGGACTTCGTCACGCCCAAACAGCACAAGGCACCATCGTCACCTCTAAGTCAGAGATTTTCGCTAAAGACGTTCTGTTCGTTCAGTAGTGAACGGCGATAAGAATACTGAAAAAAAATATGTATAAACCTTAAACTGCAAGGATCGCACAACAAGGTACAAATGTAAAATATAAAAACTGGCAATTAAAGTTGTTCAGTGTATTTAATCGGCAACCCGGCAACTACTTTTGCTATAAAAAAATATGGTCAACAGACATGGACGTTCTTTCAGGTACTTTATATTCTATGCTACTATAACAATATGCTATGATGCTATAACATCTTTTAAAATCATAAAAAAATAAGTAGCTAATATTAAGCTTAATTAAATGAGTAGGTAAAGTAATATGTTTTATACAAATATTATGTAACCACACACAGCTGAGCTAATTTCAATTTTAAAGTTTGATGTGTTTATCGTTGGTAACCAATGAGAACGTACGAATATATAAATTGGGCTTGGCTATTATATATTTATTATTGTTCAGGTTGTAAAAAATTGAGACATATTTCTATTGCAATAATACTAATACTAGGACGCCCAGGTGGAGTGACGTTTTGTGGGAGTTGGTTGGCAGGAGCAGGATGCGAGACGCCCAAAATTTATCACCATATATACCAAATATATAATGGGAGGAGGCTATGTCCAGCAGTGAACTGCAACTGGCAGATGATGGTGAATGAAGTGGTATAGTGTTCTTAATATTAATTACGTTAAACGAAAAATCAGACGAAAGTCTGTGTTCAAGTACACTTCGAGTAGTTTACTTAATTCTCAAAGTTTTCAGTGTCCTCTATTTAACATTGTTAGTAATTAATACTCGTATTTCTTATAATGTTAATTAAATGTATTCACAAATATTTGGTATGAATAATAAAACGAGGGAATAAAATAGTATTAATATCTTTCATAAATGGTAGATATTAGTTGCTCTTGATATTTCCTAATGGATAAAAACGTTATTTTCACTATTCCGTGTCGATATGTGGCCATCTTACTAACAAAAGTTGTAAAAGTGTTAACAGATACGGCTGGTATAAAAGCAAACAAAGCAAAGATAAAATCAAGCAAGCTTCTTAATAATCTAAAATGAATAAAAAGTTACTCATCTATAAATACGATTCATAAACAAATTTCAAATTGAAAATAAACAAATGCGAATGGAAATGTAGTCGCTGGATTGTTCAAAATCTGGTATCTTAAAAGTTTTACCGCCAAGTCGAATTGAAAGAGATCGCAATGCTGCTATCTTATTTCAAAACAGTAATTTTGAATTTCGTCACGAATTTGGAACTTAGTTTAGTTAATTGAAAATTCTTGGAGTGTTAACCTTGTATAGATGATGTTATGATGTTAAACTGATTTCGCAGTTTGTATAAATAAATATTATGTAGATTAAAATAATGGCAATTCATGTAGATTAAAATAATAGTTTTTCAGATATTTCTTTCTTAAATAAAATTGTTTTAGAACATTTTAATTTATCTATAATAGAAAATAAACTATTCCTAATGTTTAATTAGTAACGGACTAATATAATTAATCTTCATTAAGTGTACATTGATATAATAAAATATTTAAATTGGCCTGATATTTGTTTGAAACTCATTAATCAAGAGTTTGACTATATTCTCACAAAAATATTATTAGTAGGATTGTAATATCAAAGAAAGTTTTATAATTTTGACTCCTTTGTATTTGTGTAGACGTTCCGTTTTCTGTTGATTTTCAAAACTGGTGGGAGTCAAACGTTCACGTTGGGCAATGAATTATTCAGGTCAAAACGGAAACTGCGTATTTACATAAGCAAATTGGGTGCGACGACTGAGTACGACACGGCGACAACGGCGAGGAAATATTAGGACACGATCACATTGGCCAAAACTTATACGAGTGTGTTAGTTGGATGTGAATATTCGGTAAACATTTATTTACAGCAATACTATACTATCAACTCTGCTTTTAGCATAATTGCACACCATGGATACTATTGGATACAGTATGAGGATAGTATTTCTAAATTAACTATCTTAACTACTACTAACAATTCAGATTGTTCTTTTGAATTGTTGAGTGAAAATCTACGAAATGAATTAAGAAAGAATAGTAGTTACAGAATATAAATATGTAATTAGGCAAAAACAGATAATAATACGAGTATATTAGAAAACAAAAGCATCTTGACGTTTCATAATTATATTATAATGTCAGAAAAACAAGTAATCTTCCTAATATTTATTGATCAAAAGATAATTTGGAATCGATTACTGGTGCCACTAGTTTTAGCTGAATGTCAGTTTTTCAACAGAGTGACAGGATGTTAATGACATCCGAAACTAACTGTTTAACGTGCTTTTCGAAGCACGCACATGAAATATCGCCAGCTTCCATGCTCCGAACTGTTAATAAACATTTCAGGTAAGAAAAGTTCAGTCTGACCCGGAAATTGAACCGGAGACCTCTTGATCGGCAGTCACTTACACTGACCGCTAGACCAACAGGGCTGTATAAGAAAAACAAGTACATTTAGTACTATTTTTATCAATACACTTTAATAGTTGGCCTCTATATCCATATCGTAAAAGTAATGAAATCATTCTTACTATTCCATTTAAAAAAAATACAAATAATGTAGCAGATGTTGTTGTTTAGTAAATTTGATATTAAAAAAGTAGTGAGGTTTGAAAAAAGAGGAAGCGTTTATCATCAGACCTTTTTTTCTTTTTTTATCATGTACAAAATATTATAAAAAAACTTCTGCATAACTATTAGAAAAAAATTTACGCGGTTCGTGGACAATGCTTACTGTTAGTCAATGTCGCTAAATTATAAGATAGTTATACTATAATAATAATAGTTTATTTTCTCTTAACAAGAATGGTTCTTACTATAATAATACAATTGTGTCAGATATCACATTATGTGAGAGACTGGTGCCTGTGATAGATATAAAATACGTATGTTACAGGTCACTAGGTCCCCACTCTACTTAATTTACAAGTAAGTTAACATTTTAGACAGCGATATATATGCTGGAGACGGAAAAAAAAACTATGTGTTAGTTAAAGTTTCTTAAGAATATTATCTTCAGTACGTAAATATGAGGGTAGTGAACAGTGGGTCATTCACCATGGGTATTGTTGTCAGCGCTCGGCGAACACAACGAGAGGCGAGCCACCGCTCACATGTGTATAGAGTGTTTTATCTCGTTGTAAAGTATTGATTGAATACCATATAAAAGTTGCAAGTAATTGCTTATATTTTATTCGTTGCCACCAGGTTTTTCGCAGCGACATGATGACACCTATTTTAAGAAATCAAAATACATATGTATATATAGTAAGTATCATCTTTCACAAATAATCCAATAGAATACTCTAATAATACAATAATTTCACCGTCAATCTCTATCAGCTGCCTTGTACAATGCAGGTAAAATACTTTCTTTTGATCTGTTTACGGTACACGCAGTGTATACGGACCCTAACATTTTTGCAAAGGATCAGGATTCGACCTTCTGTAAAAATGTTCCCTACAATGTTACTTTACTCACGTTATTACTCTTTGCCCATCGATCTTTTTGCGTAGTACCTTGCGTGATATTTTTAAGTAGTTTTACTAGGCCGCAAATTGACTTGAAGTGACTCGACAGTGTTCATAAAGGCTCAATTTTATTGACCAGTATTGTTTAACCTGTGACGTTTCCGACTTAATCTCGTAGAGTAGTTTTGCTTCGTAAAGGCAGATTTGGTGTTTTTGCGACTTCATACTTAAAACCACTCACTTCAGCCTTACATTATCTCGCAAATATTTAATATATGTATTGTGTAATATACATTTGTCCTTATTTAGACAAAGTTATTTTAATATGGAGAGTAAAAATATTCGTAATTTATTATGTACTAATTTACGACTTTCTTTTGATGTCACAAGTTATTTTATATCTTTTTCTTTATAAATATCACTGTCATATCATATAAGACTACACAAATAACTATAAAAAAAATACTATAATTTCTAAAAACCAAGTTGTAATGTGGTAAAAAGAATAAATTAAATTGCCTTAAAAACTTTTATTACCAACTTCTAATATCATTACACAATTTCTATGATCCCTTGACTCTCTGTAGTTGCGAAGATATTTCACCTCTGTGGCAGTCCTCTTTCGTCTTTATCGTGGAGAGTGTTCAGATGAACTCTTCCAGCTGGTCCCACCTTCTCAATTCCTCTACAGCGCAACTTGTGCTAACCTTGGAAGTCACCGTTTTAGAATGGTAGACATACACTCCCGAACTAAACGGTTCAGCTCTTCGGTTCCTGTGTAAATTGGTTAAAACCTGGCACTCACTACCAGCGAACGTGTTTCCCTCTCACTATGATCTCCGGTCCTTTAAGCGGGTAGAGTCACTTTAGAAGGAAATTATATAAAGAAAAGTACAATAGTATATCAGGTGATTTAAGTACTTGCATTGACATTCATCATTATTATCATGTCAACCAAAAGACGCATATTCTTTAAGAAATTGGTTTTCATAAGAAATGGAACGACTTTGTTTCGTCAAAATTGATTGCATTTTAATTTTATCTTGGACTAAAATACTCATCAAGACGAATCAAAGGAGTCAAAATTCTAGCTCTCAGCAAGTCTCAGCAGGCCTGCGAAAGTGTATATACTCGTATTCTGCCTGATGGAAAGCATGAATAGAATCTATGAATTGAGGTCACCATATTCATTACGAATGCAGACAATGCAGTATGGTGTCCCACACTATGGTGGCCTAGTGAGATGCCATTTCATGCTCCGCTTAAAGACGGAAAAAGGCACACCACAAAATCTCAGCTCAATTGGTTGAAGAAATCTGTCTCAAAATTGAGCTGCAATATTCCACCCGAACAAATACAATTACCTACAGACATATATACATCACAAGTTATGCCATTAACAGCCTTTCACAGCTCACTGCTGGACTTAGGCCTCTTCTTAGAAAGGTGATTTTAGCCTACTCTACCGTACTGGAGAGACGGGTGAAATAGGGTTTAAATCAAATTTTTCTTCTCTTCACAGTACAACATCCACGGGATGAAAAGGAATGGTGACTTCACATTCTTCGTCCTTCACCACACGAAAAAAGTTAAATAAAGACTTGTAATTATGGTAGATCACTATTTATATTACCTACAATATTTATTTATTTTAAATACAGCAATATCTCAAGACGAAAGTCTTTGAGCAGTGTGTGTTTCCAGTGATGACTTACGGCACAGAGACGTGGTCGCTCACTACGGGCTTGATCAGAAGGCTCAAAGTCACCTAAAGAGCAATGGAGAGGGCAATGCTCGAAATTTCGTTACGTAATCGAATCAGGAATGAGGAGATCTGCAGGCGAACCAAGGTCACCGATATTGATAGTAAAATTCCTAAACTTAAGTGGCAGTGAGATACATAACACGCAGTAGCGATGGCCAATAGCACCATAAAGTTCTGGAGTGGCGAAAGCTTGCTGGAAAACGTAGCGTTGGTAGGCCCCCCACAAGGTGGTCCGACGACCTGATGAAAGTCGAGGGAAACCGCTGCATACGGGCGGTACGGGACCGGCTGTTGTGGAGGACCTTATGGGAGGCCTATGTCCAGCAGTGGACGTCTTTTGGCTCAAATGATGATGATGATGACGATGATGACGATTTATTTATTCATATAAAAGAGTTACAATAGTGCTTACAGTATTGATGCAATCATAATCTCATTCGAGGTTGCCGTGCATCAAGGTAGGCAAGAACTTCGTCTATAAAATCAGCAGTAAATCTTCAGAGTGTGTATGTGTAAGTACAAAAAGGTAGGTTTCTTTCGTAATCACTTTTTATATTCTATGAACAATCGATTCTCTTTACGATATAAGTAATGACAGGCCTTTTTCTGTATTCAGTAAGTATCTGCGGTCCTATTTAGCCATAAATCATTCAAAGCTGATTGTTACAAATGACTTTGTACCTTTATATACATTGGTATACGTTTATCTGAGAACAAAACGCTGTAACAGTTGGATGTAACGTAAAATATGAGGCTGTTTTTGGAAATAGCAAAGCATTTGATGAATATTTTGCTTCTGGAATTTCATTCCTCATAAAATATAATAAAATTGTATAGAGTCTCTTTGTTTTTTGTCTCTCTGTCTATTTATCTACGTGTCTGTCAGTCACGAAACTTTTTATAAGCAATGAGTAAAATACCGTCTCTCTAAGCTAATATGCAAGTGACAAACGATTCTATTCCTACAATCGCTAATGCCATTATTTTCTTGAGTTATTGGTTAATATGTTGTTTGACTTAGCGTTAACATACGTCATTTAAATACATTTGTTAGATTTCTGATAATGTTTACGTCTGTAGTGTCAACTTGACTGGAGCGGCTGTACGTATTAACATCACATTTTTATATCTAAAGTCTCTTGGAACTGCAAAATATCACACGTATAAGTCAAATCACAATTCAAAGCCACTTATTGTATTCTTTACATTTTGTGATCAAACAAAAAGGTGAACCGTATTTCTAAAAGTTTTATAATTAGATCAAACAAAGAAAGAAATTCGAAATTACAATATTGCCACAGTATGTGTTTCTTTTATACAATATAATTCTCACTCGTAACTACTGTATCACAGATAAGAAACCGATATCTAGTTTAGTACTTTTAGTTCTGAAATATATATTTCAATATTTCTAAGTACAGTTTCTATTAAAACGTTTATTTTTTTCACAATAAAGTGAAGTAAGCGAACTGACGGGTATCTTGGTGCTAAGTGACTACGGTCGGCCATGGACACTTGCCACTCAAGAATCATAAGTACACTGCAGCCATTAGTCTCACCAATTGATTCATCCTCCCAGAATACGAAATTTGATTGAAAACGCGAAATATGTTGTCAGCACGAATTGTAATCCCAAATAGATACTACCACTATGCAAGTATAATTAGGGCTCGATTAGCTCGTCTTGCTTTTGTTTAACTACGTCTAGTAAGACGTTGCCTAATTATTGTCGTACATTGTGTATTTGTCTCCGAGGCGTGGAGCTTGTTCAACATAATATGATTTTGACCTTTAAAGGTGTCTCTTTAAACCTGTAATAATTACTTTTATAATGTTAAAGAATGAATCCATCGCTAATAAAGGTGAGAAAGTACAAAAATACTGTGGTATTCTTAAGTGCGTTTCTTCAAGACAGGTTTCGTAATCAATCTGTATATTGACGTCGATATACAAGTAAAAGTAATTTAAAAAATGATTGTAACTAGTAATAATAGTAACTAGCAATAACGCTGGACATTGCACGGTTGGACTAGTGGTTTAGGCGGTCGCCACGCCGCTCTCTACTACGTTAAGTATTATGGGTTCAAACCCCACATGGGACAACACTCTGTGTGATCCACTAATTGTTGTTCTGGGTCTGGGTGTTCTTTGTATCCGTTTCATGTATGTTTGTAAAGTACCCTGCGACACAGGATTTATTCCTAGTGCGGGTGTTGTCTTTAAAAAAAAATAAAGAAAAGTCCTTTTATAACAATATTTTATCAGTTGTTGAGGCAAAAATTTCATAAATATCTTAATTTTGATGCAGAGATTTCTGACATAACTAGGCATTCTATCAATTCTGATAAAATAACGTTATAATTCTTGTATAACTATAATTGTTTAGTGTCATTTGCTAGGTAGTCTAAAAGATGCCAAAATTTAGCAGAAACTTTCTGTAAAATTTTGAGTCACGTCTTTAAGTATAAGTATAAGTTACAAAACCTGTAGAACGAAAGTTTGATTTTACCCTCGACACGAACAAAGATTGGGTATTCGGTTCCTTATCATACATCAATGTCTTTTATAGACAACAAAATGCTTTGTGAAAAGCGCTCAATTTCGATAAACAAAACGTATCATGCAATTTGTTTGCGTTACATTATAATAATATTGTGATCCGTTTGGTTTTCGTGAGATGTAAAAGCCCCTTTGTACATGGTATTGATTTAGAAAAGCCTTGTGAATACTTCAAAGGCTTTTGTTACGGGAGAAAATGTCTAAGGAATTATAGGTTAGTTTTTATTCAATTTAATGATTGTTTGTTGTTATTATTTATTTATTTTATTTATTTATTTTACGGAAGATAATAACCGTTAAAGGGTATTGTTACACCTATTACCTGTATGAAAAAGTTAGCGAGTAAGTTGGTGATAATCCCTACTAATATTATAAATGATAATGTAAATTTGTTTGTTATGGTTTCACGCGAAAACTACTCAACCGATCATCATGAAATTTTGTACACATGTTCTTGGAGGGATCAGAAGTAACATAGGATTACTATGCTTTTTATTAAAAAAAAGTATTTATTTAAATGCAGATCATTTTAATTTCTTTTTTTTTGCGAAACTTAATGTGGCAGACCAAATTCCACGCAAGCGAAGCCACCGGCAAACGCTAGTAAAATATAAACTCGGTAAGCAACTTTATAATCTAATTAAGGAAAATATGATGAGGGTGTCAAGTGGGTACTAATAATATTTTTTATTTATACTTTTAAATATTTTTTTAACAATGCCTTGTGTTGTTTCAACGTTTTGGCCATCTGATTATTGCAGATCAATCTGAGTTGACTCTTACACGAAGAAACCGTACAGATTACGTTTCCTTATAAAGCTCTGTATAATTGAATTTATACGTTCTTTGTGTAAACAGTGTTTCCAGTACATTTTATCGCCTAAGAACCTTATACGAATCTTCTCTTCAGAACATAACTGTACCGTAAAATACTGAATTTCGGCAAAATGTCACCGAATGACAGGATGATTTAATCAATATTTAACTTCATACTTTACCCCTCTAGCATCAAGTGCTTAAACTACCTAAGACCTCGGTTACTACGGCCATATAATACCGTCGCGCAAAAGGCCGCCTTAATATGAAGGGACAGCTATTGTAAGAGGTGTTATGTACATTTTGCCCTTGCACGAGATTACGTACTTGTGAGTTTAGCGTTAATTGCAAAATTTCAATCTCAAGTTTGTGGGAACCTAGACAGGTCAATTTTCGTTAAGGTACACGCTTGTAAGATTTGATCAGACTAAGTTTGGTCTTATGCAGATTTTAAAATTAAAAGATAATTATTTTCTATATGATTTAATTAGAAAGGTAAGTATTAAAATAATCGAGTACCTATGGGAATCAGTCACGCGCTAAAGTGAGTTACTATGAATATGGAATGAATGAATATAAAAACAGGTTCAATGATATATTTATACGCAAGGCAAATAATTATCTTTTCAAAAACATTTCGATGTGAATTCAGCATAAAAAGTTTTTTTTTCTCTTTTCATACTGTTCTAGTTTATCCAATGAACTTTTTTGCATCCTCTATAAAGTACAGATACACCAAATTTTATCATTATCAATTAGTAAAAATAATTACATTTGAATTTTTAATGTTCTTATTTCTATTGACTTCTGGGTGTGACTCGGTTAATTTTGTTTTTTCAAGCAGATTAGCTAATTTCTTGAATTATTTGAAAGAGATCAGATTAAATAAGTATACAAAAATAGAAGAAAATAACGGTTGATATACACCAACGACTTTTCCTCCAGTACATCAAACGCTTAATTACTCACCAATCTTAAATAAAGAAATTAAAAACAAAAGAAAAACAAATGAATAGTATGCCAATTTGCACGGTATTTAGTTTCGGTCCAAACAGGTGCACAGAACAAAGGCAGTTTCCTAAAACTGCAAGGAAGAAAACTCTCGATAATGTGAACAATTTAAAAGTATAATAAGTAAATTTTTATAGTATCACAGCATTTCACAAATATTAATATTTTTTTGAAAAAAAATTTAAATAAAACAAAACGAGATGAGAAACTTGTGATTACCAAACGCTAAGTAAACTTTTTACTGCAAACATTTTAATGGAATTTTATTGCACGATATTATATTTCAAACTTTAATAAATGAATCCCCTCACCTGTGTATGAGGCATTCTTGTTTAATCGAAAAATTCCTAACGTGACCCCTTTGGCAATTTATCGTAGCGTTCTTTGTCAACTTAAGCGGAGATGCAAAAATAAAACTCGCGATAAATTTTGCAAGTCACCTTTAAATCGTTTGTCAAATAATGAATGTCTCCTTTATATTTGCCTACATTAAAGATCTTATTTTGTAGAGCATAAGGATGAAAATTACTCAGTTTTCAGTTTGTTTAACTTGGAGGGGCGATAAAGCCCCGTGTCACTGTGGGTAGAAAATACAGCTTTGAATGCAAGCACGGAAATGTAGTGCTGGTCAGAATAATACCCACTTATATCAAATTTATGCATATTCCTACATACACTCTTGCTTGTGTCCCCAAATGTAGGGTAGACAGAAGTATTGTGAAAAGGTACTAGCCCTTTACTTTAAGTTAGGTGTGGAGGGACGTGTGGCATGTGTCCCTCCGACACAAAGGGAGGATCCTCCGACCAGGCGAGGTGATCATGCCTGGTGGGCCACAGCCCAACGGTTGATGTTGGGATGTTGTACATATGCTAATTGCCACACGAATCTCTATATCGCGATACAGGATTAGTAGTTAGCATTGTAGTTCATTACATTCATACGTTTCGTTCATACTTCGTAGTTCGATGTATCTTCGCTAGATGGCGCCGTTGTACATTTATTTTGTGTTATAATGTAGAAGCCGCTACATCACTCCCCTCCAAGACCGGAGGTCGATGTACTGATGAGTCAGCTGTCTATGCTCTGTTGTGGAGCGTGCCAGTGCCAGGAGTGTGTAGTTCCAGTGAGTCGGAACGAGTGCCGCAAGTTCTAGTGAGTCGGAACTGAATGCCGCTAGTCCCAGTGAGTCGGGGCTGAAGTCCGCAGATCCCAGTGAGTCGGGATAGTATGCGGTGCGCGGTGCTGCGGTGAAATCCCCAGTGAGTCGGGGCGATTGCTGCGCAGTGGCTGGCTGCTGTATAAACGGGAGAGAGGTGCTCTGCTTACATGGACCGTAAGTGCAGTGTGCTGTGCCTAGACGCTAAAGAGGCCGTAGGGTAACCAGGCTGAAGCGGGCGCGTCCTGCATGTGGTATCCCTGTTGAGGCCGAGGTTGCTGGCTGGCTGAGACTTGATTACCGCTCATCGTTGAGGGAGTGACGCTGCTGATATTGACTTGACGGCTGCATCCAATCATGTCGGGGTCACCACTGTGGAGGGACGTGTGGCATGTGTCCCTCCGACACAAAGGGAGGTGATCATGCCTGGCGGGCCACGGCCCAACGGTTGATGTTGGGATGTTGTACATATGCTAATTGCCACGCGAATCTCTATATCGCGATACAGGATTAGTAGTTAGCATTGTAGTTCATTACATTCATACGTTTCGTTCATACTTCGTAGTTCGATGTATCTTCGCTAGATGGCGCCGTTGTACATTTACTTTGTGTTATAATGTAGAAGCCGCTACATTAGGTATTAAAGGAAATAAATTGATTGATGTAGAACCTATTTTTTTTCTGTGCGGATACCACTGAAAGGTGATTATGTCGGACTCGAACTGACCAAAAACTGCACGCTGTCTCGGGTACCAGTAGCCGGGGAACTAGGTGCACTCTAGTTAGGAAATCCCTGAAAACCCGACGTACCTCGGGCCACCTACGATTTGTAGATGTCCCCCTCTCGTGTGAGAACCCTGATGTTCCCTTTTCTTCCTGCCTTTAAAAGGGCGAGCGCAGTCCTAGTCCTAAGGTGACAGGTGAGCTCACCTATCACCCTAGGACTAGGACTTGTTGTGACACTACAGGTTGTGTTAGAGGCCAGGCCTCACCTGACTTCTAACTCACCGGTACCCATATCACAAGTCAAACTTTATCATGGGTGCCAGAGTTCAACCACTTGTACCCTGAATAGTTATAGAAGTTGAAGTTTATGTAAAATTAGTTTGAAATAAATTACTATTATTTTGAATATACTAGTATATATTATAATATACGGCCGTCTGATCCTAAAGTCGGCACTGTTAACGCCATGTTAACCAAACTGCTTATCAATATATTTAAATGTATACACATTGTTATGTGCTAGACTTTTTTTTAAATAAAAAACAAACCTTAGGACAACTTCAAGATTTTTTTTATTATAAACATACTAAAATGAAACCTTTAAAAAATTCTAAGCAATCGTCCTTGATGATTGCTGTGTTCGTTGGGTAATTCATTTAGATCGCTTCTGTGTCTATCGCACTGTATTTAAAGTTGAAATACCTGTGGTCAACGAATATAACATTACACTACCTCGCAATTTGCTGTACTTCACAAACTGCATTTGAATGTCCATGTTCGGTACACTGATGTATATTTTGAAGTCAATATTAAAATAATTTCTAAGTTTAAAATCAACGATGATGAAGTGCATAATGTGTCAAACTAAACTCAGTTTAGAGTATGCATTCTTCTTAAGTATGCAATATTTTGTAGATTAATGTTTTCATCAAGATTATTGTAAGGATATAAATTTAGCTAACGTCATACTGTTTATTGAATTTTTCATTACCTGGAAGCCGGTGGTAGCAAGAGTTCGTCTTAAATCACAATAATATTTTTATGCAATGGTTTCCACATTGCCCTATGACTGATGTACTTCGTTTTATCTAAATTTTAATGTTTAATGTATCAGAATTGCCGGGGGATTTGTGGCAAACTTCAGACAGTGTACGTGAATGTTTTGTGTAATACTTATAACGTAACCATTTTTACCGAAACTTGGCGAACTTCTAACATACTCGTACATGATAACGAATTTATTTATACTTAATGCACATGTTGCACAAAGGCGGAGCTAATGCAATGGGCCATTCTCTACGGCATGATGCGGTAGGTAAAGTGCAAAAGTTGATGTGGTAGATAAAATAAAAAATCTTTTAAATAAACGATGACACTAGATATAACTAATAAACAGAAACTCACTGCTTAATATTATATTTATATAGAAGTCAAGTTACATAAACAATACGTAATCATACATATGTATATATATGTAAATACTCAGTCAGAAATTATCATTATGACGATTCCTTTCGAATAAATTATATACTTTAATTTCAACTATCATATTTTGCTTACGATTTCAGCAGGGAGAGCATATCCCAGAATAACAGACAGCACTAAAAAGAAAAATTGATGAAGTTGGAGGTTGAGGAATGAAGGAGGAATTTATTGATCAACGTTATAATGTTTTCCAATTTGCCCTGCTTGCAGTTTCCCTTGATGTGAACATTATTATTAAAATAACATTTAGAATGTACGAATTTGGTTTGCCAAACACCGAAGAATTTAAAAACCCAAATACTTGTAGATGCTTTTACATTACGCTAGAAAGATCTTATCCCTAGTTTACTACTATGATTTTGAATCCATTTTACTAATAATGTATCGAGACTTAAAAAAATGTCCAACATAAATTCTTGTGAGCGCTTCATTAGGGATGCTGCCACAGCTATCAGGTATATGATTGTCTACTCCTAAAATACAGGTTGCACATTACAAAATAAAAGGTTACTTCTTGGAACTATGTTTCTACATAGCATTTTTCATAACAGGTACTGATATGATCAAACAGATAATGTTACATTTTCCCCAGAATAGTTATATGGGGACAGGTTCGTCCATATCGTCTCTAAGCAATTACTACTTATCATATTTCTAAAATAGATAGGTTTAAGAACAGCTCTACAAGAGCTTGTAGACTATTACAACACTTATTTTGACAGTGTGAGTATCTACGAATATCTTTTATATGCATTCAACAATTAAATAAAAGAAATATTTAATAGAATCCTTGAATGATACAACTAATTCGAAAACAGATAGATACCGACCTCGATTTCTTTATTACATATTTTAAAGAGGACGACTCCATTTTTTGGATGGATGAGTTTGGATTATACGCCTTCGCTGAAAATTTGGTGACATTTAGCTATCCAAGAATGAAGTTATGTGCATAGTGAAAATAAGATTATTTTAAAACGTTGTAGATTTTTAATGTTCTTTTCAAAATGTAGAATGACTTCGGTTGTGTGTGATGTGATTTTTTTACATTTATTTTATGTTACATGTATGTTATTTTATGCGTATCGAAGATCTGATACATTTGGGTTACTCTGGACAATCATTATATTCGAAAACGAGACTAGGTATATCCAATATCTGTCATGGAGAAAGAGTAGGTTACTTTTAAAGAACAGAGAAGAGGCCCTAAAATTAAACTCCAATTAACTTATAAAACACTTATTATTCATCTTCAATAATTGAGATTTAATCAGTCAAGCCTCATATTTATTAGAACCCTCGACAAATTAATCAATTAATCAGCTATTAAAAATATTATTTTATTATACATAGGTCTATGCATATTTTTTTTTAAAAAAACACATTTATTTCAAGAGAATGGTAATAAATATTTTATTCAAAGTAAGCACCCTCGCTAGCTACACATTTTGACCACCTCTCAGGCAATTTATGGATACCTCGCCGAAAAAAGTCTTCGTTTTTTGAAGCAAACCAGTTATCGAGCCATTGCCCAACATTTTCGTAAGAAGTGAAGCGCTGTTGGCTAAGTGCGTGCCCCATCGATGTAAATAAGTGAAAGTCGGATGCAGCCAAGTCTGGTGAGTAAGCGGGGTGGGGTAGCGGTTGCCAGCGGTACGACTCAACCAATTCCCGAGTCTGTTTTGTTCGGTATGATGGTGCATTGTCATCGAAAAAAATCAATTTGTCATGCCTATTTTCATATTCTGGGCGTTTTTGGCCCAGGGTACGTTTCAAATTCTCCAATTGTTGTTGGTAGCATTGACCATTGACAGTTTCGCCCGGTTTCAGAAGCTCATACAAGATTACACCACGCTGATTCCAGAAAACACAGTGCATTATCTTTTTTCCGAAGCGATTTGGCCTTGGGGTCGATTGTGCTGGTTGGCCAGGGTCTACATACGATCTCTTGCATTTAGGATTGACAAAATAAATCCACTTTTCATCGCCAGTAACGATCTGATGCAAAACGACTTCCTTTTTTGTCTGGCGAGCAGCATTTCACATGTTGTTTTTCGGTTTTCCTGCTGTCTGTCGTTCAGCTCATGTGGCACTCATCTTCCGGTTTCATAATCTTTCTCATGGCTTTCAAACGCCTAGAAATGATTGCCTGGTTTACATTTACTTTTTCTGCGAGCTGTTTTTGCGTCTGACTATCGTCCTCATCCAGCAAAGCCTGCAATTCGACGTCCTGAAATATTTTCGGTGGTTTGCCGCGGTCAGCGTTTCTCACATCAAAATTACCACTTTTGAACTTATTGAACCACTCATTGCACTGCGTACGACCAAGAGTGTGCTCTACGTAAGCTTCGACAAGCATTCGATGAGATTCTATAGCCGATTTACCCAAATGGAAGCAGAAAATGAGTACTCCCCGCAAATCGTTGTTTGAAGGCACGTATTTCGACATTTCCGAGAACGAAAAAAAACACAATGTTGTATAAAACTTGAAGTGTTAGGTATTGGATATTGTTGACAGATCATATTACGCCATCTAGCGCCAATGGTAAGTTTTAACTATTCCTACAATTGTGTCTGCTGACCGCTAGATGACAATAGCGGTTTCATATGCATACACCTACATACCTAAACCTAAAAAAAAACTCATTCGTTTAGATATCTCAGCCTACTGCATCTATTTCAATTTTTGGTACCATATACGCACTATGCTGACTTGGGAGACCTTAACAGAATTTAAGTCTGTTTTTGTTCGTTTGGTAGGCTCAAAACCTAACTTGAGCTGTACTTACAGGCTGAGATGTACACCACCGAACAACGGACAAAATTACCTCAAAATATAAGACTCTTCTGCCAATAGAGGTACTGTAGTCAGTCGTAATAATTTCTCCAAAATGGAGAACCAGTTAATTCAAAGTAGTAAAAGATTACAAAGCAGACAGTTGTTAGACTAGAGTTGCTAACTGTAGAAAGTTTAAAGAAATTCAATTATCTGTGAAAACCCATTATGGAGCATTGGCTTGAGAGGCATCACGGGACCCTCTCATACTGGTTGATGTAGGTGATCACTGGAAAAGGCTGTTTCGGCGATCATCTATCTGATTCACAAGGAGCCAACGCCTGAGCACCACCATTGCGATGACCAGATCGTAGACACAGCGCTCCATACCCTGGCTGAATACCCGGTATTATTCCCTGTAGTGCCGATTCCCTGGCTCAGTAACATGGTTGCAGACACAATACGGAGCGAGAGCGCATGGAACTCCGCAGTCTGTTTTTGGAAGCAGATTATGCTTAAGGCTCTCTCGGTCCACCAGGCCCGGGAACGGGCCAAATACCGCAGGAGAGTCAGGAACCGGTGATCAGTGATTGTTAAACGATCTCGGGGCAGGCTCGGGGGTCACCCTAGCAAAAGCAGGCCGGGGTGGCGATGCGAGCGCTATGGACCACATTTGTTCCCACACTGGGAGGTGGTCTTACAAGCCGTAGGTGGCCCAAGGTATGTCGAGGTTCCAGGGATTTCCTTACTAGGGTGCACCAGTTTTCCCGGTTACTGGTACCTGAGACGGCGTGTAGTTTTTGGTCGGATCGAGTCCAACATAACCACCTTTCGGTGGTATCCGTGGGGATTTCCACACAAAAAAATAGGTGCAAAGTTATTGAGCTTATAAATATACTTTAACTATAAATAATGTACATGAACTTACTACTAAATAAATAATACATACACAACACATAAGGACATACACATATTTAAATTTAATATTGTATGATATACAGGCTGGTACTAGGATTTTGACTGTTTTGCCAACTCATTCCGAAGAAATTCGTGAACTATCAATTTGAAAGTGAGGTGGTTTGTGTACGTCCTGATTTCGACCGGGAGCCCATTCCATAGCAGAATTGACTGCACGTAGAAAAAAGAGTTTATTAATGTTATGTACTAAAATTAACATTGTGCTATTGTTAATTGACCCTAAGATATAAATAGATAAATCACTAACCACTAGAGCAACAGGCTCTCCGAAACATCCTTTTCCAGTGGTCACCTGCTTCAACTATTATGAGAGGGTCCCGTGATGCCTCTCAAGCCAATCCTCCATAATGGGTCTTACCACCAAAACAACGGCGTGCCCAGCGCTTTGTTGCCCAATTCGTTCCATCCAATTAACTTTGCACCTACCACATATTATTTCCACATCACCTGAAGGTCGATTGGGAGAAAATGCCTAATGGCATTAAGTTCACCTTTGTACAATAAGTGCAATAAGTTTAAATAAATAAAATAAATAAATAATCGTGATAATTTTATTTAATATTTTATTAAAAGAAATACAAATTATTGAGCAAATTTACGTAATAAAAATAGGTAAAAACTATATATGTCTAAATCAAATTTATTAAAAGGTTGGCAAAGAAAGAGCAAAGAGGTGTATTGTTAACAGGTGAATTCATGCTTACATTTCCCTAGTTCAAACTAGAGACAGTCTCATGTTAAAGCCCAAATCTATAATGTGTAACAATTATATTTATTGGCTGTCTCGGTGGTGCAATGGTAGCGTATGCGACTGCTGTTCTGACTCGGGTTCCATTCCCGAGTCGGACCAATTGTTTGTATGATCTGGTAATATTTGTTTCAGAGTTTGTTTGTCATCTATTTATAATATGTATGTATTTACAAAAAAAAAGTATATATGTATTTATATCAATTGTCTACTACCCATAGTCAAAGCTCTGCTTAGTTTGGAACTAGATGGCGTTGTGTGTCAAATGTCCGAAATGTTATTGTTTGTTATTATATATTTAGTATATACAAATCGTAAAACATAAGCTACGAATTCTATTATCTTTTATTTTATTTTTACTTTAATTAAAATTTCAAGTTGTGTTATTCTACGTAATAATTGGTTATCAAAAGAATTTATATTATTATTATAAAGAAATGTATTTATGCCTAAACAGGAATACTTTAGACTGATTTTATAGATAACACTTCAGTCTTAATTGTTCAAAATACCAATAGAATTAAAATCTCAGTTCAGAAAACGTGATTAGTGAGATTCTCGTTTCTATTGAAATGAGAGTGTTGGAGATAAACAGACTCAAAGTACTTTGTATATTCTATTGAAGCTAACATTTGATATTTCAAAGGGAATATTAAAGATAGAATGCTATTATTAAGTGTTATAAATAACGGTACTTTGGAAACAAATAGCAGTGATACTTTAAACTTTGGTATTAAGATTGTCATAATAATAATAAGTTGTGGCTTTTTAGATTTAATTGTGATAAATAGCCTTGTCTTGATAACTGACTGAACATTATACAGTCTTTGTACTTATTGTTGTGACTTCTCTGAGAACACAATGAAACAGAAACATATTCAGCATCATCTAACGATGACGCACTGAACCAAAGAGTACCTTCTACTAACCAAGATGTAACAACTACTAACTAATGATTAACTACTACTAGCTAAGGAGTAATCCTGCTACGACTAATCACTTAACGAAAGTTCTACAATATAGTGCGTATAGATCTTCGCAAAATGGTCTGATGGTACACTTCCAGTGTCACAAGATCACCTCTTCCTAGTCTGGTTGGATGATCTTTCTTGTGTATTAGAGGAACGCTAACGCATGTTTTTCCACACTATTATTTTGATTAGATTGCGTCAACCAAGGCCGAAGATACTTGGAAAACTACAAAGCAAGTATGTTGTCAATTTGTAGAATCTTCGGTTACGAAACTGAGAAGAATCAGAATTAATAGAAGACACCGAATTGTACCTACCACAAAATATGACATGACAGATATGCTCAGTACGACTGTTTTAAGAAATAAATTCTCAAAAGAACTGAAGAAATATAAATTACGGCCGGTGACTTTGAAAAGTTGAGCGCTGGAGCAAATGCTCTCCGTTCAAGTATAATAAATTGTTTCCCGTTTATTATAACTAGCTTATTGTGTTTTGATTCTTTTCATATTGTATATAAGTAGTTTTTAATATGCAAAGAAAATTATATTCTAGATAAAATATTCTTTAAAAGAGAGCAATAATTGAGCAGAAAATAAAGGACATAAAAATGTTTTTACAAGTTAAGTTAACACACTTTTTAGGCGTGTCGTACCGCCTTCGTTGTAGGAGGTAATCATTAAGTTATACTGTACCCTTTGTGAGTAAATAATCAAGTGTACTTTAGAATTAGGGTTAACTTGCCGTATACAATTTCTTTATCATTAGTAAATTAAAGTACAAAGACTTCGCAGAACATATTTCCAGTTCGGTACTGCTCTGAGGGAAGTTTAAAGTTCTAGTATTCTTATTTACTGTTTTTATAGTAACTATTGAAGGTAAAAATAACTATTGGATAGAGCCACTGTCATAATGGATTGTTATAGAAATATTATGTCCAAGAATTGAAACTATTACCTGTGATTTTAATAAGTTATTGACACTTCTAATGTTCATTGTTTTGAAGATGAATATTATTCTCATGTATTGGCGATTCTCCTAAAATATTTTGATACTTAAACTAGATATTAATTTAAATACTTTCACTTCATTTAAGATGACTTTCTAAATATATTATGAAAATAAATTTATAATATACACTCTCCCACTAGATACAAGGACGTCTACCATCCTATAAATGATAACAAGATTAGATTACACAAACCTTATAGAGACCTGTTCACGGAGTCATCAGAATAATTATTTCTGCCTCGGTGGCGCAGCAGTAGTGAATGCGACTGCTGTGCTTGAGGTCTTGGGTTCGATGCCCGGGCCGGACCAAATGTTTATATGACCTGCAAGTATTTATTTCGAAGTTTGGGTGTTTTCTATGAATAGTATATATGTATTTACGAAAAAGAAAGTATATAACTATTCTATCAGTCAGTCTAGTTACCATAGCACAAGCTCTCCTTAGTTTGAAACTAGATGACGTGCGTCAAATGTCTGAAATATTTATTTAGTTATTCTCATAATTATTATTGTACGAGTATGTATATGTGTTTTATACGAATAATATTGTATAGTATGTAAAAATATTAATAAGTAAATTGATTCAAGCAATGTTACTCACTTGCTCCAATTATACACCCGATATACACATCTCTGCTTCACGCAAAGGTCAACTACAAGTAAGTACGAATGGCATTAAGTCCACTTTAAGCAATGCATTTACGGGAAATATAAATAGATCAATGAAAACAATAAATAATAATTAATAGGCAACTACAAAAAAAGTCCAACTTTCACATCTGAGAATAAATTTTACATAAGTTTTGACAGAGCAAAATAATGCAGGCTATCTATATAATAAGAACTGTTAATGAAGTATACGTATTACCTAAATAAGTTTAAATAATCTTACACTCTAAAATAATACTTAAGCTGACCCCTGTAACGCTTCGCTGTGGCGAAATAAAAAACAAAATTATAATTATTTCAGCCTGTATCATCATTATCATCAACCTATCGCAGTCTACTGCTGGACATACCTTTCCCGTTGTATGCCACTTCGATCGATTTTGGGCTGTTCACATCCGACTTCTACTAGCCATCTCGCGTAAATCGTCACTCCACTTGGCCTGTGGGCGTCCTATACTATGTATAGGGTATGTCATAGAAACAGGTTGTATATTGTTTCAAAATTTGAGCTCTATCGGTGCAGAACTTCTTGCGTTTTTTTATGTGAGTATTTACACACGTCTTTGGCAGCATGTATGTCGGCTATCACGGTAAAAAGTAACCTTTGTGGTATTTTGTAAGAGTTATGTTATTGACAAGTTTTCTAAAAATCTGTTCAGCAGTTTTTGCGTAAAATAGTTAGAAACATATATACACTCTTATAAACTTTCGCATTTTCAGTTTTAGTAGGAAGTTGGACAGATAGGTGTGATAACAAGATAGATTTTCATTTAATAAACTTTAACATACTCAGGTTATTCATACGCAGTAATATTTACATTTGAGCCGACTCATCGTCAGTTTATTTCATGTACGTAATTTCATCGTATATGCTATAAACCACTTCCATTACTCTTGAATATTTCTCCTTATTCATACAGCTACATAAACACAAGTACACTCAAGCTCATAAATTACGCTACCCCATTACACTGTCGCTAACATTTAAAAATCCATCATAGGGTAATGCAAGTCACCTTCAGTTCATTAATACGACGTCACAAGGAATGACAGTTCGGTTATGCGAACTCAAAATAAAATTACGTAAATGGATTACCATGCTTTGTGCTTACCCCGTTTTAATATTCAGCTAAAAAAGCGACAATTCGGGGTCGTGTTTTTTGTCCTCTTTCGCTTTACGGTACGGTTTTATTATTCAGCTACCATTTTGACGGGTTGAATGTTTGAAATAAGTTTGAAGTTATTTTGCTATTTGCTTCAAGTTAGTGCAGCATATAAAAAATAAAGTACAGTGAGATAGGTTTTTCAATTCGTTCAAATTTGTAAGGTTGGAGTTGCTGATTTCTACATATAGCTTCTTCTTTTTTAAACATGTATTGGTCTACGATACGCAAACACTCTTCAGGGCGAGATAGACACTAGAGAATCATCATAGCCTAGCTGATGTAACTTTGCTCTTAATCATATTTATAAAACGATAATGTAGGTAATTGTTTATTTATTTACAAATTTGTAAAGAAATATTTCAAGATATTTTATTTTCGACCCTTTACAAACATTTTTCCTGCTTCTAGCCCACTTGTGTCCGAACAACTTATGATAAATATTACGATGAATTAATTTCATGAAAGACCCTTTTGCTATAGTACCATTAATAGATGAATAGGATTGGGTGGCGTATACTCCTAGGCAATCTAATAATTTGGGTTAATATAAGTACCTAAACATAAGGGGCATTCAGAATAAAAGTTAAAAATATATGAATAGTTCAAGACCGAACCCGTTACATTTTGCTTAGTTATATTTTATTTTCTCTTATAATTATTTATTTCATATTAGTTATTTATTTTTATTGTTGAATCTATGTGGTAAGTGGCACATTGTGCACAGTAACGATGCCCGCTGGGGCCATAAAGTCTTAAATAGCGACCGTGTTCTGAAAAACACAACGTTGTTTGACCCCCATAAGGTGGTCCGATGACCTGGTAAAGGTTACGGGACTTGCGGTTGTAGAGAACTTTAGGATCAGACTATGTACAGCAATGGAAGTCTTTTGGGTGAGATGGTGATAGTAACGATTTTCGTTGATGGAGTTTTGATGTACATTAATCCACCATACGCATGACACAAGTAGTATGATTATCTATTTTTAGTGTATGGTGGCAGTTATGGAAAATTACGAAAATATTTTTTAAATAATATGTGTGTCTGTATACAAAAGTAATATGTAATGCTGTATAGCGTATACTTTAGTTGTTTGATTATATCTATGCACACCTACGTCACCAGATTTCTACACCACCCAAAGTTTGACTGGTAGAGAATCCTCTAGGCAATAAGACCATCGTCTACAAAAGTAGACAAAGTTATCAACGAATAAATAAATCTGGCGAAACATTCAAAGATTGCCAACGGACTTAGAACAATTGACAGACGGTAGTCATATTCTATCACCAGAACCATTTACTCATTTGAACACTTTTTTTTTCTGTGCGGAGATGCCCCCGGATACCACCTACCGGTAGTTATGTCGGACTCGAACAGACCAAAAACCGCACATCGTCTCAGGTCTCAGGAAATCCCTGGAACCCCGGCGTACCTCGGGCCATCTACCTACGGTTTGCAGATGACCCCTTTTCTGCCCAAAAAGAGCGTGTGTTTCATAGTATCCTGCTGCCATCCTGGCCTGCTTTTGCTAGGGTAATGGATGGCGTCACCTGTCACCCCAGACTTGCGCTTATCGAGGACGCAGATCATTCTACTATCTCCGGCGCTCGAGCCGTCTGTGATACCGGACCCGTTCTCGGGCCTGGCGGACCGGGAGAGTTCTAAACCTCTTCCGGTTCCGCTTCTACATCCGCTTTGCAAACATAACTTGTACGCAAAAGGAGACGGCGGAGTTCCACGCGCTCTCGCTTCGCAACATAACCGCGATCATGCTACCCAGCTAGAGAGTTTCCACTCCGATGGCCGCCATAAGGTCACGCCTCAGCTCCGCCCGCACTGGGCATTCTGCCAGCTTATGGAGCGCCGTGTTCACGGTCCGGCCATCACAGTCGAATTCACGTTCCCTGCAAAAATAACTAAAATATTTTTATTTACACTTTGTACATCAATAGTGCCCAAGGTATTCTCTTCCAGTCAACCTTAGAATGGTTAGAATTATTGCAAGGGAGGTGCACAGATGTTACATTAACAATGAAAATTTATCCTACTGAAGTAAACTTATACACACATGAACACATACTTCATAAATACACATATAAGTAGACACATAAATACACACCTACACATACAATATTCTGTTCTATTTAACAGAATCACCTATCTGAATTACAGTATTTCATACGAAAATTGATTATTATTAATTTACAACGAGGGTTGTTTAACACTATCTTTAGGTATATAAAAGACTACTGAGATAAATAGAACTGTCTGAATTGAAACATTCAGTGCTATAACGAAATAGACGAATGCTCCGATCTCTTTGGTACAGAATTAAGGAGGATCCCTAAGGACAGGATGGCTCTGTAAGCGTGTGTTTGAAAGTAACGAAATTTCTCAACATTAGTAATAAAGTTACGTTCTGTAACAGTATTATATATTAGTTAATTGCGCGTTAGCATCATCTATCGTAAAATAGTGGTATTTTATAAACAGCGGCTACGCTCACGTGATTATTTTGTTTTCGTGTTTCTAACTTTGAAAATGACAAACTTCCATGGAATCGTTTATTTGTCTATTGTAACAAAACTGTAAAATTTAATTTGATTTATAAATATATATTAGAAAATTATGTCGAGGATCGGATATTGTATTATAATTATTGATTTCTTTGACACTATCCCTATTCTTCAAAAGGTCAGAACTGTCATACTGTATGAGTATCTCTTAGATTAGATGGCTATAGATGTTAAAAAAATATTCTTATTGATGTTTACTACTAACATGCCGGTGTGATAAATTTATTCATCAGTTACATGGGATTCATTTCTTCATAAGATGGATAATGGTTGATGGTCAAGAAACTTCGGCCCAAGCAACACGCGGAATACTCCAATTAGGTACGCCAGTCTTTAATTATATTGGAAAATACTTTTGGATATGAAGTCCTCATGTAATAATCACAAGCTTATAGTACCACGAAAAATATTAATAATATTTTTTTAGTATCTCCCTTAAATATTGAAACTAGTGTCACGAAAAAACAGACGCTTTAAAATTAAAAATCATCTTTAAAATTTAAACATTAAAATATTCGTATCATAAATTTCTTCAATTTAACGTTTACAGAACACATATCTAAGATCTGAAAACTATATCGAAAAAAATATAAGTAAATATTCAATCGTGAAAGTCAAATAAGTTAAAATATAGTTTTCCGAGCCACTGAAATAATGCCTACCCCAGTGTATCGTATTTTTCCATCAGCAGTACGTTATAACATACATACATCGAATCTTACCAAAATTAGGTTTGATATCAAATAGCGGGCGTATTTGCCATACCGCGTAGCTTATGTGAAATACCGTGAAACATATTCTATAATGTGCCACAGTATGGTCTGATAAGAGCTATCATCTATCTATTATTGCTTTTATTTAGCTTGAGCTGACCCGCTCAACCTCGACTATATTTCTTATTGCTCGTGGTGTAATTTTTTGAAAGGGAACATCTATTTCATATATCATTTTTACGAAAACTTTAACTATTTATGCAGTGCACCCAATGAAAGCTTTCTCATCTTGCTCTGATTTACTCACTTATGTTTTTTGATTTTACAACAGCTGTTAGATGTCCTTTTAAATGTCACTCAACTGTGGTTCAGGTTTACGCAGCTATAATCTGCTAACAAAAACAAATGCACCTGCCTAAATCAAAGTCCATTTTACGTGCCTACACTTTGACAATATTCTTTTCATTTCTATTTTTTATATTCAGTTTTTATGTTTTATGTGAAACCCATATGAAACACGAAGAGCTTTGACACGAACCATTTTCCACGGTTCATTTGTGTTGCTGTCATTTATATTTTCAATACAAGTACTTGCAATTAATGTTCGGCCCAAATGAACCGCAAAACATTTAAGACTGGAAAGTTATTAAAAACGCTTTTGCAGTAATATTTACGTAAACTGCTAAATGAATAATTATAAAGATTCACTGTTTACAGCCCATACATATTCAATAAAGGTTTTTAAACTTTATTAAAACTTTGATCACGTACTTGAAACGGTTCTAATATCTATAGACATTAACATATAACTCGAAAACAAAGTTCTTAATTGCTTGTAAATTGAAATAAATTATTCAAAACAATTAGCGGATCTGACAACAAGTATTGAATATGGACGCTGTGGAACTCGTAGGACTTTGTGTAACAATTTTGTCACGAGTCGCGTTAAAGTTGAACAAAGGAGAATTTTGTAAACTCGTTTTCATTTGTTTACGATCGAACGTTACAAAATTAGTACGCAGCTCTAAGAATATTAATAAATAATTGATGGTAATCACATGTTTTATAGATTATTTGAACAATTATTTGTGTTTAGATGGCTTTAATGGTCCTTATATAAATTTTCAAAACAGCTTTGATGTACATGAACATTAAATTGAATTTAAAAATTTGTGCATAATATGTAGAGAAGTAGAATAAATAAAAAATAAGCAAATAAATAAATATATGTTTAGCATACGTTCCAAAATATAGAAATACATATACTTACGCATCCGCATAATAAGTGTCTTCGAAATGCCTGACCTTCTGTATACTCATTCAGTGATATAGTCGTAAGTGGTATTTGTACGTAATTAGCGCTGTACATACATTCATTGGATACAAAATAAAGGTCAAAATTTTGAAGTGTGGCCAACCTTTTTGACATGATATTGCTGTCACCGATCTTACTTAATATATTTAAATTTCAAACGTAGTATAATAAATTGGAGGGGATTTATATTTACAAAAAAGGTCAAAAATAATTTACTATCATTTATTACGAAGATTATTGACAAATACCAGTGGTAATTGTATAGAAACACATAGAAAATTTAACAGCAATACTTTATATATATATATTTATATTTACTTACTAAACTACTTCAATATAGGAAACTTGAACAAAATATTTGTTAACTTTCCACTCAAAACCTTGCATACAAAATACGGAACTGCGTATACAAGTGTCAAACATTCACTTAACTGTTACTGGCACACTACCCCGCAAAACCAATTACAAAGACGGATTACGCTGGCTGCCTACAAAATTGAACCAATTCGTGGATACCCTATATATTTTAATCCCGATTTACGTATGTCCAACGAACGAGTGGTTGAAATTTGGACCTATCACGATTAATGTAAGCCAATCAACTGGTATTTGTTTGTATTTCGATTAACGAACATAAAGCCATTGCTGCTCTAACCAATCTAGGTACACTTCAATTAAGTACTATTAAATGAAATGACATCACAAAATTTAGGAGATTTGAATAATTTTCGTAGATTTGTTTTTGATCTAATTTACTGAGTTATCCTTGATACCTGCCAGCTGTAACTAGTAATGCCAACTTTTTACGGGCTATAAAATAATTGCTATCTATAAAAGAATCAATACAAATTCAATCGTGTTCAAAGAAATGAAAAATATCAGCGCCATGAAATAACAAGTGCTAATATTATACTATCGAAACAAATTAATGAGAAAACTCTATTAAATAGTTTCACAACTAATTGAGATAGAGCATGGACAATCCATAACCTCATTAAAAGCTGCAAAACATCCCGCAAACTCGATTATTATGCCCATAAAGGTTCAACGTCTTTTTATGGCCAATAAAGAACGTGTTAATATTCAATACGAAGATTTTATAGGAAAAGTTTTCTCGTTAGTTCGTGCGAAGTTTCCGAACGTTCGGATACAAGTCTTTGGTGCCGAAGCTTGCATAGTGCATACTACAATACCAGTTTTTGCACGTAATAGGGACACAGTATGATGTTTTTAGTTACCAGTCACATATTGCCTGCAGTGTCTTACATTGCAGTTTTCACGTAAGAAACGCCATGTTTGATTTAAATTAAGAAATATAAAATTATGAAATCAAGTAAGTAAAATACATACAACCTAATAGTTTATACTTTTTCCAACATTAGACGAAAAATCTCATCAATCACAAACACACCTTTCATTATTATCAAATATGGAAAGAAATCAATAAAAGCATAGTAGGCAATCCCATAGAAGATAAATATCCCGTTTATAATCACCTACCTAGAGAAGATAACCGCACTAGATTTAAATCAATAGAAATATGAAAATGTAATGACAACCAAGCACAACAGTTTGTTTTATTTCACACTAAGTAATAACTTTAATCATTGACAAATCTATAACAGAATTTATAACAAAAGTAATTTTAAGATTCATATATATTATCTAAAATACTTTTTGGAATCTAAAAATGTCTGCTTCATTCATATAGTTTATGATACCGCAAAGCATAATAAAGAATGTATAATCTAATTCAATACATCTACGCTACTTCCAAGCCAATGTAAGCTTATATCTGAAACTAACACAAAGAAGGTACGCGCGATAACTTACACTTTGATGTAATTAAACTTCGATGTTATATTCAATTACGATTAGTTAATCGGATTATCAAACTTTGTTTAATAATGTGGAGTGAATATCTCTGTGTTCAAACATATAACTTTAGTTATTTTTAATGCGTACCTACATACCCATAGTTACTAGATAACTCTCAACCAATCAATTTTCATTGACAGACCTGACATTTTGATATTACGTATATTGAAAATCCTATTTACTCTCGCTTTGAAGTATTCAAAACCAACACTGAAATTTTCTTGCTCAACAATACCAAATAAAACACAAATTCGGAAATACGTTCTACGCATGAAATAAATTCCTTCACTTTGACAAATCGTCAAACAAAGTCTGTTATATTTCCGCAGAAACAAGTCCGTACATAACTTCAAAAGACTCAAACGCAGAATGTTATTAAAACAGAAGCAATATCTATATAAGTATAGTAAATCTTTGAAATTAATTGGCACTAACGTCATATAACTCGTAGAGCTCTCATTAGTATATTTGCCAAACGAGCTTCCGACTAAAACAACACGCTGAGCCAAATGTGGATCATATTCACATAATTAGTACTTACATTTTAGTACTAATTATTTATGTTCTGGAAAACAATGTTTCACGGGTATTGTGCAGAAAATTTGTACTACTGTTGTTTATTACTTGTAACATAAAACGCCTTCTATAAAAGCTATAGCAAAGTTTGCTGTAGTCATACAACTAAATTGCTTGACGCGTACATACAAGAACATTTCTGTGTAACGTTTAAACGAATGAACGTTGTAATAACTTTTGAACCTTCCCCTTACATTCTGCCTTTGCTTGACATGGGAGCTAACTGTAAATAAGGCGAGTTTGACCTAAATAAAACATTTAGTAAAGTAGATCCTTAGTCACTTTTTACCACTAATATAATGTGCTATTAGGTATGAATATAAATGGTTGTATAAGTTGGTGCAATAATAATCAAAAGAAATAATTTTAAGGACTAAAACAAGTACAGTCTTAAGTAACTTAAATAAAACGTAGAAATTTCAGAAGAATTATGTTTTAAAATATTGCTTTACAAATTCTAGGCTCCAAGACTCCTAAAAAGACCCTTGTATCCAAAATTCTGGATCCTTTTACAAGCGGCAGATTGTGAGTCCCCAGGAGTCACACATTTTCGAAGTACCACGAATGAAACTAAGCTTGGATCTTTACGACACCGCAGGGTTTTCACCTAAGCAATTTGTTCCATTTTCTTGTGCTCGAAAATGTTCCGAGCTATAAAGTTTATTGTTCCTGTCAGTGTTTTAAGGATTTATGGATTATAACTTGTTGATCGAAAGTTTTTGAGGTTGATAGATTACGTTACGTCTCAAATCTGAGTTGTATAACTGTACTAAGTCATACTTTGTCTTATAATGATGCATCGTTAATTTTGTTTGAGGAAAGTTTAAAAATTTTATGGAAAATCTTGGCTTTTTTTTACAAATTTTATAATTTTGTAAAATTGTACCAATTAAGCAATTATTTTCCACAAACTTGAGTTTGTTTTACAAATAAGATGAGTTTTAAATATCTTCACCAATGTCTGACAAACCTTAACCAAAGATGTTGAACGATAAAAAAAAAACAAATCATTAGTTTACATTACTAGTAAATTAAAGCTGAAACGCTTACAAAAAATAATGTTTCGGTACCAAACGTTAATACACGTTAATGAGGTAATAAATAACTATTTACCCCAAAAGCCGTTCGGTTTAAATTGGACGGGTGAACACGCCATACAACTTTTGTAATGAATTAATTTAACTTCATCTAGAAAATGTGGACATCGGCATAAATTTACAGACTTATTTAATGTTGCATCAAACTTACAAAGTTAATAATGATTGGTAATAGGTGCCACAAACTTTATAATGTTTTCGAATTTTGGTGTGTTCTTCGGGCGAGTGTTGTCATTAAGTATCCATAGAGTTTTCAAAGTTTATACATAGAATAGATTAATAGAAAGTTGGAACTAATCATTTATTTATGTAATTAAGCCAGTTTGGCACTAAACATTACGTTAAAGTGTATCATATGTAAGTGTATCATGTATAGAATCTCGGTGTATCAAATGTATTTGTTTTAAACTACATCGTATTTGTATTGTATATGAAATATCCTGGCGAGAAAGACAGGACTTGGCAATTGAAACCTTTAAAGATTGAAGTTAATATGTAAATAATATATTATATATTTTTGTTTTCTTTCCAAATATTCATTACCCTGTATATATGTAATCCTATTAAATATTTTATCAGCAATATTTATACCCCACGTCTTAACTCTGGTATGTTTAGTGTTTGACACTTTCACCTTATACATACAGAAATATGTTATATCGAAGTAAATTTCTTATATTTTTTGATTGGCAATATCTCGTTTCGGTTCACTAGTTAACGATAAAAAAAAAAATTCAGTGCTTTTTATTTTACTGTACAAGAAAACGTACATGTTTTGAACTTTTCGATTTAGGCTTTTGTTATACTTAATATGTATTATATTAACTGATATACGTATAGTTCAATATCTTAGATCTAGTATGTACCGTAAATTTTTTTAATCGGTTTGAATTTAGACCTTAATGTGTTTACTTTACGGTATTAACTATAACATTTCTTCACTTAAACGTCGAACATTTTTCTTTCTGAACTACATTTAATCAGATTCTCTGTAAACCTAAAGTGCTCTAGGCTTAGGCTACTCACTATATTTTATGGTGCAGAAAATATCAGGTTTCAGCTTCAGCGCCAGTAAAAAACCTCTAAATTAACTTTTAAGCTTGGTCAATAGAAAAGTTACAGTATTCCTATGCGTAAATTTTCAAAATGACTTTGATTTTATGATGCTATTTAATAAATTAAAATAATTTATTATATAATCCATATATATCAAGGGGCGATACAGTTTAGAGAGGAGGAAAAAGAAGTAGATAAGATAGACAAGGATAAGATCCATGTGTATAAAAAGTGTTAGTCAAAAAGCGTCAAATTATGGTGGTGCAACGGTAGCCTCTCGATATAAAATTAACCTGAGTCACAGTGATCTGTGCATGCGAAAACTTTTAAATGAGCCACAAATAGGATTATGGGATTTTGTTTTTAAGAATCTGATGTAATGAAAATGAATGTACTCAAACTCTAATTAGCACTGCTAATTATTTTGTCTACTCGCTGTTCTGTACACTGGTTGTTCCTCAAAGTAAAATATAGGAATGTTATATAGATTGTATTAATTTTCATTATATACCACTTTATTGTTTTAAAATGGACTGCACGAATGGCGTAGACGAAAGCGGTCACCACGCCGCTGTCTATTGCGCCGAGTATTGTGGGTTGAATCCCCACGCGGAACTACACTTTGTATGATCCACAAATTGTTTTTCTGAGTCTGGGTGTTCTTTGTGTTTGTTTCTAGGATGTTTGTAAATTTCCCCGCAACAAGGGACACATTGCTAATGCGGGCGTTGTCTTTAAAAAAAGTGTATACATGAAAGTTTAACAGACCGATTTGTGATTTCACGATTTGTCTATCGATTTCTTTTAATTTAAGTTATCTGGTGTTATAAAACACCTGTTAGTAAAATCGGTATTCAATTGTAGAATGTAACCGGGATCATCCCTTCGGAGGTTGAAATTGACTGTTAATCGTCGAAGTTTGACGATTAGGTAAAGATAGATGAAAATTAATTGCTCCCAGCGCTCGCCTTCAGGGAGCCGTTGATTATCCATAAGGGTTTAGCACTTCGTTTCTGTTAAATCCCTTATTAATCTTCTGTGGACGTGGACCTTACATGTTAAAGCTCTTATTACCTGCACTTGAATATGTTACGTAAATAGTCAATCGAAATACTGGAATCGATGATTATCATATTGTTCGTTTATGTTATGAAATTTTCGACTTTTTTGCTTGTTATATTTATAGGTTTTATTCAGTTTATAAACGGAATACATTTTAAATGCTTTCTGAAGCAACGAGATCGCTGAACCTTTAATAATTCACTTTGCATAATTTTTCATACAACAATATTTTGGTTAGACCCGTATAAAAGTGTATCCGTAATTCATTTATATATTTATCCATTCTGGCCAGTATTATTATATGCTAAATGTGTAATATTTTTGTTGCGTGTGTTTAATTCTTGCTACGTTGTACTGACTAGCAATTATACCGGTTTCGGTTGACGATTTAATTAGTATGAGTTCACAGAAAATTGAAACTTTATTTATTTATTAATGTTCTGTTACATTTTGTTGTATTTGTAACTTATTAAGTAATTTAGCTTAGTCTTAATCTATATTTCTAATGTGTGACTAATATCTAAATCAATTCCATTTCAGCTCTTTTTATATAGTAAAAAGAAATTATAAAGATATTTTATATATTTAATTATATGATTAAATATGTAGATATACACAAAAGAACATACAATTTTGTGAAAAAGTTGTTTAAGAAGGTTTTCCCGTATTTTTTTAGGTAAGGTTCGACGGAAGTAGGTAGTAAGGAAACGCACACACTTCTTTACTAGAGTAAAGACCATGATTGGACTAACGTAGCGTAGGGTGCCCTGTGGCGCGATGGACTAACGACTACAAAGTGGCTGGCAGCTGGCACTAAAGGTGGCTGGCAGCGGATAGATGCGGATTGTCTAAGACGGGGTGGCTGGCGCTCCTTGGGCGATAAGTTGATTTAAACTACTTAAGCAATTTTTCGTACAATCTTAATCTTTTTAATAGCTATGGGGATGCATTATACAGCGTTGGTATACTTATATTTCTTAAGGAAAACAAAATTAAAAACTAAACAAATATGTTTGGTGATTAAGAAATCTACACACGACTCCTAAACAAGCAATTCCTAATTTTTGTAAACTAGGCAAATTTGCCAACATGTTTACAGTAATTTGTGCCAAGTCAAAATTGTCCAAAGAAGCTTTAAAGTTTGTATAATTACTGAAATGAAAAGTTTATATTTATCGTTTTGTGCAATGCGGGTTTAACAAAATTGCAGTAGGACTCGTCTTTGGTCTACAGTGTAAAAATGCAAGTCAAATTACAACTAAAATTATTGCTAGTGAGCTACGTGGCACTTTAATTAGTCTTTAATTTTAACTATTCTGACAATAATCTACCATTCTAGATTAGACCAGTCTACAGCTGGACATAGACCTCACCTTAAAAAAATTAGTATTGGGTTTTATAAACCTCATTTTTAAGGAGTGGCCTATGTCCAGCAGCCTGTTTAAGTATATAATTGTATAAAAGATAAGACGCAGTCATATAATACAAAACATTGAATAAAGTGCATTCTTTTTTAGAACTATTTGTTCAAAAAGTGTGAGACATCGTAACTGTGGCAAGATTTTCAATACACTGGGGCGTTTATTCTGGAATATCAGTTGTATTTTGATTTCAAACCATTGTTTATTTATTTGATTTGAAACATAATTAAATACTTTTCTGTAATAATTGAGTGAAGACACATGTATTGTTTTATTCATATAAAACAACCGTAATTTTCTAAAGTTGCAGTATATCTTGATATTTCACGTTCGGCTTGTTGATATAAATGTAAAATATAATATCACTTACATCGTCAATATTAACTTTTGTAGGGGCAACTACTGTATATGAACCAACATGAGTGGAATGTAATATCCCTTTATAAGCACTTATGTGATATATCCACGTTTCGAAGAAAATATCTTTGGAATTCTTATAAAAATGCAAGCTTTATTCAGTGAATGTCAGACATGTAGATCTTGAGACGAATGGAACATGCTTTGAAACTATATAATGATGTGAAAGTGGCACGTTTTAAATGAATTTTACATCCCCAAGCGGGGCGTGAAAAAGCACCTCACTAAGTCGGCATAGTGTGGGTCATCATACTGCATTGTCTGCATTCGCAATGAGTATGATGACCACAACTCTTGGATTCTATTCATACTTTGCATCAGGCAGAGTAGAATCCCTTTGGCAGGCTCTTAAAATAAAAAAAACAAATATCTATTTCACTACACGACATAAAAAAGCAAGCTATTGAACGAGCGGAATTTACAAAGAAGTTTTCTATTATAGACCACATCTACATCTAAAACAGTCAAATATATTTGGAATAAATATTGGAGCTACAAAGAGATATTTAAAACTGAAATGCCTATAAAGTTAAAGAGAAACCTCGTGGACTCTTGCCTCATCCCTCCCCTAACGTATACATGTACATGGCAATTCTCCGAAAAATGCACACAGTATACTTTCTTATGTGTAATGAAATGAATAGAAGTGTAAATATTCTAATGATTTAATATATAGAACTGTCGACCTTCGGGAGACTTGACTTGCGGAGAAACCCTCACAGTTAGCCTTAAAAACTAAAATTAAATATACAGTTACTCACCTCTGGGTATAAACATTCCATAAATTTTGTTAGTATATACTTACCATACACACGTCTACTTCAGCAAGAAATACACACTATTGCGACTCTAAATTAATGTTTGTATTTACTACTGCCTTGTTTGATATTTTTAAGTGGAAATGTCAACATCAAAATTTCAAATTCAAATTCAAAATTTTCTGAAAAAGTTAATTAATTTTTTTTACAAAACAAGGTACAAAAAACCTTCAAAGTAATATAAATTCATCAAAACACGAATCCGAAAATGACTTGCTTTTCTCATTGGCAATGTATCATTTGCATGTATGATGTAGCATATCCATGATCGATGTACGAATATTAATCTACCATTAGTACTAGGTTTACTGTCATGCATCTCACATTCGTTATCCAAAACTGGTGTGTCACCGAGACGTGGGAACATGAAACAGCGAATGAGAACGCACCATCATTTGTAGAATTTTTAACACTACTATCTCTACGTTTTACAATAATATGAAATAAGAATAGATACATTTATAAATCCATGCTTATTGTATTTTTAAATTGAATTTTAAATAACACTTCGTTTTAAAATACTAAACCATTAGTAACATAATTAAAAAAGTCTTTAAATAAACGTTTACTCATTACAATGTTTTATAAATTTAGTGTAAATTTAGATATATGTTTTCGATTTTCTAGATTTGTAATGGTAAATTGTGAGATACAACACATAACAGTACAAGCCACAACTAAAGACTGACATACGCACTGTTCCTTCTAATAACTGAATTGTCTCATAATAACTTCTTACTCTAATATAATCTCAATATTACTTGTGACATACATACATACACTTTACAAAATCATCATAAACAATACTTATATATGTCTTTAATATGTATGACATAAATATATGTCAGAACGTCAGAACGGTTTCATCATAGCGGTCTTGGTTGTAACTATCCATCGTGGGCGGTGTAACAGGAACTTTCAAATAAGGGCACACTTGTATCGTTCAACGTCTCATTATTTAATCGTTATACAATTTCATTCAAAATCTCATAGATCTACAAACTTTAAATAAAATCGAAAATTTAAGAGCCAATAGGTTAGCGTGTGCGCACCGCGTGACAGTTGTCCGCCTGATCCTTTTTTAAAAACCAACTGACAGCTAACATAACTCGTGGCGACACCTACTACTCTATAAGGGGTTACCGCTCTTATTTAAACAACTTAAACTAAACTAAACTTAAACTTTAAAAAACTTAAACTCTTATTATTTTAATATTACCGCTTACAGAATCAACTTACTGGAATCAAATAAACAAATTAAATGATAATTAAAATAATTCGTAACTTAGTAATAAATTAGTTTATAATAAAAACTAATCCATAAGCAGCGCGTCGTCATATATTTATACATATATTATTTATTTTATTATATATTAATTATTTCTGCAGAAATAAATAAATACTACCATAATATATGTATTACATTTGGTAAATTAAAAAATGCGGGTAGTCGTAATACAATATATTTTTTCTTCGTCAGCAGTCCCAACTGACTACCACGATTAATGCTTTCGTTGCCTTACGTTAAAGAATGTGAATAAAAAATATTTTTACAACGTACATACCTTAAATACATACACATTTGCGTAGTGTAAATTGTACGTGTGTAGCTTTTGTCGTGTTTTGTGTGTTGACTATCTTTCTAACTTTTATTATGCCTTCTAATATAAACTTCGTGTCTGATATGTGGCGAATGTTAAATTGTTATAAGCAAAGAATGATTTACTTTTCTTCCAACCGTAAGTAAAATCACACCCTAAAGGCCTAAAAACTCAACTTTAAATCACATCTGATTACAGCAGAATGTAACAAATTTCCATCTCATCTGGAATGACACGCGTTTACTTTAAAGTTATGAAACCAACTAACTGCATTTCTCAAAATTAACCAGTACGTGAAACTAAACCTCTTCATTCAACAGTTCTCAAAATTTATCCAACAGTATCTTTTGAAACGAAACTTAACTTTCCTCAAGATGTCATTTGGGAGCTAAGATGCTCGAAGTAGGAGCTTGGTTCCGTCATACGTGACTTTTAATCACTAATTTTACGCTCGTTCTAGCTCCCTAGATGTTCGCATGGACTCGTTTTGGCGACGAATTAAGGTAGTACGATGTCACGGCTTATAAATCATATTTAATCGTCGGCTTCATGTGTAATACGTAGTCTGTATGTAAATGTAGGGTTATGTCTGTCGTCGCACAGATATTTCATTTTTTGTGTATTTAATGATGACGAATTTAAATACTTTAGGCTAAAGGTCAAATTTTGTTTATAAATTTTTACTTTCAAAGTTTGTCTTAATTAACGTGTTTTCATTGGCATATTTGGCTCTTTATAGCCATTTTAAATATTTTGGGATACATTTTATAGCGTCTTTTTAGCCTAAAAGTTTTTACTACTGTTTTAAAGATACACAGAAATGTAAGTACCTAAATGAGAGTACCCAAGAGAATCGAACGTACATCTTACGACATTGTAGTCTTTTTTTAGTTATTTTCTAAGTTCGTATCTGTACATCTGTTTTTTTTCGATGAATTTTATCGATGTACATTGTGTCCATAAGTAATACATGGCAATTTTTATGTTAACAGACTAAAAGCTAGTTTCATCAGTTTCTGATAAAGTTTCAGATAGTTATCTGTCACATAACACTATTTAATAGATAATATTTGGCGATAAATACATGTATGTCTGACATATGTGTCTGTTTGTAAGACTTGTGAAACTAAAATCTGTAATTATTTGACAGATATTTGACATTAGTCTAAACTGTGTGTTATAGGTATAAAGACTTTATCAGTAAGAGTCAAAGTGTCTATTTTGCCAGTACTTTTTTTTGTATATTTTAGTCTGCATACAATTGTGTTTATTTTATTTAAACCTACAAAATAGATGTTATTCGAAATTTAAAATTAATTACGCACCTACCAGTTGTCTGTAAAAAATTTCAAATTAAATCTTGACAAGTGCATATTACATTAACACTTATGCCATTTATAACTTAGCTGTTACCTCTGATAAATAGTTCACGTTCATTTTAATTTATTTGACATTTTAAATCCACACCTTTTCTTACGATGGAGTAATAACAACTACAGATAAACGTAAGTGGTCAAATCGAGAATTTAATCCTAAGCCCCTTCAAGTAGATCGGATTGACATGAGATTGTATGTCAGCAAATGCAGGGTAATTTGAAATACGTCAAGTAGAGTGGCAGAATGTTTAAATTAATACGATAAGCAGGTAATAATGTAAGCCAGTGTTAAATTAAATTTATACGCATTACATGTTGCAGAACAATTTCTGCTAATGCGTTTAGCAATCTCAAACGCCTTATGTATTTCGTCATGATTTTTAAAGATATTTTGCATTAGACTTTAGAACCTAGAACAGAAATTAGATACTAATTTGTTGTAGCGAAAGCTTCTTAGTACATGTTTTCTAAAGTAGTTAGTGTTAAAGATGTACAAAATACTTTTATTATGTACTTTTAATGTTCTACCAACTTGTTTTGAGTAGACACCCTACTCAAAACAAGTTGGTAGAACATTTAAATTGAATTAGAATTTATGTTATAATTAAAGTAAGTATTATCAGATATAACTGTCGAATGTAAGCTAAGTTTGTATGAAAGGTTCGTGTACAAAATATTGTCATGCTACGTTTTAAAAAACTATTCTGAGCATCTGCACAATAATTATGGGAATCTTGTACTTTTAAATAAGAATAGAGAGAATTATTATCAATTCAATCTTTAGGACTTCATATTTTTTTTTAATGTAGGGGCCAAACGACCGCGTCGTTCAATTGGTAGTCAATGAACACTGTGTTAATACTAGAATCTGTGTTTGCCGTGTTGTACACTCATTTCTTATTTATTTTATATATATTATTTATAAATAATAAGTAACACTTGCAGGCAAGCCTATAAATAAATCTATACTATATTAATATTATACAATTGTAGAGTTTGTTTCTTTATTTGGTTGGATGCGCTAATTTTAGGAAGTATTGGTCTAATTTTGAAAATTCTTTCGATTTTGACAACCTAGTCAACAAGTAAAACTATAGGCTATATATCACCACGCTGCGGCAAAAGGAGCTGAGTGTCAACGGAGGAAGATTGTTTCTTTTGAGAGCTTCCATTGCATGCGCTACATAAACGCTACATTACGTTAAAATTTCCTAAAAATAATGTACAAAAGAATTGGTTCCTCTTTAAAAGTTCTAAAAAAAGTTTCAGAACAGCACATGTCTATTTTTTGAAATTGTTTCACTATAATCTTCTTTATGGTTAACAAATTTGTTTACGCTGTTTAACACAATAGTTAATAAATATAAATAAATGAATACCGCGGCCGATGGTCACTTGCAAGTCTCTATTGCGTAGTGGTCGGTTGTGATCTTTTGATATGGAACTATCTATTGTTGAACGTTTAAAGTTAACTTCATAGGAATTTTTATTAAATTAGATATGCCTATACTGTAATTAATCATAATATATGACATTGATATTTCTTGATTTCTGTTTATAGACAATTCCAATTGATTTTCTAATAGAAATTTCAGACGTTTTTGTAATACGAGTAAAAAACTAATATATATATATATATATATATATATATATATATATATATATATATATATATATATCTATAATCAAATTTAACATTACACATTTAACTGTTACAGTAATTATTTGGCTCGCATATATGAATCAGTTTAATTAATAGGTTGCGTGATAATTATGTTACGTATAAGCAGAACAAATTAACGTTGGAATGAACAAATTGGTATTATTCATGTTTGGAATAGTTATAAGAGTTAAAATATTTTTATTACAACCTAACACTATATTTGGTAGATTGTTATAACTACGTAAACTTATTTTTAACTTTTTGTGTATGTTACGAGATACACACGTATATGGAGGTTAAGAAAAATTATTATTATTACTTATGTTATAAAGAAAAGTAGGTTGAAAAATGTAAGCACATTTATTTCAAACAAAAAAAATCTTCCTTAAATTTGAACCTGTTTTCCTAAAGTCAAATCATCTATTTGTATACACAGTGTTATCTTCTATGCGTAAAATCGAGTATTTTGAAATATCTAATGTTACACTATTAAGGGCGGCAAAGGTACATACGAAACTACCAGTAACGCCATCTACCAGAAACGGAGCGAACTTGTACCAAATAAGCCACATTAGTACGTAATAAGCTCTTTTGCAGGCCTTTAACAGACAAAGTACTGAAATTGAACTCAATTATTTTGACAAATATGTTGAGAACTGAGAGAATAATATTAAACAAGATAAATGGAATAAAACGTAGTAGATACGATCCTTTTGTGCGACTGCTAATTTTGTGACATAATATTGTTTAAATTTTGTTAAAAGATACGAACGAATAAACAGTCAATTAGTTCAAACGATGTCTCTGTAGTAGTTTGGTAATAAGTGATATTAAACCATCTTCCAAGAAACAAAGACATAAATATTCGTATTCAACTTCGTAATTTTACTCTGTGCTCTTAATAAATTACCTCATTACTACCACTACCTAAATTAAAAAATTCAAAGAAAACTGTTCTTTTACTTTTTGAATCAGCGACTCTTGCTTTTTAACTAAAAACTTGTATACTGCTGGTATATTTTAAAACACATATTAAATAAAACATAGGGGGGGCCTATTTTCACATTAAGTCTAGAAACAAAAGTTTATGTATCACACAAATAGAAACTAAAATGACAAAATGAATAAAGTAAGCCCAAGCGATAATCGTCTTTCGCTGTTTGTAATATGAGCTAGTATTAAACTTTATAACTGCAGTTTGTTAACAGATAAACGATTTTACCTAAGTGAAATTGGTTTAGTTTGAAGTGCTGTAAAATTCGTTGTTTGTAGTCCTTCGTTTTTTATTACAGGCACTTAGTACAAATGTTTACAAAGACTTATTTTCTTTTTAAAGGCAGGCTTTTATTGTTGCTTTATTATGTTGAATTCTGAGTAAGTTGGTGTCAAGTAAGTTCTTGTATACTACGGTTTGTGATAAGTACTAAGTAGTGTTTAAAGAAACAATGATGATGATTATTTAAAGTGCTTTAAAAGTGAGTGAAAGGGCCATTTGGTAACCCATAATATTCATGTTGGTTAAATCCTCACAAAGGATAAGTTATTTACATTCGATTGAATATGTGGAATGTCGTTCTGGTTGTATTTTGAGTCCGACATCTGTTACAGCATTCATTAAAAACTTCATCATGTTACATGCTTAATAAGCATGTGTCCATAGGACCTTACCAATTAATTTGATAATTAAATTAAATTAAAAATTAAAAAAACGCCCGTGGTATTAAAGAAATGTTATTTAATTCTGTTTTTCACTTATTATTTATTTTTAAATTTTTAATTTAATTTTATTATAATTATTTTTTTTATAAAGTTATTATTAAAGTATCCTAAACGCGATATTATTTTGCAAATAAAGCAGATATATTCTTATTGGTTAACCACGTTTTAAAAATATGTATAAACAAAATGTCGGCCAGTATTAGATCTATAATAAAATTTAAACAGTATACCTCTTACTTTTCTACTTAGCTACAAAAATTTGATTTGTGTTAAAAGTGATTTTCACAAAATGTTAATTTACGAAATATTCTTCGAATTAGCTGATAACATATGATTGTCATCATTTATAGCTAAGAACCATCGTTAGAAAATCTAAATTTGAATTGAAAAATGAAGGCTGACACAGATAGACGCGGGAGGGTTATGCTTTTAGTTTTTACGTCGGGGTTAAATACCTAGATTATAAAAACTAAAGGTGATTTTCAGCAAATTCGTTTTAACTCATGCTTCTGTTAAAATATGTGTACATATTACGAAGGTGACTAATACAGAAATATTTTTAATAAATGATTAAGAAATAATACGATTAGTAATTTTAGTTGGCCAAAACTTCCTTGCTAAGGAGAGGCCTATGGCCAGCAGTAGACTGTAAAAGGCTGTTTATAGAATACGATTAGTCTCTCCTATAATTGATAAAAGATTGCAATAAAAATCTTTATAAATTCTTTGAGTCAAATGGTTCTCTCGAGTGCTTACTAACTGAGAACTCTTACGGTGTTCTTTAAATAAAAAAAAAAATACAGAAAATAACATATTTTGAGAATGAATTTCGACGAAAGAATCCTAAAGGAGAACCTAACCCAGGAGAGGTAGGGCATAGCGCGATATTTTCCGCTCAAACATTAGAGCAGCCCGACTGGGGAAGGACCTCCGCCTTACAGAAGACCACAGCCAAATAGCACAGCCTTTTTCGGCAGTGCTGTGTTCCTGTGGTGAGTAAGGTATCCAGAGCTCTAGAGGATTCGCTGTTTTGACAACGGGGGACCAGTGGTGCTTATAATACTGCTACTGGCTCGTGTGGGCGCGGGATGTGGGCGCGGCGGTCAGGAAGACCCGCTGAAACGGTTGTCCGCTGGCTGCCCGCAGGATAGATGGGTTCCCGAACCCAGGGATCACTACAACCTCCACCCTGGGAGGCCGAACCGCCAGCCTGCGAAAAATCCCTGCAGTAGTAGTCGTGCCGGAGGAGGAGACCGGAGTGGAACCCGGTTGCTGCTGCAGGAGGGGAGCGGGGGCCCTTTCGTACGCCGCGCCGACAAATCGCACTACCCGTATCAGCCATGTGCGGATTGGCACCGCCCCATTGCCCCCTTAGCTGTCAACACAGTAAATCCTCACAAATCAATTGAACCCCCCCAAAAAAAATGACAAAGAAAAGTAGAAAAAGAGTATCTACAGCGGCATCCTCTGCCACATATATGGACTTCTGCAATATCAGGGGACTTCACTCCAACCTGAACGCAGTCCACCTTCATCTGGAGATTGCGCAGCCGACCCTCTTATTTCTTACGGAGACACAGATATCCTGCCCGGCCGATACATCATACCTACACTACCCCGGCTACAAACTCGAACACAAATTCCTGAGACGTGCCGGTGTATGCATGTACGTCCGGGAGGATATCTGCTGTCGCCGTCTTCATTTTCATGAAGACAGGGACCTGTCAGTAATGTGGGTGCGCGTAGACTACGGAGGTCAGACTCGAATCTATGCGTGCCTATACAGGTCTCATAGCGGCGACAGGGAGACTAGAGCACTCTTTGAGCACCTGCAAGTGACGACTGACAAAGTTCTTGAGCAGTACCCCCGTGCTGAGTTGGTGATTTTAGGAGACTTTAATGCCCACCACTGTGAGTGGCTAAACTCTCGATCCACCGACTTTGCGGGAAGGTCTACTCATGAATTTGCTCTGGCCCATGGCCTCTCACAACTGGTACATTCCCCAACAAGAATACCTGATATTGAGAGCCATGCGCACTCTTTGCTGGACCTTCTGCTGACGACGCGTCCGGACGACTACACTATCACAGTGGACGCACCTCTCGGCTCATCCGACCACTGCCTCGTCCGGACCGTAGTCCCATGCGCGCGGCATATTCCACCTCGCCCAGCCGATTTGCGCCGCATGTGGCAATATAAATCAGCAGACTGGGATGGATTGCGTGAATTCTACGCATCGTACCCGTGGAGGCAGCTTTGTTTTGCGTCAGAAGACCCCGACCCCTGCGCAGCCGCTGTCACTGAGACGATCCTGGTGGGTATGGAGTATTTTATTCCTAACTCATCAGTAGCTGCGGGAAAACAAAAGCGACCGTGATTTAACCGGCTCTGCAAGGAAGCCAGACTAGTCAAGCAGACTGCCTACAGGGCTTGGACCACGGCCCGTGCTAATAAAGATCCGAACATCTCTGATGTGAGACGCAAACTAAATGCTGCCTCGAGATCCTGCAAAAAGACAATTGCCAGAGCCAAATTCGATTTCATCGGCAGGATTGGTGAGCGACTTACGGGCTACCCCTCTGGGAGTAGTGCCTTTTGGTCTCTTGCTAAGGCGGCCGAGGGAAACTTTTGCCAGTCGTCTTTACCACCATTGCGAAATGCTGATGGTAACTTGGCCCACAGTGCCAAAGAGAAAGCCGACCTACTTGGGCAACTCTTTGCCTCAAACTCGACCATGAACGAGGATGGAAGTGCGGTACCGCCTACTAACCCGCCGTGCCAACACTCTTTGCCGGAAATACACATTTCGCAAAGAGAAGTGCGGCGGGAACTAAACTGTCTAGACGTTCATAAGTCGAGTGGGCCAGACGGCATACCTGCAGTGGTGCTCAAGCAGTGTGCTCCTGAGTTGTGCCCTGTACTAACGCGACTTTTCGCGCTTTCCTACCGCAAAAGGCAAGTGCCGTCTTCGTGGAAGACTGCCCATGTGCATCCAGTGCCAAAAAAGGGTGATAGATCGGACCCATCGAATTACAGGCCTATAGCTATAACTTCCCTTCTCTCTAAGGTGATGGAGCGTGTAATCAACACACGGCTCCTCAGTTACCTAGAGGAGCACGATTTGATCAGCGACCGCCAGTATGGTTTCCGCCACGGTCGCTCGACTGGTGATCTTCTAGTGTATCTCACTCACCGGTGGGCTTCAGCCATTGAGAGTCAAGGTGAGGCTTTGGCAGTTAGCCTGGATATAGCAAAGGCGTTCGATCGGGTCTGGCACAGGGGTCTTCTATCGAAGTTACCATCCTACGGCCTGCCCGAGGGTTTGTGCAAGTGGGTGGCTAGCTTTTTGTCCGGCAGACGCATAAAAGCCGTCGTCGATGGTAGCTGTTCCGAAAGCATGGACATAAACGCTGGTGTCCCGCAAGGCTCCGTGCTATCTCCAACGCTGTTCTTGCTGCATATCAATGATATGCTGTCCACGGATGGTATCCATTGTTATGCGGACGACAGTACTGGAGATGCGTATTACACGGGCCGAGCTAATATCCCTCGTACCGTTGTAGTAGAAAGTCGCGAACAACTTGTGTCTCAAATCGAGAGCACCTTACACAGAGTCTCCGATTGGGGTCGGGATAACCTGGTCCAATTTAACCCCTCTAAGACACAAGTCTGTGCGTTTACCGCTAAGAAAACCCCGTTCACTGTGGTTCCACAATTCCAGAATACACCCCTTACCATCTCACAGAGTATTAGAATCCTCGGTGTCGACATCTCCAGTGACGTCCAATTTCGAGCTCATTTGGAAGAGAAGGTCAAGCTGGCATCAAAAAAGCTTGGTGTTCTGAATAGAGCGAAGCGATACTTCACACCGGCACAAAGGCTACTACTTTACAAAACACAAGTTCGACCTCACATGGAGTATTGCTGTCATCTCTGGGCGGGAGCACCGAAGTACCAGCTTGAGCCTTTCGATTCAGTTCAGAGACGTGCTGTGAGAATAGTCGACGATCCTGATCTCACAGACGGTATCGAGCCACTAAGTCTTAGGAGAGACTTTGCCTCCTTGTGTGTGCTCTATCGTCTCTACAATGGGCTGTGTTCTGAAGAATTGTTTGATATGATGCCCACAGCCACTTTCTACCATCGCACCGCTCGCCATCGTCAGGGAGCTCATCCACATACATTGGAACCTAAATGGTCGCGCACAGTGCGGTTTCAGAGAAATTTTCTCCCGCGAACAATCCCGTTATGGAATGAGCTCCCTGCCGAGGTTTTCCCTGGAAACTACAGTATGGGGCTCTTCAAGAAGGGGGTAAATAGGTTTTTAAAGGGTCGGCAACGCGCACGTGATGCCCCTGGTGCCGCAGGGGTTCATAGGCTGCGGTAACCGCTTACCATCAGGCGGGCCGTATGCTTGTTTGCCACCGTCGTGGTATAAAAAAAAAAAAATATAAAAAAAAAAACCTACATACCATTTCAAAAGAATAGCAGAATAGACTGATGCGATCACGTGGTAGAGCAAATTGTGTGTAATTTTAGCACAAGCTTCCATAAATAACCATTCTCTGTTATTACACAGCGCCTTAATCAAAAGATAAAATCTTAACATAGTCGGATGCGACTTAATCGGAACTTTTTGGCACCTACCTTCGACTTACGAGTTGTTTTCACGCAAGTTCCGATCGAGTATGATAACAATGACATGATAAATGTAGCGACAAGTAGCTCGAACAAAATAGTTGCTGGTTGTGACTAATAAATTAATTGTCTTAAAAAGGTTAATAGCATAAATGCGAGTGTTGTTGCCGCTACAATTATTAAAGTAAAAAGCTATTTTATTTATGCTTTATTGCCCTGTGATGTTAAAATTAATGTCTTTGAAAAAAATATAATTAAGTTGAAAGCTTCGTAACCATTCAGGTTACAAAACCAGAAATATTGAAATCCTAAAAATATTACAAAGGAATTGCATGAATACACAAAATACTAAGTTTAAAATAGAAAATAAATAATCAAAGTGGAAGAAAACTCTCTTTTTAACTTCAATAATCGTTAATCGATTGCCACATAATTGTAATATTAATAAAGTTGCTGTTTTCATAAGAAAAATATATTAGAATACCAAAATAATATCACAAATCGTTGTTAATCATCGTCAATAATCGCTACATCATGATTGTCATCATCAGCTAGTTGTAGTCCACTGCTGGACATAGACTCTCTCAAGGTACAGAGCCCAGTTTACTTTAATAACTTAACGGCCTCTCATTAAAAAGTTCTAAAATTAGAATGTTTCACCGTAAAAAATAAATATGTCCTATTTTCATTTTTACAGCTATTGTGTGTACTAAGTTCTTTTATCTTATAAAGTACTAATACTTATCAATTTTGTAGAACCGTTACTTATCCCACCTAAATACTCAAACAGCATTTTTTAAGATTTTAAACTTATTGGGTTCTTTTTATCTTAAAATCACAATCTTGAACAAACTAAGCCCTTTATGGAATAAAATTTATGCCCATACAAAGGGATATACTCCGAATTTAAAACTAAAAATAAGTTTCTACACTTTCGTGGTAAGGGACGGCCACCAGCTAAAAATACATCGAACACACACATAAAATATACAATGTCGATGGTTTCAGTAATGCACAATATGCAATAAAGTAGCCTTAAGACCATATACGTAGTCAATCATAAAATTGATGGAAATAGAACACATGCTAACGTTCATTGAACTACTCGACAGCAAGAAGTATCCACAATTTTTCATCGATTTAAAAAAAAAGAGGATACCACATTCCTTGCCCAGTTTTGTACCTATTAATGAATGAATTATTTTCTTGTTTCATCCTTTTTAGATCCTTTTTTACACAGTCGGGTTATAGTTTTTTAACGTGAAAATTTGACTTTTATGTATGAATACATCATCATCTACATACATATATAAAATCACGTCTATTACCCCGGCAAGGTAGACAAAGGCATACTTAACGTCCACTTTTCGGCAGTGTTTTGGTCCCACGTAAATAGGTGGCGAACCTATGCCGCTAATCGCGATTTTTGATCATTATCGTCAACAGCCTTTAACAGTCCACTGCTGGACATAGGCCTATTGTACCACGCTAGCTTTCTCTTTCCAGTGATGTTGCCCTGTATAGTTTAAGTTTATCTATTTTTATTTATAAATTTGCTACTAAATAACTTTTGTTTGCCAAACAGTTTTTATACAAAATCTTGCTGTTTATTATTTTTAATAACATCTACATGGAATTCTAACGCAATTGGCTGAAACATGAATAAACCCTTAGGGAATGTGCGTTTATATTTACTTACCAGGGTATGTTGAAAAGTCTAACGTGAAATAGTAAACATTTTTACATTGAAAATTTATTGTGTAACTGTAATAAGTAATGTGATGATACGTAGATTACTAATATTAAAATAAAATAATTGTGACTACTTCTCAATGTAATGAAATAAAAACATACTATATGGCAGTGTTATCTAAAGGAGATGCACCGAAGTACAAAGTAATTATTTACTCTGTATCTAATCATGAAAGTTCTTACACTGATTATGGTACCTAAATAAAAGTCCCCAACATCAACCGTTGGGTTGTCGTCCGCCAGGCATGATCGTCTCACCTAATCCTCTCTTTGTGTTGAATTGATATAAAACGTGTTTCTCTACATTATTGAAGTTTTTACATATTGTAACATTTTATTTACAAATTGATTAAATACGATGAAAAGTATATTGTATTTAAAATCTAATTAGTTGATACGGGATAATAAGACAAAATTTAGATACCTCAAAAATCTGAAACCTGCATAATTTAGACTTTTTCATAGGAAACGCTAATGTGAAGTCTGTCAAAATGTGTTAGCCCAGTACCATACTATCAAATATGGCACAAGACAACACGTTTTGACAGACTTGGTCAACTAACTGATATAACTTCTATCGGAGGATGGGGGCTCAAAATTATCTGACCATTTGAACTCAGCAAAATGTAATGTCAAGTTTAATTCATATAGAACAAGTTAAACCATGGTAAGGACATAAACAAGTAAAATAATAAATAAAAACATGAAATATGTAAGCATGTTGGTAAGCAGTCTGATTACCACGGACAGGCTCTGCCTAATTAGAAATCAGGTGGCCGTATGCGAGATATGTGAAGTTATTTATTTTTATTTATTTATAATATTTTAAAAAATCCATTACTATGTAATTAATTCACGTTCAAAGATAGTACTGTTAATACCTTATACTTTATTGTAACTAAGACAAAAGATCACCAGAATATTTTCAATACTTTTTTTTTTATTTCAGTAACCAATATGAACTCATCAACGTTTATAAAAGTAGACAAGATTTGAAGACGAAACTAACAATAGGTTAGCGACGGGAACTGTTATCTATTAAGATCTATTATAAGCTGCAAAAAATATGTAACACTTACATTTACAAAGTAATGGAATTTAAAAACTTGCTCTTTAAAAATAAGGAACGGTATATGTAGAGTTATCTTACACGTAAAAACACAAGAAATGTTTACCATTCCTACTTAACTAATACAGTAAAGTAGGTCACATAAGTTACAGTAAAACTTCTAAAGTCAAACTGCAGATAATCATCAAAATTAATTACTGTAGTCTTCACCTTAATCTATCACATGCAGGTTTAGGCCAATTAACAGCGACTTAGTAAACAAACCAACATCAATCAATGTTATACAAGAACTCGTTAATAAATAAGGGCAAAAGTAAACTGATTATTCTTAGAAGTATCTACATGTGTATACCGTGAATGACATAAGTTACCTACTACGGGGAATTATCAACCAACCTCATTCAGCATTGAGTCAAACCCGAATTTTTTTTTAATATTTTCTATTTTTAATATTTTGTCACATCTCGCACACAACCGTCTGATCCCAAACGAGGTAAAGTCTGTACTATGGCAACCAGACTGCTCATAAACATTCTTATATACTTCTAAATACATACATATTATAGATAAGTTACACCCAGACATAGAATAAATAGTCGTGTTGATCACAATATATTTGTCCTGAGTGGTAATTGAACCCACAACCTCCGGCTTAGCAGTGAGGCTCACTAACCACTAGACCAACAGGCCCGTCACGATAAATAAATGAAGGAATAACTCTACTGAAAACGCAGGTTGTCTATTTTCATCATCAAATTAGCATATTTTGTCACTGCTTTTCTCACTACTCGCTAAAAGTTGGACGTCTCATCAAAATGACACTACTCACGGAGTGTGAGTGTTAGCTTGATAGTAATCAAACGCAAAAATGTTTACCGGGATTCTGGACTAATACATAGAAAATATTTAAACAGATTTAATTCACATATTATTATTATATTACTATTATTTATTACACAATTCCTTGGGGGAGGCCTATGTCCGTCACGACGTCCGTGCATACCGTACGTCACCTAAATAGAGAGTTTACCCGCAGATGGAGCTCGCATTCGCGGGTAGAAGCTAGGAGGGATCTGGATGTCGTAATAGCAGCTGTTAACAGATCCCTCTTATCGCAGGCACAGAGTGGCACAGTGTGTGGTTTTAGTCGGTCTGAGTCCGACACACAACCCCGCCGCAAACTCCAGTTGGGTGACTGCCCGAGGGAGTATCCAGCAGCAGACGTCTTTTGGCTGAGATGATGATGATGATGATGAATTCACATAAACCAAAGTATTTCTTAAAATTAATACTGCATAATATTTTATATCATTCTCTGTGTGGTGAGGAGTTAGGAATACGAAGTGTCACCACCCTTATTCATCCAGTGGATGTCGTAAAGGGCGACTAAGGAAACAAAATACACAATAAAGAGAAAAGAAACTTTAAACAAATCCTATACCAATTCGTCTGGCCAGCGTTGTATAACAGTCCATAACCTCGTTGCTAAGGGAGAGGCCTATGTCCAGCAGTGGACTGTTAAAGTTTGTTGATGATAATACCGCATAGTATTTCTTCAAATCTAGGAAACACAACGGACTACTAATGTAAATAGTAAAGTTAAAAGGTATAATTTTGTTAAAATGAGGTAAAAAGAAATGGAAGAAACGTACTACTTAATATCCTTGAAAAACAGTTTGACAAAATTTTATTACAAAATTATAGAAAAAAGATAGTACAAAATTATTGTAATTTTTTTGTCGTAAGTATGTGTGACTCGCCATAAATGTGTTCAAATGTGTATCGCTGAGGAACAAACAGTCATATACATATATGTTAGGAAAAAATGTAATTGTATGTATTTATAGACCCTACAGTGCCCTGAATTAAATATCACATCTAGTTCGAGATCGTGAACGAAATTACTACAACCATACAGATCATATTATAAAAGATAATTTAGAAAAGAGTTAAAAACAATTAATTGAAAATAAATGGAGCTGAAAAACAATCACTTCCTCAGTTCGCAAGGCAATAAAGACGTTATCTCTTAAGGAGTTGAGAGATATATGCAAAATGTCGACTTCACACATTGCATCGTCACACAACAAACGACAGGTTTGTTTATAGAAACTATTACTTGCGTAGCAGGTAGTTGACAGAAGAGCTGAAAATAAATCCTTTTTACGACAATTTCTTTCTCGTTTACTCGGAATTCGACAATTTATTTTGTGCAACAATAAAGGAGAATCTACATGGTTATTTAATAATTGATATAAAAAAGTAACATTGTACATATAAGCGCCTACAATGTTTTAAAAATGTTACTTCATAACATTTAGCATACGTTACGTAGTCTTTATGTATGTGCTTAGTTCAGAAATGGAGTGCTTTCGCGTATTAAAGCTGAAACGCCAGACTACCGAAGCGTATTCCAATACACTTCGCACACAAGCATTGTACAACAATTTATAAGCTAACACTTTTATTAAGAGTTTTCTAACCCTTAAGATGAAGTCCAACTGTTTATAAGCTTTGTTTACAGATTTATCTATTTGAGGAACGAATTTAATTTACTATCCCAAATAACCTTCAAATCACAAACCTCAGTGATTACCCAGAACCCTGTCACTCAATCTGTAATCGAAAATAAATGAATTGGTTTTTCTGGAAATTGTGATCACATGGCACTTATCTGTTGATAAATAAGTTATTATTTTGATAGAACAGTTCAAAATTATCGACATAATAAAATGTTATGACTTCATAGGCTAGGATAGTTTCTATGTCATAAAAGAGGCCACCATAGCGTGGGTCGCCATACTGCACTGTCTTCATTCGCGTTGAGTACAGCGACCACCGCTCTTAGATTCTATTAATGCTTTCTATCAGCAGAATAGAGTCACTTTGGTAGGATCCTATAAAAAAAAAGAAAAAAAAGGTGTTCTAATAGTCTAGCTGAAACCAAAAGTACATATTAAAGTGAAATATATACTTCAAGATTTTTCGCACCGATACGTTTCCCGATTGAGAGACTAGACTACTGCAATATGTCGCTTCTGGTGCAGTATTATGTTAAGCGACTGAAAGACGTACGAGCTTTACACTCGTGGTTTTACACTGGAACCTTTCCTATCTCGACTTCGAAGACATACGATAAACTTATTTATACCGTTCCACATGTAAGATCTCTTGTGTTATTTGGGAGTTGATAATATAGTTATGAAATACAATGGAAGATGTTATAGGAAGCATAAAAGAATGGTAAAGAATAGCATTTATGTTTGAACATCATAATAGATTTATGTCAGGATGAAGAAAGCTGTATGTCAAAACTTTTCATGTCTTTAAAAGTTCAAAAAATCATTGTGTAAAGTTTTATTTTAGCCTCCTTTCTTTTCTACCTTACAAAATGACGAGTAAATTATTCAAATCAAATCAAATGAAATTAAATTATTTATTTACACCGAATGTATGTATTAACATAAATAAAATCTTCAATAACATATTCATTTCAATACATTCTGCCTTTTAGGCACGCAAAAATTATTGAATAAAACTATGATGTCCAATGAAATAATTAATAATTGATACATAAATGGATCAAATATGGTTTGTTAGTTATCTACGAGTATATTGTTTGGTTTTTTATGAAATGAAATTAAGACAACAAGGCAAAATCGTTTTACAATTAGAGATGTTATTGTAACCTTTAATATGGTATACTTATCAGAATAATTGTTTGTGATAGCCAGATATATGTTCTATTCTAGTTACTGTTCAAATCATAGGATAAAATTCAGATACGCGACCACGGACATTTTTACATATCACACCCTGCAAAGAGACTATAAAGTAATATTATAAATATATAGCGTTACGTTCAAGCCTACACCACTGAACATATTTAAAAAAAAATCAATAATAGGAAGTAACATTATCAGAGAGTTGCATAGATTATTTTTACCGCGATAACTTACATACACACGGGCACCAACCATAGCCATGTAATAAAACCTTCGTTGTTAATTTGCCACATTCTTTTTTGCTTTCCCTTGCGTTGTTTTCAATTTGGAATTGAAGCGGTTCAACCGATACTTCCTGCTTCCATTTCGCTGGGTCTTTATTAAACAGCTTCATTCGTAATTTAAAATTAAAGAGTAATTCTTTATTGAAATATTGTTGAAAGTCGAACAAGCTTGTCAAAATGATCAATGTTTTTGTTTGGTATCAACATTGCTCGTGCGTATAATTTGTTGAAAGCGTATTTTTAATAACAAGCCTTCCTCACCAAGAGTGTGTATAGACTTTCCATTTTATATGTTTTTAGAAAAGTAAGAGAGAAATTGTGAACACTTAAGATGATATATGACATGACATACGAGGGTAAGTTTTTAAGTTCGCGGAATGACAGTGAAAAAGGCGGGTAAACGCGCTCTTTTGATGCCTACCGTATTCAGTGACTCATAATTAGTCTGCATAGTAAAATTTGTTGTGATTGGATCATTAGTTATTAAACTATCGTTGACCAAGTATTTTAATCGGGAACGAAGTGAAAAAAATGGAGAAAATTGAATTCCGTGCGGTGATAAACTTCCTTACTAAGCAAGGAAAGTCTGTTCAAACCATACTCAATGAGATGTCATCGGTTTACGGGGATTCTTGCCCAGGAAAAACAATGGTCTACAAGTGGCATAGTTTATTTAAACAAGGCAGGGAATCACTTGAAGACGACCCGAGGCCGGGGCGCTCCGTTGAGGTGACTACGCCAGAAGTTATTGCAAAAGTAGAAAAAACTGTATTGGAAGATGCTCGACTAAAAAAGAAACAACTCGCAGAAATGGTTGGAGTATCTGATACAACAATTTTTAAAATTTTACACGATCATCTTGGCATGACTAAGGTTAGCGCACGGTGGGTGCCGAGAATGCTCACGCCATTGCAAAAACAACAGCGCGTGGAATGTTCACGTGCGTTTTTGGACCTCTGCAATGAAGACAAGGATGGCGTATTGAATCAAATTGTTACTGGGGATGAAACTTGGGTTCATCATTATGAACCCGAGTCCAAACAAGACTCCATGCAGTGGCACAAAAAGGGCACAGCACCACCCAAGAAATTTAAGGTTTCACAGTCGGCTGGGAAACTCATGGCATGGAATATTATTGATAGATTATAAAGATAAAGGCATTTCTATAACGGGGGAATACTACGCTTCAATCTTAGAACAGTTAAAAGAAGCCATCAAAGAAAAAAGACGGGGAAAATTAACGAAAGGTGTCCTGCTATTGCATGACAATGCTCCCGTTCACAAGAGCCGAGTCGCACTGGCTGCCCTGCATGAGGTGGGCTTCGATATTTTGAATCACCCACCCTACAGTCCAGATTTGGCTCCGAGTGATTATTATCTCTTTCCAAAAATGAAAAAAGAATTACGTGGTAAGAAATTTTCAACTGATGAGGAGGTTAAGGAGGCGGTTTCGGCGTATTTTTCAGACAAAGATAAAACTTTTTTTTACGAGGGAATAAAAAAACTAATTGAAAGATCTGAAAAATGTATTCGTGTTGCAGGGGAATATATAGAAAAAGAAAAATAATTTTGTGTTTTTATTATTACTCAATACCCTCCATTCCGCGAACTTAAAAACGCCCCCTCGTAGTCTAAAACATTTATTTTGGAAATCCGACTCATCACTAGTAGCTGTACCCTGTCTATGTGTTTTGTTTTTGTTTTTTAGCGTTCATGAGAATTTAAGCGCGGTTGTCCACTACTGCAGTTGTTGGTACATGGAAGCGTGTTAGAATAATTCACTGGCGATTGTCCAACCGATTCGGGGTACATCACGCTATACACTTAAGAGGCGTAACAGCCCTCGGGCGGTGAAAGTGCAATGAACAGACGGTTTTGGTAAATTTGTGAAACACTACCTTGATATCGTTACCAACCAGGTTCAAAATGGATGCTGTGTACAAGTGGCTTTACCTACTGTATATTAACACATAAACAACTATTATATATATACTATATATATACTCTACTTTAACTTAACTAAATTTAAGAATAAATTTAGTTACGAGTGTTTTTGTTCGATAAAATTCCGTAAGTAAAATAAGTGAAACGTTAAAAACGTAAAAAATAATTACTTTAATCCTGAGACGAATATTGACTTCTAATGCAAGTAAAATATGATTATTATGCGCTGGTATTAACCATGTATAATAATCAATTATCATCAATAAGTATTACACGATTTTAATACTTAAACTTCAATAATAATTCGTTTTAAAAATAGTAATAAAATTTTCAGACATTTGACACTCGACGCTCGAACTAAAGAGCTTGTACTATGATAACTAATCTTGCTGATAGAATTCTTATATACTTTTTTGTAAATAAATACATATTACACATAAAAAATACCCAAACTCTGGAACAAATATTTGCCGATCATACAAACATTTGGTGCGTCCTGGGAATCGAACCCGAGACCTCAAGCACAACAGAAACAATTGCAACCGCAACGCCCCCGAGGCAGACGAATGAATTACACCAATTCTTTAATTACAGTCGAGTGTTTTTTATATCCGCAAAATATTAGATTATCTTTAATGGAATTTTAAAAATGTCAGAATGATGCTCTCTCTAAAATGGTACTTTGGTTTTGCGCTAATAACTTGTTATTAAACAGGAGTAAAACCAAAAGTGTTAAATTTTATACTAGGAATGTTAAACAAGTAAAAACTAGTGTTTTGATGAACAAGGAGGAACTGCAATTGACAGACAAGGCTGTCTTCCTAGGTATAACTTTAGATTCACGGTTACAATGGGGCCCACATATAGAAACGTTATCTGGTAGACTTAGTTCTGCAGCTTATGCTGTGAGAAAGATTCGTCAATTGACGGATGTTGATACTGCGCGATTAGTTTATTTCAGTTACTTTCACAGCATTATGTCCTATGATTTATTGCTTTGGGGCAGTGCCTCTGATATTGATTCTATCTTTGTGCTCCAGAAACGAGCTATTAGGGCTATCTATAAGATGGGCCCTCGTGAGTTACTAAGAAACGCATTCAAAGAAATTAACATTCTCACACTACACTCACAATACATTTACGAGAATCTTTTGTATGTTCATAAAAATCTGTGTAAATTTAAGAAAAATAGTGATCTCCATCAATTTAATTTAAGAAATAAAAATAAACTTGCCTTGCACACTACTAGGCTTCATAAAATATCGAATTCGTTTGTGGGTCAATGTATACAATTTTATAACAAATTACCAAACAGCATAGTATTATTATCTATTAGTAAATTTAAGAAATTTGTTAAGCTGAGGTTGTCCAAAAAGGCTTATTACTCAGTTTCAGACTATGTCACAGATTTAGATGTTTGGAAATGAATTTCCCCTTTTTTGAAGACCTATGATTGTGAATATAACTGCTGTTTTAATATTTAAAAGATTTTGAGTTAAAAGAGTGGTGGTGAGTTTCTTTCCTGGGTTCTTTTCTCACCACTCTACCATGAACAATCTGCGAACCCAGCTAGCTGTAATTTTAATCGACAGATTGTTCATCTTTCATCTTTTATTGTTTTTTTTTATGACGTTCATAAGTGACCTAAATGAATAAACGAATTTGACTTTGACTTTGACTTGACTTTGATAATAAATAGCAAGAAATAATATTATAAATATTTTTCATATGACAAATTACAAAATTCTATTCAAAAATAGAGTTCGTGTTCATGTTTCGAAGAGTTATAGAACAGAGGAATGCGTAAACCATGTCGGCGGAGTGATCCTACGAAACTCAAATATGTAAGAAATGATTTATGTTGATTATTATCATGTGCATAAATTATTATGATACATTATTGTAATGAAGAAAACTAATATTTGTTTAACTGTGTATTTCTATTAACATTACAGGCATCCAATTCCGAGCGGTTCGACATTATTGTTAGAGTTTTAGAGGGTTAGAGGTTATTAATAATAGTATAATACAACATTAATAATAATCTCAGTCATCTCATAGATAGTTGTCTGACCCTACTAGGTATACTGTACTAAGAGTGTGGCTGCGGATGGACGGGACGGGTTGTTCCCATCATACGCTTTAGTCTGCGTGTTCCGTACATCACCTAAAATGGAGAGTTTACCTGCAGATGGTGCCCGCGTTAGTGGACAGGCGCTAGGACTGGTCAGGATGTCGTAATAACAACTGTTCCCGTATTCCTCCTATCTCAAGAGCAGAGTGGCACACCGTCTGGTTTTAGTCGCTCCGATTACGACACACCACCCCGCCGCAACCCCGGTGGAGTGACGACTAGGGAGTATCCACACATTAAACAAAAATATATTCTATATTATGATAATCATACAACTAATAAATATACTTACATATTTCTAAATACATACATATTATAGATTAACATAAATAATTCCAGTAGCGAAAACACAGCTAATAAATAAAAAAGTTTCCCACAAAATTTATGAACATACGTACTTATCATATCATAAATCTCCACGAGAAGTCTCATGCCCAATACGTTATAATGATTTATATTCGACCAATTCCATAAAATGCCCATATAACTGATGTTTAAGTATCTACAAATGTTGACAGTGGATAGTAATACAAAATTTAACGTAATGGCCTACTGTTGTTGTGTTTACTAACCTCGCGTGTGGATTTCCAATCTCTTATATATATAGTGACGACTTTTATTTGACGGTTACAACATCTATTATTTATGTAGCCTTTATCAATCATTCTCATCAACTACAATACTTTTTCTTTTGTAACTTTTGGTCAGCTTTTTTTATTGTATTAGGGAGCAAACGAATTGACAGGTCACCAAACACTTGCAATTGACGTTACAAGCACATTATCTGTCCATTGTCTGTGAAATCAAAGCATGGCTCTCTCTTTTATTTCTTGCACGCTTTAAAACGAATTTGCTTTAGCGAACCTATTCTATTAGCTAATCTAAAACAAATTCGTTCAGAGTGTGCGTAAAATTAGAAATATTTTGCGTTGTTAGTAGTTCAATTCTTTTTTTAATATTGGCCCTCCAAAATGGTTCTACATGAAAGCATGAACAGAATATAATGTAATGTAATACCGTAGTCAAATTTCAAGATTTTTTGATACAAATTTATATTACTGACTACAAATAATACTATTATCACTGCTAAACGCTTCGCTTATTAATAACAAAACTTTGATAACATGTTATGAAAGCAACCAGCAATTAAAAAAATGTTAGTATATTCTTTACTTTACATATAACAACTTTATTTACTTTGGATTGATATATTGGTATTGGATTTTATTATTATTTTTAATTATATTTATTTAATACACTAACTCAACTCATACACTTAAGGCGCCTTTTCACTTTGGAAATTTAAAAAAATCGGTTTTAATTTTTTTAATTAAGTTTTAATTAAATTTAATTTATAAGAATCGGAAGGTCCATTGTATGGAGCAAGCATCGCTGATTAACCCGAGGTAAGGTTTTTTATGATTTTTCTGCAACCAAAACTTTAAACGCGTTTATCTCAAAACAAGATTTTTCGGTGCCTTGTTGATGACATTTCGGAAACTATCCGGCCGATTGTCATGAAATTTTTAATGACATATTCTTCATAGTTATGGTTACAGCGCATATCATCAGATTTTTGAAATTTCGATTTTAAGAATTTTTTTTTTACAAAAAACTGCAAGAGAATCGCCTTTTTTTTACTTTTTCGGAAAACGTGCACCATTTTGTTATTTCCACGAATATCTAAAATCTGAAGATATACACTATAGCCACTGACATACTGAATCTTTGAACTTGAACTTGAACAGTTTTAGTTTTTTGTTTCAGATGACCTGTCTCGGAGATACCATCAACAAGCCACTATCATAACATTTTTAGACGGGTTTTTCGATGCTACTGTTGTATTATAATAATTGTTCAAAAAAATAAAAATAAAAATTTTCATGTGCTTGAAAGATGTGTTTATTACATAGGATCCATTTTATCCCATAATTTTAAGCCAAAATCCTCGAAAAAAAATCATGAAAATAGCCTATTTTCGAGGCGCCTAAAGTGAGAAGACGTCTTAATAACTGATTAAATGTTCTTCAAAATTATAACTATGCTAAGTAAAAACGTAATAATTTACTTTTATACATATAGGTAGCCCTATATCCGTTCTCCATAAATAAATACAATACTTAGCAATAGGTATGGTTTGTCTGTGTTATTGTTGTAGAAAAAATGAACGGTGGGGTCAAAAAATTCTCCCCATCTTGTACCGGAAGATGGAGCGTAAATAGGTTCCCCAGAACGGTGAAGGTAGCCCTACAACCTGGTGAAAGTTACGAAAACCGGTTGTTGTGGTAAAACTTGGGCGAGTCCTATGTCTCGTAGTGGAGATCTTTTGGCTGAAAAGAAGAAAAGAGTCTACGTTAGACTTTTCATTAGAGCTATCAATGCATTAATGTGGCGCTTATGACTTTTTACTTGGATCATCAGGATCATCTCAACTCCATTATTCTACTGTCTGGTTTTTTATTTGAACTTAACGACATGCAACTAAACCAGATACTTTATAGACAGGGTTACTTCTGTATACAGTTGCTAACAGGAAAAAGAGTCCCACTTGAAATAACAATTATAGCAGTTAAGACTTATTACATACATTTCTACCGTTACTCGTACTTCTAAAACAAAAGAAAGACTCAAACTTAATTAACCATACGACTTATTTTCTTATATTTTTTTTAAATACAATACCCGCACTAGGAATGAATCCTGTGTCGAGGGGGAGTTTACAAACATACAAAAAATAGACACAAAGAACACCCAGACTCAGAACAACAATTTTTAGATCATACAAAGTGTTGTCCCATGTGAGATTTGAATCCACAACACTCATCGCAGTAGAGAGCGGCGTGGTGACCGCTGGCCAACCATGCAGTCAAACTAGTTCTAAACAGAGAAAAATTAGTGATTGTTAAAATTATGTCTTGTTTCATTTATCCTTTAAACCATCCTGTTCAATATATCTTATTATATAAGTAGAACAGCGCGGTATTTCACATGCAAACAATATTTTATGTGAATATGTATTGACAAGGTTATTTACATGATTAATAGTTTCCGAGCGACTCGAGTCTCGATTTGACCCAATTGTTTTCGGGGTCATTAAGGGTCTCCTTGATAGGTATACACTGTATCATCATATTTGTTCAATGTTTAGAGTTATTTATTTAATAAATATTCGTTTTACCGTACTTTTAGCATTTCCAAAGTTAAAGATAATGAAATTAAGAGTAACGCATAACTGCTTCAAAGAACAGTGAATTGAAAAGGAATTTAGAGCATCTACAATATTCTCTTGATATAACTCAAATGGTTTCAAATGTTTCAAATACTTCTAAAGCATAATTTTTAATGAAAAAACTAGAGGATCAATGAATAAAATCTTAACATTAATGAAGTTGAAAGTGCTCAATAACTGTGAAATAATGAAGTTGTATCTCTAGCCTACCAATATGAAATATTTTCCAGCTTACTATCAGAAACAAGTAGAAGTTTCATTCCAGTATCGTCTTTAAATAAATCGTCATACACGTGAAATCGAATGATAAAATTTTAAACTATCTTGGAAGTATATACATTAGATAGAGAGAAAAATTGAGGTTATTTTAAATGATTTCTGACTGACTCTCCCAAGACAGGAATAGTTGGTAATCCTTTTGTCCGTTCAGCGATGGACAACGATAGGTTTATCTCTAACTACAAGCGATTAATTATCTTTTTTTTCTATATGAAGAGTCTACCAAAGTGACTCGTGACTCTACTCTGCCTAATGGTAAGTATGAATAGAATCCAAAAATTGTAGTCACCATACTCATTACAAATGCAGATAATGCAGTGTGGTGACCCACGCTAAAGCGACCTAGTGAGTTGCTTTATCACACTACGCTTGGGGAAGTAAAAGGCATGACAGTCATCGTGGCAGTATAAGGCTCACATAGTTATCACGATATGGGTGACACCCCTGCATCGATGAGCCTCCAGTCTCGCACTCACCGACGAAACACAACAGCACGGGTGCTGGCGCTTACGCTTGGTCTTCTGTGGGAGGATAATACTGCCCCGGTCGAGCCGACCCGTCGTGCTGAAATCAGCGAAGCTCTACTATATAATATACTTACCTTTACCTACTTCATACCGCTTTTACTTTAGGCTTGCATACGTCAATAGATAACAGGGCTGTTAGAAAGCCGGGAAACACTTACTTTAAAGTAAATTCAGCAATGTGTTGTATACTTTAACTATATCTGTCAGACTCTCATTTTAAATCTTATATAAGCTAACAGAATTAAGTTGTACAAAATAATATTTATATCAAGGTAATTTAAGTTGGAGAACTATAACGAAAGCCGTAGCCCAGGTAACAATTTAATTTAATCTACCTCGAACAAGTGGCTACGATTAAATTACAATTCCTGAGTGCTTCCCAGAGTTTAATATAACTCTGTACAGAAGGGATTTCGGGATTGCTCGATGACATAATACTCCGTCGGAAGTAATAAAACTCGTTGCTCTCAATTTCTCGACAGTTTTAAAATTGGTTAGTTCACGTAAGTTCACTATTGATTAAAGATTCCGTAGGATTTTTATTAAAATTATCACACATGTCATTTTATTTAGCCATAGACTTCACAGCGTCCACACTAAACGGTCAAGAAGTGATTAATTTGTTTCAAACTTTACGTTAGACTGGCTAAATATGGACTGCATGGTTGCCTTAGTGGTTTAAGGGGGTATTCTGGTCTAGAAATAAGAAAAAATCGATTTTTTTTATCATATTTTCAAAGTTTAACTACCTATTTAAGAATATGTCTACGAGAGGATTTTTCAAAATTCAAATTATTTTCGGAGATATAGGTACTTTGCTGAGTTGGCATACTAACCGGTTGGGCTGCAACTCATCGAACATAAGACATAATGGATTCTCTGTCTACCTGAATCCATATTTCTCAGTAAAACCTTTTGTTCCGTTGTATATATATATATTGTAATACAATAACCCTAGGTGACCTGTGTCTTTTATATTTAGTATTCGCTTACATCCAGCTGCTAACAGTTAAATTCTAACTTGATTTCTAACTAATTCTAACCTGAGATCATTAAGATTGCCACATTTATTGCTGTGTGTATTTTTAATGAAGGCTTCATTCCGATTTTGAAAATGATGATGATTATGGGTGTAAAAATTGGTCCAGAAGCTCACGCATTTGCCGTCAAACGAGACAACGCCCGGATTGACCGCTCCGAGATACGAACATCCATCGCATCAAAGGAGGCCAGAACTGCTCGATTGGAAGAGAGAAATGCCGAAAATAGTTTTTTCGAAGTCGAGGAAGGTCCAATGTATACAGCAGGAATGGCAGATTAAATAAATGTAAGTTTAAAATATAATTGTATGACTTAGACTGCAAAAATTTTACTTGAAACTTTAAACGCGTTTTTCTCAGAACTGTCTTTTTTAATACGATACCCACGATTTGTCAGGTTCTACCGAACCCATTTACTTGAAATTTTAAGAGAGTCTTCTTCAGAAACTTGTCTATGTCCGGAACTACGCCTATCCCCAAATTTTCATTTCTACTATTTTTAAAAAATTGAAGAAAGTTAAAAAAATGTGGTACAAAAAAAATTTTTTTTTTAGGCAGTCGCCATTTTTTAAATTTTTTTTTTTCCATTTTTTCCTTAGTTCCAGACATTGCGACATTATTATAGATTAAGAATCTTATTTTTTTTTGGTTTCAGATTACTAGGAGGGTCAAAATCGTGGGTATGGTCACGCACCAAATTTTTGAGACTCCCCACTTCATCAGCTGATAATTAACGGAATTTTGGATTTTTTTGACTTTTTATTTTTTTTTTGTATTCTTCTAATGTTAATAAATAATGTATAAAAAAATGAATGGTAAAAATGTTGATTGCTTTTTTTTTACAACACTCCAAAAATGACCTAAAATTTATGTCTCTAGACCAGAATACCCCCTTAAGCGGTCGCCACGCCGCTCTTTACTGCGCTGAGTGGGTTATGAGTTAAACCCTACACGGTACAATACTTTGTGTGATCCACAAATTTTTGTTCTGAGTCTGTGTGTTCTTTGTGTCCGTTTCTTGTATGTTTCTAAAGTCCCCCACGACACAGGATTTACGAGTATTCCGAGTGCGATTATTGACTTTTAAAATATAAAATAAAATAAATAACCTCCTAATCTCTATGTTATTCACACTGCAAGTATATGTCGAAATAGATTGGCATTTTGTAAAATTCGAAAGTGTATCAGTTTTTAAAGAATTCCTTAAATAAAAATTGAAGTAAAATTGGGAAAGTTTGTTTCCAAAACGAATTTAATAAATTTTTACCTTAGTTCTCCAAGAGAAATTAGCCATTACTTTTGTGGTAAGTAATTTCAAGCTTGGTTACATAAATAAATGCAGCCAGCTTTGTGTTTGTTTACTACTTAATTGCTAAATAAGAAATTATCTAAGAAATTTAAACAAAAAAAAAATTATACAGCTAAAAAATATAATGGCATGCCGATATTTATCTTTTGAACACTACACGGTACCCTAAAATAAAGTTTCCTCCTCTGACGAAGAAAATTAATTTATAAAAATGCTGACTAATAACAACGCTATATAAAAGTAAATCATGAAAACAGTATTATTCAAATCATCGTTGGCTTTGATGGGATAAGCCGGGATTTCGAATTCAGGCCAGTTACGCAGTTGGTATAACTAGATCAGTTATTACTACCATTAAAATGAATAAAATGTTTCAAATACCGATTTTAATGAAATAAATAGGTCATTTAGAATTTAGCCAATTCAATAGATTGTACGTATTTATTCCTAAAGAAAACATTTGAACAACATCATCTTTTGACCCTTTTGCCCAATTTCAATTAAGGTCAACGTAACGGTATAACATTGCAAAGGTTTTGGTTAATTTTTTTGTTTCGGCCGTCTTAAACACTAATTTTTCAAATCAAAATTCAAAACTAGTACTAAATAAACATAAACTGAGAAACAGAAAATTAATAGAAGAAAATAGACTGACACCGTAATATTTAAAAATAAACAGGTTAACCCGTAGTCAGTTATGTGATTGAGAAATCTTGGAAACTAAGACAACAAATATATTAAATAACATGGATACAACTTAGGTTTCGGTCTAAAATATTTACAATATATGAAAATTGACTCATTTGTACTCATGTAAAAATTCATGTCTACAAAGCGATTTTCCACAAGTGTCGACAATCGAGAGTATAAATTATAAATTATTTAAGTATGTTTTAATCGTACACATATACTCTTACACCTTACCTACTAGCAAGTTTGAATATTTATTTATTTATTATAAATCCCCGACAAGGAATAAACTTTACATGCGAGTTTTATATCAGATAAAATACAATTAACATTTCATTTCTTGCGCTTCCTCAATTATGGGAGACCACAACATGCTTATTACAAAGGAATTGAATATGAGTACACAAACAGTGGTCACAAACGGCCTATGTAAATGAAGAAGAAATACACTAATAAAATGCTAAACATAGGAATAAAATAGGAAATAGGGTAGGAAAATGTAATGCACTATACGAGTAAGTCAATATTCTGTAACGGAGATAGCGCTTGTTCCGCATTCATTAATCTTTTCAGTGCTTGTTAGTTTCGGCAGTTTTAGTCCTTGGTTTAACATCCATGAAGATATTTTTCTTAGCCACTGCAGTGAAAATATTTTAAAGTACACCATATTAACCGCCTGTTTCCTATACCTCGGGAAATAAACAGAATTCGTAGCGGTTGCCAGTTCATTGCTTACAAACACTATTAATTTTCCCGCTTCCTTGCGAGTCTTACAACATATCTAACATTACGTACTACGGAAATTGTAAAGTTTGGTGTTAGTGGTTCATACAAACTTGCAGATGGATTAGCGTAGTACCCCTGCTATTTGAAGTAAGTAGGTTATACACAACATAATTTATTGATTATTCACTCCAATGTTCAAAAGTTATGTTCGTGACTTTAGTTTAATCTCTATGGAATTAATTACTACTTTTATTATCACAACGTGAGAAAAAGTCATCCTGGACTTTGAAAAACAGAACAAGTGGACACTTATAGAAATAAGTTTGAATAAACGTTGTATACAAGGGTATTATGAGTGCCTGAATTGTTTTTTTTTTTTTGTCAACACTGGTAACAATATATTTTGGCTTTTTTAAATAGTTTTAACGTTTTTGAATAATGCATAAAACTATACCACCTTACGAACATACAATCATTTCGAAATAGAGAAATAAACCATGTCACTCGAATAAAAATGAATAAATATTGTCATATGTATCAAGCAATTGTCAAAAAAATACTTTTCAGGTTAAAATTTCGCTGTTTTTCGGTATTTCGTTAAAGTTTTTATTGCGAAATACTTTTATGGTGCTCTGAATTTATTTTATGTTCTAACTTTTCTGACATGGCGGGTTTAGATAGGCGTCTCATCCGAAACACTCTGAAACCTCGAAAACGTTTTTATGTTAACTGTATTTTTATGACTTTTTAATTTTCATAACATTGTTTTTATACTGTTTTTATCAAAACGGGTTCTGTTATTTTTATAAATAGAAAAACTGTGTTGTTTATGTGTGTGTGCATGTAATTATGTTACAAAATATTTTAATAAAATTTTCACATTTACGTTATGTTTAAAGTTCTTTGAAACTCAGTAGACATTAAAACCATTAAAGACGTATTACAGGCCTTCATGGTAAATAGGGAAATCACTTTTAGGTGTACACATACACTCAAATTTATTTTTAAATGCTTTAGTAGTAATAGGTGTCATCGTCATCATAACCCCGTGGTGATCCACTGCCGGAATAAGGTCTTTTTTTAACGTATGGAAGCTGGCAATAGGCATCTCTCAAGGTACACCAACTGTCTGGTCTGTTGTTTGTTTGTTTGTGTATTAGTAGGTATAAATGAATATTATTGTCAAAATTATGGGTATTATTAAACCAGTGCCATATAAGGGTGAATAAATTTAGTAAAATATGGTTTATTACGTAAAATAGTAGATTGAATGTTTATATAATACGATTTAAAGTATAGAAATTGTACATAAAATTAGTTTTCATTACCAGTTAGTATTACATACAATGTACTTTAAACGGTGTGACTTCAATATAATATAATCCCCTTATACTAAACAAATGTTATTATTATATTACAGTAAACTAAGGTTACCGAATCTGACCCGACCATGTCATTAACAGCCAAATAAATTAAAATTTAATATGGTACTGTAATCGTCAACTCCTGAAATCACTAATGTAGACAGGATCTGTGGATTAACCCTGACACGACAAGACAGTGGCAGACCGTAATTAACGTAAAATTTATGGTCAAGTTAAATTATAAAGCAATTTTAGTACCACTGGAGTGTTATACCCGAGGCAACAATATTACAGTGTTCTGTGTTGATAAATCCAGGGCAAGCTCAATTTCCCTGTCAATACAAAAATAAACAAGAACATTGGCGGGTTATAAATCGCGCGTCGTGATTCCATGCAACGCGAGTAATTATTCACATATATTAATAAACATTTATTTTGGTATCGGCCCTCCGACATCACACGTGACAGTTTGACGTGCAACCGTAAAATGATGAATGTCGATTTTTTGTTGATTTTTAGATTGTCTATCTGAGCTATTATCTATCTATTCATTTATTATTCGTAAGTATTAGCTTATATTTTGTGAGTGACTGTAGTGAGGCTTTGGATTTAAATATATTTCAGTTTTAAACTGCTTTGTTAATCTATCGGTTAACGTATGCGACTACTGAGCAAGAGGTGTAGGGTTTGATTCCCGGGTCGGATCAAAAAGGTGGTTTTTCTGGTTCAGAAATTAACTTAACTCCTGTGCATGGGAGAGTAGATAAAGCCGTCGGTCCTACGCCTGATCTCTCCCCGGTCATATCGGATAACCGTCCCATCGGATTGTGAGAGTGAGGGAACAGAGAATGTACCTGTGTTTGCACACACACTTGTGTAGTTTAATATCTCCAGTCTAGTTGAAAAGTCTCCATTGAGACTGGCTACTGTGACCAAAATCGGCTAGGAGTACATTAACATCATACATACGTTTATACATACACGTAAGTATACATGTTTATACCCCAAAAGGAGAAAAAAAAATGTGTGCGTGTACTAGCGTACACTCGTAAGAAGTGAAACTTCTTTATGACGTTATTTTTCAAAAAAATAATTTAAACCCGTCCGAAGTCGATGCAATCGCCACCTGGATTTCAAAAATGTAACTACTCAAAACGGGCCGCAAAATACATTGGACACATTTACCAATCCCTTCTCCGCTGGAGAAAGTATACTTCGAATCACGCGTGGTAGGGATAAGAAAAAGATGGCGCGTAACGAAAAAATGTGACGCATAACGAAAAAATGTTACACTAAATTTTTTTCCAATCCCGATAAAGAAGTTTCACTTCAAAAAAGTGTACGTAGATTGTACTTTTAAAAATGTAAAAATGTTATCTTAATGTTTAATTGTACATTTAATAAATATTTCATTCGGGCTATTATTTAGTAGCATCCCTTGTGTATTTCATATTAATCCTGTTTATGAAGTTTCCACAGCTTATTTCAAATTATAGTACGTATTTTAGGTATAATAGGACTGCGCTGTTGTAAACCAAGTTTGCTTATAAGATAGAGATTATAGTATTAGAGATATGATTAAGAAGTGTGTTCATTCAGGTGTTAAAATTGGCTTAACTTGAATAAAAAAACATTATTTATATTATTTCATTTCTCAATTAAAGTTTAAAGTTTTAGTAAGTGACTTCACGGTGGCGCTCCTTGGGAGAGACCTTCGTTCAGCAGTAGACGGCGATAGGTTGACTTCGACTTCACGAGTGATTCATTTTCATGTTCGCCTGATCACCTATTGTGAACTACCTGTGAGTAAGATATACCTAACCTGTGCCTTTTATAAATTGTGATGAGAACATTATTATATCGTGTTAACGTAAAAAAAATGCATTATATGCATAAATCATGTGTAAATTTGTTAACTTTTTTTATAAAACTGTCTTCTTTACTTGGGATAAAAATATTTTGAGGTCAGATAAAAAAGAACAATATAGAATGTAGTAGTGTGTAGCCTGTGTGTGAGTTGTCATTTTTTTAGCACTACGAGTATATTACCTAAAATATTCAATTCCAAAGTTGAACCGTAAATGAATATCTAAAATTTTGTAAAAGTACAAAATTATAGACATATTCAGGCTACTAGTTCAGCGTTACCGCTTATAGAATGATATTTAAATTATTTTTATTACAATTTTTTTATTTTTTTTTCATTTTTTTATTCGTTAACACACGAACCTATAGACTTTGGCTTAATCATAGTAGTGTATAATTTTGTCGAATCACCATAATCTGTATCATGATGAATCATTCATTTTAAATGCCACTATTAAAACATTAAATAATTAACCGAGTCGTAAATCATTTCTTATTAAGATGTTGGGTGATTATACGTGTAATTAAAGTGCTTCCGTTTTGAATAATGGAAGGTGCGGCGGTGGGTCGTATGTATTAAATGGAGTGGCAACGTGTTTGCGTTGCAATTGGAGCATCGAGGGTAACGCACAAAATATGTACATATTATTAAGCACATGTAACGTAAGTGAACAAACGTATAAGGTTGAGCCGTTTTCTTCAAAAGATATTTATTAAATGAATCTAAAGCTTGGAGAAACTTTTTTCTCATAATATTTTATATCATCATCACATCAACAGCCTTTGATAGTCCACTGCTGGACATAGGCCTGTCTGTGGAAAGGAGGTTTTGGCCTACTATACCACGCTGACCAGACGAGTTGGTACGAGGTTTGTATCAAGCTTTCCTTCTCTTTGCAGTAATGTTGATCTGCGTGATTAGCTCCCTTAGTCATCTCTTACGACCTCCACGGGATAAATAGGGGTAGTGACACTGTGTGCTCTTAATTCATCTTTTCATTTTTATTTTTTTTATTTTTTTTTATGTTAAATAGACAACGATCACTAGCAATAAATTCTGTATCACGGCAGATTTTACAAACATACAAGAAACATATACAAAGAACACACAGACTCAGAACTACAATTTGTGGATCACACAAAGTGTTGACTCTTGTGGGGTTTGAACCCACAACACTAAGCCTAGTTGAGGGCGCCGTGGCGACCGCTTAAACCACTAGGTCAACCGTGCAGTCACCAGTACAGGTGTAGGCCATCACCACACCATAATATTTATTGCATAAGAAATTAAGGTGTAAAATAATTATCACCATCATGTTCCATCATAGCGCCTAAACTCTGTCCATGTATTCTTTGTGCCCGTTTCAGGCATGATTGTAAAGTCCCTCATGACTCAAGATTTATTCCTAACGCGCGAGTTATCTTTTAACCGTTTACTTGAATTACTACCTGTAAAAATTGCGATTTCTAAGCGACCCGACAAGGTTTCTTGACATATTCGTTACCTATTAGCTTTTTTTTGCAGGCGGTTTTTCGTTTTTTTAGTTTTATGCCAATAGGTGACAGGAGACTGCTTTAGGCCTTATAATAAATGTAGAAATGGTGTACCGTTACGGTCATCTCACTTCTATTTTTGCAGTGTATTGTTAATTACTGTTATTATTTTATATCCTATTCAGGTTACAGTGTGAACTGTACCGAGGTTTACTCAATATACATATATAGTTTGAGTTTGGGATAAAAGTGTTTGCAACAATATTAACATAAATTAAGACTAGGCCTTGGTGGTAATTAATTTAAGTAATTTACATCACATTTCAATAAATTTTGAGGTTTTGTGACGTTTCAAATGGAGTTTTCAGATTTAATGTAACTCATAATGAAGATCTTCTCATACGTGTAATACTAATATGTTGTGATGAGATGTCGCCTCTGTGGTAGTTTTCTATTGTTTTAATCGTGTTCTGACGAACTTTTCCAACGGGTCCCACCTTCCCCTTTTCTTTACTGAAGAACATGTGTGGGCTTAGAAGGTGGTATGAAATGATTGGTAGACATACGCTCTCCACCTAAACAGTTCAGCTCTTCTTCCCTGCGCAAATGTCAAAACCTGGAACTCACTAACAGCACACGTGTTGCCCACTGTGATTCCGAGTCCTTTAAGCGGGGCGTGACAAAGTATCTCGCTAAGCCGCCATGGCGTGGGTAACCCATGGCGTGGTAATACTGTATTGTCTGCATTTACAATGACAGAGGTGTGGGACCACAACTCTTGGATTCTATTTATATTTTTAGAGAGGCAGAGTAGTCACTTTGGCAGGTTCTAAATAAAAAAATATCAAAAGCAGAGCTGGTTATCTCATATAATTTACTGTTTTAGAATAAAAATACATAACAATAGTATACTTTAAAATGTCAAGACTCCAGTTTCAGGGTAAATATTGTGATTAACACAATGATTCCCAATTTAACCACAATTTCTTACTGTCCAGTTATTTCGGTGCTGAAACATTTGACAAAATTGAAGTGTAGTCATTTGATGCAAAAATATAAAAAGTTACCTAGAAAGTTTTACGGAAGTTTGGAAAACCGATATTTTATAAATTTAGATGTGTTCTTTGTGAATTTCAACATTGTCACCTCGAATCTTTGCTGCTCAAAAATGGTGGTTCATAACGACTTTTTAACCTCCTGCCCGACTACAAAGAAATATTTATATATAAAATAAAACTTAATAAAATTTGCTACAATATCCCTACAAGTTTTTCGTAAAATTGATATTTTGAGTATACGAGTGCCACAAAATATATGTAATTGAACAAGCTCAAGACCTCAAAAATAGCTCGACTCAAATCATCATTACGAGCTCTAGCAGGTTCTAAAACACTGTGTCTTTCATCGATAATTGGCGTATATTGTACACACATCTCTTTTTTGTATCAAAACCTTTGCTGTTTTTGTGATTCAAAAGTGATTTTTATATGAGAATTTTGGAGGCGTGGATCACAAATGTAATTGAGGAATTGGCACACCGCTTCCTCTAGAATAACGGTGAAGCAATCAACTTCTTATTATTATACATATCATTTTTGACATACATATTTCGTGAATCACAATAGATATTACTAAACTTAAGTGGTAGTAGTCCGAGCACATTACTTGACTTGACAGACAAGACGGCCGATGGAATCAAAAAGTTTTAGAGTGGCGACCACGTCATAAAGGACGGAGCGTGGGTAAGCCTCTACAAGGTAGTCTCACAACCAGGTAAATGTTGCGAGAAACCGTTGGATGTGGGCAGCACAGGACCAGTTGCTGTGGCAAGCTTTCGGGGAAGCCTATGTCCAGCAGTGGATGCTTTTCGTCTGCAATGATGATGTGGAATAGATCTTGGTCCTTCCGAAATTTCATACTTTTTATCCTTTCATTTAACACTTGACTCACAAAAAGTATCCAATCTTTTTACATTCACTTCAATTACTTTTCTAAATATTCTATTGAACTCTATCAGCAGATGATTTGTAGAAGGTAGAGAGGGGAATCTAACAAAGAACTGACATATTCCCTTATATCAAGGACACCATTTCAGTAACTATGAAACCAGATAAAACTGCCAGATGGTTGGACTATGTCTAAACAGAACAAAGCTGGTCGCCGCTTCTTCTGCCCTTGGGCGACTTTTGCCCAATTTGGGTGGAGCCAGCGTCGCGACGAGACGGCTATACACGGGGGTTGTCCGGTCAATGGCGCTGTATGGTGCAACAGTGTGGGCGGCGGCTCTGACCGCCCAGAATAGGACTCGCCTCTGGCGTCCTCAAAGGATATTGGCGGTTAGAGCCATACGCGGTTACCGCACTATATCGACGGAGGCGGCGTGCGCCTTAGCCGGAACTCCCCCGTGGGATTTGGAGGCGGAAGTGCTCGCCGAAGTTTATCGGCGAACGGCAGACTTCCGGGTGAGTAGCGGCATCCGGCCCCCGCCCGAAGAGATACGCGAGTGGCGAGAGGCCGCTCGTCAAGCCACGATGGCTCGTTGGTCGTCCCGGCTGGAGGCTCCACGTGCTGGCTTTGCCACCGTGGAGGCTCTCCAGCCGGTCATCGCCGAGTGGGCGGGGCGACAGCACGGGACCCTTTCCTTCCGACTGACGCAGATCCTTTCCGGGCACGGTTGCTTCGGGAAGTATCTGCACTCGGTCGCCAGGAGGGAATTGAGTCCCGCCTGTCACCACTGCGACTGCAGTGAGGACTCGGCTCAGCCCACGCTGGCGGTTTGTTCTGCCTGGGCGGCGCAGCGTGGGGTCCTCACTGCAGTTACTGAAGGAGATCTCTCGCTACCGGCCGTCATACGCTCCATGGTCGGTAGCGACAGTTGTTTTACCGCGGTCGCAACCTTCTGCGAAGACGTAATTTCGCGGAAGGAGACGGCGGAGAGGGCCCGGGAGGACGACCTCCACTCGGACCCAATCCGCCGCCGGCGAACCGGGCGGCGGAGGCGCGCGTACCAGCGCCTCATGCCGCCTTGAGTGTGGCCGCGGGTGGACGGGACGGGTTTTCCCCTCCATCCGCTATAGTGGCCAACCGCGAAGAGGTGACGTCCGCGTGTGCCGTACGTCGCCTAAATGGAGAGGTTATCCGCAGAAGGTGCCCGCGCTAGCGGGCAGGCGCCAGGAGGGATCTGGATGTCGTAATAACAGCTGTTCCCGGATCCCTCCTATGTCAGGCGCAGAGTGGCACACCGTGTGGTTTTAGTCGGTCCGATTCCGACACACCAACCCGCCGTAAACCCCGGTGGGGTGACGGCCCGAGGGGGTTTCCACACGTAAAAAAAAAAAAAAAAAATGTCTAAACAGAACGAATATTAACAAAGGAATAGCAATACCTGTCGCTTATGTTGCAAGATATCTTTCACCATAAATTCGCTTAACATGTTATTTCCTGCAGTTCTTCTATTTATTTATTTCAAATCCCGAATTAAAGAACTTAACACAATGCCGTTGTTAAAACTACATGTCGTTTATATATTGCAGCAATACCAATAAATAATAATATCAACAATTTTGTAGGTTCCTGGACCGGAATCATATCCGATATACTTTTATAATTTGAGTTCGATAGATAAAAAGAAGTCGTTACTGCAAGAGTTCTAAGCTCCAACAGTTGGTTCTAAATTGAGACTGAAACAAGTTATGTTAAAAACAGTTACTGTAAAAATAATTTAGTTTAGAATTTCATTGGGAACTAGTAATCAATTGTAGTCTTCAGCACAGCTCTCTAAACATGTACATTTTTAAGTTTAAGTGTAAATAAGAATATACATAAATTTAATCAAATCTAGGAATGAACAAGTATAAAGCCAGTCCATGCGTATCCTTATTAAAAGTGAAAAAAAAAACAGAAGGGCTTACATAATTCTTACTTTTGTTACAACAACTTCCAAAATACTTATTTATTTATTGTTTAGAAACTAAATATTAGTTAATGGTTAGGTAGTTAGTAAACCAAACTAATCAACTCATAACTTACCATAGCTTAAAGTACAAAATCTTAGGAAATAATAATCTAGCTCATGAGTGGTGAAAGTCATTTCTCATCGAGTGTTCCGTCTGTTCATTTGCTCAACATCAATAAAAAATCTTAAAGAAAAAAGATGAAATATATACATGTTATCCATAGTACGATATTCAAATCTGTCAAACTTTAAATTTGACTCGATGTCGCTTAAATCAACCTATAAGTATTTAGAATAAATTAATGTTGATCTATCAAGGTATGGAATGTCTACATTAAAACAGTTATAATTAAACTGCTCAGCGAAATGAACCATAAAATATGAACTTAATTAGGTGGTCGAAATTCGATCACCAGGTGATTTCTAGTATGTTAACGTTAACGACATGCAGTCTGAGCAACTTGTTTAATATTTCTTTATATATACGTTTACGTTACTGCTTCGTTAATCTAGCGATCGTCTAAGAGATCTTGGATTCGATTAACAGATCGGGCCACAAAGTGTTATTGTGTTTTTCTGATCATTGAAATGCTTTTTTTTTACACCAAAAACCTACCAAAGTGATTCTACTCTGTCTGATGTAAAGCATGAATAGAATCCAAGAGATATGGTAACCATACCCGTTACAAATTCATCTTTAAATCGAGTGGGATTGAGGATGAACATCGAAAAAACGTAAATAATGCATAATAGGCATGTATCCCCGACTCCCGTAACCGTAAATGGCGCTGCTATCGGGGTTGTGCAAGAATACAATGGGACGGTTGGTGCTCCTTGGGGGAGACCTTCGTTCAGCAGTGGACGGCGATAGGTTGAGTGATCGATTCATTACAAATACAAACAATACAGTATGGTGACCAATACTATGGTGGCCTAGTGAGATGTTTTTCCACACCGGCTTGGAGACGTAAAAGACATGACAGTCATCGTTGCAGTGTAAGACTCACATAGTTACCACGATAACTATAATCTCGGCATCAATGGGCCTGCGGTTTCGCACTTACCAACAAAATAAGCTTAACAACAGTTGTTTCTATTAACAATAAGTTGGGGTCTCAGCCCCATTGCTTCGGAGAGCACGTAAACCCGTCGGTTCTGTGCCTGATCCCTACCTACGTGTCGGATAGCCGTCCCATCAGATTGTGAGAGTGAGAGAACAAAGAGTGCGCTTGTGTTTACTATATTATTTCCTAACTAGGGTGCTGATATGACTGAAATCGGTTAGAAACACATCATCATCATAATCATACATACCTTTATATATACACATAGATATAAACGATTATATCTCAAAAGCAATAGGCATACTATGTACTCATGTACCTAATATAGGTAATATGCTACATACTTATATTGTGATAAGTAAGATAGAAAGATACTCAAAAGTAAAGGGTGAAGATGATTATTCCTATGCAATATAATATGTAAGTTTAACAGTATAATCAACAGTTAAGAGAAGGTCAGGGTCGTATACCTCTAACTTAAACTGGGTTCAGATGTATTCGAAATTTCATTAGAGACTTGTATTATAAAATTATTGGTCCATATTGTATTTCCTAATAAAATAGTGATTTTCACATATTAAGAATAGTGACTGTGAGTAACAAAAAAATGATTTTTTTAGTTTAAAATGAAATACGCAATTTCATACGTCTAATTACTAAAGTATTACCATAATTTTACGTAATCTTACTTTTAGAAAAAAAACAACTATATTATTCAATAATTTACAACTAATTCCGATCATTTAATATAGAATATTATAATAGGAAATATTTCTATCGTTTCTATTTCTTGAGCCTTTGCACCAATATTGTCGTAATTTCATTATTATTACAAATTGATCTTTTTTAATTTCAATTTAGTTAGTAAATTTTGTTAAGCAAAATAGTGTGGTACGCATGTTCCTCGTACATCAGCTTCAAGTACACACTGCAGTGATTGTAGTGTCGTTACAAATTACGCAACATATTATGGACCCCGGTCACAGATCAACGATTAATGCAGCATGATGGGACATTATGCATAACGCATTGCAATCGACTGGGGCTGTTAAATGATTTTAATCTGTAACTAGTCTACGCGAGTTGGGTTATAAACGAACTATCAAAATTGACGTGTTATTATGAATGACGTGAACAGATGTGCGGTTACGTTATGTACAGCTCCTATTATTAATTTTGGGACAGTTTTTTCCACAATCTACTAGTTGCAAATGATTACAATAACAGTGTTATAAATATACAAATAGAACATCTCAACAATGTCACATAAGAATTATGAAGTTTATGCAATATATACATATGTATATCTACGATATGTGTGTATATTTGTGCACGTAAAAATAACTAGTAGCGGATGGATCCAGACTGTCCAAGATCGGGATAGTTGACACTCTTTCGTCTTCAGATATTGGCCCATTTGACGGCAATAGATTTCTCGGCAATATTAAATGAGTTGGACTAATATCATAGTAAAACGTCGGTGTTTAGTACAGTGTTTATTTTTCACAAAGAAATTGTAGTTGCTTAGTTTAGTGTTTTTAAAAATAGAAAATACAATTTACATTAATTTACTGACGTATTTTCAAGTATATAACTAATTTTTAATCACCTTATATTGTAAACAAAGGTAAAAGCTTTCTTATGAAGCAAAGGCTTCTGTGGAATGTTGTAATAAATTACAAACTCAGATTCCAGATTATTTCAAATTTAAATTTTACCGAGCTCACAAAGGGCTTGTAAACTATAAGTTATTCTAATTTTAATTTAATATACATTACTAAACATAACGTGGAATATTATTATGGTACAGTATGTACTTTAGCCTAAAACTAAACAAAGATAATCTTAATGGTAACAAACGAATTTTCTCTGTAAAGGGTTACTAAATTTTAAACTCTGAATTCTTTTACGGTATTTATATTACACGACGTTCAATTTAATTTACCGATTTACAACTAATTACAACTAAATTAACAACTAACTAACTAATTATAACTAAACTAAAGCTACAAAATTTACATTACCAATTTAAAACATGTTCAATATAACGTCAGTTCTGCTTTTTTTTTCATCATACAAATCGTCTAATCCAATTTAAAATATGCAAATTTAACCTCAAGCTGCTAATTTTATCGTCCTCCACTGAGACAAAGTATATACATATGGAGAAGGTATCGATCATGGAAGTTACAATTAGATTAAAGGTTAGAATAGAAATTCACAATGTTTTATTAATGGGAACTGCAGTTGCTATGACTATATTCTTTTGAATATGAACGTAAATGTGAATGACATCAGCTTAGATACCCGTTGATTCACAGAATTTGAATTACATGTATTTGGCACATGCTTGGTTTTCAATTTGAATAATTGAATTGTTACATACAAAGGAAGAGCTGTATAAAATAATCATCAGACTTTAAGCGGTGATGTCATTAGCTAGTTTAAGTAAGAATTTAGGTCTAATAATATAAAGCTTATGAAAGTATTATATCAGATAAAGATTTATATGGTAAAAAAAAATTGCTTATAAATTTAATAAATATGTTCCTTCGTCACTAATGTAAATAAAAAATAGCATATGGTAAGCAGATAAATCTATTTCAAATGTGAGAAGAAATACGATATCAAATTTACAACTAATTACAACTAATTAAACTAAACCTGAAAAAAAGATTAATTAACCGTCAAGTCAATTGGGTTCTTTTTTGATAAATCTTGAGATTTTGCAGAATCTTTTGTAATATAGCAACTAATATAGGTTACGTTAAATTAATTAATTTTATCCTTAGATATGAACTATGAACGATTAGCGAAAAATAACAATTTGTCTCATCCATCATTTTTTTAAACTTAAAACAAAACTCAAGAGTCATTCACATATTACGAGCAATCAATCAAAATTTAAAAGAAGCGTCGCGTCGAGCCGAGAAATGATAAATTAACTTTAATAGATAACACTGCCCCTTAAATGGAGCATATAACGCAGGAGTAAATTGAATTAATTCTTTATGTTGATTCTCTGAGAAAGTTCATAAACAATAACAGGACGTGGGATCAAATGTATATTGCTCTTACATTAAATAATGTTTATGACTCTAGACTATAAATTATTTACAATTTATGTGAGATGAGACCTACTTTTCGAAACAACTTGAGTACACATGGTTCCGAAAAGTAAAATTAGTAAACATTGTCAATAAAGTTCTAAGTTACTTTTACTGTATATTATATTATCGAATAGTTTAATATTCACGGTTATACAATAATATTTATATATTTTTTTAAATTTGAATATTGTATAATTCTAAGGTAAGTTTATAACAAGTATCCACACTTCTGTAATCATTTTTCTAAATAGTTTAGAAAAATCGGTAGTGACATCGTTTGGTTATTTATCTAAAAATAATTGACAGATAACAAATGAGGTGCACTTTAATTGACATCCCTTGCCGCTTGTCACCAGTTGGCGAGTAATTTGGACCGGGTGGGCCTAATGACGGTCCATCCGCAAATTGAACGAACTAGTTTCAATGTTTTTCCTGATGGTCCCAACATAGTTAATAGACAGCTCATTAAGACAAATGTATATGTAAAAATTACTATAAAAGTGAACAACATTAAAATAATATTCTACAGTAGATTACATAGTACAGTAATATTTTAGAAGTATTTCGCCACTCAAAGCAGATTGCAGCAGCAGATTGTGCAAGGTAAAAAATTGACCAGGTTCGAAATAATCTGTTATAAAAGTTCATTTGCTCTGAGAAATGGTTTTCTTAATGACATTATTATCATCATCAAGAGCTTTTGATAGTCCACTACTGGACATAAGTCTTTCCTATGAAAGGAAGTATTGGCCTACTATTTCACGCTGGCCGGACGGATTGCGGACACAGAGTTCGCTTCAATTTTTTCTTCTTTTTGTAGTTATGTTGATGATGATGATGCCCTGCGTAGTTTGTTCCCTTAATCACTTTTTACGACACCCATGGGATGAATAGGGATGATGACACTCTGTATTCTTGGTCAGTCACCACACAGATTTTTTTATTTTTTGAGACAAAAGTAGAAAATAATAATTTTATGCTCTTATGAAATATTCAATTTATCTTACAGTTTCCATATGTGTTTGTTTATTTGTTTGTTTGCTTTTAAAAAGACAACGCCCGCACTAGGAATAAATCCTGTGTCGCGGGTGACTTTACGAACATACAAGGAACGGACACAAAGAACACCCATTTAATTCGTGTCATTGTTTCAAATGAGTTTTTTTTTGTATTGAAAAACACAATATTTTCTAAAACACACCATTTACAATATGTATATATATATATATATATATATATATATATATATATATATATATATAACACTCTGTGTATAATATTACCTATAAATAATTTAAACATTATATGTGTAAATAAGTAGTATGACGTATTTGAGGCATTTAATAAAAACAATAGTCGTAGTAATATGAGTAAAAGTGATTATTGCGTTTTGTTAACACATGTAATGACAATACGATGATAAACTAAAAATAGAAATATAAGATATGAAAAGAATCTGAACTTTGCAGAATTTATACTTGTCAAGTACCTACAAGCAAAAACAATACTCTAATTATTTATGGTCGTAATTTTATATCAGCATATTTCTTCGTATCGATTACTAAATTTAACTCAGCAGAATAATTAATTATAAAAACCAAATTAAAGATAATAAACTTGATTACGTATTCCTGCTCTATTTAGGTTACGGCAGCCAGTTTCAACGGAAACCAGACAGCTGAGCAGGACATATTATAGTGTACATGTATGTGCAATAAACCCAGGTGCACTCTCTGTTCCTTCACTCTTACAATCTAATGGGACAGTTATCCGACATGACCGGGGACATATCAAGCACAGGATCGATGGCTTTACGTGCTCTCTGTGGGGACAGAGGTTAAGACCCTCAAATTTCAAACTACGGGCTTTTTATAAGTATTTCTGTAACTAGAAAAATTCAATAACATTTTTTGACCCCATCCGAGAATCGAATCCGAGACCTCTTGATCGGCAGTCACATATATTAACCACTAAACAAATTAGGCAGATAATATATTAACACAAATAACTGATTCACATAAACTTAAAACAGCAGTACGCCATAATTCAGAAATACAATAGTATTTTTGTTTAATCATAAAATTTCGTTGAGCATTCGTTTACTTTTATTCACACACACATTTTTATTCAAACTATTATCAAGCTAATTACATTTATATTAAAAATCATATGCCATTCGCATCACAGTAGATTCTGAATTTAAGTTTCTAAACAGATTTATAAATCAAATGATATCCTGAAACGAATTGTTTAACAAAATGAAATGGAAATGCGATATGAATGCCTCCGTTGGCTTAGCGGGACCCGGGACTCACCGTGTTATATATGATGTAGGATATTACCTCAGCTCTCGCATTGTTAGACTAGATTATTTCAACCTTATTTGCGAGGATATTGCAATAATATCTCATATTATGAAACGCTAGAGAATGGAACCTGACAAAATTTACTTGTTTGCTAAGATCTGATGACAAAAGGGTTCATGTTACCATGCAGTAATTACAATAAACACTAAATAATGTATTAAAAGATACATATTATTTTGTAATTAAATTTATTTTAATTGAAATTAATTTCGCCGCAAATATTATTTTATGATATGAAACGTGTATTTAGTTAAGTTACACTTTCAAATTAATAATTTTATAATGTGAACGATGAGTCTTATTTATTCCTATTTCTTGCGATTCCATTCACTAAATAAAGTGTACACGTTGCCAGAAACATAGTGAAAGATACCTTTTATAAAGGTTCTTTTGATAAAGTAAAATATTTCTGTAGTGTACGTAAAATTAATTTTACGCTTTAAGCAGCGTAAAAAGGGAAGATTAAACTTTGCGCAAATTAATAGGCGACTAACATTTTATCATACTTAGGGAATCAAATAAAAAAATAATTATCCACATGTTTGTCTTTTTATTAATCTAATTTCGAAAACAAATATTTTCAAGCTTTCAGAAGTTCCTTCTACGACACGCTACAGTTCAATTACCACATTAAAAAGGTAATTAATGTCATTAACAGTTACTTTTTCATTAGTGTTATAAAACAAGGGTCCTTAATAACGTCGAATAAACGATCCTTAGAACTTATTTCGTTTAAGCATCCTGTTGTTTAATTTATACAACTACCTAATCGTTTTGATTGGATTATCTAGAAAGGAGTCTAGGATAATGTATTTTTGTGATATTAAAACAGTGCTGAAGTTGATACTACAGTTACTTCAGATAATATAAAGCCTCCTATATTCAAAGATATTATTTTCTTTACATTTTTGTTCTCGTTAAGAATATCTTTACATAGTATCTAGTTATCCATACTGTCTAATACTATTTATTCATGGCACTGATCTGAGCATGGTATGAGATCAACCATTTCATGAAATGTTGGTTTTTTGAATATCTTCGTAGTACAGACCCACTAGGGCACGGACATTTACTGTTATTTGAAAAAAAGTTATCTGAATTGCAGTTACAAGTACTTTATATCTGCAAATGAAAATTTTGCCACTATCGCTTAGATAACAATGTTCATGTACAATATATAAAGACTCGTGCTTTATTATTACAAGAGGTTTCAGGTTCGATTTTCAGGTCGGATTAAAAGTATTATAGAGTTTTTGAGGTTACAGAAATGCCTAACAACCCAGACTTTAGCAGCTGGGGATTCACCCCCGTGCTTCAGAATGCATGCAAAGTCATCGTTCTTGCGCCTGATCTCACCCCGATCGTGTCGGATAACCGTACCATACCAACAGTACCGGGAACAGAGAGTGTACCTCACTTATACACTATAATATCTGCTCCGTAGTTTGACTGCTAATCATTGAAACTGGCCACTGTGGCCGAAATCGGCGAGGAGTACATCACATTTCCGATAAACTGCTCACGAAAGTGATTATACTGGTAAGTCGACAGCAATTAAATTAAAATTTCAAATCGTCTATACTGGTCTTTATTCCAATTAGACATGAATAGCATTCCGTTTTCAATAGACATACGAACGCTTTTTGACTCAATAATTATTTACTGGGTAACTATTCAATGCTATTTCAATATAGAGCAAAGTTTTTTTTTTTAATTTTATAAAAACTCAATTAATACCATCAGATTTTGAAACTAGTATTTTACATAAATAAGTACGATCAAAAATCCAACTTGTAAATTTTGTTTTCAAACTTGAATCTGCCAATAAAGTTTAGAAGCTCCAATATTTACAAAGCTGAAAGCGTCGATCGTTACGATCAAAATAACCTCAACCGATTAGTATATTTCTCACTAAGTTTTGTACGCGGCTGCGCTCGCGTGGAATTTGGTCTGCCACATTAAGTTTCGTAACGGATTATTTTAAATAAATATTTTTTTTAACATACAGCAATTCTATGGCATATCATCTTTGTGTAACTCCAATAGTTTAGGCAGCGTACGCCAAGATAACTCTCAGAGGTCGGATTTTTTTCCGACTTAATTGACATGTATCGTTATATTACGACTAAAATTATATTAAGATCATTACAAATTGTAGCCTATATGTTATTCCAATGTATAATCTATATTACTGTAAAGTTTCATCCAAATCCGTCCAGTAATTTTTTCGTGAAAGAGTAACAAATCTCCATACTTACAATCTTTCGCATTTATAATATTAGTAAGATAAAGGAAAGGCAAACTACTTTTTAACATACAAATTCTCTTTTACTGTAACAAATTTTACACAGAAAAAAAGGACATAGTCTCTTGTAATCGACTAAACCACTGAACATTTCAACTTTAAGTCCGAAGTAAACATATTTTTAAATAAGCAGAATATAAAGTCAAATATACATTTCTAGTTACAGTTTTAATCTATCATAAGCCAAAAAAAGTTCTTGTGTAACTTTATGCACTTTGTACATCGGCGGAGTTAATGCCCAAGGCATTCTCTTCCAGTCAACCTTAGCGTGGTGTGTAAATATTGTAAAGGAGGTGCACAGAGGTTACATATTCAATGAAAATATACATACATCTAAGTAAATTTACATAAACACATTTACAAAACACACGTCATAAATATATTTATATGTACACACATTTTTAATTTATTATATAACTCCATTAAAATGTACGCTGAATCTTTACGCTGGATCTTTAATGAATTCGCTAAAAATGACAGCCTATAATAAAAGTTAGACAGATCACCGATACCAACTCTTGTTTTCCTTTTTCAACATAACTCAATTTTGTTTACGTCCAATTAAATTCATTTTTAGTTGTCATTTATTATTAGTTTTCACTTAAAATTATAATGTAGGTGTGTAACGTATGTAGTGACGCACGAAATTTTTTTCAAATAAGAACCAACAGACTAACTTTCTAAATAAAAATATACTTTGTTGCTAAATAGTAAACGCTATAAGGCAACGACTATTGAGAGCTATAAAACGACGATCGTAGTTCCAGAAGTAATAAAATGATAGCAATACGTGAAAATGTTAGCGATTGTGACTCGAATGAAATAACTGTTTAATGACGAGTATTGAGCCGCAACAAAGTAGAAGGCTTGTTTCTGGATTGACGCCATTTCATGTTTACGTAAGTCTGATATAAAATATTGGTAATGGCGTATCTTGAGAGCTTATAAACGTGTATTTATGTAACCACAAAGGGTCCTACTGGCTACCAGAAATGAATTAACTCGTTAGCAATCTTGTTTGGCGTGATCCAATTCGAGTATTTGTATTTGCTTTGTCAGTCAAACTAAAAAATATTAACAAATTGGATCAAATAAGATCTTAAAAATCAAAGTGTAAGTAAATAAAAGGGATTATAATGAATTTAAATCGCTTTTTACTATTTTTTCAGGTATATACGTACATTATTTATTTTTCGCCACATTAATATAATTATGATGCTGTTAAAATATAAAACTGTTTAGTACATAAATTAAATTTTTATTTTTTTTTATTTATTTATTTACAAATTTTCCTTTTTCCCAAATTGGGTTGTTGTGAGTTTTAATCAATAAACATATTGCTCACTACAATAATACCTTAATGACAAAAATCTAACAATTCATAGCCATATAATATAATGCAAAAAGGTAAAGCATTCTAAAATAAATCATGTTGTATGTGTTACGAGCATGTATTTTTTTTAAATAAAAGACAAGACCTGCACTATGAATAAATCCTGTCGCAGGCAGGACTTTACATTTTTAATATACATGAAACGGACACAAAGAGCACCCAAACTCAGAACACCAATTTGTGAATTACACAAAGTGTTATCCAATGTGCGGCTTGAACCCACAACCAGTAGCATAGTAGAATGCGGCGTGGAACCGCTTAAACCACTAGGCCAATCGTGCAGTCATACAAATACAAATATGTATGTGTGTACATAAGTATAAATGTATATAAACATGGTTAATGATAAGCTAGTTTGACACAATCCCTTCATCCTCTCTCCTACTCTGCTCTGGTAAAAAGATCTATGTAACGCTATGGTGTGCAATAAAATATTGAGTATTAAATCTTCCAATACACGGCTAAACCTTGGCTTTAGAGAGTTGCAAGAAAATGTCTCTACAATAAGTTACTCACATATCTTTTCCAAGAATGATAAAATGAGGTGCTTAAGAAAAGAGCTATGGACACATACTGTGAAAGTTTTAGTTAGTTTTTTTAACTTGATACCTTACACATGGCAGTCTATCTCAAACTAGGTATGTAGGTAGGTTGCTCCAGAACGAGACCGCTGAACGGGATTGGGCCGTAGTGGTCTCTTTCTGCGAAGCTGTTATGCTCCAGAAAGAGACCACTGAACGGGATCGGGAGAGGGCGGATCCCGAGCGAAGAAGACGTCGGTGGCATTATTAACCGTCGACGGGACCGCGAGCCGCCAGCGAGCGGGGACCTCTGGTGGCGGATTAGTTGCTGCGGTCGGCGATAGGATAATTTGTTGCGGCCTGGTCGCAAAACTGCGATCGGGTCGCAACAAATTATAACAACCAGACTGATAGGTGGGAAAGCCTTTGTGACCAACCTAGGATAGGGCCTGACTAGGCGCGGCGTTGGTTCTGGAGGGAATCTGAAATAATATGGTCCGGCTCCCCTCAGAGAAGGACGCCTGAGACCGGCCGCCGGGGTGGTTTCTAGTGGAAACACCACATACTCCTGGCTCCTGCGTCCCCGAGGAACCGGAGATCCGAAGGGATTTTCCACCTCGACAACAAAAAAAAAAGGTAGGTAACCTGTAAAACGATAACCATACTACCGATAAAAATACTTATTTATTCCTAAATATATATACTTTTAACCTTATTACACCCAGAATAGAATGGATGCTTCTACTCATCACACAATTATTGACAGACAACCTTTGACTGATCTATCATTGCTTAAATTGTATCTGATACGTATATTTTCAAGTAGAAATTGCTTCTTAAAATGATCATTTGACGAACTGTAAATAGTTTTCTGCTTGTTGATTTTTTGGTTAGTGAACCAGTTCGTCAAATGATAATTTTAAGAGGCAATTTCTAACTGAAAATATACGTAGAATATCAGGTACAATATAATGAATTACGCGTTAGCACAATTTGTATCTGCATCATCACAATAAAACGATCCTTAATAAGCAAAGTCCACAGTACAAAATTTTACGAGCAGAATTAATCCGTCGGCGCGACAATATGTCCGTCAGTAATTGTGTCAACCATTCGCTTCTCATAATAATAAATTTATTTCGTCATCCTGATTCTGGATGTACAGCCATATTTTTTAAGGGAAATTATCTTTTCCAAATAACAAAAAAAATCTTGTTACCTACCAAATAGTATCAAATAAGACCAATCTTTAAGTACCTTTAAATGATTTTGAAGTACCATTCCCATAAGAGTTTACTCACGACCACATACATATGTATGTCCGTTTTAAAAATTAGGCATACTTATAGCTTATGCATTATAAAATCATGATAGTCTAAGTAATAAGGGCAAATAGTGTATGTTTTAGATTTATAACTTCAAAGGGTTATGTAATACGATTATAATTATGTGAAAACTGCGTTGCATGTCTAAAAGTGACTATACTGTGAGAAAGAAATATACAACGGATTTGGTATGACATCGTGACCATAGCTTGCAATGACTTGTTGTAAAAATTAAACAAGATTGAATGGGTTTCAATGTTGACTTTAGCAAACAAAGCATTTCAAAACACCTACATGGACGTTTAACAACAGCATTACTGATTCCACCATAGAAACATCTACAAAGAAAACATGGAGCGTAGAAAATCATTAAATTATTTGTGTAGTAAAGAATAATTCGCGTTGACACTGAATGCGAAAGCGTAATAAGTGTGAAAAGTGTCAGTTATTCTCTTCAGACAATGCTGTAACATTGTCAGCAGTATCTCGGATATCAGCATGTCAATTTGTATGACGTCAGCATGATTTGAAGTGCAGAGATGATTTTACTTTATTAAACTTGACGTCGTATCTCATAATAGCTTCATATTACGTTACTTTTATAGAATAATATTTATTTAATGATTTGAAAAAGAAAAATGTGAATGTAGTAAATTATAGTAGTATATTAGACAATTTGGTTATTTCTTCGGCTTTTGTTTTTAGGAGTTTTTTCTTAGTCTTTTTGTTATCATTTACAACGTAAGCATTTATTTGTGTATAACGTACACGAACTTTTTTGTAATATAAGGTACATACATATGTGCTACATACAGTAGTGTATAAGATGAAATTCATGAAAATAGGCTCAAAGATGTTTCCTTTGATCTATTATTTTCTTCAATAATCTCAGCTGGAATATGAATATACTTATTTATTTCTAAATACATCCATACTATAAATAAATTACACTTAGACAGATCAAATAGTCCTAGGTGGCGATCTGATTATAGACCTTTGACTTAGCAGTGATCACAAGTCACAAAGCCAGCAAGTCTGTCAAGTTCTAAGGTTTGTAGCCCCAAACATTTACAGAAATCTGAAAACAATAACGTAAAGAGAAGAATGAGAGCAAATGAAGTACGTATGTGATAATGATTGTGGATCCATGTACGTTTTTGGTCCTAATCCCAGTCTAATGTACTTTGTCACTATAATTTATTCTTTTTGAAACTTTAATAAACGGTCAATTTATTATGTTTAAATTAATTTGAAAGAACATGAAAAAATTTTAAATTAGAATGTAATATAACTACAAAATAATAACACTATATGTTATAAATTAAACACAATAATACCTTCTCCGTGTACTAAGAATATACAGAGTGAGTATCCTTTAGTCGCTTCTTACGACACCCGGATGAATAAGTGACTATCTTTTCATCCAGATGTGGTGAGATGCGATCATGGGAACAAACTTCACAGGATAACTTCATAGTAAAGAGAACGAAAACTTGAAACAAAACCTATACAAACCGTGATCTTATAGCTTACTGAACCACGCTGATCAAATGTGTTTGTAGAAGTCAAAGCCTAAGAAAGACCTATGTTCATTGATGTTAAAGGCTGTTATGTGCTATTAATTAAACACAATAATGCATTCTCCGTATGGTGACGGATTAAGTACATTTAATGTCACCACTGTCACTGGAGAGTGTTCTGACGAACTCTTCCAACTGATCCCATCCTCTCCGTTCCTCTATAGGACAACTCGTACTGGCTCCAAGGCCACCGTTTCAGAATGGTAGACATACGCACACGAACTAAGCGGTTCGGCTCTTCTTTCCTGTGCAGATCGGTTAAAGCCTGGAATTCATTACCAGCGCACGTGTTTCTCTCTCACTACGATCCCGGGTCTTTTAAGCGGGGCGTGAAAAAGCATCTCATTAGGCCACCATAGCGTGGGTCGCCATATTACACTATCGTAGCAGTGAGTATGGCACCAACGGTCTTGGATTCTATTCAAGCTTTCCATCAGGCAGAATAGAGTCACTTTGGTAGGTTAAATATATTAAATAAAAAACCACCCCTATTCATCCCGTGGGTATCGAAAGAGGCGATTAAGAGCACAAACTATTCAAGAAAAAACATCGCAAAGAGAAGGAACACTTAAAACAAACTCTAAACCAAACGATCTGGCCAGCGTGGTGTAGTAAGCCAAAACCTCCTTACTAAGGAGAGTCCAGCAGTGGACTCTTAGATGCTATTGATGATGATGATACAGCAATTGTGGGCTCCAAACATTTTACATTTTTGAAAATATCTGTATTATCTAAGCGTGTCTTTTGAAACTTATTTTAATTTTGGCATAATAATATTCTCGAATAACTCTCTAATAGAATATTAATGAACGCATTCAAATAGACAGAAGACTTATACTCGTAAATGGGTTTAATTATCAAAATCAGCGACAGTTACGTAGTAACATTCATAATAGTAAGATAATTTGTTAACACAGTTTATACAAGTATTAACTATACAACCCTAAAGCTATTGTTAATAAAAAAAAAATGGCCTATGTCTAAGAGTGGACTGATTTAGCCTGTTGAAAATGTTCTAAAATAGTATTTAATATGTTAGGTACTCGACGAACGGACGCGAGGAGACGGCACACTGTCACCACTGCGCAGCCGACTGGTACTTCGCGCAGTATATGCTGGAGGTCTGTCCCGCATGGGCATCTGAACGCGGAGTCCTAGGCGATGAAATAAGACAAGACCTGTCCCCACTAGCAGTCGCTGCTGCCATGCTGGCGGGTGAGCAGTGGTCTCTTTCTGTAAAGTTGCGATACTCCAGAAAGAGACCGCTGAACAGGATCGGGAGAGAGTTGATCCCGAGCGAAGAAAACGTCGACGGGACCACGAGCCGCCGGAGAGTGGGGACCTTTGGTGGCAGATTAGCTGAGCGGTCGGCGATAGGATGATTTGATGGCTTGGTCGCAAAATACGATCGGCCCGCAGCAAATTTTAACAACCACATAGACATATATTGATAGGCGTGGGAGCCTTTGTGGCCTTCCCAGGATAGGACCTAGGTGTTGATTCTGGAGGGGACCTGGAATAATATGGTCCGGGTCCTCTTCAGAGAAGGACGCCTGAGACCGGCCGCCGGGGTGATTTCTAGTGGAAACACCACATACTCGTGGCTCCTGCGTCCCTGAGGAACCGGAGATCTGAAGGGATTTTCCACCCCAACAACAAAAAAAAAGGTAGGTAACCTGTAAAACGATAATGGTTGGATTAATGGGGTGGTTTTTATTAGAAACACCACACACTCCTGGCTGTTTGATCAATTCAGACAATAAAAATACTACACGGTTAAATTGAGGAACTACAGAATATGGCTCCTACAGTATCATCATCATCACTACCATCAACAGCTTTAATAGTTCACTGCTAAGATATGAACGTACTTTTCATTATTCTTATCCACTTGGAGTTCCTTTGATTGATATAATTTATATTTAGCCAAATAAACATACATATACATACACATACATACAGATTTTTTATTATACACATCAGAATACAGTTGGCAAAATAAAACATGATTTTATATTTATTGAGACGTTTTGTACGCAATTCGGCATTATAAAATACTTGTTTAATATATAAATTCACAGAAAACTGCAGTATGTATCATTTGTTTTTTTTTTAAATCATGTTTGTTATGTAGAGTAGAAAAAAAAGATTTGCTGTTAAGTCCAATGGTTCTAACTTTTACGCCAAACAACTCCTTCATAAACAAAACGTACCGTGGAAACATATTGCAAATAAATTATTAGCCAACAATGTTGTGTGCTGAGCATAAAATCGGGCTACGACTATGTACAGACGATGCGGTCTCAGTAGCAGCCATAAAGCTACGCTTCCTTAACACGCGCGTACCAAGTTCCAACTCAACAACAACCATAATTAGTTTAGCCTAGACCTTATCTCCTTTTCTATAAAGCTGGGAATAGATATTTAAACGGTCAAGTAATATTGGACGCCGTACCATGTAGCGTTTGGTAACAGCGTGCGAAATAAACCATGATAACACGAAGGTATGTGCTCTTTGGTGTTAAATTTTCTCTTACTTGTATCAAGTGTGACTGAGAAATGGCTTGTCTCCGTACAATGTGTTGGTTACTGATACGGTTATAGACTGAGATCAGCTACAATTTCTTGAATTAATCTTTATTGCGTTATTAATTGCTGCCAACAGTTGCAACGTTCACTCTACTTCAATTAATTTACAGATTCTTGTAGGGATTTATAAGTAGATCGAAAGATATAGCTATAGAACTTTTTCGTATTCGAGTCACTTTTATTTCAAGAGTATAATTATTTACTAACAACTATTTACTCAGTACTAGTAGCGGGCAATCGTACTTTTATTTTATTTTTATTTTAAAATGTATGTAGAATTTAACCAGAAAAATAAGATATGAAACTTGAATACTGAAATTATAATTACTATATATTTGTTTAATATTTTGCATTAAAGTAATAAAAAGCAAAATAGATCTTTCGTAAATAAATAAACTCTTCAATAAATACTAACTGTTATGATAAAAATATAAAGTATTTAATACAGTTTTCATAGTGTAAATAATAACCGCATTAAGAATACGGTCACCACCACTATTCGTCACATGAATGTCATAAGAGGTGACTAAGGGAACGAACTACGCAGCACAACTTCACTGCAACGAAAAGGAAAACTTGAAAAAATGCTCTTTTTTTACATGTGGAGACCCCCTCGGACCGACACCCCACCAGAGTTTACGGCGGGGTGGCGTGCCGGAATCAGACCGGCTCAAACCGCACGGTGTACCACTCTGCGCCTTAGATAGGAGGAATCCGGGAACAGCTGTTATTATGACCCTCATAGCGCCTGCACCTTTTTTTTTAATATGTGGAAGCCCCCTCGGTGCGTTACGAACGGTGTGTCGGTGTGTCGAAATCGAACCGACTAAAAACACACGGTGTGCCACTCTGGGCCAGAGATAGGAGGGATATGTCAACCAGTCTGATTGCTGTGGCATAGTAGGCCGATACCTTCTTTCAAAGGAGAGACTTATGGCCAGAAAGACTGTTGATGATGATACTAAATATTGTCTTACTATTTGATTATTTTAACAATCACTGTGTTGTATGTACTATACTGACAACATAATAGATGACAAAATCTTGTTGTCCGAAACTATCCATGGAACTTGACTGGAAGGTTCGACTTCATGGATTTATCACTATGTACTCAATCGCTCTCCAGTAAGGGGCTGAGCGATAATTTTATTTTCGAGTACAGCTACGGAATGTCCATATCGCTAGGGGTCTTGAGACCCACCTTACATATATTAATATAAGTGCAATGAAGAATGTAGATCATTTACCCTGCTCAGGTATCACAGACTCACTCGCAGATAGGAGAAATGGTCTCGGGGTACACAGGGATTTCTAGCTTATGCTTAAATCTTGGTTCGGTTCGGTTATAACATTTAGGAGTTTAAACATGATTTAAATAGGTGATAGTTTAAATAAATAACTACTACGAAAGTATTACAAAAACTAAAGCTGCGTTCTTTTAATTTTTCACCGTTTGGGATAACATTTCTTCTACAACTTATAAGATAATTAATAGGTATTTGCCAAACTGGTTAATAAATGACGAATTTATAAGATAACAAACACGACGAAGTTCTACAAAATTAAAAAGATGCTCTTGTTCTGAAGTCGATTTAAAATAGCAGCACTATATAAAAAGCCGAAAGACGTCAACGTCAAAGGTTCCAAATTATGTAATGAAAGTTTCAAGTGGCATAATATGGGGTCTTAAAGCCAGTTGTAATTTATTTAAAAGATAATTATTCTTTGGAGCAATTTAACTTTTGCTAAAAGAAAAGATGAATCGTTTAACACTTTGAGATATAATAACCATTCTCGGGATCATTACTTAGTGAAATTAATTAGCTTCACATAAAAAGTCGAAGTTCACTCGTATTGTATTAGACTTAAAGCCAACATCAATGTGATTCAGAAAAAAGATTCGGCGGTTGTTCTAAGTGCCCTTACTTTGTTCTTGAAACATAATCATAAGAATATTGAGTAAATATGTTATTGTTCTTTATAGGTACATAACGCACTACTATCTTTCAAGTCCCCTCGTCCGTTCTCACATATGCTCATAAAACAAAGTAAGCAGGAACAAAGACGTAAGTATGTTTCATTCCTTCATCACCGCGTTAACAGAAAGAAATATCTCATAAAGATGGAATCATCTAACAGCTGTTCTTTGATAAAATGTCGTGTTACGTAAAAGTGACGCGAAATTGCGTTGTTTCGTTCAAACTTATACATGTACATTTTGAGTGCGAGCTTCCTACATATGTTTTCGTAAGTGTCACTCTGCGGTCCAAATTACAAGAGAGAGTGAGTCACTGTCGTGATGATGTAGTGCACTTTTATTAGGCAGACGTTTATCATACCAATTGAAAATACTTTTAAATATAAAGTAAATTAAATAAACTTTTCTAAAATCTATTATAAAATTTACTGGTTGAAATGATTTTATAGACTTCTTATTAACTTTAACTTCTTATAAACTAAAAAAACTTTTTCGCTTTTCCAATCATCAAATTTAAATAAAATACATTAGACATTGGATAAGATCCTCGATATTCCCAAAATCAATGAGCCTTGAGACAGGTTTCTGAATTCGAAAATGAGAAACCACAGCGTTATGAACGTGCTTGAGGTTAAAGTGACGCCTTACAAAAAGAGGAACAACAATTATTGCATGCCATTACACTATTTTTGTCATCATAGTCTCTATGTTAAGAACGTTAAATAAAAAAAAAGTTAGTTAGAGTTCAAGTAGTCAGCTATAAAATCCATCCGTGTGGTGACGGATTAAGGATGCAGCATTTTATCACCCCTATTCATAATGTGAATATCGTAAGAGTAAACCATGTAAGACAACAGTTTTGCAAATAAAACGAGAACTTGGAACAAACAAACAAACAAACCTATCTACCTAGCTTAGTATAGAAGGCCAAAACTTCATTTCTAAGGAGCGGCCTATGTTCATCGGTCGACTATTAAAAACTGTTAATTTGATGATAATGCACTGCTGCAAAATCCCTAAAACATAGAAATACACAAACAATACGAATGTGTGCCCATATACCACAGCATAATTTGTACCACACTTCTTTTGTACACTTTGTTTCCATTACACTGCGACATGCCATTTCACATACGTCTTTATAATAAATATAAAATGTCACTGAAGTGGCAATTTGTTGGCACTCTTAAGAGGCTTGTACCTTTTAGATTGAATCTAACAAGTCCTCTAAAAGTTCGGCAAGAAAGTATAACTTTGTGTAACCAAACTTTGTAATTGTTTTTATAACTGTTCGGTCACTGAATTTTTTATGATGTCCAACACTTTCTATGTTCAGAAACAAAAGTAATTGAGAACCATAATTAGTAAAATCATTCGTCGTTTTAAAATATAACATTTGAAATGAGTTCAGTAGCACAGCCATGCTTCGGTCAGATATGGACCAGCCTCGTCCGGGTTCATACCGCTTACAGCGTTACACTAATTTACAGCCTTACACAAAATCAGTTTTAAACAATTCTTACGTTACTTTTTACCGATTGAGTCAGATTACAAGAGGCCAAACTCTCTCCCTTCCCCTGATTCTGAAGGAAGTTACCAAAAAGGTAACAGTGATTATAATAACGTAACAAAAATTTTTAAACGTAAACCAAAACATATGTATTATCAAATGACTTTAAGCTTTTATCTATTGACAAAAACTTAAAAAAAATATATAAATATAGGTATAAAGTAACCTATAACACATTTTGAGTATCTCATTCTTCAACTATTAACCTCTATGATCAAACTTTTTTACTATCTTGTACATTCATTAAAAATGTTAAATAAAAAATTCGCAATGCTGCTGTATCCAAATGTACATTTCCTACACAAAGCTTTAATATATTCCCACACCAATGACAACTGTAATAAGACTATTTTTTATTGTCTTATTTATAACCTCTCACAATAAGATGTGGTGGGGTCACAAAAGTTTAAGGTCGTGCAATTTACTTCACGGCCTTATAGTAAATTCTTTGCTTGGTTAACACACCGTCTTAGAATACAACCAACAAAATATACAATTCAAATAACTTTATGAAATATGTTTCGAATTCAAAAAAAAGTTTCACACTTGCTAAATGACATGATAGCTGACCTGGCAGAGGATCACCTGCAACCAGTGACTGTACCACGTATTTGTTTACGCATTAATTAATTGAGAAAGACTTCTAATAGGTTAAAAGATACAGATGGTGTAGTAGCTTCAACGTGACCTTGTTGCTGCCTATTACGATGAGCCTATGGTTTCGATCGACATTTTGTGCGATTCACAAAGTGTTGTTTTGAGTCAGGGTTCCCATCGACCCTGGATGTATTTCTAGTTTTTTAGTTATATTATTAAAAATAAATTAATTACGAAATTAGCAAGACTAACGCTAAATATACACAATAGCATATATAGAATTTACAAATCTCTATTGATACGGCTAATGGCTGCTATTATGTCTATAAAATAGAGGCTACACGGTTTGTAGATTTTGAATTTATTTCCAAATTCTTCTAGTGCTTACTATTCTGTGGGATATCTAAATAAATTTCCAAACTGAATTGAGCTCGGTTTTTCTTTTTTCTTGGATAATATATATTTTTAATTGCTTTTGGCAACTTTCCTTTAATTTTGGTTGCCAAAATCAATCAATTTTAATTAATTAAAAGCATCTAAATTTGTGATCATATCGCATAATATTTAAAGAAAAATGTAACCACATTTTCACAATAGCATAATTTATGGCCAAGGGTTTAATGGTATACCGAATGATTCTTGGAATAAGTTATTTAATTGTAAACTAGTTCTAGTATTCGCAAGAACTAGGCCGTTGTTTAAATTCATAGTATTATAACTCGTCGACTATTTTGCAAGTCTTTTGTAATATTATTGAGACTGGTTGTTTGCTAAAACTTTCATATTAATTATTTTGAGTGTATAGTGTGCTTAGTTAGAAATGACTTACAAACTGTATTGACATGCTTTATATTATAAATTCAGTAATACTGAGATATTACTAGTTCAAAAAATCAAAAGTTATTTTATATTTTTCGAATTAGTACGTTTGATATTAATTTTAAAGCGACAAATATATTACTTTTACGAGTACATGTACACTCTGAAATCTTTAATGTCACAATTTCTGTAGACTTCAAAAGCTGCTAACCGTTTATAATTTTTCTAGAGGTAAATTAAGACATCACTGCCTTGTTGGTCCAGCGTTTAGCATATGCGACTGCCAATCAGGAGGTCTCGGGTTTGATTCTCGTTGGACCAAAATATGTTATTGGGTTTTTCTTACAAGAAATTAGTAATAACAGCCCGCAGTATGGATGTTGGCAGTGTTCCACGTCCGTTCCTCGGAGAGCGTTCAGTTTTGGTTGTGATGAATATCTATGACAATAGTTTTTTAAATCTGTACCCTTATATATATTGATAACTAGTTCAATCTTCGAATTACGTTCATCCTCAGGGATACAGAGGTCCGATGCCAGTAGCTTCTTAAAAAAAATGACATGCTGATAAAACCGATTGAACCATTAGCTGACCCCAAATAAAATTGGGAATAACAAAAACTAAGAAAGAAAGGACAAACAGAGCTGTAAGACCAAAACAGAAGCGCCATGTATCAAGGCTATGGTCGAATGGGCACAATTCCAAACCATCATTCTATTCCACGACTACCTGTGAGTATCGTTTGGCTCAAAACCCCAATACTTTCGAAAAATTCTATGATTTATTTGGTTTGACTACAATGAGACTGTTTTATAACCTCAGACAAGAACTTCGTAGACTATGGAAAATCTAAAGTTTAATTCGTTTATTAAAATTTTATGTTAGAAAGTTTCTGAGATTTTCAAATTAAACAATTATACATAAACAATATAATATTATCTTAAAACTTTAACAGCACTATAACCAAGTAGTCTTAGAGAAAATCTCATACGATAATGTTAAAATCTCATAAAGAAGTTGAATGTTCAGATAATAGTGTTTATTCAAACAAATGTGTATTTAAAGTGGAGCTCTAGGAAACGTATCAGTAGATAAAGTTATCAGTAAATAAAACATGACATTAGTTCTGATAGTCAACACTTTGCAGCTTAAGTGCTCCGTGATTAAGCTTCCATGTAAGATAATGAACGAAAAAAACGATAGACGTGTTTTGTAGAGATAGTTATCGGTTTAGTGACAGCTATAAAAATAGTCGTCAATTAGAGGACACTTTTAATACGTTGGACTTCAAATTTTAATAGACACGGAAAAAAATATTTTACTCGTTTGGTTGTTTTATGTTATGGTATCATTTTTTTAAAAGAAATGATCAAAAATTAGAAATTTTTATCAGCTAGTAGAAGCTAATAACGACGACTTCGTCACATTTTTATTTCTCGTTTCATGATTCTAATTTTGAAAATAACGAACTCTCATATTACGGTTCGTCATCTCTAATTTTACCTCCTTAGCAGTAAAATTTCAAAAAACCCGTTTAGTCGGTGTTTACAAGATAAAAAAACGAAGTTGTCAAATTTTAAGTCTATAATTGAATGTGGGTTTAGATGCTGCGTTGATGAATCAGTTATTCTGAGCAAATAATTTTTAATATATGGATATTTTCATAACTAAAGTTCTTAGTATATAACGCTTATAAAGATAAACTATCCATACAGATGTAGACTCGGTCGATTTGTTCTCTGTATTTCACCTAAAATGTTATATATTTCTTGTTATATTTTATCACATTAAGGAATACACAATTTTGACTGCACGTCGGTTTAAGCAGTCGCCACGCCGCTTTCTACTGCGCTGAGTATTGTGGGTTCCACATGGGACAACACTCTGTGTGATCCATAACTTGTTGTTCTGAGTCTGGGTGTTCTTTATGTTCCTTTTCTTGTATGTTTGTAAAGTCCCCCGCGACACAGGATTTATTCCAAGAGCGGGTGTTACCTTAAAAAAATACTACGGGAATTAACGATTAGGTGACCGGATTAATTCCCCTATTACCCATTCAGGTGTTAGAAAGAAGTCGGTGACCACATCTAGTATAACCTGATCGAAACATTATGAAAATTTGTTAACTACATTAAATATTATGGAACATGAAAGTTCAAAAGTGAAATTAAAAAATTTCATTTGCCACACTAGCAGACTGTGTGTATGAAAAGTCATTCTTGGTTTACGCAGCTTTCATTATGCGCTGTTGCTAGCGAGAATTTTATTAACTTGTTTTGTTTGACTATTTTTATGTCAACGGTCATTGTACGAGGAGATTTATTTTCGTAGATTATAACCGCGTAAATCTTATAATTTTGAATCGGGTAACGATTATGTACAGACCTTGAAAGTGATTAAAAGCACATGTAGACAGCCTTTCTCTAACGCAATTTTATTGCAGTTATATGGCGTTTTAATGTTCACATTTAAGATTCTTTGGCTTTGATTTGTATACCAATGTTTTTGTTGTGTATAATTTTGTAAAATTTTAATGTTTCTTAAATCGTGCAAACGATAATAAACAACGTGGGTAAACAAACTATATTTAGATGTCTAAAGTAACGTGGTACATCCTAAAGTCAAGTTAGTTGAGCAGTTTTAATATAAATAGGCAGAAAGCTGCTGGACATAGGCTTCCCCCAAACTTATACACAACAGCCGATCCCGTGCCGCCCGCATCCAGCGATGATGGTGGTTTTATGGCTAAGATAATGATGATGATGAATTATCATAAATCAAAGTATTTTTAATATTTTATATCATTCTCCGTGTGGTGACAAGTTAAGAATACGAAGTGTCACCACCTTTATTCATCCAGTGATGATGATGATCTGAAAGCTTGATATTTTATTCTATAAAATTTGCATTAGTTAATGAAAAATATGAATGAATAAAGTATGACTAAACATCAGACTGATATATCAATAAAATTTAATTGCATCTAAAGATGTATGATTGATAACCTCCGTAGTTGGTCATCAAAACATTTAAACATCTATTACGATATTCTTTACTAATAATGAAAATTAGCAAGAAAAAACTGTGATTCGACTTAGATATCATAATCATCATCATGTCAGCCAAAAGACGTCCACTGCTGGACATAAGACTCCACCAAGGTTCGCCACAACAGCCCGTCCCGTGCCGCCCGCATCCAGCGGCTTCACACTTCTGCTTAGGTATGGACACAATAAATTAAAATGTATATTTTAATTTAATTATGTTGACTTTTTGAGTGTAGTGACGAATTATGAATGCAGAGTGTCACCACGACTTTCATCCTGTGTGGTTTGTAAGAGCGGACTAAGAGAGTAAACAATGCGCAGAACAGAACTAAAAAGAAAAGGAAAATTTGAAAGAAACCCTACACATACTCGTATATGATAATTTCATGTGGAATTATTTCAGAATTTCAGAGCCGAAAATTTCAATTTTCTAGCACAGTTTTGTAGGAAAATATTTTGATTATTCTTTATATACTTTACTTCTTTACTTTCTTTTTATTTCTTTATTTATTTCTTTATTTGGCTTTTCTAGCTTGTACATACCAGCTAGAAAACCCAACCAATAAGTGTCGTCCATTTATGTAAGTGCAAATTGTGGTATGATATTATTAATAAATCAGAATTAACAATATTAAGAATACCACCTACATGAGAATACGAAATAAATTGGCTCATACATAGAACAATTTAATACTCTAACTATAATTCGTATTAAAAGAGAAGTTCTGTTTCTCGAACTTTTATAGGACATAAAGCTTCTAAACATATTTCCGGCATTTAGTTGAACGTTGCATCATTGAAATGTGCTCATTCTAAAGACCTCTTTGCACAAAGAGATGTTTAATTAAACATCTCTTTGTGCAAGCAATAATATAAATAGTAAATTAACTAAAATGTTCTTAGGAGCGAACTGAATTTATGTACATTAAATTAAATCATAATTCAAAACCTTTATAACATGTGCATTAGGGTGTCCCTTATATGACAAAAAAAAATTTTTTTTCGAATTTCGAAATGCATACCCTCTATAATTTTTACTAATGCTATAAGATACTTAAATATAAAATTTTATCAATCTAGCATAATTGCAACCAGTGCCGACTGAGCTTCAAAGTTTAGTAAAAAACGTGTTTTGTCCTAAAATTTCAGTCTGCTATAATTTCACTATAAATGCAATGAATTAAGTGAATAAAATTAAATAATAAATTAGATGAACATTAATCTTTAATTAAAAACATAAAGAAATGAGAATCATTCAGGGTAACTTCTTTTTAGAGTAGTTTTTTTACAGTCTGGATACAATTTTAGATGTTCCTGGACACAGCGCAGCAAGAACTGTTTTTGTTCTTCTTCAGCCGTGATAAGTCCGTTAAAATCTTACATTAATTTAACAGCCCTTTCAGCAGTATCATTTACAACTCTCAAATAACTTATTCTTCTTTTAGCCTCCAGAAAAGCAGCATTGTTATTCCAAGAAGATACATCTTCCTTTAGAAAACTGTCGTCGATCTGCAGTCGTGATAAAAATTGTTTGCTCTTTGCCGATACGAAATCATCCAGTGCTTTATCTAAAAAAAAAGAAAAATAAGTTAAATAACAAATAAAAATCAACAACAATTTTGAAAATAAATAAATAAGTATTGGACATTGAAATTGAAATCCAACAAAAAGTCAATTTAACTTACCAAACAACTTTTGAGTCAGTTCTTCCTTCGACGGGTCATAGCGTTTGCTCAAATCCGAGATTTTGTCCCTGTTGAAGTTGGCAATCATCTTCTTCTTAGTTTGGTTGTCAACTTCATCATCAAATAGTGATAGAATGACTGTCTCTTCACATAAATACCACAAGTGATGGCTGAACTTGCTTATAGAAGCTTTAGAAATTGTTGCGTCAACTTTTTCATACTCTTTTAACATCTTCAAGAAGCGCAAATCTTGATTAGGTGCTTTGGTCGCCACTGTACATTCGAGCCAAGGTTTAACATACAATATTACAAGAAATAAGCAAACATCTTGTAGAGCCTTTTTGTCCTTCGCAGTTACTCTGCATTGTGACTGAAGTAAACATATTTTTAAAGAATAGATCGCTCTCGCCATCCCGCGTGCCTGATGTATAGCTCCGGGGGGCCTTAGTTTTAATTTTTCCTCTGTGTCTCCTCCTAAAAATATTACGCACAGTTCGACCAATTCGCGGTAATCATCTCTTACAAAACCTTTATCTAATTCTGCCTTATAAAATAGTAACAACGCTTGAATGTCTGTCTCGGCAACCCGTGCTTTTACGAAATTAAGAGATGGTTCAATTTTAGTACAATCAATGTTTTTCCAATTTTCTTGGAACTTTTTGAACATCGGAATATCTGGGCTACTAGTAATTTGCTTAATCTTGGTTTCAAAGACAGCTTTTAGGACCAATTCATAAACATGATGACGACAGGCGAAAAGCAACAATTCTCTTCCTAAAGTTTGCTCCAAAATAGCACAAGCTCCATTGAAACGGCCCATATTGGAAGCTGTTGTGTCGCAGCACATTATTTGCACTTTATCATAAAGGTTCCAGTCAAAGAGAGCTGCTGATATAGCCTTCGCTTGATGTTTTCCAGAAGAACTTTCTAGTTTCGGCACTGCAAGAAGCTGCTCTCTATCGTCAAATGAAGCTATAACTGGCAAGCGTTCTTCTTTTGAACTCCGTACATCCAACCCCGGTAATAGTTTTCCATCCCAATGGACTGTGACTATGTCGGGTACATTGTTTTGGAAGTTAGATTTTATTGCTTCTGCCCTTGATTTTCTAGTTTCAGTACGAATTCACTGAATCGAGGATTTGTTAATACAGAAATCATCGCTGCTTAGACCAAGCGCTTCTACCACCGCATTAAGAATGTAAACGGTATCTCTAATGCTTAACTGGCATCGATCTAAAGCTGCAACTAGTTTAGGTGTTATAAGATTCTTTCTACCTCTTTTTGAACTTTGTTCATGGCAGGGAACGTCCGGCAAGCTGAGTTCAGAATTTAAGATCTGTTCTTCGTCTGAATCTTCTACACTGTCTAAGTTATTTGTGGTGGAAGTAGATGCAACAGCTAGTGATTCTCTTTGTCTTACAATCCTTTCCTCTTCTTCCAATCATCGTTGTCTAGATCTTTGTTCTTTTTCCGCCAATTTTTTATCTGCACCACCTAAGCATCCCGGTCGACTTGGCTCTCTCTGTTTCATTAAAAATAATTTATCTTCCTCTATTTTCATTCTCTCAAAAGCATCAGCATGTGCAATATCAAACAAATTATCAAGATTAATTATAAAATTGTTCTCACGACTCTTAAACGTAATCTGAGTTTTCTTACAATTTTTTTGCAACTCTCTCCAAACATGATATAAATCAATAAGTTTCTTCACGCAGTTAGGAAATGCCCTTGTTGGAATTCTTGTTTTTTCCCAATATATGATGCACTCCCTAATCACAAGATTTGCACTTTCACTAACAGTCAATTTAACCTCACGAATATTGTAAAATAGGACTGAGAGAACTTGTCGATTAGATGATAATTTTGCACCATTTATTTGGTAACTAGTCAATCCGATAAGAAAAATATTTTGTTTTCCACTCCGTAATTCCACCGACATGTTTACGCACTAAACAATGAAGCACTAATAGTCTCAAAAATCACGTACGAAATGGCAAATAAAACATGTCGTAACAGGTCACTGGGCAGTACTTAAGCAACTTGTATCGACAAGTTTAAATAGCAAGTCGGCACGGGTTATCGTTTATATATCGAACTAATATTTTTTTCTAGACAATATAGGGTTATTACGAAACTTTTAAGAAGGTATGCGTAAAAAAATATCGAACTTGAAATTTAAGGGACACCCTAATGTGCATATTATTTAATTTCAAGTTAGTTCGCTGTATCTGTTTCTGGGATCTATGGAATTCGATCATTATCTTTTGCTTACCAGGCAAGTGTGCACTTAGTTTATTTACCTAGCTATTTTTGCTTTTTTTATCAATTCCAGTAATCTTTCTTATTAGCTCGTTGCTAATGTCACGTCATTATGTCAGATTCATCATCATCATCATCATCTTAGCCAAAATACGTCCACTGTTGGACATAGGCCACCCCCAAGGTTCTTCACAACAGCCGATCCTGTGCCGCCCGCATCCAGCAGCTTCCCGCGACCTTCATCAGGTCGTCGGACCAGCTTGTGGGGCTCTACCAACGCTGCGTTTCCCAATACGCGGTCGCCACTCCAGAACTTTATGGCCACATCGGCCATCGTTTCTGCATGTAATGTGGCCCGCCCAAAATTAAATTGAGTAACATATATTATTTGTCATTTTGAGCCTTCTTTTCATGTTAAATACTTAGGTATGGACCCACCTATATATGTGATATAATATATAGGTAGGTCCATATGGTGATATATATATGTATATATATATAGATGGCCTATATTTTATATATATCTATAAATATAAAAATAAAACTCGTTTTTCTTGGTCACGGCATCACACGTGAATAGCTGGACCGATTTCACTAATTCTTTTTTTGTTGTATTTGTTATTATTAAGAGAAGGTTCTTACGGAGAAAAATAATATTTACTATCAAATAAACTATTTTTATAATCAATAAGGTACGCTACGCTAAGGCGGTACGAAGTTCGCCAGGTCAGCTAGTAATATATATATTCTTTTTAAATATAAATCACCACACAATCACATCTAACACTCGGTTGTCTAATTTCAAATTAGGCAGAGCCTGTGCTACGGTAACCAGACTGCTGTAAAAATACATAAATAGTTCTAAATGCATACACATTATGGATAAACAACACTTAGCCACAGGACAAGTAATCGTGTTCATCACACAAATATTTGTCCTATTTATGAATCGAACATACGACCACTGGTTTAGCAGCCAGGCCTACTAACCACTGAACCAACAAGCCCAACAAAATATGTAGAGTACAAAAAACTATTAAACTATCAAGTCATGGTAAAATTTATAGTAACTTTGACTCTTTGGTAGATAATCGATTAATTTAAAGAAACAAAAAGCTTATACAAAAAACCTAATAACACACATGAAATATACAGGAAGTCTAATCAAAAATCATTCACGTAACGAGTGAACGTTCGGCCCGAACTGGCTGTGACACGTTTCACGACGACCACGGCAATCAAAGTTGTAATTAGCAAACTAGTGAAACAGCAAATTAAACGTCCTTTCATGTGACAAATTTACGTGAGTCTAACAGGAGCTGTATTTTCCGATATTTTTGAAACTATTTTATTTGGATGTCGTTTATATTTTCGCAGGGGAATGTAGTAATTCGTCTTTCAGATGTTGAACAACATCAGATATTCAGAAATTTTATTGATTGGTTTAATTTCAGCAGAATTAGGTATAAAAAAAAAGTAATTACTACAATGTATTATAAATAAATTTATGTTTTTAAAATTATTTCTAGAAATATACAAAGGCCGAAATGACTTCGTCAGTGTCGGTGTTTAATCACTGCTACAGTTTTTCACACGAAATTTCAAGTTATATAGCCCATGTGACTCTGTTATATGTTTACTTATATATTATCTTTTATATTATATAACTGCTTCGGTAGCACAGCGGTAGTGAATGCGACTGCTGTGCTTGAGCTCTCGGGTTCGATTCCCGGGCCCGGTCGGGTCCCAAATGTTTGTATGATCTGTAATTATTTGTTTCGAAGTTTGGGTGTTTTCTATGTATAATATGTTTGCATTTACAAAAAGAAGTATATAAGTATTTTATCAGTCAGTCTATTTATCATAGCACTAGCTCTGCTTAGTTTGAAACTAGATGACGTTGTGTGTCAAATGTCCGAAATATTTATTATTATTTATTTATCACTCCTCGTTACGAGACAAATTAAGCTAGCTTGAAGATTTATTAACTATGGTAGTTGCTTAAGGCTGTATAGAATTCTGGACTGTAAAAATAGACTGACAAAATTTTCGTACGTAAATTTGAATTAATACTTTTATACAGTTGTTTTTACGTTTTAATACGCTGTTGTAGTTATTATTATATTTTCTAGAGATTTCTTTTTTATTTTATTACCTCTTTAACGAATATAATCAGATAAAATATGTATCTACAATCATTAACACTATCACTTGACAGTAACGATGTGAACTTAGATAATTGTACCCACGACAAATTTTTCAAAAATAACTTAGAGAGTGAATGTAATATAAAAGTGAAAAACTAAGTCCAATTATTAATAATACAATATTATTTTAATTCTTAAAATTCTTATTTTTTATTTATAATTGATTTTTAGACGTGATGAAATGAATGTGCCATAAATTGTATCAATGTATTTTATATGAGAATGTATGCTAGCTGATGGTTATCTGCTTTTTTCCAAAATTAATATCAAAACAGTTTGTCTCTTAGAAACCTATATAAGGTAAGATATTTGAATGTTTCATGTTTGTGTTATTAAAAAAGATGTTTTAGTTCAGCTAAAAACTTACGTACAGCATTAACAAACAACTTTCAAATAATTTAATACATCCGGTAACTGTAAATCCAACGGACTTGCCTAATTTATATTTTCAGGACTGCGCAGCTGTATTAAATAAATAACAAAAGAAAACTGGAGCAGCCCACAACTATTTCAACCTATTTATTTGATTCCCACGACTCTGAAGATGATTGAAGAGACTACTGATGTTTTGAAAGACAAAGCTCTTAACAAGTCCTGCGCGAAATACATCTTATTAAATTGCTGTTATAAATTGATGCTTGTCAGAAACTATAACGTACTCATACAAACTATAACGTACTCAGGCAAACTAACTTTATTCTGAAATATTGCATTCATAACATATCAGCAAGTGTATTTTTATTTCCCATTTTGCGGAGAAGTATGCGTGGTAAGATTTAATAATTATGTCAACTTGTTTTAGTCTATCGCGTCTCAGTTGAGTGTAGGTGGTTTTAAATTTATTATTTTATTTCATTGACCAGAATAATTCGAACATTCATTGTATTGACAAGTCAAAAAAGTTACATGACTTTTTGTAACACTACATTTTGTAAAATTTTGGTTTTCAGCATTTTTTCCACATTCCGTTTTTTTACAGATGACATGTTGCCGAGTACCCTTAATTAAAACGGTAAAAATCGGCGGTCGTCGTATTTAAAAAGGGAAGAGGACACAAAAAAATATTATTTTTTCACGTGATATAACGTTTATTATTATACTTTAGTTTTTAAAGTGGTATTGTAATTATTAAATATCATTATTTGTTTAATTATTCAAATATCGAACCAAGTGGTGCGGAAATGACGAGGCCTACGTCCAGCAATTGACTATGGGCTGGTGATAATGATGATTTTATTACACTTTCAAAAGTAACTAATTTCTTAAACATACAATCTATTTTGAAGAAATCGTATAATTATAATTGTAATATATATCTATCTGTATTCCTGTATTCCGGCAGTCAGATATAATTTGATTTTATTCTCGTAGTAGAGTAAAAGCAAATTCTGCAGTGTGGGCGGAGACCCTCAAGGCCAGCAACGTGGCGATACTGCACCGATCGTAACGAGTGTTAGCCATGAAGGTCATAAGAGGATGCCACACAATTTCCTTTGAGGCGGCGAGTCTCCTGGCCGGGACTCCGCCATGAGACCTGGAGGTGAGGGCCCTTGCGGCTCTTTATCAGTGGCGCAATTAGGCGCAGGAGTTGGGTCGGAGTCCTGAAACTCGAGAAATCGAGAGTCAGAAACTCCAACTCCACTAGGTCCTTGTAGAGGAGTGGAAAGAATGACTTGGGCAACCAAGCGCCGGGCACGCCGTTATTGTGACGGTAAGACTCGTTATGGGGGATTGGTTCGAGAGGAATCACTTGACCCTCTCATACCGGCTGAAGCAGGTAATCACTGGAAATAGATGCTTCGGAGTTCTCAAGAATTTAATCTGAAAGAAGCTAACGGCCGAGTGCTACCTTGTGACGGCCATCGGAGTGGGAATTCTCTCGCTCACGGCTATGGTATCAAGTGAAACTGCGTGGAACTCCGCCGTCTCCTTCTTCCTACTGGTACCTGAAGCAGCGAGCGGTTTTTAGTCGGTTCGAGCCCAACATAACCACCACTAGATGGTATATGAGGGGATTTCCGCACAGGAAAAAAAAAGGGTAAAGCTAATTGTCGACACTGGTTAATTTGGGCATTAAAGATTTTTTTTTTATATTGAGAGCCTACCAAAGTGACTCTACTCTGCCTGATGGAAAGCATGAATATAATCCAAGAGTTGTGATTACCATACTCATTGCAAATGCAGACAATGCAGTATGGTGACCCACACTATGGCGGCCTAGTGAGATGCTTTTTTACACCCCGCTTGGGGACGTAAAAGGCATGACAGTCATCGTGACCGTGAGTTACCACCATAACTGTCACCCCTGCATAATGGCCCTCCGGTCCTACACTCACCAACGAAACACGACAACACGGATGCTGGCGCTTTAGGTTGTCTTCTGTGGGAGGGTAGTACTGTCCCGGTCGAGCTGGCCGGCTTGTGCTGAAGATAGAAAAACGTAGAATTATATCGAAGGTAGAAGGAAAGGTAATCGAAGTAACTGTAGTGGCTGTAACTAAATATTTGTCATTGAACATACAAGTAACTAAAAGCTCGGGAAATTAAAATTAATTTTTATGCATCGATGATATATTTTTACCCGCAGAGATATATCAGCTAGATAATATTTCTATTCATTAATTATTTGATTTTAATAGTTAGTCCTACAGATTTCTTTTATTCTATGGTTCATTTCTTTTTGATCATTCTATCATATTTAATGAACAAGTACCTAAGTAGGTTTTGTAATTTTTTCTGAAGGTAATAATTCTCCAGAATGTATTCAGAAGCTTTCGTTGATAAAACATTTATTCATGGTACCAATACAACAGTTTGAAGTTCTGTTAAGGCAATATATTTTCCACAATAGTATTTAACCGCACGAGCTCCGATCAACGCGTGCGGTCAGACAATAATTCGGTGTCGAAAATTTGAAATTAGAATCCGTCCAAATTTGTAGAATGATGGCGTATTAGCCATTTTAGCCTCGAGCTTTGTTTTGCGGTTAGCTATTTAACGGTTAATTGAACTTTGAACATTAATCGGTACAGAGTAGTTTTATGTGTTGGCTGGAATACTAATTAGTGTGTATTGTAGGTTTCCAGACTAATAGAGTGGTTTACTAGTTTTGACAGGACAGGACAGAACAGAACAGGAGAGAATAAAAACTAATGTCATTCATTTAATTACTTTTGAGTCTCCATATTACTAATTTCAATTATTTATTTGTTTTTGACAAAAAATAAATTGAATGTGAAAGTAACTTAAATATAAATGTTCACTTTATTTTAATTATTACGTGTACTTTAGTTTTAAATGTGATATCGTAATTATAAAATGTCATTGCTCATTTTATTATTCAAGAATCGAACCAAGTAGCTTGGATTTGAAGAGGCTTATGTCAAGCAGTAGACAATGACCTGGTGATAATGATGATTTTATTATTTTTTCAAAAGTAATTTCACCTCAAATACGATGAGATGATCAGAAGATTTTTAGTAGCAGAACACTGAGCATATTTATCCACTGAATAACGTCTTTGGCTATTTCGGAGTAAATAACATTTGGGTATCATTATTCTTCAATGAAAAAGATAGAGTCTGATATAGGGTCTGTAACTGGAGTCCTTTAAGAAATGAACAAAGCATTAGTCATCATCATTGTATATCACATTCGATATTTCTAAACTGATACAACCTCCAAACATTTAATAAAAGACCGTATTTCCACTTCAAAGGTTCTTAAAACGCTTGTGACTTAAATGGGTTGCAGCCTGTATCCTGTAGCCAGGTATCTATTAGCAATAATAGTCACTTCTCATCAGTTTGTTCCAAACTAATACAATAACACCACCACGCACATCACCATTGGTAGCGGGGACCTTGTTCGTGGTCTATGTTCGTCGGGATTTCAGCTGGTCGGTGATCAGTTTTCCTCCTGCCGAATTACAGGTGCTGACGTCGGCAGAGAAAATAAAATTCCTGCAAAAATAAAGCTGTGCAATAAAATTCCCTGCAAAAACACTTTACTTTACTTTACTGCAAGTAAATAAACACATGGTTGACACTGTTGTAAACTATATCTACTAGAATTTGAGGTTACATATATTATACTTAACTGAGGCGTTACAGTACAAAATTCCATGTACAGAGTGCCACTACGCCTTCTTTTAAGAAGCCACGAAAACTTAACAAAGGTTCTATTATTATTATATAATAAACTGACAGTAATGTACAATCGCCAATAAAATAATAGTATGTCCGATAATTTTACTCACTTGTTTTATGTATGAATATAAATAGATGTTTACATTTAATTCATTATCTATGTAACTACCTCCTGCATTTTATTTTTGATTGCATGGCGTAAAATTAAAAGCATTGCAATTTTCTAATGTTTTAACAGTTTAAACTTTTTGATATTCATTCATTAAAAGAATTATGTATGGTATGGTATTATTAAGTATGGGCAATATTTTTACTAAAATACCTTATACTCTTAATAAAAGCAGATAAGACAAATTTTACCAGAAAATATACGTACGATAATTATATGTGATTTTCTGATTTATCTCACTTCACTATCTGTTTTAAGTCTGTGTTTAAATTCACAGTAAACACACAGTAAACGCTGTCGAATATAAAAAAAATAAATATTTACGGCAACATAACAATTCTCAGTTACAATAAGACAGCAATACTCATATGAAAAGTAACATTAGGATTGAGTAACGCCTACAATCAAAGTACCGAACACATTGACTGTGGCTAACCAAACATCACTAAAATGACCTGTTTTGACAGGTAGACATCTTGGCACACTGACCCTCGGGTCGTTGTTGTTGTGTTGTGTTGTGCGTGTTGTGTTGTTTTCTATTCTATTCACATCTTGACAAGTTACGTCAATATTTACTTACGATTTTTTCTCTTCACCGGTTTATATTACAAAGAAAGAAAGGGAAAAGAAACTCAGATAACAAAACACGGTATCATTTAAAAGATCGAGTCATATCCCAACAAAGGGGGAAGATTAAACGGACTACCTATTAAGTTTCAAATAATCCTTTTAAAATAAGACAAAAGAAAGCCATCGTTACACCGACTAGAAACTTTCTCAATATCTGCCTCGACAACAATGGCCGACGCCTTTTTTCTCTTTCCACTAGGGAATAAATTTAGTATCAAATTTCTCCCCGGATAACCGTAACAATTTATCTACCGGCTTAAACCGGATCGAATTATTTACGAAAGAATGGATACAAATCAGGATTTAGTGAAAATAAAACAAGTAGTGCACTTTTCTGTTCCGTTGTACCAATATGAACGCAACATACGCACACTGTTAGCGATAGTACGGCAATACTCTGTGTAACGTCCCATATTCTGGCTCATCTCGTCGGCTCGTGCCGTTTTTGGGCGAAATGGTGTCGTCTACCGTTCGAGCGAAAGTCGATTTTCGTAGTGTGTGGACGCCGCTTTGGAAGGGCGGCCGTCGCGTAAGCTACGGGCCACGTGCACCTCGACTGCTTGCGCTTAGTTCTTCACGAACTGTGTAGGAGGTTAGTCCGCTACATGAATATAATGTTTCTTGGATGTCATGCGCTAAGCGTTCGTCGCGAAAAAGCGTATTTCGCTTGCGCCCAGCAGTGATGCGTGTGTGAGTGTTGTCGCTCCACGTGATTTTGACAGTCGAATCGTTCAGAAAAGCCGGCTAGTTCTATTCGTCAACAGTACGATGTGCACGAACTGACGCGACAGGGAAAGTGTTTTTGATAACAGTTTGTGTGATAAACGACCGATATATAGAGATGTTGTAAGATCAAACGGGGCCACATCAGGATGATAATGAAAAATTGCTTGGCCCAGTTTCTGCCGGCTATGGAGAGTTTTCGGTAAGTTACTAATAAAATATGTGAATAAGGATCAGAATCTTGATTTACTTTTATTTTGAAGTCGGTTTGCAATTTTTTTCATTTTACTTCCTTTGAAGGTATTGAACTAAATAAAGTCAATTGAAGTTCCATGAATGAAACATTGTTTCTGATGACTGGGAGAAATTACATCCATTATTTGAATGTTTAACGACTCGTATCTTAACGACAACTTATAAATGGTGAAGGAACATTCACTGATATATAATTTATGTGCCTCAGTAACGCTTCTAGAGGAGCATATTTATTTGATATCATTACTGCATATGTCAACGATCACTTTAAGTTTCGTCATTAATTCTGTTGCCATGTCCTTTGAGCTTAAAGTCTCTGCATAGTTTGGTTTGCGTCAAATTAATTTCATTGTTTATGTATAACGTTACCTCTGCGCATGCTCGTAACTATGTAAACAAACTATATACGAAGCTACGCACATAGATATACAGGGTGTAGAGGGTAGATGAATATTAATGGGTTGCTAGGATAGTGTTGCCACTGGAAATTTTGTATAATGTTAGTTTTTTTTTGGATGAATAATGGCCAACTATTTTTGTATTATGTGTTAGTGTTAGAATGACTAGCCTGTTAGCTGTGAGATCATCTTTTGTCTTATATTAAGACTAAGTCTTTGAACCTACTCATTATATATGTGTAGTCTGTACTAGATGTTGAGTTTATGCTTTGTCTAATTTTAGATCTTTGTCTATGTGTATTTTCTTTACAAATTCATAACAATAACGAGCTTTGTGTAGTTTTGATCTTTTTAGTTAATTTCATTTTAGAACAAATAGAACAGACATTGAGTTATTTTGTATTGTATGTTTACCTCTATGTTGAGCTTTAATATAATATGCTCATGTCCTGTTTTTAAGATAATATATTTTCGTTACTTAAAAAGCATTTATGCTATTTCGTTGTTCAAAACTCTCAGTATTTTAATGGGAGATATAAACCACAAAAGTGTTTGAATATTGAACTCAATTACACATTTTTTACACATTATTGACAAGGAGAGTTTTCTTGTCTAGCCAGGTGGCTCTAATTCGCGCGAAACTTACTGTGCACCACCTCCTAAAAGTATTACAAATCAGTAATATATATTACATATTAACCAGTTTTTATAAACGAGTGATATCACGATAATCAAGTTCATCACACCGTTTAACAAAATAGTAGCTGTTTATAGCGCAGCTTGACTACAAACAAGGCTATTAATAGACACAGTTAATAAAACAGGAGGTGTCTGTCGCCTAATGGCAGGTGAGTAGATGCTTTGCGGTTTATTGTAGCCCAAGATTACGTATGTATATTCTGTAGCCCAGTAGATCTTAGTACATAATACAAAAAAATACAGAATACAAATGTTAATTTAATACAGAAATTTGGCAGTATGTTATATAAAATAATATCACTTTTGTAGTTTTTTATTCAAACTTGCATTTACTTACATACTCACAAAGTCTTGAAACGTTGTCTAACAACGATCAAAGCAATTCTTAATCATGACTAAACTAAATTAAAATTAGTAATGATTTTGTTTTCTGTCTAATTCTTTAAACTTTTTACTTACACATTAAAGATGTATAACATTACGTCAAAAAGTTTGAAAGTAATGTTAAGAATATAGTCACTTACTTTACAATGTAAAGAGATCAATAGAAGACACATATAATATTTGGTGATACTAGAAAAATTGTGTGAGTAATAACAGCTTGGTATAACATACCTCGTCTCTCACTTCGTCCTTAGATTTCAAACTAACTATTGTCTGTGTCATGATAAGAAAACTTCAACTAAATATATTCATGTATTTCTTAATATATCTTCATTAGGTATTACTAAATTACACGCAAACAGAACAAATGGTGGTACTCGTAATATCCTAATTTTAACTTAGCAGGAATAAAACCTACGACCTCTGACTCAGTATTTAGGATCACTCAACGCTAGACCAACATACCAGTCTTTTCTTTGTATTAAAAATATTTTTTAATCATTACTTTTTTTGCTCAACTTAGATCACAAGACATAGATGTTATTTGTAATAAATAGCCTACATTTAATTCTTCATATTTTTGGTATCATACGTTTGGTTTTTAAATTTAACATGTATTTAAAACTTGAAAAAATAATTAATCGAAAAAATGAAAGTGTCTCAAAAACTTTCGTTTTTGTATTACAAAAACTACCTACCTAATATGGAATGTAAATACATTCATATATACCTATTTTGTCATAAATAATGAGCGATGTACAACTTTCATTCATCCTCTACTGGCAGTCGATCGACCGGTAGCCGATTCATTATTTACATTCTTAACAACTCACACCTGGTATTTACACAGATTTCGCTCCTCATAAAATAATGAATGATCAGGAATGATGTATTATTTATAGTTTCATACAGCAATAAATCAGTTTTTGCTCTTATCGTACTCATTTCAGGACTTGAGTCCTTATTAGCAAATTAATATGTACATGTATTAAAAAAAAACTAACTAGATATTGATACCATAATATTAAATTATACCTACCTACTAATAAAGAATCTAACCAAAAATACAACATTGTTGTAACAGAGCCACGTTAATTTTAGATCAGTTCTACCAGGACAGTGTTATGCAGAAAACCAATCTATCGTTGGTGAGTGCGAGACTGGAGCCCCATTGATGCAAGGGTCATAGTTAGCGTGGTAAATCTATGAGCCTTACTCTACCACGATGACGGTCATGTCTTTAACGTCCCCAAGTGTAGCGTAAAAAAGCATTTTACAGGGCCGCCATAGCGAGTGCTACCATATTGCATTATCTGCATTAGCTATGAGTATGGTGACCACTTTAGAAAGCTCTTAAAATAAAAAAAAAAAATAGCAGCATTAAACTTCAATGAAATTAATCTCTGGTTTCTCGTACATACACGTTGTGGTACATTCTATGTATTATTTTCTTTTTACGAGCCTTTTTTCCCAAACTAGGTCTGGTTCGGCTATAAATCTACTACGAAACTAATAGTCAGAGCCCTCAAAACGCCAGTCTTTCTGCAGAACTTCGATATTTTCTAGTACTTTCTATACTTTACATACATTTGAAAGCGTTGATAGCACGAGTTGATTTATTATGTAGTCTCTGCGAACACTAGTAGTATTAGACATATAACACCTGCAAATATTCTCACGGCAGCTATGTCGACGTCTGGTATCAAATAGAGGATAGGACGAAATAATTATTCTATATCTTTTTGTTGTGTAAGCGATGGTTTTTGTCAGTAATTTGATATAAAAGGAACAAAACATCCATTAAATGCTTGATACACTTCGACTTCTTTTGTTGTGGTATCATATCGCTTGATCAGGGTAAAACTGGATTTAATATATAGTAAAATAACTCTAGAATACCAAACACTGAAGGCTATGCAAGTTTTTGCTACCTGATTATACTTACGTTCCACGGTTGTACTAAAATGCACCTTGAGGCAAAAGAAACTGGTTGATGACAGGTTAAGCTCACGATGTGACGAAGATTTTACATTTAAAATAAAACTTAAAAAAACTCACTATTGATTACTTGCTTGTATAATACGATGATATGATGATAATAAAGCTTAACGATTGTGAAACATTGAAATAATGAAGAGTAAATAAAAAATATTTTTATTTGTTATATTTTTTCCTTGTTATAATTTTTATTCAGTACTGATTATTTTAATAAGTTCATTGTTAAATAGGTTATTTAGGATCACGAGATAAAGTTGCATTTTAAGTTTTAACTTAATATTTTCCTCAACAAATACTGGCGTACTTGCATTATTATCGTAATTAAATACCATGAAAACAATTAAATTAATTAAAATAAAATAAAAACGCTTTATGATATATGATGATGATATGTTCATGTAGTGAGCCTTTGGCCGTTACTTTTATATATTCTCTTTTATTTCTTTAAATAATAAATCTCTTTAATAATAAATCTCTTTGAATAGTGTAAATGTAAAAAAATAATGTAGATGTTTCAACATATTTTTTTACATTTGCATTTACATTCTAAATAGCGAGCAACTGTTTCGTACTATTGGGAAATGTATTTAAAACAAACAAATATAATAATAACATAACTTTGCCGTTTGAAGATACTCGTCCATATATTCATTGAAAGTGAAATATATTTTTTATTTATATTTATGAGATATAACAACAACTTAAGGTTATTAAAGTTGTTTTTAAGATGTGCTTGGAGCACTTATTTAATTTTATAAGCATGCAGCTGATACGTGCAGCTTAGTCTACGTCACAGAAAAGATATAAATGTTGCCCTCTTTTGTAACATTTTTCATTGATGCTTTGCTTCTATTAGTGATACTCGCATGTCACATAGCCTTTTGCCTCCCTCGATTAGGGGGTTATCAAACACAGAAATAACATTCCAATTCGAATTAGTAGTTCCTGAGATTAGCGTTTGAACGTGTTAACCTGAGGAACAACAGGTTCGATGCTCTAAATAAACTCTTTGACTTTAGTATTAGTAAGTCTAAATATGAAGCTTACTCTCTTGAAAGTTTACTTGTGAATTATTAAAATTGGTCTCAAATTGGTTTTAAATATATATATAAACAATTTGCCACTAATTTCAAATAATATTAAGTTGAAATGGGTTATAACTGTTTGTTGACTTTTTAACCATTTCCAAGGACCCGAGATATTCGTTTTTTTTAATATATTTTTGTACTCACTATAATTATTATTACTGAAAAAAAGGAACTTCAGAGGCAGGCAGTTTCTTTATTTTATTTTAGTTTGACAATTTCTTATTTACATTTACAATCACATTTTTTTTAAAAAACACCTGCCAAGTGGCGCTCCTCTGCCTGATGAAAAGCATAAATAGACTCCAAGAGTAATTTTAGTATTAGTAGTAGTAACTTTTATTAAATAATAAGTTGTGGACAAAAGCGTCTTAATATCACTTATGTATGACAGTAAATTTTCAACAAAACCTACCACGATGCAAAAGTATTACATTCAGTATACGGAGTCGTTTCGTAATAGCAAGACACGCACAAGTGAATTTGTCGAAGAATTGGAGAATCTCCGTATGATCCATATAAGACTTACTACAGCACGTTACATAACCTAAAAATCGTTAATTAACCTGTTTTCGACATGAGATGTTACAAAAAGAGGAAAATTGGCTTGTCAGTAATCGACAGGCAGTACGAGTAGCTGGTAAAATAGAAAGTTTTTCCAATTTGAGTGTAAACTTATATTTTTTTTAAAGACTTCTTTCAAATAAGTCCGGAGACAAGCAAGTCTTTATAAACATTCATGTGATGGACTGCTAATGAATGGCTAACACAAAGTGTTGTCCAACGTTAGGTTTGAACCCTCAACACTCAGCGCAGTTGAAAGCGGCGAGGTAACCACCACACGATTCGTATAAACCCGTACACCATTCGCGCAGTCTGTGAATTTGATTTTGAATGTTACTAAAATAAATGAATATTTGCCCAAAAATATTTAAAAGCGTAAAGTTATAAAGTTCGACATGTTTTTCTAGGGACGCAAACTGTTCTTTCAATTTTAAAACTAAACCAATTACCTACACTTTATTTAACCTCTGATAATATGGTACGTTTGCAAAACAACTTCAACTACCTCTATATATATACTTCAACTACATCTATCGGCCTATATGGTACATTACAATCAAAAACAGCAACACTATTCGTTTGCCTAAATTGAAAAAAAAATACAAAAATTTACAATAATAGATATCATCCCACATTTACTTGTGGCTATTGACCTTTCTTTTGACTATAGTATTGTACTACACGATTAGCGCTGATAGAACACGATGTCTTAACGAGAGCTAACCAAAATTATATTACTCATGCATAATGTATACTTATAATATGAGCCCTGTAAATGAATAAACAAGAATCCCTTTTAGTACCAAAAGAAGTAATCAACTTAAACTTTGATTAACTTTTATGTTACCTTCAAAAACTTTCTTTAATCACATGTGTTTGTTTATTTACACCATGTGCATCAAAGTCAAGTTTAAAGCATTTAACAGCCATTAATCGGCAATCTGTAAACGTCGAATATATCTTATTTATTAATTATTTCTTTAATGATATACAAAATGTATGTATTGACAAGAAACTGATTAAAATACAGGATTGTGTTTAACATTAAGATATGAATATTATATTTATGCTATGTTGGTCAACTGATGTCCTTTTTTATTGGTATCTTCAATTGCTAGACGTTAACATGGAGATAGATGATGTTAGTGCCGTTTTTAAATACGAAAGTTTTAGTATTTTACACCCTACCCGCTTTCTTTATTATAACTTTTTTTTTTCTTTGTTCCGTTTAAGAACAATTAAATTCACAAGGGTGCTTAGCTTTCCTATTAAACGAAAATAGTTCACGTAATTTTGTGTGCCTTGTTTTTTTTTTAGTTACAAAGACAACGCCCGCACTAGGAATAGATCCTGTGTCGTGGGGATTTTAGAAACATACAAGAAACGGACACAAAACACCCAGACTCAGAACATCTATTTGTGGATTACACAAAGTGTTGTATCATGTAGGGTTTGCACCCACAACACTCTGCAAAGTAGAAAGCGACAACTTATAAGGCATTTAATGAACATAGATTGAGTAGTTTACCCGTAAAAGTTTCATTAGCAAACAACAAAGTTTGGGATTAAAGATAATCTATTTTTAAAGAATTAAAAGGGATGTTGCAATGTTTACTCACAAAGTAACTGGCTACTAATAGGATCAAACGAAGAAGCAACTGAACGGAATTAATAAACGTTATAATGCAGACTTGATAAAAGCACCAGATCGTTTCATTGTGTTCTATTTTCGTATTGTTGAACTTTATGCACAATGCACTTGAGAGTTCATAATTGGAATGCTCTTGAATTTACACGTTGGAGAAATATGCATGCATGGTTGTAATGTGGCTTCTAACCGTTTCTTTAAATGTTATATTTCGTGAAATGTTGATTGAATGAATTTATTTACTACAAGATTAAAATTTAAAACAAAAGAAGATAAATATTTAAGTATATATAAAAAATAAACTATGGAAACCTCCAGGGCATCAGAACCAATTTTAGCAACGTTAAAAAGATTTAGTGAGTATAGTATAATTTTTTAAATGAGTATTAAATCGGCGTGACTTAAATATTAAGCATAGATTTCTTTTTTTTTGATATAGAATCTTTTTGAATGTCTTTATTGCATAATTGTGTTGCCATAACAAAAATCGTACGTATACATATAAAAAATAGCATATTAGCATATAATATAATAACATTTTATTACATACGTATCTTGTAAGAATCTGTTACTTCATCATTTTATATAGTGTCACGCCAATATGATGGATATAAAATTTATAGGCATATCTAATTGGTCACATTTAACTGTGAAATACGTGCTTCGCTTCCTACACAGATTCTCGTTTATTTCCTAACATATCTTTTTACAATTTTTCTATAATATTATTTTATTATATTGTATACATTTCAATAAATTTATATTTGTATATTGTTAAGTTAAGTTAGTTCAGCATAAATCGATCCGATTGAAGTGACGCCGCGGCTCTTGGAAACTCAATCCTCTCCCTTAATTCAAGGGGCGCTACTAAAATGCTGAACGCGACGGTAGTTAAATACCATCGATTATTAAAGTAATATTACTTCATCGGTCTACTAGTAGACGAGTTTAAATTAATTTTAATTTTGTTTCTACTAGTCCTTCACTAATTAGGAAACCCTTATAAAGTATGGAACGAATTAGTTCCTCTCGTTCCATTTGTTGCACTCATTTAAGTTTTATCGGTTACATTCTGTTGCGACTGATAAACTAAAACTGGGTTTAGAGTGTCAGCTGTTATCGGCAGTAGCTATAAAGTCGCGTTACTTCATTATTATTAAGGACGTAGTGTAATAGATTATTGTGTTGTCTTGTTGTTTCGTATCTTGAGTGTACCGATCGAGTACTGTTAATTGCTTTCCTGTTATTAGTTTGTGGAATATTAGTATAGAATATGATTTTATTCTTCATATCTAATATTTGAATAGAAATTCTAACATACTAAATTTATCTATAAATGATAAAAGATAGCCTAGTAATAGTTTGTTTATTCGAAAGGCATATTTTTTGGTATGCTTTGGTCAAATAATTCCATAAAATATAATAAATAAACATTTTTTTAATAAATATTTCAGATATCTGACACACAACGACATCTAGTCCCAAACTAAGCAGAGTTTGTTCTATGGGTACTAGAAAACTGATATATACATACATATTATATATAGAAATCACCCAAGCTCTGAAATAAACATTTGGAGATCATGTAAACATTTGGTCCGACGCCGGAATCGAACCCAAGACCTCAAGCGCAGCAGTTGCATACGCTACTACTGCGCCATCGAGGCAGTCGAGCGTATGCGACTGAAAGATAGTATTATAAAGATCATATTTAATAATAAAGACGTGAATAGGCCGCCGCACTTTCTTAATTTAACTCATGAGAGACTCGTCATGTCAGTCTCATACAAAACAGGTCGTTTGACGTGCACTACTGTTCTCGCATAATATAAGCGCATGCGCATAGCCAGACGATGACATTGAATACGTAGTAAGAATAAAGAGCAGTTTAATGATTAATTTCTCATCACACCCGTTCAGATAGTACATAATGTTGACTCACAAAAGAGGAAAGAGATTTTGCAAAAATAATTGTTTTTCTTATCGTAAGTTTTTTCGCGTCAAATAATCAATACTAAAGTTTTTTTTTGGCAGTTTGGTGTTTTAAGTAAAGTGACAATTTTGAAAAGTGTTAATGTAATGCACATGTAAGTTTTTACACTAGCACTTTTAGAAATTAGTTTTTTACATTCTATAAGTTTCTCGACATGTAGAATCATTCAGATTGAAGGACACTTTTTTCATTACTACCTGCTAACTTTTTTTTTTTGAATTAAGACTTTTTCATGGTCGTCTTATTTTTTACGAAATAGGATAAACGACACTGACTCCTAAGCTACTTAATTATTTGTAACTAATTTTTGCTCGCGGCTTTGCTCGCGTGGAATTTGATCCGATCCGATCCCGACTTAATTGACATGTATTGTTATATTACGACAAAAATTACATAAAATCATTACACCTATATTACTGTAAAGATTCATCCAAATCCGTCCAGTAGTATTTTCGTGCAAGAGTAATAAACACCTAAACAAACTTTCGCATTTATAATATTAGTAGAATAACAAAACTTTCTTCAGATAATCATAAAATTTATATTTCTTTTAACAATATGAGAAACTGAATCAATCAATCATTTAAATCAATCACAAAATTTAAGGATTTTCTTTAAGTTTTTTGCACTTCTGTAAAACTAACTTATTTTCACTTAGTTATATACTTTTCAATAACTTATTTAAAAAATAAACGTCTCATATTTTATTTCTCTACTATCTTAGTTTTAAAAAAAATCAAGGCGCTCCTTAAGTATACAGTCGACCTGTTTGCAAGTGATTACCGATATTTGTAAACACTTGATTATTGCGCTGCTTAACTTAACCTTCGTAAGTGAACTCGACTGAACCTCTTAGTGTCAGGTGATAAAATTAGCAAAACAATTTTTATTTCTCTATAGACCATTTTGGCATTAGGAATACTCTTGTGTCTCGGAGAACTTTACAAACAGACATAAAGAACAACAAGTATTGTCCCATGCGGGATATGAACACACAACACTCAGCACAGTAGAAAGCGTCGAAGTGTCAACTTGAACCACTATGCCATCTATGCAATCATATAAGTCAAGTCATTAAGATATATGAAACACATAAATATACCGAAACACGATTATTACGAAACCCAAAATATATAGTAGCAATAAATTCAATTACAACTCATATAATATTATAACTAATTGCAATAGACGCTTTTCCATGAGCCCTATTTTAAATAGTGTCGTGGGCAAAAGTCTACTTGGGTTCAAATTTAACGGTTATACGCGTGCGGCATGCGCCCGCGCATTTCCAATAAAAGCATGCTAATGATTTTACGCCTACAATACGCGACACATGCGGACGTCAACATAATAAAAATTGTGTAAATAACGTGTAAATGTTAAACAGAAAAGTATTTATTTGTTAAATAATGATAGGACAGCTATTTCTTACTTAAAAAAGCAGTTTTTTTTATCGTGATACTGTTATGGATATGGGAATATGTACATTCTGAATGTCATACACCAACAAACATAAATGTACTTCAAAACATATATAAGTGAGACAGCAAATAAAAATAATCACATTTTATTTTATTTAAAGTGGACAGATAACAAATATTGTATATTTACACTCTACAAGACATGTCGAATATATACTCAATAAGCTGACGTAATCTGTTTTTCTCTTTAATTCTACGATTTTATTTTAAATCAGTACCACTTTTACTCATATTTGCTTTCTCTAAGTTCATACTTACAAATTCTTGAAGTTCACCTAGAAGAGTAGACTCTTCTAGACTCAACTTCCATACAATACATAGTATATTCCATATCGTAAAATTATTTTTTTATTTTTTTAAAAACTCATGATCATAGTAATACACAATTCAAGTCTGTATGAATACTAATAAAAAAATTCCATTGGCTAAATATTTTCATCAATGAAGTATCACTATATAATCGATTTATAAAATATGAGTTTAAGTATGTAAGAAGGTCAATTTTAACATAAAACGATAGAAATTGGTTACGAAATCAACTTGAAAATTACTATTGAACATGATCTTCCCAAGATTGTAAAGCTTTACTGTTATGTACTTAAAATTCACGTTACACGACTTTATTATGACGTGATTGGGTAAACGTGGGCAATGACAATGAGGGCTTATACTGTCACAAAGTCATTTAATAGGACATACCTATTTTTACATCGGTATTGTAATACAGCGTATCACATTACCGAGATTGTAATCTTTGAAAAAGGAAACTACTATTCTAAACGCGTGTGTATCACGTGTATGTGTCAGTCACTAAAACTTTAGAATTGTGCACACACACATCAACAACTAATTTTGGAAAGGACACCTTTACATACAATACAGGAAAATGCAGAGATTAGTAGCAAAAATTCATTTTATACACATCGCTACTTCACTTGATTTCAAACTAAGCACAAATATGGTTCATCCTAAAGGCAATGCCTATTTCTTTGACTATATTTAGACATTTAAATACCTTTGCATTTCAGTAAATATAGATTGGTAATTGTGTCTTTAACTATTATTCTTTACTCTGATATAAAAATAATAGATTTGTAAACATTTATAACCTAAATAGGGTTGACACAAATCAACATAGAAATATACATACACAATAAAGCTTCTAATTCACTTGAAGTGTCGTTGTCACGAGATTGTAATCACTGTATGGTTGGTGAAAAATCATGAAATCAATATGCATATTGCAGAATCGAAAAGCTCGACGATGGTTTAAGACGCGAAAGTCTAGTCATGGAATCCAAACCAAAATAAATTGCCTTAATATAAATCTTATATTATATTTAGAAAGGTTGTTATTAATACAAATAAAATGTATCAGTATATTTAGACAGTAATGTAAGTTATCAATCGACGAAGCGACGGGGCCGTGGACCCCCAGAGAGCGGATTGATTGGACGGATAGCAGTTAAATAGACGCTACGTCATTCCTTCGTTCGGATCCTTCTCAGAATATGGCGTCTGAGGCGAGTTACAAAATAAGTTTCAGAGGCAATATCATATGACCTGGTTCTGGCTTTCCTTGAGAACTGGAAATGTGAAGAGACATTTCACCTCGTCGCAAAAAAACCATACAGCATAAGATACAATGATTTCCAAAATGTTTTAAAGTTAGATATAGTTTTTGGCAGCGTTGTGATTCCATTTCTCATTTCCAAACCAACCAACTAGTGGGTTTGGCAGAACATTATGATGCCAGTTTCCCTATTAATAACGTCATTATGACTAAGCGTTATGACCTATCGGTTTACTAAAATAACAGTTACGGAGCCACAAATATCTGATTACAGCCAAAGTTGAACATGCAATTTATTGTTAACGCATTGACTCTGTCTATTTATTTAAATTACTGTCCTTATTTACCTTCATAAATTAATATAATTAACAATACTGTAATAAATATGAATTACATCATTTGAAACTAACGAACTACCCTAACTATTTTTTAGATTTTCGTATTTATATATTATTAGTGGTCGCCCAGTGGTCGAAATTCGACCATAATAAATTTAAATTGTAAGTGGCTTAATATACATCATTAAAATATAATATTCAAACATTATTAAGGATCTACTGTCGAAAACTAAACTACTATAACAACAGATTTGACCAAGCCTGTTATTTGCCAATTCCTTTTTTGAATAAATTATATGAAATTAAAAAGAAGTAACTGACAATGATCTTTGATTGCAATGAATGACCGCACAAAAGGATTACTGCGTTCCAATTCCAGTGAAATTTCACGCATTGTGTTGTTGTTACATGTTTGATTAATACGTTCTTCTAATCTATAATTAATAGCAGGGTCAATATCATAAAAATATAATTGTGCGTAACATGGTGAGTGACCATATACGGCAGTCATTGGACCTGATCTGTGATAAAAAACATCATGTATTTTGAAATGATACACTCCACTTGTAACTGCCTCAGCAACTTTGGCTTCTGAGCTAACCATAGCAAAACATGAATTATATTTCCTATTATATTCAAAATATTTTTTTAATTTGATTTGATTGAAGGTTCATTTGAAGTAAGTCCATCATATAATGATTTAAAATATTAATTTTGACTTAAGGGTGGTAATATTGCTTTCCCCTTGTGACAGCTTGAAGTGAATGCAGTTCGGTCGCCTAAAGTCACTTCAGATTCAAAATGTTTCACATTGCAAAACCTGCACTCTAAATCCATTAATCCACAATCATAACTTAAAAACCCATTCTGAATGACATTTAGAGCACATTTTAATGTATCTCTCAAAATCATATTACTATCGAATACTATGGGATGGGGAATTCCTTCCTTCTTCTTTGTCTCTCACTCCGACCCGTTAATGTTCTATGTCGAGGCATAATTAAAGTTCTTTCATTAAATTACTGAAATCAAGGAGAAAAAAAGTTTTTATCTGTATGATGATGTTGTTAATTCTGATAATTCGTGCACATTTAAATGTACGTACCTCTCAAAATCACTTATTTATCCTGAAGTATATGCAATTACTGAAATCGTAAACTACAATAATTGCTTTGAACCAGCAATAGCAAATTATATTTTTTTTGTACTTGAATGTTGTTGTTGCAGATTGCTGCTACAGAACTTTCTTTATGCATATAATGATAATCCGTGTACATTTAAATGTATCTTACTGCTACACAACTTATATATTAAATAAATTTGTATAAGCGCTCAGTATTTCACGTTGTATTCGTCAAATAAAACTTTTCTATTTGACATTCAACTATGTCTATAATAAACAAAAGAAACAATTTGACCACAGAGTATGTATACGTGTACAAATACTTGTGTATGTGTGTGTCAAATGCATGTTGGTTGTGTAATGTTTTATTTATTGATTTAATGTACTTTTTATGCATTATTATTAAAATCTTTTTTTATATTAAATGAGGCAAATAAAACGTTTTTTTTTTATGTCTTTGTCAGTACTTTATGTCTATGAACAAAATGAAAAACAAAAGAAACAATTTGACCACAGAGTATGTATGCGTGTACAAATACTTGTGTATGTATGTGTGTGTGAAATGCATGGTAGTGTGTAATGTTTTATTTATTGATTTAATGTACTTTATAAACATTATTATTGAAAAATATTAGCGTTCTGCACTTTTCCTACACATAAACTACAAGTGCGCCAAATTTTATGCTCCTGCGTCAGCGCAATTTTCGTCAAAAGGGGTCCAAAGTTTTTGCATCGCGTATTAATATATAGATAAACAAGCGGCCCACCCTAGCTGTGAACGGGTGGACGTTAATTTTTTAATATTTTGAAATAAATGTAGAATATAAAGTATCTTTGTGCTGGACATAAGTAAGCTTTTATACTTTTATCCATAAACCTATTTTTAAAGTTATTTTTTTTTGCATTTCATTTAAGATTTTTTCTCACTTTCATTTAGGTACGTATTTTATTTTAAGGAATTTATTTATTGTTTACTTGACCTTAATTATTATTTAATTATTTTAATATCTTTATTTTACATAAGTATTTGTAGTTAAATTATAATATTGAACCACAACAAACTAAACATTTTTTGAAAATTTTTGTATAAATAAAACAAAATATCATTCAATTTGTACAAACATTCAAAATTAAAAACGACGACCTGCAGCCGAAATAGAAAAATCATATTTTTTTGTTTAGATTGTGCCTTATAACGCTTTACATGTTAATCCGAATGCAGGTCTTTTTTTATTACCTTAGTTCTTTTTTAATATGTAACATTTTTTGTTGTAGTTCGATATATTTTATTTTTAAGGGATTTAATTTTTCACTTTTGATATTTTTACTTTGATTTTTTACTTTTATGCATCGTCGGTTTAGCGGTAGTGTATGCGATTATGGTTCATGAGGTCCCAGGTTCGATTCCCGGATCGGGGCAAAAAAGTATTACTGAATTTTTCAGATTACAGATGGTTTAATAACAATCCGGAGTTTGGAAGTTATGGTCGTAACTCCCGTGCCTCGTAGATCACGTAAAACCGACGGTCTAGAACTTGATCTCTCACCGGCCGTGTCAGATAGCCGTCTAATCGGATCATGAGAGTGAGGGAATAGTGCGTGCAGACACTCCGGACTGCTTGCGGACAGACTTGTGCACTGTGCACTCTGGAGAACAGCAGTCTTTTCTTAGATAGACACCAGCCCTCGAGAAAGTTTTTATGATCTATTTAAAAGATATCTTTAAATCAAAATGTTACCTTTTAAAAAGTATAACCAAATCCATTGATATCATTCAGATCTGCGGCATGTGAACGAGCTGTCCGACCGCGCTGCCAGTGATGATTGTTGCGAGAATCACAGTGTTTTTTTTTAATTCGTAATATCTTGTGAATGGGATGTCCGATTTTAATCATTCAAGAAGTAATCTACAGATATTCAAATATTCTTGAATATGAAGTTAGTAGATAAGGATTAATACATAAATAAGGACAATGGTCTGATTTTAGTCATTATATCTATCAACTTATAAAACGTAAAAAGTATTTACAGTGACTTAACTACAATTGTAGGACACATGATATTGAGAGTTTTAGTATAGATATAACACTTATCTTTAATATTGAAAATATTCTTTTTGTTCTATCAGCTGCAGTTCAGTATTTTTTATTACACACCACACCGCATGCGGTGCTTATTTTGTCTAGTAATAAAAATAGACTATGTCATTCAGGGACAACCAAAAACTATCATTCTGAGGGTGAAATAATTTTTGAAATCGATCTAGTAGTTTTTAAATTTATTCAATACAAACAACAATGCAAATCTTTCCTCTTCACAATATTAGTAAAGACAGTATAGAAGTATAGATAAAATAATATTGAGTTTGTTTGGGTACAGTTTAAAAACTGAAAACTTCTGCGTCGATTGAACTCAAGTTTTGATTTACTCTTCAAAAGTTATTTTCATATATTTTTTTACATTTAGTTTGTTCTCCATTTCTTACCAATACAATCACTGTACACATACAGTTTGTAATACACAACTGCATTGTACGTTATGTACGTGACGAATTGTCTTTACTGCCCTATAATTTGATACATGCAAATGAAAACAGCTGAGCGTATTCTCTTACTTACAATATTTTCTAGTAAATGTCGTCTTTACGGTTCAAATTTATCGTGCACTGCGTCTCTGGATGAGTCAAGCGGTTTGGTGGATACGTGACAAGAATACCTTTTATCCCACGGATAACTTTTGAGAATTTAATGTACGCCCCTAAAGCTGGATTGAGTTGAACGCGGAAGTTTTTAAGTGTATTACAAAGAGCAAGGTTAAACGCTCGTTAATCAATTTGTTTTCATTGTAAGATGATAATTTCGTTGGTATTTCACACGATCATTTATCACACATATCGAATAAATTTCTCTTAATGCTTTAATTTTTTTTTAATTCCTTGTTTTGTATATAAATAAAGTTTATACAAAATTAAGCTAACTTTTGTTGAATTCGGCATCCATCCGTAAATAGATTGTGACACTTTTGTCACGTTTAATTAATGAGTCTAGTTTGTTTACAAGAAAAACACGAAGAACTGTTGCAGATAGTTAAATAAGAAGAATATTAATATGTTGTCTTCGATATTGCCTTTAAACTTGTATTCATAATTTCTACGGTTATGGCAAAATATAATAAGCATAGCTATATCAATAATTTCATCCAGACTGTTCCAACAATCTTTAACTTTGCTAATAACTTATGACTAACCTGCATGATAAGAAACCTAAAAATAAATTTTCTCTTCAAGTCATAAAAACCGATGATCTAAAATAAAACTATGTCCACCTACAGCACTTGATCGACTCGTTTAATGTCTTGAACTTGAAGTTGACTGGCATTGAGTGATGGAGGAGCGCAACCGATTCGCATTGTATTTCGGCACTGCACGTTAAACTTGCTATTGAACTTAATAAGAGAAAAAAGCTTTTGAAATACGAAATAATTAATTTGAATATATATTCTTATATCGTATGCTGAAAATACGTTTTTAAATTTTTTGAATAATGTCTTTAAGGTGAAAATTTACTTGAACGCATCAACATTAATAAATCATAATAATATCATTTATTTAAATCTTAAAATGCAAATATTTATTTTTCTTTGCTTTTTATCTTATCTTTGGTTTTGTAAGGTGTAGATTACAGAGGTAGGCTTTAAATAAAAAAAAAACTATTCAGCTATTAGAAAATAACCTTGTCAAGTTCTTAATTTAATACATTTATAATCATAGAATAAACTTTAATTTTAAGCAAAGAATTAGATTTTCCTTAGAAAACGCTCATTGATTGTTGATGGAATCAAAAAGTGACAATTCATTAATCAGAACAACAGTAATTGTAATGTAGACGATGCTTGCAACACCAACGTTCAACTTCAAGGTGGTCTTTTATCAGTCGAGCCCACACAGACCATTTAGTTAAATCATTATACACGAGCATATTTATGTTTTCAAGATATACGATAAACTATCTTTAAAATATTTCTGTTGCTAAAATATTTATAATGGGTTAAACAACAGTCATAAGCGCCAAACTATCTCTAATAGCTCCCAGTACACCATCTTCACGCACGATGACACACAATCTTTGAGTAACACTCAGATATTCATATCTGGAGTAATATTCATCCCTTAGTAATTCTATTCAGTTAATTTAAATTCCGTGCACCCGGGAGACGCGTAAAGTTATAACAAGCAAAGTTAACGATGTGAAACGGTTCGCTAACAAACGACGCATCGCGTCAACGAGCACGTGCCTTGAGATGGGTAGCTGGTAGTCCCTTTTCTGACAGGATGTAATAAGTTCTTGATATGAATCGGATTTCTCATTATAAGTATCAGGATTTGCATAATATTTAGTTATTTGTAAAAAAATTAAAGGTTCATTGGCTGACACCAACACGACCTGTCGCGTCACCTTTTGATGAGGGACCCCTTTTGGGTGTGCATCTAAGTGTATAAGTCAATACAAACGCGAATACAATGTTGTATCTTTGAAATGTATAAATTTCGTACAAATGCATCAAAGTTCACTAAATAAGTGTCTTAAATTTACTTATTTTACAAAGTTACTTGTAGAAAGTAATAATTCTTTCTTATTTTACTTTTTTGTAAAGATATAGATTTTTTTACGTACCTAAATAGAAAAAAAAACACAATCGACCATCGTCGATTTATAAAATTCATCTTGACAGCACAATGTTTATTGGAAAGCAAACTGTCTCAAAAAATCTACTAATTACATATAACAAATAACTCTTAGTCTTACACAGTTGCACTTCTTTATATACGTGTGCATCGAAAACTTGAAAGCAAAAGTTCGGAATGTACAGAAATGATATTAATTCTCTTATTGTTGGCTCACGTCATGACCTGATCTGCTATTACTTCACCACTATCTGTTTCGATTTTGTATAAATTCGTTATTCAACAATTTTGTTTTGCTAAAAAAACAATTTACGAGCCAACATTCTGTGCGCGTTAGTTTGATGGGAAACCATCAAAACTACCACAAACAGACGATTGACGTGAATGCATTGATGACTTTTTAATTACTGGAGAAAGGGCAGTGACTTGCTATATTTATTTTAACTTTATTTTCTTTACGATTTAATACACGTATTAATAATGATTATGAAGAAACAAATCAATCATTTGTCTAGTCTTTTACTAAACTTTGTTTATGTGACAGTAGTAAGGTTATTCATAAATCTCTTGGTAGTCGAATTTCGACAATAAATCATTGAGTTTAGGCTGTTTTAGATTATTTTAGTGATCAGTAGAATTTTACCTATCAATATTTTTCCTGAAAATTCCAAACTATGAAAGATTAATCTATTATTATACCATACATCGGGAAATCGATATAAATCAATATTTAAAAAAATGTCTTACGAGTACATATATATCTCAAGTTAATTTATTAAACCTTTGGCCAGATTTTTTTACTAAAGCAGGTATCGTAAAAAAATCTGTTTGTTAATTAATATGTAGACCACTCTTAAAATAAGTTGAACAGATTTCTTGTCTTTAGGACAAACCTCTTGAGATACAGCAAATCTTAGATTAAAGCTCAAGAGCTTAAACCTAAGATTTGCATTACCCCCACTTCATCAAACACTTTTGTGTTTCCAGCTACTAATGTTCTTTATCTTGTTTATAAGTCTATCAAAATATATTTTTTTCTCTTTAAATACTTCTAACCAAGATACCATAAAATAGAAAACTCATCTATAAGGTTAATTGTATATCAAAGTGTGTCAAACGAATATATCCCACACGCCTTATCGGACCGAGTCGAATTTGATGACGGCAAACATCATCGAAAGAATGAATTAATACTTTCTTTTACTTATAAGTACGTCTGAACTAACCGTGGGCGATTTCTTTCATAATTCTATCCTACTTTATCTTTGTAGCAGTTTAAATTGAAAGCGACTGTAGCGAAAGAGTTTCTACGTAAAAATAATTAAAAGTAAATTAAAAATGTGCAAGTGCAAAAGTATTAACCAACTTAATTTGTTTTCATTAATAATGAAATAATTACAGATGAATTGCGTTCGTTGCTTACAATAATCTTTCTATTTTCATCCGACTTTATTTATAAAATGAAAAAAAAGAAAAAGAGTGAAAAAAGTTTGTTACGGACGTCACTATTAAGTACATTATCTAACTTTACTTCATTTTATTTTTAAGCGCATTATGAGACACCAAAGAATAGATTTTAACGTTTTTGTTGATACTAATCAGTCTATATAAAATATTTTTTATGTCATCTACGATACTTTTATACGTACCGTAAATTAAACCTAGATTATTATTTGTAGAAAAACTAAAATTTATATTTTGGCACTATTGTCTAAAAGTATTTTACATTTCACACTTTACTATAAAACACTGTATGTCTACAAAAGTCGCTAATAGATCTAATAGAACGAGATTCTCGAGATCTAACCTGCGTTGCTGCTTACCAACGTAATTAGCAGGGGAAAGTGTCCCTAGATAAGAGAATGTATGGCACGAAAGCGACATTTTATCTGCAATTTAATGATGCACTTAATTACGTGACTCCATTATCAGTTTATTGTGAGAAACTACGAAGAACCGCTTCTACGGAACCGAACCGAATCAACGAACTACCGAAGGTGAATTTAATAAAATAAACACGTCAAATGACTTTTAAAGTTATTTAAACTTGAACTTTGTAGACTTTCACGTATGTAGTTTTTTTTTCATTTAAAGCCTGACAAAGTGACTACTGTTACTATTAGTTTGGTTTAACTTCATACATATGACCTGTTTGTTCTGCAATTCTAGAACAGTGGTCATATGGTTCAGAACTACAGTTAAACCTTCTAGGCCTTAAACTGTTATCTTAACTTAGAATACTCTGTCAATTTATCACGGTAGTTAATACGGTAAATCATTTGGTTTTGCTCTACGAACATCAAAAATTTCATAGTGTACTTTATCCATACTTTGCTCTGATTTGAAGTATTATGGAATATAGTCTAGATCTAAAGTTAACATTGGTGATATTGAACGAGTTCAAAGCCGGTACCTGCGGGTTTTGTGTTAGCGGTTTCAATTGGTTCGCTTATGCCGCGGCCGCGCGGCTGTGATCAGAGATTCTTAAGCATTAGAGTCCAGTTAGTACTTTGAATTTATATTCTTGTACAAAATAATAAATTCAGTTATTGATTGTCCTGTATTACTTTGTAATATCTCTTTTAGTACCAAATTTAGTAAACTTTGATCAAGCTGTTTCACCTTTGCTTTCCAAATTTATAAACAAACTATTATATTTCAACTCAATAGTAAGGGTGGTCCGTCAAGACAATGAACTGGTGACACTTATCATGTATACAAACTTATCAAAAATATCCTCCACCCCAAACCACATCCCTCTTAAAAGATGTAGATACCATAGATACTTAAGTAATTGCTTTTTTTTGTTTTATTTTTAAAACGATTTTCATTTTCTTCTTTTTAAATATACGTATAGGGACGTTATTGCCTAACAACAATACTTGTTACGATATATATATATATATATCTTGTTTTTGTTTGTATGCACATATTTTGAATTGCGATTGAAGTCTAAACTAGCCATGAGACCTATTTGTTTAATACTTTAGTGTTAATTTTGTTATGCATTGAATATATGAATGAAAAATATAAAAATAAGGTGTTAACTTTTACTTTCGATGATGTTTGATTATGTATACGTAAATACAATTAATACTATTACGTAATTGCTTTTATACACTTTTGGATTGGCTGATGTATCTTCCATTTTTCATATCATTATCTTAAATTGATTATGATCGTCTTTATTCCCGCACACATAGTTATATTTTCAAAATAAAAATTATTTAAGTATGACTATTATAGTTTAAGAGATTCACGGGTTTAAATTTAAATATAGCTACTATAATATGATCGTTTGTATAAAGTAATCATTTATTTAAACTAGTTTCAGTACTTTTCTAAAACAGTCACAGTAAACAGACAGACGATGGAATCTCCCGCTTACGCAGCTGTGAGTTTGTGCTCCAACTAAGAAAAACAAACATTAGCCAGCAAAATGAGTTTTCCGAATATGGCTCTAGTTTTAATATAAGTTCTCATTCATTTTGTAGCAAAATAATTCATAGTTTTTTTTGTTTGAAAAAAAACAACGCCCGCATTAGGAATAAATCCTGTGTCGCTGGGGACTTTAAAAACAAACAAGAAAAGGACACAAAGAACACCTAGACTCAGAAAAACTACTTATGGATCACACAAAGTGTTGTCCCATGTGGGATTCGAACCCCACAACACTCAGCGAAGTGGAGGGCGGCATGGCGACCGCTTAAACCACTACGGCAACCGTGCAGTCAATCAATCAATTTAAATGCAATTTTATATAAAAACACCTCTATAATATGCACATAATATTATAGAGTGAGAGTGTTGCAATTATTTATTCTCCATACCTGTCTGATCATACCAAAAACAATCGTAAATTCTTCACTAGATGATGATGTTAAGTCTAAATGCACCTTTAAAATACTTCTGACATCCATTAAAACCTCATCCGCAAAAAGACAGCCACCCATAGACATACAATAACGTATCACCTAAATATTCTCTAAAAGACTGTACCATCTTCACAACTAAAACTAAACTAACACACTTTGTACTTGGCCTGGATTACATCGATACTGAGAGGATAATAGCTGGGTGGCCATAGTGCTGGGATAACTATTATGTCTAATATTATGTAGGTTTAATTTGAAATTTGTAATTTAAATTTCGAATATTGTGATTCGTGAAAATGTGTCCTGTACGCGTCTTATTTCACTGCTGCAATTTGTAGATTTTGTGCAGGCCATGATCTAAGCCTAGCTTAGTTTAACCACTGGTAAATATAGTAATATGGACTTCTCTTGAATAAATTAAATAAAATGAATAAAATTAAATATTACAACGTACAACACTCAAACTAAGCAGAGCTTGTACTATGAGATACTAGACTTGAAAACTTATATAAATACTTACATACACACATACATACACTACCCCATTTTTCGTCAATACATATTATATATAGATTATTTGTACTATCACATTTATTTGTTTTATTCTTAACAAAATAAACAAGAGATATAAATATGAATCACCTCAATTTGAAAAGAGATTTAAACCGTAAACCGAGTAAAAGTTATCGCTTTTAGACTTCTGCGTCTGGAATTACGATATAAATCGAAGTTAAATCGCGATATAAATGATATTAATATCGTAAAGTATGACCTTTATGTTTACTTAACGATTGCGATCAAGTTGTACCATTCACAGTTGCGGTATATATTTGTGTTGTTAGCGCAGTGACTCCTTGTACCGTTTTTATAGCGATTTATTGATGTTAAACATTTTCGAGAGCTGATTTATCGAGCACCCAACGCTTTTCACAATAATACTAGTATTTTTTGTTCATTATTTATTCCTATGTTAAGAATTATTTTCAATATTTTATTTCGGCGTATCATTTAAGCACGTTTTTTGGTTTATTGAAACTATATCTTTTTCATGATATTCCAGTAAAGTCTGGGATCACAATATTCAGTTACTACTTAAAAAACAGCGTTCAGTACTTTAAGACAAATAATTTATGTATGAAGTATCCAGAATTCAGCAGTTAGTATGTGAAATGTTTTAACATTCTGTCAAATTTAGTTTAGTTTATTTGAATAAAAAGCTCATTTTCATTACATTTATCTTGCTATATCTTTATACTAAGAGGTTTTAATAAATAGATATTCATCATATTTCGCCAGTAAATAATTTATAAAAAAACATTGCTCAATGCTATTCTTTGGTATTTTGTTCTACAAAGTATAATGAGATATGCACTTTGAATGACAATTGTGCAAAATTTAAGTAAATATAACGTTAGCTACTAACAATAAATAGACTTTATTTTGTTGTAATATGAAACTTTATTAATTTAGAAGATAAATTATACTTTGTTGTCCGACCTTTTTCACACGAACAAGACAGTTTGTTGTGGATATCAGGAATTAGTTATCACTACTTGGTATAGGTAAGACTTTGTTAATAACTATATATCTATGACTTAATTATAACAGACCTGAAGAACTTTAACTCGTAACGAGCCAGCATGGCTGCACTCTCGCAGAGACTCGTGCACAGCAGTTACATATCCCTTGGTTGAATATAGGAATATCGTATGGTGATAAATTTTATCATAAAAATTAAGTAATCTATTATCAATCTTGATTTGCTTGCTTTATACAGAATATAGTATACTTCATATTTTTGCTATTTAGTTAGGTATGTACTTATAGTAGATAAATAAAACTCCGAAAGTAAATTTCCGTTGAGTAAACAAAAAGTAATATATTTTGTAAGTATTTACATTAATTCACTAGTAACATACATGTTTCAAATATCTGGACGCAGTGAAGCGATTTTATACAAGCTCCAAAGACAGGAATAAACTTGTCAACCTGTTCATCAGAGTTGATATTGCCACAAGGATTAATTACTTTTTAAAGTCACAATCTCTTTGATTTGTCTGATCTTTTAGACATCTAAGCATTTCGTTCTTACTTTTGAGAATATACTACCTACTTTAGGCAAATTTTAAATACTTATTACGTCAACGTTCTTGCCCGATTAATCTTGATAACCAACGATGCGGTAGTAATCTAAAATTTATTACTTAATACTTTGAAGTAGGTACCACAGGCTCGATGTTAATCTCACCAAGTATACATCATTCCTCACATTTTACACCAAAACGTGATTGTGGTTTCATTACAAATTCAAATTAGTTCTCAAGATGATGACTGTTCGGATGACAAGACAAATCGTCTGTCTGTCTACAGAGTTATGCCTAATGAAATTTCGCTAACCGTTTTAATGCTGGACACGTCTTGTATTACTGAATACTTAATGCTATTAGGAACAATATTAGTTTTCGAAACAGGTACAGCAGCATCCTTTGTGGCTATTTTAATATCCGGTACTCGAAGATTAGGTGGTAAAATTGTGAGGGACGGTTTGTAGTGTAAATCATTTTACACGGAAACTAAGTATTATAAACAGTATTATAGGAACAACAAAGTTGCATAACAACCATTTATTTTAAGCGAAAGGCACTGCACCGAGCACAATACCAAAAATATTAAATCTGTATTCTAGACTTAATTTACATGAATAGCGAAAGAGCGGCCGTTCTTTGTCTTTTAAGTAACAATTAATTATTCTACTTTATGTAAATAAACCTACAGGCGTTTCAGACTCGGACCTCCACAGCCTTTTTGTGGGCGACTAAAGCATGTGCCAGCTAAAAACTTGATATTTTATGCTAAGAAAATCTAGTAAATAAAACATGGGCTTCAGAAAGCTCTACGCAATTTAATTTTGCAGCGTAAAGTATCCTTACATAAATATTAACTCAATATTATACTATGAAATTTTTGAGAACTGCACAGAACTATCTAGTTACTTATGATGTGTTTACTGCGTATATTTTACGTAGGAGACACTGGTATTTCCTAAGACTCACTCTGGGAAGAAATACCAGAACAAACCACAGAGGAAAGAGGTGTCTTTTCTTTTAAGTCCGTTAACATTGATTAAATTAGATAGTAGAGCCACGCTGATTTCAGCAAGAACGGATCGGCTCGACCGGGGTAGTAGTACCCTACTATAGAAGACCAACCTAAAGCGACAGCATCCGTTCTATCGTGTTTCGTTGGCGAGTGCGAGACCGGAGGCCCATTGATGCAGGGGTGACAGTTATCGTTTTAAGTATGGGCCTTACACTGACGCGATGACTGTCAAGCGTTTTTCAACCCCAAGCGGGGCGTGACAAAGCATTTCACTAGGCTGCCATAGCATAGGTCACTATACTGCATTGTCTGCATTTGCAATGAGTGTGATAACCAAACCGCTTGGATTCTATTCATGCTTTCCGTCAGGCAGAGTAGAGACACTTTATTAGGTTTTTAATATGGAATAATAAAAAAAAACTGTGCAAATAGAGTATAGGGTCTGGGTTGAGCCTTATAAGAAAGGACCATAATTTGGAGTCTACCTGTCCATACAGATCACATACAAGTCCCAGTCATCGAGTTACCGAACCGATATTAGGCAAGATCAAAGATTTGAACTGCGACACTATCACCAGCACGCTAGCCTGACAAAGTAACTACACTGGCTGATAGAAAGTTTGGTTTAACTTCATGTATATGACTCATTTTTCTTAGCTTAACCTGCACTTTTGAGTTATCACAGATCTGATGCACATACAGCTAGTATTATAATTTAATACAAACTAATATTACAAACCTAATTCATACTTATATATTCATACACAAAAAAAAACTATACAAGCCAAACTTAAGAAAAGAAAAAAATAATCTGGAACTGTGTAGTAATCCTTTTCACACAGCTTTTATTTTATAAGGACTTAAATTAGTTAAGACTTAATTCTAAAAGTTTTATTATATCGCAAACCTTGACCACGGAAAGATTTACTTCCTTTTGTAGAGAATACGAATTTATCTTTATTTCTAGTGTTGATATTATGAATGTCGCTAAACTTTGAAAATTAATGAATATTTTTCTTTACATACACTACATTTTCATAAATGTATCGAGATGAGACTGTCATGATATCAATTTCTTTAAACTTATCACTCAAGGACTACCTTTATCCGAGATTATAAATTGCATGAATAGCTCCTTTTTGCAGCACAAAGATACTTTGAATATCAGCAGCATTTCCTATCAACAAAATACTATACGAAATATGTTCACTATGAAAATAGCTTAAATACGCTAGTGTAGCTGTTTCTACGTCATACACAAACTGCCGTTATGTTGGTTGATAAATTAAGCTTTATTCTATAATTCACAATTGTGACAAGTGCTTCAAATATTCCAGTTTTAGTCTGACTGGTGCAAATATCACACTAAAGTACCATGTGCTGGACTTTACTTTCTTTTTCCATAAATATTGTGATTACGTCCACGATGTTATTGACGTCTCTTTCAGCGTATGCTTCATACGACAAAATGTTTATAACTATTATTAATTTTTTTGAGAAACAATTTATCTTATTGCAAATCCACAGCACAATATCTGACATTTGTCATATTTTCTAGCACTCATTATTAGCTTAGATCTATAAAATTTTCGGTTTTTCATCTTAAATGGGAATTTATCAATTGAAATTGAATCGCTCGACTCGTATCATACTTCTCTCTATATCACTCTACTCTTTGACTAACTGTGACTCATTCCAGGGAGGCCCAGGATTCTGCCTCGTTTATTTTATTAAATTTTATAATGTATAAAAATATAGTATATAAAATTTAAGTTAGAAGAGGATGTTAAAGATTTTTCAGTTCAACAAGCTTTTGATATTAAATTATGATTAAATTATTTTTGATAATCAATCAAACATTTATTTGTAACTTTTAATGTTTTCATATGAGTCTGAAAATTAAGGATTTGTTGTCATTTTCCAAACATAAACTTATATGTGTAAAAATATGGTATTTTTAATTTTTAACCTATGAATTTATAACATGGTATTAAATTAAGATGTAACCAACACACAGATGATTTCGCAAAAAGGAACCAAGGGGATTTTTTTTGTTATTAATGTTAACTGTTTTTCATCAATATGTGCCGTAAAAATAGCTTTTTGTTAAATCTGCCAAGTGTAAATAAATTCTGTCTTGTGTAAGTAGGTTCAATAAATCTAACGACAAACTGCCCGATATCATTATGTATAACAGTAACTGTTGAATTTTAATAAGTATTTGAATTATTGAAGAAAACTAAATAAGTTACAGTGGTTGATAATCTTATTAAATATTCAATTTATCATTATATTAATCTTGTACAGTCATTCTGATATATCGACAGATAAATTAGTGGCTCCCTGAAATATTACTAATAATGACGAGAGAATTAATAAGCTTGGTAGTTTATCTGTATCGAGCGATGACAATAAATTAAGTGGCAGTTAAGACGACCACCCGTAAGGGGATTTCGTAGAATACAACCACGAATAATAAAACATCGAATAAGTGTGTGAGTGAAGTGTGTCATTAGGATTACACCGATCTATTTTTGTTTAACTTCCTTGCCCTATGATTTTATTTTTAGATTATTGTGAGCTTGTGGACGGATCATCGTAGATCAGAGTTTATTGCTCGCTGAAGATAGTCAATGTTTATACGGATATAAACGTAAAAAAACTAACAGACGAAATCGTAAACATAAAACATCTTTAAGGACAACAAACTTTTATGTGGGAAGCGGAATTCAAAGATCATTTAATTGTAGATTAATAGACACTATTAAAGTAAAAGTATTTACTTACATTTACCGCAACTAAACATGTTAGTAACTAATTACAAAACATAGTAACATTAGTACCAATTAATCACTAACAATACATACATATAGACTTTTCTATTAGTGCATGCAAATGTAACTAAAACAATAAAGCACTACGTACAAAATTATTTATACTGCAAAATAAAAAATTATAGAAATTAACTAAATTGACATTAGTTTTATATAATTTGTAATTATATTCGGTTAAAAAGCAAAATATATTATTATTTTCTTTTCAAATGAAAATCAATGAAGGAATAACACGTTAAATCAATGATTATTAACACTACAATGATGAACTGAATTAAAAGTAAAAACTCCAATTCTTCTGACTGCCTTATCATTTCATCATTATCAAACTAAAGAAATTGGATGAAATTCGACAAAATGAACTAATTGCATTATAACCAAGATTGGTGTTTTAACAGAAGTGAATCTAATAAAAACATGTTTAAAATATCAAAAAATAAATAAATAGATATCGCGCTTGGCAGCAGGATAATTTGAAGCGAAAATAAAATGCCATATATCACAGATTATAAATCTTCGATAATGTATAATGAACAAACAATGAACACACAAAAGAGTTTTTAATTAATATAAAAATAAACGAAACGCAGTTGCTTTGCAAATATTGTTGACCATGAAAAATTAAAATTCTTTCCTAGCAATTCTACTGTAAAGGGCCGTAGTAAAAACTTGGCCTATCGCCAACAGGTTTCTTTCCCTGAATCGAAGACGAACGACCAACTTGAATTTAGTTATTGGGGTTAACACCAACATATAAAACTCATTCTAGTTGCTCAGACGTTTAAGGCTTGCTTCTAGGAGTTCCAAGTATCGAGAGGGTTAACCTTATGTGTCATCGACCTCTTATATCGATCTACTATCACATGACTTATGCTGTCTTCAATTGATTTAATGAAATGTGATATCGTGACAGTTATTTTAGTAATAAGACTTTTGGGTTTCAAAACATTTGTCTAGAGAGAGAAAGAAAGTATTTACATATACATACTTCTATTTTAATATACAGAAGATGAGTGACTACTCAATGATGATGTTGTCCTAGCCGATTTCGGCCACGGCGGCCAGTCTCATTGGAGACCAGCTACATATGCAGGAGTTATTATAGTGTACAAGCGTATATGCAAACACAGGTGCACTCACTGTTCCCTCACTCTCATAACCCGGCGGGATGCTATCCGGCACGACCAGAGAGATCTGAGACAAGACCGATGGTTTTACACGCTCTCCGAGACACAAGGGTTAAGTTCTCGAATTCCACACTCTGGGCTGTTATTAATCATTTTTGTAATCAAAAAACCCAATAACACTTTGCTGGCAAGACCCGGGAATCAAACACCTTGACCGAAAGTTATACGCTAAAAAATAAATAAATAATAAATAAATATTTCGGACATTTGATACACAACGTTATCTAGTTTTAAACTGAGCAGAGCTTGTGCTATGATAACTAGACTGACTGATAGAATACTTATATACTTTTTTTTTTGTAAATACATGCTTGTTATACATAGAAAACACCCAAACTTCCAAACAAATATTTGCAGATCATACAAACATTTGATCCGACCCGGGAATCAAATCCGAGACCTCAAGCAGAGCAGTCACATTCACTACCGCTGCGCCACCGTAACGAGGCAGTTGACTCAATAGTACGACAGCTAAGATATTGATTTTAAAAATGTAGTTTGTATACTATAATATTATGTAACTTTTGAAGTTTATAATATTAAAATGTTGAACGTGTTAACTTGGTTTTTCGAAGGTTGAAACATATTTTTTTTAGTGGCCAATATATATTAGTTTAAAACTAAACAAGAACTGTTGCTATATATATTATCATTACTATTAGAACTAATAAAATACATAAAAACATTGAAATAGAATCATAACTATCGACATTTTTTCCAGTCTAAATCATCATTGTAAAGTTAAATTTAAATAAATAATAAAATAAATAATAAAAGACCTCACACACCTTACATATGGTTGCCTGATTCCAAATTAGACAGAGCCTGTTTCATGGTAACCAAACTACTGATAAACACACTTAAATATTTCTAAATCTTACTAATATTATAAATGCAAAAGTTTGTGAGTTTTTTGCTGCTCTTTCACGATAAAACAACTGGACGGATTTGGACGAAACTTTACAGTATTATATAGGCTACGACGATAGGTATATTTGTTATGAAATTTAATGTGGCAGACCAAATTCCACGCGAGCGAAGCCGCTAGAAAATGTTAGTATACACATATTATAAATAAGTTACGCTCAGACACAGGATAAATAATCCTGTACATCACACAAATATTTTTCCTGGGTGGGAATCGAACCCACGGCTTAGCAGTAATGCCACTAACCACTAGACCAACAGGCCCCTCTAATAATTTAATATTTCAAAAATTCACCAATTCACCAGCGGTTTAATATTTGAAAGTTGATTAGGTGTATAAACTAGATCGTATTTAATCGGAAATAGTGTTTCTAAAAGCAAAATAAAGGTAAAAGCATCTATAGATTCTTGTGCTAACGAGAAAGGCCGTAATACCAAACTCGTATATTGAAATCAGCATAATTTTTTTTTTCATCACGTCGATGCTTACCCACATTTTCATTATTCCGTACTTAGGCTATAAAGCCAACAAAGCCTTTGTTCGAGGCATCTCCCCAACCGTTATGGGGAGCTCCTTCAGTCTAATTTGCATGAATAGTATACGTACTAGGGTTGTATAATGTGATGTTTATAATTTCTACCTAAAGATAACCATATAGTTCTGTTTTGCTTGTATTATCTCATGCGGCGAGAAAGGAAACTAGATTAAACCTACAAATACTTATATAAATAACATAGCTGAAACAATAATGTATCCTTGAGATTTTTCACTAGCTTGATTTGTTATCTGTTAAACGACCTAATCGTCAAAGTAATGAATGGTCTGATAATGACTTTTTTTCATTTTTCACATACACATTTTTCATTTCAAAGTTTCTAAGTCCGCATCCACAGCGCGCTGCCTGCTACTTACCTCTCTACAAGATCTCCTTTTAACATTTTTTTATTTCTTAACTGATATATGGAAAAGATATTTGCCTTTCAGCTCACCTGATGCAAAGTAATGATAGAAAAGAAGTTTCTACATATAAACATGTTATAAGGCAGCTTATTAAGACTTGTTATAACTCAGATAAAAATTGGGTTTTGTGGAGTGTGTGGCAATAAAATCATTTAATTTTTGCAAAGAAAGTCTCATAAAAAACTGGATGGCCCATTACAATGTATATCGTCATTTACAAGATTGCGGTGTCTTCAATCAAAAGGGTCTATTGGCATTTAGAAGAGCCTTCATAACAGTCATTAGACTACAAAACACTCTATGGTGATCGAAAAATTAGATAGGAAAAAGTTGTCAAGCTATTTCAATTGCTATTGTTGTCTGAAAATATCAGCTGCCAAAAACTTGTTAGTCTTCAGTTGCAGTTGAGTCTTTATGAGCAAAGATACTTTCTCGATAAGCAGGAGATTAATTGCCGCATTTGCCTCTTATATCACAGAAAATCTAAATAAAGTAAAATGTATGTAGAAAATAATTGAATAAAGTGAGTAACTTCGTAATGAAACCTGCCCTTAAAGTACGATAATATTCAAAATAGTTGCGGCACTACACCGTAAAAGATAAATCTTTCGTAAATCTAGTTCCATTAAAAGGTAGTTTTTTTGTTGTGTACATATCGTAATCGATATGTAATTTTATCAGTAGCTTTCATAATAAAAAGTTACAATGTGAACGTAATCAAAAACTCCATTTAATCTAAATTTCTTTTTAATTTCAATAACTGATATTTAATGTTACCATGAAAGCAATATTACATATTTTTTGTTGTATCATTTCGTGCTTCACCAATACCTATCATTATTTAACGCTTACTCGAAACGGTAGAGTAAAACCTCGCTATAATAAATCTACACTTACCTTAATTTCCATGAAAAGTGTAAAAGTCTGAACAGTTTTCTCAAAAGAGTTTTTAATATTCCACTTTATTGAAACAAGCTCCGTAGTTAGATGCTAAGTAATGCTCACTTTGAGATAGAGCTTAAAGCATTTTACATTTAGTTATTAAGTACACTGTGCAAAAAAAGGTTTACAAAGCTTTTTATGCGAGATATTTGTAAAGTTGCAATTAGGGCTTATACCACGGTTTCGATGACACTTTATGCTCAGTGTGATTTTAACTGAACCCTAACACGTTTAAGTTTCGAGTAGCAACTTGAATTCAAATTTCAAGTAGGATAAAATAAATTACTGCAGATTGGGTCAAATATGTAAACGGTCTTACGGTTACCAAATTATGTGTTTAAATTTGATTTCTAGCAATCGTTTTAATAATTCAGAAATTAATAATTACACATACATTAACATATACTATTAATAAAACTACTTTCACACATAGTCTCATAGACGGCTATCAGCTACCGAAGTAGGTAGAGCTTACACTATAGTAATCACACTACTAATAAACATGTTTATACTTATCTTAATACATACATAGTAATTTAAGCGTTAGATAAACAAAAGACGTATTACAATTATAATCCAGCGGTTAAGTCCCGTTTTATCTTATATGCATAAGTTTAATTTAAAAGCTCTAACCTTACTTATGTGAGTAATCTGATTACCCATTAGTCACAGAGGCGTTTAATGTTGGAAAGTAAAAAATATGTCTTGGATTGACTATATAAAGTGTATTAAATATAATATTGCGACAAACCACTTCATGTTATCTAGAAGTAAAGTAGTTATAACTAGTAAAATGATATGTTGTATTCTGACTATAATACGTATAAATACGTTTATTTAAGTACTATAGTTAAAGTTGTATTGTTGTGTAGTGTGAGTGTGTAGTAAAATAAAACATAAGAGATAAGATACATTTCAGTATAATATCAAAATTCTTAAATTAAACTTAGCCGCTAAAGGACACATAAGTTCCCTTCTTATTTTCTAATTTTCTAGTTATATTCTCTTGTTAATATTGAATAGAAAATACGTTATTCGTTATTTTCATTACGCTATTTTTATTACTGATAGGAATACAAAAAGCTTTTGAAACCAGGATTGGATAATTGTAGCCCTACCGACGACATCAACAACTCATTCCAACAAAATGATTTTTGACAACGATACATTTACGCTATATATATTACTTATGATTTTTCATTTTACAAGTATAATGTTAAGTATTAATTTGTAAAAATTTTAAACCAACAGAATGTTCGTATTTCGATGTAGTCTTGAGCTCGAGATTTAACGGGTCACAAGTCATTTGACTAAGACTAATGAAGTAAACGAGTTTATATTACAGTTTGTACCACGATCATTAAAGATCAATCATTATACATATAACAGAAATGCACTCACTGCCAATGGTAGTGACATAAATTATTCAGGCATCGGCCTCGGGTCGATAACCCAGACACTGGGAATGGTAAAACATTATGGGTTATTTAGAAATTCCCGTCTCTAAATAACAACTAAGAGGCTCAACGATTAGCAGATCAAACTATGTAAAATTGACGCAAAAATGCATAAATTTAAATATCAAGTCTGCTTTTAAAATCTAAAAGCTTTTGGAATCGTTAAACGATATATATCAGCGATAAGTGAACTCGCTGCTTCTTGAATCAACATTATCTCGATATTGATGCGAAGTGAGTGGACTGAATAGTTTTTAGTCGACTTCCTTCGTAGATAAAAGTCGATTATTCGCTGAGGTAATTGAATGGGCGTAGATATCCTAAGAAAATTTATTTATTTTTAATATATTTTAGTTGTGTTACCTTTTGCTTTGGATTATTTACTTACAACATCAGTAGTTACCACAAAAAAAATGTGCAAATCACAATTTTCATAAATTCACTCACATTCACTAAACTTTAAACCATCATTTTCCCGACACGCACTTCAATTTAATGTGATGATAAGGTGCCGGATGTTGATTAATTCTAGTGTTTAGTAACGTGTAGGACCTCCTCTGCTCCTTACACATTCCCTGAGCCGGTTAGGGACGCTCTCTATCAGGTGAGCCACGTTTTCATCAGGAATCTGTTCCCAACAATGTTTTAATGCATTCACCAATTCCTGTCGACTGTGGATAGCGGTATAAGTTTCTGTAAGGCTTCGTTTGAGTTGATCCCATAAATGTTCAATCGGGTTTAGGTCGGGACTCATTGCAGGCCAAGGCAAAACATTAATATTCGCGTCCAAAAGAGCACTTTGAGTCAGACGGGCAGTGTGAGGACGTGCATTATCTTGCATCAAGATGAAATTCTGACCAACTCGCTGTGAATATGGGATGACATGAGGTTGGATGACCTGTTGGACGTAGCTGGCGGCGTTTACGTTGCCCTCATCCAAGAATACCAGCTCAGTGTTACCCAGTAGACTGATTCCACCCCACACCATAATACTGGGTCCACCAAAACGGTCAGTTTCTCGAATACAAGGATCCTCAAAACGTTCCCCTGGTTTTCTCCAGACACGTACCCGTCTGTCATCACTGAAAAATTTAACTTTAGACTCATCTGTAAAGAGCACTGTTCTCCAATTGTCCATGGTCCATTCGAGATGTTCACGTGCAAACCTTAAACGCGCTGCACGATGTGCCCTGGTTAATTTTATTCGCACAGCGCGCATTCTGGATCTTTGTTGGTCTTCATGAAGTCTGTTCCGTATGGTTTGATCGCTTACACGGGTACCAGTAGCATCACGTAAGCGATTTTGTAAGGTACGCGCTGTCACAGTGCGCTCTCGACGTGCAGTAAGTCGAACGTACCGATCTTCCTGGGAAGTGGTGGCCCGATTTCTACCACCACCTCGTCTCCTGGCAACACTACCTGTCTCCTGATAACGTTCCCAAACATTTCGGATCGCATGCCTAGACACACCGAGGCGTGAAGCTACCGATCTCTGTGAATTGCCCTCTTGAAGCAAAACTACAGCTCTGGAAGCTGTTTCCGGGTCCATATGACGTCGAAATCCGGGCATTGTTATTTTAAACAAAGCAATAACACCGAAGCAAATGATAAACAACGATACAATATCAACTTGTGTTTGTTATGAGATGCAGAACACAAGTGATTAGAAAAGTTCGTAAACGCTGAGTTGACCCATTTTTTAGTTTTTTCCGTCTACCCACTTAGGAACCACCCTAAACGGACATTCCAAACGTGTGACCATGTGTAAACATATGCACTTGGAGTCTACACACTTCAATTTACAAATCAGCAGGCAATAAAAATATTACGGTCGAAGTTCCGAAAAAAATCAAGTGGGCCCTAAGTTGTTTTGAGTAGAATAGATTGATTACTCGGTCTCGGTAATCTGAATATTCATTTAATGATAGTTTTATATCTGGTGACTGAAAATTCAAACTATAAAAATACTACTACTGACTACAGAGAAGGATATTTGACTTTTATAACAGTTTGTAGTTTAAAATTTTGCCTGACATTTTGACCAAGTTGTATAGATACGTATATATGGATATGTATAATTTATAGTTTAGTGTAGCCCTACTTTGTCGTTATCAAAAAATTTGCCGGCAAGTTAGAAACTTTTCACTTTACGGATTTGGCGTCGGCTCTTGCTGAGTTTTACATGTTTCAATAATCGAAAAATACCCTGAAAGTTTTAATACACTAGAGAATTCTTGACAATAAGACAATTTGTTGATTTGATTTTTAAGAGAAATAAGCCGTAAAAAGTATTTGATATCAGTCGCTTGGTATCTACATACATTCTTCAAAATAGTTAACAAACAGACAAACAGTCATATGGACAAGTTATTCGATGGAGATTAAGAACCTTAACGATTTATTTATGACTGAAACTCGTTTAATTCTGCTCAAAATTCATTAAATTTGGAGAATGTATCACATTTCAATATATTGAGGCATTACCTTCATACATCCGAGTCTCTGATCAAGCTGAATGTGCCGATCTTCACACTCAACTATTCTAATTTACACCTACTAAGCTTGTCGCTGATGACCACTTCAGTTGACACGCCACGTGACTTCCCGGAATGTTATTTATGTAACCGTAATTGACGTTTTAAAATGTTGTTCATCCGGCACCTTGAATGTATGGATAAAACTAGTTTCGGGTGTGGTTTACATCTTCTGTGATAAATGAGATTTTTCCCAAGTTCTATTGTTTTTTTTTTAAAGTGATATGCGTTTTTATATATTTATAGCATGGGTCACCACACTGCGTTGTCTCCATTGATAATAAGTATAGTGATCACCACTCTTGGATTCTATTCATGTTTTCCATCAGGCGGTATAGAGTCAATTTGGCAGGTTCTTAAAATAAAAAAAAATCACCCAAATAGGGTGACAAATGACCATACTTGTCACACAGTTATTAATCCTTTGTGTGTAGGTAGTCAGGACCACTAACTACAAGATCAACAGCCAATTTAATTTTACAAGTTTTATAAAACCATTTAAAATATACGTAGAAGTCTAAAAACAAATACTGGACGCGTATATTGCACCCAGTTACTAAATAAATTGTTTATTTAAAACATACTCTTTTACCTTTTTCTCAATATTGCTTACCTCGTAACTTTACAACACAAATGGTGCCATAATAGAGACATCAAACACTGTTTTCCATGTTTCGTGCTGAACTGTCGGCCCCGATCTGGATTGAAACAGTGTGCTAACATATTCTACTATTGTTTACTTTAATGTCACGTGACTAGAACAGCCTATGTCGGTCAATTGGCCTGTTTCCGAAGATATAAACTTTGATTTTACGATTTACTTGTTTTTACTCTTCCAAGAAGTAATGTTAGGTCTGTGTTACTCAATGTAATTTTAAGCCTTGTATGCGTAATGCAATGGGACCCTTTTATGTCCACCAGTGGACTACGATTGTCATTGGCCTATCATAATCCACTGCTCTATTTCCTGTCTCATTGTCTATTCAACGCAAAAATGAAACAGAGCATAGAACAAAATAAAAATTCAAATTGAAACTGTAAATATACTAGGAGATTTTGTATAACTGTAGATTTTATTGTTAGGAATGTATGTGGTTTTAACTTAAATTATAAATTGTGGGTGTTAATCACCAATTTCGTAATTATTTATAATTAGAGTTACTAAGTTATAAAATTAAGGAAGAAGAAATTGAAAAATCGCCACCACTACGTGAAATAGATATTATATTGATTGTTTACAATTTGAAACATGTGTAGTAAACCATTGGTTAGTTAGTTAGTTCTTTTCTAAAGTAGTACAAAATTCCCAAGCATATTTTTAAGTATAACATAATTTAATACAAAACTTTAAGTAGAAATCAAAACTAGACATATAAGCCCAAGTTTGAACGCCGCTGTCTAAAAGTGATTCTTTGAATTGAAAGTACACGAGCACAGTAGAGTACCCAGCAGAGGATGTATTACATCCTCATTCAAATTACTGATTCAAAAGAGAATTTAGTGCATCCTCATACTAGTTTACATGTATGCAAGATACATTGGATTAATATTAAATATAATATAGGTTAATTCGACGATCACACTAATCGCTCATAAAACCCAAAATTAATGAATTATGATTTCAAGTGTAAATTAACTGAGTAAAGATTAATCAAATTCTTCAACTAAAAGGGACACAACAAGGTAAGTTCATGTGATGAGAACCATACTTCTGCATAAAGATTAGTTTGACCACGGCTTCACAGAAAATCGGTAGGTATACGTCAATTATTTGTTAGGTTTTTGCCGAGTGACTTAAATTACAGACGAAATAGGGGGAACAGAACCCTATATCCCCCTTGGATTTGAGACTCCGGTTTGTTTTATTTTGGACTCGAGAGGTGGCAACACCCTTATGACAGATTGCCACCGGTGACGATAGATGACCTAATTGATTATTTGCCCAGAGTAAAATAAAAAATAAATTTTTCGAGAATGAATGTTATTATCATTTGTTTCAAGTAGCTCAAATTAACTTCTTGCAAAGAATAGTAGTTTTTCATTATTATATCTTTGTATATACAATTGTACTGTATATGTAAGTCACTGAACTACTCCTAAACGGCTGGACTGATTTGAATGTATTTTTTGTATGCGTTTGGGTGGCGCCTTGGATAGTTTAGTTCCATAAATCAGCCCGGCAGAACAGTTAAAAAACAAAAACTTGCGGTGCTAAGTTCATCAGGTCAGCTAGTTTAATATAAAATATACATATATGATGTAAAATATAAATATACATAATTAAATCTATTTATCGACATAACAATAACAGAAAAATAAAATAAAAATATCGTGTCGAAGCGTGAACTCAAAAAAACTTAAAGTATGTACTACAGAAAAAGAACATAGGACGAAAATTATTTAAACAATAATTAAATTAAGACTACGTCGATTGTTTGTCCAATATTATACTGTAGAAATAGTAATTAAAATTGTATTTGACAATGAAATAAATTTCAATATTTACAGGCCGGTTTTTTTTGCTTCATTTTTTTTTAAAGACACTGCCGCATTAGGAATATCCTGTATTGCGGAAAACTTTACAAACATACAAGAAATGGACACAAAGAATACTCAAACTCAGAACAACAATTTGTGAATCACACAAAGTTTAATCCACTACGCAATCCGTGCAGTCAAAAGTCTAGCAGCCTGCTATATGCAAATTAATAAGTATCTTTTAATTTTAATATTAACCTTATTTTAAATTAAAATAATGACCAAGTACGAGTCGGGCTCGCCCATGAAGGGTTTCGTCGCAGCGATTATTGACGTACAAAAAAAAACTACTTAGTAGACCTTGTTCAAACCAATTTTCGGTAGAAGTTAACATTGTAAGTGTACATCATATATATTTTTTAGTTTTATCATTCTCATATTTTAGAAGTCACAGGAGACACACACACACACACACACCTCTCTTCATCTACCTTCGCGGTGTAAACATCATTAATACTGTGTCCACAAGAAATATATAAAAGTGAGTGCTAAAAGTGAGACTTTAGTGATGAAAATTACATTAAAAGTAAATTCAGACATTAATCTTTATAATTCTGGTGTTATTATAGACAAAGTGACATTTTATTGTGGATAAATTACGAAATATAAATGGGATTTTTAAAGTTCTGCAAGCCTACGCAGTGATTGTACGCCTGTTTCAACGGAACGCGTAAGCGACGCTATATGCACGGCGCTTACGCTCTTATTCTCGCGAGGATTTGCACTTGGAATCTGTGGCACGGTTCATTGAATTTTTTAAATATCAAACTGCTGAGTGTTTTGTGGTTGCACCTACCGCGTTCTTATCGCTGTATATTATTGCGCGGGTATTAAAAACATGGCTCCCACAATTAATACTTGTGCTGGCTGTAGCAAAACTATTAAAACTAAAGAATACCTAAAGTGCCTTGCATGTAATCGCAGATATGACTTAGAGTGCGCCAACATTACACCTAAAAAGTTTACCCGTATGGATCTGGAGCAGAAAGGTTCGTGGAATTGCCCTGAATGCCGATGCAAGCAGCCGAAAACTGGTAATATTGATACACCTATCCGATATTCTTCGAACCTACCCACATCATCTTCGCCCGAATCAAGTAATGTCACACTACGAACGAAACCGAGTCACGGTCATTCAGATATTATAGACAAAACACAGATTTATATTACAGAAGATAAACTACGTTCGATATTGAAACAAGAAATGTCGGCAATCATCAATTCAAGTATTAACGGCATTATAGCTGACCAATTAAGGACCATCAAAGAACAAATTTCGGAGTTTCAAGACTCCATGTCTTTCTTTAACAAACAGTTTGAAGATCTCAAAATCAAAATAGAGGAAAAATCTACTACCATAGGTGAGCTGCAAAAAGAAAATTGTGAATTAAAGGCTACCGTGAGGGATCTCTCGGACAGATTGAGTTCAATAGATCAAAATATGCGTGAGGGCAACGTTGAAATTGTTGGCGTTCCAGAATTTAAACATGAAAACCTAGTTAACACGGTACTGCAACTGGTAAAGACCGTTGATGGCCCGATAAACGACGATGACATTTTACACGCAACCAGAGTCGCTAAGATAAACAGGCAAAGTGACAAGCCTCGTACTATTGTGGTGAAGCTCCGCAGTGCACGGAAACGTGACATTTTTCTTGCGGCTGTCTCCAAATTTAATAGGAAAAACGTCAAAGACAAGCTGAGCTCACAGCATTTAGGATTAGGCGGACCAAAGGTTCCGATATTCGTTGCAGAGCATTTGACACCAGCTAACAAATCTCTGCACGCGGCCGCACGTAAAAGAGTTAAGGAACTATCATACAAATTTATTTGGGTGAGAAATGGCAGAATATTTGTTCGTAAGAATGAAACAAGCCAAGCGATCTTAATTCGCAACATTGATGGCCTGAGTTTGATTGTCTAGTTTCTTTATTTTATTTTTATTTTTTATTTTTCTTATATTCGAGTGTGGTTAACGTGCTGGCAGGAACATATGTGATGATGCTCGATATTTATTATAAGAATGTTCGAGGTATTCGGACTAAGACTGGGACTACACACACACACACAGAACAAACAACCAAAACAATATATGTATCTCAGAAGGATGTTTTTGAAGCCTGCGCTGTATTCTATGTCTATCACATTAATATAGTAAAGACAACAAGGTGCAACATAAAACATACTAAGCTTTCTAATGGCCAACATAAATAATAATATTTCTGATCAAATAGACAATCTAAACGTGGCAACCTCATATCAATGTGACATAGATGTATGTAACTCAATCGTCATGAAACGCCCTGGTTCACTTAAAATAATAACACAAAATATTCGAAGTATATACAGAAACTTTGATAGTTTTCAAGTTCAAATTGCTAGACTGACGTGTGATATAGATGTAATGGTTATGACAGAATGTTGGCTCGATGATAAGAAGCCAATCCCAATTTTAGAAAATTATGTATCTTTTTCTACAAAAAAGCGTTTCAATCAGAACGACGGCATCGTGATATATGTAAGAAATCATATTCCATGCACCATAGAAGAACCAAATTCAATGGGAGGTAGTTTTCTTTTATTAAAAATTGGGGAAGATTTTTGTATACTGGCAGTCTACAGATCACCATCGATATATTATATTGATCAATTTCTTAGTACAATAGAAAACATAATAAACAATACAAGAACGAAAAATGTTATTCTGATTGGAGACTTCAATATCGACATTAAACCAAATAATAACGATCGAAACAGTACATCTTACTTAAATTTAACCGCAGAGCTGGGATTCCTCCCGGGACATACCTACCCAACAAGAATGCAAAACTGTCTCGACCACGTCATGCTCAAGGTATCTACTAGTGCAACAGTTATTGTGACGGACTCCACAGTTACCGACCACGCTTCGGTTCTCGTATGCGTAAAGGATATTCAGTACAGAAATAAAGGTCATAGAACTGTAACAAAAGTGGACTTCGAAGCCACCATTAAAGAAATAAAAAATTATGACTTCTCTTTTATAACGGATGGCTTGAATGTCAACCACACCGCAGCTCGGTTAGTCGGCTATCTGACGTCCGTCATCTCAAAACACTCAAGAGTAAGGACAGTACCTAATCGCAAAATGATTCTTAAGCCTTGGCTCACACCAGGTCTTCTACGGTGTATCCGACAAAGAGATAAACTCTATAGAAAATCTCAGAGGGACCCTAACAATACTCTACACGCGCTAGTATATAAAAGATACCGCAATCACTGTACTTTATTACTCCGGAAGCTGAAACAAAATTATGAGAAAAATGCGTTAAGACAATCAAAAGATACTAAAGAAACATGGAATATAATAAAGTCCATCACAAACAAAACTGAACAAAAACTATCAGCTTCTAAACTCTTACTCAACACAACTGACTGCACGCTTGCTGTGAAACAAATAAATGACTATTTTGCTTGTATGGGTAAGCAACTGGCTGAGAACATAGCCCAAAATCAGAGCCCCGAACCTGCACCATATCTATCAGAAACACCATCTGCACTTAACTCCATACTTCTTCCTCCACCTGACGAAGCAGAAATAAAATCTCTGATTATCAATCTACGAAGTAACTGTGCCACCGGATGGGATTATATTTCCGTAAAATTCCTAAAATTAGCTGCGACAGTACTGGTACCACCACTTACAAAACTCATTGAAATCTGTTTTGAACAGGGGATTTTCCCTAGTGTCTTCAAAAAATCTATTATTACACCAGTTCACAAGAGTGGGAGTCAGGAAGACATGAAGAACTATAGACCTATCTCCGTTCTACCGGCCTTATCAAAAATACTGGAGAAGGCACTAAGCAATAGACTCACAAAATATTTGGAACGTAATGAGCTACTCTCAAAGGCACAATTTGGCTTTAGGTCACGGAGGAGCACTGAAGATGCGGTTAATCAACTAGTGGCATATATTACGGGAAAAGTTGATACGAAACAAAAATGCCTGGGTGTTTTCCTAGATCTAGCGAAGGCTTTTGACACGGTCTGTATTCCCACTCTAGTGAGAAAGATGGAGCACATTGGGATTCGAGGGAAACCGCTTGACATCTTCACGGATTTTCTCATGAACCGAACACAGAGGGTCAAGATAGACGAAGCAGTCAGTCAAGAAACAGAAGTAACGTACGGCGTGCCGCAGGGCAGTTGCCTATCTCCGAGCCTCTTTCTGATCTATGTAAATGATCTGTGCGAGCAGTCTCTCCACATGGGTAAAATATTTAGCTACGCGGATGATACTGCTGTCATATTTCATGGGAGAACCTGGGAGGAGGTGACAATAAATGCTGAACTCGGACTCCAGAGAATACATTATTGGTTGTCAAAGAACTTGCTCACCCTTAACCTATCAAAGACCTCATACGTGCAGTTCACTTTCGCCAACATTAAGCCTCCCGAAATAACACTCAAAGTACACACATGCAAGCCTCCATACAATTTTAACAGCTATCGCCCATGTCCTTCGCTAGCCGGAAAAGACACAGTTAGATATTTGGGAGTTGTACTAGACGCAAACTTGAACTGGCGATCACATATTGAACAAACCACGTCACGGGTTCGAAAGCTTATATGGGTATTTAGGAGACTCCGGCAGGTGGCGGACTTTGAACTGCTTCGATTGATATATGTTTCCTTAGCACAATCGATCATTAGTTACTGCATAACGATATGGGGGGGTGCCTGCAAAACTTACATGATCCATCTAGAAAAAGCCCAAAGATCGCTACTTAAGGTTATGACTTTTAAACCATACAGATTTCCAACAAAATCACTGTACAAAGAGTGCGAACTACTAACAGTAAGACAATTATATGTCCTTAATTTATCAATTGCACAGCATAAGATTACACCAATAAATTACGAAAACAGGAATAAGCGTACTATTATAAACGTTCGTCAACCTTTAAAATGTAGAACTGCACAAGCAAGACGACAACACTTACATCAAGCTACACGTATCTATAACAAAATAAACAAAACCTTGCTCATTAACTCATTGGTCACTTACGAAGTCAAAGTCAAAACAAAATTATGGTTACTTACACAAGATTACGCACAAACCGAAACCTTACTACAGTGAAAACACACACACACACACACACACATACACTCACACACACACACATACACACACATCCACACACATATACATACTCACACACGCACACACACACATTTGCATACTCCCACACACACTTTTAAATGTATTTTTATTGTATAGTTTGAAATAACAAAAGGGGTGAAGACACTGTCTCCTGTAACACAGGTTGTTACCTACCACAGGAAACAGAGTACCATTGTATCTCAATAATGCTTATACCAATAAAAGAAATTATTATTATTAAATTATTATTATTATTACACACACATTAAATCACTTCGAAAGTCTCACACACAACTATTCAGTTTGGAAAAGAATGATATTAGAAACCTCAATATCATTTTTGAAGACCTATCCATAGATATCCCACACGTATGGATTTGATGAAAAAAAAAATCAGTTTCAGTTCTAGATATGAGAGATCATCAAAAAATTTTTTCTTCTATTTTTCTGAAAATTTCAATGTGAGTTACAGACTGACTAACAGACAGACATCTACTTCCGAAGTTTCAAGAGAATAGTTTTTATAGTTTCGGAAAAAAGTGGCTGTGACATACGGACGGAAAGATAGATAGACATGACGAATCTATAAGGGTTACGTTTTTTATCATTTGGCTACGGAACTCTAAAAATGAGATTATAAAGAGTATTTAATTACGATTCTATTAATATCAGTGGAAAATTATACAGTTAGAGTTAGCATATTCAACTTTCAGATGAATAACCGCAAGCCGTGGTCTGAATCAACATGTTAAAATATAGAATATCAAGGGGTGTTTGTTCTAAATGTATTATGATGAAATCTTCATTGTGAATTCTTCATTGTGTATATTACTATTTTAAATGATCCAACAAAATGTGGAGGTTCTCATTTCCTCGTTTAACCGCTTACTCGAAGATAACATAACCTTTTGCTTTACAAACTTTTGCTACCCTTACAATACAAAAAGGGGTATATTTCACATTTCGGGAGACAATATTCGAAAATTAAAAATGTATGTTATAATTGATTACGATTGTTATACATTTTTAGATCAATTATTGTTTAAATATATTACAATAAAATACGTTTAAAATGTTAAAGTTTAAGAATTTAATAATTAACAAATAACTAACTTAATAATAAGTGAATAATAATTCAGATATAAAATAAAAGATAATTAAGATATCTAAAATGTATAAAACAGGGTGAAAGAAATTGAAACAATTGCATATATTCTGCCTGGTTTATCTTGCCAAGGACTTCTACTTTAATGATTCAAAAAGAATTATGTGTGAATAAAGATATAGGCAATAGCCGGTGGACAATGAATATGAATTCAAAATAATGACATAAAGGGGATCATTAAAATGTTTTATATCTTTTGTAACACAATATTTTAACCTTCTTACCATTTAATGAAAGGTATTTATAACTCGTCGAAGCGGAAATTCTTGTAATCCGACCATAAATTATTTCGGGAACTTATTAAAAATGAGAAAAATAATCCTTCACGATATGTTGAAGTTCTTTGCATAGTTATTTCTTAATTAATTTGGACAGTTTTAATGTCCTGAAATTAAAAATATTTTAAGTTTACTAGCATTTTAATGTGCGTCGGCAATTTTTTTTTGATGTTTGTTTGTAAGGTGCTTTCATTTTTATTTTTTTAAGACTTCCTACTAAAAATAGGCATAACGTTTCTTATTAAAATGTAAATGCCATAAGACTGCAGCCATAACTTTATAGACTTGATGTTTTTATTACCTTCATTCATATTTTATTATTGGCGTTACAGTTTCCTGTAGAAAATGATATTCATCAGACAAGTATGTAGTAGTCAAACCTAAAAAATAACATAAACTGTTTAGTTTTTAATTATTTCTAATATAATTATTTACAAACTTTTTCAAAAAATATTTAGCTTACAAAGATTACAGGGCACGCTTTGTAGTCTCTATAACAAGTAACGAGATATTATACTGATATCGTAATTAGTTCATAATATTTAAAAGTTACTCTAACAGTAACGAAGCATCTTATATATTATGAAGAAAGAAAAAAGTTGTCCTATTTATTTTACAAAAACTTTTAATAATAGGAATGCAAAATAAGATAGGAAAATTTGCATTGAGATCGCCCGACTGCAACATTCATCCTATTTGAAGAAAATGACTAAATACCGTTTTTTTGCTAACCGTTTTTTATTTAATAACAATATAATAGATATCATAATTTTTCGAGGCATATTTATTTTTTAATTATTACAAAATGTGTGATCGTTGTGAATAAGAAGATTTAACCTACTGACATGGTCCACACCTTCGACTACATTTCAGAAGTAATGTGGCTTTTATGAAAAAGCAAAATAATTAATTATGTAACTAAAGAAATGATCTTCGTAACTCGAGCGTTGAAATTTTAATAATAATTTTTTGTTTATACTATGCTATAATTACGTTTCAACATTGGTGTTATTGACATCAAGGTGAAGTCAGACATGGGCAACAAAAGCTGCAGCTAGTGTTTTAGCGGAACTTGTATGACGTTACCTGTAGACAGTTACTTCTAATCTACTGTTTATGTATTACGTAATGATGCCAATATATTCCTAGTTAATAAACTTTAATATTTTACTTTCCAAATAATACACTTAAGAGATCTCTATTTCGAATTTTATTGTATCACTTCTCATATAAAATCCATTAAAATTATTTAATTCTTTAAGTTTAATACTGTAGTTCTATGTTTTTATATTAATAAATTTTGGAAATTGGAAAATATAACTTTCTTTCTTGTGAGACAAAAATTAAAAAAGATCTCTTTCTCTTCTATGAAAGAAATTCAAGAATCTCGTTGTAATTAAATTCTAATAGCAGTTGAATATTCAGTAATCGACTCAGTTAGCAACACACGAGTTTGTTAATTAGATAGGATACAAGCTTTAACATGCATGAAGCACCTTGTCAACACCCAATACGTGTAAGAATTTAGTTATTAACATTTACAATTACTACGTTATTTAGTAGAATATCTATGAATACCATTGAAATATAGTAGAGATGCATTGAAATCGCCACATTCAATTATTAATTAAGTATCCTATTCCGATGATTACATGCCTAGAATGTCATAATGAAATGACTATATAATTTAGAAATTACTGGCTAGAAAATTAGTAATAGTAAAAAAGTGTTTCACTAGACCACCATACTACGAGTCACCGTACTGCATTCTCTGCATTTTCAATGAGTATAATAACCACAACTCTTAGATTCTATTCATGCTCTCCGCTAGGCAGAGAAGAGTTACTTTGGCAGGCAATTAAAATAAAAATAAAAAATTAGTCGAACATACACGAATATTTGATTATTTCCAGCGATATAAAGATTTAATATCGTACAAGAGTGCATATAGGTTGCTGCCTACTATTTTCATTAGGCATCTTTTTCAACTATATTAATTATAAATATAGTCAACCACTTAACTTAAGTTAGGTTGCTTAAATATTTCAAAATTTCATTTTAGAAACTAATTGCTTGTTGAAAGAGGTCAAATAATCCTCATTTTCTAATAATATCTACTCAATGGTACCGTATAGTCTGAAAAGTTACATTGTTGACAGCGATAAACTATGTTGAATACAAAAATTAATAAATGGGAATGTAATAATCTGTATGTAATACTCCTACTCGTACACGGTCTTCTGATTTCGAACTAGATAGATCCGTGCAAGATAGTCATCTGACTAAACATAACAAAAAAAATATAATAATTACTTACATGTTAGTAAATAAATACAATTCATATGATGTACTCTTAACCGATTTCCGAACAAACAACTAAGCAGGAGATATTATAATCTACAAGCGTGTCAGCAAATACAGGTGCACAGTCTGTTCTCTCACTGTCATAGTCCAATGGGACAGTTATCCGACACAACAGACGAAATATTAGGTGTAGAACCGACGGTTTTACGTGCTCTCCATGGCACGGGCGTTTAGACTACAACTTTCAAACTTTAGACTGTTATGAAGTAATTCTGTAACTAGAAAAAGCTCCGATTCGACCCGGGATCGAACCGGTGACCTCTCGATCGGCAATCTTATACGTAAACTGCTTTTTTTTTTTTTTTAACGTGTGGAAACCCCCTCGGGCCGTCACCCCACCGGGGTTTACGGCGAGGCGGTGTGTCGGAATCGGACCGACTAAAACCACACGGTGTGCCACTCTGCGCCTAACATAGGGGGGGATCCGGATCCTAGCGCCTGCCCGCTAAAGCGGGCACCATCTGCGGATAAACTCTCTATTTAGGCGACGTACGGCACACGCGCACGTCACCTCCTCGCGGCTGGCCACTATAGCGGATGGAGGGGAAAACCCGTCCCGTCCACCCGCGGCCACACTCAAGGCGGCATGAGGCGCTGGTATGCGCGCCTCCGCCGCCCGGCTCGCCGGCGGCGAATTGGGTCCGAGTGGATATCGTCCTCCCGGGCCTTCTCCGCCGCCTCCTTCCGCGAAATTACGTCTTCGCAGAAGGTTGCGACCGCGGTAAAACAACTGTCGCTACCGGCCATGGAGCGTATGACGGCCGGTAGCGAGAGATCTCCTCCAATAACTGCAGTGAGGACCCCACGCTGCGCCGCCCAGGCAGAACAAACCACTAGCGTGTGCTGAGCCGAGTCCTCACTGCAGTCGCAGTGGTGACAGGCGGGACTCAATTCCCTCCTGGCGACCGAGTGCAGATACTTCCCGAAGCAACCGTGCCCGGAAAGGACCTGCGTCAGTCGGAAGGAAAGGGTCCCGTGCTGCCGCCCCGCCCACTCGGCGATGACCGGCTGGAGAGCCTCCACGAGGGCAAAGCCAGCACGTGGAGTCTGCAACCGGGACGACCAACTAGCCATTGTGGCTCGACGAGCGGCCTCACGCCACTCGCGTACCTCTTCCGGCGGGGGCCGTATGCCGCTACCCGCCCGGAAGTCAGCCGTCCGCCGATAAACTTCGGCGAGCACTTCTGCCTCCAAATCCCACGGGGGAGTTCCGGCCAAGGCGCACGCCGCCTCCGTCGATACGGTGCGGTAACCGCGTATGGCTCTAACCCTATGGCCCTATTCTGGGCAGTCAGAGCCGCCGCCCACACCGGTGCACCATACAGCGCCATTGACCGGACAACCCCCGTGTATAGCCGTCTCGTCGCGACGCTGGCTCCACCCAAATTCGGCAAAAGTCGCCCAAGGGCAGAAGCAGCGCCGACCAGCTTTGGAGAAAGCTGTCGGAAGTGCTCGTCGAAGAGCCACCTGCCGTCGAGGATCAGGCCCAGATATTTCATCTGGGCCTGAACTGGTACGAGGACCGAATTGACTACGATAGAGGCGCCGGGTGGTGGACCACGACGGGGCCCATGGAACAAAAGGGCCTCCGTCTTATCTAGGGCCACTCGTAAACCCAGCGCCTCAATGCGCCCGACCACCAAAGAGACTCCCACGGTGGCCAGGCGCGCCGCCTCTTGAAAGTTCGCCCCCCGGGCCGTGACCAATGTGTCATCGGCGTAACAAATTACGCCCAGCCCGGGGGGAAGACGACCTCGAAGGGCCCAGTCGTATCCCATATTCCACAGGAGTGGTCCGAGGACAGACCCCTGTGGAACACCGCACGACATGGGCCGCCGCCTCAGAATGCCATCTCGGTCCTCGTACATGACGGTACGCTCCCTAAGATAGTCTGCCACAAGCCGCCTCAGGTACTCTGGCACCCCGTGGTAGTGGAGTGCTTCCCTGATGCAGCTAAATGGCAGACTATTAAATGCGTTGGCGATGTCCAACGACACCGCCAACAGCACGCCGCCACAGCTCACCGCCTCTTCGGTCACGGCCCTCAGGCGCAACACAGCATCGACTGTCGAACGCCCGGCTCGAAACCCGTATTGGGCGTCCGACAGATCGGGGCCCACCTTGCAGAGCTGCCGGACGATGCGGGCAGAGAGTATCCTCTCAAACAATTTACCCGCCTCGTCCAGCAACACGATGGGCCTATAGGCCGCGACCGAATCGGTCGGCCGTCCCGGCTTCCGTAGTAGGACCAGCTTCCCGCTCTTCCAACCCTCAGGAAAGCGCCCGGACGCCAAGCTGGCGTTTAGGACTTCCCCGAGGCGATCCGACATGTGGTCGAGGGTGCGCGCCAGCACTCGGGCAGGTATCCCATCTGGCCCAGGGGCGGTGTTCTTAGAGCGAATCCGTAGAACGACCGCCCCTATCTCCGATTCCCTGACGGGCGGAACATTATCCTCGTTCCGTATACGTAAACTGCTAGAACAACGAAACAACCCACAACACTGTACTAGTAGTTCCCTGAAGTTTCATCTGTGTTTATAGTCACAGCCTTGTTGTTCGGTACCCCGTTAGAAAAAATGTTCAAGCATTTTAATAGTTATTTTGTTATTCATAGTAGAGACAAATCTAAGAAATTGAGTATAATAAAATCAGTTTTAATGTTTTTGAGTTGTAAATTGTATAAGTAAGCCATTTTTGTTTTATTTATTAAGATATAAATCACTCCTAAAAAAAATGAACAAAGATAACTAAACCAGAAAAAAATATTATACTCATTTTGTAAAACCTCGTCCAAGGCTGAAATTGAATCGCCGACTACTGACTCAGCAGGCATGTGAATCACTTTATATTTTCATGCTAGTTCACAGAGTACCCGAATCTGATATTAAAACCTAAACTCTCTTCTCTTAAAATAGGTTTTATTAGAAAGAAAGAAAGATTACATTGAATAATCGTAAATTAATATAAATAATGAAGCAACATTTTGCACAATTTAACGATGTTATGTTGTATATACTTATAATTACTTACTTAACCGACATGATCGAGGTCAGACAATAATGACTGATGGCATAATTAAATTTTAAAGTAACGCATGTCATAAGTACAAAAGTTAAGGTTGTACTTCAAATGTTACAATAAATTATTCTAACCTATATCACAACTTGTTACTTGCAATATAAATCTAAGTTTCCAGACCGATGTCGAGATAAAACAATTTCTTGTTGCGACACTTGCTGTCTAAAGTTAACCCACCCATGTCGTAGATACCAATTTAAGACGATCGAACAATTGATATCACTTGCTCAGCCACTAAATCTCCAGCCTAATTGTCCCTTAAATGGAATTAAAGTAAAGAGAATCGCTTTCAATGGTAGCATTATAAGAGTTTTATTGAAGGAAGATTTAAAACTCAAGCAAGAAAGCGAACATGTCTATAAGTATATAATTATAAATACTTCTTTCGAGAAAATAATATTTGATTTATATAAAAGTTGTACTGGTCGTATTAAAACTGGTGCTAATGACCATATTAAAGTGTATATATTTTCTGCATGAATGTAAATAATCGCATGATTTCATTCTGAATCTTTTTTACCCTATAAATACCCAATAAAGAAATGTATGACAAAATAAACTTGTATTTTATACTTTGCGCTAGTTAGTTTAAAGTCATATAAGCTTTTATTAGGTTTTATGAAACCATATGTAGGGTATACATGTCCATATCATGTTAGGTGATATGTCGTTAGGCTAGAAAATATAAAAGGCTTACGTTGAAATGCGTATTTCAAATCAATCACTTAGACAAGTCGATTAAGGCTGAGTATTTAACGTAATTTATGACCTAATTAAGTTTTCCTTTTACAGACATGATTTTTTAGAATCAGTTTAGGTTTACAAGTTAGCGTGGTCCAAAACCTAGTTTGTAAGTATCTAGATGCAACTGATTGGAAAATCGTGGTGTAAGTAAACTTATTGTGACATACCGACCTAATAAGTATAAATGACATTCTAGTATGAAATATAATTGATGACGGTTGCTACAATGTTAATTGAATTGTCTAAAAAAGAAAACTGTAATAAAGGGTCAATCAGTTAATTCTTATTCAACAACCAAAATTAATTTTTAATTTTCATCATCATCATCATCATGAGAGCGTTAGTCCCGATTGCATCTGGTGACGCCCTGGGTCCGCTTTTCGATTCTTTTTCTCCACATAGCAGGGCCTTCGGTATCCTGCGTTGTGAGACCATTGCTACGCTTATCATCCCTTACGACGTAGAGACAGCAATTCTTGGGCTTACTCCCCTGCCGGAGTCCACAGAGGCGGCATTTCCATACATTTGTTCCCTACATAGCTCGGTGGTTACCGCAAAACGTGACAATATTACCAAGGACGACATTCCTCCGAGTTGTCCGCAATTTCACGGAGACGAAGAGTTCCTCACACGGTCCTTCTACGTGACCACCCACATCCACCAGAACATATCCATCTTCATGACATGCAACTCCTGTTTGTATCGCTCTAATAACTTACATTCATTCACTTTTATTCGTCATGTTCATGTCAATTTAATTTTGATTTAAACTCATTTAATTACTGATTTAGAACTTTCCTTTTTATATTACATATTTTAATTGTATTATTATATAACTATGTACGTAAACATCGTAACACTTTTCAAATTAAATCCATTTCAAACTCTAATGAGTTCAACTTTTATTTTATCCATTCGTGTCACATAACCCGTCACGCTTTTACGTTAAATAGGTATATAAATTTAATTAAATTGTGACTTGGTTCACGACTTTCAATTTCAAATGTATCAGAATACACCATTATGTTAGACAAAATATAAAATAAAAGTGTTCTAATTAAAATTGAAATAGAAGTTTAGAATTTGACCTGATAGTCGTCTTCTATTATTTTGAATTCTAAATTTACTCACTTGGCCGGAGTCAATTAGATGGCCACCGCCGAGGTGATTTGTGGCCTAATAGTGATTTATAACATTTGACTGTCATCGCGTTCAGTGAATTATTTTCTATGAAAATTGTACTGGATAGAGGAAAATTTAATTCAAAGTCATTGCAGTAGTGAGCATTTACTCATATTTATAAATTACTGTTGTTGATAACGTTTAATATTAAGTAATAATTAAATAAATAAATATTTCGGACATTTGAGACACAACGCCATCTAGCTCTAAACCAAGCAGAGCATGTACTTTGATTGAATAGTTATATATATATATATATATATACCGAAACAATTAAAATGTAAGTGTTTAATAATATCAATACTGTATCCATTACTTTTGTAAAAAAGAAATGTTTTTCACCTTCATCAAGAGTAACAGAATCTATCTCAAGACATTTAATAAATATCCTATTAAATAATTCCGAATTTTGATAGCGACTTCAGATAAACACTACTCTTCGATATAGATACTGTTGACAGTGACCAGATAAGGAATACTATTAATAGCAGTCTATAGAAATACAAATGATATTTAACAGAACCGAAGATGCGAACACAGAGCCACGGGATTGAGAAATACAGGAATAGATACGATGATTCTCGTCAATTTGCTTGTTAAGATGTTAATGGTATACGGAAATATATTGGTGAGAAAATCCGCTCCTTGCCATACCAGCATCGAATTTACACCTGACACTGTGCTGTCATTTGTTTTGAATCCGTGTCAAAACTGTCGCTTTGCTTGCATAACTGAACCATGCTATATGAATTGACTATAAATACCGGCATACTTATTGATTTTGTGTTTATATACTGCTATTTATAAAACAAACAGTGCTTACAAATATAGTTTATATAATCAATAGGCTGTGAACTGCTAATTGCATAGTTTATTTAATTGTTTAAAGAAACCGTGATTTGAGTGTTGTTACAAATTATTCTGCGAATTATTAGTAAATCTATTATTCACCGTGAAATGCTTATTATAGACTCTAGTTAAGCCGACATCTTTAACATACTTAGATATTTAGGAAAAAACGTGTAAGATCAGCCTAAGTTGTACTTACAACAGTCGCTCTAGGCTTACTCTGTCTTGCATCGGTGAAGTTGTGGAAATCGGTTTTTGGAAAACGATATCTTAACAACTATTAGCAAACTCTGCATATCATAATACTAAAAACTCCCTCCATGTGAAGAAGACATAGTACAAATATATTTTGAATTCTACCTTTAGTAAAAAAAAATGAACCCAATTAACGATATTTTTGTTTTATTTATCACTGCATATGGAAGGAAAACTTGAACGAAGTTTATCTCAATCCGTCTGGCCAGCGTGGAGTAGACTAAAACTTATGTCCAGCAGACGGACTGTCAGAAGCTGTTGATTGATACTATACATTAGTATTTGTATTCAAATCTATCAAATTTCGTTCAGTAGCAACATAAAGTTTACAAATAATAAATATATAGTCATTAAGCTGCCAGAAGAGATAACTCTGATTTGGTGAACTCTTCGTTCTTTGTTCAGGCAGTACTATTCTGGAATGCGCTCCCGCTCGAAGTCAGGATGTCCACAAACCGTTTTACATTCAAAAAGAATGTACATAGTCTGCTTCTTAACGAGATTGAAGGATCGTCTCATCGTTAGATGGCTCAGCTTACAGTCAAGTTGTCATAGTGTACGAATATAATCTAAATGTATGTTTGTGTATATATTTGTGAATATATGTGTATATTTATATGTGTATTTATGACGTATGTATTGTATGTGTTTATGTATGTATACGCACTCATGTATTGTATATTTTAATTGTCAATATAACCTCTGTGCACCTCCCTTACAATATTTCTAAACCACCTTAAGGTTGACTGGAAGAGAATGCCTTGGGCATTAAGTCCGCTGATGTACAAAGTGCATAAAGTGTAAATAAATAAATAAATAAAAAAATAAAAGAGATTGTTACCAACGAGATTACTTGTTGTATAATTTATGTAAGCGTCATAGGAAGTAAACCTTTTCAAGTAGTGATTCTCTTTGATATCTTATACAATGCAGCAAATAGGGATGTCTCAACCCTAGTTCTAAAGCTCGCTAATTAATAATGTATATCAATTAGATTCGATGCAAAGTCACCTTTATTAGTTATGAGCAAAATTATGGGGCCTGTATTAAAATTTTCGTAATAATGTAAAGCACAAATTTCAATGTAACGTTTATTACGGCAGTTCATTATGAAATAACATTTTGTGGTTTTCGCAGTCCGCTGTTAAAACCTGTTAACGAATTAAAATCGGAAGTTTGCGGTTTGGAACCAAGGGGTCGGCACTTATCTGACTTCAGTCTGACTGCCTGGTTATATTTCATTGCTTAACAAAATACTTAGCAAGTTTTATAAGTAAGCTTATTATGTTTTGTTATTGACTGAATAATTTGTTCGTTCCTTATGCCTATAGAGTAAGGAATTTCTTTGAGCAAAAATGAAGATGGCAAATTTGATGTTAAGTCCTTCTATTCAGTGACATAGGCGACCAGAGAAGTTTCGTTTCGACAGACTGCATAGCGACATAGGTAATAGATCTAAATGGCATAATACATTTTAGTTTTTAAAAGTTGATATTTATGGGATTTACATACGCGAAAAGACATAGATCACCAAAAAAACCTAACGTCGAGTATTGATTGACAGTCATTGATATTCTATTCAAAACTAACCATTTGCATACATATAGTTTCGTATGTGCATATATATGTTATATTATTAGCAAAGTTTTTATGAAACTCAATTCTAGTCATAAACCACCCATATATATAGAGTCATAAATTCACATTACTTAAAATTCGGTGTTGTAAAAATAAAACGTCAAAAGACAGGAAAGAGATACGTTGAGTAGTAATTGGTTGTATCCGCCGGAAGGCTAACCTAACTGGTACGCGTACTACGAATTAACAAATAGGCAATAATTCAAATGTATACCAAGTAAACGATCACATCTCGTTATTAAACTAGCAGAGTTATATTTAGTGAAGTAATAGCTGACAGGGACGTACACATTCATCAGGTAAAAATGCAACATATAGGTAATTGACCTGATTCCAAGACTGAGCGAGTCATGAATTGTCAAACAGTCTCTCAATATAGGATAAAAGTAATAAAGTCTCATTTAAAATTCCTAATCACAGCAAGCTTGTCGTGTTTCCTTTAATATTTCCGTTCAAGTAACCTACCTACTGTAGTTTCAGGAGCCAATTGTCTACTATAATTATAACATTGTCCACACAGTTAATCAAGTCGCATTCTCTTTGATATTCAAAGAATCGTCTGCCAACAAGCTACACCCTTAAATGTATTCGAATGTTTTAATTCCGATCGTTAAATTATTTTAACGTTTTGGGAGTGAAACAATTTAAAAAATCTTTACAGTTCTAATTAAGACTTCTTAACTTCATACGATTAAAAGTCATCACAAAAATAGTCCTCGCAAACCATAAAAATGACCTAAGTATCGGTTTGAAAAAACAAATGTAATTACATTTAATAGTCTAAATGTATTATGTTTGTTTTACTAATTTTAACATAGGGTTCCTAGCGCAGTAGCAGAAGATTCCTATCAAGAACTCAGAGTCCCAAGCCAACCTGACCTGCAAGTGGTGCACAGCGGATCGACAGACGAGATTCCAGCAAATAAAACATCCCAATTAGCGGCAACAGGCTCGCCACCTATTATTTAGGACCAAAATATTTATGAAATGTATGCCTATACCTTGGACAGTCGCTGAAGCTTCAAGGAGTATTTCGAGTGGATGATCCCCAAGTTCAAGGGATAGCGGGCTCCCTACAGAGGTTATTGCCCAATTTAGGGGGTCCACGGGAGGAAGTTCGCCGCCTCTACAGTGCGGTGATACGATCCATGGCCCTCTACGGAGCGCGGATATGGGCCAAACACCTATTGGCCTTCTCCCGCTGCCGAGTTAAGCTTAACCAAGTGCAGCGGATAGCGGGTATTCGGATCGTACGAGGATACCGCACCATCTCGTCGAAAGCGGCTACAGTCCTGGCACGTTTGCCGTGTTTTGATATCCTAGCGGATATAGACGCGAGGATAACTAGACTCGCGCCATCCGCTGGGGTGAGAGCGGGAAAGACCAGGACGAGCTCGAAATGCGGCGGAACGCTCGCCAACAGATACTTACAAAATGGCGCGTGCGGCTTGAACAGCCACGAAACTCGCGTCAACGCGCTGTCGGTGCTGTTCTGCCTAACATTGAAGCTTGGGTAGGTAGGGAGGGAAGTCGCATCACCCACCGCCTGACGCAGATACTCACCGGGCATGGTTGCTTCGGTGAGTATCGGAATGAAATCAGACGCGAAGAGACAGCACAATACTACCACTGCGTGGCCAACCGGGACTCCTCCAGTATATGCTGGAGGACTGCCCCGCGTGGACGTCTGAGCGCAAAGTCTTGGTTGACCAAATCAGACGTGACTTGTCCCCGCCGGCAATCATTGCTGCCATGCTGGCGGGTGAGGAAGGCTGGGGCGCAGTGGGCTCTTTTTGCGAAGCTGTTATGCTCCAAAAAGAAACCACTGAACGGGATCGGGAGAGGGTTGATCCTGAGAGAAGAAGACGTCGACGGCGTCATGAACCGTCGACGAGACCATGAGTTGCCAGAGAGTGGGGGCCTTTGGGGGCAGAATAGTTGCTGCGGTAGGGGATAGGATGATGGTTTGAACAGTACAACACCTGATGGAATTTTCCGCCTTGTCAACAAAAAAAAAATGCCAATGCCATCCTCTCCAGGGAAACAGGCGTAATTTTATATATGTGTATGCTAATTTTAGAGTATGCTAATAATTATTTCATTCGTTAAATCTATTTTTAGTGTTGACTTTTACACACAAAATAAGTTAATAGCACTTCAAATAATTCTAAAATAAAGACGCGATCAAAGCTCTCTCTTTTCAGAAAGGTGAAACAAACTTGCCAAAAATTCCATTCGAGAAATTCTCAAAGTAGTGTTAATGGAAACCCTGGGCTTTAAATAAAATATAAGCTGGGCGGACGGAAACGTATGAAATAGTAATTGCCTTACGTAGGTTATTCACATTGCTTATCGAATTTAATTTTCGTTCTAAATTAGATGGAATATGGTTTGTATCAAAGTGCGGATCTGCAGTAATATTTAATATTTACAAAGCAGATTGTTATAATGATAACTTATGAAATTGTTTGTTAATTAATTTCACATGTGCATATTTTTAAGTATTTATAACATTCAGTCGAATACAGTGCGTTGTCCATAATATTCTTAAGCCTGCTTAATAACCTGTGTGAATGAATTAAAACGTGCATAAGAAGCGCATTTGACAATATATCTTATGCTTCGGAAAAAGTCGATTGAGCGAAACTGTTCTTCCAACGTTACTAGAATCGAATTATTTTATCATATAAAGTTTAAAGAGATTCTAATGTTTAATTCAAACCACTTTATTAAAAGATATGAGGTTAATAAGGCCATCACATTATTGCCTTCATTGAGTGCCCTGCTAATGGTAATAAATGAGATTGAATTTAACCTTAAGGAGGGTTAGGCCTTTCTTATTTCCATGTTTAAGAGTATTAATATAGCTTATTTCACTTTATTTAAATCACGTTTATCTAAATCTACCTTAACGTGGATATATCGATAAGTAAAAGTGTTATTATCATTAAGAATTTTGTAACTGGGATGCAGTAAATTGCTGTGTTTAAGGAAATCGTCTTTTGAGACTCGTGGCTCAGTGGTAATCACGTAGATTAACACGTTACAAAGTTAAACAATCTTAGCCAGATTAGTCTATGTATGGGGAGTATTCTTAATATATTTAATTTAGTATATTATAAGCCCTCTAAGTCCGACAACAGTATTTCTACAAAATTTCTATATCGCCCAGTACTAGGATTGTGCAGGTCTTGTGACAGTTACTCCAAATAAAAAGCGAAATTTAAATAAATTAATATTTCGGACATTTTGTCACACAACGTCATCTAGTTTCAAACTAAGCAGAGCTTGTGCTATGATAACTAGACTGACTAATAGAATACTTATATCCTTTTTTTTTAAATTCATATATATTATACATAGAAAACACACAAACTTCGGACCAAATACTTGCAGATCATGCATTTGGTCCAACCTGGGAATCGAACCCGAGCCTTCAAACACAATGCTTGTATTTACTACCGCTGCGGCACCGGGGCACTTATTATTTAGTTTATTTGACCGTATCAAAATAATAGATTTAAAACCGACTTGAACCTAGTTTTGGAAAACTATTTGATTACCCTTATACCCCAGAGACAGGTTTACAAAAGAGACACAATTGGTATATTATTAACGTTAGTTTTCATTTATCAATAAATGTCTCATGTGTTGTTTAGACTATTGTCTTGACTTAGTTAACATCAGAAGCTTAGATTCCATAACCTATGGAGGTAGGCATAAATCTAAAATATGTAAACGTTTACGTTTGGACGCCTGTTGAAGTGTTTGACCAGAATTAAACTAAGTGCCGTAAATTCTGTTTGAATCAAACATTATTATCTGCTCTTATAAATTATGTATAGGGGTGGTTAGTTTCATTCAGAAATTCTCTGTAACACCACAGAATCTATGTATTCGTAGTTATGTTGGACTATTGTATCATGAAAACCTTTGACAGTTCATTGCTGGAAATAAACCTCGCCTTAGACAGATGTTTTGGTCTACTTTACTATGTAGACCTGGTTATATTAATTTTATTAAAGTGTGTTATATCTCCCTATCTATAGCCTTAAGTAAATATTTTCCATTACTACACTTACAACTTCTTCTGTGCATTTTACTTTTTAGTCAAATCTGTTTTGTTCCTCATCAACTGTGACAATGATCCAACGTCATAAATTTGTAACTACAGTAACCTAATAAATATAATATATTTTTTTAAATTATAGTTGAAAAACATTTACAGAATAACAAATACAATTAAGATAATGCGATGTTCATTTATCACCTTCATAAAAGACGTCTACTTAAACGGTTTCGGAACGGACACGTTTCACTTTTTCGGATTGACGAACGAAACGAAAACATAAAGAGAATACAAAATCAAACTTTGATATAAATAAAGCTCATTTTGTTTCGAAACGGAACAAATAGTGGCTTTTACTTTATGGGCTGTTAAATGTCAGTAAAATGTTTTAATGATATTATTAAACCACGCCTTTGTACAGCTTTATCAATTCTTAAAGTTCATTTGTGAGTTTATGACGGATCTTTGTATTGTTTATTGATGAAGGAGATATCTTAAAGAAGCTAAGCTTCTGTTGATGGAGATTGTGGTGCTTTATTACTTTGTGGTTGTTATACTTTATCACATTTTTACTTATTAAATGGTGGACGGCTAAGTTCCTTGTCATAGTGATCGAAAGGTATAATAACACTAGAAATTGGTACATGACCGATTTTGAGTATATTGTGGTCAGTAACACTGTCTCTTTACACATAATGAATATTTTTTAAATCATAATAATTGACACATAGATCTGGCCGAAAATACGAGTATCATTCGCATCTTATCACATTCATACATTATTATTTCCCATTTTGATATGTTAGTGTCGGCGTGCTACAGATGATTCTTAGGCATATAACTTTGAAGAAGATCTATAATTAAGAAAGTATAACCTTCATAGAAAAATCTAAGCGGATAACAAATTGTAAGTATTGTCTTTACTATTATAAACTGCCTCGGTGGCGCAGTGGTAATGAATGCGCTTGCTGTGCTTGAGGTCTCGGGTTCGATTCCTGGGTCGGACCAAATGTTTGTATGATCTGTAAATATTTAAATTTGGGTGTTTTCTACGTATAATAGGTATGTATGTACAAGAAAAGTATTTAAATATTCTATCAGTCAGTCTAGTTATCATAGCACAAGCTCAACTTAGTTTGAAACTAGATGACATTGTGTGTCAAATGTTTGAAATATTTATTTATTATTTTTCTCTTAGCGACTGATGAGTGTCTTGTCGTTGGATAATTGTAATAATATTCTAAATGTTACCATTTCTTTAGATTACGATAACGTAACTTCACGTGACTATTACTTAGTAGTCAGTTAGAATGAAAAAAACGCTTCAGAGGTGTTCCGATATGCGAGAAACCCTCAGTTGAAAGAGGCAAAGAGTAGCTTTCAAAATAACTTAATTCGGCTTTGATAGTTATTTTGAGATTTTTTATATAACATTTTTAAAGCACTTGGAATAAGTGCATTTAAATATAATTTCAAAATACATGTGTAAACTTAAAGACCTCTGTTAGTATTAACTATTACGGACTTAAATATTTTGCACCGACTCATTTCACTCACTTCCTTGTAAAAATATTTTTTTCATAAAAAATAATAACATTTTTGCGAAGAGAAATTCAATTTGATATCTGCAAAAAGATATTTGAAACTTGTGTCAAAGTCATCAAAAGCACGAGAGCGGTAATTTTTGTCTACAAACGCCAAAGGTTCCTTGACCTACATAACTGAAGACATTCTTTAAACTTCGTATCAAAGTAAGCGACATCTTTCCTTATCCCGCTGTTGCGTATTTTCGAGATAACCCGAATTTTCAAAGTTTGTTAAGACGCTTACGTGATTTATTACTTTGATGTAAGGAGTAGAATCCATAACAATACAATCATTTTATTCATGTATCGTATTGATTTTATAGACACTCGACGTTACAATTTTTATCATAAATTTTTGCTTTATTGAGTTTTAAAACCAAGGCCCATTTTCGTATATTTCACTTGAAAAAGAAATGTATTTACAATGTGAATTACTTTTTAAACCTATGCGCTCTTGTACAGATATGATAAAAATTTTACTATTCATCCAGCTCCCAAAATAAAAGTTTTGATTATAATGTTTTGAAGTATTTTTAATAACAAGCAACCCAGGAAATAATATGTTTGTAGGCGGTATCTACTCTTCATATACGTTAACTATGCTCATAGTACTTTTAAAGCTCTGAAGATAAAAACATTGAAAGAATTACAACAGCTTTATATGACGCAGAAAACTAATTTGTATCTAAAAAGTAAGGGCGTAACGTATTAATAGATGTGTCAATTTAAGTCCGAATCTTATTACGTCTACTTGTCTACTATAGTTTGAATGTACTATCAGACTTCAAACACCTTTGACACAATTTAAAACGTTATAGGAACAAACTTTCAAAAAAAACGAGTACGTATTTAAAAGTTGAAGAGTTTTGTACCTAAAATTATGTTATTGATGCAATTAATTTTTATTTTACAATACGTTCCGATTAAAATTAATGGATCGATTAAAGCTGGCTATTAACGGTGACTTAAGAACTAAAATCACGTTGTCTTTGAAAGCTTTATAGCATCTTAAGATAATGAATCAAATCTTATTACATCTTACACCAAGAAATTTATACAAGAACATAAATTAGAGATAGAAAAGTATTCCAATGGATCATAAATTATATATTTGTTTCGTAAATAGACTAATTTATGTTCTGAGAAGTGACGTTGGGTCAATTTGTGGCCCTAGTTTGTCTTTTATTTATATTAAGTAGGAAGAATTAATGTCAGTTAGTGAAGATGACATTCGGCAGAAAGCATAAAATGAAATATGTGTATCTGAAAACAAGACATAAAATATTGCCATATTAATATATGATATCTTACTTTGTCACATTTATAATGCTTAGTAACTGTACAATAGGTAACAAATCACAATTCGTTATTGATAAATAGATATACATAGATATAATATTTGTAACATTTTACCTTGTCGTGCTCTGACTCATGCTTCATTTGGAGATTTCTGTCATTTTCTCCAGGATCAAACTTGATGGAGTGATAATTTGTTCATTATCTTTGTGTACTTGCTTCGTGTATATTGTTTTTAATATACACAAAACATGTCCTAGTCTATTTCAAGATGGTTAAAAACAGACTATCACTATTAGTAAAATGCTACAGCTTAGAATTAGAGAGCATAGAATTATGGAATTTTTAAAATTACGAAGATGTTTTTAAACGAATCGGATTCTGCGTTTGAAGTGTATGTCTTCTAGGTAACAGATATTGGCATTTTCACGTAATATATGGTAGCTTCATGGAAATGTGTTTGATATCCACACCATTAGCGTTATTACACTAAACGAACATAATATGCATAAAAACACATCCGAAAATTGAATACATATACATGTGAAAGCAAAACTAAGAGTGAAAAGGCCATGGCAAATTCAACTCACATAGTTTCGCTTCAAGTAGTTTCAAAGAGCGGTTGTAAACGGTGTAAATATTTGTTCAGTTCACTCAAACGCAACGAAAGTAGGTATCGGGCACCTCACAGGGCCGTAATAGGAAGTGGCAAAGCGGGACTTTGTTTTTATACTTGGGAAGTATTTGTTAAGGTAAAGGTATAGTCAAAGTTTTGGGCCGGAAATCAGGAAGTTTTGCAAATATGTTTTTATTGTACATACTTATATTTTTTCTTTCTAAAAGTGAAATTCCCTTCGGGTTTTTACCTCAATGGGGTAAGGCATAAGATACGTCGAACTGTAATCAACTAAAATTAGATGATGATCTTGTATGATTCTGGTATAACTAGGTACATAAACTAATAATGAAAATTACTTAGAATCTACATAAATTTAGGTGGCAGTTAAACAAAAGTTATCTTATTTTGGTGTGCAATGCAAAAACTATTCCCTTCTAATTAAAAGAGAAACTTACGCTAAACTACACGTCACTTTATAGTGACTGCGTCTGTTAGAGATAGAGTACAAAGTCTTCATATAGCTTCTCATATAAACCTGATATCGTCTTGTCTTAGAATGAATACATTTAGATGTATAGTACGTACCATTAAAATCCTTCAATTGTTCAAAATAACTTCATTTTATTTGTTTTTGGATGATCTAGAAGAAATGCTGAACAGTCTGGATAATTCTTCAAAACGAGTGGGACTACTGATGGACATCGAAAAAACGAAAATAATGCATAATAGGCATATATCCCCGAGTTCCGTAACCATAAATAGCACTGTTATCGGGGATTTGTAAGAATATATCTACCTTGGGCAAACTATTAAACTTGGCCGGCACAACTTCGATCGGAAGGCCGATAGGAGGATTCGTCTGCGCGTCCGGAAAGTTTCGTCACACCTTCGAGTCGCCGATCCCACAATCATTAAAGACTAAAGTATTTCACCATTGACACTCACCGTTGGACTGGTCCATAAGTTTAAAGTAGCTCAGCGTGCGATGGAGCGTGCGATGCTGGGCGTTTCTCTGGCTGATAAAATTCATAACGATGTTATTCGACAGAGAACTAAAGTAATTGGCATCACACGGAGAATCAGTATGCTGTGGAAGTGGGCCGGCTGTCTCCAGACGAACCGATGGTCGCTGGAGCCGAAGTATACTAGAGCGGATACCACGATTGGGCAAACGTAGTGTAGGGTGCCCTGCAGCGCGATGGACTGACGACTTGAAGAAGGTGGCTGGCAGCGGATAGATGCGAATTGCCCAAGACCGGGATGGTTGGCGTTCATTTGGGGAGACCTTCGTTCAACAGTGGACGGCGATAAGTTGATTGTTTTGTTTTTAGAGGTTTGTATTAAACACACCATCAAACTCCACTCCATAGGTTCCAAAATATTTGTTCTAAAGTCTTACTCAACAACAGAATAATTTAAATTCCAACAAAAAAATAAAATAATGTTAATGGTGATAAATCTGAGTTTAAAACAAGATAAATTATTTCGAGGCGGATACTAATTGCTATAGTTACAATCTTGCAATACAAAGTACACGAGTTGTATACGATCTGTAGCTTGTCGATTATACTGATGAACCTGTTAGGTACGCCTCGCATTCCTGAAGTACCATGTAATCGACCACACAATGTGATGACATTATCCGCATCTCCGTACAGGAGTATAAGTTTATTTTTTATGGTATAAGGTGGCAAACGCGTAGAAGGGCAAACAGACAGTATTTATCGCACTTTAAAAAGTGCGATAAATACTGTCTGTTTGCACACCAGTGTGGCTGCCAATCAACCTATCGCCGTTCACTGTTGAACGGAAGTTGCCAACCATCCCGGTCTTGGTCAATTTACATCAATCTGTTGCCAGCCACCTTCTTCGAGTTGTCGGTCTATCGGGCCGCAGGGCACCCTTCACTACGTTTGCCCAATCGTGGTCTTCACTTTACCACACTTCGGCAGTAGTAGCAACCATCGGTTCATCTACAGACATGACTGGCCCTCTTAAAGTGTGGCTACGGATAAGTAAAACAAACCATTGTCACAACAGTGTGCCAGTTCGATAAGTCGTTAGTTTCTATTATCTTGAAAACGATTTTATTATCGAATAAGTATTATTTAATGATTCCTAATCATATCATGAGTATATACATTTGCTGATCGTCTAATTGTAAATTAACAACTACAGCATAACGTACATACTTTTCTCATATTCTCAATAATAAGGTTTAATATACCGTAGCAACTTCAAGTGGTGCATTATTAAATTGCGACGTAACTTTATTGGCTCCGTTCGATCAACTTCAGGCACCTTACTAGCTATCGACTGACTTAATAGTCACGCTTATAACCGTAAGTGCAAATAGCTACTACCGTTTTAATGTTACACGTCGAATTCGAGTGGTCCGTAAGTATGTGTGACAAGCGAAAGTTTAAGTGGGAATGTGGGTGTTTTATAGAAAAAAAGTAGATTGGAAGTATTTATAACCTATAAATACTTCCAATCTATTTAAACTTGTTATTTTTATTAATTCTCTACAAATGTCATTGATAATTAACAGAGGAATTGACAGATATAAAGTTCGTGTAGTCTTAACATTGCAACAGCTCCATTATTCACAATTTAGAACAATCGTATTAAAAACTTTCACAGTGTCATTAGGCCGAAGTTATTTATAAGTACTACTACAGATATAATTAAGTACACTTTTAATTCATGACTTGTTACACGCAAAAGCACTAACTTTAATCCATTTAGAAAAGTAAAAATGTTTTAAATGAAAACCCATATGTATATAGAATTACCTACAAGATCATTAACAAGAAATTGTTCTAGTAGGTAATTAAGGTACGTGCAAATAGCGCTTCTCAGTCGGGACCGTAAACATCACTACAAAATCAGCTTTGATGTACGTACCTACCTAAGAGAAAAGCTTTATAGAGCTATACATACGTAGTTGTTAGTATAGAATCTATCAATCAAAATCCGTAGAGAATAACCTCCAAGCTAAAAGCTTTAGTGGGAGATCAAGCATCGTGCACCGGTAAGTTTGGTAACAAACTTAGTTGTATACATAATTGATCTATTGTGTATCATACGTACAGGGTGGGCCACGAATTTGTTAACTTTTGAAAAAATCGTAAAAAAAATCATGTGATATATTACAAAAGTATTAAAGTTGTTTATTTACAAGAAAGCAAATTAGTTGGAATTTATTTTTAAAAATTATGCTGTGGAAATGACAACAATAAAATAATTCAGCCGAACGAACAAAAGCGGAAACTTGTTGCACGTTCTCTTCGGTCGGTGAAGTCCGTGGGCCTCCAGTTTGCTTCACATTTAGCGTAGATCTCTAGCGTCTCTTCTAACTTATTCACTCATTTATTTATTAGGGGAGCACTTGGACACTACTTTAAGTGTAAACGTTACTCAACGCGAAATAAGCGTCTTACAGTAATTAGCGAACTGTTGTTTAAATAAAATTATTTCACACAGTAAGCGCGCTCTGGCCCCATGAAGCAATCCATTACAACAAAATTATGAGAATTGAGCTAGTGACTAGACCTCTCCCGGCGCGCCGCGCGGCATATGTTTTCACGGGATGTTAGATTCAAATGTTAATTAATTCTTGGCGCATCCTGTTTATTACATTAAATTTCTAAGCTTCTAATATATTTATTCAATATGATTAGAGTAAAGGGTAATTATTCATTGATCAGGCAACACGCCTGTAATAATCCATTGGGGATAAACTATGTGAGTACATGGATATGTATATATGAAAAATATAGCTATAGTTTATAGTTAATTACTAAAAAGTAAATTTTATATATTATCAATTATTACCGAAATTCAAAAGAATAAAAACTCATAACAAAACATTTACCAATCCATCTGGCCAACGCGTTATATTAGGCTGAAATCTCCTTTCTAAAAAGAGGCTTATGCCAGCAATAGATACTCATAAGTAGAGACTGTTGTTAGTGATGATGATGAAGATGATGTATATCCAGTTATATGAAATATCACATCTACGTATATTGCATGTTATTCAAAATTCATAATGCCAAGTTACTCTTAAGGTGGATTTAACACAGAATTAGAATATTATTATTGCATGCCTTCATTAGCATAAAATAACATATATATTAGTGACAGTCGCTGAGTGGTCTTAATCCGATCATAGATTCATGATATTTTGAGTTTGATCCTTATTGAAGTTATTTTGAGAAGGTAGAAGATATATAAAGGCCTATAATCATTGGAAATAAAAGAATGTTTTAGAATTTCATTTCATCATTTCAGTTACAAATGTTTACAAATGCGGAGGTTTACGCACGTCTTACATATATTTGACATAGTCAGCATGAACTTATGATGTTATTAGTTTTTTATTCAATGAAATGTGTACATATTTGAACTTTTATTTGTTGAATTTGGGAAATTACTAACTGAACCTGTTTATTCACCTCATTCAGTGCTCGTAAACGAGTGCTTTCGGTCGAAACTGCCCACAACTGAACGGTCATTTATTAAATAGGACGCTAACTTGACGAGTCTGTCTATGTCTCACAAAGTTTACAAAAACATCTATAATGTTTAATTGATTAATAATTTTGAATTTATTAATTTTAAAAGTAAGAATCCTAAGTTGCCATATTTATTATGAGCCAAAATCACGTAATTACATAAACAAAATATAAATGTAAACCATATTCACATAATAACACAGACAACGTTTTAATCCAGCATAATATTAAACGAGAGAGTCGATACTACCATACGATCACGTGTACGACGACGACCAAATACAGAAAATGGCGCTTAACAAATATTTGCTGTTGTTGCTCGTTTTCAATCTCATTTGGTGTAACGAGCTATTTGCGAGTACCCGTTTATTGCTCGCATGCCGCTTAGCGTTTACAGGGTTAGAACAGGTTGAATATAATTTAATGTTCTCAAGCTTTTTTATTGCACGTGTATACAGTCTTTATATTTACTTTGCCATATTGAGTGGATATTTCGGTAGACTTTTATCTTTTGGTCAATAGTTTTTGTAGTTAGGGTACAATAACTATAATATTTAGAAAATTCTAAATCTATAAGTATATCAGTGGGGTGTGATTTGCAAAGTAAAATATTATTAATGAATTTACAGAATTGAATCGCGATTAGCTATATAATTATCATCATTTTTTTTAAGTGAAAACTTCTTTAGGCGCGTTGAGCGTTTTGGTAGAGGGTAAAATCCTCGGTTCGCGTCACCGACATGCTAATGATAATAGTATATCTATAGCTATGGAGAATATGATATTATATATTATATATGAAATTTATTATTATTATATATTATATATGATATTATATATAGCTATATATGAAACATAAAAAATTTCATATAATTTTTGCATATAGTTTTAATTACTCTCAACTTAATAGTTTCGTTTTCACTTCTATCGGCAGTCCCACGACTGCTATTTTTTTTTAATTTTACGACCATGTCAAAGTGACTCTACTGTGCCTAATGGAAAACATGAATAGAATCCAAGAGTTGTCTTCACCATACTCATTGTGAATGCGGACAATGCTGTATGGTAACCCACATTATAGCGGTCTAGTAAGATGGTTTTTCACGCCTCGTTTGGGGTTGTAAAAGGCATGACAGTCATCGTGACATTGTATTGTACACACTTACCACGACAACTGTTACCCCTGCATCAATAGGCCTCAGGTCTCGCGCTCACCAACAAAACACGACAGCACGGATGCTGTCGTTTTAGGTGGATCTTCTGTGGGAGTGTAGTACTGCCCTGATTGAGCCGGCCTGTTCGTGCTTAAATCAGCGTGGCTCTACTACCTATCTATCGTTTACTTGGGACATAAAAAGACACATCCTTAAATAGATGCTTAAGTACGACTTCTTTGTATACTTTTTCACTTGCTTGACGTATAACTGCCTCGTTGTGGCAGCGGTAGTGAATGTGACTACTGTGTTTGAGGTCTCGGGTTCGATTCCTATGTTGGGTCAAATGTTTGTATGATCTGCAAATATTTGTTCCGAAATTTTGGTGTTTTCTATATATAATATGTATGTATTTATAAAAAAAAAAATATAAGTATTCTATCAGTCAGTTTAGTTATCATAGCACAAGTTCTGCTTAGTTTGAAACTAGATGACGTTGTGTGTCAATTGTCCGAAATATTTATTATTATTATACGTTTTTTTTACTTGATATACAAATATAGTGATTTTAAAATAATAGCTAGATTATTCAAAGTAAGCTTATTTTAAGTAAAGGACCTTTAAAATTAGATCAGTAATTTTAAAGATAACATCGTACACCTTAATTGGGAAGTAATTTGAAACTTAAAAAAAAACTCTTTGAAATGCTATTACTGATATCAATCAAGTAATTAATTCTAGAACTAGTAAGTTTATACAATAATAATGTGTTTCGTTTTCTTTCAGAGCACCGAGAATTTCCAGAAGACACACCTATATGTAAGTAGTTATCCTTCTACAATCAATTCTGCGCAAAAAACATCAAAAACTATCAAGACTAAAGAAGGTTTAGTCATTATAGAGTTTTGCCCGCGGCTTCGCTCACGTGGAATTTGGTCTGCCACATTAAGTTTCGTGAAATTTTGATTTTTTTTTTGACATGCAAACAATCCTACGGTACATTATCTTTCTGTAACTTCAATGGTTTAGGCAACGTGCGCCAAGTCTCAGAAGTCAGTTTTTTTCCGACTTAATTGACATGTATTGTTATATTACGACCAAAATTACATAAAATCATTACAAATTATAGCCTATATGTTATTCCGATATATAAACTATATTACTGTAAAGTGTCATCTAAATTTGTCCAGTAGTTTTTTCGTGAAAGAGTAATAAACATCCATACTCACAAACTTTCACATTTACAATCTTAGTAGTATGATGACTAAGCTGAGTTTAGTCATAATGAGTTCAATCTTTGAAACGTACACTAGTAACTTTTTATTTCCTATTCGTTATTAGTGGTAGTTTAACATCAGAAAACCAAACATCAACATCAACATCAACAGCCTTTTACAATTCCCTGCTGGACATAAGCCTCTCCTTAGCAAGGAGGTAAAACAATGTATAATATTTCTCTTCTTTAACTAAAAAAAAAACGGTCCTTTTTACTTATGTAAGTTCTTGAAAACAGTATTTTTAAATTTCAGTAACGGCTTGAAACACACTTAATTAATATCTAATGAAACTAACCTATATTTTTTATGCGTTATCATTTTAAATTTCTCGAATGAATAAGATTTTTCTTATAAAATTAAATCTACAAATGTACAGTCCGACAGGCTATCTTCACTTCATTGGTAAAATGTTTGTGTACCAATAGCGTAAACGGAGCAATTTCTTTGCGAACGAACTATATCGGCAATATACCGTAGATATTTCATTTCCGCACTGTCAGCGTTTGAAAATATATAAACAAATTTATATAATAAGAAACTCAGTTCCTTTAATGATATATTTCGATTACATATTATTTTAACCTTTCAGTTGTAAAAATAATATTTTGTTTATTTATTTGTTAACGTTTTATGCACAAAAACTGTATGATATATATGAGTTATGGTAATAACTCACTTAATTCCATTACCATTCTGTTTCAATCTACTTTGGAATGGTATAGAAAAAAGTCGTAATGTGTTTTTTTAAGATTTCTAGAATTTCAAAAAGAAGTAAAAAAGATTGAAATATTAAGAAATACGTTCTCGGATTAAGAGAGAAGAGCAAAAAACACAAAATATATGTATGAGATAAACAATGTATCTTTTTCAATTGATTCAATAAGTAATTCAATTCCAAAGCGAACATAAATATTTTTTAGTTCAGGTTTTTCTTATTAAATTTACTAATGACTAACTTTGGTTTTGACTTTGGTGATGAGTTACTTTACTTTTAAAGCCTCGAATCTTCTAGTCAGGCAAATATTTCTGCCTCTCTTTTACCCCACTGAATGCAATTATGTGATTGTACGTAGAAACATAGCGATTAACTTGTTAATAAATTGTAATTGCCATGCTACCTTTTGTACATCTGAATATTCATCTTTTATCTACCAAAATTCACTGCTCACTGTTAGATTTTCTGGCTGGAGGTCTGGACCAAGGAGTACCAACTGTCCCAGTTTAGACTGGGAAAGAGTTATCGATTGAAATGTGTAAATATTTGGTAGCTGCCAGTATTTCGTTGTATTAGTCGGGTGAGAAAACTCACTCCAGTGTTCAAATAATAGTAAAATCATCAAAATTATCTACCTAGGTATTCCCTTTGGTCCTGAAAGTGTTCATTATCTCTGACTTGAAGATGTTTAACGTTTGTCTAAAGTAAATTACTAGCGCAGAGATTTTGATTACGTTTGCCTTTGCTCTGCCTATCTTCCAAATTATTCAAAGAGTCACATTCACGTCCTCAAACGTTTAATTAACATTAAATATTGAAACTTATTTAGATTACTTTTATACCATACAAATATTTAATACACAACAAAGAAGTTAAAGCATAAGTAGAAAAATTAGTGGTAATAGGTATTTCCTTGGTACATCTCTAAATCTTCAATTTGAACCAATAGTTAGTGTTATTTTGAAGGATGATTCCGAACAGTATTGTTGGAACAAGATACTTGTTCTGTGGGAAAAGTTCCGCAATAACAATATCGCTGTGTGGAACTAGTATAAAACTGTTGTTTTTTTTTACTCGACACGAAGGCAATACAATCGAGTTGAGAGGTGTCTCGGCTCCGTTTGTTATAACTGTACGTTAGAAATTGTGTCGGGAATTTTAAAAGAAAGTCAGTAAAGTGTTTTGTTGTGTACTTGTTTTTCTTTGGGATTTCAACCTGCAGTTTTATTGTTTGCATCTGAAAGAAGTTAAAGTTAAGCTATGTGTAAAGTAATGACTACAACTAAAGCTTCAACTTAACAGGAATCTGATAAAAAATGGATGTTCTTTGTGTTCGTTTCTTGTAGGTTTGTAAGGTCCCCCCGCGACACAGGATTTATTCTTAGTGCGGGCGTTGTCTTTTTAAAAAGAAAAATAAATGAAAAAATAGTACGCACACTCACACATTTATGTTGAGTATCTTGTAAAATGTAAAAAATAAAACCAGCTAAACTTCTAATATATAAATTAAAGCTAAACTTCTAACTATCTAAGTAGACAGCTTATATTGTTACCTTGACACTGATTCCAAGCTCTTATTTCAAAATGTAATGGCCATTAAGTGATAATTAAATGATATACACTGATGACACCTTATGAAATAGATATTACTCGAATGTACCTATTATCTGTAAATGATAAGTACCAAGAAAAGTTAATAGCTAATAAAGCTTTATCATATTAGACTACGCGTTGATCTTGTGGTTTTTTAATTTTTTCGTTCAATACCGCTTCTAGTTACGTGAACGTAATGTCTTATAATTATTATTTCAGCCAAAATTATTACTTGTTTTAGTATTGTAATAAAAATAAGTTCTTAATAAATATGAAATAACTCACTCACTCAACTCACAAATTAACAGTAAAGTTATTCACTAAACTTTTTTTTTCTATAACACACAAGATTTCGGGATTTAGATTAAGTAACACGAATAAAATCCCTCAGGATTCGAAGAATTACGTTTGAAAATTGTGTATCCAATATATACGAGGATCCAATACTCGGTGGCCTGTATTCAATAGCTCGGCAGCCGGGTCAGAAGTTACTCCACTTGCTTCCGGGAACGAAATCTCACGAAAGCTTTTAAATGTTCTCAACATGGATTCACACAACGCAACCTATATATTTAACCTCGAGAAAAGAGTGCTGTAATTTTTTGTTAACAGTTTCTTGCAGAAAAATATTTTTACTGTTTATTCTTAAGAACTTGTTGTAAAACTGGAAAATCGATTTTCAATCTTAAGTATTTTTCACACTAGCACCTTTTCACTCACGATAAGAACCTACTTCTGATGTTTCAGCCATTAAAATGCAAATAAAAGTTATGTGATATGGATATTTACACTTTAACAAAAAAAATTCAAAATATTTGAAAACCAAAACATATACATACATACATATACATACACATACATACATACCGGGTATTCTCAAATAATAACAAACATTTATTAATATTACAAAATAGTTAACTATTTTAGAATTCATCAGGTTTTAGAACACATTATGATGAATATGATAAGCTTAAATTAGGGTTTGCAAAATGCCTAAATTAAAACAAATACAATCTTATTATGACTGAGTTTTTATGGAACATGCTGTTACACCGTTTTTTGGAGTTTCAAAATATATTCTGTGACATCACTCTGTTACAATGTTATGTTTCAACGTCTATAACTTCGAAATGGTAGACAGACGCATATTAAAAACTCATATTTTGTAAACTACATATTCTGTCCCACTCTCACAATGGTTGGCAAGTGATGGTAAGCGTATTGATGCTAGCTGGATATCTCAGCAAACTATTAAGAAGTAATAATAAGAGTAGACAAGACTAGAAGTGAACAAAAGAAAATGGAAATTGATTATACAAATACATTGTGGAGTGTAAACATTAGTGTTAAATCTCTATAGTATTTGGAAGTCACATTTCGAGTGGAAAACCTATCTCTTTCTTGGTATAAATACTTGAATAATCATGAAAATCTATTTTAAATAACTAAGGCTGTTAGTCAGCAGTGCGATAGGCTGATGATATTATCCGTTCAATGGTTACCAATTTAACCCGTTTCATCATAATTTAGGTTATAACGATTTCTACAGCATATTTCTGTATTACCATAATCACTTGAGTTTAGATTATCTTCCTTATAAATTCGTCATTTATATGCATTTATAAATATATCATTAGGATTTTTGTCATGTAAACACAAATTACCAAAATATTTATCTAAATGTAAATGTAAAATATTTAACTTTAATAAAAATATTTTAAAATCTATTAGTACGTTTATCAGCAGTCTGTATATTATATAATGTTGGGCAAGAATTTGTTAACATTTGAATACGTGCAAACATGTTACGGGAGTTCTTGGGACCGATTTTACTGGAATTTACTGGTTACAATCGTGACACATGGTTTCTACAAGATGGAGACACTTGTCACACATCCAATAAAACCCTGCCGGTGGTCAAAGACATGTTTCCGGAAAGAGTGATTTCCATACGACTTTGTAAACAACTTTGTTAATGTCAACTAATTCGTAGCCCACCCTATAGTACAGACTCTGCCTAATTTGGGATCTGACGATTATGTTAAAGTTATTATTATTATTCAGCATTTATATAGTGTGACTGTAAAATAACATCATTTACACATTACACAACCAAATACAGTTAGACAGTAACCGTTTGAATATGCGTATTGTTGAGATAGTCTTTTCCAAATCATGTCAACCGCTTGGATTGTGGTCAAATGCTCAAATACCTGTTATCGACCACTCAAGTGCAAATTGACATGTCATTACATATTTACTATAAGTATTGGTTTTGTTATATATCAATAGACGAATATAAACTTGATTCTATACTGAATTTTTTTATGTAAAAAACTATGTAAAGATTACAACGAATAGAGAACCTATTTTACGCATTTAGTGTTAAACAAATGATATATTGGGCAAAATGTCGACTTACTGCCGTATGGCCCACATAAAAAAAAATATTCATTAATAGAACAAAACAGATTAAGGACTGAAGAAGACACCAGTTTAATATAATGTATTGTATTTGACCCCCAAGAATCGATAAACATTTGAGTAAAAGAGTTCTGGAGTGGAGACCGTGTCTCGGCAAGCGTAACGTAGGACGCCCACAGGCAGGCACAGGCAGTTAGGCAGGAGTTGGATGCTAGAAGTCATTAACCGATCAGAGTGACGTGCAATGGGAGAGATCTATGTCCAGCAACGGACTGCTGTAGGTCCGATAATGATTATGATGCCCTATCATGAATGTTATAAGATATAAAGCAACAGTGTTGGAGATTCAGTTTCGAGATTATATTAATGTTAGCAGCTTATATATACAATATTTATTTTGTAATACTCAGAATTAAATTGCGTAATTATTTTGTAATGTTCTCAAGTATATTAAACGTGTTTTACGTGAAACTGTGTCTTTAATAGAGTCTTAAATGCACCACAAAATAATGTCTCCGACTTCATATCATTTCCTGGTTATATGTGTGAGCAAATTGGTTTAATTTATACTGCTTTACGTAAACTAAAATTAATTTGAACGTAACTTATGGTAGATAAGTAAAATTAATTACTATCTCATTTCGAACATATTTTACGTTTATTGAGGGTATTACATCTCAGCAGATTTTCCTCGCTCTACAGAAAGTCAAGTAGATTTTAACCAAGTGCTATTTTTCTTATGAAGAATAAGATCTTAGAATTTTATGAGAGCTAGTTAGTCCTGTACAAGTACACCAAACTTTAAACACATCTAGCGAAAGGAATCAGAAATACTTAATCACTACCGTTCGTAGTATGCACTTTAAAAAATTTCGCATTGATAGCAACCTTTCAAACACAATTATTTCGACTTGTTGGAGGATTTTCTGTCTCTTACTCTTTCATCCAATTCCGTTTGTTTCCATAGAACGGTGGTGCAACATTTTAATAACATTACCTCATGATGTTTGATTTCTGTAATTTCTGTAAATAAATAAATAAATAAATTTCTGTAATAAATAATAAATAAACACTACAATAACTAAAATAGACAACCTTTAAAAACCCTTAATCGAAGTTACACAGGTTTATTTGGAGAGATTTAGAGAGGTTAGAAATTTTCTATTATATATAGTTTCAGCTAACTAAAACTTTATTTTACATTTAGTCATAACAAAAATTGCACAAGCGTTCGATTACTTTATGACCCCACCATTATCAAGCGATTAATATTAGTTTCAAACGAATTCAATAAAATCAGTTAAATCATTATAAACGTTAAAAAGACTTAGAAACTTTTCAAAACCACAAATATATGGTATTTAAATACGTAGGACACAGACAGTTGAAATGTTTGAATGTTTGTTTTTGAAATCTGAAAATTTGAATTCTAATCGTTCCTAAATGCTATGATTTTAATGTATTATTTTTTAGGTAAATAATTTGCTTAAAAAAACATGACCTATAAATTATACGATTCTGGCATTATACGCTATTTTCTTTTACATTTAGTTTCTTTTTCTTTTTACAATCACAACGACTCGTCGGTGTAGCCCAAATGTAAGCGAGAAAATGTTTTCCGATGTTTTGTAAGGAACTGTGATTTCCCAGGGGACACTAACAATGCAGTTTTAGATTAATGTTAAATTTTTCTTTCGTTACCTTTACGTAACTACACCATTTTACCTGTTTTATTTATTTTAATAACCGTTAGAGGTAATATTATTTCTAGATAATAAAATTATATGTATGTGACTAGATGCGCAATATTCAAGCTCTTTCAACATGCATGAAATACAATTTTTATCATAATGTTATATCGTACAGAGTTATCTCATAACTCTGTTAAATATGGATAGCTTATCTAGAAACACCGAGACCAATAGTTTTATATATTGTGACTTTAGGGAAACAATATAATGTATACGCATTATATGTATTATATTATACCTACATTGTGATAAGTTAATGGCATTAATAAAAGATGTTATCATATTATGTATGCGTGTATATTTTTATAATTTAACGGAGACCAGCGTTTCATTGCAGTTTAGTACAAAATTGTTAATAACAGGTATATAAAATACCAGTGTGGTTACATCCATATACATACCACAGCACCATCTATCGAAGCCACACCGAACTACGGAGTAACTGTTAATTATGAATCGCGATACAGAAATTCTCGCACCGGTTAGGATATATACAGCTTCTCAACCTTATCAGTTGGACTGTGACCGGCCAGGAAAGAGAACCTCGCCTGGTCAGAGGGGCATGACACCCGTTCCTCCACGTTAATGTACCTGTTGCCTGGTTTGTCTGTAATTTTTTTATAAAATCAAATGTTATTTCAAAGATAGTTCATGTTTTTTTTACATAACGTTCTAAACGCACTGTTCGAAAAATGTATTCTATGTATACTGAATAAAAATAACTGACACAATTTCATCTAACACGATTGTTTTAGTGTGCAATGAAACGTGATACAGCGGCCCCGCTAGACAGAATGATGCTTCTTTAAAAATGAACAGTAGCTGCGGTTGAGTTAAACGACGGATTTTGTAACAACCACCATCTGTCAGATTACAAAATTAACTATCGTATAACACTTAAGTTCCCCAGACTGTCCTGACCGTTGAATATCCAGATGAAAGAATCGATAGTTTGTGACGTTGAACAGAACGTGACACTTGACTGTCAAATAGAATCATTTTCTCTTTATTAAACGTTAAACAATAAACAACTTGAACCGTCAGACGATATCGTAATTTTTTTTCAAATGTGTGCTAAATCATATATTTAAAAACAAACTTTTAGTGATATACAAGTACCAAATTGCCTTGAATACAAGAGATGACTTTGTTCGTAAAGATTGTAATTTTATTATTTCTAATTATGTAAAAGTATAAGATAATGGAAATACAATGCATATGGAGAACTTTAATTTTGTTAAAATGTGACGACTAATGACTTTACTTCTGTGACTATTTACAAACATACTCGTACGTTGCATCAAATAATTATATGTATACTTGTCTTGTTATTGTGAATATCCATTTACAAAGAACTCTAATAAATTTTAAGACTGATTCCTGTGAATATTTTTTACTGTAACTATCGGCCATATTCAAACCCTAGTAAACTTTTAAACGTTCCAGATGACGCAACATGTTTACAAAAGCCGGGTGTATAGTACATTAGAAACCCTTTGTACTCCAACACCTGGCTACTGCATTTGTCATACAGAAAAAAGCCTAATCGATTTACCGTTCACTTCCGTTATGTATGATATGCAATCTAAAAGCAGTCGTGCCCGAATGCTTCCGATAACCGCATCGAATCAGAGTAGATTTCGAATGATTAAGTTATACGTGATTTTATTCAATTTAAAAAGTTCATTTCTGATAATTTAAATTTAGTAGATCTTTAGTAAATGAACTTGAGATATAAATGATCATCTTGGTTTTAGTTAAATTTCAGCTATTTCCTATCACCATGCCTTATAAAATATGTAAATTTCGATTAAAGCGAATATGTAAAATGAATATTTTACATGTCTCACTAAAAAGTCAATAGTATACTCCCCGTAGAGTATTAAAACATACTTTAAAATCTTATCACGTTTGCATATCAATGAGATTTATAAATCGTTCCCTTATCACGACACTTAAAATTCTTCATACTTCATTACGCCGATTACACATTGAACATTCCGATCACTCTGATGACTTTAGAAAGTTTTATAGTTAAGAAAATCGGTTGATCCGATAAAATCGAATCAAATCACAGTTAGCAACGAATGATTTAATATCTAGTCCTACATAATCTTGTTGGTAATTTTTCAATCAACGCCGTTCTTAAAAGTTCGATAATCGATAAGCGGTTTTAAGATATTGCTGAGCGCGTACAGTTAATGTTTGAATCGAATGACCTTTGAGTTATCTGACTTACTGTGTAATCGATACTATCAATAATGGTGCTCGTGGTCCTAAATAAATACAAAACGATCGAATCTTTGAAAGTGAAATATTGAAAAAGACGTGGGTGTTTATATTTGATGTGTACATAAATAAATATTTATTTTTACTAGTACTTTTATAAATCAACGTAGATTTAAAGTAATGTTCAATTTTATAAGGCTTAGTATACGAGTATTTCTACATACAAGCAAACCTTGACCTTTAACATGAATGCTGTGATTTTTTATTATGAAGGAAACGATAGAAAGTAAAGTAAACATCGAAATGTTCTTATTTGCATTTGAATGATCGAATAAATCTATCGATTGCAACACATGTATATCCAACATCGAATAATTTATTCAGACATCTGAATATCAACGTGTCGGTCACCAGTGTGTAATGGTGATATATTTATAATCTAGAGTCTAAGCTGACAACTTTAATGTTCTAAACAGATCAAAGACACTGTCAAGATATGTCCCGAATTATATTGTACAGTTATAATAACAGAGAGTTGGATTCCAAAAATTTACTTAAAACTTTACCTTCCGTTTATGCAGTTATTTCACTAATGAAACTGGTAGCGTATAGTACTACTACCTTTTGCATATGTATTTAAAGTATTTTAATAAGTATCAACGGTTAGGCGCCAAGTAGACTGCACGGTTGGCCTAGTGGTTTAAGCAGTCACCACGCCGCTCTCTACTGCGCTAAGTGTTGTGAGTTCAAACCTCACATGGAACAACACTTTGTGTGATCGAATCGTGATGAAATTATCGTTCGGAGTCTGGGTAGTCTTACATTTCTGGTAAGTCTTATATTTATTCCTAGTGCGGCCGTTACCTTTTTAATAAGAAAGGGAAGAAAAGTTAAGACTCCTTCCTCATAAAATCAGAAAATTTCTTTCTTAACTATTAGTTGTGTAAAAAGAGAGTATCAATAATAAGGTATTAACAGTTCTTTATACACAAAGTTTAGATTGCTTACAATTCTAACAAGGAATTTTTGTAAGCTTAGACTTTATTTGCTTCTCAAAGTAAAAATAAATATCGACAACACCTCTCAAATACACTATCCACTTACAAAATGTATCAGTATGATATCCATTCACTAATTTCACATTCAGAATATAAAATCGACCTAACAAATTAATGTCCAATAAAAGTTCCGTATACGTACTGTACATAATTGATATACCATTGATACTGTTAAGGTGTTACCACACACAGTGATTTATGCGCTGTACGCTTCCGGTTGAGGGGACAGAACGTGCCTCGTACAATGTGTATTGTTACAAATTAAAATAGCGTTCGTTCTGTCCTTTGAAGTTTTGGAGTTTGGTGTGATGATGGAATCATTAAAATATATAGCCTCATTAATGACGCTAGCTGGTGCGTTATTTTAATTTATATTTAATTAGAAACTAAATATAAATTAAGTAGAACTAAAATTTTCACACAGATTTTTTCTACCTTAAAACAAATATTATGAACTCACGAACTAACAAAAAATTCACTATTTAAATACAGTGGACCATGAATTAGTTGCCATTTGAAAAAATCATATAAAAAAACCATTTGATGACCACCGTTTCGGCGTTTGCATTTTTCTAAGTGAGCACCGAAATTTCTGAATACTCGTCGGCAAAGAGACCGCGAGATCGCCGACATCTCTTCCCTGATTTTTTAGTTGACAAAGTGTAATTGATATATTGTTGTAGATATGATTCTTCAAATAATCCCATAAATAGAAGTCTGCTGGGGATAGATCTGCCGTGGAATATTGCCTCCTCTAGGAATCAGTTTTTCCGGAAACATATCTTTAACCACCGCCAGAGACTCATTAGATGTGTGACAAGTGGCTCCATCTTGTCTTGACTGTCCATGATTTTAAACCATGTGTTACGATTGTGACACTGATTTAAGTAGTGTAATTCACATAGTAAGCGCACTGCAGCATTGGAAAACGATCATTTGCGACAAATTGCCGAGAAACGACCTAGTGGTCAGACCCCTCCCTGTGCCACGCGTGGCATTTGTTTGCACGGTATGTTAGATTCAAACCTTAATGAAGTCTTGGCCCATCTTGTAATATTATCAACCGTCAACCTACTACAAAAGTGTTTCAAACAGAATAGTTACGTAATCTTTCAATAATGTATTATTCAAAAAGGGCCTCAGGCCCTGATAGTGTTTTAAACATACAGAATAGGGTACTTCACTCTATACTATATGTTTCAGATAGTACCTGGGCTTTAGAATCTGTATCATTAAAAAAAAAAGACACAAATAAAAACAAAAATTGAAAAATATAATAAAAGCGTACTAAATAACGTATTTATAAAGAGAATAAATAGACTGCAGTCGCTAATGTTATTTCGAGTGTTTGCTAAGCAAAGATCGCTGTCCGTTGTGCATGGTGTTCCTTCTAAAGGCGTAGACTTATGCTGTGTTTACTAACAAAAGTTGATGGATCGCTTCTTACTACGTCAATTAAATCTCTCTACCGGTATAATTGACTTTGTGACCGGCTACCAGCAACATCTCTCACAGTGACGGCTACTTAATTGTCGATTACGAGCTGCAAGTGAACAAAATCTATTTAATCAATGCGGTAGGCAAGTGATTGGTTAGTGGTTAAATTGCTCAATTCAAAGAAAGTTCGAGAAAGCTTTGCTTTTATACATGTAAAAACATCACATTAAGGATATTGTACTGGTTGTAATGTCTGACAAAAAACATAATTTTTTTTTTATTTTACTATTTTAGAGCCCGCCAAAGTGACTCTGCTCTTCCTGATGGAAAGCATGAATAGGATCTAAGAGTTGTGGTCACCATACTCATTGTGAATGCAGATAATGCAGTATGATGACCCATACTATGGCGGCCTAGTAAAATTCTTTTTCACGCCTCGCTAAGAGACGTAAAACGCATGACAGTCATCGTGGCATTGTATTGCACATACTTACCACAACAACTGACACCCCTGCATCAATGGGCCTCCGGTCTCGCACTCACTAACGAAACACAACAGCACGTATACTGTCGCTTTGGGTTGATTTTCTGTGGGAGGGTAGCACTGCGCGGTCGAAGCGACCCATTCGTACTGAAATCGGCGTGGCTTTACTACCTACCCGTTAATAATAATAACTTATTATATAGTAATTATAATAAGTTCAGGTGATTGACATAAGAATAGGCCTATTAGCAGCAATGGACTATTAAAGTTGTTGATGATGATGATCTCACACAAGGCCATCTGATCCCAAACCACCTTAGTAATCAAATTACTAGAAAATGTATTTATGTATTTTCATCCCTATCCCGGGAAATGAACTCACGAATTCCAACTTAGCTTTTTTGTATTAAAAAAGACAACGCTTGCACTAGGAATAAATCGTGTGTCGCGGGGGACTTTACAAACATATAAGAAACGTAAACAAAGAACACCCAGACTCAGAATAATAATTTATGGCTCACACAAGTGTTGTCCCATGTCGGATTTGAACCCACACCACTCAGTGCAGACCTACTAACCACTAGACCAACAGATCACTTTGTATTTAATAATCAACTTCTAACACCTTACTATTAAAGAGGTTTACATTCTATCATCACATCACCTGAATAATTTGAAAGAATGCAACTACATACATACATAATGATATTTAAAATATTATCTTCCAACTTAACCATTAGGAAATTGTGTCTTCTATTATCAGCTCATTATCATAACACAATAAGAACCTTGGATGCTTTTTAAAATATATCAAATACATATTACGTGCTTATAAAATTTGGGGGTTAGCCTTGATTTCCTTGGAATCTTATCATCAGATCCTGACATAGCGGTGATGAAGCTAGTCGGGAGTATACCCTTTCGAATATCAAAAACAAATCGGTGATTATACTTAAAAAAAATAACAGTAGATTGTAGAACCTCCTCTTTTTTCAAGTGAAACTTTGGCAAACAATATAGACAGTTTACGAAAACATTAAAAAAAGTTAGTTATGAATATGCCTTTCATGGTAATTTACTACGTTTTTCATACGAATCAATAAAATCACAAGAAAGCATACTCTTGTCCTAATGGTAATCAGTTACTTCCATCTAAGCACTCTTGGGACCACTAAAGTATTAATATCAGTTAAAAGGCTTAAAATAATTAAAAACAGTAGGAAGTAAAGAACGTTACTTGTTAGCTAAAGCTTCAGAAATTAATTTTACAGAAAGGACATAAAAGACTAGAAAGTGCACTCTGATCTTCTGGTTTGAGAATAAGTCTCTTCTGAATCTTCTGTAAAAGAACAACTTAAACCTAAATCGTGAATGATCGGTTATATCATAGAAGTACAGAGCTGTGTAGTCTAAAGATAAATACTTCTGTTATAGAAATTGAATTCACCGTAAGAAAAAAACCGGAAGATTACTTTAAGTGCTAAATAATATTAGTATAATACTCCCATTATAAAAAGTGTAGGAGTATGTGGGTGAATATTTATTACAAATATCATATCAAAATATTTATCGGTTATAGAAAACTTTCATCGTTTTAACATAATGTATAAAATCTTGTAAATTAAAAGCCTTCGTTTATAGTTTATTTTAATCTACTTTGTTTATTTTTATTATGTTTTTCAATTTTGTTACAAAGTTAAGTTCAGTAAATGACAGTTTATGATAACAATAAATATGGAAGAAATGATTATTGCTTTTAGAAACACTCTCGCATGTCACGTAACTCAAGTTTAATGGAGTGCGGTTAATGAATAGATACAAGTTACGATAGCTTCAGATGACATGTCTATGTTACATTCTGAATTAAAATTATAAAGCTTTTATTGATTATCTTAATTTAATTCTTTTGTTAAGAATATACCGTAGTGAACCGACAATCTAAACTTAACAAAATCGATTCACTACGGTGTATTATTTCGTAACTACAATTTGCAAAGGGACACATGTGATTGGTTCTGCAGCACATATAGATACTTCTATTAGGTGAAAAAACTCTGTTTCTCTTTAACTATCATTCACACCTGATGGGGATTTTTATTATTTTTGTAAAGCCATCGCCCACATTAGGAGTACATCCTGTGTCGTGGTGTCCACTTTGTAAACTTACATGAAACAGACACAAATAACACCCAGACTCAGGAAAACAATTTATGCATCACATAAAGTGTTTTCCTATGTGAGTTTTAATCCTATCCGTGCGCACTCTAAAATATTGATATTAGATTCTCTTAAGAGCTTAACAGAAAAAACGCGAATGAATTGCAAATGACATTCAGTCACCAAAATAGCAGACAGTAGGCTAAGTAATTAGTTTAAGCTGTAAGGATTACGTGAGGTTCTAGTACATTTTGTTATTCAATTATTTGAGAATTCTTTGTAATGGAGATGATGTCATCGTAGAATAGTGCTACCATGACATACAATTGCATTTCCATTAAGAATCTTAAGCGTTATTTGTCGTAACGAGGATAGCACTAAAAGTATTTTAATTAATTAACTAAGGCTACATAAACAAAGATTTTAAGAAATGATTACGCAAAAAGTTTTGTGAGAGTATAGTGTTGTAGCATATTATTATAATAAAAATAAAAGCATACATTCGAGTATCTACGCAATAAATGTAGCTGCTACGTTAAATTAAAAATAAAGATTATTGCGTGCTCTAGCAGTAAATTTATGCTTTACATCTTTTCAACTTTAATCATAGCTTCACTACGGGATTTTAACAACGAATCATAAAGTTCCATTTAATTCTAATCCGAATATGCTACGCTCGTAAAACTTCAATGCGTATCATTTCCTGCTATTTGTTATCGATTTAGTATTCAATATCGTTTGTAATGATCGTATTATTTACTCTTTATGTGTTCTTATACCATAATAAAAACGACCTTTATGGTGTTTTGCCGCCAGAACTCAAAGTTCGGTATTGTATTTCTCAGTGTTATAAATATGTTTTTTTAAGCTATTGTATAGCTTTTATCGCGGGTTTGGAGCGTGGCAACCGAATCAAGAAATTCCGTAACGAAAATAAATCTAACACCCCCACTCCGACCGGCACTGTGGTACGGCGTTCAAAGCCGTGCATCATCTAACGTCGTTTCAGTTCGGTAAACTTTGACACGGTGTTTGTGTGCGTGCGACTAGACGTATGCGTGTAGACTGTACGAAGCTTGCACCGATCGAGACGAGCTGCTCCGAATTATTATAATTGCATAAGTTGATAAAAAAGCTTTACCGCGGCAGTCCCCGAGTGCCACACGTATTATTTTTATTTTAAGTGCTAGCCAAAGAGACTCTACTCTGCACAGAACCCAAGGGTTGTGGTCACCATATTCATTGTGAATATAGGCAATGCAGTATGATGACTCACACTATAGTGGCTTAGTGAGGTGCTATTTCACACTCTTACCATGATAGCTATCACCCCTGCACCAATGGGCCGTATCAATGTCCGTGAAATAAAATATTAACTGTAAGAATAAACAAAATATAGATATACATTTGGGTTAATGGCAATAATATAGACACTAGAGTGCATAGGGTTCCCGTCAAAAACTTAGGGCCCCAAGTCAAGTGAAAGTGCTCACCTGCAAGTGGTGCACCTGCTGATCGACGGATGGGTCTTTGGTAAATTAAATATCTCGAATTGATTGCAGGAGATTTTACGTTCGACCAACACTCTGGTGCAAAATGGGCGTTTAATATGTCTCTGCCCCCCTTTTTTTTTTTTTGTACTGTGCGGAAATCCCCACGGATACCACCGCAGGGTGGTTATGTCGGACTCGAACCGACCAAAAACCGCACACCGTCTCAGGTACCAATAGCTAGGGGACCAGGTGCACCCTAGTGAGGAAATCCCTGGAACCCCGACATACCTCGGACCAACTGCAGCTGCAGTGGCCCCCTCCTGTGTGAAGAACTCATGGTTTCTTTACTGCCCTCCTTCCCCCCGAAAGGGTGCGCGCAGTCCGTAGTACTCGGATATCCCCCCCAACCTGCTTCTGCTAGGGTGACAGATGGCCTCATCTGTCACCCCCAGGCCTGCACTTATGGAGGACGGAGATCTTCTAGTGATCTCCGGCGCCTGAGCCTTCTGTGGTACCTAGCCCGTTCCCGGGCCCGGCAGACCGGGAGAGTTCTAAACCTCTCTCGGTCCCGCTCCGCCATCTCCTTCGCAAGCATAGCCTGCTCGCAGAAAGAGACGGCGGAGTTCCACGCACCCTCGCTCCGTATCATGGTCGCAACCATGTTACCGAGCGAGAGAGTCCCCACTTCGATGGCCGCCACGAGGTCACGCCTCTGCTCCACCCATGCCGGGCATTCTGCCAGCGTGTGGAGCGCTGTGTCCACGATCCGGCCATCGCAGTGATGGCACTCAGGCATTGGCTCCTTACGGATCAGACACAGGTAATCTCCGAAACATCCTTTTCCAGTGATCACCTGCGTCAGTCGGTATGAGAGGGTCCCATGATGCCTCTCAAGCCAATCCTCCATAAGGGGTTTTATCGCCGAAACAACGGCGTGTCCAGCGCTTGGCTGCCCAAGGCGTTCCTTCCACTCCTCTACGAGGGCCTGGCGGAGTTGGGATTTTTGATTTTCGATGTCTCGGGTTTCAGGACTCCGACTCAACTCCCGCGCCTGCTTGTGCCACTGATAGAGAGCTGCAAGGGCTCTCGCCTCCAGGTCCCATGGTGGAGTTCCGGCCAGGAGACTCGCCGCCTCAAAGGAGATCGTGCGGTACCCCCTCATAATCCTAATGACCAGCATACGCTGTGGTCGTCACAGTAACGCTATATTGCTGACCTTCAGGACCTCCGCCCATACTGGGGCCCCATAAAGGGCCATAGACCGCACAACTCCAGCGTAGAGTCTCCTGCATGAGTCATCGTGTCCCTCATGTTCGGCAGCAAACGTGCCAATGCGCGCGCTGCACCAACTAACTTGGGGACCAGACTTCGGAAGTGATGTCCGAAGTCCCATCGGCCATCGAGTACTAACCACAGATACTTCATAAAGGGCTCGATGCCGATGCGAGTACCTCCTACGATGTGTCTCTGCCCCCCTCTTCGGGTAACAATTTGGATTCAATTTGGTGAATGGTTACGGCTTGCATTCCACTTTTCACTCGTTTTTCTATTATGGTTTAATTGTGTCATATTGGACTAAAAGGAACCCTAACTCAGTTTGGGAAATTACTTGGAGGGTGGATGAACCGATAAAAGAATAATTACGAAAATTACATGGTATCGTAAAATTCTGCAACCAGGTACTTATTCTATGACATCAAAACTCCATGGTAAATCAACCAGCCGATTTCAAAATATTTATTTAGGCCACATTAAATCATTGTGGTACAAGAATTCCCTTGGGAAAACCTCGACGTGTACTACTGTTTCACATGATTTTTACTGATTCAATAAATAAATGTTTCTCTAACTCTGGTTGGAAGTTCACAATTACACGAGGGAGTACACATAGTATTTATGTAGTCATTTTGTTTCGTTTACTTGCATGCAAATTTTAAATTATATTTTATAGAGACTGATTGTGTTTGAGTCACATTTTTATCTGATTTAATTTTGTGATATTTAGACCTTAATACTATACTATAATACTTACTTGTTTAGGAAGTTAGTTAATTCAAGACATGTTTTTAGGTTTACATTTTGCATTAAACTAACTGTTCTCTATCTGTAAATTGTCTATTTACATGCTTCTTTGTTTCCTAGTCTTAGTTTTAGACAGAATTACCTGTGCAAGAAACCATTTTATAATTTTGCCACTTTATTTTTCAGAAACTATTAACGGGTAAAAGTGTAAACTTTTTTAAACTATTTTTAGTTTTTGTGTGTTAAAAGGTATAAATGGTAAATCATAAAATTGATTTATTAAAAAACATATAACGAGGTAGAAGCCCCTTGTGTGAAATAGCGTTTCAACATATAATTTGCCACTAACAAGAGCGCTATGACTCAAGTTAACGACTGGTGTGACTAAGTGAGAATAAAAACAATAATTTTGCAGATGAAAGTCAAGCTTTTCATCATGATTACTGTTACAAAAAGTTCAGCATATTTCGCATAACTTTTTTGTTATAGTACTTTTAAAAAAATATATTAAAAAAAAGCAAATGTATAAAACACAAGGAGGAAGGATGTTATGGTAAGGACCAGTGAAAGTTATATGATGCAGATGTTTTGCAACAAAACTTATTCTAATTTTCATAGTAATAATGTAATATGTGAAAAACAAATTAATATTGACGAATGTGCTTGGAAACTATTAACAAACTGCAAGTACCAACTTTAGTTTAATCAATTATTCCGCTCTAATAGCAGTAAATCAAACGAAATGCACTAACATAAAATTACACCCCGCATAACTATTCTGATGAGAGCGAGTAGGAGTTAACAAGAATACTAATAGGGTTCCATTTTACTGGAAGTACTATTTGAACAAGAATAACGGTAAACTAGCCCAATTGCTCAGTTACAATGTTAGGATACTCAGTGGCAAAACATAAATTAAGCGAACTAGATACTGCCTGTTTATTTTGTGCAGAAATTTTGATAGCTACCCGTGTACGGGGGATACAGAACAGTGTAATTTGTAAATGTAGACTCTGCTACCCTTTTTCTATTTTTTTAACATGTGGAAACTCCCTCGGCCGTCGGTGTATCGGAATCGGACCGACTAAAACCACATGATGTGCCACTCTGCGCCTGACATAGGAGGGGTCCGGGAACAGCTGCTATTACGACATCCAGATCAAGACTCTGGTACCCTGACACAACCCAAGTCATCTACGGCTTTTAAATAGCCCACTTGTGGCTGGGACTCACCGTATCCGGTATATTTTTCTAAAGAATGCTCGTGCTAGTCTGATACCATTTGTCAGAGATTTCGTTCTGTTGGCTGAAGAAACCAACAATAGACGTCTACCAAAATTAGGATTCAATTGAGTATACTTCGAAACCATTCAATGTATGTTTCAAAACAGTGCGATCGATCGTTACATATTGCGGATTGTTTTTTTATCGATGTTCATTATCTATTTACTAGAACCCACAATACTAAGTTACACTGAGAACTGGCACAGTATGTTTGAATGAATATTAGTGCAGGTACGCAGTTATAGGATATTCAGCGCTGTGGCGTTTATGAGTAATACTATCAATAATGCTTAGTTTCCGTTGCACTGCGGTGTGTTTAACGTTGTTTATGAGTCGGCTAAGTGTAACGAAGCGCCCGTATTAGCGCGATGGCCAATATTTTAGATATTTTGTAAACCCGGACACATGTTGATTATATTGGTATAATTTATTATCATTATTTCACTTTTGTGCTTCCATACCGTGGAACGTATTGCAACAATTTTTTTTTTTTGAATTTAGCAATTTTTTGCTTTTGTGGTAACAGTTAAACACACTAATAACTTCTGATTAAATTGTTATAATCAAAACATATTATTTCTTTTTAACACGATGATTTTTATGTTACAATAGACACTACATATTGTCTAAAGGAGGGATAGAAGTTCCAATAGGTCAATTTATATGTATTAAACCAAACCAAACATCAAAAATATTCTGTAAAATTTTAACATTCGAAGAGAACTTTTGTTTGCTTCTTTCTTACTAAAAACAACAACACAGGAATATTTCCTTTCTATGAATCAATAATTTAAATTCAATTGTATGGAAGAAATTAATTTACACGAATAACTATATAAATAGATACACTGTTCAGTAATCTATTGAATGGCAACCGGGAGTGAGGGCGACTCGGCCGGCGTCGGTTGGTCGGGAGTGCCTAATGCTTTTCTTTGTTATCTAGAATTAGAAGTGCAGTTCAGCACCTACGATTCTGCCCGTTCGGGCGTGCGTGGTTATAGCCTTGGGCTATTGATATGGCGGTTGGCTCCCTTTCCTACGTCGTGATAGTGTCCACGTTTCGATCAGTACCTGGTATTCTCCAAGCATGGGCAGGCGTAGGTTTAGCCTTAGACCGTCAGTGTAACTTTTCTTCTCGTATCGTGATAAAAAGAAGACTTTTTCGTGAGTTGTGATAGTCACTTCGTCGGTATTTGTGATTTATATGTGAAGTGGCTACAACCACATGGCTTATTGTACCAGAAAGTTTGGACTGCTTGAGTAAAGTCGGAGTCTGAAAGTTCACCCCGATGCAATCGTCGTGTACTCATCCTTTCTAACACTTTACAACCAAATAGCATCAACTTTCTACAATAGTTGGTCTACGCCAGGAGTTCTAGTAGCCTGTGTTATTTCGATACATACACATTCAAGGTGTTATCATCTCATAGTGGAACAATCAAACAAACTATCGAATAAAATTCTTACGAATGGCCCACCATCTCTCTTGAGTAGTTGTCATCCATTTATTCAAGTAATCGTGACAAAGTTGTCACTTTATATAAACGTCTGTAGGTCATTTATCTTTGTGTGACAACGTAACCAATGTCGGCAGCCAAGTGAGCGTATTAAAACTAAGCCTTAAAGGACTACTCACTTAAATTATTATCATATTGAACTCTAACTCAAGTAAATAAGACCTAAGTACACAAACAAGTGGTACAATTTATATAAGCTATAAATCTGCGCGAATGTCTTAAGTGGTGTACTCGAAATGTTTGTTACTTCTGTACAATATCGCAGATAAATCTTTTGGTAGATATCTCGTGCGTAAAACTTAATGAATCACTTGTTTGTAAGCCGTTAGTATATGGTTTGTTCGTGAACAGGTGAATACATTTTATTAAGAGTATGAGACTATGACAATAAAAATGTACGACTAAATTCTTCTCAGTTAGCTAGTTTCCTTTTTAGTGTCGTTTTTTTTTTGAAAATAATAACATTTTCATAAAGATTTGGCTTCAAGCACACGTCCTACCATAAAACTAGAAAGAGAGCAGAAAAATATTTACATTCTTAACTCAGGAGCACGTTAATTTTCTTGCTTTTGTTTTTTTTTTATTATAGAAATAAGATTCATATTATCAATCTAAAGATAAACTATTTCTATTTTAAATGATGGAATTACAATAGGCAAGATAAATATAAATAATACGATAACAATCTGGCAATCAACATTAAGTAGTCGATTTGCTGCGAAAATCGTATCACATTAGACTGTCTGGGAGAAAAGACTGGTACTTAATGAAAACTTACGGCCACTTTTTCTAAGTACCATGTAATTGCAGCACTTTTGTTGTATTTACTCGTATCGGTAAAGTGATTACGCCTTTGAAGGATTGTTGATGAAGAAAATAATGCTCTTTATGTCGTTGAGGATAATAAGTACAAGCACAGATAATGTGATATTGAAGACTCTAAGAAACTAATATCGTCTTGAGGTCGAATTTCGACCATAATTATATTAATATTCGGATATTTCTGTTTTATAACGCTTTCTGTGCCACTATAATTCTTAAATTTACTTAACCTGAATTACTAAATTACTATGTATATATATACATTAAATAGAGTATTAGTAGATCAGTAAATCAGGAGAATTAGTATGCTGAAGTGGAAGTGGGCCGGTCAGGTCTCCAGACGAGCCGATGGTCGCTGGAGCCGAAGTGTACTAGAGTGGATACCACGACTGGGCAAACGTAGTGTAGGGTGCCCTGCGGCGCGATGGACCGACGACTTGAAGAAGGTGGTTGGCAGCGGATTGATGTGAATTGCCCAGGACCAGGATGGTTGGCGTTCCTTGGGGGAGGACTTCGTTCACCACGACTGCAGTGAGGACTCAGCTCAGCACACGCTAGCGATTTGTTCCGCCTGGGCGACGCAGCGTGGGGTCCTTACTGCAGTTATTGGAGGAGATCTCTCGCTACCGGCCGTCATACGCTCCATGGCCGGTAGCGACAGTTGTTTTACCGCGGTCGCAACCTTCTGCGAAGACGTAATTTCGCGGAAGAAGGCGGCGGTGAAGGCCCGGGAGGACGATATCCACTCGGACCCAATTCGCCGCCGGCGACCGGGCGGCGGAGGCGCGCATACCAGCGCCTCATGCCGCCTTGAGAGTGGCCGCGGGTGGACTGGACGGGTTTTCCCCTCCATCCGCTACAATGGCCAGCCACGAGGAGGCGACGTCCGCGTGTGCCGTACATCGCCTAAAATAGAGAGTTTACCCATAGATGGTGCCCGCATTGGCGGGCAGGCTCTGATCTGGATGTCGTAATAGCAGCGGTTCCCGAATCCCTCCTATCTCAGGCGCAGAGTGGCACACCGTGTGGTTTTAGTCGGTCCGATTCCGACACACCACCTCCCCGTAAACCCCGGCGGGGTGACGGCCCGAGGGGGGTTCCGCACGATAAAAAAAAAAAGGACTTCGTTCACCAGTGGACGGCGATAGGTTGATTGATAAATTAAACTATGTTGTGTTACATCGATGACTTTTAAAGCTTGAAAGTGTTGGACCAGACAAAAAACCAGTCGACTTTATATACTTTTGTATTTTACAACTTTCAAATGTCTTAACGATTTGTGTCATTGTGTTAACTAGAAAAGAAAAAGAATACTTATAGCTTTTAGTGAAATATTTTCTTAAACAAGACAACTTGTCATATGATTTGACATTAATGTTAGAAACTAAACGTAGATTATAATTTTGTTGTATCACACTAGTAAGCACTTCATCAAACCCATTCTGTACTTATGGAATAATTTTATTTAATTGGAGTTTAAGGTTATTCTTATCACTGCATTGTCACTCTCCAGTTTTACGAGTATATGAAACAGAAAAAATAATAACATCAAAACATACTGCGTCCCTTAGTCTACTGTAAAGCTAAGGAGTCATTGTTAATAACTCACATTAAAATCCATCATCCTTTAGAGTTGCAGAATCTTTAAAATTGCCGAGATTACAGGACACGGTAACTTATATTTTTATTCTATATTAAGAGCCTGCCAAAGTGACTCTACTCTGCCTAAAGGAAAGCATGAATAGAATCCAAGAGATGTGGTCACCATACTCATTGCAAATGCAGACAATGCAGCATGGTGACCCACACTATGGCGGCCTTGCGAGATGCTTTTTTACACCCCACTTGGGGACGTAAAAGGCATGACAGTCATCGTGACAGTGTAAGGCTTATCGATGGGCAAATTATATTATTATTATGTGCAAACTTGAATATTTATAAATAGTCAAGAGGTACAATAGCCTGTTTAGCTGATATTCTTACATTAAATAGGTTGGAATGTTATATAGGTATAACTTTGAATTCACCGTCGTAACTATAAATTCCGGGTTAAGTTAGTGGTAAATAGACGGCCATAGTGCAGGTCACCATGCAGTCGTACGTCGCCTAAAATAGAGAGTTTACCCATAGATGGTGCCAGCATTAGCGGGTAGGCGCTAGGAGGGATCTGGATGTCGTAATAGCAGTGGTACCCGGATCCCTCCTATCTCAAGCGCAGAGTGGCACACCGTGTGGTTTTAGTCGGTCCAATTCCGACACACGTAAACCCCGGTGGGGTGACGGCCCGAGGGGGTTGCCACACGATCAAAAGAAAAAAAAAACAAATTCGTATAAAGTATGGTATCCACCAGTCTTGGATTCTACTCATGCTTTTCATCAGGCAGACCAAAATCACTTTGGCAGGCTCGATATATGTATAAAAAAAGTTAAAATTTACTGCACATAAGTTACAATCTTTCTATAAACGCACCACTGTTTAACTTCCAGCTCCAGTTTTATACATTATTTGTTTCTGAATCTCAGAAATCTCGGCAATCGTTTCAGTCAGAGTCATAAAAAGTCAGGCTATAGGTGTAGGTATATGTGATTTGACTTCACGGATGATGTAGTGGTTAAAAGGGCCATCTCGTTACTTTCTACTGCCTTAAATGTTGTGTGTTTGATTCACATTTGGGACAACACTTTATGTAATCCATAAATTGTGGTACTGAGTTCGAGTGTTCTTTGTATTTGTTTCATGTTTGTATGTAAAGTGCGCCGCAACATAGGCATATATTCCTAATGGGAGAGATTTATAAAAAATGAAAGAAAAGCGTTTCAATCAGTATCATAACATATGATATATGGTGAATGGTATGGTATCGTAACTTATGGTTTTAAGTGTATTTATATTTTTTCTTTTACTAATAATAAATTTTAGGACAGGACAAGAGCTCCCCTTTTAAGTACACTAGGCAACACTCAAAATTTCCCGGGGAAAATTCATACCGTATTTTATTGATAATCATACACCTAATACCAGAAAAATAATAATTTATTTCAGTCACGTATAGGAATGGAGATTTTAATATTTTTGTAAAAAATCACTTTTTTTATTAGTTTTGGAGGGTAGCTCTAAATTCTTCTTAGTAACGATCACAATAATATTTTGTAGTGTCAGTATACATTGATTTCTTTCACCATGTCTCGCTTTTGTGTTAATTCTCCGGATTTCTTTTGTTTTATTTGCGGTTTATATTCACCGAAGAGTCAAAAAAAACCCATAACGCCGTTAATTACGAAGTGTTATCGTGCATATTTTGGTTTAGACGTTCGCAACCAAGATAAATATTGGGTGCCACACATGTGTTGCTTCTCATGCCACAAGAATTTGACAAACTGGTTTAATGGAAAACCAACAAAGATGCCTTTTGGTCAACCTATGATTTGGCGAGAACCTAAGGATCATGTAAGTGACTGTTATTTTTGTCTCACAGATGTCAAAGGATTTTCTAAGAAATCTAAGCACACAGTAAAGTACGCAGAGGTGTCTTCCGTAACAAAACCAATACCACATTCAGAAGATCTTCCAGTACCTAACCCACCAAGTCACGTTGAATCCTCAAGTAACACTTCTAGTTCTGATGATGAATGTGAAGACTTTCAAGTGGCAAGTACATCTAAAGCACCACATTTGATCAGCCAATCTGAGCTTGACGATCTTGTTAGAGACTTAGACTTACCTAAGGAAAAATCTGAAATATTAGGTTCAAGATTAAAGCAATGGAATCTTCTTCAACCCGAAGTTTGTGTTACAGCATACCGTAAACGACATAGTTCGTATGTGGATTTCTATTCTAAAGATGGAGATTTAATTTATTGTAACGATGTTGTTGGTTTATTGGATAAATTGGGCCACCAGCATTCAGCAGATGAATGGAGGCTGTTTATAGATTCATCTAAAACTAGCTTGAAAGCCGTGCTTCTTCACAATGGAAACCAATATCCATCCATTCCAGTGGCATACGGTGCACATTTTAAAGAAACTTATGACGTCTTAAAGCATTTATTGACTAAAATAGAATATGATAAACATCATTGGGCAATATGTGCTGACTTAAAAGTGGTTGCTTTACTTCTAGGATTGCAAACCGGATACACGAAGTACTGTTGTTTTTTATGTGAGTGGGATAGCCGTGCAAAAGCTGAGCATTATGTGAGACAAACTTGGCCACTGAGAACTTCTTATGATCCAGGTCAGAAAAATGTAAAAAACGACCCATTAGTAGATCCAAAACATGTACTGTTACCACCTTTACACATTAAATTAGGGTTAATCAAAAACTTTGTGAAAGCAATGAACAAAGACGGCCCAGGCTTTAAGTTTCTAAAGCAAAAATTTCCAGCTTTAAGTGATGCAAAATTAAAAGAAGGTATTTTCAATGGCCCAGACGTTAAGAAGTTAATAAAAGATCCGTCGTTTATTTCTACGTTAAATCCTGAAGAAAAAACTGCTTGGTTGGCATTTGTTCAAGTCACGGAAAATTTTTTGGGAAATAAACGATCGCCTCAATATGAAAGCCTTGTAAACCAATTGTTACATGCTTATAAACAACTGGGGTGCAATATGTCATTAAAAATACACTTTCTGCATTCGCACCTTAATTTTTTTAAAGAAAATCTAGGCGCAGTGAGTGATGAGCACGGTGAGCGCTTTCACCAAGAAATTGCCTCAATGGAAAAGCGTTATCAGGGAAAATGGACTACTGCAATGCTTGCAGACTACTGCTGGTTTTTAATTAGAGAGACACCAACCTCTTCTTATAACAGGAAAGCCAAAAGAACAAAAACTAGTTTATTTTTCAAGTCTAAATAATATTTTACTTTAAAATAATTACAAAAAATTGTTAAAAATAAAAATAAATTTCTCTTAAAAGCTATACGTGACTGAGATGTTTTATTTACTGTTCTAAGTTCTCTATACCATGGCCATTCCGAATCACACAATCAGATCTCTGGGAAAAAAAAAAATATTTTTTTTGTTGCCTAGTGGTATTAGATACATATGACAAACTGCCCCAATTGGTCTAGCGGTTAGCGTATGCAACTGCCCATCAGAAGGTCTTGAGTTCGATTTCTGAGTCGGGCCAAAAGGCATTATCGATGCCAATGAATTGTTACACTAAAATCTGATACTTTAGATTGAATAGCCCTAGCTCGGTAAAACATATATATTTTGTTTTAGTTGTGTTCAAAGGAAATATATTTATAAATAGCAATCCATCACTGAAAGGTATAATTCAGAAACTAAAGATATTTTATTTTTATTTTTATTTATTGCACTAAATATTATAACAGTATCGTCAGCGTATGAGAAAGTGTAAGCGTTACTAGTTCTAAGATTGCATAATTCATTAATACATAACAGAAATAACGATGGACTAAGAACGCTCCCTTGTGGCATGCCCATGATGCAGGGGTGACAGTTGTCGTGGTAACTGTATAAGCTTTACACTGTCACGATGACTTTCATGCATTTTACGTCCCCAAGCGGGGTGTGAAACAGCACCCCTCAAGGCAGCCATAGTGAGGGTCACCATACTGCATTGTCTGTATTTGCAATGAGTATGGTGACCACAACTCTTGGATTCTATTCATACTTTCTATTGTGCTTTCTATTCATGCTATTATAATTTGTGTCAATTTTTACACGTTCTTTACGCTTTTGTAAGTAGTTTTTAAGTACAATGAGTGGTAAACTTCGAAGTCTTATATCTTAAATTTGTGTGCGAGGATCGGAATGGAAACAATCTCAAATGCCTTTTTCATATCCAAAAAAACTGTTAGACGTTTAGTTACTATCTACTTGGCCTACGATTCAGTTAATCAGATCAATTTATTTTAATCAGAATTAATTTATTTTAATCAAATCTAAATATTTTCATCATTTTCATCGTTATCACGCGCTCACTAAATCGGTCCACACGTTAGCAGTTTAAACGTCGTAAGTGCTGTGAGCACAATTCGGATCGCAGCCTTTGAATGCGTCTGGCAAGATGATAGAACCTTCGAAACTGTCCGGCTATTATGTAAACATAGTTTAATAGGCTCCCAAAAAATTATATATGAAACTTAGGTTTTATAATATAACCTTTAGTTACTGTATACACTCCTTGCTCTCCCGATTATTGCTCACTTTGAATGCGTCTGGCAAGATGATAGAACCTTCAAAACTGTCCGGCTACTATGTAACATAGTTTAATAGGCTCCCAAAAAATTATATATAAAACTTAGGTTTTATAATATAACGTAAGTATAATTATAAATTATAATAGTTTAGGGGTGTCCGGCAGAGGGTTGGAACCATACTAACTGTCTGGCAATGAGCAACGCGAGTTTTGATATTATTATGAATCAAATATAAAAAAATCGAGTTTTATTTCATGACGAATTTGAGATGGAATTTTACACACCTTTGTTGCCTGTTATCTGCCAAAGCCACCGCTGCCTCAGCTTCATGTTTGGGGATCATTCTTACCTGTACTAGGGACACACATAGAAGGATTTTCAGCTTTTATAAAAAGACGAAGGTCTGGCACTCACGGGCTCTTGCTCTACTACGTTTGCCTTTAACTTTTTTAATAGATTATCTATATCGAAAACCATACTGTGGGGACATAATATACGAGTATTAAAATTTTCAAGAAAATCAAGAAACACCCTGTTTATAACTTGTTCAATCTTTTTTAAACGACTGGAAGACCAGAAATTGGCCTATAGTTGTTTATGTCGTCTACGTTCCCATTCTTGTACGAATGTTTTTAGGTGATTCTTTTATAATTGAAGGAAAAACACCTGTTTCAAAACACAGGTTCTTTAGATCACAAATTATTGGTACCGAAATGTGATGTACAAATTTATATTGTAATAATAGGATCAGTACCTGGTGTACTTCTTGTTTTTAAATTTATAAGATGGTAAAGACTTCAAGATATTTTTTGACGAGGACAACAAGCGAAGATAGTTGTATGTTTTGGCATAGTGACAAATTATTTATACTGATGCAGTCACCTCATCTAGGCTAGGCTCCTGCCAACGTTAGTCAAAAATGACTCAACATGTTTCACGGACTCGATTGGTGTTGCCTTTACACACAAAAGATCTCTGTTCCCTGATTTAAAATTGTTGCCATTTAAGATTGTTTTTATATTTTTCCAAAGAGTCTTTGAGTCTTTTATTAGCGTATAATATGTTATTAGGTTCACTAACTCCCGCTGCAACCGTATCAGATCTGTTGCAAGAATAATTAAATAAATTAACACACTACGCCTTTCGTGTTAAAGTTGCATAGATCTCCCGCTATCAGTCTGACGCCATTAACACATTCTTGCCTGTGATAGATTAATTCTTTACCAATATTCTGTTTAAATATATAGTGAATACATTCTCCGTATTGAGCCAGTAATATCTACACATTGTCTTCAAACTACAACATCGTCTAAAACTAGAGTAATTAGTTTTATTAATAACCAACGAAGTTAATTTTAATTTCAAAGTTAATTATGAACAGATTGTATCATATACTTTAAGTTTGAGCGCAGTAACAATATCTAGTACTCTTCTAGTAAATTAAGTTAAAAACGCATAATTTAATTAATAATAAAAAAAATATGCACATTTAACATTATGTTATAAGAATTTATTAATTAGGGAATTCCGTATTCATTATTTGACGTATCATAATTATTTGATATTACCAGTTTAGAAATTATAGTACACATACTTATACATCTTTAACAAAGTTGGGATGGACTATGATTATATCTTACTGTTGTTAATACTGCCCAACTGTAGTTTGCTAATGAACATAGACGTTTCCCAAATAGACTTACAACAAGTGTATCTGTACTACCATTTTCAGATTCTCGGTTCAACAATGCCATAATAGGTACGTAATTAAAGTTCATAGGAAATAAAAATAAACAACCTACTTGTATTTTCATATAACTAAAACAATTTATGGTTTCTCATTTAATGGACGATGTAACTGTTATTCCCACTAGTGCTAAACGAGTCTGTTACGGAGATTTCAAGAACTAATTAACAGACGTCCAATTAGATTGCGCTGGCATCAGCATTTAGAACGTCTAAGTAATTAAAGAACCTCCTCCTAATAGAACGTATCGCCGAAAATTATTTCAACGAATAGATATTTAACATTTCGCTTTAAGTGGTTTAGTTGTGTCTATTTGTACAGAAAAATATTCGTTGTGTTTGAGAAATTGATCAAGAAAAGAATTCAGCTTTTAAAGACTAACAAATATATGTAAAGACGCACGATACAATGATATTACCTCCGTATTTTCAACTGTCTTTCAAGTCATCTAAGTGGCTTAGAAGATGGTTGACTTTTATCCCAATATCATTTTACTACACTTGTATGCTAAGGATAAATTAAACAGCACAATATTACGTAATAACATTTCTCTAATATTACGTAGGAATACTTCACAACCACAAAATTAATGTTTAACCTGGAGACTATTCTAAAAAGAACCTAAGCAATATATATGTCACAGTAAGAGATATAAAGTCGTAATATCGTTTATTTATTTTATTAACATGATCAAAAAGTCATTCACATTTTGATATAATTAAACAGTTTGATTAAAAATAAAATTGACTTTATAGCATGCATATTCTGTGGTAAATTGCTAAACTTAAGTGGTAGTGAATGCAGCTTTGGTAGGCCCCCAACAAGGTGGTCTGACGACCTGGTGAAGGTCGCGGGAAGCCGCTAGATGTGTGCGGCACAGGATCATGCTGTTGTGGAAAATCTTGGGGGAGTCCTACGCAGTCGGCATCTTTTGGCTGAGATGATGATGATGATATTTTATAGAAGGACTTGTAAAAAAAGACTGATAGATATACGTTTATCTGACTAAACTCATTTGGTTAATAGTTATAAATTTACCATAACTATGCTGCTGCCATAACTGTGATTCCATAAGAAAACTAATCGTTTTTAAAAACTAGCTGTTACCAGTATTTTTTTTATAACTTAACCTATCCTACTATTCTGGTCACAGCTAGTTTATGAAAATGATTCGTTTACTGGTAGGGTTGTAGTTCAAACCTAACCACCTACCTAGCCTACTTATTTTTTTGGAAACTATTTAACCGAATTAGGTATACCTAATAAGATAGTAATAAATCCATTTTATATTACTATTTTATAGTATGTTACTATACCCCTAGGGATATAAGAATACTATGACTTTATCTATCTTATTGCAACATATAGATACTTACTTACTCGCAACTTAATCAATATGTGTAAATAAATGAAGCGTTGAAAGTTGTTCCCGAATAATACCAGCTAAGTCTATTTGCACCAAAATTAACTGAGACCTCTATTCGGAAGTTTGGAATTGGAAACTTTCAGAATGTAACGTAATAGACTTGCCGGACATCAAAGCTATTTTCTAAAGACCTTAGCATAACAATTCAATTGATATAAGCCACGTTTGATTAACCATTATTTTCTAAATTTGCTACAAAAGTAGGTAGGCTTTATTAGACTAAGGAATTGTAATTTTGTTGGTCGTTATTTTTAGATCCAATCGAATTATCTTAATTGTATTGTAAAATTTACGGCAAACTCAATAAACAAAGTGACTGGCTAGTCTAATAAACGAACTTGAAAGTAAATATAAAGCTGTATTCACCATTACACTTTTGAGAACCGTTTGAGTTGAATTCTGTTAAATGTAAAGTGTCCTGTTATATTTAGAAGAAATTAAGAATAGGGACTTGATAATATTATTATATTTTCGTCCAATCACTTTTCTATCATGACTGTTGTACAGAACATAACGAGTGATTATCATACTTCAAAATATCCATTGAATCATTAATAAAAATGATAATTAATGCATGGCAACACAACAAGCATTGGTCTATGACGAAATAGTACAAGACTATAGATGATGTTATCTGTTTGATATGTGAGGATAGCATGCCATAGAAATTTTAAAACAAAGTGATTTGGAGCTTGCTCTATGGATTAGAAACCTCGAATTTAGGATGATTCTGGCTGGTCGTGAATGTACCACGGAGAATGCAGAATATGAGAACGTTTAAATTTGTAAAGAGAGAGGTATATTAGAATTAGTATCATTAAACTCAAAACTCACTGTAGTTTTTAAAGAATGTCACTCTTTGTACATATATCTACATTTATACTTAAATGTAAATATATATATATAAAACTTCATTTGATAAAAATTATAATTTGAACGCATAAATGAGAATTAGTTTTTTAACATTTTACCTGAATTGAATTGAATGACTCTCTAATCTAATTAGTCCCGATTCAGTCTTATACAAATGTATCTACACTCTACTCTACATATTGAATAGTAGGTTTTTTTCTGAGACACTCCGATAAGTGTCAAAAGCATTTTTCGTAAAAATGATTTAGAATACATTACTTTTCAACACAATTATGTTAACATCTTCAAAGAATCGAGTACACATCATCAAATTGCTTTGTGACTGTGTTTAGTTTAGTCTCTGTATAACAAAAAAGATGGTACAATTATTATCACATAGACAGCTTAAGGTTATCAATTAAAAATAACGAAATATTACACATTATAAACAAGTTCCATAATAAGATGAGTTTAGTCGTTATATTAACAATTAATTCAGAGTAATTTTTATTACAATAATCATTTAGAAAAATAATCCCTAACGCAGTCATCAGACAGGACCTTCTGTGATAAATATTTTATTGTCTTTACTTGATGTATGACCCACCACACTCTAGCAGCGACAATTCTGAGTGCTTCGTTCTAACACACGTAGTATATCGATATATCATAACGTTGGACTTTAATGCCATTTCTGTCTATCGTACATCAAAAGCTTCTAAAACGGGTGTATTAATTTAATCATTTTTTCTTCAGAGGCCTTATTACGTTTTTCTTAATACTTTTATTTACTTTAAATATTTCGTTTCAGTCTAACCAGCTGACATGTATGTGCCTACTCGTATAAGAGCTTTTGTCAAAGGTTTTTTTGATTTATGGTGGCAAGAATAAAGTATTACAATAATCCTAGCTCAGACATTGTTGAGTCTGAAATCTATCTGTTAAAGGTGACACATTTTTATGTCTAATATCTTTAAACGACCAATTCTTCTATATATATAGACTCTGAATCTCGGAAATGGCTCCAACCATTTTCATGAAATTTAGTATTCTGGGGGTTTCGGCGGCGATAAATCGATCTAACTAGGTTTCATTTTAATGAAACGTTGTTTTATCCGTGTTTTCAAAAAAATATTGTACAAAGCTCGGTTTCCGGGTACTATTTACTGTAATCTCTTGCTAATTTTGTATATTATTATTATAAAATATTTAAAAGATAAAACCGAAATTCAAGTAATGTAATTATGCATCTGTATGAAAGTTATATTAAACAGTAAACAATCATATTCCAAATCAATTTGCAATTACTGTCGAAATACTTTGAATTTTGTTGAAACATCAGACAAAATTTCATGGTATATAATACTTGTTACGTCAAAATTTTATGTTAAACTTCATACAATTAGATATAGGAAGAATAAATTAAAAAAATTGTTCTGTTAAAAAAAACTTTTACGAACTTTTTTTTATGACTAGAAAACAAGATTTACTATGATCGGATGGCTAAAATGAAAATTCTGTAGAGTTCACAACTGATCACTTAAATGTTTCTAGCGAATCAATGACAATTAATAAATCTGATTCATTCAAATTTTACAAAGTCATAAAACTGTCATCAACTAACCGCAATAACTGAGTAGTCAATTTAAATTCTCTATTGATTTAAAATTGCAATTGCTATTGGAATAATAAAAAGCATTATGCTAATGGTCAGCATTTCAGTGGAAGTTAGCAATTAAGTGTATGTAAAAATAGTTTTATTAATATTACTGCAGCAATTAGACTAGCCATTTAATCTAATCTTGAAACTCTGTGATCCCAAGCGAGCTCTGTGAGCATAGGATTTATTACGTTTTAATTGATAAAAACGTTAGTTCATTTACAGATGGCCTGTACAGGTAGATATGAATAAGAGGAATGAACTTGAGAGTATTTATATTTTAGTATCATAAATTCAACCTTTGTATTTTAGAACATTACTACTGTAGTGGCGTGGATGTTTTGAAAGTTTTGACCTTTTGTGTTATTTGATGATATCCAAAATCGTGTAATTCATGGCAATAGTTGCGGTTATTAATATTATATCTCGATTTGTATATGTTTAATTCACTCTTGTAAATTAATTTGAATATCTGATTTTCTTTTTGTGCCTTGAGTTACATGGTATTTGTAGGGGCCGCCAGCAACTTATCATTAGACGTTTCGTCTTTTGGCTTGCCCCCTTTACCATAAAAACGAAACTATTACAAGTATATCCATGGTGATACCTAGTTGGCAGGTAGATACCCTTGTCACCATTAGCATATTCATCTGATTCAATTCTGTAAGGAGTATTTAAAGAGTGACATGCTCTTTTGTGTCTTGAGTTACATGGTATTTGTAGGGGCCGCCAGCAACTTATCATTAGACGTTTCGTCTTTTGGCTTACCCCCTTTACCATAAAAATGAAACTATTACAAGTATATCCATGGTGATACCTAGTTGGGAGGTAGATACCCTTGTCACCATTAGCATATTCATCTGATTCAATTCTGTAAGGAGTATTTAAAGAGTGACATGCTCTTTTGTGTCTTGAGTTACATGGTATTTGTAGGGGCCGCCAGCAACTTATCATTAGACGTTTCGTCTTTTGGCTTGCCCCCTTTACCATAAAAATGAAACTATTACAAGTATATCCATGGTGATACCTAGTTGGCAGGTAGATACCCTTGTCACCATTAGCATATTCATCTGATTCAATTCTGTAAGGAGTATTTAAAGAGTGACATGCTCTTTTGTGTCTTGAGTTACATGGTATTTGTAGGGGCCGCCAGCAACTTATCATTAGACGTTTCGTCTTTTGGCTTGCCCCCTTTACCATAAAAATGAAACTATTACAAGTATATCCATGGTGATACCTAGTTGGCAGGTAGATACCCTTGTCACCATTAGCATATTCATCTGATTCAATTCTGTAAGGAGTATTTAAAGAGTGACATGCTCTTTTGTGTCTTGAGTTACATGGTATTTGTAGGGGCCGCCAGCAACTTATCATTAGACGTTTCGTCTTTTGGCTTGCCCCCTTTACCATAAAAATGAAACTATTACAAGTATATCCATGGTGATACCTAGTTGGCAGGTAGATACCCTTGTCACCATTAGCATATTCATCTGATTCAATTCTGTAAGGAGTATTTAAAGAGTGACATGCTCTTTTGTGTCTTGAGTTACATGGTATTTGTAGGGGCCGCCAGCAACTTATCATTAGACGTTTCGTCTTTTGGCTTACCCCCTTTACCATAAAAACGAAACTATTACAAGTATATCCATGGTGATACCTAGTTGGCAGGTAGATACCCTTGTCACCATTAGCATATTCATCTAATTCAATTCTGTAAGGAGTATTTAAAGAGTGACATGCTCTTTTGTGTCTTGAGTTACATGGTATTTGTAGGGGCCGCCAGCAACTTATCATTAGACGTTTCGTCTTTTGGCTTACCCCCTTTACCATAAAAACGAAACTATTACAAGTATATCCATGGTGATACCTAGTTGGGAGGTAGATACCCTTGTCACCATTAGCATATTCATCTGATTCAATTCTGTAAGGAGTATTTAAAGAGTGACATGCTCTTTTGTGTCTTGAGTTACATGGTATTTGTAGGGGCCGCCAGCAACTTATCATTAGACGTTTCGTCTTTTGGCTTACCCCCTTTACCATAAAAACGAAACTATTACAAGTATATCCATGGTGATACCTAGTTGGGAGGTAGATACCCTTGTCACCATTAGCATATTCATCTGATTCAATTCTGTAAGGAGTATTTAAAGAGTGACATGCTCTTTTGTGTCTTGAGTTACATGGTATTTGTAGGGGCCGCCAGCAACTTATCATTAGACGTTTCGTCTTTTGGCTTACCCCCTTTACCATAAAAACGAAACTATTACAAGTATATCCATGGTGATACCTAGTTGGGAGGTAGATACCCTTGTCACCATTAGCATATTCATCTGATTCAATTCTGTAAGGAGTATTTAAAGAGTGACATGCTCTTTTGTGTCTTGAGTTACATGGTATTTGTAGGTGGCGCCAGCAACTTACCGTTAGATGTTTCGTCTTTTGGCTTGCCCCTTCTACCATAAAAACGATACTACTACGAGTATACCAGTGGTAATGCCTAGTTGACAGGTCACCGTAATCCTTATCACCTTTAACACATTCATGGGATGAAATTTATTATGAATAACATTGTAAATCTTTAAACGTTTTAAAGTATTAAATGTAGTCGCTTAATTTGTTCCTAAAATTATTCTCTCCCCTTAAAGCTGTTTTTTTATTTACGTACAACAACCGCGCAAAATGTCAAATCTAAATATAAGAACGTGCAAGACGCCCTCCCTTAATAACTTTTGAAATGACGCATACAATATTCAAGTTGCAAAACGAAATCTTCACTAACTCACTTGTAGTGTGAAAAGGACATTCCATTATCTAAATAAATCCTTGTTTCAACTTCAAAGATCTCAAAACCACTCAATTTGAGACACTTTCGTGCTTTCAACTCACTCAAATTGAGACACTTTCGTGCTTTCATTAATTAAACTTTCCACAAAATGTTGATTTACAACGACGTTATGCCCTATGAGAATTCGCAAAGCAGATGAATTGGCAACAGCTGCATTTAAGTCAAATGTCTGCAACAGTACATGGTAAAGAGAAAATCTTGTCATGGAATAAAACATTGTCAGAATATTTAGAAAGGCATATTTGCTACTCCGTACAAAAGTGTTGTAGATATTTATAAATACCTAGTTATTCGTAAATTTAGAATAAAATTCTATAAAATTTGGTTTTTATTTTTACTATTAAATTCAGAAAGAGTTGTTGGGTATGACAATAGAGTATTTTCCAACGAATATCTCATTAATAGTTGCCTCTCGAACGGATGAATGGACATTTTCATCATCATCATCTCAACCAGAAGACGTCCACTGCTGGACATAGGCTTCACCCAAGGTTCTCCACAACAGCCGGTCTCGTGCCGCCCGTATCCAGCAGCTTCCTGCGACCTTCACCAGATCGTCGGAACATGTTATGACGATATTAATTGCGATTACCGTTCAAGACTTGTAGAGTTGTCTTGCCGTTCCAAGAATATACAGAATGTAGTTGACTGTAAAAGAAGCAAGCCAAAACCCATTTCAGACTCCAGTACACATGCATTGACCTGATATTAAATTGGGAAAACTTGTGCAAAATTCTTACTTATGAAGAAATATTTCACCATGTGTCTGAATGTATTATAAATATTCATATGAAAGCCTGTAATTGTTTGAAACACAAAGTCATAATTCTTTGAACATCGTACTTAATATTTAATTGTGGAACTATATTGTACATGAGTTTGAGTTTCTATGAAAGTACTGTTAGAGTCGGTACCTGATTCTAAATTGCAACAAGTAATTAATGTTTGTGCTCTACGACTCACTATTATTGGGCGAAACGCATTGAAACGCATTGAGCGTTATACAGTTTCTTTAAGCGTTTCTCAGGCACTAAATTATTATCAAAAAGACATATATTAATTGTGTTATGCAAAAAAATTCAAAAGGATTTTAATTTCTCAATTAAATCAAAACTATTTTTATTAAACTCACGTGGCGTGCCATTCATGACAATAAATGTATAACAAGCTATGAATATTACACTCTAATTAATTACATTAAACGACTTAAACAAAATAAGTGTTTTTCATTTGTGTTGATCTTTTCTTATTTTCTAATGTGCTATAACAAAGTGTTGTTGCTCATGTTAATGTTACCTCAAAAAATATTAATGTGGTTTTGAAATTTTATTTTTTATTTTCATTATTTTTACATATTCCTTCACTTGCCAACTAATTTTATATTAGTACTGCTCGGTTAATATTACCAACGGCTTCACTCTGATGATTATTTCTTACTTAAAGCAATAACGTATTTTTGTCTCTTAAGCTGTATATGTACATGTGTGTCCCTTGTGTCACTCATTATTAGGTAACCCGTCTACTAGTTTAGACTACGAGTATATACTGAACTAGCTAACCCACATAATCTCGTCTGCATCTTCTAATGATCGTAGCTTAATGTTATACAGGCTGAACTGATTTGTTGCCCATAAAGAAGATTATAATAAGCCAAACATAAAATATAGACATACGAGTATGTTGTCGTGGCCTTTTCCTCAAAAATTTTAAGGGAGAACAATTCCTGCGCAACCTGAGCCATTTATGTAGTGCACAGGTCAACTCAGCACGGCAGTAGAAGCTCTCAAAAAGGAATAATTTGTCTCCATTTTGATCTTATAGCTGATAGTCTTTCTTGATAAACAGGCTTTCTAACACAGAGATTTTTTCAAATCGAGTAATAATTTCTGAGATAAGCACGTTCAATCAAAAGGAATCAAATGAAAAAGAATACCCAATCTAAAACTAACGTCGTAAGTTACACAGGTATAAAATTAGTTTATATAAATACAACCTTATTTACATGAAAGCAGCTTAGAATTCTAAGATGTCCGTGAAATGCCGTAAACATGGAAATTACTTTCCCACTACATCATAAACCGTAAAATCAAAGTCAACCACAAACGTCACCTAGACGTTGGCACAAAATTTCAGGATCCTTTGTGACGTAACCATTGTTTTCCCGTAATTTATAATATGTCACAGTACTACGCATGAAAGACAGGTAATTTCATGTGTCGCTATTATACGGTAAACAATAGGGGTGTGTGGATGACAGTCCATTAGGCAGAGACCATCACACCGACAATAGAACGGGGCTGTACCATTTTATTAATGATAATATCAAAAAACATTGATAGTGTGTCAGTATTTATTGATTGCAGTAATTGTCCGTTTGGAGAGTACATTGAATATTGGTATAGAAAACAGCAATGACAGTATTGAGGATTTTATTCCTTTTTTTTTCTCATTATGTGGTAATCCCCCGGATAGCACTTACTGGTGGTTATGTCGGACTAGAAACGTACCCTAGAAAGGAAAGCCCTGAAACGCCGACGTACCTCGGGCCATCTACCTACAACTTGCAGATCACCCCTTTCTGCCCAAAAGAGTGCGTGTGTTCCGTAGCACGTCGTGTTACCACCCTGGCCTGCTTCTGCTGGGTTACAGGTGACTTCACCTGTAACACCTTGAAACTAGTACAGCATGTAACTAGTTGTAACCAGTTGTTGAGCCAGTGGTTTTTTATTAAATCTAAATTTCTTCTTTTATCTTTAATCAAACCTATTTTGTCGGGTCCGTGAGTCTAGTGGTTAGTGGCCCCTATTAGTAAGCCGGAAGTCGTGGGTTCGATTCTCACTCAGAACAAGTATTAATGCGATGAGCACGATTATTTGTTGTATCTGGGTGTAATTTAAAAATTTATAAGTATGTTTATCAGCAGTCTGGTTACCATAGCACAGGTTTTGCCTAATTTGGAATCAGATAACTGTGTGTAAAATGCGTAAGATTATTTGCATTTATTTCCATTGTCTTATTGCAATATCAAAATCTAGAGAGAATAGAAAATGTCTTGCGAAAGTGCTATTTTTATGCTGACGATAGTTTATATAAAAAATGAAATGATAACAAAATACAAAAAACTTTAAGCTTCTTTATGTACATTATATTTTGTAGAGCACATAAATCTTTAACAGTAATAGTTGTTCACAGTCGAATTGAATCCTATACAATAAAATGTGACACCATTCCAAATAGGGAAGAAATGCAATTTCCTCATAAAACATGTTTTCTCTACGATATGTACCTATTTCGTATAACGTAACAGTCCCTTGAGGGTAGACGTAGAAAGAGCCTGTTGTACGCCAGGTTGAAATACTGATGTTTCTATAGAAAAAGGGCTACGTAAGTTACAAAGAAACAGTGATTTACATCTCAATTTTACAGTGTTCTTAGAATATTTGTTCGCTTTGTTTTTTTCGTTTCAATTGAAAATACTATACAAGTAGAAAAAGAATAGAATTATCTTGACTCATAGGAAAGCGATTATTTCTGGATAACTATTAAATGTCTGTAAGTAGATATATTTCAATATCACATCACACATCACAAATTATATTCATGTTTAATGTGTCAAAATGTTATAAAGACTTTTTTATGGCCCTCTTTTGTCGGTAAATGATTTTTATGGTAACTAAACAAAAACACTAAATGAAACGTATATTTTTTTAAAAGAATGAGTAATTTTAATTGTCAGTGTCAGTAATCATAAACAAAATTGTTTTTATTATAAATGATAAACGATATTTATTTTTGTAAGTAAGTCTTATAAAGTTATTTTAAAAGGCCGACAGCTAGAAATCGGTTTATTAACCAGCGCTTAACTTTCATGACGATACAAAACTTAATTATTAAGCCCCAACAGTACAACAGCTTCCCTTTACACCAAAATACAAACTAAAAAAAAAAATTGTTTACGAGATGATCTAAAGACAACTCTCAGTATATATTACTCACACACTTTAATCATAAATCTAAATGTGCACTCGCCAATCACCCAGGCACTTTGCAGCTGCTTTTAATTTGTCTCGACAGTTCACACTACATATATGCACAGAGAGCTTGTTGTAAAGACCCTTGCAGATCTAATCTAAAAGTTCTCAAAATGATCAATTTATTATACCACTGGAAGGAGATCTGATGAAACGAGATTATTCTACACTTCCTTTGTTTATTGTTTTTTACATAAATAAAGAAAAATAAATCCTGTTTGGATGTTAGTACTCGATCCTACAGGAGATAAACGTTGACTGTATATAGAAACATTATATGATTCGAATGGTGAAGTAAAAAGTAAACACATAAGAGGAAATCTGAAAGTAGTGACATGGATAAAAAGTTAAAATAAAAATTGCCATGAGATTGGTGTGAAGAAATGATCACAATGTGATGAAGAGAAAAATCTAAACAATATATTTGTAATAGCATATGCAAAAAAAAAATAGTTACATTAAGCAGTGTAGTTAGGTCAACATATAAAATAAGAAAAACGTTATAAATATAATATAATAAAGCAAATTTTCATTTGTAAGGAAAATAGGAAATTAATGTAAATGATCCTTAACATTGTCTGTAAGCTGTCTCTTGCTCGTTTTGCTAATCAACAAGTGAGGATTGTTCTCGCGAAGATTTTTCATTACACCAATTATTCAGTGTAAGAGCAGTCATTGTTTTATGAAGATTAAAACAAATAGATGCGTAGATTATGATCTACAATTGGCTTGAATATAGAAAGATGTGTACCACTAATGATTGTGGGTAGTTGCATTGATATTATCTATGAGTTTAGTGTTCGGATAATTGTAACCAACTGCTTAATATCAGTAATGATTATGGCCAAATTAATAACTTCACCGTTATAGAGTTACTTTAAACAATTTGTAGATAAGACTTAATCTTACATTTTTCAGCTTTAAATATTCGCATAGCTATATGTCAGACCCAAACTGCAGATATTTTTAAATATAAATTCATTTATTTGGCTACTAGGTACAGAATGAACTAATTTGGAAAGTGGTCACGCCATATAGGACCTTACTGAGCACCAGTCCAATTCTCCCCACCCATTCAACGCACTTGTGTTTATAGTAATAAGTTTTCCTGAGTCAATAAATAATGATGTTGAAAAAAATAAACAAAGTATGCTTTATTGTGTTCTAGTAGTCGTAGCTACTCGTGCGAGATATACTTACTTCGGATTAATAGAGTACTGTGTTATATATATGTCTATCTGTTATCTATTTGTTTTTTTATTGTAAATAGGAAGATCTGGAGTGATCAGTTTATTATCTTATAAAGACATGACATTTAAAAATAAAAGTAAAAAGCAATGCAAACTTGTCATTTAGCTAACCAATAAAACTATGCAAATTATTTTACATATATACGTAGCACCTAAGAATATACTTTATTTAAGAGCCCATTCATTTGAATAAACAACCATCACTAATAGGTTTGATTTGCCTCACGCGTCGTGTGCAAACATTTGAATTTACACGAGCTTGTAATAGTATAAAGGTAAGTCTACGATTTCTCGATTTTAGAAAACGACATTGTTTACCGTGAATTTTCTAGAAATTTCTTCAAGTTTTCTGCTCTATTTAAGTGATGAGTTCTTTTGTTTATTTAATTGCTCGAGACTTAATTGAAGATTAGATACTTTCGAGAACTTTACCCTGTATAACAGTTGCAATTTGACACGGATTAAAATACTGTACTCAACTATTAAGACACACATTTTGGAGAAAGAATTTGTAAGTTCACTCCAAACGTCACATTATTAAATTCATAAAAAGATTCACACTCGGTCAACAAAGTCTTCCAAATTGTTTTCTTGCAGGAGCTGGAAGAAACTTAACTAATCAGTTTTGATGGATCAGAAGAAATGACGCAAGAAGAAGTGACAGTGAAGATGACATTCTGACGCTAATTCAAAACCTTGCAAACAGCTGCTAAGCTGAAGTATGTGCATCGTATTTAGAGGCTAAAATTTTGCACTGAACCTTTTTCATTGAAAGGTAAATTAAAAGTTTAAAGTAATTTGGTCATTTCAACGAAGAAAATTTGAAACACTATATTTGTTGGCTCTGAAAACTTAATTTATTGTTACTGACTTAATAATATCCATTGAAAAGCACTAAAAAAATGTTTTTAATATTGCTACGAGTAAATAACTTAAAGAAAACAAATTTATAAAATGTTACAAGTGTGATCACGTATAAAAAGCATCAAAAATTAAATATAATTCTCACCACCTGACCAAATGTTTACTGAGACAATATTCATACGTGAAACTATGCGTCGAAAAATGCGGCTAATATTCTTAAACATAATTTGTACCCACCAATGTAGTCGGTAATGTGCTTACCATAGCCTATTGCATAATAAACCACAATATCAATTTATAGGACATTGTAAACGTAGTCACTGACCTGATTTCTAATAGAATGTCATGTTTTTTTTTTGGTATCCGAATTTTTATCTGAATTCGTAATAATAATATAATTTTCCAAACTCAATTATTTTTTATGGTCGTCTTTTTATGGTACCTTAACAAAGCAAGGCAAAGGCAAACAAGTAGAGAGAAACATGTACCTTAAAATATACAAGGGCACTCTTTGAGTCCACTCCGGGAACAAGATATTGGGGGGATCCTTCAAGGCTTTTTACTTGATGAAAAGTTACGGAGAATTTACTTAACAACGGATTTCTGGAAAGCCGTCGTGTCTACGGTATAACCGGCCTTTTAGTGCCTATGACTATCTCACGTCAAAAACTTTTTGCTAGTTACTTATGTCAATGATATTTTTAAATTTCTGGATATCACTATTCACTGGTACAATATAACTACATAAATAACTATCACTCGTTTTAATGAAGGGGATAAATATAGTTAAAAATAGGGCATAACTCACAACTCTGACTTATTCCTTATTATACCTAGTATTCAAACCTATTCCCCGCATAAACTGACAAAAAGGACGGGCATTTCTAATGCTTTCAATTAAAATATATTCTTGTTTTATGAAAGCACTTCAAATTCTGAAGTTTGAATAACAAATTAAATTAATTGAAATAAATTAAAATTATGAAATTAAAATACTATCTAACCCAATCTAAAATAAATATAATTAAAATTTGAAATTAAATCTTGATTATTTTTTAAAAAGCTTCGTTATAAATAAAAATATTGAAAAAAAACTGTTTTCTCATGTTTTTAAAACTTGGTTGTAGTAATTAGTGGCTACATAAAAAGGATAGCTTTTATGCGGATACTTTTCAGGCTCTCATTGTTTGTAGTTTATTAAAAACAGTAAAATTTTATCACAAGGAGAGCGGAAAATTAAGTCCAGGGATAATTATAGTATCTAGCAACTGTTAAACATAGTTGTTATTATATAATTATATTTTAGAAAACAAACGTTTATTTAATATTTTCAACTTTAAGAACTTTGTGTAAAGTGTTTTTTATTTCTTTTAATTTAAATATCAATTTACTTACATATGCCAAATTTTTACACACCAAAGAGTAAACAAACGTGAATCAAACATCTAAATTTTGTCTATTAAACCTCATTTACGTAACAGAGCTCAAGTCTATTGCTGTAAACCAGGCATGTGAATTTCAAACTAAACAAATTATATACATATAACATACATAAAATTTCGCCTGTTTCCCCGAAGGGATACGCAAAAGAACATTAAAGCGAGCCTATTGCCACTAATCTTTGAAGTTGACTTGGGGCCCTGAGGTCTTGGTGGTAGCCCTATGCACAAATTTATATATGTACAATATCCATCTAGTCCCAAACTAAGCAGAGTAAATGTAACACACAGAAAACAACTAAACTCCGAAACAAATATCTGTAAACCCTACAAACATTTGACCCTTTCGAGAATCGAATCCTGGACCTCAATCACTATAGTAGAATACGCGGTCACTGTGCAACCGTGGCAAAATATATTTTTAAATAATAAATACTATGGAAAAATTACACCTGGGCGGACATCCAGCCCGATCAATCGATTTTGGTAATCTGTGACCAATGGGACCATCAAATCATAAATAAACTAGTTTACTTACTATATTTAGTATAATAATGAAAACTAGAAATATTTATTGACAGCATGAAGACCAGTTAATAAGAGGATGTGATGAATGAATACCACGAATCGATTGAATGAAAATTTTAGGTTCAACTTATGTTGGTCATGCACAATACATGTGTATTGCCTCACAATGGAACAATTATGTCTTCACGATGTTATTGAACTCTGAATTTAAATACTCTAATTATAGGTTATGGTTACGCCTTTGTTTATTAAGTTTGAACATTGAATGGTTTGACGGGCGGCATCTTATAAAATCTAATTAACGTTACAATGACTCGCACTAGATTCATCATAAATGAAATTCCTTCGTCATCATAATGTCTACTTTATATTTTTTTCAGATGCAGCTTGTTATTATTCTTATTTTTTTAACCTACGTTCTGCTGTCATCATTAGACACATTAGATTTTTCAAATTAATAAAAAAACACCTAATTTGCTTATACATATATTTTATTCACAAATTATAGATCTTAGTAATTGGACCCTAAATAAAATATATCTGATAAAAAAATCTCTCACGTTATCCATTTTCATTTCGTCCAGATGCTAGGAACGAGTTGTAAAAAGCAATACTGTAAATTTTTGATGTTAGATTCGATTGCTGAAAACGTTGGAACACTTTATCAACTCTTGACCTTATTTAAAGGATTTGAATTTTCAGGATTGAAGTTTAAAAGTGGGTCTTAAAAGAGAACACTTAGAGAAAATGAATTTCCCAGAATGGGGTTTGTTATCTGGGGTTGTAGAATGAAATCGACAAGTTCACTTTTATCTAAGTACTAATAGCCGGATTTATAATATAATAACTCGCTAATCAATATCTTAAACATTACTTAACTAAACAACTAATTTCTTTTTCTTTAATTTTTCTTATGTATAAATGACGCTTAGTTACACGTGACTTATTTTTTACCAGTGGCTGTTTTCGTAGAATTGGTACAAATTTAACCGTATGCGTATACGGTAATATCTTAAACATTACTTAACTAAACAACTAATTATTTTTTTTTTAATTTTTCTTATGTATAAATGACGCTTAGTTACACGTGACTTATTTTTTACCAGTGGCTGTTTTCGTAGAATTGGTACAAATTTAACCGTATGCGTATCCTTTGCTAAAATACTATATGCATTTTTAAAAGAAATAATAATTACTGTCTACTACTGAAAAAGAAGTAAATCCGAATTTGAGAACAAAATGTTATAATATTGAACTTTAAAACAATAATAAACGGACCAGGTTTTCGTACTCAACAAAATTAGAAAAGATACGAAGAGATGTCCTTTACAATACACTGTACATTAATATCGTAATAGTGTCACTGTAATATTTATTATATTGGGCCTTACTCATACAATTGATTAAAGAGAATATACGTATATGTGATAACAGGTACGTTAATTAAACTAACAGTGACTTAAAAAGACAGCGTGGCGAGAGATTCTCCAACAGTAAGTCTGAATTGAATATTGTAAGATCCATGTGGCGGAGTACTGGATAATCCACGTATTGTTTTTCTTTTGTTTTTAGCTTAAATCAACTGAGCGAGAGGAGAGATCTCGCACAGCTAATTACCTAGTGGAGGAACAACAAAAACTACATTAAAAAAATATTTCATAGCCTAAAGTTTAGCAAGTGTTGTGGGAATATTTATTTTTTAAATTTTAAATTTTTTACAAAATCTTGTTAAAATCATACTAAGCCAGGTCAGTTCTAAACTCACTTTGGTAAAAACAATAGTATAAACAAAGATCTTCTTCTAAAACCATCCTAGGCTTCAGAAGAGGTCGCTTAGCAAGTGATGCTGATCTTGAACATTTGGACAATGTATTTAGTACCTGGGAAGATAAACTGGATGCATAAGGTATGTTTTAAATTTGTTAGAAAATTGAATCACTATGAAATTAGGAGCACTGCTTCAGATCTTCTTATATTTTATTTGGCCAATGGGATCCAGAGGGTGGAAGTTAATAGTCAAAGATTCTTGGAATCGGTGATCACTGTGGGGGTGGTTCCGATTTTTACTTCTCATTTTCAGCAATGACCTACCTAAGTATGTCGATCAAAAACAATCAGATGATAATATTAATTGCAAACGATACTTCGCTGCTATTTAAACTCAAACGACAACAATCAGTTACTGATGACGTGAACAAAACTAGCTCTAATGTCGTAAACTGGTTTAATGTCAATAATTTACTTTCGAACATGAAAAAAAAAATGTATTAGATTTTGTACACGAAATACCAAACAAGTTAAAATCAGTGTTCTGATAAATAGAAAGGAGTTAGACCTTGCGGACACCACCAATTTCTTGGGTACTCTCTTTAGGAACTCTAGACTTTAGAGTCTAGAGACAAAATCTAGTACATTTTTTTTTTCATGTTCGAAAGTAAATTATTGACATTAAACCAGTTTACAACATTAGAGCTAGTTTTGTTCACGTCATCAGTAACTGATTGTTGTCGTTTGAGTTTAAGATTTACTGATTGTTGTCGTTTGACTCTAAAGTCTAGAGTTCCTAAAGAGAGTACAGTGAGTACAGAGAGTAAGTTGCAGTGGGGTCTGCACACTTGTAGATTGAAGGATAGACTTAGACGCAATTCATAATCTCGTTTATAAGCAGACACTGAGGAAAAAGTTTAAAGAAACTATTGTCTCGACAGATTTCAATGTATCTTTGAATATTTAGTGTGTGTAAATAAAAATATTCATTTATTCACAAAGTTCAGCGACGTTCATGATAACAACAGTAGAAACAAAAATAAACTTGTGTTGCCAACGCCTAGATTATAAAAAGTAGAAAGTCTTTTCGATGTCAGGGTGTGTGATTGTACAATAATATTCCAAACAAATTTAAAAAACGAATTTCAATTCAATAATAAAACAAAAAAATATGTGAAAATAATTGCTACACAATTTTAGGTTATTTAAATGACAAGTTTACTTGGAATCGATGCTGCCCGCTCCCGTATTTACGTTTGTTGTGTTTAAAAGTGATGGACGTTTAATTAATTTTTGTGCTTCGTATTTTTAATTTTTTTATATTAATTTTTTTTTCTTACGTGGAAGTCGAATTGCAATAGTAATTTTTTTGTGTACGTACATGTGAGTACCTTTAGTCTAGGCTTGTAATATTAGTTCATATTTAGTATGTTTTTGATGGTTTTGAATGTTTCCACGGCTTATCCAACAGTTCTGCTGGCGGTAGTGTTGCGCTTCGGGTCGTTAATCTTGACTAATACTGGTTAAGTAACGTGATGGCTGGGGTTCGTATGCCGTCTGTATGAACAGGCCGACTCAAGACTATGGTTGTTTCTTTAAAAGGCCCATCCAAATCCTATACTGTACTCGTTTAATTTTTATTTAATCAATGTCCACAGATTTAAACACACTTGTGACGTTTATTTCGGCATTTCTACCCAGAGTGAGTCTTAGGAAATGCCGACGCCTTCTAGTTGTACAGTCCAACTTGTAAAAATATCTGTACAAGATTTACTTGCAAAAATAAGTGTCTTTATTGTCATCATCATATATATATATATATAATATATTATATTATATATATTATATTACATATATTATATATAATAAATTGAGCACTATTACTGGCTTATGCACGACTAACTCGTTTACAGAGGTGATGGTGGTGACTTATGCCATGATCCGCTAATATCGTATATCTGTTAAAACTAAATAAAATTTATTTAAAGTATGATTGTTGATTCAAATATCATAAATTGTATAGATAATAATTTGTGCCCTCACCTCAAGCTACCCTCAATGCCTAATCACAGAATTTAATTGAATGTGAACAACTATCAAACCGTCTCTTGTACCTACAGCTACGTCATCCTTCACGAGGTTTATTATTTTCAACACCTTTTACTTTGAAAATCTGTATTTTTTTAATTTAACATCGTCACAGCCCGCCATTGGATCCACTCTGGGTTTATATATACTCGAATTCTTGTATAGCTAACAAATTCTGCTCAAAATTTTATAAAGCATCGCCGAAATCAAAATTATTAATTACGTTAATTTAAAGAAAATACAAAATTAATCTTAGGACAATGGCAATGCAATTGAGAATGAAGCGGTGATCTATCCCACCCAATAAAATCAGCTGTTTGTTTGTGGATTTTGTTGAATAACTTTAAAGAATGGTATGAGTATGAATAACAACTTTTTAAACAATGACTTAAGAAGTTAAATAATGTTTATAAATAAGGTTGTTAGTGCCAAAAGTGAATAATTAAATTGCGTTTGTTAAATGTGTCAGAAATTATTAGGTTACAAATAATAACTGACCATGTAATATTATATACAAGTCGATATAACGTCTTGTTTTTGTTATTAATCACCTAGTATCCGTATAATTTCATAAGTAATCTACTAATAAGTATCATTTTATACCTGTAAATGAGACTGAAATTAGAAATACGATTGAAAGATAAACTCAAGCACTGAGAATATCAAAGAATAGGCTATCCTAGATTAGATTTTTTTAAACTAAGTTTAATTAACTAAATTAATAATTAACTTACTATACGTAATTTTACTTGTATTTAAAAAAAAAGAAATACAAGTTAAATTAAGTTTACGATAGTTAAAGGCCAATATTACTGCTAAATTAAATTGGAATCGAACTACTATATTTAATTAATACAAGAATAATATAAGTACTTTCTTTTACTGCAGCTACCGTAAATCAATAAGCAACCGTAAACAAAATAAGTTATATTATACGTCGTGTCTGAAATACAAAGTTTTCTACTTTAATTTTATACCTAAATCATTATCATCAGCAGCCTACAATAGTACATTACTGGACATGAATCTCTCCTTAGCAAGGTAGTTTTTGCTTGCTATACTACACTAACCAGACGAGTTGGTATAGGGTTTATTTCAAGTTTTTCTTCTCTTTGATGTTGTCCTGCATAGTTTACTCACTGAGTTGGGACTTACGACACCCACTTCATGAGTCACCACCACTCATTGTCACCACACGAACAGATATGTCTAAATAACGTCCTTCACTTCTCCTCTCTATATTCCCTATGAATATTTTTCTTTGGTTTTACAAATCATCCAAAAGTCTTACAACATAATACTTGTTAACCCAAGTAGCCGGGACTTATGCAATGCACATTACACTTCTAACCGCTACTTATTACCGCTGGAATCCTTATTTACATACGATTGCTTGTAAATCATTCATTGAAAATAGGACAAACTAATTACTGTAACTTTCTTTGTACGCAAATGTCTTGAACGTGCTTAACTGTAGTTAAGAAATCGTGTCTTAAATACACTACTAGTATGAGTTAGACTACATAGTACATATATAACATCCCCGATTAAATGTTGAGCATACTTTTATTTAGATATTTGAAAATTTTAATAAAACTTAATTGGGTACTTGTTTAATCGAGTCGTTTCATTGTCAATTTGTTTATTTGAAGAAAATGTAGTAAAATTATACAAAATATTTACTGAACGTCTTGTACTTTTTGGAAATCATTAATATTTAAAACGTATACAATTGGGAGCTAAGACAATTCCTTTCTTTTTTTTCTCTTAAAAGGAGTATTTACGGTAAACAGAACGATCAACAAAACAGGCAAGTAGGAATATTTTCGTCACCCATTTAACCAAAACAATCAGTATTCAAAAGTTCATTCCATACTTGAACGCGCCACGTCAGCCATCACAAAACCAAGACAAGAAATACGAACAAAGCACAAGTCACTTTTTACTTTTTTAAGATGTGGAAGCAATGTGGCTTGCATAAAAATGAGGTTGTTTATCATGACTGGACTCAATTTTAAAAATGAATTATTACGCGATTCAAATTTCAATGATTTCACTACATATGACTTTAGACGAAGTATACTAATAATTAGTAGTTTTAGTGTATTTCATCTATGGTATACTGGTATATAGACTTCATTTTGTACTAATACAAATTACATATTTGAACATATTAGGATTGATTACAACGAAAGAAAAACGTAATTCCAATAACATTAGGTAATTTAGTACCTCTTCCTGGGTGGGAATAGAACTCCCGTTCAGCAGTTAGTAAAGCACTGGGTCAACAGGCCTGTCTAATAAAACAATAAATAAAACGTAAATTGGTTAACCCAAGCAGTGTTTAGTTGCATCGACGTAGGATTTCAAATAATACTAAATCATTTCACTCTGTACATTTCATAATTTACTTGAAAATCGGTAGTGGCTGTTGTTCTCAGAGAAATCTAAACGAATATCTCGTGCTTGCTAAACGAGGTTTATGTATAAAGCTCACCGTAAATCACAACGGCTTTGTATAGCCTATCTGCACTTCTGCGGAGTAAATTAGATGCTAGCTAGGTATTTGGTGAAGCAAAATCTTGAACAAACTAACAGAGATTTTCCTCTTTGTTATTGTTATCGTAGTTTGCCACTTCCTTTTCCTATAACTAAATACATAATCAATATGAATATGCCTGTTTTTGATATTATTAGTACTTTAGTGTTTATTTATAAAATTAATATTAATTTTACGGACTATAAACACCCCCACATTTTTACCATGTATTGTGTACAACAGATTAATATTTTGTTATGTATAGGTTGAAAAGCAATACACTCTTTGGGACTGGATTTGATGAATGAATGGAGGAATTGATGTTACCAATCGATTGATCAATAGGCTGTTCGTTGAATTTTAGTGCACGATTAGCCTAGTGGCTTAAGCGGTCAACACGCCGCTCTTCACTTCGCTGAGTGTTGTGGGTTCAAATCCTACATGGGACAACACTTTGTGTGATCCACAAATTGTTGTTCTAAGTCTGGGTGTTCTTTGTGTCCGTTTCTTGTATGTTTGTAAAGTCCCTCGTGACACAACATTTATTCCTAATGCGGGCGTTGTCTTTTAAAAAAGAAATAAATAGAAAATTTCACTTGTTATGGAGGCAAACGTTGGCAGAGTAGCCTTATTTTAATGTTATGCTCTCTATTAGGTTAGAAGTCACAGTTAACCAGAATCTCCAAAGTAAAAACTTAATTGAAAGGAATATGAAGACGGTGTCAGTAAAGGTAAAGTTATTTTGACACTTTTCAAATAAATATAATGTCCTCCTGGACAATTGAAGCCCCGGCGACCGATTTCAACAGAGACCCGTCAACTGCGCAAGATATATTATAGTATTCAAGTGTGTGCGCAAACACAGGTGCACTCCCTGCTCCCTCTCTCAAAATCCGAAGGGTCGGTTATTCGACACGACAGAGGAAAGGTACAAGCGATCAGCGCAGGACCCACGGCTTTACTTGCTCTCCGAGGTACAGTAGTTAAGACCCCAAATTTTAAATTCAAATCTCGGGTTCTTATTAGGCATTTTTATCAGTGAAACTCAATAAAACTTTCCTGCTCCGACTCAGACCTACAAATCAAACCCGAGACCTCTTGATCAGCAGTTACACACGCTAACCGCTAGACCAACAAGGCAGTCAGGTCCTATGAATATAAGATCCAATAAAGTCTCCGTTAATTGTCACTGTCGTTATAACACAGTAAATGCTGCTGCTAAAGCATGCTCGTGAAAAAGTCACTTTATATAAGATAAGTAAACAAGACAAGTTAATTCAAAGGGTAAATTTACGAAGCAAACTTAATCCACCAAAAGAAATATTAATTTAAACGAGTCGTCACGTGCTGCGGGTTTCTTTAACAGAAAACATTAAAAGTAAGTGATTACATGAATATTTTAGTCTTGAACCTAAAAAACGTCAGGAAACAGAATACTCTACAAATATGTATAGTCATACAACTCAACATAACGAAATTAAATACAGCATATTTTAGAACTTGCTGTGACAACGTCAGTTGGGGAAAATCGCACTAATTATGAGCCTTGCCGTATAATCAGTCGCGCGATGAAGACTACAGATACTTGTCGAAATTCCATTTTCTCTTTGTAAATTTTACTGCCACCTCTCAGTACGGTTAATTAGCCTCATAAGGATGTTTCTCACGGCCGGTGTCAAAATTTGAACATGTAAATGTATATATTTCTTGAACACTGATACAATTGTGTGTATATGTGCAACATTTTACTACTTCGTGTGGTATTTTTATGTATTCTCATAAATTCAAACGATTTTTTTGTTATTTTGAAATTTAAAACTTAGTTAATTTTAAGTTAAACTTGATAAAACATTTTTTTTTATATTTCCATTGAATTGTGACTGACTGCGATAGGCTGATGATAATCAATGCAGCTACCATTTTTAGAAGATATAAAAGGAAGATAACATGCAAAACATATGTGTATTTCTTTTTTCTATAATTTATTGATATTGTTATGAAATAAATAATCACACGTAATATAATATTTAACATTAAATTTTTGCTTATGATTAAAGTGTGTCAAAATAAATAAGAATAATAACGAATAAACATTTATTTTTTAGGCACAATACATTTTTACAAGATTATAGCTGACGTAATAATTATTATTAATGTTTTATCGCGACAATCGTTTGTTTTTCTACTCGTTATAATAGACATCCCTAAGAGGAAACAAGTATATGTACACACATTTGCACTGTTACTGTCCGTGTGGTGACGGATTAAGAATACACAGTGTTACCACCCCTATTCATCTCGTGGATGTCGTAAAAGGCGACTAAGGGAAAAAGTATGCAAGACAACATCATTACAAAGAGAAGGAAAACTTGAAACAAACCTTATTCCAACCCGTTTGGCCAACGTGGTATAGTAGGTCAACACCTCTTTGCTAAGGAGAGACCTATGTCCAGTAGTGGACTGTAAAAGACTGTTGATGATACATTTGCAACAAGTAGACAAACTACGACGCTACAATTAATTTGTTTATTATGGATCACCGACAAGAAATACACTTTACTTGCTAGTTTTATAACAAATAAAATTCTATATCTGCTAGTGCTCCCTCATAGATTAATATAATTATTATTTATTTATTTATTAATTTTGGAAAAAATACCCAGTACAACAAATATACATAAATACATACACACACACACGCACACACACACACATACATGCTTATTTTTAGTATTTATGCAATTCTAACATTTTTGTTGAAATAATAAATTGATTCACAAAAAGTAGTGGAGCGAATAGTCATAGTCAGGTCTAGGAATTATTTATTTATTTATTTTATTTACAATTTTATGCTCAAACACATACATCGGCGAACTTAATGCCTAAGGCATTTTCTGCCATCGTGAACCGTTTAAATTACCATTAAATTTCCATTTTAGAGATCTTTTTATAGGATGTATCTATATTTTTCAAGTAACTTTGATTTTTAAATTTGTAGGTTTAAGGCTATAAGTATCAGTATGTACTTAAATAACTTAAATTATTATAGTCACAATACAATAAATTCCTTAATACAACGTTCTGTTTCAAAAAAGTCACGACCATGGATTGAATTACTTCTTTTGGTGGCAACATTGTACTTCACGTAAATGTCTCCAGACAGTAGAACCAAGGTGTTGCCATATTGCTCCCTAAGGAACAAACGGAAGAGGTGACATTTCTTTTTTTTTGTTACCGCGCGGGGAAATGTTTCGTTTTAATAATTCATGAGCGACTCGATGGATTGTTTTGACGTTTGTGTTGTGCGAGTAAATCGTTTTTTAAAAAATATGTATTATTTGTGCATCTATAATTTATTTAAAAATAAATAAATTAGGGAAAGTAAGGGTATTGTTCTTCTTTTTAATATTTTAAGTAAGGTTTATTTTTCCTCTGTTTTTAAATTTTGTTATAATAGTGTGCCACCTTCAATAATGTTTTATGTTTATCAACATTTAATAAATGTCATACAAATATCGACTTCTGATCAAAAGCTCTGTATGAGCCCATACCATAGACTTTAATGACTAGATTATTGAATAATATATCACTTCAAAATTTAAAATATTGATTTGAAATAACTAAACACTGCATCACTAGAAAGCTATTAAAAGTAATATAATGAACGCAGTGAAAAAAAAACAATTAGAAAACATCTCATACCCTTAACATACCTCTATTATAAATTAATAATGATCCAATTCGGTCCAGCACACATCAACATAACACGAAATTTCAAAAAATTGAAGAACAACTTTTTTTTTGAAGTCGGTTAAAATGTAACACAAAGAATATCTTTACAAATCCTAATCTTCATAGTTCTCGAACTTGTAACTTAAATTACTTATAGTTAACCAATTATAGATTTTATCAAGAAATTTAAAAGTGCTGACTGTGCATCAACTATTAAGTGCATTATTTTCTAGCTCTCATAAAAGAATTTTGATATCATCAATATACCGTAATTACATTACTTTGAAGGCTAACCATGCTTTTATTATAACGTCAGTTTCTTGCAAGACATTTTTGAGTATACTCGTACTTACCGATATACTTACTACTTACTTTTTTTTAACCTGTGGAACCCCCTCGGGCCGTCACCCCACCGGGCTTTACGGCGGGATGGTGTGTCGGAATCGGACCGACTAAAACCATACGGTGTACCACTTTGCGCCTGAGATAGGAAGGATCCAGGAACAGCTGTTATTACAATATCCAGATCCCTCCTAGCGCCTGCCCGCTGTCACGGGCACCATCTGCGGGTAAACTCTCTGTTTTAGGCGACGTACGGTACACGCGGACGTCCTCTTCTCACGGCTGGCCATTGTAGCGGATGGAGGACTTAACGATAAAATATATTTCTACTTTACTTCTAATTTGAATAGAACCAAACAAAAAATGTAAACTCTAAAATGTAGAAAAGTGTTCCCAATTGGTTCTTTCTTTCCTTCTGAAAATAGTTGAAAAGTCTTGGTAGAGTATAGGTTGACATGAGTTTTGATAAATCCATACAAAAGTACAGTAGATACATAACATATGTATAATTATACACTACACACTCTTAAACAATTGTGTGATAAATGTGTTAGATATGTACCCAAGAACTCCGGTTTCGTAGTCTCACTAAAAACCAGAGTAGTCAAAATTTATTATAAAATATTATAAAAAATAAGGAATAAACAGATTACATTTTTCTATCTTATAACGCTTAAAAGCATCAAATTAAAGAAGTAGTTATCAATAAATATCTGTCTCTCAAAGGGATTTTCCAACCTACAACCAAAAATTTAAAGTGACAATACATCACAAACTATAAATTTATGATACAAACTACCCACGCAATAGAATATAAATGCTTTTGTTATTCTCACGGCCTTTCATCCACACCTAAATTAACAAAACGCCTTCGTAAGACATTGTGAAATAATCTCCAAAAGGTCTTAATGAAGAGCTGAGAATCATAAACAAATAAGGGCTTTATTCGAACATCAAACAACACAACTAGTTTAAATTTCTTAAGTAAACTGAGCAGTCAATTAAGATCTTTCAGTCTTTGGAAAAATTATTTCATGAGTACCATTTAGAAGCCAATTAACTTCGATTCGAACTGTAAGCTCTCGAAAAATAAATTAAATAAAAATAAACTCTATTTTGAAGCATCAACGATACAATTTGAATGATAATATTGATGGAAAATCTGATTAGAACAATATTTGGTTATTGTTGTATTGCTCGACTAAAGTAGCTCTATAATAACAATGTTGATTAACGTCATTATATTTACTCTGAGGGTGTGACGTAATCTTGATGAATAAACATTTGATAATTATAAGATCTATGATCGTAATAATGGTGATTACAAAGCGTGTTATTACTCTACAATATATAAATGGATCGTACATTTATGAACCATTTTGTCGTGCAGTAATGGGTTTGAATGTTAATGACGGTACAATGAAAACTGTAAATAACAAAAAGTCGACTCACTGTCTGAATAATCGTTTAGGTCGAAGGTACGAAAAAACCGAGTAAATTCGCTTGACGTCCCAAGCATTTCTCATCGACAGGCTCATTATGTATTCTTCCTCTTTATCTTCGAGTAGTTGGTTTCCTAACAGATGAGGGTCGTGGCTGCTTCGTAACCGAGTGTCTCGTGGCATTTGCGGCTGTGTACAAATTATTTGCTACGACGGTGTTGACTTTAGGTCTTAATATTTACATTTTTTTATTATTACTGTTTTTTTCTTATGACTCACTGTACTTTAACTAAGTATTGTATTATTATAGTTTAGGCCAGCAGTATACTGACAATGTGTAATAATTCATTATTTTTAAGTTTTTAGTATTTTAAATACCGTTTCTAAGGAAATCCTGTTCCTAAGTACCATCATAACAAAATACGAACAATGCACAAAGTACGAACTACCTACATACAAGCAGTAATTCAATTAACTAAAGGAGTAGATTCCTTTGATCCTGATAGCATGTAGCAAGTTATTAGCGTAGATACATCTTCAAACACGTCAATCAATTCTGAGGTAATGAACAGAAACACGTTGCATGTAGCTTCACTAGTAGCTAGTTAGAAATCTACAGAATATTTCGATCTGTGTTGTCAGTTCTATCTTCTAGTGAAACGATATTTGGGTGACACAAAACCACTATTTCGGACATGTACAAACGACATTCCAACATTCCAGCAAACAAGGTTTCAAAATTGAAGTTTAATAGAGCGGAAATGAACCAAATTAAAGAGATTATTACGAGGATGGACCAATTTTAAAATTATTAGGAAAGAAGATAAAATGTTCGACAAAAAAATGAATGGTGTCGTGGGACACCAGGTAGGAACGAAGTTCCTTCGGATAATGTGAAATCGACACAATTTGCAAAAAAAAATCGTGCTCAATTTTATGTAGGTTTTCTTGATTTTTCTCTTAAATTTTGCTGATTAGTTTTTATTTAAGTACAAGAAAGTATTTAGGAAATTCAGTATTTTAGGAAATAAAATAATAAATTCCTTAAAATAAAAAAAACATCGTAATTCAAATTTCAACTGAAATAACAAAAAAATATGTATCTTTATTTTTTTTTGTCAACATTATTATTAATTAAAAATTACATAGAAATAGAAAAATAGAAAAAAGAGGTAGAAATAGTACGAATGTTAAGTACGTGATAGATAGTATGAAACGTAGCACACATGACGCGCTTTCGCGCCTGCGCACGTCTCATTTAACGGTTTTATTCCACGCACTTTTTTCCACAGATTTATTCCACGCACTTTTTCCACGGATTTTTTCTTACGGTTTTACTATCACATTTTCTTCAGTTCGGTCCCGCAGCGAAATCCCTATCCCCTCCAAGCCTGCCGTAAGGAACTTCGTTCCAATAATACCTAGTCTTGCCATAAATATTGTAATAAAGAAAAAAGAAAATTGTTAACTGCAAATAACATTTATTACTTTTACAGTGTGTCAGTTTAATACATAAATATAAAACAATTAAAAATATAAAAAGCTTATTCGAAGTGGTCTCCATTGGCTGCAATACAGTCCTTTAAACGATGAGGCCAGTTATCAATAGAAGCACGCACTCTTTCCATGGGAAAATTCTTCACTGCCAATCGTATAGATTGTTTTAGGGACTCCAAATTATCATGGCGTTTAGAGCAAGCTGTACTCTCTAAAACTGACCACAAATCATAATCCAGCGGATTAAGATCGGGACTAGACGACGGCCAGTCTTCAGCTCTGATGAAGTCCGAAACGTTCGATTCCAACCAAGACTGCGTGGACCGAGCTTTATGACCCGGCGCCGAGTCTTGCTGGAAGGACCATACTTGGTTATTGAACATGGTGATGTTAAGGGGCTTAACTACCTTCTCAAGAATGGTATCTTGATACACTTGTGCCGATGTTTTGATACCTTTTTCACAAAAATATGGCTCAGTCACTCCTTCATAGCTAACACCCCACCAAACCATCACTGAAGTCGGATAATGTCCACGTTGCACTCTGTCGACTAATTGGGAAGCTTCCTTAGAGCTTTGAGCATAAATACGGTCATTTTGTTTGTTAAAATGTTGCTCAATTGTAAAAATTTTCTCATCCGTAAACAAAATTTTTCTGTGACCTCCCTTTGCGTACCGCTTCAGTAGTTGTTTCGATTTTACCACCCTATTCTTCTTTAAATTATCAGTTAAGAAATGGCCAGTGCGTCTCTTATAGGCTGCAAGTCCTAAGTCATCTTTTAAAATACGCGACATGGTTCTAGGTGCTATCTTCATTTCCCGAGATAAAATCTTTTGCTTTCGGACAGGATTTCTTCGAATTCTTTCCCTTACTGCTTTGACCACCTTTTTCGTACGAACACTACGTGGACGGCCAGATCTTTTTCTGTCACAAACAGAGGAGGTCTCATTGTACCTATTAATAGCCCGGTACACAAACATTTTACTAATACCAAGTGTATGGAGAGTTTTAAAAATTGCATTTGGCTCCATACCTACTTTGTGTAATGCTATCACAGCGATTCTTTTCTCTTTATCACCCCACACCATTTTAATATCGCAAAATATTTTACAATGTATTGGCGCCAAAATGAGAAAACACAATGAACAATCGTATAAAAATGACAGATTCGAAATTCAAATGTAATATTTTTTTATAATTAAGTGTAACAGTATTTATGGCCAGACTAAGTATATGTTTTAACTCACTTTTGTGTATAATTGTTAGAACTTTGGGAGCCACAGGTGCTACCCAAAAAAAATTACATCGTAGTATTTAGCTTTACGTATTCATATTTATATTTACGTTTTCACATCACAAATCAAGCTTACTTTTTATGCATTGTTCTCCATTCTAATTAAGTGCAAAGTGCATATGTTGATATTTTGTTCAAGGACACACTAATCACATACCTCCTCCTTGATTAACATAATATCAAAGATCCAACATCTCCCGCTATTTTCAATGCAAAACATACATTGTCTGACAACAATTGCAATAATGCACGTGCATTAGGCTGTGTTGAAATGCTAGTTAATTTTTGTTTAGCGATTCTCGGTATAGCGTGGGCAGTAATTTGTTTTTTAGGCGTCATTGGTTATCATTACCTTATCCTGATTTTCAGTTGTGCTAATAATTATGAGTAAGAATTATTCGAAAAGAAACAACGTTAACCCATGATTCGAACAATTGCTACCTGCTTCATTCAATCTCAGCAAAAGGACAGAAATCTGTCTTTTGTTTTATTCCTATCAACTTAATTCGATAACGCGGACGTAATTTATAGATTTACAATATTACCTATTTACTTTAAATCGTAAGAGTCAATAAAACACTGTGTGTAGTGAATAATCATAAACTTTGATAATCTAATTCGTAGGTTTGATGCCATTTAAATTTATGATAAATGTGTATTTAATACTAGCTTTTGCCCGCGGCTTCGCTCGCATGGAATTTAATATGCCCCATTAAGTTTCGCAACAGAGCATTTTAAATAAATACATATATTATTTTATTTTTAATAAAAATAAAAAAAGTAAAAAGTATTCTATGTTATTTCTAATACCTCTAAGAACATGTGTACAAAATTTCATGGTGATCGGTTGAATAATTTTCGCGTGAAACCGTAACAAACAAACTTAAATTCGCATTTATAATTTTAGTAGGGATTTATTGTGAAACATATGTACATACATTTAAAGTGAAACCCTTGATATTTGAAATTATACTCTCAAACCTTAAAGGATTTATAGATAAAGTGAATTCGATCTTAAAAGCTACCTTTGGACTTTAGACTTTAGAATCGTGTTTATTGCCATTCAAAGAAACGTTTAATTTAATTCCATCACGACAAGCGTTAGTAGAACCTAATAAATGATTTGAGATATCATCAATGCGTGACCACGAATGCAACGAAAGATACTCAACACGTGTCCGAAGTTAAATTTATTGTCGACACGTGATAATGCAAGTAAATTTAACAGCAGTTAATCAATCAGAAAATGGACTTGTAAATATGGTGCCTATGTTAAATCATTGTTATTTGACATTTGTCACGGAACTCACAAAACTTCTGTTAATTCCTTAATCAATAACATCAAATAAAAAGAAATCTATTGCTTGAGCAGCGAATAAAACTTTTGACACTTGCTATCAGGAGCACCCAATACGTCAAAGATGTGTCTTTAACAATATGTAGTGAATAGGAAAGAATAGACCTATGAGCTTATGTACGAGTGTATATCAACACTATGTGGAACTTCAGCTCTTTCATCTTTTGACGACCTATATTATATGACAATTGAGTTCTTAATTATAACATCAAATATCTCCAAATAAATTTTTATGTGCCTAAATATATTCAATAGCTGAGTGTGTTTCAATGAATAATATATTAGTTAAAACCCTGGTATCTATAGATATAAAATATCTTGAAATCGTACCTCAGAACAAAGAACATGTTTGAATTAGATAGTTTTATCTAACGGAATGTTACAATTTCGTATTATCTAGACAGTTGTCACCTACTGATCTTTGTCTCTCACTACAAAATATGTATCTAACTTAGAACGAATAACGAATAATTTTGTAGAAAGGTCAAGAATGTTAAATTATTAATACCCAAATAATAACAAGGAACAGATTAGAGACTTCAGATATTTTGGCAATAGCTAATTCAAGATAGAATAATTCTCACGCAAAAGCTTTTCTTACTAATTTTGTCTTTCAGTCTTACCACTTTTTTACCCTTAATTTTCTTCATTCGTAAGGTTTTCGTTTATGGCAATTTCTTGCTTCCTGTGAAGTTGGACTAAAGTTATATTCGGCCGAATGTTGCCAATAAATATGAGGCTGTCTACAGTTACATATATGTTTAGTAGAATAATATAAAATAATGATATTATCTTGTCTACCTTTTTACCCATTTTTTGATTTTTTTAGTATTATTTTTCAATGAATATTATATTCATATTATATATTCATATTAATATTAATGAAGAAGTACTTTCGTCAGTTTGCGTTTAATAATTGTCCTCTTATAAGTACACTCGACCTGAAGTCCCTTAACTATAATATTATTAATAAATTAATTAATTCCAAACTAAAATTTCTACATGTTTTAAGCAAAGAATTAATCAAAGAAATGGAATCGAAGCATCAAGTTTCAGCTTAGAGCTCAAAAGCCTTATTACTATTTATGAATTAGTTTTTTATTTTACTCTCATTGTGAGAGCTTTGCGATGGTATTTTGTTTTAGAATTCACTTTAGATCACGCACTACCCTCTTATTTGCGTACTGAAGGTAATATCAAACCTCACAATATAAGAAATAAACTAGAATCCTACTTTTTAAAAACCTTATAGTTATTAGTGTTATTAGTATAACTATTTAATAATTTAGTGATATAGACTAACAGTAAGCATTGTCTACAAGCCGCATCGTTTCCTCTTAATGGTTACATATAAACTTTGTTTTGTAATACTTTGTATATAAAAAAAAACGTGCAGCATAATAACACCCGTCCCTAATAGGCATAGGCAATAGGGATATTTCAACTGACTCGGTGACGCAGCGGTAGTGAATGCGACTGCTGTTTTTGAGGTATCGGGTTCGAATCCCGGATCGGACCAAATGTTTGTGTGATCTGCAAGTATTTGTTTCGAAATTTGGGTTTTTTCTGTGTATAGTATGTATGTATTTACAAAAAAAAAAGTATAGAAGTATTCTATCAGTCAGTCTAGTTATCATAGCACGAGTTCTGCTTAGTTTGAAACTAGATGACGTTGTGTGTCAAATGTCGGAAATATTTATTATTTATTATTATTTATATGTTGTCTTTGTTAAAAGTAAAATCGTTGTTTTGCCTTATTGCTTGTTTTGAATCTGTGATTGAAACTAGATCATGTTAAATTATTTCTTGTAAACAAACTGATAGTGTAACTTGAGAACAAACACTTTGTCACTGCTAGTGGGTCACTTATAATAGTTATCAATCAATTAAATGATAAACGTATGATATTGGCCTGTTGTTGTTGAATTATTGGATCTCGTAAACGTAAGTTTTAGTGTTTTATGTTCCTGGAAACTTTTAGTTTAAAGTAAGCTAGGCTAAAAGAATAGGAACAGTAACAGTATGTGCGAAAATGACTGCTTTTGTAAAAGAATTGCGCCTCGACCACTAATACCTCCTCCGGTCTGAGGCCACTTAGAGTTCCATCAATAATATAAATGTACAAACTAAATGTGTTATGACTGTATACATGAGTTTGAAAGAGAGAGAGAAGTGTATGTATATTATATGTGTGCGTGACTGTTCTGGAATATTTTAGACGAAATTTGAATAGTAATCCTGTGTAGATTACGAGTATAAAAAGGTCTTGTTTCTTGTTATCGTGTAAATAATGGTAACATAATGTAAAAGATGCAATAATAATAATCTTACACATCTCATACGTGTCGTCTGAACCAAACTAATCAGAGTTCTATGTATGCGCTATACATACTTATATATCAATATGTATGTATCAATAGGCCTTTCGTTTTTATATGTACATAATAACATTGTGTGTCAATAAAACGTTAAATAATTATGAAATTGAACTTGAGTCACGGTGGGCGTTGATTCGGCTCAAAAATGTGAACTTTCACCTTTGAAATCATTAATATTATATTTGAATGATTTGTTATGGGGTTTATAACAATGCATTAATATAATGTAATACTTATTACAACATGCTGTGTGTATGAATAGGAGAGAGTCTTTTAAGCTATTCCGTTTCATGTAATTGTTCTTTTAATTCATCGTTCTTGTATAATATGTATAACTTAATAAACTTTATTAATTTATTCATTATACTTTCTTATTTATAGTAAGTATTTAGTTCATACGTATTAACTGCCTCGTTGGTCTGGCAGTTCAAACTCTAGTTGAATCAAAAAGTGGTATTGAATTTTTCTGGTAACAAAAATACTGAATAACAGGCCAAAGTTTGGAAGCTGAGGACACATAAAGTCGGTCCTGCGCCTCTGTGCTTTATCTCTCTCGGATCGTCCGGCCGGATAACCGTCGAATCGGATTGTGAAAGTGAGGATATAGAAAGTGCACCCTGTACTTCCGCACACAACTATGTGCTATAATATCTCCTGTGTAGTTAGTTGGTCTACGTTGAGACTTGCTGCTGCAGCCGTCATCTGCTAAGAATACATCATCATAATATTTTATAAAGAACTTGCAATAGGTACAACAAAAAAATAATTTTAAATAAAAATTATAATTATTATTTGACATATTTCTTTAATCGCCCAATTGTTTTGAATACCCAAAATCAACTCTTAAGTTGAACTTTAAATTATACATTAAAAAAGATAATGTTTGAGTTAAGATTTTTAAATGTTTAATTTTAAAACTTTTTATTAAAGTAAAGGACAGTTAAGATACAAAGCTAACTTCACTTACATTACCGAGATTAGTCAAATTTCTTTAATAAATCACCACCAATAAATAAAAATAGATAATATTACATTTATAAACCTGTCGTAACTTGATCACAGATTTGAATACTTCGTTATGTGGTACAACCTTTTATTAGATGGTAATAATGTATATCGTGGTCAACTAATACTGACTACAACGTTTGATGATATTAAATAACATTAACTTTAAAACTGTAGTCCATCGTATAAACCATGTCTAACGGATTTGTAGCTCTTAAAAGTTCAATTCAAAATATAGTAATATAAGATAGCTGTCTCCGAAATACACAATAACAAAAAAAAACTCATTTTCATAGGAAACGACGCCTCACTGTTTCGGTCTTGCTCGGAATCTTACCCTCGGGCAAGGGCTTATGGATACCGGAGATCCTCTTCACTCCGTTTGACTTCTTAATACGATCTATTTCTAAGTTAAAGGACACAATCAAACAAATTTATTTATAATTGAACAGTGTAACTGCCTTGGTAGTGTAGTGGCAGCATATAATGTACGTAGTTTATTTTATTTGTTTGAAGTATCGAATTCGATTACCGGTCCGGCCAATATTTGTATAATCTACAAATATTTGTTACGGCATTTGGGTGTTTTCTTTTAATAGTATGTATGTATTTACAAAAATATAAATATTTATTCTATCAGGTAATCTGGTTTTCATAGTATAAGCTTTGCTTTGTTTTAAACTAGATTGCATTGTGTATCAGATATAAAGAAAAAAAAATTAAGCATACTGTCGCGTAATAAATGACTCTAGGAAAGTAAATTGATACAGTCCAAATATGTTGTTATATTATTACTGGATCACGATTACACAAGTTATATATTACCGCTCCAATTGACATAGATAATTAATAAGAACGTAATTCCTGTCAATATATAAAGTATGAAATCCGATGTTTATTAATAAATAAGATGGCATGATTCAATAAATATGAATCGGACGACGCACTTTACAGTAATACGTTTGCTACATAATTTAGATTTAAAATAAATTAAAAAATAACAAAGGACTATTGATAAAGGAGAAATTAAAAGTGATAGACTTAAGCCACGATCAGTTCAAGAGAGATCCACAAAAATATGTATATACATTTCCTATTTTTTTTTTCGTTATTCATGTGATTGGCGTGTAAAATTGGATGAACAGTCGATATCGGTGAATGTTTTAAAAGTGTCAAATTGTATACCTACTCGTTTGATATAAAGTATCAATTCCAGGTTTGTAAAATAGATTCAATGTTTATTTACATTTGTAGTTAGTATAAACAGTAGATGCGGCAAGGTAATTTAATTTGCATTGCCAAACAAGGTATTGTAACTCCTAAATTCCAATTAGATTAGACTGTTTGCAAAGTAAACAACTTGCTTTCTAAAGTACAGAGTTCGTTAAATAATATATTATGTGCGAAAATATTAATTATGAATATTATAAAATAACATGTGAAGCAATTTTCAATTGCAAAAGCGGCCAACGTTAAAAATACCATTATCGAAATGATATACGAGTGATACCTTAATGTAAGTCACTTTGTATGTTAATCCAGAAAAAAATAAATATGTCTCAGAGATCTATCTCAGTTGCTGCACCATTATTTTTTTAAAGTGAGCGAAGTCGCAGTCGCGTTTTGTTCATCTTTAGAAACAACAAAACAAAAATAATATAAAATAATTTTACCATAACGATTTATCTTACCTAGTTAGGAATCTAATAAGGATACTAACCTAATCTATGTTCTATGGATCTAATATTAATGTTCTTTTATCTTTAAAGATAACCTATCCCGATAGAAACTTCTAATAGCTTCTAGGTCTTCTTTAGCCTTCAGAAAAACGACTAATAATGAAAAAAAATATATCGATTTTAGTCTCTAAAATACTTCATACAATAAATACTAATAAAATTAATTATATACTGGTTCAAAGACTGTACTTTTACCAAAGTAATCCAATGACAATGGGCCTATTAACCCAGTTTGTCAGTACAACCCATACTCCTTGTATCAAATGTGTAACGTTTTGTGGCCCCAGGGGGTCATATTTCGATAAATTAATTAAAAAGCCCGCGGAAGACATAATAGGAGAAAGGGTTCGGTTCTTGTACCACTTACATATTAGTCATATAATTTCTTGAGTAAGTAGATTAGTAGATGATAAATGGATCAATGTATTTAAGTATGTGTAACATAGATATTAATATGGGAAGGGTAAATTAAGGATGTTAGCTCACGAAAACACTAGTCTCTTTTAGAGTTAAAGCTCTTTGACTACGTCCCTCGAAAAATGGAGAATGTAAAACCAAAAATAAAGTTTTGGTAACGACTTTGATATTGAACTAATAATTTCGTTTGTAAAGTGTACCTTTTTATTTCCTATTGATTTAAACCTACTCAAAAGTGCAGACATTTAGATATCGCACAAATGAATAAGCAAAAATGTACATTTTAATACCATCGTTACTTCATAAAACACTAAGTAGCTGTAGTTCCTTATTTCCAAATTTTAGTAATGTTATAAATGAGATGTTATTATACTTATTTAAACAGAAAAACCGATTCGTTACTTTTTTAGAATTCAGGTATACTAATTTTCTTGGTAGAAAAGTACGTTATATGTTTTTTGTAATTTGGTAATATGCGTGCATCCATTAATCAAATAAGTTAATATTTAATATAGTTATAACAACTAATGTATATATAGAAATACGTTTAAAATCAAACAAAAAACGAGGAACACGTGGTTGGGTTAAAACAAATAAAAAAGCTTCATTGCTACTACAAGTCATAGCAGTGAACTCCATGTCATTAAAAACGAAAAAGTTTGAGAACTACTTGTTTAAAGAACACGCATTACGAAAACAATTAATAGAAATATTATTCTGAACTGAATGCCTAAAAAAATATTTTGGAAGAGATTCGATACAGTTTCTGTTTCTTGGAGTTTTGTTGGTGTTGTTCTTCTTTTGATGATCAACACCAACAAAACTCCAAGTTGACAGAGCTAACATTTTTACATTGCATAGAGACCCTCTCCATAAAAATTGGCAAACAATATTAATTGTGTAGTATTATGTTATATTTCGTGACCAGAAACGCCAGTGCGTTTTTAAATAACTGAGTAAGTTTTTGATTTTCAGTTGTATAAAGCAATAAAGTTTAAACTCTGCTTATTTATTTGTACGCTATAGATGACTGAATTATGTTTAGACCTATTTCGAAAATACCCATCTTGTTTTCCAACACACAGAATAGTGCACAAATTAGACCGGTGTCCAACCTCCTTCAAGTCCTTGATGGATTGGCCCTCAAGACTTTTGTTCCCCTCATGATAATTAATTTAGACCGTTCCGTTATTCGAGTTCCATTCAGTGTGACAGAATAGTCCCGTATCTCAGATGGTAGGGTTAAACAATGCGTTGATTCCGAGATTGTGCGAATTGTGTTGTATTATAAACGTCTCGTCATTGTTTCTCTGAAAGGGTAGCTGTTTGATATTCGTGGTAACCCTCATTCCTTTACCTTAGCAAAATATAATCTTCCCTGTTAATTTGTGTTTATTTGCTAAAACTATTTCTTAGTATTTTTGATCTAGTAGTTAATTAAACAATTAATTGATCATTAATGGAACTGTATGGTCAGTAATTAATAGAACTCTCAGACGCACGTTTGTAGATCCTCCTGAGCTGCATGTCCGAAGCAGCATTTCACTTGTGTGATGCCTTGAAATATTCTATTATAAATACTGCTTGTTTGAAGTTAAGAATTGCTTCAGAAATGATAAATTAAACACTCACAGTTGATTGTGAAAGAATGTACCAATATAAAAACGGCAATTCTAAAAGGTTCTCAAATTCAGAACACTATTTACATTAAATCCTAGCTCATTAGGAGAAATATATTCTGTTATCTATATTTACTGTGTCATAAAATCCAGATATAAAAGTTTTACTGTAAACATTCCCAACGCTTGATTATCGAATTCCACATATCAATTTGAATATAAATCGATGTTCTGATTAATCAAGTCGAATTATAAATTATCAACTGCTATTAAAACTGTTAATTTCCAATAGTGTAAATGACGTATGGAATTTTTAATTTGAAGTCATAAAATTAATTATATTAAAACAAAATAATTTATAGATTCTTCCGCATGATCTTTCATTGAAGTTTATGACCACTATTAGTCGTAAGTTATTAACGCTTCTTGCGCAAGCGCACATTATGGTGTAAAATAATTACATAATTTCATAGGTAAGTCAATGATTAATACGACTCTTAATAGATAAGTGTAATTAAAGTGTCTGTAAGGTAACTTTAGCTAGAAGAGTGATTTCCGGTGAATCATTAGGGTATTATAAACTTATTCAAAGTTAAATGCATAGGCGACTAATAGCTCCATTACTGCATATGTTGTAAATCAAAGTATTTTTACAAGAGAGAAATGTAATGGAAATGATTATATTGTGAACACTTCATCAGCTCAAAAAATTTTTGAACCAATGGAATTCAAATTTTACAATACACTTTTTCATAACACAGTTTTTATCTATTTTTCCTCTCACTTTTGGCTCTCAATTCTAATGAACTATAACTGTGCAAATGAATTGTACAGCTGGTTGTTTATTTATAAAATTGAATAACATCTATCGTTCACAAAAAATCTTCTTACCTAACCTTATCAGAGTAATAATTTCTTTGAAAGTGCTGCACTTTCACATACGTATACAACCTCATTACATAGTCATCCCAAGCAACTAAAGAAACAAACTACACAGGATAACATCACTGCAAAAAAAGGAACCGACCCGAGTGGCCAACGTGATACGAGTATAGTAGGCCAAAACCTCCTTTCAAAGGACAGGCTTATGTCGATCGGTGGACTATTAAAATCAGTTGATTATGATTCTGATAGAACCTCAACCTTCTCTTTCTTCTACCTACTAGACAACATAAAAACGAGTGTAATTGACATGTACTGAGTTTTCTGGATTCAGGTGAGTGATTTTTACAAAATTTTTATATTCTTTGTGTAGGCAAAGTCTTTTTTAAACGAAAAAATATAAACTTAAACCTACACCTAATTGTAGCCTTATAATAAAGCTTTATATATTGTCTAACATGCCGTAAACAAGTTGTAATCAGTGAGTACTTGGGCTTATATTATTTTTCTGACAAGTCTGACAAATTGGTTTTTGAAAGACGATTCGATTCACCATTAACAATTTTCTTTATTTTTTTGAGAAATTTAATTTACTATTAGTTTTTATTGATTTAAGTAGTTAACAAAAGTCTAGTATTGTATATGAATACTATATCCTTGCACATTATTTTATACATAATTCTCCAGACAGACATGTGCGCAAAAACACCCGTACTAACAAATAACTATTTAACTGCACGGTTGGCTTAGTGGTTTAAGCAGTCGCCACGCCGCTCACTACTGCGCTGAGTGTTGTGGATTCGAATCCCACATGGGACAATACTTTGTCTGATCCATAAATTGTTGTTCTCAGTCTGGGTGTTCTTTGTGTCCGTTTCTTATATGTTTGTAAAGTCCCCCACAACACAGGATTTTTTCATAGAGTGGGCGTTGTCTTTTAAAAAAAATATGTCATGGACTACTACCCCTTGACCTCTGATACTCTATTTAAAACACTACCATCGTCTGTAACTGTCAACCAACAATTTTACTACAATGGCATATTGAACAAAATTGTGTAGATACTGAGGACTTGAAATATACATTGTGTGTTGAAATTTAATTCATATAATTTCAAAACAGCAACCATATAATTACAGTACTTTTTGCGGATAGTGACGAAAGCTAATAAATTAAGCACATCTCTTACCGGTTGTGTAACGGTTCCAGTCACTAAATCACCCACGTGGGTTCATGACTGATTACTCTAAGTGAGAATCACACGTTCGCCTATAATAAACACCTTTATAATGAATCAAAGCTTCCCACGCGCTCATTTGTTCAAAGAAGCACTTAATATAAGCCTTTAAGATGGTCACCTTCAAGATCCAATAAATATCTATGATTATCGGGTTCTGTAATTAATTTTCGACTTGAAATTGAACATGAAAAGTGTAATTTATCTTCTCTCAATAGACTGACATCCATGGGTGATGAAGAAGGTAAAAACTAAATAAAACAAATGAATTTATGTTATTCTCTGTTCTCTTTCGGCTATATGTACCACACTATAGATACCAACTTGCATCTAGGTCACATATCTCCTTAATAACATAATCACATGCTTGTTAAATAAGAACTGGTTCAGTATATGCTAAATGTGTGTCTAGTATAAGTTTACAATGAGTCTCACTATGCCTTACGGTTGCTGTAAGTCTAGAACCTTAGGATCTGGATGTCGTAATAACAACTGTTCCCGGATCCTTCCTATCTTAGGCGGAGAGTGGCACACTGTGTGGTTTTAGTCGGTCCGATTCCGACTCACCGCCCCGGTGGGGTGACGGCCCGAGGAGGTTTCCACATGTAAAAAAAAAATCCCAGAATCTCATAAAATTCTTATATTAGTATGAGAATGTAAAGGTAAGTAGCAAATTGCGCTGTTGTTGTCTATGTTTCGACAAAACTTAAACGTACCTGTACATCAACATCGTTTTAGTGTGATAGCAAAAATCTGCAGACACTTTATTTGCGGATAACTTCCAAAAAAATTAGACTTAGAGAAGTTAGAGATAACACTCAGGTGTGCTAAAAATTCTTTGCAGGTATTCACACGGAAAGGTTTTCAGCGGTTTAATTAAAGGAAGAATCTGTCGCTTATCGAATAATTGTATAGTAATATTAAACAATCGGATAAATTTACATAAGGCTAGTTTTATAATCAATAACTTAAGGCTGGTTAACTACGGCATACTACCTCTAAAGTTATGCTTAATAACAAATCGAATGTAGTAAAATAGAATCGTTATCTTCTAACCAATCTTTAAGTCCTGCTTACATTTAATGAGATAACCTTTTGTTTAAATTACGACTGAGTTATATGTGAATTTATTTACTTAAGGAATAAGGAAACCTAAGTTATGAAATAGGAACCATATAGATCGAGTTATCTGTTTACAGAATTAATATTTTAAAATACTAAATGATAGTATCGTGTAGCTTGTCATCACCTCGTATTTGTAATTTTCAAAGTTATAGTATATAGTAAATTTTACGATGCGGACGCACACCGTCACAAAAACCGACACAATGAAATTAGCTAGTCAACGTTATAGTTTTCTTGTTCTTTTATTATTTCAATTATTAATTTCTTTTTTTCTTTTAGGAGCCTGCCAAAGTAACTCTACTCTACCTGATGGAAAGCATAAATAGAATCCAAGAGTCCTAGTTACCATACTCATTGCGAATGCAGACAATGCATTATGGTGACCCACACTATAGTGGCCTACTAAGATGCTTTTTCACGCCTCGCGTGGGGACGTAAAGGGCATGACAGTCATCATTGGCATTGGATGGTATTGTATTGCACACACTTACCATAATAATTGTCACCCCTGCATCAATGGGCCTCTGATTTCGCACTCACCATCGAAACATGATAGCACAGACGCTGTTGCTTTGGGTAGATTTTCTGTGGGAGGGTAGTACTGTCCCGGTCAAGCCAACCCGTTCGAGCGGAAATCAGCGTGGCACTACACACTGACATAGGGTAACGGGAAGGATAAAATTTTTAGAAAGATTTTTATGTTGTTACACCAAAGAACGTGAACATTTTACGTGCGTACATGAGTACACAAACAGGTTTCTTTGAGTACTACTCCCGCGTAAGTAATATACACTGTGTTGCGCGGGACTTCACAAACATACACGTAACGAACACAAAGAACATCCAGACTCAGAACAACGATTAGCTGATCACACAAAGTGTTGTCCCATGTGAAGTGTCAATCCACATTGCTTAACCGTTACCGTTAAAACTACTATAGTATCCGTGCAGTCATTTAAAGTATGTAGTTTAAAACTAACTTCAAAGAATTGTGTACATACTCAATTAGTTAGTTACAAACGAAGTTAAGAAAACTTATTTAAAGAAAAATAAACATAAATGTAATAATAATAATTTACATCATCATCGTCATGATGCTGTTATGATATTTCACCGGCTGATCCCAAATTTGACAGTATCTTGGAAAATATATTATAGACATAATATACTTATAAATATATACATACTAGTATTAAAGTTAAATTATATAGCTAAAATAATATATGATAAACGTCACATAATTATTGGCGAGAGAATTGAAACCTTGTCCTCTGTATAGTTCAGCAAACAGGACCAGTAACGACTAGACCAACAGACTAGTCAAGTACAAGGTTCAAAAAAAAAAACGTTAAAAGTATCCATAACATCAAAAAAGAGTCAATTCGTACGTCTACATGAGTTTCCTGTAGTTTATGAAATCGGTTTGAATCTAATAGCGTTTGATTTATGCAACACGAATTCATCGTTTAAATATCAAATGTCAAGGCGGCTAAGACATAACTTTCATTATAACTAAATATCTGTGTACGTTTGTTTGCCAAAATGTTTACACTAGTCCGTCGTTTCTGTACTTGCAATCAAACATAGTAACCGGTTGGTATTATACGCTATGTGACTATAACTTGCGAAATAATATGTAGGTGTGACTCGACGTCGCATAAATCTTCAGGTGCATACTGTTAAAAGTTATGAAATAGTAATTGACTGTTGAAATGATTACGAGAGTTTTAATAAGGGCCTTGATTTAGTGCTTAGTGATCCTGAATGCTAAACCTATAGGCACAATTTTTTTTCTCCATCTGCGGACTATTACTCCGTAACATTATCGTAATCAAAGTACTACAGAATGTGTTGTTTTTTTAAGTGAAAATTTTTTTAGACAAGTTGAGCACTTTTTGGATGAACAAAAATCTTAATATTATTGTCACCGAATGCTTTTTATGAGCTATATATATACTGTGTATATTAAAGAAAGTACGTTATACATGTCGCTCTCTGTGTGTACGCTTGGCTGAGACGCGTATGCCTGCGGGTATGTGTACGATGTGGGACTTTACGGTCTCGGAAGGATCAGAAGCTTTGTAGCGGGTGAGGTAGCTATTGTTGTGCATACTTGATGCGAAAATAATATTGTCTACTTTATGTACATATTCTTTGTAAAAGGACTATTTTTCAATCGACTTCAAAAAGGAGGACGTTTCATTTCTTATTTGTTTTTCACTTCTCTCTGTAGTCCTCATGACTGCTTCCAATTTTTTTGGAAATGTAGTATAACAGATAATTCTCGCAGTCTTAGCTTTAGTAGTAGCGGTTTTAGCTTTTAATATTTTACATTTTGATATAATAATATAAACGATGTATGACGTTGATGTATATACGACAGACATTGTGTGTCGTACTTGGCCGGTTTTAAAAAAAAATTTGGACATGCCGTGAAAGTTCTTTGGTTTTACGAGTCCAGTACATTATGACTCCTCTCTCTGTTGTATATTATCTTAATTTTTTGTATCTTAACATTTGTGAGTGTCTTAGAAAAACAAAAAAGACTGTTGAAATCGCCTTACGTTTGATAACGATGAACATTATTTAATAATACGATTCTCTTTGTGAAATATAACACTGACAGCTGTAAAAAGAACAGACCAAATAAGTTGTTTGTCGCAGTAATAAAAAGACTTTCTCACTACTTTATCCGAATAAAGAGATTTTGCTCTATCACATAAACGTTTAAAACTTTATGCATGCTTATTTTCCTTTTATTTCAGAATTTCTACTAGACAAAGGATATCTAAGCTTATTTTGCTACACAAACAAACTAAACTAGAGTTAAATTTGTAGTTAAATGAGTACAAATTTCGTTTGACATGAATAGCAGGAGAGTCACGTTTAGAGATATATTGTCTCGCAGGAATTTAAAAGAATTTTCGTGGGACGTGCAACAAGGCATTGCATCGAAATGCAATTGTTTATTGTTACGAAACTTTTAAAACGTTTAGAATGGAAGTTTATGAAAAATTTGCTTTGAAAAAGTTATTGCATACAAGTGTCAGAAAGCGAAATTATGTGAAAACACCATCAGTTATTATCAGAGCCATGTTGATTTCAGCATGAACGAGCTGGCTAGACCGGACGGTACTACCCTCTCACAGAAGACAAACCTAAAGCGACAGCCCCCGTGCTGACGTGTTTCGCTGGTGAGTGTGTAACTGGAGGCCCAATGATGATAATGTGTGAATCTTATACAGCGCCGATGACTGTCATGTGTTTTGCGTCTCCAGACGGAGCGTGAAAAAACATCTCACTAGGCCGCCATAATGCGGATCACAATACTGTATTGTATACATTCGCAAAAAGTATGACCACCACCACCAAGTAGGATTATATTCATGCTTTCATCGAACAGAATAGAGTCTCTTTGGCAGGTTCATAAAATAAAAAAAAAAATATTAATATTATAAGATTTATTTTAAATTTATTTTGTAACAATTCAATGGAAACCACACAAAGTACGTATATACTAACTTAAATTAAATTTAACACAAATGTGATACGCACAGTTAAGATTATGAAGTGTATAAGAATTGCAGAAAGTATTTTTTTTAATCCTATATACTTTATAATACATAAACATTACAATATACAACAATGAAAATACTTTTCACAGTATTAATGTTTAAACAATAACAAGTCCAAGTTATATTATTCAACTTAACAACATACTAATGGAAACTTTACTTACAGAAGGTAATGTATACCTTTAAATTAAAAAGAAACACTTACAACTTGCCAAAGATTTGAGCTTGAGTTTAAAGATTATTTTATTAATTTCGCTAAAGTTAAACTTTTTTAGATCATGGAACTCGTACTATTTGATAAGAACTGTACTGTTATTTTGTCTTTTGTACAATAAAAATCTATCTATCTAAAGCTAAAGTAATCATTTTGAATTCTCGCTGACTCTAGGGGAAGTCCCTACTAGCATGCTTCAGCCAGTCTCAATTACATCTTAGTCTAGACTAATTCATGTCATCATTTGTGTGTAGTTACGGTACTTTTATTGCAATCACCACGAGCTGAGTCACGTATAAATCTCATTTACATTGGTAACATGAGGAGATTTGTATATCGTCATAATCTTATCGCCCATTCAAAATACTAACTTGAGTATTGCCGTAATGTGTATCATTGTTTCGATTGATTTCTTTTATAATGTAATTTAATATTTTACAAAGTATGTAATCCTCTGTGGAGTTTTTCAGATAAAGCAAAGTATTATAGGCAGGTGTAAATATACCTATGGTGAGTGTATTCTATCTTGTGATTCGAAGGGAGACTTGGACTAAGAAATCGACTGGCGAATTTTAATTTGCATATATGTTTATTTACATTGCCTATGTTCTCAGTATTCAAAAATAAGTAATATAGAAGTTATTTTATTTAAGTTATGACTTTATATGAAAACTATTACATTGTAGTTCTCTATTGACCCATTAAGGTGATAATTTTATAAGTTACATTGAAAAAAGTTCATGCTGAATGGAATATTTCAAAGATTAAATGTTACCGATAAAAAATTTGTTACTCAAATACGAAATATTGCTCCTGACGGATACATATCTCATCTTTACCAATATTACAAAGCTGCAAAGTTTATTTATTTGTTTGGTTAAAGGTGCTAACCTCAGGCACTAGTGATCCGATTAAAAAAGAAAAATCTTTGGTAGATAGCCTATTTATCAAACAAAGTTATATATTATCACGCCATGGTTAACAGGAGCGAAGTATCAATGAACATTTTTGTATTCAACGTGAAAAAAATTCTTTTCAGAGCTTCACGTGCTTGCGCTGCGTAAACGGTTAAAGTTTTCACAAAAAAAACATGTGTGATAGAATTATTTACCTTGAAAAGTTCCGAAAAAAGGTAAGCGACAGTCTTTGTCTATTTTTTACGGATGGGTCACTATAACCTTTTTTATGGTAACACGTGACGTTCACGTTGTATAACATCGCGTTACGACCAATAGGAGAAGCAGACGAAATTGTGCTGTTCAGCTAGTTATAAATATTCCTCCAGAATACAGTGTGTATTAAATACTGGTATTCTGTATCAATTACGTCTGACCAATTAGGTGGAAGGTACTGAAAGCCTAGTAATTGGCATACAGCTTGTCACGTCACAGTTCACGGAGTCGGAACACGTATGTCTAAATAATTGGCCATTCAAAACGTCGTACGGTCAAGATTTCGCCGTGGCTGTCTCGATAAGTATTGATTACACGCAATAAAATTAAATTCAGGTGAATTTTATTACTGTAATTGAATATTGATGAGTTTTTAGGATTTTACACGCATGTATGCTATTAAATTATGTTTGATGAAGATATATCATTAAGAAAACTTCAAAATTACGTAATACATTTCTATTAAATACAAGTTTTAAAACATGTCATATAATTTATTTACATACTACAAAATTCTTTTTACTCTTTTATACGATATTCTAAGATACCGTTTTTTATATTGGCGTGGAATTTTTCACATACGCGAATCTCCTCCACTGACTTTTTTACAAAGAACCCAATTTTGAGCATATCACTCTCAATCCAGTACCTTTATAAAACCGGATATACTGGGATACTAATCCATTAGGATTACGACGACAGATAGCTTTTGTGCATAACCTAACAAAATAAAAACAAGATAAGTAAAATGTACCTATATCCTACGAAAGTTTGTTTGTATTTCACGAAAATACTACTGGACGGATTTGGATGAAACTGTACAGTAATATAGTTTATACATCGGAATAACATACGACTATAGGCTACAATTTGTAATGATTTCATATAATTTTAATCGTAATATAACGAAACAGATCAATTAAATCGGAAAAAAATCTTGCCTCTAAGAGTTATCTTTGCTTACGCTGTTTAGGCAGCGTAAGTTTATTAATTAAAGTTACACAAAGATGATATACCATAGGATTTTTGGTATGTAAAAAAATAGTATAATTATTTAAAATAATCTGTTACGAAACTTAATGTGGCAGACCAAATTCCACGCGAGCGAAGCAACGGGTAAAAGCTAGTAGTTTATGTACTCGCCGTACTCACACTGCTAATCTCTTGAACCTACAGTCTTACATCTGTTGAACGACAGCTAACAAAGGTTACATGATCACTAGACAGGGATACCCTTTCAACTATATGTGGTAATCTTACTTAAAGCAATTACGCACCTGATAATTGTAGGTTTCTTCTAATAGTTTCCAGGAATATCTTTGTTCCAACTGTCTTATCTTTGACATCTTCGAGATGCTGTATTATGGTTGTAAAACTAAACTAAGATTATTCTCGTTAATCGAATATTGATGTTCTATATGTTTCTGTTGTTACAAAATGTATTATACAAATCTATAAATTTGAGTACCTTATTTTAAACTTAATTGAGCGATCCTCAATTATTCCTACTTCTTACTTATGATGTGACGAGATGAAATGGAGACTGCGGTTTGGCAAATGTAGTGTAGGGCGCCCCACATCATTTTTGAGCAAATTTTATAAAACAATAGTTAGTAGAGAAACGCTGAATTCAGCACAAACTGGTCCGTTCAACCAGGGCAGTACTATCCTCTCACAGAAGACCAACCTAAAGTGACAGCATCTAGATTGTCGTGTTGCGTTGGTGAGTGCGAGACCAGGGGGCCATTGATGTTGATATGTTGCTGATATGATATATTGTATTCTATTTCAGTTTAATTCAATTAATTTTTTATTTACAACTATATTTAGAATTTAAATTTGTATTTTTTTGTTATGATACGATGTTAATTAAAACTTTTACAAATATGTAACGTATGTATTTATTTTGAATGCATGCCATTGACTAATTTGCATGAAATAAATGATTATTATTATAATAAAATTATATTGAAATATCATGAAAGCCTATTTCTGTAGGTTGACGTTTATATAATATTTAAAAAATAGTAACTCTTCATCCCAAACGAAGGAAGCTATAAATTCATCTAAGTAAACTAATCAATAGCGAGCGTCAGTATTCGTATCAATTATGGCTCTTTTCACCGAACGTTTCAAACACGATCTGAATTGCAAATACATACTTTTTCTTCTCGTTCCAATGTACGTCTAAATGGATCTAATTGGAAATTCAACGTCTTCTAACTCTTTCAACTTTACTCCTCGAGTTGAACCTTTTGAAAAGCTGTTTGTAAATCTAGAAGTATTAATCCCCGAAAATATAATTGAAACTTGAAATCAAAGGAACAGAAATTATGTTAACGTAATTGGGTACTATTGTAGGCTTATATACAAACCTTTTTAACCCTCGACGCAAAAAGAAGGGTGTTATTTACGTTCTTTCTTTACTAAATGGACCTATTATGATGTGATTTTTTATTTGAAAGCTCAAATTATCGAAATGGTGAAGCTGTAATTTGTGATGATTATCAGCTTATTTAAAGATAAGTTTCCTTAATTGAAGATAAGATCTAACTAACTCACACACCTCTGATTGATTAGAAATTGTGTATATTGTTATTTCAACACTGAAATAATAGTACACCAAATTGGATTTTATATCATGGATATGCCACGATTTTTTTTTTATACCACGACGGTGGCAAACAAGCATACGGCCCGCCTGATGGTAAGCGGCTACCGCAGCCTATGGACGCCTGCGACACCAGGGGCATCACGTGCGCGTTGCCGACCCTTCAAAAACCTATTAACCCCCTTCTTGAAGAACCCCATGCTGTAGTTCCCAGGGAAAACCGTGGCAGGGAGCTCATTCCATAACGGGATTGTTCGCGGGAGAAAATTTCTCTGAAACCGCACTGTGCGCGACCATTTAGGTTCCAATGTATGTGGATGAGCTCCCTGACGATGGCGAGCGGTGCGATGGTAGATTTTCATAATACGATAAGAGAAACTTTGAAATAATAGGTTTTAGAAGTTTTTATTTTGTGTTAAAATTATCCACAACATCTTTCGGCGACCCTCACCAGATCATCGGATCACCTAGGACTTACCAAATCTGCGTTTTCAATAAGCTGCAATAAACGGTCGCCACTTAAGAACTTTATAGCGCCATTGGTCTTCGTTTCAGCGTGCAAAGTGCAGGTAGCATTGGACCGGCTGTTGTGGAACACCTTGGAAGAGACCTATATTTAGGATGAATAGGTTCTGAACTCTACCGTTTTTATACATATTTTATGTACCATAATAACCATGTCATGACAATTTTCTTGTTTTGTTTACAGGTATCAATTGCTAGTACTAATACTTCTATCTTCACAATGTTCGGCTAATGAAGGACTCTTCGGATCAAAATTTCAAACTGGTAAGTACAAAAATATGACAAAACATGATTTTTCAGTCTAGAACTAAGTTCCACAAATATTTATTCTTTGTATCTGTTTCGTGTATCTTTAAAACAGTAAAAGTAAAAAAAACAACTGAAAATTAAATTCCATGAGACTTTCTAAAATCATATCGGTTGTATTACTGTTATCGCTTTAGAGTAGAGTAGAAATGAGTCCAAAAATCAGAATTGCGTAAAATATGCTTAATATTCGTAGACAGAAATTATATATTACAAATTTTCAACATTATAAAATACTATATCATTTTCTTGTCTATAAATGTGTCGATTATTCAAAATCATGGTAACCGAAAAACAAGCAAAGAATACAAAAATATACTAAGACAAATAAATCAGAGAAATAAAAATTAAAGAAGATATTAGGTGTTAAGTGAAACATGTGTGAGCGGTGGTTCTGACCACCCAGAATAGGACTTACCTCTGATGCCTTCAGAGGATATTGGCAGTTAGAGCCATACTTGTTAACGCACCATATCGCTAAAGGCGGCGTACGCCTTGGTCAGAACTCGTCCATGGAATTTAGATACGAACGGTTGACTTCCAGCCTGACGAAGATCCTTTCCGGGCACGATTGCTTCAGGAATAATCTGTACTCGGTGTCTAGAAGGGAACTAACCCGTCTGTCACGACTGTAGTGTGGATTGGGCTCCATACACATTTGCGGTGTGCTCAAGCTAGGCGATGCAGCGTTGGGCTCTCACCGGAGAAGGGGGTAAAAAAGCGCTATAAGTAACATACACAAAAAAAAGATTTGTGCCAAGTTTTTCTTCTTCTTGTAGTGCTCCTGTGTAATTTATTCCCCTAGTTGGTTCTTATGTGTTACGATAATCACACAATGAATAGGGGTAGTAATACAGCGTATTCTTAATCAATCACCACATAGAAAAATAATAAAAAAATGTAAAAAAAAGAAATATGTTAAGATACAGGTAATTAAGAAAAACAGGTAAATTTATTGGCATCTAACTAAAAAATAGACTTAACAACTTTTTGGGCATTTAAATACAATAATATGTAGGCGGAGTTACAAAATTTCTCTGTATCTCCGCCTTACGCAGAAGTATAATATATAGTAGTATAAGTATAATATATAATCTTGTAAACTATTTTAAAAAGTCTAACCATTATATTAAACTACAAGTAATGAATACATGATTTTTATGTTTAACAGAACTTAATATTTCAAGGTCATCAATAGCCGCCGGCAATGTTAAGCAACGGCCCACAGTTCCTAAACAACAACATGGTCTTATTTACTTAGGATCTAATATACTGTAACTTAATACGAGCATCTAGATTAACACGTGAAGTTAGACCGATCCTTGAAACTTTAACAACTTAACCAATCGTGTTATTATAATAAGAGAACTAGTTGGGAGTCCGTAAAGTTATTCTAATATTATCAAAGCTGTGTATGATGGTAGTGTATCTATGTGAAATGTGTTTGGTAATTTCTAATGGTTACCGTCAATTTTTTTAACTTTTGGTACATATGTTTTCATGTTTGTATTATTACTTATAGGCACAGTAGGTAACTGCGGGTCAAAGCGTATCAGAAATAAAATTATTGACCGTGACCATCTTTTACCTACGAGTTCGCTCCTCGTGCTATTTCAAGCTTTTTTTATGTTAGAGGTTCTATCATGACTGAGTAACAACCATTCCTACATTCATCCTCTCGAAATTACGTGGTTATATTTTGTCAATGGAATTTAATAATTTACAAAGTCTTTATAGTCTTCAAGTTTAATATTTATTCTTCTATCTTGTATCTCTTACATATCTTGTATCTTTACTTAATTCAACACATTAAGTCAGACTGATTTGACTACATCAATGTACAAAAAGTTAATTTGTTCATTAAAAATGTTATATAGGGCACGCCACGAATTGGTTAACATTTGAAAAAGTCATGTAATTAAACTATTTAACATATTGTGAAAATTGTTTATTTACAAGAAAGTTAATTAGTTAAAATTTATTTTTTAAAAATTACATTGTCTAAATAACCATCATTTAGACGTTTGCACTCTTTTAAACGAGCACCGAAATTTTCGAATACTCCTCGACAAAGTGACTGCGAAATCGCCGACACCTCTTCGCTAATTTTTTCTTTTAGTTGACGTAGCAGTAGCAGCTCGTCTTCAAATCAACTTTTCCGGAAACACGTTTTTGACCACCAGCAGGGACTCATTGCATGTGTGACAAGTTGCTCCATGTTATTGAAACCATATGTTACGATTGTAGAACGCAAATTCCAGTAGCATGGGTCCCAAGAACTCCCGTAACATGTTTTCGCAAGATGTTAAATTCAACTATTAACTAAATCTTGGCCCACCCTATACTTCCAACAGTGATTTACCCCTAGCCAATTTCGGCCTTGGCTGCCAGTCTCAACGTAGAACAACCAATTACACAGGAGATGTGTGCACGAATGGGTGCACAAGCACAAGTACAGTTGGCAGTCGCATGCGCTAACCACTATACCAACGAAGCAATTTAAACTTCCAAGAATATTACGATAACTAATAAAAAAAAATATGTCAGAAAAGTGGATGTTTGCAGCTACTATATAAGTGTTCAATTATAATATATTTTATATACATTTCAACTATTTACATACCTTAGAAATGGCAACTTCCCGTCTCTTTTACATGCGGAACTCCAATATTAAACACAATATCTCTATACTAACACATATATACCACGCACTTCTACGAGCACATGCAGTAACTCGTCAACTAGTGCCTTCCTAACTATAAACTTCCAACTAAATAGTACATAAAACAGGCTCAAAATTGCTTGCCAATGATAAATCTTCGCGGCAATTTAGAACGTTCATCCCTATTCCAAGAACCGCAATCGTTTTAACTACATCATTTATCGTACAAAGCGGAGAAAATCGTTGAGCGTTAATTGTCTCCATAGCAAACAATTCGTATGAAAAGTACCTTCGTTCGTGGATTATGGTGTGCTTAAGTTTATGGTCCAGTGTAGATGTGCATTGTGCGACGGTTGGAGTATGTCATTCGAATGCGGTTTATAGTAAAGGTTTATAGTTACGTGAGAATGAATAAAGCTCTTCTCAAGTGATGTGACCCCATTCGCTTAAATATTGTTGTCATATTGATTAATGTTTATATTATTTACACTTTGTTGTGTCCAAGTATAACAACTACAATAGTTAAGAAAGAAATAAAAATTTTAACCTCTGTATTTGGTTTTAATTTGAAATTGAAAATAAAAGAAATAAAAATATTTAAATTATACACTTTGTGAGAGTAATTACTTATAAATATTTTTTTGCAAATAATTAAGATTGTGATATAGCTCTGCTTGTCACCTCTACTCACTCCACCTGCTGTACAGACTACAATTTTTACTGACAAGAGATTAAATTCTTAATTAAATAATGATACAGAACTGTTAAATTCTATCAGTAATTAGATAGGTTTAATTATGTTAAAAATGTATAATAATATTATTAATCTAAAAATTAAATACTAAAATTAATAGTCTTAAGCTTCAAAAATTACAAACTAAGTTTGTGTAACATATTTGTGGAAACATATCTCACAGATCACATAAATATGATTCTAGGTGCACTTTTTCAGACGTTTGGGTAATTTTAAATCATTTTCATATCTGTTATACGGTTAACTGTAGGTAGTAGTTTCGACAGGAGGACATGCTCTCATGGCTAGTAACATATTTATTTGAACAGTTTTTATTCTCAAACTTACTTGAAGAAAATTTTAATTTCTCTGCTCTAAACCTCGAGTTACGCTCAGAGTTATTGAATATGAAGTTATTATTACGGTTACTAGACTGAGAAAGATTCGCTACGACATTTTGAGAGAAATATGGCCCGTGCCAAGCCTTATTTAAAATAGTTTTCCAATGTAAGAGAAGAATTATGAACAAGATGATGAGAACAAACTATTTAAAGATCTTGTAACAGAGATTATTCAAAAGTACTCAACACTTGGGTGTTTATATAAAGAAACAGGTTTCCAGCACAGATTAATTTGTGTGGGTCAGTGTCAATTGGTACCAAGTTCACTTGTATAAACAAACTGGTAAACCAGCTACAACCACGACTTCCACGGCCGGAGACAGAATTTTTTTACTTCTAAAAAATATTTATTTCAAATGTAGAAAGTATAGTTAGTGTCTCATTACAAATTAAAATTACATAATATTAATTAGCAGAAGAAGATAAGAATATTGATCATATTATCAATTATTTAAGAATGACGTGAAGTTTAATGAAAACGAGTTTGTTTGGAGACCAACTTCGAAGAATGCTACAAACGACAGAAGTTTTTTGTTCAATATTTTAGACATAATTTTTTGCTGTAATAATTACTATCAATAAATAATCTATAGTTTATACTATTATATGATCTATTAATTAGTAAAGCTACAAGCCATCCTGTTTAATTGCCTAATCCACCTCAATTATCAAGTCACCAAGAAGTCTTGATAAGAATCTAATCTAATCTAAGTGACATTTGTGTTGCAATTAAACTTTTTTTTCTGTATTTCAAAAAGTTTATTTGTCAAATATCAAGGCTATCAAAACTTTATTTTAGATCTCAATTCAAATGTATTTTTTTATGTTTGACGCTGGATAATATCATCGTGTGTGGACCAATTTCTAAATTATTTTTATATTCGAAAAGTATACTTCCAAATTGGTTCTATAATCCTCGCATTGAGATTTGATGATGGGATCCCAGAGAACCCGAGGGACACCATCAGGGACTGGGAGTTAGAGAATTACCTTTTCAATAACAAAATCGTGTATTGTACATTGACTTTGAGATTTTTTTTGTATTCAAAAGAATATACTTCCTAGGTAATCTTATTACCATAATGGCAGGATCTATTGACAAGACGTTGGAGTACTTAGTACCTAGATTGTGGATATCTGAAGACTGTAGATCTACGTAAAAATCAAAATTCAGCTTTTTAGGTCTTTAGGGTGTGGTTTTACTTATGGTTTGTAAGAAAAATAAACAATCAACAACACTTTAATTTTCACCACACACACACACACAAGATACGAAGTTTATAATTAGAAAGCACACTAAAAGTTAGAATGATAGGAAACATACGGTACACGACAAAAGGTACATATGTTCAATTTGCACTACTCAAATATATATTTGGAACTTTGTAAGTATAGGGTGTGCCATGAATTAGTAATGTGTGTATGTGTGTGTAATGTAATTTGAAAAAATTACAGAAAAAACCATTTGATATATCATAAAAATTCTTTATTTAAAAGAAAGCTAATTAGTTAAAATTAAGAGAGGTAGGGCATAGCGCGATATTTTGCGCTCAAACATTAGAGCAGCCCGACTGGGGAAGGACCTCCGCCTTACAGAAGACCACAGCCAAATAGCACAGCGTTTTTCGGCAGTGCTGTGTTCCTGTGGTGAGTAAGGTATCCAGAGCTCTAGAGGATTCGCTGTTTTGACAATAGGGGACCAGTGGTGCTTATAATACTGCTACTGGCTCGTGTGGGCGTGGAATGTGGGCGCGGCGGTCAGGAAGACACGCTGAAACCATTGTCCGCTGGCCGCCCGCAGGATAGATGGGTTCCCGAACCCAGGGATCACTACAACCTCCACCCTGGGAGGCCGAACCGCCAGCCTGCGAAAAATCCCTGCAGTAGTAGTCGTGCCGGAGGAGGAGACCGGAACGGAACCCGGTTGCTGCTGCAGGAGGGGAGCGTGGGCCCTTTCGTACGCCGCGCCGACAAATCGCACTACCCGCATCAGCCATGTGCGGATTGGCACCGCCCCATTGCCTCCTTAGCTGTCAACACAGTAAATCCTCATAAACCAATTGAACCCCCCCCAAAAAAAATGACAAAGAAAAGTAGAAAAAGAGTATCTACAGCGGCATCCTCTTCCACGTATATGGACTTCTGCAATATCAGGGGACTTCACTCCAACCTGAACGCAGTCCACCTTCATCTGGAGATTGCGCAGCCGACCCTCTTATTTCTTACGGAGACACAGATATCCTGCCCGGCCGATACATCATACCTACACTACCCCGGCTACAAACTCGAACACAAATTCCTGAGACGTGCCGGTGTATGCATGTACATCCGGGAGGATATCTGCTGTCACCGTCTTCATTTTTATGTCAGTAATGTGGATGCGCGTAGACTACGGAGGTCAGACTCGAATCTATGCGTGCCTATACAGGTCTCATAGCGGCGACAGGGAGACTAGAGCACTCTTTGAGCACCTGCAAGTGACGACTGACAGAGTTCTTGAGCAGTACCCCCGTGCTGAGTTGGTGATTTTAGGAGACTTTAATGCCCACCACTGTGAGTGGCTAAACTCTCGATCCACCGACTTTGCGGGAAGGTCTACTCATGAATTTGCTCTGGCCCATTGCTTCTCACAACTGGTACATTCCCCAACAAGAATACCTGATATTGAGAGCCATGCGCACTCTTTGCTGGACCTTCTGCTGACGACGCGTCCGGATGACTACACTATCACAGTGGACGCACCTCTCGGATCATCCGACCACTGCCTCGTCCGGACCGTAGTCCCATGCGCGCGGCATATTCCACCTCGCCCAGCCGATTTGCACCGCATGTGGCAATATAAATCAGCAGACTGGGATGGATTGCGTGAATTCTACGCATCGTACCCTTGGAGGCAGCTTTGTTTCGCGTCAGAAGACCCCGACCCCTGCGCAGCCGCTGTCACTGAGACGATCCTGGTGGGTATGGAGTATTTTATTCCTAACTCATCAGTAGCTGCGGGCAAAAAAAAGCGACCGTGGTTTAACCGGCTCTGCAAGGAAGCCAGACTAGTCAAGCAGACTGCCTACAGGGCTTGGACCACGGCCCGTGCTAATAAGGATCCGAACATCTCTGATGTGAGACGCAAATTAAATGCTGCCTCGAGATCCTGCAAAAAGACAATTGCCAGAGCCAAATTCGATTTCATCGGCGGGATTGGTGAGCGACTTACGGGCTACCCCTCTGGGAGTCGTGCCTTTTGGTCTCTTGCTAAGGCGGCCGAGGGAAACTTTTGCCAGTCGTCTTTACCACCATTGCGAAATGCCGATGGTAACTTGGCCCACAGTGCCAAAGAGAAAGCCGACCTACTTGGGCAACTCTTTGCCTCAAACTCGACCATGAACGAGGATGGAAGTGCGGTACCGCCTACTAACCCGCCGTGCCAACACGCTTTGCCGGAAATACATATTTCGCAAAGAAAAGTGCGGCGGGAACTAAACTGTCTAGACGTTCATAAGTCGAGTGGGCCAGACGGCATACCTGCAGTGGTGCTCAAGCAGTGTGCTCCTGAGTTGTGCCCTGTACTAACGCGACTTTTCGCGCTTTCCTACCGCAAAAGGCAAGTGCCGTCTTCGTGGAAGACTGCCCATGTGCATCCAGTGCCAAAAAAGGGTGATAGATCGGACCCATCGAATTACAGGCCTATAGCTATAACTTCCCTTCTCTCTAAGGTGATGGAGCGTGAAATCAACACACGGCTCCTCAGTTACCTAGAGGAGCACGATTTGATCAGCGACCGCCAGTATGATTTCCGCCACGGTCGCTCGACTGGTGATTTTCTAGTGTATCTCACTCACCGGTGGGCTTCAGCCATTGAGAGTCAAGGTGAGGCTTTGGCAGTTAGCCTGAATATAGCAAAGGCGTACGATCGGGTCTGGCGCAGGGGTCTTCTATCGAAGTTACCATCCTACGGCCTGCCCGAGGGTTTGTGCAAGTGGGTGGCTAGCTTTTTGTCCGGCAGACGCATAAAAGCCGTCGTCGACGGTAGCTGTTCCGAAAGCATGGACATAAACGCTGGTGTCCCGCAAGGCTCCGTGCTATCTCCAACGCTGTTCTTGCTGTATTTCAATGATATGCTGTCCACGGATGGTATCCATTGTTATGCGGACGACAGTACTGGAGATGCGTATTACATGGGCCGAGCTAACATCCCTCGTACCGTTGTAGTAGAAAGTCGCGAACAACTTGTGTCTCAAATCGAGAGTACCTTACACAGAGTCTCTGATTGGAGTCGGGATAACCTGGTCCAATTTAACCCCTCTAAGACACAAGTCTGTGCGTTTACCGCTAAGAAAACCCCGTTCACTGTGATTCCACAATTCCAGAATACACCCCTTACCATCTCACAGAGTATTGGAATCCTCGGTGTCGACATCTCCAGTGACGTCCAATTTCGAGCTCATTTGGAAGAGAAGGTCAAGCTGGCATCAAAAAAGCTTGGTGTTCTGAATAGAGCGAAGCGATACTTCACACCGGCACAAAGGCTACTACTTTACAAAACACAAGTTCGACCTCACATGGAGTATTGCTGTCATCTCTGGGCGGGAGCACCGAAGTACCAGCTTGAGCCTTTCGATTCAGTTCAGAGACGTGCTGTGAGAATAGTCGACAATCCTGATCTCACAGACGATATCGAGCCACTAAGTCTTAGGAGAGACTTTGCCTCCTTGTGTGTGCTCTATCGTCTCTACAATGGGCTGTGTTCTGAAGAATTGTTTGATATGATGCCCACAGCCACTTTCTACCATCGCACCGCTCGCCATCGTCAGGGAGCTCATCCACATACATTGGAACCTAAATGGTCGCGCACAGTGCGGTTTCAGAGAAATTTTCTCCCGCGAACAATCCCGTTATGGAATGAGCTCCCTGCCGAGGTTTTCCCTGGAAACTACAGTATGGGGCTCTTCAAGAAGGGGGTAAATAGATCTTTAAAGGGTCGGCAACGCGCATGTGATGCCCCTGGTGCCGCAGGCGTCCATAGGCTGCGGTAACCGCTTACCATCAGGCGGGCCGTATGCTTGTTTGCCACCGTCGTGGTATAAAAAAAAATATATTTTTAAAAATTATATTGTCTAAATGACCACCATTTCTCGACGACTTGCGGTCTCTTTGAAGACGAAATTTTCGAATATTCGTCGGCAAAGAGACCGCGAGATCGCCGACATTTCTTCGCTGATTTTCTCTTTTAGTTGATGTAGTGTACGACGACGACGTAGTGTGTATATCTTGTGGAAATGAGTTTAACATATTTAGTAACACACTGCAAAAGGCGTTTACGTTCACCATATCTATTATTAAATTAAGGAAGATTATAATGGGGTAGATAGCTTAGTGTGCGTAAACAATCGGGTCGTGAGCTTTTGTGCACTGTGTGTGTCCGGTCGTGACCTTCGCATACCATCATTAATTTATGTTTATCAAATATGGTAAGCACCTTATAATAATTAAATAGCCTATGGACTATATTACAGTAAGATGTACACAAAACACACACGACATTTTCTAACATTTAGTGGTACAATAGTTTTTAAAATTGGCAGTTGCAATTTGTATATTCCATCTAAAAAGTTTTCACGTGTTCGTCCATGTCCACTTAGGCTAAACTAATGATAGAGTCAAGCTAAGTCAAGATGAACACCCTTAAGTGTTCTACTTTACTGGAGTGAATATTTTTATCAGATCCCATGAAGAATACTTGATAAGTTTATTAGATTATCAAAATAAAATACAAAAAATATTATTACAAGTAGTAAGATGATATGAAATAAGGTGATCTTTAATTATGTATGTCCATGGAGTTGACATAATTTTACTAATTTGTTTAACGGCAAGGAATTTTTATTCAATAAAACAAATGACTAAGAAACGAATCGAAAATCAATTTATAAATAAAGTTATAAAGAGGTACAGTACTGGCTGTTTGACAAAATAACATAATTGCCAATTTGATATTCAAGCCGTTACAGTATTTTCAGGGTTATTCAATCGTGAGGTCTAAGCTACATTACCAAAGATTTTAGTTAGTTACTTTTCATAAATCAGTTAAGATAGATAACAACAGAGACATATCAAAGTAATTGTGACTTTAGTATTAAAGTGTATACAGAATCCTTGATGCATGAAATCGACTTCACCTTGATTGGGTTTTATTTAAAGCTGGCAGAATAACATTTACTGCCACAAAGTTCGGCATTTCCACTATTGAACCTGACTTACCTAACTATCTACTTACCAAGTTGCATTTACTGAACACTGGCAGCATTAAATAGAGTAATGGATTTTTATTTTACAGAAAATGTATCTCAGCAGTTTTATTTCTTGAACGTTGAGCACTGTTTTATCTCTTATTTGCTTTGTAGAAAATTAATGATAACTGATATTATCCTAGCCGATTTCAGTGGCGAAGATATTATAGTGAACAAGTGTGTGCACAAACATGTGCACTCTCTGTTCCCTCACTCTCACAATCCGATGGGACGACTATACCACACGACCAGACAGAAATCAGACGCAGAACCGATGGTTTTACGTGCTTTCCAAGGTATGCGGGTCAAGACCCCAACTTCTACACTACGGGCTATTATTAAATATTTCTATAATCAGTAAAACTCAGTAACGCTTTTCTGGTAAGACCCGGGTATCAAACCCGGGAACTATGCCGCCAGAAGAGGCCGTCAACTGATGTATATATTGGATGACAAAAATCTTCGTTTTTCATGCTTATAATATTAGAATATAAATGTTAGCGCTTAGGATTTTTTTTTAGATGAAAAGCTTTTATGCCGTTGTCATGCAATACGTATTAAGTTTTATTTTTCGAACAGTCCAGTACGTTTGACACTGGCTGCCGAAAAACCAATGTGCGAGTGAAAACGTGTGTGCATGTTTCGATTGTTAAAAAAATAACTGCGAACGCTTTGAGTGCTTTTTCAAATATAGAATTTTTTGTGCGTTTTAAATTATTTAATTCGGTTTGTTTATAGTAAACATAAAAATCGATTTAATCATTAGGATTTTGAAAATGTTAACTTAAGTTCCTATAAATCTTGCTTCTACTACATCTTTAGTGGATGGATGAAGACTGGAATCAGTTGGATGAATGTAGTATGTTAGTCGGCTTTGTATTAAAAAAACCTAGGTACTATATAAATTTGTGAGAATAAGGAGAAATTTAATATGGTAATTGATTAATTTCTGGCATTGTTACTTTGCACGATTTAATATTTGATCTCTTTCTCTATACTTAACATAACTTTTTACAGCTTAGGTTACGAATACCTCTTTACATATGTATATCTTGCCGGTGTAAGAACACATAGAGAAAAACAGTAACACTGGTCGTAAATATGAACTATAAAAAACATACTAGAGATATTGATTTCAATAAAATTTAAAAAAGTATGATGGTTTAAAATACTTGGAAAACAATTTATATTCATGTATCTATAAAACCAAATGTATCAAACCTATTGAATCCGACGAGATAAAGAGGAATATTTTTATAATTTAATTACTCGTTGACAGTTGGCATAAACAAGGTAGAAATATATAAAATTTATATGTACGTTTATTTTAGCTTCCATAAGATATAATCCTAAGTTGGAACTTTAAAGAGTTGTCAAATATACTAGTTTTTACTCAAGATTCTTCTCTTATTTATAGTTTATTTAATCTAAAAGATGCCGTATGATACTTCTGACAGATTGAAGAATGAGAATGGGTGCCAAAGAAATCGAGCAATACAACATCTTATTCTCGATATTATTTCCTTATATTTATAAATCGATTTCAATTTTACAAATTTATGTACATGTATGGACGTGTAGAACTTACTAGAGTGGGTAGACATTAAATTTTATTAATATAGACAAAGTGAATGCCATCCCGATAAAAACCTCTACGGTTGTAAAGAAATTATTTTCATTATGCATTTTCGTTGACAATTGGATATCAGTTGATACTTATGTATTATGAAATCCAAAAAAACATTTTAATTGAAAGTGGTTAGTTATTAATAAATTCGATTATTCATTCATTTTAATGATTATTGATATAAAATTTAACTAACTACGGGACCTTAAAACTACATCTAAAAAATAAACATCTATTGTGTATATATGTATATTATTTTTTAAGCATTGACACTTAGTTACAAAGAAATGTAAATCTTATAGTTAAATTAAATTCCATGGTTTTACGAAAAAAGTTATTGACATAGTGTGAATAACACCTACACAAAATCATTTCGCGTTGACAGTATGAAACGTCATATGATACGTCCAAGTTTTTTTCTTTCTTTTTTTCAAAGACAACGCCCGTACTTTTTTTTTTAACCTTGCGGATATCCACCCGGATACCAACTACTGGTGGTTATATCGGATTCGAACCGACCAACACCCGATCGCTGTCTCAGGTACTAATAACCGGGTACGTACGTAAATTGTGGAGCAAATGCCTAATGTGGATAGTTTCACCTATGTTTGCTCGCATGCGAAACCAATTATAAGTGTTTGTTTTTCAAAAGACAACGCCGACACTAGGAATAAATCCTCGTGTCGCGGGGGACTTTATAAACATACAAGAAACGGACACAAAGAACAAACAGACTCAGAACAACAATTTATGGGTAACACAAAGTGGTGTTTGGGGTTTGAACCCCAACGTAAAGCAGTAGTGAGCGGCGTGGTGATCGCTTAAACCAGTAGGCCAACCGTGCAGTCAGGTTAGATGGACTATAATACATAAGAGTTATAACACTCTGTCTTCTTAATTTTTCACCACATGGTGGATAGGGTACTTAGAATTAAAACAAGAAACGTAAAAATTAGATAATATTTTATTTTATCTATTTCTGAATAAATAAATACAATTATACCATCTTACCATTTTCTTTTCAGAAATTCGAGAATACGACTTGCTGCACGCCATTGGAGTACCGTTCAGCAATCCGAAAACGCAATACTTTGACGAAGGCCTCGATGGCTTTCCTGCATACGGCCTTATGGCAGGGTCTGACATAAAATCTCCATATCGATTATTTATGCCTGAGAAACTGTACGCTGAATTTTCTATAACGGCTACAGTAAGGCCAGCAAATAAAGAAGGTGGATTCCTCTTTTCCGTCGTCAATCCTCTAGAGACTGTGGTACAATTAGGTGTACAACTAATTCCTTCTGGACCGGGATTGACTAACATTTCTTTGTTATACACAGATGCTAATATTTATGCTCTATCGCAAACAATAGCATCCTTTGTCGTGCCATCTTTTGCAAAGAAATGGAGTAGATTTGCCCTCAAGGTTACAACAGAGAATGTAACACTGTTTCTAAATTGCCATGAGTTTGACACCGTTGTTGTAAAAAGAAACCCATTAGAGTTAGTCTTCGATTCTGCATCGACGTTGTACGTTGGACAAGCTGGTCCGTTGATTAGAGGCGCTTTTCACGTGAGTACTCCTATCATAATTACTTTTATTTAACTTACTTGTATATAAGAAAATACATAAGGTGGCTTTCAAATTTTATAAACGTATTAAAGTACGCAATTTAGTACTGATATTAATTACTTACATAACTTTCTTTTTGAGGGGTAAATAACCCTATTCCATTTTGATAGCCATTGCTGTAAAGCTTAAAATTTCATGACAACCAAAACTTTAAAACTGTCATACGCATAAGTTAAGAACAACAAATGAACAAATTGAAAGAACAACCTTTTGTATTTTTATAAGAACCAACAATTTTGATATTTCATCAAACTAAAATGTACATAAGAAAATGTTTTTACTTCAAAGTAAAGTAAATATTTTGTAAACAAGTATACAACAATGTACAAAGTTTATCTAGAACGTAATTCGTTACTGTACATTCAACTGACAACTTATTGACCATGTTCTGTTTTTTTCAACAAACGTTTATTCAAAGATAACCATTGAAATAAAAGTGAACTTAACGAAGGAATACAAATCTTTGATTACGAATACAATTGCAAGAACCGTTGTTAAACAGTACTAGCCTTCGCTACAAAGGATCTCTCAACATTAATACCAACACAAACTTTTCTATTAAATTCCAGTTACACAAAGTTGGAAACTTTCTAAACCTATAGTCCTGCACCAACTTGTTTATGTAATTATCGACGTTATAAGCAACAAATACTGTTTCAAGTTGTCTTTAAAGTAAAAGTTCTAATCCGTTCTTAAAGAAATTACATATTTCTGTTACTTTTTATTTACGACTGGTGAGCTAATCTTTTAGAAGAGAACATTGAGGGTATTAGGTGCTTATCGTATAACATTGGTCGTAAACGTTGACTGAGGAAGAGGATTACTGTCGCGGTAGATAGGATGGACCGGCGACCTTTCACTGACTAGTATACTGCAAGCTTTGTCATCATTTACGTCTTCATGTTTATAGTAAATAGGGTTATAAAATACTCATTTTCTATAGCTCATAATTATACTATTAATGTCGGTAGGTAATTCACTTTAAAGACCTCTGATGAATATCTTGTGTTGAAATATAATATTCTGCAACGGTTTCATAAAGCTCAGTTAAAACTTTTTCTGGTAATTATTAGAAAATAGATGGAAATTGTATTTTGATCATGGCACACGATGGAGTTACGATGAATTTCCAACCCGAATAACACGTTCTCATATAAAAACAAATTCACTTAATATATTTTTAAGGAGTAGGTAAGTGGCATTCACAAAAAGCAAAAGTATTTATACTCTTCACATCACGAGTAACCACTTACTGTAACTTGAGATATGAACTTAATTATCAATGTTCTGAAATTAAAAGAATTAAAGTGAAAGAAGAAGAAGGAACAAGAAACTCGATATTATATACCAAGAACAATATTGTGGCTCGATGAATTACATAAAACCAATAAGCTGTTGTAGATAAGTATCCAAAAAACAAAGTTAATTCAGAACTTTAATAAAAGTTTGAAATCTTATCACATGTAAATAGGTATATCATAAAACTCTTGGACGATTAAAGAGAGCAATTCTAAAAGCTGAAGACGATTTATATCAAGCAATGACAAAATAAAACATTTAAAAATATTTAATTTGTGATAATGGAGTCACAATTAACTATTTTGCTGCAATTGGAAGTGTTTAACTCACAAAAGGGAGACAATTTCATGCCAACAATACGGGCCGTAAATAATTGCGAACAAACAAGTTAAAGATAACAAGGCCGACTGTCATCAATCTCCGTGTATAACAGATATTTATGTACATACATTTTTATTAGTTTTTGCTCCGATGTAGGCAAGCATTGCGTTATATAGTAATTACTATATTCAGTTACAAGTTAACAAAATTTAACACTTCTTTCGTTTTTTCTTTGTTTTACTAAATACTAAAAGACACGTTTTTTATGTTTAATTTGTGCTTTTAATAGCTTAAATTTTATTTATTTTAATAAATAAAAATACAATAAATAGAAATTATTATAACTGGTTCATCGTTATTATTAGCCTGTCGTAGATCAGTTTTTTTGTAACTGATTACCCTTTTTTTACTCTTGCAAAGATTATACAACTTACGCCCAATTAATTACGCAGCCATGAATGCATTCTTAATGTTCCGTAATTTCATAAAGTAAACAAAAATAATCACACAAAGTGAACAACAAACAAAAATAATGAAACAAACACTTGAGTGTTCTTTGTGTCCGTTTCTTGTAACTTTGTTAACGACACAAGAATATACTCGTATTGTTAATGCGGGACTTGCCTTTAAAATTTCTAGTCAAAAATTGTGTTTATTCGGTAAAGTAACCATATTCATAACAGGCTGAAAGACGTTGTCGCCCGTACAAAATTTGAGGGATTCGCTCGATTTCTCCGGGATTCCATCATCAGATCCTGACATGGTGATAATGGGACCAATTCGGGCAATATCTGTCTCCCTGCGACAATGGGTCTCCAGTCTTGCACTCACCAAAGAAGGACGACAGCACGTATTCTATCACGCATTTAGGTTGGTCGTCTGTGAAAAGGTAGTGCTATATTGTACTAATATAGTTTAAAACAAAATTAAATTTAATTTCATAATTTCAAACCACATCATAAATTCATGTGCATCAGCTAAATTAAATATTATAATTTATTTTTATTACATATGATATTATATAAAACAGTAACATCACTAGATTGAAGCGTTTAAAAATATTTTATTACTGTCCTTAAGACTCTTGTATTTGTTATTAAAAAAGAATCATGATTATAATAAAAGTAAGATGTGTTAATCAAAAGACCATCATATCCGGGTATATGACAGTCTACGGGATTAGAGATTGACTAGTAGACTTGAACACTAAGGACAAAACTTACACTTTATGCAAGGTTCATTTCACTTAATTCTATTAAATATAAATACGGCATTTATCTACAAAACTTAAGAGAGTCAAAAAATAAGCAATATTTATCCATTTTAAGAGATTGATATGTGAATTTACGCATGATTTGTGTTGAAAATAATCCCATTGTACACGAAAGGGAACTGAAATATTCAGAAGCACGACGAGGTCGGTGTACTGACAAAATACGATAAATGCTAAAACGGGTCACTCTTTGTTGAGTACAGGCTTTACTATTAGTATACTGGGCGGTATACCATCCAAAAATAATATTTATAGTCAGATATAATTTCCTTTGAACCACAGATTTAGAATATACACATAGATACAGGTACTAAAACTTTTTTTTCTGTTTGTGTTTTGACAGCAGACTTTTTTTTTACTTTTAAAATGGTTATTTTCAAGCTTAGTAATTTTGTATAGTTAGATTAGATTAGAAGTCGTAGGTTTGACTGCCACTTAGGACAATATTTATTGCTACATCAATGGTCAATAGGATGGATTTGTAATTAATTTATCCAACTAAAGCATCTGACGTGTCACAACATCGTCGAAAGAGATACTCCTAGTTATTCTAAATTCTCATTGAAAGGTCTTTTTAAATTTTATTTACAGGCCAAATTGAATTGTAATTTTTGTGATTAAAGCGATCATAGCCACCTACATAGTAACCAAAGTAGTCTAATGCGTACATTGTTATGATGTTAAGTCTAAGTTTACGAGGTAATTTAAACTCCTTTTTGTTAGTTATAATTTTTTGAAGTAACTTTTACACTTTCATACGATAGACTATGAACCTAAAGAAAATTCAGGAGTACGAAAATAGTCATCCGGGGCCAGCAATTACTTTAAGTAACCAAATATAAAAGAAAATTATTTATACCTCTTTTAAACATCCAATACTTATAATACTTCAATTACGGTCAATACAACATTAGAATAGTTCTCAACTTTCTAAAGGTAACAACTAAAATCAATTCTCAAATTATGCTACACTTCTCAAACAAACACAAAATTCATAAGTTTATTTTTCAAACAACATAAACGTATGTCGCTGCATTGTTAACCTAAACCTTAGCACCAGAATTCTGTTTATCTGTCTCCTAAAGCGGCTTTGTTTACGAAGCTATGCGACAAAATTGCGACGCATGAACATCCCATGTAACAATTTTCATTGTAAAGTTAAGCTGTTTACGGTAGACTTCTATTTGGGATTACATTTATTGTACTTAGGTAAGTGATTTTTTTATTTATCCTCAATTAAAGCCTCGTAACATATGATAACCTTTAAAAGGACAGAAAGGTGTCCGACAAAGACTATATTGTCAAAAATGTGATAAATCTACTTTTGCGAGGGTAAACAAGGTCGCTATGGCTAAGGTAAAACAGGGTAAGATCGACAATTCAGGTTTTCATAGGCTATATCTATGAAATAGACATTATTCGTTAGTTAAAAAAGCGTTACGCCAGAATTTTTCACAAAGCGGACTACAAATAAAAATGCTCAAAATTTAAAAACACATAGATACCTATATAACATTATTATTATGTATAATTAATATAATCTACGCATATTTGACATAATTACATTTTCTGTTTTGTATTGAATCATTTGTAGAAAAAAACAGTCATTGATGATCCAATTCGGTGTAGAAATAGAAACCACGTCAGCAGATGTCCAAAATAAATACCTATCAACATTTCCTACTAGCTTTAAAACCTACATTGACAGATTCCGTTTTTAAATCCTCTCAAAGATTAATCCAGCGCAGTAAGGCTCTGTGTACCTTTCAGCTACCCGGATGACTTTCGTACGCGCTACCGCTTTTATTCCACATCAATGCTTTCTACATAAAACTGGTTCGTTTATTTTGTGATAATATTTTCTGGTAAAACCTCAAAAGTTTTATAAAATATGATAAGTTTAGTGCCTATTTAATAAGCTTTTTCATTACTTAAAAGAATTGCTACCACATTTCGTAAAAAGTTCTTCGTGAGTAACTAAAAAAAATCAAATTTCAGTCTTAATTTTTAACAATGTTACGCTAACATTCTGGACGTCCAAAGAATACAATTTCAATAACTGATTTAAAAATTGTTTAAGAATCTAACTTAAGATTTATAATAAATCTTTGGTTAAGAGGCATATCAAATGAAATTAAGGACAAGATTAAAACGTATCAAGATGAAATATTTCACAATTATAATATAAATAATTAAGATATTCCTAAACATGTCCGTGTGGCGACGGATTAAGAATACTCGTAGTGTCCACCACCCCTATTCATCCCGAAGATGTCGTAAGAGGCGACTAAGGAAACAAATTATTCGGGCAAATATCACTACAAACAGAAGGAAAACTTGAAACAAACTCTATTCCAACTTGTCTGGTTAGTGTGTGTGGCCAAAACCTTCTTACTAGGGAGAACCTCTAGCAGTGTCGATGTTCTTCTAAAGACTGTTGGAGAGAAGTATAATTTGTGGTGGAATTTCAATCACTAACCGTTTTCTAGTATGACATGAATGTAGGTGGGTAAGTCAGTGAGGATCGATCACGAAAGTATGTGTAAAAAATATTGGTGGTTTACCGCCGAAAGAAATCCAGAGTAAGCGACAAGTAAAACGTGTTTCGCTCTCTCTCACACAGCAGGAACAGTTCACAATGAATTAAATATATTTTATTCAAGTTACACACTTAACTTTACATTTTATTTTTTAATCTCAATAAGATATATGTCATATGGAAACAAAAAACCAGTTTACAATAATGACTTAAGAATTATCGAAATTTTTGATTATCTTTTCCATTTTTTGTAACTTTATTATTATGTTACGAATCCATGTGCATATTAGGCATTTATAACAACTTAACACTTGTATCTAATTAAGATTCTAATCCGCTTTAAACATTCCGGTTCAAATTTATTTTTGTCGCTTAGTACAATTCTAGTTTATTAGACTTAAAGTCACACCCAAAAGAAGTCAATTTAAATATATTTATAACGGTTCCATGTTGGACAAGTTTTATTGTATATCAGATGCAGTTCTTACTCTGATGGATGTACTGGGCATGTAATCCCAGATTACTAGTCTATTAGAGTTAGGTGGCCCTTAACAACAACATATTTGAAGTGAATGACGGCTTAAAGCCTCTAGAAGACACACGATATCTTCGTCGTTCCTGTATCAATCTCAACAATTCTTTTTAAAGATCTTATTTAAAACAATACACTTTTGAATTTAAAAGAATTCACTTATATCTATTGCCAATATTACAATCTACGTTTTTTAAAAGAAATATAAAAGTTAATTATAGTATAAATGATTATCAGAGCATTATTTTATACGAAAACTAATAATCAAAACCTTAAATTAAAAAAAAAACTACTGTTTGCCTAGTGGCTTAAGCGGTCACCACGCCGCTCTCTACGGCGCCGAGTGTTGTGGTGTATGTTCTGAGTCTGTTGGTGTCTGTATGGTCTGATGTTCTTTGTGTCCGTTTCTTGTATGTTTGTAAAGTCCACTGCGACACAGGAATGATTCCTAGCGCGGGGTATCTTTTTTTTTTTAGAAAAAAGACTTTATTTGGGCCAGAAGAAGTATTGTACCTTTGTTATATATATATATATATATATATATATATATATATATATATATATGTATTATATTTATATGTGAGTACTTTTAAAATTTCCGTTACTCTTGAATGTTTACGAAATAAGGTAAACACACAATGTAAAAAAATGCTGAAAAGCTTAATGTTATGAGCACAGACTTATCGATGCATGAATAAAGTAAATCTTCTAAAAATGATGATATTTTTATTTTTAAGGGAATTCACCTGTTACTTGGTTTAAAAAATATTATAATTTAAATCTTCCACAAGCCCAGTAAGTTATTGTAGTATACGCATTGAAACTGGGATCAACTTAAGATGGTTACTTATGATCAAAAAAAGTAAAAAGCTTTATCATACTCTAGTATCTATGTTCATTTTTCTGAAAGTCTACGAAAAATATAAAAATATGTAAAAAAACACTCTTCAAATCTTATTATTCAAATAGTGGCACACATTGAAGCGAAAATGTCCGTAAAAGCGCCTAGAGCGCTTCCACTCAGTGAATCAACATTTCGGGCGAAGCTGAAAAGCTTTAGCCTTGTTACTATATATATGGTGAGCTACTAATTAGTTAACATTCGAAAAAATCATATAAAAAACCATTTAATATGTTATATAAATTGTTAATTTACAAGAAAACTAATAATTTTAAATTTAATTTTTAAAAATTACATCGTCTAAATGACCACCGTTTCGACGTTTGCACTCTTCTAAGCGAGCACTGAAATTTTTGCCATGGAATGTCACCTCGTCTGGAAATCAGTTTTTACGGAGACATGTCTTTGACCGGCGGCAGGGGCTCCTTGGATGTATGACAAGTGGCTTCATCTTGTTGAAACCATGTGTTACGATTGTAGCCAGCAAATTCCAGTAGTATCGATAACAAGAACTCCCCTAATAGAGCAAGAGCCCGTGAGTGCCAGACCTTCGTCATTTTATAAAAGCTGAAAGTTCTTCTATGTGTGTCCCTAGTACAAGTAAGAATGATCCCCAAACATGAAGCTGAGGCAGCGGTGGCTTTGGCAGATAACAGGCAACAAAGGTGTGTAAAATTCCATCTCAAATTTGTCATGATATAAAACTTGATTTTTTTATATTTGATTCATAATAATATCAAAACTCGCGTTGCTCATTGCCAGACAGTTAGTATGGTTCCAACCCTCTGTCGGACACCCCTAAACTATTATAATTTATAATTATACTTACGTTATATTATAAAACCTAAGTTTTATATATATTTTTTTCGAAACTGTCCGGCTACTATGTAAACATAGTTTAATAGGCTTCCAAAAAATTATATATGAAACTTAGGTTTTATAATATAACCTTTAGTTACTGTATACGCTCCTTGCTCTCCCGATTATTGCTCACTTTGAATGCGTCTGGCAAGATGATAGAACCTTCGAAACTGTCCGGCTACTATATAAACATAGTTTAATAGGCTCCAAAAAATTTATATAAAAATTAGGTTTTATAATATAACGTAAGTATAATTATAAATTATAATAGTTTGGGGGTGTCCGGCAGAGGGTTGGAACCATACTAACTGTCTGGCAATGAGCAACGCGAGTTTTGATATTATTATGAATCAAATATAAAAAAATAAAGTTTTATATCATGACGAATTTGAGATGGAATTTTACACACCTTTGTTGCCTGTTATCTGCCAAAGCCACCGCTGCCTCAGCTTCATGTTTGGGGATCATTCTTACCTGTACTAGGGACACACGTAGAAGAACTTTCAGCTTTTATAAAATGACGAAGGTCTGGCACTCACGGGCTCTTGGACTATAACATGTTTACGCAGGATGTTACATTCAAACGTTAACGAATTCTTGGCCCACCCCATACATAATCATGAGCTCGAGTCTAAATTGAAAAACATATTTTAGAAAATTATAAGAACCTTGAAGCTAACATTAATATAATAAAACGAAAGTTATGTCTATTTTACAAGTTAAAATTATTAAAGTATGGTAAAATCACTATACCCAATGTTATGTTAAAATGGAGAATTTGTTTTCTGCCAGAAATTTTACACAGAAACCTTTTTGGGCAGAGGACATTACGCATACTTTGGAATATTCTACGTGATTCTGCAGTTTTTCTGCGAATTCCTCATAATGACATATCTAAACACAATACTGTGTGTATTTTATAGAATACTAAATTGTTAATAAAGAAAAGCGTTACAGAAATAAAGAAGCTAGGAAAGTTATTAACGTGAAAAATAATTTCTTGAAAATTAAATTGTTGACTAAATAATTGGAATTTTAACAGCCGCTAGAGGTCGATTGGTTCTTTTTCATTAATTCTAAAGGACTCGTCTCTTTCATGTCTTTCGTCTCTTTTATGTCCTTAAATATGCTGTCGACCAATTACGCTTCTATTCTACGACTTGCCGGCAAAGTCACAGGCAAAGATGATGAAAAACGACCCCGTTTTCTTTTTACACTTATCCTTGGTCACAGGTAACATTACTTATACCCCTGACACCAACTGAAAACATACTAAATTTCACGTCAATGTGTAAAAAACGCGTGGTCATTTTATTTAATATCAATATATTTTTTTTACGTTCCTTAGGTAAGAAAAAATTCAATGCTTTAAAAGAAAAGTATGTTAATGTATTTTTGTAGTTTTTGGAAACATTTTCCTAAGTTGTTTCGTTTTACTACCGTATTTTATTTATATACAAGGCAACACGGATGATTTGTACTCTCGGAAATTAATCTTATCGAAGCCGTTTCTGTTATAAAATATTTTGATACTATTGGATTGTGAGAATTATTTATTAAATATTTAAAAACAACTATTTATAATTTGTATTATAATATTATTATAGTGAATCGGCTATCCACTTTGAAGTCTAGATTGGTCGGTCGGTTCCCTTAATATGTAAATATCTCATTCATAAATTGTTGAGACGGCTGTGTACCTTACGCCATCTGTACTTTTTCAACCTTACTAAAGTAAGGTTTTACTTACCTTGTTCGGTTCTGGAATAGTTATGTACGTATTTAGCTGTTTAGATACATGTATCTACTAATATGTACTACATATTTATATTATTAGAATATTAAATTTTAGTTTATGAAACCACATCACTAGAATAAAAGCTAAAGAAATCAATTTAAAAAAGAAGTGATACAGGAACGAAACTATTATTGATCAGAAACTCGTGATAATAAATTTATACGAGTATAATGGAAATTTATGTTTTACGTTAACGTTCACTTTCTAGTTAAATTATGAGTTAATTTGAGCCTATAAAGTTTAATTTTTCATTTCATTTTACATCAAACTTCTTCAATATTTTACTTTCATCAACATAAGAAATACGCAATTTGATAATGAAAATCTCCTTCTTTCAAAAGCCAGGACAAGTCAATTCACCAAAAACCTTTTAACACCAACCATGAGAGTACGTGCTTCGTTATAACACCACTCTGAATCAAACATTCGATACTTTCAACGGATGTATCTTTCAAACCAACACCAATTTCTGTACTAAGTGAACTTGCGATTTGTCGCAGAAAATTTAAACTTTTTAGAAAAAAGTATATTTAAAGGTAGCAAAAGTATATTTAACTTGTGTAAATTTATTTTATTGCAAAAGCCTGCAAGAATTTATACATTATTTAATAATAAAAAGATTTTTCAATTGATTTAGTCGAATTTACACAACAACATTTATATTGTTTTTGAAGTGGTACGAATGTGTTAAATTTATTCTTCTGTTTTGCTTATAACATTTCGTCTCTTGAAGGTGGAAGAAATAGTTTTTTTGTTTAATTTCTTTAATAAAACTAAAGCTATCACACGGCACGTACAAAAATCGCTACTGCACGGAGTGTTTGGTGATATATTATTTTTTTACAGTAACTTAGTATATACCTAGTCTTGCCATAAATATTGTAATAAAGAAAAAAGAAAATTGTTAACTGCAAATAACATTTATTACTTTTACAGTGTGTCAGTTTAATACATAAATATAAAACAATTAAAAATATAAAAAGCTTATTCGAAGTGGTCTCCATTGGCTGCAATACAGTCCTTTAAACGATGAGGCCAGTTATCAATAGAAGCACGCACTCTTTCCATGGGAAAATTCTTCACTGCCAATCGTATAGATTGTTTTAGGGACTCCAAATTATCATGGCGTTTAGAGCAAGCTGTACTCTCTAAAACTGACCACAAATCATAATCCAGCGGATTAAGATCGGGACTAGACGACGGCCAGTCTTCAGCTCTGATGAAGTCCGAAACGTTCGATTCCAACCAAGACTGCGTGGACCGAGCTTTATGACCCGGCGCCGAGTCTTGCTGGAAGGACCATACTTGGTTATTGAACATGGTGATGTTAAGGGGCTTAACTACCTTCTCAAGAATGGTATCTTGATACACTTGTGCCGATGTTTTGATACCTTTTTCACAAAAATATGGCTCAGTCACTCCTTCATAGCTAACACCCCACCAAACCATCACTGAAGTCGGATAATGTCCACGTTGCACTCTGTCGACTAATTGGGAAGCTTCCTTAGAGCTTTGAGCATAAATACGGTCATTTTGTTTGTTAAAATGTTGCTCAATTGTAAAAATTTTCTCATCCGTAAACAAAATTTTTCTGTGACCTCCCTTTGCGTACCGCTTCAGTAGTTGTTTCGATTTTACCACCCTATTCTTCTTTAAATTATCAGTTAAGAAATGGCCAGTGCGTCTCTTATAGGCTGCAAGTCCTAAGTCATCTTTTAAAATACGCGACATGGTTCTAGGTGCTATCTTCATTTCCCGAGATAAAATCTTTTGCTTTCGGACAGGATTTCTTCGAATTCTTTCCCTTACTGCTTTGACCACCTTTTTCGTACGAACACTACGTGGACGGCCAGATCTTTTTCTGTCACAAACAGAGGAGGTCTCATTGTACCTATTAATAGCCCGGTACACAAACATTTTACTAATACCAAGTGTATGGAGAGTTTTAAAAATTGCATTTGGCTCCATACCTACTTTGTGTAATGCTATCACAGCGATTCGGTTCTCTTTATCACCCCACACCATTTTAATATCGCAAAATATTTTACAATGTATTGGCGCCAAAATGAGAAAACACAATGAACAATCGTATAAAAATGACAGATTCGAAATTCAAATGTAATATTTTTTTATAATTAAGTGTAACAGTATTTATGGCCAGACTAAGTATATTGTTCAATATTTAATATTGAAAAATACAAATCTGTTTTACATTTCATAAATATGAAGCAATGAGATAATTCTGTGAGCTTATCTTCATAGTGTATTTGGTTTCCTATTCGGATTATTTAATTTCGATAAACTCTTAAGATACAATTTGTTTCTTGTTGTTGTTTTGTGTCGTCGATGTTTCTGTTAAATGAAGTTTAAATACAAACATCTAAATCAACGCTAGTGGGACGAAGAATTAGTTTTTTTTTTATATATTTCGCTTTGCGTTTACCATTTCAAAAAACTTAGGTTGAGTATATCTAAAAACCCTATGTTAATAAAAATACTTGTTCAGGTCTTCCTAACTTTCAATCCTAAGTAACCACACTATTCAATAATATTTATAGATACTGTGTCATTAATTCTTAAATTAAAAGCTTTGGAACATAAAATCGTACTTTTGTTACAATTGGCATTGGTTACAAAATATTATATTAAAAATGAATGCGAAAGTTATCAAACTAGCGATTAGTCTACATTAACGTCACAATGATTTTAAATTTAAGTCGCACGTGTACTCATGCAATATACACTGCTACCAGAACACTTAAACACTCAATATAACAACATACACCAACAACAAATGCAAACTATAACGCAGTTGCAGAAATATTTCATCAGTGATTTAGCACTTTAAATCATTTGATTTAAGGTTGTATTTATATTAATAGATAGTAAAATGTATGCATGTATGCTGATACAAAGAGTTGTGGATGGGAAGTGATGAGTGGATTGCTAAAATCCGTCGGTATAATGTTTCAGAGAGTGTGGTGTTTATTCGGTTTGGGCTTGCCGTCGTTTTTCAACCTCAATATCAATTTTAAACGCAAATATGTCGAAAGTGCTTTTAGTTATATTTAAGGGGGAGGGGCTAATGATAAGTTGTGTATTAGTTTTTTTAGGATAAGTGTAAAAGCGAATGTATGTTTTGAATCAGATCAAACTCAAGATTTAATGGCATTTCAATATTTTTCTACTAATGAAAGTAGTTATGTTAGTAATATTTATATCCTTAAACTGAATTTTTGACTATTTAAAAGAATAAGGTCTTGAAAGAAAAAAAATACTTGAGCTCCCTCATTTTGTTCTTTCAAAAAACAAAAGAGATTATCAATTCCACTGTACTTTTTTCTGGTGTTTATTATTTCTTAACTTGTTACTGTGTGCACTTATTTTAATAAAAAAAGATATATTCGATAGCTGGTGCTTGTCACGTGATTGCATTTAAATTTAAATGAAATGTGACGTGATTTTAAGTTATCCGTAACGATACGTATTTAACATAACACTTCATCAATATAGTCAAAATGGATTATGTTTTGTATTTTTCACTTGTCGATGTAAACTGAACATAAAATACATACGATTGTTTAGAGGAACATTGTAGGATTTTGCAATGGTCCCTCTCAATTCTTCGGAGAAATAAAATGGAACTCTTTGATAAATGGCAAGAAATCTGTCCCGGTAGCTGTAACCATAGGTATATGACTGTTTACACAACTACACAATATACTATTATGCCTATATCCTCTAAGGGACTACGCAGATGTGTTCAATAGATATATTGCGGTCCACTCTATAATATGACTGTGATTTAGGGATCCTTAAACGCATATTGAAAATTTTCCACAAAGAAAAATTAATAACTTTTTTTTGCAAAAATAATTTTGATGTAAAATTTTTATTCCTAAATGTCTTTGAATCTGATGGAGATCTTCGCTGAAGTATATGGGCCTTGTACAACTGTATAACTCAACAAAATACAGAATAAATCTCGATCTGACAACGGTTAGTCTCCGGTATTTCAAAATGAAATATAATATCCCAGTTGTATTTTTTAGTAAGTTCAGTTTGTTGAAAGCCTTATTTGGTACTCTTGAAATTATTTTTTGAGATTTTAGAGGTAGATTTCCTATTTTGAGACAGATGGTGCATCCTTTCTTCTTTTATTTCATTTAAACGGCGCTGTCTCATGTGAACAGCGGGTTGAGTAGGTCTACCCATATTTAAACAAATAAAATTAGTTATCGAACTACAGACTAACTAAAAATCAAGAAATGAATAAAATTTTAATAAAAAAATTAATTTCAAATAGAAAATATTTTAAAACAAAAAATGTACTGAAAAGTAAAAAAATAATTACACATTCTTGTGTGTTTTTTTGTTCATATTTGGAGTCGGTGTAAACTAAGCAAATACAAAAATTTACCTAGCATTAGTAATACAATTACACAAGAATTACGAAATCAATGACTATATATACCACTATACACCCCTCCCAACCGCCCGCGCACTTGAACCCGTCCACACCGCCGTGCTGCGTCTGTGTCACAATGACTCCAAAAACAACAATACCTGGAGACACAAGAATACGTAGTTACTATTTTACCCTTTCTTAAGAACTTTAAATAAAAACAATAAATTGTGTCGTGTTTGTAGTCATGATGTGGATCCTTCTTCGTTGGCATATTTGTGTCAATTTTATATTCATGTATCTTGTGACACAAGATGAATTCATAAAACATTTTAGTCCTTTAGTGCCAACCAAAAATAAAAATGTTTTTTCAACTTGTGATGGGTGGTAATTCGCACGTAGCTGATAATTGGGACCTGCAAAAGGCACGTAGACGTCAGGCAATTCATAAAAGGTCAAATATAAAAATGAGAAAGAAAAACATTAGAGTTATCTTTAAACGCACAAAATAATATATTCGTATTTTTATATTGTAAGATGAATTCTAAATTAATTTTAAAAAGATGTAGAATATAGAATAAACTTTCAATTCGATTTTCTATTGACTTTAACTTGAATTTTATTAGTAGTTATCTGTTATTGAAATCTAGTTGACCCACATAACTTCGTCTGCGTTACACAAAATAAATAAATTATCGCTGTTTTCGAAAAAATAATTGATACGCCGCTCCTAATGCTCGTAGCGCGATACACCCTTAAATCTTGCTAAAGAAATGAGCTATCTAACACCAAAAGACACTTGAGATTAACGCGTTTAATTACACAAATCCTTAATCCTCATAATATTACTAGTTTTAGTAATTAGTATATAAGTATAGATATCAAACAGCGTAAACGACGAATGAATGTGGTGTTGATAGATGTTTATAATTAAAAAAAAAATAAACAGCTACTTTAATAGATATATCTATACTGAAGGCGACTAATTCCTAACGGGAACTCAAACTTTGGATTCGAAACTTTTCTATTTCTTGTTGGAACTTATACGGATGGTATAGTATCATTATTTTGTTAAACTAAGAAAGTAAAATATTATTGTTGATGAGATTATTTCAATGTTGTAGTAATTATATTGCTTTCTACTTCTAGACTAAACTTATTCTTTTCTTTTGATTTTTTTTAAGGTTATTAGTTAGTTGTTATTAGTTACTTTTCACACAGACAGATTTTTTATTATTAATAATTTTTAAGAGTGAATTAAGTTCCAGAATTAGTTTGTATTAAACAGCCACATTTTACCACTTCATATTAATTATACTCTCACGTATAAGAAGGTAAAAATAATTGCCGTCATTCAGACACATTAAGAATTAAAAGTGGGAAAATACAGAGTATATCGTGTTCGACATTGTCAAGAACAAGAAAACGAGAGCTATTTGAACATTAAATTCAAACATGTCTTCTTTATGGATTAGACGTTAGATTTCAAAAAGTTTGTTTTTAACATAAAATGACACCTTACTTAGAAAAAGTAAAATTGAATACATTCACGGTCCGTCCTAAAGATCGGCGCAATCTTTGAAGCCGTATGAACATTCAAGTAGATTTTTAAAATACCAAATAACTCTTAAAACAAGTAAGCAACGGTTTCAAGAACGATTAATTAACCTCTTTTCTATCCAAGATTTTATTTAAATCCACTATAACATGTAGAATGGAAACATATGACAATAACCACAATAAAAATAAAGATTTTTTTTCGAATTATCTTGAAATGTAATTGCCATGAAAAGAACGAACCAACCCAAACATAATAAAAATTTCATTCGACAATCAACCCCGGTCCTCGAGGTGATGACGTGTTTACTTTAATCATTCCGGGCCGGCCCTCGTTGTGTATTCAGCCCCATCTAACCGTGGTAACCGGCGCGTTTGGAGATTGCTTTATACACGCGCTGAAAACTTTACAGGTCGTATAGGTAAAATAAATGAGGAATAAGAATACATTCGAATTTAGCGGTAGAATATTTCTTCTACTTTTAAAATTGGAAATTATTTTTATTACCTTAGATACGTTAATTTATACTTGTGACGCGACAGCTCTTGTTCTGAGTAAGTACCTAAAGAAGGTGATATTATATCACCTATCACCTATCACCTAAAGAAGGTGATATTATATCACCTTCTTTAGGTACTTACTCACTTTACTTACCGTTAAATAGTCCTGCTCTTTGATTACAACGCAAAATAAGCTTATGTAGGCAGTTTGCCATAATAACCAGCCTAGGCGGTAGCGGTGTTTGACAGCCTCGATAGTGCAGTGGTAGTGTATGCGACTGCTGTCTTGGTTTCGATTGCCGAGTCGGCTCAAATATTTATGTGATCTACAATTATTTGTTTCGAACTTTAGATGTTTTCTACGTATAGTATTTAAAAAACAAAATATTCTGTCAATTAATCTAGTTTCCATAGTACAACCTCTGCTTAGATTGAGGTTTAGATGGCATGTGTCAGATGTCCGAAATAATTACGTATTTGAAATCTTTTATGTAATTTTAAATAAGGAAAAAAGTTTTAATTAAAATTTAAGAAAGCCAGAAAAGTCAAATGTACATACCTAGAATTTTTTAAGTAACGGGAGATTCCGTTAAAATGAACTAAGTCTCATACGACTACCAATAAAAAAAAATAAAAATACAAGCGTTTCATTTGTAGTTTATTATATTGAAACCACAAAAATTACTTAGTTCCGCAAATTATTATGTCGATGGTTATATATTATACACAGTAAGAAGGTTATAGTAATCATTGCATCACGCTTTAAGAACACCGCCCCCGGGCCGGACGGGGTATCTGCCCGAGTGCTAGCCCGAGCCCTCGAACACATGTCGGACCGCCTCAAGGAGGTCCTGGACGCTAATTTGGCGTCCGGACGCTTCCCTGAGTGCTGGAAAAGCGGGAAGCTGGTCATAGTAAGGAAGCCGGGACGGCCAGCCGAATCGGTAGCGGCCTATAGGCCTATAGTGTTGCTGGACGAGGCGGGTAAACTGTTTGAGAGGATACTCTCTACCCGCATCGTCCGGCACCCCAGCGAGGTGGGCCCCGATCTGTCGGACGCCCAATTTGGTTTTCGGGCGGGGCGTTCGACGGTCGATGCCCTGCTGCGCCTGAGGGCCATTACCGAAGAGGCGGTGAGCTGTGGCGGCGTGCTGTTGGCGGTGTCGTTGGACATCGCCAACGCATTTAAGAGTCTGCCATTTCGCTGCATCAGGGAAGCACTTCACTATCATGGAGTGCCAGAGTACCTGAGGCGGCTTGTGGCAGACTATCTTAAGGAGCGTACCGTCATGTACGAGGACCGAGACGGTGTTCTGAGGCAGCGGTTCATGTTGTGCGGCGTTCCGCAGGGGTCTGTCCTCGGACAACTCCGGTGGTATATGGGATACGACTGGGCCCTTCGAGGTCGTCTTCCCCCCGGGCTGAGCGTAATTTGTTACGCAGATGACACATTGGTCACAGCCCGGGGGATGAACTTTCAAGAGGCGGCACGCCTAGCCACCACACGCGTCTCTCTGGTGGTCGGGCGTATTGAGGCGCTGGGTCTGCAGGTAACCCTGGACAAGACGGAGACCCTTTTGTCCCATGGGCCCCGTCGTGGTCCATCCTCTGGCGCTTCCATTGTAGTCAATTCGGTCCTCGTACCGGTTCAGGTCCAGATGAAGTATCTGGGCCTGATGCTCGACAGCAGGTGGCTCTTCGACGAGCACTTCCGACAGCTTTCTCCAAAGCTGACCGGCACTGCTTTTGCCCTTGGGCGACTTTTGCCCAATTTGGGTGGAGCCAGCGTCGCGACGAGACGGCTATACACGGGGGTTATCCGGTCAATGGCCCTGTATGGTGCACCGGTGTGGGCGGCGGCTCTGACCGCTCAGAATAGGGCTCGTCTCTGGCGCCTTCAGAGGATATTGGCGGTTAGAGCCATACGCGGTTACCGCACCGTATCAACGGAGGCGCCGTGCGCCTAGACCGGAATTCCCCCGTGGGATTTGGAGGCGGAAGTGCTCGCCGAAGTTTATCTGCGGACAGCTGACTTCCGGGCGGGTAGCGGCATACGGCCCCCGCCCAAATGGATACGCGAGTGGCGTGAGGCCGCTCGTTGAGCCACGATGACTCGTTGGTCGCTCCGGTTGGAGACTCCACGTGCTGGCTTTGCGCTCGTGGAGGCTCTTCAGTCGGTCATCGCCAAGTGGGCAGGGCGGCACCACGGGACCCTTTCCTTCCGACTGACGCAGGTCCTTTCCGGGCACGGTTGCTTCGGTAAGTATCTGCACTCGGTCGCCAGGAGGGAATTGAGTCCCGCCTGTCACCACTGCGACTGCAGTGAGGACTCGGCTCAGCACACGCTAGCGGTTTGTTCCGCCTGGGCAGCGCAGCGTGGGGTCCTCACTGCAGTTATTGGAGGAGATCTCTCGCTACCGGCCGTCATACACTCCATGGCCGGTAGCGACAGCTGTTTTACCGTGGTCGCAACCTTCTGCGAAGACGTAATTTCGCGGAAGGAGACGGCGGAAAAGGCCCGGGAGGACAATGCCCACTCGGACCCAATTCGCCGCCGGCGAGCTGGGCGGCGGAGGCGCGCATATCAGCGCCCCATGCCGCCTTGAGTGTGGCCCCGGATGGACGGGACGGGTTTTCCCCTCCATCCGCTATAGTGGCCAGCCGCGAGGAGGCGACGATTTTATGACGTGACAGCATGTCAAAAAAAAAAGTTTTGCTTTTTAAACAGGCTTCAGATAATAAATTATTCTAAAAAATTGTATGACAATATGATGTACAATAAACATTTGAGTGCTTTTATTGAGTTTTATCCTAAGCATTGAAAATATTTTGTTTGTTGAGTACTTAGGAAAAATTAATTTAAATCGGACGTTGACAGAGCGTAATAACTTTCATTTTATTTATTTTTCTACATAAAACTAGTCAAGATAGACACTTCTACATTTACAGATAACTTGGAACTTGGAACTTTACCTTATTGGAAATCCGTGTGCAATTGCAAAAATAATTGGGCACGGATTTCCAACAAGGTAAATTATTTCAAACACGACAGCTGGACGTTCAGTGGTAACGTATGAGTATTTGCTGTCTCCAGTGACACAAATTGTCACTTACCGCGGAAGGCAGGGTCCCAATTTATTATAACAATGGCTCTATTACATTGGCTCGTACAAATAATGCCATCGATGCTACAAAATGTTACGATGTAACACCAAAGACACAAAGACTAAAAAAATTAACCATTGCTGCTCATGAAAGTCAAATAAATAAAAATTTCCTAACTCAAAGTTAGGAAATTTTTAATTTGAGTTGTAACTCAGAAGTGATAAAAGCACGTTGAACTAGCACTAAAATAAGTTGTGTCTTATTTTCGCTCTTATTTACTCATCATCATCATTATCATCTGAGCCAAAAGACGTCCACTGCTAGATATATAATAACAGCCGGTCCCGTGCTACCTGCATCCAAAGGCTTTCTGTGATCTCATTCTTGATTCGATCACACAGAGCTCACACTCCATTATCAATTTATATCATATCATTTACATTAACAGTCTCAAGTACAATAATACACTAACTTTTCTTTCTTTTTGCCATTTTATTTCGAATTTGTTCTCATTTTGAAATAGTATTTTCACAAAAAAATAAAGCACTTTAAAGACTGAAAATCTTTTAGTCAATGACAAAGATGTTATGTGCTGATTATTAAATAATAAGAAAAGAGGTTAAAATTTATTTAAAGCAGGTTATGATAAAGTTATGAGGTAGGGTATTATTATAGGTCATTGGAAATTAAATGAAAGTACACAAGCACCATATTTTGACTGTCTCTTGCAGGTTCAATATAATTGCATCTTTTCATAATTAGATAGTGTTACAATCTCATAAGTAAAAGTATCCCTCTACTAAAGCATATTAAAGTTTTTCAACTCAATTCCACCGTAGCCAAGCAAAGACTTAAATATAATTAACTCTTAGTCTGTAGAGACAAGTCTGAATTAAAACTTACAACATAAAAACTTAAAATTGTCTAAAAGGAATGTACTTAACAAAATAAAAATTCTTCACTAAATTTCCAGAACTTAATTGAGAGGTGTGATTTAGATTTTATGTTAAAAAATCGTGTTGCATGTTAATGTTTGAAAGTTTAACCATAACTTTATTTATACACAGTGTGCTAACTTAATGAGCGTATGGTTAAATTAACTTATAATTCAACTTTGAATATTAATTTGAAATTTCATTACACGATTAGACACGATCATCTACTACTAGTAAAAGTAGTCGTGTATTGGCGATACCTCTTTCAGTTTATCTCTAGAGTCCTCTCGGTCAAAAGAAACCAAGAAACGCCCAAAGAAAAAAGACAAGACATAAAACCTTTTACCAAACCCTTCTTACTAAATACTAAAGTTATGTTTGGTATGAGTAAGCCAGCTACCACAGTAAATCAAAAAATGCCGTACAAACTGCAAAATCTGTAAAAAAATAGTACATGTTAATCTCCGGGTTGTTAAAAATGAAAAAAAATTAAAGAAGAAACTCCCTTTTAAAAGTGCGCGCTTTATGTTAATTAAATGATTTTTCAGCAAATAAAATCGATATGGGAACAACCATTGTTTGCATTTAGTACAAATATTTTTTTGTGTAAAAACGCATTTGCTTCAAAGAACTACGCTTACAACTAGTGGTAGACTATTTTTGTTGTTTGTTTTTTACTGAGTAAGTGTGATTACAAAACCCATTTGATTTTGAGAGTGGAGGTAAAACGGTTTGCATCGCACTTGAGACACTTAAATTTCAGGTGTCCACAAACTGCATTTTTTTTATTTTTTTGTCGGGGTGGAAAATCCCTGCGGATCTCCGACTCCTCGGGGAGGCAGGAGCCAGGAGTATGTGGTGTTTCCACTAAAAACTACCCCGGCGACTGGTCTCAGGCGTCCTTCTTTGAAGGGGACCCGGACCATATTATTTTCGGTCCCCTCCAAAATCAACGCCGCGCCTAATCAGACCCTATCCTTGGGAGGCCACAAAGGCTTCCCCACCTATCAGTCCGGTTGTTATAATTTCTTGCGACCCCATCCCCTTTTTTGCGACTAGGCCGCAACAAATTATCCTATCGCCGACCGCAGCAACTAATCTGCCACCAGAGGTCCCCACTCTCTGGTGGTTCGTGGTCCTGTCGACGGCTCATAACGCCGCCGACGTCGCTTCGCTCGGGATCGGCCCTCTCCCGATCCCGTTCAGCGGTCTCTTTCCGGAATATAACAGCTTCGCAGAAAGCCCAGCTTTCCTCACCCGCCAGCATGGCAGTAACGATTGCTGGCGGTGACAGGTCTCGTCCTATTTCATCGACTAGGACTCCGCGTTCAGATACCTACGCGGGGCAGTCCTCCAGCGTATGCTGGGCGGAGTGTCCACAAACTGCCTAGTGACAATAAAACAATATTATTTTGTTTCTAAACTTAGATATGAAGTTCTACTGTCCTGGTAGCACAGTGGAAATGTGTACGATTGCTGTGCTGAGATTTCAAGTTCAATTACCCAGTCAAACCAATGTTTGTACGAATTCCAAATATTTATTTCGGAGTTTGGATATTTTTCTTGGTATAATATGTACATATTTACAAAGCATATGCATGCAAAAAAGCATATGAGTATTCTATCAGTCAATCTAGCTTTCATAGTACAGATTCTGCTTGAAACTAGATGACTTTATGTGTAAAAAAAACAATGAGTTTCTCCTCGTATCTGAAAAGTAAATTGATAACGATTAATTCAAAGTTATATAGGAAGTAGAAACCTCAAACCAAGTTTTAATTAACATTCATCTAGTATGTAAATTATTAAGCGATAGTGAATCCTTCACTTTGTCAGCTTTCTCTTCATACAAACTCATTTACCGACAACAATGATATTGCGAGGACAATGTGTATAAGGCAGGCTGCTCATAACTGAGACTTGTCTACTCGTTCTTTTTTATGAAGATCGTTAATCCCAGCCCGAGTATAGAAGAATCGTTGTCTTGTATAATTTTTATTTTTTAAATTTCGAACGGCTAGAGTATTGACGATCTCATTTGCATATAAAAGGTTTTTTTTAATAAGTAGGCATTATGTATGAAATTTTTTTTAATGAGAAAGTGAGACTTCTATTCCTACTGTTGATACTTGTTACCTTTAACTAAATCACAGCTATTTTCTTACTAGAATTAAATGAAACTTTAATTATAATTAGAAATATAATTTTCTTGCAAAGAATTACCAGGCCAATCGCAGATATGATAGTTGCATTGTCCGATTACGTCCAGCGTGTGTTGACCCGTAGAAAAACGTTGACGGAAGCAACATTCTGTTATAATTTGCAGAGCCAAAGCTAAGCCATGTCCTCTTCTTTAATGACCCTTGCAAGTCGGCAAGATAAAGTTTTACAAAGTGGCTTCAATTCAGACATACTCGTACATATCTATAATATTCTTACCTAATAAATTCTGAAAGCTGTTTTCATTGCCAACTGTTCAACTTCTTTACTACTTCAAAAAACTACGTCCCTACATATCCTTTCTCATCTATATTAACAAGGAGATACAATTTCCGTAACGATGTCACCTTAGCGTCGGCAGTACATAATAAACCTAAAACAGGGTACTTTATTTCATCCTAAAAAGAAGACAACGCAGCAAAACTTGTTACCTTAACAAGTCCATCCTCGTTCGAACTTCGTCCTAATTTAATGTACCGTAGTTTGTGATACAATGGCGTTTTTATCCTTTACGTATATTTTGGCAACTGTATTGCGAGAGAAGTAGATTACATCTCAGTCTAGATCGGTCGGCTGCGCGACGCGCACGTTGTATACATAGTTATAGTGTCATAGCCACGTGTCATTTTGACGTGAGTGACGCGAGGTGACGTTTAAATCAATGCGCGTGACGTGCGCTACATCACGTGATGCGTCCAATATAACTGACAGTTACGTTCGTATTTTGTAAATTAGTAATGCATTATTTTATGAAATATGTTTATTGTACTTAAACAAACAACGTGAGATAAAGCTTAATGTTGTTAAATTCTGTTTAGTTTAAATTACAACTATGTTAACGCCATAAAGGTTAATGTCATGCCTGGTAAATGGTACAGGGTTCACTATCTTGAGATTTAAAATATATTTACCGCTCTAGCATCCTCTTTCAGGAATCTTTCAGGTTCGTGAGTGTATAAAAAGCTAATTTACGTATAGCTATACAACAGAGCTTAATCTAAATGGTTTTCAAACTAGGAAGTGAACCATCCTCATCTTTTCACTGAACACTGAATAAAACACAAGCTATGAACTGTAATGACAAACTGGCTTTCTGTATCGATTTGCGCTTAAAATAGTTCTAAATTTCGCGGTCAATTAAAAACTTTAAATGTTGTGACTGGACATAACCTTTGAATAACGGGTTATATTTCATTAACCTCAACTTGGAACAATTTCATTTATTAAAACTATTTTAATCTCAAATCTTTTCTATTTAACAAACCCTTATTTTACGTGAAATTTTTAATAATTTGAAAGTGACTTTCTATTAACATTTAATTGAAGAACATTATTACTATTTTCTGTAAAGAGGGCTGTAAGATAGCGATTGTTAAAGGTTCTTAAGTACGACATTATCGTAATATACACCACAGAGTATAGTTAGCAGACACAAAACAAGTACAATTTACTGTAAAAGTTTTGATGAAGCTGTTGTAAAAAGCTGTATCTCACAATAAAAGTTTTAATTTGGTACATAAACAAACAAAAAATGTACTGCGAAAGAGCAACGTAGAAAGGTCGCTTATGGGTAGCCGGCACACTGCGGTACTCTGAGATAACTGGGTCAATTCTGCAGACCGAACGGCGCCTGGACTATTGACTAGTAGACGTAGTAAGCGGAATGTGAGCGGAAATAACCTAACAAAATTATGGCATAATACGCTGTGATTTAAATGCTTAACGATTCAAATCTTCAACTTTTATTTATTCTGTCATACACGTACTCATAAAATTTAACGTTTTTTATAAGTATTCTTATAGGATAAACATACCACAAGCTGCACTACGAAGCACACCAATTAAAAAAAAAAACTTTTTTTTCACACGATTCTAATAGTAATAATAAATAGTATAAATCGTGGAGGAAACCTTTTCGAATTTGGAGTTTTTCATGATAATATTGATTGTAGGAGAGAAATCACAAATCCGAACAGATCAGATAGGAACTTAGTTGCCCTAAACCTCTATAAGAGATAATCAGATACAATTGAATGAAGATAAATAATACAGTCCATGTGTCCTTCATGACCGCAGAGAGAGAATAATTATTTCTCTCTTTAAATTCTAAACTGTCAAACGAATTGTTCCATTTTTTCTATTCTACATCAATATATTGTTTTCTCAATTTTGTAAATGGATGTGTATAACAATACTTTAAGTAGGTATAGATCAAACCAAATAGTTGCCCTCAATGTAATATACTTGTATTTTATATTGAAAATAAAAGTACTAAAAAGCTAAAAAGATGTCATATAATGTATTTTTAAATTGTATGTCATACTGAAATACGAATTTCAAATATGTCTGTCTTTGACTTTAATGTCTCATCTTTACTTTGTTAAAATGGTGACATACAATGTTTTTCGTACAAAATAAGCTTGGAAAACAATTATAAAATAATTGTTGAGTGACAATCCGCCAACGCTTAAGAAGTAACAGGCTTTTTAATATTTTTTGTGTAGTCTATATAATTTTTACTCTACATATACAGTAATCTCTGGACTGTTTTAGAGTATCTTATAACACCCATCAAAGAACCAATGGCTAATAAATGCTATGTACATTTGTACCGCCTTGCGTATCTCATGGAAGTGATTACTCTTGTATTTATTTAGTTGATAATACTATCGACAGTAAACGACAATTTTTATTTCCCAAATTTTTATAACTTAAAAAAGTTAAATTAATTTGTAGTTTATTTACTATAAGGACTACAAAACTATCGATATGACAATTTACTGTCATAAACGAGCTGTCATTATTGGTAACAAGATCGCGTAGTAGTATATTTTTAAAACCAATACCATTCCTTTATGATTTTCCTAATCTGATACTCTGTCAAATTAATTGAATTAAATGAAAAAAATAATAATAAAAAAGTGTTTTCAACAGTAGTGAGCTCATTCATAAATATTTAAATGTCATAACGTTTCAATGTACTTTATATTTAATAATAATGTAACAATATTTTCGAACGTCTAACACACAATGCTATCTAGTTTCAAACTAACCGGAGTTTAAGCATGGCAAGTTTAAAAAGTTTTACCGACTGAGGAAGCAAACTAAGCAGGACAACAGCTCTGCAAAGAGAAGGAAAACTTGAAAAAAAACCATAGACCAACACGGTATAGCATTTTAGTAGGCTATGGCCTAATTACTAAGGAGAAACCTATGTCCAGCAGCGGACTGCAAAAGGCTGTTGATGATAATTATGGTGAGGCTTAGGAAAGATAAAACTGTGTTTGATTGACAACACGAACGTTTCCTTTAGTTATTGCAGTTGTAACAACATTCTAAGAAGCATTTAAATTATTTTAGCAAAGTTCTAAAATATGATAATTATTCGAAAATACTTGGCATAATACAAATTTGACAATTGCCGGGTTAATGACAATTTTAAGATGCTACATGCCTTAAATTTAGTAATTAAGAGCCTGTTGCTAAAATAGACTACAAGTTTGTTGTTCTTATTGTTATCTTTTATTATTATTTTTTCTTATAATAACTTGAAAGCAATAAAACGTTACTTAAAAAGCGAAAACGTTTAGAGGGCTTTTTTTTAAAGTAAATGTATGTATGTAGATGTTTATAGGTAACCGTATTAAGTAGGATACTACTGCCTAACTAAAGTCAGTTCGTTTTGCGAGTGCATAAATGAAAATTGACAATCTCACCCGCTCCATGTACTTAACCACCTAGACTTAAAATTTAAAAAATAATAAATACAGAAATACTCTTTTATTATGTAGTAAATGTTACAGGAAGTGGCAAGATTTAGTTAAATCTCTCAATATTGTTTCATATAAATTTAGGTTATTTACAGTTAAAACATGTGGCAAAAATGTCATTGCACGGCAATATTTTTTGCTATATACCTATTTATATTTCACGAAACCCTCGGCACACAAGTCCAATTCGCTCTTCGCCGTTTCTTTTATTTTAGTACTCAATGTTACCATTAGTTTATATTAATATAAATATAGTGAAGAGAGAGAGATGTTCTTACTAAGTTCAAGATACTCGATCTTTTCCTGTTTCCAAAAAAAAACTGAGTTACATCCACTCATGCTAACTTATTTTATGGTTAAGTGCTATGTACAATACAGTAATGTCAACGTACATTTTCGTTTAAATAAAGTATATGAATTGAACTTGTTGACTTTAGCTCCATATTAAGAACTTGTAGAAGTGATTGGATTTTCACGTCCACAGTGACATGTACTTTTTATTTACATATGTAAAGTATACATACTTAAAAGAACACTTACAAACTATAAAATATGATGATTTTGAAAACATTGCCAAGTAATAGTCTATTTCCTAGAAAATTTCAATTTTCAATTTGTAAATTCGTTTATTTATCGATAGGACACTTTTCATATATTTTATAAGCCCTATTTCCAAAATGCCTGCAGCGCATAATAAAATCACAAATAATTTTCATCTCAAAAGCATGGGAGCTTACGCAACGCCCAGTATTTCACCCCGGAAAGTAGGCTTCCAGACAACGGGGTCAACCTTCGGAGACGAGACGACGCCAGCGATATCGACGTAACCAGCTGATGCTCCAAGATTTTAGTAGAACAGCCACAGATCGGGACACGACCGGCGTGCACGCGGATCTGATTCGGTTACGCGCCGCTCGCGAATAATACATTGTGATCAAAAATCACTTAATCGTGTGATTATTAAGGAAATTAAGTGTTGAAAATATATATATTAAACTTTGAACGTGTCTGTGCCTATGTACCATTAGTATTAATAACGCTTGAGTATTAAATACTTTGGCTATTCATGATAAATTAAAACTACTTTATTCCAATTGATGTGTATTGTTATGTTTTTAAGTCACGATTAAGAAAAGTTAAACATAAAATATTCAATAACTGAAAACTGCTTGATATTGATTTAATATAAATTTCCTATAATTATAAAACTGTATGCCATTCAAAGTTATGTAGTACATGGGACATCGGCTAGAGTTATGTGAAGTGTTTTAGTAGGTAGGTAAGTAATTTAAATTCAAAGAGGTTTATGCAATGTAAGTGATGGATACGACATATGGTGACCACAACTCTTTAATTCTATTTTTACTTTCCATCAGGCAGTATAGAGTCACTTTGGGAGGCTCTTAAAATAAAAAAAAATCATCCCTGCAAAATATTTGAAGTTTCAATTCTATCATTGCAAATTATGCTTTTTGTAGATTGATGTAAGCAGTAAGTTTTCATCATCATCATCATCATCATCAACAGCCTTACATAGTCCACTGCTGGACATAGGCTTCTCCTTAGAAAGGAGGTTTTAGCCCTCTATACCAAGCTTGTCAGACGAGACTCTATTTAAAAGATTTTTATTAAATCAGATAATATTGTCCCTAACATACTTTTAATGGCACCCTTTGGGATATAAATGATGCCTATTTTCCTTTTAATACTTCACCTATACTGTATTCAAATGTATAGTTTTCTTGTACAAATTTTTCATGTAAATTTTTATTTATATGAAATGCATTGATTACATCAACAGTTATATTTTTAAGTCTAGTAAGTAGCTTCAGCAGTATATAAATATAAACTATTTGATGGTATAATATATATTATATTATATATCTAACTAAATTATAGACCAAAAAAGCAATTACAATTTCGAATTGTCATTTTCTTATTAAACGTCTTAAATTTTGAATGTTATATGAGTAATTAGATAGTCTGTGAGCTATTGACTATGACTGGTCTCTGTTGACTTAGAAAACCTGACTGCTATGCCAGAAGTTTTGGGTTCGATTCTCACCCAGGACAAATGTTTGTGCGATGAGAATGATTCTTTGTTCTGTGTCTGGGTGTAATTGGTCTAAGATATATATGTATTTAGAAATATATAAATATGTTTGTGCAAGGTAATTATTGTATCATATTATTATTCTAGGATTGTTGGACTTAATATTTTTAAATACATAGGTCCATACTACATTCAAATTGATTATAATATCCAAGTCAACGTATAATTTCGTACTATTGAGACAATTATTTGTTATGAAATGCCATCCACAACCTCTCATATAGCAGTGACTTCCACTAACCTTTAGACTAAAAGGTGATATCTAGACAAACATTTACACCAAAAGACGATATTAGAAAAAACAAAAACAAATTTCAGTTATATATCTCTCTCTTAAATAATAATAATTAATAATAATAAAAATTTGGAATATTTAACACACAACGTCATCTAGCTTTAAACTAAGCAGACCTTGTACTATGATAACTAGACTGACGGATAGAATACTTATATACATTTTTTGTACATACATACATATACATTCAAAGTCGGAAACAAATATTTGCAGATCATACAAACATTTGGTCCGACCCGGGACCTGAACCCGAGATCTCAAGCACAGCAGTCGCTTTCACTACCTCTACACCATCGAGTCGATATTTAAATATTTAGACAATATCATGTGCGCAAAGGGTTCTAAAGGAAAAACTTCAAGTTTTCAATTTTTACATTATAATGATACTTTGTGTTTATTACTAAGATATCAAAATATCTACAGACAAAAAATTAGGGACTTTCAAATTACCAGCTTTTACGAGCACAAAATATATCTCACTTACTTTTATTACATTCAATTTAAATACGTTTTCTATTGTGATTTAGTTTCAGTGGTCACTTCGAAGATTCTCACTGTTCTGATTATTGTGTTCGATACCCAGATGAGACTGAACTTTATAGAGTTAAAATAAGTCTCACGCGACACAAGATATATTTCTAGTGCGGGAGTTGTCTTAAAGAAAAATCTGTGTAACTTTGATTAGTTCGGGGTCAATGTGAGTCAGTAACGAAATGATGTCGATAGAAATTTTATAAGTAAATTTGTTTTTTAAACTAGTCTATTATAGTAAGGTAGTAACTAACTAGTCGTTTTTTTTGTCTCCATAATAGACTCATTTACTGTCAACCTAATTAAAAATAATTTCGAATTGAATTTAACACATTGGGGTCTATCAATGTCACTGAGATTTTTTGACAGTTTCTAACTGACTCTAATCACATGGTATGTCTCTTAACTAGCTAGAATTTGTCAGAGATAGATAATCAAAACTGTGGTCACAATTTTAAGAGAAAAATATCCTTTTTTAAATATTTTGCTCATCGAAACAAACCAAAATGTAGTAAATTAACATAACGTATCAATTCTTAAAATAGTCTCATTCACAAATAGGTTGATAGTTTTGTCTAGTGCTATTGGTTGGCCAATACCTACTGACATTAAGACCGATGGCAATTAGGCCCAGGCCCATATTTATCAAACACAAATCAAACACTGAACAAAACACAAGAAAATTTATAAACAAAAGTTATTTATAGTTACTTAAATGGAATTGGGAAATTGGAGCTTTTGATAAAACATATTATTAGTACCTACATTAAAAGACAAAGAAAAATGATTTAGAGCATTAGTTACTTAACAAGAAAGTTAGCAAAAGCAAGCGCTCATCGGATGCGAAAACATACTTTGTGCAAGCATAGAACTTGCCGAGTCACACTGAGTAAGAAATAATTTCCCATAAATATAATTATGTTTCTGTTTAAAACAATAATAATTTTACACAAAGATTTTGTCTGCTGTTATTATATAATAGTTTCGTTTATTTTAAATTCAAAGTTACAATTGTTAGTCTTAGTTCTTGTTTTATTTGGATATATTACTTGTACACATTCCTTTGTATTTTTTATAAGGCTAAAAATCTAATACTAAAATATCCGCCCTAAGCGTAATCTTTCAGATATTCGAAAAGAAAGTAACTTGTTACATTTTCCAATAAATATAACAGCTCAGTGTCTTGTTTTCTAAATATCTATTGGATATTAGACTGTTTCACAGACCTTTATACCATAATAATAACAGTTTAACTTAGTATCATCTTTTGATTAAGAAAACAAATTGAATATTAAACAACATTGTCAATTTGTTATTCAGAGAGTAAAGGCGACGACTAAGCGCCTTACACGTTATCTATGTAGTACTGATGGAATACAAAATTGCCTCTCACATTTTAACAGGCGGTTTGGGTTCGTACGAAACTAATTTAATGTTACGTTTTCAATTTTGGTCAATTAAATTATAACCCATTTGGTTACTTCGATAGGAATCAATAAATAAGTTTTTTCTATTCAAAATATGTGTAAAACCAGTCCAATGCACTAAGAAGTAAAAAGGCTTAGAAGACAAACTATTTTCAATTTGGAATCTTTACTTCTAACCATACCTTTAGCGCAAACAGATGTAATGTCTGCTCCCTCACTCAATCGGATGGCTATCTGCCACAATCGAGGATAGATCAGGCGCAGGTTTGAGGACTTTACGTTGTCTCCCAGGCACGGGAGTTAAAACTTCCACCTTAAAAATTAGGGGTTATGCTTGGGCATTTCTGTAATCAGAAAAAATGTGTGCGTATACTAGCGTACACTCGTAAGAAGTGAAACTTCTTTATGACGTTATTTTTCAAAAAAATAATTTAAACCCGTCCGAAGTTGATGCAATCGCCACCTAGATTTCAAAAATTTAACTACTCAAAACGGGCCGAAAATACATTGGAGACATTTACCAATCCCTACTCCGCTGGAGAAAGTATACTTCGAATCACGCGTGGTAGGGATAAGAAAAAGATGGCGCGTAACGAAAAAATGTGACGCGTAACGAAAAAATGTTACATTAAATTTTTTTCCAACCCCGATAAAAAAGTTTCACTTCAAAAACTCAATAAGGCTTCTTTGGCCCAACCTGGCAATCTAAGCCAATACAAACTTCTTGATCGGCAATCGCATACGGTAATCACTAGACGACGAAGTTTCCAGGCAATGTCAAGTTAATGGACTCGTAATTTACATTAATGTAAGATTTTTACAATAATACTTACATATACTCGTATACTTGTATCTTTCAATAGGGTACATTATTTAATTTTAATATGTTAATAATCTATACTAAATTTTCACTATAATTACATATTAGTATAAACTCGAAACTACATAAATTCAATAGTAAACAAACATTACATCAAATTAATGGAACCAATATTTCCCCAGAACTGTCTGATTGTGCGTCAAACTCAGATCCAATCTGTATTACACAAACCAACATCGGCTTTCCTCTATTGATTCCTTCAGCTTTGACATGAAGTGCAGTCGAACTTATTTTGAATAGCTTGAGAAGATCAAGTCAAGACCTGACTGTATTCAAATATTTGTTTGTGATTCGACTCAAGTTTCCTTTCATGGCCACCCAGGAAATGCTAATTAATGCACAGGTGGCGTAGCGGTCGCCTCGCCGCTCTCTACTAGGCTGAATGTTATGGGTTCAAACTCCACATGAGATAACACTTTGTCTGTCTTTCAAATTTTTGTTCCTATTCTGGGTGTCCTTTGTGTCCATTTCTGTATATTTGAAAAGAACTCCGCAACAAAGAGAATATTTCTAATGCGGGCCTTGTCTTTTAAAAGAAACATAAAAAAAGAAACAATATTATTTCGTCCTACTCGTACATGAATCTGGAGAAAATTGATTATTATTATTGTTCAATAAATAGCCACATTCCTACAAGTATTATCCTACTACAAAATATAAAGTGGTCGAGCGCACTCAATGTGTAAAAGTTCATAAAACAAAAATACGTAGTTTAAAACCGTTAAAATAAAAGACTGAATAGTGCCAAAGAAACTTTTCTATTAAAAGTGATACAAACGTTAAAACAACATGGCAATGGTGGTGTCCAGAAAATCAAAGTGTTGTGTATGTTCCTTATTCCTGTTGATGCTCTTGGGCATCAGTTTGGCTGTAGTGTCCACTCTTAACCTTTTTGAACCGAAGAAAGAACATCATCAGGTGGTAGCTGAGATGTACAGTCAGACAAAATCAGCGCCGAGAGTCGTGGAGATAAATACTGTAAGTAAATCATATGGAGGAGAGTATGTGAAGGGGATTGATATGTATTTTTATTGTTATTTACATTTTTGTTTCTGTGGAAGAAAAGGTATTGATTAACTTAGTTGAAGCTTATATTTAACTTGCAATGTATGTACGTAACTGTTTGTTCTGGTGAAATCTTGTAAGTCAATTTTGAAACTGATATTTTCAACCGATTAAACTGAAATTTTGCTAGCCTGTATATATAGCGTGACAATGTAATATTATGATGACATAAACCTAATCTAATGATGGAGTTGGAAAATGATCATGGGAACTTTATAATGAGACGACACAACTCCATCGAGTTTGGACTCATTTGATGTGTCTTGTTTAGTACTTTGTCTATAGTATTACTTTGTTCATAGCATTAGGTTTTAAGTAGAGTACTTAGTTTTTAAATAGTATTCTGGACCTGAACCTAAAGGTGGCCAGTCTGTGGGAGTCTGTATTAAAACGAAACAATTCCCTCGAATTTGAGCTCGTTTATATTTCTTGGCAAAAACATTGCGAAAATGGTAATTAGTGTTGAGTGATGGAGCTGTAAACTGGTTATCAGATCTTAGGAATAAAACGACGTAACCGCTTCGAGTTCGAGTTTTTGTTTTGTCTTGATGAGTACCTAGATAACTTCATTCCATTTGTAATGCATATCAATTTCACGACGAACAGACTGAGAAATATGTCCTGCGGAAAATAAAAAGTGTAAACAAATTAAAAAATAAAAATAAATCTTTAAAAACAAGCTTTTATTTAAACGCGCTAAAAAGAGTAAAATAAACTGATCCTTGAAAACTTTTACTATCAACTTATTAAAAATCATAGCACATTTTATACTTACTCATATTCTAAATGCGAAAATGTGTTAGTTTGTTTCAATGTTTGTCATTCTTTCACGTAGCAACGGAGCGATTTTATACTATGATTTTTGTGCTTAAAGTTAGGAGGCTGGAGAGTGATAAAGACTGCTTTTCACCTTACTGTTTTTGGGAAGATCCATTATGATACGTATTTGCATCACTCCAAATTTCATAAATGCCGATAGATGACGCTATTAAGTTTTGAAGCCCAATTACATATGGTACAAAATCCGTCATTAGACTTTATAAAAAATAATTGCAGTTTCTAATAGCTGGCACTGTTATATAATATATATTAGACTGTCTTGATGGTGAGGTGGTAGCATATGAGTTTGAAGTCTCAGGTTCGATTCCCGGGTCGGATCAAATGTTTGTATGATCTGCAAATATTTGTTTTGAAGTTTGGGTGATTTTTTATGTATAATATGTATGAAAAGCAAATGCAAAAGCTAGTATGATATGAAAACTTGCTGCAAGTCTGACTTGTTAGAGAAATAAATAAATTAAATAATAAGATCTGCTTAATTCTATTTTTTAAATTTTCAAACTAAGTACACATGAGTACTTAAATCTCTCTACTAGAGTTTGTATCATATAAATTGTGTAATGACATTACGAGTATAAGCTGACAGTGAAAGTCTTCAAGGAAAAGTGATTTTACTGTTTCTTGTGTGTTTTAAATAAACGTTTGCTTTTAATGAATATTTTTTTACTTTTAATTTTACTTCATAGAAAGTTATAAATTAACTTTATAACTTGCTATGTTATAAATTAACATAACAATGTACGATTATTTTCTTATCTTTTATATGATTTCCATACGTAGGTCAGGTTTACCATAAACAATGATATAAAAATAAAAATATTTTTATGAAACTATCGATAAAATAAACTTTGTTAAAGTATTTCCTGAACAAGTTTATCCAGTAATGCGACAGTTTCAAAATCAACATCGTCAGAAATGTACAGAAGTGTCCAATTAAATGTTAAATGCTATATATCGACTAGACGATAAGCCATTTACTTCTATGCTTACCTATATGTTACACTAGATTGGAAACAGCATTTTATTTTGGATTTCATTCGTCAGCTGGTGTAGTTGTGTTTTTTGCCCAGAAAAAATATCACTACGTGTTTGATAAGCGGTAATCAGTTTGTAAACTACAGCAGAACAGGTAGATATGCGCATTCATTTGGTTTCAGATTTTTTTTTGGATATGAAGCTTTTAATCGCTTATTTTATTTAGATTGAACGGAAAGAATTTAATGCCAAATAGCATTATCTATCAATCAACCATCAAGGTGGTTTGGTGAGAAACAGTGAACGCGTGGTAAATATTACGTTATATTGACTCAGTTACATTAGCATAACATTCAGACAATACTGCCTAGACGAATATTTTTTTAATGGATTCTGGTTATGAGGTCACAAGTCAATTATTTTCTATAAAATTAAGTATACATATTTTTCTTTTTTAACTCCGAATCTTTTTTAAACTTACTGACAATGTTTATAGCAGCAAACTATCACAGTATAAATACAAAATTTTTTCAACAATATTTATTTTTATGTTTTTAAATTACTAAAACTCCATTGTCTCACAATATTATGCCATTAAAAACGTGTTCGGCATAACTTCCTGAAATTTTGAATTTAAAAGAGACAATTTTATTTCGGGTACAGGCTTATACTAAAGAATTCCTCGTTTATCGACACGTATTTTTTGTGTAATCCGCTGAGAAATGTACGTGCCATTATATGGGATTGTCTCACATCGTACAGCGTAGTTCACAGTAAGTAGTCGTTATCATAACCTTACACATAGGCAATAACAATTTGTAGGCTTTCGTAAAGAAAAAACTAAAAGGCTTTTAGTGAGAAAGCCCCCTTGAGGTATCCTTAAGAGTTCTAAAATACCTTAGAACCTTCAGATAATAATGCAATAGTTTATCGTAATAGCAGTATTAGAAATAGAAATATGAAAAAAAGAATGTTCAAAAGTATAACAAAGAGAAAAGACGAAATCAGAGTATTGAAATGTTAACACTAGGCATTGTAGGTACCATTAATGAATTTTAGCAATTGATTAGTAAATTAACCTCACCAAATACTGATAAAAGTCATACTTTCGTTCATATTCGTTCATACACGCCAATTATAGTGTCTTTACAGGACCCTTAACCCAAAACGACGCTGAGAGTAAAAATGGTGGATCACATTCTATTGTAACAAAAAATTCTTCGCTGTAATATATTTTTGGGTAACTTCTTTGAAGTTCGGGGCTTACAGTTCTTATACAGTTATTATAAGATAATTAACACTGCCTATAGTGATTTTTATTTATTATGTTAAAAAAAACTTAGACAAGGACAGACAAGATATGCCATCATTAGATCAAATTGAGAAATGTGAATTACAGCCTCTATTGCTACCAACATTAACATTCTACAGAGATAGGTAAAAGATATATTATTGAGACATAAAGGAAATTATAGTGTGTAATATAAGCTAAAAACATGGGATACAGCAAACATTTATTCCCGCGATACAGAATTTATTCCTAAGGCGGACTTTGCCTTCTAGAAAAAAAAAATTGTTCAATTAGTGTCAATAAATCAGTTTGCGGGTGGTACGAAGCACGAAGTGGTGAGCCGTACGTCTATTTATACGAACCATATGTTTAAAATATGTATATCAAATTATTAACTTAAACCTTCTTGGTAAGGAGAGGCCTATACACAGCAGTGGACTGTTAAAGGTGACTTTAGCTGGTGATTGAGAGGTGAGTAGTATTTTCTTAGATCTAAATACAAAAACTTTTTTCAGTGTATTATTCTATTTTTTTCTATTTCTTTCCTCATTCTATTTTTTTTACTAGTACATTTCATGATTTATTGACTTTCTTAAAATAAATGAGGACTCGTCTCATGTATAAATCTGTAATCTAAACCATAACTAATAATATTAGGTACTATTAACTTGAAAATGTTATATTCTATTTAACTCTCACATAGCTCTTAGATTTCAAACTAGGTAGGCACTTCTGTAGAGTTGTAGACAGTTATAAATAATTATATAATCGTAATTAGCATCAGCAGCCTTAACAGTCCACAGCTGGACATAAGCCTGTTCTTAGAAAGGAAGTTTTGATTTACTACACCATGCACGCCAGACGGGTTCGTTCAAAGCTCTTTCAAGTTTGACTCTCTTTGCAGTGATGTTGTCCTAGCGTAGTTTGTTCCCAAAGTCACCTCTCACGCCACGGGATGTGTAGGGGTGGTCATACTCCGTATTCTTAATCCGTCACCACACGGACAGTTACATTATTCTTAGTCTAAATAAAAGCTGCAGAATCTTACACGGTTATAGTAAATACAATTTACAAACTAATACTATAAACGTACTTACGTTAGATAAATGAGTTGAAAAATATTGCAGTAATATGATGTACTCCTAGTCAATTTCGGCCACTGTGGCCAGTTTCAACGGCGACCTGTTGTGCTGCAGACCAGTGTGTGCACAAACACAGCTGCACTCTCTGTTCCCTTACACTACTTCCCTGTTCTCTGTTACATTCCGAAGGGACGGCTATCAGCTATGACCGGGGAGAGGTCAAACCCAGAACCGACGGCTACATGTGCCCTCCGAGGCACGGGTGTTAAGACCCCTACTTTCAAACTCCGGGGTGTTATTAAGTATTTCTATAATTATAGAATCACCGGGATTCGAACCCGAGACCTCTTCATCGGTAGTCAAATACGCTAACCGTTAGACCAAGCGGCAGTAACATATGAACTCACCGGTACAGTAATATTCATTGCAAAACTCTAACACGTGCCAAAAGTAAGATTACATTTTTAACTTTTATTTCAATGCACTACTACTATAACCATAAATCAACTGGGTGTTTTTCTTCTTTAAAATTTTCGCCTGCGTCATCATTCTCGCAAATACATTTGAAACTAGGAAACATTTTATACGTAGCTATCAATTTTATTTACACATTGGACCTATTATGAAAATGTCATCCGATGCTGCAAAATCCGTTTAGTCAGTAATAAATCATGGTGGTAAAAAATTATCGTTATATTTGTGCCACGGGGTCAGACGACATTATTCGAGGCGTTCTATTATCGCCCAGATTTAGGGAAAAATCACCCAGGGATATTTTTCGTTAAACACTGAAAGCTGATAAAAGGTAAAGGTTAACATTTTGACCGAAGGTTGAAAAAGCTATTTTAGAAATGAATGTGTTAGTATCGTGTTTGAACAGATTTTACAATGGGAGAGCCATATTTCGGTACAAACAGGCCAAATCAACTGAAATGATACACTGGTATCGCAAGCAAGCAGGCTTGAGCCATTCTTTAGTTACTTTTTAGCGAGAGACATGGGCGGCAAAACACTCGTGACTCTTGAGGTGTCTTTAAGTGATTGTCAACTGACCATCAAGTGACCCGCCTGAATTTATCCCCTAATACCATAAACAAGATAAAGACTTTATGGAATTGCCACTTTGGAATAAATTAATTACATAGTCACATTTTATTGTAAAGAAATTTTCAAAGTTATTTTAAATTACATAAATTATCTATTTTAGAACTCCAAAGCTTAGTAACCTAAAAAAACACTTTTAAAATGAAGTCAAAATTTATTGTACATGTACTTGCAAAAAAAAGCCCAAACAAATATCAGTATTTAACGCACATTTTTTTTTAGTTTTTTTTTTCATTTGTATCAATGATACGGCTTCATGTGAGGCGTCATCGTTATCCGATCCCCCGTTCGTTACTGAATGTAAAGCTATCGAAAAAATATTGTTACCCTACACCAGAAAACAAAAAGGTCGCAGTTAAAAATACTTTTAATCCTGGCTTTTGGCATCATGAAAATCTAGGTAAATTACTATGGATTCACTTTCGATTCCCAATATATTTAAATAAAATCCCCTGGACAGAATGAATAGTTGACTATATTTTACTGAAAAACTATGAGAACTTATTGAAGTTCAAAAAACACCTTTAACTTTATTATCGAACAAATAATCCTAATAATATTATAAATGCGAAAGTTTGTGAGTGTGGATGTTTGTTACTCTTTCACAAAAAAACTACTGGACGGTTTTCGATGAAACTTAACAGTAATATAGATTATACATCGGATTAACATATAGGCTATAATTTGTTATGATTTTATGTAATTTTAGCGATACATATCAATTAAGTCGAGGAAAAATCTAGCCTCTGAGAGTTATCTTGGCTACCCTGCCTAAACCATTGAAGTTACACAAAGATGATGTACTGCAGGATTGATGTTAAAAATAAATTATTTATAATGATATGTTACGAAACTTAATGTGAACCCAATTCCATCTGAACGAAGCCGTGGGCAAAAGTGTGTATAATTTTAACAACGAGTCACGGTTATATTTTGACTATAGACAACATCATGCGAGCGTTTAATTAACATCAACTAACATGTTACTACCGAGTACTTTACTGTAACACAAAGCTTTAATATTCTATTGGGTAACAAACATTAAACTGCTTATTCTGAACTTTAGTAGAAAATTTAAGGTGTAAAAGAAAGCCCTACGAATTAGCAAAAGAGCACAAAACAGAAATTTACAAGTACCTTACTTACACATAGTGTGTCATTTTTCCTCTAATTGAGGGTTGCCGCAAGGACGATAAATCGACTTTTGTGTGACGATTACCTCTCTTTCTTATTCGTCGAACACACCTTGACTAATAGAGGACGAATTCTTTACTTTTCTTAAGAAATAAGGAAAAGAGATAATGAAACACGGCATTCTTATATCAGATTAATATTTTTCAGGACTTGTTTAGCAATAGGCAGCAGCAAAAATCTCCTCTGTGTAAGGAAATCTTGCTGTCCGCCTCATCTCTAAGCAAGCGCTTCGCATTTTCTGTTTATCACATTGTGTGTCGTCAGAATGCCATATCCACACTTCAATGCTGACAAGCTGCAGCACTTAATTAGATCGCGTTTCCTGTGAATAGAACTTCCTGCTTTGACAAAGATATTTGAATAGAAATGTAGGTAGTTCGTACTTAGCGAACATTGCTAATTATTTTCTCTTTGATGCTTTTAAGAGTAGTAATTTAATTATATTCGCTGCCTGTTATTTAAAGAAATTTTGACCCAGCTCCGCGTATGTTTGTGTCGGTTATCATGATAAAACCCCTACTCCCTTCCGTGTTTTAAAGTAGGGGGATCTAATGGATAGGATAAGAAATATAATCAAGAATTTGACTTCTTTCAAGTAATCAAATTACGTTTCTGAAATCAAGACATTGTGGGTTCTAACACTGAGACGACATCACAAAAAATAAGTAATTAATTTATATAAATCCGTCTAGCAATGCACAATGTGACGAAATACATACATACATACATAATACCTTTTTAGAAGATATAAAGTTCTATTCTTGACAGTTTGTTATGTTATTGGAGGATTTTTGTCATCGATAGTCGGCCAAAAAAATGAATGAGCATTCATTGCGCCAAAACAAAACTTTAAAATTTACATATCTATTTTTGATGTTCCTTCATACGATATTCTTGCTGTAGTACAATTACAAACAATAATTTATTGCAATATCTGGTATTTTTTTGCTAATCCGAACATAAAATGAACTAATCGGAAGTATATTTAAATTATTCCATTTTTTTGGCTCCCAAAGTATGTCTTTTAAGCAATTATTGTTTTTAACGCACTTTTTCTTTTTCTATAGAAATATAACTTTTACATAGAATAATAAATATATTTGCATCAAACAATTTACTTCTCTTGTGTCCCTCCCAAAAATTCAACTTCATAAACTCATCGTTCTTTGTGCAAACTATACTGCTGTGGAATAGGCTCCGACTCGAAATCGAAATGTCAACAAATCGTTTCTCATTTAAAAAGCAGGTAAATAATTAACTCGTAACGTGGTGGTAGAATCACCACTGTTCACTTATTTATGGAAAACCATTCGTGTAGTGAGGCGATCATATCGCCATATTAATATCGCAGCGGGTCGTTGGCCAGTGTAAGTTGACATTCCGTTGGTGCACTGCTGTTTTCTCGTCGATAGTAAGCGATACCTAATTTGTCTCTTCTCGCAGTTTCGGTAGTTCATCCCAGCTGAATCTTTCTTTGTTCATCTTGCCGCATACTTACTCATACTCATACGCCAGACAAGGATGACCAGGTGAGTATAAGAATTGATACACGAACTTTCTGAAGTTTCACATAACGTCTGCTTCTATTGTACCGTTTTTGCGTATCAAATTGCTGGTAACGAAACGTTTACCCTACTATCACAATTCATGTTAGACCTAAAAATCTAATATTCACAGTGTACAAATGTAAAGGTTATCTATTAGTCAGAGTATATAAATATATCCATACTCATTTATGTACGTGTATAATTGTATAATCAACTCTATGATAGTTATGTATAATATATTAATTGATGAAAAATGAACCTTACAGAGTTTCTACACCATCCAACGGTTGGCTGGTAGAGAATTTCTTGGGCAGCGCACTGAAATAAAAATACTTAAATAAAACTCAAAATAATATTAACTAAATAAGATTATGTACTCTTTCACAATTACCGTAATATATACGCAGATAAATAAATAAGTAAAATTCAACCGGTAACTTTTAAAACCGAAACCTTAAGCACAAAACATCAAACAAAACATTCGGGATAGCCTGTTTTTAATTCAGTGCATCGCGATGCTTGCATTCGACCACCTGCGCCGGCGCATCTGGGTGTGACAATCCGGTTTGGTTTTGACCATTGCACTTTGAATTAAAGTGATTGTTCTGATTTAGTTTTGATTATAGAGACTTGTACCCCAATCACTAAGTGTATCTTCGAATTGATATTCAAATTAGTACTAAAAAGGTTTTTTGTTTCAAATAGTTTCTTTTAAATTTTTAATTATCAATTAATAGGCACATCAAAGAGGTATTATTAAATAAGTATGTTTATAATTCTCAATAAACCAAAGACAAATTATCAACTTTTAATTAATATAGAAAACTTCATAGACTAACATTTTTGTGTACATTGCTTTGACATTCAGTTTATTATAAGTTAAAGAGTTTTCTGCAACCATAATTATTTACTAAGATCACATTTTGTGTATTTTGTTTTAGACATTTTTTTTCCCCCAATAACCAGTAAAAGATAATCTTTTAATAGTTTATTAATAATAAAGTAGTTCCCATTATAATTTCTTTGAACACATCATCACGCATTATTATAATTACTCGATTACCAAAGCTGGATAGGTAATACATTTCACTCGTATTATTAATATAATACATAATGTGTATGTGTGCACAAACATAAATAATGTACATTAATATTACATACTTTATTACTCATATCATGCAAGGGATTGAACCCAAGTATCCATAAAAACGTCTCCATTAGGTAGAAATTAATGTATTTCTTAAATTGAAATTTCATTTTATTATTCAATTTAAAATTTTTAGGGTGATAAAATTTAAGTGCAAAGAAAGTTAAAAGTATACCTTATAAAAAAGAAAAAAAAATTGAATATTGTTTCTATCGACAACATTTCAAACCATCATTTTTTTACTGATTAAATAGCAAACTCCTGAACTCAAACTCAAAGAGATTGCCGGTACTATGAAAAGTAAAAATAAAGCAACGGAACGGTCAATAAGCTGTCAGTCGACATGAGATCGGTATTTAGCCGATTATTAATTTTTATCGTGGTACAGGGAGCATTTCAAGAACTCAAATTGTACGGGTCACCAACGCAAGCTGAAGTGCAGTGTGTCAATACTTTTGAGGTAAGCACAGTTGTATTATTCTGTATAATATTTAAAGAAAATATCTACGAGTATGAGTTAACGCAGCACATAATAGTAGCAGTAGTATTGTGTTCTTTAGGAAGGTGATGCTACTTTAGCACACGATCATCTTTTACTTTATTTGTTGAGCTCCTTAGGGTACTATAAATGATTCGTTAACTACCGTCTATGTTGTTACGAAGATTCTTTAAAAAAGTGTTGTAACAGTAAGTACACTAACTTTTCAGTAATAATAAGTAAGCTACACAAAAATCTACATTTTGACAGGATCCCATCGATGGTGAAGAGATTTTCATTGACAACAATGACAACTTGGTGATTACTCTCATATTATTGTTTGTTTTTGCTTTCACCTAACGCTATCACTAACAATTTGATTGTGGCGTCCCTATAAGTTCTGACAAACTCACAATTATATACAATCTTACTCTATTTATAAAAGTGTAACTACACTGGCTTTATATTAACACGGCTTTTGTGTTTTAACAACACTACACGGAAATAAAACTCTACACATAATCACACTTTCAGATGGACTTTACAACGGATTAAAAACTATTTACATTAAGTTTCCAGTAACACTTGATATATGAAAGTTTTACATTTCGACATTTATTATTATTTCAAAGAAATTTTTTTTATTAAGGCTAGTTAGTCAAGAGTTAGGATAAAACATTGTTAATACACAAACTTAAAACACTTAAAATATAAAAAAAATATTAAGTTATTGTTAATATGTTGTTTCCACTAAAGGAACAGGATTTTAACAGGATTTAACCTTTTCAACGTTGCAAATAACAGAATTTTATTGATTGAATTTTGTTATTATTTAAGCGAACAAAAAAGTATCGTGCTTCTAAATATTAAATTACCGCAATTATATTACCCAGATTTACAATTATTATGTATATCTAACTTAACACAAAAATATGTATTTCTAAAATCATATCCTCGTAAAGTGCGATAAACCAAGTTACCCTTTAAATTTTCTTGGAAATTAAAGTTGTTTACTTACCTAAGAAATAGCCACTTAGGGATTTATTTTATAGACCCTTAACGTTGTTGGTGATACTTTATGCAAATTAGATTCCGTAAAATAAAACAACCAATCCAAAGTGTTGCGATAGATGGCGTTATACAAATTTTATAAGTCGGTGTTAAAATTTTCATGAGGTCTATGAACATTAATGTTATATATATTTTGTGTGATTATGTGGATATACAGATCATTAGTGCTCTTTTGACTACGATTTAATGAAGGACAGATGTATCCTACCAGATTTTTTAATTATTTTCCTGTAGGAATATACTCCACCCAGTTCATCCTGACTTCGGCTTCAAACAGTACGCTTATTTATGAACTTTATTCTTTATTCCTTAAATTTCCACCTATATAACCTGGAGTAAGGCCAAACGAAAAGTATACTCTTCCAAATATAAAGCGATTTTTAGATATTTGTTAACAAATAATGGAGTTCTATTATTATAGAGAAAGTATTGTATTTGTTAATATAAACAACGAAATACAATTGAATGGAGTACCTTTTCCACTTTGTCATAAAATTGATACAGTCATTCACCCCTTTGCTAAATTTTGAATATGGCTTTGAAATGTTGTTCCAATAAGGTTAAACATTGCTGCTAAAGTCCTAAACCCCTAACTCATGCTTGTATAATCTCACTTGACATGTACCGATCGTGGCCGGATGATTTCTAACCTCGAATGTACATTGACACTGGAAAGCACAAATAGTCATATCGTAAACAAACTTGGTAGCGGTACAGCGGATTGCAATCACTTAGACAGAGGTCTAGGTCAGAAGAGAAGCGAGAGCACTGTATTTAATGTTTTTAGATAATACAATAGAAAATACTGTACACTAATTACAATGAGATACAAACTCACGTTTTGATTGCCGCGACACAAACCAGGAGTTTAGTGTGAAAACCGAAAAAAATAATTAGTACAATGTCCGGCCGTATTACTAAAAGTTACTCAAGATTAACAAGGAAGTAGTAAAATAGTCAAAATAAAATTCTTATACACCGTTCATATGTTATATAAGTATTATAGTATATAAACATACTAATTTTAAATTCAATTATTATTATTTTATTAGGTTAAGTTTGTTATTTTTACTTTTTTAGTTGTAAGTTGATTTACGGGCCTATTAATTTAGCAGTTAGTGGCCCTGACTGCTAAGCCGGAAGTCTTGGGTTTAATTCCCAACCAGGACAAATATTTATCTCTGTGTCTGGGTATAATTTATCTATAATACATAATTATTCTGCTCTGGCTCTGCCTAATTTGGCATCAGACAGCCGCGTGTAACATGTATTCGGTTATTATTTATTAATTTTCTCGTCATGATTATACTTGACAACTCAAGGTGGATCACTACTATCTTAAAGTGGCCTTACGCTAAGCTAATAAATTTATGATTCATTGTGTTTTCTATAAATACCTATGCATATTGAATGACTTCGTTTCTACAGCGAAATGATAAATAAATTAAAAAAAAAATGTCTTTTTCGTATAAAATAATTTGCAGTAACGTTAGAAATATTAAGTATCTGTTAAAATACTAGTTTAAGGTTTTAAGAAAAGAAAACTCTTTACCAAAAATTAAATTTATGAAAACAATATACGTTTACGTAAACAGTATACAAACAATACACGTAAACAATATACGTAAGTATAGTGACTACCATTCTTGGATTTTATTCACTTTTTCCATCAGGCAGAGTAGAGTCCCTTTGGTGGACTCCGAATAAAAAAAAGCGAAAAGTATCTGTCAGATAAAACAAAAAATCATTTGTAAATATTCACTATAAACGACGGAACATGATCGAGATAAGAGTGAATCTCATGTAATTTTTTATCTGACCGATTACTTGAACAATAAAACTTGCCTTGTGTCTATGAACCCATCAAGCATGAACAAGATGCCCCTTAAGATTGTATTCTACATTTATCATTCTTTAAGAACTTAGATTTGTAATCTAGACTTAAATCCATCAAAGGCGTCCCAAGTATAAGAGACATTATCAAAACGGCATATGTATATGTATTCATAATTTCGATACAGGTTAAAATATTATTTCGTCTCAATGTGAAGAACTCAACAGAAAGAAACGGCTAGTCGGTAAACACTAGTCGCTATGGTATTAAGGCTAGGAGCTACTGGTTCCTTCAATAGTTACAGTTCCTTATTGTCTTTTCAGCCGACTACAAAAAAGGAAGATAACTTTTTAAATTTGTTAGCTGAAAACTCTATCTCTTAAGAAAAAAAAATGGTAAATTCTTTTTGTATTTAGAAGAGTATACTACCGTTTTGGTTCTATTTATAATTTAAAAAAAGAAGTTCAACTCTAAACTTATTTTTTTTAAATAAATAAGACGTAGGTCATTTGTTTTTCCGTGGGGTGGGTGTTTAATTATTTACTTAAAACTTCAAAAGTCTATATATTCAAATATTTTACCCGCTTCTCCTTGCGTTTAGTGAATCAAATCGCAGTCTTAGTATCGCTATCGATGACACATTGTCTAGCGAAACGACATCATGTTGTCGTGTTTACACTTAGCATTAGATCTCAACTCGTGATAAGTCACGTCATATATGCTGATTAAAACAATATTATTGATTCCTTTTTATAAAGTTTATACAAATATTATCCAGCTAGAAACGTGTAATTATAAAAAGAGTATCTCAATCATACTCGTACATTAATTTCCTTTTCATCATCTGATCATAAGTTGCTTTTTAACTTGTTTAACTCGTGACGCTAATTTAAACAAAGAAACAATCTATCGCAATTTACGTGTGTCCAACTTTTTAATTCAAACCAATAAAAAATTTTTAGGAACAACAGGAATATTCAATCTATTTCCTGTATTCCAAACTGACATAACGTCTTCATAAATGCTACAAAGTGCGTCTATCGTTTCCAGTCAATTAATTTAACCCTTTATGTCAGTCTTTGAAAACGTGAATTTCCACTTTAACTCGGGAATCAAAGGAGCCTTCATACACTTACACTGATACACTGTTAAGCACAAACGTACTTGACGTCTTTGTACGTAGCAAATCAGGCACTTATGTCTTTTGTTGGAATACGAACGACACTTGTGTTTGTAGAATGAAAGGCTGCTATATCGCTGGAAGAGTGAATGAGTGATGTGTATCATTAATGCAAATATAATTTTTGTTACGTATTATATGGTACAGTTTGAACTAAACCAATTAGACAAAGAAAATGATTAAAATAAATTAAAATAAAAAAGTAAAGTCCTGAGTCAAGAAAAAAAATCTCGTACACAAAAAATACGTGGTCGTAATTTAGGAATTACTTCGCTTTTGACACATAAGACACATTGACTTAAGCAGCTAATAACACGTACTACAGCTTTAAAGATATTAATCGTACTCTATGCTTTAATCCTATAAACAAACTGCATATTAATCACACACTATTTACTAACGTCTTAACCCAACCAAATCCTACTGCATTAATTCAAAGACAAATCTTTGTGTTTGCTTGGTACGCCCGACAGTAATTGCGGGGTACATTTTGAATGTTTGAATAGTCCCATGTAATCAGGAGTTTGCGAAGAGGTGTTTCTGTTTAATGTCTGAACATTTTAGAAACCCTAAAAAGTGCTGACCCATTTTTGATTGGTTTAAATTTTAAAATGCATTTAGTAAATTAGGTTTTCTTAATTAATACCATGATAAAGATTTAGTTAGACTATGTTTATATGAATTAATAAAATTAATAAATCGTAAGTTATAACTAAACTATAAGGTAGTTACCTTAAAGAGGAGTTCTGTACCTAACAAATCTAAATAGGTTTGAGCTTAATTTACAAATAATCTCTAAGAAATAACAAGACACATATAAGACGATTAATTTTTACCAAATAGACTAAACTAGACAATAATTTTATTTTAACATGGACATTGAAAAACTCTTTCTCCAAATAACTTTTCGTGGGCAAATATGTCAAAGTTTACTACTATGAAATAACATAACCTATAAGTTTATCTTATGTTACTATAATCTTCTACAAAAATCCAGGTCGATCAAGAGGAAGGTGACAGCGAGGGTTCAGGACGGTATGGCACCATACCGCCATTCCCTCCACCGCCACCGGGACTAGATGGTGCAGGTATATTTATATTGTATATGTATATTATCTTACAATGGTAAAATTAGAGTCATGTAATCACGTTCCTTAATATATTTAGGGGAATTTCTGGAGTACACGCTCACGATAGGTGCTGAGTACATACTTATAATTACCTGACTTTTGAAACAGGTGAAACTGGTCACAGGTAGATTAATATTTACATAATAGTATTATGTAACATACCTATGTTTATCAAACGTCCAAAGGAATATTTCAAAACTTTAACGTAAAAAGGAGCTTTTTGTTTTTCACTTTACAATCAAATTAATGTTTGGATTTCAGGATACATGATGCGGCTTAAAGGTGAAAAAGGAGAACGTGGACCAAGGGCAAGATATTTATTCTATTTTTAATGAAATATACGGTTTACGTTATCTAAAATAACTTTAGTTTTACACGTGAAACTTTTTATTTCAATTTGAAAGTAAAATTTATAAAAAGTTGCGTTCCATTTTTATAAATTTTATTTGAACGCATTTCGAATGGTAAACAATAGGAGTATAAGTTAATGTCCCATTAAAATTCCAAATAGCTCACAATATAACCATATATTATAAACAAATATGTGATCGGTAACACGTAACTGCCCGTTTACATACAAAAGGGGGTCGTGCATTGTTTCGTTGGAATTTATGGGCTTACCCTCCTGTTGTAGGAATATATGTAGGTGCAACGGACATTCCGACAGACATAAATTCAACATGTAACTATATTACTTTTGTAATAGTCTAACATTATTTTACTATTCAATGACATTTTACAGACATTTAATTTGATTACATATGACTATTAAAAAATAGAGTCAAAAATATATGTATTACGAAGTGTTATTATTATTTGTTTCTTTTACTTTTTGTAAATGTATTACTTTATCAGTTCATGTATTACTTTTTTTAACATCGAACCTTTTTAACAAAATAGATTGGGGTCGGTTTAAGGTCTACTACAATACGGCTGAATTTCGATTTTTTACGTGGAGCGACTGCCATCAGACCACAACCTTAAATTTTAATTGGACTGAGTCTCCGCTGCATACTTTACCAATCTATTTTTTTTTAAGTTTTATATTATATTTTTATATTTATTCAACAATTATCGACACGAAAATTATTTGCAAAAAAATGTGAATAAAATTTGAAATGTACCACAAACAATTTTAATATATATAGACTAGAGTAATGTTTATTTATATTTACTCCAAGTCATAAAAAGATAATATAGAGCTGTTACGTTACACTCAACAAGAGTTTGTGAATTCTCATGTGCCTTCACAACATGTACACACTCGACCTGCCTCTGTAGCATTTATAAATAATGTACCATTGAACCCGAAGTATAATCACATTATACGATGTTTATTTCATTCCCTTTTTACTTTGGCTGAACTGAAATTCTATATGGTTAAAGTATACGACAACATTAAATAAATATTTTATCTAATTGTATAGTATTTTAGTGTTTATAAACATCTCTCACACTATTCGAATATTAATATTCATGTGTTCATAAATACTATCAGAAATAAAAACCTCCGTTGAAAAAATTATCTTTAAATTATAAAAACGTTAATATTTTAACAGATTTAGTAGCAGTAGTACAATTATTATAATGCAGAGTATTCCGTCTCACTACCGTCATTGTGTTTAATTTATGAATTTAATTGTATACATACAAATACATTGGTCAATTATCTTTCAACCAATGAAACATATACAACAATATACTCGTACATACATACTATGCACAAATATAAACATGGTAAATGTGTATTATTGTATAAATGTACATATTTAAATTAAAGATATTTAATTGGCGGTGTAAATAAAACTAATATTAATTTATTATAAATAAAAGTCAATACCTTTTCTTTCTGCTGATTTCATCAGGAATGTGTCAGGAAGAATTCCTTTATACACAAATTATAAAAGGAAACTATAGTAATAAGACATTTTTTAACGTCTTTCAATGTTATAAAGAAACTGCTGTTTTCCAAATTTTAATGGTATCTGAACGTTGAGAGGCGTTTTAGTGTGTAGAAATCAATTAGTGAAATATTATTAATATCGTAGTTTCAAAATCACATATTAACAATTTGTGTACAGGGAATTCCAGGAGAGGCTATAAGAGGTCCACCTGGTCCTCCAGGTCCGCCGGGACCTGCAGGTGCAACGGGAACTCCCGGAGTTATTGCAGAAATATCAGGCTCAGGCGATGATGTAAGTATATGATCACCTTTGATTACTGTTATCCGTAGTAAAACTCTGAATAGATTTCTATAAGGACGCTATTCGGTGCATGCACTTCCTTTGACTTTTTAACCCATATGTTACAGTTTAGTTTTTGTTACTTGTGTCACTGTAAACTTAATAAGTTGTTGGTATAACCAGCATTAATCGACACATAACTAAATAAAGAAATAAATAAATAAACAAAATAAATAAATTGCTTACTGACCAAGAATACACTTTACAATTTACATATCATAAATATTTCTGAGTGTATGAGTGTGCGTGTGCGTACGTACGTGAGTGCATGCGTGCGTGCGTTCGTGCATGCGTGTGTGTTATCTTATTATTTTCTCTATTTCAGGATAGAATAGATTATACAGACGCTGCTTTACTTTATTTTTCACTTTCGGTCCATAGAATATATTTAACATTTTTTAAATTTTGTTGTAGATATGGATGCTAATTATATTATTATAATAACTTGATGGCCACGTCGACTTCCTAGTAGCAGTATTATTTAGCGATTCAATATTTTCACTTTATTATTTTAAACATGTTTTTAAACTAATAGATAAAAGAATCATTTTGAATCGATTTATTTGATTGGATAGGCCATCAATTGAATGAATTGAAATTTTTTACTCTCATGTTGATTGCTGTCACGAAAATATAGGAAACGAATAGTATCGTTAGATTTCATCTTCCTTACAGCATGTAACCCAAATGTACAACTCTCTATAAATAATAAAGAAATATGACTCCTAAGAAGGCGCTTGTGAGTGGGCGGTAGCCACTTGCCGTCGAGGTCCTTAGAACAGCAAAGATTTGATTTCTCTATATGTTTTGTAATTTATCATGTTATTATTTGCTATAGTTTATTGGTCAGTCATTTACCTAAACTACGGGATATCTAATAAGTAATTCAGTCACGCAAATCCGCTTATCACGGAAAAGATGTTTTGTCCGCTTAAGAAATTCGGTCTCCGACTAGAATATCTTCATATGTAATAGGAAAGTATATTCTACAAAAGCGTATGACTAATAATAGACAGTGTTAGCAACTTATTATTAATTCTTAATATTGTTAAAACTAAGATATAAGAACCTGTTTTGCACGCATCTAGAAAACTGTGAACAGATTGTCCATGGACATTTTTGTACATATATATAAAATATAAACCTAGCTTAATGTTTACGAAGATCAATATAAACTTGCTGTTACAAACTTAGTAGAGTAACTGAAGCGGTAATATTGACTATATACATTGGCGTTAACCGTAGAGCTTAGTTTATACTAAACAGCACATATGACAAAGCTCTTGAAACATATGACATATGTTGATATATTAACTTTTTTAATGGAATCAACTGCACACTAGTAGGGGGAACATCTGATTTAACTTAAAAGTTACGTAACTCACGAGTGTGTACTCAAAGGCACTGCTTTTAAGGCATGTGCTTTTGAGTATACACTCGTACTAGAATTAGACGAAGAAGTGGGGTTACCTCCTTTAATCACTCGGTCAAAAATAGCAAAAATAGTTACAGTTTTCCACTCACGTAGATTGACTAGGCCCAAATTTTACAAAACATGGTTCTCTTAAGCTAAAGATAACTATTACTTATGGTCCCATTGTAGCTGTTCATTTTAAAAGATGTCAGTAATATTCTTATCGTTACCCTCCAAAAAAGTTTTTCTCTAACCCGAAAACGACGCGGTAAAATGGCTCATAACGAGTTTACATGTTTTAAACAAGGGCTCGTTATGGTCCAATATAAGCAGAAATGCCAGGTAGGCATGCCCATATCAAAGTCTAGACCACAGAGTTCTTATTTACCCTGCGGACATCACCTGCCTCCCTCCATAAGCAAACACATTGGCACAAACGAGAAGAAATCGCGAGAAGGAATTAAAATATTTTTGAGTAGATACAAATAATAAGTATGACTCAATTTTATTTTTACGACTACATTGCCACATTTTACGACCAGTGTGTATTGCCAGTGACGACTTACGGCATAGAGACCTGGTCGCTCACTATGGACTTGATAAGAAGGCTTAAAGTCACGCAAAGAGCAATGGAAAGGGCAATGCTCGGAGGATTGATTTTTGTTTTAAATCTGAACAACAAATGGGAAGTTACAGATCGACATAGGCGGATAATATGTTTTTATCTATTTATACTTCTATCTAGTACTTGGCATCTGAAGGGTTATGTTTTTATGGCATGTATCTTGCGTGTATGTATATATGCAAGTAATATTCTTTATGATCTCATATCTTCCAAACTGCTGCACAGATTTATTTTAACCTTTTTGGACACAATATCAAAGTAAAAGGTTATCATGAAGAATTCAAAATGGTATATTATGACCATAATTTAATAAATAATCTAAACCTAATTCATTCTATCCAAAATGAGTCCCGACTATTGCAGTCACTATGTTCCATTTTAGAATTTATTACTTCTTTTATTTTATATGTTCTGTAATTGAAATTATTTTAATGTTGCAGTAATTAAATTACTTTCTACGCTTCTGGACTGAACTTATTTTGTTTTTTTTTTCAGTTTTTATTTAAGTTTACTAGTTAGTTATTTTCATTTATTTTTTACATAGACAGGATTTTTTATATTCTCAAATTAATTTTATAACTGATAAATTTTACATTTAATTTGAGAAAAACGATTATTTTGCGAAGAAACTGTCTGGAATGATGCATCACGTCATGAACGGAAAGTGGCACTTTCAAGTCATAAACATCACATGTACCTGTAACTGCTCCACAATCAATAAATAATCGCTACGCTGTTATAACTTATTTTGTTTTTTAAACAAATGAGTGTAGAGAAATATATACATCTAATACTAGCATATACTTGGAAGAAAAAATATAAAACTATATAAAATCACAAAGCAAGATTTAACCATTCGGTACTATTCTGACCGAATTCATATATACATATAAATATATGTATATATCTTACGGCAACAAAACTGTTTAAATCGTTTCCTGTCCTAACTTAAACCGAGGCAGATAAACATAATAGCACTATCTCAGCTTACCTCGCTGGTCACAATGTAGTTGAATTAAACGTGAACATGAATAAGCTATTGAAAATCAACTTTTTACATTATCTACGTTCACTTGAAACGTTTTATAAAACGATGTAACTGGTTTCTTTGTTCCAAGGGCGAAATAATTTAGATCATGCCTACGTAGGAATTTAGACATCTATAAAAATCTGTTACATTAATTTTCTAGTCTAAAACGTGGGCGGGTCGTCCTTGGGCTCAAATGGATGGGCCTGAGAGGAATGATAACACAGCCTTACAGAAAATAGATATTAAATGATTCTTTTCTTGCTTTTTATCGAGTGAATAAGGCTCATGGAGCCGAAATCTCACCTTCTTTTGATTCTAGGGAGAGTCAAAGGATAGTAACGCGTTGTGGCTTTTGAAAGCACCCATGAACGGCGGTAGCCGGTGATCTGTCTGCACGTATGTCGTCAAAAAGGAGTAAATATACCCTTTTTCATTTGATTCTTTACAATAATTCTAAATCTTACTACATAGATAAAGAAGACAATATTTTACCCTGTAGAAATTTTTATTCACAGTTGACGGATGATGAGTAACACAATCCATCTCAGTTTCAAATAACAAATATATCGTTAAAAGTTCAAAGTAATACTCTACAAATGTAACGGAGATTAATGGCGTACTGTTGAAGTTTATTATTCAACTATAATTTATATTCCGGAATAAAGTAGTCGTCATTTTATTTTATTTATTAAAGTTATTACAAATGGTAACAAACAAGGCGTTATGATTATTTGAAAATATAGGTTTAGTATTGATTCTGGGTGTCGTAATAACAGATGTTCCCGGATCCCTCCTATCTCAGGCGCAGAGTGGCACACCGTGTGGTTTTAGTCGGTCCGATTCCGACACACTACTCCGTCGCAAACCACAGTAGGGTGACGGCCCGAGGGGATTTCCAGATGTTAAAAAAAAAGGTTTAGTATTGACTGATACCCTTCTGTAATCACACAACATGATATTTGAAGGTTAGTTAACTACGAGTAAATACAATTTTAAATGAGACCCATAAAATAATTGAACTGTGTGTTACTGTTATGCCAAACTAATCCTAAATGGATATCTGACAATAAAAAAATCTAAGTGATTCTGCTATAATATTTTTGTTATTTAAAATAGTTTCTTCTATACGTACATACCAGTGGTTTTTGTAGAACAAATCTCTACGCTCATATCATTAACGTTTAGTACTTACTGTCTGTAAAAACTTCTAACCACTAGGTTGAGCGTCTCGACTATAAGTTAATGAATAGTACAATGGAGTTTTGAATACCTACCTACAATTAGAAATAGAAAGGACGCCGGCAGTTCCGTACCGTTGTAATGGTTATAAGGCTTGTTCCGTTTATTAAGGGAATCCTTAGTATTTACATACAATTATCATAGACTTAGAACTTTGCTAAAATAATTTAAATACTTCTCAAAAAATTATTACAGCTGCAATACCTAAACGTTCGTGGTGTCAGTAAAATGCATTCTTGTGCTTCTAAACTTACCATGTTTAAACAGCAGTGTTATACAAGGTGACGTTGTGTGTATCTTACACCCTACGTCATCTTGTATGTTCAAAAATATTTTTGCGTTATCATTTAATAAAAATTACAAAAAAGAACGTATTATATTTCAATCGATTTTAATGAATGAGGTGATATTCATTTTTATTCCTAATGTTGACTGTATTGACTCGCTCGTACCACCGATCATATTACTCAGGAAATAATCCGAAGGCCTGGAGAGCGACGAATGTTCAACTCATCCCCAAACAGGTGACCGCTCCAATCCAGCCAATTATCGACCTATAGCCGTCACTTCCGTTAGCTGCAAGATGTTCGATCGGATTATTAGCAAGCGCCCTATCATCTACCTGTAAGATCACTCCTTGTTAAGTGAATGGCGATATGGATTTAGACCGAACCGATCCATAAGTGATCTTTTACCGTACATCACACATCTTAAGGGTGAGGTTATTGATTGGCATGGGAACTCCTTGGTGATCAACCTTGACAGAGCCAAAGCCTTCGATAGGGTTTGACACCATTCATGTCTCTTCAAACTTCTGGCGTTCAACCTGCCTCACAACTGGGTTGTTACCTTCTGCACCAGCGCCACAACCAAAAACCTTATGATGGTGCGGTTTCTGCTTCTCGGCAAGTAAACGCTGGTAAATCTCAGGGTTTCGTACTATGCCCACACTGTTTCTTCTTGGGGCAGTAATAGCTTATGCGACTGCTGTGCTTGAGGTCTCGGGCTCGATTCCCAGGTCGTACTAAATTTTTGTGTAATCATACTAAAGCGGCCTAGCGGAAGCTAGGTGTATTGGACAAGGCCCAGGTTCACTCCTGCTTGGAGCGTTGTTCTCACCTTTGCGATAGATTCACGCAGTATTTGCTTGATACTCTCAATCGACTGCAGTGGCAAGCAATCCGCATTGTCAATTGTCCTGAAATCACTGAATCGCTTTAGCCTCTGCGAATGCGAAGATATGTCACCTCAATGGCAGTCCTCTATTGTCTTTATCATGGAGAGTGATTTCACGATTTCTTCCAACTGCTCCTACTTTCTTCCTTCCTCTACACTAAAACATGTGCTGGCCTAAGCATCTAAGCAAGCTGGCATCGCTTTAGAGAGGCAACCATACAAGGCAACTCGAACTGAATGCTTCGGTTCTTCGTTCCTGTGCAAATTAGACAAAACTTTACACTCACTACTACCGCTCGTGCTTCCCTCCCAATATGATCCTGGGGTTCTTTAAGCGGGGCATGAAAAAGCATCTCACTAGGCCGCTTTAATGTGTACTGCATTGTCTGCATTCGCTTGAATTCTATTCATGCTTTACATCAGGCAAAGTAGAGACACTTTGGTGACATACATATACATATGTAGACGAGCAGTATACGGCAATCCTCTATCACCTTCGTCATGGAGAGTGTTCTAACGAGCTCTTCCAACTGCTCCCACCTTCTTCATATATATATACATACATATACATACAGCATCAACTAGACAAGCTGAAGTAAACAGTAACTACTAATCCTGTATCTCGGTAAAGTTTTATCGTCAGAATACTTGAATTCTTTCCTAACTTATTTTAATTCAATATTATATTAATCCATGAACTAATAGGTAGTAGTAATAATAAGTAGGTATGATTAATGTACTTCTGAGTCTGGGTATTTCTTGTGTCTGTATCATGTAAATATAAAAAGAAGTTGTCTAACGAAGAAACATTGTTGTGAGCGATCAATTCCACAAAACCCTTTCTTAATATTGGAGTGACACAATAGACGTGCCTCTGTAAATACTGGTTTTGTACCTAATACATATTATTTTGTGATACTATTCCTTGGAATTCCTTAGATTGAAAAAATAAGTAATTCTTATTGATATAATATTGTGCTACTAAAAATATTCCATATTACATTCAGTGGTTCATAATTGAACCACCTTATATTTCCATAAAATTATTTGTCGTTATAATAGAAGAAGGCCTATGGAAACATCTAATATTGGCGACTAAACTGGGACATTCTGTCGGTAACAATCGTAACAAAGTTTATTATACTCTTGGCGCTCGTCCTACATTCGATTTGACAATATCGATTCAATTGATTCGCTCTCCAAAAGGTTTTAAGTGCAACCGTCAGAGAAATGAAGTTGGTTACTTCTATTTATCTTAATAGTGATTTGTTTATATAAATTTCTTGATTAATATATGCTGTATGAGTTATTTATTTGTCTTGTTCTCTTTTTGAATTATGTACTTATGTTCATTGCACTCATATCATTAATAGATTTAAGTATACCTAGATACTGTACTGCACAAAGTATTTTCTACTCAGTTTAAAGTCATGTTTTCTTACTTTTTAAAATTGATTTTTCGTTTCTGTTAATTGTATTATTTCGATTCTTGTGTTGTTCATTTGTTTGTGTATATAATTATTTTATTCAGTTGTCTCTATAAAAACCGAACTTCCTAGTTAAAAATAAAATACACGATTTCATACATCTACCTACTAAAGCAATACCACAATTATTACATAATCTTATTTAAAAAAACTAGATTTGAATTATTTTTAACTAATTTAATCATTGAAAACTGAATGTTATAATACGAAATATTTCTATCGATTTCTATTGTTTGAACCCTTGTTCCAATATCGACATAATCCTAATATTAATACTAATTTATCTTTTTTTAAATTTATTAATAATTAATTTAATTAAGAAGTTTTGTTAAAATAAAATAATTTAGTATTTTTAACTTTGTAACTAATCCTTTATTTCTTTTGTCTTTGCACCTCTTTGGAACCTTCACAGAAGAGTAAAGTCAAGGTTAGTATTTAAACTTTTTAATTACTTAATACATCACTCGTAATAACAGACTTCTAGTTACCCTTTTTATTAAGTTGACTCATATTTCAGTTTAGTTTTTAATTTTTAGTGCTCATTATTATTGTTTGAAGTCGGTTCAACTTAAAAAAAGGATTTATTATTATATGACATGGAACATAAATCAACATCTATTTACATCACGGTGTTCATAACACTAGACTGTTGTCGTTTGCCTGTAACAAGTAAACAAACTACAAGATATAACCCGTATTGTGTGAAAATGTTTCCGAGAGAACAAATTTTGCATAATGAGAGATAATGTCTAACAATCCTAATGAGTCTCGGATCCTTTGCAAACCTTCCCTGCTACCCCAAGTTGGAAAACAAACACTGCACACTGAATACGGCTGCCACTCGATAAAAATAACCGTAGTCATTATGGTGGATTATCCTTAGTCGTTAGCCGCATACGGATACATCGCATTTGATCACAATTAAATGTGTAAATGTACGTATAGTAAATCCAACTAATTCAATTGAAACCACATTCCTTTAGCGTTGAATTTGGCAATGTGCCCCATTTAGCCAACCACCACATTTGGGCACTCCGCTGTGACCAATATAATGAACAGCTAATCGTTTCCTTAATGACATTAGGCGCAATTGTACATTGAAAATATTGAATGTAATGAATTATTCTATATATATCAGAGAACGAAAGCTTTTTTTCAGTATTTACAAATATTTAATGTACTGGTCATTAATGAAACATACTTGAGAACTGTTTTCTGTCTGTATTTTGGCTGGATCAACCAGACTTCGCAATTTCTATTTTCCTCGTATCATTTTAAAAGCTCAATAAGAGGCTTGTGAGCACGTAAACTTTAACATGCCCTCTCATGTGATCAAGTGCTCTCCTCCTTTTACTGATTCTATCAAGTAACTTCTTTATTACTTTTTCATGCTTCGTCGTTCGCAAGTAATATGTAGCTTCATTGTACCAAGTATTGTTAGATCGATTTTAGTCTATATCTTTTTACTTTTCGAATTGATTAATATAACATGCAACATGAGATGTTGTACAAATTTATCTATTGATAAAATACCAACAATCAGAAAGAATCAATAATTTTAATATCAAATTCAGTAGTAGTAAATTTATTTCCAGAGACACAAAAAATACTAAATAATTTTTTCAGCAGCAAATATTTGGAGAGAACTACGCGTCGTTCGGTCAATGTGGTTGCAACTCGAGCACTATTCTAGCCCTGCTACAAACAGCTCCAGAGTTGAAGGGGCCTCCTGGACCTCCAGGAATTACGGGTGCAGATGGCAGGACAGGCGCTCCTGGCTTACCTGTACGTGCCTCATGTTTGTATACTTTCAAAATACAAGACGTAGGATTTCTATCATATATATATTTTAAATTTTGCTATACAGTTGTAGATTAAAATTAATAACTATGTATTCTAAAATTTAAAAATTAAATTGATTTCATAATATATTGATGGGAACTGGGTAACTGATTTCAAATTTCAAAAATAAGTTTCTGAAATCTTGACTTTTATTAAGAACATATGCGTTTGCTTCGTTGCACAGCAAAACTATGAAAAAAAATATTATTAGAATTTATAAAGTGATTTTATCAATAGTTTTACATTTAATTTAATATAATTTACAGGGCCAACCAGGTACACCGGGGGAAAGAGGACCACTCGGTCCAAGAGGTGACAAAGGAGATCGAGGTGATTCTGGACCTAGGGGACCTGAAGGTCCAGCAGGTCCAAAAGGAGAAGCTGGAGTAGATGGTAGAGCTGGGAGTCCCGGTCCACCAGGCCCACCAGGAACGCCAGGAACATCGGATTATAGTAATTTTGATGTAAGTGACTATAATATACATTTAATTGCTTCAGATATCCATTTAAAGCTTGATATAATCTAAAAATAATGATACGAACAAGTTGATGATATTGAATTACTCAAAGAGGAGTATTAGAAACTAAACTTGTTTTCTTCGTATTCATTGTTTTCTACACAAAAGACAAATGTCACCAACTTGAAAATAAAATCTTAAAAAATGCTTTTAGAAATTGATTCGTAAAATTACTTTTTGCAAAAATTATTTAAGTACTAATCAGGCATTATGGTTACATAGGTGTTATAATTGAAGTAGATGTCAGCTTAGAATAACAATTATAAATTTGTAGTAGATTCATGGCCTAATTCTAATCTGTGTGTGAATTTTATCATTTTCATGCAATCCATTTGTAATAATTTAGTCAAATTGGAAGCCTAGACCCATTTACAAGGTAAGTGTTAGGTAATTTCAATTCGTAATCGTGCCTATCATTAGTTCTAAGTTTAAAATATGGATTGTTGTTGAAATGGAAAAATTGGTCTTAAAATTAAATTAATATAGACGGATATTTACTTTTGTGTATAGGTACACTATAATTTTCTTTGTAAAACGTTTTTTATCTTAACATTACGTACATACTACGATAAAGGTCAATAAAAATTTGCTGTATATTTATCTATATTATTTTGTGCATATCAACAACAATCTATACTTAACTGTATGTACCACTTTCTCATTTAGTTTAAGAGCTTAGTTTTTATCGAAGAAGTATTTCTATTAACTATAGGTATTCTACCCCTATCATCCATCCTTTTGTTCTTCACTTTTTCATGCAACTTCATCTTAACCTCGTCCCTAAATTAACAAAAGTATTTTAATTTCAAATTTTCAATACTTTTCATATATGTGCATTTGCTTATACTTATTTCTAATTTCTGTAAGTCTTATTTACAGCCTTTTCTGGTCAACCGTCTATAACATAACTGCTACTGTCTTTCTGCGTTCCCGAATTGTACCCTCATCTAAAAACATCATACTGCTATCATTAGTATAGAAAATAGAAGTAACACCTTAACGCTATTCTAATAGTGTCATAATCTTATTTAAGATTAATTTTAGAGATTGGAATTAAAACGAAAGAAAAGCAATGAAGTTTTATGCATCTGTTATTATTGCAGTACAGAGAAGTTTACTGATGACATGAAGACCAACATTATTTACAATGTGACGTAAAGAAAGTGACTTTCAGTTTCCTATTACTTTCATTGTCGAGTCACTTTGTTTGCGACTGAAACGAATTGCTTTTCGGTGGCAACGATTGTGCTCGCTTTGCAAACAAACCACTCCGAATAACTTCGGCAAAAGTATGAAAGTGCCTTGTTCATTCTTGATTTATACCGACGACAGAGCCAGATAAGAGAATTTATTTGAAAACCCTTGGCACTTTTGTCATGTGTATCATTTGTGTGTCTAAAAATGTTTCAACCTTTGATCCTTTTTTACATATGTAGATACATATCAGTACTAATACTACTACTGTATACCTACTAAGTGGTAAGTAAGTACTTACTACCACCAAATAAAGTTATTAGGACAGTATAGAACAGGACTTTACTTTCCAGCCACCCAAAAAATAATGTTGATACGGTGGTTCCAAGTTATTTTCAAATTTTCAAATACAGTCCAAACTTTCTACAGACTAAAAGATGATTTTAACAAATGTACATTACAACAGGAATCACTCCTTGGTTCTTATGGTGGTGCCATTGGTCGGCCTGGTGCACCTGGACCTAAAGGAGATGCGGGCCAACCTGGACCAGTTGGGCCTCATGGCGAAAGAGGTTTTCCGGGGCAAAAGGGAGAGCGAGGACAGTCAGGTGTAGGTGGCGTTAAGGGAGACAGAGTAAGTAGATATTATTTTCCTTATTATTTTCGATTGTTTTATGTGTTACTATTTTGGATTAATGTATTTGATCTATTTAAATGAAAAAATTAATTCACAAACTGCAATATGATGTTCTTCTAATTTGTTTTTGTAGAATGGAAATTTATGTCAATAATTACGATATCCAACACCCATGTTGTGATCAGTAAACCACAAAGAAAAAAAAATAAGTTTGTGACTGTTACCCTGTTAAAATTTTTATATCATACATTAGTATTACAATTAATGAATCAGTGATGTTTCTTTACAATATAATTTTTTGAGTAGAAGTCCCAATAATTCCAAAATAGTACATTTTTGTTATCCAATAGGGATATCCCGGTCCTCAAGGTGAACGAGGCTACAAAGGAGACCGAGGCAGTTCAGGATTGGATGGTAGACCTGGAATTCCTGGAGCTAGTGGCAGACCAGCTGATAAAGGAGAAAAAGGTAAATTTATGAACAACATGTGTACTAATGGTCTCTATACCCCAGTAACTGTCTTTATAATTAATATAAAGTAAATTAAATAATATGCTCTGCATAAACTTTAGGTTTTGTACTTCATTCATCCATCCACACCGTATCCGATGATGGACTCCCTACTGTTCAATCTGGATTCCCTCTTTAGTGGGCTACGATATGACTAGTAAAATCGAACTTGGTTTTGTTTGTTTGTTTGTTAGTAAAATCGACTAGTAACGAACATTAGACATCTGAATTGAATTTTAACGTTTTGCGTCACAATATATAAAGCAGTTTTTTCATTAAATATTATACAAATGTTACACTGACTATAGGCACAACCTGTATTGTGGCTGTTGGTGAATATGTTTGATTTACATCTAACAGATACGTTATTATAAGAAACTTCAAAATTTCACGATAAATATGTGTATAAATAGATATATGTACGTGAGTGTACATGTTTGTGTTTAAAACAAAAAAAAACTATACATCCAATTGTAAGTAACATTCTACTTATACATTCTTCATTTCACGTCATTCTCTTTTATGTTGTTTTTCAAAAATGAAACCGACCTATTTTAGGCTGATTGTTAAGAGAATTACTTGTTTTTAATAAAACCTTGCACAAGTTGTTTGTATTTGTCAAATTTTACGATAATCACGAGAGACATATGAATTTGAAAACATTTATTCTACATGTTTATGATAAATAAGTAACCAAACTTTATGAGTTTGATACAACTATAATACAACTACTAAACGATTCATGCATACAATCATAACTATATAGATGCATGCACCGTGCAATAAGATAAGTATTAGAATTACAAAAGTGAATAAATTCGTACATTAGTACATTTTGAAAATATTGCCTCATCAGAAATACAAACTAAAAATACAATCAATTCGTTAGTTCACTATACACCATTAATGCCCATCTCACATCACGTGATAAGTTGAACACTAGAAGGATACGTCGGGGTTACTATTTCTCAACTAAAGATGGAGATGCTGGTATGATTTTGCTGTATTCTCTTGTGTTTTATGTTTATGAAAAATTTGTGTACTAGTAACTTCGTAAACGATTTTATTGCTACATAAATATAATCATAGATACTAAAGTTATCATATCCTAATAATTTCAGTTTAAAAAATAAAGAAATTACAACACATTAGGTACATTCATGTTGATATTTGCAGCGTTTTTAAAAGTTATAAACATTTACATACTTGGCCATAGTAATCAGTTACAGTAGGGCTTAGTTGGCCACTTATCAAATATAAAATAAAGATTGTGATATTCAATTCTATAACTATATTACTGGTTGAAGGTGACACTTTTAGCCGTATTTATTGTGACACTGATGACTTTGTAATTAACCAAATTAAAATTGATGTTTAAAAAATAACCAGTTAGTCTAATTTTAATCATATTTTATTTTAATTTCAGATATTAGTCAACATAACTTTAATTGACGTGGGTTTACATGCCATAATAGGTTAATATGTACTAATCATGATCAACTTGATGATTTTAATTTTTTAAATTCTATGCCTAGAAGAAATACTCTTGTATTTAAATACTCTTGTATTTCTTCTATGCATAGAGACTAAGTGTTATATTATAATATAACATATAAAACAACAACACATCACGTACTAATTTAAAATACAACATAAAACAACATTCAAGTATTATTATTTTCTTGTAGTTTTAACACGAAGCCATTTCACATTTTCCGCGAAATGCGGCGAAAACTTGTGACAGCTTAGTGAAGTCAACGCGGGAGCCGATAAGAGCATTTTCGACCTTTCTCGGTTTAGAGCTAAGCGATGTATTAAAAAACTTAATAAACTGGACATCTTGTATGCCGACGATGTGTACCTTATGGCTGATTCCACGTAGCCACTGCAGGCTTATGTGAATTCTCTGCACACATCATGTCACAAATTTGATTTGGTCATCAGTGCTAATAAGACCCAAGTATTAAAATAACCCCTAGAGGTTACGTTTAGAATTGTTCCTGTATCAACGTGTAGAATATTGCACAGGAAGAAGTTCGTATTTCAAATAACTCGGCAGTCGTATAAAGAACGATAACATCTTGGCGTCAGAGATATCAACCAGAATAGCGGACGCTGCAGCGGCTTTCGGAAAACAGACTAACGTACAGGTTTTCGAAGCCATTGTCTTACCTACACTGCTATATGCTACAAAAACATGGTGTTGCTACAAAGTAGATATTAAAAAACGATACAAATTCAATCTTAAATGTCTAAGATCAATTCTGCACATTAAGTGGCAGGACCGTGTACCAAATATTGAGGTCATAATGAATGAGGAAAAAGATAGCACAAGCAGAATGCTGTCTACAATTGTATGTATAATTTTTATTGTTTTATACACACATATACACTCACGTACACACATTTACATGCAGAGTTATCTATTTATGGTGGTCTTTTGATTTTTTTTTTGAATTTATATATAAATCAAACGTTTTTATCGACAGCTACAATACAAATTACACCTAGTATTGTCATTGTCAATGACAGTGTTGTCATTGTCAATGACAGTGTTGTCATTGTCAATGACAGTGTTGTCATTGTCAATGGCAGTGTTGTCATTGTCAATGGCAGTGTTGTCATTGTCAATGACAACACTAGGTGACATTAGTTTCATTTTAAACAAATTAAATACCTATTGTTTATATAATATATTATTGTTTTTGCAACAGGTGAACGTGGTGAACCGGGACCGCCAGGTCCACCATCATCGGGCGTCTACAATTCTGATGCTGAGTTTCTTGCAGCAGGTATCGACAGTTTGTTATTGAATCCCTTGCATTATATTATAGAACCCCTAGTAGACAACTTAAAAGGAGACATTTTAAATGTTTTATAAGTTACTCATAAAGATAATTTGACTATCTGTTATTGTTCAATTCGGAGTATATGGAACCTGAACTGATTAATTTTAGAAACCGAAACACCTGTTATTAAACATGACTTAAATATCAGCCGTGCTATCAACTCGCGTGTGACGCAACTTCATAATATAGTTGACAACAAGTGAACGAACGAGGCGAACGAGTCCAAGTGCTAACTTATCGTGCACGTGCAGTATATACATATGTAATATGCATTACACTACTCAGTAATCCGGTCTAAAACCTACGTATGATACCTACATGTAATACCTACATATAATAAAAAGGACATAATTAAGACGATTACAAATTATTAGCTTTTGACTGGTTAATATTTAAAAAAGTGTAATAAATACAGGTGTCTATGTGTGGCGCTCATTACTCACTATCAGTTGAACCATTTACTCGCGTACCTTGTTCATAAAAAAACTCGGTACATTCGCAAATAAACATGAACTTAAAATATGAAAGTTCTCTTACGTTTTGTTTCGACTGTGACATTCATAAACAATACACGCAAGCCAGCAAGTTTAGTAGTCCACTGCTGGACATAGACCTCTAGTATTAGACTATATAGAACAAATTAAAACTTGAATGTAAAAATAAGCAATATTCGTGTGTCTATACAAATTTATACAAATGTTATTTTATGTCTGCAATGTACACAAATCTTTGTAAATATTTCAGATAAGTAACAATCGACGTACAAATTTGCAAATATATTAGGCTAGTCTTAGCTTTAATAAGTCGTTATTTTTCTATTTATCCAATAAAATATTTATAAGTCGCAAATGACAAATATTTAGCTATCACTCTGCTAATTGTCCATGTTTTTTTTATTAACTAAGTAACGAGACAGATCTATACCTACAGATTTTAAGTAACAGAAAATTTAATAAAGTTACATCATGTTTTAGACTATACAATAAAAATGCTTAAAATAATAGAACCTCTGTATAACAGCTGAAAAATGATCCCTATGAGTGCAATTTTCAAAAACTATGACAAAACTAATATCGACGGATCCCTTGTGATAGTAGCCACTTGTTCCACGATGGATATAAATACATTGTCACTCTTGAAAATATTTTATTTTTCTTTGTTTTCGGCGCTGTATTTACAGAATAGAATAATATCACTCTAAAAACATTTGAATATTAATGTACAGAAATAAATTCATATTTGTAGGACAAAGGCAGGCTGTGTTGGCCTCAAAAGGAGACAAAGGCGAAAAGGTGAGTTCATCAATTCGTTATTCATACGCCAATTAAGTTTAGAACCATTTCATTACCTGAAAAACTCACGGTTTGAGTTAAATTGATGATTTTATTCAGTCATTGAGTTCAAATTGTTTTTGATGCTTGTAAATATTTAAAGAAGAAAACGATGGGTCTGTTAGTCTAGTAGTAAGTTATGTTGACTGCTAAGAGACAGGTTGTGTGTTCGACTCCCATATATGTAGGACAAAAAAATTCCGTGTGAGTGTCGGCATTTAATTTAATTATAATTTGTATGTTTGCAGAAATACGTATGTAAGTATATTTATCTGCATTATTTTTACCATACATACATACATACACCGTACATACCATGGTGCCTAGTTTAGAAGCAGACGACCATGTGTAAGATTTGTTAGATTAATAATTGTTAGCACTTATTAGGTGAAGTGTGTAAGCATTCCGGCAACAAAATCACTATTGTATTATCTTATCTTAAGGCATACATTTTTAAATAGAGAAGAAAGTTTTATTTATTATTATTTATTTATTTATTTATTTTTATTTTAGGGTGAAAAAGGTGGTCGCGGCAGTGAAGGGCCTCCTGGTTTTCCGGGTAAAGATGGCAAAAGCGGTGATCGTGGGGACATAGGGCCTTCTGGAATGCCTGGTATTTCAGGCCCCCCTGGACCTCCCGGTTTAAAAGGAGAAAGAGGAGAGCGAGGACCTCCTGGACCTATCAGTGTTACACTACCTGGATCTGACATTGTCACAATCAAGGTAAAATCATTTAGTGTTAACATTTTTATATTTTCAGAAGATGCAGTCGTAAAAAAGATAAATTGAGTATTATAAAATATTAATATTATATTTATATTTGTTTCGAAAGGATTGATAATTAATATTATTAAAACATATAAGTAATTAAATCCTTACATTTTTAATCTAAATAATATCCATTTTTGTTATATGTTTTATGCAGAGATGCCTAGATTTTTTTTTCTGTGACCACACATACAATGTTATCAAACAGGGCGACAAAGGCGATGCAGGTCCGCGTGGTAGAAGAGGAAGACCAGGTCCAGCAGGTCCTAAAGGATCAGCTGGTCTCCAAGGCCCTGCTGGGCCACCAGGCAGGCCAGGGGATAAAGGAGACATAGGCTTACCTGGATGGATTGTACGTAATAATTTCTAGTACACCGATACTCATAATAATTTAAACTATGTCAGTTTTGTGAACTTTAATATTTTTTGTAGTGGTTCACAAGTATTACTAAAATTAATAATAATTAATATTTGTTAACACTTTTTTATTTTATGCTGCCAAGAATTCCAAGGTAACTATTAGTTTATGTATTTACTCGCGTATGACTCACACAACACAACTTGTAACTTGAATACGTTAAAAGTATATAAGATTGCTTAAAGAACTAAAAGATTATATAAAGTAATATTTTATATATTTCTCACGAAACTTTAAAGTACTTTAATGTGGTTTGTGTTGGGTTGTGTCCTCATTTACTTTTGACACATTACCACAGTTTTTAAAATGGAATAAAATATTAGAATGCCCACAAAAATATTAAAATATTAATGTATAAAAGTAAATTTACCAGACTACAGTAATATCTACGAAACACAAAAATATAAAAGACAAAATGTTACAAACAAACTACATACATATAAATGAACTTAAAAAAATAGGAATATTTAAATGATTAATTTATTATAGGGACGTCCAGGCACGTTAGGACCCCCAGGCCCACAAGGACTTCCAGGAATGAAAGGGGAGAAAGGAGATCCAGGAGTGAACATTTTAGACGTCTCTATGGTAAATATATAGAAATTTATTATCTTTTACCCACTTAAACCTAAAAATAATTGGTACAACACTAATTTTAGCAGTCTTACTTTTTAAACTATATCATAAACTTAACTTATGAAATAGTAGCAAGCTTCTCACGCCGCCTAATTTTAAGAGGAAGTCCATTAACGAATCCTTCGGAAACAATGCCTGAAGGTTCTGGTAAAGGATTCTCTTCACTGCAAGCTGCAGGTTCGACGGTGTATTTGTGAAGGACAGCAGCCAATCCAGCCATTGACTGCATTTGTCCTAATCTGGCACCTAAAATAACATTAATAATTACGAAATGTTGTTATACAAATAAACTGCTACAGTTCAAAAAATACTGCCTAATTTAGTCATAAAGGTTTTACGTACTACTAAAATTGGAATGTAAACATTTTCTTATGTAACGATTGTACGTTTTATTAAAAGAATAACGAATATAAGTGTTTCGAAAGACAGACTCTATGTTCGACACATATAGTCTTTATTTCAAAAAACAACATGTGAGGAAAAACAATGTCCCTCTTAATTAATTAATTAATTTCTTACTCTTTTTTGTGTTACTTTGCATAGTCGTTTATCTCAGTAAAATATCTTCTAAAATATTAATTTGCTTTACCGTAATACAAAATAAAGCAGTAACTAACTTAAAATTTATATATTATATTGCAAGTGTATTTGTAGTTTGTATATTTTTTAAGCTTCATGAACCAACCCCATCACTATCTGATAACTATAATAATAAAGTTTATCCTAGAATTCTAATAAAAGCACTGCAATTTATATCTAGGTGAACCATTCTATTGCTTGACTTTTGAATAAGCTTACCAACGCAAGAGCGAGGACCTTCACCAAACGGCAGATACACAAAATTTTTCGTATCTTCTTTAGCGCCGTCACTAAACCGTTCAGGATAAAACTTATCTGGATCTTGAAAATATGCTTCATCCCTATGTATCGCTTGAATAGGAATTATTACTTTAACGTCTTGGTCAATAGTAAGATTAATTTCAGGGAAGGTATATTGTGGTACGGCACACATTCTTATTAAATACGCTACTGATGGATACATTCTCATCGACTCGTAAAATGCCATCTCTAAGTATTTCATCTCTTTGATAGCATCGTACGTTATTTTGTTATTGTGTCTTGCTAATACAGCATCGATTTCTTTTTGTACTTTTTCTTGGTAATCTGGATTAAAAGCTAACTGATGTAACGTATAACTAGATGCTGTCGATGACGTTTCAAACCCAGCCCCAAAGAAAACAAAAGCTTGGGCGGTCATAAGTAAGTCATCCATCGCAAGTTGAATAATTTTAGGTGTGCCATCAGGATTCTTCATGTCAATTGATTCTCCAACCATTACTCCTTTCTGTTTTAGTTCCAACATAAGATCTATGAAATCGTTTCTACCTGAAGGCTTATAATTTCTTTGTTTTAGGACATTTTGGACAAGGAATGTCATTTCCCTTTCTAATTCTGGTGTTAGAAAATGTAAATTTTTACATAATTCAGGAAACATCATTTTCAGAGCTCCATTAACAGTATCTCTAAAGTTCCTATGAAAAATTCTTTTACCTAGTTTTCTAAACTGTGAGTTTTCATCATTTAAGGAATCCATATCAATGCCAAAAGCACAAACTCCAATAAAATCCGTAGTATAGCGGGCCATGAGTTCTCGTACGTCGTAATATTCACGGTCTGCTACTTCTTCAGTAATGACTTGTAACTTTTCCGCTCTCTCAGTGATTATATGAAACATAGCCTTTAGCTTGCCTGTGCTAAAAGCGGGTGTAAATCTCTGTCTTAATAATCGCCATAAATCTCCATCAGCAAAGAAAATATTTTTCATTAGAGGTTCTATGACTGTTTTGTGTGGTTGAAGTCCTCTAGGATGAAATGATAGAAAATCAGTTGTTAGAACACGTTTTATTAATTCTGGATCCCTTATCACAAGTTCTGGAGATGTGCCTCTGAAGAAACCTACTACTTTTTCTTCGGGATAACTGTTGTATGTTTCCGTAGCCATCATGGCTATACTGGCTTGTCTAACGAACTGCTTTAAATTAGTTCCAACAAATGGTAAGGGCTTGGCATGTTTAACACCTCTCTTTTTCCAGTAATCGAATGTTCTTACACTATAATAATAGAGTGCTAACAACACAAATGACACTATAAATAAAAACATTTTGTAAAACTACGGCGCTCGTTCGCGCGACACACCATTTATGATATAACTGCTAGCACAACGATTCGGTCCACCTATTTAAAGATAAATAATGACAGTGTATTACGTTACACGCGTTGTGGATCCGTATAGACGATAATTGTTATCTAACGAATTATTATCTGTGCTTACCAATAACCTTGAGGTTTGAATAATAATAGTGTTAAAAAATTCATAGTTTCTTGATAGGTACTATATTGGCCTACTCATGGTATGACGGGAAAATGAAATGAAATAACCTCTCTCGTTATATATAACCTATAAGTTATTAGCTTGCAACCAGGTGTACAGTTATATTATAAAAGCAATGTTTAAAGACCAAGTACAATATGAAAAGATAAAGAAATATTTATTACTTACAGATTAAGAAAATAATCTGATATTTGTTTTTTAGTCTTGTAACTATGAAATCGCAGTAACCACTAAGACGAGATTCTGCTATACCCATAAATACTCGTATATCTTACATTACTTTTGATACATCTTTATTGGTAACTATGTTATAAAATAGGTATTCTACTATTTGCACGTAAAACTTTGACAATGATACGAGTGATTGATTTAATGTTGTGTTGATCTCTAGTTATTGAATTATGTATGAGTAGTATTGGATAACCTTGAAGGTAGTAATTGTGTTCATAGCTATGTACATTTTAGTTTGAACTTTGATTATATTGCGTTTTTGAAAAATCATTCACACAGTCTGCATACCTCATATGTTAATTAGTACCTAGAGTATTAAGACTAAAAAACAATAACTAATATTAGTATTCTAAAGTTTAGAAATAAAAGAAAGAAAATAAAGATTTTCCTGATTTAAATGTCAATCTCTGAAAAGGATTTTAAGTCAGTCTATTAAAAGTTACGTAGCCAAAAAAAATATATTTACTATAATAAGGAATGTATCTTTTTTTTGTTGTCGGGGTGGAAAATCCCTTCGGATCTCCGACTCCTCGGGGACGCAGGAGCCAGGAGTATGTGGTGTTTCCACTAAAAACCACCCGTTAGGTCTCAGGCGTCCTTCTCTGAAGGGGACCCGGACCATGTTATTTCAGGTCCCCTCCAGAATCAACGCCGCGCCTAGTCAGACCCTATCCTGGAGACGGCACAAAGGCAACCCCACCTATCAGTCCGGTTGTTATAATTTGTTGCGACCCGATCGAATTTTTGCTACCAGGCCGCAACAAATTATCCTATCGCAGACCGCAGCAACTAATCCAACACCAGAGGTCCCCACTCTCTGGCAACTCGCGGTCCCGTCGGCGACGTCATATTACATAATATTACACATGATAATGATGATGATGATATTTTCTTAGCCAATTTCAGCCACGGCGGTCAGTCTCAAAGGAGACTAGCCAACTACGCAAGAGATGCTATAGTATACAAGTGTGTGTGCAAACACAGATGCACTCTCTGTTCCCTCGCTCTCACGGTCCGATGCGACGGCTATCCAACACGACCGGGGAGAGGACAGGTTTAGAACGTTTGCTTCACGTCCATAAAAACTCGAGATCACTTTTCTTGTCCGACCCGAGAAAAGACTCGGGGGTCAAATCCAAGACCTCTTGATCCGCAGTCACATACGCTAAATGCAAAATCGATGAAGCAGTCATACATAGTATTAGTTCATAACAACTATGTTCATTTGTTTCGTTTTAAATATTATTCCTTCATTAAATTAATTTAATGATCTTTTTATTTTCTTAAAAACAAATATTAGCACATCAAAATTCTCAAGGCTTTCGCGTCTTTTACAGGTAAAAAAGTTTTATACTTTAATCTTTAGTATTATGACTCCTTACAAATATGTAACTTAAGTTTAATATATGTATATATCAGGTAGGCAGATAAATATTTAGGCACGCCGTCGTTTCGACGCTAAGACCCGTTATGGAAGATTGGCTTGAGAGGTATCACGAGACTCTCATAGAAGTTGACGCAGATGATCGCTGGAAAAGGATATTTCGGAGATCACCTGTGTCTGATCCGCAAGGAGCCAACGCCTCAGTGCTGCCTCCATTGCGATACCCGGCTCATTGACACAGCGCTCTACACGCTGGCAGTATACCCAGTATGTGGAGCAGGGGCGCAACCTCATGGCGGCCATTGGAGTTTGATATTTAAATATTACATAGTCAAAGAAAGTAAAAATATAATTATCTATTTAATTTAAACAACTGATGACTGATTTAATCAAATGGTATTATTTTAGTACTATAAATATTAGAAACGTGAATCAAACAGTATAGGTCTCCATCTATACTTATAAATGATAACATTTTAAGTAAGCTAACATCACTAGTGTAAATAGTTCCAATTTTAAAACTACCAAACCCTATCTTGATTATTAGCTGTATACCCAAAACATTCCGTAAAAATTATTTAATATACGTAGATTTGTGGACCTTAACTGAAATTTAGAACCATCACTGTTTATTTCAAATTGTGTGCACTTCTTAATCATGTGTACCTTCAAATCAGATTTCCCAAGAAAATAACTTAAGAGTATATAAAAAGGTTGCTTTCCTTACTCTGACCCCTCAACCTCTTTATAGCGAAATTATCCCAAAGGGAGTTACTCCATAAAACAAACTTCCTTACACAGCGACATCATAAACTGCGATTTTCTCTGTCATCCGTAAGCTTACAACTTTTGACTTTATAGGGAACTCGCTTTTCCCTGTTTATGCGGTTATGTATTCAGACTTATGAATTATACAGAACGTTAGCCGAATTGACGTGACGTGAAAATTTGAGCTTTTCGTATCACTTCTGGATTCCATTACCCACAATATGTGTGGGAGTATATTCGCGTATTTATGAGTAGGTTTTGTTATTTTGATTTGATATTTATGGGAATCTGTTTATCGTATATGTATTTTAAGCTAACGTTCTTGCGTAGACGGGGTTACATAGACGAAATTACTTGAAAAACGTGAATATGTAAGAATCACGTGTGGCTTTGGAGGCTCTAGATACTGATCCTTCGACTCCCACGCGTCAAGATATATTATACTCGTATTTACCTTGACACTGTTGAGTACTAGCCATTCCCTGGCGGCTCCGTACGCGTGAAACTTATTTGGTCTATTTTTTAGGCAATTCACTTTTTTGCTGCTAAAAGATATTTTCACATTTAGGAATAGTATCAGTTATAAATTATACACTTACATTTTATGGTTATTTTGACGAAGCAAATGATTAAGGTGATCAGTATACAATAACAAAATAACGACTTCTAAGATTGTTAAATCTAGGCAACCAATTTTTTTTTCTATTTGAAGGCTTCAGCAATAAAAATTGACGAACAGCAATTTATGAAATGACTATTAAAAATATACTAATTATAATATAACAGTAATTATAGTTCCTTAATACAGGTTTATCAATGTCTTTGTAAATAGAACTATTCTTCAAACAGCTCATTAATCACTCTTATAATTTCTCACAGTTCAAAGGAGAAAAAGGAGACCGAGGTTTTGATGGCCTGCCTGGATTACCCGGAGCTACAGGACCTGCAGGTCCACCAGGACCGTCAGGAACGCTTTCTGAAGCCATTCAATACCTGCCAGGACCTCCTGGGCCTCCAGGATCTCCGGGACCACCAGGGCCACCAGGAGTTTCTGTAGTAGGTCCAAAGGGAGAGCCTGGATTCAGTCATTATGAAGAATATCCTGTACATGGAAGTCCCAAGATCTATGGAAGACCGCGTAAGTTCAGTAATTAATTTAATGCTTTACAGAAATTCATGTAACAATTGTAAATACATCTGATCTTCAACGTCACTCCTCGTTTTGGTTCTAAATTTTTATCGAATTCTGAAGACAAAATTAATATTAATTTAAAGGGCTGTGAAATGATCCTAGCGATACTAGTTGCAGAATCGAATATAATATATGCTCTCCCATTCATTCCTTTGTTTTATGTATAAATTTAAATTTATCAATAATATGTAGCAACATATACATACTTAACAGCAATTTGCTTACGACTGTATCTAATATGTCTCAAGTAATTATAACTATTTGTAAATTTTTTTGTGGACGCTGCTATGTGCATTATACAGCTGCAAAAAGCGCACTTGACCAGCTCAAAGCTCTTAAAGATAGGGACAGGGATCGTATTGGTGATCGGAATGGTAAGTAAAATAAGATAAAATTATTCTCTCTACTCAATGAAGGTTTGTATACCTATTTGACCTTGTCTTTCTTCAACTAAAACTTTTGTAAAAGTTGAAAAAAAAAACAAAGGAAGTTCTAATTACAATAAATATATAAAAAGAAACTAAACATTAATAAAAGTACATCGTAATACTAATATTATGTAACTTTGGAAAATTACTATTAGCTTGTATATTTTAAATCTTTCCACAACCAGATTTCTTCTTTTGGCATCTGTTTCTGTTATAATTACTAGTACAGCATAATGTAGAAGACCTAGATATATAGTATAATATGACTTTTTCTTAATCTGTTCTTTTCGTCTGTTCTGTTTCTTTCTAAATCGATGTTCACCGTTCTGGTTCAGGTTCCTTATTGTTCTTAACCCAAACTTAATTTGGTTATTTTATTAGGAAATACGACTCCCAGCTAGTCTAAATTACCACACTAAATACCAGAGTTAACATAACTCGTAAACATTAATCAAAGTCCTTTACAACCTTTGGGATGCAGAAGATAACAGAGAAAAGCATATTAGATGCGTTAAAAAATTATGAATTTACTAACATTATAGTTGTGCTGCAATGTTTATATTATTATATGTCAAATAAGCAGTCATTAGATCATTTTTTCTCTCCTAAGCAAACTGCCGCTACTACCTATTAGAAACACTTTTATAAACTTGACGTCGAACTTGGTGTGTAGTTTTTTATATTTATTAATATTATTTTGGTTTACTTATCATTATTCTAAATAACCAATAAGTATTAATAATATTAAAATTATCAAAAGGAACATGTAGTCAATGATTACATTCTAGAAACATTGATAATATAAACGATACCAGCGAACTGTGTGTGTAGTAGTAGAGCCAGCAGTAGTGGTTACTGGCCCTGACGCCGGAGGTCGTGGGTTCGATTCCCACCCAGAAAAAACTATTTGTATGACGAGCACATATTCGTTCTGTGTCTGGGTGTAATTTTTCTATAATGTCGAACTAAATGTAAATATAGAAACATTTAAGTATGTTTATCAGCAGTTTGCCTAATTTGGAACCAAACAACCGTGTGTGAGAGATGTGTGAAGTTATTTATTAGATAATTAAGAGTTTTATGTTTATGCTTTATCACGAGTCATAATTGTCATAAATATTTTAATGTTAAAGGGAAAACAAGACAGTAAATAATGGAACTTACACTCACACTACTGTGACCTACTTCCTTCCTCCGATTAAAAATATGGGTATACAAATGTGAAAGTTTACGAGAATGGGAATATGAACGTTTGGATGAATGGATGTATAAATGTTTGTCACTCTTTCACGCAAAAACTACTGAACAGATTTTGATAAAACTTTACAGTAATATAGCTTATATATCAGAATAAAACATGCGCTACAAGTTATTAGTATTTTTTGTAATTTAGTTGTAATATAACGATAAGTATCTAGTAAATCAGAATAATTCTCACCGTCCATTAACTATCTTGACGTATACTGCCCAAACCCTTGGAGTCACACGGCAATAACATATGGTGAGATTATTTATCTTAAGTACTTCTCAATAAAAACCCACGATACCATACACCTACCTTTAATGTAAAAGGCAGTATATTCAGAACAGTGAACAGTGAGCCATTAACACAATAAATCTGTATAATAATTCTGTCCGTCTGTTACACTTTCACCGCTAAACCGCTGCACTGATTTTAATGAAATTTGGAACGAAGATCCTTTGATACTAAAGGAAGGACACAGTTCACTATTTAGGGCAGAACCTCGGGTCAAAGATAGTGATAAAATAACCTTTTGAATCATCATTTCATTTTTTATTATTTGAATCTAACGCAGAATATAAATTGCCAACTTTTTTAGTTGCATCGTTTATGAAGTTTTCTAACTCCTTAAACATTTCGCTTATAATTTGATCGTTCCCTTTTATTATGAACTTAACTTTAATATATAGTCGTAATTTATTGACTTCGGAAACCTAGTGGTTGTCGGGTTCTGAGGAATAACATATCCAGTTAGTCCTATTTTTGTTTGAAATAGACTCCTTGACTTTGTCTAGTATTTTGAACCTAATAAGCTAACTGAATAAGATAGCTTTTTGTCTAAGTATATTATAGTCTACGTCGCTTTGATAAAAAAAAATATTAATATAATTGTTTTTACTTTTAAACGATACATATTTTATGACAGAAATTGTTCGATAGTGTATCTAAACTACATAAAATAATGATAAATCGAAATCTTATCCTGTTTAAAATGAAATTTGTATGTACTGCTTTTGATATGACATCATAAAAATCATTGTTTTTCGTATTGATACTATGCACACTTGATAATAACAAATGGATATTATATTATAGAAAAAACATTTACACAATTAAAAAAAAATACTTTTACCATGTACTATGAGTTTTATAAAATTGCATGTTACAAACTATGACCAATAACAATTAATCGTGTTGTTTTTGTTCGTTAAAGAATAAATATTGAAGTCTTTATAACATGTTTATTTCTAGTCTACCAATTCGGATACTACTTTCGGGTGTCCCTACCCTCAAACACACATTACGTAAATAACAACATAACATAACAGAAAAATAACATTACCTTTTATAATTATCGAAAGAAGATTACAATAGTTGGTTTACGTAACTTTACATGCAGATATTTATATAAACTTAACATAACAAGATATTTAAAACAGGGCCTGCTCATGGGCATACAGGGGCTGGTCAAGCCGAAGGCACAAGCAAGTCTGTTCCAAGTGCCGCAGTGTATCAAACTACAGAGGAAATGTTAAAAGTAAGTACGTTGTTATCTAGCTTAATCAAAGATTTACTTAAGAAAAAAGTAAAAATTTACGTTGTTATTTTGAAATTGAGCCTCTAAATTTAGATTATGAATCGGCTTTTTATGAAAATAATACCTACGTTAATTGTAATAAGGTTCAGAAGAAGTAAATTCAGTTCTTCAATATCTTTAAACTTTTACATACTTCTTTATATGAAAAAAAGGTGACCTTATTAAATATCAATCGATTGTCTATTTATGCCTTAAATTGGTTAGTCAAAGTCAACTTTTAATTAACAAAACTTGCTTAGTTAAAATTATTAACTTTATCTATTTACAATATTGAAGGCAAACACAAAAGTTTTTCAAATATAAAACGTCACTTACTGACTCGTTATTGGTATTGTAGACATAAAAATGTTATTCAAAATAGTTTCTATGATTTGTGGATTTTGAATAATACGATTTGATCGATGTACAAATTTTTGAATGTCAAAAGTCAATTTGTCAACTTCGTTTATTGTTCAAAGCATAATAAACAAAGCCACAGAGATTTTACCCAATGTAGTGTTTTTGTATAGTTTTGTTGAACAAATATTTGTATTGCAGCTCGCGTCATCGAGTCCTGTCGGCGCGTTGGCTTACGTTGTTGAAGAGCAAGCTTTATTTGTCAAAATTAATTCTGGTTGGCAGTATGTATTGGTAAGTATTCGTATATTAACTGACAGCACTATTAAAATGCAAAGTTATATATTTTAATCACTTTGAGATTTCGTTTTCAAGCAAGTGAACAAAAGCAATTGAATTATGGTATACAAATAATGGACATGTCACGAGTAGGTCTACCTTTCATGTTTTATGGCACAGGTAAAAGATTGATTGATCTCTGAAGCAATAAACTTAAAATAATTATTATTAATAGTAGTATAACAATCTTAACCAATAGACATTTATAACAGAATTTTCCTCACACACCATTCAAACCAAGTTTCCTGTTAAGTACTTTTATGAAATACTAGGACTTCTTCTATATGTTATTACCTTATTTTTAAAATACATACTTTCATCTGTTAATTTAATTTAATTATATCAATGGAAATTTGACAACAGCTAGGATCATTAGTGACGCAAGCTGCGCCTGCGCCGGTTACTCCTTCGCCTCCGCCGCCTCCCATGCCCGCTGCCAGTTTAGTCCACGTACCACCTATATCTAATTATGTGGAGAACACACCCGTCGTTGGACCTAGTGTAAGTCTCTATATGTTAAAAGAAATGTCTCTTTGCTTTATCTATATTTTTCCAGTTAGCAGAATGTATATACCAAAAATTTACCTATAATGTAATTTTAGTCTTAGAGGACAAACTTTTAAAAAATAGAGGTGTTCCTCTGAGAGTTGCTTTTTATGTTATATTAGAAGGAAAATTATTTCCCTAAGCATTTTCCGTAATTTGATTGACCACTGGTACCCAAAATAAGAGTTAACTAGTTGTGTGGACCAAGGCTCTCGTACTTAAGAACTTTACATACCAATTATTTAGATACAAATGAATTAATACACCTGCTTGCCTCGATTTTAATGGGATATTGACAGGTCTTTATCGTAAGTAAGATGAAAGCTACATAATTTATAATTTAAGCACTTACACGCGAAAAAAAAATGCTCGCGTGTTGGCATGTGAACGACCTGAACAATTTTCGTGAGTACATTTTGATAAAACGTCTTATCAAAATGTACTCTTAACGACTATCATCTGAACATTGACTGACAGACTTCAATAGTCCACTAACTGGATAAAGGTCTCTTCTTAGCAAAAATTTGCTCTCACGACGCTCACGAGATGAATAACGGTAATAAGATTGTATATTCATCAAAATGCATCTCCACACGTATGTTTTACGCAGGTTAATACTTGTTGGACCTTAAATAAATTTTTAGCTGTTTCTAAAGGATTTTGTAATGTACTCTGTACATGGAATTTCGTACGGTATGCATAAGCTAAGTAGTACTACTACTAAATGTAACCTCAAATTCAAGTAGATATTGTTTACCACAATGTTAACCACGTGATAATTTACCTATTGTGAAAATTTCTACTTTTGTGCCAAATAAATTGTTCTTGGAGGGCATTTTATTGCACTTCTTTATTCAAAAGAAATCCACAACTGAAACACAGAATTGTTGTTGGAATACTTGGTGACGATGCTCTGTCGAAGACAACATGCAGAGACTGGTTTAGGCGAAGGCGAACGCGTATTAACTTTGAACTTAAAAATGAAGAACATTTTGAAGCACCGGCTAAGCATGAAGACAGAAAAATGGAGAATCAAGATCTATGACAAACGCTAATAAAACTTGGGAAAACATTGCAAGGAGATGCTTCAACAGTTTCAAAACATTTAACACCGTTAGGAATGAACTAAGAGCAAAGAAATTGAGTGTCGTTTAAGTTAAAGCCAAGAAACGTTGAACGACGTTTTCTCATTGGGAAAGGTTTTCAACACCATATTATCACTGGAGATGAAAAGAGGATTCACTACACAATCCAAAGAGTAAAAAAATTATGGTATACCCGGTCACGCATCAATGCCGTCCCCAAAACCAAATAGTTACAGTTCAAAGCTTCTACTATGCACCCTACTTAAAACCAGTCAAAACTTACCTGGAAACGCTTCAATGGGCAGTTCTACCTCACCCACCGTATTCACCGAACATAGTCCTCCCCGATTACCACTTGTTTCGGTCGATGATACATTGTTCGAGCGAACTGCACTTCCATTCTTAGAAAGAAACCAAAAAATGGGTCGATTCATGGATTGCGTCAAAAGATGAATGGTCTTTTCAACGGGGATTCGATTACTACCAAAAAGATGGGAGAAAGCGGTCTCTAAACATGGACAATACTTTGAGTAAAGTGATTGTAAGCTTTATATTTTAAATATTTTTTTAAGGTAAAACACAGCGAGATCTTATTCAAGGTCAATACAAACATTGAATGTGTTTAAAAATTAAATTATTTGTTGATGAGCCCAAATTAAATTATTATTTTTATTACAGTGTTTGCAATTTTAAAACAGTACATAACTCATTATCATTATCATTGTCATGTGACGTTATATATTTTCTGAAGTCCTAATCTGTATGATATGATTAACATTATCAAATAATCCAACACCAAAGTCCACATTATAAGCATTTACTTTAATATCCGCTTATCATGTTCATTTAGTTGTCATAACAAATTTATCGTATTATTGTTCTAAGATGATTTGTTCTAAGACAAGTAATAACACATGTTTCAAACAACTAGTAATTTTAAACGATACAGACGTAAATATATGTATATATATATATAATTTTACATGTATAATATATAAATCTTAATCAACAACAACAAACTCGCCAAGCTGAACAGTGAGCTTGTTGTTTCATGCACTAATGCGTTCGTTGATCTTGACTGGTACTGAAGGCTTGTGAAAGAGATTCCTCGCGTAGCCGCACAAGAGGCATTTTAAAAGTATTAAATACAAAAATCTAAAGGTTAACGTCAACGATGTAAAAAAAAACCTAATTGTGTAAATATTATATAAAAGAAAACATCTAAAGGTATTCCATAAACAGTATCGATTGTCTCTTATGTACGTACGTGTATGATGCCACCTGTATTAACATGTATGTTTGCATGTCGAAAAAAATTGATTAAATACAATAAATAAAAATTACTTACGTCATAAGATTAAGACACCAGGATATAGCGTTAAAAGATTTAGGACCAGTTTCACCAGTTTCTGATAAAGACTCGGATAGTTATCTGCAGTGACAAATAAATTCTCACCAATAACCAATAGCCTCAGTAGACTAAATCCAAGGGTGGCAAATTTTAGGAAGTGGCAAATTTTAGGAAGCGGCAAATTTGACTGAAAATGTTTTTATCTAAAAGATAGAAAAGAATGAAGTTTTAGAATTGAACAAAAATTATAACGCTAGAGAATTATTGAGTATACGAAATACTCTGTGATAGATGAATTTTTTAAATATGATTTTTTTTTATTATTCTGTGGAAGGACGGGTGTTATGTCCCTTCGACACAAAGGGATCCGTTGACCAGGTGAGGTGACCATGCCAGGTCGGGCGTGGCCCAACATGGTGATGGGATGTTGTGTATGAACTAATCGCCGCGAGAATTTCTATATCGCGATTCGGGATTAGTAGTTGCTCTGTAGTTCATTATTCCGTAGTTCGATTTGTTTTCGCTAGATGATGCCGTAGCATGTATTTTTATTTAAGCTATATGTGGAAGTCACCACAATTTCTATTATTGTTTCAATATTACGAGTTCTGTTAGCAATTTTGGCTCATTTATTAATTAGTTATAACTTTAAAAAAAATCCATGTACATTATTACTAAATCAATGTGAAATATGCTGCACCACCTAAACGCGGTACACTTTGAACTCGAATGCGAAAAGGTACAAGTTTGCACCGCACAAGGGCGGCATATTCAAGGAGATGGCAAGAACAGATATACACATGTAAAACAAAACTTTCTAAAATACTCACATCTAATGTATTTTTATTAATTAGGTCATTGTAATGACACTTTTTGATCACTATTTATTAATGAAATGTAAACGTTTATAAAATCTAAAATATAAAATGCCCGAGTGTCGCTTTCAGAAGCGCACTCGCGAGGCGACATTTTCGTGTTATTGCAGGACATCTCTATAACACCCTAAATAAATACTGTGATATATATAATCTTTCGAAATTTGCAATTAAAATTAAGGTAACGGACTGGCTCCTTGAACAGAACTGTGAACAGGTGGAACAGATGCTTAAGCTCACAGTTCTGTGACATCCATACACATACATACTCACGCACAAACATACACACACTCACACATCACCTAACACTAACTTACAGTAGTTCGCATACACATGCATGTTCTCACTTCAGAATAACGGCAATTGTGTAAAATGTATAAGTTCGTAATAAATATTAACTTTAGTTGGAGAGGGACTGGTATTCACAACACAAGTTTAATCTTACCGTGAGTACCAGAGCCTGACTATTTCCGTGTACCTCAACTACGTATACCTACTATTGTATGAGAAAAATTGTTTTTAATTCTGGTGTTAATAAATATTATTATTATTATTCTCTTTATTACGTTTAAATATACATATTGATTACATTTTTAAATATATAAAAAATAAAAAATACATATTTAAAAATATAAAAAATAGTAGACCACCGACATCGGGTACAGGGACCAAGATACCGGTGGTTAGGGCTCCAGAGACAGGAACCTCCTCACAATACGGGCCGTGTCAAGGAGGACTGCCTTCTGCATCAGACCCTTGATCCAACCTTCTAACGTGAGCCTCTTAAGGTGTTGGTCGAGGCTCTTTGCTATCAATCCATGAGCAGATATGATTATCGGAACAATAATCACCGAATCCACATTCCACATGTCGGCAATCTCGTGAGACAGATCCAAATACTTCAATTGTTTTTCTTTTTCAACTTTCACGAGATTCTCGTCATGAGGAACGGCAATATCGACAATCATTGCGCGGCGCTCTAATCGATCTACTACTACAATATCAGGCTTATTGGCAACAATAGTCCTATCTGTGATAATAGATCGATCCCAATATAACGTAGCACGACCGTTCTCGAGAACTGGGTCGGGCACATACCTGTAGTAAGGTACTTCGAAATAAAGTAGTATTCGAAAGTATTATTATTATTATTATCTATAAAACTTTATAAAACGATAGTTTTACGTTGAAAAAATCATAAAATGGCTTAATCCAGTACGCCTTTACTGCAGTAGTAATACCTGTTACGGAGAATCAACTCCTGAGGAAACACAAGATCTCGAAATAACACTCGTAGGGAGAGTATCTGAGTCTCAATCACAAGTTGCCAACGTCTACATGATATCCAAATCTGGGATTCTTTCCCTCTATATCAGTCAGTTATTCTTCTGAAAGAAAGGACAAAGTGGGACCGGGAGAGGGTTAAAATTTGCCCGGTTTGCAAGGTCCTGAAAACGAGCAAGGTACGACTCATACTGCGACGTAGTCGCAGAACGATATCCATCTTTTATAACTACAGGTCTGGGGGTAACAGATACTTTAATTTGTTACTCTGGCAGAGGTAGTCTGGGTTCGTAGCGTGACGTATTGCGAAGCGAGCGCGCCCAAACTTGAGACGGAACTTTAATTGTTTCGAACTAGACATAACCTCCAGTGCGTAGCATCCGTGGGGTTGCCGTACACTAAGTGAAAAAAGGTAGACAGCTGAACGACCTCCAAACTTCATAAGTGCAGACGTGAGAAAGTTCTGAAGCGCTCATTTAGAAGCAAGATGTTGACATTGCGAAAGTGATAATTACAAGTCATATATAGGTCGGGGCCGTCGGGATATCAAGAACCTATTTCTTAGTTTACACCAGTTTGCGACCTTTCTTAACACCCACCAATCGTCCAGTGGGTGTATAAAAAAAGAGTGGTTTAATAAATATTGCATGCGTGATCTCAAACAGCCAGCAGCAGACTTAGTTATATTATATGGTAATTAACAGACGTAATATATTTTAAAATTATACAAAAATCATGTCATTAAAAGAAAAATGATGATAATAACAGATTATTGATCTAAATATACACATTTGTAGTGGAAGTAAAAGCTGTGTCTAAGACTTCAACCATGTGCAGTGATATAGCACTACTTCAAATGGATGAAACAAATTTCAACTCTGGGACCTGAACGAGAAGAATCGCCTATCGAATAATTTAATTTCAAAGAGAAACTGATATTTATGTTTCGAACAAAGAAGCGAAGGAGAGATTATCAAAAAGAAGTATAAAAATTGAAAATAAGTCACAGAATCAGACTTCAAATTTAAAAAAAAAATAGAATAATTAAATACAACTGGCTATAGAACATACACGAGTATGTCTTACGTTAGACTTGTGGATTCGAAATATGTTGTGATATAATAGATAAGTTCATAACACTTTATCAGATACTTTATCAGTAAGTTGTGAAACTGGCCCTTAATCAGTTTGATGTTTGTTTTGTTTTTTGTTTTTTTTTTCTTAAAAGTCAACACCTGCATTAGGAATATATCCTGTGTCGCGGGAGACTTTACAAACACACAAGAAACGAACACAAAGAACACCCAGTCTCAGAACAAAAATTTGTGGATCATAGAAAGTGTAGACCCGTGTGGGGTTTGAACGTAAAGAAAGTGATGTGGCGACCGCTTAAGCCACTACACTATTCGTGTGGTCAACTCGTCGCTTATCTATATATGTATTAATACGTGATGCAAAAACTTCCTACACCCTTTTACGAAAATTGCGAGGACGCAGGAGCATAAAATTTGGCACACTTATAGTTTATGTGTAGGAGAAGTGCAGAACGCTAATATTTTTCAATAATAATGCTTATAAAGTACATTAAATCAATAAATAAAACATTACACACACTACCATGCATTTCACACACACATATACATACACATGTATTTGTACACGCCATTTTGTCCATAGACATAGAGTACTGACATAGACATATCAAAAAAAAAAGTTTTATTTGCCTCATTTAATATAAAAAAAGATTTTAATAATAATGCATAAAAAGTACATTAAATCCATAAATAAAACATTACACAAACCAGCATGCATTTGACACACGCATACACAAGTATTTGTACACGTATACATACTCTGTGGTCAAATTGTCTCTTTTGTTTATTATGGACATTGTTGAATGTCAAACAGAAAAGTTTTATTTGACGAATCCTACGTGAAATACTGAGCGCTTATACAAATTTATGTAATATATACATATATATAAGTTGTGTAGCAGTAAGATACATTTAAATGTACACGAACTTTCATTATATGCATAAAGAAAGTTCTGTAGCAGCAATCTGCAATGACAACATTCAGGTACAAAAAAAAATATAAATATGCTATTGCTGGTTTAAAGCAATTATTAGTAGTTGTAGTATGTAGTTTACGATTTCAGTAATTGTATATACTTCAGGATAAATAAGTGATTTTGAGAGATACATACATTTAAATGTGCTCTAAATGTCATTCCAAATATGTTTTTAAGTTATGATTGTGGATTGATGGATTTAGAGTGCAGGGGTTTTGCAATGCGAAACATTTTAAATCTGAAGTGACTTTAGGCGACTGAACTGCATTCACTTCATGTTATAAAAGGTAAAGCAATATTACCACCCTTAAGTCAAAATGAATATTTTAAATCATTGTACTCATTGCCTTACTTCAAATGAACCTTCAATAAAAAGTAAATCAAAAAATTATTTAGAATAAATTAGGAAATATAATTCATGTTTTGCTATGGTTAGCTCAGAAGCCAAAGTTGCTGAGGTAGGTACCACTGGAGTGTATTATTTCAAAATATATGGTGTTTTTTATCACAGATCAGGCCCAATGACTGCTGCATATGGTCGCTCACCATGTTATGCACAATTATATTTTTATGATGTTGACACTGCTATTAATTATAAATTACAAGAACGTATTAGTCAAACATGTAACAACAACATAATGCGTGAAATTTCACTGGAATGGGACAAAACAGTCCAAAAAATTGGTGTTTTATTAAATCGGCCAGTTTTTACACATGGGCAATTGTATGTCGCAGCAAGTAGAGTTCGTTCATTCGCTGGTTTAAGGTTTTATATATCCGAATATAATGGCCAAGGACATTTAGCAAACGATGAAAGAGTTTTTACAAAAAACATTGTTTTTAGAGAAGTTTTAAATCATTAATTATATTATTACAATATGCGATAAAAAATGTTTTTTTGTTTTGCATCCTCTTATAGCATGTTTTGTTTTAATAAACATTTTTTGAATAGGTATTCTTTATTTTACTTCCTTTTAATTTTACATAATTTGTTCAAAAAAGAATTTGGCAAATAACAGTCTTGGTCAAATCTGTGTAGTTTAGTTTTGGACAGTAGAACATTAATAATGTTTGAATACTATATTTTAATAATGTATATTAAGTTACCTACAATTTAAATTTATTATGGTCGAATTTCGACCAATGGGCGACCGCTAGTCTAATCAAATATGTAATTAAGTAACGAAGGCGGTGATTATCTGATATGATCGTCAACGGGTTTGAAAACAAATCCAGTGTTGACGTAGTTTATGTGAATAAAGTCCACGTACACGTCAAAATTATTTCGCGTCTACCGGTCTTATTCTTGTAAAATAAAGGCATAACATGTTTTATTTTTTTCTGAGCCGAAGTATTTACATATATGATTGTTTTTTTAACTTAGACTTTAAACACTCCATGCTTTATAAGTTTACAGGTTTTAAATCAAGTATGAAGATGTTGAATTCAATCAGGTGGACGTAGTTTGTTATTACGAACACGTTTATTCACGTGATGTATTAAAAAATCGGCGTTTTTCTATTTAGGACGATGGTTCACCGCAAGGTTTTCTGTTGTAAGAACCTAATTTAACCATACAAATCTTTAGTACTTTACCAGCACTTATAATTGGTAAAAGTAGAAAATAATAAAGTATATTTATACCAATATCACAGTTTTTATTACATTATTTTAAATAAAAATATCAAACAAGCCTAGTAACATAATTTGCAAGCGCTTAGAGGTTTTTTTACTGCGTTGTTTTTTGTAGGTATATACGTAAAAAAGTAAGCACCAAATGTTTTTTTTACTATTTTATACAGATACATTTAGCGGCTTTGAATGAGCCGCTATCAGGAAGTATGCATGGCATCAGACGAGCAGATTACGCGTGTTACCGACAAGGGAGACGTGCTGGCTTTAGAGGAACCTTCAGAGCTCTGCTCACTAGCAAGTTAGTTACCTTTGTAAAACTTCTCGTTAACTTCTTTAGAAAATAACGCTACAATGACCATATCTCATCGCTAAGTATTTGTAAAGTTTTACATTTTATACGTAATTGATATATAATACGATCCCTTTTACTTTAATATGGCGTAGTGTTATTTTACATACGTATATTTTATAAAGATAAAATAAGTATTCAGTCAAGTTTCTTTTATTGTTTAAAGCTTTATATTGTAACATAAATGTTTAACTTATAGGCTCCTGAATAAGCTAAAACATTAAATTACCTTCTTTCGATACCTCTTTACCGGAATTTTTGCCTACTCTCACGATTATAATCTTAGATATGTACAAATAAGTTTTGTAAATTATAATATTACACAGAACACATAACATTAGGTTTAGACATTGGTACACAACTTTGACGATAGTCATAAGTCATAAGGTGTTTATAGGAAGTCAAGAAAAGCAAAGAAGTCTACTATGTTAACCACTTCAGGTAATCAGAATCTTATTTATTCTTTACAGAATTCAAAACTTAAACTCAATTGTGCGTTATTCTGACCGACATCTGCCTGTAGTTAACACATACGGCGAGATGCTGTTCAAGTCTTTCTCTGACATGTTTAATGGTAACGATGCCTTGAGTCCAGACGCTCGGATTTATAGCTTCGATGGGCGAAATATAATGACTGATCCACATTGGTAAGTTTGGATATCAGATTGTAATATTATACTTGTTTTATAAAAACAGCGTAAAGGTTACGTGAGGGCAATGATTTTTACACATGTGCATTTTTTATGAAATCATTGACCATATTTATTTAAAATATTTGTTTCCTAGAGCTGGAATTTGCAGAAAAAGTTGTAACGTAAACTGTTAATGTATCATAACTTTGATGAAACTGTATTCTTGTATTGCAATACCGTGTATCTACCAAAGACACCACTTTAAATATTGGATGTATATTAAAAAGATATGGGTAATTTTAACACATTCGTATTCATGCAAAATAATTATATTATAATTAAAAACAAAAAAAAATATATTTTATTAACCAAAATCTTCCTCTACAGCGCTTTGTGATCTCACCAGCGATATGCGACACCTTACGCTCTAACCTACACTTCAATAGCATAATCTCAATTAATATCATTTCCCAGTAGGACACAAAATAATTTTAATAAGCATCTATTTCAATACAAGTACTGTTTACATAACATTATACTTTCATAATTAATATAGGCCACAGAAGGTAATATGGCATGGATCTCGGACAAACGGCGAACGCGCTCTAGACGCATACTGCAATGAATGGCAAAACGGAGACCCAACAAACAGAGGCCTCGGTTCTTCACTTCATGGACGCAAGATACTTGCGCAAGAAAGGTAAAGAGATAAATAATATGATTCTACTTTTTCAGCAGCTGTTTATAAAACACCCATTTTTTTAGTGCAACGAATATATACACACCAAACTTGCCTACAAATTACGTGACAATTTAATGATGTTTAAGTGTTGTATTCTGCATTCCAATAAACTTTACATTATTTACTTTAGAGTAATAAAGCTAAAATGTAGCTATTACTACCATTTATTTCTTCTATCTACTAATTAAAACTGTTCAATTTTAGTAAGTTAAGCAGGTAAATATATATATTTATATGTATTTTTTTTATACCACGGCGGTGGCAAACAAGCATACGGCCCGCCTGATGGTAAGCGGTTACCGCAGCCTATGGACGCCTGCGGCACCAGGGGCATCACGTGCGCGTTGCCGACCCTTCACGAACCTATTTACCCCCTTCTTGAAGAACCCCATACTGTAGTTAAATTTCTTAAGAACACGCCAAGTATAAATGTAATAAAAACAATACAATAACTTTCTGGAAAGCCAGAAATTTGTATACAGCAAAATCTTCGGAACGAAGACTCACTTTGTAGCACAGAATCACTTTGTAGCGAAGTAGTGTAAGTTTTCTATTCATATATTAAATTTAAAACGTGATTACAGATATCCTTGCAATAGTCACTTCGCAGTACTTTGTATCGAAGTAGCTTCGGAATTGCATCCACGAAGAAAAAGAGAAGTAACAAGGTAAGACTGATTTGTAAAAAATAGTTTTAGAAAGAATATTTTAAAGCGAACTGAATTCCTGATCAGATAGTGTAACTTACCATGGCTAGAGGATTTTAGGTAGTAATAGTGTGCCCATGTGATTAAAACTTAACTTGTAATAAACATTGACCTGACCTATAACGCTACACATAATACGAGTATACTCGTATCTCAAGAAAAGTGTCTTTGTCCGTAGTTCAACTTTTTTCGATTTTGTAGTTCAACTCATTTACTTATTAATTGAGATTATATGTTGGATTAAGTTAAACAAACCAAACAGAATCTCATGTTGTGCGGAATTTTTCAGCAACAATCTCTGTGATTCAAAAATATTTATTTCAAAGCCTGCTTAGAGGCCTCTTCGTTCAGCAGTGGACGCAATAGGTTGTTTAAAAACATAGAATAACTCCTCATAGAATAAATTTATAAATTTCTTTCAGGTCTAACGCAACCGGTGTTTTAGATGACGAGGACTATTTATACAATGCAGAAGAATATCAACAGCTTCTTAATGAAATATTTGCTCAACCATTTAGAGAAAATTAATTGTAACGTCATGATATTCTGCAACAGACCAGAGCGTCTTGTAACTTATAATATTTATGAGATCTCGTGTATGTATTGATTGTAATTTGTTACGCTTATCAAAGAAATTACAGTACATTATAAAAGGGGGTCTATTCTTAGTCAATGTTTATTGAGTTAAGGCAGACAGATGTTATAAGGATTATATGGATGGCAAATAAATTTAAAATACTATAAGTAATGAATCTTATAACCTCAAGACGAAAGAAGCTTACCTGTGTCGAGTTCGTAGTATAATATTCCGTTATTTTAATAGAATAGTTGTCGGAGATGCCAAAGTGCATACTTAAAAAGAGAACTCTCTATCGTTTTTTATTAGAGCAAACACCCTGTATAGAAACTGTTTCACTGCTTGTCACTATTAAAAGAATATTTTGAGCGCTACAAGTTTATTCATCTGTTGCATGTTTACATCAACCGATAAAACAAAACAAAAGACACAAATCAGAAAAGTCACTGAGTCAATGCTGACTCGTAAATGTCTAAAGGTTCTTAAGTGGAATATTTTAAGTTGAAGCATGTGATTATCGTACAACGTGAATTTGTAATTTTGACCTTGTATTCTAAGTAGGCATACTTTTCAAACGTCCATCATACAACAACAAAAATTGACATTGAGAGACAGTTTTTTAGGTCTTTTACAGACTAGCAACATTTAGCTGCTCGAGGTTACGAATCTATGTTTTTTTTAAGTGTAATAGATTCCATTATATCTACTACCTGAAAAATTAACTTTATAAAATTACATGTTGATGTGTAACATTGTAAAGCAAAACTTCTTGTGTGTTTATCTGTTATTGATTGATTATGATTGATTATGATTGACTATGATTATGATTGTTATTGATTGATCGTATACTCGACACTATAGATGCAGGGTATTTCAAATTCAGTCAGCATCTATAAAATGTTAACCAAAGAAGGTTGATGGTCTGTGTAAGTCTTAAACAAAAATAAAAGTCAAGTCTCAGATCTTGGTGTTCATTTGAGATTCCTATTAAAATAAGCGAGTGAGCCTAAGCCACAGAAGGTTACTATAACTTTTTATATTACATTTATTTAATGTTTGAATGTAATTTAGTCATACGCTTTGTACTGCGTTTAGAAACTTTGTAAATATATATTTGTAATATGATGTATCGAATGTAATACCAGCAGTTTTTGAGTCGTTATATGTGAAATTTACTTAAACAATTTAATCATTTTAGTATCAAATATCTATATTTCAATATCAGAAATTACTGGTACGATTTGAAAAACTACGTCAGTGATAGATATATCATTTAGCATAACGCAATCAATGAAAAATATTGCAAAAACGGGGAAAGTTATTACTTTTGAGAACTTCCATTGCATATGCTGCGTAAACGGTTAAAGTTTCAGAAAAATAATATACGACGGAATTGCTCATCTTAAAAAGGTCTAAAAAAATCGACGACAGCGTATTATTATTATGTTTTAAGGTTGATTCACTTTTTTATTGTAACAAATTTATCCACGCTATATTACATCTCACTATGATCAATAGCAGACGCAGACAAAGTTACACGAGTCAGCCAGTGAATAACTCTTAATTACATACTCTTAACCTTGAAAATCACATTAAAATAAATAGAGATAATAAAATGGTTTTAAGTCACGTTTATTTTAATTCTAATATCCTAACATTTTAAAGTAACTAAAATTTGAAAATAACTAAAAGTAAAGTGCGAAAGTAACTAAAAATAACGAACGGAAAGTAACTAATTCGATAAACCTTTTCCAACTTTTTCGACGTTGTGTTCTAGTCTATATTATCTATGACGACTCAAAACACTGCAAATTATTTTGAAACACAGTACCAGTGTTTGTGATTGATTCGAAAGATTAATTAAAAGCTGTATATACCTACCTATTATTATTCGATTAAACTAATTTTATTTTTAAGACTAGAAATATTTAAAATTTAGTAACAGTATAGTTAATTTACCCTTTTTCAATAATGAAAATAATTTGACTGATTCACCGAGTTGACTGATTTTATATTTGAAAAAAAAAGAAAATTATCTGTGGGCATGACAACGTGAATTCTTTGAAATGAAGTTTAAATATTAACTTCATAACGAAATTAAATTATAAGTTACATGATATATTATAATTTGTAAAAAAGGGTGATTAAATTTTTAGTTAAATTTACTTAACTCTTTTGGTATGTGCCTGTTACGCACAAAAATATATACATAGTATTCCAAAACAATGATTTAATTTTGAACTATATATGTAAGTCATGCCTACATATATTTCTAAATTCGACAATAAAATATTTACGACTCATGTGTCATGCTGCTGTTAGGTATGTTAAATTGATATATCCCATTTTAAACATTTAAAGTAGTATTTGATTATTCTTATGAGTAGGCCATATTTTATCAATGTATAACTTTTATATATTTTCTAAATATAATGTACTTTATATAACAGCAATTACACAATTATCTTTATCACGCTAACACATCACACCAAGTATAAAAATTAGTTTGAAATGAGTGATTAAGTAGGAGATTTAAATATGTGGTAGTTGAACCATAAAGACACTTTGACTGTACGTTTGGCCTAGTAGTTTAAGCGGTCAACAGACCGCTCTCAACTGCACTGAGTGTTATGAGTTCAAACCCCACATGGAATAACACTTTGTGTGATCCACAAATTTTTGTTCTAAGGTTTAATGTATGTTTGTAAAGTCCGACACAGGATTTATTCCTTGTGTGGGCGCTGTCTTTTAAAGAGAAAAAAAAAGATCTACAGTAATTTTTAAAGCGGTTTTCGTTAGATTTTGACTATAGTAATTTCTCACCCTGCAATTCTGTCCGTTTTCTAAAACTCATGTACAACTCTAAAACAGTTAAGTTTCATTTCCCTATGGTGCCATTCAAAAATATATTACTTACAATCAAAGTCTGATTGTATTTGCTATGTAACCAATGTATTTTATACAAAATTTATATTAAAAGATAGTTTTAGCTGCAAATACTACCTGTAATTTTTTACCAGTAACTTTAAATTTAATTCACTAGTCTGAAACTGTTTTTCTATTTTCGTCAGCGAATTATTTAAAATTTTATTAAAGTCTTAAAATTTTAAATCTAGTTGACGAGCTAAACACATCTTCCATTCTCTATTCCATAAATAGTCTTAATTTTAATCTGAAAATTATGTGTAGCTTAGGATTATTGCTGACGTACATATGCTTGATAAGTAATCGTAATACCACACTGATGTTATTATTAAATAAAAATGATGATTTTGTGTCGAATTCAAGTGCAAACAGCAAAATATATGTGTGATTGACTTGATATTTTATTGAATGTCTTCGGCCTATGTAGACAATTTACTGATACCCGTTAGTATGCAGTATATATTAAATGACAAGCAACTACTTAGCCGCAGTGATAAAAATATAACCTGCATCATTCGTATTCTGCAGGAGAAAATATGTACGTAAAATTGTATTTTATTTAGAATGTGATTGATTTAATTAGATTTTGAATAATTCGAAACAAAAATAGTAAAATAGTATATAATAATTTAATTATAACTTGACATACCGACAAGCATTTACAAATAATAATCGTTAGCTATAATCGCTTTACATCGATTTACTCTTACATTTCGTGTATTATATTGCGAATGACTGTATTTATATCAATAAGCAAAAATAAATGTTTGCACGACAATTTACCATGTCTTGTTTTATTAAATTTCGTCCGGTCAACTTCAAGTATTTTCAGTTTTTCCATGTTGTGACGGATTGCTAATACGACATGTCACCTATTAATGCCGTAGGTGTAGTCAGAGCCGATTAAGAGAGCAAGTTACATGGAATAACTACACTTCAAACTTGAAACAAACCCTATTCCAACCCGTCTGGCCAGCGTGGAATAGTAGGCCAAAACCTCCTTGATAAGGAGAGGCCTATGTTTAGCAGTGGACTGTAAAAGGCTGTTGATGACTTCAAAGAAAGGGGAACTTGAAATTAACCCTATACCGACCCGAGACTTGGTCCTGTCATCTTGATGTTCACCGTCTCGATAACGTAGTATAGTTAGACAAAATCACCTTTCTAAGGAGGGACCTATGGCCAGTACTGGACGACTAATAGCTGTTGATGATTGATGATGAACGTACTTTTACTTACAAAAAAAAGTGTATGTGCGTGTGTGTAATATATAAACATTAAAAACGAATTACCAAACTAAATTCTAAACTCTTTAATACTGAAAATTAAAAAAGAGGTCGTTTAAGCGGTCGCCACGCCGCTCTCTTCTGTGCCGAGTGTTGTGGATTCAAACCCCACACGAGCCTGCACTTTGTGTGATTCACAAAATTGTTGTTCTGAGTCAGGGTGTTCTTTGCGTCCGTTTCGAGTATGTTTGTAAAGTCCCCCGCGACACAGAGATTTATTCTTAGTGAGGAAGTTGTCTTTTATAAAGAAAAGTAATGTACCGAAATGTAATTAATAAAATAAATACTAGGAATCAATTTTTCATATTTTCATTGTGAGTGCTGGATTTATAACATATAAATAAAGTGAGGAAGGGGCAGCTGTGAAGGTGCTTATTCTGTCGAAATTCTTGATAAAACACAGAAACTCGTTATTAACAATATATAATATTTTTAATTATGATATTAGTGGCATTATACTAATACATATAATAATCAGCATTTAACATTCCCCTGCCAGACGTAGGCCTTTCTTTAAAAAATAATTAGTTAGTAACACCAAGCTGGCCAGACGAGTTGGTTTAGGGTTTTTTTTCTAGTTTTCATTCTCTTTACAGTGATGTAAAGAGGCCCTTAGTGGCTTTTTACGACACACATGAGATGAAAATGTGTGTGACACTCTGTATTCTCAATCCGTCACCACACGAACTAAAACATGTCAAGAACTGCCTCGGTGGCGAAGCGGTAGTGAATGTGACTGCTATCCCTGAGCTCTCAGGTTGTATTCCCGGGTTGGATTAAATGCTTGTATGATTTGCAAATATTTATTTCGGAGTTTGGGTGCTTTCTATGTATAATGTGCATGTATTTACGAAACAAAACTTAGTAGGTATTCAATCAGTCACTCTAGTTATCGTAGCACAAGCTCTGCTTAGTTTAAAACTAGATGACGTTGTGTCTCAAATGTCCTGAATGTTTATTTATTATTTATTTATTTATGTTTCTAAAAGACGTCGACAAAATTCACTGCAGACTTCAAACGAGGAGAAGCTTCAATGTTTGATTGAATGCCTTTTTTATTATATATAGGATCACCAATGTTTCTATGCAATCTATGAAACGGTTTTAACACTTATCTTTGAAAGAGTTTGATACATACAAAATGATTCATTAAATTCTTAGAAATAAAGAGCAGATGATTATTTGAACAATACCTATAACGATAACCAAACTACAATTTTTAAATTTCACACTTTTAATAAATGTAACTTTTTCTTATTTTCAAACTCTTGAGCTTTTTTAAAAAAATAGTATTTCTCTGAAACAAACTTGGACTGTCAATTAATTATTATCTATTTGAAAAAGAAGTATCGAGAATAGTAGTAGTAGAAGTAAAAAATCTTTAAAAATATTTTAGTGAATCAGCCTTACTTAAAAATTTGACGAAAGTGAAGGCACATTTAATTTTGTCAAGACTTTTGTAACATTCCCTTCAACTTTGACGTTCCCAAGAGTCCCGATTATAAACAGAATTTCTTTGATTAAATATTTTTTGGAATAATGCTTGTTGAGTAATTGAAAAATACTCTTAGATATATATCTAAGAGTAGGAATATCCTACGCTAATAATTCATGTAAATGTAGGAAGAGTTCTTTTCATCGGCATTTTTACTTTTCGTACATTTTTCTTTCATACATTTAAGTTATTTCTATTTTTTTTTTTGTGCTTATGAAGAGGACTTACAAGTACTAACTTTGTGCTCACATCTGCACTAAAATCATTTAAATTTTAGTATCACAGCACTAAAATATTAATAATATTTTTAAAGCAGTATTGAATTTAATTGATTAAACTATAAAGTGTAGTGTAAAACTATACACTTGAATTAATTGGTGGCCGCAGTCCACCATTTTCCCCACACAACAGCATCAACTGAAGCCTTTTCTCGACCTTGTTACAAAATCCTCTCATGGAACTTTGAACGGTTGGTGACATTAAACCGCTTTTCTAACTTGTCCATTTCTAACTTAGGGTAGACACCTTTTACATTCAAAACGAGACAAAGAACAATACTACGAGGCATCACTATCAGAATATCCGTATTCTTCGTCTACACAGACGTAGTAGTTAAATTAACTTGGTTATTAACTCCTTTTTAGGAGACATTTGCAAGTATGCAAACCCGTAGGTTGGTCAAATTGTTATGTCTGTCAGTTAGAAAATACTTCATAAAACTTGACATTCAGATTTAATTAGCACATTAGAAAATTAGTTAAAACCAAAAGCAGTGTCTATTTTAAATCAGCAATAAAGTTTCCGTACTAGTTCCCGAAGCGCTGTTCCCATACCCTTTGCTTCAGTATAGTATATAAAAAGAATAATGAATTAGTAGAAATAAATAAAAATATGTGTCTTAAATTCTTGAAATAAATATCGAACGTCTAATACAAATATATAAATTTATCTAACGTCCATGTGGTGTCGGATAAGTAGTGTCACCCCTATTCATCCCGTGGATATCGTAAAAAGCGACTAAGGAAACCAACTATTTAGGCAAATATCACTACAAAGAGAAAGAAATCTTGAAAAAAACCTTTTTCCAACCCGTCTGGTGAGCGTGATATGGTAGACCAAAACCTTCATGCTAAGAAAAGGTCTATGTCCAGCTGTGGACTGTTAAAGGTTGTTGAAATGATATAATTTTTACCACTAAACAAAATTAATGGGATATGTCCCACTGTTTACGCAATGCTTGCTAACCCTTTCTTTTAAATCTATAACAAAGTCAATTTCAACAAGTATCGAGTACGATACGACTGACCACTTCAAAGAGTATAAGAATCAAAGATGCCAGTAAAATATATGGCGCTAAACACTGTGGCATCAAAGTTTTCAATTCTCTTGAAGTGACACAAATGTCAAATAAGGTACAGATTCTAAAGCCTCCTTTGACAAATCTAAAGTATTTTATTAGTTTCTAGCTTTCTCACACTTAAAGGAACATTATATTGAAACAAATGACAGTTACTTCAAATATGAAAATGTTAAGGAAAACCGAATTTAGAAGTTTAAGGAACTCTGTTGAAACTAAGTCATATTTAAAACCACTAAAAGTTGATATTTGTAGAAGTTATTGCAGAAATCAATTTGCAAAAGAAGGAAAAAAAGGAGAGTTATAAGTTGAACATTGTAAGTTGGTTTTAGATAAAAAATAAACAGTTGTTCTTGTAGGTATATGTAATTTTACTAAGTGTACAGTATTTTTTTAATATGGCAATCACCCACCTATCGATCAAGTATCTCGGTAATTCATAGGAACCTTAACTTGGGAGAATTGTAGTTAAAATAATTATACTCGAGTCTATGATATCTTGAAGTTATAAAAACACTTAGAATTGACTCAACAAGGGAAAACCGGCCAGACTTACAAAAAAAAAATTAACTTCCTGTATATCATTCCTATAAAAACTATTAGTTTTAAAATTTTACAATATTCAGTGCCTGAAATTTCAGATTATTTTAAGTACAAATTGTGTAATAAAGCAATGTTAAAACAAACAATGAACTAATTTATAAACAAATTCAAGTAGGATTCAATCTGTTAGACTCAATAATTCTGTATTGCCCGAACAGTCAATTTCGTTATACATGAAGTTAACGTTGTTGTTATAACAAAGCATTCACCTTATCAATTGTGGCTACCTGGAATATATCCATATAATTTAACGTCCATATGAAATTCAATTCAATGATAATACGGTTATATAACTTAGTTGTACCGTAGTGCATATTTATGCATCCGTTTTCAGGTATTTTAAACGATTACAAATAAAAAAGAATATCCATACAATATTCTATTTTTACATAAAGAAACATACAGTGGTTTTACTGTATATTTTTTATGTTTTTACATACAGTGGTTTTAATGTATTTTTTTATATTAAAAAATTCAGTGGTTACACAGTATGTTTTCTTTATGTAAAAAAATATAATGGTTTTACTGTATGTTTTTTTATGTAAAAACATACAGTGGTTTCACAGTATATTTTTTTTATGTTCACCGGTTACTCAGTCAATTATAGACTAATTTTGAAAATTATTTCTCGTGGTGGTTCCAGTATCACCACGTCAAAATGTGATGATGTCATCTCAAGGATTTCGAGGGCATCCCTCAAATATTGTAGGCACGATCTACGTTTTTTTTTCGAATTCGCCACACAGTATTTCAACATTGAGTTTGTTTAATATATATTATGTCACAGTGTTAGTAATAATTTGCTCATGCCTCATCTCATCCCATCTCATCTCGCCAATAGACGTCCAGTGCTGGACATAGGCCTCCTCCAAGGCTCTCCAAAACAGCTAGTCCCTTGCCACCCGCATCCAGCAGCTTCCTGCGACCTTCACCAGGTTGTCGGACCACCTTGTGGAGGGCCTACCAACAGCTACCAGCCAACGAACTTATGCCTAGGCTTATTTAAAAACGTTTTTTTTTTTAAATAATACCCATTTCAATATCAATCGTAACAAGAACTTAAATAACCTTAACTATCCTTACTAATCCCTCCTTCTCCAATTTCGTCGTCATTTATCACAAAGAGAAAAAAATAAAAGGATCTTACATTACTGAAATAGCTGACTGTAACAGATTGCATGAACGGGAATCGAATAATCCGACTCTCGACAATAACGGCTACTTTTAATCAAAGTGCGCAATACAAATTGGAATTACTTTTCCGTTCAGAAGAGGTACGACAGAGACCATTGAGATGTCCATTTATGAGTAGCGGTTCACTTTTACCGGATTAGATATTTCACGTGTCTGTGGTTAATTTCCCCAGAGCCCACGCAATACAACCGCTCGACAAGCGTTCACTTTAATTGCAAAAAGTATTTCTGTCAGACGATTTTCATTAGGCTAATGTGTGCTAATACGTAAATTTTGGTGTTACTAAGCAAATTGTCAGGATCAGGAAATATATAGAAATTAATAATAACAATGTCTTTTAGGAGTTTTAACTAATTAAATAGGATACCTAAACCTACATTAAAACGTTAAGAGAATTATTCATTATATTCCTTTTTAAACAAATCTATATTAGAATACGAAGATACTTAGATGATACTTGGAAATCATAGTGTTTGTACATAGAAAAACAAACAATAAAGTTCTTTGTTAAAGTAAAAATTATTGAAATCGGTTGTATTAAATTATAAGGGTCCAATATATCTATATTTTGATCTGTGATAGTACAACTCGCTATGGTATGACTAATGCCTAATGGACTGCTTCGTTAGCCCGGCGGTTGGCGTATCCAACTGTCAATCAAGAAGTCTAGTATTCGTTTTTCGGATCGGGCCTTAAAGTGCTGTTGAATTTTCCGTACAAAAAAGTTGAAATAGCGTCTCGGAGTATGGAAGTTAACGGTATTTTGCACCCGCGCCTCGGAGTGCATGTTAAGCTGTTGGTCCCGGTTGTCATGAACACCTATGGCAATATTGGAAAGTCAGTGCCCTCAGACATACTGACAACTAGTTCAATCTATGAATTCAGTTCACCATCATGGTTGCAAAGGTGCAATGCCAGTTGATCCGCGGTAAAATTGTTATTCAAGTAAAACTGGGTAAACTAGTAGCCGACCACAAATAATATTGGAAATAATTAAGGCTAGGAAGAAGATCTGTGAAGGTACAGTCTTCATAACAACGGTTCATGTTTTAATGGCCAACAAAATAAAACAAGACAACAAAAACGATCGAAATTTGACCAAGAGTCTAGTGTTTATTTTTTTTATTTTTTTTTTATTATTATTTCTTTATTACAATCTGTCTCCTTCTGTGGGACATTCAGCAATAGGTTGGATGGTATAATTGTTTGCGTTTCCGAAATGTGACCTGTGTCACACCCTATACGTTACAACAGTGAATTTACTGTGATGGGATCAAATCTTGAGATATTTTTCGTTTAAGCCGGCAGGCTTCCTTTTGTTCATCCATTAGAGATTGGGCCAGAGTGTTTGGATGATGTGTTATCCTGTCCTTGTAGGTTCTGGTAAACCGTTCAATTTCCTGTTTTACTGTGGGCATTTCTAGGTCATGATGCAACAGTTCATTGGGTATGAACCAAGGAGCGTTTGTCACCATACGGAGTGATTTATTTTGAAACCTCTGTATAATTTCAATGTTTGAATGGGACGCAGTGCCCCACAATTGTATCCCATATGTCCAGATGGGCTTCAGTATGACTTTGTACAGAAGTAGTTTGTTCTCCAGGGATAATTGCGACTTGCGACCAATAAGCCAGTATAACTTCCTGATCATAAGACCAAGTTGTTTTCTTTTTGTGAAGAGATGTTTACGCCATGTAAGCCTTTTGTCTAGGTACATACCGAGGCATTTAACGTGATCGGCCTGCGGGACTTCTATGTTATTAAATTTGACAGGAGGACAAATGCCTCTCCTTAGCGTGAATGTAACGTTTACAGACTTGGTTTCGTTGACTTTTATTCGCCATTTCTTGAGCCAATCGGATATGTTATTAAGTCCTTTTTGCAGAATTTCTGAGGCTGTAACTGGGTCTGAGTGTGCAGAAAGAATAGCAGTGTCATCAGCAAAGATGCCAGTGGTTAAGGTCTCTGATGTGGGTTGGTCTGCTGTATAAATCAAATATAATATAGGACCCAGAACACTGCCCAGGGGGACCCCAGCCTTTATAGTTGACAAATCAGACAAGGCATCGCCGTTCTCTACAACAAAATTGCGACCATCTAAAAAGGATTTTAGAACTCCGTACAGGTAGTCAGGTAGAGCTTTTTTTATTTTATACAGCAGCCCTTTGTGCCACACCCGATCGAAAGCCTGTGATATATCCAAGAATGCACTGTTACAGTAGGTTTTAGCCTCGAGAGATTCCATAATCCTTTTTGTAAGTCTGTGCACTTGATCTATAGTAGCATGTTTGCTGCGAAACCCGAATTGGTGGTTAGGAATCAGTTTTCTTTCTTTGAGTAAAGGTAGCATACGTTGCAGTAAGAGTGTTTCATATAACTTGGATAAGATAGGCACAAGCTTATTGGTCTGTACGATTTAGCTTCCTCAGGTGGTTTATCAGGTTTTAACATCATAATAATTTGCGCTACCTTCCACTCTGGAGGAAAGAACCGAAGTCTTGACACGGCATTAAATAGGGATGTAAGAAATTTTATTCCAGATTCTGGCAGTTCTTGTAATATACGGTTGGTTATCAGGTCGTACCCTGGTGATTTTTTGGGATTTAATTTTTTTATCAGTTGTACGATTTCAGCTTTCGAGAATTTGACGGGTTGTTCGTCTGTAATACTAGTTGTGTCTAAGAATTTCGTGATTTCAATCTCATGGTCTGGTGCGCCTTCATACGGGTGTGGTGTAAAGACGCTCTTGAGATGGTCCGAGAAAGTTCTAGCTTTATCCAGATCCGTCCGTGCCCAAGTACCATCACTTTTCTTGAGAGGAGGTAAAGTATAGATGGGTCGTTTGAGTTTCCTGGTGGCTTTCCACAAGGAGTAGTCTGAGGAAGCGGTGGCGTCCAGGCTGATCAGCTAGTTCCGAAAACCTTCATTCCGATCTATTTCAAGGGTATGCTTGAGCTGTCTTATTAGGTGGTTAAGACGTTTTTTTATAGCCGGACATCTGGTTAGTTGCCACTGTTTCCGTAAATTTCGTTTTAAATTTACTTTTTCTAGGATGTTTCTGGCCACAAAGTTGTCTGTGCCTTTTCGGCGTAGCGGTGGAGTCGAAGACCAGGCTACCTCTTGTATGCTACGGTTGAAGAACAGAACAGCTTCTGATATGTCCTCCATGGATTTCAAGCGAACTGGTTTTCTGAAAGCTTCGTCAATGAGGTCTCGAAACACTGGGCAGTTTGTCTTTCTGTTGTGTAGTACGCATTTTGTTGTGCATTCTTGAACAACAGTATGCAGTTCTACTAGGATCGGTGAGTGGTCAGAGGACAGGTCTAGGCAGCTGCGGCACACAATATTATTTTTTGCAATTCCTTTAGTTACGCAAATGTCAATGACATCAGGCATTTTCTTTTTATCGGTTGGCCAATAAGTGGGTTGGCCTGTTGATAATACATTCATATTTCTTGATTGCACACATTTAAGGAGTTCTCTACCCCTGGGCGGAATAAGTCTAGAGCCCCAGAAAGTATGCTTGGCATTAAAGTCGCCCCCAGCAATAAATCGACATCTGAGAGTTTTGAAGTATTCATTAAATTCAAGTTCCTTAATGGAATATCTCGGGGGGCAGTATAAAGCTGACACTGTAATATCACTAGACCTGTCGCTTATTACGATACTTGTTGCTTGTATATATTCCTTGCAATAGTTTTTAAGAAGGTGGTGCTTGATATTTGACCTAATAAGAATAGCAGATCCACGATGTGCTTTGTTGTCTGGATGGTGAGTGCAATATATATTATAGTTTGGTATCTTAAAGTAGCTTTTCGATGTGAAGTGCGTTTCCGAGATAAGTAGAACGTCTATGTTGTGAACCTTTAGGAATATTTTAACCTCTAGCGAGTGGTTTGATAAACCATTGGCATTCCATATGCACAAGTTTAGCGCTGTGAATGTGTTGACATTTTTGACATTAATTCGGTGATTGCTTTTGTCATAATTAGCATTTGATTCATAAGGGCTATTAAAGTTTCTTTAATGGTTTTAAGTTCAACTTCAAGTTTGTCGGAGTTTAGGTCTGTTTTAGGCTTTATTGAGTGTTCAACTCCTTTTGTGGCTGACGCATAAGATTTTCCATGGTTTTCTGAAATATTTGTGGTTTCTTGGCTTGCTTTTGGGAATTCAGTCACTCGTTTATTTTTAGAAGGAGGAGCTGGATATTTGATTTTTTGTAGCTCCTTGTACACTATACACCCTTTATAGTTAGCAGGATGACTTCCGTTGCACAGGACACATTTGACCTGGTTCGATCTTTCTTTCCGAGGACATGTAGAGGTATGATGGGACCCTGCACATTTGACACATCTGGGCTGTCTGTGACAGAATCTTTAAGTATGGCCATACTCTTGGCACTTAGTGCATCGGGGAATTTTTTGTTTGGTCTGGGCGGTTCAACTTTTATTCGACAGTGTAGTAACGACTGTTCTTTATATATATCTTTATTGTTTTCTTTGGGTTTCAGCTCAATACTCCAAATAGGTAAGGCTTGTTTAGTATTTCTATTTCGGATATTCCAGATATTTGTCACCGTATGGTCCAATTCTGCCAGGGCCATTTTTATTTCTCCTATATCTGTTGATGGATGTAGATCACGTAACACCACTCTGAAGCTTCTATCATTTTTTGATTGATAAGTGTAGAATTCTGTGTTTTTGTTTTTTAATTCTTTGTAGATGACAGAACATGATTCAGCCGTTTTTGGTTGGATTTTAACTCTGTTATCTCGTAGCACTTTGATTTCATACTGTTCTTGTGAAACTTCTTCTAACATTTTCAGTAAGGGCTGGATGTTACTTACACCATCAATAAACAATGGAGGGGGTGTTGTTGGTTTTGGTAATGTTGTTTCAGACACTTCTGTATCCAGTTCTTTGAAGCTGTTTGATATTGGTATAGTAGGTGTTGCAAGCCAGTAGTTTAGTTTGGTCTGTTTAAGGCCACGCATTACTGAGTCCGGACTAGATCTTTGCCTTTTGCCGTACCGTACTTCAGTAAACTGTTGTTCCGGCGTTGGACTATTAGTTTCATCTGTTTCGTCTGGTGACGCATTGTTAGGTTGGTTGCTATCACTCAACTCTGCGCTGGTTATTCCATTGAAAGAGTATGATCTTGGTCTACTTGTATTTGTGAACATATCTTTATGGAAAATTTGTTGGGTTAAAGGTTTTGGATTAAAAGATTTATTAGAATTACTCATTTTTATTCCCACGAGTCAGGACCTGTCGCTTGCGGGGTGACGCCTATTCCTACAAGAAGGCACATACAACAGTGTTTGCCATGTCCACTGAGGTTGGCGCTTGGGGCTGGACTCCTTCCAGTCATTCATCTTTTTGGCACGTCTCCCACCGTAGGATTAGGGTTGTTATAGAGTTTTTCTTCTCTTGGTACGGGCGGTTAAGCCAATACCACCATTCTCTTATGGTTTAGAGAGGTTACGGGTTGTGTTGGTCATTTCCTACCAACACCGGGTAGACTAATTAGGTCTATCAGGTCAGGTTTGATACCGCCGCCCGATACTCGGCGTTGTTACTCGTTTTGCACCATCCGGAGGACACGTGTAGGGTGGGTCTTGGAAAAGATGGTAAGTCCTACGGACGCGAGTAAATCCGTCCTCCAAGAGCCTAGTGTTTAAATAATAAAAAATAAAATAATTAGAGTTTAAAACTAAAAAAAAACTACGCTTTTGAAGAAAATCAAACTACAAAGTAAAAAAAAAATTAAGTATAACGTGGTGTACGCGGATCGAGACGAAGAGCATCTGAGGTAAATATGTTCAAGTTTTAATCCGTTAAATGAAAGAAATAAAAACTCTTTTCCAAAATAAATGACATCGATATTGAATTTGAATTTAGAAATTCAAATATAACTGTAGTAAAATATTACATTTTCCAAACGAAATCCTAATTAAACGGTACTCTTGATGAGATTTAAAAATAAACACAGGAAGACTCATATCTTCTTCACAATTTCTTCAAAGACTTATTAAAAGGTGTTATGATTTCATAGGTATATATGTGTGTGTTACCAAGGACATTTATTGCAGCACTTGTTTAGTGAAATATGATTTTTATCATGTACAGGAATGTAATTTTTTAGTGATGTGTTTCTACTTAAGTCAATACTCAATTTTGTTTCTTAGGTCAATACTCTGTAGTCTCTATTTTGTCCAATATGTTATTAAATCATATTTACTTCGTCGTGAGCATGTTATCTTTATTTCTGCCTCTATGTGATATAAATGCCAATTTAAAGTTTTAGGACAGTTCATCGTCATTACAACATACTTAACAAAATAATAACATTTGTTTATACTTTCCCTACTAATCAAATTGTTGCAGGTTGGTAGACATCAGGCGAAACAGTGGAAAAACTAAGGTGTTTAACAAATAATAATGGAACCTACGGATATCAAGAGCACTTAACACTTAAACGACAAGTAATTAATTATGTACCATATCATTCACCGGTCATAAGTAATTATGTGTGTTGCTGCTCCATATAGCAAACCATAGCAGTGAACTAGAAAATCACTCTTTGGTATTATCGGCAATGTACTTGACAGCACAAAACGTTTCGTAATTCGTAATTCGTATTTCGTAAATTTCATGACTTCTAAATTTCTTGAAGAAGAAAATATTTTAGCAAACTTCACTATAAATAAATGCTTAATTTATACCTTTTTCTTTTGTAAAAGAAGTTTTCACAAACATTGTTAAAAATATTATTGCTATCTTAATCAGCAAAGGCTCATAATGGTTTTTTAAATTAGGTTTAATAGTAGATGTGTTGGTTGCTTGTACATAATACATTATCGAAAATATTAATTTAAATTTAAAAACATTTAAGTTGAAATTCTTTTGTCATAAATGACTGTTTTTTTTTTTTCATTATCTTATACTAAGGTTAAGATACTAAGAACGCTTAGACTGCGGATAACAATGTGTGGATCACACAAAGTGTTGCCCAATGTGGAAATCAATGGACAACACTCAGCGCAGTAGAAGGTAGCAAGGAGAGCGCTTAAACCACTGCACAATTCTTACAGTCGCGTGTTATTGTAATTCTCGTTAACAAACGAAATATTTTTGTTGTAAACAGGTTAAGATAACCTCCCATCTAGTTGATATTGGAACTAAATATATATTTAGTTCCAATATAATATATATATATTGAAATCTTTATACATCTCACCACTTAACATAAATAACTAGGGAACAGTTTGCACTGAAAACGATTTGTTCGTGAATGCGCAGGTATGTAAGTGTAACAATTCACGATCTCGAAACTTGAATGCAAGTCATGCGAGTAATGAAAAAGTCCTTAAAGGTAAGACAGAATGATAAAATGAAACAAAACACTGAGTACAGAAACAGATAATTTGGGGTTTCTAGTGGAAATGATTAGATCATCTCTTGCACTTCTTAGACTCATGGGATTTCTTTTAAACACGAGTATATATTACTACGTCCGTGTGGTGACGGATTAAGAATACATAGTGTTACCACCCCTATTCATCCCGTAGGTATCGTAAAAGGCGACTAAGGGGACAAAATATAGAAGACAACATCATTATAAAGAGAAGGAAAACTTGAAACAAATCCTATTCCAATCCACCTGGCCAGCGTGTTATAGTAGGCCAAAACCTCCTTGCTAAGGAGAGGCCTATGTCCAGCAGTGGATTGTAAAAGGCTGTTGATGTTGATGATATATTACTGTGGTTTAAATATACATTATTTGTGATTTCGTATCTAAGTGTCATTTTATCCTAATTTAAAAAGTCTTACCTACTGTTCTCTTAATCGAAAGGCAGATATTCAGAAATTAACTTTCCTTTTATTAACGGTAGCAGTGTAGTAATAACATAACGCAAATTTCATCGTAATATAATAAACTACTTACAACTTACTTAGTTGTAAGAAAAGCAAATAGTTTTTATCTCGCGGTTCTAGCAATCCTTTTAACTCCCTTTAGTGCCAATGAGTATATTTGAACAAGATGCATCCCATTTACTCGGCTGAGTGCCATAAGCTTTTATCATATTTCCAAGGACCATTTTCCTTCAATAAATGTAACGTGAAAATACGCACAAGTAATACTATATAAATGTCTCATTGGGACGTAGATCGCACCTATTTTATAGCTTTAAATAAAAGTTGTTAGTACATCAAAAATTTGGTTTATTTTTTTCATTAGCAAATCTGGCATAAAGGGTTTTTGCTATTTAAAAAGTAAAAGGCGTCAGTTAAATTCCATAATTATAATGGAACGAATTGAACCTTCCGTAAAGCTCAGATGGTATCATAGTCGATCAATTTAAATTTGGATTAAATTTCATACGGTCCATACGGCAATAATTCAGAATTTCTATTTACCAAGTAATTGTATCTAATAACAAATCAAAATTATCATAAAACATGATAGACAAAATGCACATTGAAATAAATTATAATAAATTTTGAGTGATACGTCATCGGAATTTTCTTAAAACTATATTGAATTAAAGTTAATAAGTCTAGTAGTCTAGAGTCTAGAGTAGTCTGGAGATAAAGTAAGTAAATTCTACTTCTTTTCAAATACGTAACGTAATACTATTGTTATGTTACGCATTTGAAAAGAAGGAGAACTTAACACAAACCCTATACTAACTATCACTATTAGAGGCGCTAATGGGGTGCTATTAACGGTGGCGCTTTTAGGATGCGAGCCACCATGCTTCCCTGACTAGCAAGTATATTATCCACTAAGAGCAAACCTAGATAATATTAATATCTGAGAAAGAAAACTGGAAACAAATCACGAAATAAAGTATCAGAAACACCCTGTCACCGATATATCTATTGTAAATTTTGTATTCTAATTAGAGTCAATTACCAATTACTAATAATATGAAGACACAAAATAAGTCAAAATCGTACTTAATATGATTCAGAATAATTGACAATTACGTATCAATTTAAATAGCTTAAATATCGAAAACTAAAGAAGATTATTATAATTCATGTTTCATCCTCCTCAATAATACTAATCCGTTGGGCGTTTGTCGCCGCCACGAAATCGGATTAGTGAGGTGTCGGCGAACCTCCACACAGAAGAGACTAACTTTAAGCTAGATAATACTGATTACAGAGCAAGTCGGCTAACTAACTTTAGCTATTTCTTCCGACCTACACTTACATACGGTTATGATATACACACATCTTATATATAAAATTCTCGTGTCACAATGTTAGTTACCTTACTCCTCCGAAACGGCTTTACCGATTTTTACCAAACTTTATATGCATATTCAGTAGGTCTGAGAATCGGCTATTATCTATTTTTCATACCCCTATGTGATAAGGGTTATTTACTCTTAATTTTTTTTTTTTAATTTTTGGATAACATTTTTTGTTTTTACTTTTCTATAATGTGGCATTAAAAAATACATACAACCTATTTATATGGCAAAACAATGTTTGCTGGATCAGCTAGTATATATATATATATATTAAATTAAATAAATTAGCTATTGTCACACGCTTCGCTGTGACACATTTTAGTTGCATTGATGAGAAATCAGGAGAATTCCAGTGTTTGTTGTTGTGTAGAATTTATTGAGTCTGTAAAGAGTATATAAATATGCAAGTTAAACAGAATATTCAAGCAACTACGGAATTGAGTATCACTATAAAATGTTTGTGTCGAAAAAAATTACTAGTTATATGATAACATTAACGTATATATTTAAAATATATTTATATATTTCATCATTCGCCACTTTTCGTGAGAAAACATTTGTGAAATTCGGAGGTTCAATAATCAAACAGCATGTGATAATATGTGTGCGATTGTGAATACTTATTAAATATATAATGAGTTAAACTTTTAACACAATTGCCTACCAAAACCTGTGTTTAGCCGTCTATTTATCAAAAAAAAAATCTTTCCCAATGATCGAAGTAGCCATAGCATTGTACGTCACATCACACGTTGAAGTGCTCTGTAAATATATCAACAAATAAATGTTTCCATTACACAGGTATGGAATCGTATCTCACAATTACTTTTTAAAGTAAACATGATTTAGTTATTGAAATGCAAGTACCTTTACACAACACACACTCTTGGTTACGATATGATGATGTAGTCCAATGTCAGTGGAGACCAGCCGAATTCACAAGAGATATTATTGAACACAAGTGTGTGCGCTAACGTAGATGCACTCTCTGTTCTCTCACTCTCACAATTCGATGGGACAGCTATCCGACACGACCGGGGAGAGATCAGCAGCAGCACCGACGGCTTTACATGCCCTCCCAACGCTCGGGCTTTTGGACTCCAACTTGCAAACTCCGGACTGTAATACCGTATTTCTGTAATCAGAAAAACTCAACAACATTTTTTGACCCGACCCGTGAATCTAACTCGAGACCTCTTGATCGGCAGTCGCCTATGCAAACCGCTAGATCAACGAAACGGTTGCGATATAAACAGACAGCAACAGCAGATTCATGTTACACCAAAATGACAAATTATTTAATTATCTCATATAATCATTTTAGTGTTATCGTTTCAACTTTGCCGATGAATAATGGTTTAATCAGGACATAAATTCAAAAATTAATCGTTAACATCGATACTTCTGGCCTAAAATCATTTGAAATATTTCAAGAGAGTTATCTTTGAAATGTACTCGAACTGAAATATACTCGTACTCCGAATTCTTCTTCGAATCTTTTAATTCTCTTGAGTTTTCTATTCGACGTATAATTTTTTTAATTATCAGATTAAATCTTACAAAAATAAACTAGTCGGACATCTAACTTGGCAGCGATAACAAAATTGGTCATCCTCCCTTTAATCACAAAATAAACATATTTTATTTAAATACATCACAATTCAAAAGTTCTGTGAATAAAAAGTTTAGAAAACCCGGAACAAACAACTAATAGGTACTGGGCATACGAGTATTGATATGGTAAACACTCACAAACTAGAAAACATTTAATAGTTCTACTGGGAAATACAGTGGTTGGAAGCAAAATGAAATAGCGGAACAAGGAAAACTGTATGACAAGGTTATTACCAAAGGATAAACAAAACGGTTACAATAAAACATGATGTTTGTTTCATGGAACGATACAGAGAAATGCCTTTGGCGTAGTTCTTTTTAAAATATTTTAAAATTACACAAATTTAAAATTCAGCCTTTTCGTTGAAATTTTAAATATACAGATTACTTTTAAGTATTTATAATCATTTTATCGGTGGACTAGCTAAGCTACATAACCTCGTTGGTGTCTCTGAAAAGAAGGGCAGCCGAAGGCTAGATCAACTTAGTGTGGGACGCCATACTGAATTGTCCTCATTCGCAACAAGTTTGGGGACCACCGGTCTTGGTTTCTATTCATGCTTTCCATTATTCAGAATAGAGTCACTTTGGTAGATAGACAAAAAAAGATTTTTTCTGTTTTTACAATATTTTTCACTAATGCTCAGCTTCTACTAGTCGCACCGTGATGTTAAATAGCCTTTAGTCTTTCGCAATACATGAGTTGTATAACACAAATCGCATTTACTGTTAGCTTTACGTTGTATTGTACATTTTAGCACTAGGTATCAGTAATAATCTAATTTCAGTTCATTTCTATACTTGTATCTATATTAGTAGGTAGTCATTTAAATCAAATTTCCATATTTAAACGAAAGTTAGCTTTGCCAAATAACTTTCGTAAGAACTGCTTCAGATCTTCAGACAAAAATGTAAGGTGATTTACACGTTATCTGCCATATTTACTAACAGGTTTTTTAAATTTATGACAGTATAACTTTTTTTTAACAAAAAAATACTGGATCTTTGTAACTAGAATCAATTTTTTACTTGAACTTCTGTGATTTTAGAAAGTTATTGAAACAAGCATCCAGCATTACAAATACTAGCTTCTTGATATTCAATCTGTGTGATCGTTGAATATTAAATTATGCATTGCGCAGTTCGTTTGCCAGTAGAATAAATTCATTTTTCTGTGAAGGCCACAGTAATACATATATTAAATTTTCTTTAAAAATATTACACTAAATTGATAAAAACATTATCGAGCGTTAAAGATTTCAATTCAAAATAAACTAGGGATAAGTGTGGGGTTTTCTAAGAATAAAATGGGTAGTACCTACCAGGTAAAAATGTCGTCTTTCGACGATCGGTTTTTGATTACATCCTCAGTACGGGGTCGACATTCGATTAAGGATTACCCCTATTTTATGAAAGCCTCTATATTTTTATCTTTTGCAAGTAAATGATATCATTTATAAAATGTATTGGGTATGTAAATTGGGGGTTAGTGTATGTAGTCAATACGATATTATATACATTTAAATGTAGGTATACTCGGTAAATATATTTTGTTTTAAAATAGATTTTTCTTTCATTAGCTTGTGTTGCCAGATGGCAGATATTATATTGTTAAAACATATTTTTATTAGTTTTCGTCCACTACTATACTTCTGAGACGAGGAAACACTAGAGGATTCCATTGTAGCGGTATACTTTCTGGAATCATGTCATAACTTTTTTAATACCATCAGTTTCTAATAGTCAAGTTAAAAACTACGCCGAAAATGTAATAGTATCCGTTACAGAGGTTCAACTAGAAATGAGTTTTTCTTACCGGCTATCATGGATAACTTGTGTCTTACTTTTGAAAAATATATTATATGTATAATTAATCGTAATAAAGAACATCAGCTTGCCACAAGTCCTGCAAACTTATTACTCCTGCACTTACTTATATGCATTCACAGTTTACTATTATTTTTTTAACTTAGACACCAGCGCGAGAATTGACACTGAATATTTTGTGGCATGGATTTGGTGGTGGTGATTTAAGTGGTAGTGCGCGGGTTACATTACACGCAGAAACGATGGCCGATGGGGCCATAAAGTTCTGGAGTGGTGACCCCGTACTGGTAAACGCAGCGTTGGTAGACCCCCCACAAGATGGTCCGACGACCTGGTAAAGATCGCGGGCCGCTATTGGATACAGACGGGACGGACTGGCTGTTGTTGAGAACCTTGGGAAGGCCTATGTCCAGCAGTGGACATCTTTTGGCTGAGATAATGACCTAGATTTTATTATTAAAATTATTTTATTATTAAGATTAAAATTATTTTATCATTAATTCTAATCTGAAGCATCACCACATGTTAGGGTCATTCAACTGTAAATAAACCATATAAGGAAGTACAAGTGGTAGCCTTATCGCTCGTAGCAATCTCTTACAAGTAACCATGGGTAAAAAAGAAAAGCAAAGACATAGTCCTTACCGTAAAACTATTGTATCTTAATACTATTATACGTATATTTGATTCCAACCGATTTCGACTATGGTAACCGCTACTAATTATGGTTAACTGAAATACTAGATTGATCAGCTCTTGCATGTGCCCTCTGTTGGCTACAGTATGCAATTTATTTAACAAACGTGCACACGAATTGGCGGCACGTGAGGACATCGTCGACAAAGTTGTAGGATTGGGCTGTTGGTGGTTTATTCTTAAGAGCGCAACGAGTTTCGCATCCAGGTCAGATACGTATAACAGTAGGTTGATAGAAGAGCCTTTACCATGGGACCAGCCCAAGGTATAAAATGTTGTTTTTTTTATTTGAACCAGTAACTGTTTAACATCAGATATAATCATAACCCAAAGAAGTAAAATAATTTTTTTATTCTTTTACAAACACACATCATTTTGTGATTTGCCATTTATTAAAAGATACATTTCTACTATACTAAAATAATGTTATACAAAATGTTATGTGTATCCATAATAAACTCACTCTAACAGATGTACATATTTATGACATATCCTGAATGTTTACGATAACATTCCATTGATATTCAGAACATAAATAAACCAGCTTAAACTACAACATTTATCTACAATGAAGTTTACTGATAAGAGAGAAAAAAGGTTAATTTATGGCCAAAATTACCGTATCAGGGGCGATCGTCATAAATTGCAGAGATCCAATCAGAATAAAACCACGTATCGGCCATATCTAAACATAAACTTAAGTAGAGAAAAATTGCTTACGGTTGAGAAAGTCTTACTCACGCAACGTGAAATGTATCAGAAGGACATCTGCACTCTTTCGCTCAATCCGTAATAAAAGTGGATAGCAGTCATAAATTTTGAGACGAGACTCCCAATACCGCAAGGGGGACGCGAGCCAGTGCGAACCAATCCTCGGGGGCAATCAAATTGTGATCAGTACCGCATGAGAAGAATTTTTATGCGCACCCTTGAAAGCCTTCGAGATAAATTCGGCCTATGAATACGGCGCGACCAAGCTGAAACTTATTTGTTTTGATTGAATATGTGATAAAATTTTACGTATCAATAGAGAACGGGCCACCTGATTTTGTCTCTATAGATTACTTGTCTTGGCTCGCTCGGTATCAGAATGATGCAAACAAAATATCTTTTAAATGACACAATACCTAACGCCTCATTTGTTTTCTAGATTTAAATATGATTTAATGTTTTATCATCATCATCATCTCAGCTGAAAGACGTCCACTGCTGGACATAAGCCTTTTTTTTTTCTTTTTTTTTTAACGTGTGGAAACCCCCTCGGGCCGTCACCCCACCGGGGTTTACGGCGGAGTGGTGTGTCGGAATCGGACCGACTAAAACCACACGGTGTGCCACTCTGTGCCTGAGATATGAAGGATCCGGGAACCGCTGCTATTACGACATCCAGATCCCTCCCAGCGCCTGCCCGCTAATGCAGGCACCATCTATGGGTAAACTCTCTATTTTAGGCGACGTACGGCACACGCGGACGTCGCCTTCTCCGCCGCCTCCTTCCGCGAAATTACGTCTTCGCAGAAGGTTGCGACCGTGGTAAAACAACTGTCGCTACCGACCATGGAGCGTATTACGGCCGGTAGCGAGAGATCTCCTCCAATAACTGCAGTGAGGACCCCACGCTGCGCCGCCCAGGCGGAACAAACCGCCAGCGTGTGCTGAGGCGAGTCCTCACTGCAGTCGCAGTGGTGACAGGCGGGACTCAATTCCCTCCTGGCGACCGAGTGCAGATACTTCCCGAAGCAACCGTGCCCGGAAAGAATCTGCGTCAGTCGGAAGGAAAGGGTCCCGTGCTGCCGCCCTGGCCACTCGGGGATGACCGGCTAGAGAGCCTCCACGGCGGCAAAGCCAGCACGTGGAGCCTCCAGCCGGGACGACCAACGAGCCATCGTGGCTCGACGAGCGGCCTCTCGCCACTCGCGTATCTCTTCAGGCGGGGGCCGAATGCCGTTACCCACCCCAAAGTCTGCCGTTCGCCGATAAACTTCAGCGAGCACTTCCGCCTCCAAATCCCACGGGGGCGTTCCGGCCAACGCGCACGCCGCCTCCGTCGATACGGTGCGGTAACCGCGTATGGCTCTAACCGCCAATATCCTCTGAGGGCGCCAGAGGCGAGCCCTATTCTGGGCGGTCAGAGCCGCCGCCCACACCGGTGTACCATACAGTGCCATTGACCGAACAACCCCCGTGTATAGCCGTCTCGTCGAGACGCTGGCTCCACCCAAATTGGGCAAAAGTCGCCCAAGAGCAGAAGCAGCGCCGACCAGCTTTGGAGTAAGCTGTCGGAAGTGCTCATCGAAGAGCCACCTGCCGTCGAGGATCAGGCCCAGATACTTCATCTGGGCCTTAATCGGTACGAGGACCGAATTGACTACGATGGAGGCGCCGGGAGGTGGACCACGACGGGGCCCATGAAACAAGAGGGCTTTCATCTTATCTAGGGCCACCCGTAAACCCAGCGCCTCAATGCGCCCGACCACCAAAGAGACTCCCAAGGTGGCCAGGCGCGCCGCCTCTTGAAAGTTCGCCCCCCGGGCCGTGACCAATGTGTCATCGGCGTAACAAATTACGCCCAGCCCAGGAGGAAGACGACCTCGAAGGGCCCAGTCGTATCCCATATTCCACAGGAGTGGTCCGAGGACGGACCCCTGTGGAACACCGCACGACATGGGCCGCCGCCTCAGAATACCATCTCGGTCCTCGTACACGACGGTACGCTCCTCAAGATAGTCTGCCACAAGCCGCCTCAGGTACTCTGGCACCCCGTGGTAGTGGAGTGCTTCGCTGATGCAGCTAAATGGCAGACTATTAAATGAGTTGGCGATGTCCAACGACACCGCCAACAGCACGCCGCCACAGCTCACTGCCTCTTCGGTAACGGCCCTCAGGCGCAGCACAGCATCGACCGTCGAACGCCCCGCCCGAAAACCAAATTGGGCGTCCGACAGATCGGGGCTCACCTCGCAGAGGTGCCGGACGATGCGGGCAGAGAGTATCCTCTCAAACAGTTTACCCGCCTCGTGGCTGGACATAAGCCTCCCCCAAGGTGCACCACAACGACCGGTCCTGTGCTGCTCGTAACCAACTTCACCGATTTTAACACACAATCCTACTAATATTATGAATATGAAAGTTTGAATGGACGTTTCTTACTCTTTCACGCGAAAGCTACTGAACGGATTGAGGTTAAACTTTGCAGTAATATTGCTTATACATCAGAATAACATATATATTACTATTTACAGTGATATCCGACATATACGCAGGTGGAGCCGCAGGCAAAAACTAAAAATACATTTCATTGTTATAAAGCAAAACGCAAGTTTAGAAAAAGATGTGACGCTAGTAAACAATTTGTATTCTTGAAAAGTTAACTCTAAGATGGAACTTAAACCACAACACCTTATGTTGATTTCTTTAAATCGAAAGAGGTCACAACAAGCAATTGTTTGAAGGTATTGCTATTAAAGAGATAACTATAATAACATATTTTTATTTTTAAAACTTATTCACAGAACTACTGAAGCTAAAAATATTCATTTCTCTAAAAAGATAATGCACAGTAGCCATTTTCATACCTGATTTCCAGAAATTACGGAACCAAATTTCATTTATCTTTAAAACGCTATATTATAAACATAAAAACCACTTACACATAAGCTTTACGCAAGTTGATTCGTATATGGTATGTAAAAGATACGTGGAGGCCCATAAGCTGCGATATAATGTGAAGAAAAGTAAAATTTTGGTTTTTAGAACATGCAAGAAATTTTACTCAGAGCTGCCATCTGTCTCACTCTGTGGTGCTCTGTTGAACAAAGTCACTCACTTTAAGTATCTGGGACATTGGGTTACAGAAAACCTAAAAGATAACATGGACATAGAAAGGGGAAACAGAGCGTTGATTTGTCGTTGTAATATGATGGCTCGCAGATTTTCACAGTGCACTAAACCTGTGAAGACTACGCTTTTTAGGGCATTCTGCCAAACCTTCTAAGTACACAAGCAGTTTGTTTTCTTTATTTATTTTTTTTATTTTATAAAAAGACAACGCGCGAACTAGGAATAAATCCTGTGTCGTGGGGGATTTTACAATCATACAAGAAACAGACACAAACAACACCCAGATTCAGAACAACAATTCATGGGTTGCACAAAGTGTTGTCCCATGTGGGGTTTAAAACCACAGACTCAACGCATTACAGAACGGTGTGACAACCGCTTAAACTACTAGGCCAACCGTGCAATCTGTGGACCAATTATACACGGGGTACATACCACACTCTGCGAGTCCAGTACAATAATGCGTATAATGGATTGTGCTGACCGCGTGCGCAGAGCGATGGGACACTGCACATTGAATAGGTCTACATATAACGCCACAATTTATATGTATAACCATTATTTGTATTTTACTAACAATAGGCTAAGATGATTGTTACTAACAAATATGGCCAAGTCTGAAATAAATTATTATTATGTACAAACTGAATGTTTTCGTATAGTGTATTAACATTTGTGCTTAATTATTGAAACACACGTCTAAATATAACATAAAAATCCAGCCTAGTCTAAGAATTTAACTAAGTTTGTTTACTTACCTCCGTTTAAACGAGTAATGCTTACGAATCTAAAAAGTTTTCTATTTATAAAATTTTTCATGATACTTACGTGATACTTTTTAAAAAAAATCTCGCAGAGACTTTTGAATTTTTAGAAGCGGAATACCGGTGCTTGTGTTAAGATCACAATTTTAACACAAAGATAATGTGTAATTCAATTAACAAGGTAAGTTCCCGGAAATAACAGCTACCTTTTAATATTTAATTTCCTGCTGCAAACAGGGCCATAATGTAAGAATGAATTTGTATTAATATACCATATTTTGTTTTGTTTTAATAACAATCGGGTCATAACATTGATCTTGATTATAATTATTGAAATAAATATTTAATTATTTACGTCCGTGAACGTCATTTATGTTACGGAACAAGTGAGAAATATGTACACATAGCTTGAGGTATTTTGAACCTTAGATTCGTCGTTAGCCTTCATTTTTTTTTTAAATTCAGTTTTCTTGTAACACTAAACTTAAAATTGACAATCTCAGAAAGCAAACAATTTTGTCCCGTTACCTGTAAGTATTTGAGAACTTTTTTTTTAGTCTACTAAATAGTTACAGAAAGTAACCTAAGCCTAGATTGATTGATGAAATAATCTTAACTTTATCAATGATTCTAGTGCCTTCCATGTACTAAAGTTCAGATTGACTATGAGGGACGAACAGGTGTAACTTTTCGTGATCTGGTGATCACTCTAACAGTAAGATTTCATGTTTATATATACTATAATACTATAATTTTTATCTCTCTCTCCATATTTTCATCTCATTAATATAAGTAACACAGTCTGATACTCTTTTATTATGATTTTTATTGTCTCCTTTTAAAGTCACGTACTGCGAAAATCACAGTCTCACCTGTGGAGGTTTATTCACACTTATATGATTTTGGAGCAAAATGTAACATGTATTTATTTTCAACACCCCTGTATTAAGTTAATTATGACATTTTAACGCTTCTCATCATCATTGTTTTTAATATCACTTTATTGACACCACCTGCATATAGATAGATCTTTAACGGAAATTGCGTTCCGTATTTTGTTACACAATGTTATGCAGGAGCGTCACATCAGAATTACATTTAAACATCTTACTTTCCTTCAATTTTCATCCTATTTACAATAACGTACAAAGCTCTACTTTTAACATTAACAGTTTATTCTCGATGTAAGTGTCAGGTGTGGTATAGTAAGACAAAATCTCCTTTTTAAAGACTTTTATTTATTTATTCAAACTTAATGCATATGTTGTACAAAGACGGACTTAATGCCATGGGGCATTTTCTCCCAGTAAACTTTTAGGTAATGTAGAAATATGATGCGGTAGGAACAAAGGTAAAATAAAGAAGTTGAGATGGTACATAAAATAACAAATCTTTCACATATATGATGACATTAGACATTACTAATAAAATATTATTTTAATATTATTTTTGATGATAGTGTTTTTTTAGCATTACCATATTATGCGATAGTGTTGTCAGCCTATGAAAATGTCACTAATAGATGTTAATGTGAATAAAGTTTTGACGCGGCCCGATAAAACAGTCGTAAAATAATTCATGCAATACATTTAAATAAATGTTGGTTAATATTTTGGATTATCATATAATTAGTTTAATTAATTTTTATGCTTAAAATTTACATATCCTGCACTTCAGTTTCTTTATATTACTGTAAGGCGTAATTAACATTGAGAACAAAGACAGAAGTTTTAGACAAAAACTGGCTAACCAGCTTACCACCTAAGTCACAAACGTGTAAATATTAATATATCATATTATTTTATTAAATATATTAGTTACTTGTTAAATTTTTGTTAAAATTTAAGAGTTAATACATACTTCTACAGGCGCTGTTTCAAACAACAAAACATTACAAAATTACAATGTCATTTAACGTTTACTTCGCAATGCAATAAGTGTAAGGAGCATTCGAGAAAATAGCTGAATAGAAAAAAATCATATGCGTTCTTTAGAAGCTAGGTTAATAATATTATAATAAGTAATATTTGTTTATTTCAAAAAGAATTCAATACTAGATTACAAATAACTTGGAAATATTGCATGTAGCACTGTAGAAATGTAGCATCTGTAATCGAACTAGGCTAAGCCTGTATTTTGATTATAAGCACTAATTTGCTCTAATTATTTTATTACAACAATACCTTATGATTATTTTTTTGATAATTGCACTGTTTCGTTGTCCATACAATCAAATACCTATCCTGAATTGAATTTAAGTGTTGTTTTTTAATTAAAAAGTTATAAAAGTAGGAAAATGTCCTCTTTCTGAGTGATGTAAGTGACGAAATATGTAAGTGTTGTGAGGCTGATGTAGTGGTGTGTAAAGAGGGTGTGTATATGTGCAATGTTTATGTAGATGAGTGATATAATACATGTGACTTTAATTACTGTGTTATAGCTATTCGTATTTCTGTTTCTTCGTAGTTAAGTTTCTGCAAATATTGACTCAGTTTTACGTTGCATTGTTTTTTGTTAGAGGGTAAATGTTTAATGTTTTGTTTATATTGTTGTATAAATATGGTCCAAAAAATTAAATAAACTTTCTGCTGAATTTTATTTGCTAAGTGATTTGTGTCGTACATACCCCATATTTTCGGCGTTTCTCAAATAATTTTGGGTTGTAAGTTAGACCATTATGTTGTTTTAAAATGATATTCAGCATAAACAATTGCCTGATCGTCAAAATCTCACATGAGTGGTGAAGTGTCGAGATGGGAAAATAGATAGACCTTAAATTACTTATCTTCAGAATTGTTCCCTGCGCGACCTCAATACGCTTCATGGTGGTTTTGCATGCACTTCCCCACAAAGATATACAATAAGTAAGTATGGACTGACAGAGGGCAGTATAGTGGAGAGAGGCTAGTATAATTTTGTGATTGTTACTAAGCCCAGTTACCGGCCTAATGCTGAAACAGATGTATTTAGTTTTATCGACGTTTAGTGTTTATTTCTCTGAAACCATTTACTTGTGACATTAATTCCGCTCTGAGCAGCATCAATGACTTTGTTCCATGTATCAGCAGCAAACACCAAGGAAGTATTATCCATGTAGGTGATATAATTATTATCGTTGATGTAAACAAGAAACAAAATAAGTCCAAGGATACTTCCCTGTGGAACGCCGTGTGTCACAGGAAGAAAAGTACTTTTATATTGTCCCACCCTCACACATTTAACTCACCCGGATAAATAACTTTTAAAAAGTTCTAGTTGAGTGCCTCGAATTCCAGTGTTTGCAGCGTTTTGATATGCAAAAGATATAAAAGTAAGTTCACACAACCAGTACAATTATCTAGGTATTTTATTTACTTAAGATAAATGTACCAGTAGTTGACAGATTAGTGATAAAGGGTCAGGTTTTTTTTTTCATAATTTTATTTTTATACAAGTTAAAATTTTCTAAATAATTAATGAATTAGTCTTTCGTTGCGCTTAATTGAAGTTATGTAAAGAACATGAGTGTTGTCTACTTTAATATATCATTATTTTTCTGAAGGACTAAAAATGTACCTATTTACGGTGAGCAAATCCTCATATGTCCTAGTAATTGATTGTGACTTTTTCAAGCTTAGCCTATCAAGGTTGATTGTTTAATCTCACCAAGAGTGAGAAAAAAAGATATTATAAACTAAATTAAGCACAATAAGTGTAAAAAGTAATTTCTAGAAGGTTCCCAAAATTGTACAATTAAAATTAAAATAAAAACTTTGAAAGAAACATCTTGCAATATAGCAGAGTATCTTTAAAAATATTATTATCATAACTATCATGGCTATTTAGATCTTCTGTTTCTGACCAGAAGATTTCTATGTTTCACATTCAGATTCGCTACTTGATCCAAACAAGTGTTTTGAGTCTTTTCTAGCAGTAGATTATTTATACGTTCAATAATAGTTTAAATAATGCTTATTACCACCCATTGCTAAATAAAGATTGAACACTACTTGTAGAAAGTGGTCGGCAGCGATCGATGCAGGCCCGGATAACCGGCGCTCATTAGATCATATATATTTTAGACGCAGCGAATATTATAGTCTCAGATTTTTAACTCACTATACATTTACCTTTTTCCATTAATTAGAGGCATTTTCAACGAATTTAATAAGCACTCGTACAGTCCATGTGGTGATAAATTAAGAATACCCAGTGTCACCTATTTATCCCGTGAGTATCGTAAGAGATAATTAAGGAAGCAAACGAAGCAGAACTATATCACCACAAAGAGAAAGAAAACTTTAAACCAGCCATTTACCAAACTGTCGGGACAGCGTGGTATAGTAGGTCAAATCATCATTATTAAGGAGAGAACTGTTACAAGCTATTGATGATGATAATGATGATTATGTACAAAAAAATCTTTATTTTTGTACCAGTATTTGAAGTCTGACCATATATTAATACCTCTATCCACGATTAGGTAGAAGTCATCTAGTAACTCTTGGTTATTGAATATCTATAAAAAAACGCATGAGATATATAAATAAGGAAATATCGAGTAGATGATAGTTATATCAATTTCTAGAAGTCAGATGATATTTGCCTTAGTATTTGATATCCTTATGTTTCGTTTATTTATTAAAAGGATCTGTTGGAAAATAAAACATTTAAATATATGCAATCCTAAATATAGATCAATATAAATACTAACCACTTCAAAAGCTTCAGTTCGGAGTAACACAGTTTGAAACAAGTAAAGCCCTTAACAAATTCGTTAACACAAACATGAGCGGCGAACGCAAGGTCATTCTATTGTAATCAAAATGAAATTGTCAATGTTTTAAAACTAATCACAAAGAAGTAATTTCAGTTTGGATTAAGAGATGTTATTACAGACGTGTTTAAGAAGCATCACATAAAGTGAAATATATCAACTTTTGGGACAGTATCACCTTACAAATACGACAAATTATATAGAAATCACTAATATATACCTCATTAATAAGTCGTAAAATAAGTCGTGATTTTTCTAAGAAATACGCGAATCTTTGCCACAATAACACAAATTGTACAGAAGTTTAATTCCTATTAAACGAGGATTATTTAAACATTTTGTTTCATCGAAAATTCCAAATTTTTTTTCGACAAACATTGTCGGAAATATTGTAGTGTTGTAATAATCAGGAGTGTTTTCAGGCATCAGGAATATAATATCAGCTGACTAGAAGTATGTACATTACTGGCCATTTCCCCGAATTTAAATCTACGTTTATAGACGCTGCTTCTTTCTTTAGACTGTAGCGCGGTGTCACAAAGTTTTAAATCTTTCGAACACAAAAAGAATTATCATAATCTGAATGAAAGCATCAGAGAATTAACACAAGAGTAAACATTATTAACAAAATCTTCGTGTTTATTACATTAGTATATCTAGATTGTGGTTACTTTTTCTTCTTTTATATTTTACCAGTAAAGATAGTGTAATTGCATTTTTTCGAATAAAGCACATCTTATACAAAAAGAAGTTTTCAATAAACCCACATATCTAATTTAAACTGTCGCTGACAGTATTAATATTTTATTTACTCTATATTTCATTTGGATCGCTGTCTTTCCATGTTAACATTTTTGCTTTCATCTTCCTCGCTTTCATTTTAAATGAACACTGCCTTCAAATCCATGTTTCGAGATCAAACAGTAAACAAACATACACGATCAAAATGATAGAAAATGTTTCGATAAATCGGAGCACATTAGCTTAATAAGAAATTCTTAAGCCTTATATTTGGCACATACAAAATTTTGATACAATCCTAATTCATGTAACACTATCTGCCGCTGTTACTTAATTGATCCTCTTTATTCCCTGAGGTTTCTTTTTATATAGGGTGGGCCACGAATTTGTTAATATTTGAAAAAATGGCATAAAAAACCATTTGATATGTTATAAAAATTGTTTATTTACAAGAAAGCTAATTTAAAACTACATTGTCTAAATTATCATCGTTTCGACGTTTGCACTCTTCTAAGCGAGCACCGAAATTTTCAAATACTCGTCGGCAAAGAGACCGTGAGATCGCCGACATCTTTTCGCTGATTTTTCCTTCAGTTGACGTAGTGTATTTGGTTTATTGATGTAAACACGATTCTAAGCAGTCTACTGGGTATAGATCGTCTGGAAATTAGCTTTTCCGGAAACATGTCTTTAACCACCGGCAGGGACTCATTGGATGTGTGACAAATAGCTGCCTCTTGTTAGAACCATGTGTTACGATTCTAGCTAGCAAATTTCAGTAGTATCAGTCCCAAGAACTCCCGTAATATATTTGCGCGGGGTATTATATTCAAATGTTAACGAATTCTTGATCCACCTATATATGAAACCTACATATATCCTTTCTCTAGTACCCTTGTAACTTTTATAAAAACGATGTTTATTTTTATCGATATTGATAAATATAGAAACTAACCAAATCACTTTGGCAATATTATTATCATTAGCACTAATCATTATCAACAGCATTTAGTAGCCATTGCTAGCCGTATGCTTTTCGTTATAAAGAAGAAATTAACCTACCACATTATTAAATTAACAGTAACGTTTAAAGTATTGGTTTGCGTGGCAATTTTTAAAAAATCTAAATACAATAAAATAATTTTACAACGAATTATATACATGCAATCATATTTCTGAAGTTTCATATACATACATACATATCATATTTCATTGTCGATATTTGCAATGAGTATTAGTAACCACAACTCTTAGATTCTATTCATGCTTTCCATCAGAAACTTTGGTAGGCTTTTAAAATGTAAAAAAAAGGATCATCATCATCATCATCATCAAGAACCATGCGAATTTTCTGATTTCAAATTGAAATATATAATCCTTGTATATATTTAACCAATGAACTGACTGAAATTATGCTGATATTTTTAAAAATTATGAAAGCAGATGTTTTTCTTAAATTATATTCAAGGCACAGGAAAGAAGTTACATGGACGTCGTGTGGATGTGAACTCCTAAGTTCAATGAAAATTTATTCTTTACTTAAAACTTCTAGTTTTGTTTGCGATAGGAGGGAATCACTTCAAAAGATATAACAAATGTACACAAATTCGAACGGATTAACTGGAAAGTTACTGAGAGATTTTATGATACGAATCTGTTATATTTTGTTCATTTTATAAGAGAATATAAGTGTTTCTAAAATTTCGTGATTTTTACACATACAAATTGTTTTCTTGTACAACTTATTCATGATAAAGTTATTTTAAAAGATTACGATAACTACTATTTCCCGACGTTTCGAACAGGTAACACTGCTCATGGTCACAGATATACTGGTGCTACCACGTCAGTCGACCGACGGTACCCGTGGTATAGTAGGGGTTTTTAAATAATTTTATCGCCAATAAGTTCAACTGTACAAAAAAACTATGTGTAAGAGGATATAATGTTTGGAATATAATAAAACCATGCATTGAGGTGTCTGAACTTAATTAATTAACTACTCACTAATATACCATTTGGAATTAGTATTTTTTTTAATTACGATTTCGATGTTCATACATGTTTATATTTACTATACGGTTACAAGCAATTAGTGATACAAATTACGAGTATTCTAATTATTTTCCTTATGCTATTATCTTACACATTACGCGTTCTTATCTTTTGTATGCCGCTGACCTTGTTTTTTTTTAATTTTTAATATATAACTACTTTATTAAATACGTATGCACTTGACTGAAAAATTGAGTAAAAGGTATCTATTTGAAGATTTTTGTAACTTTCTAGACTCTCCTTCTAATACTAGGGTAGGCTCTTCAGACCAGGTGAGGTGATCATACTTGGATGTTGGGAAATTGCTTATATAAGAAGTTAATCAAGGAATATCCTTTAATACCTATGGTCTCGTTCTCATATAACAGAAGTGGTAATAAATAAACTAGTTCTCAGCACTTCAGCATACACCTACTTTAGTGTTCTGGGCGCTAACTGGACGTGTGTGTTCTCTACTGTGCTGAGTGTTGTAGGTTACCATGTGACAATACTTTGTGTGATCCACAAACTGTTATTCGGAGTCTGGGTATTCTTTGTGTCCATTTCTCGTATGTTTGAAAAGACCCTTAATAAAATGTGTAACTCAGCAGAAACCAAGCTTTGTCACAAATATCATGTACCTATGTAATATATTAGTTTCTCAAAACAAATACTACAGTGAACTGTTCAATCTAAGAATCAATTTTAATTAGTGTAACGAGTACCTATTGATTGAGGGATGATGTAAACTATTAACTCGAAACAAATGTTATCTAAGTGAAGTGCTTCCAGTCGCAGCAATACCACTTACAGGTCTATAAATAAATAATCCATAACAGGTAAACACGAACGCATTATCAAACGATTAGTAATATCAAACACTTTGTTATCATATTACATTATAAAAATACACATTTATTTAACATAAAGACTCTAAGTTACATAGAAGAGATTGCTTTTGGCAATAACGTCACAAGGAAAAAGGCACATTAGTGATGAGACAACTCGTTTGTTTACACCTGACATCTGGCGTTACCGTAGGTATCACATAGAGTTTAGTTTATATTACTATGTGTCTAATACGTACTGCCTCGGTGGCGTAGTGGTAGCAATGGTATGCAACTAAAGTGCAAGAGATCTCGGGTCCGATGCCCGAGTCGGACCAAATGTTTGTATGAACTGTGATTTGAGTTTTGGATGTTTTCAGTATGTATTTTCAAAACAAATGTATATAAGTTCTATCAGTCACTCTAGCTGTCACGATTTAAACTCTGCTTAGTTTGAAGCTAGATGGCATTGTGTGTCAGATGTTCAATTATTTCTTATTATTTAGTTATAACTTTATAGATAATTTTCTATTTGAATAGTTTGACAGCAAAAGGGTTATCTGATTACCCTAGGCCACTATGCTTCCCGCTTTTTACATTCCTAAATACAATATACCTAGTCTTGCCATAAATATTGTAATAAAGAAAAAAGAAAATTGTTAACTGCAAATAACATTTATTACTTTTACAGTGTGTCAGTTTAATACATAAATATAAAACAATTAAAAATATAAAAAGCTTATTCGAAGTGGTCTCCATTGGCTGCAATACAGTCCTTTAAACGATGAGGCCAGTTATCAATAGAAGCACGCACTCTTTCCATGGGAAAATTCTTCACTGCCAATCGTATAGATTGTTTTAGGGACTCCAAATTATCATGGCGTTTAGAGCAAGCTGTACTCTCTAAAACTGACCACAAATCATAATCCAGCGGATTAAGATCGGGACTAGACGACGGCCAGTCTTCAGCTCTGATGAAGTCCGAAACGTTCGATTCCAACCAAGACTGCGTGGACCGAGCTTTATGACCCGGCGCCGAGTCTTGCTGGAAGGACCATACTTGGTTATTGAACATGGTGATGTTAAGGGGCTTAACTACCTTCTCAAGAATGGTATCTTGATACACTTGTGCCGATGTTTTGATACCTTTTTCACAAAAATATGGCTCAGTCACTCCTTCATAGCTAACACCCCACCAAACCATCACTGAAGTCGGATAATGTCCACGTTGCACTCTGTCGACTAATTGGGAAGCTTCCTTAGAGCTTTGAGCATAAATACGGTCATTTTGTTTGTTAAAATGTTGCTCAATTGTAAAAATTTTCTCATCCGTAAACAAAATTTTTCTGTGACCTCCCTTTGCGTACCGCTTCAGTAGTTGTTTCGATTTTACCACCCTATTCTTCTTTAAATTATCAGTTAAGAAATGGCCAGTGCGTCTCTTATAGGCTGCAAGTCCTAAGTCATCTTTTAAAATACGCGACATGGTTCTAGGTGCTATCTTCATTTCCCGAGATAAAATCTTTTGCTTTCGGACAGGATTTCTTCGAATTCTTTCCCTTACTGCTTTGACCACCTTTTTCGTACGAACACTACGTGGACGGCCAGATCTTTTTCTGTCACAAACAGAGGAGGTCTCATTGTACCTATTAATAGCCCGGTACACAAACATTTTACTAATACCAAGTGTATGGAGAGTTTTAAAAATTGCATTTGGCTCCATACCTACTTTGTGTAATGCTATCACAGCGATTCGGTTCTCTTTATCACCCCACACCATTTTAATATCGCAAAATATTTTACAATGTATTGGCGCCAAAATGAGAAAACACAATGAACAATCGTATAAAAATGACAGATTCGAAATTCAAATGTAATATTTTTTTATAATTAAGTGTAACAGTATTTATGGCCAGACTAAGTACTGACTGACGAATTATCGAATTGGTTATCTCCTAAAGCAGACAGCCTGATCAGGCCAATGTAACCTAGTTGGACCGACAGGTAGTTCGAAGGTATCATGTTTTATTAATGTCCAGCAATGGACTGTTAAAGGTTGTTGATGTGTGGTCTGATTTAGTCTTTTTTCAAGTTAAATCAATTGTTATATGTACAAGGCAAGTTAATTTTGGCAAGTTAGTATTGACAAGTTAGCATCCCCTTGTGACCAAAACCAAAATATGCAACGCTTACACTTGAATATTCAATGTAATATTATTTTGCGATAACACAAGTTGCCTTTAAAAAAATATATTTATATATTTTTGTTTTGGAACTATTATATGACAAGTAATATATTTTTTTAATTATATTATAAAAAAATTTAATTAAATTTACATAACCAATGACACCGTTTTATTTTAATTAACTTTGTAATCAACAAAATATTTGTTTAGATTTTTATCAGCTTATATTGTTGCATTAAGTTTTATTTTTTTTACATATATGTAATCATGTTTATGTACAAATGAAATACAATAAAAAAAATCATATTTAGCCTTAATTACGACTATATTTTAATAAGAGTAACTTTAAATTAATCATTTTGTTGGTGTTTTCTGGTTATAATAGCCCCAGCTTAAATACTTGCATTGTTTTTACATTAACTTAGATCATCTTATGTGTATTCATCAACAGCCTTTAACACTGTTGGACATAGGCCTCTCCTTAACTAGGAGGCTTTGATCTACTAAACCACTCTACCCAAACGGCTTAGGTTTGTTTAGGATTTGTTTCAAGTTTTCCTTCTCTTGTGTCTTTCCATCTTATGTGTATTACTGAGTACAATACTTACATGTAAATAAGAAATATATGTAGCAATATTTTCTATTTTGTTAACTTATAACTAACCTACCCATCTAGTAATCTACTCTAATAATCTATGTACTAATATAATTACAACTGTATTTGTGTTTTAACATTTTTTGTGTATTATATTTATAGTACGTACCTCGTTTGTAAGAATCTCGTGAGTTTTTATGTTGTGTATGTATGTGTTAGGCTATAATAGCTAGGTCACAGAATAGAGAAATAAACGTTAGAAGTGAGATCAATTGTAAATCCCAACAGATGTTTTGTCAGACAGACACACACATAAACGACTAACAATATTATACACACATGTCGAAGCCTATGCTAAGCCTCGTCCAAAGAGTTTAATGAACACAAATCCTATACACCACTTACCACGGTACTATATATGACCTTATGTCTTTTGAATAAAGTACCGTTTCCCTTGTATTTTTGTGTTCTAGGGGCGATATAGTACTTTATTAAATATTTTCGTACCAAATATTTTGAAATATCCCCGCTAAAGAGATAATGTATTGCGCGATCTCATAGAAACAGTCTAGCTTGTACTCAAATTTAACATGTAATATATGATTTTTTATATATAACAGACGTATCGTGTAAACACCGAGGAAATGATAGGTCCCAATGCTGACGTCACGAAATACTCTCGCGCCTAAAACTTTACTTTAAGTGTTTCACCAACAATAATCAAATCTATCAATATTCATATAAACTTGTGAATCTCTTTGTGAGTAAATCCTCTGTTGTTTACAAAAAAATTGTTCTTTACACATACTTCTAATCACAAGTCAGTAAAATAAAAAAAATTAAAGCTGTTTTAATTTTCTTGCGTAAATCTTATGTTTTTAGGTGTGCTGAATCCGAAAATGGCTTTTATTTTGTTGTAGAACGTCACGTTTTCTGACAATGTAGGTATCTATGTTAAACAAGCCCCCATCGTAAAATAAAAGATAATAGCCTAATTTTTTTCAAATATTTTTAATTGCGTACACAAAACTTATTTATTCATCCAAAATACAGTAATTAGTAATCACTAAACACAGTGAGACTCCTTTTGGTACATTTGCGCTTGTGCGAATCATCAGGAATGTCTGTTTGAAGTGTCCAACAGTAGTCGGCCATCATTGAGACGCTCCATCTTCCCTGGTATCTATTCTCCATCTCTATAATATCCTGATGAAATCGTTCACCTTGCTCTTCACTCACATCTCTAAGTTGGAAAATAGTCAAGGTGGGAATGAAGGAAATGTACGTTTAGACTCATTAAGCAACCTAAAGCTTGAAATGCTTTTAACGTTCTTTTGATAATTTCTTTGTAGTTAAGGTCTTTGTTATTGCCTCAAAATTTTTCTATATCCTCTTTAAAGGTATTTCTTTGAGGATCCGTCATGGTTGCGATGAACTGTAGATCAGCCATAAGTCGTCGAATATCTGGTCCAACGAAAATATCTTTCTTCAAACTTTGCCTCCGATAGACCTGGAAACTTTGATACTAAGTATTTGAAGCAATTTCTATCTCTTGGAAGTGACTTTACAAATTGCTTCATCAATCCCAGCTTTATGTGAAGTGATGGTAGAAGAACTTTATGACGAGGTACCAAAGTTTCATGCAGGACGTTCTTTTCGCTAACCTTAAGCTGCCTTGCTGGCCAACACTTTTTGGTCCAGTTATTTGCTCGATCTCTACTATCACATAGACACAAAAAGCAAGGGAATTTGGAAATTAAAATAAAATTATACCTATTTATTTAGGACTTCAAACTAGCGCAAAGAGCCCTTTTCTATAATAAAAAATAGCGTTTTGCTAGATAACCTGACGTTCTGGAATTTTTTCAGTATTTTTTTTGTATTCAGAATGCTTAAATACATATAAATCGGTTGAAAATATCCAGACAGCTTTTTTGTTGCAGACCTGTGATAATCTTTCACTATTATCATTCACTTTTTCCGCTCGTCGACTGGCTTTGACGTGTCTTGAGCATATATCCTCCTACAAATAGTTTTGTAAGAATCGCCTTAAGCCTGATGTAAAGAGGTCTGGGACTCGCGTATTCATATCTATTCATACGCCAAAACATACTTTCAGAGAACACAATACTTACTCCTTGGTTGGTTGTTTCTATTTCTGGTACACATGACCAGAAAACTGTCAGATAATTGTACGATATGGTGCCCTGCCCTTTACTTTTGGTCTCGTTTAGACACAAAACATCTGTTCTTCTATCATTCATCATATCATAAACTTTGTCCATTATACCAGCCATTCCCGCTCACATATTCAGCATAACAAAGCGGCTCCCAAGAGTCCACTATGCGCACCTCTAAGAAGCAAGGTGTGACGGATGGGGAGCCTCATCACTGACTTATTCTTCTTTGAGCTTTAGATTTTCTAAGCCCACAGCTGGCTGGGGATTCTTCACACACTCTAACTATTTAAGATCTAACCAGGACTGAGGATCATTTCTTTTAGGTCCCCAGTCATGAATATTGAAAATGTATATAACTATGAAATGGACAATTTGATATTAAAAAAGAAAAAAAAAAGATAATAGGAACTGTTCACCACGGACTGGAATTCAAAAAGTGATAAATCAGTGCTACAGGCCCTGGAGTCACGTACCCATGAAACCAATATTCCATTGGATATTGTTTTTAGCAATTATTTCTCTTATAGAAAAGTATGAAGTTAATTGTTTATTATTTTAAATATCCCTTTTTAGTCACGCAAACTTACATATAATTGTTTATGTTTAACAGTGTTCCTAACTGGCAAAATATTTTTAATAGAACAATAAAAAAAGGATATGAGTAATTATCCAGTCTGTCTAGCTATCATAGTATAAGCTCTACTTAGCTTGAAGCTAGATGGCGTTACGTATAAGATGTCCGAAATATTTATTTATTTATTTACTTTAATTCTTTCTAAAGCGTATTTTTGTTGAACAACCCGGACATCAGTCATTATAGTAGGTAATTATAATTCGCAGGTATGAAGTCTACCAAACGGAATTATTAAAACGATTATGATATTATTAAGTACAATTAAGCTACCTTGGCTGAGTCACACATTAATCTTATCTTATTCAAGCTGATTATAACTTTTTTTATCATGTATAATTAAAGAAAATTCCCTATTATGAATTCACAAATGGCGACCATATGGAAACTAAAATAGCTATATCTTATCTCCACCATTAATAAAAAATTAGGCTTTACATAACCAGTTTAAACAGGTAATATTAAACCAAATGTCCTGGATGTTCTAGAAAGCTAAACCTAAAAAGGTAGAGTAAAAAAAAACCGAATTCCTGTAATAGAGATTTTCATGTGGTGACGGATTATTAGTACCTACTGAGTATCAACACCCCAATTCATCCTATAAATGTCGTAAGAGGCGACTTAGAGAACAAATTATGCAGGACAACATCACTACAAAGAAGAGGAAAAATTGGTACAAGTCTTATAAGCTACACGGTGTACCACTCTTCCTGAGATGAAGGGATCCAGGAACAGCTGCTATTACGACATCGACACCACTCTTAACGCCTGCCCGCTGGTATGGGCACCACCTCATGGTGAGCTCTCTGCTTAGACAACGTAGAGCATATGCAGAATTCACCTCCTCGTAGCTGACCACTGGAGCGCTTGGACACGGTCGGCACGATCTTTGCAGTTAGAGACACCGCCCACGCCGGTGCACCATATTGTGCAATTGAGACAACAATCAATCAATCAATAATATGACATCCAGACACTTGTCTTATTATTGATATGGTTAGTGGTGGGATGACGCTGAACGAGGTGGGTAAACTGTTTGAGAGGATACTCAAGGAGCTGGGCCCCGATCTGTCGGACGCCCAATTCGGTTTTCGAGCGAGGCTTTCGACAGTTGATGCTGTGTTACAGACGCCTGAGGGCCGTTACCGAAGAGGCAGTGAGCTGTAACAGCTTGCTGTTGATGGTGTCATTGGACATCGCCAATGCATTTAATAGTCTGCCATTCAGCTGCATCAGGGAAGCAGTCCACTACCATGGGGTGCCAGAGTACCTGAGGTGGCTTGTGGCAGACTGTCTACTGGAGTGTACCGTCATGTTCGTGGACTGAGATGGTGTTCTAAGGCAGCAGCTTATGTCGTGCTGTGTTCCACAGGGATCTGTCCTCGGACCACTCCTGTGGAATATGGGATACGACTGGGCCCTTCTAGGTCGTTTCACCCCTGGGCTGAGTGTAATTTAATGCCAATGACACATTGGTCACGGCCCATGGAGCCAACTTTAAATAGGCGGTGCGCCTGGCCATCACGAGAGTCACTCTCGTGGTCGGGCGCATTGAAGTGCTGGGTTTACGGGTGGCCCTTGATAAGACGAAGAGAAGGCCTTATTGTTCCATGGACCCCATCGTAGTCCACTCCCCGGCGTGAGGTGGCTTTTCGACGAGCACTTCTGACAACTTTCTACAAAGCTGGTCAGCGCTGCTTCTAACGTCGGGCGACTTTTGCCCAATTCGGGTGGAGCCAGCGTCGCGACGAGATGGCTGTACATGGAGGTTGTCCGGTCAATGGCACTATATGGTGCACAGGTGTGAGCGGCGGCTCTAACCGCCCAGAATAGAGTTCGCTTCTGGCGCCTTCAGAGAATATTGGCGGTTAGAACCGTACGCAGTTACTGCACCGTGTAGACGGAGGCGGCGTGTGCCTTGGCCAGAATTTCCCCCTGGGATTTGGAGGCGAAAGTGCTCTCCGAAGTTTATCGGCGGACGGCTAACTTCCGGGCGGGTAGCGGCATACGGCCCCCGCCCAAAGAGATACGTGAGTGGCGTGAGGCCGCTCGTCGAGCCACGATGGCTCGTTGGTCGTTCCGGCTGGAGACTCTTCGTGCTAGCTTTGCCGTCGTGGAGGCTCTCCACCCGGTCATCACCGAATGGGCGGGCGGCAACACCAGACCCTTTCCTTTCAACTGACACAGGTCCTTTCCGGGCACGGTTGCTTCGGGAAGGACCTGCACTCGGTCGCCAGGAGGTAATGAGTTCCGTCTGTCACCACTGTGAATGAATAAGAATTAGTTATTGAAGAAGATCTCTCGCTATCAGCCATCATACGCTTCGTGGCCTGTAGCGACAGTTGTTTTATCGCAGTCGCAACCTTCTGCGAAGACATAATTTCGCAGAAAGAGGCGGCAGAGAAGGCCCAAGTGTGGCCAGCTGCGAGGATGCGAAATCCGTGTGTGCCGTCCGTCGCCTAAGTAGAGAGTTTACCCGCAGATGGTGCCTGCTGTAGCGGGCAGGCGCTAAGAAAGATCTGGATGTCGTAATAGGAATCGTTCCCGAATCGCTCCTATCTCAGGCACAAAGTGGCACACCATGTGGTTTTGGTCGGTCCGATTCCAATACACCACCCCGCCGTAAGTCCCGGTGGGGTGGTATATCGGAATTTGTAGACGTTAACATTTTTATGCTTAAGTACTTTAAAAAAAAGCGTTTTTACACACAATCCCAAAGTATAAAACTACTTTAGTAAATAACTAATTAATTAGACCACATGAGGTATTTTAATTACCTTTTGTCGCAGATGTGTTGCCGGCAGAAAAAGACTCGGCCTTTGTCCTAGAAAATGGATCCAATAAAGTAATTGAACAATCTGTTTCAAAGTTGTATCAATCGACTGTTGAGGGCTCTCAAGGCAAGTTTAATATTTGAGTATGTAAAAATTTATTTACATTAAATGATAGTCCAATTGTATTAGTATTAAATAACATTTGTAAAAGAATGTAATTAAATCTCATCGAATCCTTGAAGTAACTAAAATGTATTACGTAATGGCTCATGTATTTTCTGTCCAGCTACCTGGCGGAAACTCAGTTTCTTTCAGAGTGTAATCACTTTCAAACAGTACATAAAAAAGAGATAGTTCAGATTCTGACTTGTTAATGATAAAACACTATGGCAAGTACATTATACCAATGTTATTATTATGAAAATGAAAACTCCCACAAATAACAGAGCCTATATATTTTAATTCAATAATAAAAATCATTTAACCAACACATTTAATTCACGACTCAAAGGAAAAGATGGGGTCAAGTGATCAGCAATTGTGCGAAAATAACCGACCCATGGTCCTGAAAGTTTTTCTTGGTACGTTTGACAGTTCGCAAGTCACGAACCTTTCAAATTGTCAGTTACTTCCTGAGCCATATAATTTATTTGATCTTTATACATCTACGTATTACGCAGTCTGAGTATTCCTTTTACTTAGAAAGGAAAATTACCAGTGAGGCTTTTCGGAACGATGAAATTAGAAAGTTAATGCATGGAAATTTTGTTTACTTCAAAAGAATTATCTGTCTAATGAAAACAAAAAGTAGAAAGATAATAATAAACCTATTTTTAAGTACCTACTACAGATTTTACTATACAATCTAACACCTTTAAACGAGCAGTTCTTGTACTCATATATACACATATATAATCTGCATCTCGGAAACGGCTCCAATGTTTTGGGGGCGATAAATTGATCTAGCTAGGTTTCATTTTTAGAAAACGTTGTTTCATCCGTATTTTCAAGCAATGGAAAACTGCTGCAATATCATTAGAATACCAAAGTAAATGCTGTTTTACCGACACAGCAATGCAAAAGCTAAATACTGCTGTAGATGGCTTTATCTAATACGCCCGCTTTGACTCTTATCTATGTGAATTGCGTTTCTTTCTATGTAAATTGCGGATCGACTGTCTGGTAGGTTTATGTATGTATCAGGTTTCCAGGTACTTTCTACTTAAACAAGAAGTCACCAAAGGAAACCAAATTAAAACATAGTAATATACATTCATTATTGTGTTTATGCAAGATATTTGAAGGAAAAAAAGGAAAATTCTATTCCATTCTCTTTGTATCTTCAATAAGGTAATACAAACATATGTACTTTAACACTCGAAAATGAAGGCCAGATATTTTGCCATGGATAGTTATAATATAAATTTATCTGCACACCGTTGGATTCAGCTGTTATCTTAAAGTTAATTTCATGATAATGAAGCTTTTGATAGCATTTGTTAATATTTATAAATATATATATAGTTACAATACCATGGTTCAGGTTTAAGTTCTGCATTACACACAGCATTTATGGCAGTATATAAAAATATCGAGTAAATAATCTTTGGAGCTGTGAGAGGTGTTTCTATATTTTTATTTTAAACGGAAGATGATGTTACATCGTTACGCTTGGCAAGTTGAATAAAATAGATCTTGAAAGAAGCAAAATATTTATAAAACAGTATTTTTAAATTGGATTTAAGGTTAAGATGTTCTTAAAAAACTTGAAGTTTTCAGAAATTGTTTGAAAAATCAGTGCACTCCAATAATTTTTACTCAAAATCAATCTCAGTCTAAGATTTTGTGTAATGCAAAACTAATTAGTTTTATCAGTCGATCTCGTTATTATAGCACAAGCTCGGCTTAATTTCAAACTAGATGACTTTGTGTATCAAATGTCCAAAATATTTATTTGTTATTTATTTATTTAATTGATATTAGACGAGCATTATTCGTAATTCATCTCCAAAATCATGATACATAAGTATCATCTGTCTGTACTGTTACTTAAAGACAAAAACTGATAAAAATTTAAAATTATGGTTACGTTTAATATGTAAAGATGATATGTATTAAGTATATTATTAACATATAAGATTTAATTATACTTTCATCAACTTTTTATTATAGGCTTCAAAACGATTTCAGCCACGGCGGCCAGTCTCCAGGGAGATCAATCAACTATGTAGTTGATATTGAAATGTACAAATACAGATGTGCTGTCTGTTCCCTCACTCTCACAATTCATTAGGATGGTTATCCGATACGACCGACGAAAAATAGGGGGCAGAACCGACGGTTTTACGAACTCTCCGCGGGATGGGGGTCAAAACCCCAACTATCAAACTCTGGGCTGTTAATCAAGTATACCTATCTTTAACTATCATAATATATAAATTTCTGTAATAAACCCTTTTCTGGCCTGCCCGGGAAAAAACCAGTTAAACACATACGCTAACAGTTAGACCAACGAGGCAACCTATCATTTTAAACTGATGGGAATCACAGACGTCAACAGAGGCATCTATGACTATATGATTCCTGTCCATCCTAAGGTTATCTGGAAGAGATAGCCGCTGTTAGTAGTGAGGTCATTCTGTACACATTGCAATTGCCGTACACTTAAATTTTCCTAACTGTGGAAATTGTTTTACACAAATAAATTGTTATCTATCTATTGCATGTACTCGTATATCTACTGTACTTATTATTACTTAATAAATGACTGAGTCACCGCTATCTCTTTCTAAATCCTATATTTAACATTTAATGGATATTATTCAATGTTTGTTTGTTCATACATGTTTATGCGCTGTCGTACTGTTTCGGTGATTATTATAAAATCGGACATACAAGTTGCAAGGACAAAGAAAATAATAATATAAATAATAAAATGTTTATTTGTCTTACAAAAATATTTACGGTGATGATCTTCAAAAAGGGTGTAGGGTTACTTTTTTCTACTGCTACTACAACTGTCTGAAGGAAATATCAATGTTCAGGTGCGTTTTAGAAGAGCTAGAAACTGGTGCCGCAATCTACCGTGTTTGAAAGTTAATAGAAAATTTTAAAAATAATTATATTTTGCATAACAGATTGTTTTAGCTGTGATTTTAAATCTAAATAAATCAGACAAATGCCTGATTATGTACTCGTATATAATATATATATATATTATTAATTATACATGTAATGTTAAGCTGATAAATATAATGATAACTAATTTGCTAATTTGTTACTAGATTCGATGTCGTTGTTAAAATTGACCTTGTATTTCATAAAGATAAATGCTTACTAAAGTTTATCACTTACAAGATACGGGCGAGCAATATCAAAATTGTTTCCAAAACTAGGCTTTGGGCAAAGGCTAATAAACCACTGTGGCACCTGACTACTCGGTTTTTACCTATATCGTGACAAAAAAAGTGATAAAAACCAGTGTAATAAAGCAAATCAAACGACAAGAAATAAACGGCAGGCGGGAGAAAAAACTAGACCTTATGCAGTACGCAATAGAAGGGAACCATAAGATAGAAGTTACGAACCTTTTTTTACAATAAAATATTTCAGAATAAATAAGGAAATTGTAGCCGAAACATTTTACTTCCATTATCTTTGTGAACTACAATTTCAATTATAGTCGAAATAGATAAGAATCTAAATGTAAAGCAAATTGTCAAATTGCTAGGTATTTAAACAACTTAAAATATTATGTCAAATGTGTTTTTTAAGAAAAATAAGGAATGAAGGTTGCATTCATGATTTTTGTTTAAGAAAACAAATTTTTCGACTTTGTTTTAGTAGTAGTTCCATAAGAAATAAATATCAATTTTTTGTGCTCTATTATGAAACTACTTTGTGGGTAATGACTTTTTTTTCTCCAAAAGAAATTTACATTTCACTTACATGAGACAATGTTTTTAATTTTATACACTGCACATGTACAGTATCCTAGTATTAGTAATGCAACTAGTTAACAATTTTCAATTCTGTTAATTAAGTATATTGTTATAATAAAATACGTTAACATTTTCATATTAATAAAATGAAAAAAAATATGTGAGCGTCAACATCAACCTAACTTATCAACATCTAAAGACGAAAATGATGATACGCCCTCGCACAGGTGCGAAAAATACGGACTCGTAGTCACAATACAGGTAAAGAGTACAGTAGTTCCGATTTATTTCACAAGATTGTTTTACTGTTTTTCTTTTGTATTTAGGATTTAGTAATTACATAAGGTTCAAACTACTCACATAAAATATCTTATTTTAGATTTACTTGTGAGTACTATTGTGAGTTTACTTTTAAAAATGTCACACGAGTTCATATTTCTTATGTCTTTGGCCAATAAATTAAAAAGTTGTGCTCCGTCGCTTAACAATGTTTCGTTGTCTAGAGAAGTACATACGTAAGGCACGATTTTAGTACAATGAATCTTGAATTTATGTAGGACGTCTTCACTGTAAAGAGAAGGAAAATTTGAAACACTTTTTTTTTTTTTTAACGTGTGGAAACCCCCTCGGGCCGTCACCCCACCGGGGTTTACGGCGGGGTGGTGTGTCGGAATCGGACCGACTAAAACCACACGGTGTGCCACTCTGCGCCTGACATAGGAGGGATCCGGGGACAGCTGCTATTGCGACATCCAGATCCCTCCTAGCGCCTGCCCGCTACCACGGGCACCATCTGCGGATGAACTCTCTATTTTAGGCGACGTATGGCACACGCGGACGTCGCCTCCTCGCGGCTGGCCATTGTAACGGATGGAGGGGAAAACCGTCCCGTCCACCCGCGGCCACACTCAAGGCGGCATGAGGCGCTGGTACGCGCGCCTCCGCCGCCCGGTTCGCCGGCGGCGAATTGAGTCCGAGTGGAGATCGTCCTCCCGGGCCTTCTCCGCCGCCTCCTTCCGCGAAATTACGTCTTCGCAGAAGGTTGCGACCGCGGTAAAACAACTGTCGCTACCGACCATGGAGCGTATAACGGCCGGTAGCGAGAGATCTCCTCCAATAACTGCAGTGAGTACCCCACGCTGCGCCGCCCAGGCGGAACAAATCGCTAGCGTGTGCTGAGCCGAGTCCTCACTGCAGTCGCAGTGATGACAGGCAGGACTCAATTCTCTCCTGGCGACCGAGTGCAGATACTTCCTGAAGCAACCGTGCCCGGAAAGAATCTGCGTCAGTCGGAAGGAAAGGGTCCCATGCTGTCGCCCCGCCCACTCGGCGATGACCGGCTGGAGAGCCTCCACGGCGGCAAAGCCAGCACGTGGAGCCTCCAGCCGGGACGACCAACGAGCCATCGTGGCTCGACGAGCGGCCTCTCGCCACTCGCGTATTCCTTCGGGCGGGGGCCGTATGCCGCTACCTGCCCGGAAGTCAGCCGTTCGCCGATAAACTTCGGCGAGCACTTCCGCCTCCAATTCCCACGGGGGAGTTCCGGCCAAGGTGCACGCCGCCTCCGTGGATATGGTGCGGTAACCGCGTATAGCTCTAACCGCCAATATCCTCTGAGGGCGCCAGAGGCGAGACTTATTCTGGGCGGTCAGAGCCGCCGCCCACACTGGTGCACTATACAGTGCCATTGACCGGACAACCCCCGTGTATAGCCGTCTCGTCGCAACGCTGGCTCCACCCAAATTGGGCAAAAGTCGCCCAAGGGCAGAAGCAGCGCCGACCAGCTTTGGAGAAAGCTGTCGGAAGTGCTCGTCGAAGAGCCACCTGCCGTCGAGGATCAGGCCCAGATACTTCATCTGGGCCTGAACCGGTACGAGGACCGAATTGACTACTATGGAGGCGCCAGAGGGTGGACCACGACGGGGCCCATGGAACAAAAGGGCCTCCGTATTGTCTAGGGCCACCCGTAAACCCAACACCTCAATACACCCCACCACCAGAGAGACACCCGTGGTGGCCAGGCGCACCGCCTCTTGAAAGTTCGTCCCCCGGGCTGTAACCAATGTGTCATCTGCGTAGCAAATTACGCCCAGCCCGGGGGGAAGACGACCTCGAAGGGCCCAGTCATATCCCATATTCCACAGGAGTGGTCCGAAGACAGACCCCTGTGGAACACCGCACAACATGGGCCGCCGCCTCAGAATACCATCTCGGTCCTCGTATATGACTATTAAATGCGTTGGCGATGTCCAACGACACCGCCAACAACACGCCGCCACAGCTCACCGCCTCTTCGGTAACGGCCCTCAGGCGCAACAAAGCATCGACCGTCGAACGCCCCGCTCGAAAACCGAATTGGGCGTCCGACAGATCGGGGCCTACCTCGCAGAGGTGCCGGACGATGCGAGCAGAGAGTATCCCCTCAAAAAGTTTACCCGCCTCGTCCAGCAACACGATGGGCCTATAGGCCGCCACCGAATCGGCAGGCCGTCCCGGCTTCCTTAAAAGGACCAGCTTCCCGCTTTTCCAGCACTCAGGGAAGCGTCCGCACGCCAAGCTAGAGTCCAGGACTTCCCTGAGGCGGTCCGACATGTGCTCGAGGGCTCGGGCCAGTGCTCGGGCAGGTATCCCGTCTGGCCCAGGGGCGGTGTTCTTAGAGCCGATACGTAGAACAACCGCCCCTACCTCCGATTCCCTAACGGGTGGCACATTGCCTTCGTTCTCCCCGTCGTCTCCGACCAAGAAGGCCATCGATGGAGGTGTGTGCTCCGCCCACTGAGGGAAAAGGCCCTCGACCACTTCCTGCAGGAAGCTGGGCTGGAGGGTCTCTGTAAGGGGGGGGCCCGACGTGCGGAGCTTTTGTCGCGCCGCACGATAAGGGCGACCTCAGGGGTCACGATCGAGACCCTCCAGCATCTCCTTACGCTTAATTTCTTTGGTGCGGCCGATGGCCAGCTTCAGAGTTTTCCGCGCCTCACGGTACTCCTCATGAAGCTGGTCCCCCTCGCCATCTACGCGGTGTCGCCGCCGACTACGGGTATAGGACCTCCGGGCACGAGTACAGGCCGCACGGAGGTCCGCCAACTCCTGGGACCACCAGTAAACCTCCTTCCGTGGAGGCCGACAGCCTCGGATGCGGGGCATGGCCGCATCACAGATCTGCGTAATCGCATCGAGGAAGCGACCAGCCCCCATGTCGACCTCCTGGGTCGGAGCCTGCGGAGACAGCCAGGAGTGAATAATGGCTGCCTCTTCTAGTAGGTCCCTATTCAGTTTGACTACAGCCCACCGCGGAAAGCGAGAAGAACGCCGCGCCGCGTGACCCCTTCTGGGGTCCTGGGTCCGGGAGAGCTCAAGTCGGATGTTAAGGTGATCCGAGAGCGTCTCAACCTCTTCCAGGACACGCCAGTTCCTTACCCGCGCGGCGAGAGCAGGGGTAGCAAATGAAAGGTCCACTATCGACCCCCCCTGCTGTCGCACGCACGTGTTGGTGGAGCCTCTGTTTAATAAGCAGAGGCCCACTGAGGCCGCCCACTCCTCTACGGCCTCACCCCTTGCGTCCGTTCTGGGGGAACCCCAAGCAATGGACTTTGCGTTGAAGTCCCCCAGCTCAAGGACGTGCCCAGACGTTAGTCGCCGCATCGAGGTCTCCAAGCTGTTGAGGAAAACCTCGAAATCGCTCAAACTCCGGTTGGGGGAGAAGTGTATACCGTATATGGTGATCCCCCCCACTTAGCAGCAATATATCCAGTGCCCTTGTCTCTTAGCGACAAGGGTGGGAAATGAGCCGCCGTGAAGCCGACGACTGCTACAGAGCCGTCCCGGTCACCCAACCAGTTTGGACGGGGAGGAACATTATAGGGCTAAAAAAAGCTCACTGTAAAGAGAAGAAAAATTTGAAACCCTGTACCAACCTGTCTGGTCAGCGTGGCAAAATAGGCCAGAAACTTTTTTCTAAGGAGAGGTCCATGCCCGGTAATTGATTTTTAACGGTTGTTGATGTGATGTGATGTACATGTATAGTTTTAGTAAGTATTTTTTTGTATAAGTATACAGCTACAAAATGTGTGTAGCTGTTTGATATTAATAAATTTTGTATATTTTGGCTGTAGGTGTGACACCTTTTTTTTTTTCCTGTGCGGAAGTCCCCACGGATACCATCGAAAGGTGGTTATGTCGGACTCGAACCGACCAAAAACTGCAGACCCTCAAAATATGCAAGATCAATTAATCAAAATGAAACGGCATTCTAATCATTTTTTTCTATGTAATTTACAAATATTGTAGGTTTTTTAGCTGCATTACCCCATATTTCAATTAAACTTGGAGTATATGGCTTTACTAGTGAATTTTATATAAGCCTGTGGACATTGAACGACAGTTAATGTGCAATATTACGTAGGAAACTTTATAATGATGTTAGTTTGAATTTTATACATTTAATGAGAATCTTCCAATTTAGCTGAGAAACCAGTCTTAAGCATGAGCATAAGCAACAGCATGAGCTTGAGCAAGTATAAGCATGAGCTGCATATAGTTTGAGTTCGAGTATTTATTTATCGATTTTAAGGGCAAGGTGTGGTGAGATTTTTATACCTGTGGTATGAAATATAGCGTAACTTGTTTTGAAAGCAGAAGAAGAATTCTGAGAAGATTTTGTTAGAACCAATAACTGTAAAATTCAATCTTGTTGGACTTGTCATTTCAGATATGAAATTTTCAAAATAAAAAAAGACACGTATAATTGGCGTACAGTGACATTTGACCATGTAGTGAAGGTTTGTAAACGGAGTTAACGTAAATTAGAAACAATAGCGGCTCAAGTAAAAAACCTTGGGGAACTCTACTTGTGCTATTTTAAGATTTCCTTTGGATCCCATTTTCACCATTTGATGCCAATTGGACTAGTATGATTCAACATCTTGTAAACCACACTTGATATGCCTATGCTTTCAATAGTATTATCCATAACGTCTATCAGCTGGTTTACGGAACTTGAAAATCCCCGTAAGTCTAAATGTACATAAAAGATAACAGTAGATTAGTCAAAATAATCAATATCTCGCTTGATAACGTTATCTGTGAAAGACATAAGGTAAAATGATTTTTCAATGTTAACTTGTCAGTCGCGCAAATCGATACGTTTATTGCGTGGTTTATTGTGTAGTTAAGTGAACAATGGAAGATAATACCAAAAATAACGTTGAAACTCTTAAGAAACGACATTTTTCTAAACTACATGAAAGAATACAAAACAAATACATGGAAATGCAACGAAAACTCGAAAAATCCAAATCTGTCGACTCGTTGTGCACGATTCACGATGATTACGTTTTTGCGGAAAATAAATATGCAAGCAATACTGACATAAGCGATATTGATGATATAATGAGTGGTAATTTTGACCAGAAAAATGTGAAACAAAATGTGATTTTGGAAGAAGCAAAAATAAGTGAAGCAAATTTACAATATGTGGTTGCAAAGCAAGTGAGCATGACGGAGTCTGAAGCAATAGCATATGAAATTAATGAAAATGAAAGTGAATCTGTTACAAACAAGTTTTTTGGAGACGATTTTAGTACAGCGAGCCTTGAATCGTGAGTTTCTTTTGTTTTTATTGTCTAATAAAGACAAACCAATGTAATGAGGCCTTCTCTGAATTTTGCAGATTAAATGAAGTGGCCAGAGAGAGCGATGAATACCAAACCTCTCCCACTCCAACTCCTACTCCTCCCCTCGCAACAAATTCAATACGTAATAGAATCGAATCGCGGATAACAGCTGTTAAAGTCAGACGTCGAGAAAAAGAAAAGAAAAAAGTCAGAGATAAAGTCGAAAAGGTTTATTTTATTGATATTTTTATTGATTTTAACAAATTATATTATTAAAGCTGATTTATTATAATTATTGTTATTATTAAAAATATTGTTATTGTTATTTGTCGTATTAAAAAATTACAACAACTCTAACTAACGCACAAATGTTGTTTATAGTTTATTTTTAGTAACAAGAAAGAAGAATTTCCTAAACTATTCAAGAAGGAAAAAAATGCAACTGTAAGCGTCGCTATTATCGAAGCTACAGGAATCGAAACAGATGCATCAGAAGAAAAACCAATTCGTTCTTTATATTGCCGCTTAAGGTATATATGTATATATTTTTGGAGACTAATTATGACTCAATCTGTACCTATACCTTGACGATCATATGATACAAACCAAAGATCAAAAATATCAAATTACAATATTTTCTATAATATGAACTCTCGTTACATAAATGTTGCAGACGCATAGAAATGTGTCTTCTAACGACAGTTTTTATATTTTCATGTCGTTTTCCAAAAGAGATAATATTTGTATCGTATAAAACTGTCTAGTTTTTTTAAAGAAATTGTAAAGGTTGTATTATAAAGCTTGGTAGAACATGAAAATGACAAGTACATATATAAATGACCGTCAATTGACTAAGACCCGATAGTAATAAATATTTGCTGTTATGTTATGTAACAGTTATTTTAGACACATTTTAGACTTTTAATGAATAGATTACTGGTCCATATACAAAAATACGCATGTAAAAAACAATCCATAATTAATCCTTACTAGATTGGGTGGAGAAAAGAGTAAAACTAAAACAGTGAAAAACAATGAACCACAAGTGAAATGGCAAGAATTATTTTGTATGAATTTATTTGAAGATAATATTCTGGAGTTATCAGTATGGGATAAAGACACCTGCTTAGGTAGGTAAGTAACGTTAGAACTAAGATCACAAAATATAACATTTAGTCTACTATTACATTGTATATACAGTTATTTTATACAGTTATGTTGTATTCAAAAGAGAGTTATATATATTTTTATATTGTACTTCACACACCTAGATTTATGGATAATTTCAAAATAATTTAGTGAAAATTATCTTACAACTGAGGAGGAGCGAATGTCATATCCCTCCAACGTTTTGGGAGGATCCTCCGACCAGGCGAGGTGATCGTACCTGGCGAGCCGCAGCCAAATGCTATATGTTGGGATGATGTGTATATGCTAATCGCTGCGAGAATTTCTATATCGCGATACAGGATTAGTAGTTGCTCCGTGGTTCAATGTGTCTTTGGTAAATGGCGCTGTAATATGTCTCATCACGTAGCAAACTGTCTTTCTAGAGAGAGGCCCTTGTCCAGACTGTGAAAGACTGAAATTTAATAACTACAGAAAATTACTTTTCTACCAATGGATCAAAGTAAATATTTACAAGAATTTTTATGTTTATTATGAAAACGTTACAAAGTATTTGTGCAACCTTTTCATCAGAATATAAGCATAAAAATATTGGGTGCTAATTGCGCCATAGACTAACATCTTATACTTACCGTGTTATAGAAGTGCAGTTGTAAAAATAACTGTTTTTTAGACTCTTAAAACAAGCCGGTGATTTAAATATCTGTTTAAATCAGTATGAGCATATCATCTTTAATTCAGATATTTTGTTAAAAAATATTTTATTCCAGAACCCATATTGACTTATCAGAAATGGAAAAAGAGAGGACACACAAAATGCGAATCAACTTGGCAAGTGAAGTGGGAAACTCGACGGTACAAATATTTATTTTGCTCACAATAAGTGGGATCTCCCTAGCGAACACACTTATTGATCTCGATGATTATCAAGAAACTCAAGAGCAACTCGCCAGGGCTAAGAAGAAATTTGTAAGTACTCCCTTTGTCAGCCCTCGGTTTAATATTTGCAATAAGATGAATCAGTATTATAGCGTTAAGTTTTTTTTCGATCTTATTTTTAGTTGACATTATATAAAACTTTAATTTATTATACTTTCTATATGATAAAATAGTATCTTCAAATTCTTCGTTATAAATTATTGTTCATTGCATTAATTAAACCAATTTGGCTTAAAACTGACTAAAGATCTTCCAAGCGAGAGTAGAGAGTAACCGTATGGTGATAGATTAATAATATAGAGTCCCACCACCCCTATTAATCCCGTGGGTGTTGTAAGAGGTGAGTAAGTAAGCTACGCAGGATAACATTACCGCAAAGAGCACGAAAACTTGTCAAAAAATGCAATACACACCCGAGTGGCTTGCGTGATATAATAGGCCAAAACCTCTTTTCAAGTATAGGCCTATGTCCAGAAGTGAACTTATAATGGCTGTTGTTGATGACAATGATGAAACGAGAGTAGTTTAAAATAATCGAAATTGCTTAATAATTTCCTAATTTTAAACCAAATATCCAAATCATTCATCGTCCACTGAAAACACTCCAGATATCAGATTTTATTCAAATAAAAACATAGTTAAGTAAGTGATGCTATATTAGATTCATGCAGATATAAATTTTAAATAGGCTAAAACGATTTCCTATTCACCTTTAGAATTGTCTGAATACTCAGTGATAGGAGTGAATATTTAATCACCCCAAAGAGTGCAATAACCACTATTCAGATATTCCAGCAATTTCTAAAGATGTATTACAATCTAACGTTTGAACACTTTAGAAATGTATATTTGTGTGGTTAGCTAAGTAAATAAACAACGTTGTTTTTAGAACTTCAATTTACTTTAGCATTAAAAGTAGAACATATTTTACGTAAGGCTTTTTTCATCGTGTTGTTAATTAAAAAAAAAATATTAAAGTTTACAAAAAAGTATAAGTCTTTTTAGTATTTTTCATGTATACTTTTTAGTTAAAAGAGTTACGATGTCAACTACGTCTTCTATTAGACGTAGCTCAATGTTATCTAGTATGCCAATCTTAAATAATAAACGTATGCTGTCACTGAGTTTTTTTCTTCGAACTTTAAAGGGAACAATTCTATCCTACATTATTTTTGCTAAACCAACCGTTTACGCAGCGCACGCAGTAAAAGCTAAAGGTACGCACATTTTGAGAGCCATATTCCGCTGCTATTGGTCGTAGCGTGATGATATAGTCTTCCTCGAAAAGTAAGCTATCTAATAATGCTCAAAGAATGTTTCAAACGGACCGGTAGTTTTTGCGAGCAGCGTATTTAAGCATCGATAATGCTTTTCTTATTTCCTTTTTGATTCCTTAACGTTTTTTTTATTTACTGAAACTACCCATGAATTTGTCTGTAGATAAACGAATTCGTGGATCATTAGTAGTTTTAGTTTTTTTAATTCGAGTATTTAGATGCACTTAACTGGTATATAATAAAGTTTATTCGATTCAACACATATAGTCTTGGTCTTTTTACTGTACTTATGAACAAATCAAATGTACGTGTTATCGTTATCAGCTTCAAGTTCTCATCAATAATCATCAATCACACATCAGTCACTTTTATTAACGTATCGCAGCCTAAAAGTAAGATTGCAATACTAAGTGATAGGCCTGTATCTCATCTATTTTCTTTGTCAGTATATTACGTGTTGAGGTGTTTTTAATATATCTATAGTACAGTCGGTCACAAAACACGATTACTCACGTATAACAACAAAGTAGGTTGTTATAATGTTAAAAGGCAATGTATTGATAATTATAAGAATTGATAAGTATTGATAATAATAATTAATAGTTATAATACTTACTGCGTTTGTAGTGGTTTTACTCACATAAAAAATTACGTAAATATTTCATTTGATTTGCCTTTACTACACTACGTACTGTATGTTCCAAGATATAAACAAGCATATTCAATGCTTATTTATATAACTATAGGCTAATAGAAAAGTTCAACACTTACGACACTTATTGCTAACGAGAGACTAAGACTAAAACTGGCAAAGTCTCGTCTTCGCTTCTTTGTGAAAAATCTAATCATTAGTAACAATTCAAATGATCTTATATACTCCTACTAACACATCATATTCATAGTCTACAGAAATTCAACAAATATATAGCAATGCCTAATTTGATGAAATATAAAATGCTAGGATTAAGTGAATGAGACAGCAAAATTTTAAATTAAATATATTGGATAATAAAATCAGTAAATATAATCAATCACATTTCAGTGAAAGACGTTTATAATTGACAAAATATAAGGATATTGAATACGGTTGACATGGATTATTCATATGTTCTGATAAATCGTGTCCTATACATTTAAGAATTAATCAGTTTACACTATAAATGCTGGCTGTCCATGTTACTATAAAGGTGATGATGATGATGATGATGTACTTCTGGCCAGTTATGCCCACGGCGACCAGTTTCAACGACCACCAACCAACTACACGGGACATATTAAAGTGAACAAGTGTGGGTGCAAATACAGGTACACTATTACTCTTATAATCCGATAGGACTTACGTCCTTTCGTGCAGTCCGAGGCACGGGATCTTAATTCCAACTGCCCAACTCCAGACTGTTGTTAAGTACTTCTATATTCTGATAAACTTATTAACACTTTCTGGTCCGACCCGGGAATAGAACACGAGACCTATTGATCAGCAGTAACGCATACTAAGGCCAACGAGACACTTTTACTGTATTAAGGTAGTTTTACTTTTTAATAAATTAATCTTATTTCTACATATAAACAAGATTTTTTTGTGTACAGGCATGGTATAGTGTAAAAAATAAATTAAACAATGTTGGAAGTCTTATGGTGATTGTTTATGGAGCCAAGGGAATAGCAAGCCAAGACTGTTGCTGTGTACTTGAATTGGATAATGTACGACTTCAAACGCACACAGAGTTCAAAACAAACGCGCCGAACTGGATGAAAATATTTACTTTGTAAGTTTTCTAAGAACTTTCAAAGAGAAAATTTTCAGTAGACTGAAACGGTGAATGGTTTAAGCTGCTTTAATAAGGCTTTTTAGATTTTACGTTCGTTATTTCTATGTTTTTAGAGGCAAACTAAAGATTGATTTTCAATAGAATTTGACAAGTAATAACTTATACTTGTCGTGAACAAAATCTCCTTTCAGCTTAACCTGTAAATTCTCTCTAATCGATTTTTTTAACGTATGGAAACCCCCTCGGGCCGTCTCCCCACCGGGGTTTATGGCGAGGTGTGTGTCGGAATCGAACCGACTAAAACTACACGGTGTGCAACTCTGCGCCTGACAAAGGAGGGATCCGGGAACAGCTGTTATTACGATCTCTAATCGATTTGATCCAACCAACACCTCTGATAATTTAGTTATTTGTCATCAGTTCGACATACGCACCTTACAAATTCTAATTCGGATCCTGAAGCCTACAGATTATTTAGCGGTAGTTGTATTATAGAGTTGTTAACGTGTTATTATTACTTTTTTATTCACGCTTGGCTGTTTTAAACCTTGTTCACTAAGATCCATGTTTTACCAGCTAGCCTTGAAGTATATTTGGGTGCAACATATTTATTTTAAAAGATTATCTTTACACGAAGCTGAGAACAGGATATATAGACAAAAGAATTTTTATTTATGCACAGTTTTAATTATTATTGATAAAAAAAAGTATTATAACCGGTTCACGTATGTAATATTCTTAACATGACTTGCATATGCAAACAGACATATGTCTGTCAAAATCCTGAATCAAACTACCAAGGAAATCGAAGGTGAATCGAAACATAAACACTTAAAGTATTTTTATGACACTGACATTTATGACGTTGATAAACGCTCCCTCAAAAACTTTTAATTAGTCTTTTTTTTTTCAAATGTTCTAGTGACGTAACTGACGTGACATCAATATTGGACATCACAGTTTTCGACGAGAAGAAAGCCGAAGAAATTGGGAAGATCTCAATACCTTTACATAGAATTAACAGTGGAGAAAAGAAATGGTACGCGCTTAAAGATGCAAATTTAAGAGACAGAGCTCGCGGGAATAATCCGAGGATATTAGTTGAGATGATACTCACTTGGAATCTTGTAAGTATTGCGCCGTCACGAACTTTTCTCTAAGGAATCGTTGAAATTAGGCTCATGGTGATTAAACTCATAGTATACTCTATAGATATACGATCGTTGGGTATCTCCGTGTATTGACGGATTGCCGTGTGGTGACAGATTAAAAATACAGAGTGGGACCACCGCTTATTCATCCTGTGGGTGTCGTAAAAGCCGACTAAGGGAGTAAACTATGCAAGACAAAGGCACTGCAGAGAGAAGGAGAACTTGAAACAATCCCTATACAAACCCGTTTGGCCTGGGTCGTATTGTTGGCCATAACCCTCTTTCTAAGGACAAGCCTGTGTCCAGCAGTGGACTGTTAAAGGCTGTTGATGTGTTAATGTGATGTGATACTCTATTTTCCAATAAAAGAACTAGTTCTATTCGGAAAAGTACAATTTATAAAAAGTAAAAAGAAAAAAGTAAATAGTGACACATAAGTTGGTGTCAAGTGTTTTTATATTTATTCAAATAAATTCATGTACTCAAAATTTAGTCCATGATTTTACTGACGAGACGTGACGTAACTCATTGTGATATTTCAATATGAAGTAATACCAAGCGTTGAACTAAATTTAACGTATTTTTTATATATGTATATATTTGTGATTTTGAAGTGATTATCTACACGAGTTACTTAGATCGTCAATTTACGATTTTAGATAATAAAAATTATTTGATTCTATAAGATAATTTAATGGTAATACAATGATAAAATGTAGCAAGGAAAACCGATTTTAAGTACGTTGTTAAAGAATTATTACTTTCAAATATTTGCAGTAGTAATAAATGCACAGCAAAGCGGAAAACGCGCTCTAAATAAGTAATAGAAGCATTGTTTTTTTTTAGATTTTAATCAAATTATGAATGCATGTTTGTGTTTTTAATTTGTAAAGTTTGTAACAATTAAAAACCATCAGCTATGACTAAAGGTATCGTTATCTTCAAATCGATCACAAAAGGCCTTTGTGCTAGACAATTTTACACATTTAATTATATGGATCAGTTCATTCGTTATATAAAAAAGTAAAAATTGTAATATATAAAGGTTGACAAATTGTTACGTATAAATATATAACTACTGAACAAAATAAGGGGAATTCATAAAATTGTTTAATAAACAAAGATTACTTTAGGTTAATGTTCGTAACAATGTGGAACTGTTAAATTATGGGTTCCCTGAAGGATCGACAATATTTCTAGTGGAGAGTGATAGCAAATGTTAGTTCATTTGTTTATGATTATATTATTACTATAAAATTGTTACAAAATAAAAGTTATTTTTAACGCACACAGAGTTTGTTAATCTTTTTTAAACACATTTAAAATTAAGAATTAAATTTGAGTCATTAATATTTAAAATAAGATTAACGAGGATTTAAGAATATTTAGATTTATTCTTGATATAATTGTATCAAAATGGTTTGCCAAGAACACATTATAGAGCAGAAAATAAGGTGTTATATTCCTTTTATTATTTATAGGTCAGAGCTGCCATTCGAGTAATAAATCTACGAGAAGTTAAACTTCTAGCGACAAAAGACAAACTAGACAGGCATATATTTGCAAGAAATCTATCACGAGCTAAAATTGTCCTGAACTGGTTCTTGAACGCGTTGAAAGTTATGAAGTAAGTTATTTGTAGGCGTGTGAAAATAGCACATAGAGACACACTTATTTATTTTGAAACGTGCTTAATTCGATTATAACAAAATAAAACAACTTAGCTTGTCAACAGACTGGATTAATAAGAAAATTGCTACAATTCTTAAGGTACGATGACTTTGGCAATTTTACATTTTGGGATATTATGCCCAATGAAGTAAAGTTTACATTCATTCTATGTAATAGTTTATGAAAATTAAAAAACTCTATACCTAGTCTCCTTATATTTTCTTAATTTTAGCATCTGAAAAACAACTCTATCTAGCTTTAAATTAAGTAGAACTTGTACTATGATAACTAGATTCACTGATAGAATACTTGTGTCCTTTTTTTGTGAATACATACATATTAAACATAAAAAACACTCAAACTCCGAAATAAATATTTGCAGACCATACAAACATTTGGTTCCACCTGGCAATTGAAGACCTCAAGCACAGCAGTCACATATGCTACCGCTGCGTCACGAAATCAATCAAAATTTTATAATAATTTGTATAATTTTTGCTGAGATTACGTTTATACTGTTTACTATAAGATTTACGCATTGGAAAACATAACGAACTTAAAATTGATTAATTCTAAATCATTCATACGACCTTTTTTTTCTAAACTAAGTTGAGCTTGGTTTTAAGTTTACTACAGTACGATTAAACTTCGATTTTTTACGTGGAGCGACTACCATAAGACCTTCATAATCGAACCATTAAACGATAATGAAGTTCTGGATCAAGACTTATTAGACTTTTAGGGTTCAAACTGCCCATAACGGATGCCAAAGATGTTCGTATGGCAACTGGGAACAGCAGCTTAACATGCTCTCCGAGGCACGACGCTGCAACGGGGTCTCAATATGATAAAAATGATCACCCATCATAGACTACCTGGCTAAGATTGTTTAACTTTGCAACGTGTTAACGTACGTGGTTACCACTGAGCTACGTGCCCCTCGCTGTTTCTGACTCACTAAAGAATAACTAATGATCAAAATAAAATTTATTCATTTAATTAAATAATTTAAATACAAAAATATTTCAATAATGAAAAAAAATACGTTAAATATCAATCTTGCACCTTTTTTTCTTGCCTTGGTGGAAAATGTCTTCAGATCTCTGTCTCCTCAGGGACACAGAAGCCAGGAGTATGTGGTGTTTCCACTAAAAACCACTCATGATCGGTCCTCTACCGATCCCGTTCAGTGGTCTCTTTATGAAGCATAACAGCTTCGTAGAAAGAGACCACCGCAACCCAACCCTCTTGGCTGACCAGTATGGCAGCGACGATTGCTTGTGGGATCTTGTATCTAGAGTCCCCTCTAATATCCGTGCAACCTTTAATTTAAATGCAACTTTAGATCCAATAATATAAAACCGATCAAATAATTATTTATTCAGTCGATAAACCATAAAGTAATAACTTCGAAATTGTAATTTAAATCTTCCCGGACTAAGTAAGCATTTAATTAGCATTTGATTGGCTCGTTTTAGCTAATTGCACTTCCGGAATAGTCTTTATAGTAAACTAGGTTTACCTCCATGCAATTTATCGGAAGTGGTCGATTAAGTCTGAAATAATTGAACCATATGATTTAAAAAGGGACCCTACATTACAAAATTGTATTTTAATTTAACGTTTGTACTTTAATGGTTGGTAGACACAATAGATACAATAACTTTACACATGGAATTGAAATCAACGACGTTGTTTTTATTCTTGAATTTAGCAACGGATAAACATACATAATTGAATGTCAGGTTCAAACTAAAACCTCTTTCAATAATTAAAACGTAACATTTTTTTTTAAATATTCATTACCAGATTGAATAATGAAGGCTTAAAATAAATTTTCAAAAACAAACATACGGAATTTAACTGACTGTAATCACTGCGATGTTACATTAGACTGCCTTGATAGTGTAGCGGTAGCGAATCCGATTGCTGTGCGTGAAGTCTCGGTTCGATTCCTGGGTCAGATCAAATGTTTTTATCATCTGTAAATATCTTTTCAGAGTTTAGGGCTTTTTCTGTGTATAATTTATATGTATATGCAAAAAAAAAAGTAATATTCTATCCGTCAGTCTAATTATCATAGGACAAGCTCTGCTCAGTTTGAAACTGAATGTCGTTGTGTTTCAATATCCGAAATATTTATTTATTTATTATTAGAATTAAAATAATTTTCTTTTCAGGACGTTCCTGGAGTGGGAGTCACAGAAACTGAACTTCGTATCGCTAATAATTTGGTTACTGTTTTGTTGGTTCTTCAAAATCTGGATGCTGCCACTATTGCTACTGATACCCTTCGCTTGGTATCGTCCTCCTAAATACTTTCTCGTCAACTGTAAGAATTACCTTCATTAGTTCTAATTATTATAGTTTAACTTAACTCTCTAGGTAACTTTGTAAAGTAAAAGTAAAGGTACTGCACAAAGTATTAAACAATCTTCCAAAAACCCAAATTCAGAGTTTTTTTTTTGTTTAAATAAGTTGCTAGAATCAAAGATGTGATTAATTACCAATTAGAGAGCTTCCAAATCAGGATTAAATTACATGGTTTCTTATTCAAATTAAAAAAAATTAAAAAAATAGGTGAACATTATTTTGAAGTAAATTTAATTAACAGTTTTCCCTTACAAAGAGTGATTCCTCATAAAAATTGTACCTCAATACGCTTTAAGTATCTCAAAGAACCTTGTCGGTATTTCTTTGAACCGTACTAGTATTTTGGCAGTCGGGTTTTTTAACTTTACAGCAAATTTTTGTATCTTTTATTTAGAAGCCTACCAAAACTCGTGTACGTCACCATACTCATTGCAAAGACAATGTAGTATGGTGACGCACACTATGGCGGCCTAGAGAGATGCATTTTCACAACCCGCGTGAGAACGCAAAGGGCATGACAATCATCGTGGCAGTGTAAAACTCACACACTTACCACGATAATTGTCACCCCTGTATCGTTGGACCTGCGGCCGCCCACGAAACACGTCCGCACGGATGCTGTCGCTTTAGATATTTAAAGGAAGAGGCTGGCAGACATCATTAACATTACTAGTACCTCCTGTACTTTATCATGTCATCATAGTAGTGCAATGTACATTTCATTTCAAGTAATGCACGTATTCATTGGCGTCAATAACTAACTTTTAGTACATAACAAACTGAAAATTGTAATTGTTGTAAATGGGAATATTTTAAATTACAGGGAAACAGGCTCTTCTAAATAGGAGACCAGTTCAGGAAGTTGTAAAGAAGGTGCGTTATGAGTAATAATCTCATTGTACAATCAGTTCATATTTTTTAAAAAAATCAGTGTTTTAATTACAACAACTCTATAATATGATCACTATTCGGTTCCTCGGTATATAAAACGGTTTTGAGACGGAAAAAAATCGTAGCCTTGAACTCCTTTACAATGTTTTTAACTTAAGTAGATATCTATTAGTTACCCATTAATTTGAAACATGACAGTATAATTGTTATTACTTTTTTGAACGCAGTGTGACAAACAACTAATTTGTGTCGTTAAAAAGGGCATACGTTAATGCGAATCTTACTTCCTCATTTAGAGAGTTTATTACATTACATTTAGAGACTTCCTCGTTTAGTTAAGCGATTGAGTTACTTGAAATCACTTAACGGTGTCGTATACCCTGAGAAACAAAGTTACAGTTATAGTTAAAAACACTAGAAAATTAAAATCTTTATAGCTCATCCACTCGATGAAGTTATATATTTTCATCCAAGCTGTTAAAAATGAACTAAGATTAATAAATTGTTAACATATGCAAACATTTTATTCACAGGAAGAGAAAAACCTTACACTCCGACAAAAAATTAACAGTTTTCAAGAAATGATACAAACTGTACAAAATTTTATTGGCGAATTTGCGAATCTCGGTGAAAGTATCAAAAAGTAAGTTTCTTTTAAAAACCTTGTTAAAAATCCGAATACTTTGTCTTAAGTACATAAATACATACATACATTAATACGCCTGCTAATATTACACGTATTCATCATTAAATGAGTTTAAATAAAAGTACATAAACATTATTCTCTCACTTAATACATTCTCTCATAATTTTTTTAAGCACAAATCGTGAATATTAGTGTTCATTCAACTTTATATTATGTGGGCCCTCCCACTTTTTGCTGTTGTGTACCTAGCTTTAGTTGTAAAATCAAATACACATGTCTGTTCATAATATATTTAATTCCAGAAAAAAACGAACGTCAAAGATACAGACTCGGCCTGGTTTAAACTTTAAGGATTAAGTTTTTTATTGATACCCAGTTTACAAGTACACCATAACGTACACTTATATGTTAAATACCAAACGTATTATAGTGATGTTGATATTGGAAATTAAAAAAAAAATAAAGAACAATTAATTTTCTTTGTTATTTACAATTAGTAAGTGACTTGTTGAGATAAGGACGCCAGAATGTGTTTATAGTATTAATTGTCAAGATAGATAAGTAAGTGGTTTAACAGAATCCTTAGGAAATTTCATGACATACCTACTACACAAGTATGTTTAAGACTTTAATGACTGAATAGAGAAAAATAGAAATTAATTTCTCTATAATATTTCTACAAAGGACCGCCTTTACGAAGCTCTGTTGTATTGGACATTTCATGAATTTATTTGTCGATAGATTGCCTCCTTTCATAAAGTTTTGTTTTGTTCGCAGCTTGTTCAACTTTACGGTGCCATTTCTTAGCTGCACCGCCATATTTCTAATCACGGCTATCGCTTTCGTTATGTTCATGATACCGACTAAATACATATTTATGATTTGGGGTAAGTTCTCAATGGTTTTTATATTGTTAAGGCCCTGTGAATAACGATAATTTGCTTTACAAGGATAGATTTTGCCCTCCGTTCAACTAACTAAGGAAAATATTGGATACATTTTATTTTGTATCCACACTGTTTATACATAAGTTTTTTTTTGCGAAGATCGAGCTTAGGCCGAACTACTTTGTAGGTAAACCGTCACTGATGATTACATCTAGAAGTTTATCTACAGAGACCAGAAATCATTTACGTGCCTCCCGGATCGATGCTTAATAGGCTAATATAATTAACAAATGTGATAATACAATAAAACAACGGGTAAATTTAAGTATATTTAAAGTCAAAACAAAGTAATACCTTAATATAAATTACCATCATCATCATAAACAGATTTTAACAGTCCACTGCTGGACATAAGCCTCTCCTTCGAAAGGAGATTTTGGTCTACTGTACCATGCTGACCAAACAGGTTCTTTTAGAATTTGTTCAAGCTTTCCTTCTGTCCATAGACTGATAGTATACCCGTTGATCTAGTGCTTAGTGTATGTGAGTGTCAATCAAGAGGTTTTAGGTTAGATTCCCGGGTCAGACCAATAAGTGTTATTGAGTTTTTCTGAATATAGAAGTGCTTAATAACAGGCTGAAGTTTGCAAGTTGGTGTCTTAACTCCCGTTCCTCGGAGGGTACACAAAGCCGTCGATCCCGTGTCTGATCTCTCCCCGATCGTGTCGGATAGTCGTCTCATCGGATTGTGAGAATGGGGCAACAGAGAGTGCATCTGTGCACTTTAACATCTCCTGTGTATTCGGCTGGTCTCCGTTAAGAACGGCCGTGGCTGTAACCGGCTAGGAATACATCAGTATGCCTGCGGAATATTACTTGTATTCATAATTCCATGAGCTTAAATAAACATCCATAAACATTTTTTTCTTACTTAACACGTGACTTCTAAAATATATAAAAACCAGAATTTCTTGAGTGTGCAGCGAAATACATTTTTCACAGCTTATAATCACACCACGTTCATAATTATAATTGGTTTCCTCACTAAAAACAGACGTCTACAACAAAAGCATTTTATATTTTACTAACCTTTTTCATCAATGGTACAATTATTAAATACGCAAAATGACTATTAAATCTTTGAACAATATGCCATGAATAGTCCCTTATAATAATAATAATAATTGTTACAGGTGTTCACAAGTTCACAAGAAAAATACTAAGACCTAACAGAATACCGAATAATGAAATTCTCGATCTGCTCTCAAGAGTACCTAATGATGAAATACTGGTAAAATATTGCATTTGTATGCACTTCTCTTTTTTTGCTACAGTGAGAGGTTCGTACCTCCTACTGCCGGACTGCTGCTATTATCATATAAAAAACCTTGGTTACTTTAAAGCCGCTTAAAGTGATAGGTTGACCTTATTCTTAATTGGGTTCACACTGTTTAATATTAAATAACCTTCTATTTGCTTTATAAAAATTTACATTTTGTTATTTCACTTAGTTAACTTGTGTGACAACACCATTAATTTTTTTAATTTATATTATAGCTTAACTGTGAAGAAATACTATTGGAAGAGGTTTTGGATGAAGACGAGATAAAATAATGATCTGATTCTTATTATAAGTACAATTATAAGGTATATATATATTATATTTGTGTTGCTTGAATTTAATATTTTGAGATGAAATGTAATCGTAACATTAAATAAAGTAACCCTAAATCATTTGGTTTGGATTAGTATGACATTTTGAGTGTATGTTTTACTGATTTCCTGTATGGTTTTGAAAATACCCGGTAGATCCAGCCGCTGTCGGTATATCTCCATATATTAATAACTAAACACAATATTTACTAAACTTCAAGGCGGTACGAGGTTCATCGGATTAGTTAGTTTAGTTAGTTTTTTAATGTTAAAACAACAAATATTTGCAAAGGCTGCACGTTTATAAATAAATTATGAATTTGGTTTGGTTGGTGGAAAGTCAGTGTCAGAATCAGAAATGTAGTGATAAGTTACATGTAGGAACAAGGATTGAAAAACGGAAATTCTGAGTGTTTGGCCACTCAGAATGGATGGATGGCCGAACATTTTCTGAACATTTCCGATGCCAGAACCAGTCTAGCATACAGCAGCTATTGATGAATGTGGATGAAGCAAAAGAGGTAGTAGACCAAAACTTCTATACTAAAGAGAGACCCATGTTCAGCAGTGGACTGGACGAGGACGTGTTTCCCTCCTACTATAATCCTGTATCCTTTAAGAGAGGCATGATCTCGTGGGTGTAAAAATCAACTTACTAGATCGCCAAAGTGTGCATACTGCATTATCTGCATTCACAATGAGCAAAGTGATCATCACTCTTGAATTCTACTCATGCTTTCCATCAAGCAGAGTAGGGTCACTTTGGTACGTTCAATATTTAAAAAAAAAAGACTATAAATTATGATGTCGTTTTATATTTATTCTACCTTAAGTGTAACTTTAGAGTTAGCGTTATATAGTTATTGTTTTTTTTTTGACTAGCAATCCTGAGTGCTAAGCCGAGAGCATGAGAACAATTCCTATCCAAGATACATGACTCTGCGATGTGCACTATCATTTGTTCTATGTCTGCATATATTTTACAAGCCTGTAATATAAATTTGTAGTTGTACGTATACAAAATAACAATACAAAAAAAAAAACAAAAAATAATCACATTCAGTTTAAGTTCGATTAATTCGTCTTTAACAAGATTGAAATGAAAGTTTTTTGGGTAAGTAGTTTATGGGTTCAAAAGTTTTTTTATAAATAATTTTAGCTACTACCTACAATGTTAATAATAAGTGTATATTTGTACGGTCCTGTGAAATACCAAAGACAATGTCTATGGATTTAAAGTTGGGTTGTACTAAAATGAGTGAGAGCATGCAATCCAGCATTCTAAATATCCTACTAATATTATAAATACGAAAGTTTGTATGAATGTTTGTTACTCTTTCACGAAAAAAACTACTGGACGGATTTAGATGAAACTCTTCTGATGTATAACCTATACAGTAATATAGGTTATACATCGGGATAACATATGGGCTACAATTTGTAATGTAATTTTGATCGTAATATAACGATACATGTCAATTAAGTCGGGAAAAAAAGTGGCCTCTGAGAGTTATCTTGGCATATGCTGCCTAAACCATTGAAGTTACACAAAGATGATGTACCGTAGGACTGTTTGTATGTTAAAAAAAATTAAAGTGATCTGTTACGAAACTTAATGCGGCAGACCAAATTCCACGTGAGCGAAGCCACGGACTAAAGCTAGTTAAGAAATAAATAAGAAAAAAACAATGCAATATAAAATATTTACTCATTTATACAAGATACAATCCGACATTCTCCTAGTTAAATACGACTATCTAACATATTTATTTATATTACTAATGTCTCAATGGAATGAATGACGGAATCAAAATATCAACAAGATGTTAAATAGGATGTATATTTAGATTCATATACTTAATGTACATAGATCTTAATATTTGTGAAGCTCATGGGACATTTATTTGGTTGGATTCATTAAGTCGCCAATCGGAAATGTTGACAAATGATCTGTGCAAATGGAAGCTCTTAATACACTGGTGGATAATTAGCCATCACCTCGTTTTGTCTAGGGAACCATCTGTCTATGAATTAGGGATTGCTTCTCTGAATTGTTTAAAATGATGGTGCACGATCTTTTACTTATCTGAGGTATCGTAGCACAGTAACATGAACGTGTCTCGGGACACGCGGGAAGGAAGGGAAGGGAAGGAAATTCCTTTCGTTTGTTCATTTAAAACACCCGTATTTTCTTTTATTTTGGCCAATTTTATTTTCCTTACAACATATCGTGGTTTTTAATTTTGTTGAGGTTATACTGTTGTTAAATAATTTGGGAATTGATTCTGAACAATTATAATAACTTTTTTTTCTACACATCACATATCAATATTGTTAATGTAATGTTGTTTAATTTTAATGTTGTATTGTTTTGAAATTATGATGTCACGTACGGATAATGTAGGAATAGATTAATTTATATACATACACACATGCATTGCATATTGCATAGAAGGGAGACTAGTATTCGGTCTTCGTCTTTCTCTCTTTCTCTTACGATTTTTAATTTCGTACGTTACGCTTTACGTTTAAGAAACTTCTTGCCAATATATTCTTCACAGTGAAAACTATTCATTTGTAAAAATCTACCTATTTTGTAAAAAAGATAACCCTATTATTACAGTGGCTCCTAAGAGCGTGACGTATGTACATGTTATATTTTATTCATGATAACACACTATTGTAAAAACTCCTTGGGCTCAAGCTATTCAAGCTATTCCTAATATTCTTCTTGGGCTGGCGCAATAATGCACTTTCAAACAATTTCAATCAACTATTTCAAAGCAACCATATCCTTACTTGAGGAAACTTAATTGAAACAAGTATGACAGTTTTTACTTGAGCCATAGTTAAGTTTTAATTACTTTTTTTTTAAATATTTCAAGAACCAAATCACACATAAAGTGTGTGATTAAATTACTTACCTATGATCTAAAATTTTTACAATAATGTTATTCAAAAGGCCTCGGTCCCCGATTCCATGTTCTAGGAAACAAGTAGCAACTTTAACATCGTCATTTCAATTAAAAAGACATCATATAACTCTTTGTATATAATTTATTTACACATAACTTATATTAATCGTATAATATTCACTTATTTTGCTTAATCTACATAAAAACTTGAATAACAAGAATAATACAATTCGATAAATGTAATCACAGGTCAACTATCGTGTTTATTTTGTACAGTTTTACGTATTATATAATTTTACCATGCAGATAAAATTTATACTACAATATCTTTACCGAGTCTGTCAAACTCGTTCGCAAAGTATACCATATCCTTGTGATCCAAAGCGGAGTTTTGGAACACAATACGGAAGAAATTGACGAGGTCGCCCTGTGGCTGGTAGGTCACCATCATGCTTCCTTCCTTTATCATACGCTCTTTTAATTTTGGCGCGACCTTGTGTAGCCTTTCTTTGTAATCGGCATCGTTTTCACAGCCACGCAAACACTGCGGTACATACCAAAACATAACATTAGTACATTCTGGTTTCTCTAAAACAAGCCGGAAACCTTCCCTTTGTTTTATATGCTCGGTGAAATAGGTTGCGTTGTCGAATAGTGTATCGACGTGTTTCTCGAAGCCTTCACTGCCTTTAGCCTTCCACATAAACCAGAATTTCAACACGTCAGCCCGACGTCCACACTGTATGTGCTTGTCGCCGGTATCGTAAGAAGTGTCGTAGAATTTGTCCTTCTGGAAGAGATACTTGGCGTTGCTCGAGTGACCCTCTTTGAGGACGTTCTTGTGTCTAATTAGAAAGGTGGAGCATTGTTGTGGCGCCGCCAAGAGCTTGTGAGGGTTCCACGTCACTGAGTCAGCTCTGTAAATTGTTTGAGATATTAACGTTTTGTCCCATTTTTATTGAATTAATTAAATAAGGTTAGAAGACTTGAACAATGCTCCAGTTTCAAAAGAATGAAGCACTTTATTTAAGGAAATAACAAAACATTAACGTTATACCAAAAAGTTACAGACAATGTTTTTGTGATTAGTATCTTTCAAAAGCAGTCTGTAAAACAATTAAAATTGAAACTAAATAAGTATTAAAATACCAATTTACAAATCACATTTGTACACATACATATATATATATATATATATATATATGTATATTCATACATATATTGCGTTAGATATACAATACTTAGGCTACAGAATTTTTCTGTATACTTACAATTCAATGCCATTTAAGAGATGTCTGTGTTTCTTTGACATAAGGGCACCGCCTCCCCAAGCCGCATCTACGTGTAACCACAGATTATATTTCTTACATATTGCGGCTATAGGCACCAAGGGGTCAAAGGCACCATAAACGGTGGTACCAGCAGTTGCGGTGACCAAGAAGGGAGTGGCTCCATCTTCAATAGCCTCAGAAATTTTCGCTTCTAAATCCTCCGGTATAATTTTCCCATGCTGATCCGCCTTAACCAAAACACAGTTGTCACCACCTATACCCATGAACGTCGCCATTTTCTTGGTGGAATAATGAGCAAGTTCTGACGTGAAGAGTACTAATTTTGGTACAGCGTAAACACCTTTGCTCTGAAAAATAAAAGCTTTTGTTAGAAAATACTTAAGTTTATTGAATTTCGAACAAGAAGAAAATAAAAGATCGAAATAACTATGTTATATGTGAATCTCGTTAAGGTAAAATAATTTTTAATTCAGAAAAGTATCAGTATTTATGCTAGATATTTATTATAGAAACAAAATATCTATGGTTCAGTTCCACTCTGACAAAGGTGTTGTCGTTCGTCATAGTCAGTCCTATAAAAACGTAGTCAACATAACTCCCAAAAAAAGTGTAAATTAAAAAGTGTGTAAATTTAATATGTATACGAAGAAACTGGTAGTTTTTAATTGTTCTATACATAGGAATACTTGTTTTAAACGGATTTGGACTAATTGTAGTGCCTACTTCATTGCAGGAACGCTACTGAACTTTGATTTTACCTTGATATTTGTGAATTTCCATCTCTCATAATATTTTATAATCCAATTTTTCTTATACATATGAATACAGTATTTGAAAAACCCAACAAAATAATTAATTCTATACAGTATTTTTTGAAGCAGTTGTTGTTTATTTTCGGTATTTGTAATTAATTCCAGAAATGTATAATATTATTCCCATTAATTTTATTACGCTATTATAACAACGTGCACGAGTCGATACACTGGTCGAAACAGAATTAAAAGTAATTAGAACGCAACGGAGTGTATTAATATTATCCGATTGGATTAGGCAATACACTTAATTACAGCAATATTAACCTTATGATAATGAGCTAAAACATTAATAAGTAATACTAATTTGTGTAGTAATATTCTTTATATTTTATTTTAATACAGCACTAGTAGTGTCATCTGTTTGAAAAGGAATGAACTACATATTATTTAAAGATGCGCACACATTAGCACATTCAAAGGAATTCGATGTTTTTTTATTTTTTTATGAAGTTAGCTTTACGATCTTTAAAACAAAATATTTTTATTTTTAAGAGTACAATAACCCTTAAGACGTGATTGTGAATCTCAAGAAGTTATTTCATCTTATCATGTTAATAATATTTTAAGTTGAATTTTTATTTTGATTCAGTGGATAACACTAATACAGATACTAGACAACAAATACTCATATAGAAAAAGGAATCAGTTAAATCGTAATAACTTTTTCGGAAGTTAAAGGTATCAAAAGCAAAGACAGTTCAAGGTAATATTTGACATATGAAACGTTAATAATCGCAAATCATTTGTACTGATTATAACACCTACATTTCTGTATGGACAGCATAACCTTAACCTCAACACTAAGGGTTACGTAATATGGCAATAAACGAGTTTTATTATTTTAGTGACTTTTTTTTTCTTATTGTTAACGCCATCTATTACAGACGATATAAACTGCTTAGTAGACCAAATTCTAAACAAAACAGTGATTGGTATATTACTGCTAAGAATTGTGTCCACCTAGAATTAAGAGTATCTATATCGTGGTTATATTTATTTAATAGTATTCTGTCTTCATACAAACGATGGGAAAGTGAATCATATTTTTGTATCTTGAATTTGATTTACACTTGGTACACATTTAGACACCGCTGAGATGAACAGATGGTGTGGGTTTTTTAAACAGTAAGTGTGTGATTTGTGAATACTTAGATGAAATAAGTACAAGCAATATAGATTATATTGTGGTGTTTTTAATTACTTCAATTGTTCACACACGTCTAAAGATAACATTTTTAAAATTCATCGACATCATCGTCATCATCTTAGCTAATTTTTACTGCTGGACAAATGTCTCGCCACTGGTTCTCCACAACCAGCAGTTTTATGCTGCCCGCATCCAACGGTTTTCCGAGACCCTCAATAGGTTACGGTTGGTCCACCTTTTTAAATTACGTGGATATAATATTATAGTAAAGGAGAATGAATATAAGTTTACAAAATTTTTCTCATGTACAGATATGAATATAATATTAAAATTATTTTTTTTTACTTTTAAGTCATAACGCCATTAAAATGATAATTTTGACGGGGGAAAACCCCGTCAAAGTTATCATTTTTTAAAGTCATAAAAAGTGAAATTATTTTGCAATTAAATTGTTTGCCTGACATTACTGTTCAAAGTATTGCCAAAATAAAAATATATTTTCGAATCTTATCTTTTTAAACGATAACCAATCGATGTCTACCAATCGATATTGATTGAATCATGAAAAATATAAAAAGCGAAGCTTTTTAGTTTTTAATATTAAGCAGCAGTTTGGCTTTCCTTTACTTTTGTAAGACCTAACATTTCTTAATTATTACACTCACACAGCAAGCGTGGTATAGCAGGTCATAACATCCTTTCTAAGGAGAGAATTTTGTCCAGTAGAAGACTCTTAAAGCTTGTTAATAATTACACATACTAATGATTTGACTTTGTTGTACTTTAGCATTGCTTTATTTAGGGAACCAGTTAACATACATAAAAAACTAACACCAATGTATTTGTTGTACTTAATAATGACTTTATATTTTATTTTACTAGGGTTTAATTAAGATCCAAAACTTGCTAATTAATGAGGAACTACAGTCCTTAAAAATATAGCTTCATCTTTGCGACAGATGGCTACGAACCCGTCGAAGTAACTTAAATTTTACTTTGAATCACCTATGTTGTTACTCTTTACGTGTCACTTTTATCTCAAATAAAGTGCATTACAAATATACAAATTCACACCTAAAACGAACTTTGTAAGTTCTGAAATAATATCAGTGACAACTGTTAAAGAGATCAAGCTATACTTTAAAGAATTTAAACAAAATACTAGAATTTTATTTTAAAATCGAGTGTGCTTATTAAAATATCGATTTTTAAAATAAATACCGCCTTCGTATTCGTCATTGTGTTAAAATGTGAAAATGGTGCGTACGCGTTTAAACTTATTGATTGTTGACAACAGATTTTCAAGTCAAAAATTGCAGTTTGCGTGTTGATCGAGTTTTCTATGCACCAATTCTTGATAACAAGGTGGTAATTTGGTAAACAATGATATTCAATGTAATAATTTATTAATTTTTTTTTGTTCAATCACCAATACTACCTGGTCATCATTGAAAGTTACCCATCACCATCTTACTACTTCGTACTGGTAAGTGTAAGTTCTCACATAACAATTGTACAGGATTTTAGCACTAACAGGTCTGAAAATGTTGCCTTAAAGGACATCATTTATTATATTATAATTTATAAAAGAATTTACAAGGTTATTTTGTTTTTTTTTTGTCAGTTTTTCCGTCTAAGTCTAGATTTCTAGCATCTACTTACATATATAAACGAGGTCAATTTAACAAAAATAGCTGACAGGATGTAGCGGATGGACACGAATTGTCCAAGAGCGGAATGGATGGCGATGATTGGATGAGGTTTTCGTTCAGTAATCAGTAGTGAAGGGTGATATGCAGATTATTTAATTTTTTTTTTTATTTTTAACTTAGGGCGACTTGTGGGTTCGATTCTCACTCAGGTTAAATGATTATATGATAAGCAGTCATTTCAGTATGAAAAGGAAAGTAGTAATATATTAAATCTCTTTTCTATCGGTTATGACTATCTAACTTGTAATAAACTTAATCTGATCACCTATAAATTGACTTCTTTTTGTGGTTATGTTACCTTTTTTAAAAAACACTTGTGCTTTTTTACAAAATAAAAACTGTAAATGATATTTGGTTATTTTATAAATCTTCTTAAGCAACTTTCGAATTGAAATAGCACTGTACCGTGGTCCATATATTCATTATCATTCTCCTCTAATAGTAAAGCTTTTTGTGCGTCTAAATCAAGGCTGAAATGTTTTTCAGTGTTAAGAAAGGTATGAAGGCGCTAATTAAAAAAACACACTATGTATTTGTATTACACTCTTCCTATTTCATTCATACCGGTTTTTAATTTCTGCCTTTAAAGTGTAATATTTAGTATTGCCAAACTAAAAAAAACCTCAAGTAGTTGGTAGATAAAATTTAAATACACGGTCAGCCCAAAGTCGAAAGTATAACAGAAAATTAGTGAATTATGGGAAGTAATTTGTGTTACATCAATAGCCTTTAATACTCCACTGCTGGACATAGGTCTCTCCTTAGCAAGAAGGTTTTGGCCTACTATACCACGCTGGCCAGGCGGATTGGAATAACCTTTGCATTATGTTTTCCTTCTCCTTGCAATGATCTTATCCTTCGTAATTTGCTCCCTTAGTCACCTTTCACGACAACCACAGGATAAGTAAGGGTGATGACTCTCTGTATTCTTAATCTGTCATCACACGGTAATTTGTATACTAATAGCAAAATTTTTATTGTATTAATTTTTTATTGCTTATAACTATTGTATTTAATGGATGGAGTACGTGATTATTTTATTTTATTATTTAATTATTTAAAAACTTTTGTTGTTTTATTTTTTTAAATTGTCACAAACAAAGCAAGAATTTTTTTTTGTGTATTTTTTTGGTTTTTAGGTCAAGGCCGTTGTCGAGAGTTTCAAATATTGTTTTGAATGTCAGATTGTACACATAATTCTATTGTGTATAACAATGATTGTGGTCAATTCATTCTACGAACTAAATTTCAAAGTCTAGTTTAATTACAAAAGAACTCGTGTTTTTTAAATAATAATATAATTTGTTTACACTCTAACAAACCAACTAACAGTTGAAAACACAATAATTTTGTTAAAAATGAACAACATTAACAATAGACAAAGACTTTCTACATAAAAAAACCGATCGAGTTTCTCCTTCATATATTTATAAACTATTAAATATTTATAATAACAGTATAATAATGTCTGTAAACTAACAGACGTATAAAAACTTAGTTTTTTTATATAAAATAAAGCACCAAGGTTCCCACAAACCACGGCACGCGATAATCGAGTGAATTGGGGTTAAGGTAACTACCGAATGATATAACTTCCTGCAAAACTGCCAATCTATGTGGTGAACGAGGCAACAAAAGAGACAAAGTTATATATCGAATAACCAGGTGCCACAGAAAGGAACTTTGTTTGTCAAGTCCTTTGCGACACAGGATAGTTTCCTACCAAGAAAAAAAGTCAAAACATTAGTATAAAAGTTTTAAGAATGATTGTCCTTCCTTAGAGTCATTTTGTATTTTACGTAAATGCTGTTTTACTTTACTTTTAATTATTTTAGTCTTAAAGCATGATCAGACTTTCTTGTGAATATACTTGAAGACTCAATAGTCTCCTACTAAAGTCTTTTTGAAACTTTATTAGAAGCAATTACATATACATTACATATACACTCACACTGCCTGCTAGAACTTACACACTTAGAGACAAAGATAAAATCATAGTAATGACATTGTGTAGAGATACAAAAAGCTTCTCATGAAGTTAGGGTACTTTAAAAATATATTTTATAGGAATTAATGCATTTGTTATCCCAAAGAGGTAATTTTACCAGCTATATTTTTCATGATTCATCATTTCTACGTACCGGAACGAACTCTACTTAGATGTTAACACTCTAAGAATGTATTAAGGTAAATAAACGTTTGCAAGTAATTTAATTGTTAATGTAATTCAAAATGTTGACCATGGAAATAACAAGCGGCATTTAAAGTATATTAAAATTATATTACGATGCGAGTCAAATTGACAACTATTAAAAATATATGTAAGTACTTCAGAATCAATTGCTGTCATGTGCTATTAAAATACGTTAATTAAGCCGAACAGACTTGTTGCTATAAAAAACTCATTTAAAATCAAATAAAACTGACCTTGGTTTCCGGATAAAAATAATGACGAGCACAGCTGATAGCGTAACCGTTGGCTATTGAACCTCCAGGACAAAATATACCGTCTCCTTCGCCATCTGCCCACCCCACTATACTCCTCATTTCTCTTAGAACTTCTTCTTCCATAAGAGTAAAGACTGGGGCCACTTCAAATGTATAAACGCTAGGATTTAAGGCATCGGTCAACCATTGTCCAACTAAACCGTAAGGATCCACAGAAGAAAAGAGCTGGTTTACGAAATAAGGATGCGCTGTGTTGACGGAGTAACGAGCCACCTGCGAAAATCAAAGACAATTATTGAGAATTAACAATATTTTTTGTCTTTCTTTTACATCTGACACAACACCATCTAGTCTTAAACTAAGCAGAGCTTGTAGAGTATTTGACAACTGATATAAATATATATACTTTTATTTTAAATACATACACATAAAATATAGAAAACACCCAAACTCGGAAACAAATATTTGCAGATCATACAAACATTTGGTCCGACCCGAGCGTCGAACCTGAGACCTCAAGCACAGCAGTCGCACATATTACCACGGCGCCACCGAGGCAGTCAAATTGGTATTCAGACTTTGATATTGTAGATTATGTATTCAATCAAAAAGCCTATTATAATGTCAACAGCAGCGCATAAATTGGAATGTCCTCTTTAAACTTCAATAAACCTTCAATAAAAAAATGTTTAGTAACATAGACCACAATAATTCACTGAAGTTGTACTTCTAATGTAATAGGCTAGATGACACCTTAGTCAAATTAGTTACTTTTTATCATCTGTCAAAACGACAATTTTGTATGAAAAATGTACTAAATACAAAATTGTTACGTCACTGTTTTAGACTACTCAATTGAACAATATATTTCACTGTATATTTGATTGAAATTCGGAATAATAATAAAAAGCTATGTCAATTGTATTTTCCGAGATGTTTCGCGATATTAGTTTTAACGAAGTGGACATTGGTATTTATTTACGATACAGTCAGCTACCCAATTGTACTGCGCTTTAATCGCTTTATCGTTGTATGTTTTTTCAAGATCGTCGAACATCTGAAGACTTTATTTGTTAAAAGTAGAACAATAGCCAAGATACTACTGCTAAAGAAACTAGTTACACCTATTTGCTCGGCTAGATTTTAAAGCACCTCATTTGCATTTTTCTTTGTGTATAAATAATAAAACAATATTAAGTGTACAAACAAATGTATAAATAAAATAACAAGTTATTAGAGAAACAAAAGTAGCAATTGAATTTTAGTGACCTTATTAAAAAGTTACAAAATAACTAATATTTAACTCGGTACTCCGTTATATTTAATTTTATTGTTTGTTGTTTGACAGATACTTTCAAACAACGATCGATTTTGTGTAAAATATTTAAGCATGGCGGTAAAATCTGACGCGAGAGCGACACACCTTACGACTCAAGCAAGCACAACAAAACAATCTCATATACACAATATTTAGCAAATCAATTCACAAACTAAATACAAATAATTGTAATCTTCTATAATTTATGTGAAATTAAGTTTATTTTTTTATCCTCACACCGTTTTTTTTAACTGTTCTTTACTTTAATCTTTAAAGATATATTAATCACCTACCCATAACCTGATTTGAAGTAACTAAGATATGTGGCGCTATTCAATGTAAAGCAAAAAAGAAATCTGTACCACTATACGATTATCATATTCCATTGTTAGCCATTCTCCAAAATATTTTACGGACCTGTATTAATGGCTCTTCAACTTAGAGACGTCATAAGTTTAAGTTGACATAATCCTAATTTTCTTTCCTTTAATAGGAAAAACCTATGTGCCTAAGTAATTAAAATGATTTTACCAAAGCAATCGTATTATAAACAGCAATATAATATAACAGTCTCTGTGCAAACTTATCGTTTGTAAATAGCGTAACTGAAGAAGAATGACGTGCAAGTACAAAGTTGCATTTAAAGGTAACGTTTCATTATGTGTAATTTAAAAATTCATAAACAATTTAAATACTTTTATATATAAGTAAACTATGCGGTCAAACACCTTTAATTATAGGACGGAGGATTTATTGTGCAAAAGCTGACTCCTACTAAACAAGTTTATTATTAAAAAAAAGTCATGTCACAATCTTCCCAAGGTAAATATTTAACGATCAATATCGTAAATATAAATGCAGCAATCAAAATTCATTCATTCATTTAGTTTAAAAAGTATACTCACATCAGCCATGAGTCCCAAGAGTTCATCGTGTGTGACTGGGCTGTCCCTCGGTCGCAAATCGATCGCCGCTTTGATGTCCTGAGGTGCAGACCATTCGACTACTTTGGATGTTCTTAAGGATCTTCCAAAAACCGCTCTCTCAACCAACAGATCCACTGCTCGCCTTATAAAATCTTCATGGTTGGACCTTTCCGCAAGACTTTTGTAGTTGTTCCTGTTCTCATCGTGGCCATCACCGTTAGGAACAATTAAATCTGAGTCGGCAGGCATTTTTCCTTTATCTTCTTTCACTTCACACGTCAGTTATAGTCAAAGAAAATAAAGCTAATATTGCATTTGTTATTGCACCGTAAATGGCTGCTGCGGCCGGCCGCGAGCCTCTGGACCTAAGGTTTGGCTCGATAGTTAGCGCGTAGCCTTCTTAAATACTAATGTTCACAGTCATTCACTAAATAAGGCCCTTTATGCACTGCGTCGCGCTAGTGAATAGAGATAGATAGCTTAGAAAAATAAGTCTTCTGAATAGTTGAAAAATTATTGGTGGCATTAATTAAATCATTTTAAATTAAATAATAAAAACTGAAAATCTAAACTCGATACTTGTTAAATCATTTCAATAATTACATTAATTATTTATAGATTTATTTCATTATTATTTTGATATTTATTAAACGAAATAATGTAAATTATATTTATCTTTTTCGAGTATTTTCATAGTTTTGACTGAATAATTTTATGTGACATTTGTCACAAAATTTAAAATTACTAACTTTGAATATTAACTACACTTTAAATATAAAATGTTTCACTTAAAAAAAAACAAAAAAAAACACTGAAAGAGTTATCAAGTTTTGACTCTTAAGTCAAAAGTTTGTTTTGAACGGAATTATGAACGATTTAAAATTATAAATTTCACTAAAATCAGCGACATTTTAAATAAAAATTTATCTACAACAAAAATAGCACCACTTAATACTTTGAACAGTATTTTAAAAAAAATTTTAGTGTAAGACAAATCGCTATTATTATAATTTATTAAATATTGTCTCCAAAGTTTAGTATTATAAGTTAAATTTGAAAATAAATAACTCATTGCTTCATATTCATTGTCTTTAAACTTTTATTATCAATAATAAACTTGAATTTGAAGTCAAAATACATTTACAAAACATTACCTTACAATGAGAAAAATACGTTTCTGATGTGTTATCTGAAGGACAGAAGAAGAAACATTGGCTGTGCTTTTAAAAATGTCAGTATCATCACCTTTCTGACCTTATTCAAATTTTGTATAAATAATGTGTAGACTAGCAATAGACTTTCGAGTGTTTTTTTCTATAGCAGGTGGACTGTTTTATAGTAATACCATGGGAATGTATTAGTTTTCAGACGGGATAAAGGAATATAATAAATAAGAGTAAAGAAATCGGATAGGGATATGACAATAATACAATGATTCGAAGAGAGATGAGTCATGTACTGTTATGCCATCTTGTGATTGGGCCTTTCCAATTTATAGACGTTAACGTCAACCGACCATCGCTTAAAAAATTGATATTCGCAAAACCTATCTTCCGGTAGTTGAAACCAGTAATTCGGTTGCATTTTATCTTTTGTTCCTCTGCATCGATTTTTAATTGTAGATGCGATATATGGTTTTTATTAACTTAAGTAGATTTTTAATTACATCTGCAGAATTAAACAGGCACTGGCCTGTTTAATCACTACTGTTTTGGATGTGAATATTAAAATCAAATCTGTTCATTGGACAAAAGCACTTTGAACTAAAAAAAAATAATAATTTTCAAAGATTTCACTCGACTGATTGGTCAAGAGCAGTTTTGTGCGTCAAGATCTGGATACTTAAATAAAAACAGTTTTCGGATCCTCGATAAGAATATTTTAGGTGCAAAATGTTACTCTGTGAAACCCCGGTAAAGTCGTAATAGAGGGAATTCCCACACTTACAAAAAGAAGACTGATGACAGGCAAAACAACTTTTTATAAAATCAGCTCGTCACAACTACTTTTACTTAGCTATATTGGACGAAACTAATATTGACTAATTTCAGTTAAAGGACATGTACATTTAACTGGTTAAAAGCGACTACAACATATACAAAAATGTCCTTGATGTTTATATATTGACAGAGATTGGCACACAACAACTTTTCAGTGTAATTTGAGCTGCGTTGTTGATTGTGATACGCGAACTGTTTCCGTCACTCTCAGACTACAAAAAAAAAAGAAAAAATAATAATACAATTTACGCAGGATGATAGAATGTGACAGATGTCACCATGATCTTATTAAAACTAAGGAAAAAAATGATCTCCAATGATGCTATTAGATTAAATGTAAATAATACTTTATTACTGTGATGTTAAATTAACAAGCTCAGTAAGCACCTCAAGGCCGTTAAATTACCTAGATACCGTACATAATACAATATTTTAAACCAACCGTTAAAGTGAACGGCAGAACGTTAACTTAAGACAATCAAGTACTGATCAATTACGGTCTAATGCCCACAACAGTTCATTCATTACAGTGGTAATATTTTACTCTTTACTTGATTACAGATACTTATTACCTAAAAAAAAGTGACTCAAGGTAGACAATGACGTCACGGATACAGAAAACAAAGTAAAATGTGACAAAACAAATACAGCCATCAAATTAAGAGTTAAAAGAGCAATCAGAAATCAGTACTCCGATTATTTTTGGATATCTGACAGTTACGGACTTAAAAGTACCATTCACACCTTCGTGTTTAAGTAAGATGTAATTTTTTCTAATATAACAATTGGATAAAGCATTCCCTTTTCTGTAAGAGAAATGATAAGAGTAAGTATTATATTTAAACATATTATGGTCATAGTGACGTATGTGAACAAACATTTTGGGTAAGTACTTCAATACTTTTTGTTAATACACACATTTGGTGTTTTGTGATGGTTAAATACAAATATTTGCAAATCATACAAACATTTTGTCCGTCCCGAGAATCGAACCCGAGACCTTAAGCGTAGCAGTCGCATTCACTACCACTGCGCCATCGAGGTAGTAATCGACGTTTTATATGGAATAAATTTACAAAATACTTTTTGTTTGCTTTACTCGTATATCTATTAATATAGGTAATCACAAATATTATCTATGCATTTTTGTCAACACAGTGGCAGTTTATTGATAACCTTCTTGAAAAAAGCAACTGGACAAGAGACAACAAAGTTTTTAAAGGCATTTTATACTACCTCTCTTACATTACACATCAGCTGGTGCAGTCAAGTAAAAATGTATATTTTTCTATGTTTTTTTTTTTCTCACAGGTGAGAATTTTGGGAGTGTGGTGCAAGGGACACCCACTTTGAGTACAAGCACTCCCCTTCAATCCCTCTTACGGCGCCCATACCTGGTGGAATGATGACACAAAGAGGTATCCAAATGTAAAGATGTGGTTTGATGAGAGGACAGTGAAAGAGAAAACTCACTCATTCTTAACGAAATGAAACCCACATTTCGATACTTAATCTTACTGTTCACATTGAGAAAAAAAATTACTACTTAACCTACAAATAATAAAAATGGAGCATCAGATCTTATTAAACAATTGTAATCTCGAGTTGATTGTCATTGATTAGATAATATTCTTATACAAATTATGTACTGACGATATAAAGAATAGATTATCATTAAGAGAACCTACTTATTACGAAACCACGATATTAGCACAAACAAATAAGATCACTTATAGCCGTTATCAGAATGAACTAGACACAGGAATGTAACATATTCCAGAAATGACTGGTATTGTACACCTTAAAAGGTCTACAAAAAGTCCGCGATGGTGTTTTCTTCTAACAAGTAAGCGTGCGATTTGTCAATATTTGATGGAAACAAGTACAAGTATTTATTTAATATGGCAAGAGTAATAATACACTATATTGTGGTATTTTTGATTGCTTGTATTGCTCAATAACGCTCCTAAAGATAACATTTTTGAAATAACCTTTATATAATTTACATTAAGTTTAACAATAAAAAGTTTCGTACACCTCAGTTGAGACGCAAATATCTTTCAGTTTTGAAAAAGGTGCTTTTTAATCTGTTAATAAAAAAACACAACATGTATTTTTTGTGAACACTTTTTATTTCATTCATAACACATTTTATTTTTTTAAATTAAAATATACACAAAACTAGAAAAAAACTCAAGTAGTTTAATTACTCGAGGCGGTAAGCCCTAACGCGTGTCTACGTACGGCGCGGCTGTACCTGCTTATTTTCCGAGTCACAATACTGTTATAGATTAACGTGCGTAAAATATTAAAAAAAAATTACCAAAAATATATTACCGAGTTATTGCTCAATTCAGAATGTCAGAATAATTAACCACATTCACCTGTCAAACTTAAAAGAAATATGATTTCTTTTATAGTAATCTTACAATTTTCTAGCATAATTATTTTTAATTTTTAGATCATGGCCGCCAGAGGGGGTCACATTTTAATTTTAAACCGTTTAATACTACGATAAAAAAAATCTTCGCCTACCCTTCACGGCTAGCATTTGAACATAAGCACGTATGCATCCACTTAGAATATAATTACTTTATAGAATATATGAACAGAAGACCACCGCAAAACACCGTTAACTACTACTATCATTATCAACAGCCTTTAATAGTCCACAGCTGGACTTGGGTGTCTCTTTAGGAACCAGGTATTAGCCTACTATATCACGTCGGTCAGGCGGGTTGGTTTAAGGTTTTTTTCAAGTTTTCCCTCTGTTGGCTGTGCTTTTGTGAAGCAAAGTTTGTTTCCTTACTCGGTTTTTACGTCTCCGTACTCTTAACCGTCAACACACGTACAACTAACATATCGTTGATCTTCCAGAAGTATATCTTTTACAGTCATGCCATGATGGATATTAACGATGTTATACCACTGAGGTGGCACTTGTTGTAAATAATTATAGCCACTGATAACTTCTCACTATTTCCAAACGTATACGACGATGGCATGCGTGTTGACCAACTTACTATCTCTTTCAGACTCATGCTTCAAACTTTTTGTTTGTTTATATATTAAGATGTGTAATAAATGAGTGTTGTGAATCCAAACCCCACATGGGACAACAATTTGAGTGATCCGTGAATTTTTGTTCGGAGTCTGGGTGTTCTTTGTGTCCGTTTCTTGTATGTATTTAAAGCCCTCCGCGACACAGGATTTATTCCTATTGGGGGCGTTGTCTTTTAAAAAGAATATTTATAATTGGTTTCGCATGCAAGCAAACATTGGTGTAACTATTCACATTGGCGCTTGTTTGACGATATGCACAATTTGCCGTTAAATGACTTATATAGAAATACCCACACATTAATAAAAAATCTTGTGATGAAACTTCAAATCACCAACGAATCTAACAGCTCCAATTGTCGTATCCCCCATCTTTTATAGTAATATTATGTAGTTCAACATCTCGGTTATTATTATTACATAAAACTATTTATGCTTGTATTAAAAAAGTCATATAAAGTTCGGTTTGAAATAGGCGTTTCGCCTAGGGCAGTCTCTACCAGTCAACCTTCGTGTGTTGTAGACGTAGAATAAGGTTCAAACCATTTATAACATACATATTAATGCACAAACAAAGTTTACACGTGCCATTTAGTAACCCACTATTCATTACATGTCCGTTATACATATACATACATAGATATGTATGTGTATCTCGAATCGAAAAAATAATTCGTTAAAGAAAATTGTTTTATAACATTATACGTGAAATGAACATAAGTACATTTAATGGCATGGGTGTCGGGAGGCGTTGCATCCCTCTGGTAGAAAAAAGAACCATAGAAAAATACATATTTTTAACATATTTCATAAAAAGGTCGATTTCATAGACCTATTACAATTCCATATTTTATATTGGTTAATAGTATGTATGGATGTAGAGATGTACCCCTGAAAATAGTTCTGTCGACGCCCATGTTTAATGGTACATCACTTCTACGAAAGTGCAGACTTCAGGGTAGATACTTGCGTAAAATACATATATTATATTTTACAAACGTAGATTAATTTTAATGTAACTAAACGAAGTTTGACAATTAAAATGAAAGTATTACCAAGTTTAAACTATAGTTAAGCACTTTAGAAAAAGAACTATCGTGATTATAGAATCAAAATAAAAATTAAAATGAGTAGTACGTTATGCCACAAATAACATTGCACAAAGTCAGGGGATAATTTAGTCTCCATAAGTATAATTAAAACATTTTACGCCTATATTCATTTCCGGTCGTTGTATTAATGCTGGCGTACACGAGACTATTATATTAACGTCCAGTATTAAGCGACTGTTACTTGCATTACATAAGAAAAATTACTGAAAACTAAGTACCTAACTAAAATAAATAATAGTTTAAAAAACTAAAAAAATACGCTTTTATTGCTAATCGAACTAGAAACTAGAAAGTAATCTTTAATGACAAAGAGTCTAATATTACAGTAGTAGAAGATCGAACAATCAATCATAGTGAATCGCCTCAAAATAAAATTATAATAAAATTTAAACTATTAACAGAATAATTCAATTCAGAGTAAAAATCGTGGGGTGCTCGATATTTTAAATACTACAATCATTCTATTGGCAACTATGTATAAGAGGATAGTTATGAATCGCAATAAAATTCACCCATGTGTTTTTTTAGTTTTTTAAACTATTATTTATTTTTCATTTTTTAGTCTGTGACAAACTCATAAATCTATTATCAAATTATCGCATTGTCATTGGTCCTTGAGACGTGTACAAAGTTTCAAGTTGATCAGATTTTTAGAAACCGTTGAAAATTAAGCTCAAAGATTCCATTACATACATACATAGATACAACCCAAGCTAATATATAAATAAAGGCGTGTTAATAACGAAAAATTTAAAGAAACCCAACCCATAGCCGGCGTGATATAATAGGTTAAAACCTGCTTATTAATGGTCGGCCTTTTATTATTTTTTTATCTGTGGAAACCCCCTTGGGCCATTACCTCAAATTTGGGCGGTGAATTGGGTCCGAGTGGAGATTATCCTACCGGGCCTTCTCCGCCGCCTCCTTTTGCAAAATTACGTCTCGCAGAAGGGGTAGCGAGAGATCTCCTCCAATAAGTGCAGCGAGGGCCTTATGCTGCACCGCCCAGGTGGAACAAACCGCCAGCGTGTGTTGAGGCGAGACCGCACTGCAGATTAATGGTCGACCTATGTCAACGTCATGTTAAAGGATGTTGATGTGATGTAAAATATATTTTATTTTGTTGACTACTACTATTGTGCTAACTATTCCTTATGAATGTAACACATTACAACATTGATATAATCTTTAGTTACCGTGAGCACTAAATAGGTTTACTCAGATTTAACTAAGATCTGCACGCAACCAAGTCTTAAATTGACGCGGGTATCGATCGCAGCCAGCTCCAAAACATAATACAATACTATTACGGTCACAATATTGTCACTATCCGCTAAGAGAAGCACGTGTGCATTGGCACTAAAGTTTACTAAATGGTCAACATATGTTATCGTGCGTTAACCTAACGAAATATTAAACATATAGGAAGTGAGCAACATAGACCGTGTATGTTAAACAACGAGTTTTCGAGCAAATCCGATTCCTTCCTTTATTATTTGCCTTGACAGGTACTTTTTATGTAACCACGCTAATTAGTGTTTCGGAGGTCGATATCGACCTTTGTTACATGGCTAATCAACTGCAAACAAATCTCAACAGTAAGGTTAGATGTTATATATTAAATGGGTTCTTTTAATGGGTTAATTTTGTTCAAGAAATCAGCTTTATTAATGGACGATGCGGTCCTATAGCTAAAGAGTTACTTTAAGTTGTATTTTTGCAAGTAAATCTTTTACAGATATTTTTACATATCGGACGTTAGAAAGTGCCGCGAGCAAAATAAAAACTAAATGAGTACAGTATAGGTTCTGGGTCGACTTTTTGAAGAAAAAACTTTAGTTTTGAGTCGGCCTGTCCGTATAGACGTCATACGAGCCCCAGCCATCGTGTCACCTAACCAGTATTGGTCAAGATTAACAACCCGAAGCGCGTCACTACCGCCAGCAAGACATTTGGGTAGACCGTAAAAACATTAAAAAACCACCAGAAAGATACTAAATATGAAAAGTAATATCAATTTCAAATACATTAAAAATTTTCTATTATAATTCGACTTTCAACAAATTTCGAAAAAACAAATGATAGAAAAAAGATATTTCTTATATGTTTTGAAAGATGTTAGTAAGCAGAGTGCTGTGAAGTAAATACCAGTATATATGACTAATGTGAGATAAATGGTTCAGAGTCTATACATTGTCTCCGTTACCTGTATGTTTGTAAAGTCCCGCACGATATCGGACGTGTTTCTTGGAAAGGAACTGGTTTATTAAATCAATAATATATTTGATATGATATTTTTTATTGTGACTCTGAGGTCCCTTTAAGTTTGTTGGCATCTAGACCGTAAAGTTTAATTTCCAAAAAAAATACGAATATTAATAAGTGGGAGGCAACATTTGGTGTTAAGCATATTACCTACGTAAGTACTTACTCTTGAAACTTTCACATTTCACATGAATAAATTTAAACAGGAGTTAACATGACAAAGTTACCTCTAAAATGACACGTAAAATTTACCTATATAAATTAATACAGTCACGTAAACTAAATTGAATTGCCTGACTTCATGAACAGACTGTACTGACCGTGGCCTGCTACCATGTCATTTAAGTTTGAAAGAACTGATTCAAGTTATAAATATTCAAGTGATTGTCAATTAAATTGCAATGACAATTGAACACCATTGTATTTTTGTCATGGTAAGGTTAATTTTTTAAACTAAAAACAAAACTTAGAAAAGTACATCCAATCTCAAATTATCTTTAAATGTTTTAAAAGAAAATTATTGTTTTCAGACGTAAACAGTTACTACCAAACGAGCAAAAAACCCAAAAAGAGAGATTTTTTGTCATCGATTAAAATTGACATGTTTATTGGGCTCGGGTATTTTCAATTACGTGTTCTTTATTGATTAGTAAATATTCAATTAAAACGTAAACAATACCTTAAACGATGATGATAAATAGTAAAATAGTGTTACTAATGAAGGTTTATTCCACTGTGTTCACCTGGATGATATCACCCAGGTGAATAAAGTAGACTGTTGTTTCCGCATTTCTTCTTGAAAGTATTTCAACTAGGGCCTAGTTGAAATACTTTATTTCTAGTAGTTTCTAGTTCCTAGTTATTAGCCTATATCGCCCAAGTAAAATAATTCGAATTAAGCGGTGGCCTTTGTTCACATCGGGATCAATTCGCCCAGGTGGCAAAAGTGATTTTTTATTCATTTTGTGTCATCTTATCACCCACTTAAGTTTAAGTAGTAAAAACTTTAATATTTAGAGATGGGTTAATGTTTAATTATAATTAGACTCTCAAGAAACGAAGAATATGCCACGTAGAATATTATATCTGCTGATGTGTAACTAATAATTTTGTTAACTAGAATATTATGGAAATTTTATATGTGGCAACATTTATCGCATAACATAAAAAATAATTAAGGTTGTAAAATCAGAATATTTGTTGACTCATCCTTTGTTACTCGGTCTGTTCTTCTTTGAAATGAGCTTCCTCTCGAAATCAGATCTTGAAATAGGAATAAACCATAATGAGTTATGTGGTATATAGCTAGAGAAAGCTAATACATATCACAACTTTTCTGTGTGCCATAACAACTAACATATTTGGTGTGTACCATACCCGTATAAACTGTATGTCACTATACACAAGTTTGTATTAAAACACAAAGTAATCAGTAAGTAAAACGTCCATAAACTTCTTAGTAACACTAATCAAACAGTGGTTTTCCCATATTTAGAGGAAATATTTCATAAAAAAAATAATAACGAGTAAAGGTAATGCACCGATCGGAATATACTGAATCACCAATTTCACGTCATGATGACACGACTTTAAATAGGGAATAACACTACGTCTACGATTCTGGTAATCGACGTCATAGAATAATTTAATTTCTGATGAACGCCTGTCGTTTATGTCAACATATTTTTTATTTAATCTTAATTGTATCATTTTAGGCGCTTTACGTATTTGTAAAGCTTTTAAAGCCAACTATATAGACTGTGAAGTTCAAACATATAGCTACACAAACGATAAACTACCTTGAAGTTATAGTTCTTCCCGAACCCTCATAGTTACAAGTCAAATGAATCAATTGGATCCATAATAGAGTTTAAACAAGGGTCATTAATCAATTTGTAACGTACGATAAATATATGTAAACAAAGTCGCAATTTTCCCATTTGGCATTGAATTGGCTTGTTAGTCAATCTAGACACCCCACTCTCACGATGTTTTCATTTCATTAGCTGCATTGTTGTGTTGCGCACATCCATCTAAACACCTGTTTTTAATACAGTTTATGCATGTGACTCCAAAATGGACAAAATATTTTTATTTGTAAGCTTTCCTGCTGAAAACAACATTTCTATATAATCATTTTTGAAAATCATAATTTAATAGTGAAATTTAATAATGTCAGAATGGCTTTTTTAAAATTCCCTCGCAAATTTCTGGAACGTAACGCTACTGATGGAACAAAACGTGACGACAATTTATCCTTGGACGCCTGCTGATCTGTCAACAAGTTGTTTGTATGGTTTCTTATAATTACATTTTATCAAGTTATCAGCTTTCTGTGTTAAATTATGAAATTTATTTACATGAATATGGTACAGGAAGTTCTGAATAAATAGACAAAATTTTGTTACTCTAATTGTTATGATAAATGATTTCATTTTTATGTATATATATAGGTACAACCTATATATTATGTATATTGAGAATATCTTTATAAACTTTTTGTAACCCAGGTTATATTTTCGTCAAGGTTTACAAACAAAATAAGTATCATGTGCAGTTAAGTAAGTAAAAATATCCTTATTTGTATCTTCTCGCTTTTTAATATCCTTACTTAAGTAAAAATGATCTTTAAAGTAACGTAAGTAAGTATGAACAATTCTGAATTTATACTTTGTCAGGTGCAGATTTTATGTTATTGCCATACAGAGGAGCGACAACATAATTATAGTGAGTCTTTTCTTTTTACTTTTCCATGGTAAGTTGATTACAAAAGGTAACTCGGCAACTTTATAAACCAAACATTTCGTCGTTGACATGAGTGTAGTTTGTCATTACAGAATAAGCACGCCAAAACAGTGCGTTAAAATCATTCGAAAATTACAATTGTTTTAATCTTTTTTAGCTTATTGATTTATATTTTGGAGGCGTTATATTTATTTTTGGTAACTTAATATCTAGTAGAAACGTTTTCAAATATAAAGAAATACGTACGTATTTCCTGTTATGACTTTTCAATACCCTTGTCTCTTACAGCCCCTAACACCTTCTCAAGCCACTTGAAGTAGAAACTCAGATATTTTAGTTTAATATGAAAATACATATCATATAATTTAAGCATTAATAAATATTAAAGTGAATTGTTTCGGGGAGCCTTTAAAATTACTTTCAATTTAATATAGATTTTGGAGGAGATTTTAGAGGATTTTGCAAACAAAAAATACTCGTATACCAAAACCGTTTTAAATGGGTAGAGCCTTAAAGTACTCCCTCACATTGATTAGATAGCTTTTTTAATTTCTTTTAGAAAGATAAAAGTGTCAGTAATGCTACGAGGGTAAGTTTTTAAGTTCGCGGAATGACAGTGAAAAAGGCGGGTAAACGCGCTCTTTTGATGCCTACCGTATTCAGTGACTCATAACACAAGGGAACAGTGGTTAGACAACAACACCGATGATCAATTATTTTTGTTGTACTACCCTCACTGATTACGGATTTTAGCATAAATATTTTATAACAGGTCTTGATACCCGCATAATCAGAAAGTTAATTACTCGTTTTAGTTTACTTGCTTGCATACATCTATTTATCAGTAACATTAAAATATTGCGAACTGTCGAAGTAAATTGTAGCAGTTAGGCTTCAACATATTATATAGACGTTTATCTTGTTCAAGTATGGAAAATAAACAACGAAGATCGTGTAGAATTTCACCAAATAAGTTTTGTTATGTGTGTGGATGTTACGTAGTGACGCAACTTAAAAATATTACTCAAGATGTGAAAGAAGCATACAGTTCGTATTTTGGATTTGGAATTGGAGATTTAAAAAAGCCTTGGACACCAAATATGTACTGCATTACTTGTTATATCGGTCTTGTAAAGTGGCGAAATGGTAAACAAAAGAAATTGTCGTTTGCAGTTCCCATGTTATGGCGCGAGCCTTCAAATCATATTGATGACTGTTATTTTTGTCTGACCAATGTATCGGGATATTCTAAGAAAGACAAAAATAAAATACAATATCCCAATTTGCCGTCAGCTTTACGACCAATCCCTCATACAAAGGATATTTCCGAGCCATCCACTTCTTCATCATTGATACCTGGTAAAGAAGAAATATGTTTGTTTACAGAAGAAGATCTAAGCCCCGAAGATCCATCGTATGTGCCTCAAACAAGTGAACCTCATTTGATAAACCAAAGTGAATTGAACGATTTGGCCAAAGACTTAGGTCTATCAAAAGAAAAGGCTGAGTTATTGGGTTCTAGACTACAGCAATGGAGACTATTAGCAAGTGGAGTGACTGTGACATCATTCAGAAAGCGTAATGAGCCTTTTAAAACTTATTTTAAAATGGAAGGTTCTTTATGTGTGTGTTATGACGTATCTGGTCTGATGAATGAGCTAGATATTAACCATGATCCACATGAGTGGCGACTTTTTATAGATTCATCAAAATACAGTTTAAAAGCAGTTCTTTTGCACAATGGTAACAAAAAGCCGTCGATTCCAATAGCCCATTCTGTGTCGATGAAAGAAACTTACAATAGTATGGAATTAATTTTAAAGTCAATTAACTACAAAAAATACAACTGGGCTATCTGTGGAGACCTCAAAATCATTGCAATTCTTCTTGGATTGCAGGGTGGGTTTACAAAATATTGTTGTTTTTTGTGTTTGTGGGACAGTCGAGCAACAAAAGACCATTACATTAAAAAAAATTGGCCAGCAAGAAATACTTATATACCAGGAAGCGCTAATGTCAAATATACGCCACTTGTCGATCCAAAAAATGTTATTTTACCTCCTTTGCATATTAAGTTAGGGCTAATAAAAAATTTAGTCAAAGCCATGGACTGGACATGGATGGTAATAAGATATTTTGTACTGCTGGATATTTTTAGGCTGTACATGAAAAAAAACTTTTGCTACCGATCTCCAATCTATGCTAATACTAATTTATAATAACATAATTTTATAAAGAGAATGTTGAATAAATTCGGCAACTGCAGACCTACTTTCAAAAATAGGTTTATGGATAAAAATATAAAATGTTAGAAAAAAATATGATAGTCACTTAAAAAGAGAAGTTACGTATAAAGATAACCCTTAAAAAATAAAATTACAAGTACTCGTAATTGTTCTTTCATTGTCGCTAAAGCATTTCACGTGACGTGTGGAGGACGAATATGCTGATTTTGACTATGTCATGAAGAATTATACTATATGTATATTGATATCATTATACCTATTTTTAATTTACTACGTTATTTTTTGTTTCAACAACAAATATGGTAGTTTTTGCTATTATGGTATATATGGTATTTATATTTTTATTCCCATCGAGTTTTTGTGGAAATCTACTGATATTTAATGGCAACTTTACAAGAACAAGAACGGCGAAGGATTTAAGTATTTAAAGAATATTTTTCCAAGCCTTAGTGATGCTAAGCTAAAAGAAGGAGTTTTTATAGGACCACAGATAAGGAAATTGATTAAAGGTAGCGCATTTGCCCAAAAACTGAATGAAAATGAACTTAAAGCTTGGAATTGTTTCGTCGCCGTTGTGGAGAACTTTCTAGGCAATAAAAAAGCTGAAAATTACGAACAACTAGTACAGGACTTACTTCAGTCGTATCACGACTTAGGTTGCAGAATGTCTCTTAAGATTCATTTTTTGCATTCACATCTAGACTTTTTTCCTAGTAATCTTGGTGCAGTAAGCGATGAACAAGGTGAAAGGTTTCATCAAGACGTGAGAACAATCGAAATTAGGTACCAAGGACGATGGGATCCAGCTATGATGGGCGATTACTGTTGGTTCTTAAAAAAGGAAGATGCATCGCCGTACAAAAGGCAAAAAAAAAGTCATTAAGCACACTGGATGTTTATCAAGTAGGTCTAAATATTCTATGAGGTTGTAATATTAAAAAAAGACACTTATATGTAATAAAAATAAAATGTTTCGAATTGATATTAATTTTTAAATTGAAATTTTCGGGTTTTTTTTCATTTTTTGATATATCATGATATTTGAAAAACAGGACCTGTTACAAAAAATCTATCATTACTTCTTATTTCTGTGAGGCATATTTAATCCAAAACATATATTTTTTTCCGTGTTGTCGACAAAACATGAAAATTTGTTCCCTTGTGTATAATTAGTCTGCATAGTAAAATTTGTTGTGATTGGATCATTAGTTATTAAACTATCGTTGACCAAGTATTTTAATCGGGAACGAAGTGAAAAAAATGGAGAAAATTGAATTCCGTGCGGTGATAAAGTTCCTTACTAAGCAAGGAAAGTCTGTTCAAACCATACTCAATGAGATGTCATCGGTTTACGGGGATTCTTGCCCAGGAAAAACAATGGTCTACAAGTGGCATAGTTTATTTAAACAAGGCAGGGAATCACTTGAAGACGACCCGAGGCCGGGGCGCTCCGTTGAGGTGACTACGCCAGAAGTTATTGCAAAAGTAGAAAAAATTGTATTGGAAGATGCTCGACTAAAAAAGAAACAACTCGCAGAAATGGTTGGAGTATCGGATACAACAATTTTTAAAATTTTACACGATCATCTTGGCATGACTAAGGTTAGCGCACGGTGGGTGCCGAGAATGCTCACGCCATTGCAAAAACAACAGCGCGTGGAATGTTCACGTGCGTTTTTGGACCTCTGCAATGAAGACAAGGATGGCGTATTGAATCAAATTGTTACTGGGGATGAAACTTGGGTTCATCATTATGAACCCGAGTCCAAACAAGACTCCATGCAGTGGCACAAAAAGGGCACAGCACCACCCAAGAAATTTAAGGTTTCACAGTCGGCTGGGAAACTCATGGCAACGATTTTTTGGGACTCAGAAGGAATATTATTGATAGATTATAAAGATAAAGGCATTTCTATAACGGGGGAATACTACGCTTCAATCTTAGAACAGTTAAAAGAAGCCATCAAAGAAAAAAGACGGGGAAAATTAACGAAAGGTGTCCTGCTATTGCATGACAATGCTCCCGTTCACAAGAGCCGAGTCGCACTGGCTGCCCTGCATAAGGTGGGCTTCGATATTTTGAATCACCCACCCTACAGTCCAGATTTGGCTCCGAGTGATTATTATCTCTTTCCAAAAATGAAAAAAGAATTACGTGGTAAGAAATTTTCAACTGATGAGGAGGTTAAGGAGGCGGTTTCGGCGTATTTTTCAGACAAAGATAAAACTTTTTTTTACGAGGGAATAAAAAAACTAATTGAAAGATCTGAAAAATGTATTCGTGTTGCAGGGGAATATATAGAAAAAGAAAAATAATTTTGTGTTTTTATTATTACTCAATACCCTGCATTCCGCGAACTTAAAAACCTCGTAGTAAGTCAAAAAGTGACACTAATAAGTAATAGAAAGTTCACGTTTATGAACAGCAATGAGACTGCTGTGTCTCGATGGCACTCTTGATAAATATGCTATCCCGGTTCAATTTGAGCATTGTTGAATTTGGACTCATTTGAGCTCATAATTAAGAAGTACTTCTATAATGAGACACTAAAAACTAGGGTTGTAGTCTTAAGCAGAAAAAGAGGTCAACCTCGGAATGAAAAATAATAAGTTGTAAACTCGTATATATGTACCTTCATTTTGTAGCTCTAGAAAGAAGTTGGCTCAAAAATCTCATAAATTCTCGTGTTTGCGTCGTAAGTTATTCAAGATCAAAAGTCTTAAAAATTAGTTTTTCGTAATTATCTCTCTTTCTATAGCACCAATGATGTCAACATTTATTATAAAATTATAGAGTACAGAAGTTGTTACAATATTTCATCTCTACTACGCCGTATCGTTTTTTAAATAGAGGGAGGAAAGCCTGCAACGTTCAGCCATACTCACTGTAATCTGACCAACCGTGAATCTTGGTGAATAATACCTTGTATAAAGTTAATAACAATTAATGATTTATATTATTTAGTAATTAATATATTATAACTAATAACATCAAGCATATATTAATTATTTTTATTTAACAAATCTTTTACCGACAAGTGTAGTACCCTATCAACATATAAATCGTGTTTATTACTATATTACTAAGTTTAAACATGATTAGGGCATGAAATAAAACCCCAGGGATGTGTTTGGGTGCTGCAAAATACTTGAGTTTTGGTTGTATTTGGTATGTATTATCTTGTATTTATTTTCAAATATTTTTGCAAAAGGAAGGAACACATGAGACAACCCTTTTTTTCTATGTGTGGAACTCCCTCGGCCCGTCATCCGACCGGTGTTTGCGGCTGGGTGGTGTGTCGAAATCAGTCCGACTAAAACCTTAAACCCTCACAGCGCCCGCCCTCCTTGCTCTGGGTACCATCTATGGGTAAACTCTGTATTTAGGTGATATATGGGCATATACGGACGTCGTCTAGTGGATGGAGGGGAAACCTGTCCCATCCCATTAGAGGTACTAGAGCCACGCACTAGAGGTAGTAGAGCCACGCTGATCTCAGCACGAACGAGCAGGTTCGATCGGGGTAGTACTACCCTCGTACAGAAGATCAACCTAAAGCGACAGCATTAGTGCAGTCGTCTTTCGTTGGTGAGTGCGAGACCGGACGCCCAATGATGTAGGGGTGACAATTATCGTAGTATGTATGTGAGCAGTAGAGTGCTCGTGGAGTCACTGTGGAGGTGCCGTGAATCGAACCGTCGGACAGGGAAACCTGTAGAAACGGTGGTGCCGCTGGCCGCCCACGGCATAGAGAGGGGCCTAACCACGGGTAACCACCCTGGGAAACTGCCCCGTCGCGCATAACCTGCAGAGTTGCTCATCGTGCCGGTTGGTGACCTGACAGTGGGACCCGGTGACCACTTCCGGGAGGGTACGGAGGCCCTTCCGTGCGACGGTTCGGTCACCGTCTTGTTTCACCGTAATATGAAACCACAGTATGCCGAGTCTCAGACTACACTGCCGCGACGACTGTCATGCCTTTTTTATGTCCCCGTTTCCTCTTTCCTAACATATAATCATGGCAACGCAAAGAAAAATGAATACAGTTACAACAGCGGCACTCTCCTCCTCTGTCACCAATTCGCATTTTGAGGAGGAGTCCACGAATATCCGTGGATTCCATGCAAACCTCAGCGCCGTCCATCAGCATCTTGAGATGGTACGGCCGGCCATGCTATTCCTGACGGAGACACAAATACGCCGCCCTGATGACACGGTTCATCTCCACTATCCCGGCTACATACTTGAGGAGTACTTTCTTGCAAACGCTGAAGTTTGTCTTTTCGTCAGGGTGGATGTTTGTTACTGGCGTCTGCGCTGCCTTGAGGACCCATCCTTCTCTATCTGCTGGATCCTCGTAGATTTCGGATCTACAAGCCGAATCTACGCGTGCCTCTATCGATCCCATTCTGGAGACTCTGAGACAACTCACATCTTTGACCATCTCATTCAGGCAGCAGATAAGGCACAGGAGCAGTTTCCGACCGCTGAGCTGGTGATTCTGGGAGATTTTAATGCCCACCATGAGTCCTGGTTGGGGTCTTCCAGAACTGACCACGCGGGCCGAACCGCCTACGCTATCGCTCTTACGCATAACCTCACCCAGCTGGTACTCCAACCCACCAGGATACCAGACATAACAGGTCAAACGCCTTCTTTGCTAGATCTACTGCTGACGAATCACCCAACGCAGTACACAGTATTGGTTCTCACCCCTCTAGGATCCTCCGATCACTGCCTGGTGTCCACCACGGTGCCTCTTGTTGCCCTGCCACGACCTGTGGCGGCAAGACGATGGTTATGACACTACTCGTCAGCAGACTGAGATGGAATGTGAGATTATTTTGTATCTATCCCCTGGGCTCAACACTGCTTCAAAGACAGGGGTATGTCGCAAAGTGCATCTGCCGTTGCTGGGGAGATCACTGTCACTATGGAATATTATATTCCCTACGGTGAGATCGCCAGCACGAAGGCTTGCCCCTTGTTCAATCGTGAGTGCACTCATGCTGTTACTCACAAGCAACCGGCCCACTATGCATGGGCTGGGGCCCGCGCTTAAGACCATCTAGACGTAGATCGCCTAAAAGCAGCGTACAATAAAGCCACCAGGGAATACAAGAGAGCTTACATTAGTGCGGATGCCCAGCGCATTGCACGGACTGGCCAAGAACTCATCGCATACCGCATACGGGTAGCCGTAAGCTTTGGCAATTGGCCAAAGTCGTGAAGTCCAATCACTACCAATCCTCGCTACCACCGCTGAAGTATCCCGACGGATCGCTCGCCCATCAGCCGCAAGAGAAAGCGAATCTGCTTGCTGACCTTTTTACGACCAACTCTTGAATCGAGAACCGTGATCTGCACCCGCCCACCATTCCGACCGGCGACGTTACAATACGGGATATTCGTATTCGGCAAAGTGACGTCCGCGCGGAGCTACGGTCACTCGACGTCCGGAAACCCAGTGGACCAGACGATATTCCGACGTTGGTTCTTAAGAACTGCGGTCCAGAGTTGTCTCCAGCGTTGACGCGCCTATACCACCTGTCCTCGGGGATTGTTCCGGAAATCTAGAGAGAGGCGAATGTCCAACCCATCCCCAAAAAAAGCGACCGCTCCAACACGCCCAATTACCGACCTATAGCCATCACTTCCTTTATCTGCAAGGTGCTAGAACGTGTCATTAATAATCAACTAGTCCGTCACCTGGCGGATCACTCGTTATTAAATAATTAGCAATACGGCTTCAGATCAAACCGGGTGATCCACGGGTGGTCTTCTAGCGTTCTTCACACACCTTTGGGGTGAGGCTGTAGATCAGAATGAGGAGTTCTCGGCTATCAGCCTCAATATGGCCAAGGCTTTCGATAGGGTCTGGCACCGTTCGCTCCTCTCAAAACTTCCGTCATTCGGCCTGCCTCCCAAACTCTGCAGCTGGGTGGCCGCATTTTTGCACGAGTCCTCTGCGACGGTGCCACCTCCAATTTTCAGCAGGTTAATGCTGGTGTACCTCAAAGTTCCGTCCTGTCACCCACACTGTTTCTTCTGCATATCAATGACATGTTTACCCTTGGCAATACAGACGACAGCACAGTTCATGGACGATACTATGGTCACGTTACAGTCAAATTAGCGGACGTTGAGGAAAAGCGACAAAAGTTTGTCACTGAGCTCGAACGGGTCCTAGGCCGCATTTCTCAATGGGGTCATGAGAATCTGGTAGAGTTCAATGCCAAGAACACAGAGGCGTGCGTGATCTCGCTCAAAAAGTCTCTATTCCTTCCCCTTCCCACTTTTCAGAACACTCAACTGCCACTGCAGGACAATCTAAGTATACTGGGTATGAATATTGGCCGGGACCTGAATCCGCGAGAATATATTGAAAGCGTTACTAAGGTGACCTCGTGAAAGCTGAGTATACTGAACAGAGTGAGATGGTTCTTTGCGCCTGAGCATCTGTGTCTTCTTTATAAGACCCAGGTACGCTCCTGCGTGGAGTACTGTTCTCATCTTTACGATGGATCAGCGCAGTATTTGCTGGACGCTTTGGATCGGTTACAGCGGCCAGCGGTCCGGATTATCAATAACCCGAAAGTCTCCCTTGAACCTCGAAAGAATCCCTTAAGTCTCTGCAGTTGCGAAGAAATGTCGCCTCTATGGCAATCCTCTATCGCCTTTATCATGGAGAGTGTTCTGACGAGCACTCTAGCTTCTAAATGATCCCATCCTCTCCGTTCCCTTACAGGACAACTCGTGATGGCCTTGAAAGTCACCGTTTCAGAATGGTAGACATACGCTCCCAAACTAAACGGTTCGATTCTTCCTTCCTGTGCAAATCAGTTACAGCCTGGAATTCATTACCAGCGCACGTGTTTCCCTCCCACTACGATCCCGGGTCCTTTAAGCAGGGTGTGAAAAAGCATCTCACTAGGCCACCATTGCGTGGGTCGCAATACTGCACTGTCTTTATTCACAGTAAGTACAGCGACCACTGCTCTTGGATCCTATTCATGCTTTCCATCACGCTGAATAGAGTCACTTTTGTAGATTGTAAATAAAAAAGAAAAAGAAAATCCATCCATAGCTATACTAAGGGCGCCATGAGGCGCTGGGAAGCACTTCCACTTGCAAATCCCACAGGGGAATTCCGGCCAAGACGCACGCCGCGTCCGCCGACATGGTACAGTAAACGAGCTTGGCTCTAACCGCCAATGTCTACTGAGAGCACCCTATTCTGTGCGGTCAGAACCGCCGGCCATACCGGTGCAGCATGCAGCGCCATTGACCGGGCAACGCCCGTACATAGCTGTCTTGTCGCGACGCTGGTTGCACCCGAAATAAGGCAAGTTGCCTAAGGACAGAACAGTGCCGACCAGCTTTGGAGTAAACTGTCGGAAGTGCTCTTCGAAGAGTCACCTCCCGTCAAAGGTAAGGCTAAAACTGTCCTCTCAAATAATTTACCTGCTTCGTCCTGCCGGCCACGATCGAATCCGCAAGACGTCCCGGCTTCCTTAATAGGACCAGCTTACCTCTCTCTCAGCACTCAGAGAAGCGTCTGGATACCAAGCTAGCGTTCAATACCTCCCTGAGGTGGTCTAACAAATCGTCGAGGACTTGGGCTTACCAGCACTCGGGCTGGTATCACGTCCGGTCCTGGAGCAATGTTCTTAGAACGTATCTGCAGAAGAGCAGCTCCTATCTCAGATTTCCTGTCGGTCGGGAGTATTATCCTCGTTCCCCCGTCGTACCCGACCAAAAAGCCCATCGACGGGGTTGTGTATTTCGCCCACTGCGGAAAAAGTACTTAATCATATCCTGCAGGAAGCTGAACTGGAGAGCCGGTTATAAGGGTATAAACGTCAAAACGGTGGTCATTTAGACAATGTTATTTTTAAGTAATTTTTATGTATCCTAAGCATCCTAAGCACAAATGTAAAGATTTATAAAGTAAAATTTTAAACTACTGCAATTTCGTAATAAGATATTTTGTACTGCTGGATATTTTTAGGCTGTACATGAAAAAAAACTTTTGCTACCGATCTCCAATCTATGCTAATACTAATTTATAATAACATAATTTTATAAAGAGAATGTTGAATAAATTCGGCAACTGCAGACCTACTTTCAAAAATAGGTTTATGGATAAAAATATAAAATGTTAGAAAAAAATATGATAGTCACTTAAAAAGAGAAGTTACGTATAAAGATAACCCTTAAAAAATAAAATTACAAGTACTCGTATTTGTTCTTTCATTGTCGCTAAAGCATTTCACGTGACGTGTGGAGGACGAATATGCTGATTTTGACTATGTCATGAAGAATTATACTATATGTATATTGATATCATTATACCTATTTTTAATTTACTACGTTATTTTTTGTTTCAACAACAAATATGGTAGTTTTTGCTATTATGGTATATATGGTATTTATATTTTTATTCCCATCGAGTTTTTGTGGAAATCTACTGATATTTAATGGCAACTTTACTATGTCAATTTTTGACTTTTGCTTGACATTCGATCGTGAGCATTGAGTCTGTGGCAGCTGCTGGAGTACGTTGAATGGCAACCTCTGTTGTTGACATTATTATCACCACGTGCGAGATCGTTCCTTGGTTATAATTAATTGTTAGCTATTACGAAAAGAACTATTTAAAAATAAGCGGCACTATGTCTGATGGGCAATTCAGTGATTACGAAGAGGATTTATCCGTTAAGGTTAAGTCGGTGCGGGTAAGTAATAAACCACTCGATACCATCAACCAAAAAATCAATATATTTTTCGAAATAAGATATAACAACAATCCAACAATGTCATTTCAGTTTTCAGATGTTCCTCAAATTAAAAAACTCAGCAGTGAAAGTGAAGATGAAGACGACTTTTATTCAGACGAATATTATCACGATTCAGACGGTCCTATTCTAAATAAAAAGAAAACAAATGTTAACGCTCAAGCGCCTTCATCTAAAATTACTTCATACCAACCAAACGAAAAACTATTCAAAAAATATGTGAACAAGATAAATGTTGACAAATATGAACCTATGTCAAGAAGTACTGAGAAATTTATGAACCGAAATGACAGAAAAATTGATAGTGAGAAGAATCGGGAAAGAGACAGACATAACCATGCTACAGCGGAACAAGTTATGGATCCACGCACTAAAATGATCTTGTTTAAATTGTTGAACAGAGGCATTATATGTGAAATTAATGGTTGCATTTCGACAGGTAAAGAAGCCAATGTTTACCATGCTACTTCTAAAGATGGTATAGACTATGCCTTGAAAATTTTTAAAACATCTATTTTAGTTTTCAAAGACAGGGATAAGTATGTATCTGGAGAGTATCGATTCAGAAATGGTTACGGCAAATCTAATCCTCGTAAAATGGTTCGCACATGGGCTGAGAAAGAAATGCGTAACCTTGTAAGGATGTACAATGCCAACCTACGAGTACCTGAACCAATCATTTTACGTAGCCATGTGTTGGTTATGGCCTTTATGGGTGAAGATGGTTTTCCATCACCAAAACTAAAAGATGTTGAATTATCTGAAACAGTTGCTGGCTCTTTGTATAGAGATTGCATTGTAATGATGTGGAAAATGTTTAATGTGTGTAAATTAGTTCATGCTGATTTGTCCGAGTTTAATTTGCTATATCATCAAGGAAATGTTGTAATCATTGATGTATCGCAGTCTGTAGAGCATGATCATCCCCGTGCTTTTGAATTCTTACGTAAAGATTGTACTAACATATCAGAGTTCTTTAGAAGAAAACATGTGTCTACATTGACAGTAAAAGAATTGTTCGACTTTATAACGGACCCCACAATAAATGAAGACAACTTTGAGGATTGTCTTGAGAAACTGTCTGAGAAAGCTGCTTCAAGGAACTTTGATGAAATGACAGCACAAGAAAAAATTGAAGAAGAGGCATTCAAAAACGTGTTCATACCAAAAAGGCTAAATGAGGTAATTTTTATATTTTCTGAGCTTGTTCAATTTGAATGTTTTGTTTTGGTTATGTTAAACATGACACTACTGTTGCAATGGCATATAATAGTAATATAATAATTGATTGATTGAACCAACACATATTGATTAGTTTCAAAGTTGACTACACCTATATTTTGTAAATATCAGCTAAGAGGGTTAAAATGAGGTGTTTAATTTTCATAATAATATTTTTTTCCTTTTTTTATCACGGCCTACTAAAGTGATTCTACTCTGCCTGATGAAAAATATGAATAGAATCCAAGAGTGGTGGTCGCCATACTCATTGCAAATTTTAAATTGTTACCATATTTGATCTATCATTTCCTGGGAGTTAAATTTCTGTAAATTAAAGGATTTACTATCTTATTACACATTCTATGAATATTACAAACAAGTTTGCATGGAATTTGATACCCAGTTACATTAAATGGCTGAACAAATCACAATAAAATTTAGCACAGAGGTAGGCTATTTTTTAGAAAAGCACATTAGCTCAAAGGGATTGGGTATTAGGTAAATTTTTGCTAAATGATGCATGCAAATCTGCATGTTAAAACTAATATTTTTTTATTATATATTACAGGTTATTAATTATGAACAAGACATCAATAAAGCCAAGAAAGGTGAAACAGAAGACCTTACATACAAAAAGGTAACTGGTTTCAATGAAGATTTGACAGGAACTGCAGTTAAACCAGAAATACTACAAGATGTGGAGATTTCAGAGTCTGGTTCAGAAAATGATTCAGAAAACGAAGCTGACTCGGAGAGTAAGTACAGTTGATAATATTATTTTTTACATATTTTACCTTTTATATTATGGGCTTAAGCTACATTGAAAGACATGTTAAAAACATTGTCTTTCAGGGTAGTTACATAAAAATATACTGTCTGAACAATGATATGGCTTGGTTTAAAAATATACTAAGTTTTCTCTCTCCTTACTACAGAATCAAAATTTAAGAACAGTGCACGACCTAGGGATGAGTCACCAAACAGCAAAAAGGCTAGGAAAAATGCAGTTAAAGAAGAAAAGGCAGAAAAAAGAAAAACGAAGACTAAGAAACATGTAAAGAAGCGACGGGACAAATTATCACAGAAGAAGTGAATAGAGTAATATCTGATTTATAATGTATATAGGATCTCACTAATTTAGTATTGTACATTTATACTCAAGGGTAACTATATCAGTAACTAGCAAATAACTAGTAGGTGCTGTAGCTGTAATGTAAATTAATATGTTTTTAATGAATTGACATGAAGTTAGAAATGACTTGAAATTTGTGTTAGTAAGTAAGAAAGTAGCTGTTGACTAACGTCAACATTAGTATTACAAATTTATATTATATTTTAACTAAGTTCTCTTATTCTTAAGTCATGTTTTTGATGTGTAACGTTTTTCCTTGCTTTCTCCTGAGAAAATATTCAAGTTTGTACAACAGTCAGGAGTTCAGAGGCATCATACGCTATTGGATTTCATCAATAAGCATAAGGAACCCTATTTGTCTATCAAATGATAGATGAGATGTTACACATCATATGCTACAACTGTAAGTGAGATGCCACACGGGCGTTGACAGTGCACTGCGTCGTTGCAACGCTATTATTTTTTATCGCAAGTTGCATATTAAATGCCCACAACTGTTACCTGTGAAATTTTTCAATAATATATCGTCATCGCGCAGTACCTCTCCCGAATCTTGGATTGTTAATTGGCTGTTGGTTCGGTCGCCAGACATTGTTCCAATGCACCGTGTGATTTGTCACAGATTTGTATGAAGAACTACCGCAGAGGCGTCTCAACGCGGACGCATCGCACTTGCTACGCCTCTGTGGCACCTCTCTTAAGCTCGCTAAGTTTTATTCTCTTTTAAACAGTATATTTAATAAATATATTACAATGATTGAAAAAGGCTTAAATAAAACTACTGCGAAAGGCAACCAGATCCAATATGTCATTAACTGATGAACATGCTTGAAAATTGATGTAATTTTAATCATTCAAATTTGTTGAATTAAATATCAGCTGGATCTTCGGTTACTATCGCTGTTATTTTTAAATGAAATATATTTACTTCATAAGTGTTGTGTTATATAAGTAAAGACTTTACAAGGCATACATGTACATATAATATTATATCTAAATGTATTCAATAAAATTACTATTTTTATTAAATATTTTTATTTCCACGTCATATAAAAGTATAAAATTATCACACATAACTATGAAATTTACGGGGGAAATAAAGCATTTTAAATAAATAATATCACTGTTATTAATACCTGTTATTGATAAAGTTTTCATTTAGTCATAGTATGTGACTTTAACCTTTATAATTCTACAATTAAACTAAAAACCTTATATAGTACATAATTGTCACCAAAAGTATCGCAACACAATAGTTTTACAAAATTATTTGTATGTTGTTACTGACATTGAAAAAGACCCATCAAGTTAAGCGGTTTTTAGTAAAAAAAATGTAGGCAGTTCGTTACAGTACAAAACCTTTAGCCGACTATGAAACATCTTAGCATAAGTCATAATAGCATACAGCTATAACAATAGCGTTTAACGATTCTTTTTTTAAATTGTCCGTAGGTAGGTAGATACAAAAATAAAATACAAAATTCCATGACGGCCAGTATTAAATTTAATAATTACCCATACCGCATAAAATTTAAATGATACGTTTTCTAACTGTAAATCGTTGCTTGCCATCCTATGATAGGTATCTAAAACTTCGACTTCATGACCGAAAAAATCACGGCGATAACATCACAACAGTGCGACGAGCTGCTGAATGTGAGCGAAACGTCATCGTATCGCTGCGCGCTTGTTGCTACTGATGACGTGCTCGCCGTAGAACGTTGGGCTCTCGTAGCGAAAGCGCAACGAGCGCCCTGTCAAACACTTATTCACTTACGTACTTGCACAAGCACCCAACTATACTAAATCCATAATAAGTTATTATTGTATTTATTATGAAGACACGTATAGATATTGTGGCACTATTTACTCCGCTCTCGTCGGGCACCTAACTCAATTCTTTCAACAAAACTATTGCACAACGGCTCATCCCGTAAACGTAGCGATTCCATTACCAGTCGATCTCCAAAGTTATATAGTAGTACTAAATTGTAGAGTTGTATTATGTTTCATATACTTTTAATTTTAGTTTTAATGTTTAATGTTTTAATGTTTGCTTTAATGTATATTTTTGATTTCCAGCATACTCAATGTTACTGAATGATAGAAAACTAAATAATAATAATAAAATTACATTATTTTATCTCCCTAATTGTGACAACCCTAAACATGATTACCTTTACTGTATTTTCATACATTGTTTGCAAAAAAATCCATATCGAATTAAGCGTAAGGTATAGTACCTTACGCTTATATATGGATCTAAAATTGTTTGTCTGTTAAAATGGAATACTTATTATACGCATTGTACACAACTGGTCAAATAAATATGAAAAAATAAGAATGAGAATACACACTTCTGGGATATAATTAATCCATTACATATAAAAACTGAAGCAGGTCCTTCAGTAACAATCTCAAAATATAACCGTGATCGTATGCCATATCGAAATAAAGCTTGTTATAATGAAAAATTACCGAGCAATCCTATCGACCAGACGGCAAACATATGTTATTTCATCGAAGTCACGCTGGCTACTAAAACTTCTGGCAGTTAAGTACTTACCTGATTATCCTTGTCGTAGAACGACGGTTGTGATTCCATCTAACGAAAAATAGCACTGGTCACGCCCGAACAACCGATTTTCAGCGAGTTCGAACCATTATTATATTACTATTAGGTCTAAATTCAAAATTTTGGACAGATAATAGATGGATTTTTGGTGCTTAAATGAATCTGGATGAAATTGGCACGAAGATGTCAGCTAACGCACAAAGACGCAACACAGCAACGCGGGTGGTTCCATGTGCTCGGGCTGTTGGAAGGGCTGAACAATAGTGTTTTGTATTATTGATTTCATAATCGTATTATAATTGATAGGTATATTGTCGTATTTCCTTGGCTGTCACTGACTCAAAAAATAATAATTGTAGACACAAATATACATAATTATTTTTTTACTTTTTAGTGTATTTTTTGTTTTCGAATATTTTCGGTTTGAAGTAGGATTTTTTTTTATTTTTTTTGTTTTAGTGAATCTGTAGTTTTACAACAAATTTTATTTGTGTGAAAATGGGTAGTCCCGCTTAATACGCTACTTATATCAAACAACACCGTTCTAATAAGAAGAGTGAAGAAAGGAAGCACCACCTATCTCAAAAATTTGCCTCTAGGGCTTATTAGACGAGAAGTGCGCAAAAATAGTAAATACAGCTTGAATGTTATGTTTTGTTCTGGAATTCTGACGCCTAATTATTGTCAGATCTAGAGTTATTGTGTACTATGTTGAGTTTTACAGTTGCCCAAGACCACTTCAGTGAAGATCTCCGTCAGAACATCACCAAGTGAGAGAGATTTAGAAATAATTTTATTACATTGGTATTAGGTACTTTTGCAAAAAAATCTTTTATTTTTGGAAAAAAAAATTAGTTTTTTTTTATTTCATAAATATTTTCAACATATGTTTAGAAAGGGACCACCTCGAAATATTATGATGGTTTTCTTTACCATCGCATACAGTTTTTTTCATCATTTTTCATTGACAAGTGAAAAATAGAAAACATTATACATGAAGATCTAATTTAAATTGAAATGAAACTACAAGACAAGTACCAACTTGCCAATATAAAAATAATTATCAAAGTCAGCACACCCAGTAACAAGTTATGAGGTAACAAACACAAAGAAACTGTCAAATTGATAACCTTTTCTTTTTTTTGAAGTCGGTTAAAAATTATACTTAATATACACAGGTGTATATTTTCTCAATGAATTTCTCTTACTTGTTTCATATCAAAACAATTCACAGCGTTACTTATCACATCATAAAAGGGTCCCTTTAAAACATTCAAAATTAAATATTTCGGAGGGAGTCGACCCAGTACGCCACTAAGCTACTTAAATAAGTATATTGACATAATATAGAACTTTACTTATATCAACTAACACAAACTATACAATGAATACTTACTAACTAATTAGGTTTTAAGTACCTTAATTATTAGGTATTACATACCTAATAATTAAGGTACTTAAAACTAATATCAATAGGCAAGAGAAATGAGCTCACCTCTTCGTTTAAAACTAAGTATATACTATAGAATCAGTCGTATTCATATATGCATCTTTGTATCTTTGGCTGGCCACGTAATCCTTTCATTACTTACATTTTTTCGAGTTTAAATTTATTAGAGCGTCTTCAATATTTAATATGAAATGCGTGTACACTTTAAAGGCCATTTAAGGTATAACTTTAGATACATCCAACATTATGATAGTTTTACTACTTTTCTAACTGGTATTTCGTCAGATATAATGTTTCCGTGTAAATAATATTACGTTTAATTACTAATTACAAATTAATAAAATAATCACATAATCAGAAATCGCATATCTTGGTGTCTTTACTTCTGACGAATTTTCCTAAAATTCTTTTAAAATGTATCCGTTGCAATGCTACTAAACTATCTTCAATTTTAGAATTTGTCTAAATAATTTTCTAAGCTGTTCTTAAAATGGATCGAAATTGATATCTAAACAACTATTTGTCAATATTCCAATTAAATTTTACATAAAAAATAACTATAAATTAAATTATCACATCAATATAATGTTGTACTAAGAACTCCAACACTTAAAATAGTCAAGTATAACTGCAACTACGTAGCAAACCTCCACCGAAGGCCAATATAACATAGGGATCTAAAAACAAACATAATGCCTAACATTGTTGCTATTTCCAGCCATACTGAACTATGCTCAATATCTAAATATTTAAGCAGGACGTCTGGTTTAGCGAAGTGGCAATACATATCTTTACATTCCAAAGGTTGTCTACCAAAACCAAAGATTGTTAGAACCATGCCCACGATTCCGCATCTGATGAAAGACATCTTCATAAGTATATTCATTAGGAGCGGGATCTCATGTGCGAAATCAAAACCGTATACAGCTATCCCCAGGAACGGTGCAATTGCTGCTGGACCGATAGCACACCCATTCTGAAATGTGATGCAATCTGTTTAATGTAAAATTCGAATCTTCCAAAACAAAAAAAAATGAAAGTTTTTGGGCGTTTGGGCTGGCAGGGGGGGTCAACAAACGCCCTACTTCTCCCCACAGCCCTTGATTGTGGGGAGGTACTGAACGGCATTGTACTTATGAACTTTAGTTGTAGATGTCCATGGACGGCGGTATTTACTTCCCTAATGGGAAGGGGACATCCCATTAGGGGACTCCTCTGCTTTCAATTATACCATATAAAATCTGTTTGACGTAAACTTGCTACATTTCATTTACTTTGTACTTCTAAAACCCTCTTCCTATGCACACTTATCATACAAAAGCCGACAAGTGGATTTTTGTCATTGATGATCGTAGTCAAGTTTTTACTCTGCAACCTACCTACCTACCTAATACAGAAAAGGGTTTAGCCGGATACGTATGACGAGTCGGCCCCCAAATGGGAATCGATATCGAAACTTATGTTTTAATATCGACTTGATGTTCAAACACGATTTATATACTTTTCGCGACCGACTTCCGCTTTGACCTTGAGATAGAGAGCAAAATATCCGTATGCTTGACTATTACTGAATGTGATATATCTCTGAAGCTAATTAAGATAAAGAAGTGAAACTAACGCGAGGTGTTAGGTTACATTACAGAGTATATCACATATAATTTTTAGAATAAAAATTACATTAAAAAAATAAAAAATAAAAAAGTCATGTTTTTTTTTCTGAGACCTCTGTGACTTACAATCACGAAATTAATATATGTTATGCTCCTTTGTGTACTCTATTACCCATAAAAATTGCGTCAAAAAAAGTTGGTGCAACACAACGAAAAAAAATTATATGTGATTTCTGTCTTATGGTATACCCCTGTATTATAAGGAGCACATTACATCATTGTCTTTTTTTTCGAAATTTCACTTCAGCTTATATTAAAACATAAGTAAATAGTCTTAAGAGATGGGATAATAGTTAAAAAAGAAATGAAAAAAAAAAAACAGCCAGTGTTCAATACTTATTATTATTACTTTTTCGTGTCAATCAAAATACAAGAAACAAAATATTAATCATCGTCACTGTTGAAATTGATTACAATCGGAACACTTTGAGTCGCAAATAACTTAGTTAGGACCTCAGCAGGACGTACGATTTTGGACAAATATCGTCCATATGATAGATAATAAATAATAGCTGCTACATGAGAACAGCATCCCACTGTACGTTCGCCATTGGGGCAATCACAGCAATAACGAAGAATACTATTGTAGTCATTACCTTCGGAAATATAGTGAATGTAAATTCGATAGACTTTTCTATTTATATGTCTTGATTTTACTTCTGCTTTGATGATATTAGGTGCTGATATCACATAGTGTACTGAGAGATTATTTTGATCGTCCATTATCTCGGCCAAGTAAGATATAGCTTGTGAAAATTGATATGAGCCTGTGAATAAAATCTTGAGCTGATCTTCAGTCAAACGTGGAAAATCAAGTAGTTCAGATGCCGTTAAACATTTCAGTGTAGTTTTTTTTCGGTTCCAACGCTGACTTTGTACTTCTTGACTTAAAGTATTTTCTATTTCCATTCTACTTTTGCCATTACTTTTCCATTTACTATTTGACATATAATGCAATACTTGTGAGTAGATGCAACACGTTGAAATGGAACTTCAATATAATCATCACTCAGATGGTATTTACATGTAAAATCACTGTCACTACTGTTATCAGAATCTTCAGAATAAACGTGAGTTTCTTCCGGCACTTCTCTAGTCGCTAATTCTTCACCAGGTTCTTTTATGCTTAAAGATACCTCGTTAAATGCTGCACATTTAGAAGTAGAAGCTTTTTTGCTAACATATGGGATAAGTCGACTCTTCTTACAAAAAATATCATTAACTATTACGATTTTATTCAAACAGTCACTAAACACTTTAGCTTCTTCTTCATTCTTTATAATTTTTTTATAACCAGGAATCTTACACAGGTACTTGTTACAATTTTTACACTTCCTCGAGATTATTACTTAATAATGATTTGGTTCGATAGTTAATAATTTCAAAATGCTGATACAAAATACCTATGACAGAATTTGAGTCACAAACTACCTTCTTGTGTAATACAAATGACTGCCTTCTTGTGTAATACAAATGACTGCGACTTTAGCTAAACAAACGATGCAGTAAACATCGCGATAACAAGTTCGAACTTGTTTGTTTATACACTCACACTACAAGGCGCGAATCACATATAATTTTTTTTCGTTGTGTTGCACCAACTTTTTTTTGACGCAATATGTATGGGTAATAGAGTACACAAAGGAGCATAACATATATTAATTTCGTGATTGTAAGTCACAGAGATCTCATAAAAAAAAACATGACCTTTTTTTTTTTAATTTTTTTAATGTAATTTTTTATTCTAAAAATTATAAAAAAATATATGTGATATACTCTGTAATGTAACCTAACACCTCGCGTTAGTTTCACTTCTTTATCTTAATTAGCTTCAGAGATATATCACATTCAGTAATAGTCAAGCATGCGGATATTTTGCTCTTTATCTCAAGGTCAAAGCGGAAGTCGGTCGCGAAAAGTACATAAATCGTGTTTGAACATCAAGTCGATATTAAAACATAAGTTTCGATATCGATTCCCATTTGGGGGCCGACTCGTCATACGTATCTGGCTAAACCCTTTAGGCAAGGGCCTCAGGAAAAAAATCGTACAAATGTACATACATATTGAAACAAGTTTATTATCATTGTCCTCCAGCCGTCATCAAGCTTGTGTTTTTTACATTTAATTTAGCTATGACAAGGTTCCTTCACGTTATAGAGTTTATGCCTTTTTCTAATGACACAGAGTTCTAACAATATCATTATACAGCTAAAAACGCTGCGTTAATTCAAAAGTTTTAAGATTATTGTCGCTGTTGGTCGGGGATTTTACATAATTATGTTGATTGGCTATTGTAAGTGTAGGAATATACCTTGCACTTTTAAAAGTCGATCGCTTGGTAATAATAGTCCTCATCAGAGACAAACAACTCTGTTTTAGGGTTAGTTTTTGTAATGCCAAACATTTTTTTGGCCGTCCAAATATACAATTTAAAGCCTCAAGTTTAACATAACGCAGTTTGGTAATTTAATGGCTCAAACTCTGAAAACTGGGCAATTAATTTATTAAAAAGTGGTTCATAAATTTGTAAAAAAAAAACAGGATTGCGACTATAATTGAATGTTACCTAACTAAGTATTTCCTTTTTTTTTTTTGCTCAATTTTAGCTCTGTCTTCTGCCATAGAGAACACCAAAATCTTCATGATAATATTCTACCAAAACTAAATTTGGATGTGACAATAGAACCTGTACTTTGTGAGTCACTAAGAAACAGATTCAAAGAAATTAACATTCTCACACTACACTCACAATACATTTACGAGAATCTTTTGTATGTTCATAAAAATCTGTGTAAATTTAAGAAAAATAGTGATCTCCATCAATTTAATTTAAGAAATAAAAATAAACTTGCCTTGCACACTACTAGGCTCCATAAAATATCGAATTCGTTTGTGGGTCAATGTATACAATTTTATAACAAATTACCAAACAACATAGTATTATTATCTATTAGTAAATTTAAGAAATTTGTTAAGCTGAGGTTGTCCAAAAAGGCTTATTACTCAGTTTCAGACTATGTCACAGATTTAGATGTTTGGAAATGAATTGCTCTTTTTTTAAGACCTATGATTGTGAATATAACTGCTATTTTAATATTTAAAAGATTTTGAGTTAAAAGAGTGGTGGTGAGTTTCTTTCCTGGGTTCTTTTCTCACCACTCTACCATGAACAATCTGCGAACCCAGCTAGCTATAATTTTAATCGACAGATTGTTCATCTTTCATCTTTTATTGTTTTTTTTTTATGACGTTCATAAGTGTCTTTTGTGACCTAAATGAATAAATGAATTTGACTTTGACTTTGACTTTGACTTTGTACTTCATTAAATACTTACACTTTATAGATTGAAGGTGAGGATGAGGCCAAGTGTCCCACCCTGCCTTAACGCCCATGGTAATCGATATAAATAAATTATTTTCTATAAAATTTTAAATATTTTATTATACTCGTGTTACTTTTAATAAGGCCTTATTTATGATATGTACCTCAAAGCTGAGAACTTCAATTGTGACGGTTACACTAGGTATTATATTCATACTCACCCTAACGTTAAAGACTGAACCAATAGCCATGCCCATGCCCTCTGCCGCCAAAGACACCACGTTTCCCACCAAACAGAAACATAGAAACCGAAACGTGGTAAATGGTATTCCGGCCATAAAATACACGATGGTACAGAATATAATGTTTAACGATATTTGGATAGGTAACTTTGACACTGTTAGCGCTGCATAGTAGGGAGTCAAGCTATACCAACAGTTAAAATGTTCTTTTTTAACTAATTTTACTTCTTGTGGATCTGTAAAGTAAAAAAAAAATGTTAAACTAAAAGTTGCCTGTTTTTGAAAAAAAGGTTTATTAGTTGTTATTGTAAACGCTTTTCATTTCAGTTTATGTATTTGTGTAGGTGTATGTATGTGTATATGTGTATATGTGTAATATAAAAGGGTGTGTAATTGTATATCCCTTTCGCACCTGGTTAATACGATCGTGAGTTCCCACTTTGAAAATTCGTATAATGGCGCGAAATCTGTTTTGCCGAAAAAAACCGAGTTCGCTCGATCGTGCGTTCATCGAACAACCAATAGAAACGCGCTGTGGTTCAAATAGGAATCAGTTGCGTCGTGGCAAACGTCAACATGGCCACCTTCCATGACCCTGCGACCGGACGGCGTAAGTAATATTACAATCTTGATGTTTTTTTTTTGTTTTTACACTGTTTTTTTGCAAAATTAGTTAGCTAGGATTATAAACTAACTTTAGAAAACAAAAGTTCTACACTAGTTGTCGCATTTGCTTCTGAATGTTAACCTAAAGTTTTGAACGCACGCCCGTGAGGTCCAGGTTGCAATTGTACCAACTCACGATCATGATTTGTTTTATTTCTCATAAAATTAATGATATTTCAGGAACGCAATTAACATATGATCTCGTCCTCGAATTGCTTCAAGATGGAAATTGTTCTGACCTGGACTTCGACGAAAATGACGAAGATTTTTTCCCGGTAAATGATGATCAGTCCTCGGAGACGCCGCCGCCACTGACACTACAATCAAATGGTCAACAAAGTGAGTTGTCGTTAGATGTTGCTGACGAGAAACCAGGGCCGTCAAGGAAAAGGAAACTCCAGGACTCTGGTAAGCGGCCAAAAATTAAAGTTAAAATGCCACAAAGGGACAGAATTTGGAAAAAAGCTCCCTATATTGACAAACCACATGATTACGATCATTCGACGCCAGCCCCAGAACTTCGATCTCCTACTGAATACTTTTCAGATTATTTTGATGATGATTTCTATGAAAACATGGCCTTGTGTACTAACTTGTACTATCTAAGAAAAACAGGGAAAGTATTAAATACAACTAAGCAAGAAATCAAAAAAATTGTCGGTATTCATCTTATAATGGGGATATTGTCTTATCCTAGACTTGCCATGTATTGGCGACGTAATATAAAAATAGAAATGATTGTATCAGCTATGACAAGAGATAGATGTATGATGCTGCGTAATAATCTACACGTCGTTGATTCGGATTATCCAAAAGTTTCTGACGTAGGAAATCCACTCTGGAAGGTGCAACCTGTAATCAATGCTGTTCGAAACGGTTGCCACAAATTAGAAAGGACTCCGAGAAGGTATTCAGTGGATGAACAAATGATTCCATTCACTGGCAAATGCCACATTAGGCAACTAGTTAAAAACAAGCCTCGACCAGTTGGGTTGAAAAATTTTGTTGTTACAACCAGCGAGGGATTGATGATAGACTTTGAAATATACTTTGGTAATAATCCAGCTCTATTGCATCCTCTCGGTCTTGGTCCTGGTGTAGTTCTTCGCTTGAGTCAAAGTATTCCTCCTGGAAGTTGTATCTTCTTTGATCGGTTCTTTACAACTATCCCTTTGTTGGAAGAATTAAAAAAACGTGGTTATCATGGCACAGGGACGATAATGGCTAACCGGGTCCCTAATCGTCAACAGCTCAGCTTCAAAGAAGACAAAAAGATGTCTCGGGGCGAGGTTGACCAAAGAATCTCAGATGATATAGTTTTGGTCAAGTGGAAAGACAGTAAGGCTGTTTTGGTGGCATCAAACTGTACTGGCGGCACGGGAATTGACATAGTACAGCGCTACGAAAAAAAGGAAAAGCACTACGTAGATGTTGATGCTCCGAAGATTGTGACATCTTACAATGCATTTATGAGCGGAGTGGACGTTTTGGACCAATCCATGGAATATTATAGAACATTTATGAAGACCCGCAAGTGGACATTAAAAGTCATACTTCACTTCATCGATTTGGCCATTGTGAACTCCTGGCGACTGTACAGAAATGAAATGCTGGCAAATAATACTACAAAATCAAAGATACAGGATCTACTGTCATTCAGATTCGAAGTGGGAGAAACTCTACTTAACACTCCCAGCAGAGAACGCCACGAATCGTCTCCCGAAGTGGAACCACAAGAACAGCCTTTAGTCAGATACAGGCCAGCTAATGATCCGTCGGTAGGAAAGAGATACGATGGGTTTGACCATTTTCCTATATTTGATGACATAAAAGCTCCACGAACCTGTCGTTTAGAGAAATGTAAATCTCGTTCAAAACTTCGATGTAGGAAATGCGATGTCTATTTGTGCCTGAATCGAGACAAAGACTGCTTTTATGTTTATCACAACAAGTAATGATTAATTGTATGTTACAGCTTGTTGAATTAATGTTCCATAACTTTGAAACAGATTTCTTTAGCTTTTATGAGAGAGAGAGAATGATTTACGTTAACTAACAATTGTTATGTTTAATTTTCTTTTATAAAACTATGAACAGAAGAGTTCTTCGTTATTTTATGTTTTGTTTTGGTTAAAAAGACTTACTAGAATTAATAATATTAATTGATTCACAGAACTGTGATATAATGTGCCTTGTTAATTGTTAAGTACAATAAATAGTTGATTTTGATTTAAATTGTGTTGCTTTCACTTCTATTTAAAAAAAAAACTAATTGAGAAGTAGTTTAAAGTCCATTACCATTATCATTTTACCCATAAAAGACAAACGCACGTTCGTGATTTGGTAGAATTGAGACCTAGAACTCACGAACGTGATACCCGTTTTTCTAAATGATGATTGCACTTAGATTTTTTTCACTATTTTTACAGTTATCTATGCGTTAGACTTAATGACTTTTCGCCATTATTTTTTTTAAACTGAACAAAAAAAATCTCAGGTGCGAAAGGGATAAGAGTCTCCATTAATATTTAAATATTCTCGTTATAATGTGTTACTTGTGTGTAAACTACCCTAAAGTATGTCTGTGTTAAGGTTGTCTGGAAGAAATTACCGTGAGCGATAAGACCGCCGATTGTTACATTTATATATTTTGTATCTCATTTTTTCTTTTGTTTTGTCTATGTATACAAAACAGAAAAAAATAAAAATAAATAATTGACGATACTCGTATACAGTGGCAGTGATTACGCTACTGTAGAAATTTGAAATCAGCCTTTATATTCAAAAATTTGCAGGTTGAAACTCAGCCTATACCATCTACTTATACTACAAGTTACTACAACTATGGGAACTTCAATAAATATTTATTTCTTATTTATTTTTTTATTTTGAAAGCCAGCCATAGTAACTACTCTGCTCAGGTTGAAAGCATGAATAGAATCGAAGGGTTGTGATTACTATACTCATTGAATGCAGACAATGCAGAATGATGACACAGACTATAGTGAATTACTTTTTCACGTTCCGCTTAGGGACGTAAAAGGCATGACAGTGATCGTAGCAGTGTAAGACTTACACACATAACTGTCACTACTGCATCAAATTCATTAAAACTTTCATAAATTAATCTTTAAATGTACCTTAGAGCACTTAGATGGACACCTATGTATTATAACTGCTCTGAAAATTACGTAATTATCTCACTTTACACATATTAGAAAAATGTGTCTTTATTCTAAAAATATAATCGTCAATCATCAACAGCCTTTTACAGTCCACTGCTGACATGGACCTCTCCTTAGCAAGAAGATTTTGGCCTACTATACCTCACTGGCCAGACGGGTTGGAACAGGGTTTGTTTCAAAAGTTTTTCTTCTCTTTGTAATGATATTGTCTTGCATATTTGGTTCCCCTTAGTCGCCTTTTACGACACCCACGGGATGAATAGGGGTGGTAACACTATGTCTTCTTAATCCGTCACCACACGGACTATAATGAGTTGAATATTTTCTGCCAAAACTTTTAACCGGCAAAGTTGTCATTATATTATCATTCAGCACCTAAAATCTTTATGATATCAAAAATAACAGTTTCACTTTTAATGATTATGATTTTTAATGATTATTTTAAGATATGATATACGTATGTACTCACATACAAGCACTGGTACCATGATTTGTGTGTACGCGAAGAAAATGACGAGTCCAACGCAGAGCTTGAGATGGTTAAACATTTGGGACCCATCGTTCGCCATGTTCCAGAAACACACGCCGACTAGTAAACCACACATCACATGATGGACAAACTGGATGCTTATACCTAAAGTAAAAAATGTATACCTTTAGTAATGCTTACATCTGAAGCTTAGAAATTGTACAGTTACCACTGCCTAAACCTACTGACCTGAAGTTTAAAATTTGTATTTACGAGTATTGTAATTAAGGAATTGAAGATTAAAGCATTAGAAGATCTAGTCTGAACTTTGTCTTGGTTTTTATTTAGTAGTTTATAAATTAACCTAATATTTTAGACGATAACTTCATTTTGCTGAAATTGAAATACTAATAAACATATTAGTGATACGATTATACAGATTCGTGCTTTATACACACGGGCAGAACTGATTTTATCCAATTTCGTTCAGCTAACTGATGGTACAATTAAACTAAGTGATCTTTAATTAAAAATGTGACTATCATTAAGCTGATTAAGAAATTATAGAACTTATACCCAATACTAACCTTGTGTGTTTCTAAATATTTGTTTCATCATCCGCTGCAGTAATATCAAAAATTGTTCACAATACGTCGTTGCATATTCCGAAGTATTTGACTTCTGTACTTTCATCCACGCCATTGAAGAGTCACCGCTGGACAAATGACTGGACGATGAACTTACAGAGTTGCTCGACCCGTCATACATCTGTGCTTTGTAACTGCATTTCTCATTCGATAGGATTATCTGTGTTTCTTGGGCGTCCGGGTTCTCATAGCAAATTTTTAACTCTATTTGGTTGTTTATTGGCTCCTTGGGGGTTTCGTCTAATTTGGCTGATTTATAAACTTTGCCATTCATCATCTCTTCTGACAACAATTTTATGTACTCTGGGTGTTCTGTCATTTCAATAACTGAAACAGTAGAAAATAATTTTGAACGTTACTACATATTTATCTTGTATGAACAGTAAAATATTTCAAGTCATCATTTCATTTTGTATCTATTATTTGACAAAAAAAATGTCTAATTCTATAAGACTTTTCGGTCTGTTATTCAATTTAAGTTTTTATTATTGAATTCTCGTAAACTATTGAAACTCAGACAGAATTTCTTTTCAACGAGCTTATCTGATCTGAAAATAACTTTAGTAAGCAAATTTTGACCACGCTAGCCATACATGTTAATGTTTCGTATCTATGTAAGTAAGCAAAATTAAAAGAATAGCATTTATACAATAAATAGTAGGTACGTAATCAATTCAAGCTTATTTCAAATTCTGGTGACACTTCACGTCATTCCAATTTGATTACCAAATCGTTTCTATGTAACATAGTTATATACATATGTAACATTTGTACATAGCTCTTTTCCATTGCAGATTTACCGTTCCAATCAAGCTTAGCAGGAGAAAAATGTACAGACATTTCCCCAAACACGCTAAGAAAATTCAAAAATAATTATGTATTAACTATTTTTATATAACCCATATAAACATTGATGTCACCAAGACCCTTCGTAATGTTAAGGATAGTGCATAACCTAACACAAAATTAAAAAAGGACAAGAAAACGAAGATAAATTTGTATTCATACTGATGTTTAAAAATCTAAAATTAATACTCACTAAAATCAGCCGGATTGTGATGTTTGGGGCATGGCATACCCATGCTTTGAAGGAAAGGTACCATGGCTGATGTATCACCCTGATATATACACCGTCCGTCACCTATCACGTACACCTAAAACAGAAGAAATACAGGTGTAAAGTGGCTGCACAGCATAGTACGTGTGTATATTTGACATAGGAACAACTGACGTCAGGAAACGTCACCTGATTTTTTTGTACGTGTGTAACAAACATCGAATGTCATTTTCCATGGAATGACAAATACAAAAATTGAAAAAATAGATAAGAACACGTACCATGCTGTCATTAATAAGAAGATATAGTTGTGGAAAAGAATCAAAGTTTGAGTTATAAATTACCAGTTTTGCACGTGACTTCCCTCGCGTGAAATTTAATCTACCACGTTAAGTTTCGTAACAGATCATTTTAAATATTTTTTTAATAAAAAGTATCCTACGTTACTTCTAATACCTCCAAGAACACGTGTACAAAATTTCCTAATGATCGGTTGAGTAGTTTTCGCGTGAAACCGTAACAAACAAACTTACATTCGTATTTATAGTATTAGTAGGGAAATAGGGTTTACTGGGTGTTAGTTAAACTATTATTGTACTCATGTTTGACGTGATTTTTGATTGTACAGTACCTATTGTGAATTACGAAACGACAAAAAAGGTACTTTGAAAATTCTACCTCCTGCCTGTGACACCATTAATTGGAAACTACTGTATATTCATACAAAAAAGTATATTTCTTATGATTTTTAGTACGTAATGGGCACAGAAATTGCAGTATGATTGTATGCAGATATTGACAGTATGGTGATGTTATTGGTTTTATTAGTCGATAGCAAAACAACTACTGGAGACCTGTCCGGGCGACTATTACTGAGTAACGAATGCATTGAATTACAAATTAACACTGCAATAAGCACATTGATAGACAAGAGCATTAAGCCCTATGATGCGGTTTGATATTTTTCTTTCGGTGAACGATCAACGTTTTTTAAATTATCAGTTTTATAGACCATATGGATAGTTCATAAAGCAAACAGTGCATTTAAAGTATTTATAATTATTACTTACCTAGATATTCTATCGTTATTAAACACTGCTTGAACACTGGCACAATACATGTGTGTTTAACGCTTATAATATGTCATATATGTGTGTTCATTAGTTAATAACTCATTATAATATTTTAAGCTACTTACATTTTAAATTTAAAAGACATTCTTACATCATTTTTGGCAAGATGGCCACTGGATGTAGTATTTAACTTGGTGAATTTGCTATTCGCATGGATTGTTTTTTTATTCATATTACTTATATAACAAAACGAATCATAATAAGTTAGATAATAAACTATTAATTACGTTGATTAAAGTTCAACTAATCATGAATAGTTATAGTAGCAATGCCGCACGCGACTGGCCTTTATGGTCACTGTTGTGTTGAGTAACAACGGGTAACCTCACTATTGTCATCTATCTGGTATTGTTTATAAAAATAGATGTAAATCGCTTTAAACAATAAAATGTCACAATAACTGATTCGATACAAATCGACCCGGTTCTCGCACTATCACACTTTTGGCTTCCTAAAATCTCTATGACAACATTAATAAGTATGTCAGAAGACCATTATAAGTTTATATCAAAAGTAGATAAGTAATCCTCAAAAGGATGAGAACAGATCTGATCAATTCAAAAAGTAAATATCCACTGTAGCATTAATTTTTAACCGATTTCAAAAGAAAAGAAGGTTCTATGTTCCACTGTATGTATATTGAAAGGTTATAGAGCCACTCTGATTTGAACAGGCCGGCTCGACCAGAGCAGTACTATCCTCTCACAGAAAACCAATTTAAAGCAATAAAATCCGTGGTATCAGGTTGTGTCGGTGAGTGCAAAACCGAAGGCACATTGAAGCAGTCACTCTGGCAGGTCACAAAAAAAAACAAATTATGACCAATAGAAGCCGAGCATCAAAATTTTTCATTTTAAATTATTTATTAAGTGAACCACAACTACATAATATAATAACTAAATAAAACTAAACTATATCAGCTATGTACAAGATGATATCTGAACTGTGTATACGAGTATAAGACTTGCGAATTCTTAAGAATAAAGTTGATCCCTTAAATCATATTTTTGTTACTGCCGTCAATAGCTCATACGGAGGTTTTATGAAACACTGAATGTCGATTTTTTACAAATACTGTAGTTACCTGATCGAATAGCTCTAACAATGAGGCAGCGGGTTGATGTATTGTACACACAACTGTTCTGCCTTGCTGTGCTAACTGCTTCAGTAATTTGACACACTGTGTAGTTGTGACAGTGTCGAGACCGCTCGTTGGTTCGTCCAGAAAAAAAATGGGTGGGTTGTTTACTAGTTCCAATGCTATTGATAACCTGAAAATTACAAATACACTTTAATTCAAAAAAATTTGAAATATGTTATGGTCCACAGACGACATAAACAAAACATGTAAGAAGAGTTTTAAAATTAGTTTGTCTATAGTGGATCTGGAGATACTGTTTATTTTTACTAAAATATACTAATCTTGAGACCTCAAAACTATTTAAAATAATAAAACGATTAATAACGGACCAGTGATAAAATAAATCATAATTATTTGTCATAAATATCAAGTGAGTATTGAGGAAATAGAGTCTAAGAACTTTAATAAATTCGCAAATCATAAGTCAACTTGCTATAAAGGTCAGTTGCTTTATGAATAGAGTAATTGGGTAGATGACTGTATCGTAAATAAATTCCAATGTCCACTTCATTAAAACCAATATCGTGAAACATCTCGGCAAATACAATTAACATAGCTTTTTATTATTATTACGAATTTGAATCAAATATACAGTAAAATATGTTGTTCAATTGAGTAGTCTAAAACAGTGACGTCACAATTTGGTATTTAGTACATTTGTCATACAAAATTGTCGTTTTGACAGATGATAAAAAGTAACTAATTTGACTAAGGTGTCATCTAGCCTATTATTAGTTCGTCAAACAAGAAGAAGTAAACGCAGTCTAAACAAACACAGCAGAGCAGATATTTTCATCCGATTTTCTTTTAATTGGAAATTTTGTTACTGCAATATAAACTGACCAATTTTTTATTCTTAGAGTAGCTTTATTCATGCACCCTAGATGTTACGTATACTATGGATTAACACTGATGTGGATGAGTATTCATCAAGATACAGATAATATTCCCTATTTAGCAGTTTATAACTGATTGCCGGGTCTTTTCTAATATCTATAACAACATTTCAAACCAATAATTTACAATTTAACTTAAATTTAACTTAACTTGCCAAGTCGTAAAAAAATCTATGCTTCAGGAAAATTAAATAGACTGAATAGTAATCAGTTCTGTAACAATGAAAAACCTCTTAACTTCTACATACAGAATTTAAGCAATTAAATAATGAGGCATTTACAACTCGATCGCTTTTCTTTTGATTTGTCAGAGCTGTGTTCACACGAACAACACAAAAAAAAATGCGTGTCAAGACTGCATAGTTAAACAATTATATGACTACATCCTTTTTAAACTGACGAGGCATGTTCATCGAACAGCGGTGCGTCAAATACGTTTAATGAAACAACACCCGTGCTGTAAATTAAGTATTTCTATTCCATACAATCAATACAGTATTCTATAAAATCTATAAAGTGAAGTACCAAGATAGATGCTTTATTGGCAAGGATGGTGCACCTTGTAACTTATTATGCGTGTCCACGTCTTGTACAATGCACAATGCTATGCACTATTGTTTACTTCTCAAGATTGTTCTTTATGACTGTGGGAAAGTTTTCCCGTTCTAATATTGAAAGTAGATTAGCTATTGTTAATAGGTAACAAAAACCAAAGTAATCAAAACTGGTTGTAACGTCATTACACATATATCACAGATTTGTTTAAGGTATAATAGGCTGGAAATATATTCAAATGTTCAAATTCATGTAGAATCAAGTGAAACTAACAATTAAAAGGCGTAAATTCAGAAATAGGAGGACATTTTGTAGAATGATAAGTGAATCTCTATTTTACTATTGTTTTCTTAAATTCCTGAACCAACAATGAAGATCATTCTTTTCTTTTTGCTTCCATTGTTCATTTATAATATCTTCCGAATTCGATTTTACAATAAGTTTCTTCAACCCGTTAGGATTATAAATGCGAATAAATATAATAACTATATGCGAATAAATATAATATGCGAATATGCGAATAAATATAATAGAAAACTCGTAAATATAATACGAGAGGGATGATCTATTGAAATATTAAAAACAGAAAGAAACTGTCAAACCATTGATAGTTTGTCTTCCAGGTCGTAACAATTCAACTATGGGAAATTTTTATTTAAGTAGCTATTCCCAAAGGCGAAGCATCGTATAGAAGTTTATACTCGTATGCTAGGCAAGTCATACGCTTACTCATATTGACATAATGTAATAATTCCACCACCTGCTCACAGAATGGACTTGGACCTAGTTAATATACATATAACTTATTAATATTATACACGACACGGCGCTTATCATTCATGGCACAGACTGGGTTCAGTGCTGTTAAAATGCTGAGATAGCGTCGTAACTAATAACTTACTTACCCTAAACACCAATAAAACAACCTACATATCCCTACACATTACCCTCAACGAGTTCATAGTGTAACATATCTGGCAGTACATATAGACCAACACATTGAAATTTTGTCTTTAAACAATTTCGTAGCTCGTAGCTACGAAATTGTTCAAAATTTAAAATAATCTAATAATGGATTGCCTGTGCTAATCACTCCTGCCTTCCTGTGTACCGGCTTGGAGAGCAACCACGGAATATGTTTTCATCCGATTGGACAGGGTACAGAGAGCTGTCCTTGAGGTCATGTTCTCGCGACCTCAGGGATATTCTACCTCACAACTTCATGCGGAAACTAAGTTGCTAACAGTGAGGCAACTCTACGTGCTCTATTATAAATGTATACAATAATATATACAATATTATTTTCTAAAGCTATTTTAACCTTTAAGTCTGGTAACTATCATCTCATGGTGATGAGCTGATGATGAATGATAAAACTTCGTAACGCTTAGAAGTTGGCGTATAATTCTTGAAATATCAAATGTATATATGATAAATTTAGTTGGTTTCTGTGAAGTAAATCAAGCAGAATGACAGCTCGAGGCAATTTTCACGCATAAAAAAAGGAGTTAGTTGATAGTTTAAGTTGTCTATGTAGTAATCGGTACTCTGTAGGAAAGAAAGATATGCAAAGCTGAGATTTCACTTTAGAAGTTATACTATAACTACACCTAGCTTGCCGTAGTGTTTTAATTTAAATATTGACAATTAGTCTTAATTGTTGTCCTTCGCGCAAGACTTTCTAATCATGCGGTTTCTTAAGCAAGTTATTGGGCACTGAGTCACGAGGAATTTTTCATTTTACCCCTTCTTAGACTAAATAATCATAGTATTTTAAATAATAACTAAAAATGTTTCGGGATAGGAAATTACCGTCAGATTTTTTTTGGAGTCGGTTTATTTTTTTTGTATTTGTTGTAATGTACATTTATTGCATTTTCTTGTATACCTTATAATAATGTTATGTTATTAAGCTAGAGGCTTACATTAAATAATACAGGGGACGCTGACTTCTGAAATACAGGTAAATAAATCAAGTTCAGAGGCTAGTTTCTATAGAAGCACATATTTTTAAGTCTTATAAAATTATATGTGTGCTATATATTTTTGATCAATAAATTATTATATATAGGAATGCAAATGAACTATCATATTGTATATCGCTCTAGAGGTCTAGAGCGATAGATTATGTATCAAAATCTAAAGTCATGCTAAGGCAGAATGGCATCTAAAGCAGGCAAATATCGTACAATAAATGTAATACCTTTTCTTCTGTCCTCCAGACAACAGATCAGTCTTCGTATGTTGATGTTCCAAAAGCCCCAATTCTTGAAGAATTTCTTCTGAAGGTGTTTTGCAACCCTTAGGCACCTTTAAGCGTGAGGCGACATCCATAGCCTCTCGAACTGTGAGCAGTGGTTGGAGCAAGTCTTCTTGGGTGATGTAACAGGAGGATCTCTGGAAAAGCTGCTCATCTCTAGGGTGCCCATTTACCAGAAACTCTCCTACGACACCTGCAGACCTGTGAAGAGAGGAAGAACGTAGTATTTGAGAGTTCTAATTATTAATTGTAACATGGTTAATATATACTCTAATTTTAAATACATCATAACCAACGAAAATATTATCCCAAAACTTCTATGTTATCAAGAAATGATACGTAAAATAGATCATAATACTATTAACTTTTAACAGAACCATCTGGGTGCTAATTTCTAAGATTAAGATAGAAATGGTAAAAATAAAGAAGAAAAGTAAAGGTTAGATCTGACTTGATCTAGATTATTCATTTAATTATGTACGACAAAATTTTGAAGTTAACTATATTTAGTCATATTTCAAATTCAATTGAATCACCATTATCAATGGCCTTTAATATTCCATTACTGGACATACTAGTAGACTTCTCCGTAGAAAGGAGGTCTTGAACTACGACGCTAGTCAAACGAATTAGTAGAGAGTTTGCGTCAAGTTTATTTATTTATTTATATACACTTTATGCACTTTGTACATTGGTAGACTTAATGCCCAAGGTATTCTCTTCCAGTCAACCTTAGGGTGGTGTAGAAATATTGTAAGGGAGGTAACATTAACAATGAAAATATACCCTACATGAGTAACATATATATGCATGAACATATACAATATATACGCCACAAATACATATATAAATTTATATAAATATACATATACATGCACATTTAGATTATATTCGTACACTATAACAACTTGAATATAAGTTGAGCCTATTAGCCGATTAGATGATTCTTCAATCTCATTAAGAAGGAAATTATGTACTTTTTTTTTAATGTAAAACGGTTTGTGGACATCCTAACTTCGAGCTGGAGAACATTTCTCTACTACATAATTTTCAAGATGTCATATAATTTGTTTTGTTTGAAGTCTGCTAGAAGTAAAAAAGAGAAAAAAAATAGGTATCTACTACTCGCAAGAGATGGAAATTATGACTCGAGCAGTAACTTAATTAGGTTTATACATAATTGACATTTACTATAACTAAGTATATAATTAATATGACGTGATACCCTAAACGGATGGTATAACTTTTTTTTTATTTAAACTAATGTCATCTGCGATATATGTCATTACAATATTTCACCGACGCGTCGGCAGTTGTCAATGATATAAAGCTGTGTGTCAGTGAAAGTTCAATGTTATTGCACCGGTTGTGGGAACTAAGCAGAGGACGATATAAAGTTTTGTAATTTGTCCTTTAATAGGTAGGCTTGCTTATTGGTCAAATTAAGCAGCGCATACACTTCCGGTTTTTCTGTTACTCACTTCTGTTTCTTTTCAATTAATCACTCCCATAGATTACAGGAAAATGAGAGGCACGTTAATGTTGCCCTTATAAAATATGAGTAAGTAAATACTTTTCGCAACCACCCCATTCATCCTGTGGGTGTCAAACTACGCTTTACTTAATGGGATAACACTTTAACTGAAATAAATCAGATTTATTTTTTTCTATTATTACTAAACATTAGCCATTAACTTAGAACAAAGTGACAAACGTGCAAGATCTGAAAACTAATCACGTGCAAAATAAAGCATGATTTTGTTTAAAATTTCTTTTACACAATTATGTAAAAAAATTCCCTAACTTTACATTAAAATTTAAAATCTACGAAGAGCTAGTTTTTACGATTTCAGTTAAAATAACATATTTAATACACAGTATTAACTGTACAAAAATAGTCATAGAGTAATAAAATCTCGAAAAAATACAATTTTTGAGGAATATTTAAGCAGTTTTAATGAAACCAAAGATAGCAAATTATACAAATAAATCAGATAAAAATGCAGGAACTATACACAACAAAGTGGCGCATTAACATATGTAAGAGTTGCTACTTTCCCGATTCTCGTTACAGACGCATATATATACATAAAACACAGAATAAACTTAGAAAGTGCACAAACCTGTATCCCGACAGTGCGTTCAGCAGTGAGCTTTTCCCAGCGCCGGAGGGTCCCATAATAGCTACCAGCTGTCCGGACTTGAACCTGCCATTTACGCCTTTAATTACAACCTTCTTTATAGCTGCAAACAAAAAAAAAGACATTGTAAATAAATGCTGATATTCCGTCTAGGAGTTCATTTTAATTTTATTGTCACCCTTTAAAAATATTATTACAATAAATACACTATAAATACATTTGACCGCCTCGGTGGCGCAGTGGTGTATGCGACTGCTGTGATTGAGGTCTCGGGTTCGATTCCCGGATCGGATCAAATGATCTGTAAACATTTATTTAGGAGTTTGGTTGTTTTCTATACATTATGTGTATGATTTACAAAAAAAAAAGTATTTTTGTATTTATATCAGTTGTCTTTGTCTAGTGCTCGCAGTACAAACTCTGCTTATTTAGGACTAGATGGCGTTGTGTGTCAGATGTCCAAAAAAAAAATAATATATGAAATATTACCGAACATTAATTTTAAAATATTTGTGTTATATGTTAATTTATACATTGATAATTATCATAAATAAATTGCATACGCGCTGAGGGTGGATATAATAATTCAACTAATGTCATGAATGTGATAGAACTCTGTCTGTGAACGCTTTCAAGGCTAAACCACTGAGCTGGTTTTAATGTAATTTGAGCGAGAAGTACTTTGACTTTTGAAAGAGAAGGCAGCCACACTGCCACAATGACTGACATGCATTTTACGTCCCCAAGCGGGGCGTGGAAAAGCATCTCACTAGGCTGCCGTAGTTTAGGTCACTATGCTGCATTGTCTGTATTTGCAATGACTATGGTGACCACAACTCTTGGATTCTACTCATGCTTTCCATCAGACAGAGTAGAGTCAATTTAGCAGGCTCTTAATATAGCAAAAAAAATAAAAAAAAGCTACTTCTTACTTCGACAGCCTACATACGCAGGTACAGCCGCAAGTAAAACTAGTATGTTTTAGTTTTATAGCGGTTAACTGTTATACGTGAGTTATCGAATCGAAATGTTGGTCGTTCAATTGTTCGTAAGGAGTAGCAGGAAGTTATATAAAGATCCTAAAATCTTAAATACTAACTAATACTCATGCAGTTGCATGGATTTGTAGATAAAAACATAATTAAAAATGTTACAAACTCAGTTATGTCGTTTATAAAATAACAAATTAATTAATTAAATATTCACTTTTGCATTTATTATATTACAATAGGGAAATTACTAGTTATTATTCTAGTACATTAGCATGTGGGTTTTAATAATTAGGATAACATAAATATGACTCGTCCCGCGTTCATTTGTTTAGTTAAACTGACGATGTTATACAGCGCGAATTCACGTTTTAGCGTTTAAAAATATAAATTTACCAAGTATTGTGTTAAGATTCAGGTGACAACGATTATATTAACTGTACTTTCCAATTCTGAGCTGTATCTCATTAAACTTAAACAAAGACTAGAAGATTTTCGTTTTTTAAATTTTTGTTTTCAATATGAACTTATTGAGCTAAATATATCATTTGAAATTAAAGGTTTGCTTGCCAATGAGGTTCAAACAGTTTTCGGTATAAAGCAGGAATTTTATTTCTACGAAAGATTTGCAATCAAGTTGTTGATAGCAGACACAGATGGACTCTAATAGTGGGCAAGCCTGCTATCGACTAGCGGAATTCTGTGGTAACAGGTTTAAACCATGTTCAGTATGCCGACGATATATACTAACTGCGAAACACTAATATTTAATTGAATTTCGTAGGAAAACTAGAATATAAAAATGAATGGTGTCGTGGGACACCAGGTAGGAACGAAGTTCCTTCGGATAATGTGGAATCGACACAATTTGCAAAAAAAATCGTGCTCAATTTTATGTAGGTTTTCTTGATTTTTCTCTTAAATTTTGCTGATTAGTTTTTATTTAAGTACAAGAAAGTATTTAGGAAATTCAGTATTTTAGGAAATAAAATAATAAATTCCTTAAAATAATAAAATAGCACACATGACACGCTTTCGCGCCTGCGCACGTCTCATTTAACGGTTTTATTCCACGCACTTTTTTCCACAGATTTATTCCACAGATTTATTCCACGCACTTTTTCCACTTACGGTTTTACTATCACATCTTTTTCCGTTCGGTCCCGCAGCGAAATCCCTATCCCCTCCAAGCCTGCCGTAAGGAACTTCGTTCCAAAATATATTAAATGTTAAAAGAATATGAAAACATCCATCTTGAAGAGTATAGTTTACTTTTCATGGTACGTAAGTCAATATAATGGCAATTACGATGCTACAAATAGATCAATGACATTAAAAACACATTAAAAGTTCAATCTTTAATGGGATTAACGTAAATACAAGAGGTTTTCTAATACAAATACTGCAAAGTAACTGTGCACAAATAATTAGGTACAAATATAGTTAGACGTACACTGGCAATGTCGACCGGTGGCCGACATGGCGTCTGCCTATCAATTGTGTCGAGTGCCTCTTAGCGAGGCAAACCTGAAACCTTTGAAGGATGTACGGATATGCCTCTACACCGGAGATTGACTTAGTGCATCAGAATACGTAGACACGATTAAAGGAGACATCTTTGTTATTGACATGCTTTTGAACGTATTAAATATATGTTAATAGCTTCTTGTATCTAATTTTGTAAACAGGATGGATTTGGAATTCTGTGTTTACTTATTTGCAAAGTGATAATTAGTATCATAATATTTGTATATAGTAACAAAGAAGAAAAAGTCCTAAAAATTCAAACAGTAACAAGTTCACAAGCTTATAAATGCCCAACGGACACATCCATAATAATATTATAAATTCGAAAGCAACTGCATATTACGCTTTCACGGTTAAACCACTGTAACCATTGCAAAGAAATTTGCCATGGAGATACTTTAACTCTTGAAGAAAGGCAGCGAAATCCCTATCCCCTCCAAGCCTGCCGTAAGGAACTTCGTTCCAATATAAGTATAATTAAAAAATTAAACATAAAGAAAAAGTTTCATCGATTAATAATTAACGAGTATAAAAGATCATATTAATTATAAATGAAATATAACTATAATACTGAGAGATTGCTATCAATTTACCTAACCGGTCATTAAAGTGTTTTATAATATTTATTATATCATTTTTAAGAGCGAAGCCTGTCAAATGACGTGTGACGGGTAAATGCAATTGCCGTCACACGTCATTTAACAGGCTTCGCTGCAGAAACAGTTACATGACCTGACTAAGTGCATTCGCCCTTGCACTTGACCACAGTGCACACTCGTAGCGAAAGTGTATACTGCAAAGGAGGTTTTATCTTTAAATATTATGATTATCTTCATCTCTAGTGTCTCTACACAAAGGAATGGAGTTGACCTTTGTCATAAAATTTGCATAGACTCGAAATTTTAATACACATAATACAAAAATCTTAGTAAGAAAAATATTCGGAGTCAAACAATTTTTGTAAAGACCAATTTTAACTTTAAAACAGATTTTACACTTTTATCTAAATGTTTTTGATAAAAAACAGAAAGAAAGAGTGTAAAGTATCAGATATGTTTAATTCTACGTCGTTTTACTTTATCGTTTGAGCAATTCAAAATTCATTTCTAAAACGTGTAGCTATACGTTAAAAGAGGCACTAGGTACGGAAATCAAAAAGACAGTCAGACGTGAATGATGTCATAGACGTTTGTTATTCACAAAAATTTTGAGCTAATTTAAAATACATAACGACAATGTATTTTATGAAATCAGTGGTCATTGAACTATTCGGCGCGATGATAGTGCATTTGATTACTGCGTCACAGGTTGCAAATCCACTTTAAATGAAGTATTATAAAAACTAATGGTAATTTCTGTTTAGATTACTATATTGTAACCTAATATGAATATGTATTTATTAGCAATAAATTAGGTGTATGTATATATGATAATGGTGTTCTCTTAACTGATTTCGGCCACTGTGGCGGCGGCCAGTTATAAAGATGACCACCTAACTACGCAGCAGATATATAGTGTTTATAGATATTATAGTGTATTACATAAGTACACTCTCTGTTCCTTCACTCTTACAATTCGATGGGACGGTACCCGACCCACGACTGAGGAGAGACCAGGTGCAGGATCGACAGCTTTACATGCTCTCCGAGACACGAGGATTAAGACCGCAACTTCCAAGCTCTGAATTGTTGTCAAGTGTTACTGTATACAGAAAAACTCAGTAACAATTTTTAGTTTCGACTCAGGACTCGAACCCGAGACCATTTGATAGCAGTCGCATACGCGAGTCGCTAGAGGACGAGGCAGTCACCTCGCCAAAAATATGTTTAGACTCCAAATTATAGTTAATATGCGGCTGAATTCGTAAAAAAATACTTTATAGAAACATATTAAGTACATTTCTCACTAAGCAGCTAACTCTCGTAAGTAGGCAGCACGTTTGCTGCCGAAATTGAATGAGTTTAGAGATTGAAATAGATACTTAGCATACCTGAATTTACCCTACTTTCCTTATATACGTTGAACTTGTCTTGCCTTAAATTATTTAAGGAACTATTTATGGTATACCTATATTTGTAATTATTTGTAAAAGAGCAGAAGAAAACTTTTTACCTCAATATTATTTCAATGTAAAATGTAGACTAATGTATACTAATATTATAAATATGACGAGATTGCTTATTTGATTGAACGCGTTACCTCCGGAACTACATAGCCTAACTATCGAAAAAGCTTGTATATCATCACGCTACCACCAAAGGAAAGGAGCTGAACGTCAATGAAAAATGTTGTCAAAACCGGTGAAAGTGAATTATTTTGAGTGCTTCCATTGTGGGCGGTGCGTAAATGGTTAAAGTTTCACAAAAATAATGCATGGAAGAATTGTTTGTCTTTAAAATGGGTTTTAGGTTGGCTCACTATAACCTTTTTATAGTAAACCAAATTTGTTCACGTTCATGACTTCACGATACAGACAATAGGAGATGCAAACGAGGTTACGCAAAATCTCAAACTTTTAGCCGTTTTAATTGTGTTACTTAGGACGAATCATTCACCTATGTAGCTCTTAAAAAGTGCCAAGAATCAAAAACGGAAAGGTACATTTAGAAAAGCAGTAGGTTAAGTAACCTCAATATCCATCACCATTCAACGTTTTAATGGTGAAAGATATCATAATAACTGTTGAGATACCCATATAATTGTTCTGAACTCAACTGTGTATGTTTCCGTCCGTAATTGTGCCTTAAAAAATTCTATTAACTTCAATATGTTTCCTTTGCATGCACATATTGCAAACTTTGCAACTACTGAGACACAGATAATAGTGATAACTTTTTTTTTTTTTTTTTTAACGTGTGGAAACCCCCTCGGGCCGTCACCCCACCGGGGTTTACGGCAGGGTGGTGTGTCGGAATCGGACCGACTAAAACCACACGGTGTGCCACTCTGCGCCTGAGATAGAAGGGATCCGGGAACCGCTGCTATTACGACATCCAGATTCCTCCTAGCGCCTGCCCGCTACCTCGGGCACCATCTGCGGATAAACTCTCTATTTTAGGCAACGTACGGCACACGCGGACGTCGCCTCCTCGTGGCTGGCCACTATAGCGGGTGGAGGGGAAAACCCGTCCCGTCCACCCGCGGCCACACTCAAGGCGGCATGAAGGCCGGGCCTTCTCCGCCGCCTCCTTCCGCGAAATTACGTCTTCGCAGAAGGTTGCGACCGCGGTAAAACAACTGTCGCTACCGGCCATGGAGCGTATGACGGCCGGTAGCGAGAGATCTCCTCCAATAACTGCAGTGAGGACCCCACGCTGCGCCGCCCAGGCGGAACAAACCGCCAGCGTGTGCTGAGGCGAGTCCTCACTGCAGTCGCAGTGGTGACAGGTGGGACTCAATTCCCTCCTGGCGACCGAGTGCAGATACTTCCCGAAGCAACCGTGCCCGGAAAGAATCTGCGTCAGTCGGAAGGAAAGGGTCCCGTGCTGCCGCCCTGGCCACTCGGCGATGACCGGCTGGAGAGCCTCCACGAGGGCAAAGCCAGCACGTGGAGTCTCCAACCGGAACGACCAACGAGCCATCGTGGCTCGACGAGCAGCCTCACGCCACTCGCGTATCTCCTCGGGCGGGGGCCGTATGCCGCTACCCGCCCGGAAGTCAGCCGTCCGCCGATAAACTTCGGCGAGCACTTCCGCCTCCAAATCCCACGGGGGAGTTCCGGCCAGGGCGCACGCCGCCTCCGTCGATACGGTGCGGTAACCGCGTATGGCTCTAACCGTCAATATCCTCTGAGGGCGCCAGAGGCGAGCCCTATTCTGGGCGGTCAGAGCCGCCGCCCACACCGGTGCACCATACAGCGCCATTGACCGAACAACCCCCGTGTATAGCCGTCTCGTCGCGACGCTGGCTCCACCCAAATTGGGCAAAAGTCGCCCAAGAGCAGAAGCAGCGCCGACCAGCTTTGGAGAAAGCTGTCGGAAGTGCTCGTCGAAGAGCCACCTGCCGTCGAGGATCAGGCCCAGATACTTCATCTGGGCCTTAATCGGTATGAGGACCGAATTGACAACGATAGAGGCACCGGGGGGTGGACCACGACGGGGCCCATGAAACAAAAGGGCTTCCGTCTTATCTAGGGCCACCCGTAAACCCAGCGCCTCAATGCGCTCGACCACCAAAGAGACTCCCACGGTGGCCAGGCGCGCCGCCTCTTGAAAGTTCGCCCCCCGGGCCGTGACCAATGTGTCATCGGCGTAACAAATTACGCCCAGCCCGGGGGGAAGACGACCTCGAAGAGCCCAGTCGTATCCCATATTCCACAGGAGTGGTCGGAGGACGGACCTCTGTGGAACACCGCACGACATGGGCCGCTGCCTCAGGATACCATCTCGGTCCTCGTACACGACGGTACGCTCCTCAAGATAGTCTGCCACAAGCCGCCTCAGGTACTCGGGCACCCCGTGGTAGTGGAGTGCTTCCCTGATGCAGCTAAATGGCAGACTATTAAATGCGTTGGCGATGTCCAACGACACCGCCAACAGCACGCCGCCACAGCTCACCGCCTCTTCGGTAACGGCCCTCAGGCGCAACATGGCATCGACCGTCGAACGCCCCGCCCGAAAACCAAATTGGGCCTCCGACAGATCGGGGCCTACCTCGCAGAGGTGTCGGACGATGCGGGCAGAGAGTATCCTCTCAAACAGTTTACCCGCCTCGTCCAGCAACACAATGGGCCTACAGGCCGCCACCGAGTCGGTAGGCCGTCCCGGCTTCCTTAATAGGACCAGCTTCCCGCTTTTCCAGCACTCAGGGAAGCGTCCGGACGACAAGCTGGCGTCCAAGACCTCCCTGAGGCGGTCCGACATGAGATAATAGTGATAACTACGTTAACCTAGGGAAACGCAGCGTTGGTAGGTCCACTACAAGCTGGTCCGACGACCTGGCGAAGGTTGCGGGAAGCTGTTAGATACGGGCGGCACGGGACCGGCTGTTGTGGAGAACCTTGGGGGAGGCCTATGTCCAACAGTGGACGTCTTTTGTCTTAGATGATGCTGATGATGAACCAGGTCAGTCTATGATAGATGAACATTCTTAACATATTGAAACTCCTCTGTGTCTCCGGGAACACGGTATGCCTTAGCTCTCAGTCGCCATAGAACCTCTTTGTTAAACGTTACGGGTAGTTTGGCAAAAGTTTGATAATAGCCTTCTAAAAAATGTCGATTTCGCCTAGTAGGTACTTGGGTTGTGGAAATTTAATGACAGTCGCAGGGCGTAAATATTCGAAATTCAGTCGTATCATAGTAGACTTAAAGCTGATTACAATCTAATTTGGGACAAAGGTTCGAAGGAAATATTGATAGTTGCATTCGCCACAAACTGCAAAAGTTTCATTGTACACAAATTACGCTGTGAATGTAGGTATAACCTTGGCAGTTAATTAATATTGACTAATGATTTAAAACATGGCAGTGATGACGTACTTGGTAACTATTCAAGTCACATTTTGACATCATCGTGTTTGTTGGGCATATGTAGGTAGACATAGAGTAATGAGAGATAGTAGATACTACCAATGTTAAAAATGTTTTTATGTGTCATATCTCTCTATATGAATATCTGGAGCTGTTAATAAACAATGACAGTGCACCAAGATGAACTCAGGCAGCTGTAATTACTTAAAAGTGTGTGATATATGTATAAGCCAAATATTTTTCTGAATAACACAATAGAAAAATTTGTTTCTCAGAAAACAATGTTATTCTTTATTATTTTTCCAAAAGTAATTTGTAGAAAATAAGGATACGTATATATATTTTTAAACTAAATTTCTTTTTTTTTTTAAATATTTGACACACAACGCCATCTAGTCTCAAACTAAATGTACGAGTATGTCTATAAAAATTCGTGTGGTGACGTGTCTTAATAAAGAATACAGAGTGTAACCTATTCATCATATGGATGTCGTAAGAGGCAACCAAAGGAATAAACTACGCAGGACAACGTCACTGCAAAAAAAAGAAGAAAAACTTGAACAAACCCTTTTTTTGTTTTTTTTTAACGTGTCGAAACCCCCTCCGGCCGTCACCCACCGGGGTTTACGGCGAGGTGGTGTGTCGGAATCCGACCGACTAAAACCACATGGTGTGCCACTCTACGCCTGACATAAGAGGGATCCGGGAACAGCTGTTATTACGACATCCAGATCCCTCCTAGATGCCAATCCGTCTGGACAGCGTGGTGTGGTAGGTTAAAACCTCCTTTCGAAAGAAAGACTTATGTCCTGCAGTAGACTGCGCAAAGCTGTCGAGGGATGTCTATAAACCTATAGAGATTATCCATACAAGGCTCAAAAAATAAAAAAAATGTGTGCGTAGCGTACACTCGTAAGAAGTGAAACTTCTTTATGACGTTATTTTTCAAAAAAATAATTTAAGCCCGTCCGAAGTCGATGCAATCGCCACCTGGATTTCAAAAATGTAACTACTCAAAACGGGCCGCAAAATACATTGGAGACATTTACCAATCCCTACTCCGCTGGAGAAAGTATACTTCGAATCACGCGTGGTAGGGATAAGAAAAAGATGACGCGTAACGAAAAAATGTAACGCGTAACGAAAAAATGTTACACTCAATTTTTTTCCAACCACGATAAAGAAGTTTCACTTCCATAAATAATAATATAACAATAATAATATTTTGGATATCTCACACATAATGCCATCTAGTCCTATATTAAGCAGAGCTTGTACTATGGGTAGTAAACAACGTACATAAATACATACATATTATACATAGAAAATAATTTAAATTATAAAATATAAATAATAATAATAATAAAATAAGAAGAAATAAAGAAATAAATAAATATCAAGACTCTACACAATCGCGAGATATACAATCTCAGAGAATATTTTCTACAGACTAATGTGGGAGTGCATCGCAATGTAGTTGCAGTAGATACTGGTTTTACTCCGCTCGCTCTGGCTAAAGAGAATTGGCGCAAACCTATAGTACTTAGTACTACTGATCGCAAGGAAGTATGGAAGGGTAAAGAACTTCATGGTCGATTTTATCGGGCCCTACACGGGTCTGATATAGACTTTAAAGCGTCGACGTCTTGGCTACGGTTTGGTGACCTCTTCGGAGAAACTGAAGGTTTTGTTTGTGCAATTATGGGCGAAGTTATCATGACGAATAACTACCGGAAATATATCCTAAAAGATAGTACGGGTGACATCTGTCGGGCGTGCCACCGTCCTGGAGAATCTATTAGGCATATTATTTCCGGTTGTTCTCGTCTTGCTAACGGTGAGTATTTGCACAGGCACAACCAGGTAGCCAGGATCGTACACCAACAACTTGCCCTTAAATACCAACTTATCAATTTCGAAGTACCTTTCTACAGGTATGTGCCCGACCCAGTTCTCGAGAACGGTCGTGCTACGTTATATTGGGATCGATCTATTATCACAGATAGGACTATTGTTGCCAATAAGCCTGATATTGTGGTAGTAGATCGATTAGAACGCCGCGCAATGATTGTCGATATCGCCGTTCCTCATGACGAGAATCTCGTGAAAGTTGAAAAAGAAAAACAATTGAAGTATTTGGATCTGTCTCACGAGATTGCCGACATGTGGAATGTGGATTCGGTGATTATTGTTCCGATAATCATATCTGCTCATGGATTGATAGCGAAGAGCCTCGACCAACACCTTAAGAGGCTCACGTTAGAAGGTTGGATCAAGGGTCTGATGCAGAAGGCAGTCCTCCTTGACACGGCCCGTATTGTGAGGAGGTTCCTGTCTTTGGAGCCCTAACCACCGGTTTCTTGGTCCCTGTACCCGATGTCGGTGGTCTACTACTATTTTTTATATTTTTAAATGTGTATTTTTTGTTTTTTATATATATTTAAAAATGTAACAAATATGTGTATATCACGAAATAAAGAGAATAATAATAATAATATAATATCTAAAAAAAGTACTTAAAAGTCTTTTATCAGGTGGTAACAAGGTGCGAGCCTGTAACAGTTGGGTCATGCCGGTTCTGATGTATTCCTTTGGTGTACTTAGATGGACTCAGACCGAATTGGATGCCCTTGACAGGAGAGTCTGTACATTGCTGACTGCATTCCGCATGCACCACCCACGTTCATCGGTTATGAGATTGTATATTCCGCGAAAGTTTGGAGGTCGTGGTCTATTAAATATCAAGTCTCTACACAATCGCGAGATATACAATCTCAGAGAATATTTTCTACAGACGAATGCGGGAGTGCATCGCAATGTAGTTGCAGTGGATACTGGTTTTACCCCGCTCGCTCTGGCTAAAGAGAATTGGCGCAAACCTGTAGTACTTAGTACTACTGATCGCAAGGAAGTATCGAAGGGTAAAGAACTTCATGGCCGATTTTATCGGGCCCTACACGGGTCTGATATAGACTTTAAAGCGTCAACGTCTTGGCTACGGTATGGTGATCTCTTCGGAAAAACCGAAGGTTTTGTTTGTGCAATTATGGACGAAGTTATCATGACGAATAACTACCGAAAATATATCCTGAAAGATAGTACGGTTGACATCTGTCGGGCTTGCCACCGTCCTGGAGAATCTATTAGGCATATTATTTCCGGTTGTTCTCGTCTTGCTAACGGTGAGTATTTGCACAGGCACAACCAAGTAGCCAGGATCGTACACCAACAACTTGCCCTTAAATACCAACTTGACAATTTCGAAGTACCTTACTACAGGTATGTGCCCGACCCAGTTCTCGAAAACGGTCGTGCTATGTTATATTGGGATCGATCTATTATCACAGATAGGACTATTGTTGCCAATAAGCCTGATATTGTGGTGATAGATCGATTAGAGCGCCGCGCAATGATTGTCGATATCGCCGTTCCTCATGACGAGAATCTCGTGAAAGTTTAAAAAGAAAAACAACTGAAGTATTTGGATCTGTCTCACGAGATTGCCGACATGTGGAATGTGGATTCGGTGATTATTGTTCCGATAATAATCATATCTGTTCATGGATTGATAGCGAAGAGCCTCGACCAACACCTTAAGAGGCTCGCGTTAGAAGGTTGGATCAAGGGTCTGATGCAGAAGGCAGTCCTCCTTGACACAGCCCGTATTGTGAGGAGGTTCCTGTCTTTGGAGCCCTAACCACCGGTGTCTTGGTCCCTGTACCCGATGTCGGTGGTCTACTACTATTTTTTATATTTTTAAATGTGTATTTTCTACTTTTTATATATTTAAAAATGTAATAAATAAGTGTATATAATGAAATAAAGAAAATATTATATAAATATTATACAGTTTCATATATTTTTAAATTACTATAATTATTTTATTTAAACGCTCTGCCAACGTGACTCTATTCTGCCTGGTGGAAAGCATGAATAGAATCTATTAGTCGAAGTCACCATACTCATTGCGAATGCAGACAATGTAGTATGGTGACCCACGCTATGACTAGTGAGATGTTTATTCACGCCCCGCTTGGGGCTGTAAAAGATATGACAGTCATCGTGGCAGTATAAGGCTCACACAATTACCACGATACTGTCACCCCTGCAAAAATGGGACTCCGGTCACGCTCTCACCAACGAAACTCGACAAAACGGATGTTGTCGCTTTAGATTGGCCTTCTGTGTGAGGGTAGCTACTGCTACTGCTACTGGCTGGGTCGAGTCGACCCGTTTGTGCTGAAATCAGTGTGGCTCTACTATCATATATATCATATCACATAATTTGTTAAAAAAGTTGACAGATTCAATAATAAATAAAGGTACCTTTAACACAAAAGATCACAAGAAAATGATGAGTAGACTTTAATCCTACCGCATAGGTATGTACTATGTTTGTATTTCAGATTTCTTGAGGCATTTTGAGAATGAAAATCTGAAATTAGACACGTTCGATTCGATCATTAGATCGTTTTCCAGCCTAATGGCTTTCAAGTAGGTAAAATTATTAACTCGTTGGAGCTAATGGCGTTTGTATAGAAGCTGTTTGCAGAAGTGAGAAAATATAATACGAGTGGAAGCTGATAACAAATACAATGTAATTATTTTCTCACGTCTGGTGGGAATTATATGGATATCATCTAAGACTAAAGTACTCATCAAGTCAAATCTAAAAAGCCCAAACTCGAGGTAACCACCTCGAATTTGGATGTTTCAGATTTTTACCTCGTTTTATTACTAAGACCCTGTGACCACCTTAAAGCTTCTTATCATCATCAAAATCTCATTGCCATTTATGACTAAAGTAGTCTCCAAGAAATCAAAAACGGCTACATTCGATGAGGTTGCGTCGTTTCATTACAGAGTTCCTATAGCCACTTTCCAGCTCCATCATCAGATCAGGTTTATGTCATCATATAGTACATTGTCATGCGATATACAAATGTAAGATGCCACCCAAATAGACAGTTACCTACATACATATATTGTCAGTTAAATATAAACTTGTAAAAGTATGTCATAAGTAGAGTTAATAACATTATTGTTTTATTATTACTGTTCTATTTAACCTTATAACTATTATATAAATATTGTAATGGAATTGACACTAACTACAGGACTTGGATTAGAATGAGAACTTGAAAAAATTATTTAAGTAAGTAAGGTAATTCTACATGAGTAACCTACGTAAGTATCACTTTTTTGGTGTGCATATAATGTTCGCATTTAGTATAATAATCATAATTTTTATTTTGGATTTAAAAGCACTTATTTATTTATTTATTTATTTATTATACATCATGCACTTTATGTACATAGGCGGACTTAATGCCTAAGGCATTCTCTACCAGTCGACCTTTGGGTGATGCAGAGAAAATAGGAAGTAGGTGCGTTTCAGGTGATGTTGAATAACAGAAGTATACATATACATGTACAAACTTATCATATACTAAAATTTATATAAATACATAAATACATACATATACACACTTATGTAGATATAAATCTATATACATACATACATACACAAATAAATATCATAACAAGTATAAGATGATAATCATGTATTGGTGGATTCTGACAGTTGCTCCAGCAAACACTGCTTCACTTTTTTTTTGAAAGAAAAAGCGTTGGTAGCCATCCTGACCTCGAGGGGAAGCTCATTCCAGAGAAGAACAGACTGCACAAAGAAAGATGAGCCAACAAACTCAGATGTATGGGAGGGGCAACGAAGGAGAAGATTGTTAGAGGACCGAAGCTTTCTGTCGTGATTGCTACATATGAGTTGGAAATAGCATTTTAAATATGTTGGCGAAGATAGGTTATTGAGTATAGAGTATAGGACGGAGAGCGCGCGTAATTTTCGGCGTAGACGAATTGGTAGCCAGTTGAGCTGCGAACGGAAAGAGGATACATGGTCATATTTACGGAGATTATAAACAAATCGAATGCAGTTATTAAGAAGACGGTCTAATTTATCGAGAAGATCTGCATTCAGGTCATAGCAGCACACATCACCATAGTCGATTAAGGGGAAGATAAGAATTTGCACAAGCATAGTCTTGGTTTTTACGGGCAAGAAGTTTCTCAGACGATTTAGAGCTCGAAGTGTCCCAGTAACCCTCCGGCATTGCCTAGCAACTTGGTCACGCCAGGTCAGTGTGCAATCGAGGTGCAAACCTAGATCTTTCACCGATCCACTCACAGGTATGGTAGTCCCATCAAAAGTGATAGCCGGAAAGTCTTAATGTCTACTCTGCTTATCGAACGGTGACTTCCCACAATGATAGCTTGACATTTTGTGGGGTTTACTGATAAACCTTTGAGACCATGTGTTAATTGTTTTTAGGTCGTGGTTGATCTTTCGTATTGCTATCGAAATATCTTCCACTTTACTCTGTAGGTCATCGGCATACAGATGATACGCACAAAGAAGTTCCAGGGATAGGAGGTTAATATACACAGAAAATAATATAGGAGAAAGAATACCGCCTTGAGGAACACCAGAATCAAGATCACACCAGCTCGAGGAAGATTCATCGACATGAACAGACTGCTGGCGTCCCCGAAGATATGATGAGAACCAATCCAGTGCTTCAGGTCAGACCGCAAGGTAGGAAAGGATAGACAGGAGTATATTGTGATTGACTGTGTTGAAGGCATTAGAGAAGTCGTTTAGTACCAAAACAGTAACTTCAGTGTCTTGCATACCTGCCTTGATATCGCCAATCACTTTAAGAAGAGCGGAAGTAGTGCTATGACCAGGCCTGAAACCTGACTGAAAGGGGCTCAATAGGTTGTTTTTGTAGACAAAGTCAGAAAACTGTTTGTGCACACAGGATTCTAGGACCTTGGAGAGGAAAGGGAGAACGGATATTAGTCTGAAATGGTTGGGGTGTGTGGGATTTGTAATTTTAGGTAAAGGAATGACACAAGCTTTGCGCCACAGTGATGGGAAAATTCCAGTATATAAGGAGTGGTTTATAATATGGGTGATTATAGGTAAAATGTGGTCAATGATTGTTACGATCATACGTCGGCTGATTTTATCACAACCAACAGCGTTGGATTTGATAGAGAATATAATCTTTTTGATCTCACCCGACGCAACCGGAGAAAATCGGAAGGAATTTGTGTTAGGGCTTTTTTACTGTCTACTAAAATTTTATTTCTATATTGCCTTGATTTTTTATTGTCTTTGCATGATAAACAGCTATACATATGATTGACAGTCTTGTCTTTCTTCACAAGAAGGATATCAAGTCAACTTCTTTTCAGTACGGATGAAGGTCGTTGACTTTGAGAGGCCACAACATCATAAATAACCACTAAGTTATGCCTCTCTAAATATCACGCATATGTTATGTACGTATATATTGTAACAGCAATTTGCTAATGACACGCCAAAGTTCACAGCTACATGTTACTTCAAATTCTGCTCTTAATAATTATATTTTCGTGCACATACATTAATTCGGCTTAGTATTATAAATTCTACCATTTTCCCTATTTCGTGAGTAATATATTTTCATTCCTATTCATGATGGTTTAAGAATACGGAGTGGGTGTCGTAAGAGAGCAAACTCCGCAAGACAACAGCAACGAATAGAAAACTTAAAATAAACCCCACGCCAATCCATCTGGTCTAGACAAAACCGCCTCCTTAGGGATCTCCTTGGTTCTTAGTAGTATGGGGGTCAGCCCATGTTCATCCAGTAGACTTCTTAAAGCTGTTACGGATGATAAAGAAGTTTCCTAAATATTAACCTTATTTATTTTTCCAATACACAGTCTAACATCAGTCTCAGTCAATCAGATAGTCTCTAGATTTTGTGAACTCTTCTTTCAATTTTCCAACCGTCGTAAATGCTTAAGTAAAATAAATAAGGAGTTATATTCTAGGAATTACTGTTACTATTTTTTTTATATAAGTAATGGTAAATAATTATCAATAATGATTTAGAGATTCATTGTCACTATTTCTTCTTACAATGTAGCATAGATAGGCAAGCCACACGAAATACAACTAATAATAGTGTTGTAAACTAATAAGTATTCAAATCTATTTGTGTGTTATCTATATTGACTTTTTTCAAGCGAAACGACTCTAAGTTCGACCTCCAATCGATCTCTAAACGTTTATAACTGAGTAGGTTTACGACTTGCCATTAAATGTGTAATATTTTGCAATACATTTTACCACACATTGCAATGATATTTTAATTATAAAAATATATGAAAATATACATAGTGCGTACATAATTAGGAATATTTTAGAAATAATTAGAAATAAGATTCACGTATTCCAATTTAAAGTATTTTTAAATAGGCTAATCTTAATAACGACTGAGCGCCTGCGGTAAACGTCGCATGCATATAGTCTATCCTGCGGTCACGGTCTCTTGAATAGGCAGCGGCTAGTCTTGTAAGCGATTACGGTCTTGTCATTTTTAATTATCTTGACAATTATACCTCTTTATCCTGTTAATTCAGTATAGACGTTAATATTGCCCAATCACCATTTGGAAATTAATGTAACTGTTATTGTACTGAAGCAATGGAATTATAATAAGAACAAGATATGAAGGATCATTTGTCTTACTGTACAGTACTGAAGAGGACATTATTGAGCATTTATTTCACAAAAAAAGTGTATCAGGGCAATGCGTGGACCACAAATGGATGAATCACGTGAACTATACTTTAAAAACCTTGACTTGTTACTGTTACTTTCTTTATTCATATACGAAACTCGCATGTTCGTTAGAAAAACCCTACAGTTATTTAACATAGGAAATAACACAAATCTACGCGACAGGAGAAACCCACATAAGTATTATTTGACATTCCCCGTTCAACGAACTATAAAAACACTGTTTGTGCATTTACGTTTACAATAAGTTACACAATCATCCAAAATTATTGCATTTAAGGCATTTTAAAGTTAAGTTACATGAATGACTACTCAGTAATCGTTTTAGTACGTTTCTTTAGTAGATTATGTAATTTTTTTGCAGGCTAGTAGATATTAGTAAAAGTTGTATGTACCCTCCCCTCCCCCTACTCTAAAAATAACAAATTGGCACACTTTTGTACACCATATACGAGTATACCCTACGAGTATATATTGTTCTATATCTAACGCTATTCTTAATACCAATTCATAATTCATATTCAGTGAAATAACCGTATTTATTTCGTTAATCACTTTGTATCTAACTCGAATATTACTTGCAATAAGGAAATAATTACAAACTATTAAGTTATTATTAAGGAAGTGCCTTAAAGCCACACAGTTTCTGTTTCTTATAGTATCAACTCAATGCATTTTTTTTTTTGAGCCATATTAACATTTTTACGTTACTCTGTTTATTTCATTTATAGACATACTGATTACATTTTTAAATATATAAAAAAGGAAAATAAAACTACATATTTAAAAATATAAAAATAGTAGACCACCGACATTGGATACAGGGACCAAGACACCGGTTAAGTGATTAAAGCTCCAAAGACAGCACTCGTGTTTTGCACCAGACCCTTGCTCCAGTCTTCTAACGTGAGCCTCTTAATATGTTGATCGAGGTTCTTGGCTATCAATTCGTAAGCAGATATGACTTCCGGAACAAGGATCATCGAATCCACATTCCACATATTGACAACCTCTTAAGTAAAACCTGACAAACATTTCATTCGTTTTTCTTTTTCAAATATCACGAGATTCGATTCTCGTCTTGATTAACAGCGATATCGACAATCATTATGCAGCGCTCTAATCGATCTATCACCACAATATCAGACTTATTGGTAACAATAGTCCTATTCGTGATAATAGATCGATCCCAATGTAACATAGCACTCACCACAAGAAATGGATCGGGCACATAACCGTAATATGGCATCTCTAAACTGAAAAGTTAATATTTAAGGTCAAGTTGTTGATGTACGATCTTGGCTACTTGGTTGTACCTGTACTAATACTAACTGTTAGGAAGACGAGAGCAACCAGAAATACTCTGCCTAATAGATTCCTCAGGACGGTGTCATGCCCGACAGATGTCAACCGCGCTATCTTATAGGATATATTTCCGATAGTTATTTGTAATGATAGCTTCGTCCATAATCACACAAACAAAACCTTCAGTTTCTCCGAAAAGATCATCATACCGTAGCCAAGGCGTAGACACTTTAAAGTCCATATCAGACCCATAAAGGACCCGATAACATCGACCAGGAAGTGAATCATCCAAACTATTTTCATGTAATTATTATATTTTTAGAACTTTGCTAAGAACTTTTCAAATTCTTCTCAAAAAGTTTCCATGCTCAAGATTTGCTTAGTTTAAAAATTAAATGGCGTTATATGCCAAATGTCAAAAAACATTTTTATATTAATGTAAAATAAAAATTACATAAAAAAGCAATAAAATATTTAAATTGACGGTTATGAATGAGCTTACTAGTGTATTTGGCAGCAGAACAACATTTAATAACCGATCAAGTAAATCGTAAACGAATAACTTTGTTTTAAAAAAATATGGCATTACACCACCTTGCTTGCTGACAATGATGACAATTTGTTTGTGATAACCAGCTGTTACATTGTTAACTACAAACTGAAATAACCTTTTAACGTAAAGCTCTAAGCATCTAGAAATTCAAAATGTTATTGGTGATTACATTACCAGCCAAATAAATACAAAAACAATCCCTACCATGAGATATACAAGGTGAAACAGAAGTTCCATACATTCCTGTCATTGCTTTTTACAAAGACATACATAGATGGTGATCAACATTCGGTGTTGCGATAAGCTGTTTTTTTTATTATTAATTGTTCGAAAACAAGTTTGGTGGATCGATACACATTTTTGTAATTTTTTTTTGCAAATTTATATAAAGTTATTAGCTAACTGTTTTGAGAATTTTTTCCTCGTAAGTATTTAATTTATTAGGGCCTATGAAATTAACAAAATACTGGTTTAATACAAAAATATTTCTAAAAAGTCTAAATCAAAAGTTATCCTTGATATCTTAGATTATTAATATTTAATAAACTAAGCTTGAGATATTCACTCCGTAGTGTGCACTACTTGTAGTGTGAGTGTGACTCACCGAAATACTCAGATGTTAAATAATATTCAGTTAAGAACAATTACAAAGTAAGGTAAGCTTTATTTATGTATGTACGAGTACATGCCAGAGTAATTTAATGTTCATTCAATTCATCGTTCCAAAAAATCAAAGTTTTATGTGCATATGACCTCAAACGGCCAAGTCAAGTCGTGTGCTTAGAAGTTACATGACAACTACTAGATGAAACAACATATACATCTACATCTACATACTAGTAAATTTCGCACATAAATGTAGATTCAATGTTAATTTATATATTAGTGCGTTCTCACGGACTAACAAAATGATACTATGTATTTTTGTTTACGTAGAAAACCTCGTTCAAAAAAAAAAGGAAAATTAACCACTTTGTATCGGCTCTTAGACTAGACATATACAATTTATTATAGAAATAAAAATACCATTTTTTGGTGACCTATACAAAACAGAAAATATAATTTATGAGGTTTAGCATCAAATCAGTTACAGTTGAATCCGTTTATAATGACATCAAAAGGAATTGACAAACACGTCATAATAAGCGGACGTCATACAAAGCGTTTTGTGAAAAAAAAACCTTTTTATGTAAAAAGTATGTATGTATTTAAGTATTTTAATAGAGAAACATAGTAACTTATAAAATAAAAATTTCACACAATAAATACATCATACACATACAAGTGTATTTTTTAATATAAGTAATCTGTAATTTTTGTCTGCTTTTGTTTTTCATTTTATTGTAAAACAGTCTCTAATACTATTATGTATAGAAGACATCGCTATGGTTAAATTATCATTTTCAATATTGCTATGAACAAATCGTGAATTCTGCAGTTTTTAATACCTCTTCTCTCTTTCCCAGCACTTTCGAGTTTTTCTTTAGCATTAATGTTCTGTACGATATTTTCATCGAGCGCTATTGATATCAACATAATCTTCCCACATTTCCGGTGCTGCTAAGGAATCTGAATTTAGGTTTCGTGAACACGAAGATAAAGGGACGTTATCTTCTTCATCAATTCATGTTCTATTTATGGATATCATACATATCATATTCTATTTATAATAGGAAAACCGTCTTGACTTTCAATGAATCCAGCATGTCTGAAACAGTTGTGAATGGTACTTAGTGACATTTTATTCCAGGCGTCATTAACCATCAGAATTGCATCTAGCACCGTTATTTTTGTATAAGAGTTGTTTTCATGAGCATCAAGGCAATTAATCATTTTAAGCACAAGGTTATTTCTAAAATTCGTTTTGAGTGATCGTATTATTCCCTGATCCATTGGCTGTAGTACTGATGTTGTATTCGGCGGCAGGAAATGCTAGTGTTATAGACTTTAAATCAGTTACATTTGGATGCGCCGGGCATCAACCAGCAATAAAATCTTTTTCTTCATCTTCACCAAATCACGATCCCAAACTCGAAGCCATTTTTCAAAAAGTTCTGACGTCAGCCAAACTCTACGATTGTTAGCATAATCGACAGTTAATGATTTGAAATCTTGATTTTTGTGACTTTCCAATAATAAGCAATTTCTTTTTATCTGTGCCACTCATTAGCTGCTACCATGACAGTTATTTTATCTTTCGACAATTTGCCTGCACTATAATTCACACCTTTAAATTTTAAAGTTTTCATGGTCATTCTAAACGGACATAATTTATTAAAAATGGGTCATAATAAGCGACATGTCACTGTAAGCGAAGTCATTATATCCGACTTTTTTATAAAGAATTTTGTATGAAAACCAAACTTCGTAGTGTAACTACGTCATAATAAGCGGTTGGTCAATATAGGCGGAGTCATAATAAACGGATTCAACTGTATATAGTAAAATACGTTGTAACAGAAAAGCAAATACAAAACCACAGTACGGGCGAGCGTGCGTAAAGCGAATTGACAGGTGAGACAGCGTGACACAAAGGTTAACATTAGTCAAGTGTTGCTATTATAAAAAAAATATCTTGCACGCGTAGTTTCATTCAGTCATTTTATTTTATATTACAATCAATACATTATTTTTTTCATTTCTTAGGTAACATAATTAAAAGGATACAAGTATGTTCATAAGTTGTTGCATTTTTTGCCCCTGAATAGATTTACTTACTGCCTTTGAATATTTATTTATGTGAATACATTAATGACTACCGTGAATCAAATAAAGGCCTTATGGAAATAATTTTTAATCAAAACAACAGTTTTATTATATATATATATATATATATATATATATATTTAGAAAGCATAATTATTAAATATTTAAAAAAATACTACATATGTCTAATTTATATTATTAATAAATCGGCTGTCCACATTCAGACTAAGATTGATTGGTGCCCTATACAAATTAAAATATCTTCGTGACGTACTTTTAGCGGAATTAACGTAATAGATTTATGTAAAAACATATACTAAGTGCAACGTAATTTAATTGATTCACAGCTTGTTTTTTATAGCAAATTTTTTAAAACAGATATGATATGACGTATTATCCAAGTAAACACAGATTAAGAATACAGAGTGTGACTATCCCGACCAGCATGATATAGTAGACCATAACCTCCTTTCTAAACAGAGGACTAAGTCCTGGGGTGGTTTTATCTTTCTTTATCGAAGTAAAACACAATTATAACTAGGCCGCTCCATCATAACGTGTCTTTAACAGATGTGTGCGACCTGTGGTGTAGTTTAAAGCAAACAGTTATGATTGACCTAAACAATAAATAACAAAATAACAGTAACCAATTACCAAAGACTATAAAACCAGTTCTGTGTCTTAGTAAAACAGCAATTATTAGCCGTGTAAGTACAGCAATCAGTAATCTGCCACTAAGGGCTGTATTTTAAAAGGTGCATCGGTCGCAGATCGGTAGGTTTTATTATTCAACTTTACTCAAAACAAGATTAAGCGATTCATATTCAATTGAGTGACGGCTTATTTTAGAACGATGTTTGTATCGATATCTTACTCAGGTAGATTTTGTCAGATGTGATCTTTGTTTACATGAAAAAAACTGAAACTAGTCGCAAGCGATAATTTTAAAGCCACTTTAGGGAAATAAACGTGTTTTACGATTTGTTTGTGAAGAATTACGAAATATTTATTAACAAACAAATTACGTATCAAACACATTGCAATTCAATTTAATTAACCTTAACCCATACCTTATTTACATGAATACCAAATAGTTATTTAAATTAAGATTACTACAATCTTTTGATTTCAGACAAAAGTATAATGTAATTATGGTAATATAAAAACAAAAACATAGACAATTCAATATGACAAATATTGATCACTGACATGACACTCGTAATTTTGGACGAGGTGATTATTATTAATAGGCTCACATTATTTTACTAGCCCATATACAACTATTTATGAGTAATAATATATGTAAATTCCTAAAAATAATGCTTGTAAAATATATCTTATACCAGCAGACTCGGCCACGCGTTGCTGTGCTTAATTTTTTTTTCATTATTATATTGTAGTAAACTATTAATTGAGATGTAAGCTATCCCATCTTTCAAGTTGGATCAAACTGCACACAGTGCGCAATTTGATTAAAATCGGTTAAGTAGTTTAGAAGTCCATCGCGGACAAAACACTGTGATACGTAATTTATACACATTCAGAATATTTTTTTAAATAATTTGGTGCCTAATACAGAATAATAATGTTGAAAATTATACAATAATGCAGAAACGCAATTAAGAACAGGCTGAAGAGTAGAAATCAATTCTTGATACGAATTTAAATAGATTAAAACTTAAAACGTATTCTAAAATAAGAACTACGCATAAGTTTTGATGTAACTTTAAAACTTGGTTCAGATAATCAGAATTCAACGGATACTTGAGACGTCTTTTAAAGTATGAGCTTTAGAGTGTGTTTACCCTGTGTTAAACATTATAATTTAATAGTAGAATGTATTAAACATTTGGATATAACTTACACTTTTATTAAGTGGATACCTTGTGGACAGAGTGGAAAATCCCTTTGGATCTCCAGCTTCTCGAGGACGTAGGAGCTAGGAGTATGTGGTGTTTCCATTAAAAACCACCCAAACTGCCAGTCTCACGGTACTCTAAAGAGGACCCAGGCCATGTTATTTCAGCCCCCCTAGATCGCCGACCGCAGCAATTAATCTACCACTGGAGATCCTCACTTTAGCAGATTTTGACCATTCAGTGGAAATCTTGCGAAATTATTGATTGTTTTTTTTTATAAAAAAGGGGAGAAACAGTCACCTGATGAAAAGTGACTACCACCGTCCATCAATGTTTGTAATTCGGTAGTCATATGCATTATTTTAAATGACTCTCATAAAATGAGAAAGATTATTATAATAGTGAAATTGACGCATATATTATCAAAAGCTATATAGTATAGTATAAACATTTGGATATCGGAGGTACAACGCCAACTAACTTCAAACCTAGCAGAGCTTGTACAATAATAGCTAGATTGACTGATAGAATACTTACTCGGATTTACTTTATTTTTCTAAATATAGGTTGGATCACGAATTAGTTAACATTTGAAAAAATCGTATGAAAAAAATCGTTTGATTTATTATAAAAATTGTTTATTTACAAGAAACCTAATAAATTAGAAATTATTTTTTAAAAATTACATCATCTAATTGACCACCGTTTCGGCGTTTGCACTCTTCTAAGTGAACACCGAACTTTTCGAATACTCGTCGGTAAAGAGACCGCGAGATCGCCGACATCTCTACGCGGATTTTTTTAGTTGACGTGCGAGTAATGTACTTGGTTTGTTGATGTAGACACGATTCTTCAAAGAACCCCATAAAAAGAAGTCTGCTGGGGATAGATCTGAATTTTTGGGTGGCCATGGAATGTCGCCTCGTCTGGAAATCAGTTTTTTCGGAAACATGTATTTCACCACCGGCAGGGACTCATTAGATGTGTAACAAGTGCAAAGCAAATTCCAGTATCATCAGTTCCAAGAACTCCGCGCAGGATGTTTCAAATGTTCAATGTTGTTTTGCATTTAATTTAAGCGTTAACCAATTCTTGGCTCACCCTATACATGCATATTATACATTGAAAATACCTAAACTCCGAAAGAAATATTTGCAGATTACAAACATTTGGTCTGACCCTGGAATCGAACCGGAAACCTCGAATGGTATGCAATGTTTTCAAACTGCATAGGGTCCTACTAAGAACTTAGGGCTCCAAGTCAACTTCACCTGGAAAAGGTGCACCTGCTTGACGGACGAGGCTCTAGCAAACAAAACATCCCGATTAGCGACAATAGGTTCGCCTATTTTTTTTACTTCATAAATAATGGTACAAGTTTTAAATTTAACTTCTAATGTAAACCGATTCTGTATATGTATATAATTGATGTACCTGAAAAATTAATAAATAATTGCATCTTTATTGTTTACCCATAACTCTTCAATAACCTCACTGACTCATTGGAAAGCTCTGAAAAAGTTATTTAACACCTCTTTTTTTTGCGTAGTCGTACGTCCGAGCCGACACATACCGGAAGGACTACGGTCTTCCACAATAGCATGCCCTCATTGAATATTTCGTATCATTTGGCTTGCTTTCATCTGTCAGTCAATGACTAATATTGTCACTGTAGAAAGATTAAAGAAACTTGATTCTCCATTATTCGATTTAACTAAACAATTGTGTATAACTTATTCCTTGGTTTTCATACATATTCTTAAATTTTAGGTAGTAGAGCCATGCTGATTTCAGCACGAACGGGCCAGCTCGACCGGGGCAATACTACCCTCCCACAGAAGACCAACCTAAAGCACCAACATTCGTGCTGTCGTGTTTCGTTGGTAAGTGTGAGACCGGAGGCTCATTGATGCAGGGGTGACAGTTATCGTGATAACTGTGTGAGCCTTACACTGCCACGATGACTGTTATGCCTTTTACGTCCCAATGCGTGGCGTGAAAAAGCATCTCATTAGGCTGCCATGGTGTGGGTCAACATACTACATTGTCTCCATTTGCAATGAGTATGGTGATCACAATTCTCTGGATTCTATTCATGCTTTCCATCAGGCAGAGTAGAGTCACTTTGGCAGGCTCTTCATACAGAAAAAAAAATACCGATTTTATGCACATTCGATTACTAAGAATTCAGATACATGTATTTAACTGGTTTTCTTATAGCATATTTTAAGTTCTAGATAGAAACACTATCGTGTGATATCGTTTAAAAAAATAACAATTTTCTCAACCCACATTTTAATTAAATAACTACTAGGTTCAAAATGACCCTTCGCCTTTCATACATATTAACTAAAGTGTCATCGTTCCGTTAATTAACATATTGCAATGTATTGGATTTAAAATAAATTTGTATGCATTTAAATTTAAATTTAAGCAATAAGCACTGACGTATTGCACTTGCTGTCATAAATTATTTGTAACAAGAGCATAATAAAATATCTGACACAGTTACAGTATCTAAAGGATACGAAGATATGGCGACAATGTACTTAATTATGGCCTTTGATTGATGAACAATATTTAATGCCATTTATAGTTAATAACCTCCAACACAAAAAGAGGGGTGTTATAAGTTGGACATGTATGTATGTATGTATGTCTAACTGTGGTATATATAGTTCCTAAACGACAGATTCTTGTAATCCCTTTTTCTGTGTTGAAAGCTGACCTGATCGAATCATTTGTTAGTTGCCAAAGGGATCCAACTAACATATATTTACAACTCTGATTGCTTTGAAATGTGATGTAACTTTAGATTAATACTTGGTGTCGGGGTTGTACCAAACTTTTAATTTGTTTTATGAAGTACTATCATATATTCCATATATACTATACGATAACGGTAATCCGTTCAATTGGGAATGTCTTGAGGTATGAGTAACAATTAAATCGATTGTTGCTATATTAGTTATATTAGTTATGCTATATTAGTTATGCCTTAATGTAGGTAAACCATTCAAATAGGCTTTAATTTATTAAAGCAATAACATAAACTACAAAATAAATATATGAGGCGACCTCACTTGTATGATTATTTTTTATTTCGTGATTCTAACTTTGAAAATGACGAACTTAAATACAACCTTTCAGCTCTTATTTTACGGGGAGTAAAAGCAAAATTTCTCAAAAATCATTTCTTAGTAACGTAGAATATAAAGTGACAGCTGCTAAAATTTCAAGTTTGTAGCTGCAACGATTTGGCTTTTGCGTTGATAAATCAGTCAATTAGTCGAGGCAGGTAACTTCATTTAATTACTTTATGTAATCTGTTAGCAACGTGCCGAATTGTTAGCATTCTCGAAGTCCATTAGTGTGTACCAGTACGTTGATTGTTAATGTTAAGTATCAGTGTAAAAAATCTTAACCTCCTGTCACGCAAAGCGTCTATTAGTCACACAAAAGGATAAATAAAAATGTGTAAAAAGATCTAATCATGAAATATAATTATTTTAATTAAGATATATTTATAGGTATTGTAAATATTAACTATTCATATCTATAATAGATAAAATCATGTTGGTTAAATGAGTATATTATTTAAGAAAATGTGTCTGAAAACCTTTCGTAATAAATTGCAATCATTCAGCTTAATAAAAATATAGATAAGTGAAATACACAATTAAAACTATTTTTTGGATTTCAGTTTTATGAAAAAAAGAAATAAGTTAATTTCGAGGTATGCACCTTTAAAAGTTTTTTTCCTTTTTTTTGTCTCTAATTAAACAGGTAAGAGAGCTTATTTTAGAATTGTACTAACTAAGTCATTTTGCGCACATATTAAGGTATCGGTACTACTCAAGGCCCTTTTCGACCTTCACATTTTCTATTTTATTTTCCTGTGACCTTGACTTTAAATCATGAACGATTTAAGGTATAATATTTTTATCGAAGCAATTCTTTGTCCCTGTGGTGACAGATTAATAATAGGAAGTCTAGTCTACCCTTACTCATGCCGTGAGTGTCGTAAGAGTCGACTAAGGGGACTACTTATGGAGTTATCAAATAGACTCCCTGGTATCTAGAGTGTACAAGCTTATCCATGTTTTCAAAAATTTGTAAAATTCTTCTGATTTATCTGTCTTTCGAACGATCTATTTTGCGTTAGCCTACTTAATTAAAACCTATTTTCTGCGCCTGCGTGGGTAACGCTGGGCAATGGCACTTGCTACTTTTGGGCAGTTCTTTATGCAGGATAGCAGCAGTGAAGGACTTCTTTCTATTGCCCACGATTCTACATTAAGATGCTGATTTAACTTTTAACCATGACTTGTATGGGCGTAAACGTAGATTTAACTGGGTATGCACTGCTCAGATTACTAAATTGGAAAGTGTGTGTATAGGTGACGTATACGTCGCCTATACACACACTTTTCTCCATTCTTATGTAACCAAGTCAATAGAGGACTCGATATTTCCTCACATTCTTCCCGTGATGGTAAAAACTTGAGATTCGTAGCTGTGCTCCACTAACAGGGTCAATCCAAGGCCAGAAAACTTTTTGTCAAATCTAGCGTAATATATAAATTGAATCACTTGTTACTTTTCCTAAATCATTTAATAAAAATAACATATTATATTGGTGCAGGTACGGGCACTTGAGTTTTAGATATGTTGTATGTTAAACATTCCATTATAAAGTTTTTGTGGAAATTAAAAAAGAAAATGAAAGAGTTTTTATTCTTATATGAAATGTTATTCGTGCAGTCGATAAATAAATATATACACGATGGAGACTGCGTGATAAAATTAATTCAAAATAATGCAAGAAATTACTTGTTTTTATCTCTGGTAATTTCAACACGACTAATACGTCTTATCGCCTGATCAGTTTAGCTGTTTACTACTGAAATTGGTAGACATGCATTTTCCTTATCTTTCCAGAGATCCTTCATCCTGTAATTATCAAGTAGCATTTCAAGGTGAACTTAGAAGATAATTTGTTTGCATGATAATTCTAACCATGAATTCAGCTGATATGATGGGGATTAATGACTATATAGAAAAACGAATATAAAAACTAGGCCATTCGATACCGTAGTAGGAAAAGATACGGTCAGTAAAAAACGGATCCAATTAACGATTATAAAGTATTAAACTTTAGTCGCATATATTTCTGTGTAGAAAATAAGTAAAACATGTTTGAGTAGGTATTTATTGAAACTAGGTTGAGGAATTTAAATAGCTGTTGAGATTGATTATATCAAACAATTCATTTACCAGTTAGAACATCTATAATTGTTATTCCGAGGCAAATAAACCACTCTAGGTATTCTACTGAAATGAGTCACTCTTTGTTTTCATATCTTACAGTCACTTACATAGGTACATTGTTAGATTACATACATTACATTGAAGTACATGACTGAACGCGTTCATAAATAAACCAATAAATTATTACGATTATTATGCAGACAGACGAAGTCCTTCAAGATTTTATTTTGTTTAAATAATTATGTCTAAATCGTTTTTCGAAAAATAGTCGTTTATTATTGCAATTAAAGTTCACTAAACCTGATTTAAGAATTTTTTGGTTGAATTTAATACCTAATCACAAATAAATTACACATAATTTTTTTGTAACAGAGATCAAGCTATATTTTAAGTACTGTAAGTGGTTGAATGGTGAACTCTCCGGTGATTTTGAGAGTGAGGGAACAGAGAGTGCACTTATGTTAGTGCACACACTTGTGCACTATAACATCAACCGAGTAGTTCACCTGAACGTGGATAACCGATTTATTAATGATATAAATTATAAACAATTGTTTTTAAATATTTAATAAATTATAATCACAATCCAATAGTATCAAAAGCACATGTCAAAAACGCTTTCCATAAGACATTGCTTGATTAACGGCAGTACAAATCTTTGTGTCCGTATCATGTATGTTTGTGAAGTCCCTTGTGACACAGATTTTATTCCTAGTATGACGTGTTAAAAAAATCAATCTGTTTGTCATCAGTGTCATCTGTCACTCACTTTTTACACGTTCGCGCTCTTTCGTTTCGTAGATGACTTAATGTTTGTTTTTTTGTTTCCATCTATATTATTATAAAACTAACTTGATACCAAACTTCATAAAATTACTTTTTCTATTAGGTACAAGCCACTGTACTTTAATGATAAATTGTCTAAGTCTAGGCTAGGAACCCACATAAACGGGCGGCGGAGGCGCGCTTACTAGCGTTTTGGGCCGCCCTGAGTGTGGCCGCGGCTGGACGAGACGGGTTTTCGCGTCCATCCGCTACAGTGGCCAGCCGCGAAGAGACGACGTCTGCGTGTGCTGTACGTCTACTAAATAGAGTTTTACCCGAAGACGGTGCCCGCGCAGCGAGCAGGCGCTGGAAGGGGTCCGGATGTCGTAGTAACAGCTGTTCCCGGATCCTTCCTATCTCAGGCGCAGAGTGGCACACCGTCTGCTTCTAGTCGGTCCGATTTCGACATACCAACCCGCTGGATTGACAGCACGAGGGGGTTTCCACACGTTAAAAAAAGATAGGAGCCCATACAAAGTGATCGATATCCTTTACAAATTTACGTGTAAAGTGGCACATACATAAAACAAAAACTCTTTACTTGAAATTACAATGCACACAAATGTTTAATTTTTAAATAATAACTTTTATTTCTGCCAAGCTTATAAAGATGAATAATTTTTAGCGTCCCAGCTCTAATTAATATTTCAATTCGCGTAAATTGCAGATTGTGGATTTACGACGAGAACACGATATAATTAATTAAGCTGACGAAAATTGATTGACCATTACTATTTATTGATCACTTAATTTTTAATTACTTAAATATTTTACCCGACTACGATGAGCCAAATTATTAATAAACTTTCCGGTAACAATTTGGGCAGTCTATGTATATATGGTTCACCGTAGCGACTAAAGTATTGAACGAATTTTAATGAACGAAGTGTCCATAGATTTAAAATAATAGGCGGGTAATACGGGTTTTATAAAATATATTAAAATTTTATATGACGCCATTTAAATTTCAGATTAGTTCGAAAAAAAATTAAACAGAGATAATCATCAGGTGTTTGATATCATAAGAAAAGTCTTGCCGATTACGTTATGAATATATATATATTATATTGTTTAATTCAAAATGTACGTATAAAAGACAAAACGGAAATATATTAAATAAAAAAATAAAGTTTAACAAAACTATAACTCGACTACGTAAAAAAAAGAGTTTAAAAAGGACTAAACACGAAAATAATTTAGACAGACATACATAACTTCGTATACTTCTAAGTCTCTTTAATGATCGTGTTCCATCTCTTTCATGATTGTAACATAAACCAAGTAGGTTTGGGATTTAAACCTTGTCTTACATAGAAGGTTATAGTTTATTAACCTTTATTTTTTGTTATTTCTTAGAAATTATTGTAATATAGATGGTAGGTAAAATAGTAAAATCTATGAACGGAATTATTTACATCCACTTCTAGAAGTCTGCTTATTGTATGCTGAAAATTTAAACACATTGAAAATTGAAAAATTCATTGCAGATTCATTAAATGAATTAAGTCCAAAAGTAATTGGACCACATATACGACGGAGCGCTGATTATGGATTAGTTTTTATAATAAACTACTTTATTATTAAATTATGAATTATTTTAAACATTACTTAATTTGTTTACTTAGTTTTAGTAAGCTGATTCTGTAAGCTATAATATTAAAATAATGTTATTGAAATAAGAGCGGTAACTCCCGTATAGTCCCTTAAGTAATAGCAACCGTCAGTTCGTTTGGCAGATTGACAGCTGTCATTAAGTGCACACATGCTAACCTATTGACTCTTTAATTTTCCAATTTATTTAAGGCTTGTTAATGTAGAAAATATTCAGTAAAATTGTATAACGATCAAATAATGAGACGTTTAACAACAGAAGTGGGCTCTTATTTTGAAAGTTCCTGTTACACCGCTCACGATGCATAGCTACAACCAAAACCGCTATGACGCCTCCTTACTAACGCTCTGACATATTTACTATATATAAAATAACGATTAGTATCAAATAACAAATGAACTGTTTATAAAGCTAAATTAATAAACGTCTATTGATGACCTATGTTAAGTCTAACTAAATTAATTCTTTGTTTTTATACGAATAGGCATATTACAACACTTATACCACAACTTATTACTTGAACGTGAATTGCTACAGAGATACCTTAATTATTATATTTTGTAGAACATAATAGGTACAATATATTTTAAAATAAAAGTATTCCCTTTAACCCAATAAAGAAGTAATAATTTGATTGTATTATACCAATTAGATTATTAACTAATATAGAACAGAGACCGATCTGATTTCTTAACTAAGTTATCTTACTTATTAATTACCACCCCGTATTTTGACCTACCTTATTTGACCCTACCTTATTTGACCCTACCTTAAGACGGTATTTTGTATCTTTACATACGTAAAATTTTTAAATAAAACTTTAAGGAAATCCCTCAAGAATATAAGTTCACCTTCACCTTTAGATCTACTACCTAACAATTAGTCTGTTTTTGTACTTGAACGTCAAAACGCAACAAGCATTCGCACATGAACCCACGTAAATGCCAATAATACGATTATATCCATATTAGCTGACCCGTGTAACTTTTTTTGTGTCTCGCAAAAGGATTTAATTTCGATTAATTCGACACTATTGGGAATGTTATAAATGGGCTATCGAAAACTAAAAGAATGTTTTAATTTGAATCAGTATTTTCTGAGATTGATACATTGAACTTAGCAAATTATCCAGTGTCTAAACGTTAATATACGAGTAGGCGTGTGGCTTTTCTTAATTGAAATTAATCCAAAATCCAAATTGAATTGAAAATTATTTGCAGCTTGTTATAAACTTTAAGAACTTTATTATTTTTATATTTTAAACTTACATTCGATATTAATCCAAACGAATTTGCATTTAAATATGTGAGGGATCAAATTAAGAATATTTGTATCTTATCTTAATGCAAATTTTAAATTAATGAAAATTAATAAATGTTAAAAAATTGATTTATTTAATTTATTTTACTTTTGGTTTTTGATTGAGTTGATTTTATCGTTTGTTATGTCAGAACTTGTTTACAACTGAAATTTAACATACAAAATAAAGTAATAAATCCATAGAGTGTTTTATTTATTTGTTGAATGCGTAAATCTGTGAAGCTATGAGACAGATAGGAATGAATATTGAATAGAGTATTTATTCCAAAATAATTGTGTGTCGTAAAATATCACACCATGACTCTTACGGGCAAGCAGCGAACTTAAATCACTTACAGCTGTAAACGCAATTGAAACTGCGAGGAATGACGACCTTAGCAAATACAGTAGAATATAAAAATATGGTGCTACAACGATAATGTGTCTTATTGTAGATTTATTGTCAAAATAGTACAATTTTGAAGACAGACTCCTTCGCAATTGAATCCACATAAAAATCTGAATTTTAATGATCAATTTATCAATCGTTGTTGAGAAGAAACGACATTGACACGCTGATGATATTTGTAAGTACTTTGCCCCAATCTTTAAGCACAACTTCCATGGTTACTCTTGCAATAAGAATCTAATCTTATTGACTAATCTACAAGCAAGTAAGCAGCTGCAACCTGTTGAGAACATGACAAACGCTGGTAAGGAGGAGGGAGTCTTTCAGGATCCTCTAAGCTTGTTTTAAATTTTAAACGGCAATAAAGTAACGTCATTGTTTTTGTCAGCTTTTGTAGTTGTAAAACCTCTTTTCTTTTAATATGCCTGCTAAAGTGATTACTGTGATTACTGCTTAACATACATATGTGACCTGCCATAGAGGCGACATATCTTCGCAATTGCAGAGGCTCAAGGGACTCGATGTATTGTCGTGGTGGTGCAGATTCATCGTAAAGATGAGAACAGTACTCCACGTAGGAGCGAACCTGAGTTTTATAAAGAAAATACAGATGCTCGGGCGAGAAGAACCGTCTCATTTGTTCAGTTCACTTAGCTTCCACGAGGCCTTTTTAACTGAGTATTTCCGCAGACTGAGATGCACAAAACTACCTTTGTTTAAATTTTTGTTCTGAATTTGTTTCCGGAATTATTGTCCGAAATAACTAGATAAATCAATTTTTTTACGTCGTACATAAGGTATTATTTGCGGACATTATTTGCAAAGCACTTCATTATCTTATAAATTATACAATGAAAACTCAACTTGAATTTGAGTCAAATATTTAATAGCCCATGATATACAATATATGCGCAAACGTGCCGGTAGGCAAACGTTCCGTTAAACTCTTGTATTGTAATTTGACTTATTCTATTCTAATACAATGTAAATATTATAGGCAATATAGAAACTATAACATGGAAACGTGTTATACTAAAAATCGAATAACTAATTGAAGTTTTTTCTAAGGCGCATATAATACACTCCTATCCCTGTGGGTTGTGCTCGAAAACGTTGAAGGTGATAAAACACACTAACTTTCATCAGGATCACTTAAGTTATTAAAGTTTGAAAGCGACACAAATTAACAAATACACTACTAAACTCATACTAGAGAGGCCTACGGACAGTAGTAGACTGCTAAAGCATATAAGCCACTAGTTATAAAATGGTAACACCCACTAAAACTTCATGTCAATTATTTGTTGAAATATCAAATATAATAAAAACTATAATACTAGTACGACTTAAAACCAACATGCATTTAACTTTATTACTCTATTACACCTACTTAGTAAGTCTACCTTTTATGTGTTTACGTGATGTTTAACTAAAAAGTGTTCTAATTGCTTTTACAATTCTTCGAATAAGTGTAACGACGGACATTGTTGTGAAAGCAGTAGAGACAGGCTTTTCTCTTTCATAGTCGTTAATAGTGATCTCTTCATGCTTCATACATATTAGAAATTTAAAATATACTCTACCTCTGGGAATACGTTTTTGCACAGTGTAGGTTAAGTTCCGAAACTCCAAATCCATCTTGGATCAGCTGAAACAAAGAAAAAACACTTTGAGGCTCTGACTCAAATATTTTTAGTTTTAAAATTAGATTTTTATTACACTAACTATGAATACGAAATACTTTGTTTATTTGCCGTATTTTCAAGGCTACTGTGCCGATTTTTATGAATCTATCTAAGATTAACCGGCTATAGTTATGCTCATAGAGCAGAGAATATAGTAGAAATCCAATGTAGGCGTGTTAAGTCTGCCAAAATCCTTGACGTGCGTTAAGCGCAATCGCATTTCTGTACATCTTTGAAAACGATCTTACTTGAACCGTTATCATCTAATCAATAAAAATAATCTTACATTGCGTAAAAAAACTACATTGTTACCACAAGAGCACATAAAGAACTGTATTTTCTGGGGTAAAATTAAACTGTAATTTCGCAATAATTCACATGAAAATATTTGATAAAGTACCGTACCGCCCCTAGAACACAAATACGCAAGTGAAACACTACCTTATGTAAAAGACATATATTTAGTAACATTGTAAGGGACGTTAGGATTTATAATAATTAAATCCTTTGGACGAATTAGTATATACTCGTACTTCGTTATGTGTGCATAATGTTATTAATTATTTATGTGTGCGCCTAGACGACAAAGAATATTTTGGAATTTACTATTGATCGCACTTCTAATGTTTATTTCTCGCTTTTGTGGTAAAGCTCATGAAGCTGTTTGTATGCTCCAAAAACATTACCCGTGAGACTATACCTAGTGCAACATAATATTTTCAAAGTCAATAATGTCATAGTGGTACGAAGGAGATACAAAAGAAAGAGGCCGTAGCCAAAAGTGAAATAAGTTTCATTCATAACGTGGCTTTAAATTTTAAATGATAATAATTAAAATGATTGCTATTAACATTAATTAATAACATAAATATTATTATAATGTTGGTATTCTGAGACTCAAAATTGTTACACGTATTAATAACAAATCGATAATGTCCGTTTCTTAGAATGGATGTAGAAGTGGGACTCGTGACACAAAAGAGTTCCTTATCGTAGATAGGACTATTAACCAACAGGTTCGTCGTAATCATAAGAGTCTGATGACATATTGGATAGATTATTAGAAGGCCTATGACTCGATTCAACAAACATGAGTTTTGAAGGTACTAGAGTTGTATAAAATTAATACGACTCTGTGAGCTTTCTTAAAATCGTGTATGGGTCAACGTGTATCTATGGGTAGGACGTCGGCAGATTGCCATAAAGGACGTAGTAATAAAGATCGAGGTATATTTCAAGGTGACATTACGGGTCCCTTGTGGTTTTGTCAAGCTTTGAATCCTCTCAGTACTTAGCATAAAGATGATCAAGTTATCTCTCACCTTCTTTACATAGATGATTTGAAATAACTAACCCAAACTAAATAACAATTGACAACGTTATTAAAAGTCACTGTAAGCTTTAGTAATTCTGTCAAGATAGAATTTGGTGTAGAAAAGTATGCAGTTATGTACGTAAAGAAGGGCATGATTGTATAATCTGAAGGAATAGAGGTTTCAGATTCCTCAAATCTCAGGCCTTAGTCTGCCATCGCAACCTACAAGTGTTCAAATATTTTACCGTCGTTGGGAACTCCAGACTCTAGCATGAAACAAACGTTATAGGAATCCTTTTTTTTCTTTTCTTAATTTTTACTAAAATTCTTTTGTTGTGTAACCATTGTTGATTTACATTTTGTTACCTCCTGGTGGTTGCCTACAATGGTTCAGTCATACCAATTTTGATGTATTCTTTTGGTGTACTTAGACGCACTCAGGCTGATTTAGATGTTCTAGACTGGAGAGTCCGTATATTACTGTTACACTTTCATCGGATATGAGATTGTATGTATATCCTGCGAAAATTTAGAGGTTGTTTATTATTAAATATCAAGGCCCTACACAATCTTGAGATATACAATCTTGGGGAATATTTTCTACATATTGATACGGGAGTGCATTGCAATGTAGTTGCAGTGGATACCGGTTTTACCCTGTTTGCTCTGACTAGAGAGAATTGGCGCAAACCTGTAATACTTGATACTAATGATCGCAGGGCAATGAAAGGGCAAAGAACTTCATGGTCAGGTTTATCGGGTTCTAAAGTGGCTCATATAGACATGAAAGCATCTACGCCTTGGCTATGGTACGTTGATCTCTTCGGGATAACTAAAGGTCATGTTGATGCGATTATGGACGAAGTTGTAATGACGAATAACTATCGAAAGCATATCAGATATTTATATCGGGAGCGTGTTGATAGACCGATTAGAGTGCCCCGTAATGATCGATATCGCTAATATCGATATTGTCGTTCTTCAATACGAGAAACTCGTAAAAGTTGAAAAGGTAAAACCAATAAAATATTTGAATTTATCTTATGAGATTGTCGATATGTGGAATGTGGATTCTGTAATCGTTGTGCCGACAATCGTATCTGCTCATGAATTTATATCCAAGAGGCCGGACCAAACAATAATGTAAATAATATGTATATAATAAAGAGAATAATAATAATATCCTCACACATCTCACACACGGTCGTTTGATCTAAAACTAGGCCAGTACAGTTTCACTTTTGACTACGGCCTCTTTCTTTTGTACCTCCTTTGTACCACTATGACATTATTGACTTTGAAAATATTATATCGTACTAGGTATAACTGGTCTAACGGGTAATATTTTTGGAGTATACAATCAGCTCTATGAGTTTTAGCGCAGAACAGAGAAATAAACATTAGAAGTGAGATCAATAGTAAATTTCAAAAGATCCTTTGTCGCCTAGGCGCACACATAAATATTTAATAACATTATACACACATAACAAAGTCTATACTAACTCGTCCAAAGAATTTAATGATTATAAATGCTAACGAAAGTTACAATATAACTAAATATATGTCTTTTACACAAAGTAACGTTTCACTTGTGTATTTGTGTTCTAGGGGCGGTACGGTACTTTAGCAAATAATTTCGTGTGAAATATTGCGAAATATTACCCCAGTTCATTGCGTGCTCTCGTGGTAACAATGTAGTAACTAAGTTGCTGGTAAACATACTTATATATTTCTTAATATATTTTTATTATAGGTAAATTCCACCCAGACACAGAACAAATAATCGTGTTCATCACACAAAGATCTGCCCTAGGTGTGAATCGAACCCACAGCCTCTGGTTTAGCAGCCAAGATCACTAACCTAAATAAGTGTAAAGTTTGTTCTCTTAAAATTTCAAATACGTAAATGCTAACTATACTACATATTCGATAAAAAAGATTCCAAAAATATAACGGTACAGAACGACCCAGTTGGCACACCTCGACCGCTGTTTTATCACTGTTTCGGTAGTAAAAACATAAAGACATGCCGTTTTCTGACCGCAGTGTTAACGAAACGAGGTGGGTAAATTCGTCATTCTCTCAAGGGGGTGGGCCAAGAATTCGTTAACATTTGAATCTAGCATCACTCGTAAACCTGTTACGGAGGTTCTTGGGACGGAGTCACTTGTCACACTTCCAATGACTCCCTGCGGGTGGACAAAGACATGTTTCCGGAAAAGCTGATTTGCAGACGATGTGACATTTCATGGCCACCCAGAACTCCAGATTTATACCCAGTAGACTTCTTTTTATGGGGTTATTTGAAGAATCGCGTCTACATCAACAAACCAAATGTACTACGTCAACTAAAAGAAAAAATCAGCGAAGAGATGTCGGCGATCTCGCGGTTTCTTTGCTGATGAGTATATGAAAATTTCGGTGTATAATTTTTCAAATGTTACTAATTCCTGGCCCACCCTATATTTTAGTAAGGACAGTAGAATAGAAACGTAAATGTATTGGACTGAGATAACTCAATCACTGTTACGTAAATAAGCGTAAACAACTGTGGTCTGGTAAACAAGTGACTAACTCACTATTCTAATAAATAGAACGTAAAACTAGTAATGAAAATTTTGCCCAATAATACTTTCGACAAATAGTTTATTTATGAAGTCTTCGCTTCAGACTGAAAGTTATAACCCGTCAGAATAAGAACTTTCCCCTTATTTTGAAATCGATTAAAAAGAATTCTAATCAATATGTTCCCTCTCACTTTTTTACTGCTTTTCATCGATAGAGTAAGGTTACCGAACCCCAAACCTTCTCCCCGATCCTCCACCTGATTCTGCAGAGGAACTGAAAGGGCATTATAGCACTTGTGCCTCTTGTGTTGTAGGTGTCCATAAGCAACGGTAGTCATTTAACGTCACGTGACCCCGTTTGACCATTTCTACCATAAAAACCATATTTGTTTTGACTAATTAGCGAGCGCAATGCTATTCAAATGATAGGTGAAAAATCGATCCGACTATTAATGATTTATGGTATATTTTTTTAATAAGTACGACAATAATAAATATTTGACAAGGAAATTTAATTTCTGCTCATTTTGTGTCAACAGTGGAGATCGTACGATAATTTATAACATGAGAAAGGGTATAAATTTTACAATTCTCACAGTAATTTCTCAAAAGTTTGCCTAAAAAATTGTGTAATTCATTACAAAACGTTAAGATAATATTGAATATTAAAAATTCAAATCACTAAAACCGTGCATAATGTTCTTACCGTTTTTCAAGACATTTTTGGAAAACGTATTGTATTTCAACATGTGAGACGTGTAGTAATTAACTTCCATGTACTATGAACAGAACGATGAACCATAGCGAAAGATTAAAACGATTAATTATAATTGCCTTATATACCATAGAGTGGCATAAGTTAACACAAGTGTTATACTATCCATTGGTGTTTATGATCACGGAAAAATACTTTGAAATAACTATAATAACACTAGCAAAATAATAAAACGATTCCAGCTTTATAAGATATAATTATTAGAATTTGGTAAATTCTTGCAGCTACGTCTCACAGAAAATTTTAATCTTAACAGTGAGTTTACAAGTTTTTCTCTTCAGTTTCAAATTTAAATTTCTGTCTTAAAAATGATGAGTATTCTCAAATTTTTAAGAACTTTATTTACAGGGTCCATATCATCTATCACTGAAGTGGCTGACCATGTCTCCAGACAGATAGATGCTGCAGCCAAAGTGCTAGAAGGAAAACCACGATTATGCAAACGTATGTTTTGTAAAAATTGCTTTTATCTGCCAGGTGTTCAAATTTATATCGTCACGGTTTCGACATTTCAATTACTTCAGTGTGATGTTTAAAAGACACTCGTATATTTTATCTTAGTTGTTATAAAATTACTGTGTACATATTGACTAGAAAATCTAGAAACTAAAGAATTTTAGCAAGAAGAATGTTACTCTATTAGGCGCCCGTAACTTTTTACTGCAGGGAGCGGCACGCGCTTCGTAATTTTCTAAAAAATATTTATAAGGTCCATTTAAGGATTAAGTTTCTTCTAAAAACAGAGAAGAGACAAACAATTTTTAATTAGAATTTATATATAATTTCAGTCTGACAAACTTTATACAGGGTGTCCAAGAACCTGGCGTCCAACTGGATTCCCACGATGCCCCAAGTTCTAACAGTACTCAGAAAAATATTTTAAAAAATCCACCCCATGTACTTACAGAATTATACTGATTTCAAAAAAAAAGGGGAAATGAGCACCCTGTGACATACTTTTGAATGCTGTGACTGCTAATGCTGATAATTTCGATATTTCTTGGAGGTTTTGTAATCTAGGGTATTGCTGTGTCTAAATAGAATGTAAAAATAAAGTACTTTTTGTACCATTTTAAAATAAAATATTATTTTAACTAAAGGTGATATGGAAAACTATTGAATTTCGCAACTTTGACCGACTGTAGTGTAAAAAAAATGTACCAAAATAGTATGGCAAGTGACGTCAAATTTTGACGCGTTTATTCCTCTTTTTAAAAAGGTATAATACTTACACATTAATTTGAAAAAAAAAATTTTGATAATATTTTTACTCAACAACCCAATTTTTACGAAGTGCCTACCTACTAACGGTAACTGTCGGACCCTTTCTTATCTTAGAAACTGTTATGTTACTACTATTATTTACTTCGGTTCCAAGAGTGAGCAAGAAGGAAATACACACAGGTAGATGGGTTCCCAGTAGAATAAAAGCAAAGAATGTTAGTTTAAAGATATTTTATTACAATAAATGTTCAAAATGTTGACCACCCGCGGCAATACAAGCTCTCACTCTCCTTAAAAAGGACCGCTTTATGTTTCGCGAGTGACGTATCACCTGCACTGCTTGTGTTATCTTCTCACGAAGGTCAGCGATGTCATTAATGGGCTTCGCATAAACGAGCTCCTTCATAGTTCCCCAGAAAAAAAAATCCAGCGGATTTAAGTCAGGTGAGCGGGCTGGCCACGGGATTGTTCCTGATCGCCCAATCCACCTGTTCGGGTATTGCTCGTCCAAAAACTCTCTAACGGATACGCGAAAATGTGCTGGACAGCCGTCGTGTTGGAACCACATATCTGGTGGGGTCTCTTCTAGTAAGTTTGGCAAATCATTTTGAAGAAAATTTAAATATGATTCGCCAGTCAAATTCTCGGGCATCTCAAATGGACCAATAATATTCCCACAGAGAATACCGGTCCACATGTTCACTTTGAACCGGTACTGGGATCTATCTTCTCGCATCAAGTGCGGATTTTCCACATGCCACTCGTGCAAGTTGTGTAGGTTCATGTAGCCATCTTTCTTAAATGTTGATTCATCTGACCACAAAATTTTGTCGATAAAGTTTTCGTCTTCTCGATGTTTTTGCAGGATTGTTTCACAAAACGCGACTCGGCTCGGATAGTCTCGAGGTAAAAGACTTTGCACTCGCTGTACGTGGTACGGATGATATTCTTCTTTTTGGAGAATACTGTGTGCTGTGCTCTTCGGTATCCACGTATCAGCTTCTATTCCTCGCACAGAGATGCTTGGATTTGCCGACACCGCCTCTAAAACTTCATCGCGTATGAAGTCATTTACGGGTCGTCCTTCACCAGCTACTTGATTGGGGAACCGCCCGTCACATAGTGATCTGTGCACATTAATGAAAACTCGATGGTCGGGATATCGCGTAGCCCTCGGATACCTTTCTCTGTAAAGTCTCGCTGCAGCTCGTCCATTACCTCTACATTCTCCATAAATGTAGTGCATATTTGCGTATTCTTGCGGAGTGTAGGTCGCCATGGTAGCACACACAAAACACAAACTGTCCAAACACAGGCAAAGGTCGTCGTAAAGAGTTCGTTTCAAAGTCCAGAGCACAAAGAGTAATCGAGTCCAATAAACAAAGCTTTAAATCGTAGTACGTGATCAATGGTAACAATAAGAGAGAGGTGCGTAGTAACGGCAGGAGGCAGTGACGTGTACTGACCGTACTGTTATCCTAAATAGCACGATCCCAGATAGCGTCACTATCTATCTCACTCGCACCTCTAACCTTTTTCTCCCTCACTCTTACCTGAATAATGGGGTACCATAAAGAAGAACCAGCAAATCGCAAAGATAGTTTCTGTCTTGCTCCCTCCTGTTGTAATAACGAATCACTATGGTGAGATGCATGCACATACCGTCCCTTACGGTCTAACCTGTTTTTTGAGAGGCCTGTTGTTATTTTTATGAGCATACAATAGTAATTCTTTAGAGGTTAGATTCAATTCGTCGTAAATTTTTCTTTCTAAGAATTCTGTAAGACATCGTAAAAATTGGGTTGTTGAGTAAAAATATTATCAAAATTTTTTTTTTCAAATTAATGTGTAAGTATTATACCTTTTTAAAAAGAGGAATAAACGCGTCAAAATTTGACGTCACTTGCCATACTATTTTGGTACATTTTTTTTACACTACAGTCGGTCAAAGTTGCGAAATTCAATAGTTTTCCATATCACCTTTAGTTAAAATAATATTTTATTTTAAAATGGTACAAAAAGTACTTTATTTTTACATTCTCTTTAGACACAGCAATACCCTAGATTACAAAACCTCCAAGAAATATCGAAATTATCAGCATTAGCAGTCACAGCATTCAAAAGTATGTCACAGGGTGCTCATTTCCCCTTTTTTTTTGAAATCAGTATAATTCTGTAAGTACATGGGGTGGATTTTTTAAAATATTTTTCTGAGTACTGTTAGAACTTGGGGCATCGTGGGAATCCAGTTGGACGCCAGGTTCTTGGACACCCTGTATACTCAATAGGGGCACGTGGTCACGACACAGAAGTAGGTAAAAAAAATTTTAATGGTATAGGAGAACAAACGATTAGACAGTTCGCCTGATGGTAAGTAACAATCGTCGCCGATAGAAGTGTGGGGAGATAGGTCTGGAATACCATAACCTGACTCAGTCGATGAAAAGTATTAAAAGAATTGCTTGAACTTAAAAAAAATATCATAAATTGATCACTTTATCTAAGTCTCAGTCTCAACTAGCTCAGAGAGTACATGAATTTATTGTACACGAATTACAATAATTACAGTTGTTAAGAAGACATGTATAACTTATGGGGACGGATCACAAATACAGAGTGCCACCACACCTATTCTTCAAATTACTGTCGTAAAAGGTGACTAAGGAAACAAAATGTGCAAGGTAAGGTACTAAGCTAAAACCTTCCTGCTAAATAGAGGCCTATATCCACCAGTGGATTGTTAAAGGTTGTTGATGATGTATAATAGGCGGTGTTTTTACTGAAAACAATCTTTTCAAGGTAACCTAGAGAAAAATTAATAAAAGGTAGTGTAAGGATTTTGAAGCGAAGACGGTATTTATATGTATATATGTATTTTTCTTAAATAGCGTAAAAGTGTTTAGTGTCCTAGATTTAAAATTATTATAAAGTAATATCTTATCTTAAACAACACGAGCGTAAGGTGATTTACTGATATTTAAGCTGCAAAAGGTAAAATCAATGAAAGTATCCAAAGTCAAATGTCGGAAAGTGCTCGGGTAGGAAGTAAAAGCGAGAGCTGACTCTATGCGTTTAATGGCCGATCTTGACCCACGCGCTGACAACACCGACAGGTTTTGTTGTAAGACAATTAGTACAAATTCCTACGTTAAACAATTATGGCAATTCGCAATTTATAATTACTAGAACAAAGCAGTCGGAGCTTGCTTTAGAATAATCTCTTTTGTTAACTACCTGCAAACAGGAGAGGTTCTTAAGCTGATTGTATTTTTTTATGTTTGAGAACTCCGTAAAGGGTTTAGCCGGATAGGTATGACGAGTCGGCCCCCAAATGGGAATCGATATCGAAACTTATGTTTTAATATCGACTTGATGTTCAAACACGATTTATGTACTTTTCGCGACCGACTTCCGCTTTGACCTTGAGATAGAGAGCAAAATATCCGTATGCTTAACTATTACTGAATGTAATATATCTCTGAAGCTACTTAAGATAAAGAAGTGAAACTAACGCGAGGTGTTAGGTTACATTATAGAGTATATCACATATATTTTTTTATAATTTTTACAATAAAAAATTACACTAAAAAAATAAAAAAATCATGTTTTTTTTTCTGAGATCTCTGTGACTTACAATCACGAAATTAATATATTTTATGCTCCTTTGTGTGCTCTATTACCCATAAAAATTGCGTGAAAAAAAAGTTGGTGCAACACAACAAAAAAAATATTATATGTGATTTCTGTCTTATGGTATACCCCTGTATTATAAGGTGCACATTACATCATTGTTTTTTTTTTCGAAATTTCACATCAGCTTGTATTAAAACATAAGTAAGTAGTCTTAAGAGATGGGATAATAGTTAAAAAAGAAACAAAAAAAAACAGCCAGTGTTCAACACTTATTATTATTACTTTTTCGTGACAATCAAACTACAAGAAACAAAATATTAATCATCGTCACTGTTGAAATTAATTACAATCGGAACACTTTGAGTCGCAAATAACTTAGTTAGGACCTCAGCAGGACGTACGATTTTGGACAAATATCGTACATATGATAGATAATAAATAATAGCTGCTACATGAGAACAGCATCCCACTGTACGTTCGCCATTGGGGAAAGACGAAAAGACTTAATTCAGATGGTAGTTTAAGTGACATTATAGTACAATATCTCAATCTATCTATCAATATCAAAATAATCTCTCAGTACAATATGTGAAATCAGCACCTAATATCATCATAGCAGAAGTAAAATCAAGGCATATAAATAGAAAAGTCTACCGAATTTACATTCACTATATTTCCGAAGGTAATGACTACAATAGTATTCTTCGTTATTGCTGTGATTGCCCCAATGGCGAACGTACAGTGGGATGCTGTTCTCATGTAGCAGCTATTATTTATTATCTATCATATGGACGATATTTGTCCAAAATCGTAGGTCCTGCTGAGGTCCTAACTAAGTTATTTGCGACTCAAAGTGTTCCGATTGTAATTAATTTCAACAGTGACGATGATTAATATTTTGTTTCTTGTAGTTTGATTGTCACGAAAAAGTAATAATAATAAGTATTGAACACTGGCTGTTTTTTTTTTTGTTTCTTTTTAACTATTATCCCATCTCTTAAGACTACTTACTTATGTTTTAATACAAGCTGATGTGAAATTTCGAATAAAAAAACAATGATGTAATGTGCACTTTATAATACAGGGGTATACCATAAGACAGAAATCACATATAATTTTTTTTCGTTGTGTTGCACCAACTTTTTTTTCACGCAATTTTTATGGGTAATAGAGCACACAAAGGAGCATAACATATATTAATTTCGTGATTGTAAGTCACAGAGATCTCAGAAAAAAAAACATGATTTTTTTATTTTTTTAGTGTAATTTTTTATTGTAAAAATTATAAAAAAATATATGTGATATACTATGTAATGTAACCTAACACCTCGCGTTAGTTTCACTTCTTTATCTTAATTAACTTCAGAGATATATCACATTCAGTAATAGTCAAGCATACGGATATTTTGCTCTCTATCTCAAGGTCAAAGCGGAAGTCGGTCGCGAAAAGTACATAAATCGTGTTTGAACATCAAGTCGATATTAAAACATGTTTCGATATCGATTCCCATTTGGGGGCCGACTCGTCATACGTATCCGGCTAAACCCTTTATGAACTAATTTCATAACTTATTTTATTTAGAAGGGTATATTTTTCTTTTTTTACGATTCATAAAAAGTATTATTTTTTGTCATCATGTAATTTTCATTTTAACGAGACAGCTGCATTGATAAGAATGGTTAATTGGACAAAAAGTATCAGATCAAGTCATGATCGTATTATTTGTGAACTGACCTCCTTTTTAAGAGTAAATAACAAATCTTATTAAATATTTACATTAAAAGTATTTAACCGTAAATATGAAGGTTACACGGAACTGCAATTGCGGTCACGGCACTCACACAATCGAAATTAATTTCAAAAACTCTATTAAGATAGTTCCACTACTTATTATCGGACGTAAAGTTTGATTTAAAAAATAATTGATTATGTATGCGTATACAAGCAATAATCTTTAAGACTTATGCTCCTAAAAATATAGAAACAAAAGAAAAGTTAGTACAAATAAGCAATTTGTTCCAAATCACGCTGATTTCAGTATAAACGGGTTGGCTCAACCGGGCAGTACTACCCTCTCACAGAAGATAAACCTAAAGCGACAACATCCGTGTTGTCATGTTACGCTGGTGAGCGCGACCGGAGTCTCATTGATGCAGGGGTAACAATTATCGTGGCAAGTGTGTGAGCTTTACACTACCACAATGACTGTCATGCCTTTTACGTCCCCAAGCAGGTCGTGAAAAAGTATTTCACTAAAACACCGTAGTGGATTCGATTCCACAACTCTTGGATTCCATTAATCATAATCACCATACCGAAGTAGTCAGGCATCAGAGAGAAACACGATTTTTCCATTTTGATATTCTATGTTCCCTTTTTTCACATAGAGATACTTACGTGCAAAAGAGGAACATAAAACGTCAACAAACTGGATAAGGTAGCACTTGACACAAATGCTATAAAGAACATTGTTTTTGGCATGTTCGAAATACATTTTTTTTTATGTGAGACATTAAAAATACATTGTGCGGGTGTAATAGCACATCATCATTCTTTTGATAATGATCTTGAACTGAGTGTATTAGCAAGTCGTGCTGCGAACGATGTACAACTTTCACCACAGTAACCATCAAGCCCCAGTAAAACATGCAGTAACACTTTACTATACATTTAAAAAAATTAATGATAGAAAAACACTAAAGAATAATAAAAAGGAGGAAGTGTCTCTATGACCCTGTGGTAAGAAGAGAATGTTAAGTAGAAAAATTACTACAGTTTTGCATAATTTTGAAATCTGAGAACAAATTCGTACTTCAAAATTATGTAACACTTTACTGTAAAATGATTATTTACTTACTAGAAGTTAATTGCTTTAACAAAGAGAAAAAAGGTATAAGGTAGGAGATATGTCTACCTAATCGTTTTCAGAATGCTCCCAGAGGTGACTAAGGATTACCTTTCTAGTTTACACCGGGTTCCCGAGCTATGGTATCCAAGAGGTCACCACTATAGATTAACTAGGGCTTAATCTCTGTTATTCAGTATATCAAGCCCATGCTGATTTTTTTTGATAAATGAGGTTCCAACGAGCAACCTTTTTATAAGATGCATATAGATATTTAGTCCCGATAAAATAATTAGTAATAGTAACACTAATAGAAGTAAATTTATTTTTATTAAAACGTGCTTCTGGTAAAATAAATGTCACATGCAGAACGACTAAAGTACCTATTAGTGTTGTGTCCCAAGCCAAAGGAAGTTTAGTGTGCTGTATGTTTTTAGGGCCTATTCGCTTAATCCTAGCCCTTTTTCCTACTTCGGTTGAGGTCCATTTTATTAAGTGTCACTGTCACTGCCATCAGATTTCTACAATCTTCAAAAAGTACTAGACGACATTGAATTTCTGTAAAAAGACTATTATCGAACTTTTTAGGTCTCAGACTATCCTTAGAATATGATATTTTATGAATAATAACAGCTGTTCCCGGATCCCTCCTATGTCAGGCGCAGGGTGGCACACCGTGTGGTTTTAGTCGGTCCGATTCCGACACATCACCCCGCCGTAAACCCCGGTGGGGTGACGGCCCGTGGGGGTTGCCACACGTTAAAAAAAAAGGATATTTTATGAATAACATGTACATAAAACAAAACAAAGAAGATTGGGAACTTGTTGCCTTATTAATAGTCAACACGTTTCTTATTTTACGATCAATTCAATTCTGTTGTCTACTACAAACATATTCGTAACTTCAGAATTTAACTAAAGTAACAGGTAACCCGTTTGTTTATTTACATCCTCACCATAAAAACATAGTTTTAATTTAATAACAATTTACATACTTACATAATTGTTACATAAGTTTTGATTCTTTTATATATATTATATATAATCTGAATCTCGGAAACGACTCCAACGATTTTCATGAAATTTAGAATGCAAACTGTTTCGGGGATGATAAATCGATCTAGCCAGGTTTCATTTTAGAAAACATTGTTTCATCTGTGTTTTCCAAAAAAAATACCGAACAAATCTCGGTTTCCAGGTACTACAAATTAAAGTAGATATCTTAAGATATCGACTTAAATACACCTTAAAGTAAAAGAGATATTAAAGAGACTTTCTAAAATAAAATTCTAACCAACCCTTAATCAAAGCAAAAGCTATAAATATATTTTGGTGGTTCTATAAAAAATCTGTTACATTATGTAGATAGTTTGTCATCATAACATGTCTGATTTTCTGTACATAATTCTAATAAGACCAGCCTTTTTATTCTACAGTAACACTGATGTCTCTCTAATAATTAACAAGTATTTGTCGTAATAAATATAAATTATTGAGATAAGTAGGTAATAAAAAAAGTAATACAGTTTGGTAAAGAAAACAAAAACACGCTTACAAAAATCGATTACAAACAACATACAGGTGAAGTTAATACAAGCATGTTAAAAACTGGACGTTGCAGTATAAAACAAATTGTTTGTTTAACCATTTCGGGGTCAAACACTTAGTAAGTTTACTTTAAATCGTTTATCGATAACGTTGAAAGTCAAATAACGATAATGTAACAATAACGATGTGTAAAGAAAAAACATTTTCCACGTCATCATATTATTGTGATGAATTGTTTGAATAGAAACACTTAATTAACCTTCCCCGCATCCCTCCCGGTACAACGGTGTACTTTTTTTCGCTTATCAATTTTGCATATATTAAGTTCCTCGTAAATACTATTTTATGCTTAATAAATTACCAAAGGGGTCATAAAGTTCTGGAATGGCGACCGCGTACTGGGAAACAGAGCGTTGGTAAGCCCCCCACAAGGTGGTCCGGTGACCTGGTGAAGGTCGCGGAAAGCTGCTGGGTGCAGGCCAGGCTGTTGTGGATAACCTTGGGGGTGGCCTATATCTAACAGTGGACGTCATTTGGCTAAGCTGATGATGATGATGAAATTAACAAAGAGTTTGTAGTTGGTACAAATACTATTTTCGTATATTTAAAGCCAATTTTTTCATAACCAAAGCATCGACAGTTTATTCCTTTTCAGTGGTATATTTTGCCCCAATCAAAACCCGACTGGCATAACAAACCTACTTTTTATTTAAGGTTGCTAAAATGACTTCTTTAAATAAGACGAGACTGTCTCAACGACAAAATAAATTCTGATTTGGTATTTACATAGATTAAAAGTGAATTTAAAAATCTAAAATTATGGTCAATGGTTATATCGCACACTCCAACCTCTTTAAAACCTTTCTTAAAAGTTTACACACAGATTATTTACACAATCGCAAATATTTCAGTGTAGCTATCACAGCAAGGCCAATAGCACCGTCGTAAATTAAAATCGTAAACCACAGTGAGTTGTAAGAGGATTTGTGGTTAGGCAATAACTGGAAATAACCTACAGTACTAGGGATCAATCTATCTCAAGTAAGTATTTTTTAGAATAAGGATTTAAACTTTGAATTTAGTTATTATTTAGCGCCTAGATATTGTCAGTATACATAGAAAATGAATAGAAAATGAAATTGATGTCATTTTGGTATAACTTCATTACTAAAATAAAGTGATTTTTAAACGCTCTTCGTTTTTTTATCAATTAATGTATCTAATGAATTTATGATTTGTTCTTTCTTTTTTATATATTTTTTATTTGATAAATGGTAGAATTTGTGAGGTTTGCAAACGATTGCAACACATAAATTACAACTAGGCGGAGGACCTGAATATAATTTTTGGTTATAAATAAAATAAGCTAAATAGCTTATATAATCATTAAAAAATATGTAATGTTTTTGTATATTTCTTAAATGAATGTGTAATGAACAAAAGTTTTACTGAAACCTCTCAGATACAAAAAAAATACATATTTAGTTAAAGACAAACAAATTTAGTTAAAGACGTGCTTAATTAGAATGATCATTAAGCAGGTATTTAGACAAATGTGCTTACTCTATAATATTTAATAAAGTCATTGTTTTACAACATAAAGTATTATCTGCTAATCATGGCGGACTCTCTTGAATTTTATGGTTTCTTAATCTAGTAAAATAAATACAAATACAACCGATGTACACACATACACACACACTCACATACACAGAGTCCTACCTCTTTAAAATAATGATAACACAGCTTAGTACCATAAACATTACATATGTTGTGTAAACATATATATATTTCGTTCGGTAGGTACTGTACATTTTGGCAATCAGTTCGTATTTCGATCTTCTCGTGGGAATCTAGTATACATACATAGCGTGCTTGTTGGTCGAGTACACCGATGTCTAGTAGTTGGTAATCCTGACTGCTAATCCAAAGGTCGTGGGTCCGATTCCCAGCCAGGACAAATAATCGTAAAAAATATCTATAATATACATGTATTTAGAAATATGAAAGTATATTTATCAGTAGAGTGCTCACAATTCTACTGTCTAATTTGGAATAGACGTCAGTGTGTGAGCTTATTGTTGTGTGTTGGTGGATGAATCAAATCGAGAGTAGCTTTTAGATAGGTTGCCAATTATTTTCTTTGGTTTAATTGAATACAACAATCAAAATCTTTTTAAGTTATTTTTTGTCCCGATAAACGTGAGTTCAAAATACGCGGCACTGCTTAATCATAGTAAACTAATTCTTAGTACTTGGTCGGATCAATTGAAACGAAAAAAGAAACATTGAGTTACAATACAAGAAATCCAATTATAAGGGTGACTTGCATGTTGTAAGTTACCATTTGTATATATGCATGAATAGTATTCGAGTACGTTTGCAACCTGAACGTCCCTGAACCATTACTTATTATATAGTTCTATTTTTTGTTTGGTAATAGGTAATCATATTTAGCGATAGATTAAGAATAGTGAATGCCACGTACGCTACTCATCTTGTAGGCGTCATGACAGCTGACTAAGGGAATAAACTACGCAGAACAACAGCTGTGTAAAGAGAAAGAAACCTGCAATACATCCTTTTTTATATTTTTTTTAACGTGTGGAAACCCCCTCGGGCCGTCACTCGACCATTGTTAACGCGGGGTAGTGTGTCGGAATCGGACAGACTAAAACCGCTCGGTGTGTCACTCGGCGTGTCACTCTGCGCCTGGGATAGGAGAGATCCGGGAACAGCTGTTATTACAACATGCGGAACCTGAAACAAACCCTATAACAATCAGTCTGAGCAGCGTTTTGTAGTAGGTCAAAACCTTTTTAAGCAGAGGCCTATGTTGAGCAGTGGACTGTTAGGAGTTGTTGATGATAATGACGAAATATTTATTTATTAATAGAATGCTTAAAATACTATCAAATAATTTGAACGTACTTGTAAATTAGCGTAACACCGTTTCGAAGGCCTAGCGCAAGAGAGGTTGCTTTACCGAAGTTTTTGAGTAACACTTAGCAAACATTGCCTAATTTGCTACAATGAGTGAATTCCATTGCAATACAGCAGACAATTACGACATCTTTTTATAAAACAAGGTATTGGAATTTGCAAAGCCACACCAATACTTTTTTCTTCATGTGAGAACAAGCTTTTATTTGCTTCACTAAAGGTTCTTTTCGAAGAACCGATTACGGTGAGACTACTATTCGCGTCGGTGGATTCAGTGAATTACAGTCCTAGGTACAAAATCAAATTATGCTAATCATAAACATGGATTGTCATGAGAATTAATAACAATAATAACAATTTACAACCCAGGTCAACCAACACATATCCAGGTTTCATAAACGTTGCATCATTTCATTGAACACCAATATCCAAAATAAGATTAAACTTGGGGTAGGTATGAGTTAAGGTGGGTCCGGATGGGTTAATAACAGCAGTGCCCGGATCCCTTCTATTCCAGGCGCAAAGTGGCACACCGTGTGGTTTTAGTCAGTCCGATTCCGACACACCAACCCGCCGTACACCGCGGTAGGATGACAGCCCATGGAGGTCTCCACGTATTAAAAAACGAAAAACGACGACAGGGTATAGTGAAATCATCAGCCCTCATAGGCAACACAATTTACGAGTACCTACTTTCAAAAAAAATTCTTACAGTGTTTTTGTAGATTATTATTTTAGAATAAAACAAGATGGAATCAAAAGAATAGCCGGAACACGTTCATCCACAACATTTAAATATCAGAAAAAAGCAGCAAAAATTTAAAAAAGAATTTAGCAGTGGGAGAATTTTTATGATACAAAGGCAGAAGTACTTATAGATACAATATTATTCGATTTAAACTTTTTCTTTTATTTTAAGCCCATATACATATTATATATACTTATATAGCGATTTAGATTAAAACAAATGAATATTGCCTCGTTTGTTTTATACTGTCTGTTGATTAGTTTTAGTTACCAAATTAGAACAGAATAACTAATGTATAGACACTCTTCATAAAACATGTACTATTGTTTCAAGATGAGAACAAAAATTAGTTACTACACATAAGTTTGTAGGAGACAGGTACAGCCGATGTTCTAAATCTATTACATACTACTTTATTTGTAAAATTGTTTATCAGTATAAAAATAATAAGAATATAGTTATCAATTCTGTTAATTGGCTTCGAAAAGCTGTTAATAAGTGATACTTAACTAACGCAATTCTAGTAAACAATTACCGATATGAACGTGACAAAATATAAATACGAGTATTTAGTAAGCCATTGTAGAGGGACGAGTGTCATGTCCCGCCGACACAAAGGAAGGATCCTCCAACCAGGCGAGGTGATATTTAAAATCATTTAAGAGAAATTTAAGATCTAGGTGATTTTTAAACGACTTCAAATAAATGAGGTGGTGAGGTGATTCTCAATTCTGTCATATTTTTTGTTAGTTACCTCTGAACTCCGTGGATTATCTTTGGTTTGATTCCAATTAAATCTCAAGAAAAAACAATTATTTAAATGCAAAACTTAACTTCTCACCTTTAGCCGTTAATTGAGGTCAGAAAAATATAAAGTCGATGATAATTTTTTATTATAATTATTTTTAGTACAGTTAAAGTGTTAGTATAAATAAAATGTCTTCGCGACTTAATTTTGTACTGTGTTCATATCCTTAGCACTTTGGCATTAGAACTATCATAGACGTAGGTTATCAAAGAAAAATAAAGTAATAACATACCTATTTGATAAAATACTGTAATATTTAAGGGGACGAGATTCACATACACAGTTCACAGTACATCGAAAATATACAATTGCCCAATATCAATTATTGGCATGATCACCTCCCCTGATCGGAAGATCCTCCTTTTGCGTTGGAGGAACATGAAACCTATTCCTCCACGAGGGTCAACTCCGACGTGATTGGAAGTTTAAAAAGAAACAGATCAGCAGCAACAGCATCATCGTCACCACCATGTTCACTTCTTAGAGAGGAGCAGTAATCAAGTCTCAGTTAGCAACCTCGGGCTCAACAGGGATATAACATGAAGGTAGGGACCGTTCCAGCCTGGTTATCCCTACGATCTCATTAGCATCTAGGATCACTGGAACGAGTAGCACTCAGTTCCAACTCTCTGGAATTACTCACTCCTGAAACTGGCACGCTTCACAACAGAGCGACAGCTGGCTCATCATATATCGACCTTATAGTCTTAGAGGGAAGTAATGTGGTGACTTCCACATACAGCGCAACATAAAAATTTGTACAACTTTCCAATATCAACCTTTAGGGCACGGTCCGGAAGGTATAATCACCTCGCCTGGTTGGAGGATCCTCCCTTTATGTTGGAGGGACTTGACACCCGTTCCTCTGCACTATATATACATGTCAGTGCAAAAAAATATTAGAAGATCGTATTTAGATTGACAGTAATTGATACTGACAATTCCTTTTAGTTCAAGAATTCCATCGTTAGTAAAAATATTTTGACATCGTCTGTCGAGCTCGACTCGAGCTATACTCACAAAACTGACACGTTATTTGGATACCTGGTCATCAAACCCTTTGTGCTGTACATCATTGCAACCGTAAATAAAATGTTGAAAGAGCAGGACGATGCGGCTAATGATTAGGCTAAGTTAGGGGGTAGAGGTAATGTATCAACTAAAGGTATATTACAAAAAAGTCTCTAGCGGTGGTCCCAATAATCTTATCAGATATTTACAACGCTGTCAACCTTGCAATCGAATCAGTATTCCATGTGACTAGGATCTAAAAGTAGAACAGTATCTTACCGATCGTGCGAACCGGTCTCGAAGAAACGGATTTCATGCTATTACACGTTCGATCAATAGTTCTAATATTGTTACCTATATTAATATTAAAAAGATGAAGACTTTATTTGATTGATTACAATAATCTCACGATAAACTCGTTGGCATTGAAAACTTCTTTAGGTGTTAAATAACCTACCCATTAATAAAGGCTGTAAGTTATGTAACATCAAGCTTCGACCAATAGGAGCCGTTCGCCAAAAAAAAATGTTGCGAAAACAGCAAAAACTTTTTTGAGAGACGCAAATGAAGTTGTGCGGGTCAGCCATTTTCACATATTTCTAGAGTATGCAATATATAATAATTATATATGTATTCATAACATATAGATTGTGGAAACTAACCAACAATTGCTTCTAAAATTAAATTACACAGAAAACAATGCTACTGATATAAAGCAAATAAATAAAAATATTTAAATGACGCACCTGTACTCATATTACATTTGTACGTGACTTGAATAAAAAAGGTAACGATGAACGAATTTCCTGTGTAATCGCGTTACATCACGGTGGTTAAGAATTCTTTTTGATTTTATTCCTTTATCTTCACTATTCCTTCTACTAGAAGCCCATAAAGTTTCCATTCCTACGGATTCATTTTCAATTTCCATCGAGTAAACTACTCCATTAAACTCTAGTTTAATGTCTACCTATTAAAAAGTTAAGGGATCCGAGAGACGCAAAAAAAAAACTTTCACACACATCTTTTAATATTTACGTCATAAAACATGTATGTTATTTATATTTTTAAAGTCTAAATCTCTAAAGTCTTATTGAAATAACAGAATCGTTCAATTAATCAAGCTTTAATAGTAAGTACAAGCTCTGTTTAGTTCAAAACTAAATGGCGTTGTGTATGAGACTTTTGAAATACTATTATTATAAAGCACGAACAACCAATAAGGTTCTTTTTAATAGATGTTGGTTCTTTGTAACATGTGCGTCAAATAAACTCAATATACAATTAGTCTTATTCATGGATTGCAGTAAAAACAGTGGATAAACCATACCTGGATATGATCAATAGCGTGTAGAAAAAAGTGTAATATTATGTGTTAAGTTGATAAATCACGTGTATCTCGATTTTGTTTTTTTTTGTTAAAACAAAAAATATTATTAATTAAAACATCGCAACGGTCTCCTATTGAAATATTTTTTCCTCTCCCGTAATATTCGTGGGATACAAAAAATCTTTGAATAAGTGTACCTAAAAAACCTCTGTACATTCAGTATAATATTTAAATAAAAATAAAATTAGTTGGTTTGTGTATGTACAAAGTCCTGTATTGATTGACCTCAAATTTTGACATGATAAACAACCTTGGTCAACGGCTGTTTCTTTCGTTTTTCAAGTCGGTTTTGTTCCTCATTTCTCATCAATGCAACAACAATATGGTACAGCGAAACGTAGCAGGCTACAGCTAGTTGACAGATTGAAATATATAATTGCAAATTGTTAGAACCAGATTTTTAAAAAGACACAATCCAATTAACGTCGACATAAATCAAATAACTTCTCAACACTTTGGTATGAAAAATTTTAAGTTACTAATTAGCAACAACATAGCGGCATCTTATTATCTTTAATTATTTAGAAATCAATTAGCATAGTATTAAAAACCATGAAACACATTTTTTTTTATATTATATTGTTTTGAGAAATATAATCAGCATCTCTGCCTAGCGTATGTGGCCTACGAGCAGGTATTCGACACCATCGAGACCTGGGATGTCTTGGAATCCTTACAGAGATGCCTGGTCGGCTACCTACACAAGTGGTGAAATTTCTGTATGAAGCTAAAAGCACAAGACTAATTGAATTGTATGGAGTTAGACAACACGTTATTTCTTCAAAACTGTTTAACGACGCATTGGAAGATTTCAAGACGCTTGATTGGAATGGACGGGGAATCAATGTCTATGGGGAGGCCTTTGTTAAGCAATAGACAGTAATAGACTGAATCATATCATTTTATTTATAATTTTTATACATTATGTTAATACCTTTTCAAAGCAGGCAGTAAATCAGAAAAAAAATCTCCCTGACAAAAACGAGAAGAATACAAACTACATGACTTTAGAACTCATGACATTTGCATTTATGACATTTATGTGATCCAACCACCGTAAAACTAATGTAAAAATAAAGAGTTTATTGACTTGTAATCGCAACCGAACGGTAAGTACACCCGCGTATACCTGCGGGGAGTGTGCGACAAGCATAGCGCGCCTCATGCTTTCCTTGCCAATTAAATTTTAAATCACACGGTACAACTCTTTCGTACAAACAGCCAGCTCTTTTAAGCCTCGACAACTTTTTTTACCGTTAATGAATGCCTTAACTAACTACCATATACAGAGCGCTGTGGCACTACCTATACGAATGAATAACCACAAAAAGATGTAACGAACATCAGAGAAAAAGATCCTAGACATGAAAATTTTTAAAAGTTATATTTGAAAAAGATTAAGTCAAAAACTTAAATATATTCTTAATATTATAAAGCTGAAGAATTTGTTTGTTTGGTTAAACACACTTAATCTCCAGAAAATTCTTTAAGAATTTAACACAGTCGATTTATCGGAGATGGCTATAAGTTATATATCATCACGCTACGACCAATGAGAACGGAGTACCAACAAAAAATGTTGCAAAAATGGGGGAAAATTATTTCTTTTGACAATTTCCATTGTTCTAAAAAAAAATTCGCAACTGCGTATGTCTCTTTTGAGGTTGGCGCACTATAACCTTTTTATGATAATTTGTTCGGGTTGTAAAAATGCACGCTAAAACCAATAGGAAACATGACACCCATAAAAGAAAAAAATACGTGTGACACTCGGGGACTGTCGCGGTAAAGCTATTGCATAGCATTGTCTATCAACTTATGCAATTATAATATTTCGGAGCAGCTCGTCCCGATCCGTGCGAGCTTCGTACAGTCTACACGCATACGGCTAAACGCACGCACACAAACACCGTGCCGAAGTCTGCCGAACTGAAACGAAGTTAGACGATGCACGGTTTTCAACGCCGCACCACTGTGCCGGTCGGAGTGTGGGGTGTTAGGTTTATTTTCGTTACGGAATTTCTTGATTCGGTTGCCGCATTCGAAGCCCGAGATAAAAGCTATGCAATAGCTTAAAAACCTATAAACGAACCCTGGTTACACAATTTTATAAGGTATTGGCGTTTCGTAATCGAAAGAAATATAATATGGACACGTTATTCCAGAAATAATTATTGTCTAGCTAAATTATCTGACAAGATCACTAGCAGACGCCCAATGTAAATTACTCGTAGTTAGAAATATCACTAACTGTTAAAACATTCATATATTCTAACCAATTGTTTCATTTTGCATTATTACTGTAGTACATAATTAATTTTGTAATTAATTTTGTGTTTTTTGTTGTTTTGTGTAGAATTTATCTTTTACTTTTGCATAATTTTGTGTAACCATAGGGTTTTGCTACATTTTTAAAATAACTTATTGTTTGTTTTATGTTGTAAAGCTCTACGCTGCATTTATATTATAAGAACTGTGTTCGATATTTGTTGAATGTTGTTATTGAAGTTATTGAATTAGATTTTTGCTTATGTCTGTTGCGATTCTGAATAGTAGTTGTATAGGGTGGGCCTCGAATTAGTTAACATTAGCAAAAATCGTATAAAAAAATGTATTTTATAAAATTGTTTATTTACAAGAAATGTAATTAATCGGTATTTATTTTTTAAAAATAAAATAGTGTAAATGGCGATAACGTTTACACTCTTCGAAATATTCTAATACTCGTCGGCAAAGAAACCGCGAGATCGCCGACATCTCTCCGCTGATTTTTTCTTTTAGTTGATTGTATTGTGAGTGTATTTGCTTTATTGATGTAGGCACGATTCTGCAAATAACCCCATAAAAAGAAGTCTGCTGGGGACGTCTGGGTGGCCACGGAATATCGCCTCGTCTGGAAATCAGCTTTTCCGGAAACATGTCTTTGATCACCGGCAAAGACTCATTGGATGTGTGACATGTTTCAACAAGATGAACCCACTTGGCTTCATCTTGTTGAAACAATGTGTTAAGATTGTAGCCAGTAAATTCTAGTAGCACCGGTCCCAAGAACTCCCACAACTTGTTTGCGCGGGATGTTAGATTCAAATGTTAACGAATTCTCGACCCACCCTATACTGTTTTGTGTTAATGAATCTACCTATTTCGAGCTAAAAGGTATATTTTTAAAAGATTTAGGTTGGCTTGATGTAAAATTGCATACCGGAGAGGTAGAACACCACTGTATACGAGTATTCTTGATTAACAAATAAATGATGATATGATTTGATTTCATAACTAAAGAGCTAAGCTGCTGTACAAAGATCAAGGCGTGGCCACAGAATATATTAGGTATAAACACTATTTTTCCTATAAAATGTAAGTAGCATTCTCTATAAATAATATCTGTGGTTAATTCTATTACACTTAAACAAAGGACAAACAACATTTTATTGAATATATTCTGAATTACATTTCATTTGAAATAGTCTCAATATTGAAAAGTTTATCAACGGAATACTGGAATAATTTCTTGATTGGAATTAGAAAATTAAAACAAGTAATTAGAAATGTATCAACAAATTTGGCCAGAGTAAGATCGGTCAGCTTGTTAATTACATGTTGTAAAGATATAACCGATTTTTTTATAGTTATTCGATAAGTTAAAACAAAATTTATATTTAGTTTTTAACTGACGTTAAACACGAGGAGGTTCTTTGTTCCATTTTATGTATATTTTTTTGTATGGTCACCGATTACTCCGGCAATGTTGATAGCTTTTGAAAACAATTTTTATATTTGAAAGGGTATACTTTCGACATGGTCTCATTATAACCATGTCAGGACCTGATGATGGGAGCCTTAGGAAATAAAGGGCAACCCTAAAACTTTATAGGCACATATCTTTCATATATTTTCTAAAGCTGTTCTAATATTTTCGTTTGTTCGTCATCAGCTGGTGATGGAAGATGTGACTCGGTAACGGTTAAGAGTTGGAATATAATTATTTAAATATTATCTGTATATATGTTCCTCTTAGATGTATTCTTTCAAGTTATTTAGGTAACCTGATGATGGAAGGTACAACTCCTAAACAGTTGGAAGTTAGAGGATAATTATTTAAATATCATGTGATTTTATTGATATTTAGTTGTATTCTTTCAAGTTATTGACATGTAAATAACTTGTTAAGAAATTGTCAATAAATTTTATCTGGAAGGGGTTAGAGGTGATTCTTTAAATATAATATGCAGGTCTAGGTCCTTAGTTGTATTTATTTGAAGTTGTTCATGTGATGTGATCGGTTAGGTCAAGAGAACATGGTTCGGTGGGATGACAGTCCGAAGGGATTTTGTCGCGTAAAAACCAGAAATTACATGTTACTGTCTGTTGTCGATGCAATAATCAGTATTCTGTAGGAAAAAAAAGGCATGCAAAACTGACATTTGGCTTTTGGAACCTATATTACAACACCTAGCTTGTCTTAGTGTTTAAATTTAAAGTCTTTATTGTTATTTTTCGCATAAAATTATTTTAAATAAAACAAACGGAATCTCCCTATCTACAAACACAGGTGAAAAATAAACTGAATTATTTTTGTTCAAAAATAAATCCAAAGCTTACTTAGTAGCTATAATTTGCTTGAAAATTTAAAATGTAACCTATACCCACCCGTCTGACCAAAGTGGTATAGTAGGCCAAAACCTGCTTGCTAAGGAGGGGCCAACGAACATAAACGAAAATGAAAATTATTTTACTTAGCAATCAAGCTATTTGCGTTTATAACTTGTCGTGATTTATTTGCAAAATTGTAGTCACAAAATACTTATTAATTGAAATCAATGTTATTATAACGTGTACTTGTATATGTACTAGCTACCTAAAATCTGTTTCAAGTCACTGCCAAGCCAAAAATAATGACAATTTAGCAAAAAAAAGGTGAGTGCCTTAGCGAGCGAAGCGAGTATTAACCAGATCTCTATTGTTGGTGAAGGACATTACCAGATTATCCATTACTTTAAATAATTAATCGTTAAAAACGTCTAATATTTAAAAAAAATATTCGACCAATTGTACGTGAGTGCAACGAATTTTAGTTTATTAAAAATTAAGTATTTGAGTCGATTATTACGTGTTTTATAAAATACTGTAAATCGACTGTAGTATTCTTGAAAATAGTTAAAATAAACTTAGTAATTATGATAACATGTAGCCAGAGTGACAGGGCGGCCGTACGTAGCTTATCAAATACTTACCTGTTAGGCTTGACACCGATTTCAAACAGATTTGAGAAACCTAGCACATATTATAACAATATTTTATTAAAATGAATAAGTAATTAAGTTTAGTCAAGAATGTCACATAGTAACTTTGGAAATAAGTTATAACAACTTATGAAAAGTATATTGTATGAAAAAGCTTTTTTTTTAATAAATATCTGAAAAATTATACCTGGTATACTAACTGTTTATATCTATAAGAATTACACAAATCTTGAAATTTAGAAGCAATATGATGTGCTATGAAGTTTAAATTTTGTAAAAACGGCAACATAGTTAGTGAATACAAAGTGTATATTCGCACTCGGCTCACTAATGGTGCCCCGACTTGGTTCGCAATCGGCTTCGAGACAAACCTTCACCGACTGCGTGCGTAGCAATCGCCCACACTGCGCACCCCCGTCAATACTCCATGGAACAAGATGATCTCTAGAGATTTGCATGCAAAGAGCCTAAATGACTTCGTACCACGCTTGAGCAAAAACCTGTACGTGCGTGTCGACGGCTCGCAAGCGCGGCATGACCTGCCGCGAGTGCTTGTCTCCCTGGCAACCCTAACTGAAACGTTACCAACACCTGACCTGGTACTTGTTGACGGGCGCTTCTCCTGGTCTTTATCCCTCGGAGCTCAACCTCCCTAAGCACAAGAGGTGACACCGGACAAAACCTAAACGTAACTAGCAAGTTAGTCGCCCCATGGGTTCGTGGGTTCACCCACAAAGATTAGACCTTGTTAGCTACGCCCCTCCCCTCAACGGACTGACACATCGAAATTGCCAACAGCCCATTCCGGACCCACCGCAATGACCCACTTGTTGTGGCAGGGAGCGTGAATGATTTCTTGGACAGGTCATAGGCCTGGAGAAGTTACCCTGAGACCCCAACTGGAGTCTGCGAGGAAATCCACGAGTAACCGGGTGTAATACATAACCACTTTCAAATTGTACGTAACGCATAGTACCTGTAGTAGAAACATTCGGCATCTTTAAGTAAAAAACTGTTATTATGATATTATAAGTACCTACATACTTTATTTTTTATTTGCGTAGATAAAACCGTTAGGTGCCTATTTACTTAAGAGTTTTTGTTCCATTCTGTTTTTTTCTAATTACTTTATCTACTGATAGTTTTTTATTAACTATGTGTTTACATAATCAAATGTCAACATAACGTACTTAACTTCGTTGCTTAATTTCTATTTCTTTGGCAGCACACATGGTCATCTCACAACTTTTTACTGAGTTTTGTGTGTAAAATTCCCATGGGATAAAACTTTGTGCGATCTACAAACTATTCCTTCAGAACAACGATCGATGACGTTGACAGAGAAAAATACAGTGTCACCACCTTTAGTCATTTCGTGGATTTCGTAAAAGGTGACTAAGAGAGCAAACTACGCAAGACAACATCTCTGCGAAGAGAAGAAAAACCATGTAAAAACTATACCAAACCGTCTGGCCAGCGTGGTATAGAAGGCTAAAGCCTCCTTTTTAAGGAGAACCCTGTCCCCCCAGTGGACTCGAAAGGTTGTTAATGATGATTGATAATTTCTCAGTTAACTCTTAAGCATAGCACAGCAAGCACAGCATAAACAAAATATAGTACAGTTCTTAAAAGATGTTATACCATAGCTGATGTACAAATTTCTATTATAATAAAAATGTAATGCCGTCATAATATTTTATAACTGTAAACAATAAAAAAAATACTAAGATGACGTTACGTGGTTTACCTGTCAAAAACTGTCCTAGGGTTTTTCTTGTTACAATTTCTTAACCCTATTTTTTAACAGTGTTTATGCAGTCTTTGTACTTTGTTGGTATTTTATTAAAGATTTCTTTATTACAGGTAATCCTGTTCCCATTATAATATGTTAGCGACACTAAAATTATAGCTAGCAAGTCGTTTTGTATTTACTCTATGGTTTAGTATTAAACTACAATGTCAAAATAGATTTTCTTCTAAAAGTACATACCAAACATGTATAATAATAAAAAATTTAAACCCCGTTATAAAGATTGAAACTTCTCGTGAAGTTTTGAGTCTCACGAGTAAAAGTTCGAAAACAAAGACAGTGAGTGCCATATAATATCAAGGTCACAGCTTGTTCACAGGAAACTACGAGCGCGATTATTATTGTTGCCTTGGCCGAGACAAGTACGAGTGGTGTCATTGAACGTACGCGCACATTATTATGTATATTTTTAAACATATGCCCATAGATCATTTCTGGGTACTGTTTTACATGTAGTCAACATGTGACGGGTCCAAACTATTTTGTATAAATCACGTATCATTTTGTTTACTTATAGTAAAACCTAGAATAGTAGCTTTTTTGCTCTAAGTTTTATAGTAGTTAACTAAAATGCAAATTGCAAATAAACAATAAAATTTATTATTTATAGAAGTGTGTGGATTCCGAATTCTAGTCATAACTTGATGTGTTCGTGAGTTACTGCTGTTGGTCCTGGTATACAGTGGAGTGCGTGTCCAAATGATGAACCCCGTAAAATTATGATATTTAAAAATAAAACAAATAATTAAAAATTATACTCATCAATATTTTCTGGGAATGTTCTCGAAATTCGTTCGGCATTGACACATGATACATTCTCACTTAGTTGCTATATGAAACAAACAAAACACTGTATTTCTTACACTAATCTAATCTAATCAAAAGAATTTCCATTCAACGTCAGTTGTTAATAATATTTCTTGTCTAACTATGTTGACAAGAAAAACGGACAAAATAAGTATATTTTAAGACTAAATGAAAGGATTAAGAAGCAATGCAATAGTTTTTTTTTCTTCAATAAGACAAAGAACACCCAGACTCAGAACAACAATTTATGGATCACACAGTGTTGTCCCACGTATGGTTTGAACTCACAACACCTAGCGAAGTAGAGAGCGTCGTGGTGACCGCTTAAACCACTAGGCCAACCGTGCGGTCAAGTTAAGTTACCGCATTATATGAATAATTTTGCCCTAAGTATCTAACTCATTATATGCCTACCGTTATACCAATTATTTCCTCTCATGTAATTAAGTTATTTAAACCTGTAAAACAAAAGAAACAATGTGAAAGAAGGTTACTTACTTGGAACGGCAAGATAACACGGATACTGATAATATATTTTTTATTATGTTAGATTTTGATTTACGAATGAGATAATTGTTGTTGTTACGCTACGTTGTTGTTATCTATTCTCATATTACCTATAAAGCTGAAGAGTTGGTTTGTCTGTTTCGTTGAAGACATTATTCTCAGGCACTACTGGTTCGTATTGGAAAATATTATTTTAATGTTGGATTTATCGAGAGAGATTGTAAGACTATACAACATCAAGCTACAATGAAGAGGAACCGAACATAGAACACATTGCAAAAAGGGAGAGAAATTGATTACTTTTAAGCGACCAAGCGCGGATCAGCTAGTATAATATAAAGACATACAATAAAACATATGGTTTATCTATTCGAATAAAACATAGTCCTTTGAAATATAATAATCGGCGTCTAGACGGATACAAAACTGCTTAGAACGTGAAAGAATCGAAACTGTTTCAATTTTTTTAAGAAATCCCAAGTCTAATTTAGATTGGACTGTTTATAATATTTAATTTATTGATATTAATATTACTACATTACATTACATACATCAAGCAAACGTATCACAGTGACTTATCTTGAAGTTTTAGAGGTCCGAAAGTAACGCAGGTGACAATTTGTTCCATTGATTGTGCAAGACAATGAGGTTCTTGAAAAGCGCTCAGTGTCAAGTGTCCAAGAAATGGAGATGAATGTTTTGTTGCGTGGAATGAATGGTGGAAAGCTAAGGCCGGCATTAGTCTGAACAATGACTCGGCGCATTCTCCTTGATACAAGTGCAGAGTGAGTGTACACGCAACACATTTATATTGTACATTTATTTGTTTGTTTATTTACAACTTTATGCACAAATACATGCATCGGCGGACTTAATGCCTAAAGCATTTTCTGCCAGTCAACCGATTGGGCAATGCAGAGAAGAGATGAGGTATGACTTACGAGGGGGCGTTTTTAAGTTCGCGGAATGGAGGGTATTGAGTAATATTAAAAACACAAAATTATTTTTCTTTTTCTATATATTCCCCTGCAACACGAATACATTTTTCAGATCTTTCAATTAGTTTTTTTATTCCCTCGTAAAAAAAAGTTTTATCTTTGTCTGAAAAATACGCCGAAACCGCCTCCTTAACCTCCTCATCAGTTGAAAATTTCTTACCACGTAATTCTTTTTTCATTTTTGGAAAGAGATAATAATCACTCGGAGCCAAATCTGGACTGTAGGGTGAGTGATTCAAAATATCGAAGCCCACCTTATGCAGGGCAGCCAGTGCGACTCGGCTCTTGTGAACGGGAGCATTGTCATGCAATAGCAGGACACCTTTCGTTAATTTTCCTCGTCTTTTTTCTTTAATGGCTTCTTTTAACTGTTCTAAGATTGAAGCGTAGTATTCCCCCGTTATAGAAATGCCTTTATCTTTATAATCTATCAATAATATTCCTTCTGAGTCCCAAAAAATCGTTGCCATGAGTTTCCCAGCCGACTGTGAAACCATAAATTTCTTGGGTGGTGCTGTGCCCTTTTTGTGCCACTGCATGGAGTCTTGTTTGGACTCGGGTTCATAATGATGAACCCAAGTTTCATCCCCAGTAACAATTTGATTCAATACGCCATCCTTGTCTTCATTGCAGAGCTCCAAAAACGCACGTGAACATTCCACGCGCTGTTGTTTTTGCAATGGCGTGAGCATTCTCGGCACCCACCGTGCGCTAACCTTAGTCATGCCAAGATGATCGTGTAAAATTTTAAAAATTGTTGTATCCGATACTCCAACCATTTCTGCGAGTTGTTTCTTTTTTAGTCGAGCATCTTCCAATACAATTTTTTCTACTTTTGCAATAACTTCTGGCGTAGTCACCTCAACGGAGCGCCCCGGCCTCGGGTCGTCTTCAAGTGATTCCCTGCCTTGTTTAAATAAACTATGCCACTTGTAGACCATTGTTTTTCCTGGGCAAGAATCCCCGTAAACCGATGACATCTCATTGAGTATGGTTTGAACAGACTTTCCTTGCTTAGTAAGGAACTTTATCACCGCACGGAATTCAATTTTCTCCATTTTTTTCACTTCGTTCCCGATTAAAATACTTGGTCAACGATAGTTTAATAACTAATGATCCAATCACAACAAATTTTACTATGCAGACTAATTATGAGTCACTGAATACGGTAGGCATCAAAAGAGCGCGTTTACCCGCCTTTTTCACTGTCATTCCGCGAACTTAAAAACTTACCCTCGTATGTACTCGTATATATATATTTTTTTTTTTTTTTCTATGATGACATTTAGCTGTTGGCCTCGGATGGCCTCTACAACTTTACCCAGATTAATTTACGGTGAGCGCTGAGGGCTCTCAGCCGATCGTTTGTTAAGTAACACTGCCCAAGGGCACCCCCTGCGGGGTACGAACCTCGGCTTGGGGTGTTACTGATACGTTGGGGCGACCAACTCCCATGTTTGGTGAACGGTTTACGCGGCGCGTATTCCGCCCCCGACGACGGGGACGAAAACGCGGACGGTTCGAATTTGATTCCCTAACTGCGTTCGCTCTACGTTGAGCGAGCGTAATGTCGTCGTCTTGTTCTCCTAACGCGTGTTTGGGTCGACGTATTTTGGAGATCGTACTGGGTGTGTAATTAACGGCCGCAACCACTAGAGGGTTGGGGTGAGTCGGAGCAGAGTCAAAGTAGCTAAGAGAGCACTGTTTTATGAATTGCTTGATGGTCGGCAATCTGAGGTCGATGTGAAGATCGACGTTGCGTACATACCACGGTGCTCCCGTAGCTTTGCGCATGAATTTATTCTGTAATGTTTTAGTACTCGTATACCTGCTACTTCTCTATTTATAGTTTCAAGTTATATTGACTGACCTGTTTGTTAAGTGGTTAGTGGGCCTGTCTACAAAGACAGAGGTTCGATTCCTACCCAGGACATATAATTATGTGACGATGATGAGCACAAGCGTTTCTTTTGTGTATGAGGGCAATTTTAATAGATATGTTCATCGGCAGTCTGCACGGGTAATATCTAATTTGTCTTGTAAATTCATTCCTAAATTAATTTCGTTGAAAATGGACTTTCGAGGATAGTACACTGTCTGCTATTTCAATCAATACGGTACCACTTACATCTCATTGTTTAATATTTTCTTATTCACCTATTATTATTGAAGTGAAAACTTCTTTAGGCGCGTTGAGCGTTTTGGTAGAGGGTAAAATCCTCGGTTCGCGTCACCGACATGCTAATGATAATAGTATATCTATAGCTATGGAGAATATGATATTATATATTATATATGAAATTTATTATTATTATATATTATATATGATATTATATATTATATATAGCTATGTATGAAACATAAAAAATTTCATATAATTTTTGCATATAGTTTTAATTACTCTCAACTTAATAGTTCCGTTTTCACTTCTATCGGCAGTCCCACGACTGCTATTTTTTTATTTTTATGTACGTACAGCAAATAGTGTACCCTAGGGTAATCCATACTTTTAATTATTGCGAATATTTGTCATAAAATGGATATGATTTAATTTTAATTATATTTTTTAATAAATTTCTTGTGGTAACAAATTGTTTTATCAGGAAAAGGTAAACCGATTTTAAAGTTACATCGAAATCAATCCAGCCGTTTTGCCTTACAGTTGAATAAACAAACCGTAGCAGAAACAATAGTAACATTATAAAAATATAAAAATAAAACATTTCATTATATTATATAAATAAAAATCTAGTACTGTTCCTACGATGTAGTGACAACCCTAAGCGCTAACGCATGGGTAGGCTAATAACTCGCCGAGCGGCCTTAGATAAATTAATGGTCGTAGTACACTGTGCTTTATGAATAAAAACAATGTACTATAGTATTATATTTATATAAAAGTATCTACAAAAAAGACTGCGATGGTATTTGTAACCATAATTAATGACTATAACCATTAGTATGTTTTAAGATTACTTATTTTATTGTGTAAGATAATCCTTATATAATTCAATACGTAAAATATGTAGTGCAATTAATGTGAACTAAAATTATATTTTACAGTACATCATTAAACGAATATCTTGTTTTTTTTTATTTTTTTCAAATCGGACTGTATCTGAGATTAGTGCATTAAACCAAACAAACAAACTCTTGAGCTTTATAATGTTAGTATAGATAATAATAAATAGAGGGATAATTAAATAAATCATACAAATAAATAAGGGACATTTGTAGATATTCTATTGTACCTAAAGGGGAATACCCTGAGAACTATAATATTTTCTCACATGACGTTCAGAACTGCACTACTTAAGATAATGTTAATAACAAGTCAAAAAAGTGAAAGGTCAACAGTATGATACAAAATGAATTGACTGTTATCTTGAAATATTATTGTTGTAACCACCTTCAAAGGTGCTTTTATCCGCTTCTACAAAGTCAACAAGGCGTTAATTCGTTTCGAAACTTTATTAAAGAAACATTGCCCCCGTAGTAGTGGAAGACCTTTGTTATGAGTCACATTTTAGTTTCGGATAGTTATTTTGGGTCTATATCACCCTAATAAGGTCGATTGGTAGGAAATAGCTATGTCATTCAGTCCACCTTTATCACTTTTTATGTGCATAAAGTATAAATAAAAATAAGTGTGCTCTATGATATATTTTTCATACTGATATTTGTAATTATAAGGTAGTAGAGCCATACTGTTTTAACATGAACAGGTCGGCACAACCGATGCAGTACTACCCTCTCACAGAAGATCAACCTAATATGACAGCATCCGTGCTGTCGTGTTTCGTTGGTAAGTCGAGACCAGAGGCCCATTGGTGCAAGAGTGACAGTCATCGTAGTAAGTGAGTCAGCCTTACATTGCCACGATGACTGTCATGCTTTTTATGTATCAAGTGGGACGTGAAAAAGCATCTCAATTGGCTGCCATAGTGTGGTTCACCATTCTGCATTATCTGCATTTGCAATGAATATGGTGACAACTCATGGATTCTATTCATGTTTTCCATCAGACAGAGTAGAGTCACTTTGTCAGGCTTTGTAAAACTAAAATATGGCAATACACAGTAAAACTTTATAACAGTGTGGTTTGAATTATGAGATTGATTTCAGTGTTATCTCTGAATCGTATAAGTTTTACAAACTCTTGGTTACAAACCATATAATAACATGTATATTCAAGTAATTACCTGAGTAGTAATAAATATTCAGACCTTTAGACATTTAACATATAATTACAAGTTAATAATGTCCTCATCAAAGGCCTTTTATAGTCCTCTGCTGGACATTGAACTCTCCTTAGAAAAGAGGTTTGAGCCTACTATGTCACGCTGGTCAGTCTGATTGGTATAGGATTTGTATCAAGATTTCCTTCTCTTCACAGTGCTATTGTCGTGCATAATATGCTCTCTTAGTCACTTCTTACAATACCCTTGGCACGAATAAGGGTGGTGATAATTTGTGTTCTTAACCTCCATCAGCACACGGAAGTAGTGTCTTAATTATTTGTAATTACGATATCAAAAGCCAATAGGTTAAAATATTGCATGCGTTCGACCTACTTCTTATGTATAAAATTGGTCCAATATTACTGCGATAACTCCAATTATGTGTCATTTTTATACAATTGTGATTTTAATGAGTCGCAGAACATGTCATAATTGCATTACTTTAATACAGTTAGCGCGAGCACCATTATCATATGACCTAATTACGTCGCGATGATCTGTATGTCATGGTTAAGCGCGATTCTCTTTATTTTTTTATAACTTACCATAGATAATAATTTACCATGGAGGTCGGTGACTATGACGATGAATAATAATTAGGTACCTCACAAAATTTAATACACGGCTGTCTGGTACCAGGTTAGGCAGAGCCTATACTATGGTAGTTAAGACTGCTAATAAACACACTTATAAGAAAGGAATATAACTGTAATATTAAATTTCATATAAATTAAAACATATATGAGTTAACTGCACAGTTGGCCTAATGGTTTAAGCGGTCGCCATGCCGCTCTCTAGTACGCTGAGTGTTATAGGTTCAAACCCCACATGGGACAACACTTTGTGTGATCCACAAATTGTTGTTCTGAGTCTGGGTGTTCTTTGTGTCCGTTTCTAGTGTTTGTAAAATCCTCCGCGACACAGGATTTAATCCTAGTGCGGTGGCTGTCTTTTAAAAAACAAATTAAATGTATGTATACATACATAATATATATACATATATTTCTTTTTAAAGAAAAAGACAACTATATATATATATTGTTTCAATCCCAGAAATTGTAATTTACGGTTCTCTTGTTTGATATTTTAGTGAAAGTTTATTTTCATGGCCGCGTTGTATAGGTACACCGCCCGCAGGTTAGAAAGAGATAAAAATGAGATGTTTACCACTAACTATAAAAGGAGTAAATAAAAACGTTTTATGTCAAAAGCTAACAGATATATCGCTTTTTGTTAAAAGAAAAGTTTGAATAATAATTATGTTAGTGGTATATTACGAGTTTCACAGTTATTTTATTTCATCTTGCATATTCGTAACTGAACAAATTAAAATCTTTAACAATTATACATGTTAATCCCTTATACAAAATAATAATTAAATTATAACTTAACTCAATTACACTTAGCTTTGATTACACTTAATTACACTTAACGGCATGAACTACATTTAACGATATGAACTTGCAAATGCTAAAAATGATTATTAAAATGTTGGTTTTTTCTTCATCAAAAATATAAATTAAATAGAAAAAAAAGTGCACATTGCGTTTTTCCGTTTCTTTTTTGTTAAACTAGTTTTTACCCCAGGATTTGATTAACTAAGATCATTGACATCATAGCCTTTATTATTGCCAAGTTTGTTAAAATTCGGCTACTAGTTCAACTGGTTTTTCCTAAATAACAGTTTTTTCACGGAGTGACTGACATCGAATCTTCGCAACCCTGAGGGCAAACTCAATTTGAAGGTGGTACCAGTTGTCGGTATATTTGAGAACACTGACTTTTCAATAACTATTACCGTGCTCTCCGAGACACAAGAGTGAGACACCGCCAAACTTCAATACTTCGTGCTATTATTAAGAATTTCTTGCAAGAAAAATCTAGCACACTCTTGGGCCGACCCGGGAATCGAATCCGAGACCTCATAATTGGCAGTCGCGTACGCTAACTGCTAGACCAACGGGGCAGTGACGACACGACCAACACGGATTTTATTAATAATGTTATGGAATGTTTTGAAATTTTTATTTCTTTAATCTTCGTACCCACCTACTACCACCATTTGCTGCTCAATCTATATAGTAAGTCTATACATATGTGTATTAATATGTGTTACTCTGAACTTAAACTATGTTGCCAAAGATTGTTCAAGAATTTATTCAAGGCTTAGTCACGGTTTTTATGACTTTGATCTTGATAAAAAAATTGCATTATAATTCAATCTTCTGATGTCTTCTTTCACAAATAAGATTTCGAAAAGGTCGGTTGCCAAAATTAGCATACAAAAATGCACGGATGGCTTGGTTTAAGCAGTCGCCAAGCCACTCTCTACTGTGCCGAGTGTTGTGGGTTCACACACCACACGGGACTACACTTTGTGTGGTTCACAAAATTGTTGTTCTGAGTCTGGGTGTTCTTTGTGTCCATTTCTTGTATGTTTGCAAAGTTCCTCGCGGTACAGAATTTATTACTAGTGTGGGAGTGGTCATTTTAAAAAAAAATTAAGATCTTGTCAGTAAATCACTTTCAATATCTCTTTGTGTTAACAACGTAAAATAGTTGGGTTTTTACTCCTTAATACCACTTCATTGCAGAAAAATCACATAAACGTGATCGGGTGTTAATCAAGCCTTGAAATTGTTAAGAACGGGATCCTTAACTTTTTTTCTGTTTATTTGTTATTTTGTTTACTGGTCGATCTCTACTTAAGGAAATTAAATGTAGCTTTTATCCTGTAGAAATATTAATTCTGGGAAATACCCAAACTGATTTATAAAACTTGTAATACCGAAAGCGACCATGACCTCATAATCAAAATATTGAAATAAAAGAAAACGTACATATGTCACAATTAGACACAATAAAAATGATAAGACTTCTTTGTCGATAAGTGAAACACTACTTTGGCCTATTTATACCGCAAATAAATTTAATAAATACGAGATTATGATTACAACAACTGATAATCAGATTATAATTACATTATGTTGAGATTATAATTTATATTCTTCATTTTACACTGATACACTTAAATAACAAAAAATGTTGTATGAAATCAAAATAAATACAGACGAAAAGAGTTAAATAAGTTATATAAAAGAGGTAACAAGAATCTTGGATAAATATATAAAAATATGAAAATATGAAATTATGGACTGGTCTGTTAGTAATCTTGACTGCTGGATTTGATTCCAACTCAGACAGGGCAAATAGTTTTGTGATGAGCACGCTCATTGTCCTGTTGCTGGGTGCTATTTATCCTGAACATGTCTGTATTTAAGAATATATAATTATGTTCATCAGAAATCTTAGAGCAGCAGCAATAATTATTAGAGAGGTTCAGTGGTCACTGTGTAGATTAAAAAATTGTAAAGTAAAGCAATCCTAGCCAGGTCAGGTTGTAGATGGATGATCATTCTTAACACGTTGATACTTCATGTTTCGTAAAACAACGTTAAGCCGTCGACCCTGGCTACCATACGAAAATCTTCGACAATCGTTATGAGAAATTGAAGTTCTAAAAGGTCCGACAATATTCTTTTTACAAAACTTTAATATCACATAATACTTACATTGTAGAGGTCTGATGGCAATCACTCCGAGTAAAAATCTAAGTTAAATCTCATTGTAGTGAATTTTAGTTTCGGGGAAAAAGCCGCGACGGAAATAGTATACTTTGCAGCAGTCTGGTCACATTCCTCGAGAACTCGTCAGTTAAAAGATATTTTATTTTCTAGTTTTTTGTTCAGATGTGAACGCATTCGATCAGAAAAAGAACTATTCCTTTTTCTAACCTTCTCTCCTATAGGGTTAATATTATATAACTATTAGTTATTACTAAACATTCCTTTCATATGATTATAAATATTTAAAATTGAGTCATCTTCACACATTGTTGGCCAGTTTTAATAAGCACACGAAACATTGTAACAACATATGTGCATGACTAAATAATATTAATAACGCGTAATTAATTTTAATTGTACGTTGTTTAAATGCCTGCGCCAGTACTTTTCCTGGATGATTATTGTTTTGTTTTAAGGGTATTACATAAATATGAACAAATATAAAAAACAATGAACTAAAATATTTGTATATATATATACAATTATGTAATAATAGTCCTAACTGACTCATGTATCGACGTAGATCTTTAATCACTGGGGCTAAAGACTTGAAAGTTCGTCAGTTGATGCTTTTTACGTTGTAATCACCAACTAAGAAAGGATTTTTGAACATTTCACTTCTGTGGGAATAAATTAAAGGTGAATTGTTGGATGGCAATCCTTGATTTTTAAAGTTAATCACACGAAATTCGAAACAATCACGAGAGCGAAGCCACAGTAGTCAAAATATATGACAATCGAGACGGAAATATACAAATAACCGGTTTACAAATATATCCAAGTCACTGACCCATTTCGTCTTTTTCTCAGTCGAAAGATATGCACTGTTACAAGTTTTGCCACATCAAAAAAATATCAAACCTTTTGAACCATTTGTAAAGTATAAATAATCATATTTGGCATATGTTGAATTGTCATCCCCATCACTTGGATAATTGGCACTCTACAGCTGTGAGTTTTTTGGGACAATTTTGCCTCGCACAATCATTCTGTGGAACAAATTATCCTCTACGGTACATCCGGACCGATATAACCTACACAAACCTTCGAAAAAATAGTATACTCCTTTCTCAAAGACGTTCATTGGTGCCAGTTGCTTTCCATGAGGTGAACCGTACCGTTCGTTTACCAGCTCTGTCAAAAAAAAATCTCAAAAAGAGGAGGACGTTTAGCAGTAAATTATTCATAAACAACGTGACGAACAAATACGGCGTATATTCTACTTCGGTAAAGAACGTCACATGCTATGATTTAATAAAATAGTACAATGTACTTTAGACTCATTGAGTAATAGTTTGTGTATATTGAATATAATTGGTGTGCAACTCTGGATTACATCGAAACCTATAAATGTTTATTTATAAACGTGTTTATTTGTTCTCTTATAATATTTACTAAAGAATTTCACACGTAATCAAGAAGCCGCGGATGTCAAGTATCACAATGTCAAACAAATTTTTATGTCGAAGAATTAAAAAAAAGAGCACATTGCGAGGTTCGAACTTGTTCATTGAAAGTGCAACGCCACTTTTTCTATCACGTGACACTTAGCCAAAAAATATTATGATAACAACTGTTATCCACAGAACAAAGAATTATTTATTTGTTCAAATTTCGTGTGATTATTTAATATTTTATTATTCTAATTTTGAAAATGACGACTGAAAACTGAAATTTTCTATAACCAAAAACACTCGATAACAATTTTTTGCCCGAATCAAACCCGAGATCTCTTGATTAGCAGACTCATGTGCTGACCGCTAGACCAAGGAGGCAGTTCTTTTTTCCAGCAATTTATATATATAGATTACTATGCAAATAGATTTATTACCTGTTTAGTAATTGATTGCAGTCACGATGGCTTTACATAAACCTTTGACTTTCTAGTAATTATATTATAATTTAATCTGGTCTGATTCTTCTACTAGCTTCTTTTTGTTTGTTGAGTTATTAATTTATATCTTTGACACCTTTAAATAGGCCGCGCAAACATGTATGCTGATATCTCATTGTAGCCAAGCTTATTGTAAATTTAAAACAAATGTAATACATAATAAAGTAATCAGGTTAAAGAGTTTATAGAACAGTATGCTAGTATTGTACTTTATATAGCATACCTAATCAAGTTAAGATTCACACTCAAAAGACGGAAAGCAAAAAAACCTTATACCATAAAATTTGACAGGTCTATGTGCAACAATGAACTGCTATAAGACAATTGATCTATTTTTAAGCGATTACCTTTGACTCATGTTACAAGAAAATACTTTTGAAACAGTAAATTTTATAGTAGAGCCAACAATTTCATAGTGACACGTATGCTATACAAAAGAAAACAATTGGCACGTAAATCACCAACATATTATACTAGTTTAGTTTCATAAATTTCTTAGCCATTATAACATAAATATCAATGTAAACCAATACAACTTTAAGTAAAAAAAATAACAGATGCCTACAGAAGTCGTAGATAGTTAGGTACTGTGTACATCGTATATGTTTCTTACATACAATGTAGAAACCAAACAAAAAAATGGTGGTACAATTGACCGCTTTATGACAGTCAGCGAGATCCAATAAGTACCTACAATTTAAAAAATATTGTTATAAGACTGTGATCGACTCTAAATATTCTTCCTATATAGCTTTTTCATTTAACATTTCTTATTTTGGTGAATTTGCGGGTTATTAAACAGATTTTTATGTCACGGCTTTACAACGAAGTCCACTGAACAGAAAACTATTTACTGTGACGAAGAACAATCATCATTGTACTATTCAACCTGTGACTTGAATCACTTTATAGGTAGGTACAAAATTAATACAACTCGTTGTTTAATATATTAGGATCTCTTTTGTTGAATATAAATTTAAAAACAGTGAGTAACGTCATTAACACAGTACTATGTCACGTAACCCCGCATGTTACATTAAACAAGAGATTAAAGTTTTCAATATTTAGGTATCTTGTTTTGTTTTATACACCAGTAAAAGTTGCACTATAGCTGTTTAGAATTTTATAACAAGACAGGTTTAAAAATATGCTGGATCTTAAGTTTTATGTTACCGTTTTGAATTTTACAGCATATCCGAGTATGGTTGAAAAATTGCAACTTTGTGCACCTTTTCTGCATAAAAACAATCAACGGCCTTAATTAGTCCATTGCTGGACGAAGAAATCACATTAAAAACAAAATTTTGGGCTATTATACCACACTGGCTAGACAGGTAGGAATAGGATTTGTTTCAAGTTTTCCTTCTCTTTGCGGTATTGTTGTCCTGCGTGGTTGGCTCCCTTAGTCAGTTCTTAGAACAGCCACGGGATGAATCTTCTGTACACTTATATTTTGTGTAGGAGAGTGTCACCGCCACACTCTGTACTCTTAATCCGTTCGCTTAATTTATTTGATATCGAGTTTAAAAAGTAGGAGGTTCTATGGTTTTTTTTTTATAAATGTTCACCTATTACGCCGTCAAAATGTGTCAATTTTATCTATATATTACGTTACTTATATTAGCCCTAAATTATATGTTACTAACACATTAGACCTAATTGTCATTTAATAAATAAATAATAATTATTATTAGTGGATTAACAGTTAGCAAATCGTCCATTACATATGTAAATATATATAGATCGTTAGTTAGTGCGATGAACTTTTTTTGTTCAAAAATTAATAACTTTCCTGGTTCGACCATTACGCGTTATGAACATCATGTAAATCGACTATATTTGCTCGAAAATATTCAAAGTAGGTAATTACGACACCTAACCAGTGTGGTGGTGGCTTGACTTCAAACAAATTTTAAGTATTTTTTATTTGTTTTTCCTGTGCGGAAATACATACCGGATACCACCTATCGGTGGTTATGTCGGACTCGAACCAACCAAAAACTGTCTTAAAATCTTAAATCCCTGGAACTCCAACGTACCTGGAGCCATCTACCTGTGACTTGCAGATGACCCCCTCCTGAGCGAAAACTGCAATGTTACTTTTTCTGCCGCCAAAAGAGGTGCGCGTGCTCCGTAGCGCATCACGCTGCCAGCTTGCCTGCTTTTGCTAAGGTGACAAATGACCTCACCTGTCACCCACCGCCTAGTACTTATGGAGGATGGAGAGCGCTCTGTGACCTCTAGCGCCGGAATCGTCTGCGGTACTGGGTCCGCTACCGGGCCTGGTGGACCGAGAGAGTTCAAAACCTCTCCCGATCCCGCTTCACCATTTCCTTTGCAAGCATAAGTTGCTCACAGAAGGAGACAGTGGAGTTCCACGTGCTCTCGCTCCATACCATGGCCTCAATCACGCTACGATGGGATTTTAAGTACCTAGCAGATATTATAATAGTATTTATTTTAAATTAATGGGTAATTAGGTTAAGACAACAATCGTCACATGGTAAATTTGTAGATAAGTCACAACAATTTAATTTAGTTTATTTTTGGCTTTTAAGCGCTTCTAGGTTTCTAGGAGTTCCCATTTGATTTTTTTTTGAAGTCAGTTTAGTTTTCTTTTATAATTTTTATTTAAGTGTAAACATCAAAGCGTAATCAATCTGTTATTGTGATAGACTATCGTGAACTTTATAGTTTCGCCTTCACTATGACATAATTACTACCGACCTTCGTCTAACTACAAACAGTACAAACAGGTGATCGTCAATTAACTAAAGACTAGATTGATACAAGTGTGGTAGCTAATGACCTTGTTTATACAAAGCCGAATGTGCTAAATACAACTGTAATATTTTGGTGCTCTTTCCTCACGGGATACTTGCGTCAAGCAATTTTTTCGTAGCTTTTTACCGAATGAGTGATGTTAGTGGAACCCAAACTTCCACTCCTCCACCAACTCCGGAAAGTGGAACTCAAAGCCTTAAAACCATAAAAAAACTTTCATCTAAATACACACTTGTTAAAAAAAATTTCTTGAATCAAACAAGACCTTGTCACCTGACTTTAAGTGATTGCCCTTGTTCATGAAAACCTGTAGCTCAAAGGATACAAGATTATCACCCATTGATTGTCCCCATGAAACTGCCTCCACCTAGAAAGGAGAATTAGGCCTCGGGTAATCACATTAAAAAGTGACCCTCGATGAAAAGGGACGAAAAAATTACTTTACACTTGCTTTTCGTGACGCTCATCACTCCGGCCCAGCGGACCCATATTTCGCCGTAGTATGGCACTACCACAGCTAAAGTATATAGATTTATTATGTATTAGCAATGCTTTATGTTACAACTACTTGATGGCCCTGTTCCAGTAGCCTTTCTAATCACAGGCCGGATATACGGTATGTGACTTAGCATTCTTGGAGTTATTGCAGTCTTAACATCGTTTTCAAGTTTTTTTTTCTTTCTTTTTAAAGAGATAACGCCAGCACTGAGAATAAATCCTGTTTCGCGGGGGATTTTACAAACATACAAGAAACGGACATAAAGATAACCCAGACTCAGAACAACAATTTATGGATCACACAAAGTGCTGTCCCGTGTGGAACCCCAAAACACTCAGCGCAGTAGAGAGCGGCGTGGCGACCGCTTAAACCACTCGGCCAATTGTGCAGGCTCTCAGCTCGCAGATCATTTCCACAGAATACCTTCTTCGTTTGTTTCGTGTGAAAACGATCACATGCCCAAAAAGGATTGTCGTCTGGCAGGCGGTAATCAAAAAAATGAAAGACCAAAACTCTTTGCAATGTTACAGATAACAAAGATAATAAATAACAGCCTCACACACAGCTATCTGATCTTAACGCTATGCTATGCTAAACAGACTGTTGATAAACATATTTGTGCATTTTTACGTACATAGATAAATTAAACTCAAATGAAAATAAACTTAAATTATTTGTTCTGAGTGAGAACGAACTTACAACCTCTAACTAATCAGTCATTAAACACTAGACCAACAGGCCCACCAAGATGATTCTGACACTTTAATCGATATTATTTGCAGTATAAGAACACACTGTCATCACATTTACTACCATGGAAGTGTAGTAAAAGAAAATATAAAGAAAAACTCAGAATTACAATTGAAATACAATTTCACTACAATTTTTTATAATCCTCGTTATAATGACCGTATGCAATGACCTTATTAGATTCAAAGACATGCTCAACTCTCGAATAAAAATAAGCACTTTCTAATTGTACATGTCATTTCACTGTAGTTGTCTACCATTACGCATAGTTCGCTTTCAAGTTAAATATCTATGGCAATCTTAAAATGGCGCGTAAAAAGAAATGAGATAGTTGCGTAGGTATTTATGGTAGGAATGGTCATGTTTACAACTTAGCAATAACTCTACTGCGATGAGAATAATAGGTATTGAATTTATAGAGCTATTGTAGCTTCAATATTGTTTCTAAGCAAAATTAAATAATTAGATGTTATTCGTCTATTCTAATCGTGTTAACAAATATTAAAAGTTTATATAAGTAAGTAACTGTGTTCGATTGCGTATCTACATTTTTTGTTATTTCACAGCAGTTATTTTGTACCTGCCAATAGGTTTTTTTTAATTGGTTATATTAATTATTCTCTATGTTTAGATTGGTAACTTTCTAAACAAAAAAAATTGTACCGAATTCGGTGCACAACATACATTTTTCGAAGCACTGCTATATATATTCCTAACGTACTCTAAATATATAAGTTTTATTAATATTTTTTTCTTAAGAGAACGCCTCTATGAGAGTACTGTAAGGTACTAAAAACTACAGAACAGCACTAATCTTCTTGTGAGAGGTTATATGTGTTCGATTTGTAGGATATTAATTTATTAAATATAAGATAAGTGTCTACAATGTTTTAAGTTTATAAATATTAGTTTATTATTGACTAATTAGTTATAATGAGTTGTATATAATGATTCATTTAATTAGCCAATATGTCATTTATTCACATATTGACACATCAGTGATGACATTGTATTGTGTGTAATATACTCGTATTATCACTTAGCGACGCGCCCCGGTTTCGCAAGAAAATTTCTTAAATTCTCGATTTTTCTCAAATATAATATGTATACGTTATGTACATATGAAACTTCGTCTTGTTCGTCTATTTCTAGTGGTAAAAACATGACCACCACTAGACCAAGATTAACACATTAAAATTCGTTGTGTACTTTAGAATATCTAAATTTTCAAGAACAATTATTGTACAAGAGTTAATTAAAAAAGGTTATGAAATAGTCCTTTTGAATTGAACCGATATAAGTTAATATGATTATATGAGATAAGATAAGTGTGACAATACCGCCAGCAGGACATTTGAGTAAGCCATAGAAACACAAAAAACCAGCAGCTACTTACTACGTTAATTTCAATTCAATTTCAATTGTTAAAAAAACAACCCCTGCACTAGGATTAAATCCTGTGTTGCGGGGAACTTTACAAACATACATAAGAAACGGACACAAAGAACACCTAGGCTCAGAATAACAATTTATAGATCACACAAAGTGGTGTCCCGTGTGGGGCTTGAACGCAACAACACTCAGCGCAGTAGAGAACGGAAAATATAAACAAAAATATAACATACAATTCAAATTGAGAAAAAAATAAACAAATTGAAACAAATTAAACACGAAATACTTCATTTGGTTGTTTGAACAGAATTGCCTCATAGGTCGATGGTTTTCGTAGCACTGAGAGTATTGCGTGTTTTAAAAATTTCTCTTTCAGTGATACAACTAAATCTAAACTCAATATTACAAAATTCAATTGTAAATGACTGTCTCGTTTCTCATACCAAAAGCACACCTCTGTCCACAATGATCAGAATGTAGTGTGTTTGTTATTTCTTTAATGTGTGGCATTATGTCAGTAAATTTATTATCTAAACATCTGGCAGAGATGGCGGCAATCCTAGTAGGATCCAAAAATATGCTATCAAGATTATAGGATCCAATGAAGCTTTTAAATTTTAAACTCAAAGATGTATATGTACCATTTTTTTTTTACCCACCGGGGTTTACGGCGGGGTGCTGTATCGGAATGGGACCGACTAAAACCACACGTTGTGCCACTCCCCGCCTGACATAAGAGGGTTCCGGGAACAGCTGTTATTACGACATTCCGATCCCTCCTAGCGCCTGCCCGTTACTGTGGGCACCATCTGCGGAATATGTATATGTACCACGTACCAGCTTTTAAATTTTTCTAACATGTCTATTTATTTTGAAATATTTCTGAGTTTATTTCAACTACATATAACAATCCTGCATGACTTATTCATGAAATTGTCACCTGTTAAATTATAATAATATAAAAAAAAACAGTAGCAGTCGTGGGACTGGCGATAGAAGTGAAAACGGAACTATTAAGTTGAGAGTAATTAAAACTATATGCAAAAATTATATGAAATTTTTTATGTTTCATATATAGCTATATATAATATATAATATCATATATAATATATAATAATAATAAATTTCATATATAATATATAATATTATATTCTCCATAGCTATAGATATACTATTATCATTAGCATGTCGGTGACGCGAACCGAGGATTTTACCCTCTACCAAAACGCTCAACGCGCCTAAAGAAGTTTTCACTTCAAAAAATATATAAAATCACAATAAAATTTTGGTTATTTACACTAATCATACTTGGAGCGTTGATGACCAGCTCATCGCAGAGACTTTAGATCAACGCAGCGGTTGTGCTAAGTTGAGTCATCTGTGTTATTATAGTGTTTGACTTATGTAATTTACGCTAAATGCTATATCTGGTCAAGAGCAAGCTCTTACTCAACAATGCAGTGATTGAACCCATTTACAATGAGCTGAAGCTTGTCATGGTCACAATTCCGTGTATGAATCTGGGTTTATTCCAACATTATATTTATATTCCTATCAATCAAGCCTAGTAATTTCCATTATCAAGTTTGAAGCCAATTTGAGTTTGGACTCTTCCTGGTGAACAGCCACAACTTTGTGGGTCTTCAAAGTTAATAAAATCTGAATCAAGGATCGAGAAAGTTACATGATAGACGTAATACGAAAGATATAGTTGAGCTGGACAGAAAAGATAAAATAATTAGTTATTAAACTTAATAAACGTGTCACCGAACTAGATTAAGGTTATGTTTACGTTACCAATGACAATGAACATGAACTTAAAAATGTAACAAATGTTTGAAATAAGCACATAAACACTACTATAATAATTAAAAATGAATTTGATTCTTAATTAATGCAAATATTTGTACACGATTATATCTATCTGCATAGTTCATAGACATGAAATTTTAATTTTACATTGCAACAACAACTTTTAATATTCCACTGCTAGACATAAACGTCACCTGACAAATTAGGTTTTAGCCTACTATTCCACGCTGGCCCGACAGGTTGATAGGTATAAGGTTTGTTTCAAGTTTACTTTCTCTTTACAATGCTGTCGTCCTGCGTATTTACTCCCTCATTCACCTCTTACTACACCCGTAGGATGAATAGAGGTGATAATCCGTCACCATACAGATATTGGTTTCATCTCTGTCATAGAACATTACGGTAGCGAATTTTAATTTTTGATTCACAAACACGATGTCAGCTTTAACCATGAATCGGGCAAACCCATAGAACTCGTTATAATAAGACGATTATTATTACGGTTTTGTGGATTAACCACTCCGCGCCGGTCGATCCATACAAGTAACGCATATCTTACATGATTTGTGAATTGAGCTTAATGGTCGCAGCACTCAAAAATCAGCTTTTTTTACTAGTAGTGTAGCCGTTTTTTGTTTTTAAATGCCTATCAGAACAAATTAATTATAACATGTTAGTAAAAAGTTAACGAAAATAATTGGACACGGTAGTGTAGTCAAAAAAATATTTAACCAATCGCCTTTTCTTCAACACTGACCTCAATGCGCCTTAATCATTTTGTATATTAAAGACAAGGATACTTTTTAAAAAAATAATGATTAATTTCTTGAACTTATACTTTCGAAAAACAATATAATCTAAACTATTTCAATTATTTCTAGGCTTAGTTATGCTGTACACAGTCATACAATTCAATTCTTGATATGAAGTTAAAAAAACATACGTAAATAAATATTTATTTCGTACTAGCTACATTCATAGGTACTTTGCTCTTAGTTGCTTCTCGAAAGCACTTGAACTTACTTACATGCAAATGCAAATAGAAAAATTCGCATACATACACACGAGAACTAATAATCTTAGCTTCTTGTGTACAAATTATATATGATAGATATAATTATCAATACTCCCTACAAAAAAGACATAATTGTTTTCTCAATTTTCTATTACTTTCATAATGAAAATTAAATAGTAAAATATCAAGTTAACTAAGCCAAAGCTGTTATGCGGTTTGCTATGTTTTACACCAATGTGCAACGTGTTGAGCTCTAGTTCGCTCGGTTCCTGATGACCACTCTATAAAATTAACGTTCACAAAGATAAATAGATTAAAGTTTGACTTAAATCAGTGTTCTCCAATGTAACTTTTTAAATATTTATATTTTTTCCTACTCTACTTTTAATTAAGTATCACACAGTGGATTTTTTTATATTATAAAATAAAAAAAGTATGTGTATCAATTATGACACATGTAATCATGATTCATGCATGACGCTATTAACTAAACTTGTTGCATGAAATGAGTAGATAACATCAAAGTATTATATAAATTAATTAAACATATTATACCTACTATTCTACATTAATAGAAAAATGAAATGAAAATAAATGAGCACTAAATGCATAACGAATAGAAATGGCTTTAAATGTTAACAAAAATCTAACAAACTGCCAGTTAAATTTTGTATGATAAAATTTATGTATTGTATCTACAAACTTTTATATGCATAAACCGTTATTGTTGTTATCCTTACAAATATTATAAATACGAAAGTGTTTTTGTTTGTTTGAATGTGTCTTTCTTTTAAGTTTTTATGCGATTTACGAGTGATTTTATGGTAGGAGGCCGGAGTAAGATATGGGCTACTTTTTACGGCGGTAAAACATCTCATTCCCATACGATCTATTATGACGCGTACTTAAAACACTCCCAATTTTATAAATTTCGATAGCTGGCACTATATTTAATGACGTACTCTTTATTGATAAACTTTTTAACGTATTTTTAACATTAAATATTTCGCATTTATAATATGCGGCAGTTTGTAAGGATGTATGAATGTTTGTTACTCTTACATGCAAAAACTACTATACGAGTTAGATGGAACTTTACAGTAATACTGCTTATAAGCGTAAAGTATAGAGTAAAGTGTAAAAAAAGTATTAAAGTACTGTAAAGTGATGTATACATCAGAATAAGAAATATAAGCTACCATTTACCGCGATAACCGACATACACGCGGGCGGAGCCGCGGTCAAAAGCTAATAATTTTATTAATATTCACCTAGTGATCTATCTCTCTATTTAATCTAATCTCATAAATTTATTTAATCTTATAAACGACTTTCTTGTAAACAAATAAACAGAGTCAACACAAAATTAAAAAATAACTCAGTTCGAATTTTCCTTCAAAGATAAAAACGATCTGACAATCAGCGAATGGCTGAACACTCCCCATTAAGTTACTTTTAACCAAAACAAAAACTAAATCAAAATCGGTCGATCCATTAGTGAGCCAAAATCACAGACAATAAATTTGTACCTAATCTTTTCTTTTATATCATTTAACTGAATTAGCTTATCACAAATGTCGATAACAAAGTCCGATAGCAATGTTCAATCAGAATGAATCAGAAGGCCACTGTATTCCACGAGGGGCAAAACGGGGCGATGACTGTTTATGGCCATATGTCGCCTAATAAACGTTCATAATTTATGTTACACTAGACAATTAAACCTAAGCTCGATCGGTTTTAAGTTTCGCGTTTCAATCGCCACAAACTGAGTCCGATCTGCAGACAAATTGATAATTCTTTTTAAGCCCTAAGCACATTAAATTATATAATTATCATATTATAGCAATAACCTAAGTTTTTTTTTGTAAACGTGAAACGCAGTACTTATAGTCTGTATAAATTTAGTTAGTCAATTTTTAAAGATAAATGAAAATATTTAATCGATTTCAAGCAGCCTTCTATTGCAATAAACTTTATTCTTGGTTCTTTATTGTTTAAACCCTAGAGAGTGGTTTTTCGTCTCGAATAAGACCAAACAAAAAGTATCTACATTCTCTTAAAAAAGTATTCTCGAAATTGAATCATTAATTGCGGATTTTTAAAGTAACAAATATATAAAATTGACCCAAACCGGATATCCTTTCTTTTTTCAATCAATTAAAAAGCACTTATTTTTTTACTCTCACTGTTTTACGACAAATGTCGGCGAGAATAAATAATAAGTATACGAATTAGTTGATTAATCGATGTCTATTTGCAATAATCCAATAAAGTAACGAAAACATCGCAAAAATATCGAATTTACGACAAAGTATGTACCTATCTACTAATTATATTCGTAGTGAACATGACTAAGTAGTTATGGAAATTGTATAGCAAGGGGAACGACAACATTAGTATGTATACAAAATCTGGAATTAAATTGACAATTAGAATTAGTATGGAAACGCATAAATCTCATATATGTCATTAAAGAGGGACTTCAAATAGTTGGAATGAGGGTGACTTAATTGGATGAACGTAAATGACCCCTATTGTAATGATTGTCAGTGAAATGGATAGTTGTAGAAAACACATTAACATTATCTTTAACTTTACAAAAATCGTTCAAAACAAAAATAGTTTGTTTTTTAACTCATCGACGTCATTGCAGACGTATTTTATGTGTTGATGAATACTTCTGTAGCTGTAACCTAATAAACCTCCCCTCCTCTTCTTACCACTAACCCGATGTAACCTATATTCTATGGGTTTAACTAAACAACATTTAACTATTCAACTATCATACGATGAAGCATCTGAAAACTCTTAAAGTTCACGCGCAAACTTAACATTATTTTACAGTCACGCATAAATAAAGAAAATAGATATTTATAACTCACGTAAAACACAATACCATTGTTTTCGCTTCAGTGTACGGAGAAAGTAGAAATTGTGAGCGTCAAGTATACAAAATATGAGTAGGTCGTCCTAAAGTGACACCGCATGAACTCCACAGTTTAATATTCAACATGTGCTTTTAAACACATATTATGTTACTTCAATTTATACAAAATACAAACATATATTCACAATTAATGAAGAATACATTCTTACCTTTGCGCAACTTGAAAAACAATCACCAAATAATTTTCAGCGTATAAAAAAACGACACAAACTGCGTGCCAATAAATTGCTGCACAATATCACTACGATTCTCAAATTATAATTCAAATTGAATTCAATTTGGAACGCAAAAATATAATTTTTGGACGCTCAGACAATGACATTCATTAATTTCTTTAACAATATTTTGAATTTTCATTGACTGTTTCGCGTTCGATCTGCAGTTTTATCGCTCAGTAACGCGCACAACCGGCGCTTGTTGGCGCGCAACGCTGTACTGACACTTAAGCCGCGGAACACTGCGGCCTCAGGAGCGCTCACCAAACCGTCAGCTGTCAACGCTGAAATAATTTTAGAGATCCGTACCGTGTCAAACCGAGTATTTGCTTAATATTTTAGTAATTTATTAATACATTAGCACTACTTCATGAACGTTTAAATATTTATAAACAAATACTCATTGCCTTATTACCGAAATGTTTTTTTAATAACAAGCATACCTAGCTAGATAGCATTTACAGGTACAAAAATACATTTAGCTGTCTCTCTTTTGCTCACATTTGATCATTGTAAATATTTAATGTTATAACAGAAACTATTGAAACACATGTCAGGACTACGCATAAAATATTTAGTATATGCACGCCTTTTAGAAGTATATAGCAAATATACTCTTTTTCTAAATTTTGCTATATTATACAATTTCCTACCTAATATTTATATGTAAAATGACAAGGACTGGTACAACCGCTTTCTATGAATGAGTGTTTTTGGATGACTTGAGAAAGCAGCTTATATGACATTATTTTTGTTCTATTTATAGTGGCGGTATTTTTAAACGATGATTTCTAATTTATTTGCATTTTTAATGTTTTCATTACGTAAGATTAGTGTCTTTTTAGCAAGTTACCTCTTTATAAGATGGGATAACTTACCGATGTCATTAAAGGTCAAATAAGTTTATTATTAATTAGTCCGCTTGCGGGGCCAGTATCATTGTTCAAGATTGAAACACTTGCAGCTTACCTACTTTTACACAGTATGAAATTGTATATGCTAAATCAGGGTTATCAATTAAGAGGTCACTAAACGATCGCCATCCTTCATAAGCGCAGTTCTAGGGGTAGCAGGTGAGGTCATCCGTCACTCTAGCAGAAGCAGGCCGGGGTGGTAATGCGAGCGTTACGGACTGCATACACCTTTTTGGGGGCAGTAAGGACAACATCGGAATTACCATACCGGAGGGGGCCATCTACAAGTCCAGGTTCCACGGATTTCCTTATAAGGGTGCACCTAGACGGCGTGTGGTGGGGATTAACGCACAGGAAAAAGAGGGGGTTATCAATTAATATCATATTTTGATCACATTGAATAATGTCGTGACTGAATTAACGTAAAACAACTACGTAGTTTAAATATTTTAAAGTTAACAACACGATATATGAACCTAATATTTACCTCTGAGCGCTTTCTATATTTCTATATAAAATCAATCAATCAGTCTACCGCTGTCCAATGAAGACCTTCCCCAAGGAGCGCTAACTATTTTTTTTATTTTAGAACCTGTGAAAGTGACTCTAACCCGTCTCGTGGAAGACACGTACCAGGCAGACGGCGGCGTTGTTTACGTCGTGCACGGTTCCCTACACGGCGAATCGGTTTTAAAGCTGCAACGGAAAGTTTTCGCACTCAGCTTCGACTGCTGCGGAGTTGGTCTAAGAGTCATCTTCATAAGTGCGCCCGTTCTGTTTTCTTAAACTGCCAGGGTTAAACCTGTTGATCAGAAACGCCTCTGAATATTTGACTTTTATTTGTTACGAAGAAGTCGATCTCGTTATTTGTCGTTCGTTTGAAAAGTTTATCAACATTCGACCTCGATTGTATCTGTGCCCGCCGAAGCCGAAAGCCGAAGCACCCTACTAATTTCACCATGATCTTAAACTGCCAGTTTCGCATTAAAATCGCTCATCTTAACTGTGAAAGAAGTAGCTACTGGTATAAGGTAGAGCCTTAGCTCTGCCCTCTTACATGGCAGCGTATACTTTTAAAATCTTCAAGGAATAACTTTTGGTTATTCTTAAGATGAGGTACGCTTGCCTTGACGATACACTGCCAAGTTTCTCCACGTTACGTTTGCTTTTCTTAAATATCATATATATTTTAGTTGTGGATCAGTGTTCTATAAATTATACACTCAATCAATACTTTTAGTAAGACAATTTTGACTCACTTTCTAAGTTACTACGTTTAAACTAAAGTTTAAACTCCATTTTGTACAATTATTTCTCCAAATATGTAAATGTATGTGCCTAAATTATTTCGTCACTGGCTAAAAGCTCTTTGAATCACAATGGTTATAATATGTAAAGAACTCCTACCTCTGGTTGTATTACACTTCGCCTGTAACACCATAAATACGAGCTAAAATGCTAAAAAATTAACGATAAACACTTTTCGCGTTTTCGTACGGAACCATTCGTCAATCGTCTGCACTTAAAAGGTTTTTGACGTCTGCTGCTGTCTACTCATGCCTGAAAACGACTCATATAGGGCGCATGCGTTCCCCTCCAACATCTATACATAGACAACGCTTATAAACGAATGACCTGTTTGAACGTTACCATAGTGATTTAGAACAAAAGCAACGCAATGAATCAGCTGTTTATTTCCTTTGTACCAATTGTATACTATAGAAATGTGTTCGTTACATGATTTCAGGCGAATGACCCTTCGTATTTCAAAATTATAACTAGTTTTGTGCATTTGAAGATTTACCTGCCATAATAAAAATATTATTACTAGTTATTCTGTTGTTAAATATGTTGTTGGCGATACTAGTTCCTAATTCAAATACTTTTTACATTTTTTAATCAAATCAAATTATATAATTCAAGAAAATAACAACGCAAAACTTATTGCTATCGTATGCTTATTTGATTCAATTTTCTTCAAGGTTAACGGATTTAAGATAATTTATTAAAGAAGAAAAAGTTATTTAAATTTAATATGCACCATCCTGCTAATATTGAACTACTGTCATTGTGTTTACATTTTATTACTAATAATAATAGTTTATTGTACAATTAGTTTAAAGGTAGCTTAATACAAGGTCAGTGTGATTGGCGGCAATAATGGAATGGTGATAAAAACAAGATTGATTAAGAGTATAGGGTCTGCTGTATCTCAGAGAGTGAATGGGAAACGGAAATGAAAGAAGTTACTAAAGATATATATTGTATAGTACTAGTGACGCAGTATGGATAATGAAATAAATACATAGGAATAGTGATAGTAAGTTAAATGTAAAGATATTAAGCTCATATGTAAATGAAATACTATGGCCTGATAGACTGTAATGCAAGTTCATTATGGAAACGAAAACACTGTCGAAAACGTAACACAATGACTTGCAGATCATAACTTAGAAATTAACTTAAATAAAACTAAAATTATGCAGTTTATGTCATACGGCAAACCTGCCATAGACATACAAATAACTAGGAATTAACATAGACACACATAGAGCACATCAAATCGAAATTGTCAAAATTTACTTACGCTCTTTTCAAAGTTAAGCATAATACCAATATAGAAACTGCACTATCCGTTTATACCCTAAATAAAGACAAATTACATCTCCTAACATCCAGAACAAATATACTCAGGGTCAACCTATATTGTATGACAATCAAAATATGTAATAAACTACCAAATGTTATTAAAAGTGATAAATCACTGTACGTTTTTACAGAAAAAAAAAAGACTTTTACAAAAAAATGTTACTATACAGTTGAAGGATACCTTTCAAACAAAACTATATAAAAAAATATTACATATATATACGAGAGATCTGCAAGTTGTGAAAATTAAACAACCTAATTATAATCAATTACTGATAGCTTTTCAAAATGTCTAATCCTTTTGGATCATTTTATTTAAATGTAAATGCTTGGAAAGGGCATGAAGTCCTAGGTACATATATGATTGCTATGAGATCAAAATGTACACCTAGTAATCAATAAATTTAAAGTTAATCTAAACACATTTTGTAAGGATTAAAGGTAGAAGGGTTAGCAGATAATAATCTCCGTCAAAGACATAGAATTCATAATACATATTAATAATCGAAGTATGTCTGGTTCTTTTACACCTTCACTAGAGTCGCGTAGGTAGTCCGGCTGCAAGTTTGATACCTATGCCCTATAAAAGCAATTAAATTACAAAGGACTGACTATTCAAAGTTATACGTTAGTTAAGTGTTAACCTTAGCTAAGTTTAGCACATATTCTCCGGCCTGTCATCGCCGAGTGGGGCGGCAGCACGGGACCATTTCCTTCCGACTAACGCAGGTTCTTTCCGGGAACGATTGCTTCGGGAAGTATCTGCACTCCGTCGCTAGGAGGGAATTGAGTCCCGCTTGTCTTGCCACTACGACTACCGTGAGGACTCGATTCAGCACACGACGTAATTTCGCAGAAGGAGGCGGTGGAGAAGGCCCGAGAGGACGATCTCAGCTCGGACCCACTTCACCGCTGGTGAACCGGGCAGCGGAGGCGCGCGTACCAGCACCTCATGCCGTGTGAGTGTGGCGGCAGGTGGACGGGACAGGTTTTCCCCTCCATCTGCTACAATAGCTAGCCGCGAGGAGGCAACGTCCGCGTGTGCCGTACGTCGCCTAAATAGAGAGTTTATCCGCAGATTGTGCCCGCGGCAGTGGGCAGGCGATAGGAGGGATCTGGATGTCGTAATAACAGCTGTTCCCGGATCCCTCCTATGTCAGGCGCAGAGTGGTACACCGTGTGGTTTTAGTCGGTTTGATTCCGACACACCACGGCGCTGTAAACCCCGGTAGGGTGACGGCCCGAGGGGGTTTCCACTCGTTAAGAACAAAAAAAAACCTAGCACATATTGAAGTCAAATACTGATACACTTCATGTTTTTAAAAACAATTTGCATAATTTTAAAGTTAAAAAGCAAAATAAAATTAAATGGACAAAGATACAAAGTCTAGTTTTTGTGGTTCTTTAAAATAGTTTCAGGGACAAAAACTTATTTGATTATGCACATATGTTTTGCCATTGCATAAAAATTAATTGGCATTGGATCAAGTTAACTCCTAGCAAGTCTATTATTTATTTCCTAATTTGTTTTGGAAAATATCATATTTTTTATTAAATTTGGTATCACAACATAATTGTTGGTTTACAAAAAAATCGGTCAAGTGTGAGTTCGACGCGCTGACCGAGGCTGCCGTGCAAAAGACATTTGATAAAAAAATCCCCACCCATCAACAGACTTGAAACATACGAGTATGTCATTCGAAACTTCTAGTGAAATGTAGAATTTTTTACTATGGCGACTGATAGTGAGAGTTATGTCAGCATCCCTTTAGACAGCTTACAACCAACTTTTCCGGAACAGTGACGGTCGTGCGCTTAACGAGTCTGTCTTCCTCCATCCATCAGAAAAGTTTGTTGAAAGGAAGTGACATGGAGTAATTCTACTGTTGCCCTGGCGCTAACGTTATAAACACCGTTTTCACCAACTTGTCAGTGATGTCGACCCCGAGTAAATTTTTATACGATATTCCAACTTTTGTTCCCAAATTTGACAGTTCACAAATGAGACTATGTCTATCAAATGTTGGAAAGCAGATTTCATGTTGTTGCCCTCCAACTATTTAAAAAAGCTAACTAAAGACCGTTTGCGCATCGTTTTGAACCGTAAGTTAATCGTTACAGTCGTCTAAAAGACCAACATTTGCAGGAACCAAGGGCATGGCAAATGTGACATATTTGTGAATGTTACTTCAATCGTATATATCAGTATAAAATATCATCTGGTCTCGCACTCACCAACCAAACACGACAGAGCGGATGCCATCGTATAAGGTTAGTCTTCTGTGATAAGGAAGTATTAGCCCGTTCGAACCGGCCCGTTCGTGTTTAAATCAGCTTGGCCATACTACCTAGTTAAGAAGTTATGAAAAAAAAATGTTTACTTACACATGTACTTTGTATGCAATAAAAAACGAATTAGTAAACCCTAGTACGATTATAACTACAGTTATGCTTTCGAAAATGCCTAAAAAACAGCTTTGATCTTGATGCGCAGATGAAACGAGGTGGGTGTGCGTAGGTGTAAATATTCTTACTTGCTTGCGACTCACCGACCCTTGCTTTTTACTGGTTTACTACTTAGAATATCTTTGTGAATGACCTTGAAAAGTTCAAGGATTATGATTTAAGAAGATCGTTTTGGTACAGTAAATAATGGAAACGGGACTCTGATATTGTCCTTGTTCTATTCTAAGGCAGAAGCAACACATTTTACAAAATGGCTTGCCTCAATCTTTCTCGGCAATGGCCAATTTTACTTTACAACATGAGATAAGACTAATAAATCATCCCATTAGTTTTGTTTTATTTAAGAGTGATTACCTTAAACACTGGCTGACTTTTCTCGATCCACATCTACCCTTGGGTATTGCATACCGTGGAAATTTCATTTTTCAGACACAATACAAGCAATTAAATGCTTGCGTTTAATTGTGGTTTCTGCATTGTTGTCTACTAACTCATCCAAAAAAGTTGTCTATTAAGTATACAGCTGACTTTTTGTTTTAGCTAATTAGCAATTAGGTACATCATTTTATTATTAGTTTTTGCCAGCAGTTGTATATCACAAATGTTGGCAAAAAGCTAATAATGTAATAAACCAAGAAGACCGTACTGACGAAAATAATGTTGATGTTGATATGAATATTGGTGTACGCAGCTGCTCCAGAACCAATGTTAATGTTAACAGATAACAATCTAATTATAAAACAAGCCTTAGCACGTAAAAAAAATTGAAAAATCGAAACGTTTGTTTGTTTCTATAAAACTCCATGTATTTTCAAACTAAGTCAATGATTTTGTCTTTTTGTACATAGGTGAATAAATTAACAGGCATCCCAACTCTGTTGGAGAATAAAGACGGTCTCTGCGACATCCGAGACGTACATAGATACGAGACTGGAGGCCCTTTGATACAGGGATGACACTTATCGCGGTAAGTGTGTGAGCCTTACACTGCCATGATAACTGTCATGCCTTTTTACGTCCCCAAGCGGGGCACGAAAAAGCATCTCACTAGGCCGCCGTAGTGTGGGTCACCATACTGGATTGTCTGCATTTGCACTGGGTATGGTGACCACAACTCTTCAATTCCACTCAAGATTTCCATCAGGCAAAGTAGAGTCACTTTGGCAGGTTCTTAATATAGCAAAAAAATATACATAACCTCCATTTGAGCAGTGTTATGTCCAGTAGTAAACTATTAAGACACAGGTGTGATATGATGAACGATTACCGTAGTTTTCGCCGAGCTTTTCACGGAATTCGAACCTAATACCTATAATTACTTATATTATTGTATTTGTTGCGAGTACTAGTACCTAAATAAAGAGTTTACTTTAAATGATTTAATTCCAGATATGAACATAGTTTTCATATTTTTCTTTGAGGTACGGTACTCTAAAAATACATTATTTAACCTTTAACTAAAAACTATTTTTATAACAACATTATTATACAGTTTTCATCAATTTATAATTTCAGTTTAAAATTTGATAAAGTGACCAAGTACTACAATACAATAGTGTAAAAGTACTGATTTAGAGTATTAATTTCATTTAATTCAATATTTTTCCTAAACTTTAGGACATCAAGTTTGAGAAACGAGACTATTAAAATTTTTAATGATTGTTCATTGGCTATAAACTTGAAAACCTTGGCAATAACTAAAAAAACAGCTTGAAGAGTAAAAAAAAGTAATTTAATATATTTTAATAATAAATATTAGGTACTGGTTATAAAAAGCAGCTACGGGATTGGTAGAAGAAGTTAAAAGGCTGTCAAAGTTTTTCAAATACAAAATTAAGTTAAATATAAAAATGTTTAACATTTTATAATTATAGTTTTATAAGTATGATCACATCTCTAAATATCGTGTTAAGCTCAAATGGTTACCTATACACGCCTTCGTCGGAATGTTCATATTCTCTCTATTTTCCTTCCATATTCGCCGTCCTATCTCAAACATTTTGATACAAATCCTTCTTTTTGTAACAACTTGAGGATCCGCTGGGCATGGGCTGTGGCATGTACCCGCTCATTTTCCCGACCTGCGACTTTGCAATACGAAATATTCGTATCCGAAAGCCAGTGGACCTAACTCTGAACTACGCATCAGAATTGTCTCCTATACTGATGCGTTTACACCGCCTGACATATTTCTCAGAAATTGTTCCAGAGATCTGGAGAGAGGCGTATGTTGAACTCTCACCCAAAAAAGGTAACTGCTCCAACCTGGCCAATTACTGACCCATAGCCATCACATTCATTCTCTGTGTGGAGGGACGTGTGTCATGTCCCTCTGACACAAAGGGAAGATCCTCCGACCAGGCGAGGTGATCATATCTTGCGGACCACGGACCAATAGTTAATGATGGGATGTTGTATATATACTCGTATATTAATCACCATGAGAATCTCTATTTCGCGATACAGGAATAGCAGTTGCTCCGTAGTTCATTATACTCCGCAGTTCAATGTATCTTCGCTAGATGGTATGTATGTATGGCTGTAGTATATTTTTCTGTTTGTGCTGTATGTGAAAGTCGCCACACTTTGCAAGGTGCTCGAATGTATCATCAATAAACATTCTAAGACAGTAGAGCCACGTTGATTTCAGCACGATCGAGCCGGCTCGACCGGGCCAATACTACCCTCCCACAGAAGGCCAACCTAAAGTGCCAGCATCCGTGCTATCGTGTTTCATTGATGAGTGCGAGAACAGAGGCCTATTGATGCAGGGGTGACAGTTATCGTGGTAACTATGTGAGGCTTACACTACCACGCTGACTGTCATGTCTTTTACGTCCCCAAGCGTGGCGTGAAAAGCATCTCACTAAACCGGCATAGTGTGGGTCACCACACTGCATTGTCTGCATTTACAATGAATATGGTGACTATAACTCTTTGGATTCTTTTCATGCTTTCCATCAGGCAGAGTAAAATCACTTTAGCAAGCTCTTCATATAGAAAAAAAAAAGAAGTTAGTGTTACCTGGAGGATCACTCGTTGTTAAATGATCAGCAATACGGCTTTTGACTGAATTCATCTACGGTTGATCTTCTCAATAGAAGAGAAGTACACTTACTTCACACATCTTTGAGGTGAGGATATAGGTAGGCATGGAGAGTCTTTGGGAGAGATGACCATTAGCCTCGATATAGCTAAAGCCTTCAAATACTCTGTTACATTCGTACAGGTAAAGCAAATGGTAATGTGTTAAGACAATCCAAATTTATAGAAAGATGTACGTTAACGTTACTTTACGAGGTTTTATTCTACTGTACCACGCTGGTCAGACGGGTTAGTAAAAAGTTTGTTTCAAGTTTTCCTTTTTTAAGACGAGTTATTTATATATACTTATATAATACTCGTATTGTACTGACTTGTACTAGACTAATTTTGTATTTGTGCCGTTTCAACAACTTTGACGAAGGTAATTACTTTCTAAAGAAAAAAAGAGTAAAAGAAGAGTTAAAGCTTAAAACCAAGTTATTCTTCTTCATAACTAATACCTTTAAATGAGTAATGTATATATATATGTATATATTCGTACATAATCTGAATCTCGAAAACGGCTCCAACGATTTTCATGAAATTTAATATGCAAGGGATTTCGGGATCAATAAATCGATCAAGCTAGGTTTCACTTTCAGAAAATGTTGTTTTATTCGTGTTTTCAAGCAATAAAATGTTTATCTAATAGATCCATTTTGACACTTATCTATGTGACAAAATTAGGAATGGGAACAAAAGTAGTAGGTAAATTGCTAATCGACTATCACACAATAGCACCGAGTAAAGCTCGGTATCCTGGTATCATATTAGTTCAGCACGACATATTCATAAAGAATTTTTATCAAAAATGTAGTATAAACTTACATCAAATGTGACGGACACTTGTATCGGTATGTTAATTACTTCGGAAACCATTTCGAATAAAGGACAACGTAAAAGGTCCTATCAGTATAATAATGGATGCTGAACTTACCACAATGAGCAATGAGGAAGTATTAAATACTTATAAGGAAGTAAAAGCAGTCATGAACTTTCAACAAGGGTTTCTGTTTTAAAAATTACACAGTTAAAAATGTCATTACACGAGGAAAGATAATATTTTGCTTTTCGTAATATAAATTTTGTGTAATTATTTATGCATTTATTCAAAACATATCTTACATGGTTTTGGCAATAGTGTGCCGATGATATATTTTTGGCCCGAGATACCATGAACTTACTGCATACAAGTTTGTACGGAACACTTAATTGTGCGAGGGACATTCGCACTTTTTCGGTTATTTATAACTGTTGCATCAACATATTCATCGCACCTAAAAATTAAATCATTACATCATAAAGCTATAAGATAAAAACACAAAAAAAAGTGTAATAAAATCTATTTAAGAACGTTCTCAATAAAGTGTTAATTAAAATGTGAACAGAATAGTTCATGCTGATTGATGTGTAATAATCTCATTGCCGAGAATAAAACAACTTAACAAACCCATTTTGACTGTTATTTAAACAAAATTGATTCAAGTTTACAGTTTATTAGCATACAAAGTGCTCACCGAAGACTCAAAGGCAGGTGTCCCAGGAGATTGTCAGAACATATTCCTGACCATCTGGAGATGCCAATAAGTATCACACTCCAACAGACGACTGATCGCAATTGATGGAGATAGATGGTTGATAGGATAAAAGCGAGTCACTATCCTAAGGAGTGACCGATTTGGAAGAAGAATACCCATTGTTAATCGTTTATTTGTTGAATTCATTTAATTCATAATACATCTAATCTCCTTGCTAAGGAGAGGCCTATATCCAGTTGTGGACTATCAAAGGCTTTTGTCAATTTTTTCTGATTAATTTTGCTGCAAGTTCGAAGACATTTAAATTTTTCCTGAGATTTCTCGATTCTCAAAATTTGTTTGTTCGTGAGTCACTAAACTTTATCCATTTTTTTTAACGTGTGGAAGCCAACTCGGGCCCCTAATCCCACCGGGGCTTACAGCGGGGTGGTGTGTCGGATTCGGACCGACTAAAACCACACGGTGTGCCACTCTGCGCCTGAGATAGGAGGGATCCGGGAACATCTGCTATTACGACATCCTGATTCCTCCTAGCGCCTGCCCACTAACGCGGGCCCATCTACGGGTAAATTCTCTATTCAAGCGACATACTTATTATTACATATTATTTCAATTACTTACCTTAATTCAGCCTTGAACAAGCGTGAGAAAATATGAGTTGTAGTTCATTAATCTTTTGTTACTTGTGTAGCAAAAACATTATATTTTTAGACAAGGATTTAGCTTTTTTAAATGCTATGAACGTTAAATATAAGATAGATACAATCAAAATTGTTATTAATAATGATTATATTACTACCGCAAAAAACTTGTTCATGTGTCAGACAAATAATTCAGCGATTTTGGTAAGTTTACCTTCATCTTTTTTAATCTTATAGTTTGAACTGCGTTATCTGTTGTTCGCTAAGAATTAATTTTTAATTTGTGTTACCTAGACGTTAGAAACTAGTTTGTTATATACTGACTTTGATAAGATATAATTTGTTCAAACAGATGTCATAAATAGTGTTAAGTAAGAAAAATTCAACGTACTGTAGTAATCAGTACCACCTTCAGATATAGCCTGATGACTCCCAGGAAGTAGCTTCAGAAAATGTATTTTTTTATGATTTATATTAGATAGTACTTAAGTCATATTATATTTGCCGTGTACGTCCCATACGATGTTTATCATAAGAAAAGTTTGCCCCCTACGTGTATTTTAATTTTCGGCTCGGACGAAAGATAAAATTTAGGAGGATTATTATTGCAGGCCGGTGTGGTGATGTCAGTATAGAGAACATCGGGGTTCCCAAACGAAATATTTCTGATTTTTTTTAAACATTTAAGAAATAACTACCGAATCGTATTTTATATTTTACACTGGGTACAAATAATCAAGGCGAAGTTTAGTGTAAAGAGCATCAGTGCCAGTTATTTATCAATCATATATTATTATAAGCCGATGAGAAATTTAAGAATTTATATTCTAGCTGAATATACAGTTAGCTTAATTATCATAAGTCATATAAATAAAAACATATATGTTATGCGTATATATCTATATTTATACATATATACATATAATATTTACAGGTATATACATATTTATATATATATATTTAGAAAAAGATACTTTAAGATAATGAGTATTTTCTACTTTCGTAAAAAAATACCAAGTTTTGTAATACTATTGTTTAATGACCACGAACGACAGCAAGTAAATTGAGCCAAACAGGTAGCAAACTCATTCAAGCCAGTCATATCTGTGATCTCTTCTCCAGACAGACAACATATTTGGAACTTTAAATTCAAGGTATGTGTCGTCTCATATTGATAAGTCAGGAAGGGAGAAAAAATCGCATTCGAATGCAGTAAGGCTAATGTTTAAAAAGAGAAGTTTGAGTCACCCGGCAAGGGTGCTGTACAACGGTCGATGAGGCATTGCTCCTAGTATGTACAAGCGAACGACAAGGCATAACCACCCCCTGATAGCAATGCGTCGTCGCTCGAGGTCTACTTGTTGTCTACAGGTTCGTTGAACTGCATTATAACGATATATAACCAATGATTATCACGATATCCACAAGTGAACACCACGAGGTCAATGGAAAACGTCCATCGGTTCCCAAATGGCAATGTAATCTGTTGGCGATTAGCACTAGGTCGACACGTGCATCCGTTGCGTCTAATTTTTAATGTAGCGATTTGTCACTCAACGCTATCATGTTTGATTAAAAATTTTGGAAGAAGATGATATACGTGTGACGAAGGCGTAAGAATACGGAGTGTCACCACCCTTATTCATCGTGGGTGTCGTACTGCAATCCGTCTGACCAGCTTGGTTTAGTTTACCAATCTTTTAGTGGACTATTAAAAGCTGTTGATCTGATGTGGAGTGATGTGAAAGAAAGGGAGAAAGATGGAAGATAGTCAAATGGCCAACGGCCGGCAACACGCTGCCTACTTGAATTGAACGCTTTGGCAATACGTGTTCAACGCAGAGCATTGCCTGAATTGTTTCCGAGTAGTTCACTCGCCGTCCCCATGTAGCTTTGCTATTCATAAGTATTATAAGTAAGTGCAAGGAATTTAATATAGAAAATACAAACTGGCATGGCGCTAAAGCAATTATGGCCCTTGGTCCATTTATAAAATGTACTACTGTAAAATTACTACCATACCGATTATCTTATGAAAAAATAAAAATCGGTAGGTACAAATATGTGTCAAATAACATAATAACACACGAAAGTTGATATTGTTTATTGTTTTGGATAAAATTGCTTGGAGTTTTTCTGAGAGTAATCAAAATATTATACAAAACGAGATGAAGAATGAATCAACAAAACAAAATCCGAGATTTAATTTATTTACGTTTTATATTGTTTCATACAGTAGCTACAAAGACACAACCCTTTTAATAATTAATTGTTAAAAATTATCCATAAATGCTTTCAGAATAATATCAAAACTGGTGCTTAATTAAGGAAAAAGATTTTTTTTCATTCAGCAACACTGATGACGCGACTAGAACCGAACAAAAATTAAACGTCTGTTTCCCACCCATATTCATGTTGTGCATCTATAGAAAGATAAATAAAACCGTGTGAATGAGGTGATACAGCAAGAAACAAGCTGATAGAAAAATATTAATGTGCTGAAATAAACAGGCCTGTACGTCTGAAGAATGAGCCTGTTCCAAGAGAAGTATTCAATTCACGCCTTACAATAAAAAATAAGTTACATGTAAATACATGATTATTGCATTATTCAATATGCAGTAGATTCACTAATCGTTACGCATAACTCAGAGTAGTTACTACGAAGTTCGGTTTGTGCGCGCTAGATGACGCTGACATGTATTGGATGTACGTGTCACATAAAAAAAAATTATTGAAATATCAATAATTAGCAGATTCAAATATACATTACAATAATGATTAGAAATTATTTTGCTACAGGCAATTACATACGTATTTCCTAATTATTCCGACCAAAACTTGAGATTACAAGTTTCACACACTGTTTTGTAGCATCTTTAATTGTCAAGGATCAAAGTTCAGTAATTACAGAATGATAATAATAAAGTATGTATATATAAATACATATTTGAATGCCAATTTTGATAACTACTATTATTGACGAAATTTATTACGATTCACATTTTTTTTGTATCGTTGGAATTGTGTAGTTTTTCATTTGCATGATCAGGATTTCTTTCAAATCCTTACCATGCAAGTGAAAAACTAGACTTAATTAAGGTCAAAAGACTCGGGTGAATGTACTGTGCATTACTAAGGCTTGTTATATCTACAGCCTTTAAAAGCCAACTGGTGGACATAGGGCTCTCCTAAGAATGAACTTTGGCCGACTTTACCACGCAGACCAGACTGGTTGGTATGGGAGATCCCAAGAGATGTCAAGTTTTCGTCTCTTTGCGATGTTGTTCTATGTGGTTTGCTCCTTTAGTCGGCTCTTATGACATCCTCGGTATAACTAGGAGTGGGGAGGTTCTATGTTCAACTACATGTATTTTTTACATGTACGTTCTTCTGCGATTAATTCGTCAATTATGGACCGAATTAGAATTTTTTTGCATCCAGTAGAGTAGACTCCCGAAGTGGTTCCATTATCACCTAAATCCCAAGAAAATAGGGCAATTCTCAAATTTTGCAACAAGCACTGGGTATGTATTTATGTTTTTTATATATTTTCTGAACTTATTTAGGTAGTTACGTCTGATACTTATCACCTTATGATGATGAGCTATCATGAGCGATTCATCATGATGAAAGATTACATCACTAACGTCATAGTAATCCTTTATGTTAACTTTTAGCTGCTGATAGAAGAAGAAGGATGAAAATTCTTTTAATGTCATATGTATGTATAAACCTTTCGTTGTATTTTTTCAAGTTATTCCGGTGAAGTGATGATAGAAGATAATATTCCTAAGCAGTTAAGGGTTAGAGGATGATTATTTTAACATCATACGTACATATAGAGTTTAATTTATATTCTTTCAAGTTATTTATATGAGCTGATGATGGAACGTAAACATCTTAACAATAAGGGGTTAGAGGATGGTTATTTAAATATCATATGCACATATGAGACCTTACTTATATTCATTCATATTTGTGCATGTGATTTGATGTATAATAACAACTGCTCTCGGATCCCTCTTATCTCAGGCGCAAAGTGGCACACTGTGTGGTCTTCGTTGGTCTGATTCCGACACACTACCCCCCGCAAGCCCCGGTGGGGTGGTGTGACAGACCAAGGGGGTTTCCTCACGTAAAAAAAAGGATTTAGACGAGACTTTAAGATGCCGATGTAGTAACCAGTATTCCGAGGAAAAAAAAGACTTGCGAAGCTGAAGTTTGGATTGAAATCTACACTATGACTATACACCTAACTTATCTTAGTATTCTAATCTATGTATGCCCAATGGGCGGGACATGGTTGATCACAATATATTTGATAATATCGGTATTATGTACCTACCTACTATTTTTGGCTTGACACCGACTTCAAACGGATTTTAGGTACCTAACAGATAGTATAATAATATTTTATTGAAACTAATAGTTGTTTAAATTAAGACTATAACTGTCACATTAAATTTACAAATAAGTTATAACAACTTATAAACATACATATATAGCTTGATGGTTCGGCACGATAATTTAATATTTACCTTTATTTGTAGATTTATTGAGAATAACTAAATTATAGTTACTAAGTAAACTTTTGATTTAAGTAGTTAGGAAAAGTCGTGCATTTCAAAACAAACAAATAATTCTCTACCTTAGTGTTTCTAGGTTGACAGATTCTGTTTGGTATTTTTTTGAAGCCGGATTGATTTTCTTGTTAATTTTTTTTTAATCTGTCGCCACACGGACATGTTTATAAATAATGGTAATTACTTTGCCAAGAACGCGTATAATCTACCAGTAAATTATGTTGTGATATCGATAAGTTGCCATATCGTATAGGTACTTCTATTTTCATTTATCATGAGCATATACGCAACAAATAACAAAACAGTCTGTTATTTGTTAAAATCAAATGGAAAACTTAATTGCGATTTTTGTAAGCTATTTCAATCGGCAGCTATATTATTCGTCGCTGTTGGTACAGAAGTTAAAGAGAACCAGCCTTAGATACTTCAGTGTGCTCATCAACAGCATCATCTCAACCGAAAGACGTCTACACCTACACAGGCCTACAAAACTTGCCACAAAAACAGATCCCGTGCTGCCATCCAAGAACTTCTCGCAATATACAAATATACTGTGTAAAGCTACACAAATTATACACAAAGCACTGTAGGGTCTGAAATCAATAAGGTCAAGTCGTCATCCACAATCCTGCTAACGGGTAAGCCTGTGAGGACAAAGTATGATTTCATGAAACGGGTGGAAATAAAATAGATGTCAAACAGTTCTTTCTTCAGCTTTTGATAAGTGAATAAAATTAACCGAGGTCTTACCATAAATTATTTCTGGGGGAATTAGAGCAGCAGCGTACTTTTATCTCTTAAACTGCAAGTGTCCATTGGTGGGGGTAATATCTCTTCACTATATAATGACATTTGCTTTTTGTGCCATAAAAAACACGATAGCATTTAAAAATTGTCTACTGTGGGAACCGAAACCACAACAGATAAATATGGTTAGATGGCGATTTAAGCCCTTACACCATGTTGTTTTACATATTGAGATAGAGACGACATTTAAATTTTCGTGAAAAACACCCTTGGAAATCAAAATGCATTGTTTGTAAATTGATTTAGAAGAGACATTAATACACTGCTTTACTAATATCAGCTTAATTTCAACCCACTTAAAACTTACTTACGAATTTCAACTCACTCATAGTGAATTTTAAAAAACTCGGTAAAAAAGAAACTTATTTTTAAAGAGACAGCAAATACTAAGTCACTGCTATATTTCAAACAAACCAGAATTTGTCATACTGGTAATTGCGATCTACAATTGTTGTCTCTACAGCTTTGTTTAAGACCGTTCTCGAGAAGTTCTCGAGAAGCTAAAGTTATCAGTTTCACGTAACTGCATTGTTACATTTTTTTAGTAGATGTATAAATATACATTTATTTATTTCTTATATTAATAGCCTGCCAAAGTGACTCTACTCTGCCTGATGGAAAGCATGAATAGAATCCAAGAGTTGTGGTCACCATACTCATGGCAAATGCAGACCATGCAGTATGGTAACCCACACTATGGCGGCCTTGTGAGATGCTTCTTCACACCCCGCTTGGGGACGTAAAAGGCATGACAGTCATCGTGACAGTATAAAGCTTACACAATTACCACGATAACTGTCACCCCTGCATCAATAGGTCTCCGGTCTCACACTCACCAACGTAACACGACAACACAGATGCTGGTGTTTTAGGTTGGTCTTCTGTGGGAGTGTAGTACTGCCCCGGTCGAGCCGGCCCGCTCGTGCTGAAATCAGCGTGGCTCTACTACCTAGAAAATAAGCAGATATTTATTCAAAATACACACAGTCCAATGTGCTTGATCTAAATGTCTATCAAGAGTTACATCACTAACGTCATGGTAATTCCTTGTGTAAACTTTTAGCCTCTATGATGTCTAATAAAGGTACTACTGCCGCTGGAAAAACACCTTCTATAATACAAACGAAAAAAAATGTCTATAATCTTTGATCGACGCGGAAGTATTGCCCTGATGACTTTCTACGAACGTTCTACTCCATATGCTGATTACATGGGGCATTTGTAACAGTCAATTGGTTACGAAAGGCTTGTTCTGACACAGATATATGAATCATTAGTGCGTTCAACTGATTGAGTAAACAGCTTTGTAATAATATCCTTATTAACAGTTTTTAATAGTCCAATACTGGACATTCGTCTCTCCTTCGAAAGGTAGTTTTGGGCTATTGTAAACGGCAACCTACCAGCTGTAGTGGTGTGTGTTTTCTGTTTTTTGCAGTGCTCCGTTTGTCCGTTCTCACGACACCCACGGGATGACTAAGAGTGATGAAGCTCCATATACTTAATCTGTTACCACACTGACATAATGTGTAGAAATATTGATAATATTAGTATATATTAAGGGATGATTAATTAATGACACACAAAAAATTTTCTCAAAGATCATATTGAACAGAATAACTGGAACCCTAGATGAACACCAACCGCGCGAACAAGCAGGCTTTCGGAAAGGATACGCGACAGTAGACCACATTCAAACTGTGACACAAGTTATAGAGAAAGCAAAAGAGTATGGAAAGACAATATATATGTACTTTGTAGACTACACAAAGGCATTCGACTCTATATACTTTGAAGCCATATGGACAGCACTTGCAGCACAAGGTATCAACCAAAAATATGTAAACATTATAAAAAACATTTATACAAAAAGTCTCGCCAAAGTACGCCTAGAACGCGAAGGTGTAGAGTTTCCAATAAAAAAGGAAGTCAGACAGGGCGACCCGCTCTCACCGAAATTATTCACAGCAGTGCTCGAATCTATATTCAGACGCCTAGACTGGGAAACAAAAGGAATACGAGTAGATGGAGAACAACTAAACCACTTACGTTTCGCGGATGACATAGTAATCTTCGCACAATGCCCACGGAATTGGAGAGTATGTTGAATGAACTGGCAACGGAAAGTCAAAAAGCAGGACTATATATGAACTCGATGAAAACCAAGATCCTAACCAATGGAACCCGCCAAGACATTACAGTACAAGAAGAAAAAATCGAATACGTTAAAGAATATATATACCTAGGACAACTCGTAACGTTCGAAAACAACAATACAGGGAAAGAAATAGAAAGAAGGATAACTCTAGCCTGGAAAAAATACTGGGGACTAAGGGAAATAATGAAGAACAACGAAATCCATATAAATATAAAGAAAAAACTCTACGAAATAACAATACTACCTTACCTAACATATGGTTGCCAGACGTGGTCACTGAGAAAACAAGATGAAGATAGAGTGGCCATCTGTCAACGTAAGATGGAAAGAAGTATGCTTGGTCTAAAACTATCGGATAAGGTCAACCATATTAACATCAAAAAAAAATCTAAAATGACGGGTGTAAGGAAAAGAACAAGACTACTAAAGTGGCACTGGGCAGGGCACATATGTAGGATGAATAATACCAGATGGACAAAACGTTTAACAGAATGGGTACCAAGAGACACGAAAAGGAAAAGAGGACGACCAAGTAAGAGATGGAATGACATCTTCAAACAGAGACTGGGACCCTTATGGATGCGAGAGGCCTGGCAACGTGATACATGGAAAGGTTTAGGAGAGGCCTACGCCGAAGAGGCGACTACTACTTGGAATACTTAAAATAACTTTTTACATAAAATGTCATTGACAAAAATAGTTAAATATACTAAAAAAAAAAATATTGTTAGTGATCTAGAGTACAACAAATAGTAATTTAAAGTAAATTCATAATTAGCATTAGTAATATAGTTTATAAGATTTAAAATGTAAGTTGTAGTAGAAATAAAGGCTATTATTATTATTATTCTCTTTATTACATATAAATACACATATTAATTACATTTTTAAATATATAAAAAATAAAAAATACATATTTAAAAATATAAAAAATAGTGGACTACCGACATCGGGTACAGGGACCAAGATACCGGTGGTTAGGGCTCCAGAGACAGGAACCTCCTCACAATACGGGCCGTGTCAAGGAGGACTGCCTTCTGCATCAGACCCTTGATCCAACCTTCTAACGTGAGCCTCTTAAGGTGTTGGTCGAGGCTCTTGGCTATCAATCCGTGAACAGATATGATTATCGGAACAATGATCACCGAATCCACATTCCACATGTCGGCAATCTCGTGAGGCAGATCCAAATACTTCAATTGTTTTTCTTTTTCAACTTTCACGAGATTCTCGTCATGAAGAACAGCGATATCGACAATCATTGCGCGGCGCTCTAATCGATCTATCACCACAATATCAGGCTTATTGGCAACAATAGTTCTATCTGTGATAATAGATCGATCCCAATATAACGTAGCACGACCGTTCTCGAGAACTGGGTCGGGCACATACCTGTAGTAAGGCACTTCAAAATTGACAAGTTGGTATTTAAGGGCAAGTTGTTGGTGTACAATTCTGACTACTTGATTGTGCCTGTGCAAATACTCACCATTAGCAAGACGAGAACAACCAGAAATAATATGCCTAATAGATTCTCCAGGACGGTGGCACGCCCGACAAATGTCAACCGTACTATCTTTCAGGATATATTTCCGGTAGTTATTCGTCATGATAACTTCGTCCATAATTGCACAAACAAAACCTTCGGTTTCTCCGAAGAGATCACTATACCGTAGCCAAGACGTCGACGCTTTAAAGTCTATATCAGACCCGTGTAGGGCCCGATAAAATCGACCATGAAGTTCTTTACCCTTCCATACTTCCTTGCGATCAGTAGTACTAAGTACTACAGGTTTGCGCCAATTCTCTTTAGCCAGAGCGAGCGGGGTAAAACCAGTATCAGTGGATACTACTACGTAACTACATTACGATGCACTCCCACATTAGTCTGTAGAAAATATTCTCTGAGATTGTATATCTCGCGATTGTGTAGAGTCTTGATATTTAATAGATCACGACCTCCAAACTTTCGCGGAATATACAATCTCATAACCGATGAACGTGGATGGTGCATGCGGAATGCAGTCAGCAATGTACGGACTCTCCTGTCAAGGGCATCCAATTCGGTCTGAGTCCATCTAAGTACACCAAAGGAATACATCAGAACCGGCATGACCCAACTGTTATAGGCTCGCACCTTGTTACCGCCTGATAAAAGACTTTTGAGTACTTTTTTTAGGCGTCCAAAGAAGCGTTCCTGTAACATTTGTTTCACGCCAGATTCTGGTATTCCCAAGGACTGTGAAAAACCTAGATACTTGTAGGTTTCGGTGGCAGACAGAGATCTGAGTTTTGTTGAATCTGATAGTTCCATTCCTTCAGATTCTACAATCACGCCCTTCTTACATGACTGCACACTTGTCTACACCAAATTCCATTTTGATAGAATTACTAAAGTTTTCAGTGACTCTTAATAACGCCATCAATTGTAATTTTGTGGGGCTAGTAATTTCAAATCATCCATATAAAGAAGGTGAGATATAACTTGATCATCTTTCTGCAACCGATAGCCTAATCCTGAACCCTCTAATAGAGTGCTGAGAGGGTTCAAAGCTAGACGAAACCACAAGGGACTCAGACTGTCACCTTGAAATATACCTCGCTCGATCTTTATAAGTATGTCATTTATCGCAGTCTGCCGACATCCTGGATAGCGAAGTGTTGTTTTCCATTGACTGATACATGACCTTAAGAAAGTGCACAGAGTTGCATCAATTTTATACAACTCTAGCACTTTCAAAACCCAGGTATGTGGAACTGAATCGTAAGCCTTCTTATAATCTATCCAACATGTCGCCAGACTCTTACGACTACGACGTACCTGTTGGCTAATGGTCCTGTCTATGATAAGGAGCTCTTTAGTGCCACGGGCCCCACTTCTACATCCATTTTGAGAAATAAAGAGTACCGAATTATTATTTATGTGTGTAGTAATTTTAAGTCTCAAAATAGATGTTAGAAGTTTATATGTAGTTGGTAAACAAGTAATAGGTCTAAAATTTTTGGGATCCATGGCACTACCAGATTTATAGAGTAAATGGGTTACACCAGTGGTTAAAAATTGTGGTAATGAACCAGAATCCAAAGCTGCTTGGAATTGTGATGCCAAACACGCATGTGAGCTTCGGAACCACTTAAGCCAAAAGTTGTGCAGTCCGTCTGGACCAGGTGATTTCCAATTCGGTAATGAACGGACTGCACAACTTACATCATCTTTATTAATAACAATGGGTTCCATAGCTGTTATAGACTCACACGAACGTTTGACATCCTCCAACCAATCACCCTCTGTATGAGTGACAGGCACTGACCAGATGTTACGCCAAAATGAATTAGTGATATTTTCATCTGGAAAATGCCCATCACTCACACATGAATTCGGTTCCTCCCATTTCCGGTAAACCCATTTCTCATTCCTTTGAAACATTCGATTCTGATTATACCGATCAACTCGTTTTCTATAACGTCTTATTCTATTTGCCCATGCATAAACTTTCTGTTTTAGAAAGTCTATGCGCTCTGTGACACAGGACATGTACTGTTGAGGACTAATGGTAGTCCCCAAGAATGCCTGTTTCACAAAGCGCATGACTCTAGGCCGTGTATTACCACTTTTAAAACTAATTAATTTACCGATGAGTGTCCTAGTCTCAGCAATACGACGTTCAATTCTATACTGCCAAGCTGGTACGCCATTTTCGGGTCGAGTAGCACTTACACGTTCAATACATTTAACACCAGCTACTCGACAAACTGCAATGGCCGCACAGTATAGAATTGAATGTGTATCACTAAGATCTTCGCTATTATCAAAATAGTCTGATAATAGCGAATCCAGGGCACTCACAAGCGCTAAATTACGTTTATGAATGGGCAAACGGCATAACCGTGGTCTAATATTATCATTTATAAATCGGTACTTTTGAATCGCATCCTCCAAAGCACTCCTTATCTTATCGTTACATTGGGTACTTACGGATATAACTTCACTCTCCACTAGTTCATCAACATCTTTAATACCTGACGGCAGCTGAGGTGTGCTATTGGCCACCGCAGTGTGTGACGAAGAGTGGATAGTAAAGCTTTTCCGTATGTCAGAGCGTATCCTCTCAAGTACTGTATCATCCAGCAGGTGACAGCGCTGTATAGCTCGTACTTGATCCGATAATCGTTGTGCTGAAACACTGAAGGCTGGTTCAAGCTCCTGAAACAGAGAGACTAACCTAACAGGGTACGCAGTAAGGTTCGTTCCCAACTCTGTAGCCCGAAAATATGCCCGCATGACACTCTCATTTATTGATTTTGTCCACTTCATGCGGCGCACATCACCACCGGTAGCGGGGACTCTGTTTGAGGTCAGTGGTCCTCGTGATCCCAAGCTGGTCGGTGGCCGGGTACTCTCCTGCCGACGTACAGGTCTTGGCGACGTGGGTGGAGAGAAAAACTCGTCGCTGGAGCTAGAGCTCGACGCCTCTGCAACGGCTGGAACATCCAATGTTGCTTCCGGGGACGGCAAGGCGGAGCGGAGCGACGAGTCCAGGGATGTTGTTTGTGCTTTTAGTGTTCTAGATTTGGCTCTCGTCAGCATTTTGCTAGAATTCCTCGGTTAAATATTTCGACATGACATTTAAATGTCATGTCTCACACAGATATTGCTTTTATTTAATTATATGGTTTTTCTTGGTAAAAAAGTCTTGTTTTTATATTATTGTGCATTGTAGTTCGCTTGAAAATTGTTCCAGTTGTTTTTTTTTTGTATAATACAGAAAGAAAATGGAATATTTTTACAAAATACGTTTGAGAAATTCTAGCTGCTTTCAGTGCTTTCGTGCTTATTATTATTATTATTAATTAATGACGTAATGCCTATTATCGATCATAATATGCCTAAATCTAAAATTTGAAAAGAACTTAACTGTAGTTAAAGAACTCGCTCTAATGTCTTTAGGTATTTTTTCTTAAACAGTAAGAAAGATAGCAGTAGTAACTTACCATTAGTCTCCAAAGTAAGCAGGATAAGTCTACAAAACACAACAACACAAATGTCCGGCTAAAACAAAGAAAAGTAGACCACAAGCACTCTGATTTTTGTCTCCATTTAAATATGTTCAGTAGTATAACTGGACATCATGGCAAATAAATAATAGTTTAAAAAAAAACTAAAAAAACACGCTTTTATTGCTAATCGAACTAAAAACTAGAAAATAATCTTTAATGACAAAGAGTCTAATATTACAGTAGTAGAAAATCGAACAATCAATCATAGTGAATCGTCTCAAAATAAAATTATAATAAAATTTAAGTTATTAGCAGAATAAATAATTTCAGAGTAAAAATCGTGGGGTGCTCGATATTTTGAATATTACAATCATTCTATTGGCAACTATCTATGACAGGATAGTTATGAATCGCAGTAAAATGCACCCCACGCTTTTTACTCTGAATTGAATTATTCTGTTAATAACTTAAATTTTATTGAAGTGAAAACTTCTTTAGGCGCGTTGAGCGTTTTGGTAGAGGGTAAAATCCTCGGTTCGCGTCACCGACATGCTAATGATAATAGTATATCTATAGCTATGGAGAATATGATATTATATATTATATATGAAATTTATTATTATTATATATTATATATGATATTATATATTATATATAGCTATATATGAAACATAAAAAATTTCATATAATTTTTGCATATAGTTTTAATTACTCTCAACTTAATAGTTCTGTTTTCACTTCTATCGGCAGTCCCACTACTGCTACTGTTTTTATAATTTTATTTTGAGGCGATTCACTATGATTGATTGTTCGATCTTCTACTACTGTAATATTAGACTCTTTGTCATTAAAGATTATTTCCTAGTTTTTAGTTTGATTAGCATTATTGCTAAAGGCGTGTTTTTTTAGTTTTTTTAAACTATTATTTATTTTTCATTTTTTAATCTGTGACAAACTCATAAATCTATTATCAAATTATCGCATTGTCATCGGTCCTTGACACGTGTGCAAAGTTTCAAGGTGATCAGATTTTTAGAAACTGGTGAAAATTAAGCTCAAAGATTCCGTTACATACATACATACATACATAGATACAACCCAAGCTAATAAAAGCGTGTTAAAAAGTAGTCAAGTCTAAATGATTTTCTTTTATTTTACAAATACTTCAAAATTTTATTTCCGTAATGACATTCAGTTTTGTACTCCTGGGTCATAGCAATAGAGTAAACTATGATAAACAAAAAAGTTACAGTTTGTATAAAATAAATATACAATAATTTAAGTATTGGCTAGGCATGAGACTCAGTTACCATACAATGTAATAAGAATAAACATTCACGTCTTTTGACACAACTTTTGACACAGAAGAAGAATAAAGGGAGAGAATAACCAGTATTTAAATGAATATAGGCAGGCCCTAGGTAGACGTCGAGACGAGACAGGAGGGAAAGCTGGAGGCTTCGGTAACCTTATTCACTCGGTCAAAAGCAACCAAAAGAATAGCTTTACACCGGTTTCTTGTAAAACCGAGATATTCTGGTCAAACTGGCCCATTTGTGTTGAATAATGATACTATCCTACCCATCTGGCTAGCGTGTTATAGTAGTCGAAAACATCCTTGCTAAGGATAGGTCTAAGTCCAGTAGTGGACTGTTAAAGGCTGATGATGATGATGACGATCCTCCCATGCTATAAAATATTTAGATAAAATTCTGAACGCATACGACCTCTAAACGTTTGAGAAAAGATCGTACTCTCAGTTCCAAAACCAGTATTAATGGAAAATTTTCTTGGGCGGTGATAATCACTTTTCATCAGTTGACTCTTTGGTTTTATTATCCCCTATATTATAAAGTAGGTTTCTTTATACTTATACCTTTATATATATATATGATCTATGAGTAAATGATATTATGGAAAAATTAACATACTTTCAATGGTTTGGAGTTGAGTCATTGTAATTCATATCTTTCACCATTTTTGAGCAATAGTTGTAATAATATAAATATTACAATTTGGCCTCTCTATCGCATCAGGTTTACCTGTAATGATAGTAAAGGTGATGTAGTAGATAAATACGTAAATAAATAGTAAATAACTAAATATAAAGTTTCGCACCTGTAGTGTATCGTCATACATTGAGCACTGACAGGCAAAGATGCTTTAAAGCTAAAAAAATGACTGAGACTTCCCGTTACGACAAGAAGATATGAATATTATTATGCCGCTAATGTTTTGACTTCAACAAAGTAGAACGACGACTTGCAGTGCGATTAGCCACACATCCGCAAACATTGGGCCTCGACATCGAGTTAAAAATAAACTGTTTACCTTCTTTGATTTGACCTATAATGTTTTTTTTTATTTTACTAACCTAAAATTTGATAAAAGCGGACAGCAACAAGTTGTTTACATATTACGTAGCAGAAACGTAAACAGAAAACAATTAAGCAAATTAACAAACACAAATATAAACTAAGTTAGTCTGAAGTATTGAAAATTATTTCGGATATTACAGCAAGGTCATAATCAAAGTCACAATAACATAAATTAATAAAACGTAAAACCTTGTTTATTTTCGTTTCACTTCGTTTTGTAATTTGCAAAAACAAAGACTTATATACTAACATCCTTCTTCAGTAAATACTTATATTGGACCAATACCTATGTTTTAAGACATTTACATCTTTAATGCCGACAAAAAATCTATAACTAGTCAAATCTGACAAAAACTAGACACCAATTGTTGTTGGTGGTTGATGATTTTTTAACTATAATAATAATGTCCTCACACACGGCCGTCTGATCCCAAACTAGGCATAGCTATGGGCAATAAAAATAAACTTGTTTATATGATCTACTTAATATTTAAGTGTGTACCCAATTACCTATCTAATTAACTTCCAAATAACAACTTAATCAATAACTCTTTTTAATTACAGATAAGGATATACCAAATGAGGAAAAATACCAATTAAACAGAATTTGAAATTGCAGAAAATGGTAGAATAAAAATTTCAAAATGAAAGAAAAAGATGAGGCCTTCAAGATACTCTCCCAAATTCAAACCTAGTCGGGCCACGTGGATAAACACAGCAACTAACCTTAAGTTACAACAATTTTAAATACTGATACATAGGTCATTTCTGATAAACTGTGTTCGGGTTATGTATAATAACATGTTTACCATTCAACTTCGGTACGCTGCTAACAGACTCATTCAAGTTTGTTCAGCCCTTCGTCTGTGACGGAATTAAATTAGTTCCTCCTGAATATTACCAAAATTGTATTAGAAAAGAATTCAGTTATAAGTTCTCGCACAAGAAAATTGTTTTCGCACCTAAAATATTATTAGGGACTTGTTTACCTCGAATGAATTGAGTATATAAAGACTGAAGCTATCTATTTTCCGACCATTAGATGAGGGAACTTCTCCGAAGTGGAAACTCCAAAGAGGTAAACTATTACTCTCCAAATATTGTACTGTTTTGGTGTATATTTAAATTATTTTCTTTTAACACTTTTGTGTCCATTTTTATTATCACCTTTTCATTAGTTTTCACCTTTTACAGATTAAGTAAAAATGCAAGTCAAATACTTCCTTCTTGTCCTGATGGTTGCATACAGTCAGAAGATTGCTTCGTCCCACATATTAACATCAACGTATCTCGATATGTCTCTACCGGCGTGTAAGAGATTGCTAACATATGCCGTGATGAACGATTTGTGCCCTACATACGGAGAATATTCTTCCGGTGAGTAATTACATCTGATGTAATAGAAGTGGTGACAGAAGAATCTGTCTCATTTGCATTGCAATGGACATATTTAAGACAGATCATTACCATCGTGTTAGTCAGTGAAATTTCGTCATAAAGCTTTGTTCAACAGGACTTTTTGATTGACTTTAATTTAGTTTAAAGTTTAGCGTTACATACATTATTTTAGTGCTCATTTTGAGATAAGGGGATTGTGTTCTTTTTTAAGTTTTTTAATTCGGTGCAGGTGCAGGTGTGCAAAATATTTACAAAAAAAATGATTCAAAGCCAAACCTTATTTATTATTCCTCATTGGGTCTAGAATATAAGTAATCGATTTCTTTATTGTTTAAACACTTCCTGAAATAAAAGACGCATTTTACAAACTGAGTTTAAAAAAAATGAATTATTTACATCTCGTTATATAACGATATACTTACACCTATACACCAAATACCAACAACTGCCATATTTTTCTAAAAACGTTGATAAGCCTAACAAGATGGCCATCTGCTAGCTTTGATAAACGTTTTCCGCAGTTAAGTTGCTTATAGACTTATAATTACTATCGTTATCGCTATTAAGCAATGTGTTTTTTTTCAGAATACATGCCGCCTATGGCGCAAGAACTGCAAGAGGAATATAAAGAAAATATTATAAAGAAATGTTGTACAAATCCTTGCACTCTAACGGAATTAATTGCAATTTGTTAACGTATTCATTATGTTGAATTAAAATTGTAATTTTATCGATAAATGATATCTAGTCATATAGGACTAAAATATTACGGGTTAATATTTAACGTAGACAATATTTGACGACATGGTCAGGTCGTATTTAATAACCTTTGTTGGCACCTATCTTTAATAATTATGTATCGCTTTGAAATAGTTTCCTGTTTTTATATTTTTATAAATATTTTTAACTACAATTTCAGCTGATATTACAAGAATGGGTTGCCATATAATTATAATAGTATATCACTTATTGTGGTGTCAAAGGTATAGACCGTTGACATTACAGTTGACAATGGTATAAACCATTGATACTTGTCATCCGTCAACTAGCTAGTTTAGTTGAGCTCAATGCAAGGAATTTTGAGCTGTACCTACCACCTATATGTAGTTTTTTATTGCTAAAATAAATCGACTGTACTTAGTATTATTGACATTATGTTATTAAGAATTAATCATTATTCCACACGTTCATGACTACTGATAAAATGGATTCTACCATGGAGGTATCTTCAACACTGACAAAAATGATGGAAGACAATTCTTCAAAATGTTTAAAAAAATCATAAGTATTTAACGAAAATATTGTTATAAAAGTTTCATACTGCTATTGAATAGCTATCCCTGCAAAAAGTACAAAGGTTTATGAATTCGTCCTTTTGAAGTCTAAATTCGAAGACAATACAATTTCATATCATAATTTTCTATCAATAGTGCTTTAAATTCATTGCCCACCAATTTAAATTATATTACTATTAGCATGTAAGTGTGTAAGATTAGTATTAATGATTTGATTAATGATATGTAATTTGTTATCAACAAATACTAGCAAAGAAATTAGAAAAAGTGTTTTATTTGTCAATTCCCCTTGTTGACAAGAAATGTGTAAAAAGGTTTTCAGCTATGAGAATTCACATTTGAAACTTTTATACATTTATACGTGCACAAGCGTCCTTCAAATTCAGCCAATACGCAAAACAACAAAGATATACATATTAAAGACGTATTACAAATAGCAGCGATAACTATCGTTAACTGCCATGAAATACTATTAGTTAACAGTCATAAGCTACGTACCTCTTTCCCCTGAGCCTTTTCCAAAACTAGATTTGGGTAGGCTTTAACTCTGTTACATTACAACTGAACTTCAATATTTTCGTGGAGGGATCGCCATTAGATCTCGACAATCCAAGAACAAGGCTATATCTAAATTCTGTAGAAAGATCGGTAATCATGCGGCTCAAACAACTGTCGCTTCCTTTCTCGAAGCTTCGTGACATTTCATAACAATATATTATTAATTAATTATTTACATCACGTTCAAGTAGCTGGTTACCTTAGTTAATAGGAGTGTTAGTAAACTTTTCTTGTTTAAAATTTTCTCACGTGAAAATAACAGACAAACGTGTGCGTCAAAAAACAAGTGATATCTTCAACCTATAATAGGTTATCAAAACAAGCGTGTAAGAGTTTACATTGATCGATATTCGAGAATCATTCATTAAGTTTAGACCGTTTCCTTTTTTTTCCATTATTGGTGTAACTAACTCGAACTATTCTTCCAAACACTTCCTACCTGGCACATCAACTTACCTTTGTTATACATATATTTCGTATATATAAAAGGACTAGAAAAGGTTAATATTATACTTTTGTAGTCCTTTTTATGTATTTATATTAAAAAAGGTGATAGCATTTTTCAGCGATATCACTATAGCTGCTCGATTAAATAAGAAAATAGGACGACAAGCATGAAAAAATGGGTCTTGACTATTGAGTGATAATGTTCTAGAGAAGCTATTTCAAAAAAAAGTTAGCGTGATACTTGATGAAATTGAGGCACCCTTGGCTGATTCGGCAGTGTTACGTCGTCATAGATTATAAATTAACGTACGGATATACGATATTTTTTATTATTCTGCATATAAGGTTTCACTTTCGAAAAAATGTGACAAGTGTATTTTTGAAAAAACGTATCGTAATAATAATATATTTTCTAATAATATATTTTTTTTTATAATTTATAGTTCACAACTGCTGTTTAGACAAATAATTATTTAGTCTGATCAGTGATCAGTATCAGCTACATGTTTCAATCGTATTATCGTCTACTTATTCATAGCAAACCGTATTAGATATGTAAATACTTCCTACGTAGATACATACTTGGGACTCAAATATTGTTAGTGAAAATTAAGTTCAAAAAAAAAAAGTTTCAATTTCATATCAATTTTATTTCCCTTTAAAGAAATCGTTAGTAGCTTTAGCTAAGCGCCAATGCATAGTTAAATGCTTAGTTAATATTGTCTGAAATCTTGAAATATAAAGTGTTCAAGGCATCTTAACTTACTCGGTTGAGCCTTTGGACTCCATTTTGGTGCCATCTACAGTGGCTGTGGTCTGTTCTTGTTGAATGTTTCCTACAGAAGCCCTGGTTGTCTGCACTCGATTCGCACACGTTGTCGTATTACCTACGTTTGTACTCAACACTTTCAGATCTTCAGCAAAGCTCTCTGCCGCTTGTCATTTATTTTCAACTGATAAGGATCACGCCGGCGTCGTCCAAAACTTTGGCCGATGCTACGGGACAATTTACCCACACCGCACCAAGACCTCCTGAACCGGAGCGGTTGGTGTCGACTTTGATGTTATCCGCGTTCCACCTCGTTTTCTCCCGAAACGCGGACGTCCATGACCGCCACTGAGTAGGTCCAGGCCTGAGATATGCAGCTTCGCACATTTTATAGGCCTGCTGATCGATCCATGGCTATAAAGAATCTCGCAGCTTCTCGACAAACGTGTCCGTCGTATTTGCGCACTAGTCGACGTTTACAAAAAAAAAAACAATCATTAGAGTGTTAGTTCATCCGCCTGTGCCCCAAACTAGGCAAACTGGGTGCTCAAATCAGGTATTCCTTAGCAGCCTAAAGGCGAGCTATGACCCCAATGTGGGTCCTGACGACCCTGGCAATGGTGAAATAGGCGTCCTTAAGAGCCCTTACAAAAGAACTCTTAAGATGCCTGGATTTACTGGCCACTTTTTGTATTATAAGCACCCCCACATTTGCTCTCTCCTGCAACAACACTAGTGTATGAGGGACAGAGCCCCTATCCAAAGGCTTTCGGATCTTCTGCACGAGATCCGCAATCTCCTTCACCGTGTGGTTTCGCCCTTCGCTCTGACTCTTCTGTAGTCTTCTTTAGCGACTTCTGGGACGTGTTACTCTCTTTCTCCCTGGAGCGTCCGTGTTTCCTGCTTTCGCAGAGCTCTTTCTCTATCTACTCCAGTACCATAGTATACTGGAGTTACTTCTATCTGATGAGTTAGCAGATCTTAAACGCGGGTGGTGAGTAGTTGTCGAAAGGTGATCATTGTGTAGATGGAAACGATGCTGATGAAATCAATAGGGGGTTGAAACTCAGGTTGGAGTGGTCGATGTAGGTAGAGGTATCACTGTTAAAGCGAAACATGCCAGCTCTTTGAGAATCGTCGCTTATTGTTGTAATAATTAACCTATCGCCGTCCACTGCTAAACGAAGGTCTCCCCCAAAGAGCACCAACATTAATAATAATAATGGTGCTTTTTGAAGATCACGACAGGTGTTAAAATCCTCAATGACCATTGGAATATTTAATAATCAGCTTGAAAACTTTGTTTGCTAGTAACTTTTTCCACATAGCTTTTTGCTACTGTACCTTTGCTTGTGTGGTATTGAAAAGCATAAAATGTGTTTGTAATAATGTTATACTTTAATTCGCTCATTTTATAGTATTTCTCGTTCCATATATAAATAGATAAGTAGTAGATATGTTATAAGACATTTATAAAACTTTTTTTTGGAACTTACTAGACAGCAGGTTTAAAAAAATGGCGTCAAAGATCCGCCATTTTACTTTGTTACTTTTGTTGTTGTTTACTTTGTTGTTATACCTACCCCGGACAACTCACGATACCGACACCTAAAGGGCCAAAATCTATCAAGCCGTTTAGAACATAGAGCACGCTAAAGAAATATGCTAACATCCATACACTACTCAGAAAAAATCACACTTCTGGCGCGGTCGAGTAAAATGTTACTTTCGTAAATGAGGCTGTAACTATATCTAGCAGTACTATCTATACAAATATTACATAAATAACTTTGTTTTCACCGGAGAATTTTATCAGTTTGAAAGGATATTATCAAAGTTTTCAACCATCGAAAACATGCCTACTGCAATTATTACCGACTGATAAGTTACGTCAACGAAAACATTCGCATATCATACCACGCATTTAAACTTGGCGTACCAATGTTTAGTTTGAAAATATATTTTTAACTCGCATAATAATCGCAAGACAACAAAATTACATTCAAAGATTTTATTGTTCCATTCTTACCATGACAAATATTTACAAGAAATTGAGTGAAACTACAATATACTTTGGAGTGTGCTTAACCATTGGTTTAAAATGTCATTCGTGCTATCTTCTTTTGAAGCACATCTTTTCTATGATACATATTCCTATTATAAAGTCTCAAATATATAAAATTATTAGTCATATTACTAGGTCCTTGAATGCTTTCATCAAATAAATAAAAATGTGTGTATTTAGTGTAGATTTCGACACACCACCCCACCGCAAACTCCGGTGGGGGGAGAACCCGAGTGGATTTCTACACAGTAAACAAGTGTGGAGTTTTTACGTTCAATAAAGAGTAACATTTACTTGACTGGCTAACTACTATATTTAAATGTGGAATAAAGTAGGAACCAATGATAAAACACTTTCTTTTTTTTCTAACTTAATCTACAAAAGTCCTTCCATTTCTTTCATGAACTGCATGTAAGCGTCGTCCTTGCTGGGTGCTTGTTTAGGAACATCAGCCGGCCTTTGCACAGTCCCACTTTTGATTCCAGGTTTCGACTTTTTGTCTTCTCTTTTGACGCGCAATGCTGATGGCACGAATCGCGTGACGTCGGCGCAGAGATTCCGTATTTGTGGCTTGGCACTTATAGTCGCACCTAAAAAATGATTACTAAGGTTAGAAAGATTTACTAATGAATTAATATTTTTTTCGTCTTAAAAAATAAAGATTTACGAACGACTTAACGTCTAATCAAAAAAATTATTTGTCTCATTTCTATCGTCTGTGTCTACCCCATAGGGGATTGAGGCGTGATTTACCTTTCAGATAGAATTAATAAATTAGTTGAAATATAAGTGTGTGCATGCTTAATATTTTTTTTTTTTTAAATAAATAAATTCTTTGTTTCGTGTCATTCAGTTTATAAGTAAACCTTTTGAGCGCAGAAAAATAAAACGTGAAGAAATGAAAATAAGTCACTTATTGTAGCTCAGTATAACATCAAATAGATTAAGTATAAAAGGTTAAGTACCTATTGTTTAGTTTTGTAATATTATGTAAGGGTGACAATAATATTTAATTATCGATTATTAATAAAAAAAAAAACATTCTTATGATAAGGTAATCAGATTGCCGTTATAGAGCGGTCAGTAAGTAAGTAACACGTATACACTAATAAACTACAGGCGCGATTTTCTTGATTCAAAATATTAATAATAAATTATATATAATAATATTTGTTAATATCAAAACATACACTTTCCATAAAATAAAGATTTAATTTTATTTGTTTATTTAATTTAATAACTTTGTCCACAAAATGTACAATAGCGGATTTAACGGCATTCTCTTTCAGTCCACCGTAGGCCATCGTGGTGCACTACACTTTGGTTAAGAGTTTTAAGGTAAACAAGAAAATATATGTATATATATTACATAAAATCAGGCCTATATTTCTTAAAAAAGAACGCCAGCACTAGGAATAAATCCTGTATCGCGGGAGACTTTACAAACATACTAGAAACGGACACAAAGAACACCTAGACTCAGAACAACAATTTGTGCATCACACAGTGTTGCATTTCCCGGCATACTAAATGGTGACTTTTCGTCAGTGTTTTGGTGCCACTTCATAGGTAGCGAGCCTGTTGCCGCTTATCGGGATGTTAGGTGCACCACTTGTAGATAAGGTCATAGGATCCAAAGTTCATCTGGATGTCGTAATAGCAGCGGTTCCCGGATCCCTCCTATCTCAAGCGCAGAGTGGCACACCGTGTGGTTTTAGTCGGTCCGATTCCGACACACCACCCCGCCGTAAACCCCGGTGGGGTGACGGGGCCCGAGGGGGTTTCCACACGTTAAAAAAAAAAAACGATCCAAAGTTTTTAAAATATTAATTCATTCATCTTTTAAATACGCCAACACAAATAATATCCGTACCTTGCGGAGTATCCTTTTTGGTTATGAGCTGAGGCGCTGCCGTCAGCACAGATACTTGGGGATGCGGTTTAGGCGGCGGCGGAGGCACAAGCGGTCTCAACAGCCGGGGAGGAGCTCCCGGAGGGGGGCCCGGAGGTCTGGCCACGGCACGAACTGCTGCGTGGCCTGGAGGACCTGGTGGAGGGCCTGGGGGTCCTGGTGGGGGTCCTGGGGGGCCTGGCGGTGGGCCGGGAGGTCCTGGAGGCATTAGACGCATCGGTGGGGCTATCGGCGCTCGTAGTGGTGGTGGACGAAGACCTGAAATATGGTTCCATTAAAACAGTGTTGTTTACCTCACAATCGAAAGTTAACTTTGTTGTGCCACGTTTGAATTCGCACTGGGTTCGATATTATTTTATTGAATATGATCAAAAACGTATTTGTGGTCAGCCTGTGTTACGAAAATAAAATGTATTTAAGTCTATTACTATCATCATGATTTATGTTATGGAAAAAATATTGATGTTAATTTTTAAATGCACTTTCATGTTAAATCACGTTTGTAGATCCCCAGATGTTTTTCTTAACACAATAATAATATCACACACACATGGACATACATGTCCGTCGGATCTCAAATCAAGCAAAGTCTATACTGTGGTAACCACTCTGTTTTGTGGTATAGGAGGCAAGTGCAATCACCGTTAATTCAAGATTCACAAAGGCATTCGAGTGCCTGCCCTTAGAATCAGGCTCTACAGTAGCCTTGCTCTGGAAACAATGGACGCAATAGAAACTTTGCTAAGCACAGGTTTTCTATAAAGCCGTGGGGTAACTAACTATCTAACTAACTTAGGGTAACTGGCATGGTCTAATACGTCTAAACATTAAGACACCGAAAAAGCGATCGTACTCCTCAGGCAGTGAGTATCGAAACCACGATATCCATCTTAACAGCGTGGATTAATTCCTAACAGTAAGATTATGTTATTGTTTCGTCACATACTGTCTATTTTGTTTAATTTGTTTATTTTTCTCATTTATGTTGTACTTCTTTTTGTTTGTGTAATGGCTAATAAATGTGTTTTCTTTCTATCGTCGTAGTATTACCTGGAGGCAGTAAAGGCGGTGGCATCTGCCTGATCTCAGCGCCCGGCGGCTCGAGCCCGAAGTCTGCGTGTCCGTGCGCGTTGTGAACGTGGTGCGCCTCGGAGTCGCTGTCCGAGTCACTGTCGCGTGAACCGACCGTGCGCTTCAACGCACTCAACCTGACATACAACATTTCATGTAGAAGTACGATACGATTAAACTTTATGTCCCATCTTATTCTATGCACAATATAACATTGCGAACTGAAAGAAGATCTACATCTTGACGAAGATTAAAAAGGGCATGCTTCGTTGGTTTCGCTACGTAGTGAGGGTGGATGATAGAAGACTCACAAAAGGTATTTATAGAGCGAATGTGTGTTGAAGTATTCGGTTACTGACCAAATTGGTGATGTTCTGAAGAACGGACATGTGAAAAGTACCAGAAACCGATGAGTATGCATTCAGCGATTGATGATGTAGACCAACGGTGGGCAACCGCCGGCCCGCGGGCCGGATGCGGCCCGCGATATGATTTGATGCTGATCAAGTGAGCGAGCATTTTTAACATTTCTTTTTGTTATTTAAATAAATTTATATTTTAATAACATTGTCGTATTATTTCATGTCTGATATCTATTGCAAAAAACTATGAACACAACAACACTACTTTAAAATATACCTACTACTTTTAAACGCGGCCCGCGAACGTATTTGCACACTAAAGTTTGGCCCGCGACATGTGAAAGGTTGCCCATACCTAATGTAGACGAAGCAAAAGAGGTGTGGACGGACCGTAGTAAGTGGAAATTAATCGTCTCTGCCTACCCCTCTAGGGAATAAGTGTGACTTTATGTATGTATTCTAGACACACATACTGTAAGTGCAAAATTAACTCTGTCTCTTACGCTTTCACAACTAAACTGCTGAACTAATTTTAATGAAATCTAGTATTTAGATACTTTGATTGTTGTTGACATAATATACCCCAAAAGTGACATGCATGCATGCAGGCGTGGTCGCGAGCAAAACCTTGTTAAAATATATTGTTATCTTTGTTTATTATGTTTGATAATGTTACTTATTCAGAACTTATATTTCAGTTGCAATACGTTAAATATCTCTATATAGTTTCGTATTTTGTTTCTAAAAAAACATAATTTGTTAAAAAAAGTTTTAAAGGAGAATGGCAGAACCTGTATCGCTAACAATATGTAATGTATGGTTTTTAAATTTATATCGTTTATAATGTGAATCATCCTAAACATTTTCATACAACTATCGTATTTTAGAACTTTGAAAGAAAAAAAAATGCCAAAAAGTTGTAACAACTGCAATAACAAAATACATTTCTACGTTTTCTAAATTTGTCATACTTAAAATCTGCTTAAATGAAAACTAGGTGGCGTTGTGTCAGATGTTTAAAAATATTTTTATATAATTATGAAGTGTAAATAACATAAATAATGATAAAATATTTAAATCAATATATATGAATGAGCTGTAATTTAGCATTATAAATACACTGTAGTTTAGCAGCAGAGTAAGACTTTATTGATGGATAAAGAAAATCGTAAAACAAGATTGTGATTTTAAAGGCCGTGGTCCGAATCACGCTCACAGCGCTCATAGCGTACCAACGTGGGGTCCAATTCGTGCTTTTCACGCTCACCGTTAGCGTTATGGATGCTATGACGTCACATGTGACGTCACTACCTAGGGCTTACAGTACTGACGAGTCGGATCGTTAGCATCATGAGCATTGACGTTACTTTGCGTCATTTATTTGAATCTATGAATCTATGATTGCGGAAAATGTTTGAAATACAAGCATTTTACCATCTTCATCGGCTACAGCACATACTCCACTCTGTTAGGTTATGTTCAACTTTTTGAATTCGTAAGCACACTCACAAGTGGTCCGAATTATTAATACGTTGGCGCGCTCACTAAATCGGACCACACGTTAGCAGTTTATACGTCGTAAGTGCTATGAGCACAATTCGGACCTTAGCCAAAGATATGGTACTACGCCATCTTGCTGACAACAATAACAACTCATTTGTAAGAGCGATGATAGACAGCTGTCATATCTACCTAACACACAACCATAAGAAAGGTGATGTGGGAACTAGACATCTGAATATTCTAAACACTGAATATACAATATATACCTCGCATTCAAATCCGCAGCTCTATCTCTTTCCCTCTTTCTGTGCACCTCTTCCATCTCCTTCATAAAGTCGTCAATATTCTGTCCGGATAGTGCCAACATACGCTGTTGTAAGGATGTAGGTTTAGGAGCTGTGGCTGAAGGCGCAGAATGAGTACCATTCGCATTGTTGTGTACTGCAATAATCTCTGGTTCCTCCAAGACTTCGCCATCAATGTTATCTGGGACAGGTGGGTGTACTGGAGGGGGGAGTTGTGGGTGTACTGGAGCGTGTATTGGAGCGTGTACTGGAAGATGTACTGGAGGGTGTACTGGGGGATGTACTGGAGGGTGTGCTGGAGGTGGAGGTTTTACTTGCATAGGTGGTAGTTCCTATAATACAAAGAAATTATGTAATTATATATCTAATTTTTGTTTATTATCTTTGTGTGACAATTATTACTGATAGTTTTACTAAGGTTGATTATGACAGTATACTAATTAATATTACTCTATTTAGCAAAAAATGCCAAAAAAGGTTATTTAAACTATGTGAAAAAAAGTGGTGTTTGGCCAGAACAAGATTTCTAGCCCTTTAGTTCCGAAAGCGAAATTAAAAAAAAATCAGAAAAATCCCACGACAATTGCTCAAAATAAAGGTAGAAATAAAACTGATACCTTGTTGTAATACGGATCGAACTGCCAAGCAACCTTTACCTTCTAGCTCTTGTGAAGACAGGCATTATTTCATTTTAGCTATCATGATATATATAGATTTATAATCAAAAGGTTTTCAAACTTACGTAATCTCCTGGTGGGCCTTCATCTGGCATATCAGAGAATCTGAGACTCTTCTTTTCTTTATGGTAATCAATAATTGTTTCCTTAGCTAACAACAACTGATAGTTTACAGGCGGTCCCGGTGGAACGCCTGGAGGTTCAGCTCCAGATGGTTTCTCCTAAGAAATTAAGTACAAATACATAGTTTTTTTCTACAATATGTGTCAACAATTCTACTTTCTTCTTAAAAGAGTAAATGGACTATGCAGTATTAAATTGTTTTCATTGTACTTCTAAGGCAACCTTGAAAGAGAATGTAAATATTTAGACAAATACAATAAAACTTTAATCAGGTGAAGATTTTTGGTTCTTGGAGAATTCTGGGGAACTCTTCAAATATTATGGACACATCTATTGCCAGTTTTGATATGGTAATTCGTAAATATATTATGCAACATTAGTTTTCCTCGGAGCGACTGGTATCGAACCTTCAAATTCCGTTTGCCTTCAAGGTTGCAAGGGCACAAATTTAAAGGTTGAACTTCGGCATGTTTACCAGCGCCTCATGCCGCCTTGAGTGTGGCCGCGGATGGACGGGACGGGTTTTCCCCTCCATCCGCTATAGTGGCGTGCCGCGAGGAGACGACGACCGCGTGTGCCGTACGTCGCCTAAATGGAGAGTTTATCCGCAGATAGTGCCCGCGCTAGCAGGCAGGCGCTAGGAGGAATCTGGATGTCGTAATAGCAGCGGTTCCCGGATCCCTCCTATCTCAAGCGCAGAGTGGCACACCGTGTGGTTTTAGTCGGTCCGATTCCGACACACCACCCCGCCGTAAACCCCGATGGGGTTTCCATTAGTTAAAAAAAAAATCTTCAGCATGTTTGAAGGCAGTGACTGCCCAATTACAATTGTCATAGATGTTCATGACAATCGGCACTGACAGGTTAACGTAAACTGGCGTGAAACACCGCTAACTTTCACACTTCTGTCTACCATTAAAAATCTCTTGTAAAAAGATCAATGGACCAATGAGGCTGCCAATCTCTTTTATCATTAACACACTATTTTTATAGAAAATAAGCTAGTATAATATAAATAAATAAAAACCTACTTTATAAGCTGAATCTTTTTTCAGAATAGGCTTAACTGCGGCTGGCGGGGGTAGATTAGGATGTGCCGAGTCCAACGGTAAGGGTATTTGTGAAGGTACACTGCTGTATATTAAATTCTCTGGTATCTGCAAGAAAGTATTATTATTAATTACTTATTTTTATAATTGTCCTGGGTTAAGTTGTTACTGAAGACACCACGAATGGTGATATGGCCGAATACCGAAAATTCAGTGGCGGCATATTCGACCCCGCTTGATACCTTTCGGGGGTGATAATTTTAAAACCACATCATTAAAGCACATGCGGTGATGACACCGTAGGTGATTGCGCTGAGACACGACCACCTTTATTTATTGAAACTGTATTACTTTTGTATTATCAACACAGAATCCGGCTTTCTTAAAACAAAGGAGCTAAAGAGCTGAGTTAGTTTTAGCTTTCTAGTTGCTTTTTCTTTTTTTCTTTCTATCTTCTCTTACTACTATACTTTCCTCTATCTTTTCTTACTATTATAAATACCTAAATAAAGTGTGTATAAAAAACAGTTGAATATACGATGTAACAGAATATTTATCGATAATTACAAAAGTAGATTCTATTATGTAGATATTATACAGTAAAGAGTAAAAAAAATGTCATGTCACCTCATGCTAAAACATCAATGAGGCAATGATATCACTTTGGTTGAGCCAGCCAAAGCATGGCTATTCTACAGTAAAAAAATTCTTATGAATCAAAATACACTTCACAAATAAACTACTCACTTGTAATGTAGGCAAAGGAATATCGTCAACTTGCACAGATTGAGCATGTTTCACAGATTCATAATAAGATATTAAATGTGCCCTCCCTTTCTCATATTCCATTTCCTGACGTTTCAATTCTACCCATTTTTCTGGATCATCTTTGTCCTGAAACATAGCACAAGAACTGTTAGTTAATAGTAATTTATACCAAACTGGATAGTTTTGTTACCGATAAATCTGTTTATTTAAGTCATGTTTCCTGAATTGTCCTGGTGCGTATTTTAAGCCACTTTTCTAGAAGAATCTACTAGAATTCAATATTGAAAATATTAAACATTAGTCAATTGGTTGTCTACTTTAACATACATAAGTATTACATTGGCAATTAGATGTTAATCATAAATGGTAATGATACTCTTATTTATCATGGTATGAAATTTTAGTAAGCTGAGTAAAGTAATTCATCTATCGAAACCTGACAACCTACTGCTATCAATGAGAATATTTTAACAAAAAAAAATAGTACAAAATACGTGTTAAGTAACCCACCCCTGGACAGATGTGATTAGCATTGCTTAGTTTTGCAATGTTTTAATCTATGTAACTGCATAGATGAGGGGCTTGTGGGTGTTATTACTGCAACATATACACCATATGCTAGTCCATACAAAATATACTTACATACATCTTGAGAACTCTATCAAAGGTCTCTCTCAACTTTTTTCTCTTTTCTCGTAACACCTTTTCGTTTAAAGGCGAGGGTTGTAACACATTGTATTCTGTAAATAATATGACTAGATATTTTAGATTCTCGAAGTTATATACACTGTGACATCCCATAGCATTAAAAAATCAAAATTTGCGAATTGTTTAAATATTGAATAGATATATAAATAAATGAAATAAATATTATTATGTTGATCTCAGAAATAAAAAGGAATATACAGATGTTAAAAATACAAACTAATATAAAAATACTTTCTTATATAGTAGTTTAAATGTTTGAACAAGTTTTACTACACCCATCCCAGCCTTGTGCGAGTTTAACCAAGCAGAACTGCATTTCTATGTGAGATGTAAGAAGATATATTATATTATCAACAGCCTTTAACAGTTCATTGCTGGACATAGGCCTCTTCTTAGATTTTTGGCCTACTATATAATGCTGACCAGAGGGATTGGTATGACTTGTTTCTAGTTTTCTTTCTATTTGAAGTAATGCAGTCCAGCATAGTTTGTTGTACTCTTTACTGTCACCACTTGTATGTACAATATATATCTTCTCATATCTCACATTTCTTCAATCAATTATTTCATTTATATAACATGGGCCACAATATATCATAAAATTGTTTATTTACAAGAAAGTTAAATAGTTGGAATTTATTTTTTAAAAAATTACTTTATCTAAATGACCACCGTTTCAACGTTTACACTTTTCAAAGCGAGCACTGAAATTTTTGAAAACTCATTGAGTTCACTGATTTTTTTAGTTGGTTTATTGATGTAGACACATTGCCTTAAATAACCCCAAATAACTATGTATGTGTAGCCAGCAAATTCTAGTAACATTGGTCCTAAGAACTCCCGTGACATATTTGCGTGGGATATTAGATTCAAATGTTAATGATTTCTTGACCTACCCTATAGTATTCTATACTCCATAAAAAATCAATAACTCCTAATTCACATAGAGAAAATAATTTACCCATTTCATCAATTTTTTGTAGCTCTTCCAAGATTTGTGTTGGATCTTTCATTTTAAGTACAGCCGCACGCACCATCTGTCTTTGCCGCTTATTTTTCTTCAATTCCTTTTTTCTTGCCTCTTTCCCTGTTGATTAATATAAAAAAGTCTTATGATTAGCATTGTCATTGTAAAAGCTTATCTTTGTTTAGTTTTAGAACACTTTGAGGATAGATAATCGATAAATTTTATTTGAAATGAAGGTCTTTTACACTTCCTTATTTTTTCTTTATTAACATTGTATTAGAGTCATCATCAATCATCCTATAGCAATGCCAAACACAGACCTCTTAGAAAGGAGATTTTGGTCCATATTTGGTATTTGGTAAATTATTGCGAGTTAATCTTCTTTTTGCAGTGCTGTTGCTTACATAGTTTTGCTTCCTTAGTCTGGTCTTGACTCCCATGGGTTGAATAAGAATGTTAACACCCTATATTCTTTATCCACCGGAAAATTAACCATGATAAGGAATAAAAAATTAAAAGAGTGTAGTAGTTGGCATAGTTTATAAGATTACTATTTAGCCATAGGGCCACATTTCCAATAGTTTCTTCTTAATTACAAATAAAAATATTTGTTATCTATACATGAAGTTTATTTCAACTCTATAAATAGTCAGTTACACAATTGTCCGTGATTTGTTCAAATTTCAATACAAAGAGTGTTGTCGCAGTTAGAATTCATTCATGATTACTATTAATAAACTGTATTTAAAACCTAGCTTAGGTTCAAAATTGAATCCTGGTTTCTTATGGCGGTGGATAAGCATTAAATTGTTTGTATAACAAATAGGCCGGCAGAAATTAAGGTAATATACATCCAATACTTACTGGCTTGATCAGTAGGATTCATATATTTACCACTTTTAGTGGTATTTATTGACCGGCGCCCCATTTTGTTAGTTGTGATGTAGACTAAAACTTTGAAATTACTTTCATAAACAATAAATTGTCACAAATAACCCTGAAAATTAAAAGAAGAGACAAGTTAGAATAAAGCAAGCTCGACAATTTTGATATTTTTTGACAACTGTCAAATGACAAATAAGATTCAGAGCAGCCAGCATAAAAAAATGTACTTTTTTTAATACGGCTCCGTTGCTTTGTATTTTAACTATTTGATAAAAATTATTCTTTTTTAAAAAGTGTAAATCAGAAGCTGTTTACAATCTCTGAAAAACTTAACTTATCATGTTGAAGAAATATAATATTAAAATAAACTTTAAACTGCTACGATCTGCCATGGCCAAATGACATTTTTTTTTTTTTAATTATAGTGCTAGATAAATAATATTTTATCATTATTATATTTATCTCTGTACGTTCTAGTCCTACAAATGAAATTTTCAAATAAAATGCTGATTTTTCAAATAGTTACCAGACTCGTTTAACATTAATTATACATATATATATATAAGCTTTTGCTTCGCTTGCTCGTTTGAATGTTCTCTTCTGTATTTCAGGTTACATCCTTACAAAATGTGTCCATGATCGAATCAATCGTAAGACAATGATTTTTCTATTTTACACTTTTATTTGAGATACGTGGGCGTATCATCAGATGGGCTGCCCAGTGCAACGTGTCTATCTCCTCAAATTACCGCTTGCAATTCAGCAGTAGACGCCGATGTAGGGCTTTAAAGAGAACGCTCTTTTTTTGAAGTTTTAAAAGTCGTATAGGTCCGGAGATACGCCGGACTACAAATTTATTTTGTTTCATTAATTATTAAGTTATTTTTTAGAATATATTTTTTAATGACTTTACAGCACTAATATACAACAATGTATAAGCTAAATTTTCAAAGTGATCACTTAATGACTATATGTACAACCAGTTCGTATAGTTGCACTTCTATTACATATATGACATAGTCAACCACAAAAATATTTTGTTTGATCACATCAATAAATAATGAACTATGTGATTTATTAGGTATGTCTTAAAATAATTAAATCGTCCGCAGTTAGAGACACTGATATGAATTTTTGCTACATATAATAATTTTAGTTTTCAATATATTGGATTTCATAAGAAAAAGACAGACAGAATAATTTTAAGGTATAATTTTTGACAAAGCATATCACAATTCGCTACATTTTTTAGTTCGTAAGCACTTTTGATGGTCATTGCAACCTAATCCATAGGAGAACCTTTATAATGAGATATTAATCTTCGTGATGATATGTGTACATTTTAACGATTCTTACAGAACTCAAAGACCGTGAATCCATTTTATAAAAAAATAAAAACGTTTCTTGAAATATAGATTTAAACAAAACATTGCACAGAACTGATATATTAGGAGTAATCCGATGTAACGCTAATCACACGAACTTAACTCGATATTAAGGATAGTGTTTATGATTGTGTAGTCCCAGGATAAAACACAGAAATTTTAAAGTAGCTTAAATTTATTAAGTATGAAAATAGAGCTAAATATGAAATGCATTTTGCTTTATACTATTTCTGGTTAAGTAAATAGTGTTTGGCGATCCGAAGGGTTTAATAAAACTGTGTTGGTATTTTTCTCAAGTGTTTTTTTTACATTTTGATTTTTTTCAATGTCTTGGGTAAATGAACAGATATGTCACTTAATCTAAGTAACTACCGACATCCATGGACATGTAACTCAATATACATACTACATTGGTGCCTTTCGCCCTTCATAATACATTGCCCGAAACGTTAGAATTACTTAGCACGGACAGACACATACACAAGACACAAGCACACGAGCAAAGGTAACTGTAATAGTACCTTTATTAATATGTATTAATCCCAACACTACGATAATACATTTGTTTTTTAACATTAAAGTATAGGTTATGATGTCGCTCTACTACGATAAATATTTAAGCTTATTAATGCCACTAAAAGTCACAAATCTAAGCACGTACATTTCTACACGAGTCACACAAACAAACATGGTAGATACAACAACAACTATTGTATAACAGAACAATAATGACAAATTATTAAATTTTTTACACCTCACGCCCATGTAAATGTAGCGAAATAAAATTGCACAAAGCCTCTTGCCCATACGATAGTAGCGAAACACCAAGCCTTAAATTTTGTATAAGATAGATGCTAGACCTTAGTTCCTCACAAACTTCAACATACACTGTAGAGTAAACAAAATTATGCTGTAGAATATGTGCAGTTAGAGCTTGTAGAGTAAGAAGAGTGCAAAGATGAGATTTATTACCATTTTGACAGTGCCAGCCATATGGTCTCGTCTTGGCAATGAAATGTTTTGTTTTAAAATGCTTTTGGTTTGGTACCGTAGTTTACAAAACGGGAAAACTAATTCTAAGGACCTTGTATATACAATATTCTATCTTATTACAATACAATATCATTTTATCTAATTTTATTTATCTTCATATATAATTAAAACAATCTTCTTTATGAATCTAGATTATTCTAGATGTGTATTGTACAGATACACATACAGGTGTACTTTGAAGTATATTTACATACCTACATATACACCTATTTGTTAAAAATGTTTCAATGTAAATGTCATTATTTAAATAAATCTTGATCTCTAGGAATTTATCGTTGCATTATTTTAAATAAAAGGAACGCTTAAAATTTTCCATTCAAAATTTATTTATACCAGAGGGCGCTTCTAACTTTTTTGTTCTTTTTTTCAAAATACACTCCGGCTCCGGAAGATGCACACAAGTGCAAGAGACCCTTGGCCTTATCTGTTTACATTCCTACGAAAATACCACGCGGCAACGCGATGCAAACCACGAGGGACGATTTCAAATTGTATTCTACGTTTTGATAGCGATAGTTTGCTATTGTTAATAAATGGTACCTAGGTCATTACAACAATAAATTATAATGCAGTGACCGTAAACTCATAACCTATCTATCTACTACCTATTGAATAATATTGCGTGAAATTAGCATACCGTACTAAAATAGTCACCAAGACCCAACCGGAAATTATTATGTGCATGCCAATGGTTTAGTCAGTCTACGATAGAAATCAGCAGAATAATAGGTGATAAAAATAGCGCATTATAATTGACACATTTAATCTCATTGAGTGCAACGATTCCTGTTTCCCAATTGAAGAACATGTATATAAAATATAGATAACATACAAATGTATAAACATTCGTCTATCCTACCTACATAGGATATCTTATTGACTAGGGTGATACCGATCTGCAGACGAACTCGTATTACCTGTATGCCTACGTAGTATTGAAACGTACATTTAGGTACACCAGACGGGTGCTGCTTGTATTCGCGTAGCATGATCGCATCACGTACTTACTACGATATCACACACATACACAAACGGATTTTACGAGTATCCACTACCATCCACTACACACTGGTTTCATTCATATACCGAAACTAGACATCTCTTTCTATCTCATTCATGCCTACCGAACACGAATGTGAGTGAATGAAAAGGCGTTCCTTACCTACGAAATGGCGTTTGTTGAACCGATTCGCCGCGCGTCGGTCGAAGTCTCGCTCGCTCCCTCGCGCAGTGGCAAAGAACGCGTTCGTTCGAGGCGTTCGACTTTCGGGCAGCGCCGTACGCTAGCGAGCGTGTATGTCTTCATTATTGATGCAAAAGTTCCACGATGGTAGATCATAACCAGAAATTGTTACAGGAGTTGCAAAAGAAAAGTGGAAATAATGTTTGTGCCGATTGTGGAAGTTCGGGTATGTTATTATTATAGTGATTCTTACCAATTTTAGTGATAGTGTTTTCCTTGTGCGTGGTATTTTCATGGGGTGGTGAATAGGCGGGGGGCGTAAATGCGTCCATGCTTTGGAGTTCAGTGACCTCGACGTAAAATGCATTCAATGAAAACAAATCACCCACTGGTGCAATAATACGATGATTATTAAAAACATGCAGATAAGTCAGTAGTAACCATACATCAGAGTTGTGTGTTTGTGATTATAATCTATCCTATACTTACGAAAATTAATTACATGTGACCACAGCTTACCAACTCGGTATGATGTTTTAAAATGTTTCTGATATCTTATTACTATGTAGATACCAATTTATTTTGTACATGTATGTATATGTAATTTATAGTAGTAATTGATACTACAAAATAATAACAGTGTAGTCTATCCCTAGTTGCTTTGAGTGATGCACATTCTTACGGCACAAAACTACACACCCTCGATGACTCGGGTACGCAACTTGTTTTTCGTAGCTGTACTTTAGTTTATATACAATACATATATTTGCGATTCTAACTCGTATGACTCATATGAAGTAGGATAGTAGGTACATAGCTATCTACGTAATATTTAGTTATCCTTGCCATACAACCTTTCTCTCTCTTGTCGTGTTAATGCGGTTTTAAGTAGACATTTCTAGAATGTGTAAGGAGTTAAGGATCACACAACTGTTTTTAATATAAAAAAACAGTCAAGCACGAGTCGAACTTAAATGTAAGTTTGTCTACAATACTTATAGATTTAACACGTTACCATAGCTAAGTTTCTAGTCGTGAAATTTGGGTTTCCCTGTAATCTTGAAGTAGAAGTCAGTTTTCTTATATTTTTCATAATCATTGGCTTAGTTGCTTTCAACATAAAGTGTAGGGAATCCATATTATCATACCTTTACTTAAATACTTACAAACAAAAAATACATTCGAGACGGAACAAGCGACCCCTATATTTTGTTGGATGGTTGATTGGGTCAGTGCAATTAATGTGTATCAAATTTCAACTTTATTGTACTAGTAGATCCGTAGCAAATTGTTTGTAACTTGACAGATGAAAGAGAGTCTCTTCTTGCTTTCTCATTCATATGCTTGAAACCCTAAAAATATGTACAATATATTTTGGGCTTATGACATCCTAGTATAGTTCAGTCTAATAAAAAGAAATAGGATGCGAGCATCTGTGTCCGTGTGAGTGTGACCTAATTTTATACTTCAGTCTAGATGTTACGTGGCGTTAGCTCAAATCCATGTTACCTACTCGAACTGAATAGGTAGATTCCGCTCTGTAATGGTTTATGGTTTTCCCCCATAACAACACAATGTATGGTACATATGGTATATATGGTACACAGTGAAATCAATTATAAAATTTTATTGCTTTATTTATGTATTTAAAAACTTTATGCACACAAGGTAATAGCAGAATGCAAGTATAAAATATTTGTGTTGGTGTAAATGATAAGTAACTGTGCTCGTCTATTTCTATATTACTGTCCTTATTCTGATAGATTTTACGGCAGAATTGATATATCTTAAAAACAAACTAAAATCACTTCTTTTAATCTATTCCAGTAAGGCCTTTAAATTTTTTAACAACATAAAAATTTATACTGTACCTATTTTGTATTATTATGCTTATTTTGTATTAAGCACTTATTAGCGTTTTTAGTTTAAAAACACTGAATATGGCAGGAAAACTAGAGAATTAAACCGGCATGGCCTAAGTAATATTAATATATGTCCAATGTACGAGTTGTTGACGGCACAGTGCGTATGCAGGAAAACCATAATAATTTACTTAGAGATCATACACAATAAAGGAAACTCCTTTTAAAGTTATTTGCCGTATAATTAAGTGGTTGAATATTTTTTGGTTGCCCCTGATTTATCGTCCATAACTGTTAACCGAATAATGCCAGATTCAGGATACAATTTTGGGGTTACCTATTCCTTTAAGTGATGTTGAGCTTTGTCCGTGTGTTGACTATTCATCCCAAGGGTGCCTAAGAGCTTACTAAGGGAACGAAATTACGAATGATAACAGCACTGCAAAAAGAATAAAAAATTGGCACAAACTCTATAGAGTTTGTGTCAAGTTCATATATCTATATATAAATGTAATAGTAGGTTAAGACCTGCTTTCTAAGGAGAGCCTTATGTCACGAAGTGGACCATTAAATGATGACTGATGACGTATAGCCTGCCTTTCCCTGTTCTGTTTCCGTCTACAAAAAAAAACACTTTTAAAGAGAATTCAGGATTCAAGAATTAATTAATCAAGTCAATTTGTTACAATTCTTCATATCGTTGATAATAAAAGACGGTCGTCTAACTTTTCTAAAGATAATTTGTTTATATATCGCTAATAGTAAGAATTTTTTTAATCATAAGATATAAAGTCATACTGTTTTGAACTATTGACATTAGTGTAAAAAATGACTTGATTACCATACTAACAATACGCGCTCTTGCAGTTAACACGTGTTTTTTTCCATTTCTGTTATATATTATTAAACTCAGTTAAAGGTTATTCAATGAAAATTACTAAATAAATATTAAAAAATTTACTTAGCAAATAAGTTTACGCTAAATTTAACATAATTATCAACTTGTTACTAAAGTAATAAATACCGATAACCTTCAGTGATTAAAGTAAATAAATACATTCGGATAAATTTCCATTCCAGTCTCGTGTTAGTAGAGTCGCCTAATTATAAGAACACTATAATTTTCTATTTTTTTTATTTTTTAATGTTAACTTTTTACTAGTATTTTTTTTACAATAATGATAACACTGTTGTTTTTTTTACTAGTATTTTTTTTACAATAATGATAACACACACACACACACAATAATAATCAAGCTCCGGTAACCTTCATAAAATAATTCTTTCTTTATATTATTCGTTGAATGAATTTACTGAATCAAATTTCTTAAGGAAAGACGTTTCTCGGGGTTGAAATTATTCTCTTTCTGCATGTTCCACAATTATAATATTTCTTGTATTTTCACCTCATAAATAATAACTATATAATATGTACAATGACAAAGAAAATGTGTTAAGTTCATCATTAATCAAGATATTTATGAATCAGAATTTCTCATTTATTATTTTTTTGTTGACTTTAAATAAAAATTATTTCTTCGAAAACAAATGAGGAGCAACAAAATATCTAAAAGCAGCGCAATGTCATGATGATTTAACATATGCCTTAATAACTCAAAGGTGATCAGTTCTTTAAGGTTCCTTAATAGTCTTAACCTAGATTCTATAACGGTTAATTACATTACGTTTCTACGACGTAAACGACAATTTAGACGGTTCTTATTTTAGGTTAAAATAGCTATCGAAAAGGTAATTGGCATGTAGCAGGTACCTATCCCTAGTCTCGTGACGTGTGTTTTGTTATTTACGAGTGGCAGAGGCCAAATGCGGCTGTTTGCGTGAGGCAGTGTGACGTTGTGTCGCTGTGTGTTGTATATGCTTATAAACACGGATGTCGTGTGAAACGTTAAAAGGTGAAAACGCTGTTAAAATTAAAAAAAAATTCATCAACCAACAATTAGACTTTAAATGTAATAGACTATACTTCGACGAACTTTGCGGGGACCGAGTTCTATTTTGAGTTCGACCATCGCGAAGTACGTTTTTAGTAGTAAGTAAAGAGATCTCAGAGATCTACTTAATCCATTTATATACACCATGAAACACATGCACAAACACAAAACGTACGTAATTAACTAACAAAATACTTTCCTAGTGATTGGAAAAATACCTAGATACAAATTCGAATTTTCGTTTATGACGTGGATTAGTTATGTATGCACGTACATACATTCTACGTCATAGCATAGTGTGACGACGATTTGCAGTACTCTTATCGTATCGTCACCTACGTGTAATGTTTTGATAACTTTGATACTTAGAAACACTTTCTAAATTCCTTATTACATGTCAGACCTACTGAGTCTAAGACAGACTTTCCGCTTCAATAAAAAGTAAGAGGAGTCGACATTGTTCGCTGACTATAGTCAGTCTATGGCATTATACATTTAATTTTTTAAAAAACGTGTGAGCCTTTATTGGATCTACAAAACTTAATAGATCCACTAAATTACCGTTGAATAATATACCAACGAAAGTTAGTTTTATTCAACTTGACAAATATCAATGAAAATCGTATAAACAAATATTTAAGTTTTTCATTTTTTGTTGACTTATGTTTTATAGTGTTATGTAACTATCTTTTCACATATTTGAACTGCTCTCACGGTCTCTTTCATGGTTCTTCGCGTAGACCCCAGTTGGGGTTCTTGGGGTAGTTTCATCAGGTCTGCGACCTATCTAAGTAATCTTCCTCGCTGCCTGCCACTACAGGCGGGTCGCTGAGTTGAACCATTGGGCCTATTGATATTGCCGGGATGTAAGTCCGGTGGGTGCCGGCTCTAACGGTTGAAACTTTATGGGTGGACCCCGCAAGACCATCAACATGCCAGTTACACTTGGGTCTTATCCCGTTATCACTTCCTGTGCTTAGCGATGTCGAGCCTCAATAGGTGTGACCTCGAAGAGCGTTGGTCAGCAAGCACCAGGCCGGACGTTGGAGATAGCCCGATAGGGGTTGCCACGGACACGAAGTCTCATGGCAGGTCACGCTTACCGGACATGGTGTATTTATATTTAGTATATTTAAATCACTTTTCCCATCACTATGCCTACATAGGCAGATATGCGTATAATTAGTTGATTAGTCGCTCATAGATTTATGAACTAAACTCTTAAGGGAAGCTCGGCTCGAGTAGCAACTCTTGAATTTGACAAACATTTATATGAATTAAAAAAAAGAACCAGAGTGTGAACCAATTAGTGTCAGCTGTTTTATTAGTATCTACGTTAGTAGGTACGTAAGTCGATGTTATGTAAGTAGTAACTTACTCTATGGCAGTAGTAGCAATTTGTTGTATCGTATTCGTAACGCGGGATTATAATACCATTCAACAGTTGGGTACATATGTACTTAAAACAATAGTACGAGGTACGTAACGCGTGTATTTAATTTATGCAACACTGGCAATCTACCTTCGAGCCGACAATAAAATAAATGGATCCTTCCACATCTAACCCGTCAGTAAAAAACATTTCACGTAGGATCGGTAACTTGGAGAGTGATAAATGAAATTTTTTCAGTAAACTTGAGGTATTTTTAAAATAAATAGACCAATCATCGATAATCTGTAATCGCATTTATTACTCATACATATAGTTATGACAAGCATTGAACTGTGAATATAGTCATGTGATATATGAAGGTAATATCAAAATCAACAAATATGATGTCATATATTTATAAAAAAAAGCAACGTAAAAACTAATCAATTTTAGGATGTAATAAAAAAAGATGTATAAATAAAATTCAATAAATAAAAATTAAAAAATCCGTTAAATTAAAAATATTATTTCATTTAAATCTCTATAGAAAATTACGCATATAGTTATAATATTACCTTTTTAAAACTGTTTCAAAAAAAGAATAAACCGAGATCCAAACTGGTACTATTAAAGTTGGTGGTAGAATGTGGAATAAAAAGCGATTGAATGTGGAAAAAATTTTATCGGTAGAAAAAATGGCGGTTGAATGTGGAAGGATCCAAAAAAATTCATCAACACAATGGGCATTTATTTATTTGCATGTTTATATTTGGTCAAGTACACATCCTAGTGAACTCGCTAAAAACTTACATATATATTCCCCAAAGTTTTTGACATTTCGTATATGGCCATTATTGTAGCGTTAAGGTCGCAATGTGATGTTAAATTTACTATAACCAAGCGAAAAATTTGGCTACCACATGCAAAAGAACCTTAAAAACCTTCAGCTTTAATAAACTAAAAAAAGATAAAATATAAAAGATCATGTATGCATTAAAATGAATTAACTACAGGGGATAGTAAGCCAAAACCTTCGTTCTAAAGAGAGACATATGTCCAACTGGGGACTACTAATGGATGCAGCTGTGATGATTTGATGGAATGAAAAGTATATGTGAAATATTATCTTAAAAACTTTATCTTAAGATCTCTCTAAATTAAAAAAAAGGGTTTAAACTATTTTAGTAATATTGAGATCTTTTGTGACTTTTGTTTAACACTAGACCTATTTAAAATTTCGTTTCTGATAATATGTACTTTCAGAACCTATTTTATGTTAATTTTCACCTTTTATCGTCGTCTTTTACAGAACCGGACTGGGCGTCATACAATCTCGGCATATTCATCTGCATGCGGTGTGCGAGCATTCACCGCGGCATGGGAGCACACATAAGTAAAGTGAAACATCTAAAACTCGATCGCTGGGAAGACTCGCAGGTGCAACGAATGAAGGAGGTGGGGAACAACGCAGCCAAGAACAAATACGAAGAAAGAGTTCCGCCTTGTTACAGAAGACCCAATAAAAATGATCCACAGTAAGTATCTGTAGAGTAATTTATAGATAGTTGTGGGAAATGATTGCCGGATGGAGTGGTGGTTTGTGCAACCGACTACTAAGTACGCCAAAGGTCGCGGGTTCCATTTCCGCTCAATTGTGTGTGCACTTAATGTGATTGCCGCGGTGGCGCAGTGGTAGCGACTGCTGTGCTGATGTCTCGGTTTCATTCCTATATCGGACTGAATTTTTGTATGACCTACAAATATTTGTTTCTGTTATTTACAAACAAAAACATATGTAGGTATTCTATCAGTCAGTCTAGCTTTCATAGTAAAACCCCTACTTAATTTGAAACTAGATGACGTTGAGTGTTAGATGTCCGAAATATAAAATCTTAATGTGTTTCTATGTGTATTATGTACTCGTATATAGGTATCGAAACGAATCATATAGGTATTTGTATCAGTTGTGTCGCATCCGTAGTACAAGCTCTGCTGAGTTTGAGACTAAATGGTCTTGTGTAAATGCAATATGATAGAATATTGTTTTAGTGTGAAGTTTTGGACTTGATAACGCTGGTAATCGATAATAAAGTTGTAGCCTAATCAAATGTCATATTAGCGTCATGTGGTTTGCACACAAAGAATACTTTAAAAGTGGAATTAAATACCACTATCACTCGTAAACTATTAAACGACTTGTACAATATGATAGCTACTACTCATTGTTATTGAATTTAATCGATTTATGTAGATAATTAACCGATAATTTAAAGTTATCACACTATTTTACAATCATGTTTTTTGCATTCCCCTCAGCTTAAAAAAATATTTGGAACATAAGTCATCTTTTTTTCATATTTTATCTACACTTGTCTAGCAGTTTCAATGCGAAATTTACTAAGTGAATAAATGTCTCGCTCAGACATTCACTGTATGACCATATCACTTATCCCAACATGCGATATCCGTTGAAACCTAGTCATCTAGTATTTATAGATGTTCTCGACCGGGCTAAATATATGTAACTAATTTTACACGAATACACATTTAGTAAAACCCAAAATGGACGGGGCGAGTTGTGTTGAGCGTCCACATTTTGACACCTAATATCTAAGTAATCATTTATAATTTACCGAGAATTTAATTAACATTGGAATATGAGGAGCAGTTTCAAAGAAAAAGTTGAAGAACAAACAATGAAAGTAATGGATTATTGCTAATACGAATTGAGCAATGTAAGCTTATCTGTACCTAGTCCAAACCATCTGAAACAATCCTATTAATAAGGAGACCCCATCATCATAATATTAAAGTCAGCTTTATCTATACTCGGGAACATGTGCCTTTCTCATGTTAAAGGATACAAACCTACATGATTACTGCTCTATCTCTATCTGCTAGCTATTATATCTGTCCCTATGCCGGATAATAAAGAACTATCCTGGTGGATATCGTAATAATAATAAGTAATCGGATATAGTTATCAAGTATCCATAGGGTATCCATGTTATTACATTAGGCACCTATTGAGGATATATACACAAATTCTGGCAAACTTGTATTGAAGATAGAAATCGATGACAGACAAGAAGATTCATCGTTTTATTCTTAGTATCCAAATTACCACAATGAAAAAGCGAATTCTTTCTAATTTGGTTGGCAAATAACGGTAATCAGTTAAAAGCCAAACAAATAAAAAAATAAAGATCATTGTTCTAATACTCATCTTTTCAGCTCACTCGCCTGGTTTACGTTTTTTGTTAAAATTTTAAAGAATAAATAAATTTATAAATAATTTTTACATTACGTATGTCACCAATCCTAGCTTAAAAGGTTATAAAGTGCCTAGTTTTATCCTTCCTAAATTCCAATGAAATTGTTATCTCGATAATTATTTCAGCTAAAATTAGTATATCAAATGGTTGTCTTATTATTTACAGAGTCCTCATTGAACAGTGGATCCGTGCAAAATATGAACGTGAAGAATTTTGTCATCCAGAGCGACAAAGCTATCTCTCAGGAACTATGGAAGGGTTCTTGATGAAGCGAGGCAAAGAAGACAGCCGATATCAATTGAGAAAGTTCATCTTAAGTGAGAACGAGGACACGCTTAAGTGAGTCAGAATGTATCGTTAACTGAACATAATGGCACTATTATACTTGGTCGTTGTCCGCATTCGACCACCAATTCACCGAAACACTTAACCCTTGGTCGGTTGCTCGCATTCCCTATCGGCGAATAATAACGAATTCGATGCTACGCGTTTGTAATATTAAATATGTTTTCATATATTTACTGAACGAATACGGTCAATACGATTAAGTATCTACTGTTGCCTATTTTTCTATAAACGCTTTATGTGTATAACCAAGCTATTTAGTATTTTTGTAACTAATCTCTTTCCCATGGTTCATATAATCAAGTAACATATCAGGAAACATACCGATACCCTTCGTACTCGTCAAATTTCGTATCAATTGTTCGTGTGCTTAAATTTGTAAATACTTAGTGTTTCATTCGTCAGCTTACATCTGCTTGATTCGTTTCACAGTACAGTTCATATATCATTAGTACTTAGGAAATGCTCATTTTTCCATTTAATGGTAGCTGGTGATCATGACATAACACAATGTTATAACACACAAAAACATTAGTCGATCCAAAAAAGTTTAGTAAAGGGACAGATTTTAGTTTAATTACACACATAGTTTTAAAATTGCCTAATATTATGAAATAATAATTTGATATATTTTGTTGCATTTTGAACCCTCTACGTTTTTTGAGAATGTCCTGAGCTAGTATTATATTATTACATAAGATAATAAGACTATCACTGTAACTGGTTGACTATGGACAAGGACATTTTTAGTATTTTTACCATCTCAGTGTTTGACGGTTGATTCGAGCATATTTAGAGATCTTTCTTATTTAGTTCGTAAAAACAAAGTTCAAAATTGCATAACCTTATGAAATACTAGTTTGATCTTTTCTACATGAATTCTCTGTTATTTTAGAACGTGCTGAACTAGGTAAATATCAAATATAATAATAAAACCGTCATCGTTAAAGACAATGTACCAACTCAATGATGGCACGCTTCACGTTTATCTTGAGATGGTGAAATCGTGATAAAATAGATTTCGTAGAAAAATTGTTGGTAAGTTTGTGACGTACATACTACGAAAAGTTCCACACCTCTTATTGATATCAAGTCTTTCATAAATATTGACTGACAACGTAATTATTAACCGCATTAGACAGTTTGCCACGGTAACTAAGCTATATCTCATATTTTTTGACACTTGTGTTCTAATTTGTTCGGCAAACATTATTGTGTTTTGTTACGATTTCCAATTCTCTGACGTCGTCAATAGCTCATGTATCTTAATAGACAGTTACTATGTCATGCTCAGACTACACATAAACTACTTACGATGACATTGTGATGAAAGACATCCTTCACCTTGTATTGTTAGGTAATGTTTCGTCGTGTCGCGACGTCGCGTCGTTGTTAGCAAACATAAATATATTTAAAATATTTTATACTTTGCACATACAATAATATTCAATTATGGGTGATATAGTCGTAAGTAGGTACATCATAAACTTGACATTTTGCATTTGTAGAAAATAGGATTATAGAATTACACAGCCAAGTGTGCAGTCATTTACGTAATCGGAATCGAGCTTCGGAAACATACAATACAATTACAATGAAATGTATTTATAGTAATATATAGGAAAAACATAAACGAAAACAAAGAACATTGTAACAACATTGTTTACATTTAACATACATTATAGTCAAGCTAAAGGTTTAAAATTCTTTTCCTGCAACCAATACTGTGTAATTCCTTTGCACTATGTTTATATTGTCAAATTGTGAACAACTACATAAGAAGGGCTCAGTCAAAAAGACATTAATAGAGATTTCCCGTGCGTTTACCATCATAGTAAAACTCGGTACAAAATTTAAAAAAATATAGCACTGTATTGGTTCGATGCTGGATTACGTAATTCATCGAATATGAAACCTATTTTAGATGTGATTTCAAATAATGAAGCTCATTTTATCGTAGTAATTTAGCTTAAACATATCCGGACTGGTTCTTAGGTATCATCCAGCAACCGACGGCTGTGGCCGTACAACTGGTTGTCTCAATCGGTTGATCGGTCGCCTCCGCGTCAAAAACGTTGGTCCCTTGAGGTAAGAACGAAAGCGGTATTTTAACGGAATTCGTACATTAAATGTTTATGATAATTTGGAAAATAGGTTAGGTAATTAAAAATACATGTTGCGGTCATTTCACGTCATTATCATGTGCTGCAATTCACTACTCTGTTATTTATTATCCTCTGTATAATGTCATGCAAAGCGTTCCTTATAGTCATGTTCTGTTTTTTTTATTGATTTGAACCTTAAAAGATAATACTCTTAAGGTTTATTTCATAATGAAATCATAATTACGATAATCAATGTAATTCTTATCTTTTAAACAGAAGCATTGCTATAAGCATTTTTTTTATATTGGCATGTTTTTACTGTTTGTCTTATTAACTTTGTGTGCTATTTAACGAAACTGCTAAGTAACATTTATGTGTTCACATTAAGGGTGTCTTTTTACAAATATTTAATCACAGCAGTAGCAGGTTCATACTGCTTTGGTTTTATTGAAGTGGCTGACTTTGTAATGGAACCGAGATCATTCGTGTAAAAATTAGTAACGAAATGTACCATTACCAAGGTCTCTGTTCACTGTCGCAAAATATAAGTTCGTTTTATTTTTAATTATGTTATTTTTCTTACATTTTTAGGCAAATTTAGATTCTAGGTCTTTAAATTATGGATTACATAAATAAAAAATCACTCTGAAATAATCGAATACTCCCTACGGGTAGAGACTATTTTATAATAAGCAATGATATTATTTTAAAGTGATCTTTTGATTCCATTATGGTAACGTAACATTTTTTCTGTACGCATAGAGTAAACAGAACAAGCGCGACTTTGATCGTAATTCCTTTAGCGTTATTTTGTTTGGTATGCTCTTATCTGACTATGACGGCAGCGACGGATACAAGATTCGTATCAGTACTTATCAGACGAATGCAATCGTACTACACGTCACCACTACGTCGTTTGATTGTGAATCAAGTTAACTTTTTATTTGTTACAATGCGCCGTTAATGCGTAAGCAATCCTATTTATATAACGTTTAAATATATTATACCAAACGAGCATCGTCAACTGGTTATGCTAACAATAATGAAACTTGTATATAAAGAAGGTTTAATTAACGATAATTCATTTGCCTATAACAGGAACCCATTAGAGAATATTTTAATTACTCACAGATAGCCTAATATTTGTTTATATTAGTAATGGATTCTGTAATGACAGAAAATTATACTATTTTTCACATTTAAAGATAGCATTATAGATAAACGTTTATTGATAACGTAGCATACTTTTAAATTTCCTATGAATTCGTTTATCACTAAGTTTAATTCACAACAACGGCTAACTTCTTTAAACACGTCATATAAACACATTTTTTATCTGTTATCAACAGCCTTTTACAGACCACTGCTGAACATAGGCCTCTTCTTGACAAGGAGGTTTTGGCTTACTATACCACGCTGGCCAAACGGGTTGGAATAGGGTTTATTTCAAGGTTTCCTTCTCTTTGTAATGATATTTTTCTGAATAGTTTGTTCCCTTAGTCGCCTCTCGCCACGGGATGAATAGGGGCGGTAACATTATGTATTCTTAATCCGTCACCTCACGGAATTGTCTGTTAGTCATGAATTATTTAGAACGAGAGGTGATGGTTTTATAGTATACAACACTTGGTCTACACGAACGTGGTTCCTGTGAAGTATTTGGCCAATTATTTCATCAAACAATATTGTGGATAGTATAGTTTCTACCTACAATTACAGGTACTTATAAACTTAAATGAGATTCGGTTATTAATGAAAACTAGTAGGTGAAAGCATATTTTAAAATAATTTATTACAGTTATGTTATCTATTCAATCTGTAGATAATCTGTTAAATGCATTAAGAGATTTTAGGCAATATAAATACACGTTATCTTTAAATCTGTCTGTAGTTTTGTGAGAATGCATGTTACGCCAATTTATTGTTGCACATTTTAAAAACGTTGCCCATGCAATCAAAATACCGGTCATATGTAAGTTAAACTAAATTGGAGAAGTTTCCTAATAAAAAAAGGATTCTGAATACCAAACGTGGTTTAGTTAAACAAGCAGTAGCATCAATAATTTGTGAGTAAAAATTTAAATAAGTTTGTATTTAAACGCACGAATTTTAAAAAAACTACTTGATTTTTGATCAGACTTAGATTTAGCTTTTTTGACATCGGTAATCATTATTTACTTATTGCAATAACACGTATTGGCAATCAGGGGTATTCGTTTTAATTTCTATACTTTTTTCTTTCTAACTAACGTTGTTCTGGTTTTATTGTTTTTTTTTTCTCTACAGAAATCTTGTAATTAGTTTCAGATTAAATAATTTCATTTAATGTCTCTGGTTCAATTAAATTATCTTTGCATCCAAAGGTACCGGTACCATAGAGACTAGAGTCTCATGTTTACTTAAAGTAAAATAATGGCCAGAAAAGTTATTTTAAGTCTTTTTACACTTGAACTTATTACAGAGATACTTCCTCGCGTTTGTAATGTTGTATAATAACATATAGGTTGCTCTCAAGAGATAGGTATTTATTTTACGAATATTTTACCATACTAAAAGTACCATAATGAATTTAGGGAAGCTATGGATATAACTTAAATTGCTCTCTAAGAAGTTTAAATCATGCCTACACATGTTAAAACGACAACTATAAACGTCTAAAAAAGAGAAAACACTCTTTAAGGACCATCAACCTAGAACCCCCCTAATAGAAAAAAAAATTCAAGCAATCACCTACACTTCTACAGAAAATTTAAACTTGAACATAAATAACACATTTATTTATTTTGACAGATACCACGTGAGAGAGCATAAAGAACCCAAGGGTGTGCTCAAGCTATCGGAGCTGAACGTAGCGTTCGCGCCCGCGAAGATTGGACACATGAACTCCATGCAACTGACCTTCATGAAAGATGGTTCTACAAGGCACATCTACGTATACCACGAGGACCCCGAAGTAATCAGTAACTGGTGAGCAACTAATCATAAGTAACAAAACAACGGCTACCGATGCCACGGAGATGACAATGAGCTACAGAGCTTATTTTTTGGGTTATAAAGTTGTGTTTGCACTGACAATAATGCTCGAACTTCGATCAGTGGCCCACCACAGGAAAACCCTTCAGTAAAACGCAAGGGAAGTCATATTGACTTCCCTTGCGTACTCCCGACCTAATAGTACAGGTGTTTAATATTCGCTTGATAGTATGATTATATCTAGGTGAATATGAATAATAACATAAAAGTTACTTGCATATAATTTATTTTACTTTGGGAAAAACTAAATAAAGTCACGTTCACATTTGTAGCTATTTTGCACGGTATTCCCAAGCAAAGAGTCTTTAAAAAAAAAATTAACATCAATTCGCCTAAAATAAGAAAAAAAAACACATTTGTAGTTATTTTGGACACCATCCCAAGCAAAAAGTTTTTTAACAAAAAAATATATTAACGTCAATTTGCCTAAAACACCTTGTTTGACAACAAGATTTTATTACGATTCCTTAAATCCGGAATGAACCAAATAAATACAGGTAAGTACATGTCGTGTAACATATTTAATAGATTAGAGTTCCTTTACCTTTTTAAAAGCCGTGAATATGTTCTAGACATTTCAAAAACATACAATTAACAACATCTACCTGTGAATCACACGAACAATTGTTCTATATTGTAACAAACTCACGACATTTGACGTAATAAAAAGGTAGTCAAGATAAATGGAATTGAGAATGCCTTAATCAGTTAGGTAAATATTACAAGATGTGTGTGTAATTTGCGTAATATAAAAACTAAATATATCATATCATTTAGATTAACAATATCTACCTATTTATAAATGTTTGTTAAGTACTGTCTTTTCCACTGAAACATACTTTTTTAAAAGTATTTTTTTTTGCAACATTGTTATATGTTTCTTCTGTCTAGAATTGCCATATCTAAAATTTGACAATCATGAAAGAAAGCGTGGAATCTCCGAATTTTGTAGTACGAACCCAGGACACGTCAACATTTTTTTAAATAAAATACAATAACACTAACAAAAAAATCATTTAACTGAAGTCAGTGACGAAAAATATTTTTTTAATAATTTTGAGAAACCTTAAAACAATAATAAAAAATAATTTTTAATTTATTTTTTTTTTTAATTTGCAATTCCATCCAATTACTTCTAACGAATGTACGGTTAGGTCATTGTTTTTTGGTAACTGACTTTTTATTTAGTCTTCATGTGTTCATTAAATTCTTTTTTTTTAAAGTTACATTACATGTACAGGTTAAGTTACATGTAATCATAACTACATGTAGTTAACTATTTTTAATCGTAAGTAGTAACCTGTTTACAAAATAGTATTTAGTTAAATACTTCAAATCCTCTATTTGCTTGTTAAGTATTTTATTTTGCTAATAATACAATAAACCTTTAAGAATAGTGATAAAAATCAAAAATATTCGTTAGCTTAAACGAGCCAATAACAATGCAATATTTTGCGAATTATACATATGTATTTAATTACTTTCCAGTTATTTAGCTAAAAGTAGCGAAGACCTACATTAGTGTTACCTGTTAGAATTCGTTAAATTAAAAAATAAATCTTATGACCACTAGAAGTCTTTATTATACACACCCTTAAAAACGTTTAAATAATCCTAAATAATCTTCGCTAAACTAATCACTTGAATCACTTCGATTTTTATCGTACTGTATCTCAAACTGAATTGTCTTGTGATTGACGAGGCGCGTGCGTATATTTATCGCCACGGGTCACTGGTTTATTGCTGAAAATTCAAATTGATAACAAATATTCAGACACGACCGCTTCCGAGAAACGCTTTCAAACGTAAACAAGTCAACTACGCGACAATCTATTTATATTCGAACTTATGTGTATTTCATTATGTGCCAAAATGCATTATTATTAGAACTTAATCCATAATCGTATGGTCGAACCAACTGTCGATTTCTTTGTCGAATCGCCGTGACATTTCGTAATAGTATTATCTATTCTAGAACTTTTTACTGTTAGTTTCTTAACAACGCATATCAAATTAAGATAAGATCTGTATTAAATGCCATACCATTGACATCCTCAGGTTCACAAATAAATTAAAAGACTTAGTTAAAAACACATTATGGAAATCCGTGCTACGAACCTTGAGAGATTCTTTTAAGGAATTTGTATAAAATTTTACGATCTCTATATGTTAATGAACTAAACATAAATATTACAAGTGTTTTGTAAGTTTAGTTAGTTTTCTGTATGTGTGTATTGTACAGAAAAGGGAGCGTGGAGAGGGTGAATACTAAAGTAAACTTAAAATTAAAAAAGTATTACCATGCTTCCCATTTTAGCAAGTACTGTGTGCAACTACTGTATATATACGTCCAAAAAAGGTAATAACTTCAGAAAATCTTATATATAGCATTAAAGCAAATGGAAATTATTTATTTTAATCAAGTCAATTATAGATATTTTCGATTTGTCAGAAGTAAGAGTTAATGAACATATGTATACCGTTCATTGAACCAGTTAACTAAATCAACACGAAGATCCTATAAGCCTGACTTAGGTCAAGCAGAAAACTCTAAGAAAACACTCTTTTCGAAATTTTATTCCGCAGTGGTTAAGGGTCGACTGGCTGGATGAAGTAATTAAAAACGAGTGTCTTTGATCCTGATGACGTAATATTTACCATATTTTGTTCAATTCAAGTTTAATAAAAGCAACATCAGGTGGCAACGGCCAACGCGTGGCGCTGCGGATGCAGTTGCCCACCACAGATCTAAGGCGTTGCTCTTAACATATGATGTAGTACATTACGAAAACAAAAAAGTGGTTTAGTCTCTAAACTGTTGTATATTTTTCATTCATATTTTCTAAAGATAGAAAATAGAACATGTGGTTCAAAGAAATGTGATTGATAAAAGCACGTTGCATACTAGTATTTAGTATACAGCGTGATTTTCTAAATAAAGGACATAATTAAGAACACGATAGAACATATTTTCACCAATCAAAGAGAAAACCAAAAAGGCAAACAACAGAAGCATAGACAAATGTTAATAATCCAATAAAGGCCGTATAACATGAGCACCACTACAACAACATTATGTATTTAGAGATAGGTATAAGTGAATGACCTTGCTTGAGCTGAATCGCTTGTCGGCTAATTCAAAGAAAACAATAAGATAGCCATTGGTTTGGCGTGGCGTGACTTGTCACAAGTGCCTACTTCATGTCTACATTTACATTAACAGGATATTGAAGGATAATTTGGAAAAAAATTTTGGAATGAGAATCATTAATATTTAACATCTTTCCTACTACAGGTATACTGCAATCCGTTGCGCCCAGCTCCACTTACTCCAGGTTGCATTTCCTTCTACACCACAATCAGACCTCGTTCTCCGTCTTCCGAAGGACTTCACTCGTGAAGGTTGGCTCTGGAAAACAGGACCGAGACCTTCAGACGCCCATCGACGTAGATGGTTCACGTTGGATAACAGGAAGCTGATGTATCATGATGAACCTCTTGATGCCTATCCTAAAGGAGAAATCTTTGTTGGTAAGTCATTGTGAACTGTTACAATCTTTTATACAGAAATGAAAGAGCTACTTGCTCAGTAATCTTATTCGATAATATTTTTAATAAGATTTTATTACAATAAATATCTTTTTTTATGAATAAATTTATTGGGCTTTCCCTAGCTCCATAAATGAATTTTTCCTATGAAAGTTCGAACGTTTATCCAATTATAAGAAAAACCACACTTTCTTAGATTTATGAAATCACGGATAACTGTTTCTTAATACTTCATAAATTTATTCGACTAGATATAAATCACCCTTTAAATTAATTTGTACCTTTCGCTACAAAAATGCTAGTAAAATTAGGAGTTTTCACCTTTTAAAATCGAGGAATTAAAATTTTCTGAGTTGTCGAGCAATTTCCAATGGTTACAACTACTGTGAGAAAACAGTCTAGCATCACGGACACGTCACACTCATTTTTTCATTTTAAGTCAATTGACGCGATAGTACTTGCGCACAAAACAAATAAGACGTCAGATGATAAACGTAGTTATGATTCAATAGTTACGATTTTTATATAAGCACGGCTATTTTACGCTATTTCGACTATTTTACTCAAAGACAAGCTACCAGACATTTTAATGTCATTTAGAACGTTTCACTTGTTTTTTGAAATACACCTTATATTTAACTCAAGTGTATAGTGTTAGGTACTAACACTCGATAATTCCATATAATTACCGTGCATATATAAAATCTAATTATACTACATAGCGCACATAAGCCGTTACCAATTAATACTGACTGCACGGTTTGACCCAAACACGCGTTAGGGGAAGAAGACGACGACATTACGCTCGCTCAACGTAGAGCGAACGTAGCTAGGGCATCAAACACGAACCGTCCGCGTTTTCGTCCCCGTCGTCGGGGGCGGAATACGCGCCGCGTAAACCGTCCACCAAAGATGGGAGTAGGTCGCCCCAACGTATCAGTAACACCCCAAGCCGAGGTTCGTACCCCACAGGGGTGCCCTTGGGCTATGTTGCTTAACAAATGACCGGTTGAGAGCCCTCAGCGCTCACCGTAATACCCGCGTAAAGTTGTAGAGGCCATCCGAGGCCAACAGCTAGGTCATCACAAAAAAAAAAAAAATATCCTAGTGGTTTAAGCGGTCGCCACGCCGCTCACTACTTCGGTGAGTGTTGGAGTTTCAAACCCCACATGAGACAACCCTTTGTGTGATCCGCAAATTGCTGTTCTGAGTCTCGGTGTTCTTCGTGTCTGTTTTTTGTTTGCTTGTAAAATCCCCCGCGACACAGGATTTATTCCTAATGCGGACGTTGACTTTAAAAAACAAAACAAAAACAAGTTTCATTTCAATGATTGTTTTTTGTATAATCTAGCTGTTATTATATTTGTCATCTCTAATATAGATATTTCTGATATTTCCATGATATTTCTGGTATTGGGGTGAAAAAGCTCCTAAAACCAAAATAATTTTTAATCTGTTTTTGCAAGAACATACATTTCTAGACTATATTTTAGATACAAGTAATTGAATTTTCGTGTCCTTTTCTTCAGAAGACATTCTTTGTGTTTACTTAAGGCAGAATTGAAATAAAATAAAATCTAAGAATGGACTAATATTGTTGCATGTTCCTATAATAAACTTTACTTAAACATAATCCATAGATATTTAAAAAAAAAGTAGGTGCTGATCACCATTGCCAACAGATGCTGACAATGGTGATCAGCATGTGGGCAATGATCATAAACACCTGTCACACACATAATTACAAGTAGTTTCTCGCCCAGTACGGTTGGCGTGAACCCAAAAGCCCGCAAGATATACACCGATACCACACTTCCTTATCTCGACCAAATTTAAAAAAACGTGTTAACTGCACCTTCTTCGTCGTCGACTTCATCGTGCTGGTGTAACTCACTGACATTGAAGTATCATTCAAATCCCGCAAAATTTCAGCTTAACCTTCTTAACTGTGCTCCTCTGTGACTTGCTTTTTTTACCTCTTGTTTTCCCTTACTTTTATCAGTTCTAATAAATAGAGTTGCCAAGATCTTGTCCTATTCCAATTGCCTGCATAGGTGAAAATGAGGAAAATCTAATCCTGACAAGAGAGTTGAAAATATATTATCTAAGTCTAAGTTCTAATAATGCAAGATTTACCTTCTGTTTTATTAACTCGTAAAATTGGCGCGCGTGCGTTGCGCTGGATGAACGACATCAAGCTAGCGCATAGTTATGTTGGTTTCAGTTGACCGTTTTCGGTTTTTGTTACTTTTAAGTGATCACCATTACATACTGACTCTGATTGCGCAGTTGGTGTAGTGGTTAGGAACCATGACTGCAAGGCGAGAGGTCGTAGGTGCGGCTCCCACCCACGACGAACATTGTGGATGAGTGCTGTGATTTGTTCTGGGTCAGAGTGTAATTTATCTATGAATTTAGAAATATATGACTATGTTTATCAAGAAAATCTTTGTCCGGTTGACGGCAATACTACGAGTGTGTGGGCTTTTTAAATCATGCGTCTCCCCTTTCGGGGATAAAAGACGAGTGTTTGATGATGATTTGTTACGTAATAATTCAGTGTTTATTAATCATTTGCGAACTACTCGGCAATACAAATCTTTATTGATATATAAAAATATTTTCCAGGCCACGAATCGAACGGCTACTGTATCAAAGTATCGAATACAGGCAACGGTTGCAAAGACGCTCGGTTCCCCTTCCAGTTAGTGACTCCTGACAGAACGTACTGCTTCGCAGCCACCACACACGAAGACCGTGACGGATGGCTCGCAGTTTTACAGCAGACTATCAAGAGACCGCTCACACCTCAAGACTCTACCAGTAAGTTAATTAGTTAGTTAGCAGTAGTTACTAGTTGGAGCAAATAAAATTTCTTGCTGATCGTCATTATTTGAGTGCCATGCTTGCTTAAGCAATTCTTAAGTTGCTTTACACCAAGGGGCTATGGTAAATGAAACCCAATCACTCCCTTATCTTGATTCTGGGCGAAGAAAGGAGTTCTTATTGCAATATGAGTGCAATCGTCCGTGTGATGATGAAATGAGTATACAGAGTGGTAAATTCATTCCGTGGGTGTCGTAAAAGCCGACTAAAGAAGTAAAGCTATGCAAGTTAACAGCACTGCAAAGAGAAGAAAATCTTAACACATATTATTAACTAATTCGTTTTCCGTAACGTGGTATAGTAGGCCAAAACTTCCTTCCTGAGGAAAAGTCTACATTCAGCAGTAGACTCATAGAGGATGATGGTGATAAATGTATAAGCTTACTAGCACCTATTACTACTACTGCTTACCCCTGTATCGCTTTGTTCCTCGAAATAAATTATGATTTGTCTAATATATAGTGTTATCATCTGACTATAAAGGTTCTATTGATGTGTTGCGGTGGAAAAACAAACTCAAAGTTCTGTTCCAATATCTGTTGTTGATGAGAATGGTTACAATCGAAAAATAATAAAATAATACAAGTCAAGAAATAGATTCATAACTTTTTATGGTACAATTTTTTTTAAATAAATCAGGATGTATGAACAGTTGAATCTCAGTTAATGTGGCTTACCTCCTACATATGTAATAACAATTTTAATCCTTAATGATTATAAAGTAATTTGATTTTAAATTTATTTTCAGTCGAAGCAACACTTGTTCGCAAGCGGACAGCATCAAACTCAATCAGCATATTCTCTGGAAGGTAGTTGGATCAAGAGTTAGTCAGTGAAGCACTAAGATGTTCCGACGTAACAGTAAGTTTTAACTACCTGCAGGGCCGGCTGTCCCGTTACACACGACACGGAGACAACTGCTAAATTAAATTATTATTATCGAAATATTTTAGTTACATAATTATTATTATGACTTTTATTATGATGACGACTGTACATATAATATTTTTTGATTAAATGATTTGCGATTATTTTATTCATTATTTAAATTTATTAACGTAATGAATTCGTTTTATTTCTAAGACTTACTATTGATGACCATTGTAATCTAAAATAAATATGATTATTTTATTTTTTTGTATTAAATTCAATGAAGGATTTGAATCGATGGTTTAATTCATATTAAATTATTAATTTATATTAATTTGAATAAAATAAAGTGTGTTGTATGAATTAACGTTCTTTTACATCATGGCGGTACGCACAATATATCAATGTAATAACCTATAATATTATTGTAGCTTGTAAAATAAATATATCAGTACATATGTAATTCATTCTAGTATAACATTAATCACAACATAGCTCTCTTATTCATGGTAAAAAAGACATTTTACAGGGACTTTCTATATGGTGTTTAAGTAATAAAAAAGTATTGTTATGGAATACCACAATGAACTAAGTATCTTGTGTAGACATCTTTTATTTTTTTATTGCCTGGTTCGTCGTTATCCCAGGCACATACATCAGTATTACAAACCTATCACGTAAATGTTCTACTATCCACCTCTTTAGGTATTTGACTTATGAAAATAAAATATCTTGTCTTTGATTTAAATTGTCCTAACAACGTAATTAATTTCAATGTACGAGACTTGTCGACCTGTCATTTTTTAAATGTTGAATTTAGAAACTATTCCTTATCACAAAGCTTGTGATTGAATTTAATGATTCTTATAAATATAAGCTGACAAGACTCACAAGCAAGAGTTTAGCTTTAATGTTCAGAACGGTCTAAAAATTATATTTTTTTAAATTTGACATTGCACTCGTCAACTGTCGCTGACTGTACTTAAAATTACTTCAGGTGGATATAAAAAAAGATAGTCCACTTTGGCAATTATTAAGAGAAAGACAGTACAGTCAATAAAATAACTGTTTTTGTTTTTACTACACTGTTTTACTAGTTAGGTTTAAAAGATGGAATGGTTCGTTGTGGTATTCTCGTTACATAGACTTGTATAAGGAACGTATATATGACTCGCATCGTGTATTGCAATTATGTATAAATATATTATATAATGTAGATACGATAAGTAGGTACTCAGTTTGTTCACTGTAACAACAATGACAATGGTGCTAATTCTGTTGTTCGTAGACTCTCTAAAGTAAACTAAAAATCTCTGAAAATGAGTTTTGTACTGTCAAACGACGTTATAATGACAAAGATTCAACTAAAATTGAGTATATTAAACTAAACTAGACTCTTAGTTGAAATAAGAGGTGAGAAGATTATTTTAGAGAAATTTTAATTTAGTGACGTAACAATAGAATTAGTACCAATGGAGCACTTTTATATTTTTGTATTAAATTGACACTATATTGTCATTTTACCTTAAAAAAATGAGAAATGGACTGCATGTTTTAATAATTTTAAATTATGTTAATATATTTTAATATATTTTCGTACTGAAAAGATGGCCTTGGTTTTATATAATTATTCTGAGGTACAAATTACGTATTATTGTAATTTTATTTTTGATACACAAATATTCTACAGTTTTAATAATTTACCTTGTGTACAGTTTTAACCACATACACTTACATATCTCTTTAAACGCAGTCCATATATCAATTTGTAAAAAAAATGAATTGTTAAATAACTTTTATTTTACATAGACTTATAAAATATTACTTGGCTATTTGATATAGCAAGCCTTGGAGTGTAACATGCAATATACCTACTTATTATAATGTATGCAACTAGCAATGCAATGAAGTAATAAATACTAGGTATTTAGGGTTTAAAAGAATACTCTGTATGTTCTTTTTGTAAGGTAGTCTCACGAACACAGGCTTTGAGCGAAGTTGTGAATGTGTTAGTGCGGTTTGAGTGTATTTGCGTTATGTTAGAAGTAAGCTGCAAAGCTTCCTTCAAAAGTATATTTGTGCGATAAATAATATCTTATAAACACTGTGTATATTATGACAGTTGTTTATTTTTACATAAATGTATGTATGTTTAGGCAAATGTTACAAAAGTTTAGTGGAATATTTCTGCCGCTTAAAGGAGACATAATAGGTAATTATTGAGATAGTAGAGACATTTTACAAGTAAAATATTATTTCGAAAAGTAATTTCATGTGAATTAACGAGGAGTATTAGTAACATTGAAGAATTAGTGATCAATATTCGAGGAATGCATTACGTAAAGTGACTGAATTGTTGTATTTGGGTACTTCACGACACGTGATTTGTTGCTTGCAAAAATTTTAAAGAACAATTAACGAAATTCGCATTCATAGATAAATTGTCAAAACTGAAGTATTGGAAAAAAGCAAATTATTTGTTTTTTATATATAATCAAAATTCAATAGGACAATATCAGGCATATAAGAGACTTTTGTACCGCCTTGTATATCTCATGGTAGGGATTATTTTTGAATTTATTTCATATATCATCGACAATTCCCATAATTTTAGAACTTTGCGTTGAAAAGTAATTTCAGTTTATAGTTTACACATATAAGATGTACTAAAGTCCAACGTTAGTAGGAATTAGTTAGTACTTATTTCTGACAGCCAGCTGCCATAGGTGTTAACATATGACAGCTGGCTGTCACAAATAAGTTGACATTGCTGTCAACAAGCTGGCGTAGTATCATATTTTTAACTCACTTCAAAAAGAAAGAGGTTGTATGTTCCCCTTTATGTATTTTTAAAATCAAAATCTTGCGTTTGCAATTTTCTTAATGGGTCAATTAAATGTTCTGTCAAATTACTTGAGTTACTTTTCTACATAATATTCACGATCAATAAAATCGATTGAACAAAAAATTACTAATAAACTTTTCTTAAACTAATTTTAAATAATTAATTTCTTTATTACTTCGTATATACTGTGCGGTCAACATTAGAAATAAAAAAAAAATATTTTTAACTGCTAAATACACTAGTGAGCTTATTCATTGATTTCCATTTAAGTAGTATATCGTATTATTTGGGATACCTGACTCACAACGCTATCTAGTTTCTAACTAAGCAAAATTTGAGCACAATAACAAAACGTAAGAATGCGTTTTGTTGACATCATGAACGTTTAGTCATTGAAATTGTAACAAGTTTTAAGAAGAATTTAAATTATTTCAGCAAAGTTCTAAAAAAATCTAGTTAGAATAATTTAGTTCATGTACGGTATAAATCTCATAAATATCCATATGTTGTTGGCAATACAGGATCTGCAGTTCTTCTTTCATTTTCTATGTCTGTTCTATATTTAAATTTAATGAATTGAATATCATCATGGGATAAAACAAAATCCTTCTCTTATAAAGTATTAAACCTCATTTTGCAGAGCAGTGCTTATCAACAGACCACGTATTTAATAGAATAACACATATTATAGAGGCACTAGACGAGCTAACGTTAGAAAAAGAAACTTAACATTTTTCTTTGGTGTTGATTGAAAGAAGAAAGCAAACCAAATACTTCATAGTCACATTATATCGAGGGACCCTTTTGTCAGAGTTTTGCAACTTTATTAAAAAGGTTCGGAGGGAATTAGTGAAATATTTTTGAAAGAAAGTTAGTAGTTGGTGTGTGGGAAAGAAACTTGAAAAGTTTTTAGTTTAAATTAGTATGAATTCAAGCTAGGAGGCTACCAAAAAACGTGGTAGAGATAATATTTTATTGTAATGTATACTATGTATAACTAAAATTACAGGCAAAATGCTTTAGTATAATTAGTTGAGGAATGAATTCAATTCATTGTGAAACGTGTAGGTTGCGATTTTAGTGTGTGAGTGGATTGTACTACATATAGCCCCACAATATAAAGAGTACAGAAGTCTAACTCATGTATGTACCTTACTTTTATACCTACGCGGGTGCGCTAGGGTTATCGACTCCGGCTAATGTGTGCTATATACATTCTTATCTAATTTTGTGATTGATTTGAATGTTAAAACAGCACATCGGCAATAAAAATTACTTATTACAAATTTGTCACAGATTTTTTTTAAAATTTAAACATCCCTCAACAAAACAGTTGTAATAAAAAAAAATTCTCGCTCTATCAGCGAACTTAAAATTTCACAAGACGCGAGTTTAAAGCTTTTAGCAATCAGTAATAGCAAATATAGGTCCGTAGTGTGTCCATGAACGGTATCTGCGTGTGCGTTGCTCAAACGCGCTTTGTTTATAGCTAGACTTCTGTACTCTTTGTATTTTGTGATATAGCTACTTATCGGAGTATCACTATCATGTAATCGTGTTTCTTAATTATATTGACACGTAAGCTAATGTCCAAAACAATTATTTAATGAGCAAATAACTTAGACTACGTTCAATATTGTAATTTATACATGTAACGATTTCTTATCATGATAGATACCTATAGTTTAGTAATAATTTAGAGACGATGCAAATCTCTTAAAAAATTTAGGAAATAATAAGCCACAATAAGCAATTTGAATGTTTCCTATGTAATGTACAATTTTAATTTAGTATATTTTAGCTTTGTAAGATGAAAATGTGTTACTGTCACTTACCCATGTATGTATACAAGTTTAAAATCTTATTTTATACAGAGACCGTTTGAAATCAGGTAACACTTTTGCTTTAGTTATAAGTTTAGTGTAATTATTTCAACAAATTTTACCAAAACATGCCTCGCTTAAGTTTTACATTTATTTTATCGTTAGTAAGTGAAATTATAATTTGTAGTATGCTCTGGCATAATACATACTTACCTATGAATACTTATAAAATAAACTTTTCACCTGCTAATACTGAGTTTTGATCTTATACTGTGCTTGGTCGATCAGAGGGCCCAGTATGAGTTTATATCTCTACTTACTCCTCTCGTTCCAGTACCTAATGATTATAAAACATTACAATGAATAAGGTAAAGCATCAGCTTTTCAAGTAATGAGTATTGAACGAAAATTATGTTAACATGCCCTTGAGGTGGCCCCAACAACACACTCACTAACACACGCAAAGACACTTTTTATTCAAGTTTTTCACATGGCAGCGACTGGCGGTCATCACTTTAGTGTTTTGCCCATCTTGTACTATTTCTTTTACCAGTAGAATTCAAACTATCATTTAAATTGATTATACTGTTTAGGGTCGATAACTAGAGCAGTATAACATTAAAATGTGGTTTAAATCATTACCCATACTTGCAGAATGCTCCGCTCAGGAGCAGACGTGCAAACCGTAGGTAGATGGCCCAAAATAGCTAGGGGTTTCAGGGATTTCCTCTTATCAGCTACTAATACCTGATACGGATTGCTGTTTTTGGTCGGTTATGTCAGAAAATAAATTGCCTGAATACTCTAATTTTCTAAGAACACAGATGTACCAATATATAATTTTATGTGAAAAGTGAAAAAATATTTTTATGCCCGAAAACCTATATTACATTACGACCACTAACCAAGTTAACAGAGCAACAAAATACATTTAACATATTTCATAATTTAACTTTGTCATTTGTGGAGACTTCCTTCTTTGCGACGTTCCTATCAATGCATTTTCGCTTGAGATCAAAATTGTGACTAATTTGATGAAAAATAACTACATATCGCTTAAGGCAACTGGCTCATAGCTAAACATATTATAATAATACGTTCTTGATGGTTTTACATATGTATGCTCATAATTTTTTTCGTGTAGGGATGACTAGACTCTACCCATATATATTTTTTATACATGTGTAAGTAAGCAGGCCGGCAAAGTTATTAGCAAATATTGCCTTTGGAATTATGCCCGCCATTGTACCACAAGACAATAAAGTTTTTATTGTTCTACACCTACTATAGAATTTTTGGAGATATCTTAAAAACAAAATTTTATTTTATCACACTACGAATGTAACATTACAATTATTTAGCAATAATGATCTCAAACCTATGCGAAAGGACGGATACATAGAGACAGATTTACCCAAACGTAATGTTGGACATCCACAGGCCAGGTGGACTGGCGATTTGTGCAAGATGGCCGTCAGGAGTTGGATGCGAGAAGCCCAAAATCGATCAGGGTGACTTGCAATAGGAGAAGCCTATGCTCAGCTGTTGACTACGATAGGCTTATTGTGATGATAAGAATTCTTTGTTAGGATTATGAAGCTTAAAAAGTTTCTATTTTCTTAACGGTATTCTTTGTGCAATTGCTAGAAATTTTCTTACAGACAGAGTATAACAAAATTTGTAAAATTATTTCATTGAAATATCAAATACCTAACCCAAAATACTGTATTGATTTGTAGTTTCCGTAGGGAAATATTTTTTTCCTGACGTAAACTATTTTTGTGTTTGTTTTGTCAGGTTCGGCGCGCTGTCACTTACAACGTCTACTTAGTTAAATATCAGGTTACCACTTTACTTCGGATGACTAAAATGTCTAGCGATCAAACAGAAATGTAACTGATGCAGTGAGTCATTAAGCGCATGATAAAGAGTTGATTGCACTTAAAATCAAAGACTTACTTTTTCATAAAAATTGGTCAATCCATTTCGAAAAAGTTAGGTAACAAACATTGTGACCTGAGATTTCTAGATATACTTACATTAGATTAAAGTCGTTTTTAACTTATTTCAGAGCAATTTCATAGACGATTTCTTAATAGTTACCACTAACCATACTGACTTGTCTTTAAAGCACGGTATCACGAAATGTTTTGATTTATAACAAGTCATCCTCATTTTTTAGACAGCTGACATGAATATAAAAATGCTTAGATTTATGAGAACATTGTTACGGAGGCTACTGGAACTTCATAACAAAGTCAAATGCCTCCAAATAGTTTAAATCTTCCAGTCAGAACAAAGTAATATGATATGCTTGTGACATCTAATCGTTTGATATTTGCTTTGAAGTTCGCAAAGTATTTTCACATTAATGAATTTAACAGATGACATTTAATAATTGGATATAAAAATTTACTCATTATGTTGCATAATAACTTCAAGACTACGCCGACGGTTGAAAAAAAAGTAACTAGGTAATTCATGGTTTTAAAGTTCATGAAGCTGGTTTTATAATTAGATCTTAATTATTAATTTGGAATGAAATGAATGTTTCACAAACTGATTTATTTTAAATAGTAGAATAATTTTAAGATTTTTAAGTGTACAGTGATTCAAATAAACACACAATGTAAATAGATAATGCTCACAGCACTTATTCCGTTCGAAATTTAATATATTGTTGAAAATTCATGTCATACATTAACGATGTAACCATGCCTACGTGCAATTTGGTACATAAATAAAATATTTCGAAAAAGTGATTATAAATTCAACAATATTTGTAAGCATGCATTTCTTAGTAGAACTTAACGTTTTACAAACACATATTTTCGATATTTTCTTGTTATGATATTTATTTGTTATAAGTTAGCTGTTTTAAATTCTATTCAATTTCAAACTTAATAAAAAACAGATAACCAAGTACTAATTATCCATTATTGATCAAACTATCAGAGGAGTATTCATTTCGAACGTCGTAAAAATTTTCTTTATAACCATAATTGCAGTATTGCATCGCTTCGTTCGTCGTCATATCATCGTAGCATCGATCCTCGTATTCATTTTCTGGATATTCTTGACTGTAACCTTCGCTGCAGTTGATATCCTGATTGTTACCTCGAGGAGGTTGATTATTACTCCGACAGCCTGACGAGTCGTTTGTTGTAGGGGTTATGTTCCATCTTTGTGAAATAGCGCAACTAAGCGTTCCTCCGTGTTGGAAGGCGAACGGCCAAGCCTAGAATAAAAAAATTAGGATTACTTAAGTAGGCTTACATACGGCTTATAAAAGCTATTTCCAGTTGAGAAAGTACAATATATGGATATGACACAATTTTAAAAGACTTATCGAAAAAGTGTATGAACATGTCACATTTAAAAAAATATATTTCAGAAAATAGGACCTTCGTGCAAGCTTAAAGGATCTACTTCCTAGGCTCAGTAGTTGTAGCAACATATTGATGACCTACATTATCTATCATCATTTTAAAAAAAAAAAAAATCATCATCATCATGATTATCCATTAACATGGCAAAAACACATGGATAAGTTTGTATCAAACATAATTTACTTGTCATTAAGAAAGAAGATAACGTCTTATATGTGTGTTGGTTTTAAAGAGTCATGATTAAATTGAAATAATAAAAAAGACAAATAGGAGATGGCAGCGTAAGTCAACTAAAATCAGATAATTTCTTACAACTAAATGATGCAACGGCAATTTTGTATCATATGATTAAGCATGAAAATGTGTGTGTTAAAAATATAATAATGTAAATTTATTTTAAAGAATACCCATGCAACATAATGTAACTGTATCCGATACAAACATAATTTTGCATAACTTTGAACTTGAAAGTAATTGTTTTATTATCTTTGCCATGTGTCATGTAATAAGTATTTTTATTTTCTTTGCCTCTCTAACTTTACTCGATTTGAAGCTAACAATTCTACCCGACCAATAGTTTCTGATAAAAATCGTGCACGAAAAATTGTAAAATAACCAGTATTATTTGTTAAAATCCTTAATAAAATTTCAAAAAAATACATTATCTAAACGAAACCAACCGCATATTAACCTTAGTCAGCTATGCGTAGAAGAAGTGATGATGCTAATGATGATTTAAATTATCTACTTCTTTTTTTTAATTAGTTGTAGTGGCTAAGCGCTTAAAGAGTAAGTAACACATTGCAAAGTTAAGTAATTACAGCCAGGTAAAAATAAACTAAATTTGAAAATTTCATGTTTATGAAATGATAGGAAACACAGTGAGAGTTTCCCAAAATTTAATTTTTAATGTAAAAAATTTTTTATTAGCAAAAATAAAAATTTGTTTATTATCATCTGTAGGTAAGTCAACGACAAACCATTTATAATTTGGTAAACTCGAAAAAGTTAATTTCGCTAGTAGATATCCCTATCTGAAATTTTATTTTGTCTGCTATCCGCTAACTTCAGGGTCATATAAAAGCTGATCCAAAATTGACAATTAGTGTAAATGTTAATATAAAAATTAAAAAATACAAGTACAATGCTCAATTGACATTACGAAAATAACATAAGTCCTCGTTCAAGTGCATGATAACACACATAAATGTATGTACGTCTCTAAGAGAAAAAATACTTAAAATAAATTCTTAGACCCGCTCGTTTAGCCACTATGGTATAGTAGGCTAAAACGAGCGAGTCTAGGAGAATCGTATGTGAAATAATGGGCTACTACTAAGTGATCTTCTTAAGAGAATGTTAAAATTTTCAATGTAGTGGCGGCATGTTAGGAAAGCTGTTGTGATACCATGCTCTCTATCAAATTAAATAAAACATTGAATGACTGCGAGACAGAGAATACGCCTAGGAGGGAAATGAACGGAGAATTAATAAGAGACATAGGAAAATGGAAGAAGAAAACTTATTACGCCTACTCCAAATAAATTTGGAAAAAGGGTGAGAAAATAGTGATAGAATATTTGTAATGTACTTTTACTTGTCATAGACATCGTGATTTAGAAGCAGTACTAAAAATATTATTCACGATTATACATAAGGATCAAAAACTAGATATGCGGGTACCTAAGCAACGATTTATAGAACTCCAAATAAGAGATTAATTGTTAAGAACATCAGCAGTGTTAGGCAATCTTGAACAAACGCAACGTTGAAGTTAGGAGAATCTACAAGTACTTGCAGCGTACGAAATGTAACAAGAGATAAGTAAATCATTCGCACACATACACAGTTTTTCAATAAAAGTAGGTAGTGAACCTGCTATTTTATTTTTTAAGATATAATTTTTCCTTTGATTTAACATCTTTCAAAGATTTAAGGTTTAGTTGAAGAAATTACGGTTGAAAAAAAAATGTTATGACACTAGTACTACTAATATTATTTATACATTTTACAATAACACAGGTAAATTTAATGTAACAAAGTATTTTTAAGTCGAATCGAGTTTGATCGACAACAAAACGGTGGGTGATCGATTTACATTAGGCGATAAGATCTTTCGCAATTTAATCATGTTAATAATCAAGTAGTGCATGAGACAAAGGAACAACCATGTGAACAATAAAACAGGAGCATCTCTTTAACGTCCGGAGATAAACTTTATTTATACTCGTAACAGCTGCAAACTTTTGGTCAGTGCGTGCAGAGCGTAAAACTCTCTTGTTTATTGTTCTAACCTTTTTGTTTCTATGTATCTTCGCTCCACTTCGTACCGATTTACATTTTTATTTGTATTCCGACGGAAGGGTCGGAAAGTGACTCTCGTTTTTTTATGAAATATATTTTTTCAGATCACACACGATGGAGAGTCGCAAAACACGCGGTCCGAGGACGTCGTAAAGGATTTAAAATTAAATAATCAAATTATCTTTGTTGGTGGTCTACAAAAAAGTTTTTGACTACTGTTAGAAACTAAAATAACGCATTATTAATTGATTAATTATAGTCTAATCGCTCATTAATCAAAATATACTAATGTTATAAAATATCCAATAAGTTAAACGATTAAATTCATATTGACTGTTGCATATACATTTCTAACTCTCTTTTAAAAGCGCAATAAATATTGAACTACGTTTATATTTTAGTTCTCGTTAGAAAAAGTGATCAATGCTTAACGATTCGTTTGCCATCGCTTAATCTGGCCATCGATCAAGTCGGAAGGATGTTCGTGGAACGTGTTCACTAATCCTCCGATGACAGCTCGACCGAGAGCTGGCGTTTAGCAAATATGCTTAGAGATGTCAACTAAATTATTGTGGGCACACTTCGGGTACTTTCGGCATACGCACGATTCGGTTTCGGGACTCGTGCTACGCCCCAAACGAATTAAGTGGATGACAACCGTGACAGAGGATTTATATTCAACAATCATGTGATTTATGCTTCTCTGAAGAAAAAATGTTGAGAAATAATGTTTAGGAGTTTTGCGGTTTTCATCTGTCTTTCAATAATCGATTGCAAAGGTTAGGTTGCACAATTGCAGTACAAATCCTAAAACATAGTTTTTTTTTAAATCATGAGAAATTAAATTAAAATGCTAATTTATGTTACACAGATAATAAAATATTCACACTAAGAACAACAAGAGAAATTCGCCGGTAGGATTAGATTTGTCCACTGTTTTAGTAACTATAACTTTACTCATCTCAATAGTTAATAGATATATACTTTTAAGGACCATTTTTCAATTAATGTTCTTCTTGTTAAACTAGCCATATGTTAGCTTCATCGGGCAACTTCCCCATAAATATATTAGTTTTAACCACGAAGGAAAAATTTTGGCTTAAAAAACATTAGTTTTTTAGGTTACAAAACACAAAAGACAAAATTATTAGTCTTTATCGGATCTACCATATGAACATAAATATAACAACAGTTTTCTATAAGTCCCTGTTTACATAGCAGCGTGGTTATTAAAGCAGTTACAGGATATACAGTAGATAGCATTTAATGATTACCAGGCTCAGTGGATGTGGTGGCGTATGAGCAGATCTTGGCTCATGCAGCAATGCGCGCAAGTGCGCTATGTATGATGACGCCAGACGTAGCGTATCCAGTTTCGACAGCTTTGTGTCTGCTGGCACCCATGGCAGAGTAGTCTTCAATCTGATTAAACAAAACTAATTTTGAGCTAAATACAAATCACAACTCCACAGATGATAAGTGCTTCCATAAGCAGTTGTAAATTAGCAGGTATAAAATATAACAGCTTGTTTTGGTCCTGACCTTAATATAGGGTGGGCCACAAATTAGTTAATATTTAAAAAAATCGTATAAAACCATTACCGTACCGTACCGTACCGTACAAGCATTTTGATATATAATAAAAATTGTTAATTTACAAGAACGCTAATGAGTTGGATTTTGATTTTTAAAAAATACATTGTCTAAATGACTACCACTTCGACGTATGCACTCTTCTAAGCGAGCACCGAAATTTTCGAATACTCGTTCGCAAAAGAGACCGCGAGATCGCCGACTTCTCTTCGTAAATTTTTTTTCTATTAGTTGGCGTAGTATGTATATTTGGTTTACTGATGTAGACACGATTCTTCAAATAACTCCATGAAAAAAGTCTGCTGGGGATAGATCTGGACTTCTGGGTGGCCATGGAGTGTCGCCTCATCTGAAAATCAGCTTTGCCGGAAACATATCTTTGCCCACTAGCAGGGACTCATTGGATGTGTAATAAGCTGCTCCATCTTGTCGAAACCACGTATTACGATTGTAGACAGCAAATTCCAGTAGCATCGGTCCCAAGAACTCCCGTAACATTTTTGCGTGGGATGGTAGATTCAAACCTTAACGAATTCTTGGTCCACGATATACTTGTTAGTATATATAATTTAATATATATGTACCTAACAACGTACTTTTACGATTCTACGATTAAAATATTGTAGAATTTCTTTATGAAACACGCTAAATAATATGGTCGATATCATCAATCAACGTCAATAGTTTATAATTGTATAATACACTGCAGGCTGTTCCTTATATTAGAAAGGAGGTTTTGGCTACTACACCACGCTGGGCAGACGTTGTTAGCTCAAGTTTTCCTTCTCTTTGTAGTGCTGTTGTCCTACTTTGTTCCCGTAGACGGCTCTTACATAACCTTTTCATCTAGTGGCTACCCACTAGATGAAAAGGGGTGGCGTCACTCGAATACGAAGTGTTCAGTTGCCACATAGTAAATTAAATGGTCGATAATTCAATTTAAATTATTTTTTCTTATTTAGTACTTATATCATTTCTACGGAGAGGAGTTAGAAGTACTTAAAATTAAGAAGGCACTCGCTACTGATTCTTAGATATACTTTTCGGAAAAGTAAAAAAGGTACTTTCATATTTTCTTATAAACACACACAATTGCAAATTATATGAATATATGTACCTAATATAAATAACAGTATTTATTTAAAGAATTTATTTATTTTTTAAAAAAAAATTAGTAAGGTCTTATGAGAAATTATCACAAGATGTAAATCTACACCTGCAGTAATTAGCGCTGTATTACTAATAAATTAGACTATAAAAAAAATAACTAATGTAAAAATTGATGTTGATGTATGTATGTAACTGCAGGCATAAGTTTTTTAATAATTAGAGGAGGATAGTGTTAATAATAACATTAATAAGTAATACTTAATAATTCTTTAATAGTAATATTTTTTTTGTTTACTAAGTTAATACAAAAATAAAATATGTACAATATAATGAAATAATTTTAAATTAATATATAAATAATTAGCTCAAAATATCAAAATTGCCTAAGCGAAACTTCGTAATACGAAATAAAGAATAAAGAGGCAATTTATGAATAAAGAAGTTTAATTTCGTGCTATAGAATGCCAGCCAATGGAATGTAAGTTGGGGGACACACACAGAATTTCAAGACATATCTAAAACAATAATGGTGGCAAATTTTGGTATTATTTTAATAGATAAATGTTTTTAATCATACATCAATTTACCTATTCCTGGTTTTTACCTGCAAAATGCTTTGGAGAGCACCCTCATTCTAGCTCGTTCCCGTGCATTAGCCGCATTTCTATGTTGTGGTTCTTGAGAACTCCGACCTAAGAATTACGAAAACCTTTTTATAATAAAAAAACTATTTAATTTTCTTATTTGATTATGGATTTTCGTTTCATTTCTAGAGAGGCATCATTGACAGTCCGTAACTGCTGGGCAAATCATATACGCTATTAATAAAGATGAAAGCTTTAATGTATAACTAAAACAAAAATAAAACTGAACGAATAAACTATATAATAAACAGTAGTATAAGTCAATTTATCTTAATGGTATCAAGTACAAACCAATATTTTTTATAGTTTCTCAAGATTATAATTACTTTGAGTATAGTAAAGCAGAGTTATTAGTATAGAAAAAAATAGATTGTTTTATAAAGTCATTAAAATAGAAAAAATACCTATCGTACCTGAATTTGATTGAGTATCATCGAAATAGAAATCATCATCATCAGCATCATCTGTGCGTTTTTCCACAGGAGGCGATTTATTAACACGTTTTCTAGGCATTTTAATATTGCACTAATTTCATCACAAAAACACGACACTAACACATATTTAAAAAAAATACATTCTTAAGTAGGGGTTGGTTTGTCGTACGCTTGTCTACTGTCCCGTGACGTGTTTAATTTGAGATGCGCCGACGCAAGGCGGGCGGCATATAACATTGGGCGGCGCCAGCGAACGCCCCACCCGAGCAAACTTTAGGATTACTTCTCGACTAATGAACGATGGTTTACAAAATTAAATACATAGCTTACGTGTGTTGATGCATGTTTTTTACTTTTAAATAAACCATGGATGTGGAACATTAGATAGGTCTTTCAAGAAAAATTAATTTGCAATTAACATTTGAAGCGGGTGCACTTGTTACTGAATTTTACAAATCTTTATTAAATTTGCTGTTTAAGTATGCATCAAACATTGTAATTATAAGATTTGTTTTGAAAAATAATAATAAAAAAGCCTATTTGATTCATTTTTGGTACAGATATGGGAGACCAAAAGTTCCTGTCTCAGGAACGATCCAACAGTGGACTGTTGAGTAAAGACCGATAATCATGATAAATCTGACATCAAAAACACATTTAAATTAAGCCTCAATTATTTCCTATTCTCTCCACAGGAATTTTTTGATGTAATGGACTATTAGAACTTTCACTTTCTTGTAATTTAGGCTAAATAAACACAAAAACACAATATAAAAATTTATAATTCATTAACTGTACTTTTAGTCTGACTAAATTATCTGTAATAAATGATTATAGAATAGGCCGTAACTGAATCATTGAAAAGTGTGAAGCAATTAGTGCTGTCATAAGTGACTGTCACAAAAAGTTGACAAACGCCGCCAAGGATCACGCTTCCGTGACATTTAATACTTTCCTAGGAAATAACAACACGTGCATGCACCCCAGTGGGGACTACCATCACTGGGAATTTCTAAAATTTATTTCATTTAAAATAGTATTTTATTTTTAGGGTTCTTTTCTTCAGGGCAATAAGGAACCCTATTAGAGGTAGGGTCGCGGTCGCTTGCTTGTCGATCTATTTCTTAAAGACAGCTTTTGCTCTAGAAATATCCTATGTTAAAAAAGACACAAAAACACCCAGACTCACAACAACAATTTGTGGATCACACAAAGTGTTGTGCCATTTGGGGCTCGGACCCACAATACTCAGCATAGTAGATGGTGACGAAGTGGCCCCTTAAACCACCGTGTTTATCTAGCCTATATTTATTCAGAAACCAGTGGAGTTTACCAAGTATCTGCGGTCCTATAGAGTGTTAAAAATCGACACTATAAAAATATATGGTCAGTTAACCCTTCTTTGCATAGTGATGGAAATTTCCATCATAAAATTTCATCATGAAGAATATTTTTTTATTTATTTTGGGACATATTATGACAACGCATGGTGATGTAAATTTCCGTCATATTGTTTTTAACACAATTCATATTTTTATTTATAGTAGGTTACTTTTAAATATTTTCCCTTTAATTTAGAGCATTAATTACATCACCTGTTTTATTTAAAAAAAATAAAAAACAATCATGCAAAGAAGGGTTAAACCTTTTCTTTTAATCAATTTTTGCACGTTTCAAGTAGTCTTGAAATAATGCCAAAAGTAAATTTCTACACATACACGTAAACCTAGAAATCGATTTTTTTTTTGGTGATGTATTTGACAAAAAAAGTGTAGGTCTTTCATAGAAAATAATTTTTAATAGGGCAAAAATTGAGAAACTACTTTTATACATTCAAATTTGTACGGAACCCTCAGTATGTGAATAAAACTTACACTTGTTCGTTTTTTAAGTTAAGCAATCGAACTGATGTTTGAAAGACTTGAAGTATAGCATTACTTTAAAGCATAGAAATACCTAAGTTATTCCGTTAAATTCTTTTTATGAAGCGTGAAATAGGTATATACGAGTATGTAATCATTGGTCAGATTACTTAGTCCGACCATTCAGACGACTGTTGTTTTTTTGTAAAGACACAACTATATTAATCGGACGGCCCGGACAGTTATTATTTTCTCTGAGAATGCGTTGTTCGACCGGTCGGACAATGACTACCGTTTCTGTTTAAATACTGATTTTTTGACATTTAAATTAGGTCTGTGATTTCAAATAAATTCAATGCATACATATAAACAAAAAAGTGTTGCCCGAATTTTCTTATTTTTTTGTTCCTGTGAAATTAGTGTCCATCGAGGAGCAACACCGAGCCGCTTTTACGTTTCATTATCAACAATTCTTCGTTACATTCTACTTTAAGTATAAGTACAACAATATTTATCTCATTATAGTCTTGATAATGGCATAGGAAGAGACATTTAAATGACACTTATCTCTTGCTCAAACAAAAGTTATCTGGGCATTATTAACCTATAACCTTTTCCTATGATGATTTGAGAAAATACACTCTGATGTACTAATATATAATTGTTTCTTATTGTATTTTTAATATTGGAATGCACATGTACGAGTAATATTTCAATCTATAAAAGGATCTCTGGTCTATGAAAACTTATGTAGTCCTGTGAATGAAACTAAAAAGAAAAACTGCGTCGTCCGATTAATCGAACCAACACGATAAATATAGCCGCGTTGTCCGAGTTAACGGATCAGTCCGACTAACAGGAAAAAGAAGGTCCGCATCGTCCGATTAGTCGAACTAGCTCGAAAAAAAAATCCGCGTCGTCCGATCAATCGGACAAAGTAGTCAGACAACGCGGTCATAGCGATGATTGGTTTATGATGATTTTGAATATACGATAACTGTTTGATTTGAACTAATAAACGCATAATCACAAAAAAGTGAAATATAAATCATAAATTTTATCTTGCTGGTTTTAAACAGATTTATTGTCTATGTATTGCTATAAAAACTGTCATTGTATACAAGTGATGTAACTTCGTAAATGGCCAATAAAAGCATTCATATTACTTATTCTATTTATTATCACAATAAGGAAAGAGATTTACATACAAACACTACATCTTCTTTTAGACCACAACATTCTCTAATCACCACATTCCTGACTCTGTCACTAACATTCACACCACACATACTTCTAATGGAACACACATCTACAGCATTAATTCCACTTTTGTGCCTCTTCTACCATACCCAACATTCGCTACCATACGTAAGGGTTGGGGCCAGCACACCATTGTACACAGTTAAACGCGCCTTTTTAGATACGTTTTTGTTAGCAACAAAGGAGTGCAGAGTACCATTTATAATTATCTTATTGGAGTAGTACTCACCATAAGACTAGTTAGACAACACTACTGTTACGTAGGTTAACAGGCAAAGTTAAGGTGGTTACTGCAGTTACTGACAAGCACATACCTGATAGAAACTGCGAGCATTATATCTTACTCGTATTAAAGAATTGTCTTTGTTTAAATTCAGTTAAGTTTCACGTTCTTCAGAACATGCCATCCCTAATTGTGGAGGTGACCGGTTCATCGAATGGCACGGGATCCCACAGAGAGGTGTTAGACGAATTGCTGCAAATAGGATGCGATTAGGGCTGTCCCATGTTGAAAGGATGTCTGATTACTTTTTCACAGGATTTGAATGCGGCACACATAGCTTAACATAGAACAAATAAAAAATGCAATACACGCAGGAAATACCTGAGATACCAAAAAATTAGGACATTTTTTTTCTAGTGGTTTCAATAAACAATCAAATCTTATTATTGGACAACACTGCAACCGGTAGAGCAAAAACTTATCTGCTATAGTGACATCTTTGCTTAAATAAAATGCTGTCTTTTAAAATAAGAAAGATACCGTTTCTAGAAAACAAATTTTATAATTTAATAACTACCTACCAAATATTTTAACTTAAATCTCATGATATGCAAATGTAGCAACCCTAGGCACGTCGTGGCGTCCAGGTGGTGGATATCAAAGCATTGAATTTAACCGCTCCGACGAAAAGTGATTCGTTTTAAGCGCCATACAGCGTGACTTACGACCGTGCCTACTGTTTACTCAATAAATGTTATTCTTTGTTCCACTTACACGTATACAATTAATAGAATGATATCTCTGAACATATTTTGTTTGAGAATTTATAGATGATAATCAATTGCGCAATAGTTTTATTTCACTTTTTAGTAATATTTTTAAACAAAAAATTATTTGCCTACTCGTATGTGTACAACAGCGCCTGATTTAGTATTCTGACCAAGTAGGCTGAATAGGAATTAAAACAGTATTGGCCTTGTTCTTGTTATTATTATTACAAAACTATTTAAAAAACAATATTACTTGCTAAGTACAACATTTATAATATGAGTCAATTTTATAGCTTCACGCAGTTTATTCTTTTGATAAGAAGTGGCAAGACCCCAACGTCCTCTTCTTCCTAAGTATGGGCAAATCAGACACCATGTCTGAAGTGAACCACGGTCTAACAGTGTTAAATTTCAATTACCTACTTGAGTACACTGTACTCTGTACACTGTCCTACCATGGCACTATTGTATTTGTGGTGAGGCCATTGGGTGCCCCTGAATGCGAGCAACACAAGACCGGTAGTTGTGGTTAACTTTGGGGGCGATAAATGTTCGGCAAAGGAGATCTTTCCGGTGAGATGGTTGATGATAATTTGTAACTTTATTAAGACTCAATTAAACTTTTTCCATTAGGTATAGTTGATTAAGGGGTTTGACTGTGTAATAAAAGTATAAAAAATAATTTTATTATTTAAATTACAATATTTAATTCAATCAAATTCAATCAATATTACACACACGGTAAACGATTTTCATTTACCTATGTTAAACTAGGATTATGGTTGGTAGGTATTAAATATTCGACTGTAGTCGAACAGGGGTTCAAGGCGCAAAGAGCAAAACATTTTCAAATAAGTATATAATATTTACTTTCACATTTAATAATTCCTAAGCAAAATCGGTAAGTAAATAAGGTAGTAGTACACTTTGATAAGAAAGGTTTATGTCCAGCAGTGCACTGCAATAGGCTGTCGATGATGATGATGACGAAACTTGGATGACCAAGGTAGCCAACAGGCAGACATAAAAATAACAATGTTAATAATAAACTTATTTATACTGTTTTCTACGAAGCAATATTTTTAATTAAGTCTAGATCAATCGTTTAAAAGAGATTTACTATTAGAAATAATTACAGTATTATAAAGAAAGCTAATGTGACAAAAAAAATATGGTCTTATTAATAAGTTAACAAAAATTACATTCCTCAGTGTTGCATCAGCTATTAACATTCGTCAAAACTCCGGAATGTCTTTAGAAAATAAACCTCTGTTCGGAACATTACATTAATACTCTTGGTGTTACTACTTAAAGCATAAAAAATAAGAAAATAATATAATTTTCTTATGTTGTTATTATTTTTAAAAACGTATTTTGAGCTGCAAAATAAAATTAATAGCCCATTAAAAAAAATAAAAAAAATAGCACTTAATAAAACGTCTACGATTATGAGGATTGTACTTTATGTCAGATCTAGTTTTAGAACACAAAAACATCTGACATAACAATTTAGTGTTGAATAGTGATGTACGTAGACATATCGGTAAAATTATCGAAATAAAAAAATATTTATTGATAAAACGTTCTTACAATTGTGAGGATTATACTTCATGAAAGTTGTAGTTTCAGAACACAAGAACATCTGACATAACAATTTAATGATGTATAGTGATGTTCGTAGACATATCGGTAAAATCAGCTGAATAAAAAATTTATGAAATCTAATTATTTTACCACTCTACTTGAAATTTTAATACATAAAATTCTCTTTTTCAAAGACTTATTTGCTTAGAACAAGTACTAATATACTATGTTGTTGTAGTGTACTACAAAATCAAATAGATTAAAAACAGTAGCAGTCGTGGGACTGCCGATAGAAGTGAAAACGGAACTATTAAGTTGAGAGTAATTAAAACTATATGCAAAAATTATATGAAATTTTTTATGTTTCATATATAGCTATATATAATATATAATATCATATATAATATATAATAATAATAAATTGCATATATAATATATAATATCATATTCTCCATAGCTATAGATATACTATTATCATTAGCATGTCGGTGACGCGAACTGAGGATTTTACCCTCTACCAAAACGCTCAACGCGCCTAAAGAAGTTTTCACTTCAAAAAAAAATCAAAAATATTATAAAAATACTTACATATAATACAAACATTATTACTTTGTCTAGTTAATTATCCGGTTACCACTCACTCTCTTCAATACATTTCAGTCAAATAAATTTTAAACAACGTAACTGGCTTAAATAAAACAAAAAAAAATACAAAATTCTTTTCAAGCTAAACAGAAAATTATGGTTGATGAGTATGATTAATTATACTCCACCATAATTTTCTGTGAGCAAGTGATACTCACGAAGGTTTACAACTGTCTCGGTTCGATTACCGTGATTTCACCACACGAGAGAGTTATCACTGAGCCATAGATGACCCAGGGACCATTGAGGCACCAGGTATTTATTACTTAGGGTTACACCTGGTTACCCGGCTTATGGTACCCGAGACGACGTATTATTTTACACAGTTCGAGTCTGACATACTACACCGGTTATCTTCGGTGTGATATTTAAGAGAATTTCAGTAGGAAAAAAAGATATTGAAATCAATATCGACATTTCGCTTCACGTCTTATGCAGCATCACTAAGCAAATTTTCAGTTCAGTAAGTCGCCGCGTATGTGTAAGTTTTGTATAATGCAGACTTTATTGAATTAAAGTGCTGTAATATCTGTTCATAGATACGCAGCTTAATTCATGTTTTAAGTATGTTACGTATGAAATGAAATACTATTTTGGTGTAATAATAAATAACAGCTATCCTCAATCGTGTGTCTTGTTGTTATAATAATGTTACCGGGAATTGGTGTTTTTGGGACTGGGGCTATTGCAAAAGTATTGGTACCATTTTTGAGAGAAAAAGGATTTCCAGTAGAAGCAATATGGGGAGTGACTCTCCAAGAAGCCGAAGTTGCCGCGAAGGAATTAAAGATACCATTTTTTACGAATAAAATCGACGATGTGTTGCTGAAGAAGAATGTCAGCCTGGTATTCATAGTGTGTGCACCAAATTTACATGCTCAAATATCTGTAAAAGCACTGGGTATTGGTAAACATGTGGTTTGTGACAAACCAGCTGGACTCTGCCAGGCTGAAGCCCTAAAGATGGTGCGTGCTGCTCAGTATTATCCAACCCTTATTTCCATAGTAAATCATTCACTAAGATTCTTACCCGCATTCAGTCACATGAGGAAGTGTATTCAAGAAGGTTATTTGGGTAATCCTGATGAGTTAACACTTATTGATGTTAGAGTTCAGATGGGTCCGCTAATTGGTGATACTTACAACTGGCTATGTGATGACACTATGGGAGGTGGAACACTCACACTAGTAGGCAGCCATGTGATAGATCTTGTTTCGTTTCTAACGGGTCAAAAAGTGGTAAAAGTTCATGGTGTGTTAAGGACTTTTGTTGAAGAAACAAGTAAAGTGAATGGTATAAGGAAAATCACAGCTCCAGATTTTTGTACATTCCAATTACAAATGGATAAAGGTCTGTTGGTAACTGCAACATTAAATAATCATTTGCCTGGACCGTGTTTTAACCAAGAGATCTATGTTTGTAGTAAGAAAGGCTACTTAGTTGTTAAAGGAGGCGACTTACATGGGAAATTACATAAAGTTAATAATAGAATTGTTGAAGACGATGGAAAGAAACATCATGATAAAGAAGAAGTAATATACGTTGATGTTGAAGATTTGAGTTGTGCGTCAAGTGTTGTGCCTAAACCTTATATTAAAGGGCTGTGTAAAATGATAAGTGCTTTGAAAGAAGCTTTTCTCCCTGTCAAGGAGCAAATGGATTGGGTAAAGGAGCCTGTAAAAGCTGCGGCAACATTTGAAGATGGACAAAGAGTACAGGCTACGATGGAGGCTTTACGTCAATCAAATGAAGATGGTTGTTGGACTTCAGTACAGTTGTTAACAGAGCCTCCGGATCCAAACCCGGCATTGTCGGCTGCAGTTAGACGCACTGCCATATCGTTACAATAGTGTATACATTATAATGATGTATTAATATGCCATTATTATGTACCTTATTGTTCTAAGCACATTAGTTATGTTGCATGTTTAGTTGAGCTAAATCAGTATGTTTTATCTATTATAGTGTGTAGGTGTACAGTAACTTCAAGCAGCCACAGAAACTTTACTTGTATATTTATAGTAACTTTACTTGTATAGTCATACCTCACTCCTAAGCACTATAGTATGATGTTACATTTGGAATGGAATAATAAAATTAAATTAATTAATTCTGTTTAAATGAACAGGGAATCAAACAAAACGCTGATTAATATATTTATTTTACTTTCGATTCAGAATGGATGCTGAAATTGATATGGCTGTTAATAATAGTTCACAAACTAAGTTACAAATATCTAAAAGTATTGTAGTATTAATAAATAAATAATCTCACATAATATTAAAAGAATAGTCACAAGTCAAGGCCAAGTAATCAATATGCTTAGTTCTATATCAGGTTAAATTAAAAATAAAGTTGCTTGCCATCATGGAAATGTAGTTTTAACATAAAATGTATGTGAGTAGATGCAATTTAAGCTGCTAATTTTGTGTATTGATGATGACTAATTGTAATTTAGAGTCTAATGCTATTATTTTCTATTTTACTCATAGTGGTTATACCATGATAATGTAAATTCTGGGATTATGTGTATGCTTACTTTAAGAAACTACTATGTGTATCAATATTATTCTGTATTAAGTAGTGTAGAAAATAACAACTTTAAAATAGATTCATTTGTATATTTTTAAATTAAAAAAAGTTAATAAATTTTATAATTTAAAATGATTTTTATCCTTGATGAGCCAGCTAACGTTTATAGAAATTTTCATGCATCAATCTAACAAGCTATTATCCTCATAATCTGTAAAGCACCGCCATCGAGAAGAGGCCTTCAGATTAGATGATCAAGTAAACAAGATTCAAAGGAAATCTGTTTGAAGTTGTATATATATGTTGCATTTAACATTAAAATGTCGTAAATCAAACATTTAAAAATTCGAATGCTACAGACAGTATCTTACACAATGAAAGCAGGTAGAACTTTCGTTTACAGAATAATTGCTCCTGTCGATTAAGTTTTTTTAGAATTGATTTAACAAAACAACCTTATATGTAATTGTAAGCAATAAAAAAATTTCAATTTTTTTTTAATTACACTACCCCTCTAATTTACATGTAAATTATCATTGATTCCACTTACTGTATGTTATTAGCATAATGGCCTTACTAGATATTGTATTAACTGTGATTTACGTTTTAATGCGTTAATTAATGTTCACTCATAGTATCCAACTGTAGTGAAATTATACTTGTACAAAGAGGAATAAAAAAATAAATGCTATTTTATAACTGGTGTGATTTATTAATAATAATAATACTTCACATTTATTACTCTTAATCGTGTGACAACTGCTGCAAATAAAAGGTAAACTTAACACAAAACCTTTACATACCCAACTCGTCTAAACAGTTCTATGTCCAACAGTGGGCTAGTAAGCAAAAGCTGTTTCTGATGAATCGTTTATTCTGATGGCAAAGGTTTAAACGGGGTTCAATTTGTTTATTACCTAGGTTGTTGATTTCTGGGAGTGAAAAATACCCCGAGGCGCCCCGCTGGGGAACAGATTACTTATCAAGGTAGGTGTGAGTGCTATACCGAAACAGATTATCAACGGCAATGGCTGATGGCACGGACAGTCGATGACGGAGAAAAATGAAGTAAATATACCAAGCGACTTACCACCTAGTTAGTCATATAGTGTAATGTGCCGCCACTCTCGGCAACATTCCGACTGTTCCTTGTAACTGGTGCGACTGCATGCAATGTCTATATAGGCTGTTAGCAGTTTGGTTTGTAATAGTGCCTTAGGTACGTATCTAGCTAATGGCACGTACGTTACTTTGGCTCTATTAGTTGTCAACTAACCGAACAACTAAACCGCATTACTATGAGTTGCTCGTTAAATTTATTTGATATCAACAGTTAAGAAAGTTAAATATCTGAATTCGGAAGATAGTTTATCTATCTTAATATGTAAAGTTGTAATGTAAGTGTTACAGCCCTGAAAAACTTTTAGTGCTAGTTAGTACTTACATTTTTCAGCAGTTAATTTTAGCCTGTGAAGCAAAGCAAAGCCTATTGCACTAATAATTTTGAGACAGGCAAGCCATAATAGGCATGTTCATTAAATTAGTAAAATGTTTCAAAAAATGTCTCATCATATTATCAGATTCACCAGTTCTTGTATTATACCATATTAAATTCTGTTAAAAAGAAACTAAAATAAAAACTGAGGACTACTGCCTGTTACTTTGGACTCAATGCTGAAGTCCGGATAGTTTTATTTTATGTAAGTGGTAAACGAGTAGACAGGTCAGTAATGGTAAGTGAGAATACACTCAGGTGACCTGTCTGTTCGCAATAGCATCCCCCCCATGGGTATCTTCAACTTGAGAGTTGAAAGTGTGTTGTCACCCTATGAGACCCTTCTGTCATAATCAGAGCAGGGTTTGGGTTCTGATAACCACACTCATTCAATAAAAAGCAACTAAAGAATAAAACCACTTCCTCAAGCCATTTTTTGCATAAATAGGAGGAAGATGAAAGAAACAATATATTGTCTTAACACTGATGAGGCTGAACACGCTATCAGGTTATTTTTCTTTCTGATAATGCTCCCTTGATATTCTATTGACAGGCAAGTTCTGCCATTCATCATTGGATCTTTGAATTATATGAATTATATATGATTAATATATATGAATTATTTTGATTTATTAGAGATGTTGAAAAAAAACAAAATGAATACTAAACAGTGGAATATTATACAGGCTGTTCATATGTTTAACATATAGACATATACTTCTTTTTATGTTTGCAACATTTTATTGTGTTGATATTAAAAAATATTCTGTGATCTTCAATTTCTTTAGGGAAGGAAACTATTAAGTATTAAAAAATAAATAGAAAAAATAAAATACTACACCAGATATGCACAAAGTTCATACATGTGAGAAAACTAGATTTATTAGCTTTTTCATAGGAAAGTTGCTTTACATACCAACAGGAGTATAAACAGTTCGCTAGTTTGACCATATTTTTTGTCATATATTAATGAGATAACCCACAGTAGAGCAGAGTGAACAAGGGAACATACTAGTGTGATAGAGATATTAGATAAAAAACGAACATTTGTTTTTAGTTTTATAAAGTTGTTTTACATTGAAAAGCTAAGTCCAAAACTTAAACAGACTTAATTCAGATTTTGCATCAGTTAAACTTCCTAAAGCCTATTCAACCAACATATCACTGAAAACTAACATTTAAAGATGTGATTCCAATAAGATTTTCCTTTTCTCTCTCTTATCACTTGTTCAGGTACAATATAACTTGAGATTATAGGTTATGTATAGGTTATGACAGAAATAAACCGATGTGATGCTGATCCATTATAAGACTGAATTTTATTAATGAAACAACATACTTTGAATAACAAATTTATAATAAGAAATGCAGCTGAGATAACATCAATACTTTTCAAACACGACGTGTTACACAATCATTGTTCATTCACTACTAGTTCTAAATTTATGTCTAACAGAATCAAAATCACCCAAATTAAAGCTAACACTTTGTTCAGTTATCAATTTTTGCCAGAATGTCGGATTCTCTAAAGAGGTGGTACTCTTTCTCATCATTCTCTAGAGAAACTTTAGTGCCGCCGTATTCGGGGAGAAGGACTTTGTCGCCAACCTTAACGAGAATTGGAATGAAATCACCGTTGTCTTTTCTTGCACCAGGCCCAACAGCAACCACTTCACCGTGTAGAACTTTCGTTTGTGCTTTTTCAGGTATTACGATGCCGCCTGCAGTTTTCGTAATAGCTTCAGCCCTTTTGATAAGGACGCGGTCAAGAAGAGGAATCAAGCGCTTCATTGTAGCAGCCATGTTATTCGTTTAATTTGTAACGAAAACTAAATTCAGAAACAAACGAAGTACTGGGTAGAGTGATGCCCGAGTCTAGAATATTCGAGTATCCACCGGCGACGGCGACTATCGTTCAGTTTCTGATTTTGAGTTTGACATAAGGTTATTCATCTCATTTTATCCATGCGTTTTTAGTGTTGCCGATAATAATACATTATATTTGAATTCAGTTCAGACTAAGAATAGTGGCTCTATTATTAAAATTTAAATATAACTGAGTGTAAATTAGTGTTTATATTGATTTTCTTTCATTAATTTAAGTACATGTAATATCTAAATTTAAGTGACTTAGGACATCTATGTGCAAGTAGCGGAATTAACAAGAAACAAATTTATTAGTAGTTTCTTTTACAGAACACAATTTTATGATAGATGGCGTAAGTCAAACAAATGTTATAAAAGTAAAACACCTATAATTAATGTCACTTATTACTCTAAACCAAGTTTTGATTACAGTAAATTCGTTTATTTTAACTTATTCAAAAAACTTTTACAAAATTTAGTGGGTGGTAGATTGGTACAGTTTTATTATTATAGTTCAATAAATCAGGTTAAGCATACACCAACAGTGCTGCATTCTAGCATAGCATTAATGTATATAAATTCCCCACAATTTGCTATAGTCAAATATATCACATGTGAAACACGATATTTGTAAAGGTGATGTTAAAAATAAGAAACTATTAAAATTTCTACTACTATACTATGACTAACTACTTATAGAGGTATGAACACAAAATTCATCTTTAAGCTAGGTGGATAGGTACCAAAATCGTTATCTAACACTGACGGGTAACGCATTTTACTGAGATAGAAAGCTATAATTATGGTTTATGTGCGATATGTTATACACATGACAATGTTATTCTATGGTCGTAGCTAATCTTCAATAAAAAAATTATAATATTGATTTAATATTTTAGACAGTGTCATTCGGGAACGTATGAGTCGTGTCCGCAATCATCAAGTAGTTACACAGTCAGTCCGCGGCGCCGTGACCGCCGATGGAATGTGCGCCGGCGCCGTCCAGTCTCGGACACACCTGCGCGCGCACCAATTGTACACACAATCACACCACACGACCCACACACACACTTTACAATGTCTGTACGTGGAATAAAGTCACTACACAAAAGAAGCTGTACCGTAGGCGCACATCGCGATTTATGGCCGACTCCGCACACCCGCGGTCACATGAAAGCGTAGTGGCCCTGCCGCCATTGTCCACGGCGAAAACGCTTGGACAGTAATTGAATACTTAATTGACACTTGATCATAATAAGCACACAAGAGTCATAAACCTTGATGAACCACCGTATAGAATATGGAACTTTGAAATAAGTAATGGCTATGATGAAATCTAAATACATCTACTTCTAATGCAAAAAAATCCAGTGTAGGATCCTCCACCTACTTACGAACAAAAAGCCAGCACGCTTATAGCTCTTTGCAGTGACGTATTTACATATTTTCCGTCAGTAGGCCATTCAATTTTCGCCGCTTCTTCTAACCTCTGCAATACAATATTCTAGTTCACAATTATGTTTATTAGCTTTGTTGTTGTCAACGCAATTGTAACTTTATAATGTAAGCACTCACGTGCTCATTACATCTACCTGTCCCCTTTATTAACATAATCACGAACCAAGAAATTATTGGGTCGGTTACTAGATGTACACAAAAAATGCTTTTGAGTACACCCATCTTTGTGCCGTTTGGTTAAGATTTGCTTCAAGACTACTCCCACAATATGAAAACAGTTAACATTCATGTTCGTCACTTGTACCTTTACAAGTGATAAATGTTTTAAATATTTTTCGTTGCTCTTACAATTTGAAAATAATACGAACAATATCCCTAAAATTATCATTAACAATATTTTTGACAATATATTTGACAATTAAATCATTGTGAACAATTTATCGGTGGTATATTTAGACCCATGTGAAGCGTAATATCAAAATATGGATAAACGTTCTCCAAATTCGGTGAAACGAAGATATAGTTTTGAAGTTAGGTCGATGGTAACAACTCTCTCATTTGAATTAGAAACAAAAGTTCTCATAAAATCTAGAAACTTTCATTCAAGCCTTCTGCAAATATTTTCATCTCGGACACGAGTCTATTAATCAGAAACAGAACTGTATTAACCCTAAAAGTATTGAACCATTATAATATCTTCTTCTTTTCAGCATTTTCGTTATTCAATACAATTCATCATCATCATCATCATCAGCCTATCGCAGTCTACTGCTGAACACTCTTCTCCCATAAGCCTCTTCCATAGCACGCCACTCTGATCGATTTTGGGCTAGTCGCATCCAACTCCTGCCAGCCTCGCGCAAATCACAACTCCACCTGGCTTATGGGCGCCCTACACTACGTTTATCGAGACGCAGTCTCCACTCTAGAACTCCAACGGTTGTCGTTTCTCCAGAAGGTGTCCATGAATTTCCAGAAGGTGTCCATGAATTTCCACGCTCCATGCCATGACCGTAATTATGATATAGAGTGAGAGGATTTTCACTCTGTCTATGTATATCTGAGCTTCACCCCCACCTTGCATTCTGCCAGCGTATGGAGTGTCGTGTCCACACTATGGACTTCCTCCTTAAAATTTACCACCCTGGGTCCGAACTTACACAGCATATTGGTAAAACTTTCACTGGCTCTTTAGGATTACCCCATAATTATAAAATTTTTACGATAATTAATGCAGTTTTTGTAAGCGATTATGTCCATCGTCGTCTCCCATTTCAAGAGAATATTTGAATTTACCAACATATATAACAATGGCCTCATAAAATGTATTTACATTTAGTTACATTTCCAATTCTGATAAGAAATTCATATTTATCTATAAAGTATTGTTAAAGTTGTTGATTCTTAGAAGCCTTAATTTACACAATTATGTAACTATAGATGAGTAACCTTTGCAAGAGTTTTTTGATTTTGCTCAACTCTCATTATATTTGCTAACGACGCGTCGTTAGGAGATATGGTATATAGACAACAATCTATGGAAGAATCGACAATAGTCATCGTATCGTAAGCTGCAACAAATAGCAATAACTTTACACATCTAAACCAGGTCAAACTTATGCCATCGTGACCATGGCATTAGATATATTGGATCATTAACTAGATATATGGATGACAAGGATAAGGGATGCAATGACCTACGTTGTAAACCACATTTCAAAGTATAGGTAACTTCAGATTTTTATTGTGATGTCTAAAACTGTTGTAGCCTCGAAGACTTCAAAATAGTTTTAATGTACTCAACACATTGGAAATGCCGAAATTCACGCTTACACTCATTAAAAAAGCAGTGACACGTGTCGTCTTACACACTTCTTTTCTTCATCCTTATCCTGATTTGACATCAACTCCTTTTGGTTCACTTGATCACATGTGGATATAAGTGTACATATAACAAATATTAGAAGTATCATTTAAAGACTCAAAGAAGCCGCCAAGCACACATCTTAATTGTGTAACCAATAGACAAAATTGGCTGAAAGGAATTTCGGTACCCACAGCTTATTCGCAGAATAATTCAATTGTTTTTTGCCACTATGAAAAATGTTAAAAGGTCGTGATCGGGTTCACACGGTGAACTATACAGCATTTCGCAAACTATTCACGTGGGTTTTGGTAGGGTGACTACTCTGTGGAAGTACCGAAATTAATTTTATAGGTAAAGAAATTCAATTGCACGTAGAGTTTTTCGCTTTTTGGGATTAATTCTCTGTGAAGTATCATTCGTTTCAGTGTCCCCATGTGAAGGAAATTTAAAAAACTATTTTTTAATTTTCACCTAAAAAGTTATAGTAAATTAAATAATACAAAAATTTTAATTAATTCAAACAAAATTTAAACCTACTTATTCATCAACATGAGTACCATTTTTCTAATTTTATTTGGTATCAGCACATTCTAAATGATTTTTAACGGACTTTAAAAAAAGAAGGAAGTTCTCAATTCAACTATATTACTATTATTTTTGTGTTTACTATCTCATAACTTGTGTACTAATTTTGGTGATTCTTTTTATATTCAAAAGCTAGCGCTTGTCGTACGGTTTCATTTAAACTTGAATTACATCTGAAGATCAGTTTTTAAGTTATACACAATAAGGTGTAGTTAGTAGAAACAAAAAAACTGTTTACGATGATTTAGAAGAGCATCATAGTATTTCGAGTTGATCCCTTTCTATTATGGTGATGTTCTGATGAGGTTCTTCGAAAGCACACAATGGAACTCTTCAATAAATGATAGCAAATTTGTTGTGGTGTCTGCAATCATAGAAATATAATTATTTACGCAATCACACTATATAACATCACGCCTGCAACCTCCAAAGGGGTACATAGATGTGTTCAGTATATTGCAATCCACTTGATAATAAGACAGTGATTTAGGGATCTTTAAACACTTTTTGAAATTATGTCGACTCCAAAAATAACAATAATTACAAGACACAAGAATATGTTATAATTTTTTAAATAAATAAATAAATAAATATTTATTTATTTCAAAAATTTTGGTTTTGGTTATTTTGTTTTTATGACTGGTTATTCGAACAAGGACAGTCAGTAGCTAATTTGACATCAAACTTATAGTTTGTGGGCCAGGGACGTTTTGTACTCTGTGGCACATGTGTACTTCGTTTTCGAGGATAACATAGAATCTTAGGTGACAAAAAATGAAATCATTTTCTTTAAACAAAAAATTATCAAAAAATACTACATTTGATACGTAAATATAAATGAACGCTAGTACCTAAATCATGGTTGGTCTACAGTAAAAAGTTGCGATAATAGCACGGATGTTAAAAGCGTACAAAATAACACAACAAACATGGCATAACAGAGAACCCTGTATAGCCTTATATGAGTCTTGCAATGATACTTTTGCTTTAACAAAACTTACATTACATCTTATTCCGGAGACAATAATGTTCAAAATGCTTTGAGAACCCCGAAATAGGTTTTCTTTGTTAAACTTGCGTTACAGATCGTGGTCGGTTCTCACGACATGACGACGAAACACAGGTGCGCATCCGGCTATCTCGGTGTGCGCGGGATTCGAATCAATTTGGTGAAACGTGATTGTCACTTTTGAAAATAAAGACAAGGACTATCAATTCATTAAATATGTGTAATTTCACAATTCCCTTATAATTTAAATATATAATCACGCGTGAAGAAACAGGGCGAGGCTAGAGATGTGAAAAAAAATTAAAGTCGTAATCGTTTCGTTTTCTCTGAGACAACTCCTAATATAATAAACTGCTTTTTTGATAATAATCTGAAATAACCGTAATTTCCGATAAGAAAATGGTTTCTGGTAATATAAAACACATTAATGTTTATTTGTCATGTTAAGGTAAATATTATCTTATACGATGGTGGATCTGATTATTAGAGTCGAAGAAAGACAATTAAAGGGCAATTTACCCAAAAATGAAAATTTCTTTCAGTATCTTAGTTGCCTGAGAATATATTATACATACCATATTAATATATACCATATACAAACCCTCCTGTCGGTAAACTAAGATTTTGTGTAAGATTTTTTTAACAAAAAAAACTAGCTTCTGACCACACACTGATTTCAGCACGAATGGGCTGGCTCGACCGGGGCATTACTACCCTCCCACAGAAGATCAACCTAAAGCAACAGTATCCGTGCTGTCGTATTTCGTTGGTGAGTGCGAGACCGGAGGCCCATTGATGCAGAGGTTGCAGTTGTCGTGGTAAGTGTGTGCAATACAACGCCAAGACGCCTGTCGTGCGATTTACGTCCCCAAGCGAGGCGTGAAAAAACATCTTACTAGGACACTATAGTGTGGGTCACCATACTGCATTGTCTGCATTCGCAATGAATGTGATGACCACAACTCTTGGATTCTATTAATGCGTTCCATCAGGCAGAGTAGAGTCACTTTGGCAGGCTCTTAAAATAAAATAAAAAAGAAAGAATATCGCGGCAAATGTAATCTATATGTTATTCTGATATATTACTGTAAAGTTTCATGTAAATTCATTCAGTAGTTTTTGCGTGAAAGAGTAAGAAACATTCATATTAGTAAGATTAGTACAGCGGCGAGAATATGGTACGTAAAGATGTACCATTTTGAAATAGTAAACTCAATTTTAGTAATTATGACCGTTGCGACCCAGTTACTGGTGTGCAAGATTTCTTAGTTAGAGATTAGACGATAAGTATGTTTTATAGATACTAAACATCCTAATCTTTTATACGTTACACGTTATCTTCTAAGTACTGTCATCTGAACCATTTTTGTAACAACATTTGAACATTCAAACAGAAAATTTTGAAAATTATTTAGAAGTTGGGAAGGTTTGTAATCAGGTTTGAGTATTCAATTTGATTTTACCGAAATAATAATAATGATGGATCAAGTTCAAACATTTGTGGAAACCCGAATAGTGTGACTATTTTTTCCGTCCATGTTTTCAAACGACTGGGTATTGCTAAAATACTTAAAATCTGGAACAACTGTCGAATTAGTTAACATTACCATGGTCGTATTAAACGAAAAGGATTACTGAGATGCTTCAATTTGAGTTTCGTGGCTACTGTAGAAAAACCAAATGATTAGGAATCATTCTTATGGAAACCCTCTATGAATTGCTCGCTCATGCTGAATTTAATAAAATTTCCTAAATGATTGGTTTTTGTACGAGAGAAGGGCCGCTGACAATGACTTATTCGGTGCCTGCTTTAGAAAAGTTTCTGTGAAACAGATCTTTCGAAGAATTCTTGCTATTTGAAATTGATAGTGAGAAAAAATGAGATGTGGATATGAAACTAAAAGCAAATTACTTGAAAAACTCAAATGATTTCGATGATGAAATTGCTAGTGCTATAAATTTTTTCACCGATGTAGATTTTCTTGCGGCTAAGTTGACAGTCGCAAAGCTAATAGCAAAAGACAATATCCCTGTGTATTTTTATGAGTTTTATTCTGATGGTAATCTGAATCTCGATAAGGAATTGTTTAATATAAATCGAGCTGGAGCTTGGAATCCAGAAATATGAACTAGGTTATCTACTAAAACATGAAAATTTTTTGGACCATTTACTGGTGCTGACTTTGTGGCAAGGAATCCAATGACTACTTTGTGGATCAACATTGTAAAATATGAATAAGTTCAGATTTTGTGTCTTAACTTTCGAAAAACGAATCTTTAACTGTAGCAGGGTCAAGCTTAAGCACGTTCCAGTACGGCGCATTTTTGTTTGCTTCTGAGCCGACTATATCCATCTAAAAATACTGCAACATAAGTACTAATAACAAAGTTTATTTTTATTGAAACATTTTATTCCTAAACTAAGAAATATATTTGTACAGAGAATGTAGTGTAATATAGTAACAATGCCATAATGAGTCTATCAAAGACCACTTCAAGACAGAGGCCTCTGCTTGGCCTTGAGTGCTTTAGAATTGTTATTATATATCAATTATGGGTTCTCTTTGCTGTCAGGAAGAAGTGTCCAGCGTTATCAGGCGCTATTTTGAAATGCTTACGTTTGCAATTGTACCATTTATTGCTAAGGCATTTGGAGCAGACATTGCGGTACACACTGCCGTTCTATGCCATTGTGAATTGATTCAATCGAGTCTGAAATTATTTGAGGATTCCAGAAATTTATGACTTTATGTTTCAACAATGGTTGACTGAAGTACCATGTCTGGTGGTGGATAAAACAATGAAAATTAAGAACGAAGTGTATTCCCAGAGGGTAAACTTGGTGGAAGATTTATATCTTAATAAGTATAACAATACGAAATGAATCATTAACAATACTATACATTCAACTAACTCATAAATCATTATAAATACATGACAATATGCAACTGTAAATAAATTATTTTATTATTAGTCATAATAACTTTTAATAATTAATTATTTATTTTTTTATATTTCGGACATTTGACACACAACGTCATCTTGTTTTAAACTAAGCAGAGCTTGTGCTATGAAAACTAGACTAACTGATAGAATACTTGTTTACTTTTTTTATTTGTAAATACATACATATTATACACAGAAAACACTCAAACTTCGGATTAAATATTTGCAGATCATTCAAACATTTGGTCCGACCCGGGAATCGAACCCGAGCCCTCAAGCACAGCACAGAAGCAGTTAAACCTTAATTTTTGATGCTAAGAATTAGTATGTGATGATGAATTATCTGCAAACGTACTGACACATAGTTCAACCTTCGAGTTCAGTTCACCCATATTAGAAAACTGACATTGAGGTTCAACCAGTCGAACTAGTAACCGACCCCAAATAATCTTCGGTATAATAAAGGTTAGGAAAAAGAAGATTAATAAAATTAATAACATGACGTAATATGACGTTAAAATATTATATTGTTGCAGCCTAGAATTGGCGAACTCATGTGGGCTTACAATAGAGACGATAAAAATTATGCTGCTGAATATATGGTCAAATTGATTCATGTATGTACGTTTACATTGTCATGAGAAGAAATTGAGCATAAAACTTCAAAATAACCAATCCTAAGACAGGACCTCATACACAACTGAAGTAGAAAATAATTACGACTAGTTAAAGTCAGTCTAACTACAAGTTATAAAATTTTAAGTGAAGTACTGTTTTTGCCCTTGAAATGGGTTAAAAAAACCATTTTATTAAAATTATCAAGATGTTTCCAACAAGTTCCTCTGTTAACAATTCTCTTCCACACCGAAAAAGGAAAAAGGAGTAAGACGCATATTCTGCATTAGCTTTGATGTGGTAGTAAATTAAAATAACAGAAAATAAATGATATAGTTTCTAATTTTACGACCAAAGAACAACGCTCCCCACTCCTACACCTGACTCAACACCTGGACCCTCCACGTCTACTCCCTCCAATGATAGTTGGCAGGTAGTCGGAGGGCCAAAGAAGTCCCGAAAGCGGGATAAAAAGGCTGCACAAAGGGTAACTTCTACCCCGCAGTCGCCGCCGGTGGCAATCGTCACTGCTAAAAAGCCACGGAAACTGCAGCCCCCAAAAACTGCGGCCGTAGTTGTCACCATATCACCGGCGACGGCTGATGGCGGGCTGTCCTATGCAGCCTTATTCAAAAAGGCCCGGGCTGGTCTCGCCAAGGATTTCGGGACGGTAGGGGTCAGGTTGCGCCTTGCCCAGACGGGAGCTCGAGTTCTGGAGTTTCCCGGGGCTGAAGGCGCAAAGACGGCGGACACTTTCGCCGAGAAGCTGCGGGGAATTTTCACAGACACGGATGGTGTAAAGATCGCCAGGCCTACTAAGTGCGCTGAACTGCGTATCTCGGGCCTGGACGATTCCGTGACGGCCGAAGATGTCCGCGCTGCAGTTGGAGACAGGACGGGTTGCAGCGTGGACAATATCAGGGTCGGCACCATCCGCCCCGGTCCAGGAGAGCTTGGCGCAGTGTGGGTCAGCTGTCCCGTGTCGTCGGCTAAAATTTTGGGCGACGCCGGCAGACTACTGATCGGTCTCGTGAGCGCTAGGATCACGGTCCTGGCGGCGAGACCGATGAGATGTTACAAATGTCTGGCATCGGGACACACACGCGTCAAGTGCGTGAGTTGTTTTGACTGCAGCGGACTATGCTTCCGCTGCGGTCGACCGGGGCACAAGGCGGCAGAGTGCTCTGCGGCCCCTCACTGTCCGGTTTGTGCGGCGGGTAACAAGCCCGCCAATCATCAGATTGGGCAGGGGGGCTGCAAACCTCCCCGTGATTCTCGGCAAGCGTTGGGGGCTAGCCAGTCGACCCAGGCTGCCTCCGATGCTGTTCGCACGTCGACATCATCGCCCATGGAGGAGGCTGTAGAGACGGTCCAGTAATGGCCCAAGTCTCCAGCCTCCTAGTCCAGACGAACCTGAACCACTGTGCTGCGGCGCAGGACCTCTTCCTGCAAGCCATGGCACAGTGGTCGATCGGTGTTGCCGTAGCCGCGGAGCCCTATTACGTTCCTCCCCTTCCAAACTGGTAGGGTGACCGGGACGGTTCAGTGGCAGTCGTCGGCTCCACGGCGGCTCATTCCCCGCCCTTGTCGCTAAGAGACAAGGGCACTGGATATGTTGCTGCTGAGTGGGGGGGGATCACTGTATATGGTGTATACTTCTCCCCCAACCGGAGTCTGAACGACTTCGAGGTTTTCCTTAACAACTTGGAAACCTCGATGCGGCGTCTAACGTCTGGGTACGTCTTAGTGCTGGGGGACTTCAACGCAAAGTCCATTGCGTGGGGTTCCCCCAGGACGGACGCTAGGGGCGAGGCCGTAGAGGAGTGGGTGGCCTCGGTGGGCCTCTGTTTACTAAACAGGGGCTCCACCAACACGTGCGTGCAACAGCAGAGAGGGTCGATAGTGGACCTTTCGTTCGCTACCCCTGCCCTCGCCGCACGAGTAAGGAATTGGCGGGTCCTGGAAGAGGTTGAGACGCTCTCGGACCATCTCTATATCCAATTTGAGCTCTCCCGGTCCCAGGACGCCAGTAGGGGTCACGCGGCGCGGCGTTCTTCTCGCTTTCCGTGGTGGGCTGTAGCCAAATTAAATAAGGACCTACTAGAGGAGGCGGCCATTATTTACTCTTGGCTGTCTCCGCAGGCCCCGACCGAGGAGGTCGACATGGGGGCTGGTCGCTTCTGCGATGCCATTGCGCAGATCTGTGATGCGGCCATGCCCCGCATCCGAGGTTGCCGGCCTCCACGGAAGAGGGTTTACTGGTGGTCCCAGGAGTTGGCGGACCTCCGTGCGGCCTGTACTCGTGCCCGAAGGTCCTACACCCGTAGTCGGCGGCGACACCGTGAAGAAGGCGAGGAGGACCAGCTTCATGAGGAGTACCGAGAGGCGCGGAAAACTCTGAAGCTGGCCATCAGCCGCGCCAAAGAAATTAAGAGAAAGGAAATGCTGGAGGGTCTCGATCGTGACCCCTGGGGTCGCCCCTATCGTGCGGCGCGACAAAAGCTCCGCACGTCCGGCCCCCCCCTTACAGAGACACTCCAGCCCAGCTTCCTGCGTGAAGTGGTCGAGGGCCTTTTCCCGCAGCGGGCGGAGCACACACCCCCGTCGATGGCCTTCATGGTCGAAGACAACGGGGTGAACGGAGACAATGTTCCGCCCGTCAGGGAATCGGAGGTAGGGGCGGTTGTTCTACGGATCCGCTCTAAGAACACCGCCCCCGGGCCGGACGGGATACCTGCCCGAGTGCTAGCCCGAGCCCTCGAACACATGTCGGACCACCTCAGGGAGGTCCTGGACGCTAGTTTGGCGTCCGGACGCTTCCCTGAGTGCTGGAAAAGCGGGAAGCTGGTCCTATTAAGGAAGCCGGGACGGCTAGCCGAATCGGTGGCGGCCTATAGGCCCATTGTGTTGCTGGACGAGGCGGGTAAACTGTTTGAGAGGATACTCTCTGCCCGCATCGTCCGGCACCTAAGTGAGGTGGGCCCCGATCTGTCGGACGCCCAATTCGGTTTCCGAGCAGGGCGTTCGACAGTCGATGCTGTGTTGCGCCTGAGGGCCGTTACCGAAGAGGCGGTGGGCTGTGGCGGCGTGATATTGGCGGTGTCGTTGGACATCGCCGACGCATTTAATAGTCTGCCATTTAGCTGCATCAGGGAAGCACTCCACTACCACGGGGTGCCAGAGTACCTGAGGCGGCTTGTGGCGGACTATCTACAGGAGCGTACTGTCATGTACGAGGACCGAGACGGTATTCTGAGGCGGCAGCTCATGTCGTGCGGTGTTCCATAGGGGTCTGTCCTCGGACCACTCCTGTGGAATATGGGATACGACTGGGCCCTTCGAGGTCGCCTTCCCCCCGGGCTGGACGTAATTTGTTACGCCGATGACACATTGGTCACGGCCCGGGGAGCGAACTTTCAAGAGGTGGCGCGCCTAGCCACCACGGGAGTCTCTCTGGTGGTCGGGCGTATTGAGGCGCTGGGTTTACGGGTGGCCCTCGACAAGACGGAGGCCCTTTTGTTCCATGGGCCCCGTCGTGGTCCACCCTCCGGACAGTCGGTTTTATAATAGATCAAGTGCTATCGATTATGCACTGTGGCACAGATTAATGAACTTAACTTAAATGTTCACGAGGTCGAATCTATATAGATTTTAAGCGCGGTTGGCATGCTTTCGTTCAAAAACGTTTTTCGGAAACGGTCGTGTCTGAATGTTCCATTAGCAATTGAAAATTCAGGAATGAAGATTGCTTGTATTATTTGAACGTTTACAGGGTGATTGTAATAAAGTCTCTTTTAGTAGTCATAAGATTTATTTTTCAAATCAAATGAACTCTAACACATAGAAATATTTATTTATTTATTTATTTATTTATTTACACTTCATGCACTTTGTACATCGGCGGACTTAATGGCCAAGGCATTCTCTTCCAGTCAACCTTAGGGTGGTTTAGAAATATTGTAAGGGAGGTGCACAGAGGTTATATTGACAATTAAAATATACAATACATGAGTGTGTATACATACATGAACACATACAATACATACGTCATAAATACACATATAATTATACACATATATACATATATATACACATACATTCAAATTATATTCGTACACGATGACAACTTGACTGTAAGCTGAGCCAACTAACGATGAGACGATTCTTCAATCTCGTTAAGAAGGAGACTATGTACATTCTTTTTGAATGTAAAACGGTTTGTGGACATCCTGACTTCGAGCGGGAGCGCATTCCAGAGTAGTACTGCCTGAACAAAGAACGAAGAGTTCACGAAATCAGAGTTATGAGAGGGACATAAGAGGAACAGATTATTTTCTGAGCGAAGGTTTCTGTCATGATTAGAGGATAGATAGCGGAGGTACGGAGTAAGATATGTAGGTGGAAACGGTGAGTTGAGAAATGAAAATAGGGCAGTTAGTGCTCGCAGGTTGTGGCGCTGGCGAATAGGTAACCATTTTAATTGGGAACGTAAAGCAGACACGTGGTCATACTTTCGAAGATTGAAAATGTATCGAATGCAGTTATTGAGAAGTCGGTCTAGTTTGTTGAGAAGGTCTGCATTCAGGTCGTAATAACACACATCACCATAGTCGATTATTGGGATTATTAAGGACTGCATGAGAGTAATTTTGGTATTAGTAGGCAGGAAGTTCTTCAGACGATATAATGTTCGCAGGTTTCTCGTTACTTTCTGGCTGACATGAGTAACTTGAGTTCGCCAATCAAGGCTAGAGTCGATGAGTAAGCCCAGATCTTTGACTACGGGGCTGAACGGTACGACTGATTCGTTAAAGATGATTGGTGAGATTGAGGCAGTATCGAGTCTGCTCATAATGCGTTTGCTGCCTACTATGATCGCCTGACACTTGGTTGGGTTAACTGTCAATCCGAATTTCGTCGACCACGAGTTTATGATCTCCAAGTCGGTATTGACTACGTTAACAGCTTGTGTTATGTCTTCCACCCTTGCCTGTGAATACACTTGCAGATCGCCGGCATATAGGTGATACGCACTCTGAAGTTGTTGAGTTATGAGATTAATAAAAATTAAGAATAAGAGAGGAGGTAGAATATCGCCTTGAGGGACGCCAGCGAGGAGATCGCACCAGCTCGATGTCGAGTCAGCAACGTGAACACTCTGTTGTCGCCCCTGAAGATAAGTGGAGAACCATTCCAGCGCCTCAGAGGTAACCATGAGATATTTAAAGATACCGTGACTTTGGTGTCCTCCATGCCCTTTCTAATATCGCCAGTCACTTTAAGGAGAGCAGTAACTGTGCTGTGACCGGCCCTAAAGCCAGATTGTAGAGGGCTTAATAGCTGGTTTCTGTGAACGAATTGGGAAAGTTGCCTATGAACACAGGCCTCCAGTACTTTAGACAGAAAGGGAAGAATAGAAATAGGGCGAAAGTGTTCAGGGAGAGAAGGATTATTGTTTTTTGGAAGAGGAATGATATAAGCTTTTCGCCATAGAGAGGGAAAGGTGCCGGAGTCGAGAGAGAAATTGATGATGTGAGTGATAGCTAAGAGGATACAGTCCAGGATTGTAACAATCATGCGACGGCATCGCATCCTACAGCATTAGAATGGATAGATAGAATAATTCACCGGAGAAAATTCGAATAAGTCAGTGGTAGGACTGGTAGGACCAGATATGTAGTTCAGTGTTTGACACTTAGTTTGAAGATCCATCGCAGTTGTAGATGAGAAATAAAGATTTATATCATTCAAACTAATTGTTTTATTGAATGTGAGCTGTTGTTTTTTACCAATACCTAAGGTGTTTAGAAATTTAAAGATACTGGAAGAAGAAGAAGATTCTATGTTTTGAAGAATATGTCGGCGTTTAGCGTTGCGTATCACCTGATTACACCGATTCCTAGCGGTCTTATATTGGTTCCATTTATCTTCGCAACGATTTTGTTTGAACCGACGAAATGACAGATCCCGTCGCCTCATAGCTGCTCGGACCTCCTCCGTCATCCAAGGCGCCGGTGCGCGTTTCACCTTTACTGACTTTCCAGTCAGTCTGTCTGATCAGTCTATCCCAACAGCGTCTGCATGTAATTTTTCAACATCCATGTGTCGGAAAGTGCGAGTCTGCATGATTTTAGGTGGTGATTTGGATGATTTCAGGATATAGGAGAGAAAAATCAAGTCGTGATGAGGAAAACCAGGGGCTGACAGTTGACCATGGGAAGAGACAAGGTGTGGGGAAGAGGTCAGGATTAGATCAAGCCAGGTGTCCTGATACTCAATGTTGTGATGAGTGGCTTGAAGGGGCAGGACGTGGAGACTGGTTGCTTGTGTGATGTGAAGGAGGCTGCGTGTGCAACTTGAGTTTGAGGCTAGGATATCAGTGTTAAAATCTCCCATGATGATGTGATGAGAATATTCCGACCCTAAAGATTCTAGAACTGTTTCCAGACTGGAGAAGTAGTTAACAGTTGGATGGCAATAGACTACACCTAGAATGACATTAACTCCCTTGACACGAACCTGGAGGAAAATATTATATATTCCGCAGTGGTTGTGAGTTGAGAAGTGGAAGAGGCGACTATTTTATAGGGTAAGAAGCTGCGAAGGTAAATGGCAACGCCGCCACCACTTTTATCCAAACGGTCATTTCGGATAAGGACAAATCCAGGGAGAGCGTATGAGGTAGAGGGTAAGTGGGGTTTGAGCCAGGTCTCCGAAATCAGGATGGTATGAACGTTGTTATCAGAGAAAGTCTCAGCTAAATCATTATAATGACTGGGGACACTTTGTGCGTTTATGTGACAAACATTAAAATAAGGACGAGATTAAGTGTGAAATGTGTGCCGCAATTTCTCACCCAGCGTCTCAGTCACAGAACTGAAACTAAAGTCGTCTGAAGAATCTCCAGCACAGAAAAAAATAACACAGCTTCATTGTCGCTCATAAGTACTTATATCTATAAAAATTTATAAAGAAAACCTATAAAAATACTATTTTAATATAAAATAACTATGTAAAAAAAAAAAGGAAAATTACCAGATAGTATTTTTACACCACCCGCCAGCAGGTACACACAAAATTAATGTTGTATTTTCAAGAATAGCTTTGTAACATTAAAACAATGCAATGAACAATTAACGTACTAGAATAAGATAGATAAAAAAAAACAAACAAAAAATAAACATGAATTAATAAAAACAAAAGGAATAAGAAAAAAAAATTAAACTCTGACACTCTCACACCAGTTGTGACAGAATTAACATCTATTGAGCGCACTCGAACGAAGTAAATAAAACGTAATCTTGGTAGATGTCAGTAATAACAGTTGTAACAAATTATGATAAAAAGTAATCAAAATTTGAAGGTATAAACAGTGTATATGCAAGTAAACTAGAAAATAAAACTAAAAACAAAACAAAGAAGACAAAACAAACAAAAGACTAAATTTGTGACAACTAAACATTGCGAAAAACGGAACGCACCGTTACCAATGACAAACGAGAACGTCGAGCGAGGCGCTAATTTGACAGTTACAATATCTGTCACAATTATAAACATTTTTCATGTGTAATAAAAATTATATACTAAAAGTTGGAGGTACAGAGCAAAAACTGAGTTAGCAGCCACTATGAAAATATAAGAACACAACAATAATAAAAAGGATATATTGTACACGCAAAAGACTAAAGGATTCACAAGCAACTAGCGTTTTCGTGAACTCTTACTGTTGATGCCCGAACTAGCATTACCGGGGTCACTTCTGCTTGTTGATAATGTCTTTGGAAACTTGACTATCAAAGACTTTAGCTCATCAGTGGATGTTATTTTATGCCTGCTATTATCGCCTGCCTTAACAACAATAATGTCGTCCTGTGTCCAGCAAAACGACATGTCGACATGTTGTCGAGCCGTGGTGAAAACACTTTGGCGTATTTTAGTGAGAAATTCTCTCACCGAGAAGCCAGAACCTTACAACGCTGTTTAAGACTTCCAGACTGCATATCTAGCCTCAACGGTAGTAAACCTCACCAGTAGTGGCCGACGATGTTCCTTGGAGGGTGCTCCAAGGCGATAGCAGTGCCTGAAGACCCATCCTATTCGTAACCTCAAGCACGGTTGCACAGCAGTGCTTGTTGATGGCCTCGGGCACTCCAAGAAACAAAAGTGACTTGTGGCGATGCCGAGTAAATATTATAGTCAGGAAACTCATTACCATGAAATATTAATAGCTACTTAATATTAAAATAAGATAATAAATCGATGATAAAATTTCATCCTTCATCCACAGGTTTAATGGTCTACTGTTGGACGAAGGTCTCTCCCTAGAAAGAAAGTTTTGCATTACTATACCACGCTGGCCAGACAGGTTAGTTTTGCATTTGTGTCAAGATTTCCTTCTCCTTCCTTAGTCGGTTCTTTCGACGCCCATAGGACGAGCAGGGGTGGTGATGGAAGTCTAACCTATTCATTGTAGGTTCATTCAAGTTGTTCACACGTTCACAGACTTAAACGTAAAACTTATTTATATTTAAAAGTGATATTTACTCGCATCTATTGATTGAGTTTTATATCACTTGTAGTTATCACTCAGTATTTTATGTATTTAGGTCACGATCATTACTGTTGCAAGAGATAGCGACAGTAAATTGTACAAATATTGTTTTATCTACATTGAATTCTGTAATTCCTCGGTACCGAATAAGTGCACATTGTAGAAATGTCGGAGCCAATAGTAGAGACCAAACAAGGAAAATTAAAAGGCTATGTATCAAGAAACTACAAGGGCTTTTTGTATTATACTTTCAAAGGTATCCCTTATGCTAAACCACCTGTTGGTGAACTCAGATTCTCTGTAAGTGTGTAAATTATTTTATTTGGAATATTTAATGTGTTTGGTTTGCTATTTATTTGAATGTTACAATTAGCGGCCTGCCATGGCTTTACACGGGCTTAAAAAATGGAAATTTACGGATTTTCTCTGTTATAATATATATGTACGTCTCGTTGGTTTTGTATAATATCTCCTGAGGAATCGGCTGCTCTTCGTTGAGACTGGTTGCCAGCGCCATAATTGGCTACGAGAACATCATCATCATACATCATAAACACTACTCTTGAATTTCTCACTCTATTAACGCAAAATGCAAAAAAAACCGTTGTATAAGATCTAAGCACACAGGAAAGGCAAGCGACTTCATTTTATACTATGTAAATATTATATATTTTTTAAATTCTGCATACAATACATTTAGATAAACCGGCACTGATCTGATAAGAATCTCACTTTATATTTAACATATATATTTACTTGATGTCACTATTACATTTGTGACTTATTTTGTTTTTGTTTGTTACTATTTAAGCAGATGAAGACAGTTAAGTTCACGTTACTTTAAATGTTTAGCAACCTTGTCTACATTCTCTACTCATGAAACCCAGGATATAGGAGAGTAAGTAAAAATCAAAGACAGCAGTCTTAGATTTTTGCTAGATTTAGATTTTACTGTCTCGCTATTAATATAGATAAATATATTTATTTTATTTAAAAATGTTTAACATTTGATGAGAAAAAGTCGGTGTTTCCGTCAAATGAGCCTTGCGCAATTTAGAAAGTATTTGTATATAAGGAAGTGTAAATAGTAAGTAAATAGTAAGTTAAAGTAAATAGTCCTTGCTCAAATTTGCTTTACATTAAGCCCCTACATGTTTGGGCAGCAGTTCGACATACACTAAGTGTGGTAGATAGGACATACACAAGGTTCTTCCTCTCACTTACTTCGTATTTATTTAAGTGTTCTCATCCTCACGTTTCAATTAACCAAAAAAAGTATTTAATTTTGTCAAGATATATCTGAATGTCACTTGAAATCCGTGTTGGACATTAATGTTGTTAAAAAACGTTCATCCATTTATTTATAGATAACGCAGCCACCGGAACCATGGGAAGAAATTCGAGATGCGACCAAAACCTGCAACATATGTCCGCAGTTTTGTAATAAAACCTTAACCGTTATAGGAAATGAAGATTGCTTATATTTGAACGTGTACACACCAAAATTGCCTTTGACTGGTTCTACGCTACTCCCGGTGATGGTCTTTTTACATGGAGGAGGATTTATTTTCGGAGACGGTACCGACGATTCAATGCATGGTCCTGATTTCCTCATCGATAAAGATGTGGTAATTGTCAGTTTGAACTACCGACTCGGCATCCTCGGTTTTCTATCTTTAGATCGTAAAGAAGCTCCAGGCAACATGGGTTTGAGAGATCAAGTTCAAGCACTTAAATGGATTCAAAATAACATTACAAGTTTTGGTGGAGACCCGAATAATGTAACTATTTTTGGAGTTAGCGCTGGAGGTGCAGCAGTCGGCTATCTAATGTTGTCTGACATGGCCAAATGTCTTTTCCATAAAGCTATAGCACAGTCAGGATCACCATTACAAAATTGGGCTCTCAATACTAAAATAAAGAATCTGGCTTGGAATATACCGACTCTGCTTGGCAAAACTATTTCAGACGATGAGCAATTGTTAATATACCTTAAAAATTTGCCAACGAATGAATTAATTAGTGCATCTTTAAAGGTGTTAGCTGCAGGTCAATTTCGAGGGGGCATTAACTTCGGATTTGTGCCAACTGTAGAAAAGTCTGGCGACTGGGAACCATTCTTATCCAAATCTCCGTACCAATTATACGCAAGCGGAGAATTTAATAAAGTACCGTACATAGCTGGTTTTTGTACACGAGAAGGGACTCTCATAACAGCACTTGGTGCAGCGACTTTTAATAAATTCATAGAGACAAAAAATTTTATTGATTACATTCCGTTTGACTTAGAAGAAGTAGAAATGTCAGACGTAGAAAAGAAATTGAAAATTAACTATATTGAAGGCGAAAAGTCACATCATGATGCAGATTCCTTTGCTATAGATTTCTTTACAGATGTTGATTTTCTTGCCGGCACGTATGTATCTACTAAATTAATTGCCAAACACAATGCACCTACATATTTTTATGAATTTTCTTACGATGGCAATTTGAATGCGATCAAAAGAAGATATAACATCAAAAGAGAGGGGGCTTGTCATGGGGATGAGAGAGGTTATTTGTTGAAATGTAACAATGCACAAGTTACTGATACTGATGCTCGAATGTTAGACACTATGACCACCATGTGGACTAATTTTGCTAAACATGGGTTAGTATTTCTACTTTCAGCTTTAGCAGTAGTTGGTTTATTTATTCCTGCGTATGAACTACTATTAGTTGCTAAACGTAAATTAATATCAAATAAATTACAAAAATATCGCATATAACGTTGACGTCTAGTCTCATTAGCTTTTGAACCTGCTCCTACAAGAAAATTTCCAAAGTCGTTTGGTTTTCTGCTAAAATCTATCAGTCCTCAATACCTCTATATTAATTGTTATTTATTTTAGAAATCCAACACCAACTGATGATTACAAAATAAGCACAATATGGGAATCAGTTACAAACAAAGATATGGCGTGCCTTTTCATAGACAAAATGCTCAAAATGAAAACTGATGTGTACCCACAAAGAATGAAATTGTTTGAAGAACTTTACGAAAAGAAATGTGGTACTTTCAGAACAGATAGTCTGCTTGGTTTGTAGTTAAATAAAATAAATTAGTAACATTACATTTTTGAAGTCTTTTTTAAACCTAATATATGTTGTAATGCAATATGTTGCATTACAACAAGAAGAATAATTTGATTAAGCAATCAACAACAAATTTTAGAATTTAGAACTTTTTGAGTTTTTGGACCGTACACAAACCAACGTAACATTTTTAAATATGCATATATAATTAAATACAATTACATCACAAAACTGATTCCAGTGGAAGAACTACATTGCAACTGGCAAGGCTTAAATATAATAAATCCAATTGAGTACGTGATTGATCGAAACGTCGATTTAAGCCGTATAGTGACGGATGAAGAATACAACGTCACCACCTCTACTCATCTCATTGTTGTCGTAAGAAGCGACTAAGGGTATAGAGCAAGAGCCCATGAGTGCCAGACCTTCGTCTTTTTATAAAAGCTGAAAGTTCTTCTATGTGTGTCCCTAGTACAGGTAAGAATGATCCCCAAACATGAAGCTGAGGCAGCGGTGGCTTTGGCAGATAACAGGCAACAAAGGTGTGTAAAATTCCATCTCAAATTCGTCATGAAATAAAACTTGCTTTTTTTATATTTGATTCATAATAATATCAAAAGTCGCGTTGCTCATTGCCAGACAGTTAGCATGGTTCCAACCCTCTGCCGGACACCCCTAAACTATTATAATTTATAATTTATACTTACGTTATATTATAAAACCTAAGTTTTATATATAATTTTTTGGGAGCCTATTAAACTATGTTTACGTAGTAGCCGGACAGTTTCGAAGGTTCTATCATCTTGCCAGACGCATTCAAAGTGAGCAATAATCGGGAGAGCAAGGAGCGTATACAGTAACTAAAGGTTATATTATAAAACCTAAGTTTCATATATATTTTTTGGGAGCCTATTAAACTATGTTTACATAGTAGCCGGACAGTTTCGAATGTTCTATCATCTTGCCAGACGCATTCAAAGTGAGCAATAATCGGGAGAGCAAGGAGCGTATACAGTAACTAAAGGTTATATTATAAAACCTAAGTTTCACATATAATTTTTTGGGAGCCTATTAAACTATGTTTACATAGTAGCCGGACAGTTTCGAAGGTTCTATCATCTTACCAGACGCATTCAAAGTGAGCAGTAATCGGGAGAGCAAGGGGCGTATACAGTAACTAAACGTTATATTATAAAACCTAAATTTTATATATAATTTTTTGGGAGCCTATTAAACTATGTTTACATAGTAGCCGGACAGTTTCGAAGGTTCTATCATCTTCCCAGACGCATTCAAAGTGAGCAGTAATCGGGAGAGCAAGGAGCGTATACAGTAACTGGTGCGAATGAAACAGAGCGCTTGGTCTATTGCGGCCCTTCACTGCGCATCCATTGTTATAAATTTCAAATTGTGCAGTTTATTTTTTTCTTAATCCAGAAATTTCATTAATTAATTTTTACAATTTCAATAACAAATATTTAAAATAATACTGAGTAAAATTTTTCTAATACAATGTCAATCATGTCGAAAATCTAATAATTTAATTGATATTATTTTTCATTTTTAAGAAGTTTATTATTGTCAATGCTATTAAAATTATAAAGCCAATGAAACAAAGTAAATTAAATTTTAGTGTTTATTATACCAAAGGACACATTTTTTTAAGATAAGAAATTTACAGAGAAATTAATTTATTTTAATTAAATCTAAATATTTTCATCATTTTCATCGTTATCGCGCGCTCACTAAATCGGTCCACACGTTAGCAGTTTAAACGTCGTAGGTGCTGTGAGCAATTCGGACCGCAGCCTTTGAATGCGTCTGGCAAGATGATAGAACCTTCGAAACTGTCCGGCTACTATGTAAACATAGTTTAATAGGCTCCCAAAAAATTATATATGAAACTTAGGTTTTATAATATAACCTTTAGTTACTGTATACGCTCCTTGCTCTCCCGATTACTGCTCACTTTGAATGCGTCTGGGAAGATGATAGAACCTTCGAAACTGTCCGGCTACTATGTAAACATAGTTTAATAGGCTCCCAAAAAATTATATGTGAAACTTAGGTTTTATAATATAACCTTTAGTTACTGTATACGCTCCTTGCTCTCCCGATTATTGCTCACTTTGAATGCGTCTGGCAAGATGATAGAACATTCGAAACTGTCCGGCTACTATGTAAACATAGTGTAATAGGCTCCCAAAAAATATATATGAAACTTAGGTTTTATAATATAACCTTTAGTTACTGTATACGCTCCTTGCTCTCCCGATTATTGCTCACTTTGAATGCGTCTGGCAAGATGATAGAACCTTCGAAACTGTCCGGCTACTATGTAAACATAGTTTAGTAGGCTCCCAAAAAATTATATATGAAACTTAGGTTTTATAATATAACCTTTAGTTACTGTATACGCTCCTTGCTCTCCCGATTATTGCTCACTTTGAATGCGTCTGGCAAGATGATAGAACCTTCGAAACTGTCCGGCTACTATGTAAACATAGTTTAATAGGCTCCCAAAAAATTATATATAAAACTTAGGTTTTATAATATAACGTAAGTATAATTATAAATTATAATAGTTTAGAGGTGTCCGGCAGAGGGTTGGAACCATACTAACTGTCTGGCAATGAGCAACGCGACTTTTGATATTATTATGAATCAAATATAAAAAAATCAAGTTTTATTTCATGACGAATTTGAGATGGAATTTTACACACCTTTGTTGCCTGTTATCTGCCAAAGCCACCGCTGCCTGCCAGCTTCATGTTTGGGGATCATTCTTACCTGTACTAGGGACACACATAGAAGAACTTTCAGCTTTTATAAAAAGACAAAGGTCTGGCACTCATGGGCTCTTGGACTAGTACAAACTACGCAGCACAAAATCACTGCAAAAAGTAGGAAAACTTGAAACAAGCCCTAAATTAAATTATCTGGCCAGCGTAGTATAGTAACTCCAAAACCTCCTTTCTCAGAACTGTTAAAGAGAGGCCTATGTCCAGCAGTGGACTATTAAACGCTGTTGATGATGATTCGAGAAAATACAATATTCTTAATAGAATCTTTTATAATCTTGGAAAAGGTTACGACGAATCGAAAACACCCTTTTTCTAGTTGTTCAAAAAGTTGGTAACATCTTAAGAAACAATAGAAATAGTTTCAAATATTTCTCATTATTGTCCTAGATGGCACTACTAGTACACATATGTGTACAAATATTTCGCCCAAATATAATATAATACTGACAGATTAAGTAATCTACGACTAAATTGGCAAAAGTTAAAGATAAAGAAGACTGTAATTCAATATTTATTTATTAGGATTGCAGAAATTGTGGTAGAGAAAAAATATATTAACGAATTACGACAAATATTGATAACAACGCCATCTTACCTATAATATCTAAACTAACTTCGTCATACAAGACCAGCTTCTCAGAAATAGAAAGAAAAATGAAATAAGTGGAGTAGGTGGCTTGCCTTATAAACTTAATAAATTGTACGTCTGCCTCTGTGGTAAATGATATTTCACTGCTTATTTTTGTTAATTAAATGTTGAGTGATTGAAATATAGTGTCGTGGTGTTTCGTTACTAATAGTTTACTTAAATTAGATTAATAACTTATTATCTACTATAATGTCGGAGCCAATTGTTGACACTGAACAAGGAAAGTTAAGAGGTCAATTAGCGAGAAATGACGACAACGGTTTTACATATTTTGCTTTTAAAGGTGTTCCTTATGCAAAACCCCCCATTGGTGAACTTCGATTTTCTGTAAGTATTAAATTTTTATTAGTATGACTATTTTAATTTATTAAAATGTTAACTTAATCAACGAAAGTAAGTTACAACAAAATACTTTTAATTTTTTTTATTTCCCCTTAATCGAAAATGATTATTGTTTATTTTACCAATAAATTTTACCTTGACGTATATTAATTTCAATTTGGAAATAATTCATTTACACTGAATATTGAAATAATAGAAAGTATACTGTGATGATCATAGAGTATGCGTCTATATATCAATGTCTCTATTGCGAGTAACTCCCTATAATTTAGTTGCTGTCAAGGCAAAGTCAATAATCTTATGAATGTTACTTTCTGTAGACCGAAACTGTCAAAATTTGGGTCATTAACTTGTAATTCCATAACAGTAAAGGTCAGGTACGGTATGCTAATGCAAAAATGTAAATTACCGTCTTATGAGAGCCATATTCTACATTCTAGGCCTGCTCGACGGGTAGACAATGTTCTAGACTCTAGAACATTATGGACCCGTCGAGCCGGCCGAAGTTGCCATATCAAAGCACAAGAAAGTAAACCTTTTCATTAAATTTTTTTGGATTATTTTATAATTTATGGTTATTGTCAGGTAGGTTAGGAATATTTTAAGTCAGGGAAAGAAACGAAGTAAAAACTTTGCAATCTTATTTTTTTCAATTTCACGCGTACCAGTGCCTCATACCGCTTTGAGTGTGGCCGCGGGTGGACGGGACTGGGTTTTCCCCTCCATCCGCTACCGTGGTCAGTCTCGAGGAGGCGACGTGCACCTGTGCTGTACGTCGCCTAAATAAAGAGTTTACCCGCAGATGGAGCCCGCGGGAGTGGGCAGGTGCTAGGGGGGATCTGGATGTCGTAATAACAGCTGTTCCCGGATCTCTCCTATCTTAGGCGCAGAGTGGCATACCGTGCGATTTTAGTCGGTCCGATTCCGACACACCACCCCGCCGTAAACCCTGGTGGAGTGACGGCCCGAGGGGTTTCCACACGTAAAAAAAAAGAATTTGTTTCAAGTTTTCCTTCTCTTTGCATGCTGTTGTCCTGCATGTTTTGTTCCTTAGTCGCCTCTTACGACACCCATGGGACGAAGTGGGGTGGTGACACTGTATTCTTAATCTGTCACCATACGGAGTGTATGAGTCGCTGCATTGTCTGTATTCGCAATGAATGACTATAGTAACTACAACTTTTGGATTACATTCACGCTTTCGATCAGGCAGATTAGTCACCTTTGAAGGCTCTTAAAATTAAATAAAAAAATTACGTAACAATGCTTTCATTTTATTTACGTACGTAACTTACAAAGATAAGTTGAAGTCGTGTGTTTTAAGAACTCTTAATATATACAAGACGATATTATTATTTATAAAATTATATTATATAATACCACACGAAAATATTCTCTACTTATATAATAACTTTCTTCTATGTCACAATTGGCTTATTACAAGTTATTTAGATTACTTGTAGTAGTATTCAGAAGAGCGATGTGGATTGGCCTCGTGACTTTAAGTTATAAGTCAATGCACACAACTAGTAGAAACAAGTGCAAACAATTTTGCAGTTTCGTTAATTAATAACATATCACTAAAAAGAAAATATATTTTATCAATTTTACACAACATATAAACTACACAAATGTTTTAAGCCACCGATAAAACGTCTTTATATATAATACATAAAACGTGTATGTGTTATTGTTAATTTTATTATAATGTATTATTGTTTAACATTTTTATTTGTATAATTTTAGATACCGCAGCCACCAGAAGCATGGGAAGGAATTCGGGATGCGACTAAAAACTGTAACTTTTGTGCACAATTTTCTAAAGAAACGAAGACCGTTGTAGGAGATGAAGATTGTCTGTACTTAAACATCTACACGCCAAAATTGCCCTCATCTGAATCCGAAGCGTTACCAGTCATGGTATACTTTCACGGAGGCGGCTTTCTCTACGAAAGTGGCACAGACGATAGAGAATACGCACCTGAGTTTCTTATTGAGAAAAATGTTGTCATTGTTAACTTGAACTACAGATTAGGTATTCTCGGTTTTCTATCCTTAGATCGTAAAGAAGCTCCAGGCAATATGGGTTTAATGGATCAAGTTCAAGCACTAAAATGGGTTCAAAAAAATATTGCAAATTTTTGTGGCAACCCGAATAATGTGACTATTTTTGGAATTAGCGCCGGAGGTGCTTCTGTTGGCTATCTTATGCTGTCTCCTATGGCAGAAGGCCTTTTTCATAAAGCTATAGCACAGTCAGGATCCCCTTTACTGCACTGGGCTACTAATACTGATGTAAAGAAGCTGGCTTCAAAAATACCGTCTATACAAAATAAAAGTATTTCTGATGATGAGCAATTGTTGGAATACTTAAAGGAGATGTCAGTAGTTGAATTAATCAGTGCGTCTATGGTAGCATTAGCTGAAGATGAATTTCGAGGGGGTATTCATTTTGGTTTTGTACCAACTGTAGAAAAATTAGGTGATTGGGAATCATTCTTAACTGAGTCCCCCTATAAACTGCTCGCACAAGGAAAATTTATAAAAGTTCCATATATGTCGGGATTCTGTACACGAGAAGGTCTTCTTATGATCCCTCTTTTCGCAGCCACTTTTGAAAAATTGTTGGAGTCCCATTCTTTCGTTAATTTCTTTCCGTTTGATTTAAGCGATGAGGAAAAACGAGATATGGAAATCATTTTGAAAAAAATCTATCTCGAAGGTGAGAAGACACATAATGATGAGAATAGCTTTGCAATAGATTTCTTTACTGACGTTGACTTTCTTGGAGGCGTGTACGTATCGGCTAAATTAATAGCGAAACACAACAATCCTGTATATTTCTATGAATTTTCATATGATGGTAAATTGAACGACATCAAAGTAAGGGCAAAGATTGAGCGCGAAGGAGCTTGTCATGGTGATGAAGGAGGCTACATTATAAAGAAATATCTATTGCCTACATCTATAACTGACGCAGATGCAATGATTCGGGATAGAATGACAACTTTGTGGACCAATTTTGCTAAATATGGGTTAGTGGACATTAGAATCTCAAGAAAAACTCTATATTTGTAACAAATTACTGCAATTAAGTAAACTTTTTTGCCTGTGCGGAAATGCCGACGGGTACCTACCACCGGTTATGTTATGCCGGACTCGAATCGACAACTTGACTGCACGAACGGCTTAGTGGTTTAAGTGATCACCTCGCTGCTTTCTACTGCGCTGAGTGTTGAGGGTTCAAACCCCGCATAAGATAATACTTTGTGTGATCTATAGATTGTTTTTTTGATTCCAGATGTTCTTTATGTCCGTTTCATGTAATGTTTGTAAAGTTTACGGGAATTGTCTTTTAAAAAAATTAATAAAAAAACTGCACCCCGTTTCTTGTCACCTACAGTTTGTAGATGGCTCACACCTGTGAGAACGGTGCGCTCTGTAGCACGGGCGCCACCGCTAGTGCCTGCTTTTGCTAGGGTTTTGCGATCTCCGGCACCTGCATCGCCTGCGGTACCTGGACCGAGAGGGTAGCTTTAGAATAAGAATTTTGCCTCACCCAACACCGCTCCGTCATAATTCCCATCCTTTGCAAGCATAATTTACTAACAGATAGAGACGACCGAGTTCCACACACTTTCGCTCCGGATCATGGTCGCAATCGTGTTATCAAGCGAGAGGATCCATACTCCATTTCAATACACCTAAATCAAAACAAATTGTAACATTAAATTCTTCATTTGTGTTTCCACAAACTATATTTTCAAATAGTGTTTTTCGAAATTTAAAAATCACAATGTCCATTTTTTTTTTTTAGAAATCCAACTCCCGAAATTGGTGATTTATTACCTGTCAAATGGGAAACGATGAAGGAAAATGTAGACGCGTGCTTTGTCATCGACAAAACTATGAAAATGAAGTATGAAGTGTGTCCGCAGAGATTAAAAGTTTTTGAAGAGCTTTACGCCAAGAAATATGGGGGTGAATCAAATTAAACTATATATAAATAAATTTGTAAATGAAAATTAAGGAATTAAATAAAACTTTTTCCTAAATCTTACAGTGATCTGTAAAATAATTTTAACTTTAAGTATTTTGCATATCATAGAAAGCTAGTGCACTGTACTGTTTATACTTAAATATTTATTTTAAATTTAGCTATGTTTTAAGACAGTTATTTAAATGTACGTACGTGAGGCGATTATATTTTTATTGTAAAGTTATAAGAAGTGTTTTGTTTAATTTTAAAATGCTTGATGCACATGCTATCTAAGAGAGGACCAAACTATAGCTCTCATTATATATACTTACGTATATGACAGTATCATCAGTTTCCGACACAGAGGCGCGATGATGATTGTACCGTCTTGTGACATTTACTGTCCTCTATGACTGACAATTTACCTGTATCATTGCATAGAAAGCCCTGAGCTATTTTAGTGGTTAAATTATAATTTAACAGAAACTTTTTAACAATTTTAGCTTAATACATTTCTGCATAAACTACTTTTTTTATTTTCTACAGCAAGCACAAGTTTCAGTCTGCGTTATTTAGCAGCTCCCTAAGTAACCTTACTTAATGAACCGCTAATTAGCGGACTCCGGCGTAATTATATTTTAGAAATGAACTAGCTTAGTGAACCTTACCTGTTTTTGCATAATTTTCACATCATCTCATCATCAGCGTTTGATAGTCCATTGCTTGCCTGCCTGGTCTCTTCTTAGAAAGGAAGTTGTGGCCTACTACGCGGGTCAGACAGATTGACATAGGGTTCATGTCTAGTTTTCCTTCTCTTTACTGTGTTATTGTTCTGTATAGTTTGTTTCCTTATTGGTGATGATACTATAAATCCTAGAAATCCTCTAGAATTGATTATATCATTGTTATGATGTCTAAATTATTTTTAAGATTCTGTAATTAAAATTTTAGGGCACAAATAAATGTGTGAATTGAATCGATGAGGCTACAATATGGCTAAAAGCAATTAGTTTTTGAGAAACGTCATTTATTTTACAGTTACTGAGTACAGACGAATTTAATGAAAGTTACGTTTGATAAATATTACTTTAAATAAATATCTCGGTAAGTTTTTAAATGCACTCAATGTGAGCTTTTACTTTTTTGCATAATGTAGTGGAAGTTAATTTTATATTTATATAATTTCTTATCAATTATTCAACTCTACATGTATGTCTTTACACTATGTCTTTCCAAAAAAAAGCACATAAGTATTCTATCAATCAATCTAGCTTTCCCAGTACAAGTTCTGCTTACTATGTAGCTAGATAACGTTGTGTGTCAGATATCTGAAATGTTTATATTTATTGATTTTAATAATAATCTACTATAATTAGGACATTTTCTGGTATTTTCGAATGTCTTAGTTCAAATCGTTTACATTATTTGATTCACACTATATCAACAGCCTTTCATAATGTACGTCTCTTTTCTTATTGTTATTAATATTAAATTAGCTTATATCGAACGACCTAGTGAGCTGTATTAGGTGACAGAAGCGATTTCAAACAGTTTTATTCAAACTGTATGACTTAAACCCAACACAGCTACCTGACATGAACTATTGTGTTTGAACCAAAATTTATTGTCTGCAGAAGTGGGTGACACCACTATTTAAACATTGAATAGTAACTGCTATTATAGTATTAGTATAGAAAAACAGTTATTTAAATGCAATTAAAGCTATTATTGCATTTTAAAAAAATTCATGTTAAACTTAACATGTAACTGTACATTGTAACTATTTATTCGACTACAAAACAAGAGGAGGCTCGCAATTCGACATTTTATTTAACCGAAATACAACAGGCACATGTAAATTAATAAGTATTCCTTTTGTATTACTTTGTGTTGATCAATTCTTCTTCTCTAAATAAGAATGGGAACGACAAAGTGCCATTAATTTATTATTGAATACTAGCGTATCTTCGTAGTTTTACTTTCGTTTATGGTCACTACTGTTTGCCTAAGAGTCATCGCGTGATCATACACAGACTATAATTTTATTCTTACTTCTAAATAATACACACAAAATTAAGAATTAATTTCTAATTGATCGTTCCAAATATTACTTAAGTTAAATAAATAAACTACAAAAGACTTAGGCTTCTTTATTATATTTATTGGTATGGTATGGTATTGGTAATAATAATCAATATTTATTTTCAAAAAGTAACAATAAACACATACAAATTATGAAACTGTTTTGGAACACTGATACCCAAGATAAAATCTGACCTGTGTTATGGGTATCAGACCACAGCAAGTATATTATACAGAATAACCTAGACAACTGGAACATTAAGGTACCTAAAAAAATATTTCTTATAAAGAGATATTCTTTCTCCGTGTAGTAACAGATTAAGAATATAGAATGTCATCATTTTTATTCTTCTCATGGATACTGTAAAAGGCGACTAAGTGAACAAAATATGCAAGACAATATCAAAGAAAAGAGAAGGAAAACTTGAAACAAACCCTATATCAAAAGGTCTGGTTAGCGTGGTATAGTAGGCCCAAACCTTATTTCTAAGGAGAGGTCTATGTCCAGCAGTGGACTGATAAAAAAGTGTAGTATAAATAAATATCTGTCTCACTTACAAAGGCCCATTAATAGAGGTGAGAATAGAGTGTTTTTCAATTAAAGAGGTACAATTATTAAATACTATAACGTATTATGTAAACACTACACACCCATAAGTTGTAATTTTTATTAGTTATCAAAGCAAGGTAATAAATTAAAATAATCAGGCCAGTTTTTTGTAAACAGCGCAAAAATGCGTACAGAATGCTTCAATTATAAAAATCTGTCATGGCGACCTTTTGGGAGTTATAACATGTTTTACAACGTTATAAATTTTATCAACTATGTTTTGTCACCAATTTGAAACTAACTATGCAAAGGTTCTAGTGCTTTTATTGCTTCGCGTTTAGAGCCATTTACTAAATTTACTTCCGAGGATATTCCGTTATTATCGTCTTCAGTTTTCAATGAAGAAAGAATAGGAATATCAAATGCGTAGTGTAAATTAAGGAGGTGATAAATTGATGATATCTTAGTTTTAGGTTTATAAAATTCAATGGAAACAATTTAGAAAAAGTATTCTTTAAAGTATAGACGCAGTGAAAGGGATAAAATATGTAATTAGAACGATAAAATTTAAAGAAGGAATCTCAGATATAGAGGTTTGTTTTGTCCGAATGATAGAGGTAATTTAGTGCTAAGTGTCGGTATCTCAGCATGAGTTCTACCTATGGAAGCTTCTCACTTATCCAGCACCCACTTAACTAAGTTTTACTCGTACTGTATAAAATTTGGCTACCGTCAGTTCGAATAATTTTATACTGATATAAAAAAATAACGTAATATGTGTGTATGTATGCACTTTATGGGACCAGCAGTAAGGTTAAAGAATGGGTAGTTTTAGGAGATCTTCAGTTTCACCGTGAGTTTTAAGCATAAGCAAATTGCTTACTCCCCTTCTGCATTCAGGTTTGTGTAATGTGTTTAAGCTGAGATTTTAATAAAAACTCATAAATAATTAATTTTTGTCACTTGAATCATGTAGGCGAAATAATTTATAAGGCTATTAAAGCTTTTTAAATTGTAGATTATAGATTTCTTGAATTTTGTTTACGCTTGCTCTGTATCCGACTAATGTAACTTACCTGATATCGTTACATACAGTTTTTATTGTTTTATTGATCATAATTTACTTTTATTTATTTACTTTAATGTATATACATGGGATATATATTGGTATAACAATAGGTGGTTTTATCGGTCACAGCGATCTCTTGCAAACAACCTACCTACTATACGGACATTGTGAATCTGATTTAGGATAGTCTGTGGTGTAGGTACTTTTATAACACATACACACAGAATGACTAATAATATGCAAAATAAATTAAAGATTTAAATTCCTTGATGGTGTATGATTATATGGCACATAGTATATGCAAATATTAGTAGATATGTATACTTACATAAATAAATACGCAGTCACACACAAATATATACTTACAGAAATCCATAAGTACACAAATCGTTTGATACCTATGACTTAGGTGTCTTGTAATTTCTTTCTTCTTTCTTTCTACTTTGACATACTTTTCAAGTCATAATAATATCGGGTCAGCCTTAATAATAATTTTTTGAATATTCTTTTTTAAATTATAATACTACCTCTCAATAAATATGTTAAAAATTTTCAATATCTCGAGCTGAGTGTCAGAAGGGTCCTGATATCCTGTCTATATTATTTGTGTGTCTGTATCAAAAGCTCACAGACTGTAGTAGACTGGCCGTCGGCGCCAGTGAGTCGCGGTGTGAAATACTCAGGTGCATCCGAACCTGCCCACGGGTTTTATACAGCGTGTACTATTTTGTGATTTATGTCACACTGATAATATAATTTATTTCGTCCGATAACTTTTAGTTTTTTTTTTCTTTTTTTATTTGTTTAAAAATTTGGTAGTTTGATGTTTGTATAGCAATATAGACTGGTGATAAATAGCACGTTTCGTTTCTAGTATTAAAAGTGTTAAGAGGAAATTTTTTTTTTCTTATTTTAAGAACTGGCCAAAGTGACTACTTTGCCTGATGAAAAGCATGAATAGAATCAAAGAATTGTGATCACCATACCCATTGCGAATGTAGACCCATGCAGTATGGTGGTACCCATACTATAATGGCCTAGTGAGATGCTTTTTACGCCCACTTGGGAACTGACAAGGCATGACAGTCATCGCGGCAGTGTAAGGCTCGATAACTGTCACCCCTGCAACAATGAGCCTCCGGTCTCGCACTCACCAATGAAACACGATGGCATTGATTGGTTTTTCTAGGTTATTTATTCTGTGAATGTTTGTACATGTAAATAAACAAATTTCCGGAGTGATTTAAAGAATTAAACTATAAAAACAATCATAATTCTACAATTTATACGCATTATACATTTTACTTACGTTTATCGATTGACGACACGTATTTTGTATACAAATGATGATAATACAAAAAAGAATATGAAATCATAGTTTATCTAATCAGTGAAACTCGTGAAGACAAAATTCTTCCATGTTAACACATTATCAATCTTGTCGTAAACAAGAAAAATTTAATATCCATTGCTTTTTATTTTTATAAAGTTAATGTATCAAACAACGTTATCAGTACAGCTCACATATTTATCAAAGATTCCTCCTGCTTGTGGTCGCTTACTGTTGCTAAGCAACCAAAGCACATTAGTTCCGATTGGATGGTTACTTTCATCCAATCGGAATAGTTATTTGAATTTAAAAATTATATGTTTTGCCTATGATAAAGGTTCTAAAACAAGAAAAACTTATATGTTTCAACTCTAACTAAAACTGAAAACTTTGTAAGTTTGGTAAACTAACACATGGCTAGTCTTTTTTATAGGCCTTATCTACACTAGTTTACGTGGCAGACAGAATACGAGTATATAACTAGTAAATACAATATGTCAAATATTGTAATTGTAATTAATTTTATATAAATTATTTTTTTGTTAAGATAATTTTAAAGATAGTATTATGCAATAACTAATAACACTGTTAATTAGTTCATAAAATACTTGTTGGGCCCGTAAAATCCTTATAATTTCTGGTAACTCCAATTGGAGCTAAAATCTGCAGTGCTCTTTGCACCTCCTACGTGTTTATTTAAATATTCAATTTGTAAAAATGTTTAAATTTAGACCGTTTTGAGTAAAATATTTATGTAATGAAAATTCTCAGGAAAATAGATTAAAAAACATCCCGCTGTAAGTGGTCTCGGTGTCCCGGTATCCTTTCACGGCGCTGCGCGTGAGTCGAGATTTGATTCCCACAGAGCAGGCCAACATTAGTTAGTCTTTTATTTAAAACGCTATTCTTATTGTTACCTTTTTTGTCAAGTTATTTTTGTCATTGTTAATACTTTATTTGACAATTGTTTCTATAATATTATTTAAATTAAAGATTTTTCTGTTTTGTTTTTCTTACTTTTTACAACCGCACTTTGTTGTAAAGGTAGTCGACAGTCACTTCGTCATTTAGACTACTTCATAGATTAAATAAATTACAGTAATTAAATATGAAATATAACAATTTTTGTGCACTATAAGAGGGTGAAAATGGCTAGTAATTACGCAAACTACTTCGATCCATTTTACTTTGTGACACAGAATTTGGCCGAGGACTCATACTTCCCAATTCGAGCTCGTTCGTAAAAAGATATTCCATACCAGGTTACTATTACAAACAAACCGTTACTATTCTTTTAATTACTGGACATTCATAACTTATAAATTATCAAGCTATAGGTGGCTTTGCTGTGCAACTACTTTTTTATTGCTCAGTTAATTTATTAAATTAAAATTGTAATAACGTCTTCGAAACGGCCTTGCCAGTAATGAGGTCGATATAAAAAACCAGTCTATACGACGGTCACTTAAAATTAATGTTTTTATGGTCAATGTCTGCTAATATTTAAACTACACAAAAAGATACTTTATCAAGCATAATAATAAAGAAATAAAGTGTCTGGTACATAACGTTTTTATAAAAATGTTGTCAGTTAAAAACGTTAATAACAAATAAATGTGAAATTCGTGTCGTTTGCGATTTGGGTATTTTATTTAATGTGTTTGCATTATTCGATTATACTATCGTGTAGCATTCGATTCTCAATTAATGCGATAACTGTAATACGAGTAAATAAACTTGCTTAAAATATTTTTTTCTATTTTTCAACACAGCGATAAATAGGTAATATGTAGAAATTTTTTTTTTTTTTTTTTTTTTGTTAGTGACCTAGCTGTTGGCCTGGGTTGGCCTCTACAACTTTACGCGGGTACTACGGTGAGCGCTGAGGGCTCTCAACCAGTCATTTGTTAAGCAACATAGCCCAAGGGCACCCCCTGTGGGATACGAACCTCGGCTTGGGGTGTTGCTGCTACGTTGGGGCGACCTACTCCCATGTTTTGTGGACGGTTTACGCGGCGCGTATTCCGCCCCCGACGACGGGGACGAAAGCGCGGACGGTTCCTATTCGATTGCCTAGCTGTGTTCGCTCTACGTTGAGCGAGTGTAACGTCGTCGTCTAGTTCTTCTAACGCGTGTCTGGGTCGACGTATTTTCGAGATCCTACTTGGTGTGTAGTCTACGGCCGCAACCACTAGAGGGTTGGGGTGAGTCGGAGCAGAGTCAAAGTAGCTAAGGGAGCACTGTTTTATGAATTGCTTGATGGTCGGCAATCTGAGGTCGATGTGGAGATCGACGTTGTGTACATACCACGGTGTTCCCGTAGCTTTGCGCATGAAACTATTCTGTAGTATTTGAAGCCTATGGATCCTGTGTGGCCTAACGTGTGCGAAGACTACGCTACCGTACGTCATTATGGGGCGTACGCATGCCGTGTATAGCCTAATTTTGTTTTTTAAAGCTAACTTCGAGCGCGCGTTTAATAAATTGTGGAGACGTCCTAGCACGAAGGCAGCCCGGTTGCGGACTGCCTTGATGTGGGGGCCGAAGGTTAGACGGTCGTCAAGGGTTATGCCTAAGTATTTGGCCTGCCTTTTTTTTTTTTTTTTTTTTTTTAACGTGTGGAAACCCCCTCGGGCCGTCATCCCACCGGGGTTTACGGCGGGGTGGTGTGTCGGAATCGGACCGACTAAAACCACACGGTGTGCCACTCTGCGCCTGACATAGGAGGGACCGGGAACAGCTGTTATTACGACATTTAGATCCCTCCTAGCGCCTGCCCGCTACCTCGGGCACCATCTGCGGATAAACTCTCTATTTTAGGCGACGTACGGCACACGCGGACGTCGCCTCCTCGCGGCTGGCCATTGTAGCGGATGGAGGGGAAAACCCATCCCGTCCACCCGCGGCCACACTCAAGGCGGCATGAGGCGCTGGTATGCTCGCCTCCGCCGCCCGTCTCGCCGGCGGCGAATTGGGTCCGAGTGGATATCGTCCTCCCGGGCCTTCTCCGCCGCCTCCTTCCGCGAAATTACGTCTTCGCAGAAGGTTACGACCGCGGTAAAACAACTGTCGCTACCGGCCATGGAGCGTATGACGGCCGGTAGCGAGAGGTCTCCTCCAATAACTACAGTGAGGACCCCACGCTGCGCCGCCCAGGCGGAACAAACCGCCAGCGTGTGCTGAGCCGAGTCCTCACTGCAGTCGCAGTGGTGACAGGCGGGACTCAATTCCCTCCTGGCGACCGAGTGCAGGTACTTCCCGAAGCAACCGTGCCCGGAAAGGACCTGCGTCAGTCGGAAGGAAAGGGTCCCGTGCTGCCGCCCCGCCCACTCGGCGATGACCGGCTGGAGAGCTTCCACGGCGGCAAAGCCAGCACGTGGAGCCTCCAGCCGGGACGACCAACGAGCCATCGTGGCTCGACGAGCGGTCTCTCGCCACTCGCGTATCTCTTCGGGCGGGGGCCGTATGCCGCTGCCCGCCCGGAAGTCAGCCGTCCGCCGATAAACTTCGGCGAGCACTTCCGCCTCCAAACCCCCCGGGGAGTTCCGGCCAAGGCGCACGCCGCCTCCGTCGATACGGTGCGGTAACCGCGTATGGCTCTAACCGCCAATATCCTCTGAGGGCGCCAGAGGCGAGCCCTATTCTGGGCGGTCAGAGCCGCCGCCCACACCGGCGCACCATACAGCGCCATTGACCGGACAACCCCCGTGTATAGCCGTCTCGTCGCGACGCTAGCTCCACCCAAATTCGGCAAAAGTCGCCCGAGGGCAGAGGCAGCGCCGACCAGCTTTGGAGAAAGCTGTCGGAAGTGCTCGTCGAAGAGCCACCTCCCGTCAAGGATCAGGCCCAGGTACTTCATCTGGGCCTGAACCGGTACGAGGACTGAATTGACTACGATAGAGGCGCCGGGTGGTGGACCACGACGGGGCCCATGGAACAAAAGGGCCTCCGTCTTATCTAGGGCCACCCGTAAACCCAGCGCCTCAATACGCCCGACCACCAAAGAGACTCCCGTGGTGGCCAAGCGCGCCGCCTCTTGAAAGTTCACTCCCCGGGCTGTGACCAATGTGTCATCTGCGTAACAAATTACGCCCAACCCGGGGGGAAGACGACCTCGGAGGGCCCAGTCGTATCCCATGTTCCACAGGAGTGGTCCGAGGACAGACCCCTGCGGAACACCGCACGTCATGGGCCGCCGCCTCAGAACACCGTCACGGTCCTCGTACATGACGGTACGCTCCTCAAGGTAGTCTGCCACAAGCCGTCTCAGGTACTCTGGCACCCCGTGGTAGTGGAGGGCTTCCCTGATGCAGCTAAATGGCAGACTATTAAAAGCGTTGGCGATGTCTAACGACACCGCCAACAGCACGCCGCCACAGCTCACCGCCTCTTCGGTAACGGCCCTCAGGCGCAGCACAGCATCGACCGTCGAACGCCCCGCCCGAAAACCAAATTGGGCGTCCGACAGATCGGGGCCCACCTCGCAGAGGTGCCGGACGATGCGGGTAGAGAGTATCCTCTCAAACAGTTTACCCGCCTCGTCCAGCAACACGATGGGCCTATAGGCCGCTACCGATTCGGCTGGCCGTCCCGGCTTCCTCAATAGGACCAGCTTCCCGCTTTTACAGCACTCAGGAAAGCGTCCGGACGCCAAGCTAGCGTCCAGGACCTCCCTGAGGCGGTCCGACATGTGTTCGAGGGCTCGGGCTAGCACTCGGGCAGGTATCCCGTCCGGCCCGGGGGCGGTGTTCTTAGAGCGGATCCGTAGAACAACCGCCCCTACCTCCGATTCCCTGACGGGCGGAACATTGTCTTCGTTCACCCCGTCGTCTTCGACCATGAAGGCCATCGACGGGGGCGTGTGCTCCGCCCGCTGCGGGAAAAGGCCCTCGACCACTTCCCGCAGAAGGCTGGGCTGGAGTGTCTCTGTAAGGGGGGGGCCCGACGTGCGGAGCTTTTGCCGCGCCGCACGATAGGGGCGACCCCAGGGGTCACGATCGAGACCCTCCAGCATTTCCTTTCTCTTAATTTCTTTGGCGCGGCTGATGGCCAGCTTCAGAGTTTTCCGCGCCTCTCGGTACTCCTCATGAAGCTGGTTCTCCCCGCCTTCTTCACGGTGTCGCCGCCGACTACGGGTGTAGGACCTCCGGGCACGAGTACAGGCCGCATGGAGGTCCGCCAACTCCTGGGATACCAGTAAACCTCCTTCCGTGGAGGCCGGCAACCTCGGATGCGGGGCATGGCCACATCACAAATTTGTGCAATCGCTTCGCAGAAGCGACCAGCCCTCATGTCGACCTCCTCGGTCGGGGCCTGCGGAGACGGCCAAGAGTGAATAATGGCCGCCTCCTCTAGTAGGTCCCTATTTAATTTGGCTACAGCCCACCGCGGAAAGCGAGAAGAACGCCGCGCCGCGTGACCCCTACTGGCGTCCTGGGACCGGGAGAGCTCAAATCGGATATAGAGATGGTCCGAGAGCGTCTCAACCTCTTGCAGGACACGCCAGTTCCTTACTCGTGCGGCGAGGGCAGGGGTAGCGAACGAAAGGTCCACTATCGACCCTCCCTGCTGTCGCACGCACGTGTTGGTGGAGCCCCTGTTTAGTAAACAGAGGCCCACCGAGGCCGCCCACTCCTCTACGGCCTCGCCCCTAGCGTCCGTCCTGGGGGAACCCCACGCAATGGACTTTGCGTTGAAGTCCCCCAGCACTAAGACGTGCCCAGACGTTAGACGCCGCATCGAGGTTTCCAAGTTGTTAAGGAAAACCTCGAAGTCGTTCAAACTCCGGTTGGGGGAGAAGTATACACCATATACAGTGATCCCCCCCCACTCGGCAGCAACATATCCAGTGCCCTTGTCTCTTAGCGACAAGGGCGGGGAATGAGCCGCCGTGGAGCCAACGACTGCCACGGAACCGTCCCGGTCACCCAACCAGTTTGGACGGGGAGGAACATAATAGGGTTCCGCGGCTACGGCAACACCGATCGACCACTGTGTCATGGTTTGCAGGAAAAGGTCCTGCGCGGCGGCACAGTGGTTCAGGTTCGTCTGGACCAGGAGGTTGGAGACTTGGGCCATTACTCGACCGTCTCTACAACCTCCTCCATGGGCAACGATGCCGACATGCGAACGACATCAGAGGCAGCCTGGGTCGATTGGCTGGCCCCCGACGCTTGCCGAGAATTATAGGGAGGTTTGCAGCCTCCCTGCCCAATTTGGTGATTGGCGGGCTTGTTACCCGCCGCACACACCGGGCAGTGAGGGGCGGCAGAGCATTCAGCCGCCTTGTGTCCCGGTCGACCGCAGCGGAAACATAATCCGCTGCAGTCAAAACAGCTGGCGCACTTGGCACGTGTGTGTCCCGATGCCAGACATTTAAAACATCTCATCGGTCTCGCTGCCAGGACTGTGATCCTAGCGCTCACGAAACCGATGAGCAGCCTACCGGCATCGCCCAAGATTTTGGCTGATGCTACGGGACAGCTGACCCACACTGCGCCAAGCCCTCCTGGACCGGGACGGATGGTGCCAACCCTAATGTTCTCCGCGTTGCACCCTGTCTTCTCTCTTACTGCAACACGGACATCCTCGGCCGTTATGGAGTCGTCCAGGCCTGAGATGCGCAACTCTGCACGAAGGCAGCCCGGTTGCGTACTGCCTTGATGTGGGGGCCGAAGGTTAGACGGTCGTCGAGGGTTATGCCTAGGTATTTGGCCTGCCTAGCCCAAGGGATAGGCTTGCCGAACATCCTAATCTGAGGGGTCTTCTCCAAGGGATACAGGCTTAGCTGTCTTCCGTGAAACAGCATCGCCTGGCTCTTCTCGGGGTTGACCTCTATCCTCCATTTCCGGAACCAAGCGCCGAGTGCGTTGGCTGCGGTCTAAAGTTTTTTGGCTACTGTCGAGGGGTTCTCTCCTGAGCAGTAGATAGCCGTGTCGTCTGCGAAAAGTGCCGTCTACACATACCGATGCTTTGGAATATCGCTAGTATACAGCGTGAAGAGTAGGGGGGAGAGCACTGACCCTTGCGGGACACCAGCTCGTATGGGGTGAAGGGAGGATAGTGACCCTTCTACTCGGTAGCGGAAGCTTCGGTTCGACAAGTAGTCTCGTATGATGAGCACGAGTGTGTGTGGCACTCCCATGGTGAATAGCTTAAATAATAAGCCGTTGTGCCACACTTTGTCGAAAGCTTTCGCCACGTCAAAGAAGAGGATTCCTGTGAACAGGTTGCGTTGAAGGCGATCGCTGGTGTATTCAACGATGCGGTGGACTTGGTGGACGCACGAGTGATCGGTTCGGAAACCGAATTGCTCGTGAGGGAGGAGATGATTAGCGTCGGCATATGCTTTCAGCCTATTATAAACTAAGCGCTCATATATTTTGCCTAATCCTTTAAGCAGACTTATCGGTCTATAACTAGTCGGTTCGGACTTTGGTTTGCCGGGTTTGGGTATCCCAATAACCACGGCTTCTTTCCATTGTTGTGGAAAGATATTGTTAGCGAGCGCTGCGTTGAAGATAAAGGTCAGAAGGACCACTAGCCTGTCTGGAAATAGTTTTATAACTCTATTTGTGATACCGTCCGAACCGGGTGCCTTGCGAGCGTGTAGGCCCTTGACGATCGTCTTAACTTATTCGGGGGTGACTGCTATTAGGTCTTGCTCGTTTGTCCCCGTCGTTGTTGTTGTTATTATTGTTGTTGAAGTCGGAAGTGAAGCTATGCGCTCTACTTCCGAATCAACTTTAGCTACCTCGTCTATATTGTAGTGTATAGCGCTGGGCGTGCACTGAAGCTCCAGACTGTCTGCCAGGCACTCTGACTTTTCGATATCGTCGAAGGCCGGTGGAAGGTTAGGTCGGCTTAGAGGAGGCATACAGGTGATAGTGTCTCTCTTTAGCGAGCGGGATAGTTGCCAGAAGGCATGGTGGGTAGGTTCGAGGTCTTGTAGTGTCCTGTCCCACCTGTCTTGGCGCATTTGGTTGATGCGCGACTTGACCGCTCTTTCTAGGCTTCGTAACCTGATCCTGTTGTCTTCGCATGGATATCTGTCATAGGCTCGTACGGCGGCGTTCTTCTGCCTCAGCAGTTCACGTACGTCATCGGGTAGGTTCCAGTGGCGATCGTTCGTCGCCGGTGCCTCCCGAGTGCATTCGTTAATTAACGATTGCACGTGTGCTGCGAGGGAGTCGATCGCCGTCGCGGTGTCCTCTTGGCTGGATATGTGGTCGGGTATCCTGTCTAGGTGCACGGACGAGGATTCCTCGAGGTTTGCCTCGAGGCGCCTCCAGTCCGTGATACGCCTAGTGGGGGTACGATGACCTGCGTCTATTGGACCCAGTCTGGGTGCGAACGCCATGACCACAGGTCTGTGGTCGGAGGTTAATTCGTGTAGCACTTCTATTGAACACAAACGTAGGTTTATGTTCTTTAGGAGTGCCACGTCCAGAATGTCGGGTCTGTGTGCCACGTTGGTCGGGTAGTGGGTTGGTTCGAGCGGGGTGATAATGTCGAACGCTAGTTTCATCGAAAGCGACTCCAGGGCTCTGCCTCTGCTGTTGGTGACGTGACATCCCCAAAGGGTGTTTTTAGCGTTGAGGTCGCCGCTGATTATCACAACGTTGCTCAGTTCCAGCAGTGCTTGGAGGTCGCTCTCGAGTATTTGCCGGTTGGGTGAGAGATAGGCTGAGACCAGGGTGATTGGCTGGTGTCCAGTCATGCCTATTCGGCAGACCGAAGCCTCAATGCTCGTCAGCGCAGGCGGATCCATAGGTACGCAGTGAAGGGACCTTTTGTAATAGATGAGAGTGCCCCCTAGCGCAGAGTCACGCCTATCGTTGCGGACCATACAATAGTTAGCAACGTTAGGGTTTCTCTGCGAGGGTTTCAGAAAGGTCTCTTGTGCGAATAGTATGTCGAGTTGGTGTGCCCTAAGGAATTATACAATGTTTTTTTAGGATATAAATATGGAGTGTCACCAACCCTATTCACCTCGTGGTTGCCGTAGGAGGCGGCTAAGGGAGCAAACTGCACGAGACAACATCACAGCAAAGTGAAGAAAACCTTGATACACGCCCTATAACAACTTGTCTTTCCAAACCGTGATAAAGTTGGCCAAAGCCTCTTTTCTAAGGAGTTCTTCTAGTCGTTCTAGTATGTACTTTTCCAGTTTTGTATTTTACAAACGGTATACCCAAGTGAGGGCAGAAGCAGTCGCAATAGGTGAGAAGGTAAGAAGCATTCTACTTCTTTTTAAGAGAAATACAATCTGCTTGTGAGATCTCTTCACTTTTTAGCTGTTATGAAAAAATATTACCAAAAAGGTAATTAAATGGTGACGGCAACATGACATGTCATTTCAGAGGCTTGCTTACTGTTTTCGAATAGTCATAATTAAATTCGATTATGGAAACACTTTTGACAGTGAATTTAGCCAATACTGATTTAAAAATTACAATATTATATAAAGACATATCAAAGCGGTAGATACTTTTTGTACTACGTGCAGTACGAGTACAATAAAATAAACAAGTAAAAAGATAAATGAGTTATATAACATCAGGTAAACAGGCAACTATTTCTGTGTACTTACTAGAATTATCATTTGCGTTCAAATCACGAAACTTGTGCGATAAATGGTAAGGTGGCATTTACACTCGCCTCGCCTTATAGGTGTGTATCCTGATTAGTGCAACACAACACACACACACCAGCTGTATACTTGTGTTATGTACTTTACTCAATAGCATGTTACGATACTTCATGTCACTAATGTCGTTTTTATATAAAAGTACTAATGTACGTTTAGTTTTTTTAAAAGATATTAGAACAACACACTTGTAATCATTATATGATTATTGTGCTCTTAACCAAATAACAACCATTATTGCGTCCAAATTATTTCGCTGACATATAATAATTAGTTATTGACAACAATAACTTGTTATACTTTAAATGAAAAAGCCAGTGGAACTTGTATAAACCCAGAGAGAGAGATAAAATTTTCTGTTGCCAATTGTTCTCTTTCTTTTTTTTAAATTTAGAACCTGCAAAAAATATTATAAAAATCAAAATTTCTGACTAACGAACATAAAAGAAAAAAATATGAAATTAAACACAGTTTTGTTGAGATCATTTTATGTAGCGTGTCATACTAGTCAAGCACCAAGTTGCTCAGACGGTGCGCATTGCGCGCGCGTCGCTTGGAATGCGAGCGTGGCTCTGTATTGTATGCGCTTGTGTTCCCGCGCACCTGTGCGCCCGTGGGAATTTTACTTTTTCGGATTAAGGCTATTGTGACTGGGCAAATGGAAAAGGTTTCAGTAATAATTGAATTTCGACAAACAGTGCCGTTATTTGACTTTCGAATGACGAATCCGACTAACTTGTGGTCTTAATACAAACCAAGAAACTTATAAATGAAATTTCTTGAATAATTGAGAAAACAGTACAGATATTGAGTTTTTATAAATTGTGGCCACCTATGCAATACCTATACCTATGCAATTGCATTTGACATTCCTACACCAAAAGTGGTAATGATGATCAGTTGGTAAATAATAATAATATAACCAGCGATGTATTAGTACATATTCTTTTGTATCTATCAGTTAATAGGAACTTATCTGGTTTACTTACAGTGAAATTGCTTTCCGAACGGATTCCGATTATTTACATTTTGTGTACAAGTGTAACAGACAAAACTACTTTTGTTAGTTTGCATTTTGCGTAAAATGGAAGTCCTTGTAAACAGAGTGAACCTTACCAGCAGAAAGTATTATTTAATTCTGTCACAAGTATAATTCCTTTTCGTAAGCTGTGTTGGCATCCAACTAGTCACGAAATATTTTGATGCAAAGCATTTGCTGTGAACCAGTAGATAAAACTAAATCGTCTCAGTTCTTGTTACTTGGACAGATTAACAATGGTTTGCAATTTTACTTTGTGTTGTATACAATACTTTTAAATAAAGTTTGTTTTCTTGTTACACGTTCAGACTATTTAGTGATATTAGCTGTACTGAACACACTGGTCTCATGAAATAACGGGTACAAATTGAAAATTCCTTTTAGTAAGGAAGGAAAATAATAGTGTGTACATATCACGCTACGACCAACAGGAGCCGAGCATCATTAAAATTATTGTGAAAACGGCGAAAAGTTATTCCTTTTGACATACATAGACATAGAGACAGAGAATCTAAACGCATGTCGTTAACAAGTTATGTTTCTATTTCTATCAGCTGTTTTGTGATTGACCTTTAAAGTGATTGCAAGCGATAACCGCTTATCAAAGTTAGATTGTTTCGATTTCATTTAAGTTCAAACAAGTTATTTCCATTGAGATCTAATAAACGTTGATTAATCATGTGGTTATCTTTAGAAATGTTTTACACACGTGTACTTATTACTTGCATTTACCTAGTTATAATCGTTCATTTGTTTAAATATTTAACATATTAATAATTATAACAATTATACACATCTCATGCGTTGTCAGTTAATGCTGAAACTAGGTAGAACCTGCACTGACTGTTATTAAACATATTTATATGTTTTTAAATACATATATACCATAGATAAGTTACACTCAATTACAGAATAAATGATTGTGCTCATCACAAAATTATTTGCCCTGGGTGGTAACTAAAACAAAACCTCTGGGTTAACACTCAAGGTCACTGACGAATAGGCCGACAGGCCATTTATATAATCTTCACAAGTTTTACCAGAAGACTTCGTTTCTCTATAGTTCGTTTGTCTTTAGGAGGTTTCATTTGTAACAGTTTGTTGTATTATGCTTCGGTGTGGAGGATAAAGGCTAGGTCAAATAGAAGACACAGAACAGAAAAATAAACATTAGAAGTACGATCAATGGTAAATCCCAAGACTTGCTTTGTCACCTAGACGCACACATAAACGATTTTATAAATATTGTAATATACACACATAAGGAAGTCTATGTTAATTCGTTTAAATGATTTCATAATTCAAATATTAAACGCCATTTAACGTGTTACTAAATACAACTTTGTCTTGTTGTTATTGGGATACCCAAGCCTGGCAAACCAAAGTCCGAACCGACCAGTTATAGACCGATCAGTCTGCTTAACGGATTAGGCAAGCTATACGAGCGTCTAATCTACAGTAGGCTGAAAGCGTATGCCGATGCTAATCTTCTCGTCCCCCACGAGCAATTCGGTTTCCGAACCGAACACTCGTGCGTCCACCAAGTCCACCGCATCGTTGAATACACCAGCGATCGGCTTCAACGCAACCTGTTTACAGGAATCCTCTTTTTCGACGTAGCGAAAGCTTTCGACAGAGTGTGGCACAACGGCTTATTATTTAAGCTGTCCACCATGGGAGTGCCACACGGACTCGTGCTCATCATACGAGACTACTTGTCGAATCGAAGCTTCCGCTACCGAGTAGAAGGGTCAATGTCCTCCACTCACCCCATTCGAGCCGGTGTCCCACAAGGGTCCGTGCTCTCCCCCCTACTCTTCACGCTGTATACTAGCGACATTCCGAAGCATCGGTATGTGCAGACGGCACTATTCGCAGACGACACGGCTATCTACTGCTCGGGGGTGAACCCCTCGACAGTAGCCAAAAAACTCCAGACCGCAGCCAACGCACTGGGCGTTTGGTTCCGGAAATGGAGGATAGAGGTCAACCCCGAGAAAAGCCAGGCGGTGCTGTTTCACAGAAGACAGCTAAGCTTGTATCCTTTGGAGAAGACCCCTCAGATTAGGATGTTCGGCAAGTCTATCCCTTGGGCTAGGCAGGCCAAATACCTAGGCATAACCCTTGACGACCGTCTATCCTTCGGCCCCCACATCAAGGCAGTCCGCAACCGGGCTGCCTTCGTGCTAGGACGTCTACACAGTTTAATTCACGCGCGGTCGAAATTAAACTTAAAAAACAAAGTTCGATTATACACTGCATGCATACGTCCTATAATGACGTACGGCAGCGTGGTATTCGCACACGTTAGGCCACACAGGATCCATAGGCTTCAAACACTACAAAATAGCTTCATGCGCAAAGCTACGGGAGCACCGTGGTATGTACGCAACGTCGATCTTCACATCGACCTCAGATTGCCGACCATCAAGCAATTCATTAAACAGTGCTCCCTTAGCTACTTTGACTCTGCTCCGACTCACCCCAACCCTCTAGTGGTTGCGGCTGTAAATTACACACCGAGCAAAATATCAAAAATACGTCGACCCAAACACGCGTTAGGGGAGCTAGACGACGACATTACACGCGCTCAACGCAGAGCGAACACATTAATTACGAACCGTCCGCGTTTTCGTCCCCGCCGGCGGGGGCGGAACACGCGCCGCGTAAACCGTCAACAAAACATGGGAGTAGGCCGCCCCAGTGTTTCAGCAACACCCCAAGCCGAGGTTCGTACCCCGCAGGGGGTGCCCTTGGGCAATGTTGTTTAATAAAGGCCGGTTGAGAGCCCTCTGCGCTCACCGTAACTAAACCGGGTAAAGTTGTAGAGGCCGTCTGAGGCCAACAGCTAAAAATCATCACAAAAAAAAAAAAAAAAAACAACTTTGTCTTTTAAATAATGTAGTGTTTCACGTGTAAATTTGAAATATTCCGGCAGAAAATACAATTCCCTGCGTGCTCTCGTAGTATGTAGTCGTATAATGTAGTAATGTACTCGAATTTAATACGTAATGTATGATTATTTTTATTTTATATAGCAGTTCAAGTGCGATCATTTTCAAAGACGTACAGAAGTACTGGAATTATGAGCGGATCACGCTCAAAGCGCATCAAAAATTTTGTCGCACCTGACACGTCCACATTGCATAGTCTGTTCTGTGCATAGCCATAATAACATGGCGCAGTAAATAGAAAAAAATGCTCACAAATTTGAGTAAGTACTAAGTGATAAATACAAAGAATAATTAAAAGTTAAAAGGTGACAACCATACAAACATGGAAAGCAGTTTCAGCAGCATCTTATATTAATAATAATAATCAATATGTTTTACTAAAATTAATGTATTAGTCACATTGTTACATGTCTCTTAAAGTGATTGTCCGTGTATGCTTATAAGTGTTATTAAATATGTGTCACGCATGTGTATATTATTTGTGTGTATTGTGTGTGTATGATTTTGTGGTGTGTGTATATGAGAAGGCGAATGTATGTGTGTATAGCAGCTGCTGCTGCATAGTCAATATAATTAAACAGTTATCTATTTTCTTGGTGAATATTTGAGACCTGTGTCATTAAGCGTAGTCACGACCCACGCATTTTCAGGTAACTTTCCAGACTTCAGCAATTTAACAGCGCCCGCTATATTGGCACCACTCGTGTAACCCACGTATAAACCCTCTTTTTCGCCAGCCATTTTTTTATATTTAACAGCTTCCTCATCAGTCACACTCAGTGTGCCATCCATGTACTCGTAGTTGAATAGATGTGGGACAGTTCCGTATCCAGAACCTTGGAGCAAATGAAGGGGTTTTGAGATCGGATCGCCCTTAATAGCTTCAGCACCCGCTGGTTCTACAACGTACGCCTTTAATGCTGGATTTTGTTCTTTTAAATATTTTGAAGTACCCATAAAGGTGCCGGCAGTGCCTACTGTTGTGACAAAGGCATCTACGTGGTGGCCAGTTTGCCTCCAAATTTCAGGTCCTGTGGTTTCGTAATGTGCCAATGGATTATCCAAATTATGAAACTGATTGACAAAGAATGCATTCTGCTGTTCTACTAGCCTTAAACCATGATCTTCAACTGCTTTTAAGTCATCTGATGTTACACTGCCAGGTATTCCATTCACTTGTGGTACTTTGATGCACGTAGCCCCAAGAGCTTCCATATGAATAGCTCGTTGCGTACTATTACCGGCTGACATTGCTATTGTTAGTGGATGGCCTAATACAGCGCAAACTACGGCCAGACCAGTACCTTGATTGCCTGATGTAATTTCTACAACTGGTGCTCCAGGTTTAAGTTCACCGGATTTAAGAGCTTTGTCAATCATATTGAAAGAAGAACGACATTTGATAGAAGCTCCAGGATTCATGAATTCACATTTTGCTAAAATTCTTCCAGGTCCCGTATAAAGTCGGTCTAATGCCACAAGAGGAGTTTTGCCGATCAGTTCTAATGCGGAGGATTTAATTTCGTTATTCTCTGAGATTGAACTAGGCCCGATTGGAGACATATTCTTGAAAACAAAATGTTTATAATACTTTGTAAATTTAAAGTCTTTGGCTGACTAAAACTGGGTGAACTTGGACTGACCAAGACAATATGATACTGAGGCAAACGTTGGTAGGATTACTTTTAAATGATCTAGACAATCGAATGTCGGACGTAGTGCGGTCAACTGCATATCTAAGATTTATTACTCTACGCTTGATGTACTATGAACATGATTCTTTTTAGAGTTCCATAGCCAAAACTGCAGAAACTGAACCCTTATAGTTTTGTCATGAATGTCTATCTGTCGTTCTTTTCACACTATACCTCATAGATTATTAGTGCTGGATACCTGTAATTTCACATACACTTACAGAGTAATTACACCGATAAAGTGCTAATGTGAATTATTTACAACATGCAATAACAAAACTACTTCCTACGGAACATGAGATTGGGAGAGTCTCGACACACACTTGGCTGTTTGTCATATTTATGATTGGTTATGGTACTTGCAGTGTAAGCTTTACAACAGCTTCATTGTTATATTTTATTGTGATTATTACTGTACCGACAGTAAATGGTTGAAATATTACATCGTTCTATTTCCTTATAAATCATAGTAAGATTAAATTGTTTGGCATTTTATGAAATATATTAAGCCTCAGAATAGTTATCTTACTTGCAATCGGACATACGCGAACGTCGCTCTTCTAACCACAGCAGCGAATGGAAGGAAAACCCGTTCCTGGGCGGCATAAGTTCCAGTGCAGGTGGTCCTCCCGGGCCTTCTACGCTGCCTACTTTTGTGAAATGACGTCTTCGCAGAAGGTTGTGACCACAGTAAAACAGCTGTCGCTACCGGCCATCGAGCGTATTAAGGCTGGTAGTAAGAAATGCTCTCCCGAAAATTCGCTGCTCGGACTGCGATCAATGTGTCATCAGTGTAACAAATTCGAAGAACGACTTTGTTACGTTGACTACTTCAAAGAATCTAGTTGTTGCCCTTTTTCCACAAGACTGCTCCGAGAACAAACCACTCCCGAATACTGTAAGCCATGATCCGATGCCTCAAAATATTATCTCGGTCCTTAACTTCCTTGATTTATCTGTCTCGAGTAGCCACAGGTACTTTGAGACCCCGTGGCAGTGGAGTGATTCCCTGGTGCAGCTAAGTGGCAGACTATCGAATGCGTTGGCGATGTCCAACGAGACGGTGAATAGCACGTCACCACAGCTTACGGCTTCTTCGTTCATGGCCTTCAGGCGTAACACAGCGTCGACGGTCGAACGTCTTGACAACTGAATAGGGTGTCCGACAGATTGGGCCCGTCTCGTAGAGATGCTGGATGATGCGAACAGAGATTACCCTCTCAAACAATTCATCCGTTTGCAGCTTCCCGTTCTTTCAATACTCAGGGAAGTGTCCAGACGAAAAGCTAGTGTCCACCTGCTTAAGGGAATCTTTTGTATTCATTTATTTACTTTTAACTTATGCACTTTTATACATCGGTGGACTTAATGATCGGGGCATTCTCTTGCAGTTAATCTTTGGTTTATGTTGAATGTGAGGTAAGCGCACATAAGATCCACTATACCCCTCGGATCTACACTACCCCTTCCTGCTGTCGCACGCATGTGTTGCTGGAGCCTCTGTTTAGAATACAGAGGTCCACTAAGGCCAACCACTCTTCTACGGCCTCGCCCTTTGCGTCCATCATGAACCCAATGGACTTTATATTGAAGTCCCTCAGCGCAAGGACATACCCAGACGCAAGTCACCGTATCGAGATCTTTAAGATGTTAAAGAAAACCTTGAAATTGCCTAAACTCTCGTTGGGGGAGAAGTAAACACCATATATTGTGATTCCGCCCCACTCGACGGCAACATATACAGTGCCCTTATCTCTTGGCGACAAAGGCTTTGTTTCATGCTCTCCCTCTCTTTGCAGTGAAGCTGTCCTTCGTAGTTTTCTCTCTCAGTCGCCTTTTACGAAACCCATGGGATGAATAGGGGTGATGACAATATATCTTATTACGTTACCAAATGGCCAGGATCGAAGTATCTACGAGGAAATGAGAACAAGGAGACCATGATTTGCACAATTCCGTATTGCATGACTCGGTATAGTCATAATCAAGTCAATAATACGTCACCACACAGATCGACGACGATAAATAACAACAATGTTCGACCGCGCACACTTTGACATCCTATCATTTTCTTGTTAACACGGTAACTTTGCCACTATATAATTGTTTTCTTGATTATTTTCTCTATTAAAGAAATATCTTATAGTTGTAAATGTTCTCACATTCAGAAGCTATATATGTTGTAAGATGGCGATAGGAGTTTCCTAACAGGAGACCCATCTACTCGTTTGCCCCATACCCCATACCAAAACAATGTTTCTTTTTACGACTAACACGTACACGTAAACGACTTCCACCACTCAACGTGCCTTAAAAAAACAAAACAAATATATTCTAGGTTTCTAGCAATAGTAAAGTAGATTGCATAAGAATTAATAATAACAATGTTCTAACAAATTCACATAACGCCACCAGTTCCAAACTAAGCGTAGCTTGTACTACGGGAACAAGAGATAGAAAATACCTAAAATCTGAAACAATTATTTGCATATCACACAAACAATTGGTGCGGGTATCGAACTCGAGACCTTAACAACAGCAGTCGCATACGCTACCACTGCGCCACCGAGGCTGTCTAAAAAACATTAAAAAATATTCTTTTGTAACATTTTATTCATTTGACTGAATCACAAGTCGGCGTTTAGTATCAGTCGACTCCGACCTAACTGGTCTTACGTTGTAGTCTTGCCATAAGTAAACTCATTTCACTCAAGACTTATGTTTCTGCCACTTATTTCGTTTTAAGTTTATAAGCAGACACATACTGTTAAACATTATATTAGTGTAGTGTAAGAAAACTGTGCTGAGCCTTGGGAGAGGTCTATTTTATATTACATTACAATGACATGGTCACATACAAGCAATATAAAATACAGGCGTTACAACATAAATTAAAAAATTTGGTGCCGTGCCAAAAATATAAATACGACTTTAGTAGACATAAAAATTGGCAAATTAAGAAACGAGTATAAATAAACGAGAATTATTAGGAATAGTGCAGACAAGCGGCGTGGTGCTAGTATGACAATGAACGTGTTAATTATTTTTACCTTAGTTAGTGGTTAGTTTCTTAGTAGGAAGACCTACTACGCAACTTGTTTTATAAACAACACTTTTTTAAACCATTTTTATAGTAAAGTTTTGCAAAACAGCCACTCAGTGATGATAAGATTTTTTTTATAACAGCCTGTCAAAATGGTTTTTTTTTTCTATAAGATCGTCACCAATTCTTAAGATTTTATCATGATGAGTGGGTATTACTAAATTTAGATTTTTTGGTTTTTCCTTAGGACTTTTTCTTGTGATTCTGTAACTTGTCAATAGACTTATCTACAACAAAATGTTACCTATTAATATTACTAACAGATTATCTATTTCATCAACATTTTATCTATTTAACAAGTCATGTATCTTTAAAATCGAGACAAACAAGTGGCCAGTTACAACTGAGTTAAGAAGTGGTTGATAATAGAGTGTATTTTTCTGAAAAACACTTATATTACTTATTTACGAGTACAATCTTTATACCTATACCCATAAGAGAATCCGATAACCTACTCTTTAGTGCGCATGTGATAATGGACACATGTTGATAATTGTGAAGCTAACAGAGCACGTCGTTCTATCTCTACGACGCATACTTGATCTATACCATATAATACATTCGGTCTATGAATTTATCATTTTGAAAATAGTGGATAAAAATTTAACTATTGAAGTAAGTGGAAAAGCGTTTCTTACAATCACATGTTAACTATTTTCACTATATTTGAAATATTAACTACAATATTCTCTTGATTTAAACTAATCCATTCTAAGATATTATAAATCTTATGAGTTTGTTTGTTTAGTTGTTATCTTAGAAACTACTGGTATTAGATAGCCATTTAATCGGTGAAGGTTATAGGCACGCTTTGACTAAAATCAGCTAAGTATCAATGAAAAATGTTTCAAATTCAGAGAAGTTGGTAAGCAACCAACTTCTCTGAATTTGAGAGACGCAGACGAAGTTGTGTAGTCCAGATAGTATTAAGTACATACACTGATGTTCGATTAAACCTAAAATTGTGTAATAAAAAGATCCCATCATGTTGGACGTATTCTTTTATTAAAATAGGTCCAATTACTCAATAAAATAACTCAATTTAAAGCCGCATAGACTCGACCATGGTTCCGTGATAGCCATTTTAGAGTCTAAACGGTTGTTGTCAACGGTGGAGAAAATTGCTTGGTTACAAGGTTGAATTCGTAACGTAGTTGAATATTTTTATATTGTTGACGAACATAACATAAACATTATTAGTTTCAATTCTTTACCACTCACCAGTTACCACTTTCCACTAGAAATGCCTCATCATCATCATCAAGAGTTTTTAAAAGTCCACTTCTGGGCATAGGTCTCTACTTAGAAAGGAAGTTTAAATGTCTACTTAGATAAAATTATTCTTTTTTATACAACTTATCAAATGATTGAGATTGGAGGTGCCGCTAAATGATGATAAATCGTTATTGCTTATAGAACAATAATATACATTATGTACGGCAATAATAATATAATAGTTGAATATTAAAGAAGGATATTTACAATCGGCATGGCGGCAGCCTTATTGCTTATATCATCAACAGAGTTTAACAGTCCACTGCTCTATACAGACTTCTTTTTTTTAAAAAAAACTTACTACTATATACCACGCTAGCCAGACGAGTTGGCATTAGGTTTGTTTCACGTTTTCCTTTTTATTGCAGTGATGTTGTCGTGCGTAATTTGCCAGCGGGTTGCACGCAGCTCACATTTTGTGTTCAAAACAGCTCAGGAGCGGCCGTCTGCAGACGCTGCGCACGTGCCTAAATTTTTTACAGTATTTAAGACAACTCGCTAACTCGTTCTATACAGTATCGCACTACCAGTTATATAGTAACATAGTTACATAAACGGAATATATTATAATTTTCAACATGTCACCGAGCAAACAGTCGAACGAAATTAAATCATCAGCGTTGGAACTAATTGGCAACACACCCATCGTGGCATTAGACCGACTCTACACCGGCCCTGGAAGAATTCTTGCAAAATGTGAGTTTATGAATCCTGGTGCTTCTATAAAATGTCGTTCATCTCTCAGTATGATACAGAAAGCACGCAAATCTGGAGAACTGAAACCAGACGTTCCTGTAGTAGAAGTAACATCGGGCAACCAGGGATGTGGCCTTGCTGTAGTGTGTGCGGTGCTTGGACATCCTCTAACACTTACTATGTCTAAAGGCAACAGTTATCAGCGGGCAATACACATGGAAGCTCTTGGCGCAAAATGTGTTCGTGTACCACAAGTGGAAGGGACTTACGGTAATGTGACTTTCGCTGATGTGAAAGCAGTCGAAGATGTTGGTTTAAAGCTCGTCGAGGAACAACAAGCATATTACGTCAATCAATTTAATAATCCTGCTAACGCAGAAGCGCATTATGAGACTACTGGACCTGAGATTTGGAGACAAACTGGACATCATGTTGACGCATTTGTGGCTACAGTGGGAACAGCCGGTACTTTTGTGGGCATATCAAAATATTTAAAAGAGCAGAGTAGGGACATCAAAACGTACGTAGTGGAACCTGCTGGTGCTGAAGCGATCAAGGGTGATCCAATCACTAAGCCTCTCCACTTGCTGCAAGGTTCAGGATATGGATGTGTACCGAATTTATTTAACTATGAAAATATGGACGGTACATTAAGTGTAACTGACGAGGAAGCCGTTAAGTATAAGGATTTAATTGGTGAAAAGGAGGGTCTCTATGTGGGTTACACAAGTGGTGCAAATGTAGCCGCTGCCGTTAAACTACTGGAATCTGGACTGATACCCGAAGACGCGTGGGTCGTAACCTTACTCAACGATAGCGGCCTCAAGTATACTCCTGTCCCTTCAGAATTTATGTAACATAGTGAAGTAAATACATATGTACTTTTGTAACGTGATATTAAATTTTATTCTTTGATAATGAGCCTCGAAAGACTTAGAAGATTTAATAAGAACAATTTGAAAAGTCTAAAAAGTAGGAAAATATTTTGAAACTCATTTTCAAATCGAAATTCTGAATGTTACTACAGTAACAAATATCTATAAATTATATTATCAATAACACTACAGTTTACGGACCGTGAACAGTTGCATAACAGTGTACTCGTACAATTAAGTGTTTATTATGCTGTATCCTTCATAAAATTTATATTTATAAATAAATTATTTTGTAATATATCACTTTAATTTGAATTTTGTCCCTATACCTCAAACATTATTTGTGCTCAAATCGCCCTAGGGTGGATTGTTTACTTAGATTTTCTATTAAACTTAAAACTTATGCCTGTGAGAAAGGCAGAATCAAAAATTTTATTTTGTCTTGGCAGTTATTACATAATATCACTAAAAGTAAGCCACGTGTAAGCAACAAATTTGAATTGATATTCCTGTGCACTGTAATATATGTATGTTCCTGTATATTATGGTATTCAAAACACGATACGTGTTTGGATATGTAATAATCATTTACAAATTTATTCATCGCCTAAAGGATTGATAAGGTTATGCATACCTATTATGCATATCGTGGTCTCTTTGTTCTCATTTACTCTTAGACACTTCCATCCTGTCCGTGTGATGACGGTTTAAAAATACAGAGTCTCACCACCCCCATCATCTTAGGTTGCACGGATTGCGTAGTGCCTTAAGCGGTTGCCACGCTGCTCTCTATTGCGCCGGGTGTTGTGGGTTCAAACCCCACGCGGGGCTACACTTTGTGTGATCCACAAATTGTTGCTCTGAGACTTGGTATTCTTTGTGTCCGTTTATACCATATTTGTAAAAGCTCCTCACGACACAGGATAAATTCCTAATGCAGACGCTGGTTTTAAAAAAAAGAAAAGATATCTGGAGTATTAAGAATCGATTAAGGTAGCAAATTGCACAGGGCAACAACTCTGTGAAGAAACAAAACCCTATACCAATCCGTCTGGCCAGCAAGGAGTAAGCTAAAACTTACTTTCTAAGGAGAGGCCTATGATCAGCAGGGGAGTTCTAAATTAATTCCAAACGTATCCGTTTTTACAAAGTAAAACACATTGCTGTTTTATCGAAGTAATTAGCTGTCAATAAGGAAATAGTACGATGAGCAAAATTATTTACACTCTGGAAATTATGTGACCCCAATACTTGTTATCCCCATTTATAAGGTAATAGGTATCGCTGTAAGTTCAGTTTAATAGGTAAACTTAGTATTTACATCCTAGCTAATATTATAAATGCAAATCTGAGTTTGTTTGTTACACTTTCATGTCTAAATTGCAGAACTGATTTAAATGTAATTTGCAATAGAGACAGTTTGATTCTTGAGGAAGGTCATACTACTTTTTACCATGGAAAGTGACATACACGCGATCGGACAAACGTTAGTCTTTAATAAATACCAACGAAACAAAGAATATATTGGCAGACTCCAAATATATTATAAATTTAATTAAAGTACATATAGCTGCAGATAAGTATGTAAAGTTATTTTGCTACATTATTCATACTGTTTGCTAAAAGATAAAGAATGCTAATGTGGGAGTCGAAACAACTGATAAAACAATACTAGCAGTAGGTATAACTGTTTATTGATCACACTTTTTGTTCACAGTGAGACTCGATATCTCGACAGTCAGTGTGATGTCGTTTTAAGATAGTAGAGATAAAGATGATTAAGATAGGTTACGATATTTCGATCACACAGATATAATGATGATGTACTTCTAACCGATCGACGACGACGGCGACCAGTCTCAACGGAGATTAACCAACTAAGCAGGAGATATTATAGTGTGCAAGAGCGCTGTTTCCTCACTCTTACAATCCGATGACACGGTTAACAGCTTTACGTGCTTGCCGAGCTACGTGGGTTAAGACCCTCAACTTCCTAGTTTCGGGTTGTTATTAAGCATTTCTGTAATCAGAAAAACTCAATAATACATTTTGGTCCGACTCAGGAATCAAACTCAACTCACTTGATTGGCAGTTGCATACGCTAACACCTAAACCAACGAGCCAGTTCTATAATAAAGATATAGTTACCTAGCCACCATCGATAGAACAATTTGTAACCAAAGCATTCGCAGTTAATGTGTTAAAAATTTATGAAGGATACAGCATAATAGACTCTAAATTGTACATTGTTATTAAACTTTTCACGGTTCGTAAACTGTCGTATTATTGATAATTTATTGATATTACTGCAGTAACATTCAGTATTTCGTTTTAAAAATGAGTTTCTAAATATTTTGCGACTTTTTAGATTTTATCTAATTATTTGTATTAAGTCTTCTAAGTCTTACGAGACTTATTATCTAAGAGCTAAATTAAAATACCCAGATTCGAATCTCTAATAGTAAGATACTCATTCAAGAAGATTGTTATTCGATTATTTCTTAGAACATTGTAAACAAACCATTTAGATGTAGTCTAATTATACCATAGTTTTTTACGAGGAATTAACTTCAGTCACCAATTTGCTGTAAATGCCAAGGCAAGATTCGGGCTTTTTTTTTAAAAGACAACATCTGTATTGGGAATAAATCCTGTGTCGCAGGGGACTTTACAAACTTAGAACAACAATTTGTGGATCAGTGTTGTCCTATGTGGGGTTGGAACCCACAGCATTCAGCACACTAGGTCAACTGTGCAGTTACCTAGAATTACTTTGATTCTACGATACTTAAGAACTATTTTATAATATAATATTACATCATGTTTCTCCAAAATCTTAGTCTACTTCAAGCGTCTATATAATAAATATTTTTTTTATTTAAATGAAAAAATATTTGCGTAAATGAATTGTCAAATCATGTCTACTTTTTAAAGACTTTGTGTACATATTGGACTAAAGAGCAGAGAGAGAGAGTAAAAAAATCACTTTAACAGATTCTTAAAAACAAAAAAATCAAAATTAGAGTATCATGAATGTGTGACGTTGCGAGCAAGATGAGTTAATTTGACTTCTAAATACGTCATGCGCATGTTAATTTTGTAGGCTCGTTCAAAATCATAGAGATTGAAAAAGGAAATTAAAGTTTAATATCATAGTAACTAGATTTTGGGGTTTCGTTTGAAATCAGAACGATACAAAAATGTATAACCATTAGCAGATCTAAATAAAAATATCCAGACTTCAACTTTATAAGTATTATATTTTGGACCATATATCAGACCCGTAAAACGAATCTACAATTGACAAACACAAACCCTGCGTATACTCTTAAGTCATAAAATGATTTATCATAAAAATTCGAAGGTTACATAATGTAAATAAGATATTACACCCACATGCTCTTCAAGTAACACGTTATGCCGCATTCCGATGTGAAACCAACTGATATTAGAAAATATTAATCAGTGGACATTATTTTGTCGAATGAAATAAATTAGATCGTAGTTATTAAAATTTTAACTTTACGATGTCGCATGACATATTTTTAAATATTACTATAATAATTACAGCTGTACATACAACAATAGTGTATATCATCTTTATTATGGTTACCATTTGTGAAATATGGCTAATGGAATTATTCCGATATTTGAGTTTCTATCTGATTTCTAAATTAAAATAATAATCATGTTACTTCAAGTTGTCTTCACATTAGTTATCTAAATTTCGTTCATATTTAGTATATAACGAACTAATGAACACCTATATTTAGAAAACTGCATGTTCCAAAAAGGCGGACTAGAGCAAAACACGTAAAATATAAAATACATTTTGATAAATTAAAAAATAAAAAAAAACTCTTAATTAAATCAAATATTTTGAATTTATAAATATGTTAATAATATATTTACATGTAATTTGTCAAGGGAGGTGAAGTGGTTCGCGTCCGTAGGAAATTACCAAACCAATACCCTACACGTGCTCCCCGGGTGGTGCAAAACGAACCCCAACGCCGAGCCTCGGGCGGCGGTTAAATAACCCGACAACTCTGGCTTAACAAGCCGGTCAGATGTGGATATTAGGAAATGAATACCCACGCTCGCAACTGCTAAGGTGCAGTCGGGAGTCTTGGCTTAATTGTCTGGACTAAGAGGAAGACAACCTCCATAAAACAATCACCTCAATTCCACGGTGGGATACGTGCCAAAGGAATGCATGGCTGATGGGAGATCAGTCTCAAGCGCCAACATCGGCGGACCTGGCAAACGTCGTTGAAATTTGCCTTCTTGGAGGAAAGGGCGTCACCCCCCAAGAGACCTTTTATATCGACCCATCTCGTGGGAACAAAATGAATGAGATTAAAAAAAACAAAATTCCAAACTACGTATAGCAAACGCTTCAAGAAAGTATATTTAAACATTCAAGGAGTCACTCACTTGGAAATTTAACAGCTACTAATACTGAAATGAACGCTGAAAGCATGACACTAAACAAAAACAACAAACACACTCACAAACCGTGGCAAAACGATCAAATACCCGTTAAAAGGAAAGCTGAATTAAGTCCTAGCACAATGAACAAAAATAAATTAATGAAAACAGCATATACTGTTAGAACACACAATAGATTCCAATTATTGGAAACTGACGATAATAATAAACCTTCTAAGCAGAAAATAGAGCCTAAACCACCGAAACCAGAGCCTATATTTGTAACAGGAGTCTTGGACATAAAGAAATTAAAGGAACTCCTTTCAATAATTACTGATACCAACAAATATACCATGACGACCTTAAGATCCGGTCATATAGTTAAGTTAATGCCACTGGATGTAGACACGTATAAAAGCATAAGAACTAATTTTATAGAGAAAGACATTAGCCACTACACTTACAAACTAAAAAGCGAGAGAGCTTATCGTGTAGTCCTACGTGGTCTTCACTGTTCGGAAGACACTGAATTAATAAAGAAAGAACTTGCCGAACTGGGCCATGTAGTTAGACACATTACAAATGTAAAACATAGAAGCTCAAAGCAACCAATGCCACTTTTTTACGTGGACTTAGAACCAAAACACAACAACAAAGAAATCTTCGACATAAAAAATTTAAACCACACCAAAATCACGGTTTACAACAAAAACTAATTTTAGACTTCAGAACTACAAAGTTTATAGTACAAATCACCCGTCAGGTAACTCTCATGGAGGAACAGCTGTACTCATTAAGGAAAACCTCAAACATTATCCTTTTGAGGAATACCAAACTGAAAAGATACAGGCTACTTCAGTCAGAATTCAAGACGATAAAGTTGAAACGACACTATCTGCAATCTATTGTCCACCAAAGCACGCTACTACAACGAATGATTTCACAACATTCTTTAAAACACTCGGTAATAGATATGTTTGCGGTGGTGATTGGAACGCAAAACATATGTTTTGGGGTTCCAGATTAACGACTTCACGAGGCCGACAGCTATATGTAGCTATGAAAGATTTAAACCTCCACTGTGCTTCACACGGTGCACCCACATACTGGCCGACAGACGCAAATAAAGTACCAGACTTACTGGACTTCTTTATGATAAAAAATATCTCACAAAGTTTCATAAGTATCGAGGTATGTATTGATCTTTCATCTGATCATACACCGGTTATAATCAATGTCCAATGCAATGCTATGCCGATCGAGTATCCCCAGAGACTTTACAACCATAAGACTAACTGGGATAACTATAAGGCTAAAATAACGAAGTCCATTAATCTGAACTCACCATTGGATAGTGTGGTCAACGTTGAATCAGCTATTGAATCATTTAACAAACTTATACACCAAGCGGCCAAGGACTCAACACCACTAGTAAAACCAAAAATCACTTGCAATTCATCCTATTCCAAAATAATTAAAAATAAAGTACACGAAAGACGAAAACTGCGGAAAATATGGCATACCACAAAATACCCTCAGGATAAGAAAGCCTTCAACAAGGCATCAGACGATCTCGAACGCATGATTTGCCAGGCAAACAACGAACGCTTGCAAAATCAGCTGGCTAATCTAACTCCATATGCGGACACTAACTACTGTCTGTGGAAATTAACAAAAAAGCTTAAAAGACCTATAGCACATATTCCACCTATAAAAACAGCTGAAGGTAAGTGGGCCAGAACAGATCTTGAAAAGGCTCAGGTGTACGCGGAGTACTTGTAATCTGTGTTTAAACCGCTCCCTAGTAAGTATCCTGAACATGACAAAAAGGTCAACGAATACCTTAAAGCACCAATGCAAATGTGCTTGCCATTGCAAAGTGCCAGTCTCAGGGAAGTTCAGAGAGAAATATTAAATTTACAGGAAGGTAAAGCGCCCGGATACGATCAAATAGACGCGCGGCTAATAAAACAACTTCCTCAAAAGGGCATAATCCACTTTACAGCAATTTTTAATGCTTATATACGACTTCATGTATATCCCGCTCAATGGAAAATAGCACAAGTTATAATGATACCTAAACCGAGCAAACCACTACAAGAAGCTAGCTCGTACAGACCGATAAGTCTTCTCTGTGTATTGGCTAAATTACTAGAGAAAATATTACTGAATAGGATACGTGCATATTTACCAGCAGTCATACCTCTTCACCAGTTTGGCTTCCGAGAGAAGCATGGAACCATTGAACAGGTCCACCGTGTAACAAACACCATAAGTTTGGCGTTGGAGAATAAACAATTCTGCTCTGCCGTATTTTTAGACATCAGCCAAGCCTTTGACAGAGTGTGGCATGACGGGCTTCTTTTCAAAATCAAACAACTGCTACCTCATTCTTTCTACCAATTGCTGATATCATACCTGAACGGGAGATGCTTTGAGGTGAAATACAACAATGATACTGCTCCCTTGAAGAAAATACTTTCAGGAGTACCACAAGGAAGCATATTGGGCCCCATCCTTTATCTCCTGTACACTACTGATTTACCGACACAAGATGACACTATAACTGCCACATACGCAGATGATACAGCCATACTATCAGTTAGTGAGAACCCAGTAATAGCATCAGTGAAACTACAGGCCCACGTCCACAGGGTAGAGGAGTGGCTGGATAAATGGCGCATTAAGGCAAATCAAAGTAAATCTATCCATGTAACATTCACCCTGAGAAAACCAACCTGTCCGCCTATAAAACTCTGCAACAGAGAGATTCCCCAAGCTGAAGACGCTAAATACCTCGGGATGCATCTTGATCGTCGGTTAACCTGGAGAAAACACATATGGACCAAACGAAAACAGTTGGACATGAGAGTGAGATCTATGTACTGGCTGATAGGTCGTAAGTCAAGCCTGACACCTGAAAGCAAAATAGCAATATATAAGACCATACTGAAAACCATATGGACTTATGGTATTCAATTGTGGGGAACTGCTAGCAATAGTAATATCGAGATTCTCGAGAGATTTCAAAGCAAAACGCTAAGAGTCATGCTAAATATACCGTATTACGTGAACAATAAACATATACACACAGATTTGAATATCAGAACAGTTAAACAAGAGGTCACTGAGTACAGTAGAAGCTATCAAACCAGAATATCCACTCACGTAAATGAGTTGGCCTCAGGACTGCAAGGTACAGGCAGTGTATCGCACGATCGATTAAAGCGGCATGATATGCCTAAACTGACCACAAGATTTGGTTGGGAAATCTGAAGGATACTCTTACTGCTATAGACAATTACTAGATTGAATACCAGATGATTGGCTCATTGTGTTAACACAGATCGCCAAGTGGCAGATAAAAAAAAAAAAAAAAATGTCAATATCGATATGAATTTAATGTATTAAGATACATTGAAGTCACTTATGTGATTTATGTACATATATTACATAAAATAAAGATGGTAACAAGCTCTAGGCACAGTGTACATACGTACAGATTTACTTATATTAAATTTGTTACTTACTAATGACTCTTATAAAATACGTACACGATTGTGTTACCCATGTATTTACTTCACTATCTTATATTATTTCTTTAGGGACAGGAGCGTACTTGAGGCCGATATCGTTGAGTAAGGTCACGACCCATGCGTCTTCGGGTACCAATCCAGACTCTAGTAGCTTAACAGCAGCGGCTACATTTGCACCACTTGTGTAACCCACAAAGAGACCCTCCTGTTCACCAACTAAACTCCTATATTTAACGGCTTCCTCGTCAGTTACACTTAATGTACCATCCATATATTCGTATGTAAATAAATACGGTATACATCCATATCCTGATCCTTGCAGCAAATGAAGCGGCTTTGTAATTGGTTCACCCTTGATCGCTTCAGCACCAGCAGGTTCCACTACGTACGTTTTGATGTCCTTACTCTGTTCTTTTAAATATTTTGTTCAATCAAAAGTACCAGCTATTCCCACTGTAGCCACAAATGCGTCAATATGATGTCCAGTTTGTCTCCAAATTTCAGGTCCAGTAGTCTCATAATGCGCTTCTGCATTAGCAGGATTATTAAATTGATTAACGTAATACGCTTGTTGTTCCTCGACAAGATTTAAGCCAACTTCTTCGACTGCTCTTATATCTGCGGCAGTTACATTTCCATAGGTCCCTTCCACTTGTGGTACACGAACACATTTTGCGCCAAGAGCTTCCATGTGTATTGCCCTCTGATAACTGTTGCCTTTAGACATAGCAAGTGTTAGAGGATGCCCAAGCACCGCACACACTACAGAAAGACCACATCCCTGGTTGCCCGATGTTACTTCTACTACAGGAACATCTGGTTTAAGTTCTCCAGATTTGCGTGCTTTCTGTATCATACTGAGAGATGAACGACATTTTATAGAAGCACCAGGATTCATAATCTCACATTTTGCAAGAATTCTTCCAGGGCCGGTGTAGAGTCGGTCTAATGCCACGATGGGTGTGTTGCCAATTAGTTCCAACGCTGATGATTTAATTTTGTTCGGCTGTTTGCTCGGCGACATTTTGAAACTTGTAATATATTCCGTGTATGTAAATATGTTATTATATACCTGGTAGTGCGGTACTGTGTTGAACGAGTTAGCGAATTGTCTTAAATATTGTAAAATCTGCAGACGGCCGCTCTTGAGGTGTTATGAACACAAAATGCGAGCTGCGTACAACCCGCTGACAAATTAATACTATTTATATTATTAAACAATGACCTAATATTTTTTATAAACTGAAATATTTATTACATTATAATAATAATATAATAATATCTATTATTACAGGTAGGACTATTGTTGCCAATAAGCCTGATATTGTGGTGATAGATCGATTAGAGCGCCGCGCAATGATTGTCGATATCGCCGTTCCTCATGACGAGAATCTCGTGAAAGTTGAAAAAGAAAAACAATTGAAGTATTTGGATCTGTCTCACGAGATTGCCGACATGTGGAATGTGGATTCGGTGATCATTGTTCCGATAATCATATCTGTTCACGGATTGATAGCCAAGAGCCTCGACCAACACCTTAAGAGGCTCACGTTAGAAGGTTGGATCAAGGGTCTGATGCAGAAGGCAGTCCTCCTTGACACGGCGAGGTATTGTGAGGAGGTTCCTGTCTCTGGAGCCCTAACCACCGGTATCTTGGTCCCTGTACTCGACGTCGGTGGTCTACTATTTTTTATATTTTTAAATATGTATTTTTTATTTTTTATATATTTAAAAATGTAATCAATATGTGTATTTATATGTAATAAAGAGAATAATAATATCTATTAACACAAGAATTAAAAACAATTTTTCTTATACAATAGTAGGTATACGTAGTTGAGGTACACGGAAATAGTCAGGCTCTGGTACTCACGGTAAGATTAAACTTGTGTTGGGAATACCAGTCCCTCTCCAACTAAAGTTAACATTTATTATGAACTTATACATTTTACACAATTGCCGTTATTCTGAAGTGAGAACATGCATGTGTATGCGAACTACTGTAAGTTAGTGTTAGGTGATGTATGAGTGTGTGTATGTTTGTGCGTGAGTATGTATGTGTATGAATGTCACAGAACTGTGAGCTTAAGCATCTGTTCTACCTGTTCATAGTCCTGTTCAAGGAGCCAGTCCGTTACCTTAATTTTAATTGCAAATTTCGAAAGATTATATATATCACAGTATTTATTTAGGGTGTTATAGAGATGTCCTGCAATAACACGAAAATGTCGGCTCGTGAGTGCGCTTTTGAAAGCGACACTCGGGCAAACTCTGTACGGTCTGCGTGTGTTCTGGTTTTCCGGATTATATTGTAGGGTTTTGTGTTTTCGTAGTACCGTTTGGAGCACAAAGATTTTACGAACGGTAAGAAGTCTACATTCGCTGTATAACCGAGTGGTGGGATATCTAAATGGTTTACATGTCATAACCTTCAATACTGCTCTTTGAGCCCGCTCAAGTGGAAGCATTATTGTTCTAGCGGCACCTCCCCAAACAGATATGCAATATGCTACAATAGTCTGGCAGAGTGAGCAATAGACCATTTTAAGTACATCTGGTCCTGCCGAGTAACGAAGTTTTTTGAAGATATATATAAGTTTGCGAACACGAGACGTTAAACCATTCACATGTCCATGCCAATTCAAATGGCTATCAATTAAAATGCCAAGGTATTTAATGTTATCAGTTCTAACTAGAGCTGGACAGTTACAAAGCTCATTAACATTAAATTGACAGTTATGAGCTTTTAATATAAATGTCTCAAAATTTGGTTGCGTCCTAGAGGTGGGTGTAAAGGCCAGATACATGGTTTTATTTAAGTTAATAGTTAAAAAATTACTTGAGAGCCATACCATCACACTCCGCAAAGCTGACTCGGCTGAAGACAATGTCTCAGACCAGCTAGATCCGTGAATAATTAGGGCTGTGTCATCTGCATATGTATAGATAGAACAGTTTGGTATGCGTAGGTTGCAGAGTGAGTTAATATAAATTAAAAAGAGTGTTGGGCCAAGAATTGAACCCTGAGGAACACCATAATCGAGGGAAACAAAGCTACTAGTTGATGAACCTATTTTAACACATTGGGTTCTGTCACGGAGATAACTTTCAAATATTTTTAGGGAATGTCCCCGAACACCCACCCCATCCATCTTAGCAACCAGTCTGAAAACAGATACCGTGTCAAAAGCCTTGGCGAGGTCAAGGAAGACGCCAATGCACTTCTGTTTATTATCCATGTTGTTTATTACATTATCTATAAGAGATGCCACAGCATCCTCCGTAGATGTCACGTCTCTAAATCCAAACTGGTTGCTCGCCAGAATTTTATGTCTCGTCAAAATTCTCTCAGTCTTAAGTTCAAAATTTTTTCTAATATCTTCGATAAAGCAGACAGGACAGATATTGGTCGGTAGTTGTTTACATTGACTCTGTCCCCGCTCTTATAGATAGGATGCACGATCGCCTTCTTAAAAATTTTGGGGAAAACCCCTGTTTCGATAGCAACGTTACAAATATGAGTTATGGGAGGGACTAAAGTATGAGAGCACCTTTGTATTAAATGTGAGGCAATACCATCCCAACCCACAGCTGAATCCCGACGCAGACTACGAATAATGATTTCTACCTTAGATTCATTCGTCGGCAACAGTACAAGTGAGTTAGGTGGACACGTTTCCGGAATAGATGAGTTCAGGTTTAGAGAAATATTCGTATGTTTTTCAGCTAGATCACGACCAACACTTGCAAAGAAAGTGTTAATCCTGTTGACTGAAACATCAGGATCAGACTCACTTTTGAGCAATTCAGTGGCGGGACCAGATCTAGTTTCAGTATTAATTATACTTTTTACTACATTCCAGGTGGCTTCATTCTTCATTTTTTTCATAGGCGTGCTTTAAATTTTTCAGTAGCTTATTACAAAAGTTACGATATCTGATATATGTTACTTTTAAGTTGTAGCTCTCAGTGTTTTCTTTAGCCTACGACACATGTTATCTCTGTTGCGGATACAGCGAAGCAATCCCGGTGTTATCCATGGTTTCAGAATTCTGATTTTGGAGGGGATGTATACTACCGATGTATGACGTTTGATAATAGTCCCAACAATAGTAACAAGACGCTCTGCAGCAAGATCAGCATCCTTCTCGCCCGTGACTGAACTAAAATCTAATTCATCCACAGATGATGAAACTTGTTCATAATCAACTCTCATTTGCTTTATTTTAGCTTTACTAGGAGTTTGTATGGATTTAATATTGAAAAGAACGGGGGCATGATCAGTAATAAAGGTGTCTATGATTAATGTCGTAGAGCTTTTGTCTGACTTCAGTAATACATGATCAAGGCAGTTTTTGTCTCGCGTGGGCAAAGTGTGTGCTGGGAGAAACCCATGCGATGCGGTTAGGTTTAAGTATTCGTAGGCGCTTTGAGCTAAGTTTGTCGGTGCAATGTTAATATTTAAATCACCTACCACCACTACGTTCTTAAATGCCGAAACACACGTCAGAACATTGTTGAGACTCAAAAAAAAGGGATCGAGTTGCCTAACAGATGGTGACCTATACAGTGAAACTATAGCTAGCTCATTGTGAGGTAGCCTTGTAACTAGACAGTTTGAGTCATTCACACATGGTTCTTCTATACTATGCTCTAAGCATGACCTGATATATATAACAATACCATCATTTTGACTCCTATTAATTTGTGTACAGTCTGTAATGTATCCCTCCAGACGTGGAAAATTAGGGCACTTGCAAATTCAACACTCAGTCAATACTATAACTTCCGGCGTAATATTTATAGCATGTAACAAAGTGCATAAATGATCGAAGTTTTTGCTTATGCTACGTACATTCATTTGTAATATACTGAAAGAATTCCTACCTTTACCAATATAAAGCGAACATTGTTCCACTTGGCAAATGAAAGAATCAGCGCAACGATAGGAGTCTAGTTCTGTATTTACGTTATTGACCAAATTTGAATCGAACATTATGTAATTGGTAAGAACAAGATAGAGTGTACGCATTTAGCTATGATGATCTGTAGCTGTAAAATGCCACGTGATGCGGACCCAATCTGGTAGGCTCTTTTATGCAGACAAAATTTAATTTCAGATACTGTATAAATTTTTTTAAAAAGGTAGAAAACTTAGAATCACTAAGATAAACAAACATAGAAGTACTTGTCCGAAATAGTTCGTGGAAACAAATAGGCGCAACACAATGAGTAGGAGTAGTTATGTGTAGTGTTGTGAACCATGTGAAGTGTAAATATAACATAATCAAATATTTCACTGCAACATTACAATGGCAATAAAACTTTGCCTGGTAACTGTAAGACAAAAAAACGCTAGGTATGTTTATTTCAGAACAACATTGATAATATATTTTTGTTACCATCGACATATTGAGCCGAACGGCCACTACTAACGTTCCTTATCAAATCTTATGGGTGAAATGATATAATACAAGAAATTGATAATCGATTACATTTATCTCTTATTCATCACCCATAATAGATGTGACACAATTGGTTACAGAAGAGGAGAGAATAGATAAATAGATAACCTATCTATATACTTATCCTTACTAATATTATAAATGCGAATGTAAGTTTGTTTGTTACGGTTTCACGCGAAAACTACTCAACCTATCATTATGAAATTTTGTACACATGTTCTTGGAGGTATTAGAAGTAACATAGGATACGTTTTATGGAAAATTAATATATTTACTTAAAATGATCTGTTACGAAACTTAATGTGGTAGACCAAATTCCATGTGAGCGAAGCCGTGGGCAAAAGCTAGTCGGTTTTATATCTATCTAACATTAAGTAGTTTTTATGGTACACTAAAAAGAGTATTATGAAATATAAAATAAAATTAGATAACAGTACAGTTGGTCGTTTTATTACAGTCTATTTTATCTTTAGGATGGACAATAGTGGACTTATGTAATTTTTCGTGCATTATAACATAAAAATATTAAGAACTAACTTTGCCATGTTGCGGAGTGAGAGCGCGTGGAACTCCACCTTCTCCTTTTGGGAGCAAGTTATGCTTGCAAAGGAGATGTCGGAGCGGGACCGAGAGAGATTTAGAACTCTCCCGGTCCGCCAGGTCCGGGAACGTGTCCGGTATCACAGACGGCTCGGACGCCGGAGATCGCAGAACGATCTGCGTCCTCCATATGCACAAGTCTGGGGGTGATAGGTGAGGCCATTCGTCACCCGAGCAGAAGCAGGCCAGGATGGCAGGAGCACACGCTCTTTTGGAGCAGAAAAGGGGTCATCTGCAAACCGTAGGTAGATGGCCCGAGGTACGTCAGGGTTTCAGGGATTTCCTTTCTAGGGTATACCTGATTCCACGGCTACTGGTACCTGAGACGGCGTGCGGTTTTTGGTCGGTTCGAATCCGACATAACCACCAGTAGGTGGTATCCGGGGGATTTCCGCACAGAAAAAAAAAAAAAAGGTAACAGTACAGTTGATCGTTTTATTAGTCTATTTTATCTTTAGGATGGACAATAGTGGACTTATGTAATTTTTCGTGCATATAACATAAAAATATTAAGAACTAATTTTTGCCCGCGGATTCGCTTAAAATATTTTTTTTTTTAACATACAAACAATCCTACGGTACATCATCTTTGTATAACTTCAATGGTTTAGGCAGCATACGCTAGGATAACTCTCAGAGGCCAGAATTTTCTTCGACTTGATTGACATGTATCGTAATATTACGACCAAAATTATATGAAATCATAACAAATTGCATCCTATATGTTATTCTGATGTATAACTTATATTACTGTAAAGTTTCATTCAAATCCGTCCAGTAGTTTTTTCGTGAAAGAGTAATAAACATCCATACTCAAAAACTTTCGCATTTATAATATTAGTACGATGAAAGAACAATTTTTAATAACATTTTACTTAAAACTTATTTTTATTAACAAAACACAAACGTATCTATTATTTGCAGACCTACGTCACTTTTGGCTATATAGATTTATTTGTATAAAGGTTTTATATAATGTCATATTTTTGTTACGTTTTTCCATAAACGTAAATATTCTAAGTTTGCTTACTTCATCATCTTATATTTTTCAGTATTATGGAATATGCGTCTAAATATTGAAGATTTGTAAATCGCTTATTTTCGTATAGTATATTTAGTATATTTAAGTATTAGTTAAGATTCAATTGTAATGTTGTGTTGTGTGTTTCCATCCCACTACGATCCCGGGTCCTTTAAGCGGGGCGCGGGCGTGAAAAAGCATCTTTTTAGGTCGCCATAGCGTGGGTGGCCATATTACACTGTCGTCATTCGCAGTGAGTATGGCGACCACCGCTCTTGGATTCTATTCATGCTTTCCATCAGGCAGAATAGAGTCACTTTGGTAGGCTATATATAAAAAAAGAAAATGTTATGAAATGACTACCAACAAGGCAATTATAATACTTAATCAAAAATATTTAAAAGTTTACATGTATACGAAATAGATCTGTGTTCGTGTTTTAATGTTATAAATAAAAATAATTGTTACCTTCACACTTTATAGTTCATTACCACCATTGAATTTACACTCTGTGTACTGAACGATACACTTTTTAATAAATAACTAAATGGGATGTATCGTTATTTTATTTTTTGAATGCAAAAAAATCACACCAAAGAGACTTTTGATTGAATTATTTTTCACCAATTTTCTATTCATCTTGTATCATTTTTAGTTCATAAAAGCATAAAAGGGAAAAAAATAATCAAGAATGTCGAACCGAATTAAAAATACATCCACCTAGCTAAGTAACCCCACAGTTTCATTAATACTAACAGTGTTAACATTCGACTTAAAACAATGAATGTATTCACAATTAGCAATTTCTTTTTTTATTTTATTTTTATGGCGATGGAAACCATGGGCAACTGGGGTGTTGACACTTAGGGAGGCCGAAGACTTAGAGAAGTCGTCCCCGATGCAAAGCTTAGCCATTCAACGCGGCAATGCAGTAAATGTGATGGGTACCTTTCCATCGGAAACGATCACCCAGGGTTAATTTGATAAATATTTATAAATTTTACTGTTTTCTGAAATTCTTTATAGTCACAGAGTCCTAGTCACAGTGCACACAGTCATATGCAGTAGGTGTGTCCGTGTAAAAGAAGAGGTAATGATTGGTGCAACATTGGAATTTGATAAAATGATAATCATGACTTAAAATGAATTATTAATTATCAATTTATTATATAAAAAATAAGAATGACGACGTTCGTGTAATATTTAATTTAATTTGTCAGTTTAATTTTATCTTCTTATTTAGAGTAAAATATTTAAAGTTAAATAACAATATTTAAGCATGAACAGCGGTTTGCAGATTACGATAAACAAGTCAATTTTTTTTATTGATTATTAAGTCCTCTCATCATATGATCGGTCAGTGGACTAGTTCAAAGGTTCTTGAGAACTCATTGCAACTATTGGACAGTAAGGGGAGTATTATTATTTCCACATAACAAAGGAACGAGATCCATGCTTGATTAGGCAAACGGCATATTTATATAAGCAAGAAAATTACAGCAATAATATAAAGTAGATATTAATAGACTCGACTAGATCTACTTTCTAGAAATTCAATTTGTTCACCGTTTCTCTAATTGTCTTACGTACGTACTTTATTTAGTCTAGTTAACTTAACCATTAGGCTCAGAAAACTAATAAGATACAAAAAATTGTATCACTTCCTACTTAAAGTGATGCAATAATGAACTAAGATTCTTCTTTAACGTAAGCGCATTTAAATTTTCAGTACTATAGACCTTCACTTAGAGAATTATTTATAGATTTAATAAGATTTATTTATCTTACTGCCCACATAGATGGGTGGTGGTTACAGGTTTAGGTGGTAGAGCCACAGGTAGAGGTAGTTCAGCATGAACGAGTCGGCTCGACCGGGGCAGTGCTACTCTCTCACAGAAGACCAACCTAAAGCGACTAACATCCGTGCTATCGTGTTTCGTTGGTGAGTGTAAGACCGGAGGCTCATTGACAGCTGACAGTTATCATGGTAAATATGCGAGTCTACAGAGCCACGATGGCTGCCATGCCTTTTAAATTCCCAAGTGGAGCGTGAAAAAATATTTCACTAGGTCGTTATAGTGTGGGCCACCATACTGCATTGTCTGCATTCATATTGAGTATATTGACCACAACTCTTGGATTCTGTTCATGCAGGCAGAGTAGAGTCACTTTGGTACGTTCTTAAAACAAAATAAAAAGTAAAATAAAGGTGTTTCACATTACAACATTAATGCATTATTAAGGCATTAAAAAGGTGGCTAAAAATTGATAGAGAAATATACTATTTATTATCAATTTATATAAAATAAATATCTGTGTGCTACCGGAATCGAAAGCTGGCTGATCTTGAGTACTTTGAGGTCAGTGTTCGAATTATCGTTAAACAGAACTTATGTTCAAACGTTATCAAGTAAGCGCTATATTCTTATCTTTTCCTTGCCATAACATGTACCTGTTGTCCATGTATTTTTATAGTATTACATCATTTATAACAATAGGTATAATGTATATAAAAAGCCCAAATAGCTACCTACGGCAATCATGTGATTATGTCACGAGGAATACAAGTGGTAATCTATTTTTTAATAATTTAAAATATGAAAAATAGACTTTGGCACAAGGCACTAGGGTTTATTATTGTTATAAATATTCAAATTTGAAAATTGCGATGTATATCATTGGATAATGATTCTTATTCAATTCAGATAAAATACAATTGCATAACAATATGTAGTCCTATGTAGTACAGAAAGTGCAGATGTGTATCGTGAATAGGGGCTATTGTTAACAAATACGGGTACAATTGTGAACAATATAATACATTATTTCATTTAGTGCGCTACAAGTGTTGGACCAAATGTCGACTATTTGCTAATTGAGACATCAATACGAAAGTGCCTTGAAATATGTCGACCAAATGTCACGACCATAAAATAGAATTACTATTTTAATCTAACTGACCTTAAGTCTCCTAAGGTTAAATATTTGGTCAAATGTTTGCCAATTTTTTATTTCTTGTTGTTTTTTGTTTTCATTTTTTTACCTGACGAGTTCGTGCCATTACAGTTATTATAATACAATCAAACATTAGGAAAATAGAATGTATTTCTTAAAATTTAAACTTCATTAAATTTCTATTTTAGTTTTATTTGTCAGCCTTGGCTACGCGTTTAGGTACACCATTTTATGACAATGGGATAGATACTATTAATAATTTCACACATCTAACATACGGTAGTCTGATCCTAAACAAAACTCCTATTATAATAATCAAATACTATTAAAATGCACACATACACGCTTAGGTAGCAGAGCCACGACGATTTCAACACGAATGGGCCAGCTCGACCGGGACAGTACTGCCCTCCTACAGAAGACCAACCTAAAGTGACAGCATCCGTGTTGTCGTGTTTCGTTGGTGAGAGCGAGGCCGGAGGCTCATTGATGCAGGAGTGACAGTTATGGTGACAAGTGGCAACTGTGTGAGCCTTACACTGCCATGATGACTATCATACCTTTTACGTCCCCAACCGAGACGTGAAAAAGCATCTAATTAGGCAGGCTCTTAATATAGAAAGAAAAAATCATAAATGATCGTGCTCATCACGAAATTTTTTTCCTCTGGTGGATATCGAATCTGCGACCTAAGACTTAGTAGTCAGGTCACTAAACATTAGACCAATAACCGAGTCAAGACCAACAAAGAGTGTGTATACTCGTATTATTGGAAAATTATAGTGGTTGACACGTCAGTTCACTTCGCTCGTCACGTGACCCGTGTAGTAGGTCGCCTCACAGTATATATAAACATATAGTACGTCATATAGTTAAGAGAAACCGTTATCGTGTAAATTTTTTAAAGTAGTTGTTTCTTGTAATCACGTTCGAAATGTCGTGTGAGACTGGCGAGATTTTCCTTAACCTTCTAATCCTAGTGAAGAAAATCATGAAAACTAAAGTCACCAATTCAATTTGTTTACCCTACGAGGTTACCACTTAATAAAGACTACACAATGTAGTGCTCTAAGCGGTTACCTCGCCACTTTCTACTGAGCTGAGTGTCGTCGATTCGATCCCCGCAAGGGGATTCACAAATTGATGTTCTTAGTATAGGAGTTCTTTATCTTCGTAAAGTCTCTTGCGACACTGGATACATTCTTATTGTAAAACGTATTATATCACTAATTTATTCTACATATTTCGCGGCCTTGTTTAATAAAACTGACATTTCTATATACGAGTATACGTCGAAAAATGATAGAATTATATAATTTTCGCACTTAGGATGTCTAATAATATGTAGTATTATATATAAAGTAAAAACTAATATAATACAGGTGATAAACAAGTGGTGTCAACTTTATTAAACAGGACCTTTTTTTTGACAGGATGGAAAATCCCTTAGGATCTTCGGCTCCTCAGGGACGCAGGAACCAGAAGTATGTGGTGCTTTCACTAAAAACCATCCCGGCGGCCGGTCTCAGGAGTCCTACTCTGCAGACACTGCAGGGGACACGGGCCTGGTTAGACTATCTCCTGGGGGACGCTACAGAGGTACCCACGCTGATCTGGTTGTTATAGTTGCGACCCGATTGCATCTTGCGACCAGACCGTATTGCTATCGCCGACCGTAGCGATTTATTCACCGTCTGAGGTTCCCATTCCCTGGCAGCAGCTTGTGGTCCTGTCGGCGGCTACTAACAATGTCGACGTCCTCTACGCTGGGGATCAGCCCTCTCCCTCTGCCGTTCAGCGGTCTCTTTCTGGAGCATTACAACTTCACAGAAAGAGACCATTGTGCCCCAGCCCTCCTGACCCGCCAGCATAGCAGCAATGATGGCTGGAGGGCACAGGTCTCATCCGATTTGTTCAACTAGAACTCCACGTTCAGACGCCCACGTGGGGCAGTCCTCCAGTAAATGCTGTACGAAGTCCCAGTCGGCTGCACAGTGGTGGCATTGTGCCATTAAACAGGACCTATAAACCTATGTTTGTGTGGTGACGGATTAAGAATACATGGTGTTACCACCCTATTCATCCCATGGGTGTCGTAAAGGGCGACTAAGCGAATAAAGTATACAAGACAACATCATTACAAAGAGAAGGAAAATTTGAAACAAACCCTATTCCTACCCGTCTGGCCAGCGTGGTATAGTAGGCCAAACCCTCCTAGCTAAGGAGAGGCCTACGTCCAGCAGTGGACTATAAAAGGCTGTTGATGATGGTGAACCTATTTAGGTCAGAGTGCTTCGAAACAACAGTCAATTTGAATTTCAGGTACCTTTTCAACTTACTATCCGAAATCCATTGGCAATAGCAATTTGCTTTTGTTGCCTTCCTAGATTGTCTAAAATTAGATATGTCGTAGTAAAACAAGCGTTATCTATTGTCAATAAATATATACAAACAAAGTATTATGGCAATCGCTTCGTAAATTAAGATATAGTGCAATTATCAGCTATAAATACCGTAAGGTGTTCTCAATTTTTTCGTTGCTTTTCGCCCAGTGTTATACACTTGTTTGACTCTTAAGTAACAGGTGTCCATGCATGGTGGTAATCATTTGCCGTCACGTGTCCCATCCTTATTAGCCTCCCATCATTACCTTCTTCTACCATAAAAACTATAAAGTAGGTAAATGAGCATGAGATGAAAATAGAAGCGCTAAATCACTGCACTTATCATGTCTGACCAAGTTCAATGATAACGAACTTTAAAAAAACATGGTGTGGTCCGCAAAGATATATTAGTTTATCTTTGGTAAACGTCAAAACGTTACGTTTCGTGGAGACGTGTGTAAAATCACAAATATAGCGTCATTCCTTAACTCATATTGATATAATTTTCGTTGACTTTTGAAGTTTGATTTAACAATTTGAAGAGAACATAATTGTAAGTAAGAAATATTATTTTTGTTCGTACTTGACATGAGATAGGGTGATTTTTAAATTATTTATTTACAATAGACTGTACCACGATCATAAAACTAGTTGGTATAAAAATAAAAGCAAAATTTGACTTGTCGAAAAGTTCAATTGAAGGTGTAGTAATGGTTTTATTTAAAATTAAGTATCCGGGATAAACTTCAAGGTAATTTTATTTTTATTTATTTAAACATTTCTCACACATTACATGCAGAAACGATGACTGATTGGGTCATAAAGTTCTGGAGTGGTGACCGCGCACTGGGTAACTCAGCGTTGGTAGACCCCCCACAACGTGGCCCGACGACTTGGTGAAGGTCACGGGAAACTGCTGGATGCGGGCGGCACGGGACCGCCTGTTGTGGAGAATCTTGGGGGAGGCCTATGTCCAACAGTGGACGTCTTTTGGCTGAGATGATGATGATGAAACATGTCTTATATTTATGTGTATTTTCATTTTAAAATCTTTTTGTGGTCATTAAATAATGTAAATACATGTAATACTAATAACTAATACTATACATCTAATACTTCTTCATACTAGGTATGTCGAATAGTTTCCTTTTTTGATATTTCTATTGATACTACAGTACTAATAGTACAGTACAGTAGTAATAGAAATATCGAAAAAGTAAACAATTATATATGTATATAGTAATATATTCCAGTGTACATTAACTCTTGCTAAGTTTCTATCGTTAGTTGGCACCAAGTTTATACTAATATTATAAAGCTGAAAAGTTTGTTTGTTTGATTGAAAGCTCTTACTTCAGTAACTACTGGTCCCATTTCAAAAACCCTTACAGTGTTATATAGACTATAGACTATATATCAATACACTGCGCCTAAAAGAAGTGAAGTATCAATGAAAAATGTTGTAAAAATGAGGAATTTTTTTCCTTTTGATAGCTTCCATTGCGTGCGTTGCATAAACGGTTTGATTTCATAAAAATAATGTATGAAAGAATTGTTCAAAAAAAGTCAGCGACAGCATACGTTTTTCTTTAAATTTAACTCACTATATTTTTTTATGTCAAACAAATTTGCTCACGCTGTATAACTTCACACTACCGGCAGTGGGAGACGCAGACGAGGTTGCGCGAGTCAGCTATTATAAAGATTAAATTTATCAATTTTTTACAATGTACGTAAGTACTTATGATAGTGTTATGCGTAGATATAAGTATTACATTAAATGACATCATCGCTGGCTTTTGTCAAATTATGCTTAGGATTTAAGTTTTGCTAAAAGTTTTAACTGCTTCTATTTACGATTGACGGACTGTTGCTGGCGGTGAAAGGTTTCGTCCTATTTTATCGACTAGTACTCCGCGTTCAGATGCCCACGCGGGGCAGTCGTCCAGCGTATACTGGACGGAGTCCCAGTCGGCTGCACAGTGGAGATAGTGTGCCGTCTCTTGCTGACACAAAGGGTTGGTAACATGATCGTTTTCAGTAAGAACAAAAGAAGAAAATAAATTAGACTATTGACACGGATCAGGTAGTAGAGCCACGCTGATTTCAGCACAAACGGGGTGGCATGACCGGGGCGGCTTGACCAGGGTAGTACTACCCTTTCAAAGAAGACCAACTTAAAGCGACAGCTTCCATGCTGTCGTGTTTCGTTAGTGAGTGCGAGACCTGAGGCCCATTGATGCAGGGGTAACAGTCATCGTGGTAACCGTGTGAGACTTACACTGCCACAATGACTGTCATGTCTTTCACGTTCCCAAACTCGGCGTGAAAAAGCATCTCACTAGGCCGCCATAGTGTGGATCACCATACTGCATTGTCTGCATTTGCAATGAGTATGGTGACCACAATTCTTGGATTCTATTCGTGCTTTCCATCAGGCAGAGTAGAGTCACTTTGGCCGGTTCTTAAAATAAAAAAAAAATTGAAAGAACCGCAAGTTTCGTATGAGAAAACAAGACTGAGATTGGTGTGGATTACTCAGGTCTCTGTTCCTTTTTAATTTGAAGAAAACTGGAAGTTGACTGGACACGTCGAGAGTAAAAATAAAATGTTATATTAGCGACTTGATAAAATGAATTTCTGTATAGTAAAAGTATTTGTATAAATATGTAAAACAGTTTTACAATATATGCCGTCATTTAAGTGCTTAGTAAAAAATAAAAATAAAAATTAAAAAAGTTATGGGTATTCTTATTATTTTGTTGATGAGTAGAACCGAATAGTTTGATAAGCCAACTTTGATTTTTAATGGAACAGTGCTGTTACCATTAGGATGGATTACCCAACTTGATGCTTTGAAGATTCTGTCAACGGAAAAACCCGTCAATTAAAAAAAAATAACATTTAAAATTATTAATAATAATGTCTTAAATTAATTTAAATGGAATGGTTAGGTTTTTGGTTCTTAGATAAAAGCGATAAGTGGTAACATTGTCTGCTCGTAATAAACATTTATATTGCTTATTGTCAACAATATTATTCTTTGTTTACGAAATAAGTTTTATAACTTTGTGGTTTTATTTAACTGTAATTTAAAAAGTTAAATTAAATGACGTGACCGAGGTAAATGGAAAATAATGATAATAAATAAGATGGTAAATAGAGATATACTACAGATTATTACTATAGATATATTATATATTTACTATAGATTCATTTCTGTGATCTTAAACTATCGTACTACATACAGGAAAAAAAATTTATATCTAAAACTTTTAATTGTGACCACAAGACACCACAGTATAAAATGTGGTTAGATTCTGGCAGAGAGAGAGAAATAGTCTACATAGAGCGTGACATGAAGTCTACGGGGCTGGGTAATCCAATTTGTTTGGCGGGATTTGATTTGAAGGAATTTGATGACTAAGGAAGAACCTGAAATCTCACTTTAGAAAAATACTTTATATTTAATTAAGTCCTTTAGACTCACTCATGTTAGAAAAATATTTTTATTTATTTTTATTTATTCAATCATCATCGTTTCTTATTTTATTTCATTTCTATTTGCATTTTTTTCCTTTTTTTATTTATAAAGACAACTACAACCGCACTAGGAATATATCCTGTATCACGGGGGACAAAGATACGTGAAACGGACACAAAGAACATCAAGACTCAGAAAAACAATGTGCAGATCACATAAAGTGTTGTCTCATGTGGGGTTTGAACCCTCGACACTCAGTGTAATAGAAAGCGACGAGGTGACCCTCTAAGCCACTACACCATCCCTGCAGTCAATAATAATTTTTATTATTAACACAAATTATCACATTTAAAACTAGATCTACTTTTAATAAACTTTGTTCAATTGTGCATGTATAAATAAGTTTCATACGTGAATCGTTAACTTGCGGTGATGATGATGATGAATGATGAATATTGCTCATACTGTGTATAAAATATTACATAATATCTGAACCGGACCATCCACTCCTCGTCGGTCGCCGCAAAGGGGCGCCTGTTATAGGAAAAGGCTAAAACATACGACTTTGTAGCAGCTTTACCACTTCGTTCCTGTGGCGGTGGAGATTATGGACTTGGGTTGCCGACACCAGGAGATTTGTAGAGAACTGGATCATACACTCATGGAGATTAATGGAGATCTCCGTTCCCGTTTGTTTCTGGAACAAAGGTTGGTCGTTGCCGTACAATGTGGCAATGCTGCAAGTATAATGGGCGCTTTTCCACCGGAGACGATTAGGGATGAGTTAATTTAGTTGTAGTTGTGTGTTGTGTAAACCTAAGTGTAGGTATTAGGTTTACTTCTTATATCAACAATTAATATTAAGCTTAATGGTTTGTTATAAGTAAAGTTATGTATGTTCAAATTTTGATAGTAAATTTATAGTTGAGTATATAATGATATTCATAATTGTAATGTTCTTAAGATTTTTTGTTTAATAATTTATTAAAAAGTTATTTTAACTAATAATGTTTTGAAGGAATGAATGTTCATATTTTTTTTTATTTATGACATCTATTTTTGCAGATGTAGAACGACAGAGGTCTATAAAATAAAAAAAACACATTAGTAAGACTTGCCAGCGTGTTTTTAAAACGCAAAAAATATTTTTTTCTCCAGGGACTTTTTATTATGATAAGTTGTTGTGAAATAATTATGATAACATTTCTTGTATTTTTTTAAATGATAAGCAATGCTACCTTCTTAATTTCAAACTAGTTGGTATCTCAACTGTGGAATGACGTAAAAATGATAGGCGTTAATTAGACCAGTTTGTTGAATATCCATTAATTATTTGCTAATCTAGTCATGTAACAGAATTTTAATTAATTTATTTATGAGATCATGTTTCGCTTGTGATGTACTTTGTACATTATTTCCAATCCATCTAGATGTTAATGTTTCGATGATTAAAAAAATAAGAAGACAGTCAAGAAATACATACTATATGAACACTTCTTCTTCTTCTTCTCAGCCAAAAGACGTCCACTGCTCTGGACATAGGTCTCCCCCAAGGTTCTCTACAACAGCCGGTCTCGTGCCGCCTGCAGCTAGCAGCTACCCGCGACCTTCACCAGGTCGTCAGACCACCTTGTGGGGGGCCTACCAACGCTGCGTTTCCCAGCACGCGGTCGCCACTCCAGAACTTTAAGGCCCCATCGGCCATCGTTTCTGCGTGTGATGTACCCCGCCCACTGCCACTTAAGTTTAGCAATTTTACTGGCAATACTATGTACACTATCTCTCTGTATTTATGCAGCGCTTTTTGGGGGAGGTCTTCGTTCAGTAGTGGACGTCAATAGGCTGAAGCAAGATACGCAGACTTCCGTGTGATGACCAATTAAGAATACGGTGTCACCACCCTTATTAATTCCGTGACTGTTGTAAGTATCGATTATGGACGTAAACTACGCAGGGCAACAACACTGCTGAGAGAAGAAAACTTAGAAATAAAGTCTATACTAAAACGTTTGGCCTGGTGTTATTACAATAGGTCTGGCTAGACCTACTATAATACCGCATAGTAGACCAAAATCTCCTTTCTAAGGGGAGATCTGTCTTGCGACTGTTATAGTTGATAAAGTTTGTTTATATAGTCAGTGATCCTATCTATTCTATGTCAAATAAATTTTATAACTAAATATTTGATTTGATTTATAGAAAAAAATATTTATAAGTCGCAGCATCTATAGCAGTCTGGTAACCAAGGTTTAAGTTTCACGTAATTAGATAAGTATCAGACATGAGGTTTGTTAAATTACTATTTTATGTAAGTTATTTCCGAGCATGTCCATGTACAATTTAAAATTCGAACAATCAGGAAAGCGGATGTAGGAAGGAAGCCTGTGTTGAACTTGCTGCGCGTTACACTTCGCCAAATAAGGAACTGCCTTCGATCAGACCAGGTGTTACTTTGTTTGTTACCTTATGGATGGAATTTGATGCCAATCTTACCTTTATGAGTTTTGATACACCAGATGTGCATCTACAATCGGTAACTCTACGTGACATCGACAATAACTTACAAAGGTCACATATTTGAATTCTCAATTAGTTGAACTTTGACCATAGAAACTATGCTCCCGTAACTTGTTTCAGACCTAGTAGGGAACTTGTAACTAGAGGTTAAATCTCTTTTTTACCACCTTATTACACTCATTTTGGTACACTCACACTCGTATGAAAGGATGCTTCTGGTTATGAATTCGTTTTTACACGGGAAAAAAAAAGGGCAAAGGGTCATATGGAAGGTATTTATATATTTCATAGAAACCAACTACAAAAAAAACAAACGAAAGTTTAAATACTGAAAAATATTCATAGTATTTATAGTATATCCACTGTAAGACCCTTTTCTGTCAGTTTTGTTAATTCACATGTCGTATTTACAAAGTAAAATTTGATTATCGTTGTATCTGAAATATTTCATAAATAATTTTACACTTAGGCACGTCACTCTAAAAATAGGATACTTAAACTGGTCGAAAACGATTATATTTATTAAAGCCTGAGCCCGAACTTTCAATGAAACATTTCGTTTAAATGTGTACAAACTTCAAAATGATAGAAGTGCAAACCTTCTTTCTTTCTTTTTAAGACAACGCCTGCAATAGGAATAAATTTTGTGTCGCGGGGGACTTTACAAACATACATACAAGAAATGTACACAAAGAACACCCAGAGTTAGTACAACAATTAGTGGATCACTTAAACTGTTGTCCCATGTGGGGTTTAAACCCATGACACTCGGCGTAGTGGAGAGTAGCGTGGTGACCACTTAAACCACGAGACCAACCGTGCAGAACTGTTTTTACCTATATAAACGAAATATCTAATATCTAAGTAACTCACCTGTATTTTTGCTTACAAGCTTCTAATTAGCAATATGTACATAAAAAAATACTAATTTGAATCGATATGATTATTATTTATTTACACAGCCTTAGTACATACACGTCCTTGGTTCCATAATATATGTTCGAAATGTTGTTGTCGTCGCGGCGCCTTTTCAATTGCTGTCCGCATTCAATGACTAAACTATGATTTTAAGTCGTTGATTTTCACAATATTTTGTAGCGCCTAATAATACGGCTGTGTCCATTTAGTGGGCGTAACTCCTTTTTTTTTCTTAAATGATGTTCGGCGATTTTGGTGGCAAATCGTAGAACTATCATCTCAACTCGAAGCAAGGTTTGCACGTTTTAAAATTGGACCTTTTTTTCTAAATGTTTGGTGAGCCGAGAAACAAAGATTCTACCCAAAAAAATAAACGATTTTAAAAAGATACCTTTTAACGATTGGTGAAAATGGTTTGGCGTCATTATTTACAAATAAAATTATCTCAAATATTTATTTTGTACCGTATCTGTTGAAGGCGAAATAAAGTTGTATAGTGGATATTTTCCTTTAGGCGTACAAATGTTTGTATTCGTGCCTGGAGCTCCTCTCCGAAGTTTAGCGACGATACCGTCATTACGTTAAGATATTTGCAAACAATGTCAGGGCTATTTATTGTTTTATTTGATTCCTTTGGCAAATAACGTTAGACGTCTTGAGGTAAGAACGTTCTATTTGCCGTAGCTCTTAGCTAACATACTTTTTTTTAAGTAATAAAGCTGTGTATTACAAAGGAATTATTGCAAATTATTTTTTGTTTATTTTTACATTAATAGATTGCATTTGTCTTACAAAATTTTTATAAATTTGTTTGGTGAAGTAATATACTCGGTGGTATGTAACTATTGGATACCCCTATCATGATACATAAGAAGGCTATTTTAGACGAATAGATTACTTTATTACACTGTACATTAAATCAGAGTTTATATGACATATCAAACAAAACCAGGTAGTAGAGCCACGCTGACTTCAGTATGAACCAGCCGGCTCGTTCGGGCTTGTACTACTCTGCCACAGAAGACCAACCTAAAGCGACAGCATCCGCGCTGTCGTGTTTCGTTGGCGAGTGCGAGACCGGAAGCCCATTGATGCAAGGGTGACAGTTGTCGTGGTAAGTGTGTGCAATACAATGCTACGATGACTGTCATGTCTTTTACGTCCCCAAGTGAGGTGTAATCATAATAGGCCACCATAGTGTGGTTCACCATACTGCATTGTCAGTATTCGCAATGAGTATGGTGACTACAACTTTTGGATTCCATTTATGCTTTCCATCAAGCAGAGTAGAGTCACTTTGGCAGACTATTAAAATAAAAAAATAAATAGCAGTCGTGGGACTGCCGATAGAAGTGAAAACGGAACTATTAAGTTGAGAGTAATTAAAACTATATGCAAAAATTATATGAAATTTTTTATGTTTCATATATAGTTATATATAGTATATAATATCATATATAATATATAATAATAATAAATTTCATATATAATATATAATATTATATTCTCCATAGCTATAGACATACTATTATCATTAGCATGTCGGTGACGCGAACCGAGGATTTTACCCTCAACCAAAACGCTCAACGCGCCTAAAGAAGTTTTCACTTCAAAAAACAAAAAGAATTATTTAATTTCACTGATCAATTAAGGCGATCAGATTATGTGTTTAGTCAGATGAGTGGGAGAGTAGTTCCTTTAAATTTTACGAATGAAGTACGAAGATTTGTAATTGATTCTTTAAATTTTTTATATGTCTTGATTTTTCTAACTATATAAGGTAACATTTGTAAAAGCCTGTCGCACAAGCACACAATTTTAGCTTGTGGTGAAAAATTTTAATAACAGTACTTAAATTAATGTAAAGTTATACTTTGTAAATTCGATACATGACCACTTAGAAAATATTTTTTCGTACCTTGCTTATCATTTTCAGTCATTAATTGTCAATGTACTTTTTTAATCTCAATTAATTTGCGGATTCTACTTAAAAGGCCCTGACGAGTATGCTAACCACTATTAAATTGGCTTAAATAACGTTTTTTAAACTTGGATCATGTTGTTGATCGACCGGGAATATGTACCTCTTTTAATTAATCAAAAAAATACCCCGAAGCAGCTATTTATCCTTTTTGGAAAATTAAGAGTGAGGTTTTCCGTCAATTTTAAAATCATTCATAAGTTTTATTGTTAAGTCCGTGGAATCAACGATGTGGTCGGCATGCTGATAATATAAATGTCTTCGATAATTACTTTCAGTGTAATTTTAATACCAAGTGGAATTAATCTGAACCTTGAACCTTGCAGTTTGTAACGTAAACTTTAATCTTAATCTTACACGAGGTTGGTGACGTATGATAGCGCACATCCAGAGAATTGATTTAATCTTTGTCAATATTGACGCTGAGCCGTTGTGGGAACCGCACCGTATGCTCAGGTGGCCCATCTTAACATCTATACAGGGTGTTTTCGATTTCAATTTTATTTTATGAATAACGAAGCCGTTACTCGTAGCTTGACCTCTCTCTGAGAAGTATATTTTTTTTACCTTAAATAGTGAGAAGTGTGAAAACGTTTCGTGTTTCTTTCTGAAGTACTGATGCGATTAATTTTACTTCACTAAACGTAAGAAGTGAGTAGTAACTACTACCTACAATGCTTTATTTCTCAGTTTTCCCCTTAATTTCTACGACAAGAAGTAATCTAATTCTACCCAAAAGACCCGTCGATATAGAGAAAAAATTAAAAATGATTAACTGACCCACTTTTATCAAAAATAAACTCTTCAAATATTTTCTACGTGTAACTCGCAATTTTTCTATTAACTTTAGCTTTAAATCGTGTTGTTTAATTTTTTTAAATTGCAGACGATCAACTTTTTCGAAAACTGACGGAAAATGTCATACAAAATAAAGACTTAATATTGAAAAATTAAACAACGAACATCCTGTAGCCATAGTCTTTGTTGAAATGGGTAAAATATAAAGTAAACATGTAATGTACACGAAATACCTGAATTTAAAGTTTATTGGCCACTTACAGGAAACACCTGCGAACGTTCTGATAAGTTTTAAAAATGTAATTTAATTTTAACAATTTAATTTTTTTGCTCGTCTATAACTTCCGTGACGCAATAACATTTGGTAGTACATAAAAGTGGCTATTACACGAATAAATTTTTGCCAAAAAATATTTATTACCGATTTGACTCTATTTTTACTCGTGGTATCTCTTTAAAAGAATTCATCTTTTTTCGAAATTATATTTGTATACCTTAAGTGACCATTGCAAATACAAACAATGCAGTATGGTGACCTAGACTATGGCGGCCTAGTGAGATGTTTTTTCACATACCGCTCGGGGACTTAAAATAGTCATCGTGACAGTGTAAGGCTCACACAGTTACCACCATAACTGTTACCCCTGCATCAATGGGCCTCTGGTCTCGCACTCACCAACGAAACACGATAGCAAGGATGCTGGCGCTTTAGCTTGGTCTTCTCTGGGAGGGTAGTACTGCCACCGGTCGAGCCGGCCCGTTCGTGCTGAAATCAGCGTGGTTCTACTACCTAATAAATTGTTCTCTTCCATGACAATATGTAAGCAAAATATGATCCTTCTTTGTATTCTATCTAATGTTATATAAAGACTGTATCAGACGAAGGTCATGAAGCACGCGTTTTGAGAACACGTTCATAATATAACTTACTTGTAGGCGACCTGCGTATGTTTTTTCTCTAAAACATGTACACTTTAAAGTTATTTTTTTCGTTGTAGAGATTTTTTTTTAAATCTGTATTCTTTTGTTGCCGTTTTATCAATATAATATTTTCAACAGTGTAGTATTGTTTAAATGTTATATTAACTATCTTCCTTCTGAAAGCGTATTAACACTGTATGAAAATATTTTTATAAATATGTACAATTAAAACACTAGCGGCAAAGTGGTGGTGTAATGGCGCTAAGAGGACGACGTGTGTGCAATTTCTGAGAAAATTGTCATTTTCCTGCCAGCAGGTGGCGCATATTGCAGATTTTCTTCATCTAATGAGCACACCTGCTCACTGTACAACCATTTTAAGTAACTAATCACTACGTACTAATTTAACATGGTTTTTGTAGCGTAATAACACCGTCAAGGATTTCCTGTGCCCCATTAGAAGTAAATTACCAGCGTTTCCTGACACAACTATTTATTATAACTATTTATTTATTAACTTTGAAATTAAGATACTTTAAAAGAAATGAATATAACTCAGTTCATTGGACTCGTAAAAGGTTTTTTTCCGGACTATCTTCTAACATCGTTCGTTCATCGAACTAAATATTGTCATTGCACAAAAATATAATTTTATTCTAAGCCGCAAAAGTTTAATTGTAATACTGCGTAGTTATATTTTATTGTATTAAAATATTCTGTCTCGTATATACGTCTGTACTTCTATCTTGCTTTGTTGTATTGATTAATATTTGTACAGGACATACTTAGAAAAGTTTATTGCTACAAAAATATCGCTATTTTACGTACAATTTTTACTGTAGTAAGTTAACAAGGTGTTTAAAATAAGTATTGTGTTAGTTTATTGTCTAATAGTTCGAACATTATCATTTCAAACGCTAACTCCATTAGTACTGCTCGTATTTTTGAAAAAAATACTTACTTACTTAAATACTTATCGAAAGCACTATGTAATTACTCGTTACCGTGCATATTAACACAGATGTATTTTTAAAAAAAATATATAAAACTGAAAGTGTCGAACCCAAATCAAAGTGTCCGATAACTTATTTAGAAAAATTGATCATTCAATACATTCTGAAATTAAAACTGACACTTGTGTGCGAGTAAGTGTTATTTTATTAGATACACTTGTTATTTAATGAACGGTATATGGTTGTGATTGGAGAAGTACAGCAGGTGGCCGGCGAGGCCGAGCGGCACATTTCCTATTAGAATCGTGTTAGAGATTCTATTCCGTAATTACTAGACGGCAGGTGCTATGCGAGTATTTTCTTATCTATTCAACAACCAGATAACGGAGTATATTTTTGTCTTATATGATTTAGTGCCTGTTCCGTGTTTAATTATTCATGTAAGAGATACGATAATAATAACTATAATTTGTTAGTACATGGGTTGTTGTTCGTGGGTGGTTTTTTAACGACTTTACTTAAAGTGAAAGGAAATCAGATTTATTTTTGATTGTTTTTGAAGAACTTTTAAAAAGTAATCAAAAAGAAGAGGTTTAATTTTAAACTTAAGTCCTTACGAATTTAAAATGTACATGCCGGCAGCATAGTCTGAATCATACTGAAAAAGACAAAATTCATTTTTGACACTAATTTAGGTTTATTTATTTATTTATTTATTTATTCTTGATGCACATGTTGTACAAAGGCGGACTTAATGCCATGGGGCATTCTCTCCCAGTCAACCTTTAGGTGATGTAGAAACATGAGCGGCAGGTGCAAAGGTAAAATAATAAAGTTGACATACATTACTAATAAAATATTATTTTACATAAACAGTACATAAACAATACATAAACATACATGTATATAAAATTAATACAATATTCTATATAAATATAAACACTAACTCGGGTACTCGTTAAGACGATTCCACCAAATTTATAATTATTTAATTTGTTTATAATTTATAATGTGTTTATTGTTAAACACACTATTTAACCATGGGTTTTGGCTGTGTTTAGATTTCAAAAATCTGTTTACAATGCGACGTATAACTCCACAATTTAGAAACAACGTGCCTTGGAAAATTATTAGGATTATTAATAATGTTTCATTAATATAACAACTTCCAAAGTACAATACTTTGAATATGCGTGTTGTATTGTTATGCAACAGGGAGATTCACGGTGGATAGTGAGATTCACTGTGGATCGTGCCTTACTGTCAGTATGGTTAAATGCATCTCAAGAACGGTTAGCATTACTTAGTAAGTTAGTTAGTGAAAAAAATTTTAGTACAAAAATTGTCACAAATTTTATGCTCTACAATTTTAAAATAAATTTTAACATCATTGGAACTACAGAAACAAATTTTGATGGCTTTTGACCTTGAATAACATATAGACATATATAAAGTGGGCCAAGAATTCGTTAACATTGGAACGTCACGCATAAACATGTTACGGGAGTTCTTGGGACCGATGCTACTGGAATTTGGTGGCTACAATCGTAACACATGGTTTCAACAAGATGGAGCCACTTGTCACACATCCAATGAGTCCCTGCTGGTAGTCAAAAGCATGTTTCCCGAAAAGCTGATTTCCAGACGAGGAGACATTCCATGTACACCCAGAAGTCCTATCCCCAGCAGACTTCTTTTTGTGGGATTATTTGAAGAATCGTGTCTACATCAATACGAAGTTATACTACGTTAACTAAAAGAAAAAATCAGCGAGGAGATGTCGGCGATCTCGTGATCTCTTTGTCGGCAAATATTCGAAAATTTTGATGTTCGCTTAGAAAATTGCAAACGTCGAAACGGTGTTCATATAGACGATGGAATTTTTAAAAATAAATTGCAACTAATCAGTTTTCTTGTAAATAAACAATTTTGGTAATATATCAAATGGTTTTTTATACCTTTTTTTCAAATGCTAACTAACTCGTGGTCCATATTATGAGACTTTTGAGATAATTTTTAGAACATCAAAATAAGCGTGTAAATGAGTATACAGCTTATTAGCACTCGTTTTGAAGTGAAATCCTTAATTTGATGGGACTATAGGGTTTGTTACAAGTTTGCCCGCTTTTTGCGGTATCGATTTCAGTTTATTTAGTCTACCGTAGGTTGATCTTACGACACCTATGTGATGAATAGGGGTGATGAGCATGATTCGTTATTCTTACCGTGATCACTTGAAGTATTTAAAGTTTAAAGAAAAACCTTTAAAGCTTTTGAACTGAAATCATGGGCATACAAAACTTGACAGAATACAGAAAGTTACCCAGAGTTCATAGAAGTTCATTCGTCTCGACGGTGCGTATCAAATAGCTAATACATAACTAATATGATTAGTCGCAACGAAGCCTGTAGGCTGTACTAACACCATTCTAACGCCAGGTGGCAGCTGTCGCGGTGTTTTTTAATCTTGTTACTTACCATGCCTTATGTGCACTCGTCTAGTATTACGCTATTATATTGACCATAGACACAGTATATTCCAGAAGTGGCGGTTGTTAGTTATTCAAGCAAAATTTCGACTCAAAGTTATTAACAGAATCATAGTGATATACTTTCTTTTTGTGGTTTAGGAAACCGCAGCATTTAAGAATGAAGGTTTTCTAATAACACTCAAACCACTCAAACTACTTCAATTTAGACCAGAAACCTGGAATATTTTCGGTAGACAGTCTTTAGAATTAGCCAGTGTAAAGGTGCACTTCTTTTCAGCTGAGGTCTTTGGCTTATGATGAGCAGTATGCCATTTATGTATACCTAGTGTACTAAACGTCACGACTATACTAGGTAATTTAAACGTGTCATCTACTTTACTAAGTCCAGCATAATAAAAGCGTCTCTATTGTTTATTAAATGAAAATTTGTTATTGAATTTGATGACAATTCTTTTTCACATCTAATTGTTCTTAACACTATGGGCGGTCATAGTCCTGCGGTTAATGTACGTGATTTGAGCGGTCTAACGCTGCGGGCAAAGTACAGACTATAGAGTAACGTAGAGAAGTGTAAGAACACGTTCGTCCTGTCACCTGCGCTTGCATTCCTTGCACTGATTACACCGCGCACCTGTTCTATCATCTAATACAAGTGTTCGCTAAGACTTTTATCACAGGAAGGATCAGTTACGAAACATGCGAGAATATAAAGAGTCCTTTGCTTAGTTTATGGGTATCCTCCTTTATGAGGTCCGCTACGACACGGCTAGGTATTTATGTTTTTGTACCTTAAATGTAATGATTTATGATTGCGCATTATTTATGTTTGAAATTGCTAAGAAAATGTAAAACAGAACTTCAGTTAAGATATGTAAGAAATGATGAGTTTCAATATAAAAATAAGATTAAAAATTCTAAAATAGATGATTTGCGAGGAAAGTATCTAAAATAATAACCAACGTAAACTATTATTAAATAAGTAACATTTATTATTATATAACATTGTTAAGTACATATCGATAAAATTACAGAATGATTACTTCTATCTCTCAATTAATATTTCTAATTCGAATGTGAGAATTTATTTGGTCGTTAGGCTTTCACGCCTTAGCTAATCAATTGATCATTCTGATTGAAGAGATAAAAATATTTTACTCGATCGAAACGATGAACATAAGTTGGTGTAGTACAATAGTAGTAGACTTCATTCAAATTAATAATTTATGAGTTTTTATAAACAAGAAAAATACGCTAAGATGTTTGATTGAACTGAAAAAAAAGGGAACATGGAAGAATAAAATGAAATTTAGTCCCAATGTGTTCTCTTTGGGATCTGAAGAGCGTGGTAATTTGTCATACCGGTCTTGCTTGTACGAGTTACTCGTATAGATAGCAGCTACTCACGCAGGTCCACTCACGGGGCAGTGTAACAGCTAGATTTAGATTGTATTCTGTAAATACTTTCTGTGTAACTGTGAACAAATGAACAAAATTTGCTCTAAAACTATTCACTTTCTAAAAGGGTAACAAGAGAAAATTGTCATACCCAAATTATTTTGTATTTTAACTTACATACAATTCAACCGGAACGCTGAATTCTGTTCCGTTAAACAATTTTATTATCACAAATATATGTATAATCTGAGCTATATGACGTCATCTCCCGTATCAACTCTATATATACAATTGTTACGTATGTATATATGAAGCAGGTAGTAAGGTAGTAAGGTAACATATAGTTGCAACGCATATCCGGCATATCCTAGTGTCGAGCTGCGCAAGCGCCGGGTTCTGAATGTAATTACTGATAATTTAGTTGCAATCCACATAGTGCTGGATTAAATTGTTTTATTAAAATACGCCACACCTATCACCTATAAATCTACCTATGTAGCAATGTTATTCTTTTCGTCTTATGTAGGTATCTTAGACACCTAGGTAGATACACTTGACGATTGATAGTACATTATTCGTGATTGGAGCCTCCTTTTACGCAATAATACCTATGTTAGGAGACTACAAAACCAAATATAGGTACTAACTACAACAAAATGTAGGTAATACATTTATACATGTAATGCGCACTAATATTAATGTGTGTGTGTTGAGTGTTTGAGAGTGTGATTATCTGTGTGCCCGTATTGTGCAATATTAGTAAAATAAGTTTACTCTTACAAGTAACACAAGATATGCTTCATAATATACACATATAGACATAGGCAATAACAAATTTCGTGTTTTATACATATATGCACCATTAACCTAATTGCTTAGAATTACTTGTAATAAATATTTTTGCAAATAGTAGACAACAATCTACCTATCTTGACAATCAGGAAATTATTTTATTGTTATCGTTTCATGATCAAGTTCACAATTTCGTTAGGTCTGTTGGTTAAAAACTATTTAAATTTTATTTCTTGGTAGTCTCATAATTACTATTAAATTTAAAATTATAGTCAGAGCTAATACCTTTAAACGAGCCATTTTTATATAAATATACAATATATATATATAATCTGAATTTCTGAAACGGCTCCAACGATTTTAATGAAATTTAGTTTGGGCGATATATATATCTAGCTAGGTTTCATTTTTAGAAAAAGTCGTTTTATCCGTGTTTTCAAGCAATGAGAAACTCCTACAATGTCATTAGAATACGAAGGTAAATGCTGCTTTACCGAAACAGTAACACAAATGCTAAATACTTCATTAGGTGACGTTGTCTAATAGGCTCGTTTTGACACTTATCTATGTGACAAAATTAAGAATGGAAACAAAAGAAGTTGGTAAATTGCGAATCGACTATTTGGTAGATTTAACAAAAAAAAATCGAACAAGGCTCGGTTTCCAGATTTGGACCTTATGGTCTAAAGTCTAATTCAAAGTCTTATAGATATATTATATAAAGAGATATTATATAATTATTATTAGATATTATATAAAGAGTTAAAAATAGTTGACATAAACAGGTGTGATCTACGATGCTTTTTTCTTGTTAATACGTAACGGTGAAGAATTTATCTGATCTCAAGAGGTGTGAATTACATGTAGTCTGTTAACTGATAAGGTCACTTTGCTCAAAAGGGCCGATGCGAACCCGCCTGGATCGATATCCAGCTTGATAACGGATGATTTGCAGAAGTTTCTTTTGAATGATTAACACAAGGTTCTCCAATAATATTTTGTGATAATTTTATTATTCAAATATATTGGTATAATAAATTGATTTTTATATGATAGTTTATTTATTAACAGGCGTTAACCTCTGAAAATATGTTGCAAAAATCTATTGTATAGAGCATCAGTTGTGGCAAGTCATAGATTATGTAATATCACACCGCGACCCTAAGGGTGTAGCAGTGATTATCAACGCGAATGAAACTATAATACTGATTGTTACATATAATTTTGGATTTGTGTTCTGATTTCTGTAAAAACATTCGAAAATAAGCCATGAAATATAGAAATCTTGTTTAAAACATTTAATATCATTGACCTTTTTAGAAAGTGTTACGTCTGTGCCTGTAATGTGCTTACATATATATTTAAATCATATAATTTAAATCTTTTAACTTAGTTATAAACATGCCAGCAAAGCTTCTCCATAAATATATTCCTATCTAAGCCTTAGCTAATGTCTGCGCGTGATTATAGCTTCATTTGAATACATATCGTTATGGTGTTAGACATTTACACGGCATACTGGTTTAGTTAGTCAGGGCAGTCTACCTTCGACGTGTTTCATTGAGATTTGAACCAAATGCTCCATGTAAATAAAGTTACATTTACAAAGCTGGCTCATGTGTTTTATTCCTTCTGAGAATAGAAAAAAAAAACTTTAAGGTTAGTATCACTGATCAAGGCAGTAGAGGAAGATGGTGATGAATAATAAATTTGTTCATGCGTAAGTATAATACCTACACCTATTCTACACCTATATCCATCTCGATATCTTTACTTTAAAGCTATTAAACAGGAGCTGCTATGTTGTTAGATGTCAATCTCCACAGATACACAAGAATGTTGGAAATGCTTACTGCAGATGGAGTTATTCCAAGAATCATCTTATTTTACTGATAACAACAAAAATATTATCAACACTTGATCACACAAATTAACACAGGCAAATATGTATGTGGCGGTATTTCTAAAGATTAAAGATAATGGTAGAAATTCTTAATACGTTAAATACGTAGCTTACATTAAAGTGTAATTTCTGAGAACGGTCGTGTCAAAGGACGGGGCCTGCGCCGGCGCAGTTCGGTAGATTATACCGCCGACATCTTACACATAATAACGGCTGATTAACGGCCAATTTATATAATGGTATTGTTATAGTGTGGATTTAAACTTTACATCAGTTCATAATGTGTTAAAATTCCTGTTAGGTTTTATTAGAAAATTTGTGTAAAATATACATAATATAACTGTTATTTTTGTACATTATCAGTGATTTATTCATTTCTACGACAATTCATGAATAGTTCATCAGTATATCTATACTGAAAAATATAAAAATTGACAATAATTAACAAATAACATTAATTATGAATGTTGTAAACAATATACAAATACACACACAATATTTGTAATCAACACATAAACTCAATACTTTTCTCTGAGAGGGTCAACAAAAGCATATTCAACACCAACACTTTGCTATGTAATATTAATTGATTCCTAGTATATAAAGGAAAAGATAAGCCTTACTGCTGATAACGGTTTTTTACATTTATTATATACCTACTCTATAATTAGGTCTTGTTATTTGTTGTTTACATATATACGACGAAAAACCATTACCTCGTTCTAATTATCTTTTTTCCAAATTTATTTGGGATTAGTAATTGTATCATCATATTCATTCACCTTGATCGCTTGTCATGGTCTTTCAATATAACATCGAATTAAATGGAATGAGAGAATGCGTGTGTCTCCTTCATTTTTTCTTTTAATTGCAAAATAGTATGGGGATTTTCTTTTAAAGCTCACTCTCCTTGGGAATGTGATTGTTCTTCATACATAATATTAAATGGTGTTAACCACATACTTAGGTCAAGTTGGAAATAAAGTTGGTAGTAATAGAGTTTCAATACAACACACGTGCTATGAATAATTGCTATATGTGGACGTTGCCAAAAATTATGATTAACATAAGTTTGTTATTAGTAATGAACTAATTTTACTTTAATGAATCAGTTGCTAGAGTACCAACAATTTATTTTAAATAACATATTCAAATGTTCACAATTATTCAGGCCATTTTACTGCGTATATGTGCAGTAAAATAGCAATTTACTACTTTGAGATTACTTCGTACAGTCAGACCAATGTTTCAGTGAACGTGTAAAATAAATTAAAATGTTATATGAGGTGTACGTAGTGGTGTCACTTCCCACCTGCGACAAGTAATTTGTCGTTTTCTTCTCTACTCACGCGATGTACTGACCGCTTACACTTTGAGAATAAAGATTTGTAACACAACTTTAACATACTCGGGTTGATGTCTTGGAATTTCCCTTTTTTTGTAAACAGCCAGTTTTACACATACGACTGTTTGAAGTAATTGAAATAACTTGTTTTTAGTGTTTTATAATGCTAATAAAATTAGGGTAACAGGCTTTTTTTTATCAAGAGATCAGTTTTACATTTTTATAGGTCACTTTTTTTTAATAGATACAAACACGTTTTCGAGATATGTAACATTTGTTTAGATCTTGTCAATAAATTTGAAGTATTTAGATTCAATCTTTTTTTTTAACGATATTACACACGTTCTAATTTAATTCACTACCTATAGAGAAATAATAATTATATTTGCATGTATTTGAGCTTGTAAAGAAAAAGTAACTTAAGAACTGTTAATCATTCATATATTTATTCTCTAACTGTTCATTAAGTGTGTGTTTCTTCTTCCCTTAAATTTAAAATTTTTCTCCGTAATTAGATTCTTAGCTTAAAAAGACTTTTTTGATCAGACTAGTAACTGATGACTAAGCCGATTTTCGGCCACGGTGGCCAGTCAGAACGGAGACCAGCTAACTGCATACGAGATATTGTAGTGCATAAGTATGTACGCAAGCACAGGTGCACTCTCCGTTCCCTCACTTTCACAATCCGATGGGACACTTATCCGATACGACCGTAGAGAGTTCAGGCTCAGGACCGACAGCTTTTCGTGGCACGGGGGCTAAGACCCTAACTTTGAAACGCTAAGCTTTTCTGGTCCGACTCGGGCATCAATTCAGGTATGGTCCTGGGTGGGAATAGAACCCAAGTTAAGAAGTAGGTAAGGGTGTTTGTATTGTCCCATGTGGGGTTTGAACCCACCACACTCAGCGCAGTAGAGAGCGGCGTGGCGACCACTTAAACCATTACGCCAACCGTGCAGTTTTTCGAGGTGTAAAAACAGTACTTAAGTTCTATCTGACCGATTCTAACCGATTCCAAATTAGGTAGAGCCTGTGCTATGGTAACCAGATTGCTGATAAACGTCCTTAAATATATCTAAATACATACGTATTATAGATAAATTACATCCAGACAGAACAATTAATGGTGTTCACAAAAATTTTGGTCCTGGGTGGGAATAGAACCCAAGTTAAGAAGTAGGTAAGGGTGTTTGTATTGTCCCATGTGGGGTTTGAACCCACCACTAATCACTAGACCAACAGGCTTGTCATGATGTTTTTGAACCACAGACTATTGATGTTTTAAGTCGTTGTTTAAAACTTTCCAATAATTTTGAATCGACGAGGCTAGATCACGTTTGAATTAATATTTCATGTCTAGAATTCATATCTTAATAATTCTGTATTCAAATCACAATCAAGAACCCACCCGTGGGCGTCTGAAAAACATACAGTAATAATGTTTGTTACCGTATTTTTGTACTGTTAACTTATTGAATAAATGAAATAATTAAATTATTCAATAAGTTTTTCTACTTAACAAATGACAATTACTTAACTTAATTACACAACAACAACCGTGAAATTAATTTTAATATAGTAAGATTACTTTAACTTATCGGTAGTCGCACACGCTAACCGCTCGACCAACGAGATAGACTAATAACTACATAGGTATATAAGCCTGTGGGCCAAAATAAGTGTAACTTAAGTTTTATTATGTCAGTAAAGATTTTCGTTTTGTTGAAATATCTACGCTTTTTTAAAACTACTAACAAAAATAACTTTAGGTCAAGTCCTAAGTAACTTACTAAGAATACATACTTGAATGGAATTCACACGAACTTAGATAATTGCTTTTGAGACTAAGTCTGGTAACCTGACTCATTTGCAAGGAAATCACCTGATTATTCTGGTTCATTAGGCAAAAGGAAATGGGTAAACATCTTGTTTATACCATAAATAATTAATGGAGTAAATTAAGATTCAGTACCTGTTTTTCCATTCACTAAGAGGTCGCAACTTGTATTATGTATGTACAGGTATTCAAGTAAGTGCCTACGGATCTTAACTGTTTAAATTTCAATCAAAAACTATAAATACTACTTGAAAAATGTGATTACGAACAACAGTACCTTCCTTGGGGTGCAGATAGAACTTAAGTACTGTTTTTACACCTCGAAAAACTGCACGGTTGGCGTAATGGTTTAAGTGGTCGCCACGCCGCTCTCTACTGCGCTGAGTGTGGTGGGTTCAAACCCCACATGGGACAATACACTGTGTGATCCATAAGTTGTTGTTCTGGGTCTGGGTGTTCTTTGTGTCCATTTCATGTATGTTTGTAAAGTCCCCCGCGATACAGAATTTATTCTTAGTGCGGCTGTTGTCTTGTTGAAGAAAAAAAAAACGATTCTTTATATTTTTGAGGAAAGTTTGGGTAAGAATAACCTCATAACAACCTTACCCATATCACACATGGCTGTCCGATTCCAAATTAGGTAGAGCCTGTGCTATGGTAACCAGATTGCTGATAAACGTCCTTAAATATATCTAAATACATACGTATTATAGATAAATTACATCCAGACAGAACAATTAATGGTGTTCACAAAAATTTTGGTCCTGGGTGGGAATAGAACCCAAATAAGGGCCACTAATCACTAGACCAACAGGCTTGTCATGATGTTTTTGAACCACAGACTATTGATGTTTTAAGTCGTTGTTTAAAACTTTCCAATAATTTTGAATCGACGAGGCTAGATCACGTTTGAATTAATATTTCATGTCTAGAATTCATATCTTAATAATTCTGTATTCAAATCACAATCAAGAACCCACCCGTGGGCGTCTGATTTAATGAAAATAAAACTTAATTATATTTTAAACTCGACACAGTATGCTATAATACATTTCAACATACACTCCCATAGATAAGTTGTTTCAAACAAGCTGATATTATAATATTAATCATTTTATACCTCGTAATCTAATTAAAAAGGTAATAATTTCAACAGTAGCACGACATTGCCGCGCGGCATGTCGTCACATGTTTAGTAGATGAATTACGATGACCGTATCAATTCACACTTGTAACCTGTTGGTATCTCATCAAGTACCAAACTGAGAGTACTGAGAAACAAGTGACGGGTTGAAGTTAAAAAAAAGTGATACATAATCTTTTGGATAAGACAAATTGGTATAAATTTAAGAAAAACATACAGTAATAATGTTTGTTACCGTATTTTTGTACTGTTAACTTATTGAATAAATGAAATAATTAAATTATTCAATAAGTTTTTCTACTTAACAAATGACAATTACTTAACTTAATTACACAACAACAACCGTGAAATTAATTTTAATATAGTAAGATTACTTTTATATTTAATTATAGTTACTTAAGATAGTATGCTGTAGGAAGTATTTATTAATTACACGTGAGGCATAGTGGTCACAAGCGGTCATCTCGCCGCTTTCTACTGCTCTGGCTGTCATGGGTTCAATCCCACATGAGACAACACTTTGTGTGATCCACAAATCGCTATTCTGTTAACATCACACAAAATTTCCTCTATGTTCCATCTGATGTAAGTGGTATTTCATAATTTTTGTTCTTATATAAATTCGCGGCAAAATACCAGTTTTTTTTTATAATGTTTATTATAGACGTTTATTACAACTTACTACGATGTAGGTGCATTGAAATCACTGAAACATAAGAAAAAAATTATGTCTAAATGTGTTCACTTACTCATAAATCGGTTATTACTCACTAGACTCACGAATATACGTTTATGTACAAGTATTTAAGAAAAATATTTTTATAATTAATATTTACCTTATAAGGGTCCGCGTTCACTATAAATGGAAGGTTGGTTATTTCTTAACGACGAGACACGGGTCTTTAAACCTCTTCGTTAAGCTAATACATATACATGTGAATTCACTTGCGTTAACTTACGTGTTTAGATTTTTTCTTCTTAAAATTATCTGAAAAAAATATAGTTGGTCTATTGTTTCTAAGGTCTCTTTTGTAGTCTCAGCTCTACAGAAGATTGTTGTTAAACTGTAATATTGGTGTAAGGTATTTTGTTTTTTTTTTGTAAATCGTTTTTGCTGTCGGTTAAGGATTTTTGTATAAAAATATACTAGTTTAATAAGACTACAATGGAGTCTCTAGCCGTTTAAACGATAAATACTTTTTGTCATGTGCAACTTTGATCATATTTAGCAGCGTGTTTAGTTAAAATGAATAATGATTTATTTACAACTTCATACACTTTACGTACATCGACAGACTTAGCGCTCTCGGCATTCTCTATCACCTAACTCTTTTAATATAATAATATTTCGAGTATTTGACACACACAATCTAGTCCCAAAATCGGCAGAGCTTGTACTACATGGATACTAGACAACTGGTATAAATACATGTATACTTTTTTATTGTAAATACATATAAATTAACATATATGTAAAACATCTAAACTCCGAAACAAATGTTTACACATCATACAAACATTTGGTCCAACCTGAGAATCGTACTGGAGATCTCAGCAGTTGCATACATAACCACAACGCCTAGGTAGTCAACCACCTTTGGGGTGTAGAAATCTAGTAAGGTTTGTGCATCGAGGTTACAGTTATAATCAGCAGGTATAATTTTTACCCAGAAATATACAGGTAGGTATAACCAGCATAGTGCGGGGGGTAGCAGGTGCGTTGCATCGTCTGTTGCCCAATCTCGGGGGACCACGGGAAGAAGTTCGCCGCCTCTATATGGGGGTTATTAGATCCATGGTCCTCTATGGGGCGCCCGTTTGGTTTAGTGACCTGGCGGGTGCCTCCCGCTGCCGGGCTCTACTCAGGAGCCTTCAGCGGTTGATGGCCATACGGATCGTGCGGGGCTACCGCACAATCTCCTATGAGGCGGCGACGATCCTGGCACGATCTCCGCCCTTCGATATTCTGGCCGACATGGACGCGATGGTTTACGACCAAATTCGTCGTCCTGTCGGTCGGAATGCTGAAGAGGCCGCGCCAGATCATGAGCCCGGAATGCTACGGCAGAACGCGCATAAGCAAGCTCTGGTGGCTTGGCAGGCACGGCTCGAAACTGAGGGCTGTGCTAGCCAACGCGCCGTCGGAGCCGTTCTGCCGAACTTCGAAGCGTGGATAGAGAGGACCGACTGTGTCACCTATCGATTGACTCAGATACTCACCGCGCACGGCTGCTTTGGTGAGTATCTGAATCGAATAGGACGGGAGGCTACGGCACAATGCCACCACTGCGAATCCGAACGGGACTCCGCCCAGCACACGCTGGAGGACTGCCCAGCTTGGGAGTCTGAGCGTCGAGTCCTGGTCGGACGGATCGGACGAAACCTTACGCCGTCAGCACTGATCACGGCAATGCTGGCGACTCGTGAGGGTTGGGAAGCCGCGGTCTCCTTCTGTGAGCATGTTATGCTCCGAAAGGAGACCGCAGAGCGAGATCGGGAAAGGGCCGATCCCGCTCGAAGGAGGCGGCGAAGGGGACGCGGCAGAGGTCGCTAGTACCCTAATCGCCGTCTAAGGGTCGCTGCGGTCATATCTTGGGGCGATGTGACTGCTGCAAGTGACCCGAGACAGGTGACACTCCGGTGCGGCCGGGGAGTGTCGTCTGGGGCGGGGCGCTGTTCTGCCTCTTACTGTGCAGGGCGGAGAGAGGTGTGATAGCGTCCTGTCCTTGGGGCATGAGGTGCCCGGGATGTACCTCACTTGTGAGGTACGGCAGGGAGGACTCTAGAAGCCGCTAATGCGTTCCTGGAGCTCCTTCCGACTGCCGAGGTAGGCCGCCGCGGGGTTTAGTGGGTATATCGGTTTTCCGGGAGTCCCACACACGCCCTTCGTCCCTCCGGAGGGTATGGTGCGAAAAGCATTCCCCGCGTAAAAAAAAAAAAAAAAAAAAAAAAAAAAAAAAAAAAAAAAAAAAAAAAAGGTATAACCAGCATACACACACATGCACAAATATATAATACATATAAATAATATACAATATTTTAATAATAAAGAGTACTATTCATTGTTCATCAAAAATTTCCTTGAAATAAAAAAGTTCATCCAGGCTTGACAATTTATGAAGCGCCTCACTAGTAATATAGTAGCAATAGCAACCATCCGTGTAATGACTTATAACAATTTCTGTATGTCTATTTAACTTAGTAACAACATACATTCTTTTGTAGAGCTTAAATACTAAATGAGTTGGTTAAGGTCGAGGACAACATATCGGTTTTTTCCGTGGTGACTGGTTTGAGAACAAACAAAATACTTCTTTTCTAATAGTTACGTGTCGTTGGCGACGGGCGCCTATTGTTTTGAAGTAAATATCTACCTGTCTACCTAGTTACATACAGCGACCATTGACTACACATAGGTTTGAAGCATGCTAACTTTGGTGGCACGTGGTGTTAACGCTTCACTGAAGCCATTTAATTTCACCTAAAACTGTTAAATAAAGTTAAAATTACCAAAGACAGCATAACTTTAAGTTCGCATTTTGAATTGACTTTAAGCAGGAAAGTGTTTATTTTTCATCATTTCCATCAGCTTATCAGTAAAGCCTTTTATGCAAAAAGTCCGTAACATTTACAAACATTACAGATTATTAATACAATATCCTAAACTTATTTGGTATTTGTTAAGAAAATAATAAAGTTCATAAACAAATAATTTTTTAACATATTTATGAATGTCAAAACGTATATTTTATTGCAGCTATACATACACATTTAAAAATGGATTATTATACTCATATTTTTAGCTATGGATGGTGCAACAATAGTTTATGAACTGTTCGCCACTAGACTACAAATATTCGGACCCCAAAACTGGAAACGTGGGCACATTAAAATTGGCAATACATACTAGCGCCGACCCCGACGGTCGACCGGCTGGCCGGCGAAGGAATGCTGCTCGCCTGCATTAATTCAACCATGATTTATATCATTTCGACCAGGCCTTTATCCGTCTATTTACACAAACAACACAGATCCCTCCTCTACAGACTTGTTTCTAATTCTAAATAAGCTTTATTTATGACGTATAATAATGTGTTTTTTATTCTTTATTTTAAGTAACCATTCATGTATTTTTAGAAACAAGTATTATATCGAACTGAAGCCATAAAATACTCAAGAGTTAATATCAGTACAATTAGCAATGTTTAATTGGCACTTAATGTATAAATCTGTGACGTAAGTTTGATAACTCTTATCCTAGCTGTCATCAAGTTAAAAGACCTTCATCGCGTTCTAATGATACAGTCATGACAGTGAGTGATCAGTGTAAATTCATTGTTATATAAGAGTAAGATGAACATCAGACACCCTAATTGATTTAAGTAGGTAATTCAGAGAGATCAAAAATATAACACATAATTTCTTATACATAAATATATGTGTTATGTTATTCACCAGAATAAAATAATTGAGCTTACAATAAAACATCTAGAAGCATATAAAGTTAATTAGAGATTAAAAAGACAAAAAGTTTATAATGTTCCTATAATTTGCGTTGAAAAGGTCATGAGCACTGGTTATCAATCGATTGAATTGATAAATTGATAACCTATTGAAATTACTTCGTTCATACCTACTTATCTAATGTTGGAAGTACAGACCCGTATACTTTTATGAACTTACTTCATTTGATTAAATAAAAACATACCTAATAACTAATTTCTATTACTAAACAACTGATATTTGAATAAATTTAGACACATTTGACATTAAAATACAAATTTTAATAGAACCTGCCTTATAAATTTTGGGAAAAAGATTGTTATTCAGTTATTATTGCATTTTATAATAATACTTATAATGTAATACGTCTCCTATTTGACGTATGTTTTGTGTATCTTAATATCAAATGTACTTTTTATACACTACTACGAGATAAATTTTAATTACACTAAGAGTCTAAGCCTAAATAATTTATATTAATATTGTATTGTAATTTTTATTAAAATACATGTTCAAAACCAAAATGATCGTCTAAACTATGTATTGGCGAGTCGGTCAACGCAAGCAAATTAATAAATGAATACCATATCCGAGAGCAGTAGCCGCGGCGACGACCAGGCGGCCGCACACCTGCGTCTGCGCATCTCGACTGGTACACGCCAATAGATGTCTTAAAGCCTCGAAATAGATTCTGAAATAAAGCGCAACCTTGTAAATCCCTCATTACGAATCACGGATGTAACAAACAAACTATACAAAACACTGTAGTCTCTACCTTTACAGCTAAGTTGGATTTTACGGTCAACGCAAGGCTATAAAGATTGCCTTGCTGGAGAAATATGGTCATTTTTTATTTATATGTAAAAGTTACAATATAAACAAAGAAGATTGCTCTTTATTTATTAGATTTTGAATAAATTTTTACTAGCACTATCTCATTACATTCCATTTTATATAGTGACTATAATTCAGCAATGATTATATAATATATAATAACATAATAATAACATATATCATTATTTTTAAGTGTCACGTTTAAAATACCATATGCTTTGGAGTGTACCATCATTATTAATACCATCATTTACACTAGATGGCGCTGTTAGTGGCAGCGTAAACATGTACCTTGTAAGTTTAACGTTACGTTTAAGTTGGCAATGATAACTGAAGTTTTCGTATAATATTTTGCTCAAGTAGAAAATTTAAGCAATTTAGAATATGATGTATTTGATAGAACTTTATAAGTATTATAAAATCACATAACAAAATAAACATATCTGTATCACACTATTAAACTTTTCAAATGTTTAACAATATATATAAATAGCGCAATAATTTTGAGTTCTAACCGGACGAAGAGGGGTACACCGTAGTTTCCTCACGGAAACGCAGCCGTAAGGCCAAGGGAGGCCCAAACAAGGCCCCCAAGCTGACCGAGGGTAAGCAGACCTCGGCAGCCCCCGCCCCCGCCCAGGCCGCATCAAGGCCTAAGCGCACCCCCTCCCCCTCAGGGAGGGCCTCGCCCACTATCACCGACGCCTCGGCGGCCGCGCCGAAGATCCCCGCCCCTCCACCGATATTCATCCAGGAGAAATCGAGATGGACGGCGATCTCCACCTGGTGCAACGAGCGCCGAATCCGCTACCACTCTGCCCGTAGCACCCAACAGGGCATCAAAGTTGCCCTAGCCACCGCGAGCGACCACAGGGCGCTCTCAAAGCTCCTTCGGGAGAGAGACGTGTCATACCACACGTACACTCTGCCGGAGGACAAGAAGCTCCGTGTGGTTGCGCGCAACGTGCCCAGGGAGATCTCCCCCGAGGAGATCAAACAATCCCTGGCAGAAAACTACCCGGTGCATGAGGTACACCGGATGGTGAAAGGCCGCACCAATGTCGTCTACGACATGGTGATGGTCACTCTTGACGACAGCCCCGCGGGCAAGGACATTTTTAAGATGTCATCCGTCTGTGGGCTGTCGGGGATAACTGTCGAGCCACCTCACCGAAGAAGTGGCATCTCACAATGCCACCGCTGCCAGCTCTACGGGCACTCGGCGCGAAATTGCTTCGCCCGCCCCAGGTGCGTCAAGTGCCTGGAAGACCACGCGACAGAGGCGTGCAAAAGACCCAAAGATAGGGCCAATTGCACTGAGCCAGTCGCGTGCGTGCTGTGTGGCGAAGAAGGCCACCCCGCCAACTACAGAGGTTGCCCGAAGGCGCCTAAAACCCCCAAGGCGAAAGGACCTCAGCGTCCTCGCCCAGTCGTCCCTGCTGCTGCAGGGACTGGGGGGAGCTTTACAGCCGCTCCTCTGCCGAAGACGAACGCCTGGGCCACTCCCAGGAAGACGGGGGAGACCTTCCCACCTCTGCCCGTGCGGAAGACGATGCAGGCCCCCATACCTGCCCCAGTACCCGCAAAGGCAGCCTCCGGCGTGCCCATGCCCACTAAACCTCTCCAGGGAGGGCCCAAGCCGCTCGTCGACTATAGGAGCCCTCCAGCCCAGCTAACCCTAACCCAAACTATCGACCCGGACCTATCCCTCGTGGCAAGGTTCGCGAGTGCGATAAACTTTAGCGAGCTTCGCCAACTCGCTAACCTAATTCGCCAGAACGAGGGCGATCCGTTGGCCCTCCTCAACGTCAGTATCAGATACTCGAGCGTACTCGAGAAGTTAGGCGCGTTCAAGTGCAACCCATAACATGGATAGGACACCGACAAGCAGAGTCAAACCAAGATCACTCAAGCTAGGGTATTTCAACGCCAACGGCATCAGTAGGCAACGAGATGAAGTTGGCGAATTCCTTAGGGTACACCAACTCGACATACTATTCGCACAAGAGACCTTTTTGAAACCCTCGCAGAGAAACCCAAACGTTGCGAACTACTCTGTGGTCCGCAACGATAGGATTGACTCTGCGCTAGGGGGAACTCTCATATATTACAAAAGGTCCCTTCACTGCGTACCTATGGATCCGCCTGCGCTGACTAGCATCGAGGCTTCGGTCTGTCGAATAGGCATGACCGGACACCAATCGATCACACTAGTTTCAGCCTATCTGTCACACAATCGGCAACTACTCGAGAGCGACCTCCGAGCACTGCTAGAACTGAGCGACGCCGTGATAATCGGCGGCGACCTTAACGCCAAAAACACCCTTTGGAACTGTCACCAGTCCAACGCCAAAGGCAGAGCCCTGGAGTCGCTCTCGAATAGACTAGCGTTCGACATCATCGCCCCGCTCGAACCGACCCACTATCCGCACATCGTGTCTCACCGACCCGACATTCTGGACGTGGCACTCCTAAAGAACATAAACCTACGTTTGTGTTCAGTAGAGGTGCTACACGAGTTAACTTCTGACCACAGACCTGTGGTCATGGAGTTCGCACCCAGACTGGGTCCCATCGACACAGGTCATCGTACCCCCACTAGACGAATCACGGACTGGAGGCGCCTCGGGACCAAACTCGAGGCAACCTCGTCCGTGCATCTAGACAGGATACCCGACCACATAATCAGCAAAGAGGACACCGTGACGGCGATCGACTCCCTCACAGCACACGTGCAATCGTTAATTAACGAATGCACTCGGGAGGCACCAGCGACGAACGATCGCCGCTGGAACCTACCCGATGACGTACGTGAGCTGCTGAGGCGGAAGAACGCCGCCGTACGAGCCTATGACAGATATCCATGTGAAGCCAACAGGATCAGGTTACGACGCTTAGAAAGAGCGGTCAAGTCGCGCATCGATCAAATGCGCCAAGACAGGTGGGATAGGACACTATAAGACCTCGAACCTACCCACCTTGCCTTCTGGCAACTATCCCGCTCGCTTAAGAGAGACACCGTCACCTGTATGCCTCCTCTAAGCCGACCTAACCTTCCACCGGCCTTCGACGATATCGAAAAGGCAGAGTGCCTGGCCGAGAGTCTAGAGAATCAGTGCACGCCCAGCGTAATACACTGCGACTCAGACCAAATAGCCGAAGTTGATTCGGAAGTAGAGCGCATAATAACCTCACTTCCTACATCAACACTAGCCTCAACATCAACGCCGACGGGGACGACAGATGAACAAGACCTAGACACGGTCACCCCCGAAGAAGTCGAAACGATCGTCAAGGGCCTACACGCTCGCAAGGCGCCCGGTTCGGACGGTATCACAAACAGGGTAATAAAACTCTTTCCGGAGAGGCTACTGGTCCTGCTGACGTTCATTTTCAACGCAGCGCTCAAAAACAACATCTTTCCACAACAATGGAAAGAAGCCGTTGTTATTGGGATACCCAAACCTGGCAAACCAAAGTCCGAACCGACCAGTTATAGACCGATCAGTCTGCTTAAAGGATTAGGCAAGCTATACGAGCGTCTAATCTACAATAGGCTGAAAGCGTATGCCGATGCTAATCTTCTCGTCCCCCACGAGCAATTCGGTTTTCGAACCGAACACTCGTGCGTCCACCAAGTCCACCGCATCGTTGAATACACCAGCGATCGGCTTCAACGCAACCTGTTCACAGGAATCCTCTTCTTTGACGTAGCGAAAGCTTTCGACAAAGTGTGGCACAACGGCTTATTATTTAAGCTGTCCACCATGGGAGTGCCACACGGACTCGTGCTCATCATACGAGACTACTTGTCGAATCGAAGCTTCCGCTACCGAGTAGAAGGGTCACTGTCCTCCACTCACCCCATTCGAGCCGGTGTCCCACAAGGGTCCGTGCTCTCCCCCCTACTCTTCACGCTGTATACTAGCGACATTCCGAAGCATCGGTATGTGCAGACGGCACTATTCGCAGACGACACGGCTATCTACTGCTTCAGGAGTGAACCCCTCGACAGTAGCCAAAAAACTCCAGACCGCAGCCAACGCACTGGGCGTTTGGTTCCGGAAATGGAGGATAGAGGTCAACCCCGAGAAAAGCCAGGCGGTGCTGTTTCACAGAAGACAGCTAAGCTTGTATCCTTTGGAGAAGACCCCTCAGATTAAGATGTTCGGCAAGTCTATCCCTTGGGCTAGGCAGGCCAAATACCTAGGCATAACCCTCGACGACCGTCTAACCTTCGGCCCCCACATCAAGGCAGTCCGCAACCGGGCTGCCTTCGTGCTAGGACGTCTCCACAATTTATTAAACGCGCGTTCGAAGTTAGACTTGAAAAATAAAGTTAGGTTATACACGGCATGCGTACGTCCTATAATGACGTACGGTAGCGTAGTATTCGCACACGTTAGGCCACACAGGATCCATAGGCTTCAAATACTACAGAATAGTTTCATGCGCAAAGCTACGGGAGCACCGTGGTATGTACGCAACGTCGATCTCCACATCGACCTCAGATTGCCGACCATCAAGCAATTCATAAAACAGTGCTCCCTTAGCTACTTTGACTCTGCTCCGACTCACCCCAACCCTCTAGTGGTTGCGGCCGTAGACTACACACCAAGTAGGATTTCGAAAATACGTCGACCCAGACACGCGTTAGAAGAACTAGACGACGAAATTACGCTCGCTCAACGTAGAGCGAACACAATTAGGCAATCTAATAGGAACCGTCCGCGTTTTCGTCCCCGTCGTCGGGGGCGGAATACGCGCCGCGTAAATCGTATACAAAACATGGGAGTAGGTCGCCCCAACGTAGCAGCAACACCCCAAGCCGAGGTTCGTATCCCACAGGGGGTGCCCTTGGGCTATGTTGCTTAACAAATGACCGGTTGAGAGCCCTCAGCGCTCACCGTAATACCCGCGTAAAGTTGTAGAGGCCACCCCAGGCCAACAGCTAGGTCATCTCAAAAAAAAAAAAAAAAAAAAAAAAAGAAAAGAGTTCTAACCAGTTCAGTGGTTCAACACACAGAGTTCTCGTAACTCAGTCACCCTGTGGGAAGTCCCCGGAGATAGGACGGAAAGCGTCACACCTTGAAGGTGGAGGCCGGGAAGGCACGGTAGGGAAGGTTACCTGCAACCGTGTCGCACCTGTAGCGTTGCTCAGAGCACAGTAAATGCTGATAAGACAACATCGTCTAACCAAATGGGGCTTACTCGGTTTAGAACTTTCTTTTATTATTGTAGGTTGTACTCGTATATTTATTGAAATATTTTACCTCCACCGTTTTACACCCGTAGCGTTGCTAAGACCACAGTTAGTACTGATAATACAACATCGTCTAAATAAATGGATATAACTAAACTTTCTTAATCAGTGTTACATTTATGGAAATATCATTGAGCAAAGTAATTTGTGCATTACGATTATATAATAAAATAATATTTCGAACAACTGACACACAACGCCATATAGTCCCAAATTAAGCAAAGGATGTACTCGTACTATGGATACTAGACAACTATTTTAAACACCTATATATACTTTTTTTTTTACAAATATATACATTTTATACTTAGATAACACCCAAACTGAAACCTCCCTCGACGACAGCCCCGCGGGCAAGGACATTTTCAAGATGTCATCCGTCTGTGGGCTGTCGGGGATAACTGTGGAGCCACCTCACCGAAGAAGTGGCATCTCACAATGCCACCGCTGCCAGCTCTACGGGCACTCGGCCCGAAATTGCTTCGCCCGCCCAAGGTGCGTCAAGTGCCTGGAAGACCACGCGACGGAGGAGTGCAAAAGGCCCAAAGACAGGGCCAATTGCACTGCCCCAGTCGCGTGCGTGCTGTGTGGCGAAGAAGGCCACCCCGCCAACTACAGAGGTTGCCCGAAGGCGCCTAAAACCCCCAAGGCGAAAGGACCTCAGCGTCCCCGCCCAGTCGTCCCTGCCACTGCAGGGACTGGGGGGAGCTTTACAGCTGCTCCTTTGCCGAAGACGAACGCCTGGGCCACTCCCAGGAAGACGGGGGAGACCTTCCCACCTCTGCCCGTGCGGAAGACGATGCAGGTCCCCATACCTGCCCCAGTACCCGCAAAGGCAGCCTCCGGCGTGCCCACGCCCACTAAACCTCTCCAGGGAGGGCCCAAGCCGCTCGTCGTCGACTACAGGAGCCCTCTCAACCAACTACCGCAAACAATCGACCCGGACCTATCCCTAGTGGCAAGGTTCGTGAGTGCGATTGATTTTAGCGAGCTACGCCAGCTCGCTAGTCTCATTCGCCAAAACGAGGGCAATCCGTTGGCCCTCCTCAGTGTCAGTGTTAGGTACTCGAGCGTACTCGAGAAGTTAGGCGCATTCAAGTGCAACCCATAACATGGATAGGACACCGACAAGCAGAGTCAAACCAAGATCACTCAAGCTAGGGTATTTCAACGCCAACGGCATCAGTAGGCAACGAGATGAAGTTGGCGAATTTCTTAGGGCACACCAACTCGACATACTATTCGCACAAGAGACCTTTTTGAAACCCTCGCAGAGAAACCCAAACGTTGCGAACTACTCTGTGGTCCGCAACGATAGGATTGACTCTGCGCTAGGGGGAACTCTCATATATTACAAAAGGTCCCTTCACTGCGTACCTATGGATCCGCCCGCGCTGACTAGCATCGAGGCTTCGGTCTGTCGAATAGGCATGACCGGACACCAATCGATCACGCTAGTTTCAGCCTATCTGTCACCCAATCGGCAACTACTCGAGAGCGACCTCCGAGCGCTGCTAGAACTAAGCGACGCCGTGATAATCGGCGGCGACCTTAACGCCAAAAACACCCTTTGGAACTGTCACCAGTCCAACGCCAAAGGCAGAGCCCTGGAGTCGCTCTCGAATAGACTAGCGTTCGACATCATCGCCCCGCTCGAACCGACCCACTATCCGCACAACGTGTCTCACCGACCCGACATTCTGGACGTGGCGCTCCTAAAGAACATAAACCTACGTTTGTGTTCAGTAGAGATGCTTCACGAGTTAACTTCAGACCACAGACCTGTGGTCGTGGAGTTCGCACCCAGACTGGGTCCCATCGACACAGGTCATCGTACCCCCACTAGACGAATCACGGACTGGAGGCGCCTCGGGACCAAACTCGAGGCAACCTCGTCCGAGCATCTAGACAGGATACCCGACCATATAATCAGCAAAGAAGACACCGTGACGGCGATCGACTCCCTCACAGCACACGTGCAATCGTTAATTAACGAATGCACTCGGGAGGCACCGGCGACGAACGATCGCCGCTGGGACCTACCCGATGACGTACGTGAGCTGCTGAGGCGGAAGAACGCCGCCGTACGAGCCTACGACAGATATCCATGCGAAGCCAACAGGATCAGGTTACGACGCTTAGAAAGAGCGGTCAAGTCGCGCATCGATCAAATGCGCCAAGACAGGTGGGATAGGACACTACAAGACCTCGAACCTACCCACCTTGCCTTCTGGCAACTATCCCGCTCCCTTAAGAGAGACACCGTCACCTGTATGCCTCCTCTAAGCAGACCTAACCTTCCGCCGGCATTCGACGATATCGAAAAGGCAGAGTGCCTGGCCGAGAGTCTAGAGAATCAGTGCACGCCCAGCGTAATACACTGCGACTCGGACCAAATAGCCGAAGTTGATTCGGAAGTAGAGCGCCTAATAACCTCACTTCCTACATCAACATCAACGCCGACGGGAACGACAGACGAACAAGACCTAGACACGGTCACCCCCGAAGAAGTCGAAACGATCGTCAAGGGCCTACACGCTCGCAAGGCGCCCGGTTCGGACGGTATCACAAACAGGGTTATAAAACTCTTTCCGGAGAGGCTACTGGTCCTGCTGACGTTCATCTTCAACGCAGCACTCAAAAACAACATCTTTCCACAACAGTGGAAAGAAGCCGTTGTTATTGGGATACCCAAACCTGGCAAACCAAAGTCCGAACCGACCAGTTATAAACCGATCAGTCTGCTTAAAGGATTAGGCAAGCTATACGAGCGTCTAATCTACAATAGGCTGAAAGCGTATGCCGATGCTAATCTTCTCGTCCCCCACGAGCAATTCGGTTTCCGAACCGAACACTCGTGCGTCCACCAAGTCCACCGCATCGTTGAATACACCAGCGATCGGCTTCAACGCAACCTATTTACAGGAATCCTCTTCTTCGACGTAGCGAAAGCTTTCGACAAAGTGTGGCACAACGGCTTATTATTTAAGCTGGCCACCATGGGAGTGCCACACGGACTCGTGCTCATCATACGAGACTACTTGTCGAATCGAAGCTTCCGCTACCGAGTAGAAGGGTCACTGTCCTCCACTCACCCCATACGAGCCGGTGTCCCACAAGGGTCCGTGCTCTCCCCCCTACTCTTCACGCTGTATACCAGCGACATTCCGAAGCATCGACATGTGCAGACGGCACTATTCGCAGACGACACGGCTATCTACTGCTCAGGAATGAACCCCTCGACAGTAGCCAAGAAACTCCAGACCGCAGCCAACGCACTGGGCGTTTGGTTCCGGAAATGGAGGATAGAGGTCAACCCCGAGAAAAGCCAGGCGGTGCTGTTTCACAGAAGACAGCTAAGCTTGTATCCTTTGGAGAAGACCCCTCAGATTAGGATGTTCGGCAAGTCTATCCCTTGGGCTAGGCAGGCCAAATACCTAGGCATAACCCTTGACGACCGTCTAACCTTCGGCCCCCACATCAAGGCAGTCCGCAACCGGGCTGCCTTCGTGCTAGGACGTCTCCACAACTTACTAAACGCGCGTTCGAAATTAGACTTGAAAAACAAAGTTAGGTTATACACGTCATGCGTACGTCCTATAATGACGTACGGTAGCGTAGTATTCGCACACGTTAGGCCACACAGGATCCATAGGCTTCAAACACTACAGAATAGATTCATGCGCAAAGCTACGGGAGCACCGTGGTATGTACGCAACGTCGATCTCCACATCGACCTCAGATTGCCGACCATCAAGCAATTCATAAAACAGTGCTCCCTTAGCTACTTTGACTCTGCTCCGACTCACCCCAACCCTCTAGTGGTTGCGGCCGTAGAATACACACCAAGTAGGATTTCGAAGATACGACGATCCAGACACGCGTTAGAGGAACCAGATGACGAGATCACGCTCGCTCAGCGTAGAGCGGACACAGCTAGGCAATCTAGGAATAGGAACCGTCCGCGTTTTCGTCCCCGTCGTCGGGGGCGGAATACGCGCCGCGTAAATCATACACAAATCATGGGAGTAGGTCGCCCCAACGTAGCAGCAACACCCCAAGCCGAGGTTCGTATCCCACAGGGGGTGCCCTTGGGCTATGTTGCTTAACAAATGACCGGTTGAGAGCCCTCAGCGCTCACCGTAATGCCCGCGTAAAGTTGTAGAGGCCATCCCAGGCCAACAGCTAGGTCACAATCAAAAAAAAAAAAAAAAAAATATTTGCAGATGTTACAAACATTTGGTCCGATCCGGAAATCGAAACCGAGACCTCAAAAACGCAGCAATCGCGTACGATGTACTTGTGCCACCGAGGTATTACCAAACATTTTCTTAAAATAAAATTGCTTTTATTATGGTTTACTGTCTTATAATGTTATATTACATACAAACTTTTTTTTCAATTTAAATTATCGGCCACTGGATTTTATGGATCTTTTGTAAACCATTCTGTTATTGCCCCGCCTCCATTTCAGTTGTCTGTAAGTTGTAAATGTATTTTTAAATCATATTTTACTTTTAATTGTCTGTAGTTTCACTCTACCCCTGCTTCTTATACCTAATATCCTTTTTTTACTAGTTATTCTGTTAACGCCCAATTCTGGCATCCATATAACGCATTTTCGCATAATGCCTTTTTTCTTATCATAGGCATAGATTTATTTATTAATATTTCGCTAAACGATAAAAAACTGTATCTGCGAGTAAAATTTCAAGGTCCGTGAAGCGCAGGCGACTAAGAGTAGAGATTAATGTAGAGGCCATTTTTGGACCAGTATGGATCCCAGTAGATCATTTTCAATTTCGCTGAAAATAGTTTGGTGATTTAGGATCTATATACTTATACTTAACGTACACTTTGATCGATGAGAAATTCATAACCAGTGGATCCAAGTTTATCTAGTGCTGTGCTTGGCGTCTTTACTTTTCTGATTGTTTCTATATATTCTGATTGCACCCTTTGTTTTTTTAGGGCATCTTATGTTCTTTTGTATCCAACGCTTTGTTAAAGTCAAAAAATCTTAGGTAATATATTTTTTATATTCTTTTCTATTGTAGAATATGCCTTAGAGTTTCAATATAGGTTGGTTTTTTATAGTAGATTGGTCTATTTATAAATGTTAGATAATAAACTGATCCGTCTGTTATTTCCTATTTTGCTTTTGCCTCATTTTTTGCTGCAATATTATTGACGACTTGGTCCAGTTTTATGCGATGATTTCTGTTACTAAGATTTTATTGCCTGAAATCTGTAAAGTGGAGAGCTATCACTGGCAATATACTTTTTAGTACATAATACGTATGTGATGAAATCAGATCCAGGTGCCTTGTCTAGTTTTTGTGTATTGATAGCTTTTAATGTTTCTTGCTTTAAAATTAGCATTAACTACTCTGTCTTTTCTGAATTACATATTTCTATTATTTTGTTCCTATTTTCGAATTTATTATATAGACTTTTGTATTATTCTGTTGCAATTATTTAAATGGTTCATAATTTGCTGATCTCTAAAAAAAAATGATTTTCACGTTTAGTATCCACTTCTTTTTGTAATTCAGCTCTTTTAGCGCCTTTTAATTCCGCCCACTTTTGCTTTTTTTTTAGTGTTATTGGTTTTCTCGTTTTTCTGTTTCCTTCTAAGTCGTTCGCTTATCTTTTCACTTATTTTTGCTTGCTGTTTTTACCATTCTGCCATTCTTTTTATTAGTTTCTAATTGTAGTAAACGTTCTTTTATTTCTTGTTATGATTGCTTTATTTAGAGTGACATTGCTTATTTATTTTTTATTTTTTTTTCGCAATTTTGTTGTCCTGCATAGTTTGCCTAGGGAGGCAAACTATGCAAAACAACAAAACTGTAAGAGCCAACTAAGGGTTAAATCACTTTGTATTCTTAATCCGTCACCACACGGTAAACTTAAAATGATAACCAATTAACTAATATTAAAAGATAAAAAGTTGTTCATTAAATAGTGATCATTACTTGTAAATCCTTGCACTGTGCTTCCATTGCTTGTCTTATTTAATATTAAGAGTTTGTACCTGGTAAGTAACCAGAGTGACAAACCATTGACGACCTATCATATAGGTTTATACGAAGTTGGAGGATCAGAGCCAACTTAACTTTTGCCCCATATAAATTATTTTCTTTCAACTGGACAGTAGGCACTCATTTGATAAAATTGCGTAAATCAAGATTTTTTTGTTGTATTCAATGTCACTTGTATTACGTATGACGAAAATTTGATTCGTAAAGACTATAATTATATGAAGAGTTCTAAGCAACTTAAAAATACATTCAGAGAAAATTAAACTCGAGCCATAGTTTACAAGATCAGTGCCTTGAAATGTAATTAGTTACAATATAATCAAAGAAGACTATGCTTTTGTGTTTTTTTTTATAAATTATTTTTTTATTTCGTCCTTTTTGCTTTTTTGAGCCCTTTTTTATGTATTCAGGCACTTTATTATTTATTATTACTGTATCGAAATCATGATGGCTACGTCACTCTTTGCAGTTAGATACTTACCTGATTATCCTTGTCGTTGACTAACAGTTGTGAAGTGCGGTGTGCTAATTGAATGCATGTAGGTGTTTATAAAGGTGAGTACACGACTATTGAGCCGGGGTGAATCTTCAGGATCCCGATTTCACACGAACAGCTTAAAACTTCACAACACATACCAGTCACACATTCCAACCGTCCACCACTGTCCGAGCCGGGCTCTCCGCCCAACGCCTGACATTCCTTCCAAAATTACCAAACAAATACTATTCCGTTGCCCGATCGGCCATATATACATTAGCCGTGCCATAATTCGATAAGCTCAAATAGGAACGACCTTATTATTTAGCACAGTTGAGTTTTCTATGCCTCTTTAGCCGCATTTCAGACATATATTTCAATTTAAACAATATATATTTAAACAGTATATTGATATAGGTATATATACATATTTTTAATGGGTTTGCCAAGATCTTTCTTTTGACTTGATGATTATCTCAGTTTAATTTTTTTCGAGGTTAGTATTTTATTCATTATTCATTTTATTCATTATTTATTTTATTTATTCTTAGTAGTTTAAATCTCGTCATATAATATTTTAATAAAATTTACTGTCACTGTACGAAAGGATTGCCAGATTTTTTTTGTCAAACATTTATTTTGTGATATCACATAGATATCTCAGAATAAAGAAAAGAAAAAGAAAAGAAAAGAATTTCCCGAGCTGATCCTTACAATGTTTACCGGTTCATTTAATGAACAAATGAAGACAACTCCTGCACTGGGAATATATTGGGTGTCTTGGAGAATTTTAAAAACAACTGAAACGACCACAAATAACACTCAAACTCAGACTCTCAGAATAATAACTTGTGGTTAACATAAAATGTCGCTTAAACCGCTACCTCATCTTTACAGTCATACAAATATCATATATTATTTTGTATATGTAGTGATCACAATACTAACTATTTCTAATAGTGAAATTCGCTTGATACATATAATAGACAGACTATTTAATTTTTTTTATATTTTTGTATTACTCTACCATCATTGTTAATACCGTCATTTGAACTAGATGGCGCTGTTAGTTGGCGCTTCTTATATTGAAGTCAGCAATATTAGCTAAGGTTTTCATATGATATTCCAGTGATGTGGAAAATTAAATTTAATTCAACTTAGAATATGTGTACTAACTCATATGACAAGTATATAAAGTGCAACAAAATAAACAAAAAAGGCAAATTTTTTAATATTATATTTCATTTTTAACAAATTGATACTTTCATTATTGTGTGATGTTCTATTTTATACCACAACTGTAATTTAGTATAAGATTGTGAATTGAATTACATATATCATTATTTTTATGTGTTACTATCAAAATACCATATGCTTTGGACGTGTACCATGATTATTAATATCCTCATTTTCACTAGATGGCGCTGTTAGCTTCAGCGTATAAATGTATCTTCTAACTTTAACATTACACTCAAGTTAGCAATGCTAGTTAAAGTCTTTGTATAATATTTTGTTGAAGTGGAAAATTTAAGCAATTTAGAATATACTGTATTTGATAGTATCACGCATCACGCTATTGAACTTTTCGAATGTTTAACAATATATATAAATAGTAGCGCAGCGGAATTGGAATTGGGAAACCAGTTCAGTCGTCGGGGTAACACAGAGGTCTCGTAACTCAGTCACCCTGTGGAAAGTCTCCGGAGATAGGACGGAAAGCGGCGAGGTTACCTGCACCGTGTCGCACCCATAGCGTTGCTCAGAGCATAATTAATGCATATAAAACAACATTATCTAATCAAGTGAGGCTTGCTCGGTTAAAAACTTTCTTTTGTTATTGTAAGTTGTGCAATTTAATGAAATATTTTACCTCCACCGTGTCACACCCGTAGCGTTGCTAAAACCACGGTTAGTACTGATGATATAACATCGTCTAAATAAATGGGTATAACTAGGCTTAGAACTTTTCTACATTTATTGAAATATCATTGAGCAAAGTTATTTGTACATTATAATATAATAAAATAATATATCGGACAACTGACACGCAATGCCATCTAGTCTCAAACTAAACAAAGGATGTACTATGGATACTAGACAACTAATATAAATACATATATATAAATCACACCCGAGACCTCACAAACGCAGCAATCACGTACGCTGTACTGTGCCACCGAGGCATTATCAAATTTGAACTTAAAATAAAATAGCTTTTATTGTGATTTACTGTCTAATAATATAGTAAGCTGCTTATAATGTCTTTTCGCCTTTCATAGGTGTAGTTTTATTTTTTATTGTCTCTATTCTGACCGAAACTCTTTCTGAGAATAAAATTCTCAGATCAGCGAAGCGCAGGCGACTAAGACTTTAACCATTAATGTTGAGGTCACTTTTGGATCAGTATATGTTCCAGTACATCATTTCCAATTCTACTGAAAATAATTTGGGCAATGCAGGATCACGTACACGTACGGATCACTCGACGTCCACATCTATTGACGGAAAATTCATAACTAGTGAATTCAATTTTAATTTGTGCTATGCTTTGTGCTTTTGCTTTTCTGATCATTCTTATGTATTTTGATTGCACGCTTTGTGTTCTTAGGGCATCTCATGTTCTTTTGTATCGAACGCTTTGTTAAAGTCAAAAAATCGTGGGTAATATATTTTTTATATTCTTTATAATTTTTAAAAAAAATAAAATCAGACCAGGCCTTGTCTAGCGAGTGTTGGTTATCAGGCTACACAATCTCCTTTGAAGCGTTGAGTCTCTTGGCCGGAACTCTACCATGGAGCCAAAAATTGTAACTTCATCAGGTCCTCCTAGAGGAGTGGAAGCAATGATTTGGGTAATCGAGCATTGGGTACGCTGTTATTGCGGCGGTAAGACCTGTTATGGTGGATTGGCTCGAGAAGCTTTAAGGAACACTCTCATACCAACTGACGTAGGTGATTCTAATAGTGTCCTTAATTAATATAACATCTAGACCAAGTTTATGAATGAAATCACTATGACCATCCATCAAATTTTAGTTAGAACTTTATGAAAAACAAATAGAGATTCAAATTGAAAGAAATAATTTAGAAGACAGTTAAAAATAATCAGTTGAATATAGTTGTGGTTGAAAATCATTCACTTGTCTAGTTCGCGAGGTAATGAAGACCTTGTTTCTTAAAATGGCTGAGAGATGGATAAAAAATGTCAACATCACACAGTGTATCATTGTGTAAATGGTAGGTTCGTTTGTAGAAACTATTACTTGCATAGCAGGTAGTTCATAATGGTGCTGAGAATAATTTATTTTCTGACAACTTCTTTCTCGCCTACTCTACCAAGTAAATTAGAGTCTTGGTGAAGTTATTCTTTTATTTTATATTAGCCTCTCCAAGTGACTGCATTGGAAACAATAAGATAAATGTACATATTTGTAATGTGCTTGCCAGAACCGTTTTTTTTACCAAACGTCATCCTCGCAGTTGTATGAATTTCATATATTATTTTGTTAATCTAGTGATTAAAATACTAACTATTACTAAGAGTGGTAGTCGCTACACACATAGAATAGACAAATTCACTTTCTTATCTTGCATGATCATCATCATTCCTAATACCATTATTTCAACTAGATGGCGCTGTTAGAGTTGGTGTATATGTGCTTTCTAACTTTAATATTATGTTCAAGTTAGCAATGATAGCTAAGGTTTTCCTATAATATTTCATTGATATGGCAAATTTAAACAATTTAGAATATGTTGTATTTGATAGCACTTTATGAGTATTGTAAAATCATATGATAAACCAATCGTGTCTGTATCACGCTATTGAATTTATCAAACGTTTAACTATATATACAAACATTAGAACAGCGTATTTGAGGTTCTAACCAGTTCAGTCGTCGGGGTAACACACAGAGTTCCCGTAACTCAGTCACCCTGTGGAAAGTCCCCGGAGCTAGGACGGAAAGCGTCACACCGTGATGGTGGAGGCCGGGAGGGCACGGTAGGGGAGGTTACCTGCACCGCGTCACATCCGTAGCGTTGCTCAGAGCACAGTTAATGCTGATAAGACAACATCGTCTAACCAAATGGGGCTTACTCGGTTTAGAACTTTCTTTTGTTTAATTTTTTATTCTACAAATGTTGGTCGAGTTCGTTACAGTTAATATTATTGTTTACAAAGGTATGGTTCATTAGCAAACGTAAATAATTTAATTAAATTGCAAATAATAAAAAAAAGCAAAATACCTCACGCACAAATAGTGTGTTCTTATTTATAAATTGCTGGTACTTATTATGAGAAATGAATAATTTGTAAGGTCCGTCATTTTGTGAAGATATTCAAGAAACAAAAATGCCCCCAGAGAGATTTGAACTCTCGACCCCTGGTTTACAAGACCAGTGCTCTAACCCCTGAGCTATGGAGGCGATGGAATTAAAGTTGTAATTTCGGTTTACGTCAAAAGCGAAGATAATAGTCGCCTGTAAAATATTTGTTAACTCTAACGGTTAATAGTGACGGGTGTAAACATGTTAATGTCAGCGATTAAACATTAACAATAGAAACTTTAGAAATGGCTGAATGTAAACAAAGAATATATTTACTTACAATTTTTAAATGATTAATAATAATTTAGTTAATATAATAATAATTAATTAATTTTGTTAATTAATTAATTTTTAATTTTATAAAAATTAATTTAAATTCTTAATGTTTTATCGGATATGACAATGTTTTACTATACATAAGTAATAGTATACATAAGTGCTATGCATTTAAAAAAACAGAAAAGAATACATAATTTATTATTACCGTTGCTCGGTTTCGTCGTTTGTTCGGCGAAAGTAATATTATTATTTTTCTTTTATAGCAATAATATGTTATTTATAGCTTATATTAAAACTTTAATGTTTTTGTAGAAACTAGATTTGTTGTACATAATTTTAGTTAGCTGTTACATTGTTGATAAATAAATGTTACGGGCGGTTGAATTTCGCACAAAAATCTTTCCGTTTCACTATTACTGAAAAAGGATGACTTTTTTCTAGTTTTTTTTTATCAATAAAATAACAGATATATACAATGGTTATCAAAGGGAAGCGCCAACAGATGTCTATACCCAAACAATTGCAGCACTAACGGTATCAAAAATGTGTTGCTAACTACTAATCCTCTTTCAATTGTTAAGGGTTTTGCGCTTACAAATTCCCAGAAATATGCATAATAACGCAAATCAAGGGAAAGCAAAAACTTGTTTTTATTTTATTTTTTTATTTTGAAACGAATCTTAGGGTTTTATTTTGTGTACTGGTGAACTTTGCTTAGCTTCATCTTGAAAAGGAGTTTTAAGTTTGGAACAACATGAGACATGACAGACTGTTTACTATCAAGGAAATAAAATAAAAGTAAATCAGAAAGAAGAAGGTCAGGAAATATTATTTCAAGTTTTAATCATGAAATGTGTGGATTTCCTAAATATGTAAAATATTATTATCTTGTAATAGTTTGTTTAGTGTTTTATAATAATTTTTGATATGTAAATTTATGAGTTAAGTAAAATCTAAAATAAATTTAATAACTAAAAAGCATTCCACTAGTTTGCCGAGTTTTATAATTTCTACCCATAGAAAGTATAAAACGTAGTAGTAAAGTAAACGAGTAGTATATACTTAATAGTTATAATATAGGGTGGGCCAAGAATTCGTTAACATTCAAATCTAACATCCCACGCAAACATGTACCGGGGTTCTTGGGACCGATGCTACTGGAATTTGCTGGCTACAATCGTAACACATAGTTTCAACAAGATGGAGCCACTTGTCACACATCCAATGAGTCCCTGCCGGTGGTCAAAGACATGTTTCCGGAAAAACTGATTTCCAGACGAGGCAACATTCCATGGCCACCCAGAAGCCCAGATCTATCCCCAGTAGACTTCTTTATATGGGGTTATTTGAAGAATCGCGTCTACATCAGTAAACCAAAAACACTACGTTAACTAAAAGAAAAAATCAGCGAAGAGATTTCGGCGTCTCGTGGTCTCTTTGCCGACGAGTATACGAAAGAGGGCATACGTCGAAACAGTGGTCATTTAGGCAATGTAATTTCTTCTACCTATCTTGTAAATATACAATTTTTATAACATATGAAATGGTTTTTTTTAAACATTTTTTCAAATGTTAACGAATTCGTGGCCTACCTTATATAATAATAAATGAAATAAGTATCTAAGTACTTGCGGGGCTAGAAAATTAATTAATCAAAGCCTTAAGAATAATTAACTGAGGCACTTCCTCTAAACTCTCATGTTACTAACGGATGATACAAAAAACTGCGAAACACGTTAAATCTGCTCAGGTGAAATTTAAACACATGTCACCGGTATTCAGGAGCCAGATGTCGCTGGCCGGACACGGACCAAATGTGGCAATATAGATCAAACTCAGGCATACCTACCAACTAGTCACTTTACATAGCTATTGATGTTTAAATGGTAAGATCTAGTTACGGTGTACCTGAAGGTCAAATTAAATGTGTGAAGTGTGCATGAGCAGAATATAATATATGTTGATCTAAATAAATTATACTTGAACTTAGAACTATGCTTGGGATTGTAGTGGTTTAGCATATGCACACACACATACACACACAGTGGTTTTGTTTTTTAAACATACTTAAGTTAAGACTAATTATGTATTCATTTCGTATTTAATACGCAGACAGTTAAAAGTATTTTTAAATAATCAAATCTAAATAACTTACTAGTCGAGATACATCGCACTGAAAAAAAAATATGTAGGTAATCCTGAGTCCTCTGTTATAACACGACAATAACTTTTCTTTCTTTGCACTCAACATGCACATAGTTTGTTCTTAGAAGCAATACTTAAATACGAGTATATGCTCAATGAAATTTGAAAATTTTTCCATTATACGATGACAGTTCACTTGACTTTTAAATATAATAACTTTAAATAGATCTACATTTTTTTTTTTTTAATATTTTTTTAATATCTGGGACATTTGACACACAACGTCATCTAGTTTCAAACTAAGCGGAGCTTGTGCTATGATAACTAGACTGACTGATAGAATACTTATATACCTTTTTTTTTGTAAATACATACATAGAAAACACCCAAACTTCGAAACAAATATTTGCAGATCATATAAACATTTGGTCCGGCCCGGGAATCAAACCCGAAACCTCAAGCACAGCAGTCGCATTCACTACCGCTGCGCCACCGAGGCAGTTCAGGCCACATTAACAACCACGGCTATATAAAACAAAGCTTTACACCTGAGTACTATTTCTAGATTTGATGACCACTGAGCACTGTAGTTAATCGATCATTTTTTTGCTCTAATATGTTTTGCTAATATTTTTCAATGTGCTCATTTTTTCGGATGAAGGTTGTGCATTGACTGAAAAAGTCGAGTCCAAGTATTTAGACTCCGTTATTAGTAGTGAGTCGACTTTTTAAAAAAAATAATAATTTCGTAAAAAAAATTAAATAATTACAATAAATATTCGGTTCGTTTCTTACTATTTCAGTTGTTTTATTAAATCAGATATAATTGATTGAAGGACTAATGCGTAATGACTGCACGAATGGCGTAGTATTTTAAGCAGTTACTTGGTTGCTATTGCTCTATTGTGCTGGGTATTATGGGCTGAAACACCACATCGAATAACAGTTTGAATATTCTTAGTATCCATTTCATGTATGTCAGTCCCCCGTGCCACAGGCATATTCCTAGTACAGTAATTGTCTTTTTAAGAAAAGAATGTCAAGAATTAAGAGAAGTTATTTTAAAAGTTAATTTTGCAGCTTCCTTTCATATTCAGATTGATGAGTTTTTAATTTTATGTCTGAATATGATAACACTTCTATTACGGTACGTTGATTATTCCATGCTGTCGATGCTTCTAACGCCGAAGCCGCTTGCAGACACCTATCTAATTGGTAAATCGTTACGATCTTTCAATTTGCGTGCACAACTCCATCTTAATTATTATCCGCTGAATTTATCCGTGTAATCTAAAATTGGTAATAAAATAAAGAAACTCGTTTCTTCAAAAATAAAATTGTTTGTGATCACCGGCAAGAGGTCAACGCTACTGCAGAAGTCACTTCTTTCGTTCTCACAAATTGGAAATCTGAATTATTACGCGAAATTTTTCAATTTAATTACTTTAGAATCGCAACATTAAGATAAGTCTTTCAATCATAGTGTTATTGTCTTTGAATATATTTCCTGGTAAAGACTTCCAAGCCGATAACTTTGATACCATTTTTTATTTCATCCATTAAATTTTAAATCTTACTAGTAATAAAAGTAATAATTCTTATTGTAACTACATATTGTATTACAATGTTGCGTAAGCTAATCTTAACTACAAATATTTACAGTTATTGAGCTCATAAAATTTCACATTTATGTTCATTGCGTATCACAAAGTATCATTTAAGTGTCTCTTTCTTCTAAACGAAGAACATGCCTTCTAAACAGATCATAAAGGTATCGTAGGAGGTCATCAGAATTGGTAACAAACGGGACTTTCTCCGGTAAAGTACGAGGGCATGATGTTAATAAAACACCTATCGAACCATTGAGTCGGTTCAGAAATTAGCCGTCATTACTGCGACCGCTTATGGCAGTGCCGGCGGCACGGCCACTCTACCGCAAACCAATAATTTACTATACGCACCAGTAATGTGCTCAGTGCTCTTGATTTTTAGAGTTCACTGCCCGTTACTTGGTACAATACTGTTATGAACTCTTTGTACTTACGTATGTACAAAACAAGTGTTCTTACAGGTGTCATTTATTAAAAAATGTTACTTATTCATCATAATATTAATTGGTACAAATATGGTTCGGCCATATTTCGAATATCATCAATCATCAGATTATAATTCTTTTGATTTCAGATTGTATTGCTTATTAGTTCCCATTGTCAGTAACAGCAACTGCCAGTAACTGTTTTTCGACTTACACTTGTAACATGTGTTTATTGTATGTGTATATTATTGAATAATAATAATACTACTATGTACTTGGGCTACACTATTGACGCTCTAGCACCTTGATTTGCATATCTCACTTTAATTTAATTAAAAGTGAAACTTTGATTTATAATCCTTTCCAGTTACATGAGTCACTGAATCACTGTAATATAAAATGGAAAGTAAATTTTTATACACGTATTTGCGAGCTATGCTATATAAAATGCTATAAAATCAAATAATGCTTTGTCACATTATTATATGGTGTTTTCTACTTCGAGCGAAAACCATCTACATAAACGAAGTTAACACATTAACTGAATCACAAAGACATATTATATAACTACTGCACGGATGGCGTAGTGGTTTATGTGGTTGCCAAGCCGTTTTCTACTGCTCCGAGTGTTGTGGGTTCAAACCCTACAGGGGACTTACACTTTGCGTGATTCACAAAGTGTTGTTCTGAGTCTGGATGTTCTTTGTGTCCGTCTCATGTACGTTTGTAAAGTCCCCCGCGACACAGGAGTTATTCCTAAGACGGGAGTTGTCTTTTTTAAAAGGATAAAAAAAAAGAAAGAACTACTGATTTGAGTCGATTTATAGCCATTATGGACTATAGTTTGTCGTTCGACGAAGTTCTTCTGTGTTCTTATTATTTTTTACTTTTTTTTTTCCACTTGCTTGACAACGAGTACTTAATACTTATATATTTTTCATTATATCTCCTAGCATCTCATCGTATTACCTATCCGTATGGTGTCTTGTTCATCTCCTTTTAAAAGTTTTATATGGTGTTTCCGATTCAGGACATATCAAAAAAAATATGGAAATAATTCCATATGTGTATTATATAGGTATACTTACATAAAAACTTCTTTTAGCTGCACTTACTACTGTGAAACAAATAAATGTGAAAGTGTGTCAGCATGTTTGTTGTGGGCGATAATCTGTAACTAAATAAGGATATTTAGATGGTAAGCTGATTTAACACTCACGGTAACCAAAAGTGAAGCTGACGTTGTAAGTTGGTAATGTTATTTTGAAAGTATGTTAATAAGCTTGTCCTTGATATTTGAATTAAATTTGATCGGGGATATATGTGTTAAGGTTCTTTATAAATTGAACTAGGGTAAGGATACGTGTAAATAATAGGCAAAAATAGTACAAGCGTAGTGGTAGATAGTCTTACCGCTGTCTTTTGTAGAACTTCTTTAAATTCTTCTTATACTATTCCTAGCTTTCTTTTGTTTTGCAATTTGAAATTTATATAATTATCAGTTTACACGTTCTATATCCAGAACTTGATAAGATATAGTTTTTTTTGCCAAACAATTTTTTTGATGGATGTTAAAAAGATATCAAACAATTCAATTAAGATTTAGGGACGTGTGCGACAGTTATCAAAAAGTTTATAAAATTTTAGCCTTTGATAAGTATATCAATATTATTGATTACAAATAAAATCACACCTACTTAAAAGGTAATGTTTTTATAAGTAATGAAATATCTTCTGGCTACTTTGCGTTTTTTGATTATTCAGATTGTTAAGTTATCGACAAAATAAGTTGTTATCATGTGAAAACAGACAAATATTATCCATGTTAAATATGACTGTTGCAAGAAAATCAAATGCTATATATACCTTATAATTCGATATAGATACATAAAATCACACCCGTTTGCTTAGTGCACAGATTTATCATTCACTTTTAGAAATCAGTTAACAAGCACAATTTCCTCTTATATATTTTCTATGCTTTCTTTCTGCATATCTTCAGTTTGATCGAGACCCAAACCATTGACTGAGTAGAATCTACTTATCAGAACCCGTCGCAGTTAAAACTTGTTCATAAATTTCCTCAACAAGCTTCAGAAATAACACCTAAGGATCGGAGCACAAGTAACATTAATATGAAAATTTTAATATAATTAACTTTACTATACTACACTATCAAATTAAATATTTCGTATCCGTACCCGTCTGTCTGTAGATCCAAACATCCTTCTAGACGAGTGTCCGAGAGTTCTAGTTAGCGGTGAACTATAGAAGGTTGTTGATGATGATGATGAGTCAACTTAGTGATCCTTTAAAAACATTTTTTAGTGTACATTATCATTAAAACTAAAGAACACAAAACAAACAGTATATTCTTTATAGAGTAACAGTGCATAAAGACCCTTACAGTAACGAAGTACCTAAGACGGAAGCAATAGTTTACACATTATAAGGTACGGTAACTTAATATGAAAGCAGTAATATATTTAACGTTGTTAGTTACTGACAGAATCGACGGCTCGTTTTGATTGGCAATTAATTTTGTTGTACGGACGCGTTTCCCCTTTAATCTGTAGTTCTTGTAATGGCTACTGTTTTATGTCTGCCTACATAAGGAACGTACCTGAATAGTGGGTCATAGCCAGTAATGACTAATAATCAACAAGCCATGTGATTATCTATTGATAGTGTTGTTTACAAAAAAACAATTAAATGGTGGTAATTTGAGCGGCAATTATAGCAAATGGTCGGCTTAAGAAAAAAAGGGACCTTATCTACCTCGAAAGTAGTAAGGAATCCCCAAAAGACGTAGGTACATGAGCGACAGGTATCATATCCATTTATCCAATTACGTCATGCCAAATTATCCTCGTAAAATCTTTTTATTATATACTAGCTTTTGCCGGCGGCTTCGCTCGCGTGGAATTTGGTCTGCCATATTAAGTTTCGTAACAGATCATTTTAAATAAATATCTTTTTTTTTAATAAATAGTATCCTATGTTACCTCTAATATCTCCAAGAACATTCTTTTATTCAACTCCAAGTACAAAATTTCATGATGATCGGTTGAGTAGTTTTGTAGTTTTGAGTAGTTTTATAATATTAGGAGGGATTATAATCGTTAATGATATAAAGGTCGAGTCAGACTCAGGTCTAGCCAAGTTTGTCAGGTCAGGTATGTCATTAAGGCCAAATTCATAAAAAGTGCCAAAATAATCACATAAGTTCTGCACTAAGTAATATTACTGTATTATATCCTAGGTATTTTCTATACGTATAAGACCTGCTTTCTATTTTTAAATTGAGGCCTCTTTCCTTTTTTTATATTAAGGTCAGACTATTTACGGCTTAAATATAAATGAAAGAACATTAAATAACCAAGACTAACCAAGTGTTAGTCAGAGTTAATAGGTTAGCTGTTCTAATTGCTTTTGTAAACAATCGAAATACTAAATAGTTTAGAAATTTAGCGTGATAATTAAAGCAGGGCTGTCAAAGACTATATTACATTTTAAATTGATCTTAAATGTCAAACAATTTATTTGATAACCCACTTTGTTAGGTCACTAATTATGCAGGAAAACAGAGTACGTACATCTTAAAGCTGTAAATGTTCGCTAATAGAATCTGTTCAACAGAGACGCTATTTTGAACTAAAGTCAAGAGGTAGAGAAGTATAATAAGTAAATAAATATTTCAGACATTAAACACAAAACGCCATCTAGTTTCAAACTAAACAGAGCTTGTACTATGATAACTAGACTGACTGATAGAATACTTATGCACTTTTTTTTTGTAAATACTTACATATTATACTCGTACATAGAAAACACTCAAACTTCGAAACAAATATTTGTCGACCATACAAACATTTGATCCGTCCCAGGAATTGAACCTGAGACTTCAAGCACAGCAGTCGCATTCGCTACCACTATGCCATCGAGGTAGTTGATAAGATAAGAGATTGGTAAAAAGTAACGAAATCATGTTTATTCTTTGGGACCGAATTTGTTGATAGCAAGTTAACCAAGTTCAATTTTTTTTAAATACATACGTACTTACGTTCGCAAATTAAAAATAAAATGTAAATTTTAACTGATAACGTGATCTATATTTTGTATTGGTATTATTTATATTAGTCTGGTAAAGGCTGTCAATGGACTTTCTTATCTACTAAACCCACGGAAACCACCAAACACGGAGCAAATACAAGGTATGTATTTGCTTTGTATTTGCTACGTGACTAAACCCCAACTAATAGGAATGTACTGCTTATCAAAATAGCCAAGTGAAATAAGTAATGATAAACAAAAGATATCTTAAATATTCAAGATTTAAACACGAAATCCCAAACAAAAATCCGGTCAAGGTGTGAGCAATTTCAGCAGTTATTTGACACCAAGTGTAGCGCCTCGAAAGAGATTGGCGGTCTGTCTGTCTGTCCAGCAGAGCGAAGCACGCGCACAGACGTGTGCTCCGTGCCGTGAGGGCCATAGTTCGGTTACCGCCTGACGCCGCTGCGCCGTATCTCCTTACCTCTCTTTACATCCGACAAGTTTGGAACAGACATACGCCATGATCACTTTGAAATACAACGTCGGTCAGTCACATCCTATTATACATAGGTACTTATACGTACACTTAGTTGTTATTATTTTTTTAATTATTTTTGGTTATATTTATTTATAGGCTTGCAATGACTTTGTAATTAGCCAGATTTAAAAACAGCTGTGGTCTTCAATTTTACTGAAATAAAATAAGAAACAGTTTAATGAATTTTGATTCATTAAACCTTTTCTAAAGCACGTGTAAAACCCAAAATAAGTGAAAAATAACTTCTTCAAATGGAACGTTCAAGAAACTTCGGAATTTAGTATCACTGTAAAGTTCTTCGCATCACGAAAAAAAAACTGTAATAAAATGGCATTAATATATACATTTAGTAAAACTATTTAATTTAATATGTTTCACATCTCGACGCATTTCGTGAGAAATCGTCGGTAAATTTAGTAGGTCGGTCGTCGACGGTAGTATTTAAGTAATAGGTATATAGTGTGTTGAACTTTTGGCATATTTGTTAAAAACATATGTTTTGTTCGTGTGGTGACGGATTAAGAATATTGAGTATCACTATCCCTATTCACTCTATGGCTGTCATTACAGTCGACTAAGGGAACAAATTATGCAGGATATCATCACTGCAAAGAGAAGGAAAACTTGATACAAACCCTTTTTTTAACGTGTGAAAACCCCCTCGGGCCGTCACTCCACCGGGATTTACGGCAGGGTGGGGTGTCGGAATCGGACCGACTAAAACCACACGGTATGCCACTCTGCGCCTGACATAGTAGGGATGCGAGAACAGCTGTTATTATGACATCCAGATAACTTAATACAAACCGTTTTTTTTTTAACGTGTGGAAACCCCCTCGGGCCGTCACCCCACCGGGATTTACGGCGGGTTGGTGTGTCGGAATCGGACTGACTAAAACCACACGGTGTACCACTCTGCACCTGAGATAGGAGGGATCCGGGAACCGCTGCTATTACGACATCCAGATCCCTCCTAGCGCCTGCCCGCTACCTCGGGCACCATCTGCGGATGAACTCTTTATTTTACTCGCCTCCTCGCGGCTGGCCATTGTAGCAGATGGAGGGGGAAACCCGCGGCAACACTCAAGGCAGCATGAGGCGCTGGTATGCGTGCCTCCGCCGCCCGGCTCGCCGGCGGCGAATCAGGTCCGAGTGGATATCGTCCTCCCGGGCCTTCTCCGCCGCCTCCTTCCGCGAAATTACGTCTACGCAGAAGGTTGCGACCGCGGTAAAACAACTGTCGCTACCGGCCATGGAGCGTATGACGGCCGGTAGCGAGAGATCTCCTCCAATAACTGCAGTAAGGACCCCACGCCGCGCCACCCAGGCGGAACAAACCGCTAGCGTGTGCTGAGTCGAGTCCTCACTGCAGTCGCAGTGGTGACAGGCAGGACTCAATTCCCTCCTGGCGACCGAGTGCAGATACTTCCCGCAGCAACCGTGCCCGGAAAGGAAACTTAATACAAACCCCATACCAACCCGTCTGACCAGCGGGGTATAGTAGCCCAAAATCTCCCTTTTTAAGGAGAGGTATATATCCAGCAGTGGACTTTCAAAGGACGTTAATGATGGATGGTATAGTTTGTCATCTATTTATTAAAAATATAGTAAAGCTACTTCGATGTATTAAGTAGTAATTATCGATGTATTATCGTGATCGTCACGTTGATATCGTAATCGAAGTGCACAGTAAACACATCGACTAACCAATAACCAACATTCTAAGGGTGATGAGTCTTATCTCACATTCATTTTTTAAAGTATTTTATATTTTGCTTGAGGTTTTTACACCATAATTGTCATTTGTTTACATAGTGACCAAAAGTGTGGTTACTACTATATTTAAAAAAGTTAAAATAAATTATCTGTTTCCCAAATATTATAATATACCATTTATTGTGGATTATGATTTGATCAAGACCTGACAAATACAGAGAAATTCAAGATTTACATTACGTAATAAAATTAAATAGTAATAATTAATTGTGAATCCTTGCACGGTGCTACCATTGCTTATTTTGTTATTTGGTTTTAACCCTTAATTAGGGGCATTAAGAAAATCACATAATTAGGCGCATGGGGTCTTGAGTGACCCCAAACAAATGTTAGGGAAAATAAGAGAAAAATAAACAAAACTAAAGAGATTTATAATAATTATTAAAGTTTATTTATGAAATATAACTTTGAAAAACGAAACAGAGACATAGACTTTATACTTAACCTAAAAAAATAATAAAAATGCAACCGCTCATAAAACTACAAAGTTTTGGCATAGCCGAGATCAAAGTAAAAAAATATATTATTCAGTCTCATCAGCGGATTGGTTGGACGGTCTCATTCACATCATGTATTTGACGGAGCCGTTTTTTCGTAGATGTTGGTATAGCACGTTGATAAATGCGACGTTTTTGGTAGTCTTCTACAAGTACTGCTGCTAATTGCTTCAAAAAAATCCGTCTTATATGTGTGACACGTTTATCAGTATTTGCTTTATGTATGACTAGTGCGTTGATACTTGATAGGTTCAGAAGGTGATAAAATATTGCTAACGGCCATCTTTTTGTTCGTTTTCCAACATTGTAGTTGGCGCAAAGTTGGTCATTGCAATCTACTCCACCTTTGGTATCATTATAATATGTAATTATTTCCGGTTTCTGAGCGATGGCTGTAGTTTCGTCGATGGTGTTATCATTGTGTAAGGAGGAAAGTAAAACAACAGTTTTCTTTGGCTTAGGGACATATGAAACTAAAGTCATTTGATTATAAAATCTAAAAAGTGAACTATATTGTGTTCTATTTCTGTTCGGTAAGAATTCAGTGGGGATATCCAGTTTCCTTTTATTCAATGTACCAACAAGAATTAATTTATATTCAGACGTTAGCAACGCCTTAGCCAGTTTTGTACTAGTGTACCAATTATCAGTCGTTACGTTACGGCCGCTCCGTTTTATTGGTTCAACTAGGCGTTTTACAATATCATCTAGAGAATTAGATATCTGGTACTCTCCCTCTGGTTGTTTTCCGGAAAATATTTCAAACTTGCACAAGTAATATGTTTTTGAATCAACCATTGCTTGGACTTTTATCCCGTACTTGTTTGGCTTATTCGGCATGTAAACCTTCCCCTCGAAGCGACCACGAAATGCAACCAACTGTTCATCAATAGTCACGTTTTCACCTGGAGAATACGCAGCTAAAAATTTACTTTCTACTATTTGACACAGATATCTTGTCGCCGCCAAATTGTCTGCTTTTAACCTTTCCTCTAGGTCTGAGGTATCATCAAAACGCAGACATCTCAATAAAAATAGGAAGCGTTTGTATGACATCGTTAGCCTAAACATTTCTACGCCAGTCCCATCTTGTGCCCATAAATCAATAAAATTCAAGTGAGAAGCTTTCAGGACTCCAGCCATAATCAATAAGCCTAAAAAGGCTTCCATTTCCGCAACATCCGTAGGATTGGCATCACGATCTCCTTGGAACTTATCTTTTATTTTATCAGTATATAAGTTGGTATTTGTGACCAAAAGTTCAATTACCTCTTGGTCAAAAAATAATTGGAAGCATTCAAGGGGAGTTTTAGCGTCTCTTGCATATGATTTGACTCCAGGTAAATGAATAATAATATTATGTGCTCGGGTCCTTACTGCATTTGATGGTGGTACTTTAGACCATTTTATTTTCAGGCCATTCCTTTGAGTATGTCGAGATAGAAAATAGTTAACTTTCGATGGTTTCGATATTTTTTGAGTATCTTCAGACTCCTCTATTTCACTTTCTGAATTATGGGAACTATCAATAGCTGTGTCGTGTGCCCATTCTTCTTCCGAATCCGAACCAGCCACATCTTGCTCACTATCGAACATATCCTCTATCCATTGCAATATCTCTCTATCACTCGCCATTTCAAATCAGTAAAACCTAAAAAAAAGCTCAAATATAGAAAAAGTATATACACAGTATGTAAATATAAACATAAAAAATAATAATATACGAATATAAACTAAATAAAAATACAAAAATTAAAACTTACCTCCGCCAAAAAATATTACGTAACTGGGCGCTTGGGGTCAGCGCTGTAGAGTGCAACGACACGTACACACGCCGCGATGTTTTGGCCGCTACTGATTCGCAAACGCCGCAGTGGGTCAGGAAGCTAGAACGAGCTCGAGCGCACCCCGCATACTACAAGCACTGTTTTGGGTGAACTGAAATATTGTTGACCCCATGCGCCTAATTAAGGGATAAGAGTCTATTTCTAGTATAAGGCCAGAGCCACAAACCACTCACGAGTCATCACACAGGTTTACACATAGTTTGAGGGTCAGAAGCGACTTGCCCTTTGCCTAATGTAAATTCTTGTATTTCAACTAGACTGGTAGGCATGAATTTGGTAAAATTACCTAAATAAAAATTTCATTTCTTTTATTTTATGAATTGCCGTGACTACTATATTATGTACGATAAAAACTTGATTCCTAAATCTATAATTTAGGCAACTTAAAAATACACCCAGAGATTTATGTAAACTGTCGATCCGTGGTTTACAAATCAGTGCCTTGAAATGTAATAGTCACAAAGTATATTTTCAAAGAAGACTGTGCTTTAGTATGATTTTAAAAGATTTTTACCAAATATACACTTTCATTATCTTGTGATTGTGCTTTTTATTACAATGACTGTTTTTTACATAAAAACAAAATGGAAAAAAGTATAACGCGATCACCTAAAAAGTGTTTTAAAAAACTATAATTCAACTGCACAAAAAAAGGTCTAAAAAAGACGAAACAAGAAATAATTCAGATGGAAATTCAAAAAAGCATAGGTACAAAAATGGGACCACTAGGAGTCCAAAAATGGGGTCTCAGAGCTTAGGACCATGTCAGTGCAACGGGAAGCGGTGAGGTGACCGTTTAAACCACTGTGTCATCCTTGCAGTCGTATGAATATCATATATTAATTTGTATATCTAGTAACACTAACTGCTACTAAACATGGTAGTCGTGTGACACATAGAACAGTCAATTTTCTTTTTTTAATTTTTTATATTACTCTGCCATTATTGTTAATACCATCATTTCAACTAGATGGCGCTGTTAACGTTGGAGTAAATGTGCCTTCTAACTTTAATGTAATGTTCAAGTTAGCAATGATAGGTAAGGTTTTCCTATAATATTTCATTGATATGGCAAATTTAAACAATTTAGAATATGTTGTATTTCATAGCACTTTATGAGTATTGTAAAATCATATAATAAACCAATCGTGTCTGCATCACGCTATTGAATTTATCAAACGTTTAACTATATATACAAACATTAGAACAGCGTATTTGAGGTTCTAACCAGTTCAGTCGTCGGGGTAACACACAGAGTTCCCGTAACTCAGTCACCCTGTGGAAAGTCCCCGGAGATAGGACGGAAAGCGTCACACCGTGATGGTGGAGGCCGGGAGGGCACAGTAGGGGAGGTTACCTGCACTGTGACACACCCGTAGCGTTGTTCAGAGCATAGTTAATACTGATAAGACAACATCGTCTAACCAAATGGGGCTTACTCGGTTTAGAACTTTCTTTTATTATTGTAAGTTGCGCATTTGTGCATTTATTGAAATATTTTACACCCACACGGTCTTGCACCGGTAGTCGCACTGGGTTTAAAACTTTCTTAATCAGTGCAGTGGTGTATTTATTGAAATATTATTGACCAAAGTTATTTGTGCATTATCAAAATAATCTTAAAATATAACAGCTTTTCTTACAGTTAGCTGTCTACTAATGTTAATATTATAGTATGCGTACCTAACACTTTTTTATAATTTAAATTGTCGGCAACTCGATTTTTGTCTGTAACACCTTGTTTATCTCTTATATCTCTTGGGAACTATTTTGCTATTGCCGCGCAGTTGTGAATGTATTTTTAATTCTCGTTTTACTTTTGATTATTTGTAATGGCACTCCATTTTTGCTTTTTATACCTAATACGTTTGTTTTTATTCTATTTTGGCATACTTTTATTTTGTTTACTAGTTGTTCTGTTAGCGCCCGAGTCCTGGTACCCATGTGGTAAAAATGGCTTAATGCTTGTTTCGTACAATATTTTTATTTCTTTTCAGATTCATATATATCTTTAACCTTTACTATTTCAGTAAGAGATGAAAACCATTTCTGTCGACTTTAAATCAAATTTGAAAAAAATAATAATTTATAAACGGTTCGATGTCATGTCTTAGGATGAATTTGGTTTAAGTCAATTTTGACAACGATTACTATTTATGAATGAATTCCAGAGCAGCCATTCTCATACTACCGCTGAATATGTATTGAAATAAAACACCCTACTGCGTGTATTGTTGGCAAAAATAATAGAGCAGATACCATCGAAAACTAAACGTTCAAAGCAACCTAGTGCTATTGAAAGCAAATAGGTAACAGCGTAAATAATACGAAATCGTTACTATAAAATACCAGACATCAAAACATATTAAGACAATTTGCCACTAGCACAAAGACTTCAAAGAAAGTCGTAACTAACTAAACAACAGTGGTATTGCAAACCATGCCTCATAAACCATGAGGAATGTTTTGGGATACAACTAAATATCATTTGGGTTACGATTACACCGATCGGAAATTCTACCCTAACACATCTTGTTAAGTTAAATGTTTTTGTCTTGTGTAGAGCTCGTAAACGGTTATCCTTTAACTTAATCAAAATTAAGTTTTACTTTTGCTTTGGTTCCACATCTTGCCAATCTTCGCAGCAGTTACGCTCTTTGTTCTCTATACATATATCTCATAAAAAATTATGTCTCCAAGTTTAAGTCAAGATGGTTGTGATTGTACTACACTACTACTACTATGAGGCCAGAGCCACAAACCACTCACGAGTCATCACACAGGTTTACACATAGTTTGAGGGTCAGAAGCGACTTGCCCTTTGTCTAATGTAAATTCTTGCATTTCAACTAGACTGGTAGGCATGAATTTGGTAAAATTACCTAAATAAAAATTTCATTTCTTTTATTTTATGAATTGCCGTGACTACTATATTATGTACGATAAAAACTTGATTCCTAAAGTCTATAATTTAGGCAACTTAAAAATACACCCAGAGATTTATGTAAACTGTCGATCCGTGGTTTACAAATCAGTGCCTTGAAATGTAATAGTCACAAAGTATATTTTCAAAGAAGACTGTGCTTTAGTATGATTTTAAAAGATTTTTACCAAATATACACTTTCATTATCTTGTGATTGTGCTTTTTATTACAATGACTGTTTTTTACATAAAAACAAAATGGAAAAAAGTATAACGCGATCACCTAAAAAGTGTTTTAAAAAACTATAATTCAACTGCACAAAAAAAGGTCTAAAAAAGACGAAACAAGAAATAATTCAGATGGAAATTCAAAAAAGCATAGGTACAAAAATGGGACCACTGGGAGTCCAAAAATGGGATCTCAGAGCTTAGGACCATGTCAGTGCAACGGGAAGCGGTGAGGTGACCGTTTAAACCACTGCGTCATCCTTGCAGTCGTATGAATATCATATATTAATTTGTATATCTAGTAACACTAACTGCTACTAAACATGGTAGTCGTGTGACACATAGAACAGTCAATTTTCTTTTTTTAATTTTTTATATTACTCTACCATTATTGTTAATACCATCATTTCAACTAGATGGCGCTGTTAACGTTGGAGTAAATGTGCCTTCTAACTTTAATGTTATGTTCAAGTTAGCAATGATAGGTAAGGTTTTCCTATAATATTTCACTGATATGGCAAATTTAAACAATTTAGAATATGTTGTATTTCATAGCACTTTATGAGTATTGTAAAATCATATAATAAACCAATCGTGTCTGCATCACGCTATTGAACTTATCAAACGTTTAACTATATATACAAACATTAGAACAGCGTATTTGAGGTTCTAACCAGTTCAGTCGTCGGGGTAACACACAGAGTTCCCGTAACTCAGTCACCCTGTGGAAAGTCCCCGGAGATAGGACGGAAAGCGTCACACCGTGATGGTGGAGGCAGGGAGGGCACAGTAGGGGAGGTTACCTGCACTGTGTCACACCCGTAGCGTTGCTCAGAGCATAGTTAATACTAATAAGACAACATCGTCTAACCAAATGGGGCTTACTCGGTTTAGAACTTTCTTTTATTATTGTAAGTTGCGCATTTGTGCATTTATTGAAATATTTTACACCCACGGTCTTGCACCGGTAGTCGCACTGGGTTTAAAACTTTCTTAATCAGTGCAGTGGTGTATTTATTGAAATATTATTGAGCAAAGTTATTTGTGCATTATCAAAATAATCTTAAAATATAACAGCTTTTCTTACAGTTAGCTGTCTACTAATGTTAATATTATAGTATGCGTACCTAACACTTTTTTATAATTTAAATTGTCGGCAACTCGATTTTTGTCTGTAACACCTTGTTTATCTTTTATATCTCTTGGGAACTATTTTGCTATTGCCGCGCAGTTGTGAATGTATTTTTAATTCTCGTTTTACTTTTGATTATTTGTAATGGCACTCCATTTTTGCTTTTTATACCTAATACGTTTGTTTTTATTCTATTTTGGCATACTTTTATTTTGTTTACTAGTTGTTCTGTTAGCGCCCGAGTCCTGGTACCCATGTGGTAAAAATGGCTTAATGCTTGTTTCGTACAATATTTTTATTTCTTTTCAGATTCATATATATCTTTAACCTTTACTATTTCAGTAAGAGATGAAAACCATTTCTGTCGACTTTAAATCAAATTTGAAAAAAATAATAATTTATAAACGGTTCGATGTCATGTCTTAGGATGAATTTGGTTTAAGTCAATTTTGACAACGATTACTATTTATGAATGAATTCCAGAGCAGCCATTCTCATACTACCGCTGAATATGTATTGAAATAAAACACCCTACTGCGTGTATTGTTGGCAAAAATAATAGAGCAGATACCATCGAAAACTAAACGTTCAAAGCAACCTAGTGCTATTGAAAGCAAATAGGTAACAGCGTAAATAATACGAAATCGTTACTATAAAATACCAGACATCAAAACATATTAAGACAATTTGCCACTAGCACAAAGACTTCAAAGAAAGTCGTAACTAACTAAACAACAGTGGTATTGCAAACCATGCCTCATAAACCATGAGGAATGTTTTGGGATACAACTAAATATCATTTGGGTTACGATTACACCGATCGGAAATTCTACCCTAACACATCTTGTTAAGTTAAATGTTTTTGTCTTGTGTAGAGCTCGTAAACGGTTATCCTTTAACTTAATCAAAATTAAGTTTTACTTTTGCTTTGGTTCCACATCTTGCCAATCTTCGCAGCAGTTACGCTCTTTGTTCTCTATACATATATCTCATAAAAAATTATGTCTCCAAGTTTAAGTCAAGATGGTTGTGATTGTACTACACTACTACTACTATGAGGCCAGAGCCACAAACCACTCACGAGTCATCACACAGGTTTACACATAGTTTGAGGGTCAGAAGCGACTTGCCCTTTGTCTAATGTAAATTCTTGCATTTCAACTAGACTGGTAGGCATGAATTTGGTAAAATTACCTAAATAAAAATTTCATTTCTTTTATTTTATGAATTGCCGTGACTACTATATTATGTACGATAAAAACTTGATTCCTAAAGTCTATAATTTAGGCAACTTAAAAATACACCCAGAGATTTATGTAAACTGTCGATCCGTGGTTTACAAATCAGTGCCTTGAAATGTAATAGTCACAAAGTATATTTTCAAAGAAGACTGTGCTTTAGTATGATTTTAAAAGATTTTTACCAAATATACACTTTCATTATCTTGTGATTGTGCTTTTTATTACAATGACTGTTTTTTACATAAAAACAAAATGGAAAAAAGTATAACGCGATCACCTAAAAAGTGTTTTAAAAAACTATAATTCAACTGCACAAAAAAAGGTCTAAAAAAGACGAAACAAGAAATAATTCAGATGGAAATTCAAAAAAGCATAGGTACAAAAATGGGACCACTGGGAGTCCAAAAATGGGATCTCAGAGCTTAGGACCATGTCAGTGCAACGGGAAGCGGTGAGGTGACCGTTTAAACCACTGCGTCATCCTTGCAGTCGTATGAATATCATATATTAATTTGTATATCTAGTAACACTAACTGCTACTAAACATGGTAGTCGTGTGACACATAGAACAGTCAATTTTCTTTTTTTAATTTTTTATATTACTCTACCATTATTGTTAATACCATCATTTCAACTAGATGGCGCTGTTAACGTTGGAGTAAATGTGCCTTCTAACTTTAATGTTATGTTCAAGTTAGCAATGATAGGTAAGGTTTTCCTATAATATTTCACTGATATGGCAAATTTAAACAATTTAGAATATGTTGTATTTCATAGCACTTTATGAGTATTGAAAAATCATATAATAAACCAATCGTGTCTGCATCACGCTATTGAAGTTATCAAACGTTTAACTATATATACAAACATTAGAACAGCGTATTTGAGGTTCTAACCAGTTCAGTCGTCGGGGTAACACACAGAGTTCCCGTAACTCAGTCACCCTGTGGAAAGTCCCCGGAGATAGGACGGAAAGCGTCACACCGTGATGGTGGAGGCCGGGAGGGCACAGTAGGGGAGGTTACCTGCACCGTGTCACATCCGTAGCGTTGCTCAGAGCATAGTTAATACTGATAAGACAACATCGTCTAACCAAATGGGGCTTACTCGGTTTAGAACTTTCTTTTATTATTGTAAGTTGCGCATTTGTGCATTTATTGAAATATTTTACATCCACGGTCTTGCACCGGTAGTCGCACTGGGTTTATAACTTTCTTAATCAGTGCAGTGGTGTATTTATTGAAATATTATTGAGCAAAGTTATTTGTGCATTATCAAAATAATCTTAAAATATAACAGCTTTTCTTACAGTTAACTGTCTACTAATGTTAATATTATAGTATGCGTACCTAACACTTTTTTATAATTTAAATTGTCGGCAACTCGATTTTTGTCTGTAACACCTTGTTTATCTCTTATATCTCTTGGGAACTATTTTGCTATAGCCGCGCAGTTGTGAATGTATTTTTAATTCTCGTTTTACTTTTGATTATTTGTAATGGCACTCCATTTTTGCTTTTTATACCTAATACGTTTGTTTTTATTCTATTTTGGCATACTTTTATTTTGTTTACTAGTTGTTCTGTTAGCGCCCGAGTCCTGGCACCCATGTGGCAAAAATGGCTTAATGCTTGTTTCGTACAATATTTTTATTTCTTTTCAGATTCATATATATCTTTAACCTTTACTATTTCAGTAAGAGATGTAAACCATTTCTGTCGACTTTAAATCAAATTTGAAAAAAATAATAATTTATAAACGGTTCGATGTCATGTCTTAGCATGAATTTGGTTTAAGTCAATTTTGACAACGATTACTATTTATGAATGAATTCCAGAGCAGCCATTCTCATACTACCGCTGAATATGTATTGAAATAAAACACCCTACTGCGTGTATTGTTGGCAAAAATAATAGAGCAGATACCATCGAAAACTAAACGTTCAAAGCAACCTAGTGCTATTGAAAGCAAATAGGTAACAGCGTAAATAATACGAAATCGTTACTATAAAATACCAGACATCAAAACATATTAAGACAATTTGCCACTAGCACAAAGACTTCAAAGAAAGTCGTAACTAACTAAACAACAGTGGTATTGCAAACCATGCCTCATAAACCATGAGGAATGTTTTGGGATACAACTAAATATCATTTGGGTTACGATTACACCGATCGGAAATTTTACCCTAACACATCTTGTTAAGTTAAATGTTTTTGTCTTGTGTAGAGCTCGTAAACGGTTATCCTTTAACTTAATCAAAATTAAGTTTTACTTTTGGTTTGGTTCCACATCTTACCAATCTTCGCAGCAGTTACGCTCTTTGTTCTCTATACATATATCTCATAAAAAATTATGTCTCCAAGTTTAAGTCAAGATGGTTGTGATTGTACTACTCCTAAATACGAGAAGTTATCCCCAAAGCATTATCTTGCCACCTCGTGGAATTTAATCAGATTTAAATAGAGTGCAATCTTTACCAATAAAAAATATTGTGTCATAATTAGTAAGTACCGCAAACTGCAAGTGTTTTGGAATTAGAATAGTTTACACGCATCACCGCCATCGCTTCCGGTTGCCCATTCACACGACAACACCCCCGTTACAAACAATTGGAGCAGCCGTGGGACTGATTTTATGGTAATTTCCCCATTGAACAAGGGTGACTATTAATTATTGATTTGACTTTGTAATTGCAATCACGGGCCGGACACGTTTCCTCTATAAAATGAATTAAAAATCCATGACAATAAGATGCATTGTATTTAGTCCATTTCCTGAAATACTTTCATATGTTTGTCATTTAAAGGTTACGCTATTAACTCACGTGTCCTAGAGATATTGCGTATACCCTATTTAGTAGAGAAACCAATAACTGCAGTCTTTCAGGTAGATAAGTTATAATCTTGTGAAGAGATAAATTTTCTTCAATAATTCGTGCGTATAATTCACAAAGTATTATATCTGAAGGAAACGATCACAGGTCTAATTATTGTATGCGACCCTGTCACGATTTTAACTTCCTTAAACGCTCATTATGAATAGATTCCACCAACGTTCCTTCACGGACATTTCCATCTTAATCTGTAAAGGTGCAAACATTAAACATATCTGAGCCCGTTTAAGTAATCTGTAAGTATCAGTCGATGAAGTCGGCTAAACGAGCATGCAGTTACATTAACGGAACTTTTAATGGAGGAACTGGTTTCATGATTGTCGTCCTGCGGAGGCGTGAGAATGTCAAGTCGCGGGATATTCTCATGGCCACTGTGACGTCAGTTGCACCTGCACGCCTGCACCGCATCATATCGACCAGAGCGACAAAAGGACAATGTCGTTAAAGTCAAAGTGGTTGTCCAATTGCGCTCTCAAGTTAGTACAAGTTGCGACTTGTCTCAAGGTTGAGTTGTTATTCCACCACAAGTGGCCGCAGGCTTAAATTTTGAGAAGTCGTTAAATTTGGACGTTGTTGACTGGTAATGTAAAGATCTTGGTAAGATAATATACATACACAACTTAGTACACAAGTTGAAGATCATTAAGATATTTCGTTTTACTGGTTACTGTAGCTACTTACTCATATAAATGCAAAAACGTAGCAGTTATCGTTGCTCTACTTTCTTAGTACTTTGAGAAAGAAATATAATTGGGGCACAGTTGCAGGTTTGACCAGTCCGCATTATGAGTCAAATTGCGGTAGCTTTCTGTGATTTCGGAAAGTAATGAAATGTCAATTTGCACGTAATAACTGCTGTCTTTCACCGGAATCAGAGCAAACCAGTACAGCTAAAAACATTTATAACGAATTTATTGCAAGTTCTCTGCTTTAACTAAAATGTATATTTCTCATGTAAATACATACAGGTTTATATTTATAATTATGTATTTGCAATAAAATATTATTTTTCGATACCAACTGTTGTAATCCAATTATTCTAGTAATCTTTTAATTGCACTTCACGAACTTTTAGCGTCGCAGAAACATGTTTGCGAACAAACCGAGTAGGTATAGAGTATAGCTTTTAATTATGTCCTGTTAAGACGACATTGTGAACAAACGCTAGCGTGAAATCAATTAAATTGTGCTCTATCTGTCCGACATAGCAAATTAGTGAGTAGATTATTCACTAATTATAATTTATTATAAATTTGCGTTAAATTATGCAGCTGATACCATTGTTAGTTGTCTAGTATCCTCGTCCTTGACAATCTAGTCAGTTGGTTATTCATTACACTGATAATTATGATAATTATCGGAAAATGGGAACTTCATCTATTAATATGTGAAGTAAAAACTTTGGATGTCTTTTTAATCGACCGGCGGAAAATTGTGCGTACAGAAGAGTATGAAAATTGGCACACTTATAGTTTATATGTAGGTATAATATAGTTTATATGTAATAATAATGCTTATAAAGTACATTAAATCAATAAACAAAACATTACACACACTACCATGTACTTAACACACACAAACTAGTATTTGTTACACGCATACATACTCTGTGGTCAAATTGTTCCGTTGGTTTATCATTCTGTCTATAGTACGAGTAGAGTACTGACAAAGACATAGATTATTTTTTTATATGTTTACTGTGGTCTTACTGAATGTCATACAGAACAGTTTTATTTGCCCCATTTAATATAAAAATACCACGTGAAATACCATTCGCTTTTACAAATTTATGTAATATAAGTTGTGTTTTATTATGGTCGAATTTTGGCCACTGGGCGACCACTAGGTTAAAGTACTTAATCTATCTCCCCAAAATGTTTTTTTCTGAATGATGACGAAAAGATGATCTATCTCAAGTGTTGTTTCACAGTCACATAACAACGTACAATGATAAAGTTTATGATTATATGACAAAGGTTTCATTCTTATAAAACAAAAGTGTACATTATTAAAATGAAAAAAGTATTCGGTCGTTCGTTCGATATTATCGTCACTTCATATGATAATAATATCGTGTTTAACAAATAAGTAATTCAATGTTCTAAATTTAAATGAAAACTCAAATTTTGGCAGTATTAGTGCATCTCAGATTTTGTTTTGAAACGCAGCTGAACAGCTCTGGTATTACTTTTATCAGAACCTAAAACCATACAAACAAATAAGATTGAAACTAAAATATGGTCTACTGGTATATATACTACTAGTATGGTCTACCCATCACTTGATCATATCGAAACTCTAACGAAGGTAGCAATAACGTTGACTTGACAACCCTCAAATGGCACATTAAGTAATTATTAGTTAAATTTGACAAACTCTTTCAATCAGGGATGGTGAAAGCGGTGGCCACGTTGTAAGACGGGGTTTAAATCACAACAACGTTTGCAAAAACAAATATTTTATTCTACAAAAAAGTGGTCATATTTTCCAACTTAATTCAAAAAAAGTTTTCTCAATTGTTAGCGACAACACAAGCATCCTCCACCAATAATGAAACAAATAACTTATCTATCTGTATTTAAAGCTTAAAAAAACATGCAGCTAACAGATTTCTGAGTAGTAACATTATATATTAATGTAAGACGCTAAAGTCGAGCCGAGAGGATATAAATAGAACTGCTCACAAGTTTCCGTTAACTTTATAAGTTCACATATAATTTAGGTGACACTGTACATGTACTAGTTGGATGTACTGCACTAATAATTTAGAGGTAAATCGAACGTGAGAATTACGAACAGGTGTAAGGAACCGACGTCGTCGTCGTAAAATTGTACTTGTAGTAACTACACAAGGCTTATGTGTAGATGTTATCTCTCCTCTCCTACTGTTTTACTTCACATCACCCGCCGGCCCAATTTGATCTAAACTCGCTTCTGACTCTTTAAAGTCATGTTGTATGATAATAATTAATTACCACTTACTGTAACGCCGAGGAAAAACATTATTAGGAAAGTATAGCTATTAACATATTTAACACCTCTAAATATGCGTCAGTGCTCTTGCTTCTTATAGGGCAGTCACGGGTTCATGATAGTATCTTTGATTTTTAAATAAAGAATTTTTAAATTGTTGATTACCATACTAACATTAAATTACCATGTAAAATTAATATATCTCTTCTGGTGTAACAATAGCATTGTCACTTTTTGTAGGATGTCTTCTACGCAAAAAAAATATTTTTCTCTCTCCTTTAGGTCAGCCACTCATCTCTGAGAATCCGAGACAGCTTAAAGGTTGTATTTGGAGTCGATGGTCTGCTTGTACCATTTCCAAGCAAAAGTTAAATACAATTAGCTATCACTTTTGTGCACTGTTTGGCCTAACAGATTTGTATTCCTTTCGTTTTGTCAGTTTTATTAATGTCTTAAATAAAATTAAAAAAAAATCTCACAATAAAATAAATCTCGCATATTTTTGGTAAATCAAAACGTATATCTTAGTACTATTATCAGTTGCTAAAAGGCTCACTTACATTTTTATAAACTTGCAATGTACTTGTAATTTTATAAACTTGTAATTTAATGTTCGTTATATTAGAAATAATTTTAAATCAAACTCTAAATAGATACCACTCATTGGCTTCTGTCATGAACATTAGCCACATCCTCAGCACATCTATAAAAAACATTGCAAACGGATAAAAAACCCGTTCATTGTGTAACCGATGTGTGGGAACGGCGGACAGGTGCGAGCTTAGCCTCAGGAAATCACTACCAGCTCCTGTGTACTGAGCTACGATGTACTTACACGTTCTGTAAGTAGTCTTGCTCATTTATTTGACACGATGCTTTTTTTTATTATAAAACATTTTTATACTTTGAAATTAATTAATTTTTTTCTTTCACCTTGTAGTTTGTAAATAAGCAATGTCACTGCTTATCTCGTATTTGACAACATTTGGCGAAGGTTCCTTGTATGCAGATATTTGGACCGACCTCGAGAATCGATCGTTTTGTTCGAGTATCTTTGAAAGATAAACTCTACTATGCCTTTATATAAGTAGTGTCCCAAACTTGAACATCACATTCTATTTAACTTATTTATTTATTTATTGAGTTCTAGCAATTAGTCGAAAACTATGATAGATTTTCATTAATATACCTTTCTGTATAGTTTTAGACTTATTCATTTACTGTAAGAACCTGCCAGCATGTCCGTACGGAACTGCTATAGAAAATTACACAATTTGAGAGGCAATTTCATTTTTTTATAGTAATGAGGTTCAAACATAATCAATGTCCTTGTACGATCTTTAACCAGGCAGCTTAAGTGCGGAGTTCACCATCACCTAAAGATGGGTTAATGTCGGTGTGTGCAGGTGGGGTTTGATACCACTGTAAAATTTTGTACATAGTACAATATTTGTTTCTTTTATATATTCAATATTTCTTTAAAATTTTTTGATATATATAACTGTTATAACAGTGAAAATAATTATAATTGCATTATTATGTATAAAAACTAGTCCTTACAAATTTATACTACCCAATTCTGATAGGTTCTAAAGCTTCTAAAGTTCTAAAGCTTGTAAAGAATCCATAGAACCCAAGAGTCATATTAATTCAAGGTGAACATTTAGAAAAATAGTGTTATCATAAATTATAAATTGGCTCCTGAACGGTAAATGGTGGTAGCACTTCATTCTAGCCTTGAGAAGTAACGTCGAAATAAACTCAAAAATATAAGCCTCCATAAATACAAACTGCTAGTGGCATGCATGCGTCTTAAAGTGAATTGAAATCAAAGGAAAACAACAATTTACTTCTAAGCTGACCAGTTACAACACCATTGAATTAGAAAGTCGGTAATCATGATACTTAACCACATGTTAAACTTTGCAGGGCGAGGGTTAAAGCCCATGACCGGTAGAGTGACCAGGTACAAAGTAACCTGGTAAACGGGTGTTTTGGGATTTCATGTGATCTAAGACAGGTAACTTGAGCAATAGGAAGATAATAAAAGGTAAAATGAATATTATTGTAGCTTGAATGTGGCGATAAGTTCGCTCAGTTCGTTCACTTTTTATACAACCCAGAGTCACCGGTAACTTAGATGCACCTCGCGGCCCTACCACGGTCGAAAGACGTTGTCGCGTCTACCGCTGAAACGGTCTGTTGTGTCCGATGGCATTCCGGCATTTATTTTCAGGGATATTCGAGAAGTATTGGTTAGAGCCTTAATTATACTTATTTAGTGTATGCATTAAGACTGAGTTTTTCTGATCCGTTTGTCTAAAGTGGCCAACGCAGACTGCACCCCACAGACTTTTTTTTTCTCTAGTCACTTATCGGATAGATGTCATGTATATTGGTTTGGTTTACTATAATGCTATAATACATACTATACATACAATAATAAAACTTGTATGTGTGAGTCAACAGATAAAAAAAAGAAAAAACAATGAAATCTTAGGGAGCTATAGGTTTTGAAGCGGTCTGCCACCACAGTCAAACACTTGTAAAAGCTGATGAGTTACCCAAAACATAAAATAAATATAACTAAGTATTTACTAAAAATGTATTATATAAAAAGAACTATCTTCATTGCCTCCCTACTGCGTTTTGTACACCTACCTACCTACTTGGAATTAGGTAGGTACCTTTAACTTTCTCATTACGTTACATTATTTATCATTAAAACATTTATGTGAATTTTACTATATTTCGAAAGTAAAACATATTAACATGTTTATTTAATGTCGTTAATAGTCTTGTTTATTAAAATGAGGAAATGTACATGTAATTATAGTTTTCTTTTCAAATTATGGTGGAAATACCACGCAATGGAGAATAATTTACTATAAAAAGTATGTTATGCATTCGTATAGTAAAACTCTTAAACAAATACAGTTTCAGTTGTTCGATTTTACAATAGACTTCTATTGGTTAGTTATTCTAGTTCCTGATTAGTCAAATTTGACTGTTCAGGTGCTGTTAGGGTTATCATTATCGGCGTTTAGTAGTCCACCACTGGACATAGATCTCTCCTCAGAAAGGAGGCTTAGGTATGAAAAAGTGGTAAATTTGCAATTCAATAATTATTTAATTTCCATTATATGTACCTAGTCTTGCCATAAATATTGTAATAAAGAAAAAAGAAAATTGTTAACTGCAAATAACATTTATTACTTTTACAGTGTGTCAGTTTAATACATAAATATAAAACAATTAAAAATATAAAAAGCTTATTCGAAGTGGTCTCCATTGGCTGCAATACAGTCCTTTAAACGATGAGGCCAGTTATCAATAGAAGCACGCACTCTTTCCATGGGAAAATTCTTCACTGCCAATCGTATAGATTGTTTTAGGGACTCCAAATTATCATGGCGTTTAGAGCAAGCTGTACTCTCTAAAACTGACCACAAATCATAATCCAGCGGATTAAGATCGGGACTAGACGACGGCCAGTCTTCAGCTCTGATGAAGTCCGAAACGTTCGATTCCAACCAAGACTGCGTGGACCGAGCTTTATGACCCGGCGCCGAGTCTTGCTGGAAGGACCATACTTGGTTATTGAACATGGTGATGTTAAGGGGCTTAACTACCTTCTCAAGAATGGTATCTTGATACACTTGTGCCGATGTTTTGATACCTTTTTCACAAAAATATGGCTCAGTCACTCCTTCATAGCTAACACCCCACCAAACCATCACTGAAGTCGGATAATGTCCACGTTGCACTCTGTCGACTAATTGGGAAGCTTCCTTAGAGCTTTGAGCATAAATACGGTCATTTTGTTTGTTAAAATGTTGCTCAATTGTAAAAATTTTCTCATCCGTAAACAAAATTTTTCTGTGACCTCCCTTTGCGTACCGCTTCAGTAGTTGTTTCGATTTTACCACCCTATTCTTCTTTAAATTATCAGTTAAGAAATGGCCAGTGCGTCTCTTATAGGCTGCAAGTCCTAAGTCATCTTTTAAAATACGCGACATGGTTCTAGGTGCTATCTTCATTTCCCGAGATAAAATCTTTTGCTTTCGGACAGGATTTCTTCGAATTCTTTCCCTTACTGCTTTGACCACCTTTTTCGTACGAACACTACGTGGACGGCCAGATCTTTTTCTGTCACAAACAGAGGAGGTCTCATTGTACCTATTAATAGCCCGGTACACAAACATTTTACTAATACCAAGTGTATGGAGAGTTTTAAAAATTGCATTTGGCTCCATACCTACTTTGTGTAATGCTATCACAGCGATTCGGTTCTCTTTATCACCCCACACCATTTTAATATCGCAAAATATTTTACAATGTATTGGCGCCAAAATGAGAAAACACAATGAACAATCGTATAAAAATGACAGATTCGAAATTCAAATGTAATATTTTTTTATAATTAAGTGTAACAGTATTTATGGCCAGACTAAGTATATAGATTACTTGATCTCCGTGCGTATGTAAACCTTAGTTGCGCTTATCAGTTCTCTTTGTAGCTAGATGTCACTATAATCCTGAAGTGTTACTCCATTCTGTTATATCAAAAATATTGAATGTTAAAAGATCTGAATATCTATTTACAAAATGTAGGTTTAATTTTTAAACAATAATTTGTTTTAACCTAAACAAGGGTAACGTCAAGGTGACTTGCTGAAACACAATCAACAGACGTTTAACCTTACATTTGTAACAGTAAACTATATAAAGTCAACTTGTTACCTGTGGCATATTATTTATAAGACACTAACTGTAGCCTGCGCGCGTTGCTACGCCACCAACTAAAACAAATTTGAAGGAAAGACAAAAAAACAAAACTATTCATACCAACTCAGAAACCTTCGTGGGCTCATCCATAAAAACTTTACCAAAGATAACCATACACCATGATCAAATGCAAAGCTTGTGAGACTATAAAGGACCTACAGAACGACAGACAGACAAACATTTATTTATATATATATATATAACGAAATACATTTATATATATATATATATTTATGTACTTCGTGGAGTTGTAAGTACGATTTTAACACCCTCAAGTCTTAAGACACAGTTGTGGTAGATTTAAATGCCAATGATTCAGAGCCGCTAAGCTAAATAGCTAGACGTAACAACACATTTTATTGATATTGAACTGTCATTGTTCAGTAGGCACAATTAAATGAATGCTTATGTAAAAATAGATAATTTCCCATAATTGTTGATGAGATGGTACAAAGGAGAGGAAACCGTGGGAACAGCAACAGGTGTGTTCATGAGATAATTATAAAATAAAACTATTTTATTTAATACTTCTCTGTGCTTCATTTCTAGAGCACATATCTGCAAATAAAATATTACTGAACTAAAAATTATACTGAAAATTCGATATTTTTTATTTATTTATAAACTTGGTTGTAAGAAGCTGTACTATATGTGTGGCCCGTCTATCTGGCGATGTTTTCCCCCCATTTTTTAAATATTAGCCGCTTTGTTTTCAGTGCATGAATGATTGAGTTCAACTCAGCGCTTCTTCTTCGGAAAATCATGTTGTTTTCTTTTAAAAAAAAATTAACGGAGGTTGCTACGATGCGTATTTAACACATTTCTATATTGCTTATTCAAATCGTTTAGATATGTTTAGTTCTCTGACTTTGCCGGATTATCTATCAATTCAGGTATGTAATATCTCTAGTTGTAATTTAAGACTACATTTGAAAAGTATAGACGCGTAAGTTATCAGTTCCGATCAGACGCCTCATATTTTAAACTAAAAAAAGCCTAAGAATATTATATTACTCTTGAACTGCACGGATGGCGTAGTGGTTTAAGCGGTCGCCCCGTCGTTCTGTACTGTATTGAGTGTTGTGGGTTCAAACCTGTGTGATCCACAAATTGTGTACTAAAAAAATTATGTAACAACATAACATACAAAATGTGTTTGTAAACTCCTCCGCGACACAGGATATATTTATAATGAGAGCGCCGTCTTTGAAAAAAGTATCTTAATGCGTATTTGCTATTTAATAACAAAAACAGTGTCGAATTGTGTAGATAATACTTTTACAATGTCATTGGCCTTTTCAAATACATAAGTTATAACTATTTTTGTTACTTGAAAATGTCATTCAGTACATTAGGAGTAGTAAACATATAAAAGCCACAGACCGTCACCGCTTGACGGACAATCCGTTGGCCCTCCTCAACGTCAGTATCAGATACTCGAGCGTACTCGAGAAGTTAGGCGCATTCAAATGCAACCCATAATATGGATAGGACACCGACAAGCAGAGTCAAACCACGATCACTCAAGCTAGGGTACTTCAACGCCAACGGCATCAGTAGGCAACGAGATGAAGTTGGCGAATTTCTTAGGGCACACCAACTCGACATATTGCTAGTGCAAGAGACCTTTTTGAAACCCTCGCAGAGAAACCCAAACGTTGCGAACTACTCTGTGGTCCGCAACGATAGGATTGACTCTGCGCTAGGGGGAACTCTCATATATTACAAAAGGTCCCTTCACTGCGTACCTATGGATCCGCCTGCGCTGACTAGCATCGAGGCTTCGGTCTGTCGAATAGGCATGACCGGACACCAATCGATCACGCTAGTTTCAGCCTATCTGTCGCCCAATCGGCAACTACTCGAGAGCGACCTCCGAGCGCTGCTAGAACTGAGCGACGCCGTGATAATCGGCGGCGACCTTAACGCCAAAAACACCCTTTGGAACTGTCACCAGTCCAACGCCAAAGGCAGAGCCCTGGAGTCGCTCTCGAATAGACTAGCGTTCGACATCATCGCCCCGCTCGAACCGACCCACTATCCGCACAACGTGTCTCACCGACCCGACATTCTGGACGTGGCACTCCTAAAGAACATAAACCTACGTTTGTGTTCAGTAGAGGTGCTTCACGAGTTAACTTCAGACCACAGACCTGTGGTTATGGAGTTCGCACCCAGACTGGGTCCCATCGACACAGGTCATCGTACCCCGACTAGACGAATCACGGACTGGAGGCGCCTCGGGACAAAACTCGAGGCAACCTCGTCCGTGCATCTAGATAGGATACCCGACCATATAATTAGCCAAGAGGACACCACGATGGCGATCGACTCCCTCACAGCTCACGTGCAATCGTTAATTAACGAATGCACTCGGGAGGCACCGGCGACGAACGATCGCCGCTGGGACCTACCCGATGACGTACGTGAGCTGCTGAGGCGGAAGAACGCCGCCGTACGAGCCTACGACAGATATCCATGCGAAGCCAACAGGATCAGGTTACGACGCTTAGAAAGAGCGGTCAAGTCGCGCATCGATCAAATGCGCCAAGACAGGTGGGATAGGACACTACAAGACCTTGAACCTACCCACCTTGCCTTCTGGCAGCTATCCCGCTCGCTTAAGAGAGACACCATCACCTGTATGCCTCCTCTAAGCAGACCTAACCTTCCACCGGCATTCGACGATATCGAAAAGGCAGAGTGCCTGGCCGAGAGTCTAGAGAATCAGTGCACGCCCAGCGTAATACACTGCGACTCGGACCAAATAGCCGAAGTTGATTCGGAAGTAGAGCGCCTAATAACCTCACTTCCTACATCAACATCAACGCCGACGGGGATGACAGATACACAACCAGACCTAGACACGGTCACCCCCGAAGAAGTCGAAACGATCGTCAAGGGCCTACACGCTCGCAAGGCGCCCGGTTCGGACGGTATCACAAACAGGGTGTTAAAACTCTTTCCGGAGAGGCTACTGGTCCTGCTGACGTTCATTTTCAACGCAGCACTCAAAAACAACATCTTTCCACAACAATGGAAAGAAGCCGTTGTTATTGGGATACCCAAACCTGGCAAACCAAAGTCCGAACCGACCAGTTATAGACCGATCAGTCTGCTTAACGGATTAGGCAAGCTATACGAGCGTCTAATCTACAATAGGCTGAAAGCGTATGCCGATGCTAATCTTCTCGTCCCCCACGAGCAATTCGGTTTCCGAACCGAACACTCGTGCGTCCACCAAGTCCACCGCATCGTTGAATACACCAGCGATCGGCTTCAACGCAACCTGTTCACAGGTATCCTCTTCTTTGACGTAGCGAAAGCTTTCGACAAAGTGTGGCACAACGGCTTATTATTTAAGCTATTCACCATGGGAGTGCCACACGGACTCGTGCTCATCATACGAGACTACTTGTCGAATCGAAGCTTCCGCTACCGAGTAGAAGGGTCACTGTCCTCCACTCACCCCATACGAGCCGGTGTCCCACAAGGGTCCGTGCTCTCCCCCCTACTCTTCACGCTGTATACCAGCGACATTCCGAAGCATCGGCATGTGCAGACGGCACTATTCGCAGACGACACGGCTATCTACTGCTCAGGAATGAATCCCCCGACAGTAGCCAAAAAACTCCAGACCGCAGCCAACGCACTGAGCGTTTGGTTCCGGAAATGGAGGATAGAGGTCAACCCCGAGAAAAGCCAGGCGGTGCTGTTTCACAGAAGACAGCTAAGCTTGTATCCTTTGGAGAAGACCCCTCAGATTAGGATGTTCGGCAAGTCTATCCCTTGGGCTAGACAGGCCAAATACCTAGGCATAACCCTCGACGACCGTCTAACCTTCGGCCCCCACATCAAGGCAGTCCGCAACCGGGCTGCCTTCGTGCTAGGACGTCTCCACAATCTATTAAACGCGCGTTCGAAATTAGATCTAAAAAATAAAGTTAGGTTATACACGTCATGCGTACGTCCTATAATGACGTACGGTAGCGTAGTATTCGCACACGTTAGGCCACACAGGATCCATAGGCTTCAAACACTACAAAATAGATTCATGCGCAAAGCTACGGGAGCACCGTGGTATGTACGCAACGTCGATCTCCACATCGACCTCAGATTGCCGACCATCAAGCAATTCATAAAACAGTGCTCCCGTAGCTACTTTGACTCTGCTCCGACTCACCCCAACCCTCTAGTGGTTGCGGCCGTAGGATACACACCAAGTAGGATTTCGAAGTTACGACGACCCAGACACGCGTTGGAAGAGCCAGATGACGAAATCACGCTCGCCCAACGTAGAGCGGACACAGCTAGGCAATCTAGGAATAGGAACCGTCCGCGTTTTCGTCCCCGTCGTCGGGGGCGGAATACGCGCCGCGTAAATCGTATACATAACATGGGAGTAGGTCGCCCCAACGTAGCAGCAACACCCCAAGCCGAGGTTCGTATCCCACAGGGGGTGCCCTTGGGCTATGTTGCTTAACAAATGACCGGTTGAGAGCCCTCAGCGCTCACCGTAATGCCCGCGTAAAGTTGTAGAGGCCATACCAGGCCAACAGCTAGGTCCTTATCAAAAAAAAAAAAAAAAAAAAAAAAAAAAAAACCGCTTGACGGAAGAAACATCCAGACCGCAAGGATGCGCGTGAGTCACCGTGGGAAGCTGTGCAGGTGAGGCGGCGCTTGCTCATCTTATGCTTATAATTATTAGTGTGACCACACAGTTATACAGAACAAATCCATGTTGCAGACATTTTCATTTACCAATTTCTTCGCAGTCGCAGAAAAACGGCAGATTTAATTTTTTGACGATTTTCATCTTTCACTTAAAGTTACTGAAAACATTCCACTTTCTCCTAAAATAAAATATTTTTTCAAAATCATGTTAAATATCCAAGATACAGAGTTAAAGCTGACGATTTTGATTGTTCAACGTAGAAAAACGACGTGTTTATTGCTACATCATTTTACGTCACCAATTTCTAGCCATCGCAAGCAGTTCAATTTCTCCATTCTTAAACTTTTATCCGTCAAATTATTTTGTTCGAATTTCCTTTTAAAAATCGACGGTAACAATTATACACCACGCGTAAAGCCAATATCGTCCGTAAAACAACGACGTATCTGACTTTGCGTCACTCTTAAATCCAAAGAATAGTGATACACGTGACTTTTTACGAAATACAGATATATTAGGAATTATTTGTGCATAATTTTTTCTAAAGCGCATCCAAATTTGTAATATTTCTCAATTTCAAGAACATGATAAAGACGTTTTCAAATTATACAGTCACATCATTTCTAAACTTTAAAGTGCTCTCTTGTAAAGTAGGTACGAGTAAGTCATAATCATATCTACCATGTTTATAAGACGACGACAGTCTATTTAAATACTTGATATGTGACTGTGTGAAGTAATAACTTCATATACAAACAAATAAAAAATGGGGAACCTTATTAATCGAAAACATCAAATATAAATAGCTTATAACAACATCTTCAAACCTATGCCATGAATAAGGAACCATGCATTTTAGCAAAATAAAAAATAAAAAATCAATTTCACTTTTTTTTGTTAACGTGGTGGAAGATCTTCATGGATATGTTTCGTCTATTGGAGGGAGCTAAAGGATCTGAAGGACTTTTTACCGACTAAAATTACCCCGACGTTGCTCTGCTATCAACATTCGAGGAGCGAGTATCGTATTTGTATTCTTGCTCTATCCATGACAGGTAAGTACTGTCGACAAAAAATTGTTATAAATTTATTATAAACCCTTTGGGACCTCTTCAGAAACTATCAAATTAATCTTATAACTGATGGTCACTCTACAAATATAAGAAAGTAACTTACGTTACTCGTTCGACAGGAATCGTCATAACATTTTTAATGTGATTCATCTCGTTAAAATATCTGATCCGTGCGATTAAATACCCATACCATAATTACGTATGACAAATACGAAGTTTTTGCTATAGGATATGTCTGTATCGATCTACGATACCTTACATAGTGTATCGTAAATACTGGTTGTGTGTTATGTACGCTGTGATTAATGATTAAGATTTGCCTTGTTAAGAGAAGAGTCAGACGGTTCTCATACGTCTGCATCGACTATCTATGAATTTTAATCCGTAACGATAGGAATTAGTCGTGAGCAATATTTTATTTACATAGTCATGCATGTGTCTGTGTGTGTCTGTAGTTATTTTGCATGTATGTGTGTGTCTGTAGTTATTTTGCATGTATGTGTGTACTTTGTAGATCATTCCAATTGCTTGTACATTTTATTATCAAATGTGTTTAAGGTGACTTTTTTAATGTTAATTTCAACAGCCTCTATCTACGTATTTCCTCCGTATGCTGTTCTAGTTTCCCTTCCGGTTTCCGGTAACACTAAGCCTTCAGGTGGTGATAATAATAATATACAATTCGGTTTGTCCAGTACATTGACCTCCTTTTCGTAGTTTCCTGATTCTCATTGCCGAAATGACGATCAGTTTTATGACACCTTTATTATTTATCTCGTGGCTAATATGAAAGAAGAAATATAAGAATCAATAATGTGTTTCACACATCAACGGATTCTTAAAACTTTTTGCAAGAAGATTAATGTCGTACATTACAAGCGAGCTTAGTGTCCACCTCTAGATAAAGCTGTAATTACATTATAACGTGATTTTAATGGACTCGACTTAAGAAATCGTGTTATAAATATTCTGTACTCTGATACTACTTGTTTGTACGATCGTTTTAAAATATTGATGTTCTTTTCTCGGAAAACATTATAATCAAATTGTAATTAGTGTTTTGTTACATATGTATAACAGATACAGTTTGACAGAGAAAGATTTCATGATGCTGTGTCGTAGTGATTAATGTAATTTTACTTTTAGTGCTCAAATTTTCAAATGTTTAATTTATACTACACTGTTAAAAAGAAGAGACTAAGTATCTTATTAATATTCGAAAACTTTTGACTGCAAAATTATGTATAAATAAATTATAACATTATTAATTTATTACAATTGCAAATAGTTAATAAAATGTGTCATCTACATAATAAATAATATATATTTATACGTAATACATCATTATAATAATATAATAATTATATAACATAATAAACCTTTTAAATCTATTTCCATTTTAACTATTCAAATATACTAACACGTCTTTCAAAGTTATATAAATACAGTATGCTAAAAATCAATAGATACTGAAGAACAGAAAAAAATATGCATAGACATTTAAGTTTCAAGATGTATTTGATCTTTTTGCTGACCACCCTTTAGTTATTGACTGTCCTTTAACTTCTCTGTTGATTCAATCTAAATAATCTTCTGCCAAAATATTATCGTGTTTAATACGTAGATTCTTCTTAAAGAAAAGACAAGAAATAACAAGGGTACTCCTTTTCAATATATTTTCATTGCCAACGAAGAATATTAACTGGTAACTATGACAATTAAATAGTTTTTTAGAAATGACCATCCGTTCACCGAAATAAAACCTTCAGTAAAATACTAAAAAAATTCAATAGGTAGATTTGTACATCTGGTGAATAAAAGTTAAGGCCACACACATCGTATGAAAACACGATCTGGGTTTTGTTACCTCCACTATTAATACATGCTTGAAACATAGTACAAACGATTTTCACGGCGCAAACGCAGGCCCGGGACGTGCGCCTGCGTCCACGCTTAATTTCCATAGCTTCACAGTTAAACACTGTTTGTTCTGAAAATACATTTACTCAGTCTGACGTCTGATCGAACTGTTTTAATGGTGGAAAAACATGTGTGTTACGAATCACATCAATGTTTGCCGTTAGTACGATTTACTTTTGTGCGGTACGATCGTAACGCATTCAAATACACGTTTGAAGTGTCTATAGTTATACTACCAGTTGCTTTAATTTAAGCAACGAGTATAGTTATCTGGCTTTTATGAAGTTTTTGTACACTACATTGTACTACCGTTCGAAATAAGTATGTATGTGTGGCCATGCTGTATTGTCTTAACGAATAGTCGTTTGAGCTCGCCATTCAAAATAATGTTTGTCAGCTAGATGCTATATATTTTTCTATATTAGACCTTTCTTTTACTCAGATTCGTAGATTACTAAATAATTTATCGACACAATGGATAAAACTAAATATTAATCTTAGGCCATATGCTATTATATGTTTTGTATAACCTGCCCCTAAAGCCAAATTGACATTCTACAAACATAAACGTTGTTAGATAATTAACAAATGTGTGGGAATGACATCTCTCAGCACTAAGTCACGAGGTTAAAACAGATTATTAACCAATAATATAAGAGAATAGAGACGTTAGCGCTTGTAGAATCGACACGAAACATTTGTATTTTGGCTGTGGGCTGATTTTATTGTGACCATTTAATATACTTAATCGCATATTTTAATCTACTTTAAATTAATTTCTGAAAAATTGTTGTCGTAGTATTTTATTTCTAACTAAAGTATTTCTAAAATATTTTGATATCATTTTTTATTCTACCGATACCAATTTAATATGCCGTAACATTAGAAAAAAGTATTACGGAGACGGAGATAGTAGCGGATTTGACGGATAATTTATAGACAACTAGGTAATTTTCTGGTTGAATAGTGTTACAAATGAACCTTGAAGGAAACCGAGGACGGTGCACTGCCCGAGTGAATCGAGGATATCCTCCAATTTGGTGCCCCTCAACAAGGTCATGGGAATGCTAATACGTCGTCAGGCGTGGTATATGCGGTACACTTTCGTTGCTTTTGAATAAGCAATTACTGTAATAAAAATTGTTGCGTACCAACTATATCTCAACACTTGGAAGAGTACTGAAGAGAAGCTTCTGTAATATCTTTAGTTTTATGAAATAATTCGATAAATTGTTTTTAACATAGATAACAGCTGGTTTAAAATATTCAAAACTATCTTAAAGGTTTCTATGTACGATTCGGTCGATAAGGTCGATTGCAACCTCATAAAAATCATTTGTAAAGATTTATGTCAAAATATATTCAGAATGCATAATATCTTCGCTATAAGGTTAATTTTGCAATAGGCTAAATGGAAAGTCGAATTTCTGTGTGTGTGACAGAAGAAATAATAAATTACCTACTATCTATCTCGGCTTTTATTTGATGCACTTCGTAAAATGCATCCCATCCCATCATTACATAGATTAATTCATTATTCGTTTCAACAATGAACAAATAGTTAAAAAATGCACGTTAAAAATTAAAATTAAAATAATTGAAATGATAAGTATATCGTTATAATAATCTCTGTTCCAAACGACTTCACAGATGTTCATCGGTGCAGAACCGCAGGATCTTAGGAAACGTTCCATGAGTTCCATCGTAATCAGTGTGCTTACCCCATGACCGATCACACTAAGGGTGCTTTATTCTTTTTACTTATACACATCTACAAGGTTACGCCGTGGGCACAGACCACACTTCCTACTATTAGAGTTTTTGTTAAGTTTTTTAGAATGATACACCTGTGATCGTCTAATTACTCATGACTTTTATGTCAAGGAGTTGATAAGAACCCTGCTATAATACATGTTAGGAGTTCTTGGAGCATGCAAAATATTTTTTTATTACAAGATTGACAACTTAAAACTCTTAATACATTAAAAATTAGGATTTAAGTTCTTTAAATTTAAATTAAGTAATAATTTATCACTTTTATTTTTCATAGATTAAATCGACACTGAGGCCGAGGTTAAAGTGTAAGACACGATGAAATAACAGATTCAACTAAGGCTATTAACACACAATTGGCATTTAAGAAGAATGCACTAAACACAATCACTGACTATTACTCTGGATAAAAGTATAAATGTTACTTCAGAGCACTTCAATCACACATACACAATTTCAATATTAATACTCCAGTAATACCAACTTTTGATTGGTTTCCTTTCGACCGTTTTGACATCTGGCACGGTAGGTAAATGTATGGTATATATTAATACATATAGTAGGCGTAATAATTCATTTGCAGTCTATATTGACTTTGATACAATCACTTAATCTTTTATAAAAATTTTACAAAAAACTTTTAAAGCATAACAGAAATCAACAAAACGTGAAGCGACTTAAGTTCATGAAATTAAATAATACGATGAACAGTGACATTGTTGTATTTTCGCGACAGAATAAATCTCGCTCCACATAATATGTGCTGCGCCGGTAATCACATAAATTGGACTTCCTGTGAGGGTGACTACACGCGACGGTACCAAGACATCATCACCTAATTGCTACGTGAATTACCGACGAGTTCCTTACTGTGATTACATATCAGCCGTTTCCTTCAAGTAGGGTGTCTACACAGCGTGATTCCTCGCCGCACCTTTTTATTCATAATTCTTCGTTTTGCTCTGATGCCTTTTGGTGAATGACCGGCGAGAGTTGAAAAAGTGAATCACAGGAATTACGGTGGCTAAGCACGATGCAACGGCTAACTGATATTCTCCAACTGACAGATTTCAAGGGTGTCATTATAAATATATTACATTTGTATTTTCATCTGTTCCCATTCAGTTTCGAATTCTAATCTAAAATAATATTTCAAATATTGTAACAGAAAGTGTTGAGTCTTACGTGACATTTATACTGCCCAATCAACGAACAATTTCAGTAAATGACATCCAATTACACGAAGGCGTCTCGGTATGCGCCAATTAGGTGTCGTTGCGCGCGCACCTGGCTCACGATTCATATGGTCACGCGCGTACTTTGGCCGTAAATCGTTTCGATGTAAAAGCATATTGTTGCTGTTATTACTTAAATTTCTATCGATTGAGGTCATTGGCAATTGTTTATTTGAAATATGTAAACGTGCTAATACATAATATCTTAGCTTTTATGGATAAAATAACCTGTAACCACAAGACAAGAGAAGACTTAAACGTCGAATGAAACCGCAGTTGTAACAAACTAACTAAATTCGAATTTATGACAGACTACATGCATCCACATTTTAATTAGTCCTGTTTCCTTACATGTACCGAGTTATTTTTTTTGCAAAAGGACAATATTGTATGTAACGTACCATTCAACAGCCTTGTTAAATTATCAATTTTATCGCTGTTTATACATACTTATAGTAAATTTTCTATTTACTACTCATAAAGCCAACTTTGTGCACAACATTGTATCAATAGAATAATACTCTAGATGCACTATCTGAAACTTGACAATAATTGTCAATACAAGTCTACAGTTATTTTAATTCACTGATACAACCAAGTCGTCTAGATTCTGTAAGTTTGTAGTGGATATCTGGATAAAAGTCACTAAGAACTAAATTAAATAACTGCCAGTTTATACTCCTCGCTCTCTTTACCAGCTAACAGTTAAAAATTGTCGGTCTATTTTAATTTACTTCATTTACCAGACAATATGATAAGAGCGGAAGCGTCGATTACTGTTTGCTAATGAGGAAGTAGTTGCTTATAATCTAATGGTTAGATTGTACTAATCCGGTAGACGGATATGTGTTATTGTTGCATGCAGGACATTAATCGTCACGCTGCATCTCCACGGGATACAGTTGCAACAGCTTATGATAAGTTATAGATAAGTAAACAACAAGATTATTCAGGAATTTAGGCAAGGACGTCATTAGTAATAGTATAATTCATTGAATAAGTAAATCGATCTCAATGCTCTCTTCCAAGTTTGAACAATTTTAGATTTGTAGACATGTTATTATTTATTCATTCTGTCTGTTTGTATCGTCGCGCAAATTTCATCTAGATGACATATTTTTATTTATTTATTTATTTATTTTCACTTTATGCACTTTGTACAGCGGCGGACTTAATGCCCAAGGCATTCTCTTCCAGTCAACCTTAAGGTGGTATAGAAATATTGTAAGGGAGGTGCACAGCGGTTACATTGACAATTAAGATACATAATACATAAGTTGACATACATACATGAACACATACAATACATACGTTATAAATACACATATAAATATACACATATATACATAAATATACACATACACACATTTAGATTATATTCGTACACTATGACAACGTGACTGTAAGCTGAGCCAGCTATCGATAAGACGATTCTTCAATCTCGTTAAGAAGGAGATTATGTACATTCTTTTTGAATGTAAAACGGTTTGTGGACATCCTGACTTCGAGCGGGAGCGCATTCCAGAGTAGTACTGCCTGAACAAAGAACGAAGAGTTCACGAAATCAGAGTTGTGAGAGGGACATAAGAGAAGCAGATTATTTTCTGAGCGAAGGTTTCTGTCGTGATTAGAGGATAGATAACGGAGGTACGGAGTCAAATATGTAGGTGAAGACGGTGAGTTGAGAAATGAGAATAGGGCAGTTAGTGCTCGCAGATTGCGGCGCTGGCGAATAGGTAACCATTTTAATTGGGAACGTAAAGCAGACACATGATCATACTTTCGAAGATTAAAAATGTATCGAATGCAGCTATTAAGAAGTCGGTCTAGTTTGTTAAGAAGGTCTGCATTCAGGTCGTAATAACACACATCACCATAGTCAATTATTGGGATTATTAAGGACTGCATAAGAGTAATTTTGGTATTAGAAGGCAGAAAGTTCTTCAGACGATATAATGTTCGCAGATTTCTCGTTACTTTCTGGCTGACATGAGTAACTTGAGCTCGCCAATCAAGGGTAGAGTCGATGAGTAAGCCCAGATCTTTGACCACGGGGCTGAACGGTACGACTGATCCGTTAAAGATGATTGGTGAGATTGAGGCAGTAACGAGTCTGCTCATAATGCGTTTGCTGCCCACTATGATCGCCTGACACTTGGTTGGGTTAACCGTCAATCCGAAATTCGTCGACCACGAGTTTATGATCTCCAAGTCTCTGTTGACCATGTTAACAGCTTGTGTTATATCTTCCACCCTTGACTGTGTATACACTTGCAGATCGTCGGCGTATAGGTGATACGCACTCTGAAGTTGTTGAGTAATGAGATTAATAAAAATTGAGAATAAGAGAGGAGATAGAATGCCGCCTTGAGGGACGCCAGCGAGGAGATCGCACCAGCTCGATGTCGAGTCAGCAACGTGAACACTCTGTTGTCGCCCCTGAAGATAAGTGGAGAACCATTCCAGTGCCCCAGAGGTAACCGTGAGATATTTGAGGATAGATAAAAGGATTTCATGACTGACGGTATTAAAGGCATTGGAAAAGTCAACTAGTACAAGTACTGTGACTTTGGTGTCCTCCATGCCCTTCCTAATATCACCAGTCACTTTAAGGAGAGCAGTAACTGTGCTGTGACCAGCCCTAAAGCCAGATTGTAGAGGGCTTAATAGGTGGTTTCTGTGAACAAATTGGGAAAGTTGCTTATGAACACAGGCCTCGAGTACTTTGGACAGAAAGGGAAGAATAGAAATAGGACGGAAGTGTTCAGGGAGAGAAGGATTATTGTTTTTTGGAAGAGGAATGATGTAAGCCTTTCGCCATAGAGAGGGAAAGGTGCCGGAGTCGAGAGAGAAATTGATGATGTGAGTGATTGCTAAGAGGATACAGTCCAGGATGGTAACAATCATGTGACGACTTATGCCATCGCATCCTACAGCATTAGAATGGATAGATAGGATAATTTTTTTGATATCCTCAGGAGGCACCGGAGAAAATTCGAATGAGTCAGTGGTAGGACTGGTAAGACCAGATATGTAGTTCAGTGTTTGACACTTAGTTTGAAGATCCATCATAGTTGCAGATGAGAAATGAAGATTTAAATCATTCAAACTAATTGTGTTACTGAAAGTGAGCTGTTGTTTTTTACCAATACCTAAGGTATTAAGAAATTTCCAGATACTGGAAGAAGAAGACTCTATGTTTTGAAGAATATGTCGGCGTTTAGCGTTGCGTATCACCTGGTTGCACCGATTCCTAGCAGCCTTATATTGGTTCCATTTGTCTTCGCAACGATTTTGTTTGAACCGACGAAATGACTGATCCCGTCGCCTCATAGCTGTTCGGGCCTCCTCCGTCATCCAAGGCGCCGGTGCCCGTTTTACCTTTACAGACTTAATTGGAGCATGGAGGTCGTATAGTTTGACGATGGTGTCATTAAAAATAGACATTTTGCTGTCTACGTCAGTAGCAGCTGCCATGTTCGTCCAATCTATCCTCACAGCATCTGTATGTAATTTTTCAACATCCATGCGTCGGAAACTGCGAGTCTGCACGACTTTAGGTGGTGATTTGGAAGGTTTCAGGATATAGGAGAGGAAAATCAAGTCGTGATGGGAAAAACCAGGGGCTGGCAGCTGACCGTGAGAAGAGACAAGGTGTGGGGAAGAGGTGAGGATTAGATCAAGCCAGGTGTCCTGATAGTCTATGTTGTGATGAGTGGCTTGAAGGGGCAGGACGTGGAGGCTGGTTGCTTGTGTGATGTGAAGGAGGCTGCGTGTGCGACTTGAGTTTGAGGCTAGGATATCAGTGTTAAAATCTCCCATGATGATGTGATGAGAATATTCCGACCCTAAAGATTCCAGAACTGTTTCCAGACTGGAGAAGTAGTTAACAGTTGGAGGGCAATAAACTACACCTAGAATGACATTAACTCCCTTAACACAAACCTGTAGGAAAATATATTCCGCAGTGGTGGTGAGATGAGAAGTAGAAGAGGCGACTATTTTATAGGGTAAGAAGCTGCGAAGGTAAATGGCAACACCGCCACCTCTTTTATCCAAACGATCATTTCGGATAAGGACAAATCCAGGGAGAGCGTATGAGGTAGAGGGTAAGTGGGGTTTGAGCCAGGTCTCCGAAATCAGGATGGCATGAATATTATCATCAGAGAAGGTCTCAGCTAAATCATCGTAATGACTGGGGACACTTTGTGCGTTTATGTGACAAACATTAAAATAAGGACGAGATTGAGTGTGAAATATGTGCCGCAATTGCTCACCCAGCGTCTCAGTCATGGAACTGAAACTAACGTCGTCTGAAGAATCCTCAGCAGAAAAGAATACATCAGATCCATTATCACTCATAAGTACTAATATCCAAATATATATCTATAAAAAAAAAAATTATAAAGAAAACCTATAAAAATACTATTTTAATATAAAATTACTGTGTAATTAAAAAAAAAAAAGAAAAAGAATTACCAGATAGTACATCTATACCACCCGCCAGCAGGTACACAAACAAAATTAATGTTGTATTTCCAAGAATAACTTTGTAAGATTAAAACAATGCAATGAATAATTAACGTAATAGAATAAGATAGAGAAAAGAGTAAAAAAAAAGACACACAAAAAAAAAATGAATATATATATAATATTTTTAACTGTTCTTCTCGAAACGCCTTATTGGTGTTTTTTCTTTTACTTTTGAGCGATTTTCAGATTAGTTATCGGATGCTATACAATATCACTAATATAAATAATTCTCGCTATAATCTCTAATTGTCTATAATGAGCTGTAATAATTATTTAGCTCTGGTGATCCCTTGGGAGATGCTTGCTACGGCACGGCCTCGCAGAAAATACGAGTAAGTATAATATGAGATTACCAGTGCCCAAAATCCCCTCTTCCGTGATCCTGGTGAAAAGGACTTTTGTGCAAATCGGTCAAAACCTGGCACTCACTATCAGCGTATGTGTATGGCCCGCTACGACCCTGGGTCCTTTAAACGGGGCGTGATATTACGTCCTTTAAGCATCTCACTAGGCCACCATACTGCACTGTCTGCACTCGCAATAAGTATGGTGACCAACACTCTTGGATTCTATTCATATTTTACATCAGAGAAAGCAGGCTTCAAATAAAAAAAAGTGCGACACTTGTGAATCTCAAGTTGCTGTCACTTATTTATGACCCATCTACTCATTTGTCCTCTAATTCATTCAAAAATTATTATAAACACAACGCAAAGTTGCTATAATACCTAGACAATCTGTATCATATGCACAGTAATATTTATCAAATTTAGATATTAATTAATCACTTTAATCATGTATATTTTAACATCGTTAGCTTCTGAGATACCCTTTCAACAGTTACAACAGTTTTTGTAGTACAGATGTTCATTTCATGTCTCAGAGGGGCGAAAAAAATCTATGCATAATTTTAATAGCAACGGTCATCCATGGTCTATCGCGGAAGACGTGGCCACTGACCCATTGCGATGGGAACACCTTGACCTTAATCAATAGCCACCTGCGCGGAGCTCCGAACTTCTTGGGGGAATCTTCAGCATGGGAACCGAGACGAGCTTAGAGGGTAACTATTGAATCAATTAAAAAACAAAAACGTATTTTGTTTACTTTATGAAGTGCAGGAATAAGTGATTATGTATAATAACAATAGTAAAAAATTAAAAATTTTCACGATATTCTAACTTTTTTACAAGTCATTTACTATATTTTTTTTAATAATATTTACTAAACTTTATGTAGGTATATATTAAGTATAAAAAGAAAAGAAGTAAATATTAAAAAGTAACTTTAGTAATATTTTTTGGGCAAACACTTAAGCACAGATTTGTTAAAAGCTTATATATTTTTATGAATTACTTTCACCAATTCAAGTAATTGTCAGTACATGAAAAAGACATCCAAAGTACTCCACAAAAATAACACACTACTAAAAAAAAATAATTTGCTACTTTCACAAATGTCAACAGAGTAGGTAACAGTTTTCAGTTTTGTTATTTACAATCTCCTTATAACATATAAACTTGGTAATCGTACCGCAGTAATGGAATAACAAGTTTAACAGTGAAATAATTGACTTATTATTAGTTATTATGTTAGACAAGATCTTCATAGTGAGACAAGTTGTCAACAATGTAGCACATTTGAAATCGAAACCAATATGCCTACTTATATCAATAAAAGCAAAGCATGTCGACTCGTCAAAGTAAACAACCCTTTTGTGTTCAACGTAATCCCGCCAAAATTGCGCGCCAAATGCCAAACATTTGTCAATGGAGTGGCCAACAATGAATCCATTGATAGCAAGCACCCGGCACCTGTAGATTTCGAGGGGTTCCCCAGTTCCCCACACGTGGCAGAGCAACATATGGGTACTCTCACCTGGTAGTGGAAATCTCGCCCCTCATCCGCGAGGGGTAGTTATTTTACCCACATGTCACTGGCGGCTGCTACCGACAGATGCTAAAATACGTTGGTGCTGACATGGATTTTGTTGTAATCTTTGTTGGTACTGAAACTTTGTTTAAATACGTAAGCTAATTAAACAATAAGTGGCAGTGGTTTTATATAAAAAACTATAATGTATAAAAAATAAATATGCATTTTAATTTGCTTCCATTTTCGATTTCGTTTTTACAAATTGTATATCAACTAAAACTAGACACCAAACTCTATGTTTTCAAACTTGTGATAATTGGCCTTGTATATTTTAACATTTATATTAAACGGTCAAAATAATAGTAAGTACTCTTACTTACTTAAGTGTAGTTATATTCTGTTGTAAAATGGAAACTATTATACAAATAATAATACCAGTGATTATCTCATACTTAAATAACGATCTCATATTTATGTTTTAAAACACTATTTCTTTATGCTTACATACACTTAACGCGTGGATGTATATGTATATATTGTTACACCTGCTACACGCATCTCTGCATCACCCAAAGGTCGACTGGAAGAAAATGCCTACGGCATTAAGTCCGCCTTATGCAATGTACTTTATTTGCAGAAAGTATATTAAATAAATAAATAAAGTATATCCACAATTTAATTTATGTAGATACTAAAAAGTAATTAGAAAGAAAGTTAACAAGGCGTTTTTACTTTCGTCAATAATTTTATTTCTTTTACAAATATTGCGTATGGATGAATTGCATCTAGATGCAGAACAAATTAATATCCTCATCACAGAATTATCTAACCGACGACCGGGTGGTAATCGAAGCCACGGCTGAGGCCAGAACTTCCGTCACTATCCATAACCATTAAACTAACAAACCTGCCATATTTTAGTTTACAGCATAAGGAAAGACAAGTAGCTTAAGATTGACTTCTAACATTTATTTATGTTGCCATTTAATATAAAAAAGCCAGTAAAAACGTATAAAAAATCTGTTAGACAAAGTAAGCAGAACAAAGGCTCTGAAATTGTTTTGATTTTATTTATTTTTAACAATATCTTTCATTATTATGCTGTCATTGTGAACTGTCAATATTAGCTGAGTATCGTTGACCTCCAGGTATAATGAATGGCGGCACTCCTAACATCTGCGCATGCGCAACCTCCATTGTTACTGTTTACTGTTATTGTTAGTTATTGTGTTATTTGTATTGTATCGGACATAACAGTTAAATACTATTGAGGTCATTATGGTATATACTTATTTAAAAATTGAAAATATCGTTCACTCGTATTCTGGAACTCATAGTTCTTGTTCTTGTTAGCTTGGACCTAGATAGCAGATACTAATGTTTTAGGCAACCTCCTATGCTGCTTAGAATATGTTAATGAAAATTTTAAAACCCAGTGAACAAGGTTTCAGTGATACATAACCTTACTAAAGTAAAGTATTATGTGTTACTTTTATACATTTTGTAACTTTATCAAGTTTGATATTCACAATAAATGTTGCCATAAAACAGTCTAGGTTTCAGCATTTAAAAAAGTATTGCGTTGTTACGTATTCATAAATGATAAAAACCTACATGATATTTGGTATTAAAATATTCGTCGTTCTGAGGCCAACTTCGGTCATAAACACAAAGCAAGTCGTTTTTCCTAACACGTGGGATTATATGATGACTATTACGGTGACTATGTACTGTTTATATCAAATTTTTATGACATTTTAACATTCTGAACGACGGTCGTAAAATACATAGCTAACCACGAACATAACCATACACGCGAAATAGTGTCTACAAGGATAGGTTTTCACTTGAAGACTCTGCGGAGTTAACACCTCCATTGTGCAGAAACCGTAAGAAGTACAGTAGCTCTGTAACTATACTCCTTTGACTCAGCAAGCGACCGTTTATTTATTTGCTGGCTCATCAACTTCAAAAAAAAAATTACATACATATTAACAACTTGTTAAACTGTTTTTTCTTTTTATTAGAATAGATAATAATTATTAGATTAAAAAACAACTCCCTCTTTAGGAATAAATTCTGTGTCGCGTGGTAGTTCACAGACACACGGACACAAAGAACAGCCAGACTCTGAACAGCAATTCGTGGATCACAAAAAGGATTGTCCCATGTGGGTTTCGAACCCTCAACACTCAAAACGTGTCTCAAAGCACTCAGAAAACAGCGTGGCGACCGCTTCAAGTACCACGCCATACTACTACTTTAATAATAAACTCACTTATTATACACATGTATTAAACGTAAAAATATAACAACAATTTCTTTGTACCTGGGTATACTATGACGAAAAGAAAATGTTGGTGGCTTAACAACTTATTTAAATATTTTTCTTCAGGAAACTGGTATAAAGAAAGACTTGAAAATAAAACAAAATGTTGACTAAGATCTATATTTCACTAAAATCACTTTAAATGACTTTAAAACTCGGTATATGGTGTTTCGTTGACTTGCACTGTCTATCTCTTTGAGTGTACTGCATACACTGGGTCTTTAACACTCTAAAAAGATACGCTCCAGAAATAAATAGTAATGTTATTATTAATAAAGTAACGATTACGTCGAATTTCGAAAATGCGCCCATAACTTCTTCATGCGCATGACCACCCATGTCAGCGACAATTACGTGACGGAAACCCTATATTGTGCTTATTATAAAATATTGTTTACCACTAGCTGTGTTCTAATTAACAGGTTGCTAACACTATAACACATCAACTTTATGCTATAAATTGTCGTATACATCAATTTATTGTCGCTAAAAAATATAAGTAGTATTTTTTGTACAATTTGTACAAAAACTACTACTGCTACTACAATTGTACTGCTGCTACTACAATTTGTACAAATAAGTAGTATTTTTTGTACAATTTGTACATAAAATAGTAATCAAATAAAATACAATTTCACTGTATCTTTTGAAAAGTATAACTGACTTTAATATACCCTCGTTTGTATTCTTAAATCCAAAATCCTTTAATTCCCAATAGAGTGAAAATTTTCTAAGGCTTTATCTGATTTAGAACTTATATAATATACATATATGGAGCATATATAAGAGTATTATAATCTATTATAAACATTTTCTATGACGTTTTTAGACTATAATCCAAGCTAATCATAATCATTAATCAAGTTTTCAACGATTTAAAAAGAAAATATTTAATTTAGTAGCCTTTTTCTACATAATTTTGTTTTTATTTGCTGTTATAATTTTTTTTCAATTTCAGATTTTTTTTATGTCTGTTTTATTTTTCATTTAAACACTGCACTTCTGTATTATAGGCACGTAGCTTCCAGTGGACGATATAGAGAAATAAATAAGGTGATCGGTGTCGGATTAATAGATGATTCAACAATGCATACTCGTTTTACATAGGAGCTGATATTAATTCAAACATTCAGTCCTAATACGGTTGCGACAATAATTATTACATAGCTGGCATTGCTATCGGATTGCGACGCCGGCGCTGCGCCGCGCCGGTCGGTGGTGACCGCACCGCACTCATGCGAATGCAGAAATGTGAAACTAGGTACTATTGTGTAATTACAAATTTCTTGTAGTAGGTATATGTTATATATTACGTTTAATTGTTTCTTAAAAGAGTATAATAATTTTCTAATACAGCCCTTTTGGTGATGACGAACATTAGGTGATAAGTATGATAATTTTTTCCGTGTAGTGTCCAAGTTTTCCGTGAGTAAGGGAATAAACTACGCAGAACAACATTACTGCAAAGAGAAGGAAAACTTGAAAAAAATTCCGAACCAACCCGTCAGGCCAGCGTGGTATAGTAGGCCAAAACCTCCTTCCTAAGGAGAGGCCTATGTCCAGTAGTGGACCGTTAAAGACTGTTGATGATGATGATGACGTGTACTTAATTTAATAAGCCTTTAGATTTAGAAATAAGTATGTCCATGTAATGGATTTTTGATTTGAGATTTGGGGACATTTATTTAAGAATAGCGTATAACTAAGTTTTACGCGTGCGGCGCCAATTCTGTATTATATAATAATAGAAAGACTATTTTAGTGATAAGAGAAGACACATACCAATTTTGCCGAATACTATAAGCCGCCGGTTGTAAGTGCATGCTCAAATATCCGCGGCAATAAAAGAAAGCCGTATTTCTCGGTAAAATTCTTCCGGTAGAGCCCCTTTACTCTATTCCAGCAAGTTATGATGATTATGATAATTTAATCAAACTTATCATGTAAGTATTTCCACGAACGTCGTTAATTTTGTATAAACAAAAGTTTTGATATATCGTATTATTACCATTCACTTGCATTATCTTGCTACTGCACCTATTTTTTACAATCAAACTCAGTTATTAATTTTGAAATAAAATACAGAATAATCAAACGATAACGATATGACATCATCTTTAAGAATATATGTGGTAGGTAGCTTCGTACGAGATCCTGTTGAGATAACTCCTCAATGATAAAAACAGGAAACGAATACGAAAACAAACGGGTAAGTAACTGACAAATAGATATCAATGGAACATTAGCGAGTTGTTGTGTTGGCAGCTGTGTGCTGTGTCCATTGATCGCGGCGCAGCTGTGACCCGCGATAACCCGCGAGGCGCCAGTACAGCGGCACCGTCTACACTCCACTCCCCATTCATCTCACATTATTATAGACAGGGCTGTCTTTGAAATACTTCCTAGCCAATCCCAAAGATAGATACAAATAACTCAAAAGCACTACCCGGTATCTGTCTTTGGGAACATCAACCCATTTTGTTACTTTAATAATCAAATCATAATATAGTAAACCCTTATAAGGGTTTCTAGCGTTCGTATTACAAATTCAAACGTAGAACAACTAGTTAGCCGAAGTAATCTAGTTGCTTTTAAAAATCAAATAGTTTCTAGAGGTATCTAATGACAACCCTATTCTGGCATTATTGTAATAGCTGATAACAGCTGTTTGCGCTGCGCTTGCGTCTCGATTACTCTTAATTGTGCGCTATCACGCGTTTCTATGACCGCGCGCTTATGCAATAAGACCTTAATAAAGATAGTGTTACTGTTCACGCTAGTTATAATTGGCAGCAAGTGACAATAACATCAACTGCTGTACATCTATGGCCCTTTGTATGAGAAATAGCGTGTGAATGACATTTTGCTGACCTAAATCTACGTAAATTGTTATACATAAGTGAGGATAGTTACCTATAAGAAAGAGACAAATACAGCGTAGGAATTTATTTTAATTATGTAGCACAGCAAAGTCTACTATATTTTAATAAATTCTGCATTAAAACTTAAATTTTAAATTCATCTTATGAAACCTTAGGGAGTTTACTCGTAAGTGATACTTTTACATTTTTTTGTTACATGACTAACCTTTGGCCAAGTTCTTTCCGCATATTTAGGATTATGAATATATAAATAAGACTCCATTAAAATGTTACTTCAAGATTTAGGTACATACTTAATACCAAAGTAGATAGATATAAATAAAGCTAATGGAAGTGAAACATTATCTAAATTCAACTTTGAAAGTGAAACTTATGAATCTTTTGGAAGTCAATATGTTTGTGGCACCGTGTTTCTCGTGTTTGTGTTTATACACACGCATACTGTACAGGAAAACAAACACCTAATGAACACTTGAGAAATCAAGTTTCGAAATATCTAATCAAAGCGACTCAAGCCAATAAAGCATATGCGCGCTAATCAGATTTCACCAAACAATCCATTCGATTGGTTATAGAATTCCGCAACACAACACCGAAGCTGGGATACGTGGAACCCAACAAAGGCTTTTGTTCCATGGCCCTGCAGTCACGAATTCGTTTATAACATTTTTTGCATCTTTTACATTCCTAAAGTGCTTACCGGAGACGCTTAGACTTTCAAACTGGTTTCCAGGCAACCTAAACCTTAATCTGAGTTTGTTAAATGTGACTCACAAGATTATCTGGAAATGATATACAGGTATATCATTTTGCACCTTAATATGTGTCAATTTCGATAAAGAATTGGTGCTTATAGGTAAGATAGTAGTGGAAAATGATAAGAAAACTTATAATTTTCTTACTTACTACTATTAAACTTTATATACATTTTACTTTGAACCAAAATACTTCATTTTTATTTATATTGCACATTCCCTGCTAATTTAATACCATTTTCGGAAAGAGAACAAGACTACTGTGGATAATATTTCCAAACATTAAAGACCGTAACTAAATTACTCACGCATATACAATAAATGAAATATATAAATCTATACAGGAATTTAAAAATGTCAATGTCTTATAAACTTCAAAACTTCAGAAAGCTTTGCTTCAAAGATGATTCTAGTAATTTCTCATAAATATAACCAAATATGCCGAAACGAATCTGGGCAGGTTAGTATAATATAAATGTGCATGCATGTACGTAAGCATGTATTGCCGCGGTTTTCATAGAAACTAACTAGCGTACAATATATAAAATACACATTGTCAATTTGCGTCATAATTAAAAAACACTTTTTATTGAAGAACAATCATAGATATACACCTATATATGTATGTCATGATATAAAATCACATTTTAAATACGAACAGTTAACCATAAATAACGAGTTCGAGAATTAAGAAACGAGAAAGAAAACATTTTTGCGGAAATAAAATATAAATTAAACACGGTTATTTGGACGTAGATGATATTCGTTGTTAAGTGAACACAAAATGACCTTAATTGATAATGACCTTGACCGTTCAGGTGGGATGTTTCTTTTCATAAACATACACAACATAACAGCTCAGACGACCAATTGATTATAATTCTTTCGAAATAGGTACATCTCTTTTGAAGTTACGTCTGTTTAAATGCCAGTTATGGCTAACCATATAAAAAGATTCGAGAGCTGGTTTCCGTGTCGCCTCAGCACTGTATTACTACTACTGCGGAAACAGAGCAAACACAACTGGCTGACCGTCTTATCCTGATAGATTTTCGTGGTGCGACTTATGATCAACGATAACTATTAACCAACGTAGCATTGTTTTATCATATTGCCACGATAAAGTAGATAAACTTAGGTACACGAGCATTCTGTCGAATTTATTATTATTGTTGTGATCCTAAAGCTACTTTGATTATTACTGGTCGTATGCAGGGCGCTACTCAATCGTAAGTCCTTAATACATTTACGGTAAAATCACAATTTTACAAAACAATACATCCGACGTTAAGACAAATATAGATTGTCCAATTAAAAGAGACAATGCTATACACTACTGACAGACTGACATTCGACACTATTCAATTGAACCGTTAGACGTACATAGATCTAGCCGTAGGTGTTGAAAAATGAATGGATTTATTCACAGTCTTTGTAGATTGAACAAGCTCACGTATGTACACGTTCCAGCACAATAAGCAGGTCAAGTTTCTCGTCAGGATGGCGCCAAAACAAGCGCACAGCTGCAAAGGCGCAATTATTTGCGGAAATGATCGTCATTTCGCGAAAATCTATGTGTGTGTGAAGTACACTTCGTTTGTAGTTAGACTTAGGTGCCTCAGTATTGACTTATGCACTCAAGTCTAATGTTTTGACCTATTTTGATCCTAATTGCTCAGAGTGCTGCAAATATAATATAATATGATTAGAAAATATTTTAAAATGTTATTTGCCGTTTGTTTTTTTGAACTTTACCATGTCCTCAGAATATCTTGTGGTCTACTCAACAGTTAAAATGATAAAAGTGTCGGTAACGTCATATCTCGCAACGACTTTTAAAGTGAGTCGATTTCTTACAAAAGCTATTGGTTTGATTGGTGCGATTCATAACTGTTAAAAACAAAAATAAATTATGAATACGATCAATGTTGTTCACTGACACTACTACTTACTACAAACAAGACTAATTTCGAGTGTGAAGAAAGCGTTACTCGCAAGGTAGTTCTTAACAGTGTGTCAATTTGCAAAGTTATACGGTTACCAAATACCTTTATCACTTCCCGCTAATCAGTAGAACATAATGACTTATTTAAACAAACACATAGCGGAAGCGGTTATAATAAAGAGTACAGTTTCTGTCGAAGGCTCAGATCAGTTTCATGAGATTGTCGGCGGCACGGCGCAAGCGCAGCCGTCACGACGAATTGTTAACTGGAACACTCAAGTTTGCACGTGTTCGGTACATAGATTTAATAATAAATAGATGCGAAAAGTTGCACAAAACCTTCACCTATAGTTGACTCTTTCGAGACTCCTGCTGGTCAGTTTGTTTATAGAGTTTATTTTGAACCCTATGGGTGTGGAGCATGTATACGTGTATGCATGTATACATGTAGAGCATGTATATGTGTACGTTTGTCCGATAACGAACGCTGCTGTTAACAGCAACAATAATTAATGTGTTTTTGTGTATTTTTAAAACAACAACTACAAAACAACGATAACGCCAAAATACTCGATATTATTAGTGCCCATTCGTTCGGTTGGAACAAACTACATTAGGTATGTCTCTGAACGGAACATGTACTTACTTATTGAGGACCATATTTTATAAGAAAAGTGTAATTTAAAACGGCATTGCTGGTACATTTGTCCACTTATTATTAATTACTAGCTATTTACATAGCGTCTTCACTCACGTTTTTTTTTTTGCTTCGTGTTTAACTTTGAAAATTGTTACAAAACTCTCTCAGGGGTTCATATTCCAAAAGTTCTTTCAGTAGCAACTAAAATTTTAATTGTAACTTGAAACAACATCCAAAGTTCAGTTATTGATTTACATTAATGGATTATAATAACATTCTCCTGAAATAGTTTACACATTTTTGTAATGGTTCTTATAAAGTGTATCTTAGAGATAAGTGTTTTATAGTCTCTAACGGCCTTTGATAGTAAAGAATTATGTATATAAGAATATTAATTATATCTTTATTCAAATCACCTACACTATTAAGTAAAACTAGAAACGGGAGAGATAAGATAGTACGTAGTTACCTCGTAACAGATATATAACTACCATACAAAAGCGAAAATACCTATGTTATAATAGCCCATAACATTTTGATAATATTACCCGATGTTAGTAGCAATCAGAAACATATCTTGTGATAAGTAACTCACAGTTTAATAAGCTCACCGGTAATCATAAGTATGCGCGGAGATAATAGCGGCCGCTCGTTAAACGCTGAACGCTATTTGTGATCTCATCAATTAGTATTAATGAAATGCAATTGAGCTTTCGTTCTTTTAATATTTTAGTTAATTATTGTAATAGTGGCCAATTAAACATCCTTCTTATTTTAAAATGAACCTTCCATACGTCAAATGTTAATCATGCAACTATATAACTAAACGTGTACAGACAAGCATGAGCACGCAGTATCAATCAAAATACCCTCATTAAAATCATCAATATTCATTATGTTATTTTTATAGCTTCTCGGTTTATTATATATACCTAATGAATTATTTGGCCTTGCAAGGCCGGTCAAACCACATTGATAGACTTCGCTCGGCGGTAGTTGCTAACAACGCAATGTACTAGAAGTGATGACTAGTTTCTAGTTATAGCCGTTAGATTAGAATTTAAATATTAATACACACCTGTGTACAAGTCTAAACATACTTACCTACCTAGACAAGTAAACTTTAGATCTTTTTGTCATTATAAATTTAATATTATTTAGAATGTAGTAATGTTGAAGTGTTGTTGAGCCTATGTCTAACAAATTCAGTACTGATGTAACATAATAAAAATCTATTTTCGCAAATAAATTCCTTAGTTTCTTAGTAGTAGTCTTTTTTCTAATCCATATCTGATTGCTTAAATAAGATCGGAAGACGCTTATATTTACAAAGAAAACTTATAAACAATTGAATTTTTGAAGTGAAAACTTCTTTAGGCGCGTTGAGCGTTTTGGTAGAGGGTAAAATCCTCGGTTCGCGTCACCGACATGCTAATGATAATAGTAAATCTATAGCTATGGAGAATATGATATTATATATTATATATGAAATTTATTATTATTATATATTATATATGATATTATATATTATATATAGCTATATATGAAACATAAAAAATTTCATATAATTTTTGCATATAGTTTTAATTACTCTCAACTTAATAGTTCCGTTTTCACTTCTATCGGCAGTCCCACGACTGCTACTGTTTTTTTTTGAGTTTCTTAGTCTGTTTTGTTCTAATGTTCTAAGGTGACTAATACATTTTCGTTCAATTAAATTGAACTATTTAGGTAAAGATGCACTTAAAGTCTTACGTAAAAATTTCAGCCGCATTCATTAACGGCATGTGTTTGCCCTCAATCTTATCGTTATCGGTGCAATTGATAATAGTAACGCTCTTAAAAATAACTTAACAATGGCAGAAATAAAAATACTATTTAAATTGAGTAGGTATAATACATTTGAAACAAATAAGTAAAAAATCTCGCAACGAACGGCCTTGTCGTGTAACTGTTTTGCGGTAGAATCGGAATAACCCACACTCATTATGTAAATGATTAAATATTTTTTGTGTATCTCATCTGAACCTCAGCTGTTTCGTTATACATTATTAATATGTTTATCAATAAAAATATTTTGCAACTATACATATGTTTTTGTATCACTACCTCGATAGTATCCAGTTTGTTTGCGGATGTATTTAAGACTATACGATGTAATTATGTTGATTCGCATAGTATGCAAAGATGAAAATTAACGTTCTAGACTTGTTAAATATGCTAAATCAATTCGTATTCAAAGTAACCTCTTTGTTGTGGTCATAAGTTACTCATATTTCTATAGTCACATCAAACGGAAGTCTATTAGATAAATGTTATACATGATTCTGACACTTAACAATGAATAAAAGTTTAATAAGTTTAAATCTATACAAATATTATAAAACTAAAAAGTTTGTTTGTTTGGTCGTGGTAACTGTGTAAGCCTTACACTGTCATGATGACTGTCATACCTTTTAAGTCCCTAAGCGGAGTGTGAAAAAGCATCTCACTAGGCCGCCATAGTGTGGGTCACCATACTGCATTGTCTGCATTTGCAATGAGTGTGGAGACCACAACTCTTAGATTCTATTCATGCTTTCCATCAGGCAGAATAGAGTCACTTTGGCAGGCTCCTAATATAGAAAAAAAAATGTGTTAATCACAGGAACCTCTGGTCCGATTTGAAAAATATTTCAGTGTGTGATAGACCAGTAATCGAGGAAGACTATGGGCGATATACCATCACGCTACGCCCGTAAACAATTAAAAGCTTTTCAAAAATAATTATTAGGAATTGTTCCCATTTAAAAGTTCGCAACAGCATGTCTATATTTCAATATTGGCTCAACATAAGCTTTTTTATGGTTAACATACATAATTGTTCACACTGGTTAACATCACGCTACGGGTAAATGGGCGCAGATGAAGTTGTGCTAATCAGGTAGTGATATAAAAATTGGGTTAGACAAGGACCTTGGTAATCCAGTCATAAAAATAAAAATAAAAATAAATAATAAATTAATACCCTGCCTGTCTAAGGTACATACTATTCATCTAAGGTTTCAGAGAACGATCCGTTGGTTTATTGCTGGCTCATGGTTTCTATTCTAGGATCCTCCTTGCCAATCGATATTTGGGCATTCTGGTAATATGACCAGCTCAAGTCCACTTCCGCCGTGCAATAGATCAACCAAATCCCTTAGATAGGTCTGGTGCCTAATACACTCATTTCGTTTTCGGACGTGTAATGTGAGAGCGTGGTTTTTTTCACGACCCTTAAACCATTTCTTGAGAGACAGTCTCGGTACCGTAAGTGCACAGGCATAACTACATGAGTTACACACTCAGGCTCAGATATGTTTGATGTTGCCCATTTTCTAGTTAGTGGGTACCAACGTCAAATACAGATTTAAATTAAGAGAAAATGCCATACAATATAATATGTAGATCTATTTGTGTTCAACACAGCTTATATGACGGTGGTATGCTAATATTTATTACCTTAATATTTAATATATAGCAGCTGTATATTTTAAATGTTTTTTATAATTAAGACATTCTCTAAATGTATAGAAACAATATTCAAGCAGATGTTCCCTTACTGTCTTTAGAATGTATTCTTTTCAATAAATATCTATCTTTTTTTTTTATCGTGTGGAAACCCCAACGGGCCGTCACCCCGCCGGGGTTTACGGCGGGGTGGTGTGTCGGAATCGGACCGACTAAAACCACACGGTGTGCCACTCTGCGCCTGAGATAGGAGGGATCCGGGAACCGCTGCTATTACGACATCCAGATCCCTCCTAGCGCCTGCCCGCTACCTCGGGCACCATCTGCAGATAAACTCTCTATTTTAGGCAACGTACGGCACACGCGGACGTCGCCTCCTCGCGGCTGGCCATTGTAGCGGATGGAGGGGAAAACCCGTCCCGTCCACCCGCGGCCACACTCAAGGCGGCATGAGGCGCTGGTATGCGCGCCTCCGCCGCCCGGCTCGCCGGCGGCGAATTGGGTCCGAGTGGATATCGTCCTCCCGGGCCTTCTCCGCCGCCTCCTTCCGCGAAATTACGTCTTCGCAGAAGGTTGCGACCGCGGTAAAACAACTGTCGCTACCGGCCATGGAGCGTATGACGGCCGGTAGCGAGAGATCTCCTCCAATAACTGCAGTAAGGACCCCACGCTGCGCCGCCCAGGCGGAACAAACCGCTAGCGTGTGCTGAGCCGAGTCCTCACTGCAGTCGCAGTGGTGACAGGCGGGACCCAATTCCCTCCTGGCGACCGAGTGCAGATACTTCCCGAAGCAACCGTGCCCGGAAAGGACCTGCGTCAGTCGGAAGGAAAGGGTCCCGTGCTGCCGCCCTGCCCACTCGGCGATGACCGGCTGGAGAGCCTCCACGGCGGCAAAGCCAGCACGTGGAGCCTCCAGCCGGGACGACGCGTATCTCTTCGGGCGGGGGCCGTATGCCGCTACCCGCCCGGAAGTCAACCGTCCGCCGATAAACTTCGGCGAGCACTTCCGCCTCCAAATCCCACGGGGGAGTTCCGGCCAAGGCGCACGCCGCCTCCGTCGATACGGTGCGGTAACCGCGTATGGCTCTAACCGCTAATATCCTCTGAGGGCGCCAGAGGCGAGTCCTATTCTGGGCGGTCAGAGCCGCCGCCCACACCGGTGCACCATACAGTGCCATTGACCGGACAACCCCCGTGTATAGCCGTCTCGTCGCGACGCTAGCTCCACCCAGATTGGGCAAAAGTCGTCCAAGGGCAGAAGCAGCGCCGACCAGCTTTGGAGAAAGCTGTCGGAAGTGCTCGTCGAAGAGTCACCTGCCGTCGAGGATCAGGCCCAGATACTTTATCTGGGCCTGAACCGGTACGAGGACCGAATTGACCACGATGGAGGCGCCGGAGGGTGGACCACGACGGGGCCCATGGAACAAAAGGGCCTCCGTCTTGTCCAGGGCCACCCGCAAACCCAGCGCCTCAATTCGCCCGACCACCAGAGAGACACCCGTGGTAGCCAGGTGCGCCGCCTCTTGAAAGTTTGCTCCCCGGGCCGTGACCAATGTGTCATCTGCGTAGCAAATTACGCCCAGCCCGGGGGGAAGACGACCTCGAAGGGCCCAGTCGTATCCCATATTCCACAGGAGTGGTCCGAGGACAGAGCCCTGTGGAACACCGCACGACATGAGCCACCGCCTCAGAACACCGTCTCGGTCCTCGTACATGACGGTACGCTCCTCAAGATGGTCTGCCACAAGCCGCCTCAGGTACTTTGGCACCCCATGGTAGTGGAGTGCTTCCCTGATGCAGCTAAATGGCAGACTATTAAATGCGTTGGCGATGTCCAACGACACCGCCAACAACACGCCGCCACAGCTCACCGCCTCTTCGGTAACGGCCCTCAGGCGCAACATGGCATCGACCGTCGAACGCCCCGCCCGAAAACCAAATTGGGCGTCCGACAGATCGGGGCCCACCTCGCAGAGGTGCCGGACGATGCGGGCAGAGAGTATCCTCTCAAACAGTTTACCCGCCTCGTCCAGCAACACGATGGGCCTATAGGCCGCTACCGATTCGGCTGGCCGTCCCGGCTTCCTCAATAGGACCAGCTTCCCGCTTTTCCAGCACTCAGGGAAGCGTCCGGACGCCAAGCTAGCGTCCAGGACCTCCCTGAGGCAGTCCGACATGTGTTTGAGGGCTCGGGCCAGCACTCGGGCAGGTATCCCGTCCGGTCCGGGGGCGGTGTTCTTAGAGCGAATCCGTAGAACAACCGCCCCTACCTCCGATTCCCTGACGGGCGGAACATCGTCCTCGTTCCCCCCGTCGTCTCCGACCATGAAGGCCATCGACGGGGGTGTGTGTTCCACCCGCTGAGGGAAAAGGCCCTCGACCACTTCCCACAGGAAGCTGGGCTGGAGTGTCTCTGTAAGGGGGGGGCCCGACGTGCGGAGCTTTTGCCGCGCCGCACGATAAGGGCGACCTCAGGGGTCACGATCGAGACCCTCCAGCATCTCCTTTCTCTTAATTTCTTTGGCGCGGCTTATGGCCAGCTTCAGAGTTTTCCGCGCCTCTCGGTACTCCTCATGAAGCTGGTCCTCCCCGCCTACTTCGCGGTGTCGCCGCCGACTACGGGTGTAGGACCTCCGGGCACGAGTACAGGCCGCACGGAGGTCCGCCAACTCCTGGGACCACCAGTAAACCTCCTTCCGTGGAGGCCGGCAACCTCGGATGCGGGGCATGGCCGCATCACAGATTTGTGCAATCGCTTCGCAGAAGCGACCAGCCCCCATGTCGACCTCCTCGGTCGGGGCCTGCGGAGACAGCCAAGAGTGAATAATGGCCGCCTCCTCTAGTAGGTCCCTATTTAATTTGGCTACAGCCCACCGCGGAAAGCGAGAAGAACGCCGCGCCGCGTGACCCCTACTGGCGTCCTGGGACCGGGAGAGCTCAAATCGGATATAGAGATGGTCCGAGAGCGTCTCAACCTCTTCCAGGACACGCCAGTTCCTTACTCGTGCGGCGAGGGCAGGGGTAGCGAACGAAAGGTCCACTATCGACCCTCCCTGCTGTCGCACGCACGTGTTGGTGGAGCCCCTGTTTAGTAAACAGAGGCCCACCGAGGCCGCCCACTCCTCTACGGCCTCGCCCCTAGCGTCCGTCCTGGGGGAACCCCACGCAATGGACTTCGCGTTGAAGTCCCCCAGCACTAAGACGTGCCCAGACGTTAAACGCCGCATCGAGGTTTCCAAGTTGTTAAGGAAAACCTCGAAGTTGTTCAAACTCCGGTTGGGGGAGAAGTATACACCATATATAGTGATTCCCCCCCACTCGGCAGCAACATATCCAGTGCCCTTGTCTCTTAGCGACAAGGGCGGAGAATGAGCCGCCGTGGAGCCGACGACTGCCACGGAACCATCCCGGTCACCCAACCAGTTTGGACGGGGAGGAACATAATAGGGTTCCGCGGCTACGGCAACACCGATCGACCACTGCGCCACAGTTTGCAGGAAAAGGTCCTGCGCCGCGGCACAGTGGTTCAGGTTCGTCTGGACCAGGAGGTTGGAGACTTGGGCCATTACTCGACCGTCTCTACAACCTCCTCCATGGGCGACGATATCGACGCACGAACGACGTCAGAAGCAGCCTGGGCCGACTGGCTAACCCCTGACGCCTGCCGAGAGTTGCGGGAGGGTTTACAGCCTCCCTGCCCAATCTGGTGATTGGCAGGCTTGTTGTCCGCTGCACACACCGGGCAGTGAGGGGCGGCAGAACACTCTGCCGCCTTGTGCCCGGTCGACCGCAGCGGAAACATAATCCGCTGCAGTCGAAACAACTGATGCACTTGGCGCGTGTGTTGCCCCGATGCCAGGCATTTGTAACACCTCATCGGTCTCGCCGCCAGGACTGTTATCCTAGCGCTCACGAAACCGATGAGCAGCCTGCCGGCGTCGCCCAACATTTTAGCCGACGCTACGGGACAGCTGACCCACACTGCGCCAAGCCCTCCCGGACCGGGGCGGATGGTGCCGACCCTAATATTGTCCGCGTTGCAGCCTGTCTTCTCGCTAATTGCAACGCGGACATCCTCTGTCTCTACAGAGTCATCCAGGCCCGAAATGCGCAACTCTGCGCACTTGGTAGGCCTGGCGATCTTGACACCATCCGTAGCCGTAAACATTTGCCGCAACTTCTCGGCAAATGTGTCCGCCGTCTTAGCACCTTCGGCTCCAGGGAACTCGAGCACTCGAGCTCCTGTTTGAGCGAGGCGCAACCTGACTCCTACTGTCCCGAAGTCATTGGCGAGACTAGCGCGGGCCCTCTAGAAGATGGTTGCGTAGGAGAGTCCGCCGCTAGCCGCCCCCGGCGACACGGTGACTACCACAGCCGCGCTTTTAGGCACCTGCAGTTTGCGCGGCTTTTTCGCGATAGCCACCGCAATCGACGGTGTCTGCGGGGTAGAGGCTGCTGTTTGTGCAGCCTTCTTACCCTGCTTTCGGGACTTCCTAGCCCTCCCGACCATCTGCCAACCATCGGTGGAAGAGGCAGATGTTGAGGGAACACAGGTGGAGGTGCCAGGTACAGCGGTTGGAGTGGGAAGCGGAGGGAACTCCGCTCCAGCCTTTGCCGCTGTTTTGGAGCCTAACCTCGGTGCAGGCGTCTTGATCGCTACCTTCGCTGCCCGTCGTGAACCTGGAGTTATTGCGGGAGCTGCAGACACTGACGCCGCCGCTGCATAGGTCACGCGACCACCCACAACGGGAAGCGCAGACGGTGCCAATGCGGCCTTCGGCTTATGTGCCGCGAGCGGCGGCTGGACAACAGGGGCCGGTGGCAGCCTTGCCTCCAGGCCAGCCAGACGCCCGTCCATCATGCGCCATACTGCATCCGTTATTTGACGCAGATGGGCATCAGAAATACCCCCGTGGTTGGAAGAGGGGGTAGGTAGTGACGGACGTGAGCCTTCTCGTTCGGGGCGATCTGCCCGAAATTGAGCAAACTGAGCACTAAGCTCAGTCACCTGCCCCGTCAGACACTCGTTGGCTGCCTGGAGACGAGCCATGTCTCCGATAAGGCTCTCTACGACCCCCGCAATAGCGGCAGAGGAATCCTTAAGGGCCCTCACAAAAGAGCCCTTAAGATTGCTAGACTTGGTGGCCACTTTGTGAATGATGGCCACCGCCGCGTTTGCTCTCTCCTGCATGGCCGATGGTGTTTGGAGAACTGAATCCCCCACCATCGGCTCCTTGATTTTAAGCAGGAGATCCGCGACCTCCTCCTCCGCTAATGCTTCGCCGTCCGCCCTGACTCTTCTGTAGGCTCCTGCCTTGCAGAAAACGGAGCCTGATGGGGTCGAGGCCGGTGTTCGTGACCTCCCTCTACGGCTGCTTGCAACCTTGGGAGGCAACATCTCCTGAGACGTATCACTCCCCTCGTCCCTGGAGCGGCCTCGTTTCCGGCTGTCCGGTTCCAGTTCCATTAGGTCTAGTGAACCTGTCCTCGCACCGAGGCTACCGTCTGCCCCATCCGATGATAAGGTGGATCTGGAACGCAGTCGTTCCGATACTCTTCGGCTCCCAGAAGCTGAAATTGCTTCTGGGAGCCCCATCAAGATAGGCGTTCCAATTGCTGCGTCCACTGTATTGGAGAGCTCGTCCGCCTTTGCGCTTTCCTCCTTCCTACTCGTCTTCTCCTTCTTCCCTTCTACATCTTTGTTTTTGTTATACAATTTTATTTCATGTTCCATAGTTAAACCCACGATTGGGGGAGAAATAATGGTCGACCCGGGCAGAGATCCTCCAATACCCAGGCAAGCGTAAATTTGTGCCCAACCGAGGGGTCCGCAGGTACCTCGGCTGGGAGTGCGCTTGCAACTGAACAACCCATCAGCCATGCATCCCCTGGTCACGCACCAGAACACGGGATTCGGGGTAATTTTTTATAGAGGTTTTCTTCCTCGCAGTCCGGGCGGTTAAGCCAAGACCCTCGCCCCCGATTGGTGTCGCGAGACATAACCACGACACTCCTTTCGGGATTACGATGTGACAACGGTGGCAGGAAGATTAAATCTTCCAATGCCTGCTCGGCGGCAGTGTGAGTACACACCGAGCCTGTTCTCCTTTCTCCACCATTGACAGTGGAGAAACGCCGACCCATGAAAGGGTCCCACCCTAATGATTTTTTATCGAGGTTTTCCTCCTCATTGCTCCAAAGAGCGAAGAGCCAACAGAGGAATCGACAAAAATGCCCGCTCTGTTGGACCAAGCCTCAGCCGAATGGCCGAAGAAAATGGCCTCCTCTTCTTCGTGCTAGAATATTAGCCGTTGGCGTGATGTCCTCTTCCAAATAGCACAGGAAGAAACAGTGCCGTCGCCAACGTTACCAGGGTGCACCACGTGGAGGTTTTCTAGCCCAGCACCCCAATAAATATCTATCTATCTTAACGTGGACAGTTATTGTACAGACAGACTTCTATTTTTAATTTCATCGGGTCTCTTTTCATAAATTGAATTGTAACTTAATTTAAGAAAACAAACAAAGTATTAAAATTTTAGTACAACGAAAAAAAAACATTTCGGTTTTGAAATTATATTTTTTGCACACTTTTGTAAAATCAAAGCAATCTTAAAGATTATACATTTTAAAAACATTGTCAACTATTTGATAAGTGCAAATGGAAATACTTGTTACATGACTCATGTTTTATTTTTTTTTGAAATTACGTGGAACAAGTGAGGGCTTCATATCAAATTATTATTTTCAGATAAGATTCAATAAAGTTGCACATTCAAACATCGTTAAGTGTTTTATGTTCTATGAAATTGATCTCTTTTTATGTCAAATATAATGGATTTTTTATTTTTAGTATTAACTGAATTTCCATGTGTTTATAATTATATATATAACGCGTACGTAAACATTACTGAGCGATAGGACAAAATCAATGAAAAAAAGATTCTTAGGTCGTTTTTTATTTGTCACCACCGTTCCTTTACCGAATTGATTTATTTAGATTGGTTATTGGTGGATACTTACCAATGCATTAAAAAAATCAATGACAATAGGTACCTACCATTGTTTTTCTTAACAATAATCTAGTGGTTCTTTTATGAAATTCAATTTTTGCCACTGTGAAAATCAAATTAAAAAAACTTGTTTTTTTTCAAATTTCATAATCCTATATATTATAAATGAAATAAAACGAACATGTTTAACGAGGACTCACTCACATTTAGAAGGAACCTAAAACATTGATTTATTAGACGTAAGGTCAAACTTCAACGTGTATCAAAGATTATGGAGCCAGGTGTTAATCTGTCATTAGGATCAACGTTCAAGAATACCTGGTACATAAGTAAATCTAAGATCACATGCTAATTTAAATTTATGTTATACTGGCCGGGTGGGCGAGTATAATGCTTAAATACTCAGGTGTGAAGATTTGGAAACTGTGATCATTAGGATTATACGACTAGTTTGTAGAATGTGTATCTTATAAATTATGCTAATAGAACTAATGAGGTCACATTTTTGTTTCTCGTCTTGTGGCATATGGCCTTGCACCTGGCGGTCGGCTAGCGTCATCGTGATCAATATTCGCTTCTAACACCCGGAAATAAACTTGTTTAGTTCGCCTACGTCAGTGTTAAGTATGTAAATCTGTAGAAAACCTACATTTTATTGCAGATCAACTATCTACTCCTTTTTTCAGTTTTGATAATATTTGTAAGCTTATGTACACTGTTGTGAATATAGATGTAAGTTTTATAGCAAGTTAATTTAGAAAGAATTATTATTCCGTATATAATAAAGGTTTGCATCGAATTTACTTTAAGTGACACATGTTAAAGCCTATTCACTAAACCAAAAATAACAATCTTCATTTTTTTATTAAAGAAAATAATTTAAAACGAAAATTCCACGTACTGGTTATAAATTTTTAACATATTTGAATTCTCTCTACATCTCAGGGAATTCCTCAGATTACGAAAGCAGGTGTAATAAATGATGTCACACGTTCCGATAGTGTACAAATAAATTATAGTTTGGGTCACGAAGTCGTCTTGATGTTAGGTAATCATTAAATACTCGTAGATAGGTCCTTTCCATTTGTCCATTAAAATTTGTAACATAAAATACTTACGTAAAATATTTTTTTATGCAAGTTTAGAGAAATTCATATTTTGTTTTTGTGATTAAGAACTTTTTAGTACATCATCTTCTCGCCTTATAACTCTTTACACTTGTGCGTATTATTATATTGTATACTAACTGTCGTCCGGCTCCTCGCGTTAATACGGACGATATAAATATTAATAAACTTAAGCATTCAGGAATTATGCACCTACATAGTAGTGAAAGAAGTTGCAGAATTGGTTCAATAATTTTAAAGATACAAACAAATAAATTATATCTTTTCATAATATTACAATAAATGTACGAGTATGTAGAATTATTGTGTAGTACGTTTAACATACTGTTGTAACATAATTATGATAGTCAACAGTTACGCAAGTTGCAAGTATCAGAAGATTGGGCTGATATGTTCTTCATTAGATCAATCGTTCCGTGTGGTGATGGTTCAAAAATATATGGTATCATCACCCCGATTGATTCCGTGGGTGTCGTAAGAGGTGACTAAGAGAGCAAACTACGCAGACAACATCACTGAACAAAGAGAAAGAAAACTAGATACAAACCTTATATCACCCTGTATGGTCAACGTGCTATAGTAGGCCAAAATCTCCTTTTTATGGAGAGGTCTATTTCCAGGAGTGGCCTATTAGATGCTGGCTGATAATGATGATTATAGCTATTAGGCCCTATAATTATTATGCTGTTTAAAAAATTTACAGATCAGCCCAAAAAGGTTCCAAATTGGATTAAAGATCAAACTGTAAAATAACCTCGGTATAAAAATAAACTAGGTACCTACCCCTGACCATGATGATGATATACAGTTAGCCGATTTCAGCATCAGTGACCAGTCTAAATGAAGTCCAGCCAGCCAGACCAACGATGCAAGGTGCGCAAACACAGCTGCACTCTATGTTCTCTCACTCTTATAATCTGATAGGAGGGTTATCCGACACGATCGGAAAGAAATCAGGTACAGGACCAACTTCTTTACGTGCTCTTCGAGATGCAGGGGTTAAGAACTCACCTTGCAAGCTCCGGCCTGGGATTAAGTACTTCTGTAGTCAGAAAAACTTAATAACAGTATTGGACCTGTCCTGGAAATCAAATCTGAGACCTCTTGACTGGTTGTCGAACCGCTAGACCAACGGGGCAGCTGAAATACAAGATCGTCAATAGCTTTTAACAGTCCACTGCCGATCTTTCCTTAGCAAATTAGCAAAAAACTTTTGTGTCCCCAAGCGGGGTGTGACAAAGTATCTTATTAGACCGCGTATGGTGACCACAATTCTAGGATTTCATTCATGCTTTCCATCAGGCAGAGTAGTCACGTTGGCTGGTTCTTTATATATATAAGAAAATATTACAAAGTAAAATATTGTATATTGTAAAATATTTTTGGAGTAACGTCTTTTATATCTATCTATCTGTAAGAATCGATACAATTATGTGAAGAAAACATTCTAAGCTATCAGAAATTAAATTTGTAGGCAATTGTTTTAATTGTATATAAAATATGGGTGTATTACTAAATACATTTATAACTTATGTTAAATGTAAAACAGGTCTGTTTAGATTAAATATCATCCCAATTCATAAATTTATTCGTATTTTAAATTTTGTGCATCTATTATCGCGTGACTTTGTTACTAAAAGCTGGTCAAGGCCAACTGCATCAACTGTACTTTTAATGTTTTCTTTTATTTTGCCTGTGAATGATGACATTTAAATAAGACTCTATATTTAGTTACCATAAACAATAAAATAATCTTTCATTTTCTCGATCGTGTATAAAAGTATTTTAAAGACTAGATAAAAATACCTCCTAATTTCATGTACTCCAATCCAGTTTTCTAGCAGTTTGTCGTTTAAAAAATAAATAAATTTGTATGTTTATTAACATGTGATTATAATAAAAACCTTCAGCTTTTGTGTTAGCAATTATGTTTACGTTTAAGAGTATCTATGATTTAAATTGCAATATCTTTAATAAAGTACTTTCACGATATTGCTTAGTATACAAGAATAACTTAAAATGGCTTCTTCTTATATTCCAAATATCTTATAAATATTCTTTTTATTTTTGCAAAATATTTAAACAAATTATAAGAATGAAAATAATTATGGCTTAAAAAAAGTTAAAACGCTAAATAATTATAAACTCTAACAAACTACAGTATATTCCCTTGACATCTTATTCCTGGAGGTAAGATAATTAGTTCTAAATGACATCAGCCAAAAATAATTATGTGACAGAAAACTCTATGGAATTGAAAATTTTACACACTTAACGTAAACATATGTTGAAACTGAACCTTCTTTTCTTTTTTGTGGTTTGTTAAAATATAACTATTCATGTTTTACAAGAGTAGTAAAATACCAGACCTTTAAGTATGACTAAGTTAATCCTACCGCGATGTTTCCGATCGTAAAAACTTGCAACAACGCGCTCTGTCATACACAACCTAATTTATGGAGTTTACTGGGTGTACCACTTAACATCTAAAGCTGCTAAAATACTATTTTGTTTAAATTTAGTCTTTATTCTTAGATGTATAAAGAACTGTTGTCAATTTTGAATGCTCATACATTTGTAGGTATTTACAACGACACACTCCTCTCGAATAAGTTTGATGGTTATTTTACAGCCCTGTTCTAATTACTCGGTTTCCTCTCAATACTAGGACACGTCAAACCAATTGTTGGCAGCTCTATTCAAATCATGGTTTGATTTTTATGTCTGTTAGTCTTTGTTATAGAATTTGTTTCGTGACTGTTTTACTGTTGTTTTTATGAAAGAATATTAATTTAGTAACACACGACTTTACTTCGCTTTAAAAAAAATCTCTACCATTCATTGTGTTTCATATGTGATCTCCAGTTAGAACTATCTTTTTGTTTTGATTAGGAATTATGTATAGAATTTGCCACTTTAGCCTAGCGGTAGTGCCATGCCATTGCAGATCATCAAAAAAGATGCTACTGAATGTTTCTAATTATCGAAATTTTTAATAACAGCCCGCATTTTGGAGATTGGGATTTTGACCCTCGTGCATCAATCAACCTATCGCCGTCCACTGCTGAACGAAGGTCTCCCCCAAGGAACGCTAACGATCCCAGTCTTGGACAACTCGCATCCATCTGCTGCCAGCCACCTTCTTCAAGAAAACGTAGAAACTCACCATTGGACTGGTCCATAAGTTTAAAGTAGCTCAGCGTGCGATGGAGCGTGCGATGCTGGGCGTTTCTCTGGCTGATAAAATTCGTAACGAGGTTATTCGACAGAGAACTAGAGTAACTGACATCGCACAGAGAATCAGTATGCTGAAGTGATAGTGGGCCGGCCACGTCTCCAGACGAACCTAAGGTCGCTGGAGCCGAAGTGTACTAGAGTGGATACCACGATTGGGCAAACATAGTGTAGGGTGCCCTGTGACGCGATGGACCGACGACTTGATATACTTAGTCTGGCCATAAATACTGTTACACTTAATTATAAAAAAATATTACATTTGAATTTCGAATCTGTCATTTTTATACGATTGTTCATTGTGTTTTCTCATTTTGGCGCCAATACATTGTAAAATATTTTGCGATATTAAAATGGTGTGGGGTGATAAAGAGAACCGAATCGCTGTGATAGCATTACACAAAGTAGGTATGGAGCCAAATGCAATTTTTAAAACTCTCCATACACTTGGTATTAGTAAAATGTTTGTGTACCGGGCTATTAATAGGTACAATGAGACCTCCTCTGTTTGTGACAGAAAAAGATCTGGCCGTCCACGTAGTGTTCGTACGAAAAAGGTGGTCAAAGCAGTAAGGGAAAGAATTCGAAGAAATCCTGTCCGAAAGCAAAAGATTTTATCTCGGGAAATGAAGATAGCACCTAGAACCATGTCGCGTATTTTAAAAGATGACTTAGGACTTGCAGCCTATAAGAGACGCACTGGCCATTTCTTAACTGATAATTTAAAGAAGAATAGGGTGGTAAAATCGAAACAACTACTGAAGCGGTACGCAAAGGGAGGTCACAGAAAAATTTTGTTTACGGATGAGAAAATTTTTACAATTGAGCAACATTTTAACAAACAAAATGACCGTATTTATGCTCAAAGCTCTAAGGAAGCTTCCCAATTAGTCGACAGAGTGCAACGTGGACATTATCCGACTTCAGTGATGGTTTGGTGGGGTGTTAGCTATGAAGGAGTGACTGAGCCATATTTTTGTGAAAAAGGTATCAAAACATCGGCACAAGTGTATCAAGATACCATTCTTGAGAAGGTAGTTAAGCCCCTTAACATCACCATGTTCAATAACCAAGTATGGTCCTTCCAGCAAGACTCGGCGCCGGGTCATAAAGCTCGGTCCACGCAGTCTTGGTTGGAATCGAACGTTTCGGACTTCATCAGAGCTGAAGACTGGCCGTCGTCTAGTCCCGATCTTAATCCGCTGGATTATGATTTGTGGTCAGTTTTAGAGAGTACAGCTTGCTCTAAACGCCATGATAATTTGGAGTCCCTAAAACAATCTATACGATTGGCAGTGAAGAATTTTCCCATGGAAAGAGTGCGTGCTTCTATTGATAACTGGCCTCATCGTTTAAAGGACTGTATTGCAGCCAATGGAGACCACTTCGAATAAGCTTTTTATATTTTTAATTGTTTTATATTTATGTATTAAACTGACACACTGTAAAAGTAATAAATGTTATTTGCAGTTAACAATTTTCTTTTTTCTTTATTACAATATTTATGGCAAGACTAGGTATGTACACCAGGACCTCTTTAATCCGTACGCCGAAAATTTACCCACCGTTCGGATTCGTGGAGCGTCCGGATTATAGTATGTTAGGAACTATAAATAGGTATATGTACATATATGGTACATACTTTCCTGAAATAAAACAAATAGTATTGCAAAGTATTAATTAGTATATACTTATTCAAAAACATATAAACAGTAACATTTATTAAACTTATTTAAAGAAATCCTTTATTTTAGTTTGTCGGGAGGTATTTAATGAACAACTGGCGTGAAAAACGAGCTGGTATGGGCCGTTCGGATTATAAAGGAGTTCGGATTAGACGTGGTTCGGATTAAAGAGCTCCTGCTGTATAATTGTTTCTATATAAATATAATAAATTCCTAAATGTCTTTGAACGTTACAAATACGTTCGAAGATATTTAACACACTTATATAAATCCTAAAAGTATATACGACACGTTATTACTTTTTAGATTTTTGACTCTCATATAAGATCTAGAATGAGATATGTGATTAAAATCGACCAAAATTTATTGAACTGGATGGTCAGGTGGTGGTGTGAATAAAATAACATATCTTACATAAATTAAACCAAGTAGTGATTTATACCTTTTCTTTAAATGTATCTAAGATTTGAACAACAGAGCCATATGTCCAAATACGTTGAGTAATCGTTCTTCTAATATTATTTAGGGGTCTCCTAATCTGTCTCAAGGTCCGACTAGAAACTGCCTGCCGTTTAAAATTCTATATATTTTGCCATAAATATCCCATTTTACGAGCCATAATCCCAACACATGTCAAACAAATTGTTGACACATTCAAAATGTGACGAAGCCACTTAAATAAAAGATTAGTTTTACAACAAGTTTTTAAATGGGAACGTTTACGTTGAACTGAGATTAACTGATTGTTTTCTTAGTGTTTTTAATTATTTTTAAGTGCTGTTAAGTTTTTGCAGATCACGAAAACAGTGACTTGAGCACATTTCGAAATAAACTTTTAATGATTTTTAAATCACATGTGATTTTTTTACAGTAGCTCTCGCTGAGATTAAAGTAATTGAGAATATAATTAGTTAGTAAGGCGTCTAGACGTTTGAATTGTTTTTATAATGCCCTAGTTTTTTCTATTATTTTAGTTAGTAACGTTTTACAACGATGACGGCAATTCGATTTATACGTCAAATCTCATAATCTTTTACAATCAAAAGAAATACACATGATGAACATTATTTTTATGAAGACGATAATTAGAAATTATAATTATGATTTCAGTCATTATATTAGTAGTTACATCAGAATACTGAAATAAAAAACAAGATCAATACCTATATTTTTCCTTAAATCTAAACATACAAATAAAATTGAAGTTGTTTGTAATATTGAAATAATCACTTTTTATTACATGCATATGAATATACATACGATACATACAGCAAAATAATATTTTTTACGTTGTATGTCTGGCTGTCTGTCTATTTGTTCCGGCTAATCTCTGGAACGGCTGGACGGTTTTCCACGGGACCTTTACTGGCAGATAGTTGATGTTATAGAGACAAAACTTAGGCTACTTACATTTAAGCATTTTCGACGAATTTTTGACGCAGTCGCGGGTGCAGCTAGTTTTAGTGTAAAACTAAACTTGATACAGTATAATCATGTATAGACACTGCTTCGTTACTTCTGACGAGACCTATATAAAACAAGATGAAAGTAATTCTATCACTTCATTATGTTTTATTAAATAGGTAGTTCCTATTTGTCTTATTCGAGAACAATGAAAATTAATATAAAGCAGGTTTTAAGCGCTCAACTCTGAGTGCATGTCACGACGGGAGACTCATATAAAACCTAAAGGAATCTTCTGCTGTCTTATTGGACAAATTAATATCAGTATATCTTAAGTAAAAACTCACAAGTTTTGAAAGAACTCAATACATATGCATGATCCGGAATGCAGCTTCGTTTATCTGATAATAAATGATATGAATAAGAAATTAGACAGCCCATTAAATACACTTTAACTTAATGGAATAATTAATCCCAGTAAAACAGAAAACAAGTATCGGTGACCAAATGAACAACTTTGTGATTGATTTCAATATCAATAAATTGAATTACCGCTGGTCACTCAAGTTCGCCAGTGGGCAAATTCAGACGCAGCTGCCCTAAAGCACGTGCGATGGTCACGACAGACATGAAACCTGAGTTCGTCACGGATTTCTGCTATCACGACTGGATAAGTACGTTGGTTTTAATACGTATAAGGTCGTGAGTTTGAGCTTGATATGAATTCATACTATCTTTATCTGGTGACAAAGTTGGTTACCTATGTGCGTCATTTTGTGAGGGTCGTATAATGAGGTTGGTTGAATGTTTATTTTTGTAGAATAATATTTACATGGCTTACGTGTTGTGGCCTTAACTAAGAATACTGTGTTTTTTATCAGATACTGGGTGACACGATCCAAATTTATATTAGTCTTATTAGGATGTGTTACATGAATGAACTGAACGAATGAACTTTTAAACTTTTTTTTATATAAATCAATTCTAACTGGTCTAAATAGAAATAAATAGAAACCTTTCAGTCCACTTCTAAGTTGCCTACCTAGCTTACAAGATATTAAAATATGATTATCAAAGGTCATATATTACTGAATAAATAGTAATCTTAAATAAATATATAATTAAATTTTGAACAATCCAGTAATTTTGTTGGATGTCTACAGAAGACAAATATAAATATAAATGTCTGGTATGTGTTTTAGTGCGCAGGCGCATGGTTGAGGTTGGGGTCATGCCTACGTCACTCCATCAACTTGCTAATACATTTTACTGCACAGTGAACAGCTGGTCGCACGCAAAACAACTCACCATTTGGTTTTCTCCTGTATAATTCACATAAATGAATTTTATAACTATGGAAATATATACAGTTACATATTTTGTACCACCTGATGAAAATATCCATTAATAAATACAACAGGAACGTTTAATAGTGCCTACCAAGCGTTCCCTATACGATTTTAACTGTGTGCTTGTTCAGGCCACGGTAAAGTATATTATAATTTGTTAGAGGTATCGTAACAACTGAAATTCTTAATATTAAGTATTTATTAATGCTAATTTTAATATTCGACACAGTAATTACTTAATCGAAACATTAAAGTTCCTGAAAACTTAACTACGGATTTAAATCTAGTACTAGAGGAAATAGTTAAATTATTCATTAATGCTCTCCAATTTTTATAATATACTAGTTGTGTGCGGGTGCGTTGTTACGCCACCAACTAAAATAAATTTGAAATAAACACAAAAAAAATCATATCAACTCAGAAACCTTCGTGAGCTCATGCATGACTACTTTGCTAAAAATAATCACATGATCAAATTCATAGTTTACTATTCTATAAAGGACACACAGACAGACAGACAGACAAACATTCATTTAATATTTATAGAAGGCGAACTATCATTATATGTCCATATATCGTGCCTTGTCCGTGCGTGATATCAGGCAACGTATGATTTGAGTACGTGCCACATGTGTTCAATAGATTTGATCTTTTTAGAGCCATTTTTTATTATATACTATTTTCTTACCTTTTTCTTTATTATATGTTCTTCTACATATAAACTTGGAGTACTTCAGTCTTCGTCTTACTAAAAACTGATGCAAAGAATGTTCTTCAAACAACGGGTAAGGTCCCATGATCTAGCCCTAATGAACCTCCAGGCTCTTCAAGATGCTGTTGTTGAGGAATGGAATAGTATTCCTCAAGAAAGTGTCGCTTAGCTCATTGGATCCATGAAAGATTGTATGGGAGTGGTTATTAGGGCTAGAGAGGAGTTGCACTAGCTTTTAAGTTAAATTTAATACTGTTTTAGTCTGTTTTCATTTATAACAACTAACCCGTTTTTTAACCACTAGTGAACAAATATGAAAACTGTTTGAAAGAAGGAAGAACCGGGTTGTTTTTCAAAAGATATGATTTTTGTGAATGTGAATAAATTATTTAAATTGTATAAGAATAAACTTAATAGACATGTAAATAATAAAGCATGACATTTCAGACCAGACACAGACAAGTTAAAACAATGAATCAAAATTGAACAGCTAACTGTCTGGTAACAGTACAAAAATATTTCTGTACGCAAAACACTCAAACGTGTACAGCACATGTTTACTTACACTAGTATAGCACCAACGAAGCTGCGCCTGCTACTCCTCAGGGCACGTATATCTGACACCCCTAACAGTAACCAGAACTACTATTTATAATACTGTCATATGATGATGGTGAGCAGTCATTATTTGTTACCGTGTTTGCGACTTGAGGCTAAATAAAGCTTTGGTGGATTATATATTTAAATTATTTAGTAATCTGTATATTTACTACCAGAGTGCCTATAGTTTACTAACAAATAATTATGTTTTAAATGTTTTTTTGTCTCATTGACCTGGCCGCTGGATAGCCGATACTTGATCTGACCGTATTTAATCGTTTCGTAGATAACAGACAAACATATTGTTGATATATTTATCTATTTTATTACCTTCCACTGCTACTACAACCTACTACTAGTTTCATTATTTTGACTGACATTAACAAGTGAAAATAGTATCTGTCATTCGTAGTATCCAAATATGTTTGATTGCATTAATGCTTTGATGTTTTTAAGGTAAGGCATGTAATCCCCTTGGTCTGATTGTTTATTAGTCATAATTTTTATTATGATTAATATACAATCCGAGCTATCACTTAAATTAAAATCAGATAACGATGTGTAAAATAATACTATTAACAAAAGTATATAAAACTTCTCTAAGGTATATGTAGGTAAAAAAAGAAACGGAAATTTTTCGTGCGCTGATAAAAATATCCTTGACAAAGAAACATCGAGAAAGTATCAAAATATGACTTTTCTCTGATAAATTTTGTAAATATGTTAGAAATTCTCTGTTCTAGTAGCATCGTCAATTACAGAATGCGCCATACATACAAGACGCAACCTTGAGCTCATCAAACTTCTGCAATTTTAATTCCTTTACCAACTCATACTTGCGGTACCTATATATATTTCTTGCTCCAACTTAATTTCTACCTTTGTGCTGTATAAAAACAATTCCATTCCCATGTAGGGTTTAATAAAAGTAATCAGTCAAAATCCTTTTGCGACAATATCCATTGCACCAACCTCGAAGAAACAACTTGCGTACAAGGATGATTTTACAAATGTTCATTCAAATGAACCGATGTACCGCGGATGATTTTACAAATGTTCATTCAAATGAACCCATCAGCTCTCATCAACAGCACTATTGGACGTAGGTCGCTCCTTTAAAAGGAAGTTTTGGTCTTCTGTACCACGCTGGAAAGACGGATTAGCATTGGGTTTCGAGGGCGCCGCAGGGTGCAAGGGGTGCAAGAGGGTGCACTTACAACCTCATGCCATAAAAGAAAATACATATTTTTAGTCGACTGAACCAGCTCTGCGGACGCGCAATGTTACCCAAAAGGCAGTATAAAATGAAGAAAATATTACCTTTCGTCGAATCGACTTCTTCAAGAAGGACATAAATAATCAATAAACTGCCACTGAGATGACAAAGATGCATAGATTGTATAAGTGATTACTTTAAGTGAATAATAGAGATAATAGTTATGAAACACAGAAAAAAGTACGTAAGGGTAATTCATAAAAGACCGTCAATTTCATAGGAAATGACCTGGTTTAGACTATTTTTAGATTAATAATAGATACCTGTATATGGATGCAACCCCCTTAAAATAATTCAGGCGGCTTAGTTTATTTCATATTTTCTTCTTTTTGCAGTAATGTTGTTTGCCGTAGTTTGCTACCGTAGTCGCCTCTTACGGTACATATAGGCAGATTGGGGTGTTGACAATCCGTCACTACACGAATACCGAATACAAACAGACACAAATATTAGCAATAACAATGATACGAGAATATACACTTCTAAAATATACTATACACTGTAGAAACTATAAACACGATGTATAGTTCGCCTGACAAATTTTTGCAAACGAATGGCACCAACACAATGGTATATAAAACACGTCTAATTTGCAATCTAACACCACCTTGGTCCCGGAAGCACGTTTCCTCTTTTGCATACAACAATGGGTGAGTGGATCATTGTCCACTTAGGTAATTGCGTCATCAATTCTGCCGATGTTCACCGTCAGAAGAAACTGATAGTTACAATAATAGAAATCACTTAAAAAACTAGAAAATATTTAAGAAAAACACTCGCTTAACTATTTTATGCAAGCTCAATAAAGTAAGAAACTTTCTAGAGTAAGCTATTGTAACGATAATAATACTGACGAATATAAAATTATGTTTGATGTATCCATCCAAACGTTTAGTATATTTTCAAGTCGATGTTGACAAGAAAAAGGCATCGACGAACCAAAGCAAAATAAGGAAAATCGAATACAACAAAAAACAATGATTAATTACCATTTCACTGATGGGACTTTGCGTAAAAGTCATTGTAGTACTTAAGACTGAAACATTCCACATTTTTTGTTAGTAAATGAAATAACTTTAACTTCGTTTTATATACTTAACGCACAATTATTAGAAAAAATACATATGTGCAAGTGTAACAATTGAATTTCACCATTGTTCCCATCTGTCGCAGTTGCGAGTTAAATGGTCGGCGACTACAAAGCTGGGTATCATGATATCAGACCTATCCATTGTCTCCATACACAAGGCACGTGCACTATCTGTGATTCGTCGTACTTCGTAGCTCGTCGCGCAGACGTGACGTAGATCGCAAGATTACATCGAGTGACGTCATTGTTGCATTTTCGAAAATATCATCATTTAAACCGACAGTGACATAAAAGAAAGATTGTTTCGTAAATTTAATTTCAATATATTTAAATTAAACTACATTTTCTAGGCTGTGGCACATTCCAAATGTGAAGTATATTTTTTTCTGATAAACTTTAAAAAAGTTTGTAGTTGTAAGAAATTCAGTTCAGAAGTTTCGATAATATAACATAAAATATTTTGTTATATCATCGAAACTTTGAAATATTAGGAGAGTAAAACATAATACATGTTTTAATCTCCTAAAATTGTATTAAATGTAGCAAATTGCCCAAGACCATGGTAGTTGGTACTCCTTGCAGGAGGCCTCTGTTCCCCTCGCCGCACGAGTAAGGAACTGGCGTGTCCTGGAAGAGGTTGAGACGCTCTCGGACCATCTCTATATCCGATTTGAGCTCTCCCAATCCCAGGACGCCAGTAGGGGTCACGCGGCGCGGCGTTCTTCTCGCTTTCCGCGGTGGGCTGTAGCCAAATTAAATAGGGACTTACTAGAGGAGGCGGCCATTATTCACTCTTGGCTGTCTCCGCAGGCCCCGACCGAGGAGGTCGACATGGGGGCTGGTCGCTTCTGCGAAGCGATTGCACAAATCTGTGATGCGGCCATGCCCCGCATCCGAGGTTGCCGGCATCCACGGAAGGAGGTTTACTGGTGGTCCCAGGAGTTGGCGGATCTCCGTGCGGCCTGTACTCGTGCCCGGAGGTACTACACCCGTAGTCGGCGGCGACACCGCGAAGAAGGCGGGGAGGACCAGCTTCATGAGGAGTACCGAGAGGCGCGGAAAACTCTGAAGCTGGCCATAAGCCGCGCCAAAGAAGTGAAGAGGAAGGAGATGCTGGAGGGTCTCGATCGTGACCCCTGGGGTCGCCCTTATCGTGCGGCGCGACAAAAGCTCCGCACGTCGGGCCCCCCCCTTACAGAGACACTCCAGCCCAGCTTCCTGCGGGAAGTGGTCGAGGGCCTTTTCCCGCAGCGGGTGGAACACACATCCCCGTCGATGGCCTTCATGGTCGGAGACGACGGGGGGAACGAGGACGATGTTCCACCCGTCAGGGAATCGGAGGTAGGGGCGGTTGTTCTACGGATCCGCTCTAAGAACACCGCCCCCGGGCCGGACGGGATACCTGCCCGAGTGCTGGCCCGAGCCCTCGAACACATGTCGGACCGCCTCGGGGAGGTCCTGAACGCTAGTTTGGCGTCCGGACGCTTCCCTGAGTGCTGGAAAAGCGGGAAGCTGGTCCTATTGAGGAAGCCGGGACGGCCAGCCGAATCGGTAGCGGCCTATAGGCCCATCGTGTTGCTGGACGAGGCGGGTAAACTGTTTGAGAGGATACTCTCTGCCCGCATCGTCCGGCACCTCCGCGAGGTGGGCCCCGATCTGTCGGACGCCCAATTTGGTTTTCGGGCGGGGCGTTCGACGGTCGATGGCGTGCTGCGCCTGAGGGCCGTTACCGAAGAGGCGGTGAGCTGTGGCGGCGTGCTGTTGGCGGTGTCGTTGGACATCGCCAACGCATTCAATAGTCTGCCATTTAGCTGTATCAGGGAAGCACTCCACTACCACGGGGTGCCAAAGTACCTGAGGCGGCTTGTGGCAGACTATCTTGAGGAGCGTACCGTCATGTACGAGGACCGAGACGGTGTTCTAAGGCGGCGGCTCATGTCGTGCGGTGTTCCGCAGGGGTCAGTCCTCGGACCACTCCTGTGGAACATGGGATACGACTGGGCCCTTCGAGGTCGTCTTCCCCCCGGGCTGGGCGTACTTTGTTACGCAGATGACACATTGGTCACGGCCCGGGGGATGAACTTTCAAGAGGCGGCGCGCCTGGCCACCACGGGTGTCTCACTGGTGGTCGGGCGAATTGAGGCGCTGGGTTTGCGGGTGGCCCTAGACAAGACGGAGGCCCTTTTGTTCCATGGGCCCCGTCGTGGTCCACCCTCCGGCGCCTCCATCGTAGTCAATTCGGTCCTCGTACCGATTAAGGCCCAGATGAAGTATCTGGGCCTGATCCTCGACGGCAGGTGGCTCTTCGACGAACACTTCCGACAGCTTACTCCAAAGCTGGTCGGCGCTGCTTCTGCTCTTGGGCGACTTTTGCCCAATTTGGGTGGAGTCAGCGTCGCGACGAGACGGCTTTACACGGGGGTTGTTCGGTCAATGGCGCTATATGGTGCACAGGTGTGGGCGGCGGCTCTGACCGCCCAGAATAGAGCTCGCCTCTGGCGCCCTCAGAGGATATTGGCGGTTAGAGCCATACGCGGTTACCGCACCGTATCGACGGAGGCGGCGTGCGCCTTGGCCGGAACTCCCCCGTGGGATTTGGAGGCGGAAGTGCTCGCTGAAGTTTATCGGCGGACGGCTGACTTCCGGGCGTGTAGCGGCATACGGCCCCCGCCCAAGGAGATACGCGAGTGGCGTGAGGCCGCTCGTCGAGCCACGATGGCTCGTTGGTCGTTCCGGTTGGAGACTCCACGTGCTGGCTTTGCCCTCGTGGAGGCTCTCCAGCCGGTCATCGCCGAGTGGGCGGAGCGGCAGCACGGGACCCTTTCCTTCCGACTGACGCAGGTCCTTTCCGGGCACGGTTGCTTCGGGAAGTATCTGCACTCGGTCGCCAGGAGGAATTTGGGTCCCGCCTGTCACCACTGCGACTGCAGTGAGGACTCGGCTCAGCACACGCTAGCGGTTTGTTCCGCCTGGGCGGCGCAGCGTGGGGTCCTTACTGCAGTTATTGGAGGAGATCTCTCGCTACCGGCCGTCATACGCTCCATGGCCGGTAGCGACAGTTGTTTTACCGCGGTCGCAACCTTCTGCGAAGACGTAATTTCGCGGAAGGAGGCGGCGGAGAAGGCCCGGGAGGACGATATCCACTCGGACCCAATTCGCCGCCGGCGAGCCGGGCGGCGGAGGCGCGCATACTAGCGCCTCATGCCGCCTTGAGTGTGGCCGCGGGTGGACGGGACGGGTTTTCCCCTCCATCCGCTACAATGGCCAGCCGCGAGGAGGCGACGTCCGCGTGTGCCGTACGTTGCCTAAAATAGAGAGTTTATCTGCAGATGGTGCCCGAGGTAGCGGGCAGGCGCTAGGAGGGATCTGGATGTCGTAATAGCAGCGGTTCCCGGATCCCTCCTATCTCAGGCGCAGAGTGGCACACCGTGTGGTTTTAGTCGGTACGATTCCGACACACCACCCCGCCGTAAACCCCGGTGGGGTGACGGCCCGAGGGGGTTTCCACACGTTAAAAAAAAAAAAAAAAAAAAAGGCCTCTGTTCAGCAGTAGGCTAATGATTTTTTGCTGATATTAATAAATCAGAATATTACTTATTCTTTGATATCCCGTCATTTATCCTTTAACTACTGACTCATTTAAGAATGATATCTTCTTTCATGCAACCCATCCATTCATTTCAGGTATACTTACCCTTTATGACTGAAACTGAAATAAAGCTATTAAACCAAGGTTCTCTAATCATTATCATATAATTAGATTACTTTTAATTGAGTTAACTTAAATTAACATAATAGCGCTATGTATAATCATTACTACATTTGTTAGTATAAAGCATATGTGAGCATCAATCTGCTTCGCACGTGGCGCTACACAGCGGTGTCGCGCCTGCGCACTGCTCAATGCGCCCTTGTGCGCACACGCACATTTGATGTGCACATGCGCCAATATTTGGATCTTACAGTCAATTCAACAAAGGACTGGCAAACTTAAAATAAACATTAAACTAAATCACGTTGGCCTTTTGAAACAACATATATCAGTAATAAAGATTATGCGTAATGTATTACGTAAGTATAACGACAAATGATTAGTCATATTAGTCAGTATTTACTAGATACCTAGTACACATAGACAATACTAACTGCTTAGTTATTAAAAAACTGTAACTTAACTCAATGCACTAAAACATTTTAAATATAAATAAACTGCAGTTTTCATTACTTCACTTGCAACCCTAATGTAGTTTGATTTTTTTGGGAAAAATTTAGGTGGCATATTTCCTTAAAATAAAAATTCAACCCGGAATTGAGATTATTTCACAAAAAAAAATTAAATGGGCTCTTTGTGTCTTCTACGTTCTTCTATTTTCTCTTGAACGTGAGGCACAAAATATCTATTTTGATATTAATCGAATTAGTGACTTAGTTTTTTTTTTGACTTAGTAACTAAGAGTTTTGTAATAAATACGTCTAAAATAAATTTACATTTACAACATGTAGGTACTCTTTAATATATTTCGAAATAAGAAAAATACTTTCACGTTTACTCTAACACACTATGAATTTTACACATTATCTATAACAAAGATCAGACTGGCTGGCTTGCCATTCTTAGAAATCATGTGAGATGTTACGAACAACATCGTGTATATTTTAAATTAAACTGCCAAAAACGGTACAAGAGCTGAAACCACTTATAAAGTAACATGGTAGCCAGTTATTATGCTTTAAGCGTAGTATAAAAATGAAATTGGCAAAACAAAATTATGCATACTAAACACGCGTACATAACTCAGTCTTGGTTCGTCCGCCGGATGTCCATGAGTATTATATTATAATTTGACAAAATTATTATTTTATCGTCTATTAATTCCATCTCAGTACATAGTATACGAATAGACTCAATAAAAATAACAGTTTTAAATGTTTGTTTAACCTGGTATTGCAACTGGGTTTTCAATATATTCATTAAACAAAAATAGATATTTTGATGATAGTTGAACAAAATTGATGTGCATTATGTTATAATGTCTGATGGTTCACTTAATTACAGTATAGTTAATATAAAAATCGTCATAATCATCATCTTAGCCGAAAGAAGTCCACTGCTGGGCATAATCGTCCACGGTTAGTCATAAAGACTGGCCCTGTGCTGCCAATATCCTGTTTAAAATATAAAAATAAAGTTTAAAAACTATAACCCGACTACGTTAAAAAGAGAGTCTAAGAAGAATGAAATAAAAAAAAATTGTGATAGAAACTCAGAATTGCCGTTCCTGGCACCCACATAACTGTAATCGAGTTATGGTTTTTTAACCTATATTTTTTTAATAATTATCAATTTCGCGATCGGTCATGTATGTATGTATAGCCTTACGCATGGACGTCGGGCAGGTGGTGCAAGGGGGTGCACATGCACCACCCTGGTAGAAAAGGTAATACGTAGAAAAACATTTATTTTTAACTTATTTTGAGTAAAGTAGTCATAGTCAGTACATCAGTAAAGATCTAATATAGTTCTATATTTTTAATATATTATATTATATTACTAATAATTCTATTAGAGTACTTGTGGATCTAAAGGCATCCCCCTGAAAAAGTCACATTCTAAAGAAGGGTAAAAACTGCGGCACCAATATGTACAAATAAGAACGTTAACTGAAATGCCTGGACCACACGAACATACTGCTGCATTTCCAACATACTAGGTATATATTTGGACTTAAACAGTGTTCGCGCCAAGATCTTGCTTATAATACTAAACACGTGATGATTATCGCAGTTTAACTTTTTCACAATATTTTATACATTTCAATATAAAATTTCGATAAAACTTATATTGGTTTATGTCATCCAGGCCATTATTATGAACCTATTGATACTTCATTCGTTAAAATCAGTTCAGTAGTTTAGGGACCCTACCTTTTTGTTTCGCTTTAGTTGGGTAGTAACTGTTTTTAAACTGTATCATGTATTTCATTAATATAAAAATATTTGCTTTCAATAAGTCTTAGTTTATTTCTACAACTTTAGGCTTGATATCATTAAATTGACTTCACAAACAATTACGCATAAAAGTATGTTCTTTAAGTACTAAACCTCACAACTGGTAGGTATACGAAGATTTTAAATACACTGCGTTGCTGTTATGGAGAAAAAATGTTTATAGATCCTCACACAAATCTGAGTATATGTCTATGTCTAATGAAAAATGTCCGACTAAATGAACCAAATTATAAACTACAGACCATATCATTTGATGGCACACACTCGAAATTAGTCCTTTTGTGCCAAATCGAACGGTCAAACAAAAAACATTGTTAACTCTTCCTATGACGTTAAGATGAGATGTAGGTTCAAATTACAATTGCCGTGTGACTAAATAAAAATATCAAAAAATCTCTTTGCCATTTATTCTTTTATCATTACACTTCTTTCCAAGGATCAGCGATACTTTCCAAGGGAAGATCTAAAATTAGACGTCGAATCACCTGAACGCAAGTTCTAACGTCACGTCAACAACTTAAAAATACAAATATTTATTTTGAATTTATAAACTGGTTACTAGGGCTCATAATACTCACAAGTTCTAATTAATTTGTAACCAGTTCGAAATTAACTACTAATTTTAATATGAACACTACGAATAAGTAGTAAGTAAGTAGTAATATTTGAAGTATGTACATATGTAAGCTATGATTTCCATGAGCTATGAATAACAAATATCTAACAGAAAAAATAAAAACATGTCTACTTTATAATATTATACTTTTTCGTTCACTTTTATTGCTTTGTCTTTGTGAATTTTTGCTTTGAACTAAAAATAATAAAAGGTTGTTCAGACTTGTATGAGACTGTTCATTAGTAACGTGAGAACAATTCTAAGTACATTCAAATTTGACTTTACTGGAAGTCAAAACTTGTAAAGAGCCGCCCACCATGTCGCCATCTGCAAGGCAGATTCTCTGTTTTCCATGTCGATTGCTCAAAATCCTGTAGTACACATGGACGTGAGAACCAAAGAAACATTTGTTAATGAAAGAAAGACTCGTTTTTATATATATTTTATGGTACTAATTACAGAGGAAATAAAATTTGAGCAGCTTTCGGCCATTTTCAATTGTTTCAGAAAGCAGTGATGGTAAAATTTAATTGTTTTATTACTGAACACATGTTTCTAAATAGTACGAAAGTAATTCCAGATTTCTTAAAGTTTTTTGGATTATGACCCTATTGGGCTCCCTTAAAGCCAGATGGGCAATAGTTATTTAACAAATAAAGGTAGTCATATACCTTTGTAATTACGAATGCTTGGAACCACACAGATGACGGTCTACACGTGCACGCAGCTGGGTGTGTAAAGATGAGCACACGTGTGAGCACAGCACTGATATACTACGATTTATGCGCCTTTATTACAATAATACATTTTGTTTAACGGTTCATTGTTCGACAAAATAAGAAGGTTTTAAGAATAAGATATTTTTCACTGCCATAAAATAGCTAACATTTCAGTACCTCCTAAGTCAGTAATAATGAAGTTGATTTTTTTTTAGATGCGATCGTACCTATGTGGAGTCTTTTAGGGTAAGAATAAATTTATATAGACATTTCTAATCTTGTGATTAACTATACTGATATTACTAGCTTGCATCCGTGGCACCGTTGCTTAAACGTTAATTTTCAAATTCTAAAGAACATTTCTGGTTTGTACCTATGAGTTATATGTTATTATATTATAAGTTTAGAATAGTATAGTAAGTAAGCAAACAGACTCACTTCCACAATTAAATTCGAAGTAAAATCAATAATTCATTTAATTTAAGACACTCTATAAGTACTAGAATTTATTTAGATTATCACTCGGTGCCCTAATAGCGTTTATAAAACTGTTAAGGGCTAAACATATATAACGTGTTTATTTTTGCCCTTACATTTTTTAATCTATAGTGAACAGATTTTACACATGTAATAGGTAAAATTATATCAAAATTTTATTCATATTGTTTTATAAAACAATTCTTGCTTTATATATGCATAATAAACATCTATCAACATATGAGTGTCAATGGACTTTGGACTAAGCTATCGAATTTCGTTATTGTTATATAAGATGAACATATTCTTGGCAAAAGAATATGTCAGGAATTTTTAATTTCAAAACTCTATATTTATTATTTATTTAAACCTGACTGTGTATTCTTTTGTGATACATTTAAGATCATCATCATATTAGCCTATTGCAGTCCACTGCTGGACATAGGCCTCTGCTATTGCATACACCTTTTATTGATTTTGGACTTCTTATCTTGTCTCGTCTTATTCACACGTTGAGGTTGCATTAAACAGGAAAAAGAAACAAAACTGACTGAGAAATAAAAGATTCTGTTTAATCTTTGAATTTGAAGTTAGTTGCAACTATATCCAGTCAAAAATTCAGTTCGATCTATACAGAACGTTTTGAGTTTTTGAAACTCGTTAATAAACTTTGCTTATTTGTTATATAATACATAAACGTGATTATACTTTATATATCTAACGTAGCTGCGAGATTTTTCTTAATATAGGTACAAGCAGGTTTGCTGTGCCTTACCATGCTTCACTGTGGCACGCTGTAGTTACAAAATATAGATAAATATCACCCTTGAAGCGCGTTGTAGATCGAATCTAAATTTGAGCAAATCAATGAAGAACTTCTTGAGTTTCTGAAGAGTACACAAATCACATAGCATTTATATGTGTACATGTATATATGTATATAATTTCATAATTTCATAATATGTTACTAATAGTTTTTTAAACATTCATTTACCTTTCAACTTCCAAAGATACGACAGGTAGATCTTGTCCTACACATTGGTATTAAACAAATGTAACTTAAAAATTAATTATAATTTGCCGCTCCCAACTAATTTCGAACTGTATCGCAAACTAATATTACAACTGTAAATAAAAATAAACACTATACAGAGAAGTTTATTCTCTTAATACTCTAACTAACATATAAAACTCGAAGTGCGTAAAATACTTGTGTGTCGTATATCATAAAAAGCAGTCTAATCAATACTTTCCAGATTAACGAGCAACATAATTAGCCACAAGTGTGCATGCCAGAACTGTGATAACATTTCGAGTACTGATTCAACAGTATGGTATACAAATTACGGCAGCGTATCGCGAGCGATGGCACTATATGGAAATAACGCAACAGTTGCTGGAGTATCTTATTACGTAGATATGTTATCGCTGAACATCTGTCCATGGGCCTCACGGTTATTACACCTACCGTGTAGGATAGGAGGTTATATACCGATTCTGATGAGTCAACCGCCATTAGTTGTTAGCCACGTATACGTGAATCACAAGAGGAATATAATAGAACGAAATACTTGGTTGAATTTTGTTTAACTATTCAAAGTATATAACTATTTTAAGGAATATATCTATTTCATTAGTTATTCTGTCGCATTTAAGATTAAAACTTTTGTTTATGGTACATCGATGACAGTAACAATTAATCTGGCTCCTACTTGTCGTCTTGATTTGTTCATATTTTGAAATGCAGTAAAATTGAATATTTCCAATGTATTTTTTATACAGTTCATTGAACTGAAGAAATATGTGAATTTTTAGATCACCTTACTAAAAGCACTTACTTTTCTTAACCACCATAAGGTTCACAATTTTTCAAAAATCTCGAAGAATTCGGTACAAATCAGTTTTTCTGGGGACATGCACTATTTATTAAATGCGCAGTACCTTTATTCCTAAATCACTTCATAATTTAATGATCTAATTAAACCTTTTTGGCAAGTATAGAAACCGATTCTCGTCATATGTTTATTTAGAGATATATTCCAAATAGACAAATATTCAAAAAATCTAATGGTTTCTTCAACATTAAAAATAAAATAAATACATATAACAGCAAGAAAATATATTAGCAAACATACGTGTAATCTACGCAAGCCGTTATTATTTTATTTACGCACATACGTATAGCATTTGTAACACCAGATTGAAATATCTAAAGCCCGATAAGAGAAACAGGCACAATAAAAACTGCACCTGAATGTACTAACGAATTGGCACATGTACGAGCATCAGTACTTTGGCCTCACAAATATTTTACGATTACGAACGGTTCGTTCGATAATTAGGTATATTCAGATAAGAATGCCATTGATTGTAAATGTATATACCAATGATAATGTATATACTTCCTGTAGACGCGTTTTTAGGTACCTATAGACTTTTTGCTATACTAATTTCATGTTAATGCTTTAACTACGTAAATTGTACTTACTTAGATTTTTAAATGTCGCGAAGAAATAAAACTGTATCAGATGAAAGAAAAGGATCATATTACTTGTGATGCTTAAAATTTTGCCATTTTCAGACCAATATCTCTCTCTGTTAGTATATAACTTGTAATATTTGTAATTTGGATTTATTTTCGTAAATGTTGTTCGTTTAAATCATTTTTGTATAATTATAAATTTTCTTTTTTTGTCATGCTTTAAAAATACATTTTTATTCGGTTTACCTTCGCTTAAGACATATTGTCTGCTATGAAAACCAGTGCTATGAGTAAAAATTTAACACAATGAAGAAAAAACAAGAGTATAGAAACAACCCAATACGTTGGTCAAGTTTCTACGCGCTTAAAAATCGTGGATCGCGGTTTCATTTCTTGATCTTATAAACAATAATCCTCACTTTTTGACATGTTTATACATAGATAACATAACATATATATTACATTAATATTTTGTAAAGACATAGAAAAAATCACAAAATCTCAGCAGCGAATGTCAAACTTCATAAGTAGAGATGACGACTAAAAGTTGATTTTACTTATTAAAACTTTTACTAATGCTATGTGCTATGTGATTCTGGTAGACCTAAATAGATGTGAACGCACTTATACAATCTCCAACATCCTACTTAACTAGTTTATACGGATGTGTGTTTCAAGACATTTCACTTTTAATTCAATAATTATTTAATAATTATTTATTTCAAGAATCAAACTCATTTATTATTTTAGTGGACGTACAATTTCAAACAATATGTTTAACGATCCTCGTTAAACATGGCTTATGGGACGTTAGATTTAAAAGTATTATTAATTATTACAAAAAGTAATGCATGTTATTAGAAGAAAACAAATCATACTCAACCGAGAGTTATACCTAAATTGTATGCTCAGATATGTCACAAAAACTTTTAACTAAAACTATTGTATGCTAAATCTCATTTTATTTCTATCAATTTCCAAAATAATAATTTTTGATAATAAACGTAGCAGCATAGCAGCAGTGTAAACCCAACAACTTTTACAGTTAAACAAATTGAGTGTGTACCTATTTATTGATATCTAAATAAATTCGTGTGGTAATCATACTAACAAATGCAAAAATAAAGCTATTAATAAACACCTGTGCGCCAGACCGATTCCAGTTCTGTAGCTCTGCTACAAAACAAACATGGAGACATAATGTTATCATTCACCCCCATGTGGGAGCTACTGATAACTGCGCCAATGTGCCGCACAGATTTGCGAACAAATGCTAGCTTCCTCACACGTGCATCGGTATGGGAACCGCACCGATGCAGTTGCACCGCACATGGCGAGATAACGACTGTTTTATGAAATGTTTTACAACTAGCGCTTATAGCTTTCTAAAGAAAGGTGATCGCCAAATGTGGCCGAACGTTTCCGTCAAACATACGGGCGGGCTACCAATAAACTTCAGTAATAAATGCCTTATTGTTTCCTCATACTAGGTAATTATGAAAATGGTAGAAACCACTACCATCTGGGTGGGTTTGCAACACGTGCATATTAAGCAAAACAAATAGACAACATTTGGCGAACGGCTGGCGTTATCTGTGCAAGAGTAATCCTGCATTTGACTAAGTCATAAAGAATAGCCACCAGGTAACCATTGAATACAAAAGAAAAGTTTACTACAGTCGTTGTTGGTTACCGTGTGAAACACTCTTTAATTGGTACAAAATTTAGTCATTATCAAAAAAAAAATATTAAACAAGTGAACTCAGAAGCTCCTGCAAATTGACCCTAATAAACAGGCTCGTAATTTTTGTTACAATCTAAAAAAATATAGGAGATAACAAAACGTTCTTAGAGTTAGTATGGTAGTAATTCTAACTTCTTAATCATTTGATAAAGAAAAGTGATATATCAAAAATAGAGCTAGTATAAACGAAACTATTTCAAAATAACAGGTATTAGGCGTGAACAAATGAGAAGAGTGACAATCAGCCGCAGTCCGCGAGCAGACGGAATAGCAGACACCTGGCGCGAGAGGCCATATCGACAAATCATTCGCGGTGACGAATGTTAACCGCAGTCATTACGGGCCGGCCGGATTATTAGTGGCCCTATAATAAATGTTTAGACGACAAACACTAATCGTTATCTCGGTCTTGTTACCAATAATTAATCATCGACAGTAGACCAATCTTTATCACTCCAAACCACAAATAGAAACTTTTTATGTTTTATTTAATTTTTTTTTGACAGTGGGTACGTTTACATAAATGTCGATTGTGTTTGTTGACAACGGTTTCATACAAACAAGCAACCTATATTATTGCCTGTAAAGGGTATATTAGGAAGAATATTTCCGTGAATGTCGGAGACAACTCTACGAATATTTGAATCCTTGATCTTTAAGGACGAAGGTTTGCAAGAAACTGGACTACTACTCTGCAAATGAAAGAATATAATATTAAAAAAAATACATACAGTGGAACATAAAGCCTCCTCTTTTTTTGCAGTCGGTAAAAAAGTAACTGTGTTCTGTGAAAAAGAGTTCTCCTAAAATAAGACGAAGACAAATGAAAATCTATTCACATCATAACCCTTTATGATTAACGCTCATCTCCCTAATCAAGTGGTCAACAAAAACGTACAAAGTTTTACGCTGATCCGGTTTGAACACGTTCCTATTAAATTATGCAAGTAATAAAATCTTATTCTGTGTTCACTACAAAGCTGTCCCTCTCAAGCACGCAATTTCTCAAAACATTGTCGCGTCATTTTTCATTGCATCAATCAGGCCGCCTGTGTGGACGACTCTAAGACACTTTAGGGATGTCACATTTGAAATAATTTGCGAAATGTACAAGAATTTATTTACGTATTAGCACTGTGAATACATTTTGCATAGTTTGTATAATATGGTGATCTAATTAAGATTTATTAAGGTACATTTGGGGTTTACATCTGACGCTTATGTTTTGTGCCTCCACGCCTAAGAAGCATAGGTGCATCAAATGATCTAATTTCATATTAAGCATGTTAATTGATAATCTATTTTAGTAAACTTAAAAAGAGCTCGAATAATGTTTGTATGGTGAATGAATAAAGGAAAAATAAACGAAACACCTTTTTGAAAGAATCCGCAAAAGGTATATACTACTTCTGCTTACCAAGGTGGTGGTAGTAAATAAATTATTAAACAGATATAGTCTTTATAGGTTTAAAGAAATCTTTGAAGATAATATTTATTTCTCGGACACAATTGTTCAAGCACTGCACGATTTGTATGATATCATCTCCACGTTCGAAAGGTAAAAATATAAGTACTTAAATACGTGTCTCATGTTATGAGTTTCCAGAATACAATCTGGTACATCCTTAAAGTTTCTTGCAGGGTTGTCTCATCAAGAGTTAAATAGAGTGTGAGCCAATGAATATTTTTATTGACGCGCCTGACGAGTTGACATGGGATCTTTACGCCATATACATCGAGATCATTTCAATTTGTATCTTGGCACTATAAGATAAGATCGATTTTCAGATATTACAACTCAAACGACTCTTTGGCAAATAAAAATGTATGTTATTAGGTACAAATAGAATTCAAAATAAGTACAATTTCAATGTCTATATGTAATACAAGACGAAAGTCATCAGATGGAAGTGAGTGCGATCTGCGCGAGAATAAGTTTCTTTCTTGTCCGTTTCTTATGCAAATATTGACACAGTACTGCTATCATTAATCAGGCGGAATGTCGGGGTTTAACAATGAACACTGAATGTGCCCAGATGTGAAATGTTTCACGTGCATTCTTTGTACGATAGATATCAGTCAAGTCATTTATTGCCCAGTCTGCTTGTTCGTTAGAATAATATTATTCACTGCATTTCGCAGACACTTCAAAGTAGTTCCCCTCAGGTGGTTTCAGTTATCAATTATCTTTGAATTTGAAGTCTGTATAAATTCATATATTGAAAGTATAATATGGTTATATAAATTAACAAAACAAAATGACTTTGTAGCTACATACATTTCACAAAATTTTACACTAGAGTTAAAAGCACTACGAATTTAAAATTGTTTGATTTTTTGTCGCTTTCTGTCCTTTTTAATAGCGTGTGTTGCCTCCTCTAGCCCTAATGACCGCCTGCATTCGGTCTGGCATGCTTTGGATGACGTTCTTGATGTTGACTTGTGATAAGTCGCGCCAGGCAGTAAGTGCAGCATCTCGAAGCTGGTTAAGGGTTTGTGGTGGGTTCGATGATAACTTTATTACTCGTTTCAGTTTGTCCCATACGTGTTCTATCGGATTTAAGTCCGGGCTGCGAGCTGGCCACTGCAATTTTTGAACACCAACCTCTTAAAGGTTCACAAATTCACGATGTGAGCGACATGTGGAAGGGCATTATCATGCATTAAAATGAATTGGTCATAACCAATAAACCCTCCGAAGGGCACAACATGATCTTGAAGAATTTCTTCGACGTATCGAGTTGCATTTAAGGCGTTATTGACGATGACTAATTCCGTACGAGCATCAGAACTCACGCCACCCCATACCATTATAGAGCCTCCGCCAAAACTGACCGTCGGTGTGGTTGTCATCGCCAAATAGCGTTCCCCTTTCCTTCTCCAGACACGTTGTCGACCATCAGGTGCATTTAAAGCGATCCTGCACTCGTCTGTAAACAAAACCCTTGCCCATTGCTCAAAAGTCCAGTTAGCGTGTTCGCGGGCGAAGTGAACTCGAGCTACTCTGTGCTGTGGGAGGAGCTGTGGACCACGGGCTGGTCTTCTTGCTCTCAAATTAACTTCCTCCTTACGTCTTCTCACCGTACGCTCGCTAACATTCACACTTCTGGAGATTTGAAGCCGCTGACGGATCTCAACAGCGGTCAGGAAGCGATTTCTTAAAATCTCTAACACAATAAAGCGGTCGTCACGAGCTGATGTGCATCTTACACCGCCACTACCTCGTCTTCGGGTATAGCGGCCAGTCTCTTGATACCGTTTTAGTGCATATTGCATCGAAGAACGCGGCACGTTTAGGACAATAGCCACTTCACGATGGGTCAAACCTTGTTCGACTAATGCCACTGCCTGTGATATCTGACTTGATGACAAAGGCATTTTTATGGATCCTAAGGGGCCTTTAGGTGTTTATTAACTACAATAACAACAAAAGTCTTTGTCAAATTAAAACTTAAAATTTTTAGAGCACAATTAAAAACTTCGACTTCGTCGGATTAATGACACGATTTAACTAAACTTTAAAATGCAGACCAAAATGCATTTCAAATTAGCGAATTACCCTCTTGAGATGAACATAAACATTTTTTCTACCCACTTACACGATAAGAACAAAGTAAGACACACTTCAAAAAATGTTATCGCATGTTATGAGTTTGGCCAAGATTCCGTGCCGGTGAGTGTATTTGTGATGTATTTTAGCTTAACTAATATAATCCAGTATACGTCTCTGTATAACAACAACCAATAGTCTGATAGCGTGTATCCTGTTTAAACATTTTGAATCATATTTGAAGTAAGAAGGTAGTAGAGCCACACTGATTTCAGCACGAACGAGCCGGCTCGATCAGCGAAGTACTATTCTCTCGTAGAAGACCCACCTAAAGTGACAGCAACTGAACTATTATGTTACAATAATTTTCTTTTTTTTAGCCTGTCAAAGTGACTACTCTGAATGATGGAAAGCCTGAATAGCATCCAAGAGTTGTGATTACCATACTGTATTGTCTGAATTCGCTATAAGTATGGTGACCACAACTCTTTGGATTCTATTCATGCAGAGTAGAGTCACTTTGGCAGGCTCTTAAAATAGAAAAAAAAGAGTAAAATAAATATAGACCTAAACATTTTCTTCTCCAGGTATTTCCATTTATTTCAATGATTATAATAGGACTTATAAAAACACTAACGTTCTCTGGGGGTCCTCATACACTATTAAGATCACTAATTCTAAATCAGATGACATCAAAAATACCAATATATGGTTTATTTATTTATTTCTCTTAATTGTATACACAAAACAAAAAGAAAAATGAGTTACAAAAATGTAATTGTAACAATCGGCGGTCTCATTGCTTACGGCGATTTCTTCTAGACAACTTTAACATGGACATCAGGTGTTTGAATATCTTAGGGTAGTTTACACACAAGTTACACATTATTACGAGAATATTACACACTCATTTATGTTACACAAACCCTAATACACATACATACACCTACACAAATACATATACACATGTTTATGTAGACTATATTTAAGAAAATGAAAAGTATTGGCCATGACAAATAGTAATCCTTCACGAGCTTTTTAAAAACAAACAAGGTGTTTACTTGTCGGATTGTTTCAGGCAAATTATGCCAAAGCTTTACTGCCTGCCCAGTAAAAGATTTATCTGCAAACTAAATTATTGACAAAGTTTAGTTCAGTTGTCGCGGAAGTTAAGTATATTGAATAAAATGAGACGGTTCTTCTCACCTGAGCATTTGTGCCTTCTTTGTACGACATAGGTTCACTCCTGCGTCGAGTACTGCTCATCTTTGCGGTGGATCGGCGCAGTATTTGCTGGACGCTCTAGATTTAGATAAGCAAGAGCTCGTCAGAACACTCGACCAGTCGGAAGATCAACTGGTCCCTCCTTCTCCATTCTTCTACAGGACAACACGTGCTGGTCTTGGAAGTCACCGTTTTAGAATGGTAGATATACGCTCTCAAACTAAATGGTTCGGCTCTTTCTTCCTGTGCAAATTTGTTAATGTATTACCCCGAGTCTTTTAAGTAAGGCCGCCGACACTAGGCCGCCATAGTGTCGGTCGCCCTACTGAATTGTCTGCATTCGCAATGAGTATGCTCTACCACTAAGTAGGATATGTGATCACCGCTTTTGGTACAGTTAGATCCAGAATAATAAAAAAAAAGTTAGTAAATATGTTTTTTCTATGAGAATTGCTGTATCACCATCAAGTTGGTGTCAAAACAAATCAATCATTTAACAAATCCTATTAATAAATATTTAGAATACAATATAAAACCTCAAAATTACAAAGAGAAAAATAAATATCAAGTTTATGCTATCGACAATGTTTAGTTTTACGCTATCTCTAAAATCATATGTTTCTAAATCTTCTAAAGCAAAAACAACAGTCTCAGTGGCAATAAAAATCACTTACTTTACACTATACCGGGGCGGGCCGCACTGCGCGGGTGCCACGTGCGCGAAGACATAGCCGGCGAGACGATCGTACAAGGAACTCTGTGTCACACTCGCCCATGTGGATCTTGTCGGATGCGGCACATGCCTAACATCTGAAAACATTTGACTTCAGCCTGGTTACAGTCCATATCTGCATGCTTAGACATATTTAAGCACTACTGTTCAATGTTAAACACACAAAATATTTTTATTTATTTACAAATTTTGTTAAATTATATTTAATCTGTCTACTGGATATTTAAAACTAAATGTTTATGAAACCGTTTTAAAGATGACAGAAGTTGAAAAACCCTAACCAGATGGATTATGCATGCCACGTAGATATTGTACTGCGCCGAAAACAAATAGTCCGTTTAGGATATGTAGTAATAGTTAAATATTTTTTTAATTTTTGAATATTTATCATTAACAACCATTGATGGAACGATGGGCGACCCAGTCAGGAATGTTCACCGTGTCTCGTTGGAGAATCCTCGCCATGTGTGGGAAAGACATGACAAATGTTCCTTCACTGTAGCCTAACAAGAAAGGCTACCTTATCAGTTCTTAGTTCCTTATTTTTAATTCAGTTCTGTTACGACAACCTAGATAAAGACAAAAGTATAAATAACGCTGATTAGGTAAAATGCCGTCATGTTTATTTAAATATAGAACGCTATAAAATGACTTATGAAATGTTTTGCATTGAAGTTTATCTTTTAGGGTCTACTTTATACTGCTTCTAGTAACTTCAGTCGCTGTGTTGTTTCTATTTGCTAGTGGGAAACTATACTATTTCTATTCTTTGAGTTTAGTGTCTTATCTTTCGGTATTAGAACCATAATCCACGACATCATATTACGCCCATAATGTCAATGTAAGTAATAAAAATTGTTAGTTTATTAGGGCGTTTGCATACAACGCGACTTCACAGCAGCTGTAAGCGCGTGTCCGTCGCAGCTGCGATTTGCGCCGCGGTGTGAAAAGCGACGAGCTGCGATTCACATACGGACCAACTGTACTGATGATTTTATAGGGGTGCTATGTTAACACCTTGCCTAAATCAAATGCAGAGAAAATTGATATTAATTCATATTTAACGTATAATGTAAAAGTATAGGAAAAATTAATCACAGCTAGTCACTTTCATAAACTATCAAAATCATAGGTATCATCTATTAGAATTAGGTAGCTGCCGATATAGTAAATATTCACAAAATTCACTTCCTAGTAAAATTCAAATGATTACACATAGGACACAGAATTTATTTTATTCTTTAATGTGCTTACAATTTATGTTTATTATATGTTATGTGTGCGTTTCTTAATTTTTTAACTGTTGGCGTAAATATCAGGGGCCAGCTGAAATCCAATGCTGCACTTTAGTATAGTGTGAACTGAGCTGGTAATCTTTGCCGCAAAATGCAATGCAGAAATAAAATTAAGGATGTGTTTTTGGAATGTACTTTATATGTGTTCTGTATGTGTCTTTGTATATGAAAAAATGGTTTAGAAAGGCAAAAATCTCTAAACTCACTCAAGTCAGATCAGTCAGTTTTCAATGTTCTTTTCTTCTTAACATTAACGTTTTGCTGTCCCTGATGTAGTAACCACTAGGAACTATGCCAGTAATCAATAGATAGGCTCCTATGTGTGACTTTGATTTTTGAATGTCTGAGTTTAAATACGTTATTAAAATGTAACATAAACGAAATGAGTAATACCATACAATCGTTACTTAGAACAAATTACTGCTTAACCCTTTGTAGCATTAAACAATGTTAAAGTATCCACTTATGTCCCTAAACATTTAATTTCACGATTTTATTACAAATAATAGATTATAGCAGACAGAATTTAGCAATTACCAGGGACACACGTAATATGAGGACTTATTACGTGCTTCTCTTGCGATTGATTTAAATTAATCTTGACCTATTCCAGATCCTATTCTCAAAACATCTGTCGTTTACAGCACAAACTGCTATCTCAATCTTAATTCGCCAACATAGGTTTTATGACAATAATTGGCACCGTGGCTGGCCAAAACTGGGATGAATTGGTGATTCATGCATTCAAGTAATTAACAAATAGAACCGCCATCTATTTTTAGTACATTATAAACACAGCTGGCAAATTATTTGACTCAATTAACGTCCCAAACACGTAAAAATAATAAAACCAACATATTGTGTTTAACATCTTGTATAGCATTCAGAACCCAACGTCTACTACAAAGGAATGGTAAAATGCAACGTCTCAGAAAGTCAACAATAGCAAACAAAGTTAAAAACCCCAAACAACCTCTTTATCCAGAAAGCAGATGAAAAAACTTTACAAATAAAGCAATAGTGCCGTCAACTCGATCATAATACTACCATATCACATCATCTGCAATTAGGGTCACAAATAATTGACGCCAAAGGTTTAAGGGCGTTTCTTTCACCAAAAAACCGACATTCATAAAACCCTCATAAGTGAATCAAGATATCGTACCCTGATACACCTGGCTTTCACCCCGGTACTGGAACATTTTATTAACGCATTCAAAGGTGCTCGAAAAAATTCAATAATACTTTCCATGGCCCATTGGTTTTGTGATTAGAGAATAGTTTGCGAACACGACATTAACATTGCGATTTTTTTATTGTTTTCTCAACAATATCATTATGTATTGATATAGATCTTAATTCGTTATTTCAAGAAATTCCGTTATAAAATGCAATACAATTTACGCAAAAATAAATCGTGTTAATAAAATTTATAGATGAAATTTAAAAAATGAATAACATTTAAAATAAATACTAATGTATTTATGATTAAAGTCGAAAGTTAAATAATCGCGCTTATTAATATTAATCTTATGTAGGCGTTTTGCTTTCGTTCCAGGTTCATGCCTCTATCAAAATCTCTTTACGAATCATAATCCAATGTCCATTCATCAGCGACAACGAATGAGCAAAACGAATCCGGTTAATGGTCCTATAGTTCCATTATCAGAGTTAAGTACCTCTACAATAGAGGCGGCTCCCACGCATGTCAAAACACCCCATACGAAAACCATTCGGGCACCAATTTAAATAGACCCTTTGCAAACGTGATGCTGGTACACAATATATGAATAACAAATAATTCACTGCAGGCAAACTGAGATCTTTTTACGATGGTCAAAGATCATGGGTCGACGTCACAACGTGCGCCCATGGTGATCCAATCCGTTTGATCCCTAGCGTTTATTGTAACGATTGTGGGAAAAATTACGAAGTTTTTGTTATAAATCTGTGGGAGTTTACAACAATCATTGTTTAAAAGTAACTTATACTATATATTGTGCAGTTGTTATTTCTCAGGCAAAAACAATGATTTCTTACATAGGCATGTTTCACACATTACAGTCAGTGCTATTGCGTATTTCATTAGAAATGTTATATTATCTATATTATGAACAATGACAGGCAGTAGTATTTAGTTATTTTAAATAGAAAGATTAGACTATTAGATATTAGACTTCATATAATACATGTACTATTAAAAAAGAAAAACAATATGTGAATAGTAGCTTCCTCAGTCGATTAATCTATACATTTATACGACAGAGCTAATCCTAGGTCTCCGATACCCTTGAAGATTGAATAAAAGATTTTTCTTTAATCTTTTAAAAGTGAATAATAACATTATAATATATATGACGACGAATGACGTTATACATTTCATACATTTCAGAGGATTTTCTATGAATAGTAACTTTCGGGTCCGTAATTTAACTTCGAGAGTCGTAAGTATGTTCGATTAATGGAAAGTCGACTGAACGATTGAACGTATATTTATTGTTCAATAGACTGCTCTTTCGAATGAATTTTAGTTGTTTCATAGTTTAAAACTTAAAATAAAATTATAAAAAAAAATTCGTCCCATACTATTTCATTCATAATCAAGTAATTGAAATAGATTTAAGAAATTGTATGTCCTTCCTGTAGACTTAGAAACATGAAACTTGGTGAAAAGTAACATAAGAGCATAAGCACAAATGAAGGGAAAATATTTATTATTAAAAAAACATACGTTACGATTTTCTCATAAAATTCAGGTTATCGAAATTCGATACTTTAGGGTTCTTTAACCATGAATTAATGTATTACTAATAATCCAAACATAAAACAAAAATATATGGTGTTGATCATAGAAAAGGTTAGACTCAGGTGACTTAGTTTACACTAGACTTTCGATCACCTGAACTTTGTGAGAAAATCGTAACGTATTCCATTCGAAAAATCGTTCAGTCTACTTTCCATCAATCGAACGTACGAGTACAAGTATGACTCTCAAAGTTAAATTATGAACCCGAAATTTCACGTAAAAAACACACACATGCATGAATTAAGTTAAAGTCTAAATGTTAATCGAAACGTCACGTGTTGTCGTGATTAAGTCCTAAATTGCAACAAACAATTAAATTATTCCGGCAGAATAAGCAATTTTACAAGTCTCTATTCAAAGTAAATAGTTACATATTATTGATTTTACATAAAAACTTAGATTCTGAGAACCTATTACCATCTTAGAAGAAGGTAAATATAAACTGTAATGTATGTACAAAATAGATTTCTTTTTCACATTCTTTGGTAACAATCAATACTGTTGTCTTTTAATCAGTACAAACGTTACACAAAAACCGAATGTTAATCACCCGGAGCCGCGGGCGGTAATGTAAAACTGTCACGTGACTGCCACGCGCCGTTACTTTCCCCCCACAGCTAACCTCACCCCCTTGCCTTCATTACTGCGATTGCTAGGTATTTGTTCACAATGCACGCACGTGGACGGACGTCTGCATTATTAAATGCCTTTTACACTTATTGCGAATAAAACCCCTCCGCCTACATGGGAACTATGTTATTAATCTCTAGATAGGGTTGCTAGCCGAGACGGCTATATTAAATTGATATAATCATTGATTAACAAAAAGAGCAGTTGTACATTTAAATGAACCCCAAATTCGTGTCTGTTTAAGACTATGTACATATTAATCAACAACATACATAAATAGTAATTATAATCCCGTAACACGGAATTAGCTAGAAGTGGAAATGAACATTAACATGTTAACATACTTTTGTCAATCGAATCTAGTATTCTGATAAGTCAAGAAGCTCCTTGACTGAAAATTTTTATTCTTTCAGAATATTTATTTTCACCTACTCAGAAAAAAAATTCAGGTCTAATTTTAAATTACATGATATCTAATTCTTATTAGGTTTGTAATTCGATACAATAGTCCTAATCATATATTTATGCTGATACAAGCCTAATAGCCTCCGTCTAATAACTCATTTATTCGATGTGTTTACTATTCGATACATCACTGGACACAGATGAAGCGAGCCTGTAGATAAAGAAAGAGTAAAGTATAGTGGAGCTCTAAATCCATAACTTGTATTTTTAAATTGTGTTACATACTTTCTGTTTGACATGTTTCAAAACACGTGAGAAGACTTGACAGGAGTTGTGCACGGCTTCACAGTAATCTAGTGTAAAGCAATTCCTTCGATGCTTTTCACTTAGTGAGTCAGGATAGCGAAAGTCAAGACCCCTTGTCTTTATTTTTTTGAAGAGCTTGGGGCTCAAAAGGCGACGAGGATGCACATGTAACTTTTGAGTTATGAATGTCCACGTCAGACGGTGGTCACTTACCATAAGTTTCTCCGTCTACTCGTTAGCCTCGTTACCATAAGAAGAAACAACAATTTCTTATATAAGCGTTGTTTAAATTGAAACACTCCATAAATTGCTTCACATACGTTACCAATGTACTCGTATGTATTTAACTTATGATCATAATATTGTATCTTCGTGACCGAAGTTGGTCTGCTAGGTCCCACGGGCGGTTGTTTCACACAGGAACAATTACAATCTCACGCGCCCGCGCATACTTCAAACCAAATTATGCCGCGATTTACTTTGGGAACAACATCAGTCTCACGAATGGTGCATACCTCAGCAGTACCATTCCATTAATTGATGTACCTTTATAGTGAAATTAAATTTTATATATCTTAATATGATGGATTGTACTTGTTTGTGAGTAATTAAGTTAGTGGCAACGCAATAACTATATTAATCACTAAAAGGTAATTAGGGCAGGTTAGGGCATACTTTTTAAAAGACAACAGTCAGACAGAGAGGGAATAACTCAACAAGGGTTGATACGATTACTGACGTACACGTTTCCACTTATCAAATGGAATTATTGAAGGAACTACGAACTGTAAAGAGTACAAAATTCTATGTTCTGTTTTAGCCCAACAAACTATTTGACTCTCAAGTGAGTACATAGGAAATGGCTAGTTTTCTGCTCAAATAAAAGTTTCCCTTTTCTCGTAACGTAAGGCATCTACCTATTTCTGTACCCCTTACAATGTAGGTAAATGTCATAGTCACTATTGATCGGTTGATTAAGTACTGCTTGAAAACATAAAAACCAACTTACTTTCGTATTTATTATACTAGTACAACAACATAAAAGTATTTCACATCTCAAAGAGGTACAGTTGCAACCTCACGGGCGGGCTCATCGTTCCGTGCACAAGCGATTCGAGCACTCGTAATTATCCCGACCTGTGACCCGGGCAGCACCGCTCCCACGAACAACATTCACACGAGAAATCACCGCTTCCCATAGGAACCACAATGTTTCCAACATTATTCAAAATTTGTGTTGCTTCATACCCAGCTACAACGAGAAAATCAACCATGGTACACTTCGAGAACGAAAAAATAACAATCAGAATTATAACCACCTCTTACAAAATACATAGTCCCTACTAGAAGTCCTTTGAGAGTACACAATGTACAGCCAATTATATGTACACTCAGTAGTATATTCTCGTTGCATGTTTTCAAATAGTCTTCCTATTTTTCAAATTAAATTACCTACCTACAGTACAATCAAATTCTCCAGTTATTTCCATTGACATACTAAAACGTCACGTCTACTATTAATCTCTCAAAGTAATGTTTCAAGTGCGTGCTGTACATTAGATTAGAAAAGTAAAGTCGATATGACTATAGCGCACGCGCCGCCACGTGGCGGAAAAGTGCGTAATGAGCCCGCACCTGCACTGTCCGAATTAAGGGATTTCTCGCGCCCTCCCGTGGGATTCGAGGGAATATATCACACGAATCGAACTGTTTGTTCTGTCAATAAGTATACACTGAGGAACAATAACGGCTAGCCAATATTGGTAGTGGGGTTGAATATACCGAATATTGCATTACTTCGAGCGTCACATTTTACAAATTAAAATAAAGCATAATTCTAAATATTATGAAACATCCTGAAACATTATTATATTTCGATCTTAAAGGTTAACTTTAATTCTTAGTAAAATAAAAAGGAAGGATAAATAAAATAAAGGTAATTTTTTAACCACTAACTGTTCTAAAAGTAAATCATTAGTGCGCTAGGGGTTACTGAAAGCTCAAAACAATAGTTTTGGAGAGCACTTAACCGCATGAACACAATGAGCATACAGCTATCAGGACAAATAACACTGATCAATCAGAGGGTATCACGCGATGGGAGCGGCACGCGCCCGGCACTCCCACGCCACGCGTAAGGGTAAATACGGCCTCCACCCCGGGCCCGCTCTAATGCGAAGACCTTAATGGAAGTAACAACATGCAATATGTAACAATGATATACCTTATATAAAATCAGATGTAAGATTTATTGCAAAAGCATCAAGTATTACTATTATCTGCTTAGATACCCATCTCAATAGATCAAAATAGTCAATATTATTATTATAAAGCTGGTGTTTATTTGGTTGAATTCTTTTGACATTGAATAGCCCATTTATACAGGTAGGCTACAGGCTTAATTAAATCATGCTACCACCAAAAGGAGCGTATTGCGATACTCGGACAAAGTAGTGCATGTCATCTAATAAGTAAATAAACAGCTGCAACATTCGTTTTATCATCTAATAAGTATTTATTTCAAATATTTTTAAAATAGATATGTATGCCGGCGACTGGTGGCATTAGACTTTAATAAAAAATACTAAATAACATATACTGTGCCCATTGCGCATTAAAAATAAGAATAATAGAAAAAAAAACTAAATATTTAACATTTATCGCTGTGATTTTAGATCATTTACATATAATATCAATCGGTCAATCAATCTACACTGCATTTAAAGGGTTACGTATATAACCTCTGAGAGGAAACTGCGTTATGGTCTTCTCTTAAGTTCTGTGTGAATCAAATGGAATCAATAAAACTCAAACCACTGAATCTCATTGCCGAGAAACTGGTAAGCGCCTTTTAAGAAGAAGAATCAATGATCACTAATTAATAATTATTTAAAAAAGTATAATTGATGATGCCCACAATTCTACGGAAGTTTTTAAATTGGGATACATGAATTAAAGCTGCTATTAACGGATGGGCATTAATGTAAATATTTTATTAGAGTTATATCACGTTTGATTGTTAATTGGATGATATTGGGTCAGTAGTCGTATTCTTTTTAACAAAGAATAGATACAGGTGAATAATATATTATATGGTCGACGTATTCCCTGTTCTGGCAATTACGCTGTTACTAGACTGATGCTTTGACAATTGCAGTACCAAGTATTTCCGTTATTACTAATTTCACACCTTCGATATTGTTTAGAAGACGTTTGTGAGATTTAAGCCACCTGCAGATACAAAGGATGTTGACTGCTTTTTGTATTTAAGAACACGCCGATGACAATACGTAGTCATAAAAACACTACGTATTGTCATCGGCCAAGGTGTTTATGCCCACGTCTCCTTAACTATTTTTTCAATGTCTCTGATATTTGGATTCCGTAAATAACTGATTTTATATGTTTATTGACATCGTTTGAATGTTCACACACACATCTACATTGTTACTCATACCTATTATAGATTACAGATATCACTTAATAAACAATTATGAAATCATCATCATTTCATCTTTAGTTCTTATTAAAAAGATATAACTTATAAGAAAAGTGAACAACATTTACATTTTGGTAGTTTTTTTTCCGTAATTTTTTATGTGCCGTAGAACATTTCGAAAATAATATTAAATAGAATTAATATTGATAAAGCTCTTTTTAGTTTACTTTTAATAGAGCATCAATTAGAAAACATATAAATTAAAATAAATATAGGTGTGAACCCAGCATACATTTTACTGGTTCTCACTTGTCTTTTTTTTTTTAAATCTTGTTTCTGAAGAGATTGCAAAGGATACAAGACCGAATAAAATAATTTTCTATAAATTGCACTGCAAGGTGCCTAGACGCAAGATCGGTTCACGGACAATAGATCTCTACGTGAGAGAGACAAAGCAACCATGGATGAAATACAACTCCTGTTGTTCTTAATGTCACAGGTAGCCGTCACGACACGTTTACATAACTATTGGTCATCTTGGACTCAAGGTGTCTATTTTAGTATTTTTTTTAATTATGAAGAGACTCAATCACAAAACCCTCAAAAGCTCACGCGATCCGTGCGATAATAGCACAATATGGGAATATTCTTAAATTGAAATATATCAAACACTTGAACTAGATTTATTAAGGCATGATTTCCTTCACATTAATGATATTGTCAAACGTGGAATGACACATCATGAAACGTCAGGCTGGTTAGTGTTAGCTGACTGTAGGCCTGGCTATGAAATACATGACAAAGACAAAAGACCAAACGGTAGACAAATCTCGAAGAACTTCTTCAATTTAAAACACTTTGCCGTAATGTTTCTTTTTGTTAGCTAATTATTTTATTCGCACATTGCAGATTATGAATTGCTATACTACACCTAATTTAAATGTTGTCGTAGTGATTACGAAAAGAAGACAAACCAGTTACTTTAATATCTAAACTGACACGTTAACTAAAACTACAAAAACAAAATATCTTCACATTTACAATAATACGAGTATGCGTATTATTATATTAAATAGCTGACCCGGCAAACGTTGTTTTGCCATTAAAATTATTTGCAGTAAATATTTTGGTAATAGAGATAGAGTTTGGTTAACAAAAGGTGAAAATTAAGGGTATTAATTATTTGTGAATTTGAGAACCATAAAAAAAATATTTACAAAAATAAATTAAAACCAGAAGCAGTTGGCATTTTTCATACACATTTAAAAAATACATAATATATTACTACAAACTTACCAAATTCATCATCAAAAAGTATAAAGTATCAAGCGAAACAAAAATGAACATGTATACAAGAAATTATTTGAATAAAACTACAATCAAAATGCATTTTCAATAAAAATATGTTACCGAAGACATGACGTTTAAACGTCATGTCAATACAATTATTTTCAAGAAATTGCCAATATGCTTACGAGAGCTAGAAAAAAAGCACAATTAACATCTTCGGACTCGTCGCTCCGCTCCGCCTTGCCATCCCCGGCAGCAATAATGGAAGTTCCGGCTGCTGCAGAGGCGTCGAGCTCTAGTTCTAGCGACGAGTTTTTCTCTCCGCCGACGTCGCCAACACCTGTACGTCGACAGGAGAGTACCCGGCCGCCGACCAGCTTGGGATCACGAGGACCACTGACCTCAAACAGGGTCCCCGCTACCGGTGGTGATGTGCGCCGCATGAAGTGGACAAAATCTATAAATGAGAATGTCATGCGGGCATATTTTCGGGCTACAGAGTTGGGAACAAACCTTACTGCGTACCGTGTTAGACTAGTCTCTCTGTTTCAGGAGCTTGAACCAGCCGTTAACGTATCAGCACAAAGATTGTCGGATCAAGTACGAGCTATACAGCGCTGTCACCTGTTGGATGATGCAGTACTTGAGAGGATACGCTCTGACATACGGAGAAACCTTACTATCCCTTCTTCGTCACGCACTATGGTAGCCAACAGCACACCTCTGTTGGCATTATCAAATGAAGATGTTGATGAACTAGTGGAGAGTGAAGTTATTTCCGTAAGTACCCAATGTAACGATAAGATAAGGAGTGCTTTGGAGGATGCGATTCAAAAATACCGATTCGTAAATAATAATAGTAGACCACGGTTATGCCGTTTGCCCATTCATAAACGTAATTTAGCGCTTGTGGGTGCCCTGGATTCGTTACTATCAGACTACTTTGATAATAGCGAAGATCTTAGTGATACACATTCCATTCTGTACTGTGCAGCTGTTGCAGTTTGTAGAGTAGCTGGTGTTAAATTTATTGAACGCGTAAGTGCTACTCGCAACAAAAATGCTGTACCAGCTTGGCAGTGTAGAATCGAACGTCGTATTGCTGAGACTAGGACACTCATCGCTAAATTAACTTGTTTTCAAAGTGGTAATACACGGCCGAGAGTCATGCGCTTTGTGAAACAGGCATTCTTGGGGACTACCATTAGTCCTCAACAATACATGTCCTGTGTCACAGAGCGCATAGACTTTCTAAAGCAGAAAGTTTATGCATGGGCAAACAGGATAAGACGTTATAGAAAACGAGTTAACCGGTATAATCAGAATCGAATGTTCCAAAGGAATGAGAAATGGGTTTACCGGAAGTGGGAGGAACCGAATCCATGTGTGAGTGATGGGCATTTTCCAGATGAAAATACCACTAATTCATTTTGGCGTAATATCTGGTCAGTGCCTGTCACTCATACAGAGGGTGATTGGTTGGAGGATGTTAAACGTTCGTGTGAGTCTATAACAGCTATGGAACCCATTATTATTAATAAAGATGATGTAAGTTGTGCAGTCCGTTCATTACCGAATTGGAAATCACCTGGTCCAGACGGACTGCACAACTTTTGGCTTAAGTGGTTCCGAAGCTCACATGCGTGTTTGGCATCACAATTCCAAGCAGCTTTGGATTCTGGTTCATTACCACAATTTTTAACCACTGGTGTAACCCATTTACTCTACAAATCTGGTGGTGCCATGGATCCCAAAAATTTTAGACCTATTACTTGTTTACCAACTACATATAAACTTCTAACATCTATTTTGAGACTCAAAATTACTACACATATAATTAATAATTCGGTACTCTTTATTTCTCAAAATGGATGTAGAAGTGGGGCCCGTGGCACTAAAGAGCTCCTTATCATAGACAGGACCATTAGCCAACAGGTACGTCGTAATCGTAAGAGTCTGGCGACATGTTGGATAGATTATAAGAAGGCTTATGACTCAGTTCCACATACATGGCTTTTGAAAGTGCTAGAGTTGTACAAAATTGATGCAACTCTGTGCACTTTCTTAAAGTCGTGTATGAGTCAATGGAGAACAACACTTCGCTATCCAGGATGTCGGCAGACTGCGATAAACGACATACTTATAAAGATCGAGCGAGGTATATTTCAAGGTAACAGTCTGAGTCCCTTGTGGTTTTGTCTAGCTTTGAACCCTCTCAGCACTCTGTTAGAGGGTTCAGGGTTAGGCTATCGGTTGCAGAAAGATGATCAAGTTATATCTCACCTTCTTTATATGGATGATTTGAAATTACTGGCCTCCACAAAATTACAATTGACGGCGTTATTAAGGGTCACTGAAAACTTTAGTAATTCTATCAAAATGGAATTTGGTGTAGACAAGTGTGCAGTCATGTATGTAAAGAAGGGCGTGATTGTAGAATCTGAAGGAATAGAACTTTCAAATTCAACAAAACTCAGATCTCTGTCTGCCACCGAAACTTACAAGTATCTAGGTTTTTCACAGTCTTTGGGAATACCAGAACCTGGTGTGAAACAAATGTTACAGGAACGCTTCTTTGGCCGCCTAAAAAAAGTACTTAAAAGTCTTTTATCAGGCGGTAACAAGGTGCGAGCCTGTAACAGTTGGGTCATGCCGGTTCTGATGTATTCCTTTGGTGTACTTAGATGGACTCAGACCGAATTAGATGCCCTTGACAGGAGAGTCCGTACATTGCTGACTGCATTCCGCATGCACCACCCACGTTCATCGGTTATGAGATTGTATATTCCGCGAAAGTTTGGAGGTCGTGGTCTATTAAATATCAAGACTCTACACAATCGCGAGATATACAATCTCAGAGAATATTTTCTACAGACTAATGTGGGAGTGCATCGCAATGTAGTTGCAGTAGATACTAGTTTTACCCCGCTCGCTCTGGCTAAAGAGAATTGGCGCAAACCTATAGTACTTAGTACTACTGATCGCAAGGAAGTATGGAAGGGTAAAGAACTTCATGGTCGATTTTATCGGGCCCTACACGGGTCTGATATAGACTTTAAAGCGTCGACGTCTTGGCTACGGTTTGGTGACCTCTTCGGAGAAACTGAAGGTTTTGTTTGTGCAATTATGGACGAAGTTATCATGACGAATAACTACCGGAAATATATCCTGAAAGATAGTACGGCTGACATCTGTCGGGCGTGCCACCGTCCTGGAGAATCTATTAGGCATATTATTTCCGGTTGTTCTCGTCTTGCTAACGGTGAGTATTTGCACAGGCACAACCAAGTAGCCAGGATCGTACACCAACAACTTGCCCTTAAATACCAACTTATCAATTTCGAAGTACCTTACTACAGGTATGTGCCCGACCCAGTTCTCGAGAACGGTCGTGCTACGTTATATTGGGATCGATCTATTATCACAGATAGGACTATTGTTGCCAATAAGCCTGATATTGTGGTAGTAGATCGATTAGAGCGCCGCGCAATGATTGTCGATATCGCCGTTCCTCATGACGAGAATCTCGTGAAAGTTGAAAAAGAAAAACAATTGAAGTATTTGGATCTGTCTCACGAGATTGCCGACATGTGGAATGTGGATTCGGTGATTATTGTTCCGATAATCAAATCTGCTCATGGATTGATAGCGAAGAGCCTCGACCAACACCTTAAGAGGCTCACGTTAGAAGGTTGGATCAAGGGTCTGATGCAGAAGGCAGTCCTCCTTGACACGGCCCGTATTGTGAGGAGGTTCCTGTCTTTGGAGCCCTAACCACCGGTGTCTTGGTCCCTGTACCCGATGTCGGTGGTCTACTACTATTTTTTATATTTTTAAATGTGTTTTTAAATGTTTTTTATATATATTTAAAAATGTAACAAATATGTGTATATCACGAAATAAAGAGAATAACGATAAAATATTGTAATGACTATAATTAAATGTAATTTTTGTTTACCTACCTGACTTGATATCGTACTAAAGAATAGGTAGGTTATAATGTTTAACTGGTTAAAGTTTAATGTGTACATGTTACTGTAAAAACCCGTATTACCGTAAATGTTAAGATTTGCCAGTAAAATTATCTTTTACCATTTCGAGTTGGTAAATCTTAATTTACCAACTATGTTATTGTCTATATAACCAATCTCTTTATCTTGAAGTTAGACTCACTAGGATCACTTTTGGTATGTACTGTTCAAGAACCGTTGTTATCTTATGCAGGTTAACAGAAATAGTCGAATTCCGTATGTGGTACCATAATAGTTTGTTAACTGCCATAACTAGAACAAAAAATGTTAATTAACTAACTAATTAATTGTATATGAAAATATCGTGTAGAGATCTCACAACACAGAGCTAACACTACTTTGAGCCTTAAGTAAACTATATAGGTGCATATATAGTTTACCTACTTGTACAGTCTTAAATTAGGTTTTTAGTCACAGTATTAAAATAAAAGACTAAAAGTTTTGTGATATTCGTTTATTTCGGACTTTTATTCCGAACATTAACCTGGTAAATCTTAGAATTCGCCTCAAAAGCAAGGCTATTGACATAAATATATCGCAAGAACATTAGTATTGAATTCTGTAGGTTAGGTTACTGTGCTTTTAAGGCAAATCCTAAGATGTATCAAGTAAATGGTGGTAAAAATCGTAATAATATAGTCATTTTCATAGAATGATTCAGACTTCTACCATTACGAGTTGATAAATCTTAGGTTTCACTGGAAAATATTTGAATTTACTTTAGTTCAGGCTTTTACAGTAACATGTACAATAAAAATCATATAACCAGTTTTGTTTAAAAAAAAATAGAAATTTGAACCAGTTCTATGAAAAGAAATACTTTTCTTGTAAGCCGTCCTATTATTACATCAGGTGATATGCTTTTATGGAGTTTTGTTTTTTAGTTACAGTTGTAACTAAAAAACAAAACAAGCAATAAAATGTTGTTTAAATAAGTATACTAGTGACCTTAACCGTACTAACTTAGTGCTTGTAAGTAACACAATCAAAAATATATAAGGAGTTATTTAATTTACTGTGATTAGATTCAATTATCTCGTTTAATTTTACATTATAAATTATGCTATTTAAATTTTAGTAAACATTTTTTGGTCCTACTTACGTTAGTTATTGAACGGTTATGGTTCCACATACGAAATTCGACTATTTCTGTTAACCTCTATAAGATAACAACGGTTTGTGAATTTTACATCCTAAAACCGATTCTAGTAAGTCTAACTTCAAAATAATATAAAACAAATCGGTTATAGAGATAACCACAGCAGTATAAAGAGCTGTTTCTGCTACTGAGTGAAATCAAAAGAACACTACGTATACATACGACGCGCTAATTTGATTTTTTTTTAAGACGCGCCCGCACTACCTATGAATCCTGTGTCGCGGGAGATTTTACAAACATACAAGAAACGGACACAAAGAACACCCAGGCTCAGAACAACAATTTGTGGATCAGACAAAGTGTTGTCCTATGTGGGGGTTAAACTCACAATACTCAGCGCTGAAGAAAGCGGCGTGGCGACCGCTTGAACCACTAGGCCAATCGTGCAGTCCTGAGTAATGACACCAGTATTGTGTGCTCGCTTTACAAATACCTAAGTATTTTTCGTGTCTTATTTGCTACTAAGTACTGTTGCACTGATGTTTTTCATAATTGAGTCAAGCAGATTTGTAAACTATTCGCCCTTAGTGTGAGTCAGGATGATGAATTAATCACCGATTTTTGTAATTTTAATCTTCATAGGTATTTTTGTAGATCGATCAAGCTGGTTTATCGTGTATGTTTACACCTTCTTAACGAAGATTTAAAGTGCATAAGTGATTTTCGGCATGAGATAGGCGTTACTTGATAAATGGCACGCGATAAAATGTAGGTACTATCTGTATATAATCTATTCATTAGTTATTTTGGACTGCGATTTTGTTGATAATTAAATACCCTCTCTTTCCAACTACCTTCTACTTTTCAATTTCAACTGACAGGCATTTGATAGGTAAATAAGCTAGCTAGTATTTCATTTTTAATTTAATTTTTTTATCAAGTATACAATATGCTGCTAAGTTTCTTAAAATAAGAATAATTATTTTTAACCAACAACACCTACCTGTCAATGTATATAGTTTTATTTATTGCTTTTTTGTTTGTTTAGAAACACAAAAACAAGCTACTAGCGACAAACTCATCTAAAATTAGTAATGATAAAAGATTTATATCCTATTGCAAATTAATTGAGTTACGGTGCTATAAGCAATTTAGTTATTTATGTAACCGTTTTATCGGTCCGACCACACAGAGGTCCGAATCGCAATAACACTGGGTATAAAAACAAACCAGCAAAAAGCTCAGAGTCACCTTGGAGGCGGGAGTAAGGAACTCAGGTAGTGAATTGCTTCATTTTGAGTTATTTCGACCGCCATTTAACGTTATAATGTAATTCGATAAATTGGAACGTACGTTGTGGTCGACGAACAGTAATCACGTACTGTAATAAATGTCCGTTGAATCAAATCCCCATCTGACAGTACTGTTATTGAGTAGCGTAAAATTGTTACAAAAAGTTTTTATCTTTGTATTGGTGTGTTTTGGTAATAGCTTTTAGTTGTCCCAATTTAGTAGGTATAGAGTTTTTGTAACCTAATTAACGACACTTTTATGAGGTCCACTCTTCACAAGATTCAAATTTAATTAGCTTTATACAGAATCTTTTTCATATATATAACTGAACAATCAAATATTTTTTCAAATTCATCAGTTTCTTGACGTTTTTGACACTACATACGTTTTTTTGTTCTAAACAGCCTATTGAAATCCACAAAACAAGGTGATTTAATAAAAAAAAATTATAATATTTATTGAAAGCGTCGAAGTTGTCGAATGACTCAAAAGGTTTTTTCTTGTGTAGACGCAGCCTCCGGGACCTGTCGCCGTGTGACCGCGACAAGTGGATGCCTTCACGTACGGCCATTGTTCGTCACCCTTGGACCCTATGCACCTCCCTCCACTACCTTTAGTTTAGAAATCCTACATTATCATAAGATCGTTATATAAAAGTAATTGACTTGCTAAAATAAATAGGTATGTGAGTTCACGATTTTTAATAACTTTTATATTCAATTTTTGCTTTGTTTCCTGAGACTTTTTTTTTTCTTTTTTTTTTGTATTTATTTCTGCAATCTGTTTCATAGGAACATTTAGCTTAGGGTCATACAAATTATAAGTTTAACTTGGGGGGCAGACAGTCCAGCGATGTGCGCCCTTGATGCGTAATAGTCTCTATAAATCTCTAGGCGACTTTCGTTTTAGCCTTTTCAGAGTTAGAGTTTTCATCAGGTTTGTTGTTAGAATGTTTGAATGGTTCTCGAGCCTATTTCTATAGGATATTATTGAGTGTTTAATCTCCTCCTGGACTGTTCTGATTTTAAGTTCGCGCTGTAACTGTTTGTTTGTTATAAACCACGGAGCTTGTGTGATCATTCTCAGAATTTTGGACTGGAACCTTTTTATTAATTCCAGGTTTGAATTGGAGGCTGTACCCCCAAAGTCCTGAGACTTTATAACTCTAATTGCATAAAAAAAATCAATGATAAGCTCTTTATTTACTGTATTAAAATTATCACTTATTAATAATTTAATATTCCCTTATGTCTAATTAATAAACGTAACAACATATGTAGATGTATATATTTTCAGGTAACTTATTCATTAATACTTACTGAAAATGTTATTAAACTTACATAGTTTGTTTGAAATGATATTTAAAAAAAAAGAAACTTATTAAAACGAATAAAATTAAATTTAAGAAATATTTAGAACCCAAAAATAAACAAAATTACAAACAGGACAAAGTGTATGTCACGAGCGCAACGGCCTTACTCAGGGCCGCCCAGCGCAGGCAGACACGGGCGCCCACCGACGGCTGCCATGGGAAAAATCAGGCTTCGCAACCCCGCCCCCACCCCGCGCGCCCATTGGACCGTCAGGGCCCGCCCCGCGCCCCACCAGCGCCCATAAATACTACAACGCTTCGCGCATCTCCTCATTCCTCACTTGCATTTCGCGGCAGACGCACGTTACGCGCTTGTGTTTACGTTTAATCTCAGTGTACGTGTGAGTGACTATATCACAATGAAAGCAATAACAGCAGTGTGCGCGACCGGCGCCTCCGTCCCAGCAATCGCCAGCGGTCGAGTGCAAAGGCATCGCGATGGGGAAAATGCAGAAATACAGATGTATCTCTCGAAGCTACAGGACTTGGTGCCCTTTATGCCCAAGAACAGAAAAATCTCTAAATTGGAAGTGATTCAACACGTCATCGACTATATCTGTGACCTGCAGTCAGCGTTAGAAAACCACCCCGCTATGGATCAGTTTGACGCTGAGGGAGCCCTTGCTTCTCCACCTTGCGCAGCGGCGCCACAGCCGCGCCCACAAAGGCGACCATTAGGCCCTCGTTCTACACCCAACACCATCCTGCGCAAGTCAACCCCTAGCCAAGAACATAGAAACCAAACCGTAAGTTTCATTTAGTTAATGTTTTTATAGTTGTAATTATATAGCTACGCTGGAATATATATTGGTATATATTTAAGTTTATGAAAATTTTAATACTTAGTTAGTCTATCTGTACAATTAGTCTACACGTTAGTGAACTATTATATTAATTATGCGATAAACAAAAAAAATGACGTATTCCAAAGTATTAACAATTGTAACCACTGTAGTGTAGCAATCCCTCATTAAAGAAAACGCTAACTTCAACAAAATATTCGTAATAGAGTTGTGTCGTTGCAAATAATACAGCTAGTTATTTTAGTTGCACCAGTTTATAGCAAGAGATAGGTAACTACTATTGCATAAAAAGTAAATGAAATCAGCCATGTCGGTGTTTTTGCGGCGCGCGCGCACCTGCGTGTTTCGCAAGCGCGGGAAGGTAAAAGCGGAGATGCAGAGTTTCGCAATACGGCGACATACGCATCATCAAATAATAAATTGAATGTATGGATAAACAATCGACTGTCAAAATATTTTGAGAAACATATCTGTCAAAAAATTTATTATCATTGCCAACTATAGTTATTCTCTATCGAGAATGCTGCTAATCGATAGTTTTTGACAACTTTTGTTCATTACCATAAATAATATGATTGTTGATTTACAGGCATTAGCGTAGGGCCTTGTTTGCCTAAATTAATTATTAGAACATTAAGATTTTAGTATACAAGCAGTCCCAGTCTTAGCCGCTGTTCACGCATGCGTGACTGCTGTTTTGAATTTCAGCCTTGAAGCGCGGCCACCTGCGCCGGCGCCGCGTAAACGGCCATGTACTGACACACAATCTGAATATTCAACACATATTTATCTTGCTCGTTTAAGAGTGACTGACATCTGTGTGTGACTGCCATTTCGTCATTTCCATTTAGCATGGCAGAACATTTATCAAAGTAGGGTTGTATTTACGCAGATGATTTCTGTATCTATAATATGTAATCGGCTCACTCACTCTAGAACAGCTAAAAATGTAGCAGTTCTCAAATAAGATTTTTGTGAATGTCATCACGCGGCAGGTGCATCTCGAAGGATTTATTCGTGCGCTTTGCGATTACAAGTCTCAGGCGCAATGCGCGCTCGTTAATACTTGGTCGCGCCACGTAAATTTTAATCACTGCCAGTTGTTGGAACTGAGGAAAATGTTCAAAACAAGCGTGATTTAGGAGACGCAAGACGTGTGCTCAGTATTTACAGAAACGCGTGGAAAACAATATACTTAGTGCTGTGGTCAATACACTGGTACCTTTAACACCGCTCCAACATTTTCTGATATTGTATAAAATTAATGACTTCTTACGTAAATGTTCCATGAATTGTTAAAACTTCAAGTTCATGTTGTCTCTGCGGGTTGCCAAATCTCTCTTTTTATGTAACCATATCATGGCCTTACGAGGTGTAACTAAGGCACCACATTCACATTTAGTTTAATAACAAAGCTTTAAAGCTTTAAGTTGGCATATTGCGTAAGTATAAAATGTCCTATAGATATGAGCAAAAAAACTACTTAAAAATCAAAAAATCATGAGACAATAATATAAAACATTAATAAATTTTATAAATGTTATAAAAACAACATCTAAATAAATATCTATTAATTATTAGTCTCGGGCGCCGGCTGTATCAAGATATCCAAAGATATTTACTAATATACCGCCTACTATAATATCGGAATGTCGACTAATCGGGCCGCATTCTTGAATACAAATGTAGAATATTCATTCGTACAAGGACATCGAATACGATCTTCGTTTTCTAAAACACAAAATAATGTAAACCGAGTATTCGCACCGATTACAAAGAATACTAAAGCCTGAGGCGGTCGTGCCGGAATTTGTATCTCCATCGTGTTCGTCGTGAGGCGGCATTTCACGACGGTATCTCGTGGGCCATCAGCCGTCGTGTGCCACAAAACTCCGGTCACGAGCATACGCCACGGCTGCTATAGTGACTGTAATTGTTGCTCGCAGCTGCTTGCCGCAAGTAAAGCCGTGATATAAATCTTTACCGTTGTCTTGATAGTTCTCTCTGCCATAATGTCATGATTATTACTACTAATAATCAACATTCAACACCAATCCGAACTACCCTATGTGCTCTTATAGTTGTTTGACTTTTCACTTCGACCATAATAAGCTGCTAAGTACCGTAATGACAATTGTAAGGCGTATAATCCGTTGTGGCGGCACCCTCAACTTTATCGTCATATTATAGGGTGGAACCCTACCCATAACAATATTTTTAATAGAACATTGAGAACGATACAATAATTGATTTGAATTTATAGGAGAACGACTGATTCTTCCATGCCTTATGGATGTTATAGTTTGTCAATATCACTTAAATATCCAATTACAGACCCGCATACCACGTCTTGTGTCCAATTGAAGGACCCCTGCTGTTAATTAAGTGGAAGGCGAAGATTAAACATTTCTGATACTACAATTTATTTTGTATTTTTAAGAAATCGTGTATAGACGTAGTGAATAATCGCGAACGAATAGCGGCTGCATCGAGTTAGGCCGCCGACGCACCCACGCAGTGTACGATAGCGAGATGGCGTCCATCCGATAGGCGACACTAACTAGCCGCCAGGTGTCCGCGTCTCCCCCGCCCACGTTGTCCGCTCCTCTGAATATCTTTGTCTCTACGTACCTCGAGCATAAATCGCGCACGTGAAAGTTTTACGAGCACCTTTATGACTCCGTACTAATAAACCGCACAACGTCGGCAAGTAGACAATACAACTTCACCGCAAAATGTCTCGGTTGCGTCTTGCATTGCACACGTGCAGCGATTTCGCCGATCGCATGGATTCCATCAACGATGGATCGATCGAGGGCATTGTGCGGGTAACGGTCGCTCGCAGCTGCGTGTGAACACACGTGACGGCGCCGGTGGCCGGATAACTAAATAAATGTGATGAACACTGAACATACCTATTCATTATTCGGTCGACAATGCTCGTTTCATAAAGAGATTTCACGTGTGCGCACTCGCAAAGTCCCGATCCGTTCGGGACATGTGTGCTCTCCCTTCAGTATGTGTCCGTAAATAGGGTGTGGCCACGTGCGGTCGTTCAGCTGTGTCGCGGATGCCCGGACGGGAAGCAGTAATCTAACACTCGCTGATACTCAAAGTTACAGTGCAACTGATGAAATACTGTCATTTACCAATGTTCTTGTCTAAATAGACCTCAATTAATGGCTTTCAAAAGTAAATTAGTCAGAAACAGAATAATCAAGTAACTGTCCTATTGTTCTGACACTGATGAATTAAAAGTGTTAAAACAAACGCATATGTGGTGACAGATGGCCGGACGCGAGCACGAGCGGGATGCACATGTGCCACACAATATACTAATATATTTGTCGCAATCGCTAATAACTACAACAATGAGGGACTCGATGTTATTAAGTATAATAAATAAAGCTGATGATATCTTATTAATTATTCCTAATACATAAAAAAGATCTGTCGTAATACTAAAGCTGTGGGATGTAACGTATATGTGCGCGCATCTGTTCTGCGATTGGTAAAGACGCACCCTAGCCAAGCAATACTATTCAGCTACTTAATATGTACAGTTACAGCACTTATATTGTTCTAAAGAACACCTTTTATTGATATAAATTTACTCATTTATTTTTTCCGTTTGTTACAGACAACAGATAAGCAGTACCAGCTGGATAGGCCTTCGTGCTAACTGACAGTTAGATTAAGAGAGACAATATAATTTATGGTAATGTTTATATACCTCGAGTTGAGGCGTCGGCTTCGCCACGGGTGACTGTTCTCAGCCCTCGGGAAAGAACGAAAAGCTCCCGGCTCCAGTTCCAGTGAAGATCATCTCTCATGATGATATCCTATGCACGATCTCGTTACGATCAGTAAACTACTTTAATATAATTGTTTTGTGGCATTACACGCAGAAGACTTGAGCATTGCAATGCAATAGGTTTAACCGATTTGCGGTTTCTTTTGTTATAATGTTTTGTGTAAAAAGCTTTACTAGGTAGTAGTGTAATGAATGTAAATTTTCCATATTTGTAAATATGTTGAGTGTTTTATGTAACATCCAGGGACAACGTATCCCGAGTGACATGATATATTTTGTATTAAATAGATACTATTCAGAACACTACACGTACAAAATGCCTTAGTCTTTCATTTTGTAAAAACTTTTTTAGAAAATTTAAATTCTACCTTTTAGTTTGTAAACCTAATGCTTCCATTAATATCAAAGATGTGAACCGATTAAAAGTCGAGTCACGTATATAATTATATCTCTTTAAGTTATTATGAGTGATTTTGCAATGCGATTTTATTTTTAAGTAAATAATCAAATATTTTTATGCGAGTGCTTCATACAAATTTTCTATTATTAACTTATGATTTGTATTGAGCACATTACTTTGTAAATAATGTATGTATGTAATAAAAGTGAATATAAAAAAGAATTTTAAAAAATAATGAAATCTTTCAAACATTGTATGATTTTATTTTGAATATTTAAGGTGAAGATGCTTTAATTATCTTTATATACATAATTATTACGTACGGTGTATTATAATTTTAAATAGACTGTTATAGTTTTAGTTGAGGTACGTTAATAATGATCAAATATGTGTTGTTAGTTGAGTATGTGGTACGATTTGTGGTGGTGTTTGTTACGAATAACTGTAATGAATGTAACTCCACTCGGACACTGAGGCAGCTATAGTTCCAACTTTGAGTCACAAATTGTACACCTTGTTTGCATTTCACGATGTTAATCATCCACATTTTTCCTTTATTATTTAGTTTATATAAATTGTGCACTGATTTTTTATTAAGTACCATAAAAGATAAACCGAAATAAAAAAAATATTAATTGATATTTCTTATCTTTTATTTTAAGACCTTTTGTGAAGATACACACACATCACGTAGGTACCTACCAATACTACAGCTGTTGCACCATCAACCGCTGAAAATCTAAGTTATTGAAGGGGTAATATTAAAATTATTAGTTGCTACTTTAATAGATATTTTTGACAAAGATTGGATAGAGAAACTTGAATTGGTTTTCTTCTATGTTTAGTTTGATACTGAATCAGACGATTCAATAAGGAGAGCAATAAGAACAAAGATTAGAGAAGATATTGCACATAAGTAATAGAAACGTTACTTTATACCGGACTAAAAAGGTTAGTAGTAGTACCTAAGCTCTAATATGAACGTTACGGAAAAATACACTAGACATATACAAGAATAAGGCGATTTAATAAGTTGACCATAGTCGTTTGCAACAATATACTACGATCATTTGAATCAACACGCGTTGGTTAAAAAGTTATTAAAAACATATTACTGCAAATGTTAGGTATACGCTTACGTAACAGACACGATACTACCTACCGAGCGAACATTAGTAGTTTATTTTACAATCAATATACGTTATACAGCATATATTCAAAGAGATACTTGTATAGACATTATATAGATATTCAAAGAGTCAGATAATATAATATAAGTGTTAGTAAATATCATTCATATGTTGAGAAATAAAATTGTCTCCAATCAGTTAAAGAACATGACTAACAATTATTTACTTTTATAATTAACAAAAGAAACAACTATGAACTTTCCCAACTTTCGAAGAAACTAAGGCACGAAACACCTGCACGCTTTGACTTCAAAACCTTAAATTTAGGTGTGACTACGAGATATGAATAGAGAATTACTTTGTCTTTTGAAAGATTTCTGTGTTTCTTATATAACACATACTCGTATAACACATAATATAAAATTGAATCAAACATTCATAAATTTGACAGTATGAATTTCTTCAATATTCAATAGAGTAGTATACAAATAAAATGTAGTAAGGTTGATTAGTTCACACATTTCTCTAAAAAGTTTCATTTCAACACGGATCCAGCGAGATCACGCGATTGCATCACGACCAATTATCGCAACTACAATATTTGGTCAGCTGCGTACATAATGTACTGTGAACTTCAATAACACACGTTTATCATGCTATTTTCTACTTTACTTCCGAGATGTAGAACATAATTTACGCAAGCAATATTATCATATTATCAACAAAGCAATTTGTACCGTGATGCGATAGCAGTAAGTTGAATACGGTACATTGCATACACAATACATAATTGTTTTTGGGAAGGTACGTTTGTTCGTCAAACATTAGCTCAATGCCGTCACACGAACAATGCGACTAATTACTGACGACTGGTAAACATAGCAAATATTATACAAAAAAAGATGAAGTGCGACCCTGCCAGGATTCGAACCTGGAATCTTCTGATCCGTAGTCAGACGCGTTATCCGTTGCGCCACAGGGCCAGATGAATTATATTGAGAAATACACAATCACGTACTTGTAGTGATTGGGTTAAAAACTACTGTATATTGTGTGTATTTAAAAAAAACTAAATAATTTTTATGTATAAATTCAGAAATCTCATCTCATGTTTAATTAATAATTTTTTTTGTCGTGAGGCACGTTATGTGTATTAATAATAACTATACTTACTTACTAATAAAAGAAGGATCATTTTATTTGAAAATTATCTATGATACATGATTTAGTTTCCTTGATAGAAGATGCGACTCTACGATGCGCTACGTGTACTTTATACATATATATTTAGTAAGTACACGTTACGTTGGTCATAGAGCGACCTGCGATACCATGGACCGTGTGCGTTGCCCGGAACTTCCCCTTGAGATTTGGAGGCGGAAGTGTTCGCCGAAGTTTATCGGCTTAGTTTCGGATGGGTAATGGTAGTCGGTGTGGCGAGAGGCCGCTTGCCAAGGCACAATGGCTCGTTAGTCGTCCCGGCTGGAGGCTTCATCTGTAGGCTTTACTTCCGTCGAGGCTCATCAGATGGTTATCATCGAGTGGGCAGGGTCGCACCTAAACTTCTTTCTTAGAGCTTGTGGAGAAGATCTGGGAGAGGGAAAATTAACGTCGGTAAAATGTGCCGTTTAATCTCCCCTGTCTAGCCCTTCGGGGATGAGGATATAAGTGTATGTACGTATACTCGTATATAACTGTAAGAGTTTAAGAATTACTTCAATTATTTATAAGATTTACTCTTTTCTAAATAGAAATAAATAGAATCTAAAAGTAGTGCTCACCATACTCATTGCGAATGCAGGCAATACATATTCGATATTTCTTTCGAGGCGATATTTCTTCAGGCTCTGCTTGGGGATGTACAAGACATGACAGTCGTCGTGGCATTGTAATGTGCACGCACTTACCACAACACTTGTCACCCTTGCATCAATGGGCCTCCGGTCTCGCACTCATCAACGAAACTCAACAGCACGGATGCTGTCGCTTTAGGTTGATCTTCTGTGGGAGGGTAGTACTGCCCTGGTCAAGCCGCCTCGTTCGTGCTGAAATCAGCGTGACTACTATCATGAATATCTACATATTATATATTATAGTTTTATCCTCTCTGTATTCGAACACTTGTGTCCATGATAAAATGAAAGTGTAAATGAGATCTCTATCTTACAATTTATATATAACGCTTATCTAAAAATCTTCCTGGGAAAGTATTTAGAGTCCAAATATTTTAAGTGTCTGTTAACATAAAACGTATATTGTAATACATTATTACGCCTTTGTATAGAAATCAAGATAAAAAAATAAATATCTTCAAAATGTTTTGCGCTGACGTACCGTTCATGAAATCTTGTATGCACGGTGCCAAGGATAATTATTTTAACTTAGAATACCTTTGCGGTGAATTTAAAAAAAAACAGCAAAAGCGTAAGACAAAACCAGTCAATAGTAATACTCATTACTCTACACAACCAAAATAAATATGTAGTATTTTTAAATTGGTTGCCGAGGTTTTTTGTAAATTTCCTAACTTGAACACATACACACGCACACAAACTGACTTTTACACATACACATAATTTTTGTTGTAAAGCGAGACTTATTCATGGTAAAAATGATTTGAAAGGCTACGATACCTTCTATTTCCCGACGTTTCGAACGGATTATACCGCTCGCGTTCATGTCGATTGTTAATACTTTCATAACCATCTATGTATATCACGCTGACCCGAAGAAGAGTAACTCGTGCTGACACTGGACTGTTAGTACTAAATAAAATTACTGCTTTAGATTTACTCGTTTTCAATACATCTTTAGCCAAGGTATTTGTATTTGTATAAATTCTCTCTATTAAAGCTACTTAACCTATGAAAATAGCACTGTAGAAAAAGACGATGACGACGCTTTGTCACTCTGCCTAATTGACCAATAAATTCACTAGCCCCTAATAAGAAAATTCTAGTAGAATAAGTTTATAGAATATTTAAAATTCTAATAGAAACTTGTTAGGTCAAAGAACACAAATGGCATATGTACTACTTCGTCAGCAACTATGAACGTCAAAGAGGACGAAAAAGTACTTCTCTACTTGTATTTTTTTATAAATTTATTACACTATAGTTAACTCCTTAGTTCCAAACGTTGGCGTAAACCACAAAATAAGAGTTTCAAAATTCAATAACAACAATATTTAGATGTAATTTTGCAACATGAAAAAAAATATGAAATTTGTTTTTGTCTACTTATTTTTGAATATTTTATATTTATCTCATTACTACCTAAAGCTGGATTGGTTCAGTACAGTACCACATTTAAAAGGAAGCTATTATAGGAAACAATATATCTGTTATCTCATTGTTGGTGTGCTCGCACATGAAGATAATAAGCGTGTACTCACGAAGGCCATGCGCGGGCGCACCTGCGTGGCTCCGTAAATAATTGACACTAGTCGCTCGTTATCGGCACGATAGCAAACCACTGAAAAACTCCGTAACTGTAGTTGACACTGCTGAAATGAAACATGCCCAAGTACTTTGTTAGTCCGTTAATTAGTTCATACAGTCATTTATGTAAAATCTGCAGACTGTGTATGTAATAAGCAATCGGTTTCTCCAAATAAACTCAACCGGACTATTGTCACGGGAGTATTCTCTTCATATTTCTCATTACACAGAAATAAGCTTAACAGGAATTCAGCTGTTGAGAGTACTATTACTACAACTTACCATGGTACCGTTATGGAAAAATTTGTAAGTGATAGATATAAACAAAATGTATATGCCTTGTTCGAGAAGTGTCTATGTACAATAACACTTGTAAAAAGTATGATACATGTAAACAGAATTGTCTTGAGCGTTGTATAATTTTTTTTTATAACAAAATAAACCTTAACAGTCCTTCCTACATTCCAGCCACCTTTTCATTGCCTCTCCTTAGGCTTACTTATCTATCGCAAACATTTTATAGTTGTTAAACAAAGCAATAACCATCTAGTTTGCCAGACATTGCATTATTTACATATTTTTAGACCTGCAAAAAGGAGCTATTCCTTTATAATGAAAACCGTGCCAAAAGCGTTATGCATTATTGATATCAGTTTTATTTATAGATTGTCCCACTACTGAACAAGGGTCTCCACTCATTATGATACTCGTACACACGCCTTTCAGAACATTATTTATAACTCTAGATTTCCTTGTGATGTTTCCTCCACTGCAGAATTGTATAAGCGCGTACCTTAAATTATAACAATTAATTTTCAATTAATTTACAGACGTTAGGACTTATGTTTCTGAGTTAACTACTTAAGAAATTTCCAATTTGCCTTTAGATTTCTCATTCCTATATGAATAAAGTACTGTTCTCAAACTTTATGTTATAATATTTGTTGAGATGAGTCATAAATTATGTCACATAGATATAAATTGAAGTAAGACTTTTATTTTTATGTGACTATCCAAAAAATATTTTTTTTGCAGCGTTTTTCATAATAACTTCCTAAGGCTATAACAGATTGAATAATAATTAGAACTCTTGCATCATCCATAGTGAAGCTGCCTATAAATATATTACTTATTGGAAAACTACAATATAGCACCCTTTTGAAATGTAAGATAGAGCTCTTTTTATAACAAACATTTTATAAAGAAAGATAATTAGAAACTGAAACAGACGTTCAACGCTAACTTTTGCTGTCAATTAATTTAAACGTAAAGTTATTTATGATTCTATTTCTATGAGCCCTGTGGATCTTTTATCAATGTCCATTGCGTCGTAGTCTAATATTAGTAAAATGACTGTATTTCTATTAACACAAGCATTCACCAGTCAATGTAAAATTTTATATAAAGTCAAGTTTTATCTACGGATTATGAATACGAAGAAAATAAAATTACATGTATTGCTAAACAATGTCTTTTTTAAACAACTTACTCAGTGGGAAATATGTTACGTGTAATGACTGCCCTACCTGAGATAAAATGGAATATAATGTAGAAATTATAACAAGAAATAGTGCCTGCCAAGGTATCCACATCCATTACTAACTCTATTAAGCCTTAAGATTTTTTTTAACCAAGTCGATGATTTTTATAACATAAGTTTAGTTCTACAAGTGTAGAACATGACACATCCATACGATCACAGTATTTCAAATGAGACTCTACAGTTTAAAATTAATTAAAGTTGAAACTAACTAAATCTGCTTCTAAAATAAATGAATGAGTTAGATAATGTATCATTAATTCACTTAAGTATCGGACAACTATGTGCAGTAGACATTGCCAGGTGGTCGAAAATCGACCATAATTTATTTTTGGTATGTTTAATGACCAGTTTAAATTGAGCTATGTTTGTATTGATTAACGTCCAAAACAGTTCCACAAGTATATTGGACGCTTGGAGCTTTATGCTTTTTACATAATTTCTGAAGTAACACATATCAATTATTTTTTTATATTTATGCATTTCTTCTATATATAAACTTTAAAGACCCTATCAAACAGCAAGTGACTCCACGTGAGCAGGTTAATATTTACTATTCTTAGTATTTTATGTACAAGATGGTATAGAGACGTCGCGCTCGGTGTTCATCGGTAGTAAATTTCAGCCGCACACGCCACATCGACCTTCCGTTCTATCGACTAACTGCCTCGACCTTGAATATTTTAAATTTAATATTTAAAAAATGCTCTTATCCAATTAATATATGTATACGTATGAGATAACTATAGGACTTGATTTGTTTCATTCAAATTTAATAAATAAATCTTCAGTTGTAATTGGATCCAGCTTGGTTTAAATTGGATATAATTAAAAATTCTGGGCCAATTTGAATATTTATTTTGTTATATGTGTCCATACATTTATCATAATCCGAGAAAGATTTTAAGCTAAGTAAGTTGGCCGAAAAATTAATAATTCGGGAAAAATACAAAATCAGTCAAGTCTTCTAGGTGTCGATAAATTATATTAATCTTCAAACCTGTCATCCCTCTAAACCTAGTACTTTAATTTTTATCATAATACATTTTCTTATGTGAAAATTAGAAAATGGTGAGTAAGTAAGAATTTAATGGAGATAAATTCTTGTTCACAGTTATCTTTACAATACAATACAATACAATTTGATGCCATGGATGGCGTAGCGGTTCAAGCGATCGCCGCGCCCCCTCTACTGCGCTGAGTGATGTGAGTTAAATCCCACATGGAATAACACTTTGCGTGATCCATAAATTCTGAGTTTGGTTATTCTTTGCGCCTGTTTTGTTATATGTTTGTAAAGTGCACCCGTTACACAGGATATATGTATTTCCTTTTTTTTGACATTTGACACACAACGTCATCTAGTTTTAAACTAAGCAGAGCTTGTACTATGATAACTAGACTGACTGATAGAATACTTATATACTTTTTTTTTGTAAATACAGCAATCACATTCACTACCGTTGCGCCACCGAGACTGTTTACAGTTCAATTCAGGTGTTGTCTTTAATTATAAAAAAATATGGGGGAATGGGTGTGTTTTTTTTGTTAACATCTAGTGGTAATATACGGTAATGTACTCTATAGATAGATATTATATTCTTACATGTATAAGTATTGCTGGTAACCAACTCACTTCCTTGTGCACTACAAATGTAGGTAAAGTGCGTTGATTACAGTTCAACTGTGTCAAAATCCGTGACCAATGTAGTTGTATACATTTACGTTGAGAAAATCTGAGTTGTGGTAACACGTTTACTTCGCACATTATATACGGCTTCTTTAGAAGAAAATCTTAACCAATACGAGCATATATGTTTGAGGCCGGGACGAACTGTGCTGGATATATATTTCTAGAGGATACTAATTAAAAAGCCTAGTAGGATATATCTGGACTATGAATCAGGACCAAGAAATAGCACTAAAGATCTGTGTATCCACAAAATTGCACAAAATGTACAAATAACCCAAAAGGTCGTAAACCTCTTAAAAATCTTAACATCGCCTTATAACATTTGTATAACGCCATCTATCGAAATATTACGAATAAAAATAAAATAACAGATTTCAACTTAATGCTTCTTGAACAATATAAATAGTTTAGTTCATGAGCATGGAATCACATGTTTGCTAAGATATAACTAGACATCCCACCTGTGTCGAAATTTTTAAATTTGTAAACAATACATCTCAAGAAAATAACATTCTATAGTTCTTTTATCATTTAAACTTTATGTAGGTAATCTATATTTTATGTTGTTCCATTTGGATTTTTATTTACAAATCATAGACTTTGTTCGAGGTGAACAGAATGGACCTGCCTTGAGAATTGCCGATCACCATAGGTTACTTAATCTTTTCAACATCTCTTTATGTCGTAAAAACTTAACATATATTTTAACTCTTAACTATAATTATCTACAGTACTTTGTACAGAACCATTTAGACAGAAGATATTATACTATATTAGTTGTTTCGAAATGTAATTTCTCTCATGTAACTATTGCAAATATGTAATAACAACAACCATTATGTCCTGACCTCCTGAAATCACCTCATAGCCAAGACCACAAGTCCTTCTTAAGGTCTTTCAAAAATCTCTCTTAAAGTTTGACAAACTTTTCTCAATAATGTTAAGTGATAAAGATATCATTACCAATAACGTATTTCGATTATTGACGTTCAGAATAAACAAATCAATTCATGTGATGAGCACGATTATTTGTTCTGTGTCTGGGTGTAATTTATCCACAATATATAAGTATTTAGAATTATTTAAGTATGTTTATCAGCAGTCTGGTTACCATAACACAAGCTATGCCTAATTTGGAATCATACAGCCGTGTGTGAGATGTGTGAGGTTATTTATTTATTTTATTTATAATATTATGTCAATTTGAAAAAAAAATACAACGCAAAAATTAACTATAACATAGCTGCTATCATATCATGTAACTTGGTCTAACACTCGGTAGACTTTATTTATTTTTCTTTTAAACTGAAAAACTCTAGAGATAATTAAATATCAATTCAATTTATAAATAACGAGGCATTAAATAAAAAAATAGTTCATAAACGTTGAACGTCTAGTACTGATATTTTGAAATTATCATTATAAATCTAATCATCATCATCACTCAGAAATGCCGACCTCATCCATTCCACATTCGTAAACTGCTGGTATTTCTTTTTAGCCACATTTATTACCAATTCCAAATAGTTCTATAGTTTATAGTAAAATATTTTCATAAAACGAACTAAGCAATAACAGTTTTAGATCATTTTATTCGAAAAGAAACAAATCTGAATAAGTTGAGCAGTACTGACAGCAATCTATTTAATTAACTTATAACTTTTTAAGTCTTTTGTACCGAACAACAACAAGATAACACACATGCACTAGTAAAGAAATAAACTCATTTACATCGCAATTACAGTTATAATTTCTTAAATAATTTATAACGTATATCATAAATGTGATCCTGAAATAAATAATATAATTTCAAAGTTCTAATCTAATGCTATTATAAGTATTAAAGTACTGGCTCAGTAACATGTCTATAGACAGGTGGGCCTGGCAGGTGTTTGCACTTGTTCAGTATACAAGCACCTCGCTGATAACATTACTGATAGCGGTCTTAATCATACCGAGGAACCGGGACTCCTAGTGCTAGTGTACTAAGCAGATAAGTTGATGAAGTGCGGCATACTAACGTGTCGCCTAATATCTTTTAGCAAATACCTGTCAGATTACACATTGATAAAGATTTATTTTTTTTGTAAGAAAGGAGAAACGGACACGTCAAGTAACTTTAAAGTCAGAAAATAAAAACATTGTCAATAATTGTTAAATATATCTAATGTCATAAATCTACGACGTCACATTTATATTTTGAAACAAGTTTGGTAATAAAGATTATAGAATAATCAAAAAAAATTAACCAACCCGGTCAGGTAACTTTGTTATTTTAAAAATTAAAACCTCTAATTTACCAAACTATTTCGTATTTGCCAATTATAGATTAGGTATATTGGACAACAGTATATTGTAAAATATACTTTAAAACCAAGGGTTTAAGTTTGTGACGAAGGAACCATCAATGTTGTTCTAAGCCAGCGAAATACCGCGAAAGATTGCAACAAGAGGCGTAACTAGGCAACGCGGTTATGCTAACCATAACAATAAGCCGTTGTTAGTCGACGATACGGTCGGTAACATAAGTTTACACACGCAATCTGTGGCCAAACAATACTCCGTAATACTGAGTTTGCGTCGTAACGGCCAAACAACTTGCACAATGTTGATTTACAACATACAACCTAAAATTTACGTCCTACACAGCTTAGAAGAACAAAGAACTTGATTTTATACTTTAGACATCAATGACAAAATAGCTCGTCAATTCAAGTCGAACTCAAGGCAACGCATCAAACGCTGCCATTAAAAGTTGTTTTTTTCTCGATGTTAGTTGAATTATTGGATGTCGGTATAATGATGTACTATTCCGGCTTTTCTCATCCGCGTTCACGTTCGTTAGTTTTTAAGAGTCATTTAAAAAAAAAATTACTTATTTAATTAATTACTATCTTAATTTTAAGAAAAAGGTTATACACAAATCTTTGCGATAATAACGTGCAGTACCAGTCATAAATGTCGTGTTATGAGTCTTCAACGTCAACTGTTGCTCAACCGTTTTCATGGCATAGTAGCAAAAGAGCAGAGTTGTCACCTGGTAGATAGTGAATGCATTGCCACAATTTGAGTGTTCTTCAGGATAAGTTGAATGGGTTATACCTCCAGTAACCTCACTCAAAGGTGAAAAGCAAAGAAATAATTGTTTAACAGCGGTTATCTGAAATTTTATGACATGAATTCAGCCAACCCATAAGTATCGAAGCATGACACATCATGTGAGAAAGAAATTAGTCTCTATTGCCGTATTCTTGGATCATTACTAGTAAAACCTGTATTCGCATTCATATTCAAAATATACATTTTTAACGACTTCGTACCTATTATTTAGATACATACATAATACTGTATTTGCTTGACCTACTTTAAAAATGTCACAACTTTTAAGTAGTTAACTACGTTTACCAAGTAGGTACATAAAATGCTAACAACACTTCAGCTATTTTCCTTAGTCGATAGTTCTTTATTACCAGCTCACATAGATAAGCTGCTTCAAATATGTAGGTAATAGAAATAAGGTTTTAATTGAAGTTAAGGCACTCGGCGTCCAAGCTAACTTCGATGGAAAGATAGACGGTGATTCATGAGCTAATACGTTGATATTAACTTGTCTATTTGTCATTTACGATTAATGGCTTAATCCCCGACTTCATATCGTATGTTTGTACTCATATTGTTTACTTCCTAAATTAGAATAAACAAGTTTATTTTTGATGAACAAATGGAATTATTGAGGATCAAATAGTTGAAGGTATTTGGTCAGAAATGTGAATGTAGATTCTCCATGAATTTATTTTCTGTAATTACTTCACATTAGTTAATTTTGAAGCAAACACATTTAGAATAAGAACAAACCTTTTATCGACTCTCCACAGATATTAACGGCATATGGTAAAATCCACTTTTTGAAATTTAAAATATTCACATAGAGTGATCTTTTCGGACGTGACTAGAACCTTTAACATGCAAGAAAGATATAGGTATGTGCTTGGTAAACTGTAGAATCATTTAGTAATTTGAAATGATCATAAGTTACTAGAGCGACTTTTCAAACCTAAAACGATGTTTTCTTATACCAAAGAGAGAAATAGAATTAACATGACATGTTAACTGTACAGTTGTTAATAAATAACATCGCTTGTTTTTAACGAAGACGTTATCGTGTTGGTATATCAAATTCGAATAGAAAATACTTCGCTAAGTCCATTCGTGATAACTGTGATAACGTTTATCTGACAACAGGTGTTTGAACTTACTTTGTACTAAGTGCACTGGAAGTTTATTCCAAATAAATACTACTTAGAACAATTTATCACAATTTATTGATTTGTTCAACGTATTTCTGTGACTTTTTACGTATACTTATAACTACATTACTTAAAGAAATAAGAAGTAGGTATAACTGTAAAGTAATTATATTTGCCATAACGACTTCCAAGAACCAAGAACTGTGATCTGCTAATATTTTGAATACGAAACTCCGTAACTCCGGCAAAGTAAATTATTTCAATTAAATTCGCGGACATGAAAGCACAAATTCTAGTTCCCTCTTTTAAAAACAAAACTAAAAAAGTAAAGTATATACCAGCGTTTTACAAATAATAGAGCAGACAAACATTCTCAAACAATTATTATTCTATAATAAAGAAACTTTATTTGGCCAGCGTGGTTTATTAGGCCGAAACCTCTTTTCGAAGTAGAGGCCTATGTCCAGTAGGGAAACTTTATAATATGATGATAAAATGTACGATAATGATCGTGACAACGATAATAAAATATCCTAGAATACAGTTAATAATGTCATGACAGAAAAGAATAAACACGAAGGTGCAAAGTTGCAGTTTAGGCATTGATTGCCAACTAAATATACTTACTAAGTTTTTTTAAACTGATAACAAGAGAACTAATAGCCGTTTAAACAGTACGTAACATTAAATAAAATAAAAATCATCAATGATTACAACGTAGGTTTTCTGTGTGTATTACGAACAAACAGTTGTTCTGTGAAACGACACGCACGCTTCTGACGTGCGTCGTGCCCTCGACGACGACATCTTGTTAACCTTTCACGAAACTCAAAGTATTATATTATTCATACACTATAATTCAACTTAACTGACGAATTCTCCCAAATCGTCGCTGATTATCATGAACAAACATTATTTGAAACTCGGAAGAATACAGGTGCCCATTCGGAGCACGTTCACCTAGCTTAACATGAAAAACATTACCATACATTTCAATAATAGTAAAGCGGAACAACAAAATTTTGTGTAATCTAATACAAATTCATGACAAATTGAAATTCTAAGCGTTCAGTTTCTAGATTTAAAAAACATAACGTTCAAAACATATAGGTACAAAAAACTTTAACATCTGGCAGACTTATAAATACATTATGTGATATTACAATATATTATACAATACATTAACTTGAACTTTTTTCTTCCATTCATTTGTATTGGCTCCAAATAACAATAGTATCTTCTGAACACATTTATTTCATTTACAAGCACTCATTCGGCTTAAGGTAAAATACACTGTGTAATTCAATATCTACCTACTGACTACATCAACGCTGAATGTAAATAATGCTTAGTAAGTAGAGTATATATGTAAATTGCAGTAACAGAATTTAAGAAACTTTGAAAAGAAATGGTAATATTCATTTTAGTTCCCCTGGGCTATACGTGAATGGAACTGACGTGGAGTCTTTAAATATTCAAAGGGTGTAAAGGGCAACATGCGCATATTTCCCCTGAGAGGGAAGTTTTTCCCCTCTATTTTCGTAAACACTAAACCTTGCTGACTAATCACGGAGGCCACATGGCTCTAACTGCCTGTACTCGGAGTTTTTTTGTAATAAGAATGTATCTTTTGCTCGATTTAAAAACTTAGTTAACATAGGTACGTAGTGCCATCATATAGATTATGTTTTATGATAAAAAAATCTCTGATACTTTTTACAGTATAGCTTGTAAGCATAAGCATATGTTTTTGTTTTTAATTTAGATTTCAGGTGTAAAAATCTAGTACCACTTGGGTACTAGATTTTTACTCCTGAAATCTAAATTGATCTGTCATTAATATTATAAAGGCGAAGAGTTTATTCGTTTGGTTATTATTTATAAGTTTTACATCACACATCTCATGAACAACCTTTACTAGCGCGTTGGTGGGTATAGACTTCGAATAAAAGTTTATTGGAAAATAATCATTCTTATGGTGTTGGATAGCCTATTTATCGATGTTGTAGCCTTATATAGGGTGGGTTCAGAATTCGTTAACATTTGAATCTAACATCCTGCGCAAACATTTTACAGAAGTTCTTGGGACTCAAGCTACTGAAATTTGTTGACTACTATCGTAACATATGGTTGCAACAAAATAGAGCCATATCGCGGTCTCTTTGACGACGAGTATTTGAAAATTTCAGTGCTCGCTTCGAAGAGTGCAAACGTCGAAACGGTGGTCATTTAGACGATGTAATTTGTATAAAATAAATTCCAACTAATTAGCTTTCTTGCAAATAAACAATTTATATAATACATCTAATGGTTTTTTATACGATTTTTTCAAATGTTAACAAATTCGTGGCCCACCCTATATTACGCTACGACTAATGAGAGCCGAGCATTGTAAACAAAACAGGAAAAATTTGTTCTCTTTGAGTAAGGCAGTCAAAATTGTGCTGTGCTCGTACTAAACGGGATCGAAACAGCACTAACGTTGCAAATAAAAATATGTAGTTACTTTTTTAGAAGTATTGTGTAATGTATAAAATAATAGGTATTAAGCAATATGACAATCGTGCGCTACAAACACAAGTGCATGCTTTACGAAAGTGATGTAGTTACGTTACAACGGAAGTGATGCCCCAGTCACCTCATACAATACCTACCTACATGAAAATCACAAACAATTGCCTTTCCTGACATAGCGTTCTATTTTTAGTTTATTCACGATAATGTTAAATGCAATTTGCTATTCTATTCATTGCGTTGCTTAGGCTTCATACACTGAATACAAAATGATGACGTCAACTACACTGGTACTGTTGCCACAGATTAAAGACTTACTGCAGGCAGTTCAGTAGTTGTTATCCCAATAATAAAATAGTAATTAAATAACAATAAAACCAACACATTACATAGTACAGAAATTAATTGAGGAAACTATAAATCTACTACAAACGTAACCAATCTATTGTATTTACGTTTTCAAATGAAAAAGTTTTGTTAGACTTTATAGAGTCATCAAATATATCAAACACCTAATCGACTATTTTGTAAGAAATAGGTACGTTTTGAAGCCACTATAAGCAAATAAATTAACTAACTATAAAAATCAACTGTCAAGTTTTTATAGGAAAATGTTAATATGTTATATTGTGGCAAAAAAAAACACAAAGTAACGAAGACAGAAAAATACACGTATCTCTCTTTTTTGAATAGGTAAATATCATATATCCAAAATATACTAGCATTGCTGCGTGCGTGCTGTTGGTTTATCACGGTAAAGTGTAAATATGTATATATTTAGTCAGGTCGTTAAATATCTGTGTGCCAAATTTAAAAAGCCAACTAAAGAACAACATTACAAAAAACATAATTAATCATTATCACTATGGTAATGATTAATTATAACATAATCATGCTCAAATATACAAATTAATCTCATATAAGCCACTAATAAATCCTTTGCCGATTGAAAACATAAAACCAAAACACATGTCCATACGATAATTTAATCTATTAGCCGACGAGTCGTAATATTTATTAATGTCGACGCATTCGATGCGACATGACGACAGTTCGAAGTAATCGAGACAAATCGCAACAAAACATAAGTCCTAATGCGTATGCGTTTGCGGTTCGTTCTAAATATAAAACGCTTGATTCTCACTCTTGCATTTTGTCTTCACTTCACACATGATGCGGTATCAGACTTGAACGCACATGGAAAAAAATTCAATTCTCTTGAAAAGTATAAGTAGTTCCACCGAATCTTTTCTTCTAAATCAGTGAGTCGGCCTCAAGTCTACTACGATTAAAATTCTGTAGAAAGATTGATGTTAGACTTTTTAAGGCTCCACCAATAATGGTTACCAAAGGCAAGGATGCGCGAATGGCAATCGATACCGACGGTTTAACGTACTCTCCGAGCCACGGAAGGCTCTCAACGTGTTAAGAATGGTCACTCATCTGGTCACTCATATGTTAAGACTGATCTGGCTAGGGCTGGTTGCTCTAGTAAAATGTTAACCAACGCGGTTACAACTGAGCTACGAGTTTGAAAAGTATAAGTAATGATTTATATTTTGAAGAGCTGTCTTATGTATATTAAATAGCTAGTAACATAAAGTGACTATGTTAAATGATTTGCATGAAAGGAGAATGATTTGCGCTTAGAGGTTAATAATTTTGTTATTTTATGTTATATTAAACGAACATTGATTTCACGCACGCACCAAATTAAAGGATACTATTAATGATTAATTGTCATATTAACAGAAATTGTCAAAGTAATAGTATCAAACTGTATAAAGTTAAAAAATAATAAACCCCTACTGCTGGCTAAAAAGTAAGTAACTTATTTAGCATTCTGTTCTAAGTCACGTAGATGTCGTATCAAAAATGAGATGACGAGTTTGAAAATACAGTGGACCCTTGGTAATCCGGTCCCTGTCTAATCTGACATCAATCAAACAATTTTCGCTAATGTAGATCGTGCATGATTAAATGGGTTACAACTTGTGCTCGACGCGTAGGTATTGTTTCAATTCCGATTGCTTAGTTTGAACTGGACTACGTGTGATAGCGGTGCAGCTCAGCGTTTACTCATTGTACATTACGTATACGTACCTAATAATGTCGCCACAGGCCCAGAAGACAACATATACAATCTTATCATTTGTCTGTCATTTGTCGGATTAAAAGGTACTCTTTAGTAAAAAAATTCGGGCTATAGGGGGTCTTAGGCAGTACTCTATAATCTGACAAATTCGATAGTCCGACACTGCCCTGCAAAACGTTTGTCGAATTACCGGGTGTCCACTGTATGTCATATATAGTATACTCGTATAATATAATAGACATTGATAAACGAAAAAGCAGAGGTTCATTCATATTGTTAACGAACAAATGTTATGTGTAATATTTCGAAACGAGCTTTATATACATTCACCTATGTTGTCTACTTTTTTAAATTCACACGTTTAAGCCGAATTATGAATTAATAAAGTACGTAAACTTTAAACATGATGCTTTTCTTGTAAGACTTTTTAATATTTTTTTCTTTAAGCAAGTGGCGACGACCCTGACGCGGTGTAACGGTTTCAATCTTCAATAATGTGTGGACTATAGACAGTTCTATTGATGACGTTTATCGCATATACTTGTAAAATTTCATAATAAACTGTAACTACAAGATTTAACTAAACACGTTTGTCAATAGAACATGGAACATTTTCTCGTACTACTATGCTAAATCAAATGTTTTTTTTTCATAACTTAGACATGTATGTATGTTATAATAAAAAATATTAAGTACTTATCGTATTTTATATTTTTGGGAGGTCAGCTAAGTCGATATATCGTCAGGTTTCTTAGTTCTATAATGCTTCTAATCAGTATTATAACATTGTGAACAAACATTTTTACTTTTTTGAACGTAACACGAACGAAATGAACGTTTAATTATGTCATTATCCTTATCAGAGTGATGGTTCTACTCCGGTGTGCACCGGTTTGTTCTGCTTTTGTTTACGTCACGATATGAACACTACTGTAACCACACTAGTCTATACCACTAATTACGTACAAACATAAATACCTACCTCGAAGCCTATAATTGTTATGTTGAATTATTCTAAACGTTTTACGGGGAAACATCCTGCTATGATTCAGTTGTACTCTTCACACTAAACAGAACTATTTTTCAAACATAAGAAATCTTGTCTATGGCAAAAACATTTTTGCCCTAAAAATTAATGTCTCGAACAGAATAATTATTAAAGAAAACAATAATATTAATGTATGTGTATCTTCTAGTTTTGTACTTACATAAATGTTGATATATTTCTTTAAAACTTGCGATATTAAATATTGAAGCAAGTCAAAATGGAATGTATTGATTATGTACTCCAAGCCGATTTTGGAAATGGCGGCCAGTATTAACGGAGACCAGCCAACTACACAGGAGATATTATAGAGCACAGTGCGCAAACACAGGTGTACTTTCTGTTGCCTCATTCGAACATCCGACGGGACGGCTATCTGACAGGACTGGAGAGGGATCAGACGCAGGACCGACGGCTTTGCGTGCTCTCCGAGGCACGAGGGTTAAGGTCCCAACGTCCAAAATCTGTTACTGTTATTAAAAATTTCTATGATCAGAAAACCTTCAGACACTTTCTTGGCCCGACCCGGGCATCGAAACCTCTTGATCGGCAGTCGCACACGCTATCCGCTAGATCTACGAGGCAGTCCTAGAATGTATTATAAACTGATTAAATCTGTAAACACTAGTCTATTATAGACGAAAAATTTTAAATTGGTTCTCAACTACTTCGAACATAAAACAATCCGTCGGTGGCCTATGTTGCTCTATTGCTTGGAACGATGTTGAACAATTGAATGGTGATAGATTTAAAGAGAAGTACTAAACTATAAACAACTACCTCCTCATGAATAGTTGCATAAGTAAAAATCTACACTAACACTTCCCACACCACTGCGTAATTTATTGGATCAGAAGATATAGATACTTCTCAAATTGTAGGTTAACAACACACATCAAAAACACCAACAGTTAAACCCGATGTTCATGAGTAATGATTAATTCGTGGCGTTTTACAAGCGCGTGCGCATCTCATAATCATAAAACCACACTTCTGTCGTGGGCAAACCGGGGATTTCTCGCTCCATTTATTATGTTTTAGTGCCTGACTTACAGCTGAGTAAATAGGCGGTAGCTACTGTACAATGATTCCACAAATAACTTGCACTTTGCCAGTTTCTGATATGACTTTCAATTTGTAATCGGTCTATCTTAATACAAATCTTAATGTAATTAGGATACATTTAGAGAGTTGGCAGTTCTCACTTTCTCTCCTTAATAATTCAAAGGCTAACGCTTCGAGATCCGTGATCTTGATGTGCGATAAGTGTGTAGAATAATCAAAGCCTATAATCGAAACAGTAACGATGCTGTACAATGACTATGTCAAATTTGAATTTTTACAAAAAAAAACACTAAAATGCAAAATCTTCATATTGTAGTTTGATTGTGTACAATTTCTGTTAATTTATTATTTAAAACCTTTCAAAGGAGATGCCCACGTCCAGCAATGGACTGTTAAAGATTGTTAGTGATGATGATGATGATGATATATAATTATATAGTCTAATTATAATTATGATAATCATAATTATATAGTATAATTATATAGTAGTATTTTTTTCGTAAATTTACTTTTGGGCTGTAGTACTTTATCAGTCCAATTACTCGAAACTCACTACCAATACTCATGTTTCTCTCCCATTATGATACGTGGTGTGAAAAAAGCATCTCACTAGGCTGTCATAGTGTGAGTCGCCACACTACATTGTCTGCATTCGCAATGAGTATGGTGACCACAGCTCTTGGATTCTATTCATGCTTTCTATCAGGCAGGATAGAGTTTATTTGGCAGGCTGTTAATATAAAAGAAAGCGGTACATAACGAAGAAATTATTAAGTTTTACATACACATGTAATCCATATTATAAAAGTAAGAGAACTGATCTATTATTATAAAAAGTCGACAGAAGCAGTCGTGGCCGAGCGGTTAAGGCGTCTGACTAGAAATCAGATTCCCTCTGGGAGCGTAGGTTCGAATCCTACCGACTGCGAATTGCTTTTTGTCATTTTTAATTAATTATTTTTTTTATTATTTGTCATTTGAATGAAACTTAGTACTAAATCGTTTAATTGTTAAAACATCACGTTCCAAATATTATTATTTTTGCTCATAATATCGAATGAAAAAATTAAACCGGATTTGTCATTAATTACGTGGGTCATTATTTGAAATCGGTTTCCACCATCGTACAAGCAACGAGCGTAAACATTGATCGGAAGATGGCTGGCAGGGTCTCATTAGGCCCGGTGTGCACGTGAGTCGCCGAAGGCGTCGTTGAGCGATGCTGATAGCGACAGGGTTGCGACACGTAAGATCGTGCAATCTTGATAGTAAAGTTACAGTAAAAGTACTAAAAGATTTACACTAAAGTAACACCGTTCGTTTTAAACCCGAATGGTCGAGGAAACATTCCACAGTTTATTTTTATAATTAGTTCCTTTAAATGTTCACGAATATAGTTTGCAAATTGTTGACTACAGGAAAATTACTCGAGGTCAAATTGAACACAAAGGTTGTCTTGTAGATAAGTGTTATGTTTAAAATAAGTGTTGGCAGCTTTAAATTGTAAATATTCTAAAATGCACAGCTTTAAGAACGCCAACTTGACTTATAAAACTAACATTCTACTCTTCTGTATGGAACTTTTTAAAGCACGTTTTTTAAAAAAAATACATTTGGGACAGGTTAGTAAGATAAGATATGTATCGTGCTCACTTAATTTGTTTTTTAACTTTACTTAAAAGAAAAAAATAAGTGAACACTTTATACTGCTAACGTTCAATGTAACTGTGAACAGTTGCAAAACAGATTTAGATAAAAAACAACAAAATAATTGCATAGAAACACAATTTGCAATACAAATGAAACAGTAAACCGCATTAGCGCCGGCCAACTGCCACCCCTGTGCACTAAGTTCTCGTCATGGGATTACGAGACCGTACGCGGGATTCAAGGTTTCATTACTCGATGCGGCTGCCTCCCTTGTCTCTAGAAGGCCAACCTTTACTAAGGGAACTCGAATTAATTTCATCGATAAATGACATACAAACTCATAATCATTCCTAAGGGTGTCACATGCGTTTGAAATTTCTAAAAATATAGAATTTGGTGTTAAGATACAGCAGATGATGGTAATCAATAGATTTTTTTTCCTATAACTATGATAATTATTGCTAACCTTGAACGTTTAGTGACAGTGAGCGCTATTTTTAGCTAAAGCCACTCTAACCAATACAAACAACAACAAAAAATTTGTACATAGTTCAACATTCGCAGGTTAAAATAAAAAACTTAATCACACATAAAAGAATTGTTCAAATCTCTACCCATATTTTTACATTGCATTTTTTTCTTTGATCTAGAACAAGTGGTAGGAGTGGAATTTCCCCTATGGAAAACTGAAGCTATAGAGTCAAAGTGGAGAGCAGTGGGGAGCGTAGCGAGGCGAGACCTCTAATGTACAAATATTGCGGAGGAAATGAATATATTCGACATTTTGCGCGCGCCCTTCGAGGGGCCAGCCAAGTGCGCGTTTTGATTAAGTCACTCCGTCGTCCTATGAATTTATTGACGCGGCAACTCGTGCTGACAGCAATTTCTGATGGATTTTATATTTTATTGCTTATTAATTATGCATAGTTCGTTATGAGTTGTAAATTACTTATGCATACACGATCTAAATGCGCAGTATGTTTTGTGCAGGACTTTTGAGGCTTCTAATTGCAAGTACGTTTAATGGGTATACGTTAAATGAATGAAGAGTGAGTAACCTACCAACATATAAGTTATAAACTATACTTATACATAAGCAAAACTACATTGACAAGAAAACTTACACGAAAGTGTGTAGCGAATTTGGCCAGTTGTTTCCATTCGAACCAAATGAAGTAATCTCAAAATCAGCAGGTCCCAAGCGTACTGCTAATACTCCATATGGCGTAACACCAACTATGCAATACATAAACAACCAACTATCCACGACCTCTGATAATACGTACGCACCCTCATCCTTTTACAAGTTGTATAGTAATATGAAGGAAATCGGCAGAGGTCTAATAATGTTGGCCTTTTATCGATAGTAGCGTTGTAGGGCGGCAAAACTAATGCAACGACATATGCATCCATTAGGGCTGATGAGACTAGATGAAATACATTCGGTCGTTTAATTTGTACAACTGGTCATATATTTTTTGTTTTAACCCACCTACACATAACTTCATTTGATTGCTGTTGTAATATTTAGTTATAGTTTCTTTATTAATATATTGACAAAATGTTGGAACATATAAAAGTTGATGTCGGATTTCCGTTAAGAATAACATTCTCTCTACCATTCCTTTTTGTAAGAACACTCTCGAATTTAACGGACAGTGTAATAAAATACACCATCGTTATCGCTGTCTGTATCACTACGTAATCCCCAAAACTACACGCCATTGCGCTTCAATTATTAAAGAGTAGTATTCTTCTAAATAAACCGTATCTCTTGTAATCTTATTATAAAATACTGGAAATATTGTTAATACTGTTAATTGTCATGTCCTGTCAATAAAACATTGCAGGTTCACATAATAACATTGCAAGGCATTCCCAACCACTGAGAATAATGCTCACACTTGTGCTAATAATGCATTCACGTTTATAATTGTGCAGGTTCTCGTGTGACTGTATCATATTCAAAGCGCAGCGTCAGTGTGGCGCCAGTCAGTTGACACCTTCTCAAGTCTACACCACTTATATACTTCACGAAACACCACTAGTACAGCTCTTTCGTCCGACTCGGCATATTTCTATACCCTCGTGTAACTACTCCGTAATACATTTTTAAATTGTAGGTTTGAAATACTCGTCGTTGTAAATTGTATAATTAAAATTGTTACTTTTATGGAAAATAAAAGATTCATCTATTTTGGAAGGCCAACAATATCATTTCTTAGAAGATACGGTGGATTTCAATATCTTTTTCAAATCAAAATCTAGTGTAATTTACGGATGTTCCACCAGATTGACTATCGGTTGATCCAGAAGGCATGGGATCATTTTTAACAGTGGACAAGTACTTATAGAGTGAATACAATCAAATACAGTCCAGAATTATATAATGTAATAAGCTTGTCGACTTAAAACATAATGTTCACGTAGCATCAGGCAAGACCTATAATAAAAATGGTGTGGCATTGCTATGTCAACCGTAATCATTCACTAGACATATTCAAGTTAATATTATAATTCATCAATTAGTAATTTTTTTTTTTACGAACTCGCCAAAGTGGCTCTACTCTACCTGATAATACCTAACATGACAGTTTTCTGGGTACATATTTCGTGGCTTCCTAGTTCGTTTGTAAATTTGATAACGTTATCAAGTTACCAATATGTTAAACAATTTATACCCGAGCGTTATCTATAAAACAGGTGAAATTTGTAACTGATAATAATTTTATTACACTTACGACTTATTTTGTAAACATTTGGAAACTACTACGACAAATGATACCATTTCAACTAGAGACAGGTCATTGGCAGGTAGAGTCATAGGTAGAGTTTTATGGTAACTTGATTTTAGAGCAAAATAGTAAAGAACGCGATCATACAATAGATTCATATTTTTTCAAAATATTGCCATTAATGTACAATATCTAAGTGTAGAATATCTCAATATCTCTTTGTACATTTTGCTTTGTTAATAAATAGTGATGAGCTTAATTTATGTTCTTGTGTCGTTGCTTTTTAAATGGCAACATTGTCAACGAACTTTACCAAATAGAAAATTGAAAAGTGAAGACTTTCAAAATTCATAATCTACTCGACTTACATTACCAATACTATGATCGTTTACTTTTAAGTTCAAATCTAAGAATACGTGAATGACCGTCAACTTCACAAAAGTAAAGTTCGACCAGGAGTTCTGAATGAGTGAATGACTTGTTTGACCTTAAGTGTTGTAATGTTTGAGGTTCCCACGAACGACCCACGCAGTTAGCACCTCATGTACAAACAAAAGACATTAACGTAAGTCCTTATAAGGACACTTCTGTACACTGGTCATATTTTGTCAAAAAAGGAACGGTGAACTACCTCACTCAACATTAGGTTTTCTGAAAATGGCTTTGCTACTAAAAAATACTATGGCGAGTCAAACAGGAACTGTTAAAAGTAATTTTGGCTACCATCACTAAAAACACAAACTGTTTATATTACTTTAAAGGTCCTAATCGGTTTTTACGATTTCTTTTCATTAAATATCACGTTTATGGATATACTTTATATCAAGATCACCTAAACATTGTGTATTAAAATATTTCACTGTAGGTTCACTTCTACTAGCAATATTTACTTCTAAGTTAGTCCAAATATTAGACTTACTTACCTGAATACCTTGATGATGCTACTTTTGCATTAAAAATAATGACATCGGCTTTGATTAAATTTCTAGTCGACATCTACAAGCTATCAAGCAAGTAAACTAAGCCATTTAAAAGTCCGATTCGCACCTAATATACAGTGATTCTGTACAACATTAATTTTAAAAAAATTAAAACAATTTCATGTTATAATATTTTAATTTATTTATTATCAATCAACCTATCTCCGTCCACTGCTGCATACCAAAGTGGCTGCACATTGCCACTACGATACAGTTCAAGAGACTAAAACTTAAACATCACGGACGGTCCATCGCTGTCAAGCGTTTGGCATTCCAGACTGATTAGTATTTTCTCAGGAATTCCCATCATAAAGATACGAATTTTAAGTGAGTATAAAACATTCTGCCGCTTGAATACAAACCATTTCACACATTCACGTTAAGGCGTAAGTATATATTTATAGCACTTCATAAAGAGTGATCGATGAGTGCTAAGTAGATATAGACGTCATCAGTTCACGTTATGAACGCTTGTTTATTTGAACGGAAGCTATCGCGGGTTGCCGTTGATGTGTGGGATATGTTAGCAACATCGCTTGTTCAAAATACCACATCAACAATGTGAGGAAATTAGTTATAGTCGGAGTGTGGTAGCTCTTGTGATCATCATCATCATCAACAACAGCATTTAATAGTCTAGTGCTTTCCATTGGCCTCTTACTATCAAGAAGATTTTAGCGTACTATATAGCGCTGGTTAGACGGTTTGTAAGAAATTTAAATCACGTTTCATAGCACCTTTCTTCAACTACGTGGTATTAGTACCACTATAATTCTTTTTTATAAGTTATATATGTTAAAAAGTTCTGGTAACGGTTGCACTCACTGGTAGAAGCTGTCTAACATTGACGGTTTTTAGATATCTCTGAACCTGTTCTATAGCTAAAAGTAAATTGAAACCTTTTAGTAATATCAGATGAAATAGTTTGCATATTAATTAGTCTGTACCAATCCTGTGCATTCGCATGTCTGTATTTTAAGTGGAACTCATAATTATAAAATCGATAAACTAGAAACCTGTAACAAGTTCACTAATCTATTACCAATTCATAATATATTTCCCTGAATTAGTATATTGGCAATATTGCAAGTTTTCCAATTACACGAGCCACCTGCAGCGTTCTGTCGGTTATCGCTTTATCTCAAGTGCTTGATTTAGATAAACGTTAGCACGTCTTACTCTGTTACAGTGCAGTGCAGTGTTGAAACCGCCTCTCCAATCTGACACTTGTTATCGCTTAACACTCTTTAGAATTTTGAACAATTTGAAGTTAACAGAAATAAGCATATACATATACATATATATATATATATATATATATATATATATATATATATATATATATATACATAAGCAACTTTTTTATTGGAAGGCTAGGTATGCCCATGGCTTTACTTTGTGCATGTACATGAACTGGGAGTATTTCGTATACATATATTTGCAATAAAATATTACAAACAGATACCTTAATTTTAGTTATACTGTTTATTTGTTATGTTGTTATTTTTAGGTTTAACTGATTTTTGTCAACATTGTGAAGCCAGTTCTTTCTGTTTAATATAAATTAATATCGATTATACATATATTTTGGGTTTTTCTTTTACTTATTTCCTGCTAGAGAATGATTTTCTTCTAATGCTCGTCCTGAAAATAATGATTTTTTAATAATCTTAATGGTTCTCTATAGGTGCGAAGGTGTAATTTATATTTTACAATGTCTTCTCAAGTTGGTAGATAAATAAGTTAGTGTTTGTACTGGACACGTGTGATCTTTTTTTACGATACCCTATATGTGGTTATATTGAGTTGTACTGCAGCGGTTTAGAACGGGTCAAAACCAACATAAACCACTTGTCCACACGTCCACTTGTCCATAAAACGCATCTCACTGCTTACATTAAATTAATATTCATGTACAAACACATTCTATAACGATATTGATAGTCGAAATCTATTCCATTTTTATCAATGGTTAAATGTTATTTGTATAATAAAACCACGTTTTTATGAGGGAAATGGAAACTGTGGTGTAGTGTGGTTGCGACAGCAACCAAGCACCCGACGACACACTGATAGTCATAGGAACCTTGTCACAATAATTTATGTGAATAATGTTCCTCTTGAAATGTTTAATAGTATGAAAAATAGTCCACCGTTTTTACATTACATTTCAAACGACAAGGGAAATCATAAAATGAAATGTTGTTAAAATTATATTCGTACTAAATCTTTTTTAGGGTTCCTCTGAGTGATATTATATTTTAACGGTGATATGTGGTGGATAGAAGAGCAATTTTAATTTTATGACGTCAGCATATGTCTGATCTGAGAAAACTGTAATAGAGACAAATTGCTCTTTTCTAATATTGTCCATAATAATTACTTTAATACTATCATCATTAACTGTCTTTAATAGTCCACTGTTGGACACAGGCCTCACCTTAGAAAAGAGGATTTTGGTACTATACCGCGAAGTACTGCGTAGTATGTAGAGTCGCGGGGGTAATACTCTGTATTCTTAACCCGTCACCGTATGGTAAACTCTTTTACTTCTCATATACAAAAATAAAAAAATTACATTGACCTTCTGATTAAAGTTGCATGCTTTTGCGAGTTTGCACAATGGCGGTACCCCTGTTGTCTATCGAAGTAACGAGACAGGCGACCAGCACGTGACCTCAGTGTCAGCATTAATGTTCAAATGTTCACATGAACCCTATCTAATATACCCTAACGATTAAAGAAATAAGTTACATTTGTATCCATTATCTAAAGAAAATCCATAATTATGTAAACATTAGTGAATCCCGAGTATGTTTTAGGTGTGCAACTCTATACTTTATTCGATTGCAACTGTACTCGCAAGGCGACTAAGCTATATCCATAATAGCTAGTCATACTGATATTTTAGAAATTTAAAGTTATTCGTAATCGTTGTGAAACTTTTATACACTTCAACGTTTAACTCGAATCAAAATAACAATAATTTACTTACATGTGATGTTGTTCTTATTATTAACATTTATTACGTAGCACAACATTATGGCCACGACATTGAAATTTATAATTTCAAGTTCTCTAGCATCTGGCCCTGTGGCGCAACGGATAACGCGTCTGACTACGGATCAGAAGATTCCAGGTTCGAATCCTGGCAGGGTCGCAATTTACTTTTTGTATTATATTGTAAATACAACTGCTGTTTTGAAATGTTTTTCACATTTTATGGTTAAATATTTTATACGAGTGTTCGTTTTTATCATCTCAATATATGTTCGCGATAAAATAGTAATAAAGTAATATGTCGAATGCTATTTTATTTTTGTTATGCAAGTAGCTCATATCTTCGCTAAAATACCGTTCACCTTATTCTTGCCCACTCTTGACTTATTGATCGTTCCCCAGCTAGCGACAACCACCCCTTTTAGACTGACGACGTCACAAAGGCTCTTTAAGAAAATTGCTTACATGCGTAATGAAAAACTATAGGAAAGAACCGTACGTTAAAACCGATGATAGAAAAGTTTTTTTTAACTTTTTAAAAGTTGACCTTTTGAAACTGGGCAGTGTAAGAAAACAAACAAGGATAGCCAAAAAACTGAAGCAATTATATTATCATACCTGCATCAAAACTATTACGACAAAATACTGCACATAATAATAAAAAATAAATCAATCATAATTAAATATAGACAATAAAAGCACCTGCAGGTTTTATAACCACTTTACAAAAGCACCAGAAACATCGTAGAGCAGAAAAAATAAATATTACGACACAAAAACTGTTAAAAGCGATAAAAATCACGACTAGCCGCGATGATGTCTTTACAACGACATTGCTTATCTCACGTCAGCCAAGTGTCAAAATATTAGATGTCTTTTACACTACGCAGTTTCAAAAAGAGAAAAAGGTACTTAACTCGATGTTTTGCGACTAGAACGATAAGCATGTTAATAAATATGATTTTAAACAAAATATATTACTACAAATCAGTGTTATGTCTAGATAATGTGTTTATATAAGTTACTAACACCGAAATTAAGTATTATTTTATAGTTTTGTTATTATTAAATAATATACGAATCGGGTTGAAATGTAATCAGAGGTATCCCATCTTTACACAGTGTATAATGAAATGACTTTTCGTTCTAGTACGCTTAGATATTAGTATATTTATTGTTCGCCATGATAAATTAACAAAACGTATAAAAAGTCAATGTTTCGTTAAAACACAAAATTTTAAAACATTTTATTACGAATACTTACTAAACTTTACTAAATATATTATATCAAACTGATGTACTACGGAATCATATGTCATAATAAAAATATGTACAGAAAATTCTACAATGGTACATGTTTATATCTTACGGATAACTCACAGCAACTATTTTTATATTTTAAGATTTAATTTATTAATTTATTTTGTTTAGTTAAATTAACTTTCAAAGTAATTCTAACAAAAAGAATATTAATCTTTATCCAATTAAATACGTTAGATATGTTGTGCACTTAATGCAGACCATAATTGCCTTTTACAGCATATCATTAAATTGAAAATGTTAGAAAATATCAAAGGATTAAAATACATGGGCAGAGCGGCGAACGTCGATTGCACACGTGCGAAACCAAGGTGGGTAGCTCGTTAAAAATATAACAAAATAAAATGTTACTTTGCAACGATAGATCTCAATTTTTTTTGCTGTACAATATTGAAGGTGATCGTATCAATAACACTTATTAATGTAATAGACTTCTATTGGACAATTATATAGGGCTTATCATCAAGCGCTATCAATCAATATTATAAATAGTCTAATTAATGATACCCTAGTTTTATTTTTATATCAAAACAGGAACTGACATAATTTGTGTAATACCATTGTGATAAAACAAAAACAAAAAATAAAATTCATTCGCGTTTTCACGCTGGGAGCAACTAAACGGACGTAACGCAGTTGGTAACGTTATCTAAGGGCCAGGTTATTTTAGTGCGAGCTTTATCAATTCGGGGTCAAGAGCGCGCCTTCCGGCTGATAACAAATTGATAACAAGAACCGAAACCGCAGCATCCCTTCAATATATTTATTGCCCTAAATAACAAAAACACATACCATTATCTACGAACATGTCAGAGAGTATTCGTAACGAAACCCGTTTTTTGTATGCTCATATGATAAGATACTTATTCGATCTTTACGAAGTCATCGCTTGGGCGTGTTTGGATGATCAGCATTTTTTGTTACATGTTTGTCGATGAAGTTTTCATTCCTAAATATTTTCTTAGCTTTTAGTTCGACAGCGTTATATGTACTGCAAACATCCTGGCTACAGACAAATATTGGTTCATCTTGCCCGTTGTCAGTTTGTCATCGTCCAGCGGACGTGGCGGACTTGTGCTAAATAAGTACCTATCTTGTGTAAACTTGTCTTTGATTGAGGTTTGTTTTGTTACACTGTACGTTTAAAAGACAACAGTATAAAGAGCACATAATAACATAATAGCAGCTCATGATTACTCATTAAATGATATGTAGTCTAACAAAAGAAAGTACAACAGCAATTAACGTTCAATCCACCCGTCCTACATTGTATTTATTATTGTATGTGACGTGTCGTGTTGACAGTGAACAAGTGTTCACAAGCGCAAGCGCACACAACCGGGCGGGCGCACCCTCGATCAAGTGCTGTTCAACTTTCAAGCGCAACGATGTGCGCATCATTCGATTTGCATTAAGCGATCACACCCAAGTATGTCCATGACGAATGGTAACATCTATTCGGATTTACACATTAACGTTAAAGAACAGTTTGTCATGCACATCATACATTCATATAACTAAGTCGGCTTTGATATGAATATTCATTTAAAACGTTTAAAATGAAGTACTTTTAAAAATCTGCATTAGTTACTTCTAGAGTGATATATTTCTTCGTCGGTCATTTTTTTATAATACAATTCATTTGCCATCTCTCAAAACATCTCATAAAAAGATATTTGAGATGCCTTGATAGTCTAGTTTCCACTTAAATAGCCACTGTAACTTATAGTCTCAGTGTAGAGATTTTACATACCGTGACAAGCCACTACCCAGCATGATCTTTTATATTGTAGGTTTTTTTACATAATTTACATTTAATTTTAAAACACAGGTTAGTTAGAAATCATGTCTTTATGGCCGATGTTATTATTATTAAGAACATAATCTTCATGTAATCTAAATAGCATTGGTCACATTTGCTTTAAAGTATTTATAATTAACTCTCCACTAAACGTTCACAAACTGATTAGCATTTTTTGTTGCCGAACTCCACTGTTACGGATATGTCTAGTCACATAAAATGTTTAAGTCGAAAATGTCATTAAAATATTAATTATATTTTTTTGTATCCTCATTAGATGTATAGCAAACAAACTCTGTGTACAATAATACAATAGTCACGAGATAGCTTTCATTGTTTGACAACCATATCCGTTTCGTCATTACGCAGTGCACTCTCGACATGATTCGCTCCGCCCGCCCTAAGACCCTAAAGGGAACTCCAAGTAGGGGATAATAAAACAACCACTAAAAAGAACTCTCTTGCGAAGGGACGAACATGCTTCAGCCAGGGAATAGAAAGATACGTGATCTGTTGTGAGGGCTCTTGATACATCGGCCAAGAAGGATGAAATTGTCATAGTCTGTAAAATATAATAGCCGAGATTTCTTTTTGATGACTGGTTTTATGTCTGCAAGTTATTATGGGGCCAGTTATATTTTCGCAGCACTCAAATGCTCCTCTATTGTTTATATGTAGCGTAGATGTACAACTACCACTAAATAAATTAAACTCAAATTAATGTCAATCTAGACGAAGAGAAAATGAGTTCTGATTACTGATTATTACTCAAACTGTTTGATTACTGATGTTACTATAATATAATATAATATAATAGAATATAATATAATATAATATAATATAATATAATGTAATATAATATAATGTAATATAATATAATATAATATAATATAATATAATATAATATAATATAATATAATATAATATAATATAATATAATATAATATAATATAATATAATATAATATAATATAATATAATATAATATAATATAATATAATATAATATAATATAATATAATATAATATAATATAATATAATATAATATAATATAATATAATATAATATAATATAATATAATATAATATAATATAATATAATATAATATAATGTAATATAATATAATATAATATAATATAATATAATATAATATAATATAATATAATATAATATAATATAATATAATATAATATAATATAATACATAGTAATAGACCATTAAATTATTGTTAAAATACCAAAAAATGTTTTTGCTGTAACGTTTATATATTTTAATAAATGGCAATATTAAAATAAATAACTTAGTACAACCTCCATGGTACCATTGACGAAAAGCGTGACTTATCTCTTACTGAGCTTCCATATTAGTACACATGCGAATTCATGTAGATTCGTTAAAAGATTTAACTGTAAAACTTTAACTATTGATTTAACTATTCAAACTGGAAACGATACAGAGTAACTTTTGCATTTACGAGAATGTTATTGAAATTTTAACACGACTTTAACTGCTTTTATAATAAAAAAAAGAAAAAAACAATAGATGCAACATATGGTGTATAGAAGTTAGAATAAAATGAGATGTTGATGATAATGATAAAATGAGGCAGTTTTTAACTTCACTGGTCTATTAGTATCTCTCTGTAATACTAAATAAAGTGTATATAAGTTAATACAAAAGCATAAAATCGGTCCCCGAGGCTGCCACGCGTAATACACGGCTATCGCTACCATAACGCGTGGCTCGCTTTACAAAAAACTTTATCACAAATAGGGGATGTTATTTACGAGCATATATCAGCTACTCGTTAATATTCTAACAAAAGGAATTAAAAAAAAAAGACATTAAAAGATGTTATATGAATAAGTTAACATAGTATTATAATTAAATTATATACAGAGGAAAGTATGTCAGTTCTTCTAATTTCACAATTTCTTAGACAGAAATATAGTTAAAAATAGTTACCTAAGTATCTATTCCATACAGTGAGGATTTTGGATTAATTTTGTGCGGAAAGTATTTATGTAAGTTCTGCTAATAATTTCCAGTCTTATTTAATCTAAAAGTATACTTTTTATCATCAACATACCAAACTACAAGTACCTGTGCCATCGTGAAAAAATAAAGCTCTCGAGTAAAAAAAAAATTAAAAAAAATATCCATTGTATCATTGTTCCATGAAATATAACCGGATATAAATATTTAGGGACGACAGTCTATCGGTTAGTCAGTCGATTGAAGTTTTTAAAAGTTTAACATAAAAGATAAAAATCCATTGTGATATGTTTTATAACACTTTATCATCGTTATATCACTCTGCGACAACATCGCAATAGTTGAAAGCTCGTAAAAATATTATATGAACTCATGTCTGAATATTCTATTTATGAAATCATGAGCTAAAATATTATATATCTTATGTATGTAAACAAACCTATAAATATGTATAAGTACCCTTACCCTCAGATGTAAATCGAACGGAAAGTGCCTCAGTTCCGGTACGGCACGTGTACCAAGTTCCGGCCTTGTGCCGAAAATATACGACGGGGTGTAACCTGACTTTGTGGGAAAAGTTTATTGATTTTATTAATCTGATTTTACTTTATCTTCATGAATTTTTGTAACACAAAATCAAGTTACTCAATACTCGTTATATGAAGTCAAAAAGTCGTACGGCATATTATTTACTTTAAATAGCTTCGTCGGCATATATACTCGCGAGGAAGTAGTGTCGATACAACTACAACGATACTAACGATATAACTCTGTCGAATGAAGTCTATTTTATTTTTATTAAAGCCAGAGCGGTCACAAATATGGTATTAAACATAGCTGTTACTAATACAATTACAGGTGGTTAGGAATACAAATGCCGCGAGTATTCGGTATCTCTTCGGTATTCGGCTATTTGACCATGTTTTTTACTATTCGGCCGTATACTAGTACCGTATAATAGTTTGCAATATTCGGCCCAATACTAAATAGCGAAAAAAAAAATACACAATTTTACCTACTAAGAATTTTATTTCCCATTGAATTATCATACAAATACTTAAAATCTGCCATTAAATACCAGTTATACAGGGTTACTGGTAAAGTCGACCCAGATACTTTAAGGGGTTGTAGTAGTATTACTAACAGAATTCTCTTTGAAACACTATTTCTCAAACTTAATTATTTTTAAGATATTTGAATTTTAAGACTGTTTATATAACGAGCTGTTTACTAAGATATTTTTATAATTGCCGCTACAAAAGCTATGGTAGTTATAGTTAACTTAACAAACTAGGTAGAAATCGGTGGTTCATAATTGCAAAAGAAAATAAATTTGTAAAAAATATTTCTTTTGACAAATAATTAAAAAGATAAAAGAGTCAGAATTTAATTAATTATTTTATTTAAGTGTTAAATATACGAATGCATGTGTAAGTTGGAGCTAATTTATATTAAGTATGATATCCTTTGTTTCACATTAAACGTGATTTATATTTTTGTTTTTTAAGTAGATTCCCTTTCTAGATAGCCAGATGTATATCTTTAGTTGTTCATGGCACGGAAAAGTCAATGGCGCTTACGATGGAACGGGCGGGGCGAGCTCTCCCTTGGGACTGGGCTACAGTGCAAGGGTTGCACACTGTTTTTGCTCACGGTAAACAAATGATGTGAGAACAGTTGGCAAATCTGCTTGCAAACATTAGAACATGTGTCGATGTTGAAAATAACTTTTGTTTTTCAATTTGCCATTATACTCATGTGAGTGTGTCGTGATTAGGTTTTAAGCAGAATCAACAAAAATTGAAAAAAAAATTAATAGTGATTGACTTCTAATAATTCTTTACATAATCTGGAAGACATGCCAATTTCAAATCTTCATCAGAATATTTAGAAGACTTTGGTGTAATATTGGAATAAGTTTCTACTTTGATATCATGCTCATCTGATCTCTTATCACTCTATCACATATCATTTATTTGGTGAATCGACATACTGTAATAATTTGACTTTTGTCATATTAGCTTTGAATTACTTACGTTATTTGTTTTTAATCAGGATATATTCAAATAACGTGATAAACATACACATAGGCACGAACATATCATAATACGTATTTAATGTTATTTAATCCTAATAATATAATTATTAATAAATGTAAAGTAGTTAAAAACTTGTAGTAGGCGTTATGTGATGTATGTGTAAAATGATAAATTGTAAAAAAAAATAAATACAGATATATCCAGATCAATACAAATATATATGTTTAAATATCTGAAAATAAATGTTCAGTGGTCAGACCGTATATGTGGTAATAACTAATCGATAAGTAGAAAATTAACTGTTACTGTCATAAAATTTGATATCAAAATACATAAAAAGATGAAAACTGAATATTTACGAAAATAAAACTATCAGCTATTGATCTCAATCTAAAAGCTATACAATAAAATCATTGCGTCACCTATATTCTGTTTCGTCCTAAATACTTGAGTAGATATTTGCGATCGTGCATTACCCGCGCATGAAACGCTTACAACGATTTCCACTCTGCCCGCCTCGCTTAAATTACGTGAAACGTGCTCGCAATTCACAAAATATCCGCTTTGCCCTTCCCTTATACAAAAACACATTTATAGCTCAACTCGTTAATAAACAAGCAGAGAGACGTCAATAATATATATACTGCCAAATTTATTGAATTGTCCAGGCGTCTTCCGAATGCCTATTTTACTTATAAAAATTATACTGCATCGTTTATTTACAAAAGCTACTAAATTATCTTTTATCCGTGTGATGACAAAATAAGGATACGGAGTGTCACCAGCCCTACTCATACCAAGGGTGTCGTGCGGGTAAAGGACAAACTACGCACGACAACATCACTGCAAGGAGGAATAAAACTTGAAAAAAACCCTATACACTACCCTTTCTTGTTTTTTTTTTTCCTATATGAAGAGCCTGCCAAAGTGAATCTGCTCTACCTGATGGAAAGTATGAATAGAATCCAAAGAGTTGTGGTCACCATACCCATTGCAAATGCAGACAATGCGGTGTGATGACCCACACTATGGCGGCCTAGTGAGATGTTTTTTCACACCACGCTTGGGGACGTAAAAGGCATGAGAGTCATCGTAGCAGTGTAAGCCTCGCATAGTTATCACGATAACTGTCACCCCTGCATCACCCCTGACCAGCGTGGTATAGCAAACAAAAACTTCCCTATTTAGGAAAGGCCTATGTCCAGCTGTGGATGATTAAAGGCTGCTGATGAAGATGATGACTTAATTAACTTTACACCCTATGCTTAAGTATGCTAAACAAACATGATAATAAATTAAATGATTGCATTAAAGCATCCTTCTTGTCGTTGTTCTTTATTCTACAATCCAGTTCTCTACCTATTAATAAATACAATTATCTATAAGTGTAGTATTAATGGTTCAACAGCAACTGCTTGGTTTACAGCTACTACCTCCCATAGTGACTATAATTATTAATGAGCTCACTTTTATAGAAATTATATTCATTCAAATAAGTGAACGGCATAAGCCACAGAGACTTTAGATCAGTCTAAAGCCAAAGTCATATGACTGTACTACTCATACATACCAGTATATCTATGTAACTAAGGAAACTTATTTTCACTTTAATGTTAAGAATCAATACCATCACTAAAGGTAATACATTAATTAATTTAATTTCTCAAATGAACGGTATAAATCGTAGGGAGGAGCCCATACAAGTAGGCCAGCTGTCTACTGCGCCCAACCTAACAACTAAAAACATCCCAATCCAATTTAATAAAAAGGTTTCCCATAGAGTGCGATAGTGCCCCCTTCTTCCCCCCTTAACACCGCTCTATGAACGATAGAGTTGCACGTGCACGCTTGTTGAGTATTGCAATCGATGACACGACCGTTCGTAAAACTTTCTTTAGCTTCACATTGAGTTCAACACCAGTAGCAGTTATATGTTATATGTTACGGTAGTAGGTATATCTTGATTAAAACTGGCAATAGTAACTTGTTAAATCGTTTTCTATCCAAATCCTTTTTTAAAATAATTATGTTTCTATATTTAAAGAAAACGGTACCTATACACTAAAATTTTATTTTATTAGTCCTTGCAATATCTAATAAATAAATAATAGAATATCAACTATTTAATGATATCTATTTAAACCCATAAAACACAATTAGGACAGACAATGGTCAGGAATTGCATTACCTAAATTTAGTTAATTATTCTATATAACTTATATTATTACTTATATAATATAATTATTTGACTGAAAACTTAATAGTGATTTGAAAGATCCTTTTTTTTAAATTTTCCTCACACACTCCTTTATTGATATTACAAATACATTACGAATTAACAAAGAAAACATTATAATGCCAGGATCCATGTATGTACGAGTAACTACGAACTCATAAATTCAAACTGCTCACAAATATGAATGTGGCTTAGTGTAACCAACTTTTATAAGTTTTTTTAATTTTTTAAACTGCTTTTTTTATTTATTCAGACATCAGACATAACAAATGATTGTAACAAGATTCCTAACTCACAAAAGTAGCTTTTTACGTTTAGTGGACATTTACATGTTTCATTAGATGTATGTATACATTACTTAATATTTGTTCGAAACAGGGGTAGTCGGAATAGGGGGCTGATTAAGTTACGTGACATACACCCGCCAATTTGTTCTTTCATCCAAAGGCCCCGCTCCAGCACACGACACCATCAGTAAAATTACATTACTATACGTAATTAAATAGGTTTAACATGACATTTATATTGTGTCTATTCTAACTATAGTATATGCTTTCTTTTGCTAAACAGATTTACACAGGAAAAAGGAAATTATTAAAAATGCATACCTTTTTTATGGTAAAGCAACGAACAGATGAGTCAGTTAATTGTCAGAGCCACCACCAATGTACACCTGAGTCAATTCAAAAGTTACAAGTGCTTTCCCACACGCCAGAGGACTCAAAAGTCCTGTCCCAGAATCCTCAAAGCGATTTTGAATACATTTACTTTCACTACCTTAATAAAAAGTAACGACAAAATTACTTAACACCGGTTTTCCGTGAGTCCGTGGCATTACTCCGGCCGTGCCGGTTTGGCTCTCCCACATAAATACTGACATCTTTATTCTAAAAATTAAATTATTCATAGAGACTTTTTACAATTGCTTGTTTATATACTGGATAAAGTGAAGGGATAAATTAAAAGTAATTGTATGTATAATATATTTACAACCTTACTCTATAAACCTCTATGAAGCTTGACTGTATATAATCTGTATATGTATCTGCATAATATGTAATACACAGGATCTATAAGTCTTTCAATGTATAACCATAACTGAACTCGCTTTATGCAAGAGTAAGCTACGAGTACGTTGTCTACGCATCTCTAATCTTAGATAAGTTGTTTTATCGGTTTTGCTAAGCGTACCGACACGAGTTAACGCACCAATGGAATAACTTTACGTTTTAGCAACTTTTCAATTAAATATTTTAATAAACTGAACGCTGTATTTCCTTTTAACTTTAAAAATACATGTGTTTTACACTAAAATCTTTTACATACACTCGCTTAAATAACAGCAACAAAGCAAATCTAAACAACATTACGTAATGTCTGCGGATCGTGGCGCCTAATTCATTATCTCAGATACTAAAAGCTTCTTTCATCGATGCGTGGATATAGCTTACGTATACACTTCAAACTATAAACAATAGCATTGAAAACTTTTTAACACATCGTAGAGCATATATTCTCTTTACTCTATTATCGTAAGCAAACGAAGCAAATAATTTGGCTTGTTGTGAAAATATACACGCACGCGTATGTAAGGAGCGTGGTTCAAGTACAAAACTCTGAATTTATTTTGCTTACCAATTTAGATCGACCGTGTGTCCAATGACGAATATCTACAAGAGTCAGCCAATTAACAAACGAACACAAAAAGGAAAACTGAAAACGGATATTTGTGGACTGATATTTTGTCACGTTGTCTTTTAAAAACTCAAACTAATTAACATCAACTTTGCGGACATTAACTTTGCCAAACATAGACTTTGTGAAAATGCAAATAAATAATATTCATTATTGCTTTTTAATTGTATTATTATTTGTTACGTAACAATAGATAGTAGGTTAATAATAATGATGTACTAATCGATTTCGGCAGCCGCGGCCAGTCTCAACGGAGACCAACCATTTGACTGGTCTCCGTGTATTTATACGGGAGATATTTATAATGTACAAGTATGTACACAAACACAAATGCACTCTCCGTTCCCATGACCGAGAAGAAATCAGGCGCAGAACCGAAGGCTTTACGTGCCCTCCAAGGCACGAGGGTTAAGATCCCAACTGCCAAACTCTGGACTGTTATTAATTGTTTCTATAATCAGAAAAACTCAATAAAATTTTCGGTCCTACCCAGGAATCCATCACCTCTTGATTGACAGTTGCATACGACTAACCGCTAGACCAACGACTTGATAATGATATTATGCCTAACACTCGTTTTAGATATAATTTCAGATTCTGAATTCACCAAAATTTAAAACTCGTGTCATGACAGTTGTTATAAATTTTGTTAAATACTTATGTAATCTCAATTAGAACAATTAAGTAAACTTATTTATTATTGTAAAAAAGTATCAGAGCGTGTTACATCTGTCAGTCAAGCCGTGCTTGTACCAAGCGGTTACACAAACAGAGGGCGGGCGGCGCCGACGCACGCAGAGACGGGAGAGATTATGATCGCGCGTGGATCGTACGTGATTAAGGGCAAACTATCGTATGTGTAGTAAAGGTTGATGCAATGCACATAATATGTGCACGTTCAAATATACCTATACAATAAAACTAGAAGTATAATAACTAACTTAATAACCACTAACTGAAAACCTGCCAAAAAAATTATAAACCTTAATTTAAGTACGAAATCATATTTACATATTAAATCCGGCATTTTCTGCTTTATTAAATATAAAATATGATCAAGTTATATTAAAATGATTAAAAATATAGTTTACTCAATCTACATTTGTTGCTAACGGCTGACTTGTCGCAAATCCGAAATAAATAAACCAGTGCGCGTGCGCAGGCGTCTTCGATCGCGTCGGCGTCGCTATGACGACGTGCCGACACCGCTGAGTGGCACACGTCTAGCTAATGAGTCACTCACTTACTTGAATACGAGCTTTAGAATGCAACATGTAGATCTGTAATTATAATTACTTATATAGATCCACGCATTATCTGATACAAGTACTTATATTGTTAATTTGTTATGCATCACGGAACTATTATCAGAATATAATGTTGCATTTTTTTTCTTTTTGTGATTTAAATATTACTAGAAAACTAGTACTGTCGATTAGAATAACATTAATAGTAATATGGCCATCGGACCTATGTTCATAATACACCAATTCACGTAAAGATTCATAAAAGACCGAGGTTGTAGAGAAATCCAGCCTGTAAAATTGATTTGTAAAATATTTACTGCTGAACATAAATCTTAACTCCTAACAGCGCTATCGTGCACAGATGCTTGTGTAAAGTGAAAATGAAGAGCTGTTTCTTGCATTCTAGAATACCCTTAAGTTGAAATAGGACTGAACAAGTTTCACAATATAATTTCTCTCTGAGTAGATGATTATAAGAGTAATAAATAAATATTATGCACAAGTTGACGATACACTGTCGCAGATGACGTGAAGAGAATCGTTCAATCGATCAAAACGTTAAGTGAGATCAAGTGTGAGCTCAGGAAGAAACGTGTTGGAGGAATACTGTGGAAGCCATCTATCTTTATTATTTTATTATCTGTTGTCCCCGAGATGCTAACTGCTACCGCGCGCCACTTTATTTCCGTGTCCAATTTTGAAAGTAAATTAGTCAAACTAAATATTTATGACTTTGAGTTGCAACAAAAAAGATCTAATCAATAGTTTAACTACATCTATCCAATAACATTAACCCCTATTACATAATGACATCGACTAACGACAAATTAGACGGCAGTTACTAGAAATCTGGCACTGCTGTGCAGTATTTCTATAGCTATTTGTTTTAATTGATTTGTTGCAAACTAAAGTTCTACCATGTCGCCGGTCATATTAGTCTACAGCAGACAACTCTCTAAATCCCTATTGATAGGTGCCTTTATATAAACTTGTTACATTTAATTTAACATACAAAGCTGTACGACTTCATGACTAATGTCTTACAGAGGTATCTTGACAGCGACATTCAATTACAATGGTGCGCTTTATATACACTTCGAAGGGTTCTAAATACCTCAGACATAAGATGTAGGGTTTAAAGTCGCTTTTACTATGCATCAATATGTCAATAAATAGGAGATGTTTACAAGGGAAATCGTCTCGCTGTCCTGCTGGTTAACTAGCAAATCGAAGTGAATAATCACTCCAAGTCTTCTTTTAAAACCAAGACTTATTTCTTAAGTCTCTCAAAAAATTGATTATGGTGTTAATAAGAGGTTAATTTTTGGTTCTGGTTTGACAATGCCAAATGATAGAATCTTTTTAATACTTTCTTTTACTTACTTAATATAATATGTACTGTACAAGTTGTCCCACTTTCCTCAGACCGGAAAATGCTGATGACGATATTAGAGAAATCGCGGGTACTCTTCAAATATTATATACATTACCACAACCATTTGGGTATTTTCTATTGTAATTCCTGCATTTGCCCACGAAACGTACTATTTGGTCATGAACACCATAACTCACAATGGACTGCACAAATGAAAACTGGAAACACTCATGAATTATTATTTCACGAAATGTATTTTGATTATTTTAACATGGTTGCCAATCAACGTTTGCATGAGCATTGTGACGACATAATGCATATGAGGAACAAAAGCTGATAATAAAATCCCAGGATTGTTAAAGAATAGGAAGGACATACCCGGTCGTGTATCGTAAGCCACCACAACCTCTACCATCGGATTCTCCATTCGAAACTTACAGTGTCTCTTACCAATTTGGCTTATCCGTTTCCACCACAATTTATACTTCTCCTTTGTCCCTTTCAATTATATCCCCATAGAGGTTTCATGTAAGACAAGCGGCTAGTGCAAGTTCGACGGTATTTGAGCAGCAGCTTACCTCTCTAGTAATAAAATACAAGCATTTCTTTAGTAACTTAACTAAAGTGTAGTATAACCGTTTTGACTATTGTTAATAAAATGTCAAAGCATTTGGATATATGAACATTAATTTATATTTATATATTTCATGATGTGTACGCAGCTCAACACGCAAGTAGAACGCAGCTGTCGCGACTTGCAGACAACAGTTGTCCATAGTTGTTTGCGTTTGTCTTCACTGCGCATGCGCAACGAACTAAACCACGACAACCACCAGTACCAGATTAATGGCATAGAAAACTTTCTTCGTGAAAACATCTTTGAGAAAATAATATGTAATATCATTGTTCAGTTTATAATATGCCTCATTTAGGTTTATCAGATGTATATTATGTTAAAAGATTTAAAATTTTCTTTACAAGCACAAAGCTTAAAAGTCAAACTAACCCAAACTAAGCATATATGAAGTATGTGTCGTATCTTTTACGGTTGTTACGTATTTGCCACAATTGTAAACTATACTGTTTAATTTAAGCAAAATATTTTTCAAATATTGTTTATAGGTTACAAAAGAAACTTTGTCAACCTAACACATAGTTTCAGCAACATTTCAATATAAAAAATGAGAGCTTCACGTCTTCATAGAACTCTCTTTGATGTTAATACCGTGTTGAAAAAAATGCTATTAGTAAGTCGTAACAGCAATAAAAAGGATTGTATTTAATCATATATCACAAAGAATCATTATTTGGTTTTTGAAAAGTGACACTTACGACATTAAAAATTTATTGACCTGCACTCGGCATCATCGCTCAGTAACAAAGCTCGGATAGACGGGTATTAAAATATCATTTTGCTCTATCCTTATAACAAAACTTTTTGATTTATGGTTTCGTTAAGAAAAGCATAAAATGGTGCGATAATGCAAAAATTGTAGCGCACACGACAGCGCCGCTGGCGCCACTATCGGCCATCCATCATTAATAAATAGCCAGTCTTACAGCTTCACATCGAAGAGATAAAGCAAAATGATTACAGTGCACTGTACCTACCCATTGGACCAACGTTCATAATTATCTTAAGCATACCGATTTACGTAGAGATTTATAAAAGACTGAGATTGTTGAGAAATTTAACCTGTAAAGTTAATTTCTTAAACATTTATTGATGAACTTTAAAAATTAATCAGGATTAAAATTGTATCTACTACTACTATATACTAGATACAGTATAAATTCTCGCTCAAAATTTTCACTTACTGTGTGTGGCGCGTCACATACATTTTCCACCGGAAGCATTATGCATGTAACTACATTAAGCCAACAAATGGTGTGATTTTTAAAGGAGAAAGGTCCAGATGAACGCTGTATCTTGTGACATGAACGAAAATAATTTGACGCAGCCGTTCGGCGGACGACATACGGCGACACGTGGCCACGATATATTACACGCGAGCCGCGCACTAAAAATATTGTGTTGGCAAATTAATGGGCATTCCCGACGGTGGGTAGTGGGATGAAAGGAAGTGCCTTTTATATCTGAAACGTTGGTTTTGTATGAAAATGCGCAGCAGCCGGTCACACCTGTCCGCGTACATTGAAGCGGGTGGCGGCGGCGTGGCGCGACCAATCGCGTCCGCCGCCCGCTCACTTCAGGGCTGTAAAACACTAAAACATTAAAAAAACGTACTAAACACATTAGTGCACAAAAGGATAACTTATATTTCACGTATCTAAATCAATTTTGTACCAAAAAAAAGGTAGAAACTTTACAAGAATTATATAATAATAAGATTTTTGAGTGCCCATTTTTTTTTTTCAACTTCGTTATTAATTAATTTATTTGTAATTAGTAGATAATCCATTATCAGTACACTGAATGAAAGTATGAATGCTTTTACTGGCTGTCAAACTCGGCTGCCACGAAAACCCCGATATATTTATTTGTACTTATTTATTTTAACTATATTATTGTGAACTTATGTTACTAGGTAATCTAAAATGACTAGTGTCATCCTTGTGTAGAACGGATGCGGCAAAGAAGACGCTTGTCGCGGTGTGCGTTAGTTTCATAATAATTGACTAGATTAATAACCCCAGAGGGTATTCATATTTCGCCGTCCGACCGCCTGTCGACTTTCTTCCGTCTCGTCATATCACACCCACTGTCACGGCCCGACTTAATTCTTGCTACATTTTTAAATATAACTGAAAGAACTTTGTCAATGTCTTACAATACGACCAGTGTCTTTCTCGTAGAAGTTTTAGATCTCGCGGTAGTCTTACCCTTTTCTCCAATAACTATGCTCTTTTGCATGCTAAATATTTACTATACTATGTTTTTTTCTAAAAACTCTAAAAATTGTCGTTGTTATAAATACTAGATAACATAAATATTCGTTTAGTGGATCTTGGCAAATATAATTATTCTTTAATATTGTACAATTCTCTTCGATAGATATTTGAATTTACCCGTTTCTTAAATAGTATCGAGTTTGTTATAAGGAAGGAATCTTGTGATTCTAGTGAGTTCGCTGTAAGTATCAGTTGTCATTATTTTTAACTCAAATCTACCATATGAAGTACTAGATTTAACCGATACCAATAACTTATATCATTATACATAAATGCTGTACATGGTTTCAGTAAGTTACCTACCGTTCTCTTCGCTTTTAATGTCTACTGACATTAATACCGCACTTGTTAAAGTTACCTAGTTAATTTTTTTTATAAAGGCAGAATGCTTTTGTAACTGACCAACCAAATTTAGGGCTCGTGTCACAAGCGAGTTCACGTCAGAACCTACGGGCTAAAGCACTCATTAAAATGATGACCTGACACTTTAGAGATATGGAATGTAGAAACAAAGCAATGTATCAAAAAATCGATACAGTAGTGTATAAAATATTTCATACAATTTATCCTAATGATAAAATAAAAATAACACACAGGTAGAAATTAAAATATAAAAAGCCGCTTTTAATTCAAGGCAAGGTTACGAAGTAAATGCGTAAGTATTCAGTCTTTACTTTCAAATATTTTAATACATTATAGCATTGTATGTCCAATTTTCAAGAATCTTGTATACAGTGGTGTTCATACTTATCAAGAATAAAAAATAAATCTACCCAAATACATTTCTATACCATCAAACAAAATAATAATGTTGTTGCAGACAAAATCATTTTTACAACATTACTTCAATTTCTTGTAAGAAAATATTAACTTGGTAACTTAACTGTGCGTGTTTGGGCGGGCGGCGCAACGGCGTCGTTCAGCATCGCGTCGCCTGCGCAGTATAAATACATGGCACGTGCACCGGCGCAGCTGCCCGCCACGTGGCCGCCTCTTTACGCGCTCCACGTAAAAATAGATCATTGTCTCGCGCCACGGCCACGCCCACAAAACAGATTAAACACCACATCAAACATTATATCGACAGTAAAATGGCTCGTTTATTTGTTAACCTGTGGTGTCATAACATCTGCCCGCCACCGCTGATCCACATCCAACAATCGAAAGTTTGCTTTCATGTAGACGTTATTGCCACCGAGTAAATAAATTCTTAGTTAATTTTGATGTGCCAATAAATGAATTGATTGTTAGCCAATACACATGTTACTTGGCTAAATAACACACATCTTTTTATATCGATCGAAATACAACGGTACAGCAACATTTTATATATTTTTACACATTAATACGGTGCAGATTCACAGTCAAAACATACACATTCATTAGTGTATCAAAATCAGCACAAACAAATATGTATTTTCACGAACAATTGACTCTGTGAAGTGAGGTTTGTCGAAAATATAATCCTAATGATTACTCCATTCTCTGTGCTAAAGACCTCACTATTATACTAGGAAAAATCTATGCAAAATACTTAAAATTCAACTTAGCACTATCAACTAGATGAATATCCTCAAATATTTTAAAAATGCTTAAATCCTTTAACAAGTACAGCATTTGTCGTAATTCTTCTGGCGCCAGAAAAATATCCGACTAATAATCAAAAAGCTATGAATATCACCCTAGCTAGGTAATGTTGTAAAAGAAAAGTTGAAAATTATATGAAAGACTAATTCTTGATTTCCTTGTAATTCATTGTAGAATAACTTACATTTGTCCAAGTTTCTAATCGCTCAGACTGCCCTTATACAATTCCATAATTTGATTGCTTGTTTCCTGTGTACGCTATCCCCTTAATAAATTGTTGCCAAGCTACAGAAGATATGCAGAATGATTGATTTATCTATATAATCATTTGAGCATATGAGTAAATGATATGTTATTTGTACACTTTATTTTACAGGTCATATTTAAATTGATTTATGTGACTAAAGAAAAGAAAAAAGATATTATGTTGTCTACGTAGATGACATCGTTTGACTCGCTAGGTGAAATGTATTTAGGTCTCTGCTGAAAAATTGTTATAGTTGTGTGAAGGAACAGGTGTCATGTCCCTCCAACACAAAGGTATCCTCCAACCAGGTACGTCACGGCTCTATAGTCAATGTTGGTAAATTGTATGTATATACATATATGGGTTATTCAGCGCGAAAATTTCTATGTCACAGGATTAGTAATTTCTCCGTAATTCGATGTGTCTTCAGTTTGATAACGCTGCATGTTTTTTTTTTATTCTTGGTTTGATAGAAAGCATGGAAGAATCCAAGAGTGGTGGTCGCCATGCTCATTGCGAATGCAGACAGGTGTGACAGTTGCCGCAATAACTGTCACCTCTGCATCAATGGGCCTCCGGTCTCTCATCATCTCATCAATGTGTAAGCCGCCAGTGGTTTTACTTCGATAAATTTCACATTTTAACACACTAAGTGAGGGTAACAGGGGCGTGAAATAAAAGAATTTTATGAAACGGTCACAAACATCTCAATGTGACCAAGTAAATAGTTAAAATAGGTTGCTCTCATTTCATTAACTTGATCACATTCTGGCCGGAATTAGCATGGTGGTATTTTGCAACAACATTATAAATAATATAAAGAAAACAAACCTATTATAGACTATTGAGATTATCTATACATAGCACTTCTTTACGAGCGGGCTAAGTGCCTCTGGAATAGTAATGCCTAGGTCCTTGTTGAAAACAGATAAACAATTATTTGTCTTCGTGTAAAAGTCTCCATGAATGACAGACTAATGTACTGTAAACTCATCTGTCGTCAATGTAATAACATAACACTAATGAGTCGATATATAATGAAACAATCAAACATTATGATATCAATATTTTGTTTAGTGAAAGATTCGACTATAGTTTTAGACTAAAACAATGACATCACTGGACAAGCTGCAGACACAAATCTAAATTCAAGTCACGTCATGCAAAATGACATTTGGTGAAGTTAAGTACTTATAATTCCATTTTGATGTTTTTAAATTTATTATATTTATTTGACGCAGATTTGACGCACATTCATACACTGTGGCAGGTTATACAGAAGTCCGAAGAGTATAACCTTCCAGTATGCTTGGCGTTTGTGGACTATGATAAAGTTTTTGATTCGATCAAAACTTAGGTTGTGCTATAGTCTCTCCAGCGCTGCCAAATTGACTATCAATACATCGAAGTATTAAAGTGTTTATATGAAAATCTAATTACGTCAGTCCGTTCACAAGATCAGAGTTCGAAACCTATCAAACTACGCGAAGTATAAGACAAGGAGATGTAATATCTCCGAGTCCGAGGAGATAAAATTATGTTGAATGCTCACGTCACCCACTCCAGTGAAAATTGGTGAATCTACCCTCAAAGTTGTTGACGTCTACGTGTCCCTAGGACAAACTATTCAGTTAGGTAGATCCAACTTCGAAAAAGAGGTCAATCGTCGAATCCAGCTAGGTTGGGCAGCGTTCGGGGAAACTACGTAATGTTTTCTCTTCACAAATACCGCAGTGTCTCAATACAAAAGTCTCTGACCAGTGTGTGTCGCCAGTGATGACTTATGGCACAGAGACGTGGTCACTCACTATGGGCTTGATAAGAAGGCTCAAAGTCCCCCAAAAAGCAATGGAGAGGACAATGCTCGGAGGTTTTTTGCGTGATATAGATATAGATATTGCCAGTTAAATTGCAAAATAAGTTGCTAAAGCCACTTAAGAGTGGCACTGGGCGGGTCACATTACACACAGGAACGATGATCGATGGGGCCATAAAGTCTGGAGTGGCGACCTGCCGTTGTGGAGAACCTTGGAGGAGGTTTATGTCTAGGAGTGGACGTCTTTTGGCTGAGATGATGATGATGATGATGATGATGATGATGATGATACTTATTTTAATGATTATCTATTACTTACTAATGATTTACTGAACCAAGGCCATAAATTTCTTATATGGTATGTTGTGTACGGAATTAGTAAATAACCTAAATTTGTTAAGAGTGAGTTTTGTTAGTCAGCTACACAAGCTTGGACCCACCGGCATGGAGTTTAGGGATTATTTACTACAACAACCAATCCTTGACCAGGTTCCAGTTTCAACATTTCATGTGACTCTACCTTCTTTATGAACATACGTCGTCTTCTTCTTCTTCTTCTTCATTTAAAGATTATTATTTAAGTTACTGTGTTATATAGAACTCAGTCTTCCTAATATGGTGTTTATTGATTGGACAAACAGTTAAAATATATTTCTATGTATTAAAGTTTTATTATTTTCTATTTCATTACCTTTAAATAAGGAACTTAGTTTTCATTCGATCAGTAAACTCTGTTAGACCTGACATCTTTTGCCACCCCTTAATACATGTAACGCCTTTGCAACTAAGTTCGTTGTTGCAACAAATTTTTCTTATGTTAAATATTTCATGTGTTTCGTTTATTACTATTAAACAGTGTCAATAGGATTTGTCTCTTGCCCCATTTGAACACCTATTTCGGATATCTTGCAAGGTTTTGTAATATAGTGATATAATTCATTGAAGGACATTAATTACTAAGAAACGCCAATGTCAATAACTTTGCAGGTGAATCTAAATCTTATTTACTGACTGTATGACTTTACATGAAGTAAACTAGAATTAATTTCATATTTATAAAGGTCTTGAGAACATTTTCGCTCTCTGAGTTGATAACATTTTATTTTAGGTCTTAGTTTTTATAATATATAATTAAGCAACATACATTGGTAAACTAATCTTGAAACAAACCATTTTTTTTTTGTGTGGAAACCCCCACGAACCGTCACACCACCAGGGTTTGCTGCTCTGTGGTGTTGCGGAATAGGACCGACTAAAACTACACGGTGAGCAACTTTGCACCACAGATAGAAGCGATCCGGGAATAGTTATTATTACGACATCCAGATCCTACCTAGTGTAAACTCACAATTTAAGCGACATACGGTAAAAACTGTAAAAAAAAACCCTATATCAACCCGTCGGACCAGAGTGGTAAGGTACGCCAAAATTACCTTGTTAAGAAGAGGCCTATGTCCACCATTGTATTGTTGATGATGATGATGATACTCGTACATTGGTATATCACAGACAAAAGAATAGATCTTTTCAAGCCAAAAATTAGCTGAAGCTATGAAGAGGTACACTCAGGTACAGTGATCTTAAATCTGGCATTGACACAAGGATTTGTGGTGAATAATTTAAAAAAATATAAAGGTAATTATTACTGGTTGAACTATAAAACTATTAATTAAACAAACTCCATTTACAAACATTTTATGTTCTTATTTCACCTGATAACATTACTTTGTATAATCAAAAACGTTCTATTCATAAGGTATATAATATTACAATAGACGTATGTACATAAAATGTGGTGTTATGCAGCGTGTAGTGACATTTAGCGCACATTGTTCGTCAGTCCATCAACGATCGACAGCCGGCGGGCGCCTGCGCATCGTCTTCCTAATTCAAAAATATACTTACACACGTGTTCAACACACTTGCGCGCACTTACATTCAATGACACTTTGTCTCTTCAATACTGCTTTGTCTAGTTGTATAAAGGTAAGTAACAGTTATTATGGCCTACATATTTAATAAGCTTCGACTAGATGTCCAAGAAATTACCTCGGGCATATTAACATTAGTAATTAATTACCAATTGTTGTAAAATAAGAAAGTATCACAAGAAGAGTAACTAACTAAGAATATCTAACCCTACTAAGTTTCAGTATGTCAGTAATTAAAGATATATATTATCCTTTATCCTTGCGGTGACGAATTAAGAATATAAAGTGTCATCGTCCCTATTCACCCTTTGGGTGTTACAAGAGCCAAATAAGGGAGCAAACTATGCAGCAGCAAAACCTTTACCAACCTATCTGGCCAGCGGGGTATGGAAGGGCAAAACCTCTTTTCAAGGGAAAAGAATTTGTCAAGAAGTAGGTTACTAAAGATTGTTGATGTAATATGATCCGATGGGCTCTTAAATCCCTCATGAAACCATAGAATAACTTATGCATAATAATAATACAAGACCGGGATTGTTGGTGATTTTTGGGCGAAGCTTTCATTCGCAACGGAAAGTAATAAGTTGAAGCAATATAGAAAAACAAATGATGTATCTCTAAAATACTTTAGAAGAATGAAGTTCGCTTTGATAATTTCAGATAGCCATGTGTAAGTTAACTCCATAGCACTGAAAAACATAACACAATCTTCGTATTCATTTTATAAACTCAAATAGGAACATGCTGTATCAATTAATCTTTCGTTTTGTTTGTTTAAATATATTTTTTAAATCCTTGGGAACATACTCATAACTCATACTCTAACTAAACGTAAGGATACTCTACTTCTTTTTATCTCTCTGATAAATAGTATTCAAAATTTTGCTATAGTCGAATAAATGGTATAAAATATGAACATAAAATACGAAGGAGAATTCAATCAAGAGATACAAAATTCAGGTCTTTTCCGTCATCAATAAAAAATCGTCTAATAAAATAAGTCAGACATCTAAAACTTTCATACTCATAATGTAGTAAACTTTAAAGCGTTTTATATGAAATGTTTATTCGCACATTCAGTTACCTCGCTGTGAATACAATTTTCCGACTCCCCAACCATTCCCCCTCGCAAAATAACCTCCCTTCGCGATCGATACGTTGACGCCATCTTGAATTTTCCAACCAATGCTGGTAGTCATGGAAAGCCGTTGTCATGGCAACGGGTCGCGCCATAGCCGGCTAACGAAGGGGAAAGTGACGGGGAAGGCTGTATAGACGCTTTATGATATAGTACCTACCTACTCGTACCCATAATTATATCCATGTGTTGCACTTATGTAAAGACAACGTACATTATTTTGTTCTCTCAATATTTACTTTTCAAACCTAATTGAAGTTTCCTACCTAGCTGTGTTAGAATCATTTCTTTTATATATTTCATCAATTTAATAATGTTTTAAGTTGCACAATTTAAAACAAGCACAGATTAGTGTTATTCAAGAGTACGAATATTTTTCAAAGTCAATGCACTGTAATCTTAATCTCCAAATCACAACGAAATACAATGTACAAACTATGCAGTCAACCGTTAAAGGGAATCTTCAAATATTTCCTAGTGTTGTACCAACACCACCGCTTGTGACACAATGGCTGTTGCTTTGTACTAATTGATATATCCCTTTATTCTTTTGCAGACTTTTCATACAGTACTTCCTTTTCTTTGATAGCGAAACCGCAATTGTCGAGTCTCAGTAGGGTGACTAACAAATAGGTGCGTCCACATTTTAAGTTATAAGAAGTAATACTTAGAAAACGCACAATAGAAGAAAAAAAGATTTCGGTTATCAAAAAGGTTGTGGTTATCAATTATTCTGGTTGTGTTACTTTAAATAAATAAAAATGTACCAAAACTTTAAATAATAATTTACCAAACTTGCAAATTGCACCAGCTATTTAGTTATGAATGTTTTATATGACGAAAAGGCAATAACCACATACTTTGTAGTAGTGTACTATTTTGAAAAATGAATTCAATTTTAATTATTTTTACAGTTTTACATAAATAGCTCTAGTTTAATTTTTAAAGCAGGTTTAGAGATTCAAATAAAGGAAGAACATGAAATAAATGCATTTCAATATTAACAAATGAATCATGGTCACCATATTGTTGAGACACTCGACTTTGTTTAAAACATCGTTTGAAGTTGTGACGGTGTTTGTCGACATAGAATAGAAACACCTGCGACCTACCTGTCTGTACGGCGAAATCTCAACAGCGGACTTTCGAGTTTACAGTTTCCTGCGTTTGTTCGCTAACAATAGGCAATAAGGCTGCGCTAGAGCACCGGCGCGCCGACAGCCGATGCGCTATTCAAATCCGACCGTTGTTCTGACAATTCTTAATACTTACCAATATCGTGCCCATTCATCGGTTAGCAGTATTTCTTGCACACTATTCAAATATTTATGAATTCATGAATTAGTTGTTAGTCGGAATACACTTAATAATGCTCAATGCCCACTGTTCATTTCAATAACAAATACATTGTTGCTTAATTCAAGAATACGGTATAATGAGATTGTTGCGTTTGTTTAAGTGATGCAGTGGTTAATTCAAGACGTTGATTTTAATGCATTTTAAAGTCTAAAAAGTTAATAAATTTAGTACTCACTGCTGCAACATATATAAAGGATACTTATACTCGTACTTGGGATGAACTTCGTTCTGCGTAAGCTTATTTTGATCTTTTAATCGATTTATATGAAAATAATGTGGCTTTTATATTTTGTTAACACATTTCCCTTTCTCAATTATCGTTTGCAAAATATTTAATACGTTAACCTTCTAAAATGACATCACTGAATCAATTTATAAACTAAAACATAAAAAACCTAAAACGTGGACACACTTCCAGATATAATACAATTTGCATTATCTTTATTCAGTTTTATACGTTATAGGTATTATAACAGACTATAACGTTCCATTCGTTATTCGGCTCGTACAGGTTATGTTTGATCTGAGCATAATTGTTCAAATGTTTTACGACCACAACGTAAACATAAAAAGTAAGTCAAAATACTTTTACGAAACACTTGAAATAAAATAAACAAAGTCCTTTGAAAACTACTTGTCACCATCATTGACTATTTCTGTTACCTGTTTTTATGTATAATACAAGGGAACAACAAAAGTCCTCAGACTCAGAACAATAGACAGAAGACCACCTTTTGACTTAAGTAAATATCTCGCTTTAAGTTTTATCATAAACAGCAGCATACATTAGAGGGCTACCACACAACGGTCTGAGATGTGGTTCATAATACCAACAGTACTCACAATAGCTGCAATTGTGGTGTCAGTTTGTGCGTATTATGCAGATTTAGTTACATTAAAACGAGTTTCTAGTTAGAGGAGGGCCCACACACGTGCAGCAATCCTACGCCGATGCGACGACCCACGCCGAGATCATTGACTCGCGATTTGCAGGTGTCGCGACCGCGACCCAATGGTGGCGATCGCCGAGGCTGCGCGCTCACTCCTCGCCAACGCACTGATGACGTCAACCAGCACTCTGTACGGATAACAGCGCCGGCGCATACATTCAACAGTTCCATTAACATTTTCAAATAGATATATGTCAAACTAACGTACAATAAACCGCCTATGTTTACTTGCTAATAAATTAAATCTGTGAGATTTAATAAAATCTAAACTAAGTTACTAGTTATATGGAAAGTTAAAACTGAAATATACGGCCTCTGTGTCAAATATGTTAAAATATTTTATAACTTACTACATACTTGTATTAACAACGACAGTTGCAGCTTGGCTATTGATTTCTTACGAAATACGGTAGAGGCGCAAGTATGACGCACACTTGGCTACTTATGTTATATGGTGGCACCTGATTTTATAAGTACCTAAGAAAAAGAAATTTAATTGCTCTGATTCTTGACATTCGTGCTTTCAAACTTCCAACAAAGTCTAGTCCATATATGTATGTAAAACATCCTACAAAGCTAAGTGATCTTACTTTTTGTTTCTAACTCCGCAAGGAAAGTTGACATGGTCTTAAATCAAGACAGCTCGTTATTAAAAGAAATCACTGCCGTCCACCGACCATTCTCTCGTCCATATTAGGCCTGAAAATGTACATTTTTATGTTTGTTATATAAAAGGAATAAGAATCTCTTATGGATGCAGGTGAACTGAAGCCGCTTTTGAGTTTGTGTAATGAGGAACGCGTGTCCCTTAAGCGATTTGTAAAAACGAATATAATTATCCTCTGTATTTGTATTTTTCTGGATAATTTGTTTACATTAAGCTAATACATGAACAAATAGCCGGCGGGCACTCGATGTTTTAACAGCTATTAATGTCAGTTCCTTAACGGATTATTTATTGATACAAAAAAAATTTTGAAGAGACCTTATTTAGTCTGTTGATCGTTTTCTTTTGAATCTATCACAAGCTTTATTTTCATTTAATTGGTCACAAATATGTAGTAATGATATAGCATAGGTCAATAGTGACCACTGGAGGGTTATCTGCTTCGGGAGCGGCTACTCGGCGCCGGCTTATCAACTTGCTGCCACATATTCTGGCTATTAGTCAGAATGCACACAATAACATGCCAACGATTTGTTCACCCTGAAGTCATGATTCACGATCATAATGCATTTGAATCCATTAGATAAAGAGTCAGCACAATCACGTCTGTTTGTGTTGAAGCTTTAAAAATTTAGTTAATTAATCTTCAAATACATAAACATTAGCCTCTTAAAGAAACTGCTTGCTTCAAAACACAGGTATTCAACTAAATCTGTCTGTTTTTGTATCATAATGATGATATTCTAAACATAAAAATCATACATTTATATTTTAATTAATAAACAAAACAATGGAATGTTAAATGAGTCTATAAACCTAATAAAATTTCAAAATATTCCAGAAAATTGTAATGACAAAAATGACCGGTAAAAATTTATTCCAAGCAGAATCATAAAATCTCAGCTGAGTTCCGTAGAAAATTACGGCAATAATCAAAGAATATAGACGTCTCCTAATCTTTACTTCATTTACTGTTGACAACTTTTTTTTACAATTTTGATCAGAAGTTAAAATAAAGGTACGTTCACAATGTCTTTAATCCAAACCATTCCTTTAAATCGTAGAGGATAGAATCAGTTCATCACTTAGTCTTTTTTCGAGTCCAGTCTAGATATTTTTTCTGTTGGTAACCAAAGGTGACCAATGATACTTTTCCATTTTCTGACTAACCTGGCAATCTGATTTGTAAATGTTCTACAATCCTTCAAATTTTCTTGCAGGCCGATAACCGTAGGTAGACTCGTATGTGTCACCATAATATTGCTTAAACTTAACTGAAATCGAAGATCATCAATTAACAGTTTGAGACTCTATTACGATTAATAGGCTATACAAAATTCAGTACGTAAGAACATAAATAATTATGTTATTAATATTATATTGAATTATTATTTAAAGAATACTGTAATTACAGTCATAATCCTAAATATAAAGCTAGCTCAGCTAGCTATTTATATGGTAAGTAACATGACTTATTCTATGTCATTTCGAAACAAAACACTAAGGCCTTAAAGGCCCCGGCTTGAAAAATGACGTTGTGTATATCTAAAGGAACTCTAGAATTGCCTTATTAACAAATCTTGGGAAACTTGACGTTTAAAGGTCTTCTAAAACACAAGATAAAAAACACAAACATTTCTTCAATTCAAAAATGCACCTGAGAATGAAGGCGGTACCACTTGACTAATATTTCGATTATTACAAATCACCGTAAAATGTGTAATAATATAAAAGGAGCATGCATTGCTTGCACAAACTAAGCTGAGGAGATTCCAGTCCGAATGAAACGTCCATTGGACAGTGTAAAAAGGATAAATATCTCAAAAGTTGTTGAGAAACACGTGTGGTTTCGCAGGTAGTGGTTAATAATTCGTTTAGTCCAAAGGTAGCGCCCACGTTTTTTCGTCGGTGGGCCACACAGGTGCACTCGCCTCCTAATTTACTATTCCCGATAGCGTCGAGACCATGGGACACAAACGTGTTTAATGGTTCTTTGTTGCTCACATTTCTGATGCTCTATTCCAATCTTTCAGATTTTATACTGATATTATTCAAAGAGTCATAAGATTTCTGATAGGCAACGGAATAATAAAATACGATCATAAGTTTAATCTGTCCGGCGAAGATATCGAAATATGTATGTATATTTGAATAGAATACAGATTGGATATCCACCATAAATACATGCATAATTATAATTATACTAAGCTGTCCTCGCGCCTACGTCTATTTCTCGTACTATTCAAAGTTATCAAACTACTTATCGACAATAATGCACATACAAAACAGTACATTATGGCTTGACTCACCTACGTTAAGATACATATACGAGGGTAAGTTTTTAAGTTCGCGGAATGACAGTGAAAAAGGCGGGTAAACGCGCTCTTTTGATGCCTACCGTATTCAGTGACTCATAATTAGTCTGCATAGTAAAATTTGTTGTGATTGGATCATTAGTTATTAAACTATCGTTGACCAAGTATTTTAATCGGGAACGAAGTGAAAAAAATGGAGAAAATTGAATTCCGTGCGGTGATAAAGTTCCTTACTAAGCAAGGAAAGTCTATTCAAACCATATTCAATGAGATGTCATCGGTTTACGGGGATTCTTGCCCAGGAAAAACAATGGTCTACAAGTGGCATAGTTTATTTAAACAAGGCAGGGAATCACTTGAAGACGACCCGAGGCCGGGGCGCTCCGTTGAGGTGACTACGCCAGAAGTTATTGCAAAAGTAGAAAAAATTGTATTGGAAGATGCTCGACTAAAAAAGAAACAACTCGCACAAATGGTTGGAGTATCGGATACAACAATTTTTAAAATTTTACACGATCATCTTGGCATGACTAAGGTTAGCGCACGGTGGGTGCCGAGAATGCTCACGCCATTGCAAAAACAACAGCGCGTGGAATGTTCACGTGCGTTTTTGGACCTCTGCAATGAAGACAAGGATGGCGTATTGAATCAAATTGTTACTGGGGATGAAACTTGGGTTCATCATTATGAACCCGAGTCCAAACAAGACTCCATGCAGTGGCATAAAAAGGGCACAGCACCACCCAAGAAATTTAGGGTTTCACAGTCGGCTGGGAAACTCATGGCAACGATTTTTTGGGACTCAGAAGGAATATTATTGATAGATTATAAAGATAAAGGCATTTCTATAACGGGGGAATACTACGCTTCAATCTTAGAACAGTTAAAAGAAGCCATCAAAGAAAAAAGACGGGGAAAATTAACGAAAGGTGTCCTGCTATTGCATGACAATGCTCCCGTTCACAAGAGCCGAGTCGCACTGGCTGCCCTGCATAAGGTGGGCTTCGATATTTTGAATCACCCACCCTACAGTCCAGATTTGGCTCCGAGTGATTATTATCTCTTTCCAAAAATGAAAAAAGAATTACGTGGTAAGAAATTTTCAACTGATGAGGAGGTTAAGGAGGCGGTTTCGGCGTATTTTTCAGACAAAGATAAAACTTTTTTTTACGAGGGAATAAAAAAACTAATTGAAAGATCTGAAAAATGTATTCGTGTTGCAGGGGAATATATAGAAAAAGAAAAATAATTTTGTGTTTTTATTATTACTCAATACCCTCCATTCCGCGAACTTAAAAACGCCCCCTCGTACGTTGGTTTACCGCTGTTTGAGTGCACATGTTAGACGTAAATGGAGTTTAAAAATGTAAGAAAGCAACAAGATCGAAGACAGACTAATTTAAATTCTTTGCTATGTTTGTTATTCCAGAATCTCCTGTTGCATCTAATTTATTATCTCCAGTATATCTCATTCATATTAATTAAGACATATTATGTAGATAAGTGCCAATCAGTTTTATTAGAATGTGCCTAATTAAAAATCTTAAGTTGAGATAAATATTAATTAATTAATTAAATTATAAATGACGCATCTTACGATCACTCAAATATTAATATGATGTCGATCTTAAAGGTATTTAAGTAACATAATGAACGATTAATATAAAATCTTCCGTCAATAACATTACGCTACCGGCCCTAGCCATTCTCAAGGTATTTTTTATTTCATAAAATATCCAGACCCCATGGAGGTAATAGCATTAAAATTTTAATTAATTTGTAGGGGTTCTTAATTCATTATACGAAGCAATTATGATAAATGACTACTGTTAACGCTTTACTAATCTGATAATTATCAACCACCATATAGAATATTTAGTGACTATGTCTGCAAATCAATGTTTAAGTTTTCCTTTAGAAAACCTAGTGTTATCTTTATGTTTTGATTTTTTCATCTAAATAAAATCTTAAAATAGTAGAGTTAAATACTCTTACTTCCTAATGTACATAACTAAGCATTACATGAAATCATGTTTCTTAAAACGGTCAAATATTAGTGATGGTGCCGTAAAATACTTACATTTTCCACAGTTAGAACTATGATGAGAAATAAGAATGTAATAAAAATGAAAAATAAACATAGAATTATCGTTAGACTATTTCAAGGAGCTTTTTTGTTTATTTAGAATTTTATTACAAATTTTATTTTATTATAAACACGATGTTTAAACAAAATAATTAGTTTTAATACGTGGGTAATTTGACTATTTCATGAAGTGACTCATCGCGGAATGATTTCCTTCGATATATTTTTTATTGTGACGAAATAATTTCAACTGAATGCTGTCTTGACAAGTACATAATGCATCTTGATCCTAGTAGATAGATGTAACTTCTTATACGCAAATATAGTAGGCAATAGTCAAAGTGGCTGTGTAGAGAGGACATACGGTACGACATAAGTAACCTATAAATGAATTTTACCTTACTAATATGTTTTTGATAACTTTTATATACCTATAGATTACCAGGTAGTAGAGCTACGCTGATTTTTCTACCCTCACAGAAGATAAACCTAAAGCAACAGCATCCGTGCTGTCGTGTTTGGTAGGTGAGTGCGAGACCGCAGGCCCATTGATCAGGGGTGACAGTTGTCGTGCTAAGTGTGTGCAATACAATGATACGATGACTGTCATGACCTTTTACGTCCCCAAGTGAGGCGTAAAAAAGCATCTTAATAAGCCGCCATAGTGTGGGTCACCATACTGCATTGTCAACATTCGCAATGACTATAGTGACTACAACTTATGGATTCTATTCACGCTCTCTATCAGGCAGAGTAGTCACTTTGGCAGGCTCTTAAAATAAAAAAACATATCCAGTTTTAATTGTACTATTTTCTTCACAGAACAGAGAATAACGTTTATTTCTGTACTCTTCTCCTTGGCCACATATAGAATATTTATGAAGTTAGTGACTTCAATATAAACATAAAAATAAATGACACGGACGGGCAGGTGACTACCTACAACCTTTTGACACAATTACCGTCTTTCATTTAAATTGGAAAGTTTTATATCTGATCATTGCTCAAAAAATGTGTGGGTGTCATTTAGAAAAACTCTCAAGTATTCGTTATAATTATCGTAAAAAAATAATTACACAGATATCTACGACGAAATAAAAAGTTGACTCCTTCTGGATGGAATTGGAACTGGAATGGGATGTATAATAACACTATGTCATGTGAAAATTACATACTACTCCATGTGTTGTAACATCATCAATCTACCGCAGTCCACTTCTGGTAATAGGTCTCTGCCATTGAACGCCACGTTGCTCATATTATTATTATTATTTTAAATTTATTTTTATTTATTGTACAATCAGGGTTTAATTCAGTGTGTACGGAATCGGGAAAGATTACACAAAAATCTGTAATGATTTCTACGGTTGGCACGGGTTTTGGGATAACTGTACTGTTCGTCGCTGTCATGGGAAGGCATGATGACCGGTAACTGATCTTAATTAAGTGCTTCGTTATTTTATGTTTATTTATTTATATAATTGTTTTTGCTAATAATGTATTATTGTCATTATATTTTGTTTATCTTGTTTAGAAAAAAACCAACAAGATTAAGGCATGTATAGAAGAAAATGACGATATGATTATGAATAGGCAGGTAATTGAGTAGGCATTTAGTAAAACTTCTTTGAATAATGTGAAGGGTATGTTGGAGTATTTTCAAGATAACATTGAAGACTTATAGATATGATTTCACTTATATGAATGAGAATTGAAACTATACGGACGGTTTCTCCTCGTCACTGTGTTTCAGTTCTATTTTTGGATATAGTAAGTTTCTTAGTTATATTTGACCTCACTCAATTTCAACAGGTCTTCATAACATAACTGACATAACTTAAAACAACTACATAAATATGATACTTATACACTTGGTTTTATTCGATGTATCGACGAAAAACATATAAATAGTTTTTTTATTCGTTTCTACACGATCGCTGCTTATTTGAACATGTATTTTAGAAAGTAGTAATGATCTTACCGACATATCTAACTCATTAAACATTGAATAAATCGTAGCACGTAGCGGACGGAAACGTTTATTGGCGCGAAGGTACGATCATGTCGGGTAAAGTAATAAACCACGGAGGCGCCATTTTGAATTCGTATTGTCAACGATTGATGCAATGCTAATGTCTATGGGAGGTCTCATCCGGCGCCGGCCATTTGCATCAGACGAGACTTGAATCGATTATTTCTAATCAAACTAATATTTCATGCTGTTGTCTTTCCGTGATTTCTTATTATGTGCCTATAGAAAGTCACCAGAATGAACGGAGTGTCACGTAACGTATAATTATTCTTGATTAAGTGATAGTGTTGTTTGTCTACAACTATTTCAACTATTTTGTTTAATGTTATAATAATGTTACCCATTCTTATTTCAAGTATTCTTAAAAATTATAGGAAACAGAAAATCAATTTCAGTGGTGTGCATAGATACCTACTATGTCCAGCTGTGGTCTGCGATAACCCAACGATAATGATAATGATTATATTCTTCTATTCGTAATAGAGAAATTATATTTAAATTTGTGAATGTGGTGTAATTAATGATTTAAAGAAAATGTTACCAATTTGTGAATTACAATAAACACAAATGATTATTATTTGTCGAGCTTCATACTCTTAATTTTCTCAGTCCTATTTGGTTAACATGTACAAATAAAATAGCTGATGAACAAGTGCAGCATCAGCGACAGGTGGCCACGCACGTGCCGCCTTGAATAAAACGCAATGAATGTCAAATGTGTTTAAAACGCTGCTAGATATCTTCAACTAACCCCATGAACTAATAACAACCTTCGAAAAAAAAACAGAAAATTCATTTCTCTAGGTCCTCAAAAGCACATACGCCTTTTTACATTGAATTCACACGAAGATACTTTCTGATTCCATATCATTAAGATATTTATTGCGCGACATTGAACACGCAACTTTGGTTTAATTTTAGTAACTACGAGAGGGGTTATAAAATATAGTTTCGCAAAGCACAAGCTTCGTTCTCGTTTGAGGGTTAATTCGCCACCCCCTGTGAATGCCTGACTTTTCATTATCGAGATGTTTTATTAAAGTAGGGGCTGGTACGTCTGGTTAAGGGTGTACTAGGGTTGCCTCACAAAATCATAAGAATTTAGTCATCTAAATAATTGAACTAAGAAAATGTATTATTTTGAGGAGTTGTCTAGAAACTTACTATTGCAATGAGATCAGAACTGACTAATGAGATGCAAGGGATATTGCACCAGTTAGACAATTCTACCAAAAGATCACGGTGACTGCTTAAATGCGTGAAATATGTTGCATATTTTACAGTTAGTGATGACATAAACAGAATCTGAAAAACTATTACTCTTAGGATGTGGGGACTGGTAATGCCAGTTTTTTTTTATGCATGTCATAAAAAGAAAAACATACACTGTTGATATCGACAGGTCTATTTACTAGTCGTTAGTAATCCTGACTGTCAAGTCAAAGACCGTGGGTTTGAGTCCCATCCAGGACAAATAATCTGCTTGCGATGAAAACGATCTGTGTGTGAGTGTACCTAGAAATAGATAAATATATTTATCAGCAACACACATAGCACAGACTCTAAATAATTTGGTATCAGAAGGCTGTATGTTAAAAATGTGACGATATTAATAGTACTATTTAATATTAAAATCTGTATTCGACATAAACTGTTTTAAAAATTTAAAATATCACAACCCTGAACCAAAAGTTCAGCATCATATTATATTGAGTTACCGGCGGGGGAGGTGTGGGTGGAATGTTTACAGAGGGATTTAGGGCTGGCTCTAGTCGTATTGCATTCCTATACGCAACTGGGCGCTACATGTTACGCTCCACGTCAAATAAACTAGCTGATTGCAATCTATGCTTCGGCGCCTGCGCACCTGAATTTCAGACATATACCTTAAAATCAAACTTGAAACATTAAATAAAAACAAATTTTATTAATTTCTTTATTTTTAAGATGAATGATAAGCGTTACGAGGTAAGTACGGTCTAAAGAGTACCTAATAAAAATTTTAGGCTTCCTTCGTAAAAAGCTAAAATATAGAGCTACTAGCTAACCCGGCGAATTTCGTACTGCAAGACTACTTTTTTTTACTTTTCTGCCGGGCTGATTTGTGAATCTAAACCATCTAGGATACCACCCAATCGCATACTAAAAAAATCATTTAAATCAGTCCAGCCGTTTAGGAGGAGTTCGGTGACATACACACGTACAGTAGAATTATATACATAATGATATGTTATAGTCCATTTTATTTTATTTACTAGTATTTAGACTGAGAATAAGAAAACTTTGTTGGTACACTTTCACAATAAGTTCAGGTACCTTTCAAGTGAAATGTCAATTAATTTTCTAAAAGCGGTTGATTTCTATATTTATTTGGAAAAGATAATGTTACTTGTAAATTACAAAGTAAAATCTTATTATTTATTATTTTCTTATTATTATTAAAATCTTATAAGTATAGTGCTAGAGAGGTAATAAAGAATGAAGGCTCTAGGAATTGGTAAACACTAACATAAAAAAATTACAGCTACAAGCGATTAAAATTTATGAAATATCAGAAAAAATAATTACTTGACTTCTTTACAAAGTATTTGCATCTCTAATTACATAACAATGATGTACCCCTAGTCAGTGTTTCGGTCACGGCAGCGAGTCTCAACGGAGACCCACCAACTATGCAGGACATATTACAGTGATCCAGTATGTGCGCAAACACAGGTGCACTCTCTGTTCCCTTAATTTCACAATCCGATGGGACGGCTATCCGACACGACCGGGAGAGATCAGAGCAAGACCGACAGTGTTACGTGCTCTCCTAGGTACGGGCGTTAAGATCCCAATTTTCAAACTCGGGACTGTTATTAAGCATTTCTATAACCAGATAAACTGAATAACATTTTTGGTCCGACCTGGGATTCAAATCCAAGACCTTTTAAATTCCAGTCACGTATGTGAACCGCTAGAACAACGAAGCAGTTTCGTTAATTACATACAAAGGTACTGAGTTAAGTCACTTGTAGGTACTATTCAATATTATTTCTTCAAAGGGTAATGACCACTACAGACTTTTTTAATTTAATTACATGTAAAGTAGAAAGAGTATGGGTTACGTTATTATTTCATGCAATGTTATGGCTGAGCCGTCGAGTGGTGTCAAACGCAACGTGAACCGGTGACGGTGACACATAACGACGTTACCTATCAACAAGCTACAGCCGTGTTCAATAAACACGGACGCTGTTATAATAACTGTAATTTCCTCGAAACTATGGTTGACAAAACATTATAAATGTTAGACAAAGGTAATGCCACGCGCCGTGTCCAAACATTGGTGAGTCAGGGGTCAATTGTCATCCACTGCTACTGAATTACTCGACCCATAGACTTCACGATGGAATATGACTATCACAGACTCAGTAACAAGCTTATCACTTAATCAGGAGACATAGACAAAATTCTAAAGTCTCATGTGAAATCAAAAAACTATCAAACCTATTAAGGTAAGTTTAAAGTAACAAAAATACCCTGACCAAAACTTGAGTTTACATATCTTTAATAATAGGAGGAATGAGTGTTATAATCTGCATTTATTTAACCTGGGCTAGTACAGTTTAAGCTATTAATAAAATAGATGTATTTTACAAAGCTGAAGAGTCTGTTTGGTTGAACACGCTGGTTCGTATAGAAAAATTATTATAGTCTGTGATAATTCATCGTTTGAGAAAAGCTATAGTCTATATACTACAACCTACAGTACACTACACTACAATACGACCTACATATAGGAGCCGAGCATCAATGAAACATGTTACAAAAACAAAGACAATTAATTCCTTTTGAGGGACACAGACGAAGTTGCGTTGGTCAGCCAGCTCAATTATATTTTCTTATACGATGTTACGAGTATGTACCTACTCTAATCAATCGTTTACCGATGAACCAACTTGATAGTTAAATTCCGTACACTTTTGACTTATTGAGAACTAGCCTTATTTTTGATGAAAATCTACAAAATCTAAAGAAATACGGTAATAGTTACTTTATTTCCAAATCTTAATCAATAAAAAGAAATCTACTCTACCTGATGGAAAGTGTGAATAGAATCCAAGAGTTGTGATCACCACACTCATTGCGAATGTATACAACCCAGGATGGTGACCCACACTTTGGTGACCTAGTGAGACGCTTTTTCACACCCTGCTTGGAGATGTAAAAGACATGACATATGCATGTAAATAATATATTTGTCTAACTTCTACGTGTGCATATCAATAGCTAATATTTAAAAATAATACAAACTTTTACAAGTCGTGTAAAAAACGTAATACAAAAATATATATACATATTTACAGACTGTAAGACGAAGACAACGTTATATGTAAATATAAACTACTAGAGAAAATTTAAAAATGCACTATGATAACATTACACGCTTTTCAAACGACAGTTAAAAAAGTGTACTTAATACAAAACATTAAATATTTAACTTTAAATCAATAATTTAAAATTCATTTTGGATAAGCCAAATCTAAGATTAATTATATTTGTAGGTTCCTTCGAGAGTCTATCGTCCAAGAGCTAGTAAAAAAACTTGTTTATAAGAGTTTACTATCATTATAATTAATTATACTCTATCAAGCTTATGTTACTAAACGAAAATATTTGATAACAAAAATATCATATCACTAACTAAATTACTTGTACCATTACTATAATCTATAGTATTATTAAATAAATTACTCTCAATCTTCACTTAAATCTATTATCAATTTATCTCATATGTTATAACAGTGAATTCTAATGAAGTCATAAAGGTAACTGTCTACTATCTTTTTCCCATTATTAATGTAATTTATTTCTTGCCTTTTAAAACTTTACTTTGTTGAGACTTGTGAGACTAAACTAATTAGTAATAATAATAACTTCGCATATTAAACACGCAGCAGCCTCAATCCAAACTAGGCAGTGCCTGATTGCTGAATGTATTGTAGCTGCTTAAAATTTATACAATAATTAATTAGTATGTACTGAACTAAACGTGGTGACCTATAATTGGCTTACTGAGGCAATATTCTATGTTGAGCAAATTTGTCAAAACTGTCGGTCCTCCAAGTTATAAATAAATGAGTATATCTGAAACATATAGATTATAGATAAATTTCACCTAAATACAGATTAAATTACAGTGCTTATCACCTAAATATTTGGTCTGTGTGGAACTCGAACCTCGTGTGGATAACTAGAACTAGAACTCGAACTAGATTAACAGGCCAGTCGAATCAACATAAAAAATAAGATTTTATAATAATAACAAAGTGCTTGGTCGCCAGCGCCAAAGCAATAGTGTTAGCAACCTTAAATTATTTGTTAAAAGCGACATCTGCTTGACTAAATTGCGATCATCAATCTAGAGATGAACTGTTTTTATGTGACTGTGATTTATGTCTAGGTTTAAACTGTCTTCAAAGCTAGACATAAATCTGACTAGGATTAAATATCCTTAATACAATGAAGTAATGCAGTAAGCTTAAATGAAACTGATGATTTCATTTACAACGAAACTCGTACTTGAACAGTCCATGAGTAATGAATTATGCTGACGATATTTTTTTAAGTAGAGCAATACATTTGTGAGAAATTACAGCCAGAGACAACTGTAGGAGTACATATAAAATAAAAGAACAAAAAACCTGAACGGCACCTGTGACCAATGAAATATGAGTTCTATATTTCAGTTAAAGATTGCCACAAATGACGTACAACCGTTCTCTGTCGATAACTTACTTCCATTCCACTCAATAATCGTTGAAAATTTTCGAATTTTGACAGTATTGGTAATTACAATTTACGTATGTATATACCCAATTATTTTCACATTTGCTTTCGATATAACACTAGTTAAGAATTTGGTGTTAAAATACAATTTTTACTGTATTAATCAATATAAGCAATAAAACTTCAAGCGACATGGCAACACAATGTTTTAAAAAATTATTAATTATTGTTATTCGCTTGAATTAAAACAGTAGGTACATTTGACACCTATATACATATGTAGGCTTTAAGATTTTGAGAGTAATAAGTACCTACTACTCCACTGTCCTACTCATTAGGTACAGAGGACATGATTATAACTTCATTTTCCGTAAAACCCTTCCAAAGTATATAACTTTCAGACTTCTAATTCCTCAGTTCACCACTAAATGAATTTTTAACGAATTATAACCGCGGCACAGGGTGACAGACGAAACGTTCTCTCATTTGAAATTTTCGTTATAAATAACTGACTAAGTACCTATATTTTGTATTGGTCATGATCAATTTATAACAACAAAAAGGTCTGAGCCAAGGCAAGAAAACCTTGGTGAAGTCCAACGGCCTTGTTTCATCCGAGTCAAAATATAGTCGGCTCAATCTACCAGTTTTATTTTTTCCTTTTGTAGATGGCACTGAGTTGGTCAAAGCACACGTGCACGTCGCCGCCTCCGCAGATCGTGACCTGCGCCTGCGCACCTCCGCCACTTACCTCACCCGCTTAATTGTCTGACGCCACATTATCAGTGTAATGCATAGGCAATCGACTTTTCATTAGCAACTTCTTTTGTCTCTACTTGTACATTCACCTAAGCTAATTTGGTTTTTTATAATGGACCACCTTTTCAGTTCAAAGGAACTGTAATAGCACCAAGAGCTTGTAAGAACTGTACTTTAATTTCTAAAGTAAAGTAATATTTACAGAAACATAATATACCTAACATTTGTAACAGTTGTTCTTCTCTGAATTGTTTATAAGTACCGGTAATCGGTAATCACCTATCGTAATTTATCGCTAACACAAAAGTAACATTGTCCGTGTAGTACAAAAGTTGCATACATACAAAAATACTTACATTTATTATGTTCTGCTAATATTTTTAAAAGGCACTAAATGTACTTATACATGTAAAGACAAAGTATTGCTTAATATAGATTTAGAAGATTCATTGAACCGTTCATGTGCTGCGGCTTCTCAAAGTGAAACGAGTTGGAATACTCAGGTGCGCTCGCGCCACGTCACGGTACAGATACATTGTGACGCCGCGCCCGCCGCTGCCAGAAAATAGAATTAAAAGACACTCTACAATGGACCAAAGCCTTTCAACCGAGCACAAATACGTATTGGAATTTTAAATCCCAGCAAAATATACCTCAGGTGTTCTTAAGAATGAATCGAAACAATTCATTATTTTATTGTTAAACAAGTTGTAAATTTATGAATGTACGGTTAAATATTGTAAAATTAACACGTGCGTACTTTTTTAAATAAATTTGTTTTATTTTTTATGGTCAACCCCTGTATTCATATTTAAAGAAAAGAAAAAGAGAGATGTCAGATATAAAAGTATTTTACACACACTATACGTGTTTTGGTTCCCTTGGTAAAGACGAGTCGTGATCGTTATCTTCCCAACCCATTGCCGAATTCTTTGCTGCCCCCGTGAATTTTGTAACATCCCGAGAACAATTAATTTGTTCCGATTCCGATTCGAATGCATGATCTTAAGCTTTTAATGATGATCTCCTAAGTGCTTAGTGCAAAGGAATAACAAATTAAGAACGAAAATTATAAAAAATAAAGCCAAATATATTGTTATAATATGAATGCAAATTTACACAGTTACCCTAATACTATACCTACCTACAGATTACTGAAAGAACCATAATTGTGGGCGACTTGAAAAATAATGGACTTTTTCTTTTCTTCAAGCGTGATGCGTTACCGGTGCTTGGGTTTTTAGATATCTGTAGGTACGGAATAGTTAGAGATTCGGTAAACATTCACTAATGTATTAATGCCACAATAACATTTACTATCAACATTAGTAGTATCATAAGTTGATAACAGATACCCTAACTTCCAGAAAATAATTAATAGTTAGTTAGTAATCACTTAGTTGATACAAAAACGCTTCAGCAATAAGATTTAGGCTAAAAGACATTGTTCGCTTCAACAAGTTCTCAAAAAATATGTAGCGTCGTAGTGTTAAAACTCATGCTAACGGTAGAAGTCTTAAGCGAGATCCGGGAAGCAGAAAAAACACTGAGCGTTCGAACAAATATGGTAAACAAGTTTTTATAATATTTTTCATTCTTAAACATTTTGCTTTATTAGGTGCATTGTCAATAAAATCGTGACTCTTCTTGTGTCGGCGCACTACATCCGGTACGTTACATTTCCAAGAATTACAAAAAAAAACACTCGGTGGAGTCGTAAGCAATATCAATTTATTAAAATTTCATTGGAGGAGACCATTATAAAAAAGAAGAGAAATTAGACTAATATGAAATTTTACTGACTACGATGATTGCAACATTAATGTGATAAATGTGTGTCTCAATACATTTCAAAACGTCAAAACCAAAATAAAAAGAATCCTAATATGGGAGTGAGGGACACCGCACTACCAAAAAATCGGCCGTTCACACCATTTCTATCAAACAAAGTAAAAGTGATTAACTCATACAGATACATACACTAAGGTAAAAACATCTTTCTACCAGTTCATATCAAAACCTGTGATTAAATCTAGGAAAAAACCATTAAAACTAATAAACATCGTGAAAAACTAGAATTTAAACACCTATTCAATGTAATTTGACATGTTCAATGTTGATCTTCATTTCTGCAATGCTCATATCATAGGTTGGTCATCACTAATTGATTACTTTTACATCACATACACCTAAATTATTTTTTAAAATTTCAATGTCAAAGAACTCACTATTAATTTCCTGTTTTTTCTTTTTATACATACGTTAACAGCAGCGAAAAAATCTTATGACAACAATAATATTCAATCATTAAAAAACATATTATACAAATATCTATGTTTTTGTTTTTAAAATCCTCATGCCTAGTGTTGCAACCTGTATTATCCTAATAATATACAGTCACATAATATATTTCAATCAAGTTACTCTATGTTTAATATTATATGCGAGAAACAAGTAAAGATAAAAATATTTGATCTCTTTCTATTTATTTTCTATATTTTGTATTATGTAATTGAAATATATCCAAAGTAGAGCATTTACACTGTCAATAAAGACATAAATCACATCCAATTCGCTTAATAATCGTAATCTTATATTACAAATGAGAAAGTAACCGTCTCTTACGTTTTTAAGCCTAACCGTTCCGCCATTTAAACGAATGTTGGTTTCGCGATGGATCTAATCTGAACAGAATTGGGATGAAATAGGGTAGGCTAATAATTAAGTTATGTTTTTTTTAATGATAAAAAATGTGGGTGCAAACGTGAGCGCCGGGAGGAGGGTGCAAGAGGATGCACTTTTACCTTTTTACCTTTTACTTTTTTTAGGAAAACATATTTTCAACTTATGTTATAAAAAAACACGATTTCACAGGTAATACCTAGTATAATTCTATATTTTATATTGGTTAATAGTATAGGTGGATATAGATGCATCACTCTGAAAACAGTTCTAGCGACGCCCATGTGTATACATAAAAATTGTTTAAAACAAAAACTGTAGCAACTCAACTATATTCCTATACTTTAACAGTAACATATAACTGGACACAATCATTGAAAAAAAAAGTAAAGTTTCGCATTCTCTCTATAAGTACGAAACACACAAAAAACTAGTTATAGATAGTTATAATTTACCAATGTAAATTATTTATGGATATAATTCTATACTTTTACAATTTGTAAACCAATTCATGGTGTTAAGAGTGTGAGTAAATAACTAAAAAACTATTGTATACAATAAAATGTTGTTAGTGAGTGAGCAATATGAAGTTTCAGTATAGTATATAAGTATATAAAAGTCATAATGTATGTATTTTTTGTTGCTGTGAAAACTCCCACAGTTCATCATCTAATCAGAACTCACGTTGAAATGGTATGTCGGAATCAATCCGACTAAAACCATACTATATGGAGTTACAAGGGGCTGGCCAATACACTAGGAAGGAAATCAGCTGTGTATAAAGTTTTCGAAATAACTATCTTTGTCAACATCTATATAAACTAATAGTATTGTACATTCTCTCTTCGTATATGGGATTGAACACCGTTTTCGTTAAGATCTTAAAGCAAATAAGTAGACATTTACATTATCTTGATTATATTGGGTTAAAATTTGGGTAAATTCAAACTAACAAAACTTCTCTTGAATCATCTGTATTCTGACTCAACTAAAAATATTATATATGTTACGTCGCTACTAGCTGTATCCAGCCTCGCTATACTGTACCACATTGTAGTTGATTTGATGAGAATTGAGGAACAAAATACTTTGTCAAAAACAATTTTTGAAACAGATTGTATATCGTCAAAATTTTACCTCCATCGGTATAAAACTATTTGAGATCAGTTTATCATTTTATATAAAAATTAAATGTACCTTGCGTAAGCTTTTTCTTTGTATGATAGTTCTTGTTAGTAAATAAAATGGTCCCAAAATCAAAGTAGTAGTGCCATCTATATATTTATAAAAACAGTTATTTTAAATTACACTTTTGTTGTTAATATCATGCCATCTTTCGGTATATTGTGGTATATTAGTACTTCTATTCGACAATAGGGTACGCTCATGGTTATTGAATATTTCAGTATCTGGCAACACCGGTAATATAAAATGGAACGCTTGCTACAAAATGCTTTCTTTTGATTGGTTCATCACTCTAGTACGAAATCAAAATGGTACTTGTCCGTGCCGCCATTTTGCAGACGCTTGACCGTCGAAGAGATACTGGCTACGGTTATATTATCAAGCCGCATTGCGGCGATCTGATTACTTACGTTAAAGGTACGTTTAAAATAATCAAATTTCTTCTACCTATTTATTAAATTGTATAATATTTATTATGCACTATAAGGTATCTCCACTGTCGATTTTATATTGATCGTGGTCGTTTTTCAGTGCTACATTAAATAAGCTCACCCATTCGGAAACACAAGCCTCTCTCTGTTTTCGTTAGTTACGAGCATTACATCACATTAAATTAATCCTGGTTTATATGCGTGGTTAAAATCAGTGCTAATGATATGAACTTTTTGCAGGGTTAAGATAAAGCCGCAAAGATGTATCTCTACAATTTGACTTTGCAAGGTTCGACATGCATCACACATGCAGTGCATGGAAATTTTTCTGGCTCGAAACAACAAGAGATAGTTATATCTCGAGGCAAGACTTTGGAACTCCTGCGACCTGATCCGAACACCGGTAAAGTGCATACCCTGATGAAAGTTGAAATCTTTGGAGTTATTCGGTCTATGATGTCATTTAGACTTACGGGAGGCACAAAAGGTAAACTACTTTATATATAATACCACGTGGGCAGGTTCTAACCTGTACAGTTTATAGTTAGGTTAAGAAGCTATGCATATCTCATTACATGTGTGTAATGTTGCATTCTCTTGCTCCATGCACTTGACGATCAACTGCTTGGGATAACTAGATGCATAGATTGAGAACCAAAGCGTCGCTCTGCCCAATCTTCATGGTTGGGCAGATGTTCCGCTGTGGCACAATAAAATTATTATTATCTCTAGTTATTTAATGTTAAATTCAAATTGTATTTATAAATTATTGTGATTTACAGATTATATAGTCATTGGCTCCGATTCTGGTCGCATTGTGATTTTGGAGTATATTCCTAAGAAGAACATTCTTGAAAAAGTACATCAAGAAACATTTGGGAAATCAGGATGCAGACGCATTGTTCCTGGGCAGTACTTAGCAATTGATCCTAAGGGACGAGCTGTCATGATTGGTAAGTATTACTGTGATATATCAGTGAGTTCTAAATCTGTACCTCTAAATGTCATCATCATCTTAGTCTCTATTATTCTCTTGATTATTTGGGGTTGGCTACTAGTTCAATCAGTTGTGCCTGAATATCAGTTTTTCCATGGAGCGACTGACATTGGATCTGCTCAACCCAAAGTATAAACCTAATGTAAAGGTTTGATTAACTAATAGAATATTCAAGGGTAATGATGTCCTGTGAAAATTGCAATAGCTGTTCATAACGGCCAGAACTGACGGCTTAACATGCCCTACTAGTCAGGGGTGTGAAACACTGCCAAATTTCCACACTCTTGGCTCAACCCAGAAATTGAACCCCTTGAATGCCAGTTGCTAGCACTAATCGTTAGACTAAGAGAATTGCCGATATAAATAAATACCTCTGAGTGTACATTAGACTTATTTTATAAATTATCCTGCAAATGTATTGGACTTCAGAATTTCTTCTTTATTGCAGGTGCTACTGAAAAACAGAAACTTGTTTACATATTGAACAGAGATGCTGAGGCCAGATTGACTATTTCATCTCCTTTAGAGGCACATAAGTCTAACACACTAGTATACCATATGGTGGGTGTAGATGTAGGTTTTGAGAATCCAATGTTTGCTTGTTTGGAAATTGATTATGAAGAAGCTGATTCAGATCCTTCAGGTATGTAAAAATATCCAAATTCTCACATCTATAAAAAAGTTAGTTAACAGGATCACTATGAGATAACACACCTTTTATTTTTATAAACTTTCGTAGAGCTTGTTTTATTTGCCAGTGTTAAAAAACAGTTATTTTTCGGTCTGCCAGTGCTGACTACACATTTTTGTTGTGTACAACAGTGCAAATAAAACACGTTGTGTTCCCGTCGAGCATGCTGTTATTCGCACGCATTGTTTCTTACCACAGTGCTGATAACACATATATACGTTTCGTATGAGAGTGCTAAAAACACAGCATAGTAACAATTGTCTTATATGCATAGTCGACTATTCATAGTACAAATCCTGAAAACACTACATACTAATGTACATAGAGTTAGTAGCCAGTTAATGTTGACAGTGCAAGGATACTTCTTGTAAATTATAGCCAGAAGCGAACATGTTAATATATTTAAAACAAAATCTACTATGCATACTTGTGATACCTAACTACAATAGAGATTTCTATTATTTTCTCAAAAATGGTACTGTAGGGCAGAATGGTAAAATGTAAGGAAGCTGCTTTTCTATTTTCACAAATTCTGCAGTTGCAAGAATAACCAATATACTGCTATGAATATATAACAAATTCCAAATGATAGAAAAAAATATGATAAAATTTACTACATATCATGATTATTCTGAGGTCCGTGTTTCTGATTGATAGTGACGCCAAATCCTCTTTCAATGATTAAAAATTTGATAAAATTTTCTTATGATGTACAAGTACTAGTTATTTGACAAATATTTTCATTTTTAGGTGAAGCTGCCCAAAAAACTCAACAAACTTTAACATTCTATGAACTTGATCTGGGTTTGAACCATGTAGTAAGAAAATATTCAGAGCCTCTAGAGGAGCATGCTAACTTTCTTATAACAGTACCAGGTGGTAATGATGGTCCTTCTGGAGTACTTATTTGCTCTGAAAACTACTTAACATATAAAAATTTGGGTGATCAACATGACATTAGATGTCCTATCCCCAGACGACGAAATGATCTAGATGATCCAGAGAGAGGCATGATATTTGTCTGCTCAGCAACTCACAAGACCAAGTCAATGTTCTTTTTCTTAGCACAGACGGAACAAGGAGATATTTTTAAAATCACAATTGAAACTGATGATGACATGGTTACAGAAATAAAGTTGAAGTATTTTGACACTGTACCAGTTGCCACAGCAATGTGTGTTCTCAAAACAGGATTTCTGTTTGTGGCTTGTGAATTTGGCAACCAGTAAGTATAACTTACGAATTTATTTTAGTTATGCATGTTATTTATTTAAAATTGAGAGTTTAAGTGCTCTATTTTCTTATTATCATGCTAGAGAAATAATCTCCGAACCAAGGTCCTCCCTTTATATATGAGGGTGAGCACACTGATGCGAGACTAACATTTAAAATATAATAAACTTTACTTCTTGACTACTTAATGATCAAATCAGTTAACTAAAATCTGTTGTTTTTTTATTTCAGCTACTTGTATCAAATAGCTCATTTGGGTGATGAAGATGATGAACCAGAATTCAGTTCAGCAATGCCTTTAGAAGAAGGGGACACTTTCTTCTTTGCACCAAGGCCACTGAGAAATCTGGTACTTGTGGATGAGCTAGATTCATTATCACCAATATTAGGTAATTTTTTAAACATTTCCTTTAGTATACTGACACTCACTTCAGAGTTTTGCCAAGTTCTGCTATACATGTTGAATGTTTAATAAAATTTTAATAATTTTGGTAGCTTGCCGTGTAGCTGACTTAGCCGGTGAAGATACCCCACAAGTTTATTTGGCCTGTGGCCGTGGATCAAGGTCCTCTTTGAGGGCTTTAAGACATGGGTTAGAAGTTGCTGAAATGGCTGTATCAGAGTTACCTGGTTCACCTAATGCAGTATGGACTGTTAGACGGCACAAGGATGGTGAGTTAACTTATACAGTATAAATAAAATCAAATTATTTACAAGTTCCAAATATAAGCTGTGGCAGTGAACTATAGATTATTCAATTGGGTTCAATACCCTATTTATAAGATTAATAAGTTGCAGAAAAAGCGATTTAATGGCAGACAAAACTAAAGCTATTTCAACATGTAATTTGTTTTAAGGATATTTTTTACTTTTATTATATTACTGGACAGAGGTAGGACTATCTCTCGTCAAAGGCTAGATAGATCTCTTGTGCATTGAACAAGACATAACATAGTAATTAATAATGTCGTAACTGAGAAAAGGAAATAATGGAGCGTAATGATTATAAGTTTTGGTCCGTGTTACTGAATTACTGTGACGCTATCAATAACCACTTATGAATGCTCCTCTTTATCAACAAATTACTAATAAAACCCTGGTTGTTTGTCATACATAAACACCAGTGGTTTTTATTTTCAGAATCTACTATCGGCTGATGAACGAATAGAGATGGTTTCAGCAAACACGCAAAGGTAGGCATCAAAAGCTGTGTAACAAAACTGGAAGCTGCCAACATCAGAAGACTGCAATATATTGACATTTGCTATTTGATCATATTTTATCTTGGATTTTTTTTCTCTTGGTTCCAGAGGAATATGATTCTTACATCATTGTGTCGTTCGTAAATGCTACGCTTGTGCTGTCTATTGGTGAGACTGTTGAGGAAGTAACGGACTCTGGTTTCTTGGGCACAACACCCACACTTAGCTGTCACGCTCTTGGGAACGACGCCCTCGTGCAAGTATATCCAGATGGCATCAGGCATATACGTGCTGACAAACGTGTCAATGAATGGAAAGCACCAGGAAAAAAATCTATAGTAAAGTGTGCAGTGAATCAAAGACAAGTAGTTATTGCACTTACTGGAGGCGAACTAGTCTATTTTGAAATGGACCCTGTAAGTATACAAATCAAGCATTACACTGATATATCGACGTTATTGCATGGATTGACTCTTTGAGTCGGTCCATGCATAAGTGGTGCGTAGCTGCCTCATGCAGTGAAAGGCCCACGACGTCGTAGAGCATGTTTCGCTCCCGCTCGCGGTAGAGCGAGGCACTCGGCATATTCCATAGCCGAGCTGGAGTCGTTCAGGCGATGAAGGCGGCAAAACCATGCTGTGGACAATCATGCTATTTTTATTAAACTCATATCGAACTCTGAGCAATCTATCTTTTTTGTAGCTTATTGAATATTTTTTTTTTAAGTATATCGAAAAATTTTGATACAATTTGTTCGACTTCTGGAAGGGTATTTTGTGCAAGGTATAAAATTTGATTTCATAGTGCATTGCTGTCTTGGTGACTAAAGAAATACTTTAAAGAACTATCTGTGGAACAAATTTAAACTTTTTTAAAATTTTTGTCAGAGATCATAAATGGTTTTAATAATTTACAGACTGGTCAACTAAATGAATATACAGAACGGAAGAAGCTATCATCTGATGTATCATGTATGGCTTTGGGATCTGTGGCCACTGGGGAGCAAAGGGCGTGGTTCTTGGCTGTAGGCTTGAATGACAACACCGTTAGAATCATCTCGTTGGATCCGTCGGTAAATATTATTTTTTATTTTATATTAATATGATAAAGTATAACTATAAATTAAATGATGATACAAGGACACCACTGATCTATTTTGATTACAACAACCCAAAAATGCGTTATTCTCAAACAACTGAAATTATTGCAATTACATACACCGTGTATGTTAAAAAAATTGCAGGTTTAAAAATTATTGTATTTACAGGATTGTTTATCACCACGTTCTATGCAAGCTTTACCAGCAGGAGCTGAGTCGCTATGTATTGTGGAACAGCCTTTTGAATCTGGAGCAAAATCAGCTTTACAATTAAATATTGGCTTGAGCAATGGTGTGTTATTAAGAACGACGTTAGACTCTGTCAGTGGTGACTTAGCTGATACGAGGACCAGGTAAATTTTGAAATTTTACAAGTAGCTAAATTAAACTACAAACCAAATATCAATGATGAAAAAACACTTTCGCTCCTTATTACTACTGTATAATATTGATGATTACTTAACCAGATCTGAGAAAAGAATCTAAATTATAATTTACTGACTTTTCACATCAGTTATTTAACAAATGTCTTTACTTTATAGGTATTTGGGCTCAAGACCTGTAAAGCTCTTCAAAGTGCGCGTGCAAGCAGCAGAAGCTGTGTTAGCAGTGTCATCAAGAACTTGGTTAGGATACCACTATCAAAATCGATTTCACTTGACGCCACTCTCTTATGAATGTTTAGAATACGCTGCTGGTTTTAGCTCAGGTAAGTCATGATCAATATAACAAAATTTGTATACTTTTCGTACTAAGAAAAATCTAAATCTTATTTAAAGACATTGTCGACGTTATTGTATGGATTGACTCTTTGAGACGGTCCATGCATGAGTGGTGCGTAGCTGCCCCATGCAGTGAAAGGCCCACGACGTCGTAGAGCATGTTTCGCTCCCGCTTGCGGTAGAGCGAGGCACTCGGCATATTCCATAGCCGAGCTGGAGTCGTTCAGACGATGAAGGCGGCAAAACCATGCTGTGGACAATCATACTATTTTGATTAAACTCATTTCGCTTACTGAGAGTAGTCACTTTTTTCTTATTGTAAAGTTGTTTTTTTTTTTAATATGTCATATGCAGGTTTGAATTTAATAATTGATTAATTTTCAAAACCATTTAATTATGAAAGGAATTTTGTATAAAGTAAAAGTTTGCATGCTGTAACTGAAAAAATACTTTAAACAGTATGTGTGAATATAACATTTTATTTAATAAAAGTTGCTCTAATATAATACTCATTAATATTAATCTCGCTTTTTTTGCTTTGCAGAACAATGCGCTGAGGGCATCGTAGCAATTTCATCAAATACGCTTAGAATTTTAGCTTTGGAGAAGCTTGGTGCTGTCTTTAACCAAACCTACTTACCACTAGAATATACTCCGCGGAAATTCGTTATCAATTCGGACAACAATCATATTTTCATATTGGAAACTGATCATAACTCTTACACAGAAGAAATGAAGAAACAGAGAAGGTGAGTTATGATATACATACATGGAGTTAATCTTAGTACTGCTGAATTCATTGGAAATGGCAGATTCGTTAATATTAAATTTCATATGATGACAAATAACACACAAAACCTGAAATCAATGTGGATATACCTGCAGTACTGATTAAGTTTACTAGTTAAATAAAAAAAGTAACACTGCAATATGACAATTGCTAAAGATTTTATATAATCCAGGGTTCAAATGGCACAAGAGATGCGTGAGGCTGCTGCAGGCGGAGGCCCTGAAGACCAACAACTTGCAAATGAAATGGCTGATGCATTTTTGTCTGACACATTACCCGAAAATGTATTCTCATCACCCAAGGCTGGAGCAGGTAAACATGGATGTTATATATTCAAGTTATCGAATAAGCCACATCTTCTGGGCAAGAGCAGAAAATGTCATTGAGCATACTGACTCTAATCGGATGTGGCGATATTAAATCCCAGCGTTAATCCCAAATGACTTCAATGTGAGTCATTTGATTCAAGTTAGGGATACAAACAAATATTTTCTATAGAAAATTATGAAATGAAAATCCAGAACAATATTCTAATTTTATACTATGATTTGTAGGTATGTGGGCGTCCCAAATTCGCGTAGTTGATATGGGGACCAGTGCTGGACAGCCAAGTACTTTATTCAAGTTACCTTTAGAACAAAATGAAGCTGCCGTATCTGTTTGTATTGTGCGATGGTCCGCCCATGCTGAACATGCTCAACCCCACTTAGTTGTGGGTGTAGCAAAGGATATGATTCTTTCACCAAGATCTTGTACAGAAGGCAGTTTACATGTTTATAAGGTAAATATTTTAACGTATATTCTGATTATCCCACAAAGTTTTGTATACTATTTTCCATGATGTCAACAATACGCTCCGTGTTTCATCTGAAGAACATTGACGAATGCTTAACCAGATCTGAGACTAAACTATTTTTACAATTATAGTATTAATTACATTCTTGCAATATTAATTTACTTTAATGTCTTTCAGATATATAGCAATACTGGCAAGCTAGAATTGGTCCACAAAACACCCATTGATGAATATCCTGGTGCGTTAGCAGCGTTCAACGGAAAGCTTTTGGCGGGAGTAGGCCGCATGCTGAGATTGTACGATATCGGCAGACGAAAACTATTACGTAAATGTGAAAACAGGCATATTCCGAACCTTATAGCAGATCTCAAAACTATTGGCCAACGAATATTCGCTTCTGATGTTCAAGAATCTGTATTTTGTCTTAAGTACAAAAAGCGGGAAAATCAATTAATCATATTTGCTGATGATACAAACCCTAGGTGGATTACAAACAGTTGCATACTAGATTATGATACTGTGGCTATGTCTGATAAATTTGGTAACATAGCTGTAATGAGATTGCCACATTCCGTAACTGATGACGTTGACGAAGATCCAACTGGAAACAAAGCCCTCTGGGACAGAGGTAAAAAATTATACATTGTTTGACTATTGTAAAACTGTAATGTGATGATACAAAATTATATACATGCTAGACTAATGAAAATAATGATTATTTACTCTTATCTGATAGTTTTATTACTAGTATTATATATTTTCAAGTATGCTTTTTTGCTAAGTACAAATTTGACTTTCAGGTCTTCTCAATGGAGCATCTCAGAAAGGCGATATCAGCGTCAATTTCCACGTCGGAGAAACTGTTACATCGCTACAACGAGCTACACTTATTCCTGGTGGCTCTGAGGCACTCCTGTATGCCACAGTAAGTGGTTCCCTCGGAGTCTTACTTCCATTTACATCCAGAGAAGACCACGACTTTTTCCAACATCTGGAAATGCACATGCGAAGTGAAAACTCACCGTTGTGTGGGCGCGACCACTTGTCGTTTAGGAGTTACTATTATCCAGTAAAAGTGAGTACCACCAGCAAAATATTACAATAGTGATTTTACTACTTTGTAATTGTTCCATAATTACAGTGATCATGGATAAGCTTTCTCTTAAATTATAAAATTTGACTGCACAGATGGCACAGTGGTTTAAATGGGCACGTCACCACTTTCTACTGTGCTAAGTGTTGTGGCTTCAAACCCCACATTGGACAACACCTAATGTGATCTCAAAATTGTAATATGTTATTGTATATTGTAATAAGTGTATAAACAGGAATATTCTTAAAGCGAAAGTTTTCTTAAAAATAAAGTATATAATGGGTGATTTTTTAAGGGCAGTTTTTTAAATTCAAATATTTATTGAAATCGATAAATTGGCCTTTGCCATTTACGTTTTAAAGATAACTTAATGTAAATATTGTCCGCGGCTCCGTTTCAAATGGCCCAGTCAAAAGGTCCAATTTTGCATCATTTCATCATTTTTTTGAGCATTTCGGCCGATATTCCACGAATAACGCGTGTTATATTGTCCTGCAAGGCATTAATCGTTTTCGGCTTGTCCATATAGACTAACAACTTCACATAACCACTCAAGAAATAATCAAGGGGCGTTAAATCGCATGATCTTGGTGGCCAACTCGGAGCCATTTCGAGAAATACGCTGTTAACCAAATTCATTCTTCAAAATGTCCATTGTTTCACGAGCTGTGTGGCATGTGGCGCATCTTGATGAAACCGGGGTAAAAGAAAAGTCTCGTACCATGGCTCGATATCGTTCGTCGTTGACGGTAATGTTTCTTCCACGGTCGTCTTTGAAGAAAAATGAACCGATGAGACCACCAGCCCATAAACCACACCAAACTGTCGTTATTTCGGGATGCATCGGTAATTCTTCAATAGCATGTGGCTGTTCACTACTCCAGATACGACAGTTTTGCTTGTTTACCTCGCCTGGTCGGAGGGTTCTCCCTTTGTCGGAGGGACGTGAGACACGTCCCTCCACAGTTTAATGTCCAACAAAGTAAATTTTTGTTGATTCCCCAGGTCGATTATGACGACCATAATATGGTCGTAATAAACGATGCACATTTTTCACAGAGCACGAATTTTTATAGTAAATTTCAACAATTTGCAACCGTTGCTCGTTTGTCTTTCCATGATGAAATGGCAGAATATACTGAAAACCTTTCACCTGGACAGTAGATGTTTGGACACCATTAATAACCAGTGCTGCCAACCTGAAAAGTTTAACTCTTAAAAAATCACCCTATAATATCCGATGGTTAGTCAGCAGTTGTGTTCTCTAAGAGCACATTTGTGTTACACCGTCGGTAGAGCAGGGCGAGCGCTTATGTGGCGCGAGCACTCGTCGTTTTGGCGGTCCCACGCCACTACCGCTCCCCGAGTTCCTGAGAGTCGGGACGCGCCTGTATATAGCGCTACTGTAGTTTTTGGAACGTACATTTCATCAATCCTTAAGTACTTGCTTACATACTAGAAAATAAAATTCTATCTCTTATGAAATTGCTTCTTTTTCGTTGCAGAATGTGATAGATGGAGACCTGTGTGAACAGTTTAACTCATTGGAACCAGCCAAACAGAAGGCGATTGCTGGGGACTTGGAGAGAACACCTGCTGAAGTGTCAAAAAAGTTGGAAGATATTAGAACTAGATATGCATTTTAAGTTCGTGTTCGTATTAATTAGTCATAAGTATTAAAGTATGAATTCAAATAATATAAATTGTTTACCTCAAAACCCAATGCTACGTAAAAATGGTGATATCAACTTTTGGTGGTGGATAATGGTTTGATGGTTTGAGAAGCTTCATAACTTTAATCACATACTTCTCGCTCTATATGATAACCATGCACCCATCAAAAGTATTAAAGTAAAGAGGCAACCTGCTCCCTGGATGACGAAAGAGGTACTTTTGGCTATGCGACGAAGAGATAGAGCTTTTTTCAAATTCAGAAGGGACCGTACCGAGGCAAAGCGCACTTTATACAAAATCGCGAGGAATCGCTGCAACCAGATGATACGCAACGCCAAACGCCGACACATTTTTGACAACATCTCCCATTCTTCTCCCGCCAATATTTGGAGGTTCCTTGGAACTCGGTATTGGTAATCAGCGGTCGGGTGGTCTGCAGGGGACGGTTGGTTTGGAGGATTTGAACCACCATTTTTCTCTATCTGCTCATTTGGATTCCCAAACCGAGTATCGCACTGTTGACTACCTGACAAGTTTAAATAGCCCTAACATAAATCCCTTCCGATTTTCTCCGGTTGCGTCGGGTGAGATCAAAAAGATCATATTCTCTATCAAATCCAACGCTGTTGGTTGTGATAAAATCAGCCGACGTATGATCGTAACAATTATTGACCACATTTTACCTATAGTCACCCATATCATAAACTACTCATTATATTCTGGAATTTTCCCATCACTGTGGCGCAAAGCTTGTCATCCCTTTACCTAAAAATCCAAATCCCACACACCCCAACCATTTCAGACCAATATCCGTCCTCCCTTTCTTCTCAAAGGTCCTAGAATCCTGTGTGCACAAACAGTTTTCTGAATTTGTCTACAAAAACAACCTATTGAGCCCGTTTCAATCGGGTTTCAGGCCTGGTCATAGCACTACTTCTGCTCTTCTTAAAGTGGTTGGCGAGAGCACTGGATTGGTTCTCATCATATCTTCGGGGACGCCAGCAATCTGTTCATGTCGATGGATCTTCCTCGAGCTGGTGTGATCTTGATTCTGGTGTTCCTCAAGGCGGCATTCTTTCTCCTATATTATTTTCTATGTATAGTAACCTCCTGTCCCTGGAACTTCTTTGTGCGTATCATCTGTATGCCGACGACCTACAGCTCTATTCACAGAGTAAAGTGGAAGATATTTCAATAGCAATACAAATGATCAACCACGATCTGGAAACAATCAACACGTGGTCTCAAAGGTTTGGTTTATCTGTGAACCCCACAAAATGTCAAGCTATCGTAGTGGAAAGTCACCGGTCGATGAACAGAATAGACACTAAGACTCTCCCGGCTATTACTTTTAATGGGACTATCATACCTGTGAGTGGATCGGTGAAAGATTTAGGTTTACACCTCGATTGCACACTAACCTGGCGTGAACAAGTTGCAAAACAGTGCCGGAGGGTTACTGGGACACTTCGGGCTCTAAATCGTCTGAGAAATTTCCTGCCCGTAAAAACCAAGACTATGCTTGTGCAAACTCTTATCTTCCCCTTAATCGACTATGGTGATGTGTGCTGCTACGAGCTGAATGCAGATCTTCTCGATAAATTAGACCGTCTTCTTAATAACTGCATTCGATTTGTTTATAATCTCCGTAAATATGACCATGTATCCTCTTTCCATTCGCAGCTCAATCAAATTAAATTTTATTCTCTATACTTAATAACCCATCTTCGCCAACATATTTAAACTCTTATTTCCAACTCTCGTGTAGCAATCACGACAGAAAGCTTCGGTCTTCTAAGAATCTTCTCCTTCGTTGCCCTCCCATACATCTGAGTTTGTTGGCTCATCTTTCTTTGTGCAGTCCGTTCTTCTCTGGAATGAGCTTCCCCTCGAAGTCAGGATGGCTAGCAACGCTTTTACTTTTAAGAAAAAAGTGAAGCAGTATTTACTGAAACATCTGGTAGAATCAACCAATACATGATTATCATCTTGTTATGATATTTATTTGTATATGTATGTATATAGACTTACATCAACTTAAGTATGTATAATATGTATATGTATGTATTTATGTATTTGTATTAATTTTAGTATATGAAAGTTTGTATATGTCTACTTCTTCTTTTCAACATCTGAAACGCACCTACTTCCTATTTTCTCTGCATCACCCAAAGGTTGACTCTGGTAGAGAATCCCTTAGGCATTAAGTCCGCCTATGTACATAAAGTGCATGATGTATAAATAAATAAATAAATAATGGTGGCCGAACTGATGTTACTGTCTCTAGCTTAGCCAATATTTCAAATACAGAACAGAGAAATAAACAGAAGTGCGATGAACGGTAAATCTGAAGAAATCCTTTGTCGCTTAGAAATCGTAGATTATAAATTACCATAGACTTCGTTGTGTGAATACACAAGATCTATTTTAATTCTTCCAAAATATTTAATGAATAAAAATCCTAAACACCACTCACAATGGTACTAAATTCAACCTTGCATCTTTTGTATAAGGAAACGTTTCGCTTACAAGTAATGATTTGATAGTAATATAATTTTACTTTTCTGTAAGTAATATTCTCACTTAGGAACACCACTATCTCGTAGAATAGATTGAGCAAATGGTACTAGTTCTTCAATACACACAAAAATAAGTAATTTAAAACTATGACCTGACTACGTAAAAAAGGGATCTAAAAGGGACAAAACTAATATAATTCTGATAGAAATGCACCGCGGTCGCCCCACTACATCTTCCATATCTGTTTAAAGGAGGTGTTTCTGGCTGACGCTGATCGGGCACATACGCTAGCCGTGCAATATACCTACACCGTCACATTCTCAGAAAATCGTCATAAGACCAGTTGGCTTACGCCACAAGTCTTCACAAGAACATGAAATGAGACGCCACACTGAATTGTAATTCTGTTCACTAGTGATGGACGTGTCGGGAGAATATTTTTTTCTTTTGACATACATAAAATATTGTAGTTTCTCTGATAATGAGTGAAGTTTTCACATTATTATTGAATTTACAACAAGAATCTCACAGCCGCAAATAAATTTTTTATGATATTTTTCCTTCACTAGTCGACGTCACTAAAAGAGAATTTTTGCCATTCATGACAAATTGTGGTGTTGAATAGTTATCGATGATTGTTTGGTAGGTAATAAAATACTCGTAATATAATAAGTGAATGTAGCAAAACAATACTATGCAAATATAATTGTTTTATTAAATTTTCAATGCTGCTCACCTATTATTATAACCTAAATAGTAACAGGTGAAATAATCAACAATCAATGTAAACATTTTTTTAATCATTGACAGACACTTCAATTATATTTATATGTATTGATATTTTGAATGTTTCACACATTAATTATGTATCTCTTTAAGTTTTTATGTATATATACAGATCGAAAGTGAGATTAACCATCGTGTGCATATATTAAAACTCAACATTAAATGTGTTTTTTCGGTAGTTGAAAATGTAAAAAATATTAGTGTTTCATTATCCTTGTTTTTCGCTTCGCCATAGTCGGGTAAACATAAGATACGTTTGTTTAGTCAAAAGATTAGTATTGACTTTTGGCTCTAAAATTATGATCTTTAAAATATAATACAGACTTTTTTGTAAAAATATATTATATCATTACGATTTGTCAAAAAGATCTCCAAAAAAGTTTATCAAAATTTAGACGCACAAACAAAATTCTCAATAGATAGCAAAAAAAAGAACTCAAACAAAATAAATCAATCTACTAAATGGAAAACAAACCAATATCATAGACACCTACAAATGTCGATTGAATTACAACAATTTAGTTATGTTACTATCGCACTCAAGTGTAAACAACACTTGGTAGTGTAGTAGTAACATACCTAACATACCTGTGATAATAACTTTTTCAAAAATAATTTAAAATATACTCGCAGGAAATGCAACTCATTGCGTGCTCTTTTAGTAAAAATTTAGTTAGTACTACTGACAGGACATCAACCACTTTGTATAGGCTCCTGACCGAGATAGACTCGGACAATTTATTATTTTGCAGTGGCATATAGTAGGTACCTAATAGAAAATAATTTTATAAAGTTTTATTAAAAAATAGGTCAAAACAGAATAGCAAACATAAAGGCACAACCACAGTACGAGTGAGTGCACGCAAAGCGAATGACAGATGACGCAGGCGGGTAATATACTGTTGTTTTGTTTTTTGACCTTAAATAGTTTTCCCTACTGCATTTTATTACTTATTTACGTGACAAAACGAACGATTAGTACCCACTACCGTAAATCAAGTAAAGATCTGATAAAAATCATAATTTGTTAAATATTTTAAAACGACTGTATTTATAATTTATATTATTAACAAATCGGCTGTCCACTTTCAGGCCAGGATTGGTCGAATTATTCCTCGAAAATACTCATGAAAATCCTGAACAGTCGTGCTTAAATAATTATCGTAAAGATGAATTTGTAAAAGTCATCATCATCTCAATCGAAACACGTCCGCTGCTGGATTTAGACCTTCCCCGAGGCTCCACAACAAACGATCCTTTGCTGTTAGTCTTCTAGTCTAGTAGTCCCGACTGCTAAATCAGAGGTCTGTTGGATTGGACCTGTGATTACTGATAGTGACTATCGGAATAAGTGTAACTACATAACTATTTATGTAGTTATTAGAGATATGTGCGTTATGTTAGAGCACACAATTTTTGTTGACGTCATTTACTATCGGACTACATGACATGGGCATGGTGGGTTTGGAATTGATGAAACTTGAATAGTAGCATCACTTTATTGATGTTAATTGTAGTTAATGACCCTGACTACTAAGCCGGAGGTAGCGTGTCCGGTTCCCACCCAGGACAAACTATTGTGTAATAAGCCTAATCATTATTTCTGCTTCGATGGCGCAGTGGTAGCGTGTGCGACTGTTGTGCTTGAGGTCTCGGGTTCGATTCCCAGACCGGACGAAATGTTTGTATGATTTTCAAACATTTGTTTCTGAGTTTAGGTGTTTTCTATGTATGTTATGTATGTATACACAAAAAAGTATATGTGTATGTAGCACAGGTTGTGTCTAGTTTGGGTGTAGACTGTCGTGTGTGATGTGTGTAGTTATTTATAATAATTAATTGGAATGAAGTGAATGGGTATGGTTGATGCTGTTCGTATAATTCTTATAAAGTTCACCTGATTTCAAAGGAATGAAATAACGCACAAAAAACAAACCCTAGAAAAGTTTCATTAATTGGTTTAAGAAACGCAATTCTGCTGCTTGAATACCAACCCTATTCTCTATCATAGCTATCGGGGAATCCTTTCCTCGGGTTAAGGGCTAAGATAAAATATCTCTGACGCAAGAAACTTACATAAAAAAAATTGCTAACACAAAAAACAAGGAATTTTCTAGGCAAATTACAATGAAGTGAAAATAATGAAAACCACATCTGAGTAATGATGTTTTAAAACACGTACACAGTAAAGTACATAAACAACAGCATTGGTTTTTTTAAACAACAGTTTGCATATAAATACGTTATCTTTTGTCTGTCCTGAGTACGTGATTTAAGTACCTCTGCAAGGTAGTAGAGCCGTAATCGATCTTCATTATTTTGTTACCAGACTTACAGCAATAATAAAAAAAATGTATAAAATAAAAAGCCAAATAACATACAGGTCATAAGTAGGTACAGTATGTACGTTCGACGTACATTATTTAAAAATATAATTGATAAGAATTTATTCAGGTAGCTCTGCAACAGAGCATGACAGCCTAATTAACCTAAAAATGAGTAGTACCCTTTTTAAATTAATGTCCTTGACAAGGGCGTTAATTAAATGTCTACCCAGTAGGTATAGTAAACCAACTAAATACACTGAAATTAAGTACTAACATATATATATCGCATAACATCAACAACCTTTAACAGATCACTCCTAGAGATAGGCCTCTCCTTAGAAAGGAGGTTTATTTAAATATTGACCTGAAAAAGAATTAAATTTTTTAACACGAATTACAATTCTGTCCGGTTATACGTAATGCTCCAAAATATAAATATACGTTTATGTAACACCTTGAATATTTTGGTATGCTACGTGAGACAAGTAGTTTAAACTTACTGTACTAAATACCAAAAAACTGGTACACAATCTTTATAAGTTAAGTAAATCATCTTGGCCTTTATCGGGGCTCGGCTCGGATCTTACCTTTACCGATTTTACCAGAATGTCAGTTTTTCCATGAAGCGACTGACATCGAAGCCCCGAGGACAAACTGAATTCAAAGTTTGAACTAATCGTCAATATAAATATTTGTCGGCAATGACTTCCCCATAACGATTGCCATAGACGTTCATGACAACCGGGACGACAGCTTAAAGTTCTCTGCGAGGCACGGGGTGGAACAGCATCAAACTGACATACTCCGAGTAATTCCAAAATCCAATAACATTTTTTTAGAAATTTGCAAAACAAAGATGAATGCAAATCTAATACCATATTTTATGTAAAAACCGATGTTTGTTTATTTGTTATGCGCTGCTGTTTGTGCATACAAATGACTACACCCTCAATTTTATTCAATGAACAGATTTTGTGTGGATAGTAGGTACTTATTACAATCGTAACGTACGTCGGCGTGATTTCCTCTTAGATGATGTCATTGCACAATGGCTCTCTCCTCGCCGCATAAACCTATGGAACACAAACTGAATACTTAATCCAAACTTTCAAGTATAACTCTTTTATAACTCCCAAGAGTAAACTGTATGAAAAATAAATAATAAACACTACTTTGATCAATAAGCTGCTTACTATGTTATTATTGTTATTAATCTGTCCCACATATTGTTATCGTCACCTCGTGGCCTAAAATGCAAATAGGAAAAAATGCCTAAACTCCTCACGAGCACGTGAAACAAACGTTACCATGACTACTGTATCGACCGGCGGCTTTTCCAAGGCTTTTCCCTGAAACTCTCATTCGCGTGTCGCCTTCTGAAACAATAAGGCAACTGAAGTCTAGACCTGTTCTACGCGTGCAGGTTGTTCACCGTCTGACCCGAAACGTGTGTTTGGACACTAACGTATTTAAAACATGCATGATTGCATAGTGTTCCCGTATTTACAAAAATCAAAAGCCTGACAATATACTCATATGTATCAGTAGTGCGGAGTGCGAGTCCAGTCACCGTCGGCAATGACTGCACGCGCTAAACCAAGCGAGACGCGCGCCCACCACTGGCAATGCGCGAGCGTCTGTTTTTAAAAAGCATTCCGCAGCACTCATTAGCCGGTGCACCGTAACTGCGCTGCGGTTGGAAGAAACGTAACGTGTGTGCAATACGGGGCATTAGAAAGTGTAATGTATACTGAGGTGCGATGCTGTCAGTGAGCAAGCCGGCATCGTTAGTCCAGCAGAAGAAGCAGCAGTGGGCGCGGGAGAGAGGTGCGTACTACGTAGTTGTGGTGCGTCCGCGCGTGTTGTGTGCCAAGTGCCTTAGCGCTCCTGTGGCCGATCTCGGCCGCCACTGCCGGCAGTGGACCTAAAGAAAGACCCGGTGTGTGCTCGCATCTGCATCACACTCCTTTGTTATTTTGCAACTTATTCACGGTCGTGGTTTCTTCAAGGCGACTAGTAACATTCGCGACATTGCGATTCGTTGATTAACCTAATGTTATTTCGGATTGCAACAGTATAGCATAAAGAGGTACGTATATCTACCCTCTCAATCAAAACAATTATATTTTTGTATATTTTTTTTACAACGATTTCCGTTATGGTAATGCATAACCTTATTTACACAGACGGTAAATAAGGTTATTCATTACTATCTTTTCAAATCACATCCATAATTATTTTAAGTTTACTTTAAAAAAAATCTTTGACTGCACAAGGTTGAGAGATAATTTATATCTGCGAAACCTGAGTATTAATTTGTGCACAGTGCACATGTAGCATAAATAATACAAAATAAATCTGTACCAATCACGAGATCCTCAACTAGTTTCGGATTTAATATTCTCCTTTTACCAAGGAATGAAGTAGGCTGTCGCAACATTTAGATCAGGCGTTAAAATCTACTCTTTAATAAATATGAATACCACTAATGAAAGTTTTCATTTGATAATAAGATACTACTGTTATTTAAGTGTACTTGTTACGTGATGTTTAACAAGGAGTAAAATGTGCAAACATGCGAAGAGGCACAATAGTTTCAAATCACGTTCGAACATTAATTTTCTAAATTCTTACATGTATCTACAAATAAGATATTATAATAAAATACTAGTATAAACATTTATACATATATTTATCTTGATCTTATCACACCTGTTTCCGTGGAGGGGTAGGCAGAGACATATTAAACGCCTACTTTTGGGTAGTATTTTATTCCTACGCAATGGTGAGCCTATTGCCACTGATCGAGATGTTTTGTTTGCCATAACCTCGTCTGTCCATCAGCAGGTGCACCACTCGTAGGTGAAGTTAGTTTGGGGCCTTAAGTTCGTGGTGGGAACCCTACATACCTTGTAATATATACTGTACCTAATAAAATACAAACGTACGTATTTTTTCTAAATAATATCAAAGGTACATTTAGTTACTTACTTAGTGTTTATTTAATGTCAGAATCATGTAACATAACATTTTATTATTTGGTAATCCATAGTATTGAATTTCGTACAGCCACATAGTAGGTATATTATTTTATTTTACGATATATTATTATGTATGTATTATAAGCATTAAATGTATTTTATCTCTCTGTCTACCTAACACTGTAGGTGTGATTATGTTTCGAGAATCGCGTCTTATTTTTTAATTTGCAACATATGCATATATGTCTAAGTTACATTATCATCATGATCAACAACAGCCTTTAATAGTCCACTGCTGGACTTAGGCTTCTCCTTAGCGAGGAAGATTTTGCTCACTATACCACTATATTACGTTTTATATCATTTATCTCAGTGTTTGGACTCCAGCAGATGCAGGTGTAGATAGTTTTAAACATGTCATCAATGAATTGTACCGACAACACAATGAACAAAAGAATTGGTCAAAAAAAGTAACTATGTTAGACTTCCGTTACAGGAAATAGTTTAATTTACGTCAGGGATTCACTGTGACTTTGTTTCCTGGCTTTTTAAATGACAATGTGAACAGAGCATTACCGAATTACAATAGCCATACAAAACAATTGTTATTATTGAGAAACTTGTGAGTGACAGTCGATGAGAAAATAAATTTCCAAGGCTAAAACAAATCGACGACCTCGGTCCTTCTGAAATAGGTACAAAATATTTCTTTTTGAAAGTCATTATTTTGTCATTTGTATAGGGTGTTGCCCTTTCATTAACACATAGTAAACATATACAATTTATGAAAGGAACATCATTTGTTTGTATATACTGTTATTGAACACATTTTAACCGGTCAATAAACTTGAACTTAAGGTTTGATTATTATTAGAACAGGGTGCACTTGTAGGCTTAGAGCATTTAAACAAATTGTTTTAACCGAAACAAAGAGTTTAATGATTTAAGTGTGTATGTCATACACACAAATTTAAATTATTAAATTAGTACACCTGATTAATTAAACGCAACATCTCAAAGAACAGCATGGATAATCCTCCATTAAAAATTTAATCTTTTTTGTCTTTGACATCTTTGTATTACAACTAAAAATGAATGAAATTAAATAAATATCAGTGGGTTAACGTTACGTCTTAGCATCATACAAAAGTATGTTACGTTTATCGTTCTGGTATTTAATAAAAGATACTGATTCAACTTGATTTGACTTGATTGGCTATCTATATGCGCATTCCACACACTCATATATGTTTAATATGTACTCAAACAACAAATTAATTGCCTCGATGGTGCAGTGGAAGCATATGCTGAGATCTCGGGCTTGATTCCCGGGTCAGGCCAAATGTTTATATGATCTGCAAATATTTGTTTCGGAGTTTGAGTGTTTTCGAAACTAGATAGTGTTGTGTTAAATGTCTGAAATAATACTTTTATATTATATTGGTTAGCTTAATTCTATATTTTGCACGTGTAGTCTAAAAATTTATTAATATTTCGTAGCGTTAAGGCACTCAACTCACACTTACACACTGATAAATGCTTATCATACTTTACAGATCAGCCAATACAAAGAGAAAACTTTCAAAATTTAAATTTATTAGAAATTCAATTTTACTTCTTGCGAAGTTTTGAGATACTAATGTAAATAATTACATATTAAACACTATTTTCTAGTATTTATTATTTTCGATTCACACGTAAATACATGTGGCTTACGTCTACATCAATAGTGTTTTAACTTGAAGCTCGACGGTTTTTTTTATGTGAAACTATCGTTTTACTATTTAATAACAATATCTATAATGTCCATATGATGATAGATTAAGAATACGTAGTGCCACCACCTCTATTCGTACCATGGGTGTCGCAAGAGACGGCTAAGGGAGTAAAGTATGCAGGTATCCCTGTAAAAATAAAGGAAACTTTAAACAAATCCTATTTCAAAGCATCCGGCCGGGGTAGTATAATAGGCTAAAACCTGCTTTCTAAGGAAAGGCCTACGTCCAGCAGTGGACTGTTAAAGCTTATTACATTGATGTGTTGATTAATGATTATTTTCTAGTGTTTTAACATAATAAAAAATTGAAGTTTTTGGGTGATTTTCGTTTACAGCATAAAATACATAACTTGCGAAATTATAACTGTAATAATACTAACCAACGAATTGTAGAAATATAGGTACCCAAAGACTATTATCATTATATAAAATTATTAGAAATCATTACACCACCCCTCAACACACAATTGCCTCTTCGATCTTAACTTTTAACGTTGTAAATCATTAGGATAACCACTGTTGCTTATGCTGTCCGTACCTCTGTTACCCGTCTGCTGTTTGCTCGCCGTCGTAAAAAAAAATCTACTATTCCTATTTTTCAATTAAATTAAGGTACTGTAGCGTTATGTAAAATAGTAAGAATATTTTTAAGAAAGTCAAAAAGGTTGCTCTCAATAGCGAACACAATTCATAGCCTCGTTTTTACTCTATTTTAAAACGATTTATTATTGATGAATTTATTGACTGTATCGTTACCTAAACGTAAAAAAAAATCATAAGTCGTAATAAAATGACATCATAACTGTAATAAGTAGATTTAAGTAATGAAAATTTCTTCATTTTAAAGTTTACATTCAACAAGTTGTGCATTAGAAGGTAAGCATAAGCATTTCAGCTATAAATAATTTAATAAAAACACTCACCGCTCGTTACTGCCTAGAGACGGTCTGCGAGCTGCGCACGAGAGCGTAACGACTCAAACATAATATACCATTATTAGCCAGTACACTTGTTTTTCATTTGCAATCCGTTATTTTCCTTCATTATCTGTCAACCATTCATTGAAATACAAAAAGAATATCTATTTCACTAAGGTAGTGCAAAAGAATATAAATCGATAACAGTTGTAATGGCTTTAATCGATCCAGTGTTATTAAATAGTGAATTATTCAGGGCGTGACTGAAGAACGGCACATTTCACTTTTCACTGAAAGTTCAATGTATTGTTGTAATTTAAATGACCTGCATCTTTGAGTAGCCACGTATGGATATAAAATATTTAACTCGGGTAATACAAACTCACGCTATTGCCTCGGGAAGTAGGTTGCTTAAAACATGATTTATTCATATTTGATTGTTGAGATCGCATAAAACATTTCATACCTAGTTTAAAAATATTTTGAGTGTTGTAAGAGTCTTCAAATCACCTTTTTTTTGGCTGTGAAAATGAAATTAGTTCAATTGAAAGTTATCCGCGTGGTGACAGATTTAGAATATGGAGTGTCACCGCCGCTATTCGTCCCATTAGTGTCGTTAGAGCGGACTGAGGGAATAAACTACATAAGATAGCGTCACTGCACACAAAATCAAATCAAAAACCCCGTCACCCCACCGGGGTTAGCGGCGGGACAATGTGTCAGAATTGGATAGACTAACTCCACACGGTGTGCCACTTTGTACACATAATAATTTATGACATCCAGACCAGACCATGTAGATCCAGACTACTAGCGCGTGTGAACTCCTTATTTAAGCGACGTACGACATACATGGATGTCACCTCCTCGCGGCTGGCCACTGTATCGAATGAAGGGGAAAACCCGTCAAGTCCACCCGCGACTATAGTCAGGGTTGCATGAAGCACTGGTAAACACATCTCTGCCATTCAGTTCGCCGGCGGCGAAATGGCTCCGAGTGGAGCTATCCTCTCGGGCCTTTTCCGCCGCCTTCTTCTGCGAAATGGCATCTTCGACGAAGGACGCAACTGTGGTAAACAGCTATCGCTACCGCCCATGGAGTGTATAACAGCAGGTAGCCAAAGATCTCTTCTGGTGACTGCAGTGAGGATCTGACTCAATCGCCTCCTAGCGACCGAATGCAGGTACTTCCCAAAGCAGCCGTGCTTGGAAAGGACCTGTGTCAACCGGAAAGAAAGGATCCCGTGATGCTACCCCGCCTACTAGTCGATGGTCGATTGAAGAGCCTACATAGCGGCAAAACCAGCATGTAGAACTTCCAACCGGAACCACCAATGCGCTATCATAACTCGACGAGCAGCTTCACATAACTCGCGTACCTTTTCGAGCGGGGGCTGTATTCTGTTACCTATTCGGAACTTAAGCAACAGCTTCCGGCCAAGGTGGAAGCCGCCTCGGTCGACGTGGTGCAATAACTACATACAACCGTGTGGCCTATTCTGAGTGGTCAGATCACCCGTCCACACCGGTATGTATACCGAATTAACTAAAATAGAAGTGCCGATGGGTGGACCACGACGAGACCCAAAAAACAAGAGGTCCTCAATGTTACCTAGATATAAATAGAAAACATTAGAACGTTTTGAAATCAGCGCCTTACTAGGCCCAACTACCAGAGAAACTTCCCTGGTGGCCAAGCGCCCAGTTTGGTACAGTAAGCCAAAACCTTTATTCTAAAGAGAGACCCTATGTTCAGCAGTGGACTATCACAGGCAGTTGATGATGACGATAAATTCAAATAGAGTAATATTGTTTTGTTACACCATACCTACATAGGCGCTTAAAACTTTCAGATAAAATTTATGGACCTAGGTTATATTATGATATCACAATTGTCTAAAAGAATAAACTATAAAAAATTAACTTAACAGATACTTTTAACTTTTTGTCGAGGTTTCGATCCTATTATAATTTAAAAACCAAAATATTTTTATCTTTAAATTAACATAAAGATATACTGTGTGTTCAATTTACTTTTATTCTTATCTATATTTAAATTTGACAAGTTTAGTGTCTAATTGTTTAATTAAAAATAAAATCGTCTTAAAATACACACCTTAAAAACAATGCTTTTGCTTATTGGTTTTTTACTTAAAACGAAAGTGAACTTCGTTGGTAAACAATGTACCTACGTAACATATGACTGTTATAGATTCCGTTGTAAAAAGTTATTGGGTGATCGGTCTTGCAATTATGTAAATATAATGGGTACATTTATCCTAATGACTGTTATTTAATGTAACTGGCTAACTGCACTCTTCACATTAGAGACACGTAAACTTTAAAGGAGCCCTCCCTGAATGCTACCGATAATATCAATAAAATAATTGACTATAATTGTTTGAAACTCTAACATAATAGCCGTCGTAATATAAATCTGTAACCATTACATTTTTATAATGGTTGCGTGCTCTTCTTTAGTAATTGTTTAAGACATAGAGGTTCGCAACACTTTTCTTTATAGAATTATTTGAATCATGTCTTAGCATGAATGACTTACCGTTTTCAGCCAGCGTTATCGATAAAACTATAAACCCTTTGCATATAGGGGAAGGCTTTTCGTCAATCTTTTTTCAAATAAAAAATTGAACAGTTAATTCAAAGACGACTGTTGACATGGAAGGTAGTCATCAACTTTTTCTTGGCAATACAATTAGAAAGCGGTCTACAATGGACCGTTTTTAATGTTTGTATTATTTCTTCAACGTCGATGTGTTTCGTTTTTATTGCTGAGAGTCTTACTTAAAATATTTTTATGTAAACAAGGATAAGAAAATTAATAAAATATTGGTTTTATTCTTTCAGAGGAAATGTCACACCTCTACTTGCCTTGGGGTGCCGGTGAAAGATATACAAATCGTTTGCAAGTCCGGAATCAATTTGCAAGTACTTTGGAGCTACATAAGCAGTCATCTTACGACTACCAAGAACCTGTTCAGCGTCAGAGGAGCCCGAGCTTGCCACCCATACACAATACCGAGGAGAAATTAACGAAAGATGAGAGGAAGACTAACATACTAAATCGAAATATTCCGAGTGCTAAGAGGTTTGCATTTTACGATGAAGACGGAGAAGGCGATACCTCTGGCTACGGAAGTGAGACTCTCAATCACATGAATAGAAGCGGACATAGAATAATCCAGGAGCCCAGTAACCAGAACCCTGTTGTAGCATGGCAGCAAGAGGGAAAAGACGACAGGTTAGTTGAACTTTTGATTTATCTAATTTCTACATGTTAATGAGTCAACAATATTATTCCATTCCTATTTTATTTCGTTTTCACTCGTCAGATTATAAAAGTCTGCTATTTAAGCAGTTATAGAATTCCTGAAACATTATATGTGGCACAAAAATGCAGTTGAGAGAATTGAGTTATGATATTCAGTTAATAATGTTGTAAGGACGTGGTGTAAAAAATTAAATGTTTTCTCTTTACATTTAAAATTATGCACTAGCTATTTACTTACATTTTTCAAAAACGACTCACTGCATTGCCTATTTGAATATCATGCTATTTTTTTTAAAACGGCTGCTTTCCGATTTTTTTTATTTTCTGGTTATTTTAAGTAGCCCTTCATAAGCAATACGAGAATCCAGACTGCTCAGGCAGTTTTGATTCTTTCTCTTTTATTTATTCTTCTTTAAAAGACAATCCCGCATTAGGAATATATCCTGCGTTGCGGGGATATTTACAAACATACAAGAAAGAGACACAAAGAATACCCAGACTCAGAACAACAATTTGTGGATCACACAAAATGTCTGAACCCACAACACTCAGCAATACGCTATCCGTGCAGTGATTCGATTCGAAACTGTATTACACAATTTGCAATGTACCAAGCTTCGTTGTTGTACATTGTGGTTTCATTGATGAGAAAAAAAAAGAAGCGACAAAACAAACGCTAAGAATAAATAAAAACAATCTTGGAATCCTGTTAAAATTTGTGCAGAATTTTTTGAGTTTTTGAAGCATACACAAACAAACTCAACATTTAATATATTATATATGTAGATTTTTATTGTATTTACAGATCCCACTACCGTAATGTGATCTACTTTAAAATATGCAACAATTAGGTAGCTGTTTCTCATGGTAGAAAGCGAAAAATGAACATTATGATTTTAAAAGATAAATAGTAGTTACACTCGGGCGACGAGAGATTTGTTATATAATGAATTTTAATTAACTAAAACGAATTACTTATTAAACATACTTATAATACTAAAACCATAGACGAAATTTTCGTCTCTGGTTAAAACAAAAAGTCAGTAATATTTTTGAATCTGAAAACTATCTACACAATTTATCTATACTAGTTTATGTCCATGGCTCTGCTCGTGTGTGTCAGTTTTCGCGGGAAAAGTAACTTATTTTTAAATTTGATTTATGGTTTAGACGTAACAAACAAAGTCACATTCCCGCTTATAATATTAATTAGGATAACTCTTGTAAAAACGAACTTCCTAGAAATATTATCAACTATATAATTTTAGAAACAGAACATCGAGCGGTGCAAAGTCAGGTGCATCAGATGGTGCGTGGTCGTCCCGCAGCCCACGGACCGCTGAAGAAGGTCGCCTGCGTTGGGGCGACCGAGGGGTTGCAACTGGCCGTCTTTGGGAACCCACTGCCCCCAATGCTAGGCTACCCCAGGTACATAGACTACTTATTCCCACACAGTAGTACATAGGTACTACTTACCTATTCTCATTGTCTTTTTATGTTAAAGAAAATTTTGAAAGAATTTGAAAAGAAAAGTAATTAATTACAACGTTAATAGTGTGGCTGCATGACCGAAAACCTATTAAAAAATTTAGGACGATTTTTATTCTTATACATACCTACCCATATGGGTATACTTACCATTTCATTAATCCCTCTTGGAAAAAAAGTAAAAGCCTAATATATTAAAATTGATCATGATGTAGATTCATGGAAGTGTTGAGGAAACTTTTAAAGAGTTAAATATGATATCAGTGATCAGTTAGTAAAATATTAAACTGTAAAGTGCTAAGTTTCGTGAGAGTTAAGTGTGCCTCTTGGCTCAAATGATGACTTCGAGAATTTCGAAAATTATAGTATTTAAATATAGTTTACATAACCGCACAAAGTACCACAAAAATATTTTGTGGCACTACCATCGTATTACAGAGTTGGTTAACATTTCAAAAATGGTATGTTCGAAAGTAAATGCGACTTGTTTGTTCCCCACTGTTTGTTTAATAAAACCTTTTGAATTCCACCATAAGTCAATTAATTTTGGTTAGCGTTTTAAATGTACGTACATAGTTGTTTTGATTAACTGCAATGAAGAATACAATTTCTTTAATAATAACTTCCCTTTCAATAATAAATCGTTCATTGGCTTTATTAAGTGAAAGTTTTAGAAACAGCTTCGTGAAATGTTTTTTTTTTCTTTTTAGCCAAAATATGAACATTTAGACTGAACATTAAGAAAATTCGAATTAATCGAATTATTTTGCAAATTTAATGGGATGAGACTCAATTTAACAAATTTTTTGTTCATATTTCTTTAGGGACAATTATTACAGAGTGGTATGATCATATTTTAAATTCGTATAACACGCCACATACAAGATGTAAAAAAAAAAATTATTTGGAAACTGACTTCATTTCATGCAATATTTTATTATTTTGTATAACTAATTTATTATTTGAGAAAAAGTAAATCGAAACATTTTATTTTTGACCCATTTTTTTCAAACAATTGCAATTAGTTCAGTCTGTGTAGGTACATTCCTCCTTAGGTACATGTTTATAAACACTTATACTATATTTTGTCTCTTTCCACATGACATGTCATAAGAAAAATGCAATTAGTACTGAGGTATTTTTTTTATTTCAAAAGATGCCAAATCAGAACAAAGGTACACCTTCATGGGTTGAACGAGGTTTGAATATGATTGAAAATACTTCAGAAGTTCTAGTCATTGACCAAAGAAGTTCGAGTAATAGCACGGGAATAGACTGCGATAGATCATCTTGCAATGGTAGTGATGAAGGAAGGTAAGAAAATAGTATGTATGTACAATAAAAAATTTCCTCTTAAAAAGTATGTAGTTGGTAACATAGTTTTCATATTCACAGAACATTCCTCAGAGGACAAAATGTTCCACTCGAACCCGAAATCAAAGCTCAGCGAGAAAACAAACGTATAAAAGCTCTTGAAATACAGTCAGCTATTTTAAGTCAGTTGGAGGATCGAGAAAAAAGACGCCAAGAAGAAAGAGAAAGACAATTAAGAGAAGAGAGACTAGAAGAACTACGTATCCAAAGACAACAAGAAGAAGATAGACAAAGACTGGAAGACGAAAGACGCAAAATGGAAGAGAAGCAAATAATGGAACAAAAAAAATTGGATACATTGAAGAGAGCACTGGAAGATGCAGAGAGAAAAGCTAAACAAGATAAAGAGAAAAGATTCTCAATACATAAACGAACAGCCGTTTCCAGTATCAATGATGAGATAAAAACAGAAGCTGAAGCTACTGAAACTACTCCTCTAACTGTTGAAGCTACAAGTCCCTCTAAAACTAGCCGAACATATGATGTACATTCAGCAAAAAGTATAAAAAGAGAGTGTCATTCTCACCAAACAACGGAATTTAATTCACCGAGGTCTCAAGTGCCTAGCAACTTAAACTTATTTATACATAGCGTGCCTCCACTAGCCTTAACAGATGGTCAATTTAATATCGTGCCACTTGGCATGACTAATAACAGTGAAGTGATAAATACACAACCAAATAACATTCAATTAGCAGTACTTGTACCACAAAATGTGGCCAATAGTTTATACAGCGTATCATTAAACCCACTAAACAATACAAATGAACTAACAGAGATCGGTAAATTATTAACGCCAAACAAATATCGTACAATAAGAATGAAAGACGTGTCAACACAAACTGATTCAATATTTAAGAATACTACCGATAAATTGGTAGAGACAGATGAATTAGAAAGAAATATTGACAAGGATTATCCAAATATTGATGAAAACGCACCACAAGACAGTCATCATAATACTTTGAAAAAAGATAGACGTTTTCGGTCTGAAGAAAGATTTAAAAAAGATTTAGAAAATCGCCCTAAATGGGGAGTAAACAGGCCCGTAGCCCAGTATAAGAAACAAAGTGAAAAAGACCCCTTTTACAGTCAAAAAAGAAAAATGAGACAAAAATATAGGCCTCAAGCTAGACAGTATTTATCGCATTCTAGTGAAGATAGCCGCTCTCCAAGTCCGCCAACTAGATCAGAAAAACCTGTCGAGCACAGCGTAAAACACCGCAACTCGTTGAGCCAATCATATTGGAGGAGTAAACGGTCTAGTCAAGATTCTAAATCTAATAATATTTCTGATTGTACAAATCTACAAGCAGAGTTTAATAATCTAGGTCAGATAACAGCGAACGACATTTCTGAGAGTAACAAATCGCCCAAAACTTCTCCTGTAAAAAGAATGACATTGTCACAAAAGTTTATTAATGATAAATATGGAAATAGAAAATTGTGGATCGACGACGTTAACGAAAGACACGTTAAATCAAATGTATTTGACATGGAAAATAGAAAAAGAATTATTGACCAATTAAATACTGCCAAAAGAGAGTATTTTGAGAAAAATGACGATCGAGAGAACTTTGCAATAAAGAATAAGTTTTAACATTCCTATTTTTACGACAATAATAACACAATTTAGCTAGTCATGCAACACGTAGAAGAAAATTAGGTTATGAAGAACATTACCCGGTATAGATTCAACGTAGTTTCCTAGTGAACTCTTAGCAACGTTGAATCGATACGGAAGGATCATTTAAAATTGTTTGCTGTGTTCACCCGCTTTATACTTGTAAAAATGTCTGATGACTTGTTCGATAAAAAAAAAGATGAAGCACCAATGTTGGATTTATCTAAAGCTATTATAAATACTGCAGAAGACTACAGAGCAGTTTTAGACAAAGTGCCTGATTTCAAGACACGACCCGAAAAGGTAAACTACTTTGGCATTCTATAATATAATTGGTATTCACTAAAGGTACAATGTTTTTAATAGGTATAAAACTACTACTGTTTACGAATATTGTCTTTTAAAACTTATAACTTTTAAGAAAACTTTTAATTAAGCAAGTTCCATACGACATGTACATGCTACATACTACACAATGTTATAATGTAGAATTTTTCAGTGCAAGTTTTAAAATAGAGTTTTTTAATTGTATACTCATTGTGTTTAGTAGTTACAAAAACATGCTCTCAAGCCTGAACAATTGAAAGAAGTTAGGAAAACTGAGGCCACAAATTTCTTTGTTTTACTTGCTATATTATCAGGTTTTGATACACATTACATTGCCTTTTTGAAAAATTATTAAACTTTAAATGTGTTCTTGACTATACTTTAATAAAGTATACTCGTAAATCCAAATTCTAGTCAAAATGTTTATTGAATAACGTTCAAATTAAAAAAGCCAAAACTTTTTTTATGTAAATTAAAAAAAAACACGATAATAAACATTATAATTTATTTATTTTTTGTTGAAAGATAAAAAAAAAACTTTCATAAAAAATGTATTTGGCAATAATTTTGTAATATTTAATGTAAGCTATAGTTCTATACACAGGAAAATTTTCGAAATACTAAATTTAAAAAAATAATAAAGCAACATATTTTTCATGTGTTTTTTTGTTTTTTTCACAAACTTTTTATAAGTAATTAAAGTTCTACAAAACTGTATAATATTAGTCTATTAGCACTTGTAAAAATAAGCAAATAATGTAAATAATTAATATAGTTTAAAAAATAATACTTACTACTAATACTACTTACAAAAGTCAGTTACAAATAAATATACTAAAAAAAAAAATAAGCTAATAAAATCGTATTAATAAAAAAATTAATAAGAATCCAAAGACAGATAATCAATAATATTATATTATAAAGTAGTGTTGATACCTTTTCACGAAACTGATGTTGCTATTCGTTAGGTTAGACCTGAAGATGTGAAGATTAAAGAAAAGGAGGATAACAAGACCAAGACATCTCGTAAAGAAATTCGTGCCTACGAAACATTGGGAACGAGAGGATACGAAGAGAAACATTTTACCTTTATGGACCCTGTTCCAGTGGAGATGCGTGGCCTTAAGTTTGAAGAGCTATGTGCTGTACCTATCGAATGGCGAATGCTTACTTCCATACGGCCTAAATCGAAACTGGATGAAGAATATTATAACAGGTAAGATAATAATATGTGCACATGTGTGCACAGTCCATCATGATCATATTCCATGCATGAAATGCGTACCGCACAAATAACACACACACAAATAGCACACATCTAAATTTCATCTTTCTCAACCTTTTTGCTTACTAAAAAACATACTGCTTGTGTCCCGTCCATATCTTATTCTAAATATTCTCAATTCTATCCAAGTAGCCATCTTGGAATTGACTTTAATAAGTAAACTATTCGCTTAATATAGTGCTAAGTCTCGTGTGCCATATTTGCCAGCTTATCATTGTATAGCGTCAAAGAAATAAGTTTTTGGCACAAGTAAAATAAAATGGCTCAAGATTTTTAATCGTTAACGAATTTTATCTCATCACAAAAATAAACGTCTGAGATTGACTTAACTTCCTTTGTTAAAATATTTTCTCCTGGAAACTAAGAAAAAATTTCTGTCTATCGAAGAAATATCAAATTCATTAAGATGTTTGATTTCTATAAGTATGTATGTGTGTGTGCGTTTATATAAATACGAATATCTATTACGATTTCGTACTAAGTGAGAAATATTTTAAATTATTTTGTCAAATAAACATTTTAGGTTAATTGAATTGGGAAAATCCGAGCTCAAAACCAAAGTGAGAGACAAAAGAGAATATGCTAAAAATACAATGCTCAAGAAAACTAAAAATCGTTCAGGGGTAACGGAAACAAGAATTTTATCGTGCTCCGAGTGCGGTGAAGAGTACTGTAAAGGTAGGTTGTAATAAGTTTAAGTATATTACGTCATAATGGTTGAATTGAATATTTGAATTTGATTAGTCTCGTCACTTTGTTATTTAAATTAACTGCATCATAAGTGTTTTATTTTACACTGAGTAGCGATACTGACCTATGTTCTTAACTAAAGTCCCACATTTTCAACTTGCATTCACTGACACGGTGAAAAACAACAAGGTCGTCCAATAATGTAAATGATTTTGATTAGTAGCAACGGCATGGCTTAAAGCTGCTTGTAGCTTGATTTCAGGAATATTTGCAGGCTAAAACAATGCATGCATTTAATGTTGCGCCACAAATATGGCTATTGTCACCCTGCCATCCAAGGGTGGCAAACACCCTTTGGATCTCCTGCTTACATAAGATACCTAAATTCTTACTATCCGAAGCACTTGTCTCGTGCTTACAACAATATATATAATATTTTAATATTTTTGACGGTAAATAGTCATCATGAGTAAATATAAAAAAATTATAAATATTTATTATGTAAATGCTATTCATACAAAATACTACTACTGTGTACACAATTGTACGTTATAAAATATAGGCAAAAGAGTAGTGACTTGTAAGAAGCTTCATCCAACAAGGCCACCTTAGGGTCCATTCACACCGACCGACTCAGAGAGAAGAGTAAATTTTTATTGGTAGGATTAAAATGAGTTTTAAGTAATTGAAATAAAGTTATTTATATATATGTTTATTTTTAAATTAGAATGCTTAAGAGCTCTCCGACGCAAGAGCGGCTTCCGCGCTCGAAGGAATCCGTTTGACTTTACTCTGTGGTACTCGGTTCCTAGTGCATTAGATTTAGCAGTCCTTTTTCAGCTGATCTGTGTAAACGGTTCTCAGTTCTGGGTATAATAGGTAAAGGTCCGTCAGTCCCTTAATTTTAGGTTCTTTGAAAACTTACTGACATCATTCTTTCAACTTACTATTTATAAATAAAGTAATTGGAGTTGTTCTTGCGAAATTGCCTTAAAAAATGCCATAATGTTTGTGTTTTTATAAAAATAGTTTGTTTTGTCAAGTTCTTCTCTGTATCGAAAAGATAAAAACTTGACAACAAATTCTCTACCAACCCTTTGAGCACAGCATGGTATGGAAGGCCAAAACCTTCTGTCTTAGGCAAGTCCTTTGTCCAACAGTGGCCTATTAAAGGCTTAAATGATGATACAAGATAATTTGACAAACTGTAAGAAACACACATGAGGGTATATTTACATTTCTTATTATTTGTTTTCAGGTAAAATGTGCGCAATAACTAATTATGACATGTTCACTCGTTTGAATGTGGCCGTGGAAACTAAGGCATCGCGAGCACAAGCATTGCCCACGCAGGGTACCTCCAAAACGCGTCGACTGCGACGGCGCATAAAGCGCAAGCCGAGGAGCAAGAGTGCTGCGCCGCCTACGCAAAAGTCACATCATAAATCCAGGGCTAAAAGTGATTCGGAACTTTAGCTGCTTTACCTAAAGACATACACACAAATATTTCTTTCGAGAACAAGTAACTTAACTCGTCAACATTTTTTTTGTATGATATAGGGTCAAACTAGCAGATGGAAGACAACTACCAAGAAACTACAGAAATACGCGCTTCGGATCTCAAATTTAATTGTTTTACAAACGTGATATACTAGAAAGTATATGAAAACAAAAAGTTCGTGTTTATTTGTGAGAGAAATGTACTTCCAATGGGAATTGAAATACGTTTACCAATGTGTTACGGTAATCATAGTTACTTAATAACATACTACTTATTTGACTGAACTTTATGCAAATTAATTACTCCTCACAAACGCCTAATGTACCTAGTCGATACGCATCACTTTATTTAGACCTACCACCTATTAGAAACGTTAGTTATAAAATTATGATATTGTATACTTGCATACTGTGAATCTCATTTTTTACTGGTTTTTCATATTATACGATTATTATAATGATTCATTCTTTTATTTCGCCTATGTAACTAAACAAATTATACATTCAGGTACTAAGGTCATTGAGATTAATAATACGATTTTATCAATATCACTCTTTATTGACTTTAAAAAAATATTTATATTACACATTCATTATATTAATTACATTAGAGCCTATAAAACAACAACATTATCAAGATACGGTCACTCTAGTTGGCAACATCCGCACCGGCCTGGTTGGCAGGCGGTATCCGTCGCTAATCGCTACATATTATGAGAATATGAAGCCAAAAATATCGTTTATATTAATCTATTATATCGATATACGAATTTTATTCATCGTTGACAGTTCACTAGACGATAAATTCTTAATATTTAGGCCCTAAGTACAGAATTAGACTACAAGGAAACTTAGAAACTCAAAGTTAAACAACCTTAAGTAACAGGAATCTCTTATGATATGCCTAAATACAGAGTACAAAATAAATGGTAAAACAGTGCTTTCAAAATCGTATTATGGACACTATAATAACTTTTGCAACGAAAATACTACAGAGCCTACTAACCCTGGCACTAATGGATATCACAAAGTAATATCAAGGGCATAAATAAATAAACAAGTGAATGAAACGAATATTAGATCCTTGCGAGATAAATACACATATTTATACAGTAATACATCGGTATCTACGTCATATGCTGTAAGTATCCGCCAGTACACACATTTCACAGCCGATGTCTAAGACAAATAAAAAGTATTGCAATATAAATATTACTCATAGATATTCCATAGATTCTTATAATTATCTATGTCAGCTGCAAATAACTAAACTCATTGAACCATGCTCGCATTTTACCCTACCAATTTAATCATAATAAATTATTTGCATTCGAAGACATTTCAGAATGATTGTTTAGCGACGTTATACTAGAATTATTCTTAAAACTAGATTTACAAATAGGAATCTGCAATAGAATAGTAACCGTCAGCATCGTAATAAACAATGGCTGTATTATATAATTTACAATAGAGTATATGTATATACTTTACTCTTAGCAATGTGGATATGTACTGATCTAACACAGGGTTTGCTCAAATTATGAGAGTAGATTATATATGCTCAACTTTAAACTAAGCACAATATGTCCGGACGGAAAATATACGCTTTTGTATTATGTGCGGAACAAAAACAAATTACACATACATAATTACAATTTCGATTAAACAACACCTGTGTAAAACATAAAAATAGGCATCCATTAAAAACTTGTATGTAACATTACAACGACGTTATGACATAAAACCGTGAGTTATTCGTATTGGTCCAATTTCAGGTCTCATCACATAATATTTTGTCATGGGTAAATCACAACAAGAATAAGTTATACAGAATAAATTGAACAAACCAAAGTTTATGTCCAACTTAACAGTAATACAATCAATATTAATTTATAGAAATTAGGAAGAATAACATCTACGTCAAATATTAGTAATTGATGAAATGCAAATGGAATGAAAGGAGGTAAGAGACTTATTACTACAAGCACCAGAAGATCTCGAATGTATATTACCGGTTTTACATTTCTACAACTAGAGGTATAACTGCTTACAATACCATAAGGACTATATTAGGTAAAGAAATAGATAAATTACCATATTTATATATAGATAACGCACGCGATGTTTCACAGGAGCATTAACATATTCAAATAAAAACTACAGCTTTACCGAAGAAAATAAATATACTCTGGTTCAATATCATGTGCCATAGCAGATAATATTGAAAATCTGTTGTATAACGTGATACTATAGTTTCATTTTCTATAACTTCTATGTAGACTGTCTTAGCTAACATACAATGTATGTCGTAGTGCAGATCGTACAACTGTAAACCCTTCTTCTATTAACTAAACCTTCTATAAAATAAGTTCAAATTGAATCATGCGCTCTATTATATATAAACCTTCTGCTATATCTCCAATAGAGCAGAGTACTAAAACCTCTTCTTAATAATAAAGTGTGTATAAGCAACATATTGCAGATTCCCAAAATTCACATTAAAATTCTCCAAATACAGTTGAATTATGATTACGACTCATAAAATATTATGCTTTATTATTGAAAACAATACTTAAATTATTATGAAAAACAAGTCAACGAGCTTATTGTACAATAAAATATGAAACTAAAAACATGGACGAAAGTTAACTGAATGTGTAAAGTAAATTTAAAGTATTAAAACTTAATCATAAACAACTTTCACACCCTGTAAAACTACAACCCTGACCCGAGTAGTAATTTAGACACAGTTTTCGATAAGGATTGTATCAATGGCAACAGATTGATGTGTTCACTTCAAGTATCTTAGCAGAGAAGTTAGATCGTAATTTTATCAGATGTGAGTGGCATTGAGCTAACGAGGCGACATTATGCGCCCAGCTGTACTGGGATCCCTGTACTCACGCCTCACTGGTCCTTGCGGACCTTCTTTTTGCTTTTTTTAGACACTTTAGCATCAGTCCAAGTGTCTGTAACAGAAAAAAAAAAAAGGTTTGGATTATTTTAGAATAAAACATATTTGAACTGTAAAGTAAACACATAGTGTCAACAAAGATTTAACATATTATACAATTACATAACAGGTTTTAAATGTGCTATATCAATCATCAAGATCATTAGATCAATTGAAATGTAAGGATCTGAAATAACAGCTGTCATTACTTACCACCAAGCTCGTCAAATACGGCTGTCTTTTGATTCTCTTGTTTTTCTGAGTCAGAGTTGTCTTTTTCTGTCTCAGGTTTGGGTGCAGACTTGCCTGCTACCACAGTCTGTGAAACAATTTATAGTTTTTATCAATAAAAGATAAGTATAAATTAAAAGATTATGAAAAACAATTCATGTGACTAAGTGTTAGTAGTTTTTTGAATGATTATTTAATGAAATAGAGTTTATTTAATAGAATTACAATTATCTAGTTATCAATAAATCACTTTTGTATATTTGGAATTAAATTGCTCACCTCTACAGTTTTCTTCTTAATTTGTTTTTCTTTGTTTTCTTTTTTCTTGTTACTCCTGAGATCTTTTACATCAGTCAACTCATCCACATCAGGGGATTCTTCATCGTCATTGCTACCTAGAGCAGCTTGATCACGGCGCTCTCTCTATAAAAGTATGTTGTAAAATATTGTTATTATGTTTACCTGGGACACAACTAGAATAATTTATATCACTATTGATATTATTTTATGAAAATGAAGTTGTTAAAGAAGCATAAACTTCTTCTATATTTTGATCTACAAGGGACAATACACATTTAAATATATAATACTGTAATTGAATTACCTCCTTCAAAACCCGCTGTAACTCTTCAACTTGAGCTTGCAAAGCACGAGCAGCATCCTCATCCACCTGTGGTCCTTCAGCACTAATAACTTTAATAGTTTCTTCAACAGGTTCCTCTTCAACTATTAGAGGATGAGCAGCTTCAATATCAGCATCCTTAGCCTTTTTGTTCTTCTTGGTAGGGCTATCTTTCTTCTTTTCTTTCTCTTCAGCAGGCTTTACCTTCTTTTTATCACTTTTTTTAGGTACTTCTTGCCATCCACCATCATCAAAATCAGCAGGCTTTTCAACTTCAACCAACTTACCTTTCTTTGTTCTGGCTAGGGTCTCTTTCTTCAGAGGTTTGGGTTCAGCAGGTTTCTCCTTAGGCTTCGGTTTCTCTGTTTCTTTTACCTTCTCCTCCTTTTTCTCCTTAGATGGAGACTTCTTGGAGTTTTCAGACTTAGCCTTTACATCATCAGACAAAGTGCGGTTGGGTGAAGACTTCTACAAAACAAGAAACTATACTGTAAGCACAAAGGAGGCACTGCTAAACACAATTGACTACTTTCTTACTAGAATTTATTAATTAGAATTTTAATGAGATCTCGTAACGATTGACTTGTTAGAAATACTAGTATCAATATTCGTAAATTTTATATTCCCGGTTGCTATAGAGCATATGCTTTCAGGTTAAAAATAAAATGAGCACACACTGGTGACAACGGCGGGACTGCACAACATATTGCTTGTACTCACCTTGTCTTTTTTTTTATTCTTCTTGTTCGAAGATTTTCTGTCGTCTGCAACCAAAGGAAGCTTATCAAACTGCGGCTGTTCAGCTGAGTGAAACCCGAATACGAATACCAATGCTGCGCATACTAAAACAACAGCCACAGCCGCAGCAGTGAACATAAACTGCGTGTTAGAAACTTGACTTAAAATTTCCATCTTATGTCTATAATTCAAAAACCACTCAAAATTTATAGTTCACATATACGTTGTCGATAAGGTATGTTAATGCCGAACAAATTAATTCCAAACTGATAAAGGCAGACACGGAGACATGATGACGCGGCTGTGACGTGCCAAAAAATTGCAATTTGGTATGATATAGGGTGACCAGGTAAAGGTTTTAAAACAAATAATTATAAAAAATTATCAAATGTATTTGCAGTATTATTATTTTAATTCATTTTTTAATCTTGTTCTATTTCTTTAAATTTTGCATCCGTTTAACTTGCATAACTTGTGTTTGAATTTGTTTGTTCATCTTCACATATAATGTGTAAATAAAATAAGTCAAAATTATCTTCTCTTCAGGTCAGACAAAAATCCCTTTCTAAAAATAATCCTATAGCCAACAGTGAACTATCAACCCTGTTGATAACATCAAATTTCTCATATTGATAATGTACCCAATGAAATATAAAATGTACTTAGTGTATCAACTAGTTGATAATTTATCCGTAATCACTATTAAATTTGATTTATTTTCAATAAATAGAATTAAATACTTCATTATATTGCTAGCGTTCCTGTATTTTTCTCTAGACTTCAGAATTTTAACAGAAACAATTCACGAACTCACGAATTCACACTTCAGCAGTAATTACCAATTAATAGTAAATAAAGTGCTTTGATTAGAATGCTTTTAAGAATATTTGTAGAACCTATCTTAAAAGACTCAACTACGGCAGAAAATATTTAAAAAATAAAAATTTGTGACAGCTGTACATAGCTATTGATTGGGCATCATATTATTTAGATAAACTAGCTGTAGAAGAAGCCAGTTTATTGTTTTTGTTTTCATATTGAACTTTACTTTGGCTCTTAAGAGTTAATGATTCGTTTAGCTGAGTTGTCCTGTTTTATATTTTCGTTAAAGAATATCATTTTTCAGTTCATGTTCGACTATTCTGTAAAGTTATATCTAGGGATGGCGATTTGAGATCGATTAATCAAAAATCGATTTTTCAAGCCAAAAAGATCATTTTATTAAATCGATTTAATACCTTTCAAAATGAACATTCGTTTTCTTGTTTTAGTAGAAACCATACAATTAGTTGAATGTATCCGTATTAAAAAAGTGTTGCCGATTAAACAGTTAACTATTCAAAAACTCACAAGATGGCTGTGTGCATAGTTTACGAATGAAACTAACCGAATTCCCTGATTTTACTGATCAGAGATCGTCAATCTTGTTTTTAACAAAATTTATTTTTACTTACATGTAAACGTAAACTTGATAAAAGCTCGATTTGTTAGAAACCGATCTAGTGGTTCGATTTATTTGTATATCGATTCATTAAGTAGCAATCCGAATCGAAAATCGATCTTTTTCGGAAAGAATCGACATCCCTAGCTACATCTACTGGTACTTCGTTTAGAAGTATATGACTTCTTAACCTCACACTTGTCACAGTTAGTATAAAAACACGCTATTGACTTGTTGAATTACGGCGTGTTAAAGATGGGCCATAATAAAAAGAAGAATAAAAATCGCAACAAAAAGAAAAACCGACGCAACAATGACAATCTTCAGGAAGACAAATTAGAACATGTAGAGCATGAGGAAAATGAAACAGAAGTGCTCCCAGAAAACGACTTTAACAGCAGTTCTAAGAAAAGGCACCATGAAGATAACGACGATGATTCTGAAAATGAAGAATTGCCGAGAAAAAAGAAAAAGAAGAAGCAACCAGTCGAAACTACCACAACAGACAAAAAAGGCAAGAAATCTATACGACAAATGAAAAGAGAGAAGTTTGCTGAACGTCAAGCTGCAGCTCAAGCTGTTGCAAAAGACCAGCTTAAAAGTCAATGCCTTAGTTATCTATCTCAGTGGAAACACGACAAACAAAACTGGAAATTTATGAAAGCTAAGCAAGTTTGGTTGTATAAAAACAAGTTCTCATTAAATTTGCTACCCGATTCATCATGGCCCCTCCTTTTAGAATACTTCGAATCCGCACAAGGAAACATACGAAAGATGCTATTAGAAGATGCCAATAAAATTATTAAACAAATGGATGAATGGACAGAGTCCCAAAGTGATAAGCCAACTGCCGATACTGTTGATGAAGAGGATATTAATGAAAATGATGAAGAAACTCTTAAAAATAAAAAACCTGATGAATCTGTTTACAAAAGAGCTAGAGATTTAATACAATGCTTAGAAGAATAACCAATAGTTTTTTTTTCATTTATTTATATTTCAACTATAAATTTTGGTAACAATAGGTTAATTAACACAGTGATACTTTTTAGGCTTTAACTTCAGCTTTAGTTTCAATAGTAAGTTGTTCAATCCACTTGCGCAGTTTATCTGTATCTTGCAAACCAACAAGGCGTTGTTGTACTTTTCCATTCTTAACAGCCAGTAGAACGGGTACAGAGCTCACTTCATAATCTAGTGCTAAATCGGTCTGCTCATCAATATCAACCTTAGCCAAGACCACCTTAGACTTGCTCTCAGAAATAATTGACTCAAGACGAGGTGTCAGCAGCCTACATGGGTTACACCATCTGAAATTTTGTAATATAGGTGCTGTACAATATAAATCTGCTATAGTGTAGTTGTACTGTTTCATATTGGCACTTAGTGAAAGTTACTCCACATATTGAATACTAGTGAATGTAGTCACCATAATATCCTTTAAAACTGCAGTGAAATGAAACCAGCCAGATCAAGCATAGGACCGGTGGCTTTACATGTGTAGACCCAATTTTAAAAATTAAACCTGAGAGTTCTTGTTTGATAGTCGCATATGCTAACCGCTAGACCAATGAGATAATGCTAGCTACACATATATAAACATAGATACACCCTAGTGCTATAGATGCTGACAATAGTTCTAAATTTATATGGCTTATACATATACAAGCATGAACTCAAACCTACACAAGCACATATAGATATGTAAACTATCCTATACAATTATAATGTTATTTTGTTCTTTTTCTTTACCAGTTCCATTTTATATTTTTGTATAGAGTCAGGTGGGTCATTTAAAAGATAACCAAACCCATAAACCCAATCTTTTGATGTTTTATGCCTTTAAAATTAGTTTTTACATACTAAAATGAATTATATTTATATTGTCCCTTAATAGCTATAAAGTGATTTGATGCATTTGTAAATAGTTAAGCAATAAAGACAGTGTTTTAGTATAAAATAAGTGTCTTATATACATGAGCGAGAAAAAATAATATTGCCTTTATTTCTATATATTTCAATAGTTTTGACACTGAAGGTTTTATATAAGACAAGGGAGTTAAGAATGATACAAAAATTTCATTTACTCAATAAAAATGTTCTTAGAACATATTATTAATGAATAAAATAGCAGTGTCTGCTTATTTTCTATTTATATTTGTGATGAATTTATTTTATATTAGGATATGGTTATATTTGAAGTTTATTGTAACGAAATATAATACTGTCTTATTTTTACTTATAGTTTTCAGTATCTTTTTTTAACCCACCTGACCCTAGCATATTATTCAGTTACAAAGAAAGTAACAATAGTATAACATTCACAATAAATGGAATCCAGTTTCATTATTATTTTTAAAATTTACTGAAAGGTCTAAGTATATATACTGATAAAATATTTGGATATTCTCTATTTATTTGGTCTTCTATAATTACTTTATCAATTCAATTTCCTTAGTAATAAATTTCATTTGTTAGCATTTTCTAGAAGCATACCTACCTACCTCATTTTCAAATCTTCAATTGTTAAAACTTTGTGTGTGTGATATGCATAGATATTTCCGAAACCACAGTACTTATTTTTAATATGGGTTCAGCATCAAGAACTAACATTACTTACATTTTAATTATATTGCGACGTAAAAATAAGTCATATAAGCAAAAAAAAAATGTATATTTTTCATTTTCTGGTAAATTAATACTCACGTGGCGAAGAAATCAACGACTACTGGTACTTTACTATTGATGACTTTATTCTTGAAATCATCTGAACTTTGAATTTTTACAATATCGCTTCTTTCTGATGTAATAGAAAAGTTTCTAGTAATGATTGGTGCTCTCGCAGCATACATATTACGCGCTACTGCACTCGTAATATTTTTTCCAAACATTTTGCTTAGTTAGTAATAACAATGAATATTTGTATTTAAAATAAAATGTTCTAATATTTTTTTTATTTTAATTGTCACCTTCAAGGTCTTTATTATCTGCAAGGCCAACCAACAAAACGAGCACTATGTAGCGATTGACAGATTTGCAGAATTTATATTCTTACCTACATACAGAATAGACAAATGTTGGGGTACCATATAAGAAATTTCAGCCAGCAAAAATTTTTGAACCATTGATGTTTCAAAAATTCTCTACATACTAGGTCAATACATTTCTTGCTGTCAGGTTCAAAGAGCATTTATTTATGTTATTTCTTACGCGTTTGTGTATTCTGAGTTATTTCCTGAGGATGAAAGTACTCTTTAGAGTTTAGTACATTCTCATAAAATTGAGATTGCCACACGAAAACTACTATCAATTAGATAGTAGTTTTCATGTGGAAATCTCTTTTAATTACTATACCAAAGTTTTTATCATTTCCTTGATCGATAGGGTTTTCATAATAATACGTAATTTACAATTTTATAAGAATCTACTAAAGAGTACTTTTATGTCACTTTGGCCAGCGTGTTATTTTCGAGAAAAACTTACAAATGCCTTTTTTAAAATCTAAGTTGGCAGCACTGGCTTTGACTACGCTTGCAATACTGTGTTTGATCATGGTCGTTGTCTGATTTGTGTTCTCAGATTTCCTTCTAATTTTTAATGTTAAAAGCTTTTTAGAATTCAGAATTCATTAGGAAACATGTATTCAAGTGACGATTATAACGAGGTAAGAATTGTGGTACCGTTAAAAGTTTACATTATCAAATTTGATTAAATGTCATAACCTATAACTATGAACGTAAGCACCTTTGTAGTATAAATAACGTCATACAATTTTTTTTTTAATTTTCAGGGTGGATATGAGTCTTACGGTGACTACGAGCCGCACACAGGTGATCCTCAATATGACCTGGAATATGATAGGTCTCATTATAAAATGCCTGACATGGTAAGTGAAAGTGTGTTAAAAATGTGTCAAACAATATTGAAACAATCACAAACCATATTGACAACATATAAAATCACCATCACAGTGTGTGAGAAATTCACCAAGCCGATACTATCACACGGTGTAATTGTCATACAAATTTACAAACACATCCAGTTAACTGGATTTATTATACATAGTACATATATATGTAAAGATGCAAAAGTTATTGTATGGCAAGGATTTAAACTATGATTCTGTGTCAATTTGTTAATGTGGTACTAATATAGGAAATAGTGTAATACAACAAATAATAATACTAAAAACCACTATTCAGATTCATATACTTGACCCATCCTATTGGTCTACTAGTTAGAGACAAACACTTGATATATATATATTCAGAAATGTATAATTACTAATTGTGGCTGTGTGACTTTATTCATGTAGCATTTGAATTTGGAATTTTTACCTTAGAGACATGGTTCTGAGTAATCTATTTTTTGCCCATACATGTCCTCCCTCTCCTCTGTCTCCTAGTAAAAAGTCCCATTAAAATCAGTTGAGCGGTTTAATATTTTTTTTTAAATCCAGACAAATAAACAGATAGTCAAAGACCTCAATCCACAAGAATATATTGCAAGTATTACTAAGGCGGCCTTGCAGAAGCTGGGTATACTGAACAGAGTGAGATGATTCTTTGCGCTTGAGCATCTGTGTCTTCTTAATAATACCACATACGCTCCTGCGTGGAGTACTGTTCTCATCTTTATGATGGATCGCACAGTATTTGCATGACGCTTTAGATCGGTTACAGTGGCGAGCAGTCCGGATTATAGATAACCCGAAAGTCACAGAATGCCTTGAGTCTCTGCAGTTGCGAACTATACGGTTAGGCTTTTCTTTCCTACTTCCTACGTGCAAATCGGTTAAAGCCTGGAGTTCATTACCAGCGCACATGTTTCCCTCCCACTACGATCCCAGGTCCCTTAAGCGGGGCGTCAAAAAACATCTCACTAGGCCGCCATAGTGTGGGTCGCCATACTGCACTGTCTTCATTCGTAGTGAGTACGGCGACCGCCGCTCTTGGACTCTATTCATGCTTTCCATCAGGCAGAGTAGTCATTTTGGTAGGTTACTTATTATAAAAAAAATTTTTTTTAAAAAAGTGGTTCAGACAGACACTTCAATTTCATTTATATGTATTGATGTTAATCAATAGTCTGGTTTCTATAGTACATGTTCTGTCTAGTTAGGGATCAAAGAACAATACTTGAGATGTGTACAGTTATTATTATTATTAATTTTTTTAATATAAACAATTTGTTTGCTGTTAGGCTTGTCCTTCAAATTAGGTGAATAATGTTGTTTAGGATTTCAGCAAATATGGAATATTCTTAAGTTATAAAAAGCAAAATCTATGAGCAAGGATGTTTGTTAACACATTCGGTGCTCCTCACTCGGATCCGAGTGGGGCGGGGCCATAGTAACGGTGTCGCCCACTCGGATCCGTGCAAGCGTCCTATTCATTTTTTTAATAAAAATAATAATAATAATATACATTCATACATATTTTCAAACATTCATATTTACTTAATCAAAATTCACCATAAAAAGTTATGGCTTACGGCTATTACTTTGTATCTATTGTTTAAGCAATCAATGTGTTAAGGACAGTCGTAAAGAGTGGTAACTAACAGATTGTTTTATTTTCAGGTGAAGAAATTTCTTGTTTACTTCCGTAACATGATAACAGAGGGTGTCACATATGAAATTCTGAATCTATATGAAAATACTTTTCCTAAACTTACTGAGCAATATTTTGAGAATACTCCATGGCCGGAGGAAAATGAGGTTTCACCTATAGTTGATAATGATCCTGTAAGTTAAAGAATTCAATTATACTATTATAAAAAACTCTTTGAGTAGATTAACTCCTTAACTGTTAAGTTGTTACAAATATTTTTAGTGAAATGCTTTTAAGCTAATAAATTAAGGTTAATGGAAAGCACTAAATAGAAACATTACAGTGGCACTGCGGTTACGACCCTTGATCATGGATTGTTCCACAAATTATTTGCGAAATGAACAATACATAATTGAAGTTTTGAAAGTAAAATTTATGGCTATATGGCATGTCACTCTAATAACAAAAATTGCCTTATAGAAGATTACTATGGAATTGTGTATCTTAAAAATATCTACAAAAAAGACTGTGATGGTGTATATACTATGGTATATATCCTATGGTTAACCAACAGTAAACATTTTTTTCAAGATTTCTTTTGTTTTTTTTCGTTATATTTTCAAAGCAATTTTACCTGATATAATATTAATCCTCATCTGATTGAATGTTGACCAAAATTGACTTTACAGCATTTCATTAAAATGAATATCTTGAAAGATATAAGTAAATTAAACTGCGTGAATTTCTCCAATGCGAAGCCGACCAGTTAATAATATATTTAATACGCAACAGTGGTGTTTTCAGCGCTCCTCATACGGAACGTATATACGTATTATCAGAATTATTATAAGAAATAAGAAACATGAGGGGTGTGGGTTGTTACCCACATGTTTCTTATTTCTTGTCTTATGCTGCGTGCATTGCACGCTTGTCGACACGACATGTGTGTTATTAGTGCTGCTGTACGGGACAAAACAGTTGCGTTCTATGCGCACTGTCGTCTATTCATTGTACTCCAGTGCTGGCAACACAGTCTATGTACATTCATTAGCTGCTTAAGGGTATTTCATGTATATTATAGGCATCAGTACAAACAGTTACATCAAGACATATAATTTATTATTATTTAATTTCATACTCCATTTCTATTTGCTTATTAAATACATTAATGAACATAGAATATACTATATGGATATATGGATAGACTACATTTATTGGTGTTGTTTTAGGTTTTCATGATCTTATACAAAGAGCTGTACTATCGCGACATTTACGCGCGTGTGCCCGGTGGCCCCAAACCTGAGCAAAGATTTCACTCATTCTACAACTATTGTGACCTGTTCAACTACATTCTGTCTGCGGAGACACCTGTGCCTCTTGAATTACCTGACCAGTGGTTGTGGGAACTAATTGATGAATTTGTTTATCAGTTCCAATCATTTGCGCAATACAGGTTTGTGATAAAAATTATCATTTTTCACACAATAGCTAGCTTTAAATAGAAGTAATCTTAAAATAACTGTATTAAAATCTTTTTAAAATAAAAAATAAGTTACCATCCAGGTTTACTTTTAAGTTTGTATTCTAACTCACTCATGATTTTTTTTTCAGATCCCGCACATCTAAGCTAAGCCCAGCTGAAATCGACGCTCTTAACACAGAGAATAAAGCATGGAATGTTTTGTGTATTCTTAATGTATTACACTCCCTTGTGGATAAATCCAACATTAAACGCCAACTTGAGGTGAGTTGTATAAAGATGCTGAAATGTCAGCTATAATTAATTGTAATCTAAATTCTTTTGTAAAAACATCCATGAGATTTAATAATACCCTACAAAATTCTTTTAAGAAAAGATTGTTATTGTGTTTGTAGGTGTACGCTGCTGGCGGCGATCCTGATTCGGTTGCTGGAGAGTTCGGCCGTCACTCCCTCTACAAAATGTTGGGATATTTCTCGTTGGTCGGCCTCTTGCGGCTGCATTCATTGCTTGGAGACTACTACCAAGCTATAAAGGTATGAAATTAGGTTCACAACAGTAACATTTAGTTAAATAGTATTTTTGCTTTTGTTCTTTGACTATGTATGAGTAAATAGTTTGTGAGTTTTCATGCAATAGCTAAATAGGGCAAAATAACATTTTATAATAAGGCAATGTTTTTTTTGAAGTCTTATGTCAATATGTTTCAGGTTTTGGAAAACATTGAACTTCATAAGAAGTCTCAGTATTCTCATGTACCTGCATGTCAAATCTCGACATCTTATTACGTTGGCTTTGCGTACATGATGATGCGTCGTTATGCTGATGCCATTCGAACCTTGTCATCAGCTCTTCTATACATGCAGCGTACAAAACAACTGTTTTCGTCTCGCTCTTATCAAAACGACCAAATCAATAAGCAAACTGAACAGATGTACCATCTGTTGGCTATTTGTTTGGTTTTACACCCACAATGTGTTGATGAATCAATTCAGCAGGTAATTATTGCTAAATTTTGCACTTTACTTTTTTATGGCATAAAGGCGTTAATAGACTAGATTTAGCATCAAACCTAGTATATATTTTTTTGCTGCATTTCTGGAAGATCAACTAAACCAAAGCAATAATTTCATTGTCAGGTCCTATATACTAGTAACATTCAGATATCGTGGCCGATAGCTGTTGACTGGGAACAAAGATTAATGATTGCAATACAGTGTTCATAAACACTTCAAAACCACCTGGCTACTAAATAATTTGATGAATCTTTAAAACACAGACATTTAAGAAAAACTCATTAAATGTGCAGATTTACTTATATTATACTTGGTAAATCGTAGGTGCTCCGCGAGAAGAACTACCATGAGAAGATGTTCAAGATGCAGTATGGTGATTTGGGAGAGTTCGAGAGCTGCTTTGTTTTTGCTTGTCCCAAATTTTTGTCACCATGCCCACCCCCTATTGAACCTGGTTCCAACTACGGACGTGACGCTGTCAAGCATCAGACTCAAGTGTTCATGGACGAGGTGAGTCTTTAGATTCAGATTTGATAAGAGTATTTAATTCCGAAGAATCATCAATCAATCATTAATACAAGTTGAAAATATTGACAGGTTCGTCAACAAAAGATGCTGCCAACCATCCGTTCGTATTTGAAACTATATACGACGCTTCCCTTGGCTAAACTTGCGGCGTTCATGTCGGCTGCCCGCGGCGGCGATCGTGACGCGGCTCGTGAGCATGCGGCGCTCGCTATTCACCTGCTGTGCTTCAAACACAAGATGAAGAATGTCGTCTGGAGCAAGGGACCGAGTGGTCTTGATGGGAAATTCCAGAGTGGATCTGAGGTAAATACATATATTATTTTTTGAAATATGTTACCTAACAATTATAGATTTTATACAAATAAAACGTGATTATTAATGGTTTCTGAAATCGTTGTTACACTAGTAATTTCTTCCAATATCCCATGTTTATAGGCATTAATAGTGTCAGATCATAAAGGACCTTTTCCTTTTTTTCAAAAATAGTTTAACAATTTGAAACAAAAAATTGATATTCATAATATTTGTGGTATTTTGCTGAATGCAGTATTCTTTAATAACTTTTAAACCCTCTGACCATAAGAACAAGGTCATATAGAGTTTTTGTCGAGGGTATATGGTCTTATTGAATAATTAATAAATAACTTCGTTGCAAAGCGAGGCTGTATCTGACTTTTTTTTTAATATAAAAATTATAGTTTTCATAATCTAACATGGTTATTTAACTTTCAGCTGGATTTCTACATTGACAATGATATGATTCATATCGCAGACACGAAGGTGGCTCACCGTTTTGGCGACTTTTTCATTCGCAAACTGCTAAAATTTGAAGAGCTCAACCGTAAGCTCCATCATATTAAAATCTAACAAATATTTACTCATGCCACTTTTGTAAGAGTATAAATAAAGTTACGAACTATATTTTTCTTGTCTTTAATTTACAATTTTTGGTACATAAGGTATATGTTTTCGGTTCCTTTTATAAAATTTCTTAGGCTGTGAGATTGCTAATCTATTATCTCTCTGAAATGTCTCAGGATAATTTTGTTTGAATTGTTGCCATGGATGTTCTGGTTGCAGTGCCTTTTCAATATTTACATCTTTTAACCAATTTGTATAATATTTTGATAAATTTTCAAAAGCTTTGACAAAGCCTGTTGTAGCTTGTTCCTGGAATTTGATAATGTATTTTAATTCAATAATAATAAACGTTTTCTCTTCGACAAAAGTGCCTTAACATTAAAGCTTAAAAAAATAAATAAATATATATTAGCTTTTTATCTCCTTTGTGGGAGATTGGTATCCATACTAGGTGTCCTTGTCACACGGATTACCAGGCCTCCCCTAAGATAGAAGTTGCTTGCAAAGAAACAAATATATCGTAGCAAGCTATTATAAAACATTTTGAGGAAGGAACAACAGATATTTCATAAACTATTTTGGGTGTTGGCATGCGCGTATGTGTGTTTGTGTTCTGATCATAATTATAACATTATTTCATCACTACCAGCAGCATCTCTGCTTTCATAGTTAAGTGAGAGAAGCCAATTTGTCAATTCCTTCTTGCATTTCGACTTCGTCATAACGTATATATTTAGGTGAGATGGTATTAATCTTGTTATATAAATGCGCAATAGATTTGTTTTAAAACGATTTTTAGTGCAAGCTTTAGAATTGTTGAGCTTGTGAGAGTTCATATGCGGATTATAAATTAGAAGCGAATATTTACGTAAAACTTTGTGTTGAATAAACAGTTTTAGCATTTAGTTTAGTGTGTTGGTGAAAAGAAATAGATACAAATATGGACACATTGATCAGTAGTATCATCTTCTAAGAGGTTTTACTTTGATCAGTTGTCGAATCTGTACATTGCTTTCTTCACATATAATGTTGTTCGCAACGCCGTTTGTAATGATAGAAAAAAATATACAATTAACAAATTTTGATTTACCATTCACTATGAATACTGTCCAAAGACAGTTCACGAGAGAAGTAGTACTTTAGTAACATAGATACCTTGTTTATCCTTTCACGACATTTATTATTAAAAGCTTCTAAGTGTTTCAGAAATACTTCATTGAGCTCTATATTTTCTTTTTTAGCCATATTCATAATGTATATGACATATCCAATATTGTTATGTGCTGTTCCCTGCCTTAATAGTGTTCCTAGTATTTCTATATTGACTCTGAAACATGAATTTTTAATATATAGATATGTGATATATAGATACATCCTAACTTATAACTTAAGTTACTCTGTCGATAACATCTATACTTAACTCTTTATGTACTTTACTTTAAAATAGATATAGTACCAACAAGACCAGGGGTAAGAAGAGACACACCTTATAGTTAGAAATATAGTTAAATATAGTAATGTCTGGTCTGATGGCGAAACAGTTTGGATTTATTTGATCAACAGAAAACAAAACGAACTTACTTCAATTTATTTTCATTCATCTCATTCAGCAGCTCCACTGCACTTCCTCTTGTTTTACAAGTCATTGCAAGAACTCCATATGTCATAATATTGACATTCAATTTTAACTTTTTGGAATGAGGATACCGCTTCTTTCGGAATTCTGACTCTTTTTTTATTATTTGCTTTACATCCTACAAAAGAAATAACTATTATAAAATATTCTAGATGTATGTTTCCCTGAGTCACTATTATTTTTTCATCTTAAATTGTGTGCTACATAAATGTGATGATTAAAATAAAATAGAAACTTATGAAGATCAAGTTTTATTATCTGTCTTAATAATAAGAAGTGTAACATGTAACTGGATATACTTACAATTGCAGCATCATAATCTAATCGAAGACATCTCTTTTTTATCAGCATATTATAAAAATCTATGTCTGCCTTGATATCTGAAGATTTCATAGTTTCCAGTAGTTTGTTTTCAGCTTCTGTTGAATTATCCAATAAAGGAAGCATTTGTGTGAATGTCTTAACATTTGGTTTAACAGAATAAACTTCCATTTCTTTTAGGAAATCCTCTTGTCCACCAATAATGGCAAACTTATCTTGTACTGTATGGACTTCTTGTAATCCTGTTACCTGGTCCATATTTAATACTCTTGAAAGTAAATTGGGAACTGTCCTATTGTTTAATTTAGTTTTGACCAACTTGTTTACAGGCTGTGTTATACCATTGTCTTCGGTGTTTATTACAGCCATAGCAATGTCATCTCTTTTTGAATTAATAATTTCTCTATTTACAGGCACAGCATCTGATAGCATTAATGTCTTGCCTTTACTCTCTAGTCTTAAAATCTCATTGTTTTTAATGAATTGCACTGAAGCTAGAATTGTATTTATCATTTCTATAATATCGTCTTTAGAACCTAAATTACAGTCTTTTACACATTTCAGCATTAGATTAAATGTGTAAACATTAGGTTTTTCTCTCATTTTCAACATTTTTCTCCAAACAAGCAGAGCATGCCGCAACCCATTATTTTTATCAGAAATACAAGCATGAAAAAGATGATTAAATGTGTGTACCCTAATCTTCATTTTTTTTTGCATCATTTCATCAACTATTTGAAAAGCGGTTGGTATATCACCACACCAACCGAAGGCCTTGATCATTGCATTATAATTAGTTAAGTTTGGTTCGATGCCTTTTTCTATCATTAGTGCCCTCAGATGTTTAGCATTTTTTAAACCATCTAAAGGCCAAGGGCTATTTGCACACGCGTTGAAGAGACATGTATATGTATCCCCCGTTACATTTAAAGCTCTCCTTTTCATATCATTATATAATCTGAAGGCCTTCTTGGTGTATCCAACATCAGCACAGGCACCTATTAATAAATTGTAAATATAGTTTACTGGCTTCACTCGGTCTCTTTTCAACATTCTTACTTCTAGTACATCTATAGCTTCTTTAATCCTTTTTTGATTCACAAATTGCTTTATTAAGTCAGCATACTGTTTAGTGGTTAACTTTTGTGATCGTAAAGGTGCATTCTGTAAAAAGTTCTCTTCTTGAATATCACCATCGTCTTCCGGCTGTTCAGGGCATGGTTTTATGGTCCTTGACAACAAGCCAAAGTTATCTGGATCCTCTAAAAACGTTAAATTATCTTCTGTTTTGTATTGTTTTGGTTTCACTATTTTTATTTCTTCAGGTAAAGCAATCGAAGTTGCGATCAGATTGTGTCGCAAAACACTTGTACTTCTGATTATTTTCAATAGGTTCATACACCGAAAGGCCATGACTGATACTACTTTTCAATTTAACATGAATATAAATTATTTAGTTACTGTACGTTTATGTCCAAAACATAACCTTAGAAATAAAGCATTTGACTGCTCTTATGTCATAGTACACTCAGTTAAACACATTCCACAAAGTACTTTTGTATACATAGAATACACTTATATTCTACTACTACTACTACACAGATTCTATCCAGTATACATAAACCAATCTATGGTTCTTTCAGTCTATCACAGAGCAGATGTAAAAAGTAATCGGAGTTCATATCCATATTTTTTCTATAAAAAGACTTTTATTAATCAATTTTTGTGATAGTAGTATCTAATTTTTTGAAGAGTTAATTATATAAATTACACATTTAAATGATTTATGTAAACACCACCATGTGTTTACATAAACCTATAAATTCCATGTATGCCATCTATATAATGGGTGGAAAAACGTGAAGTAAACCACCACCAGAGTGTAAGTGTTTGAGTTATTCTGACAATTACTGTTTTTAAATTTTTTAACTGAAAATTTATGGCAATAATTATTTTTAACAGTCGTGTTGTTTAAAGCCATAGGTTGAAAACAGATTTAATTTTAATTTTCGAGACTAGAAGATGATCGTTTTGTTTATTTTTTTTATTTATTATCCATATAATTTATTATAGGTCAGGACGAAACATTTATTAACTTTAACCTAATTATAAACTTACAATATTTACATACAAGCGTCTAAAAAATCCTTCAAATTATCGCCAGTAGCGTTTGCCACATTGAATAATAATTTCAATTCATTTATTTATATATTTAATGTTTGTTTCTTGGTATAAGTTTAATAATATAGATTGCTAATGGCAATAATTCTGTTAAGTTTGCCATAGTTTTACGGTTTTTATTATTCGGCAAAAGTGTTAAATGGTTACTTTTGAACATTTGTGCTAATAATGGTACAGTAGGACTTTCTAAGGAGAGATCTGTCTCCAGAATGAATCATAAAAGACTGCTCTTTTTTTTGTGGTTCTTCTCGTAGACCCCTTTGGGAGGAGTCTCGGGGTGACTTTACCAGGTCTACGACCTGTCGAAGTGGTCGTCCGCGCCGCCTGCGACTACAGGCGGGTCACTTGGTTGGGCCCTTGGGCCTGTTGGTATATCCGGGTGTCAGTCCCTGTGACCAGCATGTTAGCTGCGCCTCGCTCTGTGTTCCCTCCTGTGCTTAGCGAGGTCGAGTTCCAGGGGATAGAGACCCCGAGGAGCTGTGCTTAGCGAGGTCGAGTTCCAGGGGATAGAGACCCCGAGGAGCGCCCGTCAGCCAGCACCAGGCAGGATGTTAGGGTGTTGGGGATAGTCCGGTAGGAATTGCTGCGGAGACGAGATCTCGCGGTAGGCCATGCCTGTCCGGCGGTCGCCGATGGTAGGGCGCGAGCTCGCGCAGGTGGCGGGCTTGCGAGCCATCGGCACGCACGAATAGGTTTGAACTCAGGCGTCTCACGAAGTCATCCAGGCTCTCTATGCGCAGATCCCTGGAGATCGTCCTGTTCCGCACAAAGCGAGGAGCGTTGACAAGGGTGCGTAGTGTGAGCGACTGCTGCGCACGCAGACGACGGCGGTTTGTCTCGGAAACAAGCGCAAACCAGGCCGGGGCACCATAAGTAAGTCGCGTGCGGATGTACGCCTTGTACACACCGAGCTTCGCACGGAGTGGCAGTCGGGACGATAGTACGGGCCACAAAAGGGAACGCGCAGCACGAACCTGGGCAATGATGTTGTTGACGTGAGGCTTCATGGAGAGGCTGCGGTCGATGGTCACGCCGAGGTATTTCACCGTCGCGGACCACTCGACGTTCTCCCCCATAAGCTTCAGCTGTGGTAGGGTCACACTTCCTATGGAGATCGCCTGAGTCTTCGCCACGTTGACCGTCAGTCTCCAGTCTTTGCGCAAGTCGCAACGCACGTCTTTGCCGATCTCTCACCGTCCGTGTTCGTGACGTCACTTCGTCCGGTGCAGGCGTTGCTCGCCTCGTGTTCCGAACGCAGTGACAACAACAACATTCCACACGACCGCGGTTTGCACGTTAGCAAGTTATTTACTCCGCGCTCACATCGGCTCCTTCGGATACCGCAGAGTACACTGCCGCTTTCGGCCCCCGGTCTGCCACCAGCGGCAAGCCCCGGTGGGCCGATTCGGTGGTTGCCCTGTGCCCTAGGGCGCTGGCCGTGCTGCGCAACATCAAGCCGCCACATTTCAAATGTGAAACGACTTCACAAGAAAGGAAGGCATAATCTGGCATGCCGCCTCCGTCCCAAAGCCATAACACGTCCGCACGCCGGGCAATTCGCCCACAACATCAAAACCTTGGGGCCACGAAGCGAGTTTACGTCCGCTCCCGAGGCACAGCGTTGTCCGCGCTGAGCCGTGTTGTGGCTGCGGATCAAGCTTCCCTAACACGCGGCCCCACGCAGCCGTCGCGGCCCTCGTTCACTGGGCCAAGTGTCCAACTGAGTGGGCTGACTGCTGCCTTGACGCCGATGCCGGGAGTTGGGGAGGAGTTTTTCACCCTCCCCACGCTCTCGCAACCAAACACACCATCAACACCCGCTCCGTCGACTGAAAACCCACACGGGTCCGCAGCTGCTATGTCGGCTGCCGCATCCACAGCTGCGGCCGCATCCACAGCTGCAGCCGCAACTGCCTCTGCACCCGACGCCACAGCGTCTACATCTGTATCTACCTCTATGGAGGCGTCGCGTCCGATGCCGCAAAGGCCAAAAAAGGCATCAGCCCTTCCGCCACGCTTCCCTGGACCACAGACAGTGGTCGCACCTGACCGCTTCCCATCTCCACCGCAAATGGAAGAAAGGCGAGCACTCTTCAAGACGCCCCCCTTTGACTTACCAGCATCTACAAAAAGCTCGCCCATGGAAGTCGTGGGGCCCAGCTACGCCACGATTGTTGGTAAAACAGCCTCTACTACCCCCACTACTGCTGCTCGCGTTGCTGCACTTGCTGCACCTGCTACGCTCTTCGGCGTCACCTCCTGTGCTGCCACTACCGCTGCCACCACCTCTACCCCCACCGCAACTACTGCAACTACCGCTGCTGATGCTGCTGCTGGGTCCGCTGCTGCTGGCAAGAAACAGTCAACTACCCGCTACCCACCCCTAGTGGTCGAAATACTTCCGAATTGGTCCATGCATTTCCGGGAGCTAAAGAAGCTACTTGGACACACACCAAATGGGCGCCCATTTGGGAAGGGAGTCCGTTTTATCCCGAAGTCGGAGCAGGAATATCGCACCATACAACGGTACCTTTACTCACTGGAGACAAAGGAGAAGATTTCCTGGTTTTCATACTCCCTCCCCGCGGAACGCAGCCTCAAGGTGGCCATCCGTGGACTCCCGGTGAATACACCACCAGAAGAGATCGAGGCAGAGCTCTCAGAACTCGGGTTTACACCAGAATTCGTGCGCCCCATACGAGCCCGACAGGGCCGTCCTGGGTGTTTGTACTTCGCGCAGCTTGCGCGTACTGCAAATCTTACGCCAGGTATTTATGAAGTATCAGAACTTCTATGCATGCCTGGCGTGCACATAGAAGCATGGCGCGGTAAAAAGGGACTCGCGCAATGCCATAGATGTCAACAATTCCGGCATTCGTCTCATAACTGCCACAGACCACTTTCCTGTGTGCGTTGCGGTGGAGCCCATACCGCCCGGGACTGCCCACGCCCCCTTGATGAACCGCCCACGTGTGCGAACTGCGGAGGAATGCATACTGCAAACAGCGCCGCCTGCCCTGTGTTCAAGCAGGAAACCCGGAACCGGAAGGCTGGCACTGTTGCACGCACATCAACAGCCAGACCACACACAGAGAAGACCATCACTGTCGAGGATGGCAATGCTGCCGCCTCGCTCATGGCAGCAGCAAACCCAGCACAGGAGAAGCACTCTCGTCGCCAAAGACGACGCCAGAAGGCGAAGACGCGAGCTGAACAGGCAACCGCGCCTTGCAACGAGGTCCAGGAGGACGCCGTGGTCGCTGCCCCACCAGAGGGGACGAAGGCGAAGCGGACAGTCAAACCAAAGCCAGCCCCCAAGCCGGTTACGGTAGACCTAGACCCCAGACTAACCAGCATTATCGGTACTTTGCAGAAGGTACTGGTAGCGCTACTGGAGAAGCGGGACCCCGTCCCACTGATCCTTGGCTGCTTAGCTGAACTGTGCAAGTCTGGATCTCCGTAGGCTGCATATACTATTTTGGAACGCCGACGGGATGTCAGCAGAGAAGACCAGGCTCTTGAAACTGCTGTTAGCAAAGCAGCAAGTGGATATAGCCCTACTCAGCGAGACTCACCTAAGATCAGTAGACAAATTTAAAATGAGCGGATACCATGTCTACCGGGAGGACCAACGCTCACCAAGAGGGACTGCTTACAGGGGATTAGCAGTCCTGGTCAAGAGGAAGGTCATCCACCAAATGCTACCAGTACCCACGTTGCAGTCTGCGTACGCCCTGGGCGTAGAGGTTTGCATAGGCAGCCAGCCCACCCGTGTGTTCGCGTTCTACAGGCCACCGGGGCAATGACTCGCAGTGGCTGACATGCACACCTTGCTGGAGTCACCGCTGCCCACTATAATCGCCGGTGACTTCAATGCGAAACACACAGCGTGGAATTCCAACGTCACATGCCCGGAAGGCCGCCGCCTTCTAGATGATGCAGACCAACACGAGTACCAGGTGCTAGGACCGGAGGTTCCAACCCATTACCCGTACTGCGTAGCCCACACACCGGACGTCATAGATTTAGCAGTCATCCGCGGCATTGATGCGGCTGTATATCTTGACGTCCTGGACGACCACCTCATCTCAGACCACCAGCCGGTGTGTTTGACTTTGGATGACATCCCGGAAGTGTTCCAATCACCCTCTCGATCGCGCCAAGACTGGCGGGCTTTCGCCGGCTACATGGCAGAGCACTCACCCTCCTTTCCAGTGGAGACACCCAATGAAGTCGACAAACTTACAACGGATCTCAATGTGGCCTTACAGACCGCACTTCAAGTGTCGAAACTTGACGCCACCGCCGTAAGGAAGCCCTTCCAGCTCCCCGCCTACATCTCGACGATGATCGAGAGGAAGAGGAAACTGCACCGGCAATGGCAGCGCTCCCGATGCCCAACCATGAAGTCCCAGCTCAATACTCTGGCTGCGGAGATCTCTGCCGCACTAGCAACGAGCGCAGCAGAGTCCTGGCACCGCACCATCGAGCGAGCTAGTGAAGACTGGTCAGGCATACACCGCCTGTGCCGCCAGCTTTCCGGGAAACCTGCTCCGATTAGGCCCCTGCTGGCTGGTGACGGAACCCCACGTTACCGTGCCGAGGACCGAGCGGAAATATTTGCCGACTTCCTGGAATCGCAGTTCCGCCCAAATCCTGCCTACAATGTGCAGCACATAGCAGAGGTTGAGAGGAAGCTCCAACTATACTTTGAGCAGCCGATAACCCCGATCGAGGACTCCATTATCTTCTCCCCTGGTCAAATCCAGCGGATGATTTGCCGAACACCTCTCCGTAAAGCACCCGGCCCCGACTGCGTGACCAATGAAGCCTTGCGTCACCTACCTCCGCGAGCGATCGCTACGCTGACGCGCCTCTTCAACAGCATCCTTCGCACCGGCCACTTTCCAACCGCATGGCGACTTGGCAGAGTCATTATGCTGCCCAAGCCGGGGAAGAATATCCTCTTCCCGGGAAGCTATCGTCCCATCACGCTCCTCTCGACAACGTCGAAGTTGTTCGAGAAGCTGCTACTGCTGCACATGACGCTACACCTTCAGCCACGCGACGAACAGTTCGGATTTCGTGCCGGACACTCCACGACACACCAGCTCGCGAGGGTACTGCACGACATCGCGGTTGCGCGTAACAAGCGCGAGTGGGTCGTTGCGGTCTTTCTCGATATGGAGAAGGCGTTCGATCGCGTCTGGCACGCCGGCCTGCTGTACAAGCTGTCCACATCTACTACTCCTCGTCGAATAGTTAAGATTGTGGCCACCTTCCTGCAAGACAGACGTTTTCAAGTGGCGGTTGAAAGCGCCCTGTCCACAGAGCGGGTCATCTGTGCCGGTGTACCTCAGGGAAGTTGCTTATCTCCAGTGTGCTACTCTTGGTACACAGATGACATTCCCGTCACCGACGGCGTGAAGCTTGCGCTGTATGCCGACGACGCGGCTTATATCATGACGTCGAAAAAAAAAAGACTGCTGATGAGGATGAACTGCTTTTTTTTAATAACTTTTAATATTCCTATTCTTGACTTATTACTTTACTTTTTGTATGTTGAATTTTTAATATTAATATCGAGTAAAAATAGAGAAGACTAATTAATAATATAATTATTCCTTCCTTTCACAAAAACTGAGAAAACAATTGTCGAATATATGCGACTATTATGAAATATGTTAGTGGATTTCTAGTGGTTTCAGATGTTGAATATAGTGGAAAGTTAATTTGACTAATAGGAACATTGGTTGTCACTGTCAAACACATGTTTTTGAAGAAATAACCTCAACCACGCAGACTAATTGTTTTCATTTATATTTATCAAGTTATAGTGTTGATTTAGTAAGAACACATTAGCCATGTCAAATGAAATGGAAGATCAAATGGAGAGCTCCTCCGAATCTGAAGACGAAGTTATGGAGGAGGGCGAGGAAGTAGATGATGACGATCGTCCTAAAACTTATTTACCCGATCAACCACTAAAAGAAGATGAGCACCTGGTTTGCGACCAATCTGCGTATGTCATGCTGCATCAAGCTCAAACAGGTGCTCCTTGTCTAAGTTTCGATGTTATCACTGACAATCTTGGGAACGATAGACACGAGTTTCCGATGACAACCTATTTGGTAGCCGGCACTCAAGCATCTAGTGCACATTTGAATAAGTAAGTAAATCGTTTTTAAGATTTCATTTTCATCATAATCACAACAACAGCTTTTAACACTCTACTGCTGGGCATAAGCCCCACCTAAGAACGGAGTGTTTGGCCAATCATATCACGCTGACTGGACGGGTTGGTATAAGGTTTTTTCAAGTTTGATTCCAATTCAACTTGATCTCAATTAAAAAAAAGGGCTTTTTCAAGTTTATCTTCTTTTTATAGTAGTTATGTCCTGTATAGTTTGTTCTTTTAATCACCTCTTATAACATCCATAGGATGAGTAGGGATGGTATTGCTCTGTAATCTGTCAGCACACTTTTCATTTTGTTTGTGTTTAATTCCTCTTAAGTATATGCATTAAAAGTGATTTTCAGTGTTTTAGTGATAAAGATGTCCAATTTGCATCAGACATCTAAAGAGGCTGACAATGAAGAGTCTGAGTCAGATGACGATGATGAAGAAGAAGAGGAAGACGATGAGAAAAAGCCAGAAATGACATTTTCTTTCATCAAACATCAAGGATGTGTTAATAGGATAAGGGTATGTACAAAAGATATAATAACTGATAAAACAAGTTATATGAACATAAATACATTTACTGTTTACCTTCTGGTTACTTTTAATAAGGTACATTGTTATGGCACTGCAACAGCACCGCTCAAATGCAGTGATTAACTTATTTGCAGTGTAAATAAGGAAATAGTCAGAGTATAGTTCTTTTATAATAATGTGAATAAAATTATATTTTGGGAATTGTAGTTCCTTAATCAAATTTTTTTTGTATGTATGTAGTTTTACTACTAAAGAGGTAATTTCTGAATATTTTATTCACAGGCAACAAATTTCAAGAATTCTGTTCTGGCAGCTAGTTGGTCTGAATTGGGTAGAGTAGACATATGGAATATTACTCAGCAATTACAAGCAGTGGATGATCCTGCCTTGCTTGAAAGATATAATTTGGAAAGTGTTAACAATCCAGTAAGGCCCCTATATTCATTTAATGGCCACCAGCAAGAAGGATTTGGGATTGATTGGTGTCCCACAGAGCCTGGTGTAAGTAATACCTATCATTTATTGTGCAAAAAGTAGTCTTGAGATTTCCTTACAATCTGTTTGATGATGGACTAAAATATGGAATGTCCCTACTTGACTTCTGTGTATCATAAGAGGGGAGTAAGGGAGCAAACTATGCAGGATAGCATCACTGTTAAGAGAAGGCAAACTTGTGACAAGCCTTGTTACCCTGTTTGGCCCGTGTATAGTAGACCAAAACTCCTTTTTAAGGCGAGCTCAATGTCCTGTCGTGGACTATTAACATTTAGCTTTACAGTTAATTAAGATAAATTTGGCCAGAAATGCTTTAAAATTTATAAAACCTGCAGTCAATTTGTCTTTCTTTAGTGATAGATACGGATAAACAATACAAGTTCCTTAGTCTGCAGTGAAAAAACTTGCTAAAAAGTTAATATTAATGCCTCCCCTACACTACTTCTGAAGTTCCTCGCCGAAGTACTCTAGAAAGTTGCCTGAGGCGAGGTAAAGTTTGATGAGATGAGCCAAATTGCCTCTATACTATTGTATTTGTCTAACATCGTTCAACTAAATAGTAGTGTAGAGGAGGCATAACAAAATTTGGATTCTTGAAGCAGTGACATAACAATATAGGTATGTGCTGATTCTTCCGTATCTGCAAGTTTAGGCATATATTATTTGAAAACAAATGAGTGAATAATTTAAAAGAGATGAATTTTTTTGCTCATACTAATTACTTGTGTAACATTTTCTCATAAAGTGAAATTTATTGTAAATTTCTTTTGACAATTAAAGTTCTTTGACCATTAATTTATATTAAGTAAGTTATGCCAGAAAATACAAAGTTGATTTTTTGATCTAAATTTTCGCTTTCTAAAAACATTGATATTAAGTAGGATGCACAATTGTATGATAATTTGATGAGACTGCCAATATAAAAGCCAGTATTCTGTTTCAATTTTATTTTATCTGTCTAAAATTTTTATTTTTTTTGTATGCAGCGAGGAATAAAAATATTTAAGGTTTTTGTATAATTTTTTTATTGATTATGCTATATATTTATAGGTGAAATATCTTTTGTTTTCAGGTACTAGCAACTGGTGATTGCAGAAGAGATATTCATATATGGACTCCAAACCAGGCTGGTACTTGGGATGTTGATCAACGCCCCCTAGTTGGACATACTGGTTCTGTTGAAGACATACAGTGGTCTCCTAATGAGAGGCAAGTATTGTCTTCTTGATATAAAACTCTGGTAGTAAAGTAAAGTATATGTTATGTGAATAGAGATCAATATCTTGTCAGTTATATGTCATGTGGTTGTATATGTGGATTGACCATATTAATTGAGTTTTGATATAATTACAGAAAAGTTTTGGCTTCGTGTTCAGTGGACAAAACCATTAGAATATGGGACACGAGGGCGGCTCCCAACAAAGCTTGTATGTTGACAGCTGAAGATGCCCATCAGAGCGACATAAATGTTATTTCATGGAATAACAAAGAACCATTTATTGCAAGTGGTAATTAAAAAAAATTTGAATATAAAATTGTTAAACTAACTTGAAATATGTATTTAAGTTGAGCGTGAAAACAAATGATAAATAGTTGTATATTATTAGCCTGAAGCACACACTAATACACCAAGAGAGACACTACTAGAAATTTTATGTCACATATATACGCTCATAAATATATTCAACCTAAAAGTATTATAATTTTTATAATTTAAAGTTAAATAAGTTATTGTACATTTTATAATTTTTCTTTTTTTTATTTCGTGTTAATTTAATTTTTCTTTAGATCCTTAACAATTTCATTACCTTTGTCAGTTTTGATTACAGCCTTGATTAAACAGTATCCCTTGGAATAAACATAATTAGTCTTTTCGCTTCTCCCTAAACACCTTTGCGTTAAGTGTTTAAAAACGCCAAAATGGATAAGAAGTTATTAAAGTAAAAAGTACATGTAATATTGCTCCAATTAAAACTAATATTCTTTTGTACTTATCAATAACCTGTGCTTCAAACTATATTTATATTGTATAGGTGGCGATGACGGATTCCTTCATATCTGGGACTTAAGGCAATTTTCCAATAAGACTCCAGTAGGGACATTCAAACATCACACAGGCCCCATTACTTCGGTAGAGTGGCACTGGACTGAGCCTAGCGTATTGGCGTCTGCTGGAGAAGATCATCAAGTAGCACTTTGGGATTTAGCGGTGGAGCGAGACGATGACGACGTAGTTGATGAAGAGCTAAAGGTAAAAACTGAAAACTGGTTAATGGATATAGTAGGGAGGTTCATGCAAATTCCAAGTTTTGGGTTGTTTTTCTATTCTGTTCAATTCTTACTGTCGGATTAGTGTATTGCAATAATTTTGCGACCCGTCTTCGCCAGCTTTGTTTTGGTTCTCGCCTGATACTTCGCTTATTCTTCTAACGATACTTGCAATTTAGAACATATAAAGTGTATAATAGTAAAAGTAATACACATCATCACATCAATAGCCTTTAACGGTCCACTGTTTCACACTGGTCCACACTCCAAGAAAGTTGTGGCCTATTATACTACGCAGGCCAGACGGGTTTATATAGGTGTTTCAAGTTTTCCTTCACTTTGGAATGATGTTATCCTGTTAAGTTTGCTCCCTTAGTCGCCTCTTACGACAACCACTGGATGAATAGGTGTGTGACACAGCTTATGCTTAATCCACCACCACACAGAAAACTAATAGAGTTGATACTCGATTATAATGATTAGTTTAAGTCGTTCAATTATTTGAGTGAGTGGAAAAATTATAAGCTTATATTATTCTGTTTATTGCAGAACCTGCCACCTCAGCTTCTATTCATCCACCAAGGACAAAGTGATATAAAAGAATTACACTGGCACAGACAAATTCCAGGCGTCATGATAACTACTGCACACACTGGCCTAAACATATTTAAAACGATTAGTGTATGAAATAAAAGAAGAAAATCAATTGTTGTTTCATTTAATAAATTGTATCACATACATAATTAAATTAAGCATCTTGATCTTAATAAAATTTTAGAACTAAAATATAAAATTAAAAAACGTCATGTAGCAAATTAAGATTTAGTATGAATCATAGCCAAATTTACCAAATGCCGGATTGTCGGTCTACCGTGTGGACAATTCTGAAAATAAAACAATAACAAGTTAACTATTCCAATGTATATATTAGTCAAATAATATATCATGATATAGAAAAAGGCAACAACTTTTTCTATAACATGATATTGAACATTATTGGAATCTGGATCCTGAACTCAAAAATACTGATAGGCTTCTCAGCGTACGTTAACGATTATTGAAGTATAAATATAAGGGATGAAAATAAGTAGAAAGTGAAACACTAATCCAATATAATGAACAAAAAAAAAATTACTTAGTGTGACGTACGTGATGGTTTTTACTACAAAGTCGCTATTAGGTGAGGTAGAAGCGAAGCAGGTGTTAATGTCGATTTCAGTTGGTTGCGACTAAATAGAAGTTTATCAGAAGACATAGTAATATACAAAAGTCTTACCCAAGGTTTTTCTAGTTCAGCCATATGATCAACAAGCTTCTTCATATCAGTCTTGCTCAAAGCTGTGCCGATCATAACAGATTTACGACAAGCTCTTGATGCAAACATTGCTCTTACTCTGCTCGGCCTGCAGTGTTCTGAAGGTGATTCCTAAAAATTGAACAGTTTTAATGTTTATTGTAATTTATTTTCTTAAAGTATGTTCGAATACAATACATACAGTATTAAGTAATTTATAATTTATCCATAATACGAGGGCGGTTCAATAAGTACCCGTGTTAGAAATTAAGACACCATTTTTTTTAAAAAACATTTTTTATTTTTCAACCTCTTCTTAATCTCCTTTCAATCTCCTCTTTTCAATCTCCTTTCAAAATGTCCTGTGTCCCTGTATACTACAGGGACACAGGACATTTGTCTAGTTATCGTTTCTTCCTTTTTCTTAAAAATACCATGAGGATGACGCCGTTCGCATCCCAAATGACCTTTCCGGCCGATGGCACCGTTTTCACATTCTTTGGAGCAGATTTACCGAGAGAAATCCATTATTTTGATTGCTGCTTAGTTTCTGGTGTGAAATGATGAATCCAGGTTTCATCAACGGGGACAACTCGACGCAAAAACTCCTTCGGAACTCGCTTAAATTGCTCCAAACCAGTTCGAAGTTACGAGCTGCATCCGCTTGTTGTCCACCTTGAGCAATCCGGCACCCATCGGGCCGACAATTTTTTTATTGCTAACTTATCTTGCAAAATATTAAATATCGTTCCAGTTGACAGACCTACAGCCTCTGCTACTTCGCGCACTTTCGTTCGTCGATCAGCGAGGATTATGTCGTGGATTTTTTCAACGATTGCCTCGGTAACCACGTCTGTCGGGCATCCTGGTCGCTCTTTTTTTTTTTAATATTTAACCTACCAAAGTGACTCTATTCTGCCTGATGGAAAGCATGAATAGAATCCAAGAGCGGTGGTCGCCATACTCACTGCGAATGACGACAGTGCAATATGGCGACCCACGCTATGGCGGCCTAATGAGATGCTTTTTCACACCCCGCTTAAAGGACTCGGGATCGTAGTGGGAGGGAAACACGTGCGCCGGTAATGAATTCCAGGGTTTAACCGATCTGCACAGGAAGGAAGAGCCGAACCGTTTAGTTCAGGAGCGTATGTCTACCATTCTGAAACGGTGACTTCCAAGGCCAGCATGAGTTGTCCTATAGAGGAACGGAGAGGGTGGGATCAGTTGGAAGAGCTCATCAGAACACTCTCCATGACAAAGACGATAGAGGACTGCCATAGAAGCGACATCTCTTCGCAACTGCAGAGACTCAAGGGATTCAGTGACTTTCAGGTTATTGATAATCCGGACTGCTCGCCGCTGTAACCGATCCAAAGCGTCCAGCAAATACTGCGCAGATCCATCGTAAAGATGAGAACTTATAAAGAAGACACAGATGCTGAGGCGCAAAGAACAGTCTCACTCTGTTAAGTATACCCAGCTTCCGTGAGGCCGCCTTAGTAACGCTTTCAATATATTCTCGCGGATTGAGGTCCCGGCTAATATTCATACCCAGGATACTGAGATTATCCTGCAGTGGCAGTTGAGTGTTCTGAAAAGTGGGGAAGGAATGGAGACTTTTTGGCAGAGAGCGCGCATGCCTGTGTTTTATTGTCGTCGAACTCGACCAGATTCTCATGACCCCATTGAGAAATGCGACCTAGGACCCGGTCTAACTCTGTGACAAGCTTTTGTCGCTTTTCTTCAACGTCCTCTAATTTGGCTGTAGGGTGACCATAGTATTGTCCATGAATTGTGCTGTCATCTGCATAGCAATGTATATCGCCAAGGGTCAACATGTCATTGATGTGCAGAAGAAACAGTGCGGGTGACAGGACGGAACCTTGAGGTACACCAGCATTAACCTGCTGAAAATTGGAGGTGGCGGCGTCGCAGAGGACTCTAATACGGTGCTCGTGCAGAAATGCGGCCACCCAGCTGTAGAGTTTGGGGGGCACGCCGAATGACGGAAGTTTGGAGAGGAGCGAACAGTGCCAGACCCTATCGAAAGCCTTGGCCGTATCGAGGCTGATAGCCAAAGACTCCCCATGCCTATCTACAGCCTCACCCCAAAGGTGAGTGAAGAACGCAAGAAGATCACCCGTGGATCGGTTTGGTCTAAAGCCATACGGCTTTCTGATCTGCTGATCATTTAACAACGAGTGATCCTCCAGGTGACGGACTAGTTGTTTATTAATGACATGTTCTCATCAAAAACGGATGTTTGTCCACGTTTAAATTCGTTGAACTAATATCTAACTCCGGTCATAGATGGTGCAGTGTCCCCATAAACAGAATCCAACTTTGTTTTTATCTCCTCGCATTTTTCCCATCCAAAAACAAAAAGTGAATTACCGAACGATACTGCTCTGTATCCATCTTAGCGAAACTGACGAAACACGTCTTACTCGAATGGCTGCCAAATCCAAACTAACCTATCAATCAGTCTGAAACTTCTTTTACTGTCGTTTGATAGATGGCAGCACACAGTAATAACACTCCAACTTCCCTCAGGAACGCCCTCTGTCGTCAAACACGGGTACTTATTGAACCGCCCTTGTAGTCTGACCTGACATGTAGTTATATTATGTACTAGCCCGTGTCTCCGCTCGAGTTTATGTAGGTTATCGTTGTAAATAGTAGCCTTTGCGTACTAACGCATAGCTTATACGTGAGAATGCTCATGTATAAGCTATTTTGTTGTAAAGTTTCATCTAAATCCGTACAGTAGTTTTTTCATGAAAGAGTAACAAACATCCATACTTACAAATTTTCTCATTTATAATATTAGTAGGATAGAGCTGTCTATCAGAAACTGAGGGTATTTTTATGAAGTCTAATGACTGATTTTGTACCGTATGCAATCGGGCAAAAAAATCTAATAACGCCATTTATCGGATTTATAAAATTTGGAGAGATTCAAATTCCGCATCATAATAGGCCTTGCGACCTATAGTAAAGATAAACATTCAAACAAACAAATACTTTCGCATTTATAATATTAGTATGGATAGTAAGGAAGTAGGGATGCACGATACATCATTATTATTTTAAACAAAAAGTAACAAAAGATACTGAGATACCTGTATTTAGGAATGTAGTTGCATCTAGATTTTAGCGAGTGAAAGATCAATAGAAAATGGACATCCATTTCCTATTGCAGATATCAGTGACCGAAAATATTATGCATACTGTAACCTGTTAATGTACAAGTATATTATAAGCTAACTACGGTTTAAAACTTACTCTTAAGATAAACAACAATTCCTCAATATCTTCTTTTCCAAAAATCCAATTTTTCGACATAGGTATTGTAATTAGTTTTACTCTTTTAGTGGGTAGAGCTTCCTCATTAATTTCAAAAGTGAATCCGTTCTTTTTAAAGATATCTAGATTATCCATTAAAATTTGTTCATTAACTCCAGTTAGTTCTAGTTGTTGTGGTCTGGAAGTATATCAAATGAAATACAGTGTATATAATGTTGAAAAGTAATCACAAGGAATTGTAGGTGTTACAACTTACACAACCAGCTTTTGACTTGTCAATTCTGTAGTCTTCTGTAATGTTTCGAAATTATAAATTTCGTCTGTAGCATGTTGATCAATAATGAAGAGATCTTCTTCTAATTGCGTTATAATAAAGCCTAAATTAAATTGCCCAATAACTTTCATATGCCTAAACGAATCTTTTGATATTTCTCTACTTAATTCTTCCTCACATGACTTATTGAATACTGGATTTATTTCACTTTTAAACTTAACTCTACTTGGAATAGATTCTTTTTTCTCAGTATTGTACATGTTTGTTAATGCTTTAACGTGATCAAATGAAGTTTTTAGTGTTACTGATCTCCTATGACCCTTTCCTAAATCCTTTGTGTCTGTCACTGCCTTAGATATTTTCGCTTTCGGCGATTTTACTGCCTCACATTTTAGTTTAGGTTCACAATGTAATGTATGTCGTTTTTCAATCACAACATCATCCAGACTTCTTATTTGTGTTGTAGGCAAAGTATCGGTAAAATCTAGGTACATAATATTATTTCTATCATTTTTCAGAGCATTTTTGGTAAATGTTTTTTCATCTGCAGTAGATTCTGCATTTTCGTTAAAGTCTTCGAAGTGACAATTATTGTCATTGCTAGTAAAAGTTGAGACTTCGTCGAATTTATTTTTTAAATCTTCCACACTATTAATAGCAATCTCTTCGGTAATTTCTGTTTGGTCCTCGTTACCTGCAATCTTCATTGTCTTAGAAGAAAGAAAATCTAATATTGTGGTAGATTTCCTCTTTAACTCACTTTTGGATGGCTCTTCTATTAATTCTTCTTCAGAAGTTTCTTTACTTTTATTTTTAAATTGTTGTAAAAACGAATTCAATATTCTTGGCTGTTCAAGATCTGGTTTAACAACATTCTGCTCTTTGTTGTTGTTATAAGAATTTAAAGAACTTTCAACTTTTAATGTTCTAGGTATATCTTCAAATAATTTTAACAGAGAGTTTTTCAATATATCTGATATAACTTTTTCTTTAGTAAGGAATACTTTACGTTTATCAGGAGTAACATTTACGTCAACTGAAGTCTTTTCTAAATCAACATTTAAGAAGACAAAAGGATATTGATTAGGATTGTACTGCCTGTATATTTCATTAACTAATTTAATTAATTTGGTTGGTTCACAAGGTCTTGAATTAATGAAATAAAATTGTCTGTCAGTACTAGAGCGGCCACTACCATGAGCACATGTCGATACAAAACCTGTGAATTCTGCAGGTTTAACAATATTTTTGTAACCTTGTGAGTTTTGTGAACTACTAACAGAGTCTGTCTTTTCTGCATCATTGGAGTCTTCAGATAAATTAATTTCTACATCTTCAATTTCTTCATTGTCACCAGTTTGTGCAACTTCCCCTGATAACCCCCTGAATATATTATCCTTTATATTTGTGTGATAATCAGGTTTTATTTCCAACAATGTTTGTAACTGTTTTATACCAAATACACAGGCTATATTGTCTTTATACAATCGTGATCCTTGAGTTGCAACTACTATAGATTTTGAATTAGAACCTGTTTGATTACTACAAGTAATTCTGCAATTCATTATGATTAATTAGAAAATTCATGATTGGAACATATTTATTTTTTAATTTAATATTTACTTACTTTACTCCCGTTGAAATCAGGCAGTATGCATACAGTAATTGTGTCATTTTGTTGAACTCTCGCTTTGCATTTTTATGAAACTCTTTTTGTCTCACAGGCAATGAAGAAAATAGGTTTGTTAAGGTAACAGTTGAGCCTACTTGTCTTGAACATGGTGTCTGTTTAGTTATATGGCCTTGGTGGTTATACTCAATTTTTGTAGCTAAAAAATAAGTATAAGCAATTGATTTCAATAAACTCAAATTTAAATGTACTAAATGCTCATTGAGTCATACTTAAAATTTTTTAAGGTATTGTGGTAGTGTAAAATGACAGTCTGTAGTGAATTCTTACCATATTCCACAGATTTGTGTCTAGTAGTAATAGTGAGATTGGCTAAAGCGCACAGTGAACTAAGTGCCTCTCCTCTGAAACCAAAACTGGACACTCCAAGTAAATCAGAGTAATCACTTAACTTTGAAGTATGGTACTTTAAAGCTGCAATGAAACATAATACTTATTAACATAGATACTGGATATTTAAATCATCTCAAATATATTTTGATTAAAAATACAAATTTAGCAATAAACATGTTATAATAACATAAAAGAACTACATATGAGATCAGTAGTGATTGAGACCAAACAAGTAAACTGCTCTAAGTACCTAAACTTACTTCATCAATAGCTTTTAATAGCCCACTGCTGGACATAAGCCTCTCCTTTAAAAAGAGGTTTTAGCGTACTATACCACGCTGGTCAGACAGATTGTTTTGAAGTGAAGTTTTACTTCTTACCACACCTATGGGATCAATAGCAGTGATACACTATTCTTAATCCATCACCACATGGATAATACTTAGTTAATTCACCTCATATAGAAAATTAGCTATAGGAACTCTACAGATTAGATCAGGTGATCCAAGGATCAAATAAATAAACAGACCTGTCTTAATACAGGTGTAGCAGAAGGCTCAGCATAGGTGTTTCTAATTATGATCTTACCCAAAGCAGCAAAGTTATCTTCTGTGACTCCAGTACCATTATCAGATACTTCTATCAAATCTATACCATAATTTTTAAATCTAATGTCAATGTTTGTAGCACCTGCATCAAGTGAATTTTCAACAAGTTCTTTTACTGCTACTGCTAAACTTACCACCACCTTGAAAAAATCAGCCACAGTAATTAAAGGTACAATCCTCATCTAAGAATCGGATAGTAGTGCAGAAGGAATTCATTAACAATATAAAACAATGTGATACATGTAAAGTTGTATATTTACCTGACCAGAACAAATTTTGTGGACAGTCTCTGTACCTATCGCTTTAATTGTTTTAGACTCTTCTTTTTGCATGTCCATGATTTATTTTTTAAATTAATACAATGATTTTGTTTACAAAATAACTTAAATATTCATATCAAAATGTTAACTCTAGACAAAGGTAGTACAGCAAGGTATGTCTTTTGTAGTTCGTCTATTAAATGATGATTTAATAGAAGAACGGAGATTTCCTTTGCGAAAAATATTTTATTATTATATTCTATTCATTTAATACATCATAAAAATATATGCTGCAGAAAACATTTTAAACTGACACTGACAGTTTAAGACTACCAAATAGTGATGTCAACTTTTCTGAAATTTTGGGTTTCCATAATTCATATCTTCACTTTTATACATATTCTATGTAATATTTTATAGAAGAAAGATTTGTGTTTTTGTGTGTATTAAATAAACTCAAACACTACTGGATCAATATCAATTTTTTTTCACTTTTTAACACAACTTTATCACTAAGTGATACATAGTGTATTTATTACTAAAATTTCAATAATGTAACCTAAGGTGTAAATATCATTGCTATGAAATGGCTTTCATCGCATGTGCTGCAGAAATGATTATTGATAAAACAAGATGATGTTCTATAATATTAAATATTATAATAATATCTACAAAAAACTTTCTAATACCATATGTCCAGTCGTCCAGTACTATAGTTTAGTCACAGTAGGTATCAACTTTTTTACATTTTAAATGTAGATAGAAATATAAATGCTGACCTACATACATTTGGATTGATTCTTATTTAAATAAGTCATTTCGTATTTAAGAGTTACAATATCTGTAGATTATTTTTTGAATTATTCAAATAGGACATTCTATTCAAAAGATATTGCGTATTTAAAAAGAGACAATGTTATTCTAGCAAAAATCACCATCAACACCGCAGTCGGACAGCTCAATCACACTCCCGGATCCACACGATACACAGATCCTATTTCTTTTAAAAGGTCATAGTTTACTGTAAAGATATTGTTTGCCCTTACAATAGAAAAACCTAGGTTAAAACTTTTAAATAAGTAGTTGGCATTAACCTAAGAAAAGAGTGCTTTGCTCATGGGCAATTATATGTCGTCCTCTCTCAAGTAGAATTTCCTAAAAATCATTATGGTCTGTTGCCTCTAAAAGTATCACTACCAAAATTATTGCACTGTAAAGCTTCAGAGTAAATATTGTAAAATAAGAAAGTCGCTAGTTAGTAATAATTATACATTTACATGAGAAAATTAGGATTTTCAATCGCCAAAACCGCCACTCACAACCGATTGCTCTAAAAACACAGTACTCAAAGAACAGTAACTTATCTTCGTAGAAATGTGCCACTGCCGGCCAGGAAAGAAAATCCCTATGCCGATGGCTGTCACGAGGTCATATCTCTAGTTCATCCCCGCCGAGCATTCTGCCAGTGGAGCGTCGTGTAAACATCACAGTTGTAGGTGCCGTCCAGGTTTTGGCTTCTTAGAAATGGAACACAGGTGCTCTCTGAAGCATTCCTGTGAGAGGGTTGTATGGTTCTTCTTGACTTAATTATTCGTGAACTGCCTCATGATTTTTCGAACGGAAAACTATCGCCGGTTAGAGAGATTTTGGAACACTCAGATGCGCCCGCATCTAGTTCAAACTAAACTTGTGTTTTATAGAGTAATGTAAAGTTTTATGTTAATTGCATTTATTTTCGTACACTCATCAATAGGTGACATTATGATAATATAGTAAAATATATGAGCAGTGCTTATATGTATGTTTTGTTACTCGTTTCAAATACATATGTTTAGCGCATAAAAGTTTAAAGCATTAAGTTTAAGTAGCAGTATTTAAGTGATGGAGTATATTAAACTTTATTTATGTGATTGGACCCAATAACGTATACAGAGCGAAAAATATAGTAAAAATTCAGATAAAAGGCATCTTTTTTTTTTAATTTTATTTGTTTGATTATGAAGTAGAACAAAATTGCTAATTGAAATTGTAATATTCAAATGCTGTTAGAATGTTACAATTATTATCACGAAGTAATTTTTCATATGCAGACAATGGAGTATTCGATACACTATATAATACGCCAGTATTATAAGTTTTGTTAAATTTTAAGACTTCTTTTGTCATGTGTATTATTTGTTAAAAACAAAATTGCCGACGTCAGCCGCTTTAGACTCCAGCCTACTCAGCTTTTGATAAATCCGCCGCTGTGATACGTAAACGATACGTGTGTGTATCGTTCAAAAAAAATAGAGAAGTAAAATTTCTGAAATAATTAATTTAAGCGAGGGATAGAAATGCATTTTTCAGCTCTAATCTGGGTGATTTTTTTATTTTTTTTTATCTTAAGAGTTTGCTAAAGACTGCTGCCTGCTGTGACTCTACTCTGCCTGATGGAAAGATGGATGCTCTAATCACCATTCTCATTGCAAATGCTGACAACGCAGTACGACGACCCACACTATGGCGGCCTTGTAGATGCTTTTTCACATCCCGCTTGGGGACGTAAAAGGCATGACAGTCATTGTGACAGTGCAAGACTTGCACAGTTACCACGATAACTGTCATCCCTGCATCAATGGGCCTCCGGTCTCACACTAACCAACGAAACACGACAACACGGATGCTGGCGCTTTAGGTTGGTCTTCTGTGGGAGAGTAGTACTGCCCCGGTCGAGCCCGCCCTCTCTTGCTGAAATCAGCATGGCTCTACTACCTAGAAAACATTGTGAAAACAGTTATTTCCCATTACTTGTGTCCGTCTTTATACTTTTTTAATAATGATTTATTGTAGACTCGAAGTCCTGTCTAAAGTTATACACTTCTAATTTACCTAGTATGTTTGTCAAAAACTTGCGAAAAAAAAAAGAAATTAAGCATTGTCCATGATACATAACTATTAGTTTTTAAGATCGGTACTTCAAATTAGTCGCTTAAGCTTAAAATTGAACTTATAACAGTTCAAGGCTCCTGAAACGTGCCTGACTTCCTTTTTATCCGAGTGTGTCAGAAGGAAAGTTATGTTTTACGAGTGTATATTCTTTTGGTACACTGGAGCCCAAACAGCTACTTCGCTAGGAGTTCTTAGATTCGTCGTAATTGTAAGAGTGTCACTGGGTATAAAAATACATTTTTTACGTCGTCGAATTTTTTGTCCTTTTACTTCTGTGGCGACTTCCATAAACAGCACAAACAAAAAATATATAACATTGTCATCTAGTGCAGATACATCGAACTACGGAGTATAATGAACAATGAAGCAGCTACTATCTTGTATAGCGAAATAGAGATTCACGTGCCAATTAGCATATATACAACATCCCAACATCAACCGTTGGGCCGTGGCCCGCCAGGCATGATCACCTCGCCTGGTCGGAGAACCTTCCTTTGTGTCGGAGGGACATGAGACCCGTTTCCTCCATACTTCAATAACTAGTTTGTTGAAGTTGTAAATTATATACCTTTTACGATAATGTGCCTACCAGCCAAGCAGGCGATATTCAGCGATTACTTAAAATCCTAGAAATTAATTTTCAAATACTCTCGTAGTGTTTTACTTTTATCTTTAAGTTGGCAGGTTGTAATCAAGCAAAATGAAAATTTTATTAAGGTATGTATATTGGTAGCATCAAAAGGCAAGTATACTTAAATATCACTAAGAAACATAATTTTCTATTAAATATTTACGTCAGTCTATAAAATAGAACAGCGTTTCTTCTGTGGAAATTTATTTATAGTAGACCGTTTCTTGTACATTTTAGCTACTCTCTTTTTATATGGCGTCCTCGACCTTTTTTTTTCTCCAGGTTTTCTACTGCGGTTGTACTTATTAAATTCTGGAGTGCAACTACAAGACAAACCGCGAGGAGTGACAACTGCCATGGCACTAGGACATCTAACCGTTTGTTTTTTAGATTTTTGATAACATCTCTGGGGGTCTGGGCAAGGATCTGGTTTGTGTCTACACTTATGTATGCTGCAAGCCGGTGCTGAGACACACGGCTTTATACTCTTAGGAACATATCCTCCTGACGCTGAAACAAGTAGATACAAGTAAAGGCTGAATTTGCTTCAGTATTTTGTTTTTATTTCAACTATCCTTTACTGATAAATAGTTAATCTAACTAAACTTCTTTCTAAGTTTCAAGTTTGTGTATATTTACTTAGGTAGGTAGTAGTTATAGAAATTTGGTAAAAGGTTGTTCTTATTTCAGATTTAGATACTTACCCATGGCATAGGTCAGCTTTATCTTTTTATTAAGTGTAACAGTAATTAAATGTAACAGACATTTCGATATTTAGCTGTATTTTTTTGGGTTTAAAATATACATTTTGTGATCAAGACAAGTAACTGACAGCAAGGCATAGACTTCAAGTATTATTTATGTAATATTCTTAATGTATGAGTAAAGGTACTAGGTAAAAATGCTTAATATTATTTAATAAAAAGAGACATACGTCATTACTAAATACCTAAATATCATCATCAATTTTACTATTTATTTTTATTAGAATTATTTTTATTAGAATACGCATAATAATATGCGTCTATTTGTTTGAATTTTTGTCGGTTATTAACTTTAAGTATTATTAATATTTATTTTCAGACTGTTTTGGAGATGGCCCGTGTCCAGCAACAGACGTCTTTTGGTTGAGGTGGTGCTGATAATGACTGTTTACAGATGCCGTGTACGTATAAATCATAACAGTTCAAATTCAAACTTATAATAATAATAATTTTACAGGTCTTGGACTTGGTTGTCTGATCCCAAAGGAGGCAGAGCCGTACTGTAACACGACTGTTGACAAATCATCATCATCTCAATCAAAAGATGGCCACAGCTGGACATAGGCCTCCGCCAAGGTTCTCCACAATAGCCGGTCGCGTGCCGCCCGCATCCAGCAGGTTCCCGCGACCTTCACCAGTTCGTCAGACCACCTTGTTGTCAGCCTACCAACGCTGCGTTACCCAGTACGCATTTGCCACTTCAGAACTTTATGGCCTCACCGGCCATCGTTTCTGCGTGTAATGTGCCCCGCCCACTGCCACTTAAGTTTAGCAATTTTACCGGCAATATCGGTGACCTTGGTTCCTCTGCGGATCTCCTCATTCCTGATGCGATCACGCAAAGAAACACCGAGCATTGCCCTCTCCATTGCTCTTTGGGTGACATTGAGCCTTCTTATGAAGCCCATAGTGAGCGACCACGTCTCTGTGCCGTAAGTCACAGTTTTTTATAAATTTTTATATCCACATGTGTTTATCATCCACCATGTTCGTTACACCATTTATCATCCAAGCACGGCTTAAGCAATTTTTGTAATGTCTGCCTTTCTGGTTTTTTTTTTCCATCCCCAATAAGATATCAGAAAACTTGTTACGATATTTTGAAAAATCATGAAAAAAAAAAATTAATTTTATGCATGTGTTTGAAACCGAATAGAGCACAACTGTGACTAAAATCACAGGTGAATCTGCGAGGAACAAGGTACTGGTTTTAGATAATTAAATTTTGGTTATTTAATTACTCAGCAGATAGCTATGATATTGGGAATAGATTATTTTCGTAGCTCAGGTTTTTAGGAACATTGTTGTTCGTAAAATATTTCTTTTTAATTTCGATGAAGCCATGTTTTCTTGCTCCTATTAAATATCAGAATACTAAAGATTTTTTTTTTTTTTTTTTGTACCACGACAGTGGCAAACAAGCATACGTCCCGCCTGATGGTAAGCGGCTACCGCAGCCTATGGACGCCTGCGACACCAGGGGCATCACATGCGCGTTGCTGACCGTTCAAAAACCTATTAACCCCCTTCTTGAAGAACCCCATGCTGTAGTTCCCAGGGAAAACCGTGGCAGGGAGCTCATTTCATAATGGGATTGTTCGCGGGAGAAAATTTCTCTGAAACCGCACTGTGCGCGACCATTTAGGTTCCAATGTATGTGGATGAGCTCCCTGACGATGGCGAGCGGTGCGATGGTAGAATGTGGCTGTGGGCATCATATCAAACAATTCTTCAGAACACAGCCCATTGTAGAGACGGTAGAGCACACACAGGGAGGCAAAGTCTCTCCTAAGACTTAGTGGCTCGATACCGTCCGTGAGATCAGGATCGTCGACTATTCTCACAGCACGTCTCTGGACTGAATCGAAAGGCTCAAGCTGGTACTTCGGTGCTCCCGCCCAGAGATGACAGCAATACTCCATGTGAGGCCGAACTTGTGCTTTGTACAGTAGTAGCCTTTGGGCCGGTGTGAAATATCGCTTCGCTCTATTCAGAACACCAAGTTTTTTTGATGCCAGCCTCACCTTTCCCTCCAAATGAGTCCGAAATTGGACGTCACTGGAGATATCGACACCGAGGATTCCAATACTCTGTGAGATGGTAAGGGGTGTATTCTGGAATTGTGGAACTACAGTGAACGGGGTTTTTTTAGCAGTAAACGCACAAACTTGTGTCTTAGAGGGGTTAAATTGGACCAGGTTATCCCGACCCCAATCGGAGACTCTGTGTAAAGTGCTCTCGATTTGAGACACAAGTTGTTCGCGACTTTCTACTACAGCGGTACGAGGGATGTTAGCCCGGCCCGTGTAATACCCATCTCCAGTACTGTCATCTGCATAACAATGAATGCTATCTATGGTCAACATATCATTGATATGCAGCAAGAATTGTGTTGGAGATAGCACGGAGCCTTGCGGGACACCAGCGTTTATGTCCATGCTTTCGGAGCAGCTACCGTCGACGACGGCTTTTATGCGTCTGCCGGACAAAAAGCTAGCCACCCATTTGCACAAACCCTCGGGCAGGCCGTAGGACGGTAACTTCGATAGAAGGCCCCTGTGCCAGACCCGATCGAACGCCTTTGCTATATCCAGGCCAACTGCCAAAGCCTCACCTTGACTCTCAATGGCTGAAGCCCACCGGTGAGTCAGATACACTAGAAGATCACCAGTCGAGCGACCGCGGCGGAAACCGTACTGGCGGTCGCTGATCAAATCGTGCTCTTCCAGGTAACTGAGGAGCCGTGTGTTGATTACACGCTCCATCACCTTAGAGAGAAGGGAGGTTATAGCTATAGGCCTGTAATTCGATGGGTCCGATCTATCACCCTTTTTTGGCACTGGCCCTTCCACGAAGACGGCACTTGCCTTTTGCGGTAAGAAATCGCGAAAAGTCGCGTTAGTACAGGGCACAACTCAGGGGCACACTTTTTGAGCACCACTGCAGGTATGCCGTCTGGCCCACTCGACTTATGAACGTCTAGACAGTTTAGTTCCCGCCGCACTTCTCTTTTGTGAAATGTGTATTTCTGGCAAAGTGTGTTGGCACGGCGGGTTAATAGGCGGTACCGCACTTCCATCCACGTTCATGGTCGAGTTCGCGGCAAAGAGTTGCCCAAGTAGGTCGGCTTTCTCTTTAGCACTATGGGCCAAGTTACCATCGGCATTTCACAATGGTGGTAAAGACGACTGGCAAAAATTTCCTTTGGCAGCCTTAGCAAGAGACCAAAACGCACGACTCCCAGAGGGATAGCTCGTAAGTCGCTCACCAATCCTGCCGATGAAATCGAATTTGGCTCTGGCAATTGTCTTTTCCTGGACCTCGAGGCAGCATTTAGTTTGCGTCTCACATCACAGATGTTCGGATCCTTATTGGTACGGGCTGTGGTCCAAGCCCTATAGGCGGCCTGCTTGACTAGCCTTGCTTCCTTGCAAAGCCGGTTAAACCACGGTCGCTTTTTTTCCCCCGCAGCTACTGATGAGTTGGGAATAAAATACTCCATACCCACCAGGATCGTCTCAGTGACAGCGGCTGCGCAGGAGTCAGGATCTTCTGGCGTGAAGCAAAGCTGCCTCCACGGGTACGATGCGTAGAATTCACGCAATCCATCCCAGTCTGCTGATTTATATTGCCACATGTGGCGCAAATTGGCTTCGGTCCGGACGAGGCAGTGGTCGGACGAGCCGAGAGGTGCGTCCACTGCAATAGTGTAGTCGTCCGGACGCGTCGTCAGCAGAAGGTCCAGCAAAGAGTGTGCATGGCTCTCAATATCAGGTATTCTTGTTGGAGAATACCAGTTGTGAGATGAGTAGACCTGCCTGCAAAGTCGGTAGATCGAGAATTTAGCCACTCACAGTGGTGGGCATTAAAATCCCCTAAAATCACCAACTCAGCACGAGGGTACCGCTCAAGAACTTTGTCAGTCGTCACCTGCAGGTGCTCAAAGAGTGCTTTAGTCTCCCTGTCACCGCTATGAGACCTGTATAGGCACGCATAGATTCGAGTCTCACCTCCGTAGTCTACGCGCACCCACATTACTGACAGGTCCCTGTCTTCATAAAAATGAAGACGGTGACAGCAGATATCCTCCCGGATGTACATGCATACACCGGCACGTCTCAGAAATTTGTGTTCGAGTTTGTAGCCGGAGTAGTGTAGGTATGATGTATCGGCCGGGCAGGATATCTGCGTCTCCGTAAGAAATAAGAGGGTCGGCTGCGCAATCTCCAGATGAAGGTGGACTGCGTTCAGGTTGGAGTGAAGTCCCCTGATGTTGCAGAAGTCCATATATGTGGAAGAGGATGCCGCTGTAGATACTTTTTTCCTATTTTTCTTCGTCATTTTTTTGACGGGGGTTTAATTGGTTTGTGAGGATTCACTGTGTTGACAACTAAGGGGGCAATGGGGCGGTGCTAATCTACTCATGGTCGATGCGGGTAGTGCGATTTGTCGGCGCGGCGTACGAAAGGGCCCCCGCTCCCCCCCTGCAGCAGCAGTCGGGTTCCACTCCGGTCTCCTCCTCCGGCACGACTACTACTGCAGGGATTTTTCGCAGGCTGGCGGTTCAGCCTCCCAGGGTGGAGGTTGTAGTGATCCCTGGGTTCGGGAACCCATCTATCCTGACCGCCGCGCCCACATCCCGCGCCCACATAAGCCAGTAGCAGTATTATAAGCACCACTAGTCAAAACAGCGAATTCTCTAGAGCTCTGGATACCTTACTCACCACAGGAACACAACACTGCCGAAAATGCAGTGCTATTTGGCTGTGGTCTTCTGTAAGGCGGAGGTCCTTCCCCAGTCGGGCTGCTCGAAGTTTTGAGCGGAAAATATCACGCTATGCCCTACCTCTCTTTGATTCTTACTTACTTACCCTTTTTAACTCTGTAATCAAAATTTTACACTGTAGGTACATTGTTTCGGCCGTAACACCGAAACTTTTATCGGTTTGTAATTATACTAAAATAAATGCGTATGATCTAAGAGTCCATCAGGTAATTGTATATTAATAATATCTTAATCCAAAGAAAATACATAAATGAAAAACTTAAATCCTTTACTTAAGAAGAATATTAAACTATAACAATTATATTCACTTCTGGCTAAACAACAAACATTTCCAATTTAAATTTGACGATAATGAATTATTCCTATTATATATTTAACTAGCTATTACCCGCGACTTTGTCCGCGTCATTTTTTACTAAGGACGTGTATATTGTAGGAATATATGTTTATAGATGCGATATTTTATTACAATACGTTTCTATAGACTACGTTTTTTGTTTTACCGTCTTTTGACAATATGTACAGGTTTTGGGGGCTAGATACACGGGAACACGCCACATACAATTGCCCATGGGAAAAGCAGTTTTTCTCTAAGTGCACATCTGCTACCTTCAGTGTCTGCCCTTGACTTTTATTTATAGTCATTGTAAAGGCGGGTTTTAAAGGGAACTGCACTATTTTAAACCGGAACGGCAAGTCTGTTGGAATAATGGGAATACGTGGAATCAGAACATTTTCTCCTTTTGCCGTTCCAGTCATAATTGTTCCTTTAACGATGTTTTTCCCCAAGTGCGTAATTTGCAATCGAGTGCCGTTGCATAGCCGAGGAGCATCAAGATTACGCATTAATAGAACGGGGACACCAACTTTCAACCTCAGGTTATGGGAAGGCACGCCTGATAATTCTAGAGAGTTAAGAAACTCGACAGGGTATGATGTTACGTGTTCTGTATCCATTACATTATCTACAGAGAGATATTCTACGACGTCACCTTCCACTTCTGACATAATATTTTCATTAATCTGTCCAGTAATTTCGTTCGGTGGTGCTAAAATTGCCCTTTCACACAACCATTCTTGGTCTTTTGTTTTTTAGATCGTCAGTGCTGCCAACAATATTACAGAATTCGTGATTTAGTGTGATCATACCGTTAATGTCTGTGGCCATACGATCTTCACCAATTTTCAGGAGAGTGGCCGCATACAGCCCCGATTGTGAATCGTTGTGCAGTTGCACTCTCATATTTGTAGTCAGACTAAATTTTTGCACATGCACCCATAGCGTAGAGGCCTTCAAACATGCGTTTATTTCATCTGCCGGTGTACCTCTAGTTATCACGGGTAGAATCTGTCTGAAATCACCAGCCAAAAGAACAACCATCCCTCCCATAATACTTCTGTTGCTTTTGAGGTCTTGCATTGTCCGGTTTAATGCTTCGACTACTCTCTTGTAAGACATAGTACATTCATCCCAAACCAACAACTTACATTGCTGCAACATTCTTCCGTGCTCACTATTTTTACTTATATTGCAAACTGGAATTTCTTCATGAGCTAAGTTTAAAGGAAGCTTGAGTACTGAACGTGCTGTCCGGCCACCACTGAGCAGTGTGGCGGCAATGCCAGATTACGCTACTGCAACAGCAACTCCCTTATCTTTTCGGATTTGAGCAAGAAGGAGATTTAAAAGAAATGCTTTGCCAGTGCCTCCAGGAGCATCAAGAAAAAACAAAGCACCTACGTCGTTTTCGATTTTTTGCACCACACTATTAAAGACATTTCTTTGTTCTGGGTTCAAACGTGGAACGGACTCCGTTATTTGCTCTTGTAAAAAAGGATGGTCATAATTTAGTTCGCGTAACACATCACTACAAACTTACCCTGTCCTACGTGGTCTACTCATCCCAAAATCTAATAAATCTTTACCAGTAATAGTTATCACTTGGTCTTCAATCTTTGTTAGGCCTTCATCATAAATAGAATGATTGTATGTGACATTAGGATTATTTTCTTGCAATCTATATAATATATCGTCTGACATATCATTTCTGTACTTGTCCCACAATTACTGAGTATTCGACAGTCCACATGTCGCTATTAAAATAGCAAAAAGCTCTCTCACCTTGGCTGCTGATCTACACTGTACGGCCTCTTCCAGTGTTTCATCCCAATGATTGTCATTCTCCAATAAACCTTTAGCCTCACATGCTTCTCTAAATGTTGACATTTCCTGATCATTGTGTTTTTTGAGATCTTTGAAACACGTAGGCCCTTGCACATGATGTAGCAGCATTCTCAAACAATAGCATTCCATGTTGCTGACTTGGATCGTGTAAACTCTACCTAGAGCATCACCAGATTTAACACCGGGCCAATTCTGAACAGGAGTTCCTTGAACTCTGCGTTTCCATTCTTTTCTTGTTGCATTCCAGGTGTAATATCTTGGCACATCAACATACAGAAGAGTTTTTGCAAAGTCATCCCTTGCGCATAGTTCAAAAAAAGCGGTGAGCGTGGTTTTAGGTGGAGTTGACACTCGGTCATGGAAATTATTTTCCGTAAAATAAACTCGTTCACCGTTTTCTAAGTGCACACCAAGGTGCGTAACAGTAGGGTGCCTTTCATGTAGTGGAAATCCCAACAGCCGCCACACGGCCTCGTTGCTGCTGACATAACGACCGGACTGATACGTTTGTACTTCATCTACGGGATTTGCGTGCTCTGTGCTTCTAAAATTGAAAATAGCTTGATCGCTGCCTTTATTTACGTATTTACAGATATATTTAATCGCATGCACTGAACTGCAAACCTCTACATAGATGTGGGCATTAAACATTTTTGACAAAATAGGCGAATAGCGAACCACCCAACTATTATTAACTGTAGCATAACTACCATATCGAAGTTTTACAGTTGCCGTTCGACCTCCGTCTGCTGTTGCTCGTCTACGATACATCGGGTATCCGTTTTCATTGTGAATTGTCTCTGAGTGTAATTTGCGTGGAAATTTTTTAGTACATCTACCGTCTTTCATGCAAGGTCACTATGGATTCTCAGGACCGCATGGACCGTGAATCATATTTTTGACAACAATATCATGAAGAACCTTGTCACTCTCTGGATCCGGTATTTCGGCGCTGATAATATCGTCAATTTAGTTGGGTCTCAACTTGTCTTTCAACCAAATCAATATGTGGACATGGGGTAATCCACCCTTTTGCCATTCTATGGAATACATAAAACACAACACTTCTCCATATATTTTTCCCTTGGTAATAACTGACATTAGTTTTTTAACTTTCAAACGAAAAACTCTTGCAACTATATCATGTCTATCAATTGCACTCTGTCCCGGCATTAATTCGTTGACTATTTCCGGCCAAGCCGAGTTACATGTGAATGTAACGAATAAATCAGGGCGACCATGTGTGCGCACATAAGCAAATACATCCTTGGTGTATTCGTGTAAATATCTTGGACTATTCACAAATGAGGAGGGTAGAATGGCCATCCTACCTAAATTGTTGGGATTCACATTCGCGTCATTTGCTACAGCATCTTGAAGCTGGATGTAATTTTCTGCCCTTAATTTACTCTGATTTGTGATATATATCGCAATCGTTCGCTTTCAACCTTCACGTACATATCAACATAAAACTGATTGGCTAGTTGTCTGCATCGTGGTAGTATATTAAAGTCGTCTTCCCGTATCATCATGTTGTAGGCATAAAAATCCATACATGAAACTTTTTTGTTGGGCAAGGAGAGGCCTGTTATAGGATTTACTTGTTGTATTTGAAAGTTATACCCTTCCTGTCCTTTGCTAAACATAATTGGATATTGCAAAGCGTCATAAAATTTATGGGTATCAGGGACTCTGGCTAATATATCAGTACAGGCGTGCACAACTATATCGTGGGTAGCAAACTGTTCACCTAAAACCATGGCTGCAACTTCATTTATTAGTGGCGTGTTATATCGTCTCTCATGTTCTTCACTGGGCGTACAGTCTGGATGCATCACTAACTTATATTCTTCTCCCGGTAGTCTCTTTAATGCGGTTTTGAAAGTGTTGATAAGGCGATTTTGTTCATGCAGCATTCTTTGAATTTTCAAAATAGCTTCCTTTTCAACCCCTTGAATATTTTGACACCTACGGTCGGCCTCGTTGTCTTCGTCCCCCATAAAATAAACCTGTAAAAATTTATGCTCTTCATTACTCGCTGGAAGCAGAGAACCAATCCTGTGGTAGATTGGTCCTTGTATAGTGAAAGTAGGTGAAAATCCAGGCATTACAACTTCTCTGTCAACACCAAGTGAAGTCATTCTAAAGCACGAATTGTATTTTCTTATTTTTTTTAAAAAGCGGCGTGAGTCGTCGCAGTCATACAAAAGCAGTCTTAAGTGCATTATTTCAGTCACGCAAAATACCCCCCCTAACCGTCCGTACACTTCCACCTGCCCGCACGGACTTTCTACGTCTGTGTGTCTAATTACGCCGTATATAGGCACCGGAAAATGGGTGCAAGGGTGTGCACCTGCTCCTCTTTGGCAGAAAAGAAAAACAGGAAAAAATAAACATTCGACAACAAAAGCAGGTGCGTAAAGTTACTCGTGAAGCAGTACTAAATACCTTTGAAGAATTTGTTGCCTCTCGTTCAGCTGATTTTTTCAAGAAAGGCGTCAATAAACTACCAGTGTATTGGCAAACATGCATAGATTATATGCGTGCTTAATTAAAACATACAGAAAAAAATACGTTAAATTATTTCACAAAAATTGATAGGTAAAGATTAAAGGTAAAGATAATTCTAAATTTTTTCAATAGTATGCATAGATGTAGATGTACCACTCATTCTTTTTTCTGCGTAGAAATCCACCGGATTCACCTATTGGTGGTTATGAGGAACTCAAACCGACTAAAAACCGCACACCGTCTCAGGCACTAGTAGTCGAGGAACCAGGTGTACCCTAGAAAATGAATCCGTGGAACAGGAAATCCCTATAATTAGTGCCCCCCCTGAAAATAATTAAGCCAGGTGGCACACATGGTGTTGTTAGTTTTCTGTGCATTTTTTGTTTAGAATATTTTCTGCTGAAAGCTAGTTTTTTTGTTTGATAATTTTTTTTATATATGTATTTGTTTCCCACAGGTGCGCGACCGAGACGGCCAATTAACCGGATATGTAACAAGTTTTGTGATGTTAACATTATAATATAGTATAGTTGGTAAATCAAATCAATTTCTATAATTACTGAGACAGTAGTAGATAAAATTGAAGATTTTTTTTTGTCTATTAGAAATAAAAAGAATCTCTGACACATAGTAAAACATTTATAAATAATAAAATTAAAATTGTTGCGTTCCTCATGTGTCAATTTTCTTCTTTGTAACTTGTGTTCGTGTGAAGTAAAATCGTTGGTTATGAAACTGATTATCCCAAAAATGACTTCAAAAATTGAATAAATTTTAATAAATCTAGCTTCAATCCAGTATTCTCTTAAAAACCAAATGGCTTTTTAGTCCAGTTAGGATTATCTGGAAAAAAATTACTATGATTCTTCTTTATTACTTGTATGAGGTTTCTGCTTGTTGAATTAAGTATTTTTTTTGGTTTATGTTGCGTTGGAATCCCTATAAAATAATGCATTTTTTACGATTGGGATCAGACCAACGAGATATAGTGGAACGTTTGGCGTTAGCTTTCTTTATTCTTTGTTTAAACGTTTTCTTTTTTTTACAACATGTGTTGCGGTCTTTATGTCTTCGTGTAAATTTCATATGTTCTGAACTGCAAGTACAAGGCGTCCCCCGGGCCGTAATAATTTCTTTGGCACTTTCACATTTCACTGGTGATTTTCTAGATTTATTGTAACATTTTTGAGGATCTGGGCAAGGACTTGGTCTTGGCCTGCATTTGTGGATTGTACAACTTGGCGCTGCGGCGCAAGATTTCTTGCTTCTGATATCGGACATGGAAGCTGGAATACAATGATTAAATGTATAGATATATAAGCGCAAACTAAGGTTAGGTAACTTATAAGGTAGGATTACAGGTAGATAGCATCATAATTATGTAATATACTTATTAGTGAAAATAATGAATATAGTTTGAAAGCAAAATAAAAATACACCTGCGGGTGTATAGAGTTCCATCCAAGAACTTAGGGCCTCAAGTCAACCTCACCTGCAAGTGGTGCACCTGCTGATCGACCGATGAGGCTCTGGCAAACAAAACATCGCGATTAGCGGTAATAGGCTTGGCACCTATTACGTGTAGGACCAATACATTGACGAAAAGTGAGCGTTAAATATGCCTCTTCCTAAACCTTTAGTTACGATTTTATGTATGTATATAAAAACACGCTTTAATGATAAGTCGAACTAATAATTCTAAAAATAATTCTGAATAAGCATCTATAGGAATGATATGCTCTGTGTTGTGACAGATTAAGAATACAGAACGTCATTACCCCTATTCTTCACATGAAAAGTTGAAACAAACCCTATACCACCCCGTCTGACCAGCGTGGTATAGACTATAGTAGTCCAAAAGTTCCTTACTAAGGAGAGGCCTATATCCAGCAGTAGACTGTTAAAGGCTGTTAATGATGATGATGATGATGAGGATGATGATGATAGGAATGAAATAAAGTACAAAGGAATTTTGCAAATCGGTCAACAATTGATAGAGTAATCGGTGAACATACATAAATAAAAATACACACACAATGGAAAATTCAATCTCCCCCTTGTTTAAAGTTGGTTATTAGTAGTTATCAGGTATCTGTACGAGTATATGGTACTCATCACTTTATGGTGATGAGCTGTTGATAGAAGGTACAATTCCTTGAGCTAGTAGTAAATAGTTGGGCGGATATTTTTTTAACTGTCAAATGTACTCATATGGATGTTACGTTGAGTTGCATACTTTCTAGTGTTTCTGGTGTGTTGATGATGGAAGATACAACTCTTTAATGGTTAAGAGTTGGAGGGTAATTTTTTTATAAAACATGTTTGGTGAATGTCATACGTATGTCTACAAACTTCTTTTAGTGTTCTGACATGGTTGATTGCAATGTATTTGAATTTTGAATTAGTCTTAATGGTTGTACATACTCTACGCAACGCTTTCTCATCATGCGCTTTCCTAAGCATTTTGTTAGCCTTATAAGTCGCAAAGATCCACATCAACTAAAGTGTTTACACGACTCGGTGCAGCGTAAGCTTATCATTTTGCAATTTTTTTTGTTTATAAATTAATCACGGCTTTATTTGAGTTAGTGCCCTGAGGGCCTTGTATGAGTTTTATTCACGTCAGATCGTCATATGATCGCATTTGGTGTTTCAGTAGGTGAAGTGTTCAAAGGGTCTAGTATGAGTTTGTTTCATGTTAATTCGATTGTTACGGCGAGTGCATTCGGCGTGGTGATTGATACAGATTTCAGTTTCGATTTTAAGAAAATTAATTAAGGTATATTCACATGATTTATGGTCGTGGAGGAAGTTGACAGTGTATCGTCAAGGTCAGAAGGGATTTCTTGAAGACTAGTTTAGAATTTCCAGAATGTCAAATAAAATATAAATTTATTCAAAAAAGTATGTCATGCTTCAAAGGGTAATCTAAAAGTTAGATCGAATCTATTTGGAAACCAAACTTAATAGTAGTGTAAATAAAATTAGAATGACCTCCCTAATAACTGGAACTGGAAACTCAAAGAACAAATATAATAATTACAACCTTACTATTGTCAATTAAGTAATTTAATGTGATATTGCTACAGCCTTTGAAAAAAAGTTAGATCCTTTATTGAAGACAAGTAGCACGTCTGATCTTACAAATTATAAACCTATTTCAATGTTATTTACTTTTAGTAAAACTTTTGAAACAATTATACTAGAAGAGCTGTAAACTCATTTTAGTGAAAACAATATTAAAACAGTTAGGTTTTAAAAATTATGGTGTATCTGCTTTACGCTCCCACTTAAAATTGACAACAATTAATTTGATTCTTTTATTTCCTTACAGTTCTAACTTCTATCAATTCATCCTTCTATGTGCAGTTACTTCTGCTTTGGAATGCACTTCCAGCTGAAATCAGAATGTTCACAAACCGACATACAGTCAAGACAAAAATGTGTGAAGTTCTTCAGAGTGAATTGACAGTAAAGTCATTACACTATTACAACACTAGTACCCAACTGTGCTTTTTAAGTAATATTTTATTCATGTATGTGTATGTTTATTTATATTGTGTGTTTATTTATGTATGTAGTAGTAAATTAATGTTTATTGTTTATATCTGACGTAATTTCATCTCTTATTAGAGTAGAATGGGAGAGAATGCTTCATATCATTAAGGCCGCCTTTCTATCCCTATCTAAAATATTTGCAATAAGTTACAAATATATACATAAATAAATATCTGGCAGACTGCTGATATGTCCAAGTGATGAGATGGCTCTATGAAGGTGCAACAATGACCGTCCAAGTACAAGTAAAGTACGGGACCAATCCAATTGCATCGAGAGGTAAGAGAGGAAGACGTTATATGTATCTCTAAAATTGTTTAGCAATGCATTGGAAGATAAGAGTATATTTAAGACGTTCGATAAGACTGGAAATTAATATCAATGACCAATACTTTTCACATTTTCGATTTGCAAACGATATAGCAATCCTAACGGAAGCTGTGTGATCTGGTGGAAACCCATAACAATCTGGACGATTCTTCAAAACGAGTGGGACTGGGGATAAACATGGAAAATACGAAAATCATGCATAATAGACATGTATCCTCGAGCCCCGTGACCGTAAATGGCACCACTATCGGGGTTATGTTAGAATTCATCGACCTTTGCCAAACTGTTTAAGTCGGCCGGCACAACTTCGATCGGGAGGCTGATAGAAGGATTCGTCTGGGCTAAGCGGCATACGGTGAGCCACGTCACATCTTCGCCGATATCGCAACCATTAAAGACCAGGTATTAAACCCGTGCGTCCTACCCGGTCATGTGTCCAGATGAACCTATTATTGCTGGAGCCGAAATGTGCTAGAGTGTGCGGCTAGGATGCGAGGGTACGACACGATGGACTGATAATTTGAAGAAAATTGTTATCAAGGATGTGGATCGCCCAAGACTGAAATAGTTGGCGCTTCTTGGAGGAGACTTCATTCAGCAGTGGACGGCGATAGGTTGATTGACTTGATCACAATACAGAATAAAAAGGCCTTTTGTTAGAACAACTGTTTTATTTAAATATGTACAAAGATGTATACTGCACTGAGAAGTTCTAATACATATTAAGCGTTGATATTATTTAAATTTTCGTTTATGAACTTGTGGTTTTTGTGGTCTTTTTAGACAAAACAGGTTACTTTGATGTAGCATAAACAGTTTTTATAAGATATCACAATCTTTAACAATGCTTTGAAGCTTTTTTGAACGTCGATATCCTTCGGTAAATGTTGGAGTTGATATAGAATATCTGCCTTGTCTTTCCTCACTGTTGGTTTCAATCATGCCATTCATTTCTTTAGGTGTAACTGGATCCCTCATTACATACATTTTTCTTTCTACATGTCGACATGTCGCCTTATTAATGTTGTAACCATCTTTGTCAAAACATGAAAATTTTGATTTTCGACGAGATTCTGTTCTAATTACAGTGCTGGAACATGGTTTCACTTTTCTGTAGCGATTATATTTACGATGTCTTTCTGGAAACGGGGTTATTGCATCTGAGGCATGGCATTTTCTACATATATATTTTTATTTACACAGGTGTTACTGTATATGATCGATATTTGGTAGTTGCTATACTTGAAAAGCGACTGTAAATAATACAGATCCTTTACAATCAATTTAAAACAATTATCACGAAGAAGCCAGCATCGACCAAAATTATTCTCATATTATATTGCGGCTACTTAGTAAGTATAGGTGCACACTCCTAGATTATATGCATGGTAAAAGTGTGAGATATATATGTTACACAAATCTTCGAGTGTATCTCTGAATTATTAATTATATTTAGGTTTTACAGTAACATCTAAATAGCTTCGATGGCTCTGACGTTACTGTTTCTGTCCTAGAGGAAATATTACTACCAATTTGCAAAACAAACACAATGTAGAAACAACTGTTTATTAGAATTTATACTCGGTACTATAATGAAAGACAATGTTAAATATTTGCAATATTACTATTCTTATCTAATCTATCCTGTTTATGCATCTACAAAATCACACATTTCTTGCTCCTGGATCGGGGTGTTTTTTTAGTGTTTAACACGCCTCTGTGACCCTTGCCTTGGCAACAGGAATCCGCATATCTTGCTGTTCCTTTCTTCCTTTTCAAATAGTCTTCGTAGTGATGGGTGCCAGATCGACTATCCTCTGCCTTCATTTTCGATTCTTTCTTTTTTATTTTGAGATATTTTTTTATTATTTTGTTTTGTTTTTTAACATCCGTCCTCCCACCAGCCTTGCTACAATCACTACATTTTAATTTTGACTTTGTTGCCAATATGGAGACTGCACTCGGGCACGGCTTGGACCTCCTTTTTGAGGATCTTTCGAGGCATTTTTCTGGTTTCGGGCATGGTGGTGGTGTAGGGTGACATCGTTGAGGTGTACACGATGAAGTCGGAGTACATGGTGGATGTATACTGGGAGCCATTAATAATGATTGAGTGTTTCTGCAACGAGCAACGAATAGTTATTCTAGGTCTATAGCAGATAAAATATATGATTCATACAACAAGAGAAGCCAGCGTCATTAAAGTTACAGACTTGCCACTCTGCTTGAAAATATAAAATAAATAAGAACTTACCTAAATGTATGAGAAAGGAAGGTAATGACGGGTGAACAATCATTAGAGACACAGTAGAAAATCACACTAGAGTTGTAACCGACGGAATCCATACATTTGAAATAAAATGTTATACAACATAAATATCTTGGTAATTATAAAAATGATTTTTAAAAAATTCATGATGAAGAAAAGCTCCTTTGGAGGAAAAGAAGTATATAGTTCATAATAATTACATTAATTACTACTTTTTATGTACTACCTACACAATTATTTTACCTACGACAGGTAGGCATGTTGATTCTGTTAACTTACTTTGTAATAAAACGTAATAATATGATTTTTAGAGAATTTAATGTGTAACTATTTACAGATAGTGTTTTAACACTATTATTTAAGGTCTGTAAAAATTAACAATCAAAATAATTCCTGCAATAAACTTTAAATGTAACCACTTAAAAACAACTTTGTACAAAAGGTCAATGCCTGTCACACGTGCTTACATGAAAAGTAATTAATTGATTAGACAGTTAATTTATTTGTCACTAGTCATAATTTCAGATTGCCAAAACAATACAAGGCGTTGTTTACTGATTATATTTACAATGCGCATTCTATTTTCTCCCTAATCACTATTTGAAAATATAAGATTATTTCTGACATCGCAATATGTACCTACAAAGACTTGTTTTGTTCACAAGTAACCTTGGTGTAGGTAAGCCAGAATTTGTCAGAATTAAATATGGAACTGGGTTTCTTTAGGCTTTTAATTTAATATCGAATTAAATTAAAAGCCTTATAATAATAACACTAGCCTTATATAAATAACACTTCAATAGAAGAATGAGGCCGGGTTTTTTCTTTGTGCAATTTGTAGATGGTCCAGTTTCGGGCGTATATTCACTTAAGAAAAGAAGAACAACAAAATACATTAAACGCAACAAACAAGCTAAACTTTCCAAAATATATTTTACGTTATAAAATTTTATAATCATAGAATTAAAATCCAAAATCCTGTTGAAATACAACAAAGTACATTACAACGTTATTAGACCCGTGAATATCATCATTTAGTGCACTATCACCTGGCTGCATGACCGTCACCAGAACTATGTTCATCTACATCCACATGTAACCGATATAAAATATAGAATTAGGTTACTTGACATTATCTAGTACAATTCTTACTTTTCTCATTCTCCATGAACGAGAAAAGTAGGTATGAATCGTAGGTGAAGTCGACAGCACAGGAAGCTTTTCATTTGTACTACGAGTCTTACATCTACGGTGATTGTAATAACAACAGTACCTTAGTACTATATACATATTCTGTGACAGTGTAGAGTCCAACGTGTAAAGCTACACAAAGAAACTTGTAAATAAGTTATAACATTTATTTGGATATAAAAGGGAGTTTGAATTTGAATAAGTGTACAGCCTGTTTTTTTAAATTACCAGATTTTAACATTATAGTGTTCGTTATTTGTTTATATTACGTTAATTAAAACATAATTTTCGGGGCTTCTTTGTAAACTTCTCGACCACTTTATTATGAAAATCTTGTAATTTACCATGTATAAGTTTTCTGTGCACACTTATCATAGCCAGACCATTGAGGCGATTGTCACTCATAGTGCTTCTTAACCAGGTTTTTAATCTTCTGCGGCTGCTAAACGATCACGACGAAAGGAACATTTTACCTGAGTTATATAATACATTTGACTTATAACAACTACAAAGCATTCAATGTAAAATTGTTATAGAATCGATAACCCTGCACAGGAGTGTAGGTTTTTGCAGGTAATTAATAGTAAGTAATAGTATGAATCAAAGGCCATTGCACAGGATTAAAACACGTTGTCGTCTATTAACCTATATATAGATATATATATATACCTATATATTCCTCTTGTGCCAGTATATCTGAAAACATCTTATATAAATTCTCACTAAATATAATAATAAATAATTAAAGGCAAGACTGTTTTTGTATAGCAAAAATCAAATAACTTTCAATCCAAGTATAAATTTTAGATAATTTATGTCTATATAGCGAGGCTGGCTTCTTTCGTCATAATATTATTAAAATCAAACTACTTTATTTAGCATACTTTTGTACAAAGCTGTCAAAGTGTACTAGAGTCTAGTCTTCTAAATACTTGTAAAACCGATTTACTTACCCATAATATTGCAAGTTGAATTGTGGTTAGTTGATTTCTGTTAAACTATTGATTCATGTTGAGTATTTTTTTAACTTGTATGTTTATTGATGTTATTTGTGACTCGGGGATTTCATTTTTATCTTCTCTTTTTAAGAATTGACAATTACTGTACGTCAAATGTTAAAAAGAAAATTATCTCATAGTAGAGTACTCTTTTTGCTTTTTTTTTGTAAACAGAAAGTTTTTGTGTACCTACTTTGTACTGTTTCGCCCAGAGAGAAAAAAGACAAACAGGTTGTCTGACGCAGCAATTTAAGGTTTGGCACAACTTTAAGAAAGTTTTTAAATCTATCTACAATGTTTAACTTTACTTTTCATCAGGTAGAGTAGGGTCACTTTGGCAGGTTCTAACATTAAGAACAAACAGTTACGTGCAGTTTTTTTATTCTATATTAAGAATCTGCCAAAATGACTACACTGCCAGATGGAAAGCATGAAGAAAATTCAAAAGTTGTGGTCACCATACTCTAGTTTGTTGATGTGTTACAATTCTAAAGAAATTTCAGAAGATTTGTAAATTTCAATATTTAAAATTTGAGTGATCTTTGTGATAAAAGCTGCTTTTTTATCAAGTAGAAAACAAGACGGCAATTTGAGCTAACTGTAATGTGGTGACCTCAGAAGCAAGCCTACTCGAAAAATCATGCCATGTCCATAAAAACATTCCGTTTTAAGTATACTCTCTTTCCCAAACGGAAAATTGGGATTAGGATTTCCCAAGACGGGAGCATCTGAGAGACCCACACAGATCACTATAATATAATATCTTGTGCAGCAAGGGGTTTTGCCATGTTGCATAAACTTTAGAAGTAGCGGTCATGGAGATCAGAGAATATGCTGCACTTTTTAATATCTGGCACAAATGCTAGAAGAGTAGCCTTATTGACTTTTAGTATCCTGTAAATACAATGGCAAAATCAGAACCCTTACAGTTTCGTCATGTCCATACTGTATTTCACATACTATTAGTGCTAAAAGTTGTAATTTACCATGAACACATAGTAATCACGCCGAGTCTTTGAAGTGCGGGATGTTTTTTTTTTTTATATTCATCCACCCAATGATATTAGGTGTCATTGGATGGGTCTTCTAACAATAATAAGGGTTTGTGAAGATAATGTCACACACATCTTTTTCTAAGATAAGATTTAATCTAGATCTGAACAAAACGCACGGCAGTAGCATATTGATGAATTTCGAAGAACTATTACTGCTATGTAAGTTTATTAGTTTAAGTGTAAAAGTCGATCAAGTAATTCAACGTTTTCGAGAATATAAATTATTTTTATTAGATTTATAATTGAGTTTCGATTGTTTATTTCTATTTCTTCAGTGGTACAGGGTAAAAATTCTTGCTTCCGATATTAAATTAAATCGATATCGAATCGTTCGATAAATCGATAATATACATTTACTGTTAACGGTTACTTAATCACAATGCACTCCGAAGATAATATAGGTTGTCAATCAACACTGCCAGTATCTGCATGAAACTTCTCTACGCCTATGATACTATGATTATACTCTTCTTTCATCTGTATAATCCAAATGAAACCCAGCTTGCTCTGGTAGTTGAAATTCGTCGAGTCTTCGCGCAAAACAACGGCTTTGTTGACGTAACATATTAATAAATAAAACACGTTTGAAATAATATAATTTTATAGCTATATATAGTATAGAAAAACGAAGAGTTTATTATATAAGTGTATACAACTCTTAAAGTGCTAGTCACTCAAATAAATAATATTATATACATTTACTATTTATAACTCTGAATGATATAAAAAAAAAACAATTTAAACATTTCCATAACAATATCACATATATTATTGTTTAAAATTACTATTAATGTGAATCTAAAATACTTAGTAATCTGTTTCGCAGGTATCTATTTAAGCTATTTTTCAATACCATTTATACTACTAAATTATGTTGACGAAGCTTGATTACATTGTTATAATTTCTCTATAAAGGCCACGGAAATATTAGCATGAAATTTAATGACCTTTTATGTATTTTTTTAATATACAGTATTAGAAGAATGTTGCAATAAAAAAAAAACCACGACGATAACAATTCAAACTTGTAAACATTTTTGTTTTTCTTCGCTTTCTTCTTTTACCTTCGTTGGTAAGTGAAAGTGTGGACAATGCTTCAATTTTGCTTCTTTGACACGGACTCCTGATAAGTTGGCGGTTGATCCTGTAATTATATAAAATGAGCTCCTAATTAAATCGGCTAACACTCTGTTTAGAAAGTGTGACTCCCAGTAATACTATGTATTAAATGAAAGCAATTATTACATCAAGTGATACAGCCATCCATTGTTTAATCATATTGTTGGCAGCATATAATAGCTTCCACATTTCACAAACGACCTAATCCCAAACAAAATACAGCCTGTACTTATGATAACCAGACTGCTGATACCGATCGTGCCCATAACACAATTATTTGCTCAGGTGGGAATCGAACCCACGCCCTCTATCTTAGCAGTCAGGAATATTAACCACTAAGAAAACAGGGTAGTCTAGTCATTTGAAGTTAATGTTAAACAGTTTATAAAAGCTTTAAAAGGAAAAATAAAGGGTAAAAAGTATTTATAAATATATTACAGACGGCCTTAAACTTTGAGCAATCTTTTCCAGACCACCTCAGGATTGACTCTAATCACTTTAATAAAGTTTTAACCGTTCAGTCGTTCGTGTACAGTTCAAAGATTGTCAAAGTATGTCTACTATCTATGACAGTAGGTATATATTGGATTCTATATAATAATTGATTTACCTGAATTGGGTTCTATACGTGCCATAATTGACTGCTACAAAATGGTTACATAATACTAATAATGTTTACGGAGATAAAAATTAATAATGGTTATACAAGAAATTAATTAATTATAAAATAAGGTTACACAGTACAATATTTAAGTAACTTTTACCATACTTACATTGTACGGGGGCGGCACGTAAGCCGTCTGGGGCCTATTGGGGTCATAATAGGCGCTTTGTGCTGCTTCCGCAGCTTTCGCATCTGTAAAGTTTATTAATACTACTGCAACAACCGATACAACAATACTATGTTAAACTATTTACATTGATTTTAATTACATTAGTATGCTAAAAGCTCACACAATTAATAACACAACTCTACAGTTACTGAACAGCTAATGATACTTCATCACATTTACTAACACGTACTCACACTGGAGCCTCGGCTGTGCAGTCGCTGACATGAAATGGCGACAAATAACCCGCAAAATTAATCTTAAACTAATAAACCACATCAGTAAAAAAGTTATAACATTAATCATGGATAATGTCTTTTGGCCTTTCAAACGTGAACATTAACGGTATTCAAAGAAAAGGTTAAATATAGATTTGCCGAAGAGTAGTGATTAAATTACTTCAATCAACTTTCAGTGGACCTGACCCGGACTGGAATAAGTGCTGCTATGTCTCTCTCGAGTAACTCTGCCGCCTTAGTCACAGACTTACGGAAAGATGTTTTACAATTTTAGCGTAAGTTACTTCTTTGTTGTCGTAATTTAATCCAGAACACACACAAATATAATTTCTGAGTGATTTTGCTTAACATCCGCATTTTTATTTATGAATATCATTAATAAAAATGTTAAAAACATTTTTATAGAACATTGCTTGTCTATTTATAGAATTTCTATAGATCATCTATTTACATTGAAAATCTATTTACATTGAAAATGTAAAAAAGTCGAGGACCCCAGAAACGATAAGGATGGGGAATTTGCAAAGAATCAGTATTTAAATAAGATTGATCGATCGATGGTTTTAAAAGATAATGAATGTGAATTGGAATGCTTTAAAATCGATAGAAGCGAGAGTTGTCAATCAAATACCCTATTAATGTCAGCGTGCGTGTCAGTTTGCTGTCCACCCTACCTACTCTATTTGTTTAGATGGTGATGAAAAAAAACATCAGCCCTTCGACGTTAATGGTTTGAAGTCTTGTAGGGCAGTATAAAATGAATTCTGATTTTTTCAATTACTTTACTCCTCCTAAACAGGCACGGTGGCTCTTCAAATTGTCTCTTAGGGATCTAGATTTAACACGTTGATAGAATTGAATCACTACACCACATTATGGCGTGTCGCCTAAAAAACGTAACACAATTAATGCTCAGATAATTGATAATTGTTCGCTTTGTTTAAAAATTAAATTTAGAATTTTTAGTTTCCCAATCTCACCACTAGAGGACATAGTAGTCGGGGCTCCGTTAAAGCCACCTGGGGCTCCAGGGTATCCAGACGGAGCACCAGGGTAACCAGCCGGGGCTCCAGGGTATCCGGCCGGGGCTCCAGGGTACCCAGCCGGGGCTCCTGGATAACCAGCTGGGGCTCCAGGGTATCCAGGCGGTGCTGAAGGGAAGGCCGAACCTGTAGCGCTGGAAGGAGCAGGTGCTCCAGAAAAACCTCCGCCTGGTGGGTACACTACTCCCGTCACACCTGGGTACGGCGGTGGATCGTTTGACATGAATACCGAGTTCGGTGGAGGTTGGTCTGGGAAAGTCTGTAAATTGAAATGAAAAGTATATAATAATGTAACTCTATACTCACAGAGTTAGCGATAGAGTTCCAGATATTGATTGAACTTAAAAGCAGGGAAAGTGGTAGTCTATTATTAATTTCGGATAGTGTCGGATTTCTATCTTAATATTAACAAAACTCTCACAAACACATAGTGCACATGCTAGGTAACTGGTAATTCTTTCTTATTTTTACTTGCAAGTTATAATTGTCAGATACATTTTTTTTTTCTATTTTTTTTATTTCTGAGACCTCGAGTTGTATTTCCATGTCGGACCAAATGCATGTATGATCTGCAAAATTTTTGCTGCCGAGTTTAGGTGTTTTCTATGTACAATAAACGTATTTACAAAAAAAGCATATAAGGTTTCAATCTAGCTTTCATAGTACAAGTTCTGCTTAATTTGAAACTAGATGACGTTGTGGTAGATGTGCGAAATATTTATTGATTTTATTCATTGATTAATACATACCGTGTACGGAGGTACCCATCCATAATAACCCTGAGCTGGCGGCGCGTAAGCAGGTGGTGGCGCAGCATGCCACACCCCAGTCGGTGTTACGTACGGCGGTGGAGCAGCACCGGGTGATAAATGACGAGAGGCTAAAATAGGAATTTATTACTTATAAGCACATTTACTCGCTCAAATAACTCTTTAAGTCTAAATTTATTTTCTGGACTATAAGGACTACAAGCTAAACACAAAATATAATAAGTCGTTTACAAGTTTTGTTTTGCGTTTGGTGGTACAAAAAGATTAATCAATACGTTTATTTTCATAATTATGCTACTGTTTTTTTTTCTTTTTTTAAAAATGACGCCTCATTAAGATTATCCTGTGTCGCGGAGACTTTACAAACATACAAGAAACGGACACAAAGAACACCCAGACTCAGAACTACAATTTGTGGATAACACCAAGTGTTGTACCATGTGGGGTCTGAACCCACAACACTCAGCGCAGTAAAGAGTGGCGTGGCGACCGCTTAAAGCACTAGGCCAACTGTACACTCGGATTACTATTGTTCGTATATATATAATATAGTTCACAATTATTCGTATTGTGTTTGAGTTTTCGTGCTTATTTTCGTGACTGTTAAGAATGAGTTATTCACAAAATATTATTGCCTAATTGTTTATTGTTATATTTAAGTTTAAAAACGATTACACATCACATTACACACAATAAATTAAAGTTACTGCGAGTTGCAAATTTCACATACTGAAATGAGTATGACGAATAATTACTTAAACACATGATTTATTCCTAAAGCCTAGTTTAATTCTAAAAATAGTGAGAAAAGATAACCAGTAGTAAGGAACAGTTTTTGAAACCATAGGAAAGCTTAAAATGTATCACGCTTCGGGAATTTTTCCAATTTCCAAACATTGCCTTAAAGTTTTGTAATAGATAGGGACTTTTTTATAATATTTTTTATTTATACATAAATAACGAATTCCTTTACTGCTGCGCTGAAATGGTGAGGTGCCTTCATACTGTCTTGTGATTATTATGTCCTCAGTCAGCTAGGACAAAGCTTTTTATATAAATATTTAGATAAATAAGAATAAAAAAAATATGCAGTGATGTATTTGCAAAAGAAAACTGCCATCCTTTAATATTGCATGATAGTTTCAACAAAATTAAAGGTTGAGTCAGATGAACAAACAAACGTGTTGTACGTATATGTTTCAGTAACAGATAAGCAAGCAGACTGTGATAATAAACTGAGATACCTTATCGTTTCATAGAACAATGATACAATATTTCAATTACATATTACAGTGAAAAGATTTTTTCGCACTATTTACTAAATCTAAGGATGTTACAAGTGTTAAAAAGGCAGTATAAAGAAAAAGAAAAGGGTTAGACTTCTGAAATCCCTTAAAACAGTCTAAGACTAAACGCCGGCAATTATTTGCTGATCCTACCAACTACAAAACTCTTTATAATTGAAAACTGGTTATGCATCAACAGCTTTTGCAGTCCACTGCTGGACATAAGTCTCTCTTTAGAAAGGAGGTTTTTGCCTATTATACCTCGCTGTCCAGACGGGTTAGTATAGGATTTGTTTCGAGTTTTCCTTTTGTTTGCAGCGATGTTTTCTACGTAGTTTGCTCTCTTATTCGCTGTTATAACTTACGAAATGAATAAGGGTGGTGACACTCTGTGTTCTTAATTCGTCACCACATCAAAGTTATTAATTCTCTTCAAAGGTCTATATAGGTTTAAAAACGGCACACACTCGTTTATTCTGTCTCTCTACTATACAAACAAACTTTTATCGGTATCAAAGCAAATATTTAATAAAGTAATTACCAAGGTGTGCGGCCTTCAGCATAGCTTGTCCATATTCAATAGCTCCACCAGATTTGAATACCAGTTTAAACTTTACTTCGCCCATGAAGTTTCCGTTAGGTTGTGCAGTAATCTTTCCTCGTATGAAATTAGCAGAAAACATTGGCTGTTCAATAGTAACCTAAAATAGAATAAAAATATTTTAAATATGGATATAGCAGAAAGGAATTCCAATTGATCAAATATGGAAACTATTTTTGGCAATTCGTAAAAGTAAAATTTTATCTTGGCGTACTAAAGTTTTTAATTTTCATTTTCTCTGTATTCTTTATAACTAAACGGTACTTATTAACATGTACTCTATGATCACATTATGAACAAGATTGGTGATATAGTGCAATCATAACAATATCGTAAAAGGCCTAACTAAATGGAACATTACTTACATCTCCCAGAGCAATGAACGGGAAACTGAAGGATCTTAATATGTCAGACGGATTTTTGGAATTGTAAATCATACGATGGCTGGTAAGGTACATTCGACCATGTTTTGGACCCTTGAACTCTGGTGTGTCATTTCCATAGAATTCAACTGTGACATTGTCCGAAAATAATATAATACTGAAACAATAATAAACCATCATTTTTTATAAATTCCCTCATCTTATTTCTTCTGTAAATACTTGTTTTCATATTTTAGAGTAGATATAGGATTAATCAATAAAATTAAGTAACTGGAACTGGTAGGGGGAATCAAAGGGTGGTAGTGCACTTTTGACTCTTGAGTTGCAAGTGTTCATGGGCGGTGGTAGACACTTACCATCAGGTGACCAGTCTAGTTGTTCGTCCCGTAATAAGTCTATACCATAAAACATTTATTTACAAAAATTAATTATATATACGCGATAGCATTTCGCAATATATTCTAGGATAGTATCTTAAGTCAATTGCGATTAACCTTTTAGGGCACAGTAGAAGTTAGGACCAAATGGATTTTGCCCACATTGCTTTACTATATGAAACCTATTATTATGTTTGTCATTGTGGATGAAAAACTTGGCGAGTTTATCGAGTCTTCATATTACACATATTAATATACGTACACATACATTAGTAGAGGAGCCGTAGAGGGGATTGCGGGATTCACTCGAGTGCGGCAGAATAATATACAGGGGGATACCTTGTACTCTATTAAGTACTTACACCAAATATGAGACTTCTATATATGATCACCCGTGAAGGATAAAGGATCAGATAAGTAAAAAAAAATTGATCCTCAAATATTTTCGAGCGCGTCAGGTTAAGATAAGATGAGGTAGTTACGTGCTAAAACGTGTAGATTTCACTAATCTGACAATTTGACTGAGACGTAAAGAAGAGGGAGGGGCTACAAAATTGCAAAAAGAAAAACGTCACTTGGACATTCTCAAGCGTGGCTAATTTTTTTTTTATTTGGAACGGAATAATTCAAGGATTACGAAAAATATATAATCTGACAATTTCCGCAAGCCGAAGCAACAAAAATTAATCGATAAAGTTTAATGCGTGCAGCTACGTGAAGCCTATATTCCCCTCTCTGCGCTTCTATTCCTCTCAAAAAAAATACTTTAAACAATTTATTTTTTTATAATTATTTTCTTATAAATACAAATATTCTACTTTAAAAAAACATGTACTTTCTTATTTGCATGCTATTTCCTGAGCTTTTCAATTAATTAAGTTCAATAGTTTAAAAAAATACAAAAAACAATTTTTTAATTATAAGATTAGACAAATCCCTCTAGATAATTATCAGATTATGAGACAGCACGTCTAGTGCATCAAGATGAACCATATATATCTTAATCTGACACGCTTGAGTATTTCAAAATGACCAATTTTTTTGCACATTCTAATAACGGTCATGACTTTGCGTCATATCCAAATCTTCAGATTATTATATAAGAGCATTTTTTTTGGGTTCACTTAACATCCCTTTCGAAAATCTGACGCGCTCGATAAAGTTTTTTTTATGAGGTGAGTCCTGATACTTTTAAAAAGCTAGGGGTCACCATTTATACTGAAATTAAAAGTATTTACAATGACAAATAGTAATATTGCACCGGTTTTTAAAAACAGACAAGGATTTTGACAAGTTTGTTCAGTTGGTCTTCAGTGACATCCAGATAGCTGACTTCGCCACAAGCAAGAATAGGAAGCGATTGTGTGTGAGCACAACTGTAGTTTACACAATAAACCACGAAAACACCAAAAAATAGATTTATATACTGTTTAAACTGGTATTACATACTATGATTGTATTTAAGAAAACATTTGTTTGATTCAAGCATCTAAGTATTTAAACTATCTCTCTTAAAATATTTCTTATCCAATTAGTTAAGAATTTATAACAATAAAATCACACTAATTAAATTATTGTTATTGTTTTTATAAAGAGAGGCAGGCAGTTAAATCAATTACTTATAAACATCTGTTTTCAAAAAAATCTTATTAGATTTTCTTCTTAGATTTATTTATTTTTCTGCTATTGAATTATGTTTGTGGGCAGTCTGGTTACCATAAAAAGGCTATACCTAATTTAGAATATTACAGCTGTGTGTGAGATGAGTGAGGTTATTTATTATTTATTAATTTAGATATTTGATATTTTTAACTTGATTTTATAGTTACTTCACATTTTAGGCAGGAAACAAAATCCTCTGGATGCTTAATTCATACTCTAACTACACAAATGCAAGAAAATATATTTTCTTCTCTTCTATTCAAATACAATTTTCAATAATAAATCTTTTTAATGTAATATTTTATAAATATTTTAAGAATTTATTTTAGTTCTATGCTTTTAGTTAATTTTTATTTATACAGACAGTCCATAATGTTAGAATACAATTTTTCTTAACCTACATTAGTAGTTTACAGTGTTACTATTAATTTTTTTAATTGATTTACTGAAATTCTGACAAGGTTAGGTGCATAGAGGTTTACACCAGTACTATATTGCATGTAAATATTTTTAAATAAAAAACTACTTCAAAGAGCAGTATTTTCTTTCTTAAGTTCAATGTTGCTTAATAAATAATCATTTTGTGCCTCAAGAGAAAAAAGAAATAATATTAATGTCCTTATCTTCAATGCAATCAATATGTCATTGAAGTGGGGTAAAAGAAAACGCTCAAAATCGGAGGTTTTACACCAGTATTTCTTTCTAATAACAATAAAATAATGTCGGACTACGTACTTCAACCCGCTCATTATTTTAATTATTTTTTGAGTGGAACAGAATTAATTAAAATTAAGTATTTACGAAAATGAATAATTTATAATACATTTCAGTAAAAACAATACGAAATAAAGCAGATATAACGTGACTCTCAATAGGAAACATACGGGAGGCAAGCGAAATGAAAACATCAGTTACGAAAATATTGATTTGGAACTGAACTACATAAACATAACTGGTTCGAAAAGTATAGAAAATTCTAAGAGGATGTACCTAATACGCAGTCGTCATGTCCTATCAAAAAGATGACTCACCATTCTCCTGCATGTATTAATACTCCATGATCAGCATGAGCCGTATTAAGAGACATTTTATGTCACGTTCGATGTTTTATGACGATAAAATATTGTGTAGAAAATAAACACTCCAATGAAATAGTGTTCCACACCAATTTTTGTGATTAAAGAGCTATTATTTATTTCTACTGACAGCGCTACGAAATGACAGAATAACAAACGATATCATAGACTTCAGAATCAATGCGACCATGCTTATTGAACAGTTACTACCTTATTTTCTACTAAAATTTTTGGAAACTGATGACAAATCACTTATTTCTATATAATCTATATAATATATTGATGTATAAAAATGAATCCCTATTTCCTGTGAACGGCTGGACCAATTTCGCTACACTTATCGAGGAAGACTATAAACATCATCACATCACATCATCATGGCTCTGGAATTACAAGTATCCATCGGCGACTATAGTTACTTACCGGAATGTGACCCTTCTACTCGTATATATATTATATCTTAAAAAAATATAGATATGAGTATCTTATTCGATGAAAAAATTTCAAACTATCTATTTTTTTACGATAGATATGTAAAACTGAAGCTTGTTACCCCAACTCAAACAAATAAGAAACATGGAGCTACCATAAAACAACGTGAAACCTAACAAAATAATAAAGTGGTCTGCTGCGAATGTGAAATATTGAAATTGTGTCCCGAAACCCGTCCGAAATCGATGCAATCGCCACCTGGATTTCAAAAATGTAACTACTCAAAACGGGCAGCAAAATACATTGGAGACATTTACCAATCCCTACTCCGCTGGAGAAAGTATACTTCGAATCACGCGTGGTAGGGATAAGAAAAAGATGGCACGTAACGGAGAAATGTGACGCGTAACGAAAAAATGATTACATTTACACTAAATTTACACTAAATTTTTTTCCAACCCCGATAAAGAAGTTTCACTTCAAAAATAGCTTATGAAGAAAAGTAATTACGAAATTGATAATAATATAAAATGGACTTAATCACCCAAAAATATTTGGTTTGTGGCGTCCACTTGTTTCATATTTCTAAGTCATTATGGCTTGTATAATATAAACTAACTCAGATTTATAATCAGCCCTGGCCAGAGTGACCAGTCTTTGGAATAAGTATTTAATATTTACATTTCATTTATGCTTTAAATATAATTGATAACTGCGATTACAAATACTTGTGGATTTAAGTTACACCATCTCAAATGAAAACATTTAGCGTTCTAACGTCAATCGAGACCAAAAATAGTTATTGCCCATGATTAGTTCAGGATGAAAATTGAAGATTTTTAAGATTTAACATCGTAGCTCAAAGCATCAATGTTAAATTTTAAAGGAGGGAAAGTTGGTTAATCGAATACACTGTGGTACGGTATGATGTTGGTTGGTTCTTTAAATATTACTAAATTTTGTCTTTTCAACAGGGTAGAATAGCGTTTTTTGTTGATCCGAGGCTAGCATGGTTTATGGTAACACAGACAGTCCGGGCCGAGGGAGAGTGAACGACAAAAAGCTAGGCCAGGCGGCCAGGGAAGTGAAAGAGTATTAGTTTTTATTTTATTTATGAATGAAAAAGATTTCAGTACATTATATTTTTTATATAAACAGCAAATAGTGTCTTGATAGAATCAAAACCAATACAATTTCGTTATACGATTCGGAATAAAATAATCGACTCTTTATAAGCGTTTGGGCCGGGTTATTGACGTTTATTATAAGCATCTACTTAGAAATTTTAGCTTCTGAGTACTGTTTGTGTTGTGTTTGCTACTTGTGGGCGTGTGGTCTAGTTGTCGGTTTTTATCTGTATTGTAGATATATAGTAAATAGTAAGTATCTATAGTGAGTATTGAATATTGTGAAAAGTGAAATTGTACTAATCTAATAGTCTGATATGTGTTACGAATTGGTATTGATGTGGCAAACCGGATTGCACGAAATTGAAGACAACGTGACTCTGTTTTAAGGTACAGTAACCAGTTTAATTAGTTTGTTGTTGAATTGTTTTCTAATATAAAATATATCAACACTTAAGTTGTATTTTCCATATTTTAAAAAAATTGACTGAAAGTATACCTATAATCAAATCTTGCAAAATATATTTTCTTAAATAATAAATTATTATTGCCTCGATCTTAACTGTTATGCATAGATTTACAATTATTTTTATTATCATACAGGTTTGAACACAGGTATTTCTAATTTTCTAGTGACGTATAACATGCTATCTTATCACAGACTTATATACTTATACATTCTTTACTACATTTCTTGGTTTTGAACACCTTAACATGGTATTCGAGGAAAACATTTTCTCTTGTTTGTAGCATATGATCCCAAAGTAATTTATCATTTGTTAATGCATTAGTTTGTTTATTAAATTCTTTTCTTTTTATAATTAGACTGTTTGGTAGTTAAGTAATATTGGATTCATGCATTGTATTTACTCTGACTACTATGCTATGATACATTGTTAATAATTTGTACATAAAACTCTGTAACATGTTAAGAATAAGGTTTTTAAAATGTCATATTTAGCCTTTCTTTCAAACATAGTGATTTATTTACTATTTAGTTGTTGTTGGCTTAAAGCCTTCTTGATTGTAAATATCTCAATGGTACAATTGTGTAAAATATATGTTAAATTTATGTTTAAATAAATCATTATTTTATTAATATGTAAAGTAGGTCAAAATCTTTCTAAGGAGTGACCAGTCAGTTGTTGATGATTAATTGTGATAAATTTAGCTGCAAAAAAAAACATGCATTGAACACATTGTGCTTAAAATATTAAGTTGCTTTCTTGCAACTTAGTAGTATGCCTTATTTAATAATAATGTAATGGCCTCGGTTATGTAGCTGCAGTGAATGTGACTGCTGTACTAGAGGTTTCAGGTTCAATGCCCAAGTCAAACCAAATGTTTGTATAACCAGCAAATATTTGTTTCGAAGTTTGAGTGTTTTCTATGTATAAAATGTATGTCTTTACAAAAAAAAAGTATATGAGTATTCTATCAGTCACTCTAGTTATCATAGCACAAGCTTTGCTTAGTTTGAAACTGGACGATGTTGTGTGTCGAATGTCTGAAATATTTATTTATTTAAAATATCTGTTCAATTAACTTCAGTTTTACAATAATATTTAAATTGATTACCTTCATGTTTCTTTATCTAGCACCTATTTGAGACAACAAACAATGAGTTATAAACATATTTAGCGAAATTATTTTAACTTTTGTCAAGTTATGTGCTTACCACTGGGCTATCTGTGGTTCAACTGTCTACCAATAATATTTTAACTAATCAGTAGCAATAGCTTTCAATAGTCCACTGCTGGACATAGGCTGAAAAAGAGATTTTGGCTTACTATACCACATTGGCCAGACAGGTTGGTACAGGGTTTATTTCAAGTTTTCCTTCTGTTTGCAGTGATATTATCTGGCATATTTTGTTCCCTTAGTCACCTCTTGCGACACCCATGGGAATAATAGGGGTGGTGACACTGTATTAATAATCCTTCAACACACGGAACAATATTTTAATATAATTTAATTATCTCAATATAATTCATATGTCATAATCATGATAACGTTCATCAAATTATATAACCTAATCATTTTAGAATAAGGACTACCTGCATACCTGGATTCAATTCAGACAAGTACTGTAATTAGTAAATGCCAATTCTTTTTATACCAAAATTAGCACGAGTTTCTCTGCACCTCTAAATAGATAGCATGACTGAACATAATTACATAATGGAAAAAAGACATGTGCGAATAGTTATAAGTATTGAAAATACACAGTTATTAAGATAATTGTTTAATCATTCACAACAAGCTGTATCAGATAAAAAAATATTGTGAAAGTCATTGTATAACAATATAGTATACTAAATAAGGAAAAAAAGTCTGTATATCAACTCTGTGTTTAACCATTATTCCTGCCAATACGGATAGAATGATGAGACTGTGTTGGAGTTAAACTATTTACTGCCACACACTATGTTTCAATATGAAACTTTAACTTTGACTCTATAAAACTCTCTCGACACATCATCTAAACATAACGGGTTTTGCTTTAGTTGCCACTTTCTTCTTTTAGTTTATAATTAATATGCAGCCCTGAAATGTAGTTTCACTGTAGGTCATTGCATCAACAGATTTGACAAAGTTGCTTACCAATATTTGCCTTATATTATATTACCTTATAATATAAATATAAAATATAAAATGAAGTTTTTCTTCGTTCTTGTACCCTTAGATCTTTTAAAGTATGAAACGGATTTAAATGTGATTTTGACCACCATTTGAGTTATGTTTCAAAGAAGGTTTATATATGTAAAACACCTACGTTATATTAATATTTATATAAAAAAGTCAATATTTCGTAAAATAAAAATATTTTTTGAACACTTCTATTGCTAATATTGACGAAACTTTACTAGATATTTTAAAACGATGGACTGCAGAATTATATATCTTAAAAATATCTACATAAAGTTCAGGGTGCTTTATGTCTATATCCTACTTACGGATAATCCAGAGTAAACATTTTAATGTTTAAAGATATAAATTATTTATTTGTTACTTGTAAAGTAATTTAGAGCGATAATCTTTATCCAACTAAATACGTCAAACGTAATCAAATACGTAATACAGGTACGTTATATGTGTTATGGACTTAATATAGATGAAATTTGCTTTTACTAACATATCATCAAAATGTATATCTTAGAAATATCAGACAACTAAAATTTATGTAGGGAGCGAGAGACGCCACCGATTGCACCCGTGATAAACAGGGGTGGGTCGCTAGTTCTAAATAATTTTGAAATTCTTTATCGTAGAAGAAACAGGTTTCGGCACATAACATGGGCATGGCTCGACCGGAGTTAAGTGGTTCTTTCGTTACTTTTCACCGAGTGACTGATCACCTCCTCCTGAATCTGGGTGGAGGGACTGAAAGAACGGAAACTCACTTGAGACCTTTTTGACCTTTAGTGACCTTATGAATTACTGTTCCTTTGTACTCTGTTGTTAAATTTACCAAGATTTTTAATTAGGGATTCTTAAAAATTTGATTGCTTCTAACATTTACGTAAATTTACAATTTCAATTTTTCATATATAACGTAAATATATGGTTGCAAATGAGGTATAAGTATATATATGTATATTTGCAACCAAACTAGCTTGTTATGATACGAGAGATGAGTAATCTACACTCATAACCTAATTTGATAAAGTATCTTCAAGTATCTATTATCTACAACAAACAAGGTATACTGAACAAAATAGGTAAGAGAAAAAATGGATATCAATTGCACCAATATTATATCTAAATATGTATATATAAGGGTAGTTCACTGCTCGCGTGCTATCAAGAGGATTTGTGGCGTGCCCAAGTGGTGGGGTACGAATACGGCTCCCTCCGATTCCCCCTCCATCGACAACCCTCGACTCGTTTTCCAACGATTGCACTCGTCAGTTAGAAAGGACGCATACTTTAAAAAAACTTGATATAAATTATACATACTTATGGAAATAGTCATGTAAAAAATTATTAATAACTTTCGAAGGCTTGTTAGCTTACTGTAGAAAACATAGGCTGATAAATATATACTAAAGGAAATGATTCGAGAAAGAATAGAAGGAAATTCGTAAAAATCGAAAATACTTAACATTATAATATTCTTACCTTTAAAAGATATTAAAAAAGCGGCCAAGAGCGAGTCGGGCCTTCGCACGAAGGGTTCCGTACGATCTATTTATTTTTATAGTTAACATATTTCCAAATACTTACTTTTTTTGAAAATATTCAAGTTTCTACTCGTTTATTAAGATCGAGTAAAAAATTTCTTAAAAATAAGTTTTATTATAGTGTAGTACCTCGTGTAGTAGTAAGTATAGGAACCTCCCTTTAATATTTACTTTATTTTTATTTAATTACTTATATTGAAAGGTAAAATACAACTAAATATTGTAATTCTAACTGAAAATTTCTTCTGTCTACCTGTTACCTTTATTAATATTGAGCAAAAATACGAAAAAAAAACACGTTTATTGTATGGGGACCCTCTTAATATTTTTTTATTTTTAGTACTTGTTGTTATAACAGCAGTTCAAATACATAGTTTGTGAAAATTTCAGCTTTGATTTGCTATCACAGTGTATGAGATACAGCCTGATGACAGACAGACAGACGGGCAAACAGACAGTTTTTACCTTTTAGGTACGGAACCCTAAAAATAGATCAAAAAGTTCTAAAATGGGATATTAGTTTTTTGTTGTAAGATTGTTAATTTTATTTGCGTCTTCATAGTTGATTGTTGTTTATACTTGAATGTCGGTATTTTTATATCGGGACCAACAAATGCTTTTATTTTAACCAACTATGCTAAACATCTCATTAAAACAATAATGGTATACATTTATCTCTCATATAATGAACATTAATATTTTTCCATTTTATTTCCTTTTAAGACACAAACACCTGAAAGTATCTTATTGAAATGTTTTTGAATTTTTTAAATTACCGAAGATGAAGATGCGAACAGTTTGTACTGTTAGGAATTATGGCGTTCCTAGTCTTTAAAAAAGTAGAATAAAAATTCAAGGATCATGTATATATAAAAATTTCTTTTTCTCCGAGAGACATCTTTCTTCTACTGGCCAGTACTTTATTTCTAATAGAGTTCTAAAGACGGATTCAGTAAGAGAAGTCATGCTAAAAGGCTCAAAAGACCGTTTCAAAGAGCGAAATCAGTGTTTTGATGACTTTAGCCTTCCCGTAGATATCCGTTTACATTTTAATTAGTAACACTATATGGAATAAAAACCGCAAAGGCCATGCAGGCTTACATAATAAAACACTTATTGTTTTGTTGTATTTATCTCTCACGTACCACATTTTATCTAAACTTAAGACGTATATTTTTTGAACACAGCTGCAAGCTGAACGTTATGATGAAATATTAAAAAAACGTTTTTTTACTTCACAACAAAGCGTGGATAAAAAAAGACAAAAATTGTAACTAGAAGTCTTCTTCGTAAAACACTGCGTAGTACACAGTAGACTGATGTCAATACCGTGAATATGAATTTCTAAATACCTGGTAACCTCGATTAGTTTCGAATGTTGGCTCAATGTTCAAGATTTCCATATCTATAACAAGCTCTCGCATTATTATGGCGTGCACCCATACAATACTGCGGCGTTTTAGCACAAGTACTTTTATTATACCCATATGGCATATACCATATACAATTCATATGTTCTTATTTAAAAAATTATATACTGACGTACTTTTTGTAACTAACATCAATTTTTGGAACGATGTTCCTTACGGCAGGCTTGGAGGGGATAGGGATTTCGCTGCGGGACCGAACTGAAAAAAATGTGATAGTAAAACCGTAAGAAAAAATCCGTGGAAAAAGTGCATGGAATAAATCTGTGGAATAAATCTGTGGAAAAAAGTGCGTGGAATAAAACCGTTAATTTTTATTATTTTTTTCTATTTTTCTATTTCTATGTAATTTTTAATTAATAATAATGTTGACAAAAAAAATAAAGATACATATTTTTTTGTTATTTCAGTTGAAATTTAAATTACGATGTTTTTTTTATTTTAAGGAATTTATTATTTTATTATTTTAAGGAATTTATTATTTTATTTCCTAAAATACTGAATTTCCCAAATACTTTCTTGTACTTAAATAAAAACTAATCAGCAAAATTTAAGAGAAAAATCAAGAAAACCTACATAAAATTGAGCACGATTTTTTTTGCAAATTGTGTCGATTCCACATTATCCGAAGGAACTTCGTTCCTACCTGGTGTCCCACGACACCATTCATTTTTTTAATTATTTTTAGCATTTATACTTCGTTCTATTCTTTATTGAAATTTACACACAGAATTAATATTGTATGGTATGATACTATTTAATTTGATACAGATTTTGCTCTTTATTTGTTTTTAAAATTCTACTCAAGTTGTCAATCAATATTTTGAAGATCATCATTCATGATTACAGACGATTAGTTCCAGTTCAATGACTTCTTTTTCTGTAAATCGGTTGTTTAGAAACTAGATATGGTTGAATAATGCTATGTCGAAAGTAGTTTTTGCAACATTTTCGACATACTAGCTTTTATCCACGGTTTCCTTACCTTAAATATCATCTTAGTCTATAATTTTTTGGACATAAAGTAGTTTAGATATGTCCTATTCTAAACTATAAATTATCTTTCTTTCTCTGTTGAGCCATTTTTGCGTGATTGAGTTAAAAACATCCATTGAAACTTTAGCGCTTATAAAAGGGTATAGTATGAAGAAATAAGACACAAGGCGTCGGATCTGGTCGCAAAAAGTGCATGAACATCTGCATTGATTGTTGCAAATGTGATTACGGATGCATATTGCTAAATCGTTGCGGAGGTTCCGTAATTACGATTGCGAATATCAATAACTTCCGTAATATGGAAATATCTGTACCGTTAATGTAAAAATTAATGTTCTACAAGTATTTAAACTCAAATATTAAACCAAAGACCGCGTGGTGTCCAATTAAGAATACGAAATGTCACCACCCGTATTCGTCCCATGGGTATCGTAAGAGGCGACTAGGAGAGTCTTGCCAACGTCATATGGGCTAGGCCAAAACCTCCTTGCTATTATATTGCTTGCTCCTTGCTATTGCAACAATGGACTGTTAAAGGTTGTGGATGGATGGATGGATGGATAATGGATTAAACCAAAAATATGCACGATTCGAAAAAATATGTAATGACGGTGTAGTTTCTTGTCCCTTTATAATCAAAGTTAAACGTTAATTAAATAAAAAAATATCAGTAACAAATTCGATAATTTTAATTATATTTATAAAAATATAATGTAATATGTTATTTAAAGACAAGCAATTACAATATTGAATGGTCCAATGTTAGGTTCCGAATTCTTTTGTGTCCAAACCTAAAATGTTTTAAGACACAAAAAGTATTAAATTAATGTTAGTAAACCTACAGCAATTTGTGTTTATGTATCGCACGCGTCAAACATGATGCGAGCCGAATAAATCGTCTCTAATGTACATGCTTATTTGAGATGTTGACTTATTTGACAGCCTTGGTGGGGCAATGGTAGCGTATGACACTGCTGTGCTTGAGGTCTTAGGTTCGATTCCCGGTCAGATATTTGCAGATCATACAAACATTTGTACCGACACGGGCATCGAACTCGACACCTCAAGCACAGTAGTCGCATTTACTACTTCAGCACCACCGATGCAGATGTTATTATAATATATTATATAGATACCCAACAGGAAATCTCTAGAATAGTATAATCGAAGGTACAATACTTGTTCCAGATGGAAATGTTTGCGAGGCGAGCAGGCGGCGGCGCCTTGGCGTCGGATGTCACTCGCTCCGCGGTACTTGGGTCATCTAAGGGGAATCCGTTTATCCGGTAAGCAATTTTTTGTGCCCTTGGGGCTTGTATTTAAAAATTCACCAAAGATGATCATCATCATTAACAGCCTCCAACAATCCGCTGCTGGACATATGCCTCTCCTTAGCTAGAAAGTTTTAGCCTACAACACCACGTTACGTACACGGGTTGGTATAGGGTTTGTTTCAAATTTTCCTTCTCTTTGCAGTGATGTCCTGCATAATTTTATCTCTTAGTCGCCTTTTACTACACCCATGAGATGAATAGGAGTGATGACATTCCGTATTCTTAATCCATCACCACACGGACACCAAAGACGATATGTTGATTTTATATTTATCATCGTCATCACCAACAGCCTTTAAGAATCCGCTGCTGGATATATATTTCTCCTTAGATAGGAGTTCTAATACAAATTTTTAAATAATACTTGTTTAAAACAAGCAATCAAGACCAAATTGGCTTACACACACATAAAGTGTAGTCGTGAAAATCGGTATTCTACTTGTATACCATTAAAGTATGTTTCTTTTTTAACTAGTTTGCAATAGTGTGGGTCATCATATTGCATTGTCTGGATTCACAATGAGTATGGTGACCACAACTCTTGGATTCTATTCATGCTTTCCATTAGCCAGAATAGAGTCGCTTTGGCAGGGTTTTAAAATCTCTCTCCTGATCTCCTGGCTGAAATGAGTCTTCATTATAAACGATCTTAAAATATGAATATATTTGTTACTAAAATGAGTTAAATTTCCCTGTTACTCTCGACGAGGTGCAATCTAATTACTAACTGCTCACAAAAGTTGGTTAATTTGCTGTTGCATTTTAAGGAGAACCAACTTTTGGTTTTCAATAAGTTACTAGCTAACATCATCATAACGACTGCGTTTCAGATCGTTTCAGATCCTTATTTTACACTTACTGTTCATTACGCTGCTTAATAACTTAATACTTCTACAAATTTATGTAAATGGGTCATATTAAAATAAATGTTCAACAAATTCAGTACTTTATTAAAAAGCTGAAATCACAAATGAACAGTTTCAAGTTATTTTAAATACAATATTTCTAATTTTGTTAACCTTCACAACCTTCCTTTGGCCAGGCATCCAGAAAATCTGTAACTGGATATCCATTGCTGTCAACACAGAAAAATGCATCGCCTACGTTCTGGTTTGGTCGGTAGTTACCATTTGCCATGCAAGTCTGTGTCATCGTCATACCGTGCGCAGGGAAGTTTATGAAGAAGTCTCGTGCGCAATCTGTACATAATAACAAACAATTGCTAAGAAAACAAGATGCATTTTCATGCAAATAGTGTAATGTAACAGTTTAAACAATAGGATATGATAATTAACCTGAATAAATAACACTGCATTTATAACTAGAAAATCATTACATATTCAAAATTACATTGAAGTTTCTATGTTATTTTTTTTTTATTTTCATCATTTCTATTAAAATGTTGTTCAATTGAATTATTGTCGCTTATCGGCGATTATTATGAGTCCACAGTAGGGTATTCGCGTTGATTTGCGAGCAGTTAATTGCGAAACGACTTAAAAGGTGTGTATTTTATTGATGATTTATAAAAATAATAGTGTGCGACGCTCTATGAAAAATTTTTGCACATATTTCATGTTGCATATGTATATTACATTGTATAATATTAAGATAAAAGCCGGTGGTCGGTAACCGAAGTACCCATTGATCAAAAACGTTGGATTGCAACCACATGGTCGCAATCCGACGAATACAGCTTAATTTGTTTTGCTGGTATGTTCATAATAGTTGATAAAGGTAATCATTTTTTTTTAATTTACTTAGAAAAACATGGTAACAACGTGATAGTTAACCAAGAGAATTGCCGTAAAGACATCAGTTTACGGCTACCATATTAAATCATGAGACATAAAGGTCGTAAACTTTAATCAATATAATAAGGTATTCATCAACGACTTTTAACAGTCCACTGTTTAAGTTATATGAATATAATCGATACTAATGATATAAATTAATGCAGAAGTGTGCTTGTCTGTTAGTTCTTCACAATTAACCCGCTAAAGGATTACATGCAATTCGGTATAGAGACAATTCGTGTCCCGTGAAAAGACAGGATAGTCTTTATTATAGAAGCATTGTTTAAAGGGATTAAAAGAGCTGGTACGGGGAATCGGTGAAGGTATAGATAGTTTGAGTTGGAAGGAAGTACATATCTCCATGAAAGATTTCCTTAAGGTTGTTAATAATTATAGATATTCCAATGCCCGATAGACTCCAACTACCCATAAAGAATGCCACAGATATTTGTATGGGAAGCGACCGACGGCTCAACGAACTATGTCACCCATCCATAGATTGACCTGCTTTAGGATTGCTTAACTTTGCAATGTGTTAACGTACTTGGTTATCACATATCCATAAGTCCCTGTTGAAACTAAAGAAAAGAATATTTGGAATACACAAATAAAATAAGAAAAATACTCAAATACATAATTTAAATATTATTTTTGTCAATAATTACCAAAATAATTATACTTAACTATCTCACCCGCGCAACTTTATCTGCGTCTAATATTACCCTTAGTGATGCTATACATCGTGAAAAAATTGTTTATTAAGGTTACTTAGGCTACTAAGGTAAAACCTTCAAAGATAAATATTTGCTGTCACCTACTTTTTTAGAACTTCTAAAGGGGAATCTGCAGCGCACACAATGGAATCTCTCAAAAAGAAAAAAAATCCTCCATTTTTTTTGCAACATTTTTCATTGATGCTCCGCTCCTTTTGGTGGTAGCGTAACGATATATCGCCTATAATTTTCCTCGACAAGTAGCTATCTGACACTGAAAGAATTTTGGTAATCGGATCTGTAGCGCCTGAGATTAACGCGTTCAACCAAACAAAAAACAAACATACACTCTTCGGCTATATAATATTAGTATAGGTTAAGAGATTAAAAACATTTTTAAACAAATTATAATTATTTATTATCGTATTTATATATTAAATTAACGGTTGCAAACCAGCTCATTCGTGGTCGTAAACTGACGTTTTGGCTACTTTTCACGTTTTCACAAATTTATAATAATTAATGTATAAAAGTACTAGATTTTATATCAAAACTAGACTATATTTGGGACCAATTTTCAGTAACACGTACTATATTGCATATAGGTAACATTTTTTTAACCATCTGAAGTGGGCAACTCAGCTAACTAGTTCTTAGTCAGCGCAAAGACCCTACAAATATATGTTAATATATTGTACTAGCTTTTGTCCGCGGTTTCGCTCGCGTTAAGAAGTATTATTATTAATTCGGTATAGTTTTTACGGTTTTACTTTTGTTTAGTGTTTGTTAAAAAATTAGGACCTACAAAACTTCTTTGTACACAATATTCTTAACTAATCTATCATTAGGCGCTAAAACTATCAAGCTATTGGGTGAACTTACTCGTGAGCAAGCAACATAAAACTGTCCATGAGAGAAGCAATGTTCTCTCAAGTCAATACCCGCAAATTTGAGAGTTTGCCCCTGAGACTTGTTTATTGTCATGGCAAAGCAGACTTTTAGGGGAAACTAATCGTTTAAATTCGAACGGGATATCATTAGGTATTAATGGGATTCGTGGTATTCAGTTTCCCCTTTCGCACACCCAGTTAATATAGTGGCTTCCACTCTATAGCGATGTAACGCTTTTACTTGCAGTCTCGTACCGTTACAAAGCTTTGGTGGTTTTAAATTTCGCAACAACATAATTGGAGTGCTCACACGCAGAATAAGCTTATGATAAGGCAAACATGGCAGTTTCAATGAATTTAAAAATTCTACAGAGTAATTAGTAGCGTCACATGTATTAACCACAGTATCAATTGAAGTATAGACCTTTTCTTCGCCCTCAAATGACATGAGCAGGATATCGTTGATAACTGCTGCTTGATCGTTCCTTGGAGAAAGTATGGCACGCTTACATAACCATTCAATAGGCTTGTCATATATATGAATAATGTTTGGATAAACATTAGACCACAATTTTTAAACCGTAGTAACAACTGTGTACAATTCTTCCGGGATGGTTATCATTTCATTAAACGATGGAAAATCACCAATACCGATTAACAAGGAGATCTGATAATCTATCAGCAGACTTATCCCCGCCCAAATGTGCTCTCATATTTTTAGAGAGCTTAAGAATATTAACCTGGGGCCACAAATTAGATTTCTTAATGCACGACTACTTCGTCCGCTCTGGTTCCTTTTCGCATCACTGTAGTCTGCCGAAAGTCTTCGGCCACTAAAACTGTTACACCACCCATTAATTTTGTGTAACCCCTTATATCCCTTAGTAATCTGTTTAAGGCTTCAATACCACACGATTATTTTTGTACTCTTTAAAAATTCATCAAAATTACTTTGTTTGGAGGTGTTGCAAATGGGAGTCTCGGCAGTGATTAAATTGAGTGGTAACTTAAAAGTAGCATGAGCAGTTTGACCACCTTCGAGTAATGGTAGCAGCTATGCCGGACGATGCCACAGCTAGGTTAACCGTGCCACCTTCTTACTTTCTCCAAAAGTAAATTAATAAGGAAGGTTCTACCAGTTCCACTTGGAGCGTCTAAAAAGAATATTCGACCATCATTTGCATCTACATCTACATCTTGTTTTAATTTTATTGTAAACTTCTTGTTGCTCGTCATTCAAGGATGCTTCATTTTTTCTTACTGCGTCTTCTAAAGCCCCTGTATCGTAACTACGAGGGCGGTTCGGAAACTTCTTAGCCTAGCCGAAAAAGCGTGGTATAAACAGAAAAAAGTTAAGTGTTTTGGGAACTTCCATCTATGGTATGAACACATGTTAAATTTGGTTTTGATCTGGCAACTCCTTCATATAGAAGCAGATGTTCAAAAAAGACGCATCCGCGATTTTTTTACAATGAAAAAATTAGAAATTCGTGCAGTCATTAAATATTTACATAAAAAGGTTTATCGGGACAAGAAATTCATAATGATATGGTGAATGTTTTAGGTCAAAGTGCTCCTTTATATGCAACAGTAAAAAATTGGGTTGCTGAATTAAAACGTGGTCGTACAAGCATTGAAGACGAACCACGTAGTGGACGTCCAAAAACAGCAACAGCAACAGAAATTGTAGGCAAAGTGCATGATATGGTATTAAATGATCGACGAATAAAAGTGCGTGAAATAGCTAATATCATGGGCATCTCGAATGATCGAGTCCATTCAATTTTGCATGAAGAATTACTGATGAAAATGCTTTCTGCAAGATGGGTGCCGCATTTGTTAACAGTCGACCAAAAACGCATAAGAATGAACATTTCTCAAGCTTGTTTGGATCGTTTTAAGCGAAATAAAATGGATTTTAAGCGTCGTTTCATAGCTGTTGATGAGACATGGATCCACCACTATACTCCAAAGATAAAAGAACAATCCAAACAATGGACTGAAGCTGGAGGAAGTGCCCCAAAGAAGGTAAAAACAATTCAATCGGCTGGTAAGGTTATGGCAACGGTTTTTTGGGACTTCAAACGTATTTTATTGATTGACTATCTGCAAAAGGGTAAAACAATAAATTTAGAGTACCTACTATTGCAACATTTTGGATCAATTAAATGTAAAAATTCAAGAAAAACGTCCTGGCTAACAACACAAAAAAATAATTTTTCATCAAGAGAACGCACCAGCGCACAAGAGTGTTTTAACAATGGCTAAAATCAACGAATTAAAGTACGAGTGGCTTGACTACCCACCTTATTCTCCTGATTTAGCTCTCAGTGACTTTTACCTGTTCCCAAACCTAAAAAAATGCCTTGCTGGCAAGCGTTTTACCTCAAATGAAGATGCAATTGCAGTTGTAAACCACTATTTGGAAGACCTTGAGGAAAACTATTTTAATCAAGGGATAGAATTGCTAGATAAGTGTTGGACTAAGTGTATCGAAGTTTCAGGAGATTATATTGAAAAATAAAAATATTTTTGAAAAACTAACTATTCTCTTTCATTGATAGGCTAAGAAGTTTCCGAACCGAACCGAACTCCTTGACGTACCTACTCTCTATTTTCAAAATGTATTGATGTTATTGGCTGAGGTAATAAATACTCTTTAAGAGGACGGTCGCTTAATGATAATACGGCATCCTCTAATATCGACAGGCATTTGTTATATTTCAGGTCCGATGAGTGCTCTACATCCATGTCACCTTGCCTTTCCAGTTGTTTTTTAAAGTCTTCAGAAAGTTATTCTTTGTATTTTTCCCAAAAACATAAGGGGTCAGAAACCTCGCAGAACAATTAAATGAATGCAAAAAGCTCTCGAATTATAGGACTCGGTGCGGTGTTTGACAAAGTGCTGCCAAAATCGTCAAATATGTATAATCCACTAGAAATATTTAGGTATAGTATGTACTATAAGATATGGCGGCCACTCATCATCGGGTATATGTAACTCAGTGAAACTACAACGATAGCGCGTTTTAAAATACTTATAACGCCATCTATTGTCAACATTTAGAACTAAAAATTATTTTGTTCGTCTTAATTTATTCGTTCCGTTAGGTACTGATAGATTCAAACTAATATATTTACATCTTCCATCATCGCTTATTTTATTCCCATATGGGTTAAATTTATCAAAATCCTATTTAAGCGGACGAATCTTTAATTTCAGTTCAATCAGTTGAAAATCTAAGGAGATTTATACAAAATTTCATCCCCTATTTTATCCCCTTAGGGGTGGAATTTATCAAAATCCTTTCTTAGCGGATGCCTGCGTCATAACATCTACCTGCATGCCAAATTCAGCCCGATCCGTCCAGTGGTTTGGACTGTGCGTTGATAGCTTACTATGTCAGTCAGTCACCTTTGAGTTATATAGATTTAGATTAGTAGATACGTCAAGAAGCTTACATTTTTAACAAACGTTTAACCCAAAAGAAACCTTTGATTTACCTAAACAAGGAGATCAGAGTATGAAGAAAAACCAACTGTGACAAATAATTTTATTTTCCATTTCTGCACAAGTTGTAAATAATCACACACGTAATTAACGCAACAGCAAGAAAGATATTTCCTTTTAAATCTTATATTTAACCATTTTACAAAACCTACCGTATATTATACTCTCATTGACCTAGAATCATAAAACTTTACTACAAAGAAATTCTCACAGTACAAATAAAGCAAGAAACCCAAAAGTGGATTATTTGTTGTCACAATCAAAACGTATGACATCGTCAATGTTAAGGTAGGCTTGTCACCCTGAAAATACGCGCATCATTCTTAAAGAATCGATTCCTGAGATGAACGAATTATCTTATCCACATAGAGCTAGATACTCACTTACCCGTTTTGTTGTGTTAGTAAGTTCTGTGAAACCTCGCATTCCAACCAAGATGTGGGATGAGTATAACCGTACAACGAACGTATCGGGGACAGGGTCACGGTCGACAACCGGTCGTAGTGCCTAGTGCCACAATTATTTGAATAACCCATGATAACGGTATTCTTGTGTCCCCTAGTTTATTTTATTTTGCACATTATTTTTGTCAAAAACTACAATAAATATTAGACACACTACAACACACCTTGGAGTAGTATAACATTATCATATTACTTTTTTAAATGTTTGGTACTATATTTTATTTAGTACATTGTACTTATTTAATTATTTCAATTTTATGCACATGTTTAACATAGGGCGACTTAATGTTTATGGCAAGCAAATGTTTACGTTTCATTTTGTTCTCACGTTAACGCAAGACTTTTTGTAACGATATTATTCGTGGTAATCGTCGGCTAATTTCAAATTTAGTTACGGCCATAACTTTTAAAACAATGACTCGACAACTTCATTACGTAACACCATTATTTTTAAAAGAGTGAAAGTTTATACTACGCAGTTAAAATGTCGATAGGAATTTTAGAATGTTACATAAAAATATTAATAGTACTTACTACAGGTCATTCCTTCCATGTCGCTAACCGGCACATGCCAATTTCCTAGTGAGGCTCCATCAGGACCTTTACAGAAAGCACTGAAAACAGTCAAGTTTCATTGTAAGTTTAGATTAAAGTCGAGATAATAAGAATATTTAAGGTTTTCAGTAATCTATTTATAATTTATTTTGTAATATCTCATTTAAATCGGCGTCCTAAAACAAACAAGAGTAATAACTATGTAAAAATTTTGCGTTGTATATATTTGTTTTTCTATTTTCGTTGTGGTGGCAGACAGAGATTATTCTAGCTATAAGTGTGATTTGGCTCACTTAGTGGTGTATTGATTAAGTGGGTTAATGGCATCAATAGCGTTGTGGCCAGAACTACCGATCGATGGCTGTGAAAAGCGCTCTTGCGATGACTACACTATCTGGCTTATTCTGTTGGCGGCCTTTTAATCATTTATTTAATTCTATTGTAAAATCTCGTCAATTTTTCAAAAGTCTCGATGAGGTCTGTGAATGTAATTATGTACATTGGACTGATGCCAATAATAATAGAAAGTAAAAGTATATTTCTATAACATCATTCTTATTTTAGTGCACAAAAATACATACTAGGTAGTTCGTTGTTTTTACGTTTCACTCAAAAGTAGGTAATAAATTATGATATTGTAAATCTCACTATTTAAGTTCTTAGAATAAACAATTGGAATAATATTAGGAACTTGACATGTCTCACACCTACTACATTCTACCATAATACGACAGTGAACATAAAAACTTACAGGTCGTTACGTATTTGTACGGGTCCATAAGTCCCATCGAAGTCACAAGATGGGATAGGATTACCGAAGAAATTAGTGCCGTGCCTCGATTGCTCTTGATTTATCCTGGTGCTGGCAATAGCTAAGCTTTCACACTGCCTCAAATATTGCGATCCGACCTCTGATGTGTCGTCTATGAAATTTAAGTAAATATAAAATACATTCAACTAGTTTGTATTAATAATATAAATATCATCTTTTTCCACAATCAGTTTGATAGCGCTAGCCTTCACTTCTGACAGACAATAATAATACTATAAATAATACATCGTACTCAAACTATACGGGGTATAGTAGGTATATTCCCGTTATACTACCTACCAACCTGTTTTTGTTATCTTTGTTATACATAATAATAATTAAGTAGATTCCATAGTACAGGGTGGGCCACGAATTAGTTAACATTTAAAAAAGTTCTGTAAAAAAACCATTTGATATATTATAAAAATTGTTTATTTACGAGAAAGCTAATTAGTATGAATTTGTTTTTTAAAAATTACATCGTCTAAATGACCACCGTTTTGACGTTTGCATACTTCGAATACTAGTCGGCAAAGAGACCGCGAGATCGCCGACATCTCTTCGCTGATTTTTCTTTTAGTTGATGTAGAGTATTTGGTTTATTGATATAGACACGATTCTTCAAATAACCCCAAAAAAGAAATCTACTGGGGATAGATCTGGATTTCTGGGTGGCCATCGAATGTCGCCTTGTCTAGAAATCATCTTTTCCGGCAACATATCTTTAACTACCGGCAGGGACTCATTGGATGTGTGATAAGTGGCTATATCTTGTTAAAACCATGTGTTACGATTGTAGCTAGTAAATTCCAGTAGCATCGATCCCAGGAACTCCCCGTAACATTTTCACACATTCAGCAGAATTAACAGTAAGTGAACGGCTGCGAGAATCTTCGAAAAAGTAAGGTCCAATGTTTTCTTTTGCTGAAATTGCAGCCTATACAGTTACCTTGGGAGAACGAAGTGGCCTCTCAGGTTTAGCTTTGGGATTTTCACTGCTCGAATACCTGCAATTTTGTTTGTTTATATGTCCATTGATGGGTTTCGTGGGAAAACAAGATGTTGTCGAAATTACTGAATCATTTTAACATTGTTTCGGCATACGAGTTGCGCAAATTCAAATCATTAAGTTTTAGTTCCTGCGCTATCTGGATCCTATTTGGATGCCATTTCAAATGTAATTTTAAAATACGGCGTAATGATGTGCGGGATAACCCATAACCCATAAGTAAGGGTTTACTCAGCCGAACGTTTGGGCATCGATAAATCTGGATTGTGTCGAACAGAAGCGGCAACTTGCACGTTCTCTTCGGTGCAAGAAGCGTGGGCCTCCAGTTTGCTTTAGGTTTAGAGTAGATCCCGTCTCTTCGAACTTCTTCACCCATCCCATTTCTTTATTAAAAGAGCTTTCGGACACTGATTTTAGTTTGCGTCGGATGCTAGATACAAATATTAACGAAGTCTTGGCCCATCCTATCTATAAGACACTTAGTTGCTTAGAAAACTATTAACGTACTTTACTTATATACATGTATAATACACAGGTAACATGTTTGCACATTTTGCTACCTATCACTAGGCAATCGTTTTCACCTATAATGTAAATTAAAAACAGTTGTGTCCCATTATGCCGGTCTGTTACTTTACAATATATAAAAAAAAATCTTGACATGATTTGAATAAATATCGACTTATACAGCAAATATATCGACATCCACGCGCCTGCAGATATTCGAGTGTTTGACAACTAACTAGCCTAAAAGTCCGATCAAAATAGCTATTCCCAAAAAAGGAAAATGCCGACGGAGCTAATTTTGGTAGAGAATGTAAACACCGCTATCATTAGAAAAGTGTCAAAAGGCTCCATAGATTAAACACGTTTAAAATCTATTGAGTAAGTTAAAATACTAAATAAATTATACATTTTAATGTAAATTTGAACGAAAAAGTTTAAAAAGTAATTAGGTTTAAGTTTATGAATTATACTTAAGTATCCAATTTTGCTACCAGTCGGGTTTTAATTTATTTTCCTATAATTAACTTGTTGTATATAAAATTTTCAGAATTCTAGAATATGTTTCAGCCATTATTAAACACTAGATATTTTAAAATATCTTTATTCGGTTAGTTATTCATTATTTAAATATACTGCCCCGAACTGTAAAATTCCTTTGATTTGTGTCAAAAAACATTTCTAAATCTTCTCCACGTTTGGAGTTGTGTGGGCCTGTTGCGTAGGCCTTTTACCAAGAGCTTATGAGCATTAGAGGTGCGTGAAATTATTTATAATAATGTAAATTGTGACAATATTTGTAGATAAACGTAACGTCATAACATATAACCTCTTACAATGTCGTCTATGGAACCGTTTACAGCGTATAGAGACAATTCGTGAAATTATTACGTTAGATTTCAATTATTTATATCCCATTTCACAGACATATTGTTATTTTAAAAATTTGCATAAGCTAATTTGAAAGCATTTAGTGAAAAGTACCTTACGCTTTTTTGTAATCAAAAATTGTAGTCTACAGTTCTGATTTACTTCGCTATAGTTTATGTATCAAAGCATGAGCACTTACAACAGGGCAATTGTGTCATATTTTCCTCAGGCACAGGTATTACAGTCGGTTGACCGGTCCTAGGCTCAGCGCACCAACATAATCCATCATCACACTGTAGCGGCTCGTAGTCTCCAGATGTAGTGCAATGAAGAGTTACAATTCTTTTTAATTTTGCTTCAAGCTCCGCTCTTCGTCTACTGCATGCTAGAAATTGCACACACAGGATAGAGTAATAGTTAATCTAATATTAGTACGTAAAATGAAGGCTTTGTAAGCATTTTTGTCGAAACTTTGTGTAGCTGCAATGTACATGTAGATATATACATCGAATACGTTAGAGATTAGCGCTTCAAACAAGCAAATAAGGAAACAAAACTCTTCAGTATACTATACTCGTATATAATCCTTTTTTTTTTTAAAAAGACAACGCTCGCACTAGTGAAAAATCCTGCGTCGCGGGGGTCTTTGTAAATATACATATATGAAATGGATTCAATAAATACCTAGACTTAGAGCAACAATTTATGGATCACACAAAGTGTTGTCCCATGTGTGTGGTTTGAACCCACAACACTCAGCGCAGTAGAGAACGGCGTGGCAACCGCTTAAACCACTAGGCCAACCGTCGAGTAGAAGTGTATTTGTCCCGTTGAGGCACGGACTAATGTATTATAAAAATAATTTCTAAATGAAATATAAGTAAACCGACTGGAACGGCTAATAATAACTTTAAATTGTAACGTTAAACTTTACCTGATTTTCTTAAATACCAAATGAATATTCCATTGCTAACTTTTCTGGTTTTTCAACATTTTTTTGCTTTGTAAACTTTCACTACGTGCTCATCAAGTTATGATATTTAAGTTTTTAAAACGGTGTAAGCTACAATATTTACTTATTGTGAGTCGTTTTGTTAGACTAGCATGATTTAAAATAGTGTTAGTAGTAGATAGTTTGCGTATGTATGTCTGTACTTTTGAACGGTTCGACCCTTGCCGATATCACAGATTAACTCTTGCTAAAGTCGCTTACATTATGTACTTGATGCCGTATTATATGGAGCTTTCTTTATCCGCCATACTCTTTTTTATGTTATGTTTTTACTTTCGCTAATATACCGTACCAACGGCATCTATTAGACCACCGTAAATTGCCTGTTTTTTTTTATTTACAACTTTATGCCCTTTTGTACATCGGCGCACTTGTCAAGGGATTCTCTTCCAGTCAACCTTACGTTGGTGTAATAATCTTATAAGGTAGTACCATTCCAGTGCCTCAGAAGATGCCATAAGATATGTAAGGATAGATAAAAGGATTTCGTGATATTGAAGGCATATGAGAAATCAACTCATATAAGTACTGTAACTTTAGTGTTATGGCTATGTTCCTCCTAATATCGCCAGTCACTTTAAGGAGAGCGGTGACTTTGCTGTAACCGATAAACCGACCTGTACTTTAGATAGAAAGGGAAGAATAGAAATAGTTCGAAAGTGTTCTGAAATATTGAAATTTTTGGAAGAATAGTGATATAAATCTAACGCCGCAAAGAGGGGAAATTGCCGAAGTCGGGAGAGAAATTAATTACATGAAGGATTGCTAGGAGAATATAGTCTAGGATGGTCACCATCATGCGTCGGCTAATTCCACCAAATCCTACGGATAATGGAAAGATAGAGTAATCTTTCTTATACTCTCACGAGGCACCGGGAAAAATTGAATGAGTCAGTATTAAGACTGGTAAGACCAGATATGTAGTTCAGCGTTTGAAACTTACTTTGAAGACCTAGCGTAGTAGTAGATAAGTAATGACGATTGACATCATTCAAACTTATTACATTATTGAACAAACATTAAAGAGCTGGTCGATAAGTGGAAAAGGGATTTCTTGGAGTCTAGGCACATATCAAAAATATATTATTACTATCTGACCCGGCGAACTTCGTACCGCCAGATTTTTTTTTAACTTTTCTGCCAGGCTGATTTGTGAATCTCAACCGTCCAGGTCACCACCCAAACGTACACAAAAAAATCATTCAAATCTGTTCAGCCGTTTAGGAGTTCAGTGACATACACACATACAATAGAAATATTTATATATATAAATTTTTAAGTAGAAAAGCAGTATAAACTTTATTATTTACTGATAATGTTTTTAATAATTAATAATATTTGAGATACATAGATGTCAATAAAAAAGTCAAGAAGTACATCTGATTTCGAGATTCTGAAAAGTTGTGAATGAGGACTACAAACTACCGACTTATAAATCGACTGAAAGGCACAAAATAATTAAAGCAAAAAAATGGCATAAAGGAAACGGTAATTAATGCCGTTATATGCATTAATGCCCATTTATTGGTACAGTATTATATTCATATTAAAAAACATGTACCTACTTATTTAAATGCAGACATAACTAAATTATATACTGGCACCTTTATTCCTAAAGTTTGCGAAAACTAACTGTAGGTATATACACTGCAGTTATTAAAGTCGTAAATATAAGTATATAATATGTTTACGTTGTGAACGGTATATCTTTAAATAAACTATGCATACCTATTTAGTCTTAGCTCAGACCACGCATATGTACGAGCATAATACTATAATTTATTTTGATGTAATTATTTGACAGGAGTTGTCAGTGCATTTTATTTACATTGTAAAAACATTTAAATTTACTGTATGTATGTGAATTTAAAAGCAACACAATTTTACCATGAATTAATAATCTTATCGTGTGTTGTGGCGATTATTAACTCTCACGTTATCGTTATGCCCAAGTAGCAAAACGAATCGATTTAAGAATATTTTGGAAATGGATCCTCAGGTTGATAAAAGAATGATATTCAACAAAATGTATAAGATTCAGGTTGAATATAGTTTTTTTCTTACCACATGTCATCCCTTCTGCTTCACTTCTCCACATTTGCCCAAATATTGTAGTACCATCTTTATTTGTGCAGAAACATCTTCATTGTAGTCCATGTAAAAAATCAGGTAAAAATATTTTTTTCAAGATAAAGTTTAAAGTGCGAAACTTTTTTGTATTTTGTCTATACACATTGTAAAGAAATTGCCTTGAACGAATTCTTAGAACATTTGTCATGTCATATGCAGATCTCCCTACTAGAACATCTAGAACACCCAGAGCTGCCCCACCTGAGCGGAACAACCTAAAAAGTTCTCCTGTAGTTCACAAACAGAACAGAGACAACGGGTCCTCAGCCGCAATTCATTGAGCTGTCTCGTGAATAAAACTTTGCTTTTAAGGTGACGCCTCTTAAAAGCTGGCTTGACCCCCAATCTTAGATTATGATGCCGTCATCTTCAGGAGAAATTCTTATATTCGTAATAAAATATTATTCTAAAATATATTAATATCTAAGACATTGGCTGTGGTTTGTACCGGTTAGGGTAAAGAACTTAAAGCCAATTCTGACCATTCAATCCAATGAATCATTCTTCATGCCACTTGCCTTTCCTACCATTGCTTTTCTTTCTTGTTTTATTTTATTTTATTTTTTTTTTAAAAAGTAAACCCGCACTATGAATAAATCCAGTGTCGCGGGGGACTTTACAAACATACAAGGAACGGACACATAGAGCACCCAGACTCAGAACAACAATTTATGGATTACACAGTGTTGTCCCATGTAGGGTTTGAACCCACATTACTCAACGCAGTAGAGCGAGTAAGTAGCGCGTGTATTTGTCCCGTTGATGCACGGACTAATATATTATAAAAATAATTTCTACATGAAATATAAGTAAACCGACTGGAACGGCTAATAATAAGTTTAAATTTTAACGTTAAACTTTACCTGATTTTCTTAAATACCAAATAAATATCCCATCGCTAACTTTTCTGGTTTTCTCAATTTTTTTTTTGCTTTTATGTATAATTTCGCTACGGCTCATCAAGTTATAGAAGATATTTAAGTTATTGTTACCTGCCAGTAAATTGGTCACCTCTGCATTGCACAGGTGCAAATGTTCCATCCGGCAAACATGTAGCGGGTGGTACGCAGCCTGTTGCTGCTACCTCTCCTTCACCGGAATCGTTTGGACCACCTGATATAACGAAATGATATCTTTTATAAGTGAAATATTCGCGTATTCACAATATGAATGCAGATTAATTTTAGCAATTAAAAGAAACTGTTGCACGATTTGGCACTTTATCCGTTCTTGAGAACATTATTTTTTGAAACAAGGTACCGGATACCTTTTATCTAAAGTTAAAACATAGTATTTGTTATTGCTTATGTATATTTATATTAATAGTATCTATATTTTATACTAATTGCGATGATACTTGCAGCAATTCTTAAAATAAAAAAAAATGTGATAAGATAAACTTCAGTGAATCACTTAGAAATAGATATTTAAATAAAAGATATGAAAATTACAAAGAACGGGCCTAATGATAGTATCTAGTCCATCAACTCTTAAAATTCTAAGACCTTCTTTATTGCTGACAGGTATCTTAAAAGATATGTTGGCAATTCCCTTACATGTTATTTTTAGTCATACTCTCCTAACCTCCATTGACAAACACTCAAGCACATTTAAATTACAAGTGATATTGTGAATAAATTTGAAAAAAGTACATTAAAGAGTTAGTTATGAATAATTATAAGAAATTGGCACAACTACTATTTTTTTATATCTATTCTATATAAAGGTAAACTTAGTTAACACTTTTGTGTAAAGCTATGAAATCAAAATTAATCTTATCATACCCACAATTATAAAATATGATTTCGTAAGTGAAAATGATAACAGGAACCGGATAATGTATATTTTTCAGGAAAGTAATTTAATACAAGGTAGTGATTTATAGTATATACAAATAAATATAAACATTGAATACAAAGTTATTCGTAAAGAGAGGCTAATTTGATGGATTGAAAACAGGTCAGATAATGTATTATTGGTTGTTAAATCAATCCATGCCACGTACTTTAAATACCAACAACTGGGATTTTCATCAACGTAATAAGACCTTTCCCGGAGACTACGATCGACCATCGCAATGTCTAGATAGAAAACGTAACTTCCGGCAGATCAGTATCATTGAAATTAAATACATTTAGTGCGTTCTACTAACACATATGTTTTAATTAAGTTTTTGTTATTTCACCCAAGTGGTTAAAACATTAATTTACCTGAAGGTTCTCCACAACCTGAGCAACATCCATATATATGTACCCCTGGTAACAACACTGCGGTACCCCAACAAACTTGGTCATGCACACACACTTGTGCGATTAGACACTGTAAAAATGCTGATTTTATCACATAGCAAAATATAAAAATCATTACAGTAAATCGTCTTTCCATGGCTACAGTTTTTATATAGTTTTCTTCCAAATGTTTAACTTATTCACCTCGGCTACAAACGAAAAGTGTATATACTATTCCTGCTGCTGATAGAGCAGCTTTTTGTGTTATCAATATTATCGTAGAATCTTATCGTCTATTATTTTTGGATTGGCAGTTACGCGTATGATTCACTTTGTTCTATACGTGATGTCAACATAAATTTGTAGCATTGTTATATACTCGTTTTATCAGTAGTAGTTGCAGCAACAAATTGTCATGTATTAAGTGTCTGTTTGTAGTGTACATGTACCAAATTTAGTATTTTATTATTCGACGACATATTTCATAATGAAGCTAAGTGTAATAAAATATACTAAGAAATATCAGGATTTTAGAAGACTGACCGTTTAAATAAGAATAATTTTGTTATCAGTTCTATCGTTATCTCAAATTAATTTACCGCTAAGTATAATCAAGCCAACCCAGGCCGAGCGTCGCGAGTGGCACAGCAGCGCCTTCCTCGAGCATAAACTCAGTACATACCTTGCATTGTCGCGTATCTGATGTTATCAATTAATTTTTGGCGGTTTCTGTATTTTGATTTGGTGTTTATATTTATTTATTGATTTTTCAGGTTGGATTAAAACGGGCTTACCCGGCTAGCATGGAGGATAGTAAGAAAAGACATTCAGGCACTAAAGTTTCCAAGATCGCTAATATTTTTCAAGGGATGCCGTCGAAAGAAGAAGACGAAGTCCGCGGAAGCGATGTTACTGGCGTCCGAACGGAAAGCCATTTAGCGAGGTTCAATAATGCACGTGCACTATTTGAAAAGTTGGGTGAAGAAAATCGTGGATTTAGAATTGAGAAGTCGCCATCGGCAGCGGCCAGCTTTGCTGGCACACGAGGGGTTACTCCTCCTGCGCCAAGTCGATCACGTTCAAGTTCTGCAGGGTCCGTGAGTCCTCCTAGGCGAATCGTAACACCGACGCCTATGCCTTCTCCTGCGGTCAATGGTGATCGTCTTTCTAACGGTGCTTTACAACCACCACCAAAACCGGTAAAACCAAGTGTTTTACCTAAACCTGATAAACCAGATAGACGATTTAACAAGGAGCTAATTGAAAAACAAAGAAATTGGACTGCTCATTTCAATAAGTCTCGTCAGTCTCGTTGTGATGAAACAAAAGTGGACCCTAACAAATATTCTAGCAGTTGTCAAGGAAGAAAATCCCCAGAAATACCTGAACGATATATTGTACCATCACGCGTATATTCACCACCGCTTTCGCCTTGTGCAGGTGACACCCAAGTGGAACGACCTACAACGCTACCCTCATCTCTTGTAAATCGTGTTACTCCTAACGTAAGTCCTGTAAAATTTTCGAGTCCGGTAAAAACAATCGATCCCGTGCCACCGTTGTTAAGACCTAACAATAATTCAGTGTTACCAGCACCAAGAACTGAATCTTTAGATTCAGTAAATTTGAAAAGCGAAAGTTTTAATTCACCACAACAAACCATTAATGTCGACAGTACATCTCAAGTGGCTGCCTCCGTTGAGAAAACTCGTACTAGTGTAAGAACACCAGTGTCATCTTCAGATGATAACGCCATAATAGAGAGTAAAGAAAACAGTGATTTGCTGTTACCAAAGTCAAACCAACAAACAACATCTCCTGCCTCGAAACCTATTGAAAGTTTTATACCTAACCCACCTTCACCTGTATCGACTCCCACCACTCTAGAACCTGTGTTAACACCTCTATCTCAAAAATCGCAATCGCCATTAGCAAGATCACCAAAATCTCCAATGTCGCCATTGCAGCATGAAATAGAAAACATGATTCCCGTTGAACGTGAATCTTTAATATCATCGTTACATAGTGAAAAACCTTACAATCTCGTATCAGAAAATATTGTTGATGCTCCAGTTCCCCAAGATCTCATATGCAATGATCCACCAGAGTCAATAAAATGTCACGAAAAGGAAAAGACTAATGTTTGTGGTCCTGTATCTCCGTCTGCAATGGAAGTACCTTTAGACGGCGATTTGAGGCCAATAAAATCATTGGACGAAGATGATTATGAATCAATAAATTATAGTAGCGAATGGGAAGAAAAAAGTAGACGACACTCTTCCACACCCGAGTCTCCCGCTCGTCCTGAAAAAATTGAGGACGTGGCACGCTCACCTCTAGTGTCACCCTTAGCGTCACCCGTACACCATAACACGGGGTCCTCCCCGCCACCTTCGCTGCAGGCTTCTCCTTCGCCGGGTAAGTAAATTCAGTAAAATTATAACCTAATTCTTACAGAAATTGTACCAATGGTACGCCATGCCAATTATCGTTACTTTGTTATATTTTATCTCTGCTTTATCTTAAGCGCGAAATTTGTTATTGATGGTTTGATTTGACACTTATGTTTGCTAACCGTAGTAATAAGTTAACAAATTCTTTCTTTGTATAGAATATTTTATAAAATGTGGGTGTGAGACGACGAAACCTATATATACATATCACATAACTATTAACGAAGTAGTAATTTCTTATTCACCATTATAATCTTTAGCCTCAATACCTTATCTGTTTTTATATGTACCTGACTTAGTAGATTCCATCACAGCGTATGCTAGAGTTTTGTTTACCCAACATACCTTATCGTCTCATATAATGTAGACATTAGTATTAGCCATACCCAGTATATAGTAAACTGTTGTTTTCAGTAGTACATACTTATATATAAATATATGTGTAACATACATGAATAGTTACGTCAATTCTGTTGTGAATGTGCAAATGGTAGGATCATTTGCCATCCAAAATCTTAAGAAATTGCAAAGTGGGCGTCGTTTGACGTTTAGTCGCCGCTCTCGTGCTCTACGGGTTCAATGTAATATTGAGGAAGTCAAGGTATTTGAGTCGTTGCGAGACTTGCGAGTTGATCCCGATTTAGATGCTCCGGCGCCGCCGCCGCCTTCGTCGTCGCGACGCAGTAACCAGAGCGACGTCGCCCTGCGCGCTCCCCTTACGCTTTACATTAATCACAATAAGGGACAGTTTTATCAATTCATTACTCTTCGGGTTCTCTTTTATAATACTTTTATAAATAACGATTCAGGATACCTCTGTTACTCAAAGTGTGTGACTGTTTTCTGCATTTTTGTGTGATAAATTAGTAAAGGCCTGCAAAGTAACTGTGGTTATACTTATAGAGCAATGTAATATGCCTTTGTCCATATTTAAAAATATATAGGTATAAACAATCTTGTAATTTGTGCTAAAAGTGCAAATCGTCATTGAGCTATTGTCAAATCCAATATTGTAAGCTCCCCTATGTTCTTTCTCGTTTTACTCTTAGACGTCTCATTCTGACCATCCGTCTGTCATCATCATTCTGTCATTCCGACTGCTATGCATCCGTTCTTTCTTGAACATTAATTCGATTAGACAACGTTTCGAAGAATTTGACGAAAAAATGATTATTGAATATCAAATTCTAATATAATTCTTAGAAATGAAGTAATTTTTCTTTTAATACTGACCTTCTAGTTGTAGTCGTGACCAACCTACGCTAGTAAAAAATAGCAATCTTGCTTTTTAAAGTAATATATAAACGTTTTGGCTAATTATGTTGCCAACTTGCTTATCTGTGTTGGATGTTTGTTTACAAAGCTCACGAGTTTCGACGACCGATGTTCGTCAATATTTCTGTCGTAAAGTTTTATGATGTTGAATCTCGAGCTAAATAAAACATAAAATTCCGTGTGGATGGCAACTATCTAATTAGTTCTGAAATTTGTATCTTGTAGAAATTAAAACTTTTCTTTAACGTCCTGTGTGGTTCTATATCAGAGTGGTCTTAGTTAGCGACGTTACTTAATGTATGCATTAGCGTTGTTAGTCTGACGTAAACAAAATACGTCGCTTAGAATTAAATATCTACGTGAGAGTGCAAAGTGTTGAGACGAAGAACAGGCGACAATGGTGCGGTGATGCGGCGAGGATCGCGCGTGCTCGTCGCATGCGCACGCTCAACATGCGCCTCTGCGGTTGTTGCCTCGGTCAGTTACATTATTATTTTTTAATTTTATTTATCTATTACATTTAAACTATGTATGTTAGCGTTTTTTAATTGGTTTTCTTAAAAAAAGACTACCTAATGTGCACGATTCTTCAACCTATAGGAATTGTTGTATACTTTAATTGAACATTTAATGTCAGTTGTCAAATCAATGGTTCATTCATAACTACTATAATACTTAAGATAGTGTTATAGTAGTTAGAAGGGGTATTGACAAGGGATAATGTTATTCATCATTAGATATTACTGTTAATCTTCTAACTTTTCTAAGGTTTGTACTGTCTTGGATTACGCTTAAGCTCTTCATCAGGTAGAGTAGACTTATTTTGGCAGGCTCACATATACTCGTATGTAAATAAAAGAAATACATTATTTAGTATGGAAACTACGACAAATACCATGAATAAAAAACGCACTCTTTGGGTTACTAAAACTATAAATTATTTTTATTGTTTTGGTTATCATTTTCCTGTGAAAATATTTTTTGCAATTAAATTGTTGTTTGTTCTAGTTTTATTTTGTATACGTATGATTTCTTTACATCAATAGTTATATTTTAAAGCGTTCGTATGTGCAGTAAGGAGTATTCTCATACAGAAACGTTACCTACTAGATCGCGAAACTCTCTTATTTGACTTGACGGGAGTACTGTCGTGCCTGGGTATCTTTAATTTTTTTAGTATAATTTATCAGTATTAAATTTTCTATTGCCGTGGGTGTATTCCTTCTCTTTATTATAGAGCATAGGTGCTTAGGAGTATCCTTTTTAGGTACGAACAACTTTATACACTCGACATTACCTTAGGGGCCCGAAGGTCAAACTAAACTAACTCGGAGTAGATCTTTTGAATTCGTTTAAATATAGTTTGCTAGTTGTCACTATTTTTTTTTTCATCATTCTTTTAGCAAGATTTTACATTATTGTAATTTTTGTAAAAGAATAGATACATTATACTAAAAATAGATTTAAAAGTAAAAAGTATTATAGTGCATATCATGTATTATATAGTACATATGTGTTATGCTCATTATTATTATTAATCATACATTGTAAACCATTATATTATAGTACATTGTAAAAATATAAAGGGGACTAATTATTTAAAAATAATGAACGAAAACAAAGGATGCCCTTTTTGCTTAAATCTTAATAGGCATGATGACAGCATAAAATTTCATAGAAATAATTTGTGTCTATAATAGTTATAAAATACAAACCTAAATAGTTGACTGTAAAACTCTGATTCGTTTTATAATTAACAGTGAGATTATTATTTTATTGGTAAAACAAACTCACAAAATATGCCAATCCGCCATGAAATTTTGAACACCAATCAGAGCGCGTGACGTCACAATAGAGTGATTTCCCTTTATTTATAATAATTACTCTCTCGTTTTGGCCATTAAATACACCGTTTTTATTTTGTTATTGATTTCAATTTGTTTTGTGTAAATCAAATTTGATCTACTTGTACACTTGAATAGATTTATTTGCTATCTTAGGTGCATTTTGTGTAATATTTTCCTGCATGGCTGATGTTACAGGTAAAGGGTCTTCAAGTTCCAACGGTTCTGTAGTTAAAGTTTTGTTCTGTTCTGTAATTCTTGCTCAAACTCTTCAATGACTTTTTTCTTTGTTTTTTCGCAATTGTCTTTCGTTTGAATCGGAATCTCATTTTCTTCTATCAAGTTTACATTCAAATTTAAAAGGAACGCACCCATGTTTCATGCGAATCTGGAAGACTGGCCCCATCACATGATACTCCATATAATTTTCCATATCGTTTGATAACTGAAATTGAAATAAAATACCTTTACATTAGCTCATTGAGGATGTAACTAAAATAAGAGATGTCTAACATTCAAAAAGTTGGTTATTCAATGTTTGCATATTTAACTTAAAGTAAATAGGTACTTTACGTATAGTAATGTCCTTACGTCAAAGTGATCTTCACAAAAATAGAGCGGAGTAGTTTGTAATATTCCTTTCAAATCACGTCTTATAAGTATAAGCAACTTATTTTGAATTGTCTTGTTGAAAGGAACGAAAATAAATAATTTTTCAGGAGTTTTCATAGACGGGTTAATACACAGAGGCACGGAACATCACCTAAATATATGCTTTCGAATTCATAATTGTAACCAATTTATATATATAATTGTATTTTTAAAATTAATTAGGAGTGTCTCAATGTTTACAACTATCGAGTGATCCTTGTACTCTAAAGTGACGTGGCAAGGGACGCCATGATACTTTGAAGCGTTTTGGCCTTGAATTTTAAATTATGAATTAATAAGTAACTTTTAAATATTAAACCTTATTTTTTAGCAGAAATACTTAGTCTGGCCATAAATACTGTTACACTTAATTATAAAAAAATATTACATTTGAATTTCGAATCTGTCATTTTTATACGATTGTTCATTGTGTTTTCTCATTTTGGCGCCAATACATTGTAAAATATTTTGCGATATTAAAATGGTGTGGGGTGATAAAGAGAACCGAATCGCTGTGATAGCATTACACAAAGTAGGTATGGAGCCAAATGCAATTTTTAAAACTCTCCATACACTTGGTATTAGTAAAATGTTTGTGTACCGGGCTATTAATAGGTACAATGAGACCTCCTCTGTTTGTGACAGAAAAAGATCTGGCCGTCCACGTAGTGTTCGTACGAAAAAGGTGGTCAAAGCAGTAAGGGAAAGAATTCGAAGAAATCCTGTCCGAAAGCAAAAGATTTTATCTCGGGAAATGAAGATAGCACCTAGAACCATGTCGCGTATTTTAAAAGATGACTTAGGACTTGCAGCCTATAAGAGACGCACTGGCCATTTCTTAACTGATAATTTAAAGAAGAATAGGGTGGTAAAATCGAAACAACTACTGAAGCGGTACGCAAAGGGAGGTCACAGAAAAATTTTGTTTACGGATGAGAAAATTTTTACAATTGAGCAACATTTTAACAAACAAAATGACCGTATTTATGCTCAAAGCTCTAAGGAAGCTTCCCAATTAGTCGACAGAGTGCAACGTGGACATTATCCGACTTCAGTGATGGTTTGGTGGGGTGTTAGCTATGAAGGAGTGACTGAGCCATATTTTTGTGAAAAAGGTATCAAAACATCGGCACAAGTGTATCAAGATACCATTCTTGAGAAGGTAGTTAAGCCCCTTAACATCACCATGTTCAATAACCAAGTATGGTCCTTCCAGCAAGACTCGGCGCCGGGTCATAAAGCTCGGTCCACGCAGTCTTGGTTGGAATCGAACGTTTCGGACTTCATCAGAGCTGAAGACTGGCCGTCGTCTAGTCCCGATCTTAATCCGCTGGATTATGATTTGTGGTCAGTTTTAGAGAGTACAGCTTGCTCTAAACGCCATGATAATTTGGAGTCCCTAAAACAATCTATACGATTGGCAGTGAAGAATTTTCCCATGGAAAGAGTGCGTGCTTCTATTGATAACTGGCCTCATCGTTTAAAGGACTGTATTGCAGCCAATGGAGACCACTTCGAATAAGCTTTTTATATTTTTAATTGTTTTATATTTATGTATTAAACTGACACACTGTAAAAGTAATAAATGTTATTTGCAGTTAACAATTTTCTTTTTTCTTTATTACAATATTTATGGCAAGACTAGGTATTATGTTTGTTGTAATTAATACATATTTCCCAACTTTATAGAACAGTTTCTAAAAATTTGTCATCATGCCCATTGTCGTAGGCTATGCAATCACAGAATGGAGACATTTTGTGTTCAAGGACTTGGTGTATTCATTTAAATTACTAATATTATCCCATTTAAATAGGAAGACTTGACCATGAGTACCAGAAACATTCTAATTCAATATAATATTTGCTCGTTGATATGAGTTTACACCACCAAACACATTTTGATACTAGGATTTACCCTAGGATAAACATACCATAGGATAAACGTACTGAGAATAAATATTTACGTAAAATATTTAATTCTAGGTACTACCTTAACAAAGTATTTCTTTTTATATTTGCCCCTCGTTGCGTATATCTTTTGTTCAAATATTTACTACTGAGGTTTACTAAAATATAAGTATCAGTCAACTTTTAAATGCATTATTGTCTGGTGTACATGTATATCAGTTGTGTTTTAATTACTAAAGTGGGCATGACTCGCTCCCGTTGTCTCGAGAGATCGCGTGATCGTTCTAACGGTCTCTTGCAAAATCCGAGTTACTTTGACTACTATGAATGTTGAATGCCCATCGATTCTTATTGAAGTTGGTGGAGATGTACCACTTTAATTATTTGTGTATGTAATACAAAATTGTGGAAAGGACAAACGTTGGAATTCACATAGAAGAAAAATAATCCTCACTGTTTCGGGCAACTCTTTTTCCAACTGAAATGACTCATCTGGCATGATTTTTTTTTCAAGACTTTTTGGAACGAAGTTCCTTACGGCAGGCTTGGAGGGGATAGGGATTTCGCTGCGGGACCGAACTGAAAAAAATGTGATAGTAAAACCGTAAGAAAAAATCCGTGGAAAAAGTGCGTGGAATAAATCTGTGGAAAAAAGTGCGTGGAATAAAACCGTTAAATGAGACGTGCGCAGACGCGAAAGCGCGTCATGTGTGCTACGTTTTTTTATTATTTTAAGGAATTTATTATTTTATTTCCTAAAATACTGAATTTCCTAAATACTTTCTTGTACTTAAATAAAAACTAATCAGCAAAATTTAAGAGAAAAATCAAGAAAACCTACATAAAATTGAGCACGATTTTTTTTGCAAATTGTGTCGATTCCACATTATCCGAAGGAACTTCGTTCCTACCTGGTGTCCCACGACACCATTCATTTATATTTTTTCTATGCAAGTTTTTGCTGTCAGCATTTGACTTTTCTTTTTTATCTTCATACTAATTTTGTTTCAATAACACCGAAAATGTGTACTTAGTTATAAACTTTCGTAGGCAGAACTAAAGTATAACAATTTTTTTATTGAAGTGTAAAAATTAGTACTGACGAATAGCAGTCTAAAATTATAAACAGAGCTACTAATATAATGTTAATACTTTAAATTTTTGTAATAATTTGTATATTATGCCAGTAAACATAGGTGTATTGTCTTATTTATTTGACATACTTAATATGTATCAGAAGTTGACTACTATACCTACAAACGCAAGTTATATTCTCCTAGTAGTTATCTCACCTATCGATTTCATACTTTTTAAGACAAATTACCTAAAGTTTTAAATTACCATTAAGTTTATGGCTATTACTCTACTCTCTGTGAACCAAAAAATATTTTAGATATATATCTAGACGACATACTAACTTGATAATTAAGATATGAACTAATCGACGACAAACATAGTTGCATACCTAAAGTACGGAGTGGACCTGGCGTGGTCTGCCTTCCATAGTCCTTTGTTGTTTTCACATTGATATTACAAAATTATATAGGGTGGGCCAAGAATTCGTTAACATTTGAATCTAACATCCCGCGCAAACATGTTACGGGAGTTCTTGGGACTGATGCTACTGGAATTTACTAGCTACAATCGTAACACATGGTTTCAATAACATGGAGCCACTTGTCACATATCCAATGAGTCTCTGTCAGTGGTCAAAGATATGTTTTCGGAAAAGCTGATTTCCAGACGACATTGCATGGCCACCCAGAAGTCCAGATCTATCCCTAGCAGAAAACTTTTTGTTGGATTATTTGAAGAATCGTGTCTACATCTATAAATCAATTACACTGCGTCAACTAAAAGAAAAATCAGCAAAGAGATGTCGGCGATCTCGTGGTCTCTTTGCCGAAGAGTATTCAAAAATTTCCGTGCTGGCTTAGAAGAGTGCAAATGTCGGAAAAAAGTCGGTCGGTTAGACGATATAATTTTTAAAAAATAAATGCTAACTAATGAGCTTTCTTGTAAATAAACAATTTTTATAATATATCAAATGGTTTTTTATACGAGTTCTTCAAATGTTAACTAATTCGTGGCCCGCCCTATATTACTAACTAACTAACTATGTGTCCCTTTCGTTTCACATTTATATCGTTCTATAGAAACGCACGTACATTATTTGGGGATAACGGACATATTCGGCAGCTTCAAATTGCGGTTGCTTTAAAATATCGTCTAACTAAATTTATGTTTGTTTATATTGGGCACCTATGTTCTCGCTATCCATTCTGCGGAAGTAGAGTTTGTATGTGAGTTACCGTTTTAAAAATAGTTTAACTCATTAGCCTAAATTTACTCGTACTGGCTACCTGAATGTTTTGTGATTTCTTACTACTTGCCTAAATCGAATGTTTTTCTATTTTATTAAGACTAAACTAAGGCGTAGCCTGCCAGTGCTCTGCCCGTTGGGGCAACTCCAATTTGAATAGAAGTATCCTAATATGTTAGGCTCTTGTTCCTTCTATTTTAGTAAGAAAACTTTTTTGTGTAATTAATTACTGACAAACAGTTTTAATGCAAAATAATTCTAAACCGTTATGAAGTTTTTTTAACCTGAAAACTTAAACTGATGTGTTCACATTGTTGTTCAGTTTTTCTCTAGGACCGGACTATTTGTTTTAATACATAACTATGCACTGTACGTTTAAGCGGGCGGAGGTCGCAAGTCGTCAGAGGCGGAAGAAACGCCACCGCGTCGCAGCGGATCACGTGCATCAAGCGTTTCAGACGAGGGCGGATTCAATGAACCCTCACCTGAAGTGGTGGCGCGGTTGCGGCCCGCGGAGTACCGTGAACCGCCGCCACCAGCACCTCCACTTACCACAGACATACGAGACGCTGAGCGAGCACGCTCCGATCCCGACACGCTCTCCGTATTGCAACAGGTATTGATTTTTTATTGGAACGAAGTTCCTTACGGCAGGCTTGGAGGGGATAGGGATTTCGCTGCGGGACCGAAATGAAAAAAATGTGATAGTAAAACCGTAAGTGGAAAAAGTGCGTGGAATAAATCTGTGGAATAAATCTGTGGAAAAAAGTGCGTGGAATAAAACCGTTAAATGAGACGTGCGCAGGCGCGAAAGCGCGTCATGTGTGCTATTTTATTATTTTAAGGAATTTATTATTTTATTTCCTAAAATATTGAATTTCCTAAATACTTTCTTGTACTTAAATAAAAACTAATCAGCAAAATTTAAGAGAAAAATCAAGAAAACCTACATAAAATTGAGCACGATTTTTTTTGCAAATTGTGTCGATTCCACATTATCCGAAGGAACTTCGTTCCTACCTGGTGTCCCACGACACCATTCATTTTTTAATCTAGAAAATTAACAACTTAATTTTTACAGGCCAAAGCATAACAAATTTATTTCTTTTACTAGTAGATCTAATTGACATCAAATATTAGCATATATAGAGTGAAAATAACTTGATCATATTTGTTTTTCAGGATTCAGGTGTGGTCGTTAGTGAGGCTAGCCAAGGCTCCATAGAGGTGCTCGACAAGTCGACCACCAGTCAATGGAGTGTTTCTGAAGGCGAGAATGCTTCAGGCGAGAGTGGCCGCGGTGAACAGACAGACGCTCGTTGGGACGATGGCGACGCTGACTCTAAACAGCCGGACAGCATGACTCCTGACGAGGCAGAGATACTTCTTAGCTCAAGGTAAGCTCAATAACGTAGTTAAATATCTACCCTGGCTCTAGTCTAGAAGATTTACAATTTCACTCTACGAATTTCAATAAAGTAGAACGGCCTTAGCTTTTTAGTAGAATTTGTATGCCTTTACGCGCCTGTAAATTATTTCTCTCTAAAGATTTTCTTTTATTTATATACCAAAATTGAGTAAAGAGTGCTCGTTAAATGTTCTTCGACTAAATTACATGTTTACGACAACTATGATTGTCACGTAAATTCTTTAAGAAGGTTATTGGTTAAGTGTTTGTTTGTCGTTTTTGTTCTTTTTTTTTAAACATTACAATACATATTGGGTTATGATATTTAATTTTTATTTTTGTCAACACTTCTCTTTATGTATTGATATCTCTTGTAGTTCTTCTTAATTTTTATACATATATTTATTTTGCACCATGTATTGAATTTCTATCTCAAGTATTTATTATTTCATTTAGTGATTATTATTCTCTGCATAGTGTCTCTCATCACATACCTTTATAACACATTTTTTTAATGTAGATTCTGAGAAAGTTATTAAATATTTTAATAAATTGGATTATATTTTAGCAACAATTACTGTATAGTTTATTATTTCGTGTTTGTTCCTAACGAATTTGCTTTTCATTTTATAATTTGTTAAATAAAAGGGTACATAGGTGGTACGGTGATCTTGTTAAATCCAAGTGCAAGTGCAACTTAAAAATTGCCTTTCAAACCGCACTTTAATAGATATGAACACTAGGCACCATATTGTTATCCATCATGAATTCATCTCGGTAGTAAAGACCTATACCCTCAGTAAAATAGTATATTATTGTATTTTGAAATGAGTTACAGCCCTTAGCGTGGGCAATAGAATACTACATACATGTTTTATGAAATTTTCCTACAATCAAACTATTAATTCTTGATAGATTTGTACTTTCTGTTTTAACAATACCTGCCATAATTTAAGTATAATATGCGAGAGAAATTAATTAAAAAAAAAATACAGATCCAACAACTTACAATAAAAAAATATCAACTTAATCTCTGGCATGATGACGTTATACCATGTCGAATTTTTTTTTGAATATTTATTGAACTGATAAAATATTTACATAACATTTTAATAAATTTGCCTAATTCTTATATTTTCTAAACATTAATTGTAAAAAGTGAATATTAATAAAAAAAAAGCCCTGTTGGATCCAATTATATTATCGTGTATCAAAGTATACATCGTAATGTTTTTTTAATTTAAATTTACAGGATTTAACTTTTGTAATGCTTAGTACATGATTAAATGTCGTATTTTTTATCATTTGCATGCTGCCTGTCCGCACAACGCTTCATTATTGCCTGATATTTGCAGTATTCTGGAGAAAAAACTTAGGTAAGCTCGGGGCACCACTGTCACACTCTTCTAGTATGTAGTTTGTAGACTGCTTATATATTATGTGCTGTGTTACTTTTCTACATATCATTTCATGTATATTTATAATCCAACGTTATGATTTGCATATATCGTTCAGTGACTGTTCTGTGACTGACTAAATAATGAAATATGAGGATGTTTGTTAAAATGTGGCAGACACAAGTTGTATGAAAAAATAAATGTCAATAACAAAAATCTAAAATTTTAAAATATGTTTATCTTAATTTCATGTCTTACACTGCACATTATTTAATTCACGTCACGCTACTCGCGCTTTCTTGCATGGTAGTTTTCGTGGTGTTTACGTACGTTCCTGTGTTTTCTTTCACCTGTAATTTTGACAGGTTTTCAGTGTCAACTGGCGTCGACTTATGATTTGATGATCGAGCAGCAATATACCCGCCCGGAACCTCACAATAAAACACCCTCCCGGGGCCACGCAATAATATACCCTTCCGGTGCCTCGCAATGGCCAAATCGGTACTTACGTTTTGAACCATTTGGGTTTGAGACGACCGGGGTATAGAATGGTGTCTGAGTACTCGTTGCGTGGACAAAAAACTACCTAACCCACTGATTGTCATTTATGGTGACTAGTTTTTTTAGTACGGAATTCGTATAGCCTCGTATTCGTGTAGTCTTCATGGAATGCTACCTGTAGGCAAGGTTGCGCAAGTATTTTATGACTCATACATGTAAATAATCCGTACCTGAATACAATTAAGAATGAATCATTTAATTGCATTCAGGTACGGATATATCTATCTATATAAATTATAATATTATCGTTAATTGTAATTTATTTAGATAGAACTTTTCCCATGTTATTCACAAATGTGTGGATATATTTTGTTGATTTAGTGTGCTATTATTTGCAGACAAGAAGCTTTGCTGTCGGACGAGCAGGCGCAGGAGATAGTAGCGATGTTGACACCGCACACTCTTCCCCAAGACAATGGTGTCTCGCTCAACGACAGCTACCAGTCCGTGCTCTCATACGAGAGGTAAACAACACAATCATTATATTTGAGCAAGACTAATAAACGATTAAATTTATAAAGTATCTAACTTTTTTCATAATACAAGAAAAAGGTTTTCTGTGACACACTGTGACAAATTTTACATAAACATCTAGTAAAACACAAGACAAGTCTTAACAGATGGTTACGGTAATTTATCAAACTTTGTCTAATTGAATTAGTCCTCCTACGATCATATAATTATGGTGTTACTTCTGTGAGTAAATGCTTGAATATTTTCTGAAAAAAGTAAAATTAGTGCATTGTATTATGCGATCTTATGTATACTACTTTAATTCTGGGTACTCTACTTTCTGGATTCTCTAAATACTTTGCCTACTTGTGTGCATATGGTTTGCCACTTGTTCCATAAAAAATATAGACTGAACTAAACCATAGCAATATGACTATGATTCTCTGAAAACTCCTTAGGAAAAAATCTTGATGTATTTATTTCTACATTATCATTAGTACTATCTTAGGACTGTTAAAATAATTTACAATGGGATTTCAGTATGCAGTCCGTGGATGAGAGCTATGAATTCGTATCAATGGAAGGGGACGTTGGCTTGGCTGGTGGGGATCGTAAGCAAGCAGAAGCGCCGGTGGTCACATCTGAACCTGAACACGACAATGTATTCGAACATTACCCACCTCAATCGCTCAGGGAACTAGGCGAGGAAAACGGTATACATTACTTTGAGGACGGACACTTCTATACTGAGGTCAGTGCTACGATTTTTTAAAGTTTACGATTTACATGAAAGTGACTTGCGAATATTACATTAAGACCGCCACCAGACTATGGATTGCAATCCATAGATCGTGATTTAGTTTGCGTTACTGCAGCAAAATGTTTATAAGTTTTGCTTTACAGAGATTAAGCTTTTCACATAACAGAAAGTTAGTGCATCGTGAGGTGTGTGTTTGTGAGCACATAAGTGCATTAACAAACAAATCGAAAATTAATGTTTAAGCAAATTTAAACAAACTCTATCATTGATATTTTTTCAAGCTTTCTGGGTAAGCCCAAAACGTAACTGCAGCTAAATCTTGAATAACTTAAGAACCACATCACACACACATTTTGGTATTTACTAATAATTATTAAGTTACAAAAGCTATTTGTAATTCGTAATTCATGTAATTGTTTCTGGGCTGGAACGAAATAAAAAAAAATTTCATTTCAAATGTTACTACGTCAAAACAAATTTTTTCCAAATAACTTTTAGTATACAAATTACTCCTCACGATGCCTTTATTATCTAACATACTCTTACCTCCCTAAAGAAACATTTTTTAAACATTTTGCAGTAATAAACGCACGCATTTAATCAAACACCTACAACGTAATATATAAATAAGAAATTAGTTTCACATATATGATATTTTATTTCATATTTTGGGAAACCTAATAAATTTGAAATGTTATTCATAACTAACTGATGTTATGCTTAAATTGATTTTTCTTTCTCAATTTTAACCATTACTTAAATAGTTTATTTCATTATAAATAGCAAACTTTTCATTAATTACTTAAAATTTATCTTTATACTAGCTTTCGCCCGCGGCTTCGCTCGCGTGGAATTTGGTCTGCCACATTAAGTTTCGTAACAGATCATTTAAAATAAATATATATATTTTTAACATACAAACAATCCTACGGTACATCATCTTTGTGCAACTTCAATGGTTTAGGCAGCGTACGCCAAGGTAACTCGCAGAAGCCAGTTTTTTTCGGACTTAATTGACATGTATCGTTATATTAGAACCAAAATTACATAAAATCATTACAAATTGTAGCCTATATGTTATTTCGATGTATAACCTATATTACTGAAGTTTCATCCAAATCCGTCCAGTAGTTTTCTCGTGAAAGAGTAACAGACATCCATACAAACTTTCACATTTATAATATTAGTAGGATTATTGCAATTTTAATTTCATTTTTGATTTTCAAAATTTTTAGGTAGCTGGTCTGCCACCTATAGAAGAAGACGAAGATGACGATTACTATCCACCAGTATTTGTCAAAAAGAATACCAAAGTTAAATTCAGGTATGCATATAAAATTATAAATATTTCTATTAATATTTCATAATAATTTTAATGGAAAGCCTAAACTGCATTTTTATTTACCATATTTTTGTTTAGACGGATGCATTAGCTTATTTTTTTTCCTTCCGCGATCCCATTGTGCGGTATCCATAAACAATAATTAAATATTTACCAAACTATCTCTACTATGATTTGCAGCACGGAGCCAATGAGAGTGTTTTCGACACATTCAGTGCGCGAGTACGACCGGCGTAACGAGGACGTGGACCCCGTGGCCGCCAGCGCCGAGTACGAGCTCGAGAAACGGGTCGAAAAGATGCACGTCTTCCCGGTCGATCTGGTCAAGGGTGCCGATGGCCTGGGGCTCTCTATCATAGGCAAGTCGATATTCTACTGATTACTGTTACTTACTATTCTATTCATCTACAAATATATAAAAATTTTCAAGGTCAACATCACCAAGAAAGTATCAAGAAGTAGGAAAATTTGAAACAAACCCTATACCGATCCTTACTGCCAGCGTGGCACGGAAGGCCAAAACTTTCATGCTAAGGTGGATGGATGAGTGATATAAAATTTTGTAATAGTATTATAATTATATCGTTTTCGACTGCACGGTTAGTGTAGTGGTTAAAGCGGTCTGGCTTATGGCAGACTATTTAGTGGAGCGTATCATCATATTTGAGGACCGAGATGGTGTTCTGAGGCGGTGGCTCATGTCGTGCGGTGTTCCGCAGGGGTCTATACTCGAACCACTCCTGTGGAACTTGGGATACGACTGGGCCCTTTGAGGTCGTCCTCTCTTCGGGCTGGACGTAATTTGTTACGCTGAAAACACACTGGTCACAGCCCGGGGGCCAACTTTCAAAGAGGCGGCGCGCCTGGCCACTAGGCGAGTCTCTCTAGTGGTTGGGCGCATTGAGGCACTGGGTTTACGGTTGGCCCTGGATAAAACAGAGGCCCTTTCATTCCATGGGCCCCGTTTCAGTCTGCCCCCCGGGCTCCTCTATCGTAGTCATTTCAGTTTTCCTACCAGTTCAGACCCAGATGAAGTATTTGGGCTTGATTCTTGACAGATAGCTCTTCGACTAGTACTTCTGACAACTTGCTCCAAAGCTGGTCGGCACTGCTTCTGCTCTTGGGCGACATTTGCACAATTTGGTTGGAGCCAGCGTCGCAACGAGACTGCTGTAAACGGAGGTTGTCCGGTCAATGGCATTGTATGGTGCACCGCCTCTGGCGCCCTCGGAGGATATTAGCCAAATGCGGTTACCGCACCGTGTTGACGGAGGCGACGTGCGCCTTGGCTGGAACTCCCGCTTTGGATTTGGAGGCGGAAGCGCTCGCTGAAGTTGTCACCGTGGTGGCTATCAGCCGGTCATCATCGAGTGGGCAGGGTGACAGCACGAGACCCATTCCTTCCGACTGACGCAGGTTCTTTCCGGGCACGGTTGCTTCGGGAAGTATCATTCAGTCTTGGTCGTCGGTGCACTCGGTCGCTAGCAGGAAACTGAGTCCCGCCTGTCACCACTGTGACTTCAGTGAGGACTCGGCTTAGCACACGCTAGCGGTTTGTTTCGCCTGGGCAGCGCATTATGAGGCCCTCACTGCAATTTTTAGAAGGAATTTCTCATTAACGGCAGTCATACGCTCCATGGCCGGTAGCGACAGCTGTTTTACCACGGTCGCAACTTTGTGCGAAGACGTCATTTCGCAGGAGGCAGCGGAGAGGACCCGCGAGGACGATCTCCATTCGGACCCAAGCCGCCGCCGGCAAATGTGGCGGCGGAGGCACGCTTACTAGCGCGTTATGCCGCTCTGAGTGTGGGCGCGGATGGAGATTATCCAAAGATAGTGCCCGCACTAGCGGGCAGGCGCTAGGAGGATTCTAGATGTCGTAATAGCAGTTTTTCCCAGATCCCTCCCATCTCAGCGCAGAGTGGCACACCGTGTGGTTTTAGTCGGTCCAATGCCGACACATCACCCCGAGATAAACCCCGGTAGGGTGACGGCCCGAGGAGGTTTCTACACGTTAAAAAAGTTGGGGTCCACATCGCTTTCTACTGCGCTTAGTGCTATGGGTTCAAACCCTATATGGGACAACGCTGTGTATCCACCAATTATAGTTATTATACATGGTCTGGGTGTTTACTATAACGTAGACTGCTTGGGTATACAGATAGTATGTAATTGATTCTTTGTGATATTTGATAGTAAACAGTAGTGATATTTTCACCAGGCATGGGCGTAGGGGCGGACGCAGGGCTGGAGAAGCTGGGCATATTCGTTAAGACCATCACTGATAGCGGAGCCGCTGCAAGGGACGGCCGCATACAGGTCAACGACCAGATCATCGAAGTGGACGGCAAGAGCTTGGTCAGTACCTGCGCCTCGTACTTAACTCTCACCAGTAGAAAATCTATCTTAACATTAAAACAATACAGGTGTATCGTTGTTATTTGCGTGTGGTATATTATTGATATGAGATGACCGATGACCGATGTTTCTTCGCCTTTTTAATGGTAACGAAAATAGGTTAGTGTGTCATGTCTCTAATAATGCATGTGCACTTAAATAACTTGCAGGTTGGAGTCACTCAAGCGTATGCTGCATCTGTGCTAAGGAACACGTCGGGACCAGTAAAGTTCCTTATCGGACGAGAAAAAGATCCTGAGAATAGTGAAGTTGCACACCTAATAAGGCAGTCGCTTGCTGCCGATAAGGAGAGAGAAGAAAGGTAAATCTATTACTATAAATTACCCTTTTTTCGTATTGTGCGGCAATACTATAAATTACCCTAAAAATAAAATACATGGGCTGAGACTTATTTATGTTATTGCAGAGCATCTCGTGAACGTCAGAGACGACAACAAACAGAGGAAATAGATTCCAATCAGACTACTTCTGCCGAACCCACTCCACCGCAAACGAGAAATCCAGAAATCAACGAACTAAGAGGTTTTCTCCAAGAGGTTTGTATGTTTGACATTCATTTTTAAAGGGTACAGACATTTAGTTTCTTCAAATTATTAGTGTATCAAAATTGCACTTTGTACCCAATGTAACACAATTGATGTATTTATTTCTGTTTTAAAAAGAGTAACTAGAATGCATTTGAGCAACGACCCAGAATCTTTACATTTAAGATTTAATTCCAGAGCGAACGTATTTCCTTAGTGTTTTCATAACATGGATGTTAATTAGCAGAGTTTAGACTACTTAACTATTATTTAAAATCAAACTATACACATTCTACGTATTTCAGATTTTTTTATCAATTATGTATTGCTTAAGTTGGTCTTCAGATTAGAATACAGTAGTAATTTGTTTAATTATTGATGATATTTATTTATAACGTTTTGAGAAGAGTGAAATTGAAGTAATTGTTTTGTGTTACGGTAAATCGGTATCTCTATCCTTTTTACCTCAGGCGCCATGTTGCCTAGGATTACCTTTTCGCATTCTTTGTATATTGTGATAAATGACCTTAATACTTAATTTTAAACGTTTATAAAAATTAATACGTTTTGTTAAATTTACATTTGGTACGTTTTATGTTTAAACTGTATTGTTTTAATATTCTACAATTTTTTGTGTACATCTGTAATCGATATACACAAGTACGCGACTGTACGGATAGCGTTGCGGTTTAAGCGGTCGCCACGTAAGTCTGTGAAGTCTCTCGTGCCACCGGATACGATCCTAACGCGAGCGTCGTCTCGGTAAAGGTTAAAAAAAAGGAAAAAGTTTCTACCTTCAGCTTCTAACGTAAACCGATTCGGTTTACGCGTATCGTCGATGTACCTTAAAAGAAATAGATAAATAATTGTAAGCACGTCGTGCAGCTGATGGGCATGGAGGCGGGCGGCGGCGGCGCGGACGAGATCGGCGCGCGGCTGCGCGCGTGGTGCGGCGCGCGCGGCCCCGCGCCCGCGCCCGCGCCCGACGCCGCGCTCGCGCACGCGGCCGACGCGGCGCACCGCGCGCACGCCAAGTACGACAAGGTGCGTTGCCTCACGCTTACACTTCTCGTATACGCTTAATGACGTTCAGTTTTTCAAGCCTCTAAATGTCGCCATCTGTGTTTCATAGTGATCGGTGCGACTAAAACGATTTCAAATTAAATTTTATGCAGTGGACTGCCGTAGGCTATTGATGATGATCATAAATGATTTTGTGGTTCGGGCGGTCGTGCAACAATAAAGTATTTATAAGATAGTTTATAAAATATTGGATCACGTACACAGGTATTCACATATATTTATTCTCGTCTCATCATCATCATAATCGACAGCCTTTTACGGTCCACTGCTGGACATGGCCTTTCCTTAGCAATGAGGTTTTGGCCTACTATACCATTGGATTTGGATTGGATTGGAATAGGGTTTGTTTCAAATTTTCCGTCTCTTCGTAGTGATATTTACCTGAATTCTCGTTTATTTAATTATAAATAAGATTATGATATGTTTGATATTTACAAAAAAGGGCTATTTAATTTTAAGAAGTATACCTCTACGATGGAATTAATTTTAATATATTCCTACATTTTTTAATACAACTATTTTTAAAAGAAACATAATTGTTTATACCTGCTAAGATATTAAATAAGTAAAACATCTCTTAAAGTGACACAAATTACCAAGAAAGACCCTTAATCTCTCACTTATTTAAATAAAATGTTACAATCACATTCCCGTCAAAACTCAGTAAAGTGTCGTATCACTAAGTGCGTCAAAAGGATCTTGTATCGGTGGGTACTAACGCGCGTGGCGTGTGGCGCGTGGCGTTGCGCAGGCCAGGCGGGCGCTGCGCGAGTGGCGGCGCACGCGCGCGCTGGTGCGGGCGCGCGAGGAGTGGTGGAGCGCCGCGCTGCGCGACGCGCACCGCGAGTACGCCGCCGCGCTCTCCGCGCTGCACGACCGCGTCGCCAGGCTCGAGGTGCTCCTGCTGGTGCGTATGCTCTACTCTCTTTGTCTCTGACCGCCTGATCTTGATCCCTCCCGGTCGTGTCGGATAGCCTTCTCGTCGGATAAAGAGTGAGGGAACAAATGTTTGCGCACACGCTTGTACTCGATAGTATCTCCTACATAATTGAGACTGACCACCGTAACCGAAATCGGTTAGGACTACGTTTTCATCTACTCTCTTTTACTTCCTCTCGTGAATTTGTGATCACATACATGTAACTCCCGGCTAACTGGTGCAGGAAAATTCGACCTTCTAACGTCTTATTACAATATCGAGTGGTGCTTAATGTATATTTTTTTCTTTTTCTTTCTCATTTGTTTTCTCTCTTTAAATATATGTAGATACTGTACCGGCCGTTACTTGCTTTTATAGTCACTGTCACTACTTACCACACTCTATAATCTACCTCGATGAATGTTCTATCCAACACAAGAAGATTTACTTGTACTCGAAAATTTTTGTCTAAACAAGAAAAGAACATAATGATGTGCCAACCGTGTATTATGTAACTACATCCGGTGGTTCAAAAAATTGAACTAAGTTTACTGCTATTATTAATGTGATTGAGAGTTATTTGAGATGGTTTAAAAATGTGAATTTATAAAAAAAAAAATTAATTTTATACTTTTAGGAAACACAAAAGAAGGCTGGCTTGCCCGTGATGTTACCTCACGAACCTTCTGCGAGGCGTGAAACACCTCCGCTACCGCGTCGTCCCGACCCGGACCCGCTTCTAATAAACAGTCAGTATCACAGCACCCCTATCATCGTGTTAACAAATCCATTTGCAGAACTCTTGAACATAAACACTATATCGTTTAAATTAACTGACACTGCATTTGAGGATAAGTTTAAATTAATATGCTCTTACACCTATATAGTGCATCTAAAAGAGTATGTATCGTGTTCACTTAACACAGCTAAATTCTAACCAGATGAAATTAAACTCTTGGTTATAATTGACAGAATTGCATTTTTTTTGTCTGCTTTAAAAACCCATTATGGTACTCCTCAACACATCGAATCATTTTCTTTGTGTGTAGTGGAAACTATACTATTTATAAAATCTTACCTTCCTTGAGGCAGTAGAAACAATAAAGCACCATTTGTGTTTTTTACATATTTAACGGGCTTGTTCTGTTCTATTTAATACAAAATTGTCGTTTACAGATCCATGGAGTTCAGATAGCGACTTATCGGACTTATCACCTGTTGAGGACGAATATGCTAAGGTGGACAAATCGCGACGAGAGCCTCCAGATTTGGGAGATGTCACCGCACCCGTAGCAGACGAACCGAGGACTACAGTATCCTCACCGCAAGCTGCTACTACGACCACAGTCACCAGCGCTTCGACCACGAATTTCACTCCACCGACGGCGGTCGCCGTACCCAACGCGACCGTGTCCCAGCCGCTACCTAACGTCACAAGTATTTCTTCGACTTCGGTTCACGCGGTTACAAGTGTTCCGCAGCCTGCTACTTGTTTACCGGAAGTTCAGTAAGTTTTTGGAATAAGCTTGATTTTATTAAAAAATAATTCATATCATCATCTCACCCATAATTTTTAGGATCGTATTTATTTTTCTCTCTGTTTAAAGTTTGTTATTATTGTTTTAGTAAGATAAAAACTAAATACACGTACTTAGTACAATAATATAATTTAAATTATGTTTTCGTTAGACCTGTGTCAGGATTGCGTGATATAATTTATGTATAGTAAATGTATTTTATGTCAAACGTATTTAAATGTATATATTTTGAGAAAGCCTATGTCTAGCAACGAGTGCATTTGTGACCCGAGACGTCGACGATCATGACGATTCAGAAATACATCATATGTTTAGTAAGGCGGTTTAAATAGCACACGCTCTCCTAGTTTGGAATTAGATCGCCGCGTGCGAGAGAAACGTATGAAGCTATTATCATTTGGAAGTATATGGCGTTTATGAGAAACGGTGTCCGAAGGGCGGGTCCGTGCAGCACGGGCAGCATGGCCAGCATGGGCAGCGGGGGCAGCGGCGCGTCCCGCGAGCTGGACGCGGCCGTGCCGCGCGGCGCGCTGCTGGACACGTCGGCGCACCGCGCGCGCACCGACCTGGCGCGCCACCGCCACCACGCCGCGCACTCGCCCCACTCGCCGCACTCGCCGCACTCGCTCAGCAACGCCAGCTCCGTACGTACACTCCACTATACCGTTTATCCTTCACGCCCCGACTACCCGTTGACTCGCCCCGCTCGCTCGGCGACAACGGTATCTACGCTACGTCATTTATCTTCCATAAACTCGCCCTCATACGCTCGGCAACGCCAGCTCTGTACGTACACTACACCGTTTATCTTCTACGTGTCGACAGCTTTCCGTTAAATACTTTAAAATTTGCTACTCCTTAACCACTTGACTAATTGCAAACACCGTGTAACCTTTGATCCAGAAAAAAATAACATTAAATTAAGCTAAGCTGTGAGCGACTAAGCCAATTATATTATAATTTATATGATAATGGTATGGTAAGAAATCCTTATTACGTTTATTTTTTAAACCAGACACTAAAGAATAATAATTTATCATTTTACTACAAGTTGGTTACAATTACAGTGCAACCTCGATATAACAAATCGGAAGGGAACAAATAAATATTCGTTATATCAAGTAATTCGTTGAACTGAGGTTCGTTATGTTGAGGTTAGGCTGGTCTAAAATTCGTTATAAAGAGGTAAAAAAAATAGTTTTATTCACCTCAACATTACGTACTTATCTTGTTACAGCGAACAACTTCTACTAATAAATGAAAACACATTTTTATTAAATTGCTGTGTGTATTTTCTATTTAAAAACAATTAGGTAGGTAACAATTTTTTTTCTCACATTAATAATCAAAATTAAATGCAGTAAAATCCGTAAAAGTAGGTACATATTTTGGTAGGTGCATAGATTATGTAGGTGATTTAATGTTAATTTCAAAGATTCGCACAACAAAACTCACGAATTACAGGTAAAGAATCAACAATGTGGTATAGTAGCTTAATCTCAATTTTGTTTATCTTGATTAGAAAAAAAGTCATTAATAGTTGTCTGTTTACCACCGGTAAGAGTTATCACATCTAAAGCGGAATCCAATTTCGTGATGGAGTTGACTACATCGTCACTCAAACCTTCCTTTTTCAGAAACACAGATTTCATTATACTTAAAGCGTTATAAGCATCTTTTATTGTGAAGTTATGCTCATCAATTTCAACCCCTTCTTCCTCGTCTTCATCCGCTTCTGCATTAGTAACCGGCAACACAGATGTGACAATATCAGCATCTGTTAGTTCTCCACAGACGGCTAAATCATTATCAAAGTTAACGAAGTCTTCGAACTCAGTCTCTTGAAAGTGCAATTCTTCTTGAACTCTTTGCCAGGTCTTAGCATATTCTGCGAGTGGTAAGTCGTCTTCCTCATCTTCGCATGTTACCTTAAACCCACTTTTCTTGAAGCAGTTTGCAATGGTCTTTTCAGTGACTAGATTCCAAGCTTTGGCAATCATCCACATGGCTTGTAAAACGTCAATTGTAGTTGGCGTTTGGTGTTCAACATCAGCAAGAAATCGTCTGACAACTTCCTTTCTGTAATGCATTTTGAAGCTTTGAATGATGCCCTGGTTCAGTGGTTGTAGTTTCGAAGTGGTATTTGGAGGCAAATACTTAATTTTTATATTTTTCAGGCTAGGAATTTCTCCATGTGCAGTACAATTATCAATGAACATAAGAATTTTCTTGTTTTTTTTTTTCATTTCTTTATCCAGACTTTTAAGCCAATTGCAAAAAGCATCAGTGGTCATCCAAGCCTTATGGTTGAATGTGTAATCTGTTGGCAGATTATTGACATTTTTAAAACATCGCGGTTTTTCATATTTTCCGATGATGAGTGGTTTAAGTTTGTAGGTCCCAGTACAATTTGTTCCCAGCAATACTTTTAAACGAAGTTTCCTATTTTTTCCGCCTTTACATTCATCGCCTTTGAATGATAAGATTTTGTCAGGTAAACATTTATAGAAAAGTCTAGTTTCGTCGGCGTTAAAGATGTCTTCGGGATCGTATCCGGCGGTCAGCTCTGCCAGTTTGTCTTTCCAATCATCACATACTTTTTCATTTACACTACCACTTTCACCACAAATTTTTCGGAAAACAATTTCGTTACGTTTTTTGAAATTTTGAAGCCACCCGTTGCTAGCACGGAACTTCGCATGTCCCAATTCCACTGCAAACTGCTGAGCCTTTTCCTGAAGGATAGGGCCTCCAATTGGGACCTTTTTGTCTCGGCACTGTTTTAACCACTTCAACACACATTCCTCTACGTCTTTGAACTCGCATGATTTTAATCTTCTACTGTTTACAGGCAAACCACTTTCTTCTGAAAACTTATCTTTAAATTTTAAAATTGTAGCCAATGTACTTGCAGGAATCCCGAACTTATTAGCTATGTCTAATTTTTTCGACATATAATTTTTGTCAACATAATTAATGATTGTTCGCTTTTCTGTGACCGATAAGGAACATCTTTTACGTTTCTGAGCCATTTCAACTTGAATCTTTAACAATAGTGACGAGCAGCAGTGTTTACATTACTTTCCATTAAACAACAATGATCGTTTTACGAACAAAAGCATGTCGAAACCTGTCGCGACATGAATCACATACTATGAGATTAAGAATCATTACATTGGTTGGAACTTTATATAAAGGTTTTGGGTTGACGAAATTCGTTAATTAGAGGTATTTATACTTTTTCTTGATAGTTAAAAATTCGTTATAAAGAGGTTGTTCGCAAAAAATGTTCGTAATGTAAAGGGATATTTTACATTGACTCTTATGGACAATTCAAGGGGATTACGAAGAATTTGTTAAATCGAGGAAATCGTTATATTAAGGTTGCACTGTATTACTTATTTAAAGTCATTAATAAGGTATGATAATTCAAAGTAGTAAGGTTGGTACGTAGAAACGTGTAAATACATTCATTCATCTTTTTAATACACTAACATTAGAGATTATTAACATAAACTATGTCCTAAATATAGCATCTGTCTAATTTCACCACTATATGTTGCAATATTATTTCCAATACCCTCTTTACCTCCAAAACGCTAAAATTTATACATGAGACGCTTTAAAAATGCCTAAGGTCTTCTGAAAACCTGAGATTGGAAATACCGAAACATTCTATATTTTTATTCAAGCTCATTTTCAATAGAACCTGTACGTTTATGGAATACGTTACCGATTTCTATCAGACGTGCCCAATCTGCTACCACATTCAAAACTATGTTGGTACAACTCATAGCTGGTAATTAATGTATGTAAGTTGGTTAAAATTTACATGTGTATATATGTATATAGTACTGTATGTGTAGTAGTAATTTATTTATTTTCTTTTAATGAATATTTCATTTATTTATTAGATTATAAGAATTTCATAGATAAATATTTATATTTATCAGTCAAAATCTTTTTTAACAAGACTTTATTTGTTACTCCAACTTTTACTCGTCCATACCTAGCAACGATTTAAAATTAAATTAGTTCCTCCAAAGGAGAAAGCCTGAAAGAAATTACTATAAACAAAAAGGCACTCTTTGTACATCACAATTGTTGTTTATTACTGTATAATGTTTGTCAACCTATTTATCTATCTATGTTATTGCAAATTATTATTTATTGTGTTACTTATATTTGGTAACATGCCAGGGAAAATTATGTAAAACTTTTTGACTTTGTTTACCAAAAACAAAAGATCGTCATCAACAACAACATCAACAGCCTTTAACAGTCCACCGCTGGACATAAGCCTCTGGACATAGCAAGGACGTTTCGGCCTACTACACCATGTTGACCAAACGGCTTGGTTTGTTTCAAGTTTTCATTTTCTTTGCAGTAATATTGTCTGGCATATTTTGTTCCTGTACAGCTGTATTCTTGACTCTATTCTTAATCCGTCAGCATACGGATTAAACAAAAGATATGACAGACAAAAGAAGTTTAAACACCCAAATTGTGGATTTAAGTTACTAAGTTGGCAATATGTTCTTTCTAGTATGACGGGCTTGATGATTCATACAATGATTCAGCAGATGAATCGTTAAGTGAATCAACCTCGGGGGGACCACCACATGTCAACTCTGTGAGTATTGTTCTTACGTTATAATAAAGCATCCTTCTTCTCTGCTAATAATGTTAATCGACTGTTCATTTTAAATGTTGTATATTAACTAGTACCCGAGAGATTTTTTTATCTATAATAGCAGGTTATTTTAATGAAAAACTTTTTTATTAATAATTAATTAGGCATATACGTTATGTTTATAGCAGCATCGTGACACACGTCAGAGCTGTGGCAGCTCCATAGGCAGCACTACCGATGACGCCGTGTACTCTAGAGACCATAGACACCACCCACTTTCGGGTACGTATAATATTTTCTAACAGCTTTACGCATCATTGTGGACGTGCAATACATAGGTGTAGGTGTACGTATGTATCGTTTTATTATTCTTAAGTACACCTTATGTAATCTCCAAAATGTATGTTTTAACCTACCCGACTCATAACAAATGTACCTACAGTTTAGAGAAACTGTTGGATATACCCATGTGAACGTGATTAATACCGTCCTGTAATATTGCCTTGTGCTTAAAACATAAGCCTTCGTATACAAGATCGTATAAGTAGTATGCATGAGATTAAATAATAACTACGTAGATGCAACTACAAGCTTACAACGCTTAAAAGTCAATATGAATCGGTAATTATTGATAATACAATACTCGATTTCGATAGTCTCGGTTCGTTATATTGAAACTAGAACGGAGTAAGAGTTTTTTTGGATATTTAGTCACATACACGCACCAGGTAGGTAGAGAGTTTCAATAAGACGAAGAAGTTTCAATGCAGTAATATAGTCTCATACATATATACTTAGCTCGTCTTAAATGTTGCATCTATAGTATTATCTGCTCGTCAGAATGAGATTATTAAATACGGTTTTAAATCTTCGTAATACGGTTATCGATTATAAACGGTAGTGTAGATAGTGGTAGCTAAAATGATGAGGTACACTCCCTTTTCAATGAAGTCGATTTGTTAATTTTTCGGTTCGTTCTCAATGCGCGCGGGTAGTACAGTGTAGTAGCGAGTTATTATTGAATCTGCTGGGCTAGGTCCGCCGGCGTCCCTCGCGGAGCAACTGAAGCAAGTGCTCGCGGAGCGCGAGCGGCGCCTGGCGGCGGGCTCGTCGCCCCCGCACCCCGACCCCGTGCAACTCACCAATGACCTCGTCGACGAGATACGGCAAGCCGTCAGTGAGGCCAACGCCCGAGGTTTGTATACGACCAGGGCCCGCATCTTAAGAGCCTGCGCAGACGAGGGACAAAAGCGGACACGATGTTTTCGGTGTAGTCATATTGTTACTCTCATTAAATTAACTTTGTCTGTGTATGTTGTCAGGCGGCACGTGAGGTATTGCGCGGACAAAGTGTATACTTATAGCAGTGCCAATAAGAGCGCACTGCGGACCTTATGTCCGCTACTGCCCCTCATCTGTGCAGGCCCTAACTCTCACGTAAAGACTGTAGGGCGACTGTTCAATTCCGTTTACATACGTATAAATTAAGTAAATTTTATACGATATTCACTCATCGTTGGGATAGTATCCGCCTCGCTGCACCTCTCGTGATGAAAAATTTTGCAACTGCAGCGTATTTCACTTCGGTTCTTTAATCCTTTATCAGTTTTATTTATTAGTTGTTGCCTTGTGTTCTGGCAATATTTAGGATTTTATTATTCAACTAAATAAACCAATAATGAATAACTATATTATATTATTTATTAGTAATAAAATTAATGTTAAATTTTTTGCTGTTTACGTCAGGTAATTTAGAAAGAATGAGTAAGGTTTCTTTATACTGAATTTATTCACAAGATCACACATCGATTCAAATGCTTGAAAATGTTTTATATTCTGGTATTGGCTTGCTTCGCTCTAATATTAACATGTACATGTATGCAACTGGTGGTGGTCATGTAACTTGTGTCTAATTATATTTTATTACTATGATTCGGTATATAGATGATAATATTTTTCTACATATTTTCATGTAAATGAAGTCTTAGTGAAAAAAAATTGGCAATTTGAATACATAGTTTTTATAGACAAAAATTCCCCTGGCAAGCAAAGAAAACTGCTTTTATTATTGCTAAATATAACAGTACAATACATGTATGCACATATGTTTCTATATGAAGTCGATCCTTATTAAAAAAAAAGAAATTAATGAGAATTATAGCCTTGAAAATGGTGATGAGATGACGACGCAATGACGTAACATGAGCTGGATAAATCTAATGATAAATACTTATAATAACACGCAAAAGCTAGTTTTAAGCTAATAATCTTACACTTATTGGAATAACACACTTATGTGTTTACCCAGGTATTTCGTACTTATCGAATAGAGTTCTAACGTGGCTTTCATATCAACTTACTATCGACATAAAATAAAATTGTTAATTTTTATTTTGACTGAAAAACCAACAGAAGATTCTTGCAAAAGTTACGTACGCACATGTAATATATTACACATGTCTAATAAAATTTGTGATATAACTTTTCATGAAATTAAGTGTAAAACTTTTGCATGAACTCGTCGCAATATGTTTTTGGTTGATGCGACTATTTGGGTAAACAATACGTATAAGTTAGGTTGTGATATGATTATAGTAAAGAAAGCTCCGGCGTGCGTAGTCGGAGGCGAGGTACCTTGGCAGCCGCTGTCGAGCGCCGTTTCAGAGGCCAGCCTCACTCCACCGCTCGGGCAGAGCGGCCCAGCCGCCCCGCACCCCGTTAATCACTGGACTAAGCAACAGGTTATTATTATTCTGAAAGTGCAGCTTATAACATGTTTAAATCTGAATTAACGCTCGGTACCATAGCGGTACAGCCTGCGTCTGCCTAATTGAAACTGAGAGCATGCGTAGTCTACAAATCGAAGTTCTATTCGTTCATGGTTCGTTATTGAGATATTCATAATCACCTACGCAACACACAATACTATGAGACTCACTAAAGAGCATAATTTTTTTTCCGTCCATTTAGGAGTCCGTTTCCACGTTGGCACTTTGCTCTTTTTTGAAAGTCGTTTAGAGTTACCGTAGTTACTGTTAGTTTGCTTCTTTAATATATTTTATAAGCAGTTTATACATTTTGTAGGTATGGCAATGGGTGTCAGGTTTGGGCGAGGGCCTCGAGCGCCACGCCAGCGCGTTCGCGGCGCGCGGCGTGGACGGGGCGCTGCTGCTGGCGCTGAGCTCGGCGGACCTGAAGCTGCTGGGGCTGGGCGGCGACGACCGCCGGCGCATGAAGCGTCGCCTCAAGGAGCTTCGTGCCGCTCACGAAAAACACTTGAAAGCGCTCAAAAAAGCCGAGAAGAAAGCTAAGAAGAAGTAAACGCAGTACGACCCGTAACACGCCATCACCAAAGAATGGGTCAGTTCACATGAGCTTACTACGTCATGGGAGAATTTATGTTCATTTGTAATTTGTTTTCTTTTTATCGTAAAGTGATTTAGAAATAATCTAAAAACATATCTACATAATTTCTTTTCTATAAAAATATTCACATTCTTACCGATATTTCTTTACTGCTATTATTGTGATGGCTTAACTTCATGTGAATCGTCCCTCATTTTCGTTTTTTTTATATGGCAACTATTTAATGTTTGAATATTATTATTTTCGAGTATGGATATCTACTTATGTCTAGAATAATTGTTTTTGACTTGCCTCTTTTTTTTAAAGGTACGAAATTTTGACTGCGTGTAGTTAGTTACGTTCTAAGATATTATTAGAAATGTAGTATAATTAAAATAAAGGTCATGTGACTGAGCCACACAGGGCGTTGGTGGATATGAAGCTGCGTCTGATAGCATCGTGAGTGCCATCTGACCCATAGCTTAGAGACTTAGTGACGTTAGTGCTGCTTCAAACGAAGAAACGAATATTATTAATCGAAAATTAGACATAAGTGAATGTGGAACAGGACAAGTAGAACTCATTTTATATATAGACTGTCTGGTGTAAACTATTTCCATATATCCTTAACAGATATTGTCTTGGTTTCTTCATCGTTCCTACATTTTGTATTAATTGTGTCAGTTTTTCTTATAGTCAAGATTTTGTTGTGGACTGTAGAAAAATACTGGCTCAATCTAGTCATAAGATGAATTAGCTGTTCTAAAGTCATATTATGAAATGTAACATTTTTTCTTAGAAAATATTATCTTCAAATAATTAAGATTAGTAATAACTTTCTTGTATGTAATTATCACCAATATTATGATAACGAGATTGTAACGCGATAATTTATTTTACATTTGTAGAGAATGCAATGCAACTTGGTTTTGTTAATCTTTGGCATTTATTTATAATCATGAAATATATGCACAAAATGTACTTAGTGATACGGTGACAGATTGTATTTCATTACGTCGCCAACATTTTTAAATATATTTAAAATTGTATTAGAAAAGTAACATTCATGAAACATATTGTGATCTCATTTCAGGTAAAAATACCAGAGGTTATCGTTAAACCCAAGAAGTATTTATTCAATAAATATCTGCCATCATACTATTCTTATGAAATGCTATCTTCAGGATTTGTTATACATTCCAGTAAATGACTATGATAATAGTTGTGTCAGTGTGAGATTTTGATGGTATATAGACAAGCTTTATTATTATATTACCTTAGGCAGCGCACATCATGTGAATTATCTAATGAGTAAGTGTGTGTCTCTATATTCATGTGCATTGAGTTGTTTCCGTACCTGCCATGTAATCATGTAAATACAGTGTTGAGTAAATAAAAGGAGACTACCGGAGTGAGCTTGAAATCATACTGTGTGACTGGATGTATGTTACGCATTTAGAATATTTATTTCATTTAAGATTTAATATAAGTAGATTCATTGCCAAAATTGATCAGTACTTTTGTTTAATGTTGTTTTTTTTATTTACTGTTTTCTTTATTATTATTTACATATATTTATTTTGGGACCAAATTAATTTATTATGAACTTAATTATGTATTTGGGTGTGTTCAAGAGAAAGATTTTTTTATTTATAATTTAATAAACAAACCAAAGTCTACATCACATTGTTTTTTTACTGTGTTCTTTGTGAGTATCATGTGCATTTTGTGAGAAGACAATGAAAATATAATCTACAATGTAGAAGTGAGTTTTTTTGCTAACATTCTTAATGATGTTTATAAAAAACTGAACCAAGCTCACGGAATTTTTCAAGAGTTACGACTGGTTTTTGAAAGACTGAAAAGGATGATATACAGAGCACTTCAATTCTGTTTCAAGCATATGATTTATTATTTCTTTTTGACAGTCGCTTGAGCACATTAATTTTTAAAACTTAAAATTACAAGTTTATTTATGATAGCATTTATGCATGGGCATCGCTAGAACTATGTTCAAGGGGATGCATCTATATCCACACTCACAATTAACCAATATAAAATATAGAATTACACTAGATCTTTACCTAAAAAATTGACTTTGCTATGAAATAAGTTAAAAATAAGTAATGATTTTCTGCCAGGGGGTACAAGTGCACTCTCTTGCATTCCTTCCTGGCGCCCATGTAAGTCGGTACATATAGTATTTTGATTAAAGTAAATGCTGCTTATATTTTCTACTGCATATCAAAAATAAATATCTATTTCTTAATCAGCATAAAAAGCCTTTCGTTTACGTAAGGTAGTTATAGGTCACTTTATTTCAAGATGGTTATATATGGTTATGGTTTTGGTTGTTACCTAATTCTTCATTACTCATTGTTTTAGAAATTTAAACAGGCTTGAAGCCTCTGAACTTGATAAACCGATAAGTTTAAACATTTTGATCAGTCTTTTAGAAACCAGCTAAAAGTATAACAAAACAAAAGAACAAAAAGACCAAAATCAACAATAATATTTATTATTCAACATTGATTTGATTTTTGGGCTTTTTGTTCCTCTTCCTCTTTTTACATTTCTTTTTTGGAGGTGGTTTAAGTTCTTTATCACTCTCATCATCATCTTTCTCATCACCATATTTTATACTGACAAATGCTCCTGGTTTCCTCTTAGTTGTGGCTATAACTTCTTCAGTTTGTTCTAGTTCTTCAGCCTCATCTAAATCATCACTTTCTTCACTAACTGCTTTTTCTTCATCTTCATCTTTAATTTCATGCTTTTCTTTCTTAATAAGATGGTTTTGTCTATTCAATGTAACACAAGTTACTCTACAAGCAGCATTGCAGGAGCTTATTTCTACTAGATTTGAATCTTCTACAGACCAAACTTTTAGTTCTCCGGAACCTGATGCTGAGTACAACAGTTCATTCTCATAATGTAGTGACTTAACCCTCGTTTTGTGTGCCTGATATGTCAGTGCTTCAGTATCAGTTACAGTTAATGTGATTATTTTTCCATTCTCTAGTCCTACATATAATCTTTCATCTGTCAACCATTGTACAGTTATTGGTTTTGAGCTACAAGTGATTCTTTTTTCTAGTCCAGCCTTACTTATCGTCCACACATCTACAATTTGCTGAGAAACTAAAGAAAATCTATCACCTCCAGGAGAAAATTTAATTTCTGTGGGCATCAGTACACCTTTACTTGCAAGGTTGATTGTGAATGCTGGACGACCCTTGATCAAGTTCCATGTCCTTAATGTCTTGTCACCTCCAATACTGAGAGCCATTTTATCCGATGGGTGTATAGCAATTGCTATTATAGGCTGGCCTAAAATAATACAAATTTATTAATTACTGATTATTTTAGATTTACATAACATCTATTCATTCAATTTAAGCATTTTATAGCCTAACTAAGCTACAATGGCATCTACTAAGTTAATATTACATTACATTAGAAATACAATTTTTTAAGAGTTAGAACTTCTGATATGATATGTCAAAAGTCCTTGGAAAAGTAAAATCTATTTGAGTGTTATTCAGGTTAAAACTAGTCACTGCTATTGAAGTTTTGATTTCAAATGACGTAAGACTTCAATAGTATTAGATCTAATCTTGAGAGTACAATATGGTTGTGCAACAAATCAGTCAACCAGTTCATCAAAAATGACCACAACCAATGCAATCTGAATCAAATATTTGATTAACAAAAGGGAAGTCAAGTTCATAAATTCAAATACATTATGGTATTTTTAATTCTCAATTAAAAAATGTTTATATACTCAGACTTATATTTCATGCAGTGCTGTTCAACGACAAAAAAAGCTGTATTTTCAGCAGGCTCGTTGGGAACACTTCGTGTGAGTTGGTAGCACTGTTGTATGGAACAACAGTTGCATTGTATATGCACTGTAGACTACTCCTATATGTATGTAGTTAACAGTGTAATGGTATTTCTTATATCAAATAAGCAGCAGCAAATGTATTAAAGGCTGTTAATGATGAGTTTCACATAACAATATCATGAAAATCCACATTTCACTAGGTACTTACCACCATGAGCCTTTTTCCATATCTTTTCAATTTGCCAGTTTCCTGTTCTTGTAACAATGATTGAACCATCATCACTGCCAGTCAATAAATGCGTCCCACTATGAGTAAATGAAATGCTGTTTACATTCCCATCATGATTCATGAGAACTGTATGTTCTTTACGTGTCTTCAAGTCGATCACAACCACTTTGTCGTCTGTGCCACCTGAAGCAAGGAATTTGCCGCCGATTGAAACGCAGCGAACTGATGCTGTATGTGACTGTGTTGCGAAAGTCTGTTTCAATTTTACAATCTAAAAAAGAAATTCTCTATGAGTAAAGAAAAGTTTTTAGAATACTACGAAATGATTTTTAAGTATTACTTACTGAATCTTCAGTCTGAATTGAGTAACCAAGCAGGAAACCCTCGTAAGTACCTACTACCAACTCGTCCATTATATCAGAGAAAAATATTTTCTATTCAATAACATAACCTTTTTTAACAAGACTATTTTTGTCGTATGCTCGATATAACCTCTGATGTTATAAAACGTCAAACTAACGTTTAATTATTTCTTCTATATTTTGACAACTAATGTCAAAAATTGATTCACTTTATTTAAAGTAGTAGGATTCTAGTAGTAGCAAAGCAAGTAATCGTTTTTTTAGTCTTGTATAACTAGACTGTCTGAAAATAAAAATTTATTATTTTTCTCTTTATTACATTCATATCTAAATTAATTACCTTTTTAAAAATTGAAAAGGGAAAATAAAAAATAAAAAAAATACTTATTGATTATTATAAAAAATAAAACAAAAATGCATGGATAGTACCCGTGCAAAGCCGGGCTAAGTTGCTAGTTAGTAACAAAATTTAAGATATTTGTTTCAAATTTATTCCTCGACCACATATTGGACAAAATAAACTAAAATAAAAAACATTTATGCTCGAACCTTTGCTTGACCTATTGTTATTTTATTCATTTTGTTTGCATTATTATATTATTTATAAAAATCATTTGTTGAAAATATTACAGTATTAGAATTAAAAATTGGTGCGCCATATCTCGTGTATTACTTATGCAGCTAAATTAAACTGAAGTTGATATATTTTACATCAGATACAACATTAAGTGTGAATGTGGTAAAACTAGATTAATAGTATTAATATAACGATGAACTGTTTCGTTGGTCTAACGGTTAGCGTATACGACTAACAATTAAAAGTCTCGGTTTTGATTCCCAAGTCGAGTAGAAAAATGTTTGAAAAGAAAAAAAATAACTCAGAGTTTGGAATTTGGGGTTTCAACCTCGGATAACCGTTCCATCGGATTGTGAGAATGAGGGAACAGAGAGTATCCTGAATAGTTGTCTCCGTTATGACTGGCCACTGTGCATGCATGCATGGTTTACGTCTAATTATTATTAATTTACAGAAAAAGTTATCATGAACTAAAGTACTTCCCTTGTAAAATGTGAAAGGATGTAAATAAATCAGGCTTATTCCTTATTATTAGTTTGAGGTTGTTGCTGTATGTCGTGACGTAGAACGAAATTAACTAATTTTTTTAATCTTAAAACACTGAAATAGTTTTGATCGAGAGAAAAAATTGACAGCGTCAAGTGTTAAACAAAAAACCTCACTATTCTATTTCTATTTTTTTTTGTATTTAAATCGAATGGATAAGTCTGTAATTAGATTTAATTACATAAATTTTGTTTAATTCGTGTGCACGATTATATTATCATTCTGGTAAGTATACGCCTCCATGATATCATAAGCGCTTTTTACAGGACGTCTGGCGCTATCGATTTCCGTGGTTGGCATTATTTGCTGTTTGTTTCTTACCCTTAAGGATTCCCAAAAGAGGACTTACTTAGACATCTACAAGATGGATTTGGCGGAGACAATGAAGAGTGTACTGGCTAAAAGTACGGGCAGTTCCAGTGGCGCGGCTAGTACTTCCAGCTCGGCAACTCCGCACGGTGCCGAGGGATATGTCACAGAAAAGTTATACATGCTCCTGCAGCTGTATTTACAAAATAAAGGCTGGAGTCCGAGCATAGAACTATTACAGTGCTTTAGTGACCTCAAAGAATCATCCATGCTACCCAGTGCTGCTTATTTACAGTAAGTGACAAAGTTTCATATGATATTACATATTATATATAGCTTTATAATATAGATAAATGCTATTAGAATACCATTTAGTATTTTTTATAAATTACGTATTTTAAGGGATTGTCTATTTATTCTGTAACAAATTGTTCATAAGATGATACTTTTTTAGAATGATGGCATCAAGAGTGGGCTTAGACACACAAGGTAGATTGATACTTCGGGAGAATGGAAAAATAATATTGCCTTATGAACATTTTGCCAATGCTGTAATGTTGAAGCACATGAATGGACCCCATGGACTACATCTTGGATTAGAAGCCACCGTCAGAGCTGTGAGTATGATGCTTTATTTATTGTTACAAAATATTAGGTGTTTTCAAACTACTTATAACAATGTTTATGACTTGACAGAGTATGATTGCTATTCTCATTACCAAGTTAGAGTTACAATGCATCCTTATGTTTGGATTGTTTAAAGCTTTTGCTGAGAATGTAACTCTTTAAAATTAAATTAAATGTATTTTGTGCCGTTTTAATTTATCTATTAGTGAAGTATCTAGATAATGTACATCAATTGCCTTATGTAAAGGATCTATTCACATGGAAGGCCATAAGTATCTGGTGAAGGATTATTATTTTATTTTATTATCCTTTATCTATGACAACAATATATATAGTCTCACACTCTGTAATTGTTACATTCCTAATATACCACTACTAATTTTGCTAAGACAGGCAATCAAGAAAATATTTGGCTATTTTGAAAACTGAAATAATTTTTTTAAAATTAGTTTACTTTGTTCTAAGGATAGTAATATTTATTTTAACATTATGTCTTATACTTAATTTGTTTGGATAGGTCGTAGAATCATATACTATAGGGCGGGAGCAATTTGGAATGGAGAAAGAGTTCATCGTAGAAGTAGTTCAGAACTGCCCTAACCCTGCTTGCCGGTACTACAAAAATCAACTGGAAATGACACAAAAGTCAATACAGCAACATTTATCTCAGCAACCTACATACATACCTGGTAATTTGCTTGTTATTAAATTTTTTAATTCAGCTATCTAAAAATTCTGATATTTGTGAAATCTTTATAAAGCTACATGCTATGAAGTGCCACTGCATTTTTTAATAAAATATCATTTACGACATAAATGAAATTTTATTGACCCATATTGTAGTGATGCCAGACAGTAATGTGATGTGTTTGTTTTAAATACTTATTGAGTAGTTTGACTAGTTTTCATTGTACAAGTGTCTTGATACATTTTATGATCTTGTATTAGATGCGGGTGCGTCAAGTCTTCCTGACAACCAGGCAGTGGAACGCTTATTGCGGAGCACTGCCTTAGCACAAGATTATCAGCTTCCTCTTACACCCCACCTTGCCGCACTCAGTGAGTTTTTATGTAAAAATCAATTGCCATGACATGGAATAACTACCTCAAAGTCTGTAATTAATCAATAATTATTTAATTTTGAGTTATCCAGTACTATTCTTATATTTCAGGTAGTCTGTCAGGTGATAAATCTGATCGTCGTAGTCAGGATAAGTTGACACAACATCAACAAATGCTTCTTCAACATCAAAATAGGTCTTTAGGTCACCAATCATCAATTGACAAGTATGGGCACTCACAGCAACGTTCATCTGGATCTTCACAAGCCAGTCTTGAATCCAAGTCTAAACATCATTATAGTGATGAACATAAACTCACAGACTTTTTGAGGTATAATTACAAGCATTTTTTGCTTATAATGTAAATTATAATAATATTGTGTGTCATAAACATAATGTACGTAAATATTCAATTGGTGTATTAGCTTGTTTATGAGCATTTTTGTACCTACAAGCTCTGTATAGTTCAGGATCAGATAACTATTTGTGAGATGCAACAACTCATTATTAAACATGACTTGTTACTGCAGTTATTTTCCTGGAGAGTCTCACAGTGAATAACACTAATATTAAACAGACAAAGTAAATAATGTTGAACTTTTTGATCGTTCATTCCAATCGTTTTATACCTGCTTTTATAAAATGGGCTTTTAAAAGCTATATAGTATAGATGGCCGGTTTAATTGTATTTTGGTTTGATTTGATTCTATTTTTTTACAACTGCGTCGAGAAAATCAAACGTGTCATAAAGGGTTTACTAGTTTGTACTTCGTTTTAAGGAACCACCGGTAAAGTGAAATCGGAATCGTTTTGCAGAGCAAACTTGGACAGCTTGGAGTCACTATCTGGAGGCGTGGGCGCAGTGGGTTCGGGGCCCCACGGCGTGGCGAGTGCGGGCGCAGCGGGCGCGGGCGGCGCTAGCGGCGGCGCGAGCGGGGCGGGCGGCGGGGCGGGCGGCGGGGCGGGCGCGGGCGGCCAGGAGCGCGTGGTGCGCGCCTTCGCAGAGCTTGCGCGCAACCTGCAGCGTATGCGGCCCTGCGTGCGTCCCGCCATGTGCAAACCCTACGGGAAGCAGAGCGAGCAGTTGCAGAAAAGTAATTATACCAATTTCTATTACGTATTTTGATATTTTCCTTTTGACCGGTTTGTTTATTTAGTGGTGTTAGTGATAACCACTAAACCGGCGTTCGTCGGTTCGATTCTCACTCAGGACAAATAGTTTGTGATATGCACAATATTTTTTTTCAGTGTTTGGGTGTATTTATCTATGATATGCATGTATTTAAGAACATGTAAGTATGTGTATCAGTATGTGTGTCAGGTTACTATAGTCCAGGCACTGCCTGGTTTGGGATCAGACGGCCGTGTGTAAAGTGTGTCCAGTTATTATTATTATAATAAAGTATTTAGTTAGTTTTAGTAAGTACTTTTTCTAACTCACTTATAATTTCGCCGTCAGTGTTTTTTTTAATTATTGAAGTAAATTTTCGACGATATATACACTACTGGAAAAAATTAAAGGATCAAAAAAAAATTCCAAATTTTTGGGCAGTTTTCAACAGGCCGTAACTTCGAGAGAAATAGTCTTACAGAAAATAAAAAAAAAGAAAATTATAGCTCCAAGTGTCTAGTTTTTGGATTTGAATTTTAAAATTTTATAGCCTCCGCGGTTTTTGAATAGTCGTAGAAAAACCAGCAACAAAAAAAATTTTTAAATTTTTTTAGTTTTTTTTTTGGTCTACGGACGTGGAAAAAATTTTTTTAGCTTAACCACTATAAAGATCGGATACCTTGTTTACTTAGCTTTAATTTGTTTTTTTATACACTCTGATACGCCCACTTCTCGCCCAGATATCGGTTTTCAAATGGAAAAAGATCCTTTTGTCTTTGATTATCGATATCTCAGCAACCAATGATTGCACAGAAATTTAAAGGTAGTTTTCAAGAACATGAATAAATGTTGCTTAACAACTGGCCATTGTTTTTTCGAAAAAAAATTTTTTCTTTTTGTCACATGAATTTGAAAATGCAACAAAAAAAAGGGCTTTTGGTGGTTTTTTGGAAAATCAAGCGCTGGATCGAAAATATTGAGGAAACCACTAATGTTAAGTGTGCCTTTTACAGTTCAATATGTCCACAAAAACCCCACAAAAAACCAAATTAATCTAGCTAGCTGTGTTTTTGTTTCACTCGATTGAATTTTTGAAAAAATGAAAGGATCACGTTTTTTGCTCTGAATGCTCATAATTTTTAAAATGAGAGAAAAAAACTTGTTTTTCCGAGCTTTCCCCACATTTTGTTCCAGAAAATGCTTAAATTGAAAAAAAAGGAAATTCAATTCAATTCCGTCTGCATTAACATGGCTGAACGTTTGAAAGCCGTTATTGAAAACAGAGGTGGTAACATCCCGTATTAAATAAACAAAAATCTTCGGAACATGAGTTTGGAGTCATTAAATACGGTGGAACTGACGAGCCACCGGTTCTCAATTCTCCTGAAATACTACACACACATACACACACACACACACACATACATACACACACACACACACACACACACACACACACACAGAAGCGTAAATTCTTCGACCGCGCTACCTCCACGTGGAACGTTTTGGATAGCGCTAATACCGGCGATAATTATAATTATTTTATTAAACTTCTCAAAAGAATTTTTTTTTTATTTGAATTTCCTTTTTTTTCAATTTAAGCACTTTCTGGAACAAAAATGTGGGGAAAGCTCGGAAAAACAAGTTTTTTTCTCTCATTTTAAAAATTATTAGCATTCAGAGCAAAAAACGTGATCCTTTCATTTTTTCAAAAATTCAATCGAGTGAAACAAAAACACAGCTAGCTAGATTAATTTGGTTTTTTGTGGGGTTTTTGTGGACATATTGAACTGTAAAAGGCACACTTAACATTAGTGGTTTCCTCAATATTTTCGATCCAGCGCTTGATTTTCCAAAAGACCACCAAAAGCCCTTTTTTTGTTGCATTTTCAAATTCATGTGGCAAAAAGAAAAAATTTTTTTTCGAAAAAACAATGGCCAGTTGTTAAGCAACATTTATTCATGTTCTTGAAACCTACCTTTAAATTTCTGTGCAATCATTGGTTGCTGAGATATCGATAATCAAAGACAAAAGGATCTTTTTCCATTTGAAAACCGATATCTGGGCGAGAAGTGGGCGTATCAGAGTGTATAAAAACACAAATTAAAGCTAAGTAAACAAGGTATCCGATCTTTATAGTGGTTAAGCTAAAAAAATTTTTCTCACGTCCGTAGACCAAAAAAAAAACTTAAAAAATTTATAAATTTTTTTTGTTGCTGGTTTTTCTACGATTATTCAAAAATCGCGGAGGCTATAAAATTTTAAAATTCAAATCCAAAAACTAGACACTTGGAGCTACAATTTTCTTTTTTTTTATTTTCTGTAAGACTATTTCTCTCGAAGTTACGGCCTGTTGAAAACTGCCCAAAAATTTGGAATTTTTTTTTGATCCTTTAATTTTTTCCAGTAGTGTATTTACAGGGCCACAGATAAAAAAAAAATATGTTGCCAAATACACTTGTAAATTACTTGTAATAAAAAAATACCAATCGTCGAATCTCTAAAAATATAAAGCTTAGCGAGACGCGCTCCTAAAAACGCGTGAATAAGCACTTATAGTTAAAAAAAAAACAAAAAACTCACTTCCTTGAATGACATTAAAAATCTCAAAAAATCTCAGTTAGTAGTTTAGTCTACTACTTTACGAAGCGATATTTATAAAAATATTGTGAATATCCGAGGAAAAAATGCCGATTTCACCAAAGTCATCGAAGTCGACCTTTTTTATTTTAACTCTCACTGCTCTTTCGTTGCCAGATTTAATAATATATATATATTTAAATGCTAGAAATAAGTATAAAATATAGATTCACCGTTTTAAATTTTTATTATTTCTCACTAAAACGCCACAATCTAAGCTTAAACATTATTCATTTTTAGCAGAAAAGTTCCATACATTTTAGTACATAGAAATTGTCTCCCGTGATTTTTGAATAAATTAGAAATCTCTAACTGAATATTCAAGGCGAACACATCCTTTCGTAGTTTGCGCCAAACTTCATAGCTTCTCGATAAATGGAAGCGACCACAGGAAACTATAAGGGTGGGTGGCGAATATCGGCGGTTACTACTGCTCATTTGTATTCTTAGAAATAAATATGAGATAATTATCCGAGTAAAACTCGGATATTTTTACAAATTAATAGTAAGTACAAGTGATAGTATTTATTAAAACGTAACCAATTTTCAATCTGTTAAGCATGGAAGAAGTTACAAGAGTATATGAGAAATACAACTAAAACTAATATAAAAAAATAAACATGCAAAAAAATTAATCAAAATTAAATTTCGTAATTTAAAAAACCAGAAGATCTACTATAACGGTATATTTATTATATTAAATATTCGACCAAATAGATTGTTATTGTGTTGTGTGTGAGACGGCTTCACATAAATATAAAATAATTTTACGAAATGAAACATAGATATTTGGACTTGCATTTAATTCACTCAATTGCTCTGTTTATTTTTAACTGTATTAACACTTTTTTAAATAAATTATTATCTATGTAACCCATATTTTTCATTTTACAAAGAACATTGATTTGATCAAATCTTAGGTTTCTCCATAAAAACTAATAGTTAATATAGTGCCCACAAAGCGCACACTTTTACCATACCTTTTCTCGTCGAAGAGTCGGTACTGGTACGCGAGCTGCGTTATTATAACATAACGCTAAATACATTACATGTTTTCTATGTCATTTACAAACATTTTACAAAGAAAAAGCTTGCGTAAATATCTAACTTATTCGATAAAACCTTAAATAGATTGATTAATTGCCACGGTAAGTATAGCAACAGTGCGCGATGCACCTGTATGCATATTTAATATTATTGTTGGTGTTCAATCACGAGTTTTCACACGCATTGAGACTACAGTCTTAAAAACAAACAGCATAGTGTAATTATTCTTTTATGAGGGAGGTAATTGTTATTATCTATTTCAGTTCTGTTGGACACAATTCAGTTGGTCCAGTCACTGCGAAGCTACTTGCCTCCGCCCCACATCCAAGTCACATCGTGGAAAAATGATGATAAACTTCGGTAAGTTTAGCAGTAATGTGTAAAATATACGTTCTTAAATTTGCGTATATTAGGCCAAAAGCTCCATTGTAAGGAGAGGCCTATGTCCAGCAGTTGACTGATAAAGGCTGTTGATGATGATGATGGATCGTATGAGCGAATGACAGGGTGACACAGAACGGGAAACAGGTTGTCATTAGTCAATGTTACTAGGATTTTATTTTATTATTTTAATTTACAAACAGTATACTTTTTTTTTATGTTGCTCGGGTAAAATAATTAAAGGATTTTTAAGCAAAGTATGTTAAGGTAGGTACCTTATAGTTTTTGTAATCATTTTTATAACTCTTTCTTGTTTTTGCCGTCAAATAGTTTTCTCTACTGTCAAAACGAATGATTGGTATTACCGGTAATCAAATAAAAATCTTAACACAATCATTTTTATTTTATATAATTTTGGTACTATTGATTAGTAACCATAATTTACTAAATATTTAAAAAACAACTATTAATTAATTATATTATTAAAAAATCAGCGCGCCCCGTTCAGTCCTAGTTTGTTCGATATCTTTTTCTTTGTTTTTACAACATTTCTTATTGATGCATGGCTTCTATTCGTCGTAGCATGATGTTATATAGTTTATAGCATTTCTTGATAAATGGGCTATCCAACACTAAATGTCGAACTGTCGCAACTCAAGTATTTCCTAATATTTTTTGTTTGAAACACAACAATAAAGTGAAAAATCATCGAATCCAACGTGTATAACTTTCTCTCTGGCATTAAATCTTCGGTTAACAGTAAGTTCTCGCTCCAAATTGTTTGTACCGCTTACGTGAAGGAGCACAAAGAAGGTAAAAATCTTACCATTTAGGGATCCGTTTTGTCTATTGATCAATTGTTTTATTGGACACTTCTGGCGAACTTTTAAAACGGCGACTGGCTTACAAATATATTTTTGTACATATTTTGCAGGTCAAACAACATGGAGGAATTGGAGAGCCGCAAGATAGTGAGCGGGAACTAGCCACCGGACGCGCACGCCACCGACGGCTGAGCGTCGCGGTGACGTCACCCCAATACACCCAACGTCGCTGTCGGAATGTATTAGTAGTACTCGGCTTTGTCACTTCAGAACACTGAAGTACAAATGTTTGCAAACAGAACCACTGACTAGACGGTACTTACTATACTGGCTTCGTGCTATATTTTTATTGTTTCTCTCTACCAAAAAAATTAAACAGTGGATTACTAATCATGGATTTAACGCAATTTTATCTATCACAAGTCAATCCCAATTTAAAAAGGAACAGGTGATTCACAATAAATCATATCGATGAAGGTAACCGTGGGTGAAAACAACATTTTTGAATGTCACACTAATATTTTGTACTGCTCTGGTTGCTAAATTTGTCTCTTTTACTAAATTACAATATTCTGTCATAGCCTAGGCGGATTAAGTTTCAAGTGCGTCCTAGGCGAGCATGTCTTCGGCGATGTTATATAATAGCTACTTATGGACGCAACTAAATAAGTGATAGTGATTCTGTTGATTTTTGTTTATGTATTACAACTTTTAACTGCAATCGTAGCACCGAATTAAAAAATTCCCACTTCGATGGCCGTCGTGAAACTTTGTCTCTACGTCATCAACGCCGGGCACTTTTAGAGCTTGTAGATTGCCGTGTCCACGCTTTGGTCCCCAGAATGGTCACACCCAGACGTTGGGTCCGATCATATACAGAACATCGCCGAAGTATCCTTTCTTGGTAATCACCTGCGTCAACTAGACGGTCCCGTGTTTTCTCGCGAACTAATCCTCTCAATATGGAGGATTGGTCCGGCATTTGCTTGCCCAAATTTTCTCTTCACCAGGACCTGGCGAAGTTAGAATTTCAGGTCCTCAATATCCCGGATCACAGGGTCGCGGCCTAGTACGAATCTGTTATTATCATCCATGAAGCGTATAATGGCTGATAGCGTGTGATCCTCTCAAATTACTGTAATGAACGCCCGACATTGCGTAGACCAAATGGAGCAAACTGTCAGTGGGTGGCCACTCTGCTCAGCATACACTAAAACTGCAGTCGCAGTGGTGTCAGGCTTAGAAAATAATGCACGCCCCTTTAAAACATCGCGCCCCTAGGCAAGTGCCTAGTTTTCCTTAAGGTTAATCCGCCCCTCGACTTTGAAGACCCAAAATAAGGCTCGCCTCTGGCGCCCTCAGAGCCAAACGCGGCTACCGCGCCGTGTCGACGGAGTCGGCGTGCGCTTTAGCCGGAATTCCCCCGTGAGGTTTGGAAGCGGAAGTGCTCACCGAAGTTTATTGGCGGATGGCTTGCTTCCGGGTGGGTAGCAGTTTACGGCGTACGCGAGTAGTACGAGGCCACACGTCGAACCATAATGGTCGTCCCACGGCGGTAAAACCAGCACGGGACCCTTTCCTTCCGGTCCTTCGGGAAGTGTCTACATTCGGTCACTAGGAGGCAATTGAGTCCGCCTGTCACCACTACGACTGCAGTGAGGGCTCGGTTCAGCACACGCTAGCGGTTAGTTCCGCCTGGGCGGCGCAGCGTGATGTCCTCACTGCAGTTATTGGAGATCTCTCGCTACCTTCTGCGAAGACGTCATTTCGCAGAAGGAGGTAGCGGAGAAAGGCCGATAGGATCATCTCCACTCAGATCCAATTCGCCGTCGGCGAACCGGGCGGCGGAAGTGCGCTTACCAGCGCCTCGTGCCGCCCGGACGGGACGAGTTTTCCCCTTCATCCGCTACAGAGGCCAGCCGCGAGGAGGCGACGTCCGCATGTGCCGTACTTCACCTAAATAGAGTTTTAACCAGATGTCGTAATAACAGCTGTTCCCGGATCCCTCCTGTCTCAGGCACAGACTGGCAAACAGTGTGGTTTTAGTCGATCCGATTCCGACACACACCACCCCACCGCAAACTCCGGCGGGGTTATGGCCCAAGGGGGTTTAAAAAAAGGGCTAATCCGCCACTCTATTCTGAAATAAAAATTAAGCGACAGAAAACAATATAAAATACTCTCTTTCGCCTGAGGCTAGATTGCAAATATTTAATAAATTACTTCAGTGTTCAGAGGATAATGTAATTATTTGGAATCACATTTTTAATAGATCTGCAGATTTAGTCATTATGCAATAAAACATGTCATTAGTTTGTAAGTTCCCAGGATGGTTCATTATTTGTTGTAATTATGTGGTACTGATAGAGTCTTAACATATGTAAGAGTACACGGGCCGACTTAGGTGGGAAGTTATTGGGGTTTAATTGTTCTAGGCACGCCGTAGCGCCGAAGATAACGCTGGATAATTCGAATACCAGGTGAATGTACATCTTGAAACATCACCTCATTCAGCACAAACTGAATTTACATATAATATACATATAGTTAATTTTTCACGCTACCTTTGTTTTGCGGATTCTCTTATTTACTTTGTGGGTTGCAGTTTTTTTACGTAGTTTACTCAAATTTTTGTTTTTAATAGTTTTTCATATTGTCTGTTGTAAAAGAGCATACAAAAGTGTTTGCTATTGCTTTCGTTGTTAAAGAAGTGTCTGTTACATTTTAAGGTATTTTTACGTTAATTTGAAGATTCGTCCTAATTAAGTTTAATCCGAGTTATCGTCGTAAGTGCATTATTTACACTGTGATAGAAGTGTAATAGGTTTAGGTCTGAGCGAAGTCTTGACATGAATATAACTTAGGAGAGTGTGTAGTTAAGTGCGTCAAGCGCGAGCGAGAGGTTCGCGTTCCGAACATGACATTGCATTTGGCCCGTCATCGAGTGAGCACGTGTGCGGGCGCTACTCGCCACGTGTGCACGCGTTCTGTTATATGGTAAAGTTTGATCGCCAAGTCTTGTCTTGTGAGTGATAGAAGGAGGTTAGTATCTTAATGAAGACTGCAAATTTTTCACGTTCGTCTTAGCCGATTTAGCCTGTGGGTGTAAATTAGGCTTAGTAAGTTATGATGAGATGTGCATACTGCACGCTGGGACGGGTCTTATCGTGCACATGGAATTTTCATTGATAAGGTTAATTCAATTTTTAAATTATTATTTGTATTTAAGTTTTTTACAGTACCTATTATTTATGTAATAAGTATGTCTCAGTGTGCAGTAGAGTAAATAGAACGGTCGAAGGAGCTTGGCTTGAGTTTACTTTGATCGTTTTCTATCATTGTAAGGAGTCGCTATTTACTTCCGTAACATCGTCATGTGAAATAATGGACTACATAATTTTAATGATTAGTGCAATAATTAGGCAAAGCCTACATTAAATTTAAAGTTTTGTATCTTAGTATTGTAATTCTAAATTATGAACATGTATAATGTATAAGTTGACACGTAATACACACGACGACGGGATGGCCTGAAGTTATATCGCCTCGTGTAAGTAGTACGGCTGTCAGTCTCATTATCGGATCGATGTACGCATCACAATTTATTGGTTGTTGTCAAATATATTATTAATTTTAAGCAGCTTATTATAGGTAAGTGCATTGTACATTTATGTGGCATTTCGTATTAGCTGTTTACAACGAGAAAGCTAATAGCTGGTATATTATATCGATTCATTACATAGTAATCGTTTTGGTACACAATCCAAATATTTAACGAGGCTACTACGTATTCATCGACAACTAACAATACATCTAGTATTAAGTTGATATAACCGTCAAATTCTTGTTCTCAAAAAAGTATTAGAAACTTCCAAAAGAATCTCTCTCTGTATTAGAATAATAAGCTTTCTAGTCAAAAATGGATTTCGTATTGCATTTTTATAAATATGATTAGACTTTTTCTAAGTTATGAAAAATTTATAGGCCGGTGCCTTGTTTTACGCAGCGTTTTGTGTTGTCTTGGTCTGATGGCGGCGGCAAAGTATGTCGTTCAACAGTTTCGTATGGAATTCCTAGTTAGAAGTAATATAGCTGCTCGGCAAACCCATGACAAACTTTCTGCTGCGTAATATTAAACTGTACTTCCAGTTTTGCACAAATTCACTTTTTGATCGTTACATTGGCTCGATCGTCTTGTACCGTCTTGCATATATCCCAACTGATATATCCCTATTGGTAGGGATAATTTTTTTAAATAGTTGTTCCGAAATTACTTGTGATTACAAATATTACAAAAAGTCAAGCCGTTCTAAAATATCTACTACTAAAATATAACTTCGCACGTAAATATGTATGTATATGTACAAATATATATGATTAAACTGTGCATATGTGTTTATATTTGTATTTAAACTTATATATGTTATGCTGTGTAGTAAATTTAGTTAATGAATAATGTAATCTATGTTGACTAGTAGAGAATGCTCTGGGCATTTAGCCCGCCGATAAAAAGTGCATAAAGCTATAAATAAATGTTACTTGCGTTTATTTTGTAATTTCGGAACAAACACATAATTATAAAACGAAACCCCTTAACACTTTTTATCCCCACTGATAAACGGATAAAAAAACCCTATCTCTACCAATGCGATCAGTTGGAATACACGGAGTAGAGGATTCCTCGTATCTCTTCAAGTAGGGATATATGGAATGGGGATTTGCGAACGAAAACTGCTGACACTGACAACGCGACGTTTTCAAACTTTTCCTTCAAGATGGTTACTTCATACGTAATAATATAGTTTTTTTATGGTATATAATATTTATAGACGTATGTATTATTAAATTATTGAGCAATTATAATTTGTATTCCTCCTTGAAAAAGCATTTATACGTACCACTAATGTTTATTTCTCGTTTTGGCATCTGAATACTGTGATAAATTTTTATTCAATCAAAATGTAATTTTGACATTAAAATGCAATATATACCAATCGGAAAGTAGTTACTATTATACATATAAATTGTGTTTATATATATTTTTAAGTTATTAGTGTACATTATAGCTGGTAGGGATTTATTAGACTGAACGAAGCGGAAGCCGGAGTGTTTGTTGGAATTATGCCTCGCAGATGCGCTTTTTTAAAGCTTCGCTTTTATTCCTCTTAGATGTACCTTTGTCTAGTATAGCAAAGTACAAAAGTGTTTGTGTAAAATAGTAATAAAAGAAATCTAATTTTTCGTAAATACATTTTTACGTAGACACTTGCAAATGTGTACAGGATCATTCCTTAGTAACTTGCATTTCCCGGAGATTTGCAAAACTTAAGTGGTATTGTGCACAAAAGGTGGCGGATGGGGCCAAGAAACTAGTGATTACCTTAAGACGAATTTTGGATAGGATCCTTTACAAGGTTATCCGACGTCCTAGTGATGGTCGTGGGAAGCTGTTGAATGCGGGCAGCAAAAGACTGGTTGTCGTGGAGCCTTAGGGAAGGCCTACATCCAGCAGCGGTCGTCTTTCGGTTGAGATGATGATGATGACTTTTACAAATTCATCTCAGCGATAATTATTTAGTACATGACTGTACAAAAAAGTGTTCTGGATTTTTAAAAGCGCAACTAACAGGAATAAAAGCGAGAATTTTCACAAAGTGTATCTACGAGGCATAATTCGTTTGTTGACCACTAAAGTATTGGCTATTTAAGTGCATACACATATGTATGTGTGTTTAAATATGTAAAATGGATGACTGAACTCCCATCAGCTGTATGTATGCCTATATTCTGTCTGAATTGGCCTTGCCATGTAAATTATTATTTGTATTCGGAGATTTTTTTTATTGTAAAGGTGGAAACTTAGAAATGAAAAGCAGTGCTTAGAGATAAATAAATAATTATTAAAATGACAATTTTTATGTTTTATTTCCACATCCGTAGTATATTTAAAAAGAGCGAACCTTAAAACATTATAAAGTTGTTAAAATAAAATGTCTGCATTTGTTCAAAGGCCGACATTTAATTTTAAATATAATCTATATAGCGTGTTTAAAATTCAACAAGGATATATACACCGACCGACATGAGATAACACAGATACTTATGTCTTAGCGGTTAACTGTCGATTTGAGATATAAACAAATAAAATTGAAAGAATATGTGTATGATTGCACTATTTATGAAGTACACCAATAAAAATACTATTTAACAGAGCGAGCGTCAGTCAAAAGGGTGGTTTTGAAGTATATAAAATTTCAACAAACTGTTAAATTACGTGTAATGCTCTGCCTATCTCTTTTGGGAATGCAGACGTAGTTATGATTAATTGTATTATTTTTATTTTGAATGATCATCTCTGAAAAGCTTAGGCGGCGTTCATGAGTCATTGCTAACAGCAACATTTGGTTAATTAGAGATTGTTTAACAGTAAATATTATTTCGTAATTTTTTATTATTCTAGAACAATTGTTCATCACAACTCTTTTACAACATTTTTTCTTTAAGGCATCAGAAAACTTAAAAGAGGACTGCTTTTGCCACTAATTTCAAGTTTGAATATAATTTTCAAATGACATTCGCCATGTTAAATTAATTATAACATTAATTAAGATTAGACAATACACACATGGAATGTATGCCATAAAACCACATTTTGGCACAGTACAACACAACACCTATATAATTGTTCACCACTCGCGTACCGCCGGTCAGGGCCACTAATACAGACAAGCGACTTTATAGAAAAAATTAAAGTTGTCTTGTAATAAGTCGAAAATACTTAAATAATACAGGCAGATAATAGCATATTTTTAATTTGGCGTATCCCGAAAGGCGGTATTCAAAACAAATTATACAAGTGGTGACATCTTTTAAGAAATATTGTAGAAAAAGTACAAAACATCTACGACAATATTACAAAGTTCAAAATTTTACATGTAGGTATGTCACTAGTGCTAATTAACATGAAGAATGAAGTAGATTTCTTGATGTGTGTGCTCTTAAGTGTTATAAAATATATTATTATAATATAAATGCTGTCGAGGAAAGGTCTGATTGTTCACATTTTGTACTAATAATCTTTAAAAGTGAGTGATTAAATGTCACGGGGACTTAATAATAATCATCTAATTCATATAATGTGGTTTTACATAGGTACTTCTCTTTAGAACCAAATAACATAATCGTATTATCTGAGAATTAAACTTGTGACACTTGTCTCAGTGATAATTGGCGCGGTGATCGCGGTATCCTATTATTGCGGCCTACTTTACATTTGAAAAAAAAAAAACCTTAATTTGTTATGACATATTAAGAGTTACCCAACTACTAAATTGATACTTTCTGATAATTTCTAATGATTACAATCAAATAATTGAAGCTATTTAGGCCTTTATGGTATAAAGAAGTTTCTCTGTATAAGAAGAAGCAGCGAGCTATACAGTAGCCCAATAAAATAGACAAGTAATATCTGACATCTAGACACCGCAAGCCTTCATAGTTCAAATCAAATAGCGTGCGTTCATTGGTTAAATAGAATAGCGCGTGCTTCTCCGGCTTCCTGTTACGGACTTCCGTTTCTTTTCACGTTATCAGATTGCATTAAAAAGTAAGGCTCTGCGCTCTGTCAGATGTCTTAGCAAGAGACGATAACCTTGGATACGCTAATAAACCGGCATCTGCTCATTATTGATTAACTTGCTGCGCAGATCTTGTAATCCCACACACCATTATCTACGGATACGAAGTACACCCTAAACTCATGAACAATCTATCATTCGCAAATATTCTTTCCCGAGTTATAAATTAATAAATGCACTTTGGTGGTCACGCAGGAGTACCTACTGTTTGTTTAACTAAAAAAGGAAATGCTAGTGGTTTTATACTATTAAGTAGAAATATATTAAAATTTTCCCTTTATTAATGATATACTGACAATTTAAATAAGAATTTTGCTTATTTCATTGCATACATATATATATATAAATAGTTAAAGTATAATAAGCAAGTACCACATTGTATTTTAAAATAGGATCTACACTTAGGAATGTAAGTAGTTTCAATTTAAGTAGCTAAACTCCTTACTATGGAATTCGAATCCGCATGAACACAATTTTAAATTGCGAACATCATTACATTAAACCCGCATATGCCTGTGCATACAAATATATGTCTTATAATAACATGAAAAAGTATAAAAATTTAATATCATCCTCATTACACTAGTACATTTAAAATGCCAGAAACGTATACTGTACATTTTGAAGGATCTTAAGGAAACACACACATGTACTTTTGAAATTTGCTTCACAACTTTGCTTTGACTGTGGATGTGTGAATCGATCCTCGATCATTTTGGAAGAGTATTATTCGTTGTTTAAGATGTCTTCGATATAGTGGGGGTATCGGCAGTTGATTTAAACACGTAAACAGAGTCGTCGAGCCAATAGTATGCTTGTGCGAAGTCGCCTTCACATAGGTAGGGAGCTCGTGTCCATGAGACGAGCTCGAAGCCAACCTCTTCACGCATAAACTTGACGAAGGTCGCTAACTGTCCTTCGAAGTCAACGCCTTCAATTGGTAGACGTTCTTCAGGTTTGTGATCGGGGGTGACTGTAAGCAGGAATATCTTAATTTAGATTTTGTTAGTTCTGGCGTTGGTTTAGCAAATGTTTAAATACAGGGTGGGCCAAAAATTCATTAACATTTGAATCTAGTATCCTGCGCAAACTCATGTCGCGGGGAGGGGTCTGACCACTAGCTCGTTTCTCGGCAATTTTTTCGCAATGGATCGCTTTACGAGGCCGTAACGTGCTTACTGTGTGAAACAATTTTATTTAAACAACAGTTCGCTTATTACTGTGAGACGCTTATTTCGCATTGAATACAATTTACACGACTTAAATCAATGTCTAAGTGCTCTTTTAATGAGGAAATGGGTGAAGAAGTTCGAAGAGACAGGATCTGCGTTAAATGTAAATCAAACTGGAGGCCCACAGATTTCTCAGACCGAAGAGAACGTGCAGCAAGTTTCCGCTTCTGTTCGACGTAATCCAGATTTATCGACGCGCGTACGTTGGGCTGAATAAGGGTTATCCCACACATCATTACGCCGTATTTTGAAATTACATCTATATACATAATTCCCGATTCAGTAATTTTGACAACATCTTAATTACTGACGAAGCTCATTTTCACCTCAACGGACATGTAAACAAACAAAATTGCAGGTATTGGAGCAGTAAAAATCCCAAAGTTAAACACAAGAAACCACTTCATTTGCCCAAGGTATGGGCTACAATTTCGGCAAAAGGAATCATTGGACCCTATTTTTTCGAAAATTCTCGCGGTCGTTCATTTTACTGTTAATTTTGCTGAATATGTGAAAATGTTACGGCAGTTCTTGGGACCGATACTACTGGAATTTGCTGGCTACAATCGTAACATATGGTTTCAACACAAGATGGAGCCCCTTGTCACACATTCAATGTGTCCCTGCCGGTGAACAAAGACATGTTTCCGAAAAAGCTAATTTCCAGATCAAGCGACATTCCATGGCTACTCAGAAGTCCAGATCTATCCAGTAGTCTTCTTTTTATGGCGTTATTCGAAGAATCGTGTCTACATCAATAAACCAAATACAGTATGTCAACTAAAAGAAATAATCAGCGAAGAGATGTTGGCGATCTCGCGGTTTCTTAGCCGACGAGTATTCGAAAATTTCGGTGCTCGATTAGAAGAGTGCAAACGTGGAAACAGTGGTCATTTAGACGATGTAATTTTTAAAAAGTAAATTCAACTAATTAGCTTTCTTGTAAATAATCAATTTTTATAATATATCAAACAATTTTTATTATATGATTTTTTTAAATGTTAACTAATTCGTGACCCACTCTGTATTTTGTGAATACTACTGAAGGAAGGAATCGAGTCGTAGCATAAGTAGGTGCCGAAGGTTACGAGTATACTGGAAGATCACGGTAGATCATAAGCCAACAACTGAAAAAAAAGATTCGGACAGAAAATCATGTATACCTCTCTTACTTAAGATGTCTTAGAATAAAAAATATGGTTTGCGTAATATGTGACGTTAGTACCTTCAACATAAGGCTTGTAAGGTAACACAAGGGCCAACAAAAGAATTCCGCCTGGAGCTAGCGCGTCTTTAGCTTGTAACAGCATCGTTTTTGGTTTGTTACAGCGATCCAGCAAGTTTAACATGCATATGCAGTCGAACAGGCGATAGAGATGCCAACTCTCTGTGTCCAATATTCTGAAAAAAAAAAACAATATATGTAAATGGGTCATACAAATAGTTTTCTTTTATATGAGTATACATAATATATCTTTGACTTGTGACTACGAGTATGTTGGTTTTCTTTAAGAAAAATACGCTGCGATTTAAATTTGGATTAAGATGCCTTGTATGCTGTAATGTAGCGGTATTTGAACTAAAATAATTCTAACGAGCTTGCATTGAATGTGGTGGTTTAGATTTCACACTTGACTTACTTGTATCCTTTATTCGCAAGGGTTTTTCTCATACTAGCAGATACTTCTGTAGCGTAATTGTGTGGATAGATGTGGGCGAAACGGCGGCTGACTTCGCCATCTCCGGCCCCGACATCCACGAGAGCGCCGGCGCCGATAGCAGGTCCTCCTGGCCGAAGTAACGCCTGCGCTTGCGCCTCGGAAAGGACAAACATTGAACCGCGTCCAAGCCAACTGGAATATATAACAGATATGTTTATAAAAGTAATAATGTAATATACAATAACAAGTGTTTTTTTAGTCTCAGTCAATATCACAATATCTTATAAAAAGAAAATTCTCACACTAGGATTATTTTTATGTCGCAGAGAGTATATGAAACGGATACTTAGAACTCCCAGACATAGAACAACAACTTGTGGTCACACAAAGTGATGTCCCATGTGGGATTTTAACTCACAATACTCTGTGCAGTAGAAAGCAGTTAGGTAACTTCTTAAATTACTACGCCATTCGTGCATTGTACTGATATAAGTCGGAAGGGCAGCGTCTCTCGTTCACTAGATAAAATCTTGTTCCATAGTAGGTACCTATATGAGTAGGTTAGATCATTTTAGATATAATAATCGTGTCTTCAATTTTCTTAGAAAAATATCAAAGTTACATACAACTATGTTGTGTGCCATCATGGAATGAATACGGAGTAAGAGAAAATTACTTCAAAGAATGGGGTGTGTTAACATTCTATCGCCTCGAGTGAACATGCAATGTTTTATTACTACTAAGTTACTATGCAACAATTAATTTTCGTATCGAAGTTAATTGTTGCTGTAACAAAGCCCGTCGACGTCTGAACATTTCACCTAATTTAATAGTAAGCTCCTTGAAAGCGGGTTGTGTGTGTGAGCTAGTCGTGATAGAGCTAAGCAACAATAAGGCAATTATCCACTACCGTCGTTCGTGTAGTGATCCCGTTGGTGGTATAAGGGGCCCAGTCTGCAATTACCGAGGATAAAGTACAAAGTGCGCTGCGGGCAATAGCGTTGTACTAGAGCTCAGGCAAATTGTGTGCCGCAGGCGAAAGCGTTGCGACCTGCGACATCTTCATCGCACCTTAGGCACCGGCGCCGCTCTACGCAAGTGGATAATGAGTAAGAAAGCCCGTTCTCTTTAAGTGAGACTGAGCTAGTGACGTTGCAATCGATACGAATTCATTGGTGCCGGGTAAAGGGATAATCGGCGCAGGACTCGAGCTATGTTATTAGCCGTAGTACCATATATCACGTACGGCATAATCCGCGGCCTCCGGCGGCCGCGCTGCAATTACAGTGGCTTGCACGCCGAGCACCGTTCAGTCACAAAGCCCTATTAGGAAAGCGCGAGAGGTGCGGTTGCTCAGGCCTGAAAATGGCGTTCTGCGTAGCATTTTGAGATGATCTCCCAAATTGGAGATACAAGTAAGATTAGAGTAGTAGGTACGAGGGAAGTCGTGAGCTAGAGAGTAGCATCATAAAAACCAGATTTCTAGTGGATATGATGGAACGATGAAGCATCGGTGACCGTAGCTCGTTTGAGAATATCGCAACAGTGTCAATTGATTGTTTTATTGTTCCGTCAGGCGTGGGGACGAGTGCCCAGCGGTGACATCGATACATAAAGCGGTTGCGCATCCGCAGCTAATGAGCACAGGATCCGTGTGATTGTCACCGGCCACTGTGTAAACTCGTGAGATTCCATCGTAACTGTGACTGTACAGAATTGAGTTAACACAAAAAGATTTTGAAAATATGACGCCGCCTGTTATGTACTGTGCGAGAGGAGATATCGTCTGATTGATTTATTAGAGCTGTTACGCACGATCATTGTGATTATAGTTTGGCAATTCAATGCCTTGTAAAAAGCTTCGAAATAAGGACATACTCTTAAGAATGTGATAAAAGTGATATGTTAAATCGTAGAGGGGTATGCAAACTTATTTGAAACGAAACAGTGTACACGACGTTTCAGACTTATGGAGTAATAGATGGCGGAAACCTCAAGAAAGAGTGCCTGTCTAGTGGACTTGAAAATTGTGCGGCAAGGGGTAACGTGTAAATCGAGTAGAGCAGTAGGTAGGTGGATAGGCGGGCGTGGGGTATCTATTTCAATAGAATGCGGTGGCCTGCAACAAGGAATCCGATGCGGTTATCGACGACGGAGGTGAGAGATGTGTCGCCGGCGGCGGGGAGGGTGTCTGCAGGGTGCGCGGGGGATAGAACGCTCGTATCGCGATTGCATCGGAGAGCAAACAAGCGGGCGGGGTGTCGCCGCGGCCGGGGGCGCTCAAATCATATTACCCCCGGCCTCACACCCGCGTACCGCCACACACGTCATTTGAGTGTGCGTCGCTATGGCGACGGCCCGGGCCGTGCATGATATTAGTACGTGTGGCTCATCTCCGGCCGTTTAAACTTAACACGCCGTCGCCTCGCGCGGGAAATTAAAACCGGCTCCGGACCGGAACAAGCACTCGACCCTCCGTAAGCGTTCGGTGCTACTCCCAGCGGCGAGCGAGCGCGTCATACATTAACCGTCTTTGGCGGATATCACTGACAAGGTTATAATATATAATTCTATTTCTGATCCCTTATAATTATCAATGGCGTGTGCCAAAAGGTTCATAGCAATAATATCTACTAAATATAACTATTATTGCCTATCGTTAATTAGCTAGAAAATAGTTCTATACTTCTAGACAATGATTAAGCTTGAGTAAATAAGCGACCTCATAAAAAATCGGAGAACTATCAATATATCTTGCGAACTGAGGGTGCTGTATTAATTTATAAGTAGGCAGTTTCTTAATCGATTTAAGAAGCTTATTGCTTGTTTTCCAAATACAAAGTTAACTTTTTGTGAGATTAAAAATACTTTATCGTTTCTGTTATCAAAATGCGTCAGTATAAAATATTTGTGTGTAATATATTGATATGTCAACTACTTTCGGCTTCTTGTTAATTTCTACTGTGAAACCTTGATTCTCATCAAATGGCAATTCTAGGCCAGTTTTCTTATTATTTTTTTACATTAGTAGTGAATTTAATTTAATAAAGGCTTAAATAGATGCGGCTTTTGATTGTGTTGACTTCTAATTTTGTTGTTCTTGCACAACGTATTCATGTTGATTTCAACTTGAAAGTTCCATACATGCGTGATAAGAAACGTCTATTGTCTATCTACCCTTCAACTCCACTAGATAAACATTAAAATAGAATATATGAAATAGGAGGCGTTACTCCCCGCGTATGTAGATACCTACAGATTTGCTTTACTCAAAGACATTGTCGCTTTCAGGCACCTCATTAGAGCGCGTCCCATGCGAGCCTACCCACGGCCCACTCCCTCCTACTTCTCCCCTCGCACCCCTTGACACACACACACAAGGGCGTGATCAATTCTTTCTCTGAGCTCGCAAACTTGGACGGATAATTACACTTAGATAAGAACCCGACCGTCGTTATGTTTTGCGATTGCATGGCTTTATATCAGAATTTGAGTCGAATCTATTATAAAATGAGAAATTAGAAAACCATAAACTCTTTACAGTCATATCTGTAGAATATTATTGAGTAAAAGGAAAACTTTAGGTTTTATAAGTTACAAACTCGTACCAAAAGCAATGCAAGTGGAATTAAGTTGACATTTCACATTGATATCGCTGTCTATGGTACCTTTATTGGCTGCTTACGTTCGATTCCCCGGAGCACGCCACCAGATCATTTACAGTACTATCTTAGTGCCTGGCAGTTCAGGCAAATATACTCATGATAATTCCAAAAGTTTCCGCCTAACATCAGACCGTAATAAAAATCAAGTTGTATGGCATACAATCGAACATCAGAGAAACGTTACGCGCGGTGTCATAACCCCGAACAGCACTCAAGCTGCAATAAACTATAAAAAGTGGATAGTAAAATGTATAAACAATGAGAGCACGGCTAAAACGTTTTAGTGTTAAGAGTGGGCCCATAAACCGTTGACACGCACCCGTAAAATATTAACGATACCTACAAGAAAAATGACGACTATCAATGTAGGTACCGATTTTCGGTCGCGAGGACGCGCTACAAATAATGGCGGTACCGAATTTATACGCGGACCCGAATTGCCCCGATTGAATATTTTACCAGGCCACGAATGCGTCCGACGACACTTTTTCTATTTCGACGCCCATTTTTACTATCAATTGCTTAGTTTCCCCTTTAATATTATTCGTGACTCCGTTGTTTTTGATTTTCTTCAGTAGGTGAAGATTAAGTAAGGTGGTTGATTCTGCTGGAAGCAATTCCATAAATAATATTTTATTTTATGAAACTTCAATATTTTGTGTTTTGTTTACTGACGATGCAAATATTTGCGAGATTGCTGAATACTTATATCTTTAGCGTTTCGGAAACACAATAACCTTTAAAAGGTGTAAAGGCGTGGGCTCAATTCGAGTCCCAGTCAGGGTTTAAAATAACTCCTCGGAGGCGAATGGTTTATTGCTTATTGAGTAGCTCTGACGAAACGCGCCTCCGACGATAAAACATGGGCAGAGTGGAATCTCAGTCAATATCACAATATACGCGACGACATTGAAATTATCGCTCGGTGGGAGGCGCGCGTCGACCGGCGAGGTGGACCTAACTAAAACAAAATAAGAATAGTTTGAAACAATGAGCATTGTCGCGATGTCTGTGCGTGCGGTGTGCGCGGGCGCGTGGTCGCGGTGCGGCGCGGCGCGGGCGCGACGGGCGAGCGCGGGTGCGACAGCACCTCGTTAGCGGGAGGCGCGCTATTGGCCGCCGGCCGGTGGGCGGGGCGCACGATAAACTGCGCGCACGCAAATAGCGCACCCGCACACAAATTAAAACAATAAAATGAAAGTAATAAAACAAAGTGAACCCCGAAGAGTATCCACTATCGAAAGGCTTAATGGCCGAGCGGAGGCGGCCGCGGCGCCCTCGCGATTTATTCAACGAGGTGCGATGCAGCATCATCCTACTGCCAAATTTGGAACAAGCACAAAACCACACGGAGACATAAAAAACACTTTCTTTAACAGGTGCTAATTAAAAATAATAAATAACCCCAAAAGTATCTTGAACTGAAGGACTTCATGATTTATAGATTGGATTTCATACAAAAATGGAAATTGATTTACAAAAGCTATCAACAAGTGTCACAGGTCATCTGTTTCTGTAGATTATGATGAAAGTAGTTACCATTCCTGTCTTAATTTTCCTTTTTTAAAGCACAAAAGAAAACCTCTAAGAGTCGGTTTGTTTAAAATTTCAGTACCATACTTACAAATTGCATTTGTGAAATACCCCAACATTGGGTTTCAATGAGGAAATTCCTGCGCTGGGTGCGCTCAGTTCGCTCGTAACGAATGTCGTCTCATTTACTAATGTGTCACATGCAGCCGGCGTTGTTTCACAGGCTGAGGCGGCTGAGGAGGTGAGGCTGTAGAGGACACACTAAGGAGGGGGAGGGTGGTTATGAGGGTGGGCGAGATGACCAATGGCGTCGCACAAGTACGGGACTCGGATGCAACGTTAATTATGGTTTCATGATCTACGAGAAGTAAAAACGCTTTCTGGATATTTCGTTTATGTATTTGTGAGAATTGTTATTGTTTATGAAGAAGTTAATAGTTATATTATTACGATAGACGAAACCTTCTAGAAATAGGATACTGATATTATTTTTGTTTTAAATAAAATTATTTGTTGAGTTGACTGCTTCTATAATTGAAGTAATTTAATTGCATTTTATTATATCTACAGTTTGTTAAGTATTAGGTATCAATTTCATACTAAAATAATATATCGGTCACTAATAAAAGAGGCAACCCTAAAACCATTTCGCCGATATGTAAGGGTCTGCTTAGAGTGTAAACAAGACTCCTTCCCTTCAAGGGGATACTTGGACGTCGGCAAACTGAAAATAAACATGTGTTGTGATCATGAACAGAACGGTGACTACATAAAGGTAGTTAGCGGAGACTTCATTAGGTTTCAAGGTGCAAGTTTAGGGTGTGGGGGGATCTCATCTCGCCGGGTGCATCGCTGGTTGCGCGCGCAAACAAATTAAAACGTAAGACGCGCCCTAATCAATAGCCGACTTCGCCGCGAAGCCGAATTAACTCGGCCGAATGAAAAAAATGAACAAAATTATATTCGCGCGAGACCTCAACCCCCGGCCGCCACCCGCCGCCCGTAGGAAATTGCTTTTCTTTCAGTGGGCGCGCACACACGCCCGCGCGCGACGACGTGAGCGCGAGAGGGTTAGCACCGACACACACAATATTATAATTTACGTTTCCTCGTATATCGAGGTGTAAGTAGGTACTTTACCTGGGCGTTTCGCGCCTACTCAGCCCTCGGCTCACGCTAAATCTGAGCTTTATACGTTCACTTGACGCGACGAGAGCAATATTAGTTTCGAGTCAACTCCTTCCCTACTACAATATTTATTAACGCTCTACCAGCTCCATACGTGCCTTTTTCATTTCCCTTTCGTTAAAACAAGTTCAAGTAATAGAAATATTGTACCAAGAGGTATTCTTTGGGTGTACCAGATAAGTTTACTAAAACACTTTGAGGGTTGTTTACATCATCAAATATTTAGAACGATAAACATTTGAGCAAAGTTCAGACAGTCATGCGATTTCGGATTAAAATATTTTATATATTTGGGTACCACCCAAAGCTTTATAACACAGGGCACATACGATTACAGTCCGGAGCTTTTGTTTAGAGAAAATATAGAACTTTTAAATAGGTAGGTGTCTGTTTAACTTTAATTATTTATAAATACAATAATTTTCATTTTAACTCATAAATACCATAGTCTGCTGCAAAAATTGCTATAAATTTATATTCAACACCATTATTCAGAACGTTAAGGTTACCTACCTTAACATTTTTGAAAGAAACTACCGAGAAAATGTAGAACAAAGCTAGTAGCTACAAAGTATGTTTGCAGAATTGGATCGAGATGTATGTCGCGTATATGAAGCTTTTAAAGTCTTATTTATTTCACACTGTGTTCGTCAACAAAGACATTTATCCGTGCGGGAATCACTTTTGGATTATTCGTATTCACTTTTCCTTAATCAATTAAGATATGCCGTTGCACAAACTATTATGTACATTTAAGGGTCCGGTAAGTTTTAGTAGGTACCTAAGTGAGTCCAGTTTCATTAACGAGAAGCACAGTGTAATCTACACCAGCCGCCCGCCCAATTAACGCGTGGGCGATGAGATGGCCGCCCGCCCGGCGCTCCACCGGCCAATGGCGGCCGCGCGGGGATTAATTAAGTAACTTCCCGTCTGTAGCACCCCTCCGTCCCCCGCACACCCACCTACGACCCGTGCACCTCACCCCCCCGCGCATCCGTGGAGTCTGCGGACACGCCCGGAAAACTAACCACCTAATGAGGGGAGATGACCTCACGTGTTTGTGTGCTTTGTCTACTCAACGTATGTGCAAATGTTCATTTGTGTGCGCCTAGTGTTGGCCTTTTGTGTGTTGTTGTTATGTAAGTGGCGGTCATCCAATGTGTTGTCAGTACATTATCTACAGTCCGCCATACTCCGGAAACTTTGTCATGTGTCATCTAACTCAACACAAAGTACCTACTGCGAGCTAACGTTAGAGTAATTGGCATGCATTCATCCGACACTTTCACAATGTCCATTCGGAATAATAAAGGCTTCACTTATTTGACGTGGACATACCTACTCGACATGGGACATTTGTCATGGGCAATGACTACTAAGTACCAAGATATTTGTATCAGTCGATTGGGCAACAATTTGGTCGCACGAAAAATTGGCTTGTTGGTTAGGTTTTATTGGATACCTTTACCTAGGTATATCATAGCCAAGGCATCCTTCGGCTTTGTATACCACAGTGACAGAAAAGGGGGAACGCTTGTTCATTTATAAAAAAACATATATAGTCGAAAGCATGTCTAACAATTGGCAGGACTCTCAAATTTCCTTAAGTCATTCAGATTTTGATTGAACTCAATATCAGTATATTATTTCTCAGAAATATTAATTTTACCTTGTAATTATGCTCGAGCTTAAAATAATACAAATGGTTTCAGATGAATTTGCAGCGATACCACAAGATGTTCGTAATTCGTCTCAATTTTTCTTTAATACTTTTCCTTTTCACTGCACTTATTTCAGCAATTGAAGCGTATTTTATTACTATTAAAAGCATAGTTAAAATAGCATAATGACACTGTGATATATTTGTATTAAGATATTGATACTTCCAAGCAGACGTCTATTCTTTTTATCTTAAATAATTATAATAATATAAGTTCAAGCGTCTTGTTCATTTTATATTCACGGGGTTTATACCTACAGATGATAGCAACTGTATCGTAGAAAAATATGTGGTGAGACGATATTTATTATCTACAGTTTCCAAGTCATTCTCATTTATTTAGACGTAAACGTCAACTTTAATATTAATGGCCAAGAGAGAAATATCGTTTTCGTTCGTAAGTTTTAATTTTACCTGAACTACAGCAAACGCATAACTAACAAATTTGATGCATAATTATTTTTTTTATAAGCACAAATATTCTTTTCATGTGAAAATATCTAGCAGTGCCACAAACGTAAAGTTAGTGTGTGTGTACCTTTGACGTAAGTACACATTTAAATATGTAGTCGACTTCATAAATAAGTTAACAGCAATGAAACTTTTATGGGCTATATTCTTTATCTTGTTTTGAATTTCATCATCGCGTCTGCAATACGAGATTTAAGTGTTAAGCTGACTTTTTTGTATCCCCAACATTTTTAAGTCGGTTTTGCAATCTTTAGATTGAATCCAAATAACTTATCAGTAGGAAATTCTGGATGTATGTCGACCGGAATCGATGTTGATACACATTAAATGTTGGCTTTCGAAATTAGGAAGCGTGTGACCTCTTAAAATTCTATGGACAGTTGTTCATAATCGAAGAAAGCGAGGGATGTGGGGGTGCCAAAATAACTAATAGTTTTCGCGGGGGCGTGTTAGCATTTTTCTTCTGTCGGTGACGGCCGCGGGGGTGGCGGGGTTTACGGGTGTGCGAAGTAAGCGAGCTCAGGGAGGGACGAGGCTGGAATAACTCTCTTTCAGGAATGGCTATGCGGATCATTTATACTTCATCGGCTTTGTTAATAACAGTGTTGTAACCCCTAGCAATGAAACGAATGTTTGTTCTCGGCGAGAGAGCGAAATTATATACCTGCCAGAAGCAGATTGTAAATGCACCTTTCGAAAGTTATTTATTCTTTAAATTAAGACAATTTATTATATTGTATTGAAACAAATTTTTCATAACAGATAAATGTAGAGTAACAGTAAGCACCGACACATACCTAATGGAAAGATAGCGCATAAAGATCACGCGGGTAAGACATTTAAGGGCGCGAAACTAAGCCTGGTCCAATTTCCACCGCAACTGTTTTACGTCACGATGAATCGCACCATGCAAATAAACATCCGTTATTGTTTCTTTGAAGAGCCTCTAACGCCACTTTATTTGCTCAACACCTATATTAACTATGAAGAGGAAAAAAGAGCATTTTCAGTTGTAGAGAATTGTAGAAAGGGGAGAATATTGTGAGTGGATATGTTACCGGCAATATGTATAATCCGGTATTCTATACTATACCTACCTATGTCCGTGTGGTGACGGATTAAGAATACATAGTGTTACCACTCCTATTCATCCCGTGGGTGTCGTACAAGGTGACTAAGGGAACAAAGTATGCAAGACAACATCATTACAAAGAGAAAGAAAACTTTAAACAAATCCTTTTTTTTTCTTTTTAACGTGTGGAAACTCCCTCCAGCCGTCACTCCACTGGGGTTTACGGCGGGGTGGTGTGTCGGAATCGGACCGACTAAAACCACACGGTGTGCCACTCTGCGCCTGACATAGGAGGGATCCGGGCACAGCTGTTATTACGACATCCAGATCCCTCCCAGCGCCTGCCCGCTGCCGCGGGCACCTTCTGCGGATAACCTCTCCATTTAGGCGACGTACGGCACACGTGGACGTCGCCTAAATGGAGAGGCTCCTCGTGGCTGGCCACTATAGCGGATGGAGGGGAAAACCCGTCCCGTCCACCCGCGGTCACACTCAAGGCTGCATGAGGCGCTGGTACGCGCGCCTCCGCCGCCCGGTTCGCCGGCGGCGAATGGGGTCCGAGTGGAGGTCGTCCTCCCGGGCCCTCTCCGCCGCCTCCTTCCGCGGAATTACGTCTTCGCAGAAGGTTGCGACCGCGGTAAAACAACTGTCGCTACCGACCATGGAGCGTATGACGGCCGGTAGCGAGAGATCTCCTCCAATAACTGCAGTGAGGATTCTACGCTGCGCTGGATGCTACGCTTGCTACGCCCAGGCGAAACAAACCGCCAGCGTGTGCTGAGCCGAGTCCTCACTGCAGTCGCAGTGGTGACAGGCGGGCCTCAATTCCCTCCTGGCGACCGAGTGCAGATACTTCCCGAAGCAACCGTGCCCGGAAAGGATCTGCGTCAGTCGGAAGAAAAGGGTGGAGCCTCCAGCCGGGACGACCAACGAACCATCGTGGCTCGACGAGCGGCCTCTCGCCACTCGCGTATCTCTTCGTGCGGGAGCCGGATGCCACTACCCACCCGGAAGTCTGCCGTTCGCTGATAAACTTCAGCGAGCACTTCCGCCTCCAAATCCGGCGGAGTTCCAGCTAAGGCGCACACCGCCTCCGTCGATACAGTGCGGTAACCGCGTATGGTTCTAACCGCTAATATCCTCTGAGGACGCCAGAGGCGAGCCCTATTCTGGGCGGTCAGAGCCACCGCCTACACCGATACACCATACAGCGCCATTGACCGGACAACCCCCGTATATAGCCGTCTCGTCGCGACGCTGGCTGGTCCACCCAAATTGGGCAAAAGTCGCCCAAGGGCAGAAGCATCGCCGACCAGCTTTGGAGAAAGCTGTCGGAAGTGCTCGTCGAAGAGCCACCTGCCGTCAAGGATCAGGCCCAGATACTTCATCTGGGCTTGAACCGGTACGAAGACCGAATTGATTACGATAGAGGCGCCAGAGGGTGGATCACGACGGGGCCCATAGAACAAAAGGGCCTCCGTCTTGTCCAGGGCCACCCGTAAACCCATCGTCTTAATACGCCCGACCACTAGAGAGGCTCCCGTGGTGGTTAGGTGCGCCACCTCTTGAAAGTTCGCTCCCCGGGCCGTGACCAATGTGTCATCGGCGTAACAAATTACGCCCAGCCCGGGGGGAGGTGACCTCGAAAGGCCCAGTCGTATCCCATATTCCACAGGAGTGGTGCGAGGACAGACCCCTGTGGAACACCGCACGACATGAGCCGCTGCCTCAGAACACCGTCTCGGTGCTCGTACATGACGGTACGCTTCTTAAGATATTCCGCCACAAGCCGCCTCAGGTACTCTGGCATTCGATGGTAGCGGAGCGCTTCCCTGATGCAGCTAAATAGCAGACTATTAAATGCGTTGGCGATGTCCAACGACACCGCCAACAGCACGCCACCACAGCTCACCGCCTCTTCGGTAACGACCCTCAGGCGTAACACAGCATCGACTCTCGAACGCCCCGCTCGTAAACCGAATTGGGTGTCCGACAGCTCGGGGCCCAGCACGCAGAGGTGCCGGACGATGCGGGCAGAGAGTATCCTCACAAACAGTTTACCCGCCTCGTCCAGCAACACAATGGGCCTATAGGCCGCTGTGGAGGGACGTGTGGCATGTATCCCTCCGACACAAAGGGAGGATCCTCCGACCAGGCGAGGTGATCATGCCTGGTGGGCCACAGCCCAACGGTTGATGTTGGGATGTTGTACATATGCTAATTGCCAAGCGAATCTCTATATCGCGATGCAGGATTAGTAGTAGCATTGTAGTTTATTACATTCATACGTTTCGTTCATACTTCGTAGTTTGACGTATCTTCGCTAGATGGCGCCGTCGTACATTTACTTTGTGTTATAATGTAGAAGCCGCCACAGCCGCTACTGAATTGGCAGGTCGTCCCAGCTTCCTTAATGGGACCAGCTGCCCGCTTTTCCAGCACTCAGGGAAGCGTCCGGACGACAAGCTAGCGTCCAGGACCTTCCCGAGGCGGTCCGAAATGTGTTCGAGGGCTCGAACCGGCACTCGGGCAGGTATCCCGTCCGGCCCTGTGTTTTAGAGCGGATCCGTAGAACAACCGCCCCTATCTCCGATTCCCTGACGGGCGGAATATTGTCTCCGTTCCCCCCGTCGTCTCCGACCATGAAGCCCATCGACGGGTGTGTGTGTTCTGCTCGCTGCGGGAAAAGGCCCTCGACCACATCCTGCAGGAAGCTGGGCTGGAGGGTCTCTGTAAGGGGGGGGGGCCCGATGTGCGGAGCTTTTGTCGCGCCGCACGATAGGAACTTTAAACAAACCCTATTCCAACCCGTCTGGCCAGCGTGGTATAGTAGGCCAAAACTTCCTTGCTAAGGAGAGGCCTATGTCCATCAGTGGACTGCAAAAGGCTGTTGTTGATGATGATGATGATGATGATACTATATCTAGGTAATGTGTACAATACCTAAAACGTGTAAATAATGTATAAAATATTATTTGTTGTATACTTTGTCTAGGTATTATATACGATGACCAAAGAAAGTTCACTCAAACTCATCTGATTCAAGTAATTCAACAACAACAGATGGGATCTGGTGCATCGGTCTCTGTTCTAACATAATCTAACCTACACGATTCTGAACAAAGTTTGCTTTAAGCAAACAGAACATGTTTCATTTGCCTGTCATTTTATAGGTAGGTAGGTACTTACATAACATTGATAAAAACAGACCAAAATCTATTTATTTTACACGTTGCCGGTGTAACAGTAAGTAATTTATGCAATGTACCTATAAATTATCTTGGTAAAGAATTATATGTAATGGAATGTTCATACTTCAAATATTGCCTAAACCTTCTAGGCATTGTTTACATAGCCTAGGCATACTATTGAATACGAATGAATGAATTATACGGATTATCGGTAACAGATATCTATTACTGATATATAACCCTTATAGCTTATAGATTTCTTTTAAAGAAAAATTTCTTTATAAATCTGCTGTAGGGAACGAAGATGGTACGAGTATATCACATTTTTAAGAGAGTTGAAACGAAGGCCTCCTGGCTATAACAGGGTTTCGTGTGGGCATTCATGCTTTTGAGAAGTGGGACCGGGGATGGTATGTTTAGGTGAGTGTTAAAGAGAAGGGATTAAAATTGTGTTCTGTCCTGCTAAAAACATGCTACGAGTACATGTTAATCACTGTACTTCGCCGTCGTTTCGATTTTGACACACTTAAACAAGCCCTCGGTATAGTATAAAGATAAGTCGTTTAATCACCTAGTATTATATATTTGTCTTTAGAAAGAGAAAATCTTATTGTAGATAAAATGTTATTGCTATCTATTTAGATGCACACCTATGCTTGACTTATGGAGTCAATTTGCTAGCCCAGTCTGTGTTTATTTTTATGTTGTAAAAATAATATTTTTCTTTAATTGAGAAATCAGACTTAAACTTTAACATCGTAAATGTTGGCAACTGATCTGAAACCCTTACTCTTTATTTTTGTGATGATGTATGTGTTCTAAGATAGTTTTATAAGAAAGATTTGTAATATGTGAATACTGATACAGGTGCAGTTGTGAGTTTTCTTAACATACTGGCAACTCCATGCTCATAGGAGCCTACAAGTAATAACTCATTTACTTGACACGTAAACACAAAACATGAGAAATATAGTACGTAATGACAATTATTTGTTTTTTTTTGATGATGTATATGAGTTATTTGTGTACTTTATGACTTAATTAAGGCATGTACAATAAAATAATTAAGCTAATAGAGTCTCAGTCAATTAAGTGCTTATAATAAAGCGCGTACACTATATTTTGTCGCGTGATGCTTTAAGCTGTATAAAACAATGTAGACAGCCAGGATGCGGTAATACTCCTTGGAGATCCTCCTTGCAGTGATTAATTGCACGCCCCCGAGAACGCCCGGAAAATTCTCAACCCTTTCGCTAGTCTTAATTACCACGCCTCGTTTCAGCCAAGCGTTCTCATTGGTTGCCAGACTTGCCGCTCTGTCGCCCCTACTTTTAATTGGACGAAAGTAATTAACGCTGTGTAATCACCAACCGCGTCGCTGTAGGGGACGACGACTAATTTGAATTTTTAATTACCGCGGCAGGCTAGTACTTTAACGGCGTCCCATTGGTCGGAGAGTTTCTTATTTACATTCAGAAACAAAGCCTACTGTTTCTGCGATGTTATCTATATTCACATCTAAATCTACTTACTGGATTGGTCGTGGGCAATAATTTAATTAATTGTTATCGCTTGCATTAAAGAGGTTTATACATGTGATCAAAGCAGATTCAGGAAGGAGTAGGAACAGAATGTTATGTATACCCTATATCATGATTGTATAACATAAAATAGAAATAATAATGCACAATAGTTTCAAGAATAGGTCGATGTTAAAAAAAGTCATCAATATCTTAAAATTTGGTCACGATTTAAAAATTGTTCAATTACTTTATTTTATATATTTTAGTTGCAGTAATCTAATCATTTTTTGTATTATGGAACAATATATGTATGTACATAAATAAAATATTCTCTCAAATTTGGAAGGCCGGAAAGCGGTACTAAGTTGGGACAAACTATATTACAAGATCAAATGTACACTTAGCAATAAATATTTTGATTTGATTTGATTAATTATAAAGCAAGAAATTCTGTCCTCATTTCAATTTCAACAGGTTGAAAAGCAGTCGTAGGTGAGTACTAAATGTCGTTTGATTCCTGTATCAAACGATGTTAAATGATGTGAAAAATACGAAACTTACGCATTGTGATCTGATTTCTACCATTAGTTAGCTGTATATTTTCTTCTTCTTAGAATGTGTATGTTATTTTAGCTCTATTCGTGTAGCAATGATGTGGTGACAATTTATAGAAAACGGTTACAAAACACTTTCGCTTATGTTACTTTTACTATCTTTACATCTTTTTACTTTTTCTTACATTATTAAACATTTCATTAACTTTTTGACATACTTATCACTTATTTACACGTATCTTTTATTAGTTACTAGCGGCTCCAATAGATGCTCTGTCACAATTTCAATAAAATTGTGGTTACAATTAAGCCAAATTTACTATAGACTTTTTAATTTCTTGGTCATCCAACACCATTTTACAGTCCGTAAAAAAAAATCTTTTCAGAATATAATATGTAAAACAATGTACCAAAGAAATTATGTATCTAATCAGGTCAGTCAATTATTTTTCCAGAATGTAAACTGAAATCTCCACCTAAGGCTAAGCAGTCAAGTTCACTAAATACGTGACAATTTGGCGACCAGGCAAATGACAAATACATTCTAGATATTGTCCAAACAATTAATTACACACAAACATGCTACGTTTGTGTTTAATTGACTGTTGTTGTGGCTCCGTCTTCATCAGGATTTTAGTATACAATCTACAATGCTACATCAATTTCTTTTTGAGTGGTGAGATTCATGCCGTGAGTGGCGTAAGAGGCAACTAAGTGAGCAAACTACGCATGACAACATCACTGCAAAGAGAGGGAAAACTTGGTGCAAACCCTGTACTAATCCATCTGGCCAACGTGGTATAGTAGGCCAAAACTTCCTTTCTGAAGAGAGGCCTTTGTTTAACAGTGGACTATTAAAAGCGATGATGACGATGATGAAGATGATGACATCGACTAAGACTTTGTCAGTTGAAAGTCTCAATATATCCTCCACACATGCGTAATAAATAGTTATTAAAGCTACGAGTTTATATTAACAAGGTATGATATGTAAATGTTACAGTATGGAATTGCCCGCGTTCCGTACATCTTCGAGTATGTTATGCGGGCACCAAGCGCATGCCGAATTAGCTCATTACGGCGCGCAGTTGCTGCGCCGTAGCTAGGGGAAATATATCTCGCACTTACCACACCAACGAGACCATTAGCCGGAGCACTTTCTGCGAACATTATTTTTCTTTATTTGGCGTTTTGTTGTCTACTTTAAAATTTTCAAGATATTTGTAAGATAGTATAGGAGGATATTTTTGGCTCTCTTGGAATATTTTCATTAACTTTGTAGTACTTTTTCTTTATACATAGAGTTAACGTGTAGACTGATCATCTGATGAAAGATGACTACCGTCGTCTATGGACAACAGATTGCTGTATCGTTAGTGTTAAGTATTGGTCGTAAGTAGAATACTATTCGTATTTTATTCAAATTACATCTATCTTTGTGTTCAAGTGCTTATGATAAATGAAAAAGTTTTTTTTGTGCTTTTTACCATTGTATCTTAATCCTTGTAACGAAACTGTAACTTAAATGTTTATTCAATAAATATTGCGATTATTACTTATATGTTCTAATTATTTAATAATTTTGTTGATAATTTTAAAAAAGTTAAGATTTATTTTTAAGCGTTCAAAGTTCACTTATTTAAAATGATTATCTACCTATTACAGCTATCAGGTTTCCTCCGTAAAATACAAGGGTCCCCTTACGATATATAACACTTCGATATATCATTTAAAAATTTGAGACTCAGAATTTGAGTTCATGCTCAAATGTCTGATACAATACAATGAACTTTGATTACTGGTTAGCTAGCGCTCAGAATGAAGTGTTTAACAAAGTCGCGGCTATAGCATGTGCGATTTCGATTAGAGAAGCGATAGACGGAGGCTAAGGAGGTGTTTATGCGTCGGCGCCGCCACACCGAGTGACGTTGAGTGACGCGGCCGGCCGCGAGCCTCCGCTTAATAAGGTAAATGAGATACGTAGTCTGCCTATGTGAGCATACCCGTGGCTTAAATTAGCACCGACTTGTTAGCCCCGCTTTCGGTTAACAAACGCCTTGTTATCTTAGGGATTTATCCTAAACGATAGGGTTTTCTACTCAGATCTCTCGGACTCTCTTTCTAGAAAATCTGTAACGGAAAATGTTCCTGTAACATCTGTGCTGCCATTTGCACAAAAATAAAACACGACAAGATACAGGTCCTCTAAATTCTGTACGAGAAACTGTTTTAATGATGTGAAAATAGTTTTCCATTTTAAAAAGTCGTTAAGAACATTGAATCGCATTATAACTCGCACTATGGCCTGGTAATAATATATTACGAAGAAAAGAATCTTCATCTACAAGAAAGTAGATAAAGGCATCATAAGTATTATAGTGTTTTCAATAATAAAAAAAGTTGATGTCGGTTTAATCGAAAAAAGAGTACTGGACTACATTTTTTATGTAATTAAAAAGAGCTCGATCGTAGTTTTATAGCACTTTTTATTAGTTTTGAGTCCGGCACGGTTTTTACGCAGGGCACGGGTCACCCGAGCTGAGACAAAGCGCGGCGTGGATGCGCGCGCGTCGTGCTATCCGTTTGGTTCCGCGTGCCGGCCAACCATTCAGCGCTAATCGCTTCATTCAACCGACGAACGAGCGCTTTTTCCTCGTAGCCGATCGGTCATGCATTCCAAACGCACACTGCCGACTCTTTCGATATCAGATCAATGTGGCAAATCAGCGCGTGCGTTGGTTGATATCTGTCAACGTCGGACAGAAATAGGCTGTTGTCAGAATTAGGAGTGAATTTAAGTACTATATACAAAAAATAGAACAGTAACTAGGTACAATGTGTTTACTCGGTGTGAATAATCGGAGTTGATTTATAGCTACTGCCGATCACTGAAATAAAGGAACTAAAATTGGTGGCAACATGGCGTACACACGTGGATTGGAAAGGGCTACCCTTAACAAAAGTTCCTAGACGGTAGGAAAAGAATTTGACGCGTTTAGATGTAATATATATATTTAATTTAAGATTCATATTAGCAATAAGCATATGGATTTTTATATCAAAATTTCAAATACTTGTTGCTCAATTCCTTAGAGTATTAGTGTGATAAAATATAACCCATATGTTATACAGGACTAAATAAAAAGTTTTACTCATATCCATCTAACTGTGTTTGATGTGAATCGTGCACAACACAAACAAGATTTTAAATAAAAATTAAATCATGCTTTTTGCATCTGTTAATATAGATCTATCATGACCTTCTATCGCGTATTTTAAATAAATTTTCCATCTACAACTTATGTGAGGCAGTCTCTCAGTTTGATTATATGTATGCCTAGATAGTCATTTGTTTTTATTGTACAGTATTGTTCCCCCATTTCGTTTTGTTTTAAAAAAAGTAACAGCTATAAAAGTAAAATAAAATTACATGGAACTAAGAGAAAAGAAACATAATATCTAAGGTCGTAAAAGTTCCATGTGGAACTGCCTAGATGACACCTTAGTCAAATTAGTTACTTTTTATCATCTGTCAAAACGACAATATTGTATGAAAAATGTACTTAACACAAAATTGTGACGTCACTGTTTTAGACTACTCAATTGAACAATATATTTCACTGTATTATATATTTGATTGAAATTCGTAATAATAATAAAAAGCTATGTTAATTGTATTTACCGAGATGTTTCGCGATATTAGTTTTAATGAAGTGGACATTGGTATTTATTTACGATACAGTCAGCTACTCATTTACTAGGTGTGTAACTTGGTGTGGACTTTTGGCGTCTTTTTTTCAGTGGCCACCGATAATTTTGATTCTGTTTCATAGTACCGTTTTCAAAATATAATACATAAATACTTAATGATTTCTGCTATTGTATCCAGCATCTAAAAAGCTATGGATCATTGTAGTTAAGATTTTAGAACAATCTTTTATTTTGAGCTCTTTGTAAAGGCTGATTACATAGCAACAGTCATTTCTAAGATGCTTGCCGTAGCTACGAGATTGTTATATGTATTTGATTGTTCCAAATGCCTAAAGAATTAAATCATCAGTACTTAACACAGTGAAGGTATCAGCAAAATTTCAATTTTACAGCCAAAGTGGAAATAATCCTACTAATATTATAATTACGAATGTAAGTTTGTTTGTTACGGTTTCACGCGAAAACTACTTAACCGATCATTATATAATTTTGTACACATGTTCTTGGAGGTATTAGAAGTAACATAGGATACTTTTTATAATATATATATATATATATATACATATTTATTTAAAATTATCTGTTACGAAACTTAATGTTCCAGACCAAATTCCACGCGGGCGAAGCCGCGGTCAAAAGCTAGTTTTACATATATATATAGATTACTAAATACCAAATTATGGAAGTTCATAATTCAATTACCATGATTGGAAGTCGCTCCGATTACGTGGGCCAATCTATTCCTGTCAAAATTACTAGATAATCAAAAGCAGACTTGTACATTAGTAGTGTTTTTTTTTTTATAATAGCCTGCCGAAGTGATCCAATCTGATGGAAAGCATGAATAGAATCCAAGAGTTGTGGTCCTCATACTCAATGCGCATACAGACAATGCAGTATGGTGATCCACATTATGGCGCCCTAATGAGATGCTTTTTTACGCCGCGGTTTGGAATGTAAAAGGCGTGACAGTTATCGTGGCAGTGTAAGGCACACAGACTTACCACGATAAATGTCACCCCAGTATCCATCTGCCCCCGGTCTCACACTCACCAAGGAAACACGACAGCACGGATTCTGTCGCTTTAGGTTGGTCTTCTGTGAGAGGGTAGTATTGCCTCGGTCGAGCCGGCCCGTTTGTGCTGAAATAAGTGTGCCTTTACTACATTACGAAAATGTATTTTATTATAAGAATGTCAAATTTATTTTCCTCCTTCTTTCATTGCTTTTTGTACTCTATCGCATCACAATTAAAGAGTTGTGATACAATGTCGCAACAAGTGGACGTTTTGTTGGAATGCAGGCCTGCTGTTTGTTTACCATTGCTTGTGTACCGAGGAACTAATCGGTCAAACGATTACAGTGCGCTCTTTGACGTAGTTTTAATAATAATGACAATATATATAACGGGTGTTTTTTATAGATGTATAGAACTTTAAGTTGGCATTACTTTTCAAGATGGCGACCGATTTAACAGCTGACAAGTGATTTATTCTTAGTTTGGTTTGGCAATTCATCATGAATAGACTTACGTCTGAACAACGCTTGCAAATAGTGCAATTTTATTTCGAAAATAATGGTTCTGTGCGGATAACGTATCGCGCACTACGTCCATTTTATCGTCGACCAAAACGTCCATCAGAGCAGTTAATTCGGTTAACCATGGAACGTTTTCGCACCACGTTTACTCTTATTGATAACTCGCATCTCCAGAGACGCCGTACGATGCGTACAGAAGAAGCTATTGCTGGTGTAGAGCGTAGCATTGAGGAAGACCCGGAGGAGTCCATCCGCCATCGAGCACAGGAATTGGATCTGTGTCCATCCACTTTATGGAAGATTTTGCGGAAGGACCTTGATTTGCGTGCTTGCAAAATCCAACTCGGGCAAGAATTGAAACCAAACGATCATCAAGTAAGGCGTAGATTCGTCGAATGGGCCCAAAACGTGATTACCGTTGTTGCTGATTTTCATAAGCGAATTTTGTTTAGCGATGAAGTGCACTTCTGGTTGAATGGCTACGTCAACAAACAAAACTGCCGCATTTGGAGTGAAGGTAATCCTCAAGTGTATGTCGAAACACCGTTACATCCACAAAAACTGACTGTTTGGTGCGCTTTATGGGCTGGTGGAATAATTGGTCCGTACTTTTTCAAAAACGATGGTGGCCAGAACGTTACAGTCAATAGTGATCGGTATAGAGCCATGATTACTAACTTTTTCATTCCTGAATTGAATAACCATGATGTCCAGGAGATGTGGTTTCAACAAGACGGCGCTACATGCCACACAGCTCGTGCCACAATATATTTATTGAAAGACACGTTTAGTGACCGCCTAATTTCACGTTTTGGACCTGTAAATTGGCCTCCAAGATCTTGTGATTTAACACCGCTAGATTACTTTCTGTGGGGCTATGTAAAGTCATTGGTCTATGTGGATAAGCCACAAACGCTTGACCATTTGGAAGACAACATTCGCCGTGTTATTGCCGATATACGGCCGCAAATGTTGGTAAAAGTCATCGAAAATTGGATGTCCAGATTGGACTACATCCGCGCCAGCCGTGGCGGTCATATGCCAGAAATCATATTTAAAATGTAATGCCACAAGATTATTTTTCGGATAAATAAAATTTATGTCAATCGAATAATCCATCGTTGTTTTATTGCAACTTAAAGTTCTATATCTCTATAAAAACACCCTTTATTAGTACAAAATTCGGCCTTTTAACGCTTGGCATTTAGGTCACTTATAAAATAAATAAATAGCTTATAATAAAATGTTAGTTAAAAAAATTCGTCTGAAAATGGAAACGCAATCGTTGAGACGCCGATGTAATGTGACTGTTTGTGTGGATTATCGTACTATGGTGACATAAGTCCATTTTTATAAATCACACTCAAAACTTATTAGGTGTAAGAATATGTTTTGCATTGTCTTCAGCATTTATCATTTCTGCATATACTTTATTATTTGTGTCTGCCATGTTGAATGTGTACTCTATGCATGAGTTTGAAATATGATTTACACAATCGATATATAGGTCCATGTGGTGATGGATTATGAATACAGAGTGTTACCACCAGTGTTCATCCGGTGGGTGTGGTGAGAGGTGGTTGAGGGTGCAAATTACACAGGACAACAGTACTGCAAAAAAAAAAGAAAACTTGAATAAAGTCCTGTACCAACACGTCTGGTCAGTATGGTATAGTAGGCTAAGGCCTCCTATCTGCGGAGAGGCCTATGCCTGGCAGTGAACTGTTAAAGTTTATTGACGATAATGACGAAATAGGTATGAGTTTGTTTATCAGCAGTCTGGTTACCATAGTTCAGGTTTTGCCTGATTTGAGGTCAGGCATGTATAAAGTTGTTATTATAGAAGTTTTTGCTGTGGAATGAACTTATGAATTTCCCGGCTCCTATTCAAATCTAATTAATATAAATAATGCAATACCTTGAAGGTTAGTGTATCCTTAATACCTCAACAAAACGCGCACCTTATATAAGCGAACGATGTCTGCTAGTAAATGCCACTAAGCCACCGTGAAATAAGAACCAGCCAACAATGAGTCACCAACGTTACGTATGCTTCTGAAATAATCGCGCCTCCTTCTCTACCCAACATCATTAAAATAACATCTAATATCTTTCAATTTACACTGTGTCGTCGTCTGACTAGCTATATAAATTATACATTTATTACTATGTGCTGGATAATTATAAAGACATTATCACTATCAATGATGTGACTGAGAGAAAGCTGAAGTTAAAAGTTACAGATAGTCAAGTTATAGCATCAGTTACACATAAACATATTACTGTCAAATTTCTGTTTGGGTAAGGTCGTCAAAATTAAATAAACTAGACTCGTAAACTGTATACCTGGTTTGTGAATGTTAATAAGCATCAGTATAAAGTGATAACTATCCGGTCTTAGGTTTTTTTATCAGCTTGGCAGTAAAGATCTAAATATATTCAATAATTTAAAAGTGGTTCTTATTAGTAAGAAGCAAGGCTATTACGAGTAATAATTTTCTAGTGACCATGAAATTTTATTTATTGTGTTCTAGAGAGTATTAAGCAACAAAACCTTATTATTTAGAATAAAACTAAATATTGTGTGCTGTAGGTGTCTGTGAATGGTAGACATGACGGGGTCATGCATCGGACAGACATGTGCGCTGTGGAGGCGGTGCGGCGTGATTAGTGTGTTGCGTTCCCGGCAGCGCAGCGCCTGCGTCGCCCCGTGTGTAACCCAAACCGTGCGCAGTAACGCCGTGCGGTCGCGCCATAACATAATTAAAAATGATTTAAGGCATTCGCTCCGGCTGCTTTGTTTCGCGCATTATGTTTCACTTGTTCACGTCGCAGTCGCGCTCGCACACCTCCATTTTTAACGCGCTCGCTCTTAATTCTGTCACAGTTTTTATAACCCTTTTGTATTTATTAATTCCTTTTCGGCTCCAGTAGCTCTACGTTTCTCGGAAATCGTTTTTGACGTGACATTTCTTTGGGTCACCGTGTTCCTGTGTTAATGAAGCGTCCAATTTCGGCGCCGCCAAAAAACAATCATACTTTGTGTAATCAAACCAAAGTCCATTCCAAATTCTCTAATTAGAACATCAAAAGAATTAAAAAATCACCAAATGCTAACAATATTATTACGCTCCTTGGTATGATAAAATGAAATCCATAACAATTCATTGCTTTCAAATATCATCAATTGTTATGTTTCCATCACAGGAAAGTGGTAAGGAATTCACCCTGTCGTAACAATATATCTACGGTTGGAAAGGTTCAGTAAAAAGGTACAAAACGATGGTAAAACTGGCAAACAATGGGGAGTCACGTCACCGACAATACCGTTGCAGGTTAAAAGTACATATTTAAAATGATTAAGTTTGACTTGTTGACGAGTCGCGCCTGGTTATCGAATTTCGGCAATCGAGTAACCGTGTCCTGGCCGCTACCAAATAATTTTCCATGGTTCATTCGATTTTGACTTTGACCTTTAAATTTCAAGTAATTACCAGAACAAACTCATGTGATGTTAAATGACTTCTTGTGTAACTCTATTTTAAAAGCAAACCGGAGATCAATCTATCTTTTTAATTTGAATTAACCTGGATAGTAATAAAACATAAGTAACCAATGTTTGCAGTCGCTCGCCTGCTGGTTACCATTGGCAGTCGGCTCGTGATCCATCATGACGATAATCTATCATCAAGTCTCGTTGGCCGATGTTCGACTCGACGTATACTACAAATCATTAATGTCACGAGATATCTATATGTTTGTTATATGTCTACATTATTATATTTCTTAAAGTATCCAGTAGACTAGTAAGCAAACGAGAATGGTTCTAAAAAACAAGCAGCGATATACGATCTAGGGCTTGGTCCTTAACCAAAGCGACAGGTTTCCATGGTAATGTGACACTAAGTAATTCTATGCTAAACGTAGATTTATTTCTGTGAGGCCTAACGCTGAATCTTAAAAGTAATATGCTTTGGTACGACTCGTTTTTAATGAAAGTCATACATGATGACTTGGACTTATTTATAAAATTGATTTAGTTTAATGTCATAGTCATTTTTTTACAGTGTTTTATTTTGTTCTTGCGAATGCTGCATAGTAGGTAGAGGTGGCTATCTCGTGGTCCATCTCTGTTAATTAGTTTTTTGTCGGCAGCGGCGGGGCGGGTCGGCCGACGCCATCAAATTACGATGAGTTGGCCTTTCGGCTACCGGCGCCGCGGCCAACAATAATTATACACTCGTTACTACCGTGCTGCGCCTGCGCCGAGCACCAGTCCACATAGACGTGACGAATGCTCTCAATAAATGAAATTGGAGAAATTGTTTTGACATGAAATTAATGATCGAACTATTTAGAGTAGAGTCCGTGTTTGCTTAACGCGTATACTCAGTTTCTGTTGTGATGATAAATCAGATGAGATTAAGCTTTATGATGAGATTAAGTTTAATATTTCATAGATATCAATGAATATTTTCTAAATGTCCATCCGTTATACACTCATTGATAAGGAAGGGCGCACGCGCGACTGGAGTCGACCAGTGTCGACGATAAATTCCATCGATAAAATCGGCGGCGTCTACGGCGCGCCCGGTAATTTCTTAACGACAGCGTAACTCGGTGGCGACACGTGCGCGTACGCATTTTATTTCTCTCGCATCAAAAGCCGACTCCGAAATAATCGTTCACCACTCAACTTAGATGGTAATCACAGTGACTATTAACGATCATTTTAATGGACTCTTTTTGAGCAATGACTTAGAAATGTTTCTTCAAAAGCATTTAGATCCGTGTCTCATATATTGAGTAATTTTAAATGACCACATTAAAGATAATTATTTTTAAAATAATGTCTTAAATTAGTGGTTAATATTTTTAATTCGCCTGGATTAATTTATAGTTATATACAGCCCAGTTATAAGAAATAAGGTTATATTTAAACAAGTGAAGTTACTTAAAAAAGTGCGTAGTTCTGAAGGCATTATGTTTTTAATTGAATATAGGCAGAGATGGCGAGCCGGCTACCGGTTACATTGTTGATGCTATTCATGTTGCTCGAGAGCGCTTCCTACTAATTACCGCACTACACTCACAAGATAGGGTTGTCTCTGGGTTGAAATTGAAAAGATACCATGACGTAAAGCATAAATATATTTTCAGACAAAATTACCTATTCTATTTGTTAAATTTTAAAATTGTAATGAAAATTTAACCTGAATTTTTAGGAATTACATTGTATTGTTTGTTATTAAATAAATATGCCAAAACCATAGAAAAAATAATAAAAAACATTTTACTAGTTGGAGACTCATGTGCGGTACAGCCCTAGCGTACGTAGGTGCGCTCACGCCGCAATAGGTACCTCAAGCTATGTTGTATTATCTTTAATTAAAAACTTCCAAAGGCATCTCTAGATTAGTCAGAGTGTTCACAAAAAGAGTTACAAGGAATTGACCGAAACACCTCCGTGATTCGTCACGAATACCATTTATTTTTATTTTCTTAGAATCCTTTGTTGAAGTTAACCGAATTTGTTGTTCAATAAAAATGCCTAATTAAGAAATGTTCGAGCTGCTGTTAGAATACTTGTGGTTCTTTTGTTGTAACTGCTAATTTAACGATTTGTATATATGTAACTTTCAGTAAAATGTTTATGTCGTGGTTGTCGTAGGTACTAAGACTTAGGATAATCAAGTATCTGCAAGCAACACACGTATTTGTTATGCAATGCATGCCTGCGGCAATTAAATACGGTTAATGCTAAAGTATAAAAAACTTTTTTTTTTTACCATTAAGTTCATTTGTTGTAATAACTGAGGCTTTAAAAACAGAGGTCAACCTCTGGTTTTAAAGCTGTGAAAAAAAAAGACCCAGGTGACAATCAAAATATATCGAGTGTTTCTTTTGGATGAGTTTCAGGCATGTTGTTCTACATTATTGGTGGCCAAAGACGATTTGCGGGGTGGTGAATTAAAAACCTATGAAATTTACACGTAAGCCAATAGCTTTACAGATAAATAAATAGGTAATAGCTCAATAACCAGCTTTTAGAGGCTTCCTATCGACCAGAAAAATAGTTGAATCGGGTTGAAATAAAAATTCTTTTCATTTCTAAAAGACTACATTACGAGTTATCACGTCAATTTCAACGATTTTCGAACTTTGGTTTAACATACAGTTTGGTTTTATTAACCTTAAGTATAGTCTATTCTTAAAAGTTAAGAATGTGTTTGATTAAATTATTAGCTGAAATTAATATTTAAAAGCTTAAAATGTATACGGGTAGCAATTGTTGTGCCTGTTAAAGCACTAATAACTAAATTAAACCGGCCTTTAAAGTAGTCCTACTAGTACTTTGGTTAAATACATTTCTAAGTAATATCTACGTAATTTTGTGAAACGAAGAGTTTGCCTTATATAAAGCTAGAAAGATTTAAAGATGACTCAACACAAGGATAACAGCTGTATTATGGGACATTCTTGTTATTCCAATGTCGGTGAACACTGTCCACTGTTCACACAATAATAGGCTTGTGTGGATTAGCTACAAAACGTTTATTTTAGCATTCGATGCCTATGTTGTGTTCACATGATGTAAGAGTTTGATAACGACAGTTTTAATACTCCAAATATTAACTTTAGGTCAATATTAAAGTTTCAATCGCGTTGTCAAAGTATACTCTCTGAGTTATGCTGGCTGCCAGTATCACTTTTATTTTTAAGCTGCGCTAATTCTAATGAACTGGATAGATCAACTCTTTCCTTAGATGTAGTGCTGATTAGATTTTTTGGTTTTGAAGCTTACTGCTTCTCAACTATGAATCTTAACGCAATTTTACATATGTACAGGGTGGGCCAAGAATTAGTTTACATTTCAAAAAATTGTGTAAAAAAGCCATTTAGTATATTATAAAAATGGTTCATTTACAAGAAAGTTAATTAGTTGTAATTTATTTTTTAAATCGACATCGTCGTATCGACATAAAATGACATCGTCTAAATGACCACCGTTGCGACGTTTGCACTTTTATAGGCGAGCACCGAAATTTTCGAATACTAGTTGGCAAAGATACCGCGAGACCGCCGACATCTCTTCGCTAATTTTTTCTTTTAGTTGATGTAGAGTATTTAGTTTATTGATATAGACATGATTCTTCAAATAACCTCATAAAAAGAAATCTACTGGGGATAGATCTGGATTTCTGGGTGGCCATCGAATGTCGTCTCGTTTAGAAATCAGCTTTTCCGGAAACATGTCTTTGACCACCGATAGGGACTCATTGGATGTGTGAGATGTGGCTCCATATTGTTGAAACCATGTGTTACGATTGTAGCCAGGAAATTCTAGTAGTATCGTTTCCAAGAACTTCCGTAATATTTTCACATATTTGGCAGAATTAACAGTAACTGAACGGTGAAATAAGCGTTTCACTGTAATAGGCGAACTATTGTTTAAATAAAATTGTTTCACACAGTAAGCGCGCTGTGGCCTCGTGAAGCGATCCATTGAAACGAGCTAGTGGTTGTTAAATTCAAATGTTAACGAATTCTTGGCCCATCTGTATAAAGTTTAACAACAGTAGAATTTTTCATCTCAGATGATGTTATGAATATGTTATAGAAAAACCTATAAGAAGTATTATGGTCTTAGATTAATGAACTCCGAATATTGTACGTATAAACACATACATATATATGAAGTTGGAATGCGATAGGTGAAAATGAATGAAAAGTCAAGTTTATTTTCAGGATAAATTATGAGTAATATCTATTTAACTTAACTTTTTCTATAAAGATGGTTGTAATTTATATGCGTTAGATACTTTCCTGCTTAAATCACAACACGTCCACAATCTTTAACAGTATACTACTGAACATAGGTCTTCTTAACAAGGAGGTTTTAGCCTAGTATACTATGCTGGCCAGGCGGTTTGTTTCAAGTTTTCTTTCTCTTTGCGTGAAATGTTGTCCAATGTGACGTAATCTTGAAAACCAATAGCTGAAAGTAGTCAACAATAAATGCTGCATTGAAGAATTAGCAAGAAAGTTGCACTTACTTACCACATCATATGACTGGCTTGACTTTTCTATGAAATGCTCTGAATTATATCTAAAACAATGCCAGTTCATGTGGATTTTTAGATGTACTAAAGGCATTTCACTTTAAAGTCGTTGTTGAGTATATAGCAATGTATGAGGGAAGACATTAGAAGTTATTGAATAATCGTAGCGGTTACATCTCTTTCCCGCAAGGTACGAGACGATCCATGAAGGCTCAAGGATCGTCGCGGCATAATTGTGCGCGGCCGCAGCCTAATGTGCGGTGTCGCGGAATGTAGCACTTTCCATGTTAACGAGCGTGTATCCCGTCCGATAACGTGCGCGCGCATCCTACTTGTCACTACCACCACAACGTCCGCTGTTTTATTTTAACACAAGTTACATCTATTTGTGGTAATCCTCATACTAAATTTACGAGACTTTTGCACCGAGGATTATACCTCACCTGCCACTTAGTTCATAACAATGTGCCCATCTAATAAGAAAAGTTTATTTTAAATGAAGAAGACTGTTTTTTTTTTGGTAAATCAACACTGACACGTACGTTTTCATTACGTACGAAAATAAATCAAAATATTACCTACGTAAAAGATAGCGAATGGAAAATCATCCCCACCCCGCGCTCCCACCCAACTTGATTTATGCCTGTAATTTTCCGGGCGGTTACGTAAGTAACTCGCGATTTTTCTCTGTGCACACACGTAATTAGATAATTTTTATGAAATTCTGAGACTAAAGGCTTATGAAAACTTGAATAGATACATTTTACGTACATTGAATTTAAATAGGAAGTGGTGAAATATATATATATTTTAAATCACGTTTTATGTACCTATATAAATTTATTAAATATGTTACAAATACAATGCTGCTTCATCATATGTTGTAATATCTTTATTTATAATAAGAGGATTAATAAAGCATACAAGCTGTGAATTAATATGATGGCAACGAACCGGTCGCCCAGCGCTCCCCGGGCCGTTCTCGTATTAATTTCCGTCACAGATTTAATTGCTCACCTCTGGCTTAAACTTTTTAATAAATTTGAGGACAGACAACGAAACGCGATGCACCCAAAAAATACACGACTGGGGCGCGGTCGACCAAAAAAAGGACAGATTTTAATTTATAAAAGACAGGACAAACGATTAATAATTTATTTGTATCCTCGGTTTCTTGCGCGAGAGGGTCGAGCGTTAAAAACAACCGTTAAAACCGGCGACTTTGTATAGCTCGCGCTTAGCCCGAAATGCCAATTGCGGGTAGACACAAGTATACAGCGAGCCGGAATGTCGCTTTAAAAAACCTCGCAAATAAATAAATCGCGTCGCACGCACGGGCTACACAAAAAAACTTCCACTATATTCGATTCTTTAATGTGATTTAAAAAAAATAGAAGTAAACGAAGGCTGCCTCCGATTGAAAATGAATGAGGGCGAGCGCGATAGTGGAAATTAGCATTGAGGTAGGATTCAGGAGCGGCTTTTGTGCGATTATATCGAGGTGTATTCTTTGCACTTTTTACGGCGGCGGCTCGCCCGGCGCGGCTTTTCAGTCCTTATTACGATCCTGTCGCCTTTTTGTAACAGATAATTATTGTCGCCTTACCACCCTAGCATATCCCATCTATAGGTGTAATGTGCTCTAATTTGCAACGCAATGTGCAAAGACACTTTTAAGACCCGTTAAGTCTTCATTAGAATTACGATTTACATGTCTAACCTGATTCGAGAAGTTTTCCTTACCCGTACAAAACTAAAACATACATGTAATAATGAAAATTCACGAGGTCACTTAAACATAAGAAGAAACAGTTGAGCAAATCCGAAAGAATAATAGACCACATGCATTCATCGGTAATCAACTATGTAGCTACCAATAACTATCTATCTAATGTACGAGGTGTGTTCAAAAAGTAAGGTGACTTTTCAAATTTGGCGGGCAACGTACTTTCGATTATCGATTTTTTTTATTTTGTTATGTTGGTACACTCTTCCCGAACATCTGTACCAAGTTTCAAGTGTATAGCATTTTTTGTTTGGTTGGGAGAGGCGTAAAGGTTATAAGTGTTTTTCGTGCTCGGCGATTTCTTGCTATCGAAAAATATGGATCAAAGGATTTGCATCAAATTTTGTGTAAAAAATAAAATAAAGTGCTCCGAAACACTTAAAATGTTGACAGTGGCATACGGTGAAACTGTTCTGAGTAAAAAAAATGTTTACAAGTGGTACAAACTCTTCCAAGATGGCCGGGAAGATGCCAATGACGAGCCTCGCTCTGGACGCCCAAGCACGTCAACAACTGATGAAAACGTTCAAGCAGTGAAGAAAATTGTTCTGGAAAATCGTCGAATCACTATCAGAGAAGTTGCTGAGGATGTTGGTATATCGCTTGGCTCGTGCCATGAAATTTTTTCTAACGTTTTAGGCATGAGACGTGTGTCAGCGAAGTTTGTTCCGAAATTGCTAAATTTTGACCAAAAGAACCGTCGCATGAGCATCGCTCAAGAACTGTTGAATGACGTCAGCGACGACCCAGATTTACTCAAAAGGGTCATAACTGGTGACGAATCATGGGTATATGGTTATGATATCGAAACCAAAGTCCAATCGTCCCAATGGAAGAGCCCAGATGAGCCAAGACCGAAAAAAGCACGCCAAGTTCGATCAAATGTCAAAGTTTTGCTCACTGTTTTCTTCGATTACCACGGCGTGGTGCATCAGGAGTTCTTACCATATGGACTTACGGTCAATAAACAGTATTATCTTGAAGTTATGCGCCGTTTGCGAGAAGCAATACGAAGAAAACGTCCGGAATTGTGGAAAAACAATTCATGGCTTTTGCATCACGATAATGCCCCTGCTCACTCATCTTTGCTGGTGAGAGATTTTTTGGCCAAAAACAACACCACAATCATGCCTCAGCCACCATATTCACCGGATTTGGCCCCATGTGACTTTTTCTTGTTCCCAAAACTAAAGAGACCTATGAAAGGACGGAGATTTGCAACGATTGAAGAGATAAAGACTGCATCGCTGGAAGAGCTCAAGGCTATACCGAAAAGTGCTTATGAGAAGTGCTTTGACGATTGGAAAAACCGCTGGCATAAGTGTATTGTATCTGAGGGGGATTACTTTGAAGGGGACAACATAAATATTGATAAATAAATAAATATTTTTTCTTAAAAATACAAAGTCACCTTACTTTTTGAACACACCTCGTATTCATGTCCAATTATTGACATAATCTTAAAACGAAAAAGAATAAATAAATATTATTAGTTCCCTTAACAAGGACAAAACAATATAACCTAACCTACGATATCTTTAATATTTGGATATCTTAACTAATATAATTCAATTTATAAATTATAATAAGGAAACGTCTACGGAATACGTAATTATTTTGCTTAGAAATATAATTATTATACACCGTAATTGAAAAGCATGATGTTAAAACTAAAAAAGTATTATATTTATAATTGTTTGCAAATACAGAAGAGTATTCGTTTCTTTCTCAGTTAAGAAATGCTGTGATATAAAATTCAAATAATAGGCCACAAACAGCAAACGATACGAAAGTCGAACAGATTAGATCAGTGGTGACAGTGGCGCAGGCAGTGCGATCCATAAATTAGTGATTACGCATATATCCAATAATAAAGGCAACAATGGGATTGAATGCAGATGAGCGGCAAAGCGAACGAACGTAGCGAACCGATCGACATTTGTATGCACTATCTAAGCGCACAATTGGATGCCGGCGCGAGTCTTCGCACTAATGGTACACTATCGAGAGATCGCGTACCGTCGCTTGAAAAGTGGAGACCGCCACGAAATACGGACCACACGCCCGTTTGCTGGCCACAATAAATAACTATAACGTTCCCCGTGATCTGCTTAACAATAACAGTGTCTCTGTTGTTACTGAACTTGAAGGGGATTTAAAGCAATTTGTGGGTCCTAAAATAAAAAATTCATAAACTGTTGATTCATCTGGTTACTCATTCTCATTCTCGTTTTCATAAAAAGACTAATTAACTCCTTATACAATGCAAACTATTTTTCTACGAATTTTAATGACGATTTGCCATCGCATTAAGACAAAATATATGTCAATCGGACTGTATTATTTTTTTAATTGTTCAGAATTTCTTCTGGTTGATTTTTATGTAGATCATTAATACGAGAAAACTTCGAACAACACAACTAAAAAAGGTGTACGGCGAGGCTAACGGCATAAATCAATAATTAAAAACTAATATAATTAGAACGGCTTGAACTTAATTCAGCGTTTAATTTCAATTTTCGTGCTCTACCCCGCTCTAGGTAACACAGACCAAGGAAACTTTCATCGGTAGTATTAATTTTATCGATATTATATTTGTATATCGATATACATATTTCTATATACTATATAAAAATTTTCCAAAAAGAAACTCTAAAAATCATTATACGTTTGGTTTGAATTTTGCTTTATTTTGTAGTGCGACTCCTAATCATATAATAATTCACGAGCATCAGACATCAATGAAGAAACCCAAGTATAAAAAGCAGTGTTGTTACACACCCATGTGTTAGAAATTCGTGCAATACTAGCATCTAACACGTTATTTATTTTTTTACATCAAGAGAAAACATTTGGACAATCATCGCCCAGCCTTTCGCTGCAGCAGCTCATAAAGAATCTATATGAATTTATATTCCTCCTAAAATATATGTATCCTCAAATTGAATTCAGCAAAACGATGTAAACAAACGATGCGTGGCCAAAACATTTTACACTTTAGTTATCGGATATTATATTAACTTAATGAATAATAAAACCAAACAGTTTTGAGCTTAAAGTAAAATATTACATTGTAAACGATTTTTAGTGTATTTATAAAAAAAAACAAGACATTAAGAAGCAATGTCGAAAAACAATATAATTATACAGCATTTTTCTGTTATTATCTTGCAGAACTTTAAAAGGTCGTAGTAATTAAAGTCCGCAGTAACGATCATTGTAACGTTTAATATTAAAGCTTTATGGCAAAATTTGCATGCTACGGTGGTTCTTTAAGTTTATAGCGTTAATTATTAATAATTATTGTGTAAGCAAGATTCTGAGAAGTCTCCCGCATAATATCATCAGATACTTGCGAACATGGTAGAATTTGACATATAGTACTTATTTTAAAAATCGTTATACCCAGTGCATAAACTTTTATTTTTTATTGTTTTTAAATAGACAACGCCCGCACTAGGAGTAAATCCTGTGTCGCGGGGGATTTTACAAACATACAATTTATAGGTAGTAGAGCCATGGTGATGTGAGCACGAACGGGCCGACTCGACCGGGGCAGTACTACCCTCCCACAGAAGATCAACCTAAAGCGCCAGCATCCGTGCTGTCGTGTTTCGTTGGTGAGTGCGAGACTGGAGGCCCATTGATGCAGGGGTGGCAGTTATTGTGATAGCTGTGTGAGCCTTACACTGCCATGATGACTATCATGCCATTTACGTCCCCAAGCGTGGCGTGAAAAAGCATCTTACGAGGCCGCCATAGTGTGAGTCACCATACTGCATTGTCTGCATTTGCAATGAGTATGGTGACCACAACTGTTTGGTTCTATTGCCATCAGGCAGAATGGAGTCACTTTAGCAGGCTCTTCATATAAAAAAAATACAAGAAACGGACACAAAGAAGACCCAGAATCAGAACAACAATTTGTGGATCACACAAGTGTCGTCCCATGTGGGGTTTGCACCCACAACACTCGGCGCAGTGGAGAGCGGTGTGGCGACCGCTTAAACCACTAGGCCAACCGTACAGTCAATCGTCAATATACAGTTTTTTAAAGTACTAGTTTATCAAATAAAGTCTTATTATTATTATACTATTAGACTTGTGTGTTTTTTCACTAGCGGCAAATAATTTGAGAAACTCATTCAAGGTAGGTGGCCACTGTGGAACAATTTTTATTTGTGTCCTTAAGAAGTCGTAAAAGACCCGTTATACAGAAACGCTTGTTAACCGTACTAATTAAATTATGTTCAATTCAACAGCCAAACATGATTTTAATTTTGTATTCACGAATACTTTTCGAATTTTTTGAGATGGAAATATATAAAAATAGAATGTGTGGTCTTCGAAAGTTCGTCATTAATACCTAATAGACAGTTTCTACTAGTTAGAACACACAGGGGGCTCTCTAACAATATTTTACATATATTTATATTTTAGTTAAATTACCTTTTTTATTTATATATTAACGGCTTGTCAAAGCGACTCTACTCTGCCTGATGGAAAGCATGTATCCAAGAGTTGTGGTTACCACACTCATTGTCAATGCAGACAATGCAGTATGGTGACCTAGTAAATTGATTTTTCACGCCCCGCTAGAGGACGTAAAAGACATGACAGTCATAGTGACAGTGTAAGGTTTACACACCACGATAACTGTCACGCCCCGCATCAGTGAGCCTTCGGTCTCACACTCACGAACGAAACACGACAGGTTTTAGTTGGTCTTCTGTGAGAGGGTGTTCCTGCCCCGGTCGAGCCAGCCTGTTCATGCTGAAAGCAACGTGGTTCTACTACCCTGAAAAAAATTATGTCTGAGTGCGTGCGTGCGTATGCGTGTGTGTGTGTGTGTGGTTTGCGTTCAAAAATTTGTTAACCATTTCTATATGGTAAACAACTAATAACAGTTTTACACGCATGTACGTGCTATTTGATTTGTGATTGTAAATTGTTAGATAATAAATTATTATTGTCATTACCAAACCTAAAATACTAAAGTTAACCTGACTGAAAAAATTCATAAACTTTTATAACGACCCATGAACCTAGGACACTCGTGTCACTAACTAGAACTAGAATGTATTTGTGACTACTAAATCACGTCAATGAATGCGACATTTCTTAATTTAGTAATTCAAAATTGATGAGACAGATACTCAGTACTAATTTATCGTATATTAGCATAGCAGATACGTCAATCGTCAAGCCATATTCAAATATTGCGATTCGCCAATTGGTTTCACGAAATTTATTGTTCAGTGTCAATGAGCGCGTCCCTCTGTTTATTGAAATGCGTTTGCATGACTCTAATGCCTGAAGACGGATAATTATGGGATACAATAACAATATGGATACTTGAAACAACTGTGAATCGACTCACAAATCGAACAAAGAACATAGTCATTCATTGAAAATTTGGAAACTGATAGGGTTACCTTATATTAGTTCTCGAATGAGGTGAGTCGACGTTATGAGTAGTAAATATATACTTTTTTAAGATATCTTTAAACTTCAGCAACATCATTTCTCTAGATGTTTCTAATCTAATAATATAGGACTATAAGATAGAGAGCAGTCAATGTGTGTATTGTTAATTAAAAGCGGTCTATTGACTTAATTTTGGTAAATCTCTTCAAGATAAATAAATTGTTTTATAAACATGATGACATTTGTTATTTTTGCTTGAGTGAGTTCATTTAATTTATCTTCACATAGATCGTAATAACATATGAGTATAGGTATTTAAATATGTACATAGTTAGCATTTTTAATATTAGTCTGGTTACCATACCGTAGGCAGAGTTTGCGTGTAGGTACTATGCAATTGAGCGGTCGCGTGTTAGATGTTGCCAGTTGTACAAGTCAACTGCGAAGTTTGGAAGGATAATTAATGTAACATATTATATTACTACTGTCCGTGTAGTGATGGATTAAGAATATATAGTGTTACTACCCCCATTCATCCCGTGGGTGTCGTAAAAGGCGACTAAGGGAATAAAGTATGCAAGACAACATTATTACAAAGAGAAGGAAAACTTGAAACAAACCCTATTCCAACCCGTCTGGTCAGCGTGGTATAGTAAGCCAAAACCTCCTCGCTAAGGAGAGGCCTATGTCCAGCAGTGGATTGAAAAGGCTGTTGATGATTATATTACTATTAAGCTGTCATGACTATTTATTGAGATATAACAATAAAAATAACAACTGAAGATATACAATTGAAATAAATTTAGGGTAGTTAAACGGATAATTCGTAGCGTGGGTAGATTTGTTCCTATCTTAATTAATAGCTCCATATCCCGGATATTGTATATAAGAGAGATACGATAAATTCGTATTGTTAGTGGATTATGAATCAAAGTTATATTTTTATTGTGGATTTTTAGTCAACCATGTTTAGGCTACAGTTATGGGTGGTATACGTTTTCGTGCTTTGTATGTATTATAAAAATCGGAGACTTGCCTGACGCGATATTTAGAATTATGTTAGTTTATGTAATTTTTTAAACAAAATGCTTTATGAAAGTAAAAATATAATTTGCATTATATGCATATTAAAACAATGACAGTTCAAGTTGCGCCTATGGGCTAATGAAGTAAATCAAAGAAATTATTACATTTGAAATTCGACACCGAGCATTCGCTAGGTTCAATATTATTTCATGTTTATATTAACAGTTAACATTTAAATTGAACGAAAAGATCAGTTTACTATCTAAAGTTTAACGTCGCATTTAAGTTATTCGTAAATGAAATAAAAGAAAAGTGCGAATTTCTAATGGTATTCACCACATTATATTACAACTCATTAGTAAAGTCTTTCCAGTTTGAACCCCTGCCAAGCAAACATTTTACCTTTACAATATTAATATGGAAATTAAAGCAACTTTATTACAATTGAGCACAGATAAAACAAAATAAGAAAAATTGCAAAAGACTTTAATGTTGATGACTGAAACAAATGCGAAAGGATACGCACACACGCACAGAGGCAATTATAAAAGAAATTAATTAACTTTTTATTTTCTCTAAAAGTAAATGAATGTTGTGTGTTGCGAGTAATAAATAAATCAAGAAAAGAGTTGGTATATGTAGATTTATAACTTGGGTGACCACTGCCGAAGAAAATTACACAGTTGCCAAACAAAACAAGACTTGTCCAACGCCTGAACTGAAATCATTTCGTAATTTATATATCACATATTATTTTTAATCGCAAAAAATTTTAAAAAAAGGAAGAGGTTCTCAATTTTTTTTTTGTATGTTTGTCACTTGATATCTTCGTTATGTGTGAACCGATTTTCAAATTCTTTTTGTATTCAAAAGGGTATACTTCCAAGGTGTTCCCATTACCACCATGTCAGGATCTGATGATGTAATCTCAGACACATCGGGGAAAATTCTCAAATTTTAGAGCCCCGATAACGTGTTTTGGCTTTAGAGCAAGAGCCCGTGAGTGCCAGACCTTCGTCATTTTATAAAAGCTGAAAGTTCTTCTATGTGTGTCCCTAGTACAGGTAAGAATGATCCCCAAACATGAAGCTGAGGCAGCGGTGGCTTTGGCAGATAACAGGCAACAAAGGTATGTAAAATTCCATCTCAAATTCGTCATAATATAAAACTTGATTTTTTTATATTTGATTCATAATAATATCAAAACTCGCGTTGCTCATTGCCAGACAGTTAGTATGGTTCCAACCCTCTGCCGGACACCCCTAAACTATTATAATTTATAATTATACTTACGTTATATTATAAAACCTAAATTTAATATATAATTTTTTGGGAGCCTATTAAACTATGTTTATATAGTAGCCGGACAGTTTCGAAGGTTCTATCATCTTGCCAGACGCATTCAAAGTGAGCAATAATCGGGAGAGCAAGGAGCGAATACAGTAACTAAACGTTATATTATAAAACCTAAGTTTCATATATAATTTTTTGGGAGCCTATTAAACTATGTTTACATAGTAGCCGGACAGTTTCGAAGGTTCTATCATCTTGCCAGGCGCATTCAAAGTGAGCAGTAATCAGGAGAGCAAGGAGCGTATACAGTAACTAGTGCGAATGAAACAGAGCGCTTAGTCTATTGCGGGATTTCACTGCGCACCCATTGTTATTAATTTCAAATTTTGCAGTTTATTTTTTTCTTAATCCAGAAATTTCATTAATTAATTTTTACAATTTCAATAACAAATATTTAAAATAATACTGAGTAAAATGTTTCTCATACAATGTCAATCATATCGAAAATCTAATAATTTAATTAATATTATTTTTCATTTTTAAGAAGTTTATTATTGTCAATGCTATTAAAATTATAAAGCCAATGAAACAAAGTAAATCAAATATTAATGTTTATTATACCAAAGGACACATTTTTTTAAGATAAGAAATTTACAGAGAAATTAATTTATTTTAATTGAATCTAAATATTTTCATCATTTTCATCGTTATCGCGCGCTCACTAAATCGGTCCACACGTTAGCAGTTTAAACGTCGTAAGTGCTGCGAGTACAATTCGGACCGCCTTTGAATGCGTCTGGCAAGATGATAGAACCTTCGAAACTGTCCGGCTACTATGTAAACATGGTTTAATAGGCTCCCAAAAAATTATATATGAAACTTAGGTTTTATAATATAACGTTTAGTTACTGTATTCGCTCCTTGCTCTCCCGATTATTGCTCACTTTGAATGCGTCTGGCAGGATGATAGAACCTTCGAAACTGTCCGGCTACTATATAAACATAGTTTAATAGGCTCCCAAAAAATTATATATAAAATTTAGGTTTTATAATATAACGTTTAGTTACTGTATTCGCTCCTTGCTCTCCCGATTACTGCTCACTTTGAATGCGTCTGGCAAGATGATAGAACCTTCGAAACTGTCCGGCTACTATGTTAACATAGTTTAATAGGCTCCCAAAAAATTATATATGAAACTTAGGTTTTATAATATAACGTTTAGTTACTGTATTCGCTCCTTGCTCTCCCGATTATTGCTCACTTTGAATGCGTCTGGCAGGATGATAGAACCTTCGAAACTGTCCGGCTACTATATAAACATAGTTTAATAGGCTCCCAAAAAATTATATATTAAATTTAGGTTTTATAATATAACGTAAGTATAATTATAAATTATAATAGTTTAGGGGTGTCCGGCAGAGGGTTGGAACCATACTAACTGTCTGGCAATGAGCAACGCGAGTTTTGATATTATTATGAATCAAATATAAAAAAATCAAGTTTTATAGTATGACGAATTTGAGATGGAATTTTACATACCTTTGTTGCCTGTTATCTGCCAAAGCCACCGCTGCCTCAGCTTCATGTTTGGGGATCATTCTTACCTGTACTAGGGACACACATAGAAGAACTTTCAGCTTTTATAAAATGACGAAAGTCTGGCACTCACGGGCTCTTGGACCATTGTTTCTCTCGTTAAGCAGTGTTTTTTAGTAGTCCCTATCTCATGTTGCTGAACTGACGATGGAGGGGTCTTTTTAGGAGTTGGAGAATAATTCTTTCAACCATATAATCATATAATTGACGTGTTTTATTCTTCAAAGATATTTGTTACTTGTTTTAACTGGGTTACCGCGAAAGACGAGAAAATAAGAGATTACAAAATATTTTGATAAAAACGTTTTTGTTACGCAAATATTTTCAATGTTGTTATGTCATAGTTATTTTATTTCTAAACGGATTTGACAAATACTATTATAGTTTGAAGGGTATATTGAGACGGCACCATGGTCCCTTTGAGAGAAGTTTGTGGCCAACTGGGCACCAAATAGATTAACACATTGTAACGTTAAACAATTCTAGCCAGGTCAGTCTATGGATGGGTTAACATTCTTGGGGTGCACCTCAAGCTGTCGGTCCCGGTTGCCATATGAATAATCATTACGGGTAGTATAAGCCCTAAAAATTCTTTTCACAGAATTTTTATATCACTTAGTACTTGGGTTATGGAGGTCTGATGATAGAAGATTCGCGTAAAAATCAGTCGATCACTGTACACTTAAAGTCAACTCCAATTAAGTTTAGGAACAAAAGCTTGGAGCAATAAAATTACCTCTTAAATACTTTTCAAATATGAAGAAAAGAGGCTATGCCTACAGGTGAGACATTGATTAATGTGGAAAATAATTTATTTTTGGGCTAAATTTAATATCTGTTACTTTAGTTAACTAAACTAGTTGAGTTAAGTAAAGTGACGTACTAACTAAAATTAAATTTTATATAATATAATTTAATATGTTATAGTTTGGTAATAGACATTACAGACAGTAGTGACAGTATAGACAGTAGTGTTTTAAATATCGTATCTACTCATCACATTAAAATAAATACTTTAAAAAAAGTTAAACTGAATAGTGCTAGCAGACAATTAAAATTAAAAGAATAATACAAAAAGCTAATTGAAAAACTAAAATAAGTAATGTAATAGACACCTAACTCAATGTATAATAAATAATATTGTGGGTCTATGTCAACTTTACATCAGCTTGATAAAGAATTAAGAATTTAATATAATTACAGTAAAACATCGCAGATTTTGTTAATTATTAAATATCAACCAGTCCAATTACGTACGCAAACGTATCAATTTAATAAAGCACTTAAAATAATAATATCATTTGAGAAGTGCGTAACACAATTTGGCTCGCTTAGCATGTTTTGAGCTGTATAAGGACCTTATAAAACGGCCTTAATTTTTTGTGCTAAAGGAAATCTAGAAGTTTTAAGCATTTTTGTTTGTACAAGGGAAGGATTTTATCAAGCTGGTTGATATTGGTCAGTATTATTGATTGTATAATATATGTATTGAATGTGTTCTACTGGACTTGAAAAAAAAACAGAATTAGCTTATGCAGATTACTTGGCAGTTTCATGATAACACGATTAGTTTTTTATTGTTACTTAACGCATGTAATTTTTAGAGTTACTATGTTTTTTATAAATTATTGGATCTTATTTTTTTTTTTACGACTTAACAAATAATGATGTAGCCGACCGGTGCCCATAAGCAGCGAGTGGTACGAGTGGTATCACTTGTTACTTCGGCAACCATATCCTGCTGTTTTTTCTATCCCACTTCTTAGCAAAATATGAGTATACTGGTAGTATATTTAAATCGTGGGAGAAATGTTCTAGTACAAATCGGTCAACTGGTATGGTACAAGAGTCACAGAAAACTAGCGTTAAGCAGTTCTTTTGTTCCTTTCCAGCGAATGAGGGGATTTATTGAAGGCATAATCCTACCATCAGTTGAAGTTGGGGGAAGGACTAAAAGAGCAACATCGCACTTGTGGCTCTTGAATTTCAGGTATAAATGGTCGTTACTTATTATCACGTGACCCTTTTGTTCGTGTGCCCTCTATAGCACGAAAGGCAGTATTTTGCAAGGTCTTTTGCCAGTTCTGCAATAAAATTCCCAAAACTCAAGCAGATATTTAAGTTTTACCTTAACTGTACTGGTGCACTCTTCTTCACAATGTAATCGCTTCTCAGTACTTCTGTGGTCGAGGCATAGTAAGTGATAAATAAAACGTAATTGAGAAGACGGAAACAGCCAATGAGTAAATCTCGTCCGTCAATTTATTTAAATTATTTATTAGTGGTTCGCTATAGACACCCGCCACGATCGCTCAGCCCGCCGGACGCTCCTGATACAATTATATGGCGGATGGATACTGTTATCGATACCCTCCATGTACTATCAAGTTCCAATTTAAATTTTTTAACTTGACCCTATTTCTATATACTATTTATTCTATATACTAATAGTACTAATAAGAAAATAAATATTTGTAAGTATTTTACGAAACCTCGTACTATGGGATGTGAAATTTGGAAGATCTTATTAAACTTCACATGAAGAATATTAAATTTAGTTGCAATTAGTGTAATTAATTAATTATTAACACGATTAGGGCTATATCAGCTTACAGCTATTGGAATATCATGTTTTATCATGTTTATCATGTTCATATCATTTATGTTACAAATAAGTAATGGTCAAATTTTCACCGTTGGATGGGTTCACCGTTAAGGATACAGTAAATATCTGGTTACAAAAGTTTAAAATAAATTTAAAAAGCAACAAATTTACATTTGCTCCGTGAAAATTGCCTGATTTTTTATAATACACAGAAATATGTTAATTATGCATCTATCAAAACTAACTTCTAACATTTTACTTAAAAAAATTAAATTGCATATATAATGTAAACTGCTTCATCTCAGCCAATTTCATAGTGAAAATAAGTGGACAAAAAGTTTTAAGCGCGTGAAACATTTTCATTTTTCAACCTTTCGCGGATCATAAATATTTTAATAATTAACTTTTTATTAAAAGGATTCTGCATCTTTTTAACAAACTGCTCGTCGAAAAGAAGGTTAAACTACGAGCATATACGGAAATATTGGCTGTTAGAAATTCAGTAATAAGTATAATTAGTTAATTTGTACAGATGTGTCACAATGGACGAGGAAATAACGTATACACACATACACATGTATATGTCTACCGGGAGATTCTAATTGGCGTAATTGGACGAATCTGGACGAACTTAATAATGCTCCATTGTCGTCACTCAAACGGCAATTCATCGAATGTGAAAGATATGATTCGTTACTTTTAAATTAAAAAGTTGGACGCGTTAACTCGTGAAATAAGAAGATTGAATATTTTCTCTATCGCATTGAACATTTTCGCATTTGATCAGTGTTTTCGTAGACATTTTTCTTAACTCAAAAAATGATATACATATGTTTATATTTATTGGCTGATTCATATTAAACATGAAGACACGAATGTATTGAATAGTAAACCTAAAGGTTGAACATGGAGAAATCACTTTTGAGTATAGACACTTTGTGTAGATCTTAAATCAGTGATGTCCAATTCTTGATGTCCAATCTAACCATTAATATCTTTCATAAACATATAAGCGAAATATAAAAATATAAGTACAGAACGATTGGAACTCCTTTATAAATTGCATGTTTTGTTTAAATTTAAGTAAATAAGTAAGCGTACATCATACCCATTGATGTCAGTGACGGACCAAAAGTGTCTTAGCACCGCCTTTGCTATCAGGTACCAGCATTGAGTCCACACCCACGACGATTTATCGATGGAAGAAGCTAGGAACTGTTTGGTCTCTTTGTCAGGATACAGTTGTACGAATTTTGAAACAAGGTCAGGTGACAAACGGTCTTTGTTCACTCGATACCACTGAAACAAAAATAAAGTGAATTGAGCTATTGCAGAGGCACTGTATTCCAATTGAAGAAAGAACTACACGTCAGAGGGATCCTAGTTTCCTGGTACTGAAAGCCGGGGTTCAGTGTTTTTCAGTTTGTCGGTTAATCAATCAATAAAATCATAAATATATTAATGTAAAAACCACGGCAAATATATTAATGAAACTGTACAAGTAAAAGTTGCTGGTAATCTTTTTAAATCTTATGAATTTCTTAGGAACTATAATAGATGATAGCGATCTCAGGTAACGTTAGTGTCTACAGCGTTACATATTAGTAATGAAATGATTAAGAGCAAATCACAATTTCTGCTACTCGAGCATTATACAAATTGATGTTTAACAACCCATTGCGCCAAGTTCTTAATGAGAGATAACAAAAAAGAGCAATCGAGTGCAAATAAGAGAGTGTAGTATGAAAGGAGCGTAGAGCTCGTCACCCGTTGTGTGTTTAAGTCAGCCGCAGCGGTCCTACAAAGGGCAATGCGGCGGCTGTTAATTTCACGCTGCCTCGAATTAACATTTCTTTACGCCACAGAATAATGACGAATTAAAAAAGTTCTCGCCTCTGCATGTAGCCGTAATGATGTCGGCCAGCGAGCGAGCGAACTCATCAGCCCAACTTAATTAATGCCAGATCTGTCTTTGTATTAAAATCGAACGTGGGTCTTATAAAAAACTTGAAAGGCGTAAGGCTGCATATTAAACGTGGTTCCCTAAGGTCCTCAATTACTGTGCAGGTAATTAAAGTTCGTAATAATTACTACGGAAGTAACTATAATGAGTTTACTAATTAATTACAGTGCTATGTAGGAATACATTTTGGTAGCACTAAAATATCGTTCCACAACAGTAACGTGAAATGAAGGCCTACCTACAAGTACGAAAAAGATAGTCCTATTTTAAGGCATAATAGTAACAGTAAAGTGCCATGAAAAATGTCAACATAAATGTGATAAAATACGGCTTCAGAAGGTAACGTACGGAACTCTAAATTGTCTAAAACCGGTAGTTGAAACAATCGTCACGGCAAATCGAAACGTCAAGTCGGGAGCTCGTATTCAATTTTATAGTGAGTTCGACGCGGAGCCGAGCGATAAATGATGGCCGCCTTTACTTTGTGTAATACAATCAATGTTTTATACTATTATTCACCCGATTAGATATCGCTTTTAGATTTTTTGTATGGCTTCTTTGACGTGTTTGAACACAATTCGAACTATAACTTACTATAACTTAACTTTATATTTTTCGCACTGTTATAGGTTCGTATGTCTTGGCTACAAACAAAGGGTCAATCTTCGAGAATTTTATTTAAATATATGTAAATTGATCTTTAACAAACACAGCTTCCGCAGGGCGCAACTAGAAATAATCTTGAATTGCGTTTTTTGCTTCAGTATCCCTAAGTATGGTCAATCGATTGTAAAATTATATAATTTTGTTATTATATTTTAGAAAAAAATAAGTAAAAGTAAGATTGATATGTTGCAGATTAACTGCTTTATCTCACCAAGAGCTTTTTATAGTCCACTGTTGGACATAAGCTTCTCCTTCAAAAGGAGGTTTATGCCTACAGTACCATGCAGTCCTGTCCTGCGTAGCAAACTACGCAGGACAGGACTGCATGGTACTGTTAGAAGCGGTTAGAAGCGACTAAGGGATCAAAATCCCTTAGTCGCTTCTAACGGCACCTATGGGATGAACAGGGGTCGTGACACTCTGTATTCTTAAACCGTCACTACACGGGCATCTGCCCTACTTGTGTCATTAGAATTTCTTAGAAGACAAATAATTATGCACAATAAAAGTCAATAACGAATATAATAATCTAATTTTCAGTTACAACAAAGCGATCATGTTAAACATAAAACACATATCTAACATACCTAAACATAAAATGTTATACCTTCTTTGCTTTTTTTAAATACAGTAAGCGTCCAACATCAAAAATGTCTAACTTATGATGTAAGAATAACAATAAATAAATACGTCGTCGTCGAAGTAGTTTCATAAAATTACAACCCAAGCTCATTTTCAATGGACATCCACATGGAAGCCGGGTTGTTTCGGAATAATACTCCAATATACTTGACAAAAGTTTTTGTGGACATTTGGCCGAATCATTAACAGTTAGATTGTTTTATATATAACCTACAACAAGTTGAGAAATAGCTATACAACGTACAACAGATATTATTTATATTAATAATATCTGTGTTAATTAAAATTGAGAATAGATACAAATCTTAACTGAAATCGCATATTGACAAATACGAAGAAAAAGTTCAACAACGCCATTCTATATGCAGCATTAGTCATGAATGCTAAGCGCGCCACATGGTTCAGAACAAACCAATGTATATAACTATTAGATTATCTAAAAACATTTTACGACAAACGGCAAAAAGTATCGTAAAAACCGAAGCAAATAAATATTTAGTACCGAATACTGATAGCGAATCACGTTGGTGATTATGCAATGCGCCGACTTTACATTTAAAATAGCCTGCATTGGAATTACGGGAATCGACGAGGTAAATTCTCCAGACGGAATACAAATCGTGGAAAATTTTGAATCCTGAAGTCATTGATGATATTCGAAAAGCGTTACGCAGTAAATTATGGATTTAGTACCTATTAAGCCCATATTTGTAGAATGTATTGGAAGTTATAAATGCGCATGTTGGATGAAGACGATGGCACAACAATACAATTTGACACTGTTAAATTATATAACTGTTTATACCTGCCTGTTCTCGAACTTCAATATTTTTGCTTCAGGGAAATAGAGAAATACTCCAGTAATTTCAATACATAGGTTAATTTATTTCGATGATACAACAATTGACATGTATTGAATAATGCTTAAAAGAAGAGTGGTAGTAAAAAGTAGATTAACAAACTCAATTCAAATCATTTAAAATCCTTTAAAAGTCCTGTAGTTGCACAGATTTAAGTAGTTTTATGTCAAATAATTAAAAACACAAAATGCATAGTTTAGTGTAAGTAACAGAACTATTTCCTTATCTACCATTTAGTAAAACAAAATCTATTACGACCATCGTCTGAACTGGGCTTGTTCCATTAAACTTACTGACACTGACTTACTCGTATATGACACCTAATTTGAAATATACCCTACTGATTAAAGAAGAATAACATTAAACTACAGTAATTCCAAAACAAAGGATTGAATAGAAGATCTTATCGGTTCTTATTTTGTTTATTTTTTATTAAAAAAAATCTGTTGAATAGAACATCGGTCATGGCCCTTCTACATACTTCAGCAGTTGTTCACATGGATTAAACGAATTACATGTATTTAAATAATCTCTGAAGAAAACAAATCGAAAGCGTTTATTCGTTACAATAGATACACGTCAACGTGGAGTTTTTTAGAGACGAATCCTTATGTATTATTTATTTAAAGAGTATGAGTAATAGGTGAATAAATTTTGATAAAATAATTAATACCTCCTTTCAAAGGAGAGGCATATGTCCAGCAGTGGTCTGTTAAAAAATGTTGATGATGATGGGTTTTGGAGATTGTATCTGTACCATACATTTCTAATCAGATAGGTGTGCTTAAAATGTAATGTAAATGATATCAGCCCGGTAATATAATGTTAAAGCATTGTACAAAAAACACGATGCTATGTTGTTTTTGCTTTAAATAGACAAGAGGCACCCGTTCGTTTATTTATAAGAGTCTGTGTTTAGGATTCATTTTCTGCTCGTGTAACATAGATTTGCATGAATAACAATTGACTATTTTAAAAATCTACCTGTTGAGGAAGATAAATCGTCAATGATTTATTCAATCCGACGACTTATCGAGGCCGAGTCCATATCTTATTTATTTTATTGTCTATGTGGGTTACCGAATTTCGCGGATTGGTCAACGGGTCAGATGATAATATTTTTTTTATTTCTTTTTTCTTTTGTCACACGTGTCGTTCGGCCAGTCATTGCCTTTCAATGAGATTATTATACTCGGCTGACTCGTTAGGGCGCAAGTCAGTGCAGGCGCAACCATAGAACGAAAGGAGGTATTCAAGCCCTTTATCTGTCGGTGGATCGCCTCCAGCTGATGATTCAAAACCCTAAGTGTAAGCATATTGACAATGAGAAGTGAAATATTAATGCTGTGCGCGAGCTTCTACAATGCCAGATTAACTCCATATTAAATGTGCGAATAAATGGCGAAGTGGTTATCATTTAAAAGCAAGTGTTTATTTAATTTCTTTGCATCAATCCACTTTTAGATAAATGGATGAATAAACGTTCCATGTAAAGTCTATTCAAACAATTTGTCACGGTATTATTCGAAATATAAAACTTATAACGATTAATGACAATTTAAACGATTCTGGTGTGCGAGTTATAATATAAAATATTTTTAAAAGTATAACATATATTATGTGCTTGTAGCTATGACGAGAAGCCAGGGTGTGTTGTATAAAATATTGTAGGTAAGTTTCCGAGTTAAGTGGCGCATGGGATTTCGGTGGATTTGCCCGTAAGCGGCTCCGAAGCTTGTTTGCCGGGCGCTCCATTAAAATGGGATCAGTCGGGATGCAGATCGCTTGGACGTACTGCAACAGGGACACATGAACGTCGCGTACCGGATATTATACTACATATTATACATAATTGTGACTTATCGTACAGGACAGTTTTACAACAAACTATAGATAAATAATTCCACAGCTTAATATCGCAATAGAAATGTTTACCTGCAACACGGAAACTGAATTTCGCTATTTAAGTTGGTGATACATAGAGAATCAGGGTATAACATTGTAAATTTAATGTACACGATTGTATTAGTTGTACTTCGTCTAAAGTTTATAGTGGTTTAACAAAGTTACTTAGCTAAAATACTATATTTGATAATACAGAATTACCAGAATAATTTGACATAAAATTCAAATTAAAGATTGACTATCTATATAAAAGGATGACAATATGACTGCAATTACGTGTGTCCATCCCATGTCTCGTGAGATCGTCAAAGTCAAAGTCAAAGTCAAATGTTTCATCATAGTTAACATTAAAATGTGTATTTTAGTTAATATTCTATATCAAAATAACCAAGCTACGGAACAAAGAAGTATCTTATACATTACTTTTAAGGGATAGTTGAATGTTATCACATCACATCACTAAAGCCTGTGATTCTTTTCTGCTGGACATAGGTTTCTCTTTAGAAATGAGGTTTTGCCTACTATACCACGTTGGTCAGACCGGTTTGATATAGATTTGTTTCAAGATTTAAGTGTTACAAAGTGCTTTCCTCTCCTTTCGCCAAAGTCCTTTATACGGCTTTTACGTAACTCACGGATTGCATAGAGGTGGTGCCACTTTATATTTTTTATCCGTGATATATATGGTAGTAATTGATATTTGTATTTTTAACCGAGAGAAAAATAATTCAAAAGAAATCATATGTTCTTATGGTAAGTGGTGAGAGGTATTATTTATAATTTAAAAAAAAACTTACACTGAATCTTCCAAGGGTTGATGTAGCTTGATGTCTTTTATTCCATTACTGTTCAGATTTTCAAAATTAACTGAATAGTTATATGAATATGACTGGATATTATATATTAAAAACTTTTAATTTGTAGTTGAAAAATAGTCATTGGATGGAGGATAAACTATGACAATAGCCCAACGTTCCAATATATGATAGCAACAGTCTCAATTAAAACTTTGTGCATGACTTACTGCGGCGAAACAATTGATTTCGATTAACACTTGGCAAAGCTACTAAACAATAAAACATTCTATCGGATACGCATATATTTCAACAGATTTATATGTTCTTGTACAAAGAGCAATAACTACTAACAGAGATGCAATTTAGTCGAATTAAACTGCATTGTTTGGATATGATAGTGTGGTTAATTCGCTCAAGCGCTGCCTTAATGTAGTCTTGCGGTTTTGCTGTACTTAAACTGTGAAGTATATTATATAACAAACATGGGTGGTATAGATACGAGTTACACTTCTTATAGAAAAGTGATAAGATGTATACGACATGATTCGGCAGTCATTATTCTAAGTATGTGCGCTAACTACTTTGTGAGATGACATAACCAATGTTACCAAGAAAATACTAGGCGTCCTTTATAAAGAATTAATTACTCACGAGGAAGTCAAGAAACAGTGAATTAATAATAAAGTCTATTAAGATGTATAGCAGCTTAGGAAAACATATAATTACTAAAATTAATTAATTTATTGTTGATTCTTTTGTGACATTAAGTTGGGAAATAGTGGTAAGCTTCAGTATTTACTTGATCATACTCACTAAGTATATTTAATCTATATAATTTATTACACAAAATGTATAAGATTAAGAAAATGATTTCAATTCGAGTCAGTTGGTCTACCTTATATCAATCTGATCATAAGTTTATTAAAATCAAAAATTGACAACAATGATGACATGTAGTTTGACGACACCTAATGCAACTTGAAGGCAGCTTGCCTCAATGACCGCGATGACAATGTCAAAACACATCGGACGTGGCATCACGTCCTACTGTTGTACCACCTATTAATCGCTTTAATGATACTCGTGAGACGTATTTTGAGAACGAGTCTTACGCACCTTTACGTTTCTTTACTTAAAGTAAGTTTGTAGATAAGACTAATGTCTCTCAGTGCCTACATCTTAATCTGTTTGGCATTTAGGTAGCACCATCGTTAACATCCACATTTAGTAAAATCTTCATTATTTTGATCGAATAGAACAATAAAGAAACACTTTTATTTAAAAATATACACAATTTTGAAACTAATCTATTATAGGTTTAGGATTCATTATTACTTTACAAATGTCTTTTATCGCTTAACCCGTTTATTTTTATCACCTACCTAAATGTGAATTTTGAGAATTTCAAAATTAATATGCATTTCACTAATTTTTGAAGGACGCTAACTTGTTTAAAACTATACGAACTATTCGAAGGTATAAGAGAAAAAAAAGTGTTTATACTCGGTTCACTGTCTGTAAATGAAACTGTTATTGTTAATAGCCAATTAGAGTTACACGTACGCAAACTCAGCTACTACTTGAGCTATTTACACTCCCCAATCTACCCTTATAAGAAATAAGCCTTTCTGATTGCTGCTTTTCCTTGACTACCTATCCACTTTATGAATATTTTCATTTTTCACATCTGAAATATTGTACATCCCTGGTATTAGATGCTCTTTGTTCAATGCCATTGTGAGCATACCCGGGGGCCACCGTTGCGTAATTGTTTTAACTTGTCTTTTAATTGTTCTATCCGGGGTCGCGATTTATGGTCCGACGTGATCGCCGGCCTTAATGCCATTTACATTCATTTGCTCTATTATTTCCGCGTCGCCAGATCATGGGAATGCACCGTCTGCAAATTTAATCAACTATCAATTCATTGTAAAAATTTGCTGGACTGTGAAATTAGAATTTAAGATATTTTTTGTTAAGTCTTATTATTTTGTTTCGTTAGAATTTTTTAAACTATTAATATTGTTTCTTATTAACAGTAATTCGACAATTTACTAAAGTATTTATTTGCTTAATTGCGTTTTAAGAAGATAGATTGAACTGTCAACACATTTTCCTAAGCTTATTAAGCTTCTAAGTACCTTCAATATCTTCATTTCTGAACATGACAACATTAAATGAACTGAAAAAATGTCGTGTGGATGAGACAGAACGTCATCTGCAGCGAGGGCACGCGTTCAAGAGATTTACGAGTATATTTAAACTGGTTTTACATTAAGCACCAACTTGGCCGATTTGATCGTAAAATCAGACGTTATGTTTCGAGACAACATCGACTCCACCACCACCCAAGCTGTGGACTGTTAAATTAACTCTGGGTTAACTATGGGTCATTCATACAGTGAAATTCATTTGCATAAAGTCGGCTGTTAAATGCTTAGTATTTGACATCAATAGCTTTTAATAGCCCACTGCTGGACATAGGCGTGTCCTTAGTATTCATTGCGTAACAAAATAAAAAAAAAATATATAATATACTTTAATTAATTAGTAAATTAGTATCTTGTAAACAACTATGCTTTATTTGTCAAGGAAATTCAAAATATGTCAATCAATTTTAAAGCAAATGTCAAATCTTTGTTCCCGTTTAAAGTTGGACAATTTACGTGGCATCGACATTGGCGCGGTAGCGAGCCGGCGGCACCTTCGAGCCTCGCGTACGCAATTTCTTATTCATTGATTTATTGAATTCACATATAAGCATTGTCTCTATGTTACATATTAAAAAGTCATACTTCACTATTTCATTATGTATTCAGAATTTTCATTACCACTCCTTTGTTTTTCTACTTATAATGCAGGTGTTTCATTTCCTGGCTTAATTATTTCGGTAACCTACCTACTGATTTTATTTGGCAGCTACCATTTGAAATCATTAGATATTTATAAAATTAACAAGAATAATATTGTCATTGCCATAACTAAGCAAGAAAGCATTTGTTTGAGATGTCACAATATTCTTTGAAAAGCCAATCGAATGGCTGTTGATTAAATTGATTGAAAAGAAACGTGGAGGGGGTGTCGCTTGGACGCCCGGTGCTTGGTCCACCGGTATTTTTATAGCCTGTACACGTCCCAGAGCGCGAGGGCGACACATTCCCGGCGAGGCGACGTTTTTGCAGCGCCAACTTTCATTAGGCATCGCGCGCCGCGGGGACTAACGCGTTTCCTTTTAATAAATGAGTTATGCGTTTATATTCAAGATGGCTGATGTTTTATAACTCTGGGCCGTTAAGAATGTTACTAATATCCTCAAGGTTTTTAAGATTTAATTATTAATTATTCAAATTTGACCTACTCAAGTAATATTGTTATCGTTTTGTTTTATATTCTATCGTCAATAGCCAACATTACGACTGAAAAATAATGAACAGATTTAACTTTTTGCTTTGATGTTCGTTTTTTTTGTTAGCCTTGTTGTCAAATTTTAATGTTTTTATTAACTTATTGATATATTTCTTGTAGAATGGTCTTCTTGTTTACAACTTTCAAGCATATGTTTCACTATGAAAACATGAAGAATTTCTGACAAAGTTTCAAAAGGACTTTAAATTTCTTTTAAGTTTTAATATCTGTGTATAAAACACCTATCAGCAAAGTCGCCCCTCAGTCTGGTTCATTTTTTTTAATCGAGATTTATATTCAGTCTCTTAGGAAATAAAATAATCACGGCGGCATTGATTTGCATACAATGGTAAAATAATTTTACGCGAGTTTCGAAGCGCTTAATTCTACTTTTTATTTGGCCTTCCGCGCCCTATCTACGAATCAAACAGCCTGCTTGCGCGCGCCCATTTAAGTGTTAACATTTTTGAGAGGGCTCACGAATATCTTCATGAACTGTACACATATTAGTGACGGACAGTCTCATACACGATTATTAATTATCATTTTGTCGACTTAAAGAAGTTTCGTTTTTTTATAATTAAAAAAGGAAGGAATCAAGTAAACAAATTCCAATTCGATTACTTTACAAATGAGCAAAGGTAGAAAATGGGATGCTATTACTAAAAAGTGACGTTCCTAACGGCCATAAACGCACCAGGCGAGCGAGGTACGACTATGGCAGACTGCGTGGCGAGGTCGCGTTGTGCACTCTACAGTCGTTGTGGCGCCGACTGCCTATTCCAGTGCCTGCCATCTTATATGAACGTATGTAATTGGAATTTTGTTTCAAAACAATGTAGTAGGTAATGGAATGTTAGGTACCACGAAAAAAGTCAAAAAATGTTCTTTTCTATCACAACTAAATTTACATTCAGAGCAAACATTGGCCGTCATAAATTTAGCACAAAAGTGCGAGCGACGGTCGACTAGTAACAAAAGGGCATGACTTTTCCCGCAAAAAAGATGATCCTTAATCTGATTAAATCTCCATCGCGGCGGACGTCGGACCGTGAAAGATTAATGAATATTTGTGCGAGGATTCCCGGCTGGGTTGGCACGTAGCGCTGTCATAATCATATTAGCTGCGACCGGAGCCTTTTGCTAGGCACGCACGCACGCACAAAGTCCAGCGCACTTATACATTTCGAGCTACTTTACCTACTTCTATCGGACTCTCGGAGTTTTTTTTTGTTGAATTAATTTTACATTTTTGAGAAAGCTTTTAATTATTTCATATCCTAAGGTTTCAATTGCTTTATGATAAAATAAACTATTTAATAATTCCTAAGGGAACCTTTAAACAAACAAGGTATTAGACGAGAAATCATTACTATAATTTAATATTTCATGTTAGTAGTTGTGAAGGATGTTATTACCAGCGCTGATGTAGGAGTAAAACTCATTACAATTTTTTATAGATCTTTCTCTACATATAAGCCATAAGCTACTCGCGTTAATGTAACTGTTTTCACAATATGAATTATACATTAAATCGTACTCTGACGCAGTCTTTTCCTCATCTGCGTCAGGACATTGAACACATTACATGCTTTAAAAAATTACAGTATATTAAATTGTAGGCGTGAAATCACACCTGTCTAGTATCGTCCTACAATTGGCATATCGAAAATCACAATTGAAATTAACGCATTTCGAGTGAGCACAATAAACACACTCGTAAAAGAATCAATTGTTAAGATCCGAAAGAAATTAAACGTGAGAATGTATTGTTTCATACAAGCGTGAACAAAACGAAAATCGTTGTTTGCGTTAACCAGCTCTCAGGTCGTTTTCGACCTGCTTTCGTGAACATAAATCGCATTAAATAAAGGCATTATTTATGACGTCCATACTTCGAATTGAAAAAGTAAATTTGTGTTTGTATATTCACATTGGCCTTCTAGACCATAAACTGTGTATTACTTTAGTCTCAAATAAAATATTGGCAATTATTAGGTCTAAAGTGGTGGTCTTCTTTGCTTTCTGTAGTGTTGCATAAGTAAAATAAAAGCTTCAATAATAAATAGTCTTTTTTTAGAATGATCATTGTCTCCTTATGAAGAACTGATTCTTGTTTAGTTAGTTAAGTAAATATGTAGTTGTTTTATGTCATAAAAATTGGAGATATTTTGTGATATATCTAATGTGCATCATTGATTTAAATAGGCATAAAGAAACGTTATTTTTGGGCTATTGTCTTACATTTGACTTTGGTGTAGTTAAGGGGACGAGAGTGTCGAATTGGTAATTAATTATTAGTTATGGCTTGTGGCCGCTATAAAGGCGAGTTCATTAATGATTCAGGCAAGCGAACAAAGTGAGCGTGCACCGAGGGCATTATCTTCCATAAGACGTCATAAACGGAGCACCATCATCTGGACTTATAAAAAATTCATGCTCATCTCACATTTCGGCGCCCCTCTTAATTTCGCGTGAGCTTCTTCTTGGTTCGTGTAAAAACTTCGGGTGTCTTTTTATGACTTTTACTGCGGTATAATTGGGGTGGGGCGAGCGCTCGTGTCCCCGAGGTGACATAAATAGTACCCCCTAACTCCTCGCAACCAACTACCCCGACTTAATCTCATGTAAGGCTATACGCCGCGGAAGCGGATCGCATTAAAATGTCTTGCCAACTACAGGTTAAATTACTACAAGCTAAAACCGATACTACATTGAAAAATTTTCTCGCGATGGCAATTTTGGATACCATTTTTTAATGAGGTATGCTTTGAAATTTGAATTTATGCTTTATTTTCACGATGAAACATAAATTTTAAAGCTTTTGTAAGGAAGCTGTCCAGACAGGTTGTACTGACTTAAATCTTTTTCAGATAGTGGAGAGTGAACATGGATATCTCGTACAGACACTATATAATGTATTTACAGTAGGTACGATCCTTAAAATATACAAATTCGATAAATACCAATCACATTTTTTAAGTCTTAGAATTTAATTTAAAAACTTTTATTACATCAAACAAAATGACAGTGTCTGCAAGACAGTAAATGGGATTTCAATTTTAGGGTGGTATCAAAGTAGTGCGAGAGGTGGCGGGACGCGGCTCGGCGCGGCCTCTACAGCTGTGCATGTGTATATTTATTTGCAAATTCCGAACAGCTTTCAATATGTAGAAACGCGGTGACTCCCGCCTGTCGATCCACTCCAATATCGCACTCCTTGTGAGACGTCACGGAGGCGACGCCATTATTCGACGCGACGATTGACTCACACGGGAGCACCGCCTCCTCAGGACGCCGCATGATAGATGAGACCCAAAAAACATATCCGTAATTGAGATTTCTATTACAGAAATTGAAAGCGATCAGTTTTTCATGTTTGTTTACATAACGTGAGTGGTGGCGTCAACAGCGCTATCGCGTTTCGGAAGTGTTCGCGGACGTCAATTTGTATATTGTCATTATTAGAGTTGGTGCGGAAAGTTTGGGCGCGTTCATCCATCATGGTGTGACGGGCGACCGGTCTGATATCGCGCCTAATACGTATTGATTTCCCACTTAGCGTTTTTCTTGGGAATCGCGGCGCTCCACCCTTCCGCCATTCGGAGGCCTAACGAGCTGTTTGTCCTCTACTCGTGTCAACTGGGACAGTTTTCGCTCTTCTCTCCGACGTCATCTACATTATGCCATTGTATGTAGGAATCATTAAATACAAGTACGATAAATATAGTTATAACTGAATGGTGTTGTGCAGAAACGATTGAATTCATTAGCTGGTCAAATTAATGACGCCTATTAATTATTTCAAATATAAGTATTTGTATTAAAAAAAACGTTGATGTATTTTAAACGTATCTGTAAATTATACAAATGCAGATCATTTTCGACAATTTAAGGTCAATACAATCAATACATCAATCAGCACAATATATCACCATTTTTGAACAGTTTTCAGATTGGATCGTTTCTGTCTAACATAGCCCGACTTAGAGATTTGTATGTATTTGGCTAAAATAAATAAGTATGAGGTATTTTCAACATAATACAAATTATTTTATTTTTATTGAGAAGAATTTAAAATGTATGTAAACGCAAATAAAATATAATATATTTCACTTTAAGTGTAAGGTACACCTTTTTTAACACCTTTTGTAGACTTTTTTAATGGGTTACGTACACGTAACCGTCAAAAAAGTAACTTAAATATCATTAACACGAGGAAGTGCTTTTATTAAAAACGTTTTTAGCTTATGTTTAAAGAAAAACAGTTTGCTTTGAAAATAATGATAACTTACAAATGTAGTAACACATGAAAATAATGTTCTTTTGTGATTCTATGTCAGTAACGAGGAAGCTCGTATGAGGTATGATGTAAGCAAGTGAAATATTTGTGTAGGTACATTTGCCTAAATGCTGTAGAAAAAGATTTCGTCACCAAGGTCCCCGGTGGAGGGTGGAGGGGGGAGGCGAGAACAATGGTTTCGGTTCTCACACGTGTGGAGGATTATTTGCATTCGGAAATAAAGAGAGGAATGATAAAAGAAAGGCGCGAGCGAGGTCCCACCGCCTCAGGGTGGGGTGGGGGAAATAGGAGACAAGGGGTGGGTGTGAGGAGGTGTCTTGAAGGGGGTGGGGGCTCGTTACGCGAACAATGGAGAAATAATGTACAGATTGCAGTGAGCGATGCGCCCAGCGCGACTCAGGTGTCTTAGCTCTGTGTGGACATCACGCGTCGGTCTGTGCAATGCTAACTTTATCTACAACGTGATAAACAATTGGCGTGGGAGCACATGTATATGAATGTGAACGAATTTATATTGAAATTACATTCTCGTATTACATATTAAAGGTTATAGCTGTAGTTAAACAGCATTTAAATTTCTCCGATCTCAGGCTGGCTATTTATTGATATACATTAACTTTTCAATTATGATGTGATGTTTATGTTCAATTTCCAACTTATTGATATATTAATTACTAATAAAGAAAATATTGTCGCTTCGTATGCAGCACATTCAGTAAATATCTATATATTTACTGAATGTGCTGCACATAATTCGTCTGAGCGGTTACCGGCGACCGACCCATGCAAACAGTGTCACTTCTAATTTCAATTGCCAATAAAAATACTATAATTAAAGAAGCACAGTAATTCAGATAAACCGAAAAAATATTTTTATATGGTGTAGAGAGCAAACGAACAGACAGAACAGTGAACACCATCGACCAAACATACCTTTTAAGGTTTTTTGGTCGATAGTCCCTCCTTCATCAGAATCACATACTTTGTACTCCGATAAACACAATCACTCGGTGAAAAGCAACGAAAGAAATGCTTGACACCGGTTTTCTCAGTGCGGACCATGTATCATTTTGGTCGAGCCTGGCCCATATGTGTCCATATCGATTGTACCATGTATGTACATTTTTCCTGTTTAGGTATGTCTAGTAGCGATAGAGTACTAATTAAAAGTTTAATTAGACGCAAGCAAATATTTGATTGAGGTATTTACGGATAAAATGTTGTAACTACTCAATACGGAAGTAATAAAGTACAACATCTACATAACAATGTTCGAGCGTAAAGCGTAAAGCGACATTTTAAGGGCAACAGTGAGGTGAGCAAGGCGCGGCCAGCGGTGTAATATGGGACGTGTTCATAGGAAGCGTAAGCAATCACAACACAATCACCCCATCCTCGCGTGACACCGAAAACGTCCTCGTTTATATAAGTATAAATTAATCCATTTAGAGCGAGCGACCGGCACCGACGGCGACCGACGATTAACGGAAGCTTCTACTTAACTAATTTATCCTCGGGTGGTTTTAACAGAATGGATAGCAGTGATTACGGCCGATGGCGACGATCTCGTGTGACGACGCTCGGCACCGAGCCGGAGATGCGCGTACGCAGCTCGCACACATGTGTACTCGCAATCAAATGTTATTCGTTACAATTGTTGGACGCATAACGTGATTTAACGATGATTAGGATCAATCACATGACATGGACTTTTGTACTCAATCTTGCTTGATTGGACTATAAATACTATACAATTTAAGATGTATCAAAATGGTGTTCGTGTTTTGTATACTGCTACCTATATGAAGTTGATTAAAACTTAGTCTTTTTAAAACAGTTTATAACCGTATAATGTTTATTTTAATATGTTAAATTTAAATGTATTTGTTAAAATTTAAAAAACATTATTATTCTAAAGCAGTTTTGCTATAGTCAAATGTTTGTAATCCAGCAAGCCCGCACATTTTAATAACATTGATCAAATAGAACAAAAGTATGTGGACCGAGCACTCGACAGAGATGAAAGTTAAAAGGGTCGCGAGGGGGAATGTGGGGGTGTGGTGTAGGGGGAGGCGCGGGTGAATGTCTTATTCCCTCCACAATTCAGAGGTATTTCGTGTTCTTCATACGCAAATATATCCTCGTTACGGAGGTACACACGAGCCTACGATTGCGTGCGTCTAGTATGAAAAGCCCTGGCGAGCCAGAGCTACCGAACTGTTGGAATTGTCTCTACCGAAATTGGATTCGGTAATCAAACAACTCAGCAAACGTTACTTCGGCATTGTTTGGCATTTGGTGTAAAGAATGTACCACGAAAAAATAATGAATAAAATTATTTGTGACGTTTTTCTAACCCTAGTAATTAATCCAACTATTGATTATGTCAAAGAAACTTGCAATATAAACCAATTTTTTTTTAGATTATTTTTAATACTCTTTTATTAGTTTCACACGTGTAGAACATAAATCTCAATGATTTTCACCCACTTAAAAGTGTCAGGAAAGGTCCAAACTTTTCATATTTACTACAGATCCATTATAACATAAGAATTTGTTTTTAAATTTTTGTCTTATCTGTACTCTTGCTATGCTTATCTCATTATCGCCAGGGTTTAAAATAAGTTACCAAGCAATCAAAACGTCCGTAGAGCCTACATGCATGCCTTTACTAATAACATTGCAATATTGTAATTTGAGCGAAATGCTATCAACTATTAAATTACATGTGACCTAGTATTTCAGAGTAACCCTACATAAAAATAATGGGTTGTATGTTTGTAATGTGGTTACATATTTGCAGGTGCTCACATTTGTGGTATAGTTTCTAGAGATTTCATCAGCATCAACCGCCTTTAATAGTTCACAGCTGGACATAGGGCTCTTCTCAGAAAGGAGGTTGTGTTGTTAATTAAGCTAAATATCGACACAATTTGTTGTTTTAAATTTTCTGATTTATTTCTCATTATGTAACTGATATTCATACTTTTTTTATCTGTATTTGAAAGTTTTAGTAATCAATAGATACATTTTAAATATTTCAAATTTCACATTTTAAGGTAATTTAAATTGTCCAAAGTTCTACTAAGAATATATTAAAAGAAGTATAGGAAACATTATTAACGTGAACCACCTTCAAACATGGAGGGTCCGGTGATACGTCAGATTCGAATCGATTACTATATAAACCTAACCGGTTTAGAAATGATTTTTAGAATAAGAGCAGTTGGGCATCTGGTCTTCCGGCTAGCAACAACAGGTAGGTTCACACCGTCTTAACAGAAACGCTTTGAGTGCTGACACTTTGATGCTCACCTTGACACCCACTTGACATAGTTTTTATATGGATTAAGTGAAATTGAGGTTTTTCAACATATCAGCTGACCAGCGCAACTTTCTCTGTGATTCTTAAAAAGAAGTTTCAGTTACACAAACAGACTCTAACTATATTATATTATGATACATATGAATTGAAAGATTATGTGAAAAGAACTCAATCCACAATAACGCTTACTATGGAAATAGAACCACCCAAAATTAAGCCACTAACTAATAGTACAATAATGATGAATCTAAAGAGGGTGGCTGGCGGCGGATGGATGCGCATTGATCAAGACCGGGATGGTAGGCGCTTCTTGGGGGGAGACTTTCGTTCACCAGTGGACGGTGATAGGTTGATTTGACGACAAAACTAATAGAGCAAGAGCCCGTGAGTGCCAGACCTTCGTCTTTTTATAAAAGCTGAAAGTTCTTCTATGTGTGTCCCTAGTACAGGTAAGAATGATCCCCAAACATGAAGCTGAGGCAGCGGTGGCTTTGGCAGATAACAGGCAGCAAAGGTGTGTAAAATTCCATTTCAAATTCGTCATGATATAAAACTTGATTTTTTTATATTTGATTCATAATAATATCAAAACTCGCGTTGCTCATTGCCAGACAGTTAGTATGGTTCCAACCCTCTGCCGGACACCCCTAAACTATTATAATTTATAATTATACTTACGTTATATTATAAAACCCAAGTTTTATATATAATTTTTTGGGAGCCTATTAAACTATGTTTACATAGTAGCCAGACAGTTTCGAAGGTTCTATCATCTTGCCAGACGCATTCAAAGTGAGCAATAATCGGAAGAGCAAGGAGCGTATATAGTAACTAAAGGTTATATTACAAAACCTAAGTTTCATATATAATTTTTTGGGAGCCTATTAAACTATGTTTACATAGTAGCCGGACAGTTTCGAAGGTTCTATCATCTTGCCAGACGCATTCAAAGTGAGCAGTAATCGGGAGAGCAAGGAGCTTATACAGTAACTAGTGCGAATGAAACAGAGCGCTTGGTCTATTGTGGCCCTTCACTGCGCATCCATTGTTATTAATTTCAAATTGTGCAGTTTATTTTTTTCTTAATCCAGAAATTTCATTAATTAATTTTTACAATTTCAATAACAAATATTTAAAATAATATTGAGTAAAATTTTTCTCATACAATGTCAATCATGTCGAAAATCTAATAATTTAATTGATATTATTTTTCATTTTTAAGAAGTTTATTATTGTCAATGCTATTAAAATTATAAAGCCAATGAAACAAAGTAAATCAAATTTTAGTGTTTATTATACCAAAGGACACATTTTTTTTAAGATAAGAAATTTACAGAGAAATCAATTTATTTTAATTAAATCTAAATATTTTCATCATTTTCATCGTTATCGCGCGCTCACTAAATCGGTCCACACGTTAGCAGTTTAAACGTCGTAAGTGCTGTGAGCACAATTCGGACCGCAGCCTTTGAATGCGTCTGGCAAGAAGATAGAACCTTTGAAACTGTCCGGCTACTATGTAAACATAGTTTAATAGGCTCCCAAAAATTATATATGAAACTTAGGTTTTATAATATAACCTTTAGTTACTGTATACACTCCTTGCTCTCCCGATTATTGCTCACTTTGAATGCGTCTGGCAAGATGATAGAACCTTCGAAACTGTCTGGCTACTATGTAAACATAGTTTAATAGGCTTCCAAACAATTATATATAAAACTTGGGTTTTATAATATAATGTAAGTATAATTATAAATTATAATAGTTTAGGGGTGTCTGGCAGAGGGTTGGAACCATACTAACTGTCTGGCAATGAGCAACGCGAATTTTGATATTATTATGAATCAAATATAAAAAAATCAAGTTTTATATCATGACGAATTTGAGATGGAATTTTACACACCTTTGCTGCCTGTTATCTGCCAAAGCCACCGCTGCCTCAGCTTCATGTTTGGGGATCATTCTTACCTGTACTAGGGACACACATAGAAGAACTTTCAGCTTTTATAAAAAGACGAAGGTCTGGCACTCACGGGCTCTTGGACTATAAACTTCTTTAGATGGATTCATTGATCGAAACCTGGCTAAATCCTGAAGGATCTACGAAAAACATACTTGTAGTGCCTAATATCTATTCCTTTTTAAAGATGTCAATTTACAAACACACAAGGCACATGATAAATAATTAACAAAGTCTAATGGAAATAAGCTACGAGTAATGTATGCTAATATATTATTTATGGGAGAAAATATTGTTTAAGGGGAAAAGTAATTAATTATCGCAGCACGTTGACATTAATTGCGAAAAAACCATTTACGTTTTTTACTTGTTATTAGGGTCCCCCAGCCACTTAGGTGTATTTCTTTTTAACTTATTTGCTTGATCATGAATATACTTGTAATAGCAGTTATTGCATCTGACAGATGTGAAAAATTTGCTAAAAACATAATTCTACAAAATTTGATATAAAAGGTGGTAATGGAAAAAACTTATTTTTTGACGAGTCTGTTGGTTAGTGACCCTGACAGCTCAGCTCGAGGTCGTGGGTTCGATTTCCACCCAAAACTAATATTGTATGATGAACACGGTCATCTGTTCTGGACTTAGGTGAAATTTGTCTAAAATATGTACGTATTTAGAAATATGTAACGTGTGAAATTTGTGAGAATTGTTATTATTATATGCCCATCATACTACCGAAATGCTGTGCAATCACAAGTTATCAAAGTCAAAATTTTTACGCTACTCTTAAAAACTGGTTAATTGCCACCAAAAGACACGAGCGTGACAGCAATAGTGCCCTTGGATCCTTCGTGTAAAGAATTCTAAAACCAACAGTTAAAAATAACTATTTTAACTTTTATCCAAGTGCAAGATTAAGTATATGCCACTGCAAAGGAATGATATGTTTATTTAATTTTAAGTAATTTCAAAGCTGTAAATGTTCGATACTGCTTTACCACTTAACAATACGCAAAGGAACAAGAAAAAACGAGATTTTAAAGTAATGTACATTGCTCGCAAACAAGACAGCCGATTGAGCCAAAAGTTTTTGAGTGGCGACCATGTACTGGAAAACGGAACTTGGGTTGGCCCTCTACAAGGTGGTTCGACGACCTGGTAAAGGTCGCGGGAAACTATTGGATGTGGGCAACACGACTGGTTGTTGTGGAGAGCCTTAGGGTATGCCTATGTCCAGCAGTGGACGTCTTTCTTCTTCCTATATCTATTGCTTTGTATAACAAGGGTATTTTTATTAGCAAGGATCGAACCACCATATTCAGCGCATTAGAAGGCGTAGAGATGTCCGCTTAAACAACTGCACCATCCGTGCGTTCAATGTAAGTGTCACGATATTAGGTGTAATGTTAACAAGATGCTAAGTTTCCTTAATAAGTATACAAAATTGATCAAATATCTAATAAAATTAATAATATATTGGCACTGGTCAAAAGCTGTTTCAAATTTAAAAGCATGGAATAAAATATTTCACTTGTATTCTCCCATACAAGACATTTATCTGGCTGCGCAACCTTAGTCTTAACGAAATATCATAAGAGACAAATTTATAAAATTTCAGACACCAATCGTTCCCACTCGAGATCAGGAAAATAACTAATCCTTTTAAGGCCAGGGTCAGAGAATTATACAAGAAACGGCTAGCAGATATTCCCCCATAGTCTAATCATTTTATAAACTATATTTTGTACTATACTCGTATATTTATTGTTTAAATATTTATTAGTGTTTTCATCTATGTATATATTTTTTCTTTTTTTAGATAATTCGTAGTAAATTATTGCTTCCAACTACCAACTCATTGCTTCTCTTAAGAACACACGTGTACCTGCCATGTTAGTTACTGAACCACCTAAAGGTTGACTGGTAGAGAATGCCATATGGCATTAAGTCATCCACATGCAAATGTAATGCAGGCAGTGTTAAAAAAAAAATAATAATAATAAAGGAGTAATGACTAGAGTTAAGACTAAAAGACAAAGATATGAGTAGAACAAGGTGCTAAATGAAACTTAGTTATTATATCACATATCGCCAAAATAAAATGGAAAAAGACTGTAAAAAAAAGAAGTACGAAAAATGGAGTAAACATTTAAAATTCACTAAATGTCTTGTCGTTATGTTTCCCTCGACTTGCCATATGTGGATGGGAGAACGAGCGACAAACGACCTTAAGCTACCTAGCTAGATAAGCGCAGAAGCAAATAAGAAGTTGTGGAAGGCAATAGAGGAGACACACTGAGCGAAGGTGGGTCACATTAATGTGAAAACTCGGAATAATGCACAGATTTACAACAAACTTTCAGCGGGTGCAAAAGAAGCGAATTCTTTGAAAACATTTAAAAATGAATTATTTATGCACATATATAAAATGAAACTTGAAGCAACATCTTTTCACTTGGACCACCGTCTTATCACAGGAATGCAGAGAACTCGCTCCTTACCATGGTAGTAACTTTATTTTTGTTCTACCCGCACCGAGATATTAATTTTATGTTATTTGTTTCATATTATTCTTATGTAAGTGACCATTGTCTTAATGGGAAATAAAGATCATTAAACCAAATAAAAATGTTTTGTTAACATTACTATTATTACAATAAGTCTAACCACACAAGTAATTCCTAGTATCCTCATTTAAGATAGGAGTCGTAGCTAACTGGACATGACCACTGCATACAAAGGAAGCTTTGGCCTAATGTACCATGTTGACCAGGTCTGATGGTATAAGTTTTGTTTCTAGTTATTCTTCTCTTAAAACCTTAAGATAAACGTAACTGTCGTAAAATTGTAAGTAGTCATACTCAATCAAATGCAACTCAGTAATTCTCATCCTCCATATGCACAATGATATATTCAATGCACTATGACTATTGGAACCACTTCACCAAGTATATTCTCAACTTCAATACATAAACATTTAAAAATATCAAACTGCCAATCCCACAATAGAAATCTCAGAAATTGCAAATTTAATTATTAAAGTCTCGGTTACATACAACAAATGCAAAGCTTTAAAATTCTTTTCTAGTTAAAATCTATTCTGGATGTCTCATGACAGACTTACTAGCTGTGGTCTACGACGGTGGCCAGTCTCAACAGAAATTAGCCACTTACACAAGATTGCACAAGTATGTGCGCAGCCACAGGTACACTCTCTGTTCCCTTGTTCTCACAACCTGTGAGACAGTTATCCCACACAACCAGGGAGAGATCAGTGATGTCTGATTCACTATAGTATAACTTTTTATATGAATTTTTAACATTAGATATAATTACTTTATTTTATATTTGAACAATTATTTATATTTAGTCTGTTTACTGTTTAGTAAATAATACACAGACTAATGTAACAAATATTATGTGTTATGTATAAAATAAATAAATTATGGCAAGACATATCATATTTAGAACTGAGCAACATTAGATCATACTAAATTAGATGAATTTATAAAATTAACTACAAAATAGTACCTAGATGTAACTAGAAAGAACGGCAAACCTGGTATAGTAACTTGTCTCTCTTACACATCTTCTTTATTTTGGCTCTGGAAGACTGATACTTAAGGAAGGGATTGTTCATGAAGCAGTGGTATACTTCAGGTGTTGGGTTTGTATGCTAGGACAAAATTGTAGACAGTCTGATATTACAGCGCCATATGAAATGGTTATTTTTTTTTTAAAGATTTTCAACTACTTTTGTTTCTTACAATTTAACCTTAAAACTGTGTGATAAAATTTGGATCAACACTCGTTCATATATAAAGGCAACTTGTTACCACATTGTTGTGAGTTTTAATGCCGCTTAACATGTTTCTGATGTGAATCTACATAACAAGAGTAGTCCTAGTAGTAGTCTTAATAAGGAATCAATTGGTTGCATTTTAGAGTACTATAGTATGGGTAAAGAACAGCATAAAGATAACAAGATATAATATGTTAAAGCACGCCAGTAACAGATATCAAATTTTGGCACATTACAAACAGTTAAAAAATATTATTATATAAGATAAAAACATACCTATCATATTGAGTTTAAATACAAATCAACAATAGCTAAGCTGGATATGGTTATGATCAAAGAAACATTATAACATTGAAATGTTTATATATTTATGCAACTTGTCTAATACCCATAATTTGCTTGGCAAGTTGTGCGCTGTCGTCTGCTGGCAACAATGTGATATCTGATTTCCCTTAAATTTTTCTTTCTTTGGATTTATATATTTGAAATAATAGGTCTGGTTGTACTGCAAATGTATGTAGCCTCCAAAAATATACATTAACCTTAAGTGGTATCACATATGTAAACAGCTGATAAATAGCTTACCTCATTCTGGTCCAGTTCTTGGAGGTATCTGTCATTGTGTTGTTTCTCATACAAAGCTCTCGCTAGTGCACTCCTGGGTCGATAGAAACCATTGACTCCAGAACTACTTGCCATCTCGTCAACTTTACTGTATCTACTATGTGCAGGTTTAGAAGATACCTTCTTACTTAATTTTGGTAAATCATCCTTAGGACAAACCAACTGGGAGCTTAATAAGTTATGCGGCATATGTTGAGGTGCCACCTGACAGATGAGGAACGAATACGGTATAATAGCACAAATAAGTTGCATCTAAGCAGTAGATTAATATTTTTAAAAATACTTAATTAAAATCTGTAAATATCACTGTTTATTAAGGTATAGCTCCACTTTTGAACAATTTAAATAGTACGTTACATGATGTTTTGTGCGTTCTAATTCATGTAATTAATTTCGTTGATCATAATATTAACACTTTTTGTATATTTGTTAGAGAAGTTTATAAAAACGACCAAAACATCTTTTTTTTCTCTCAAGTCTCAAATGTCAAGTCAGATTGTTACTGTCAGCCTCCGTCAGAGGGCAGAATGATTAGCAGAAAGTGTTTACAAAGATTGTTACTTTTATAAAAATAATAGTGTACTTCGATTTGTAATTCACCATAAACCAAAACTTCATGTTAACTCATTTGAATTGCTTATAAAATAATGAAAATAAATAAATTTGTGATAAAATATTTTAATTAAATGGTTTTCGTAAACGTAAATAATTAATAAATGAAAAAACTAAGTAAATCGGTTTCTATAAATCACTGTGAAACTCTTTAAAATATAAATGGTTTAATAAACTGTCCAAAAGTTTATTATATCAATAGAGGAGCTGCAATTATTATATGGTGCAGTTTTAACTACGCAAAAATGTGTGTCCGGTATAATAACCGAATAAGTATCAAAAGTTTAATGCTACATGTAAAAAATAAATCAATATTAGGAAGAAAACACTAACCGTCTCTTGTCTAGCTTCAACCGAAGCTTTTGCAACAATTTCTCGAAGCACTAGGTGCATCATGTTAATTTCACCAAGTAGATATTATATAGGTTCAATCCAATATTAACTTGTTTACGTAGATAAAACACCCGAATTTTAACACTAATGGGGCACTCGATTAAATTTTTCTATATTACTTTGATAGTCAAGTATTCTTTGTTATAAGACTTCTTGTTGTATCTACAATGTGGTGAAAGATACTTGTAATTAATCACAAGAACAACTTCAAATATAACAATCACAATTTTAGTTCGGCCTTGGCCGTCACTGACCGTTCACTGCCGCGCTTGACCACGTCCGATAGAGTTTGTACAATCCGTTACTTTTACTAAATTTAACAATTTTTTGTCGATGAAAGGTTTAGATTTATTTTGTTTGTTAGGTTACCGTTAACAATATCTTAGTATATTTGACCAACATAATGACCTTGTAGGTAGGACACAAACTACTATAATATACATTGTTTAAATTAACAAATTAAGAAACTCTTATTGAACATTACATCAAATCTTTGTCATTCATTATCATACTTTTAAGGTATTTAGTACATAACTACAAATTATATCTGATTCTCTTCCAATGCACGTAACGACACTGACGTCTCTTATCTACAACTGTGGCTACATTTAGCTCTGAGAGGGTGTATTTAGATTTTCCCAGTATATGTTTACCAATCCAAAGGTGGTTCTTGAACTCTTGTGGGTAGGCGCTAGGAAAGTTGCGAGGGTCTCACCGTTCGAGTGACTCCCTTTAGAATCAGAATGAGAGGGGTTTCGGTTTCAGTAACCTTACGTCATCGTTGACAAAACAATAAAAAATATTGATTTTCTGTGGGACCATGGCATCAATCCTGTCTACCTTGCCCATTTAGCCCGAAGTATTTTTCTTCCACGGTTAAGTCAATTATATAAGTTAAGAATTCTTTTAATTGTCCACTAATTCATTAAAAAAATAACTTAATCTTAGGTCAGTAAAAGTGGCCGCCTTATCGCTAAGAGGCAATTTCTTACAGGCAACCATGAGATGGAAAAAACAACGGAATGGGGTAAAAGTATAAGATAGAATCTAGTGTATTAGAGAGAAGATTAGAAATTAAGTTGTTTTCTGATCATTTCATGTACGTATATATTTAGTGCACATTGGTTTGATATCTACGTACCACCTCAGCATTGATAAGAGCCCATTGAAATTCCTGGTTTGAGTATTGTGGGGTCGACCCCCACATCGGACAATGTTTTTTGTGTAATGCATAAATTGTTATTCTGAGTTTGATTATTATTTCTGTAAATTTTATAAATGTTTGTAAAGTTCCACGTAACGTAAGATATTTTCTAGTACGAGAGTCGTCAAAAAAGGACAAAGAGAGAAAAATAATGATTTAGGTGAAATGGTTTAAATATAGTATCATGCGTATTATCAAATAAAAGCAGGTGAGTTGGTATCTAATTATTTGCAATATTTCAAATTGATTATATAAAATTATTCTACGTAAGTATACCATATAAAATTATTTAGGCGACTAGATAAAGTGATGACTATCTGTTGCTGTGTTAATATGTAGCCATTTTGAAATAAACCAATGTATTTTCACTGATAACAATACAACTAACTTCACTTTTGTTATGATGCCAACCTACAGCAATTAAAATCTAATATTATAAACTAAATTCAGTAGAAATATGCTCGCTTACCGTCTTCTGAATTTGAGGAATCTTTGGTTGATGATATCGTGACATTATATAATTATCTAATTGTTGTTTTTAATTGATAAACTTCACAAATCGGTTGCTGTTACAGTGATATGTAACGTGGACTCAAGTATGTAGATTGTCTTGAAGTGAGCGATAATGTCGCAGCAGATAGTTATGGCTGGATGCAAACCTTTTTTCTTTATCTTTACGCCGTTATAGATTGAGATAACAAAAGTAACGTCAACGATAAATTGGGTGCTGATAAGGAAAATTTTCGTTAGGACAAAGTAATGAAATTCATGTACTTATATAAATATCTTTATCACACTCGTACAGTTGGTACCTAATTAATTATCGCTTGGAACACTTGAGATAAGTTGTCAAGTTAGAAGTCTAGAACATGAGAGATTTCTTTGCGCACTTACTGCATTATCATCACTGTGTTATAAAAATGTTGTAAAGGTAAGGAAAGTGCAACTATTTTTTTTGTGTATGAATTATGATATTGTCTTAGGACTTGATTTTGTGTATTTTTATTCAAAATCATGTATTAGTATTAATTAAAAATCTTCTTTTTCAACATCAACATCAGTTGCACGTCCATACGGATCGGTCGTAGCGCGCTGTTACCAAAATGGAAAACAAATTAAATGAAACCAATCATTTCTCATTGAACAAATTTCTTAAAGCTTGGGAACTTTACAGGGTTTGAATAGCAAGAATGTTAGAAACACGTGATTCGGTTATGATAATTATTTAAACATGAGACAAATCTTAGAAGGCTTTTTTGACAGCTGTATTGTATTTACCACATTATAGAAAGAAAAAGAAGTGTCACTAATCCTATTTATCTCATGGGTATCGCAAGAGGTAATTAAAGGAGAAAACTACGCAGGACATTACTGCAAAAAGAAGGAAAACTAGGAACAAACCCATTCGTGACTATCAACATTACCCGTAACTGCACCTCCAGCCCCAGGGAAATCAAGGACTAGAGCCTGCGCAAGACGGATTCTGACACCTATTCACGGGGTCATTCACGAGGTCCACAGTATTTGGTTTCACAGAATTTTGTATTTCCCTTCACTACTTGTCGCCCATCGTTCGTTTAAACTGACGTGGAGGGAAGAACCGTAGGCGTTGGAGCGGGAAACGGAGGAAGTGGTGGTGTTTTTGCTGAGATCTTAAATGGTGGCACAGCCTTCAGTATGTCCGTTTTTTCTGCTGCCTTGGCCGCTCGTGCCGCCTTCCGTGCAGCCGCTGGTGCTGCTTTCAGTACTGCCGTACGCTACCGTGGCATACGTCGCGCGGCTACCCAAAGCGGGAAGTGGGGCCGGCGTCGCAGCTATCGTCGGTAGCTGAATTATGGGGGTCGGAGGTTGTCTTGTCATATTGTGTCAGTAATTTGGCGCAGTTAGGCACCAGGTACGCCACCTAGGAACTAAGTGGGGCTAGACTGCTACGGAACTGGGTTCTGTCACTCAGGACAGTCCGCTTGCACCCATAATTGGCTGAATTGAACACTAAGCTCTGCTACCTACCCCACTAATCGCTTGTTAGGCGCGTGGAGGTGAGTCACGTTCTCAATAAAGATAACGACGACCCCGGTGAAACTTGAACCAAACTGTAGAGCAACCCGTTTGGCCAGCGTGTTATAGTAGGTCAAAATCTTCTTTATAACGTGAGGCCTGTATTCCAGTGGTGGACTGTTAAAAATTTAATGTGATAAAAAGGAAACACTTTTCAGGATAGGGATTACAAGCATCAATTGTCAGGCATTATTATTATAGCATGAAGTATGGTTTAAAGAGAAAATCTTTTTTGTACTACGATGCAGTATATACCCTTTCGGGATAAACATTTACCCTGATGAAAGAATTCTATGAAAGTTACTTTTGCTGTTCATTCTTCTGCAGTCCGAAACAAGCAGAAACAAGTCCTGACTTAATTCTTGTTTTCTCCTGTTTCCAGTTGTACTCTTGTATTCAATATCCTACATGACTACCTAATCGAGGTCTATAAGTACTCGGTACAAAAATACGTGATTTTAGATCTGAAGGTTCTGAATGTAGGCCAAAAATAAGGTTCTTTCAAATATACATTGATGCTGCCATTTAAATGTATATAGTATTAATAAAAGAGGCAGTGATTATTTGTATAATATACATTTAGACTTTAGATGTAGACTGCTGATCTTTATAGTTTATTTTTATTTACACATCTTTCAGAATTTTACTTTGTTATAAAAAAAATGCAATTTAAACATACGTCCAGGTGTTACCAGACTGGAGTTAATTAAAAGAGAAACAATGTAGAGTTTTGTGTAAGTTCAATATGGATTCTCAATCACGCACGGATAGCCTCGAGCAGGACGCGTTTGGACCACGGCACTGAAGACGCGGGCGCACGCGGGACATTTAAAATAATTACAAGCCATCCGAGAGATGTAACAGCCAGTGTTTTGAGACCATTACTTATTTTTAATTCAAAAAAATATTTTTAAAAGCACACACTTAGTGCCGATTGGTGGATTGCGTCCAATAAATGAGATTATTACAAGTTTTCGGTGTAATTTTGTTGTTCGAATTATTGTATGTTACACCAAATTCGTATTATTATTGGGGCTGCATTGTATTTTCAATAATTTCTTTTATGTGAGATGTGCGGTATGGGTGCCTCCAAAGTTGTGGTGTAATTAAGTTTGAAAGGTATTTAGATTATAATGGAATTTGGGGTTTCTTAGAGCTTCTAGCAGGTATATCGTCATTGTACATTTTTAAGGCTTTTGGGTTAAAAAAAAAATTTGGAACCATGGTATGCAGAGTTCATAGATTTTACATGAGATAATAAGCATAGACCGTTTGGATTCAAACAGCAAAATGATTTCGTGTAGAATACGGCATAGAAATAGCAAGTTATTAAGTCTTGTTTTTCTGGGTTTGGATATGTATCGTCATAAGTGTTAAACGTGTTGAGTATAAGTGAAGGGACAAGGAGGAAAGAAGTAGACCTCGAAAGAAAACTAAAAGTTAAAAACATTATTGTCACTATAAAGTTTAAATGCTATTACAACTTAAGATTTTTAAGATAAATGGTTTTTCAGACGACACTTACTGTTTTTGTCCGTAATTAAGGATGAAACCTAAACGGGTATGCCGACAGTTTTAAAATTCAAACTGATTAAGTTCTAAATCATTGAAGGTTTTTATAGTAGTTTTTACCTAATTTGTCGTCCTAATGATAATCTAAATAAACATATCCAAGCAACAGATAAATGTATGACTGCTGCAATGTTGCCTGAACAGCTGATACTTTATGGACCGTGTGCCAAACGAGGTCTGAATATAATCCATGTCCGCTTTATTACAAATTAAATATAGATGGGTACTTAGGTATAAAGTAAAAAATAGGTATATATATTTAACTGACAAATAAATTATTGCTAAACTTTAAAAATCATCGCGGGTGTGCTCAAGCAGTCGGTACCTGCTTATAAGACGCTATTGTTATATCTATCTATAAATTTGGTTTCCTTGCAGGTATTTAGAATTTTATACGGATTATATAATCGCTTAAAAAGGTAAAGTGATCAGAAACAAAACCAAATGTTCAGTTTAATTTAAATCTGTACACGTAGTTTTTTGCACCCCCAACCGCATTCTCACAGCGGCCGAGACTTGATGCACTTCACTTCTGATTGGATCATTACCGAGTTCATCATACCCCGTGCGATCCTCGGGCCAAGAATGAGATAAAAGTATTGTTCACGAGTACTAAAGAGCGAGACAGCCACATCTAGCCAAGCCCATCGTTCAGAAATTATTTCATATCATGATTATTGGAACTTTATTGCACTTCGTAACTAACAATTGACATTAGGAAATGCAATTTCATATTGATTTCGTAATATCGTCTCTCTTTTATTTTTATCAATGCGGCAAATCTGTCTATGATTTGCGGCTAACCATCGATGAGCATATTGGTTGTTTTCTTGTGGCTTCACGTTCCGAGAAAATGTCATTAAAAGCTCTAGAGGGGATTAAGTTGGTTTAAATTTTCACGTAGCCCGGCAGGAAATCGGTTTAGCAGTAACAAAGGGTGGGAAGATACCGAGAAATTATCTTTTGTTGGTGTACAAACCGCAAAATGTGCAATTACACCGTTACAGATGTTATCAAAAAATAATAATGTTTCACACCGGCCGGAAGGTGTCGTTGGCATCACGTCCGCCGGCCGCAATCACTCGCTCGTCACTGATTTCGGCACAATGAATGTACTCATCAGTCCTCACGTTTCTAATAAAAATTGTCAGTTGGGCATCTGTTGTCTTGCGTAACCGCATTTATTGCCGTTAATGGTCCCTTTCTTAATGTTAATTTGTGCCAGAGTTACCATCACTACTAAAACTCGAACAGTTTTCTCGTGCGTATCTACGTCGAATTGATATCCCACAAAAGTGGATTCTATACAAAATCATTTCTACATGGGTACACTTATTTAAATGCAATACAGCAAAAATATATTTATTATAAGTTTTCATCCTAGAAGTAATACTAAAGTAATTATTTTTTATGTAATATTATCAATTTTGTCATAGAAGTCTCTCGAATCTATTTTCCAGTTTGCATTTTAAGATAAAGATGACATGTTGATTGATTTCTAGATGTATATTATTCGACATTGTCGTCGGTATTGATTCGATTATCCGTGGTATCTTACTATAGTATTAGGTACATAGACCGCGGACATTACCTTCGAGATGGAAATGAATTAAACATAATTCGAATAATCGAGGCTCGGTCAATACAATAAAACAAAGGGAAAAAGTACGTCTGCGGCCAGCCTTAGCGAGGGAACGAAGGATTTCAATTTGGAACGTGATGAGGCGAGTTTTCATTTACGTAGTGATTCGATGATGTCGGTAATGACTTGGATGAACCGATGCATGTTACTTCTAAGTTTGTTACAAAACTATTTCTTACCAATCGACTGTTTAACACTGAAGTATCTTCGAAATGATGATTTCTAGTATACTTCGTTGCACACAGTCTAATTGCCAAAACTAAGTCAGAGGCATGAGATTATTAATTAAATTTTCATATATTGCTTGAGACATTTGATTTAATATTTTAAAGAAAAGAGAGATTTGAACAATTTATGACGTTGTATCAGTGTATATAATGATGATTAGAAAAGTGTCTTTTTCATTGTTAAACAGCATAAAGAGCAAATTTTAGCAAGTAAGTTAATAATGATTTGTACTTCAATACATCGTCTTATATTATACTTATATATCATGGTGACAGATCGTAATGTATATCTAGTGGTAGCGTACACGCGGATGTAAAAAATTTAGAATACATTTTTTGCAAATGCTTTAAGTGTTGTAGCGTATAATGTGTACAAATACTTGACATTTAAGTAAACAGCTAATAAATTGTTTACCTTCCGTACGATAATGGACAATGATTAACTTCTACTTAGGAGTCTGGTTTCGCGTCATAGCACTTATTCAAGTGGTTGATTAACGAAGTAAATGCAAGATAAAGTCCTATAAGTTGTACCAACGCGCTGGAAATCTCACACATAATAAATATACTACATATTTATTTATTTCACAGCACAAATTACAAGCAAATAATAACGAGCTGAAGTCATATCTCATTACTTAAGTTGAAGCTCGGCGACTGTGGACAGGTTGGGAAGCTTTGAGTGTCATCTATGACTTATTTAAAAAGACTTTCTTGACTGCACTATTGTAGGAATTTCGTCTTTATGTTTACACAGCAAATGTAAAATTTAATTGTAAATTTGCTTATAATACGTCTTTTTACCATTGAATAAATGTATAGGTGTCCGTTAGACACTTTCATAATTATAAAATAAAACGCACTCTCGTCCGCTAATGTGCTAAAAGCCGCAAAAAAAACCGATCTAAACATCTTTGTTGTATGTTCTATATTAGGTTATGGTTGTTAAATAGTTCTGTATTAGTCGAATCTTCATGAGGATAGCGCAGTTTGAAGAACTTCGGATTCTACAATCGTGTCTTTAAAATTCATGCCATAGATTACCGTCTTTGGGGTTAATTTGTGATATGAGCGTTAACGTTTGCACTATGTACGTACAGAGCCAAACTTCATTTTTATAGTAATTTTTACTAGTCAATTCAAGTTATACAGACATAAATAAATAAAATTTAATTGCATAATAATTTTAATATACTCAATAATGGGTTTATTACGTAAAGTGTTAAAGTGTAAATAGCAATATTAATCTAATATAGTTAAGATAAAAAATACAAATTCATTGTTATATTTGAGAAGTAGACTTAAACACTAATCTTCAGTACTTCTAGAATATTTTAAGTGGACACCTCTGGAGATTATATAAGTTCATTTTGAGTACTACTCATTATTACCTGAGTTATTTTATCATCATGATTTCTCCTTCGCAGTTTAGGATTAATAGCTGTAACCGATTATTATCAGTGTTACTTATAAATACTGATGACCAATTTACAGTCATTCATCCTATAATTTCACTATATTCCTTAAAAAACTTAATTCCTTTTTCGTTTCACTTCCCGACAATACATGCTCACCTTGGAAGTCACCGTTTTAGTTAAGAAAAGATACGCTCTCAAAATAAACAGTTCGACTTTTCCTTCCTCTGCCTGGAATTCACTACTTAGGGCACGTGTCTTCTTTTCACTTTGATTCAGGATTTTTTAGGTGAGGTGACCCATCTTAATGTGGCTGCATTGTCTGCACTCGCAATGAAGTTGGTGTCTAATACTTTTGAATTCTATTTGTACTTTCCATTAGGCAGAGTAGAATCTTTTTGGCAAAATAAACATCTTTATGAATTAGTCTATCGTATCATATACAATCATACCTAATTTATCTGGTTCACGATAATTACTAATTTACGAAGAGGCAAACTTGCAGTTCTGTAACAATTAAAAGCCTTTCCAAAACCCCATCTGCCGTATATAGTGTTTTATCGGTACCGACCAGGAAAGGAATGACCAGTAGTAGGTTGCAGCTCTCCATTATTTAACTACACATTTGCCTTAATCTTAATCTTTGCAACTGTAAGTTAATTTTCCTTTATATTAATTAGCTCTTAGATTGTCTAAATGTTCACTATTATACTTTGTTTACATATCACTCTAAAGACATTAAAGTACTAAAAATTACTTATCGATAAATTGCAATCAGTAAGGATTTCTTCCACTAAAATACAATAAAGAAATAAAGCCTCAACTTATTCACAGTATCTGAAACAAGCTTTCAACGCGTGTAAATCACGAAAACAAATTATGACATATTCTCAGCATACGTCATCGTGTTGTTGGCCCTGCTGGAGACTGCAGTTAATTAAAGCGCCCACTTGTAATTACTCCTTGAAGTTGGAATGCAAATGTTGTCGCCTCCAGTAACCTCAATCTGGAAACGGTGGCTCCAGTGAAGAGCGTTTTACGGACTTATGAAGAGCGGGCGATTCAGTAATAAACTAAGATGTCCAGTAGGTTTTTTTTGCCATAAAGGAAATTCATTCAATATCTATTATTTTTAACATCATTAGACGTTTGAAATATGGCAAAATTATTTAAGGCTCTTTTTTTCTTAATATCTACTAAATAATACTTTTTAGAAATACAATAAACTTGATCTTGATATTTTACTTTGCTCATTGCCCTTAAAAATGTATCATATAGTATTGTAATGTAAAAATTTGCAGGTAGTGATAATATCTTCAGACAAATAAGCAGTACCTGCTTTGTATTTTCATCATTCCTATTGTTTAGACCGATTCCCGTAAAAGTAATTGGTATTTGCCATTAAAATTTCAAGCACTCGTTATATGGTTTTTCTATCTGTGGCATGTTTTAAATAATTTTTAATAAATAAATTTGTGTGTGGCAAATAGATGTACTATATTTGTATATAACTTCTAAACTATTTTATGAATAATGGAGTAAAAAACAATACACAGCTTGTTTAACCGCTGTACGCGTCGAACGTGCGGCATCTTAGACCGTCACATTTTTGCGAATCAGTGAGATAAGCGCATGTGTTTTACACCTCTCATGTCATATCTTGAACCTTTTCCGTTAGTTGACCGACGCTGTTGAGGGAGTTATTTATTGTTCTTCCATTTAAAATAATTATATTAAAAGAAAACTTTGGTTATGAGAAATGAACTGCCTTGACATGATATAACTATCAATTTTTTAATAAGTTGCCGAATTGTGTTTACATATATTATTAGGCCCTTAAAACCTAAGTAGGTAGTAGTAAAAATTCATAAAACTCTCAAGGTGTACTACCTATTATAGTCTCTAGAAAACTTTATGGCATATAGTAATGATGCTTTCTTAGCAAGTCTGTACACATATTTATGTGTACAGACTTGCTAAGAATGATGGCTGACATTAGCTACGTATGCTCAAGGTACCTATGAGTATAATAATATTCAGCCTGGTAGAGAGCGACGTGGTGACCGCTTAAACCACTAGAGCAACCGTGCAGTCGAATTTATCTGTATTAGCATTAAACAGTTAAATTTAAAGCTTGATTTTTGATACACAAAATTAAAAGTTAACTCAAGAGTGGTTTAGTTACACATGGTTTACTCCTTTTACGTATTAACGAAATCGTTATACTAATATTATTTATTTTTCTTAGAAAAATGAAACAGTTAATGTGGCAAAAATATGAACAATACGTATATAAAACAAACACAGAACACGATTAGAAATAAATTTTTCCCATAACCACAAACAAACAATATCTTCTCGTTTCTCGAATAAGGCACAAGTAACAGACAACAAAAGCTAACAAATCCTGTTTGTCCTGTGGGAAGCGTCCGTGATTTAATACAAATTATTATTAGACGACATAAATAACGTGCTACGGGGGTGAGGCAGCCAGAAGCTCCTTAATAAGTAATAAAGGGGTCATCGTTCATACCGAGAGAGAGTGGAATTAACCTGCGTCGACATATGGTGTAGTAACGGCCACATGGTTCTCGAAGGGGCAGGATTCCGAGGCTGGACGATATTAACAAACTATGGTGTTATCAATTTAAAAAATGAAAAGACAAAACGGTATACTTTTCTTTTCTTTTATCAAGCGGTTTTTTTAAAGTTTAGCGGTTATAAGTGAGCGATTGTGTCTCCTTTGTATTATTTTGAGCGATGTCTAAGGTGCTTTATAGTTACCACGGCGCAGAAACAGTCGAATTCATGCGTCTCCACGAAAACAATGCTGAAAAAGAAGCATTATAGTATGAAACGTGTTGCACAAAAAAAATGTACAATATGAAGTCAAACAATTCACCTATATAACTAACATATAGATACATACATTAATGTATATATTTAAAAACGTCTTCAAAGAACAAAACCGTCAATGACATTTGCAGCGGATTGTTAACTTGACAGGATTATAAGAGCTCAACCCGACGTACACGGATATAGTTACTTTGATAAGATTTCTCTGCTTATGTGTAGTTTCTTTACTGTAAAAAGAAGATATGAAACATCTTAATACTATCGTACTAGACATTCCTTTTAAAAGATAACATAACCTCACTACGTCACAATTCAAAACTCGTGTGAACTTCATGGCTATCAATGTGAGTTCTTTTCTTAACATGTTTGAACCAGTGAATTTATTAAGAAAAAGTATGTAATAAAAAAAGCAGTGAAGACTAGCTTACCTCTTAGTCTAGTTTCAGGCCTGGCGGAAATCGTTTTTCAAGGGTGAAGCGAGTTTCCACGTCGGTGTTACGCGCTACACTTGCTTGACACACTAACACCTGACAAATCTCCTGTTAGGTCAGTGAATGCTGTTAGTCTGTGAATGCCCCCAATTATTTTGGAACTTGAGGAGTGGATTGGTGCATAGGTAACCTCGGTGAATTAGATCAAAAGAATGTCTCACGTTAAGTTCTGAACATCTATGTCTACAAATATTGTTCTTAGCGAAACACAAGATGCCGACGCAAATGTTAACTAAAATTGTATAGAATACTAGCTTTTATCCGCGACTTTGCTCGCGTGGCATTTGGTCTGCCACGTTAAGTTTCATAACAGATCATTTTAAATAAATAAATATACATATATATATGTATATTTATTTATTATATATATATATATTAATAAAAAGTATCCAATATTATTTCTAATACCTCTAAGAACATGTGCACAAAATTTCATGATGATCGGTTGAGTAGTTTTCGCGTGCAACCGTAACAAACAAACTCACATACGCATTTATAATATTAGTAGGATGTATACAAGTCGAAATCGTAATGATCTATTTTAAAATATTTTCAGGTAATTCATATTAATTTAAAATAATTCTAAAGCTGTGTCTTACTAATTTTCAAAATAAATTCAAAAATATATGATGGAATCACACTCTAAATTATACATCTGACCTAAATAGATTTTCTTTATACACAAAAATAAGGTAAGTATATTGTTTTCTGTAGGCACTTCATACATCGCTTTATTAGCAAGGTGCGTGCCAGGAATATCCACCCGCTATTAGGGTTGGCTTTCTACGGAATTATTATTTATTGGATTCAATTAACCCTTTATTGAATGATATCTTACTTTACCAAGGTTTTCTGTTATTTGTTAATAACAATATATATATGTATGCTTACCTATATTGCGAGATATTCCAAATAATTTCACTTACCTCTTTATGTTTCTACAATTTCAATAAGAAAATACTGTAGGTATGTTACTAGTGTAACTCGAGGGTCATCAAAGCGTTATAACATACGTAAAACTAGTAAAAATATTTAATAAAATCTACGACAACTATACGAATTTGAATTTATATTAAATCCTCAGAAATAATTTTGGGAGCTACAAAGCTGAAAGGGTTACCGGCCACCGAGCCTCGCAAAATGCTGTAATTCTTTAAAGTTCAACGCACACAAGCCGCACTAATCGGCGGAGTGCTGCCCGTTCTAAATATCGCTTTTACACGTCCATCGGACCATAAATAATAACTCTATGAAAACATAAATGTTCTCTTTTTTTCTATCGTTTTCCGAGTTTCGTATTTTTTCATAGAGTCAAAAGCTTGAACAGACCACTTTCGCATTATGGAATTGCTAAAACTCAGTTTGCGTTCTGTGTCTAAACACTGTATTTTTAAAACATATCTGACAATTTTGATTTCTAAATTCTAGTGAAGAAGATGCAAATTCGCATAGACTAAGAAATACGTTAGGATATTTCATCGTTACAAACGTACAGTGAGCGTAGAAATGAGATATTTTGGCAGTATTACGCAAATTGGATAGCTTTCAACACTCAACGGAGTAGGTTCCGAACTTTCGCGGAGAAAATTGAATTAAAAATATCATAAGACGTAAATATGTATGGGGATCGTAATGATGTTGCCCTTGCAGCCAGCCAAGCCGCAGACATTTCGGATTTACATTTAATAAGTGGTATAGAAATGTTTCCCTGCTAATAATCAAGACATCTAGATAAACATTGTATAAGATCCTATCCTACGAATAACTTGTGAAGTGTTTTTGTATGTTCAGTTGTATACTGACAGCTCGTTGAACTAACTTTTGTGGCTTGTTGTAATATTTGATAAATTTATTTAACTATAAATACAATGTTAATTTGAACTCCGAGTAGTAAAAAAGATTACATAACGTTACTTAACAGACGTGTGGGCTTTGTAATTACCGATCCTGAACACTGAGTCAGATGACGAGGTTGCGAGTTTAATTCCCGACCAGGACAAACATTGTGTGCGGATTAAATTATAGACGATAATATGTAGGCATTAAATGCCTTGGGGATTAAAGCGTAAATAAAATATATTTAAATTAAAGTTTAAAATAAATATAGTTAAGACAAAATTATAAAATACGCTTACAAAACTCGGTTATAAACAAACAAACAGACAAGTGAAGCTAATAAAAACATGTTTATTAAAGTTAAAGCAGTTAGATTTCGGTTCCTAGACAGTCTCTTTATATTATTTCAGAACGATACGTTAATTTTTTAATTTAAACTGGGTATGAAGTTTTAAAACTAAACTGGAACTGAGGTGGTTTAAACCATATTTTACGTAACAAAATACGGGACTAACAGTATATTATAAAACTGATCAAGTTCTGGTATTGGAGTATAGCAAATTGTAAAATTATTAAGCGTTATAAAGCCTGTTTATTGAGGAAAGTTATAGGCATAAGAACTGAACAGTGATCATAAACAAGAGTTAAACTGCGGGGTGCGGCTAGTTTGCATATTCGCTACTGTGAATGTCAGAAGCGTTGCGTGTGTTAAGTAACACTGATGTCTATTAACATCTAGCTAGTGGATAATGACCGTTATATTTCTTGGCCTAACGATTTCGGTTAGTCATCAGTGTATCATCAGTGTCATACATCACGACTACTTAGTGTGGCTTCAGTATGAAATTAAATGATAAAATACTAGTCATGGCTAGTTATAAATAAAAATAAATATTATAATATTGTATAAAGACATCAATACATAAAGATTTATTGAAAATTTCTAAGATAAGCGTCTCGACTAGATGACTCATTTCAATCAAATATAATAAATCTGAACATAAGCATACTGCTAATTGTTAATAGATATGTTACTAGCTGCTGCCCGCGACGTCATCTGCGTTAAGGCTTGGCAGCACTAAACCTACCTAAGTTGCTAGTGTCGCTATAGGATTATTATTAAACAACTTTTAAAATAGTATTAAAATATAAGTATAAGTTTTTTTTGCAAGCGAAGCAAGTGAAGAGAGTTATATGGGCATCCCGCTGAGTTTAGTCAGATGTGACTGAAAGAAATAGAGACAAAAATACAGGAATATATTCCAGGACACAAAAGACTAAAAAGACGTACAAAGGTATCATAACTTACAAAATATGCGTCGTCAGATTATACGCTGTCACAAAATGCATAAGAAAAATAAAAAAACCCCAGCTCCTTCTCTGTAGGTGATAGCGTGATAATATGTAGCCTATATGTTAACCCGACCTGTTTGTAATAATCACGCGAAATTTGAAGTAAATTCATGCAGTACTTTTTGAGTTTAGCCATACATACAGACAAACAGTCAAAAATTCTAATAACTATATTTTTAGCTTCGATATTGATTGTAGATCAAGCCCCAAGTATGTTTTTAAAAATATTCTATGTACAGTTTTGACTTTCCTATGATTTTATTATATGTATAGATAAGTAAACTCCGAAGCTCCAGTCATGGAACTGGTCAATTCTCAGGTCTGACTTAATGACTTAGTTAAAGCTTAAATAAGTTACGTTTATCGGCCTATGACTCTGAATTATTCGTCAAACCAGGAGAGACAAATTTGGTTAGATTAAGTTTTATTGAAAATACTTCAGTCAAAGAGTGAACTTGAAATATATTTCGAGGATCATCTGAAGACTTTGGCCAAACGTAGGATGAACCAGTGCTTCCACAAAGAGATTGGGCATCGAACTTTGACTATAACATATATAAGATTTACGGAATCGCTTTTCTCCTTGAAAAAAATCACAAGTATATGTACGTTTCAATCAAATAAATTATTGTAAAAATTTCGAACTTACGCCATCGTAACTCGTGATTATCGACGTTCACCGGTATCTGTTCACATTAACTAATATCGGACATTACATCCACATACACACTGTACATCTGTTAAAGCAATTTTAATAGAATCATCATATTATTAAGATGTAAATTGTCTTTTTAATTTAATAATGTTTTATTACAAACTGTAATAGACTTCTAGTTATTATTGCGATAATTATATATCATATACATGATTGTTACGTCTATATTTAAAGATCCAAATAAATATTATCCTACTACTACAACACATTAATTTAATTTAATACTGATAAGTGTAGACTACGCTCAAGTTTTAATACAGTCTTGCTGACGTACTCCAAGCCGATTTCAGCCACGGCGGTCAGTCTCAATGGGGACCAGCCCACAACGCTGGAGGTATTATAGTGAAAAAGTGTGTTCTCCCACTCTCACTATCCGATGAGACACGACAGAGGAGAAATAGCAGATGCAGACACAGAACCGACGACTTAACATGTTTGCCGAAACATGGGGATTATTTCTGAAACCAGAAAAACTCAATAACGCTTTTTGACCCGACCCGGGAATCGAATCCGAGACCTCTTGATCGGCAGTCACAAACGCTAGCTGCTCGACCACAGACATAAAGTTTTATTAAAAAGTAGATGTTAGGTAATGATTTAGGTAATCATTGTAGATTTCTTTTAACAAAATTATCACGTGCATAGACATGATTATGTTGCCTTTATAAGAGTAAATAACAATCCCAATAGGCAGTTAGTAATTATTCAAGTATTCGGTATTTAGTTATAGGTAGGTGTACTCGAACGTGGATGGGGCCCTCCTTAATCCTGTCGATGATCGTTGATGGTCCACTTTAGGATATTAATTATAATTATGTTAACGATCTCATTTCCATAGCTAATGCTAAGGTTTTGGAACCGCCTACCAAATAGAGGTTCTACATATCTATTCGTGTTGTGCAGCATCACTGTATATATGTTTGGAGTTTCAGGTTTTCTTTGTTAATTGAAATAGTATTTACACAGTTTTGAGACATATTATTTTAGTGATTGATATATTTATTTATAATGTTATATATAGTGGCTGTGGTGTGTACTAGTAACGATAATTTGCCCAGATGCACTTGCATAATATTAGGATCATTTGCTTATAAAAGAAGAAAAGGAAAACTTGAAATAAACTGTATTCCAAACCGCCTGGCCAGCGTGGTATAGTAGGCCAAAACCTGCAGCAATAGACTGTTAAAGCCTGTTCGTAATAAATCTAAAAGAGCAAGAATATCTATGATGTTACAAACTTTTTAATAAACCTACATATAGCTTCACAATAAAACAATTGTTTCATGAAATTGAGTATAAGAGTTTTAGGACCAGTTTACCAGTTCATGATGAAGTTTCAGACAGTCAAATAGTTATATAAATCTATGTATATCTGACATATACGACTCTATCCAAGATTTGTGATACTGAAATTTGTAGTTACATGACAGATAAGTTGATATAAGTCTATCAGGGACTTTATCAGCAAGTCGCGAAATTGGCCCTTAGTAACTTAAAATGAAAAAAATTAATGTCTTTTTTCAGATATCGATTATTTTTTTCTCCTGCTTCACAGTTTTGGTAAGAACATACAAAAAGAGAGTAGTACATTTGAAAGATACATTCATGGCAAAAGTATGCCTAAATTTTGTGATCGCATTTCACCCAGTTCAAATTTGTAATTACACAAATATATAAACAGAGGTACACTTAATAGCATGTCAATGATTCACGCAGCTCAGGTACGTTTCTAATCCCACACTTATGGTTGTGAGTAAACAAAAAAAGTCTGAAATTATACCTAAAAAAGGCCATCGGTAATTTTTGATAATTACGTATAACCGGTCCAAAATGAACTCGAGCAACTACTTGACCGTGGGACGTAGACATACCTACGTATATAATTGTTTCTTATTAAAATCAACGTTAATCTTTTTTCGGAGCAGATTCCGGGCAAGAAACCATCGCATTATGTTTAAGATTCGACAGCTATAATTTCTGTTCAATCAAGATTTAATTGTTTTAATGAGGCTACATGCGTGAATGGTCGGCCCAATTATTGTTTATTTTTAATCGCCTCAAGTGGTTTTTATGTTCGCAAGGAGGCACGCATGGCGGCCGCAGGCGATCATTTTCATTACTTTAATAATGTAAACTTCCAATAATAATTTACAGTGATTTCGGGTTAAACACGTTAAGAGATATTTATGATTTACCCGAGAGCTTGAAACACAGTTAGCCGTGTAATTTGATCCTCGGCTTATGACTTCGTTTTTGTATTCTTTGTTACGCTCACGACAAAAAACCAGTTTACAAATTTTGCGTTATTAATAAAAATATCTAACTGCAGTTGGTGACAATTATTTATTCTAACATAAATGTTTAAAATGTTTACTCCAATATATATCTATAGATTATGTCTCTGAGAAAATTAATGACTGAATTTTCTGCTTTAAAGATATCCTGACACAATAGCTATAACTAATAAGTATTTTAATCATTTTAAGTATTTCAAAAGAGGCCACCCATGTGGATATGATAATACCACTATATAAACATTGGATGCGTCACATGACCTAGAAAAATGAAACATTCTTATGCCTCACTTAATTTACTGTTTGGTTACGCATCCGAAACATCGATTTTAAATTGATCACCTCCTTATCAAGTTTGTTTACTAGATTTTATTTCAAATAAGTGTTTTCTTTTTGTTTTAAAACCAGTTGAACTCAGTAGTGAACCCCAAAGAATCCTAGAATTATTGAAGGCTAGAAAGGAGTTTTCTTTTGTTAGATAGTAAATTAAAATTGAGAAGCGCAGGTTAAGGAACGCGCAATGACATATTCCAATTGAAGGAGTTTGACCTGGCTCTTTATTTACTTTTGCTGACATTGTAACTTTAACCACTTGTGACTCATTAATAAAAATAACATATAGTAAGCATTAAAATGTAATATTTATAATACTTTTGTCAAAAGTTTATAATATATTTCTAAAAGAGACTTCTTTACGAAATTTGAATTTTAGCCATAAGGATGATTTTAATCACTCATACAAATTTAGACTCAAGCACAGAAATTACGAGTCACGACGTGATAAAAGCTAGGCTGCCATAGTGTGGGTCATCATACTGCATTGTCTGCATTCGCAACAAGTATGGTGACCACCACTCCTGGATTCTATTCATGTATTCTATCAGGCAGAGTAGAATCAATTTGGTAGGCCCGAATAAAAAAAAGAGTATTACCTCAAATCTGATTGAACCATTTCTATTTACAATATTTATATTAAAAAACTTGTGTAATAAATTCAAGTACTGTTTCTGTGTAAGATATTTATGTAATTTTGAAATCCCAGCATAGAGTTCAACTGTTCAACCGGTGTACAAGAATCGTCGAGTGAAGGAGTTGGTTTAGTTATTCGCTAGTGGTTAGTACCTATATCAACAACTCAATGTCCGTGTGGTGACACAATGTCCTAGGTAGTAGAGCTACGCTGATTTGAGCACGAGCGGGCCGGCTCGACCGAGGCAGTACTTACCCTCCCACAGAAGACCAACCTAAAGCGCCAGCATCCGTGTTGTCGTGTTTCGTTAGTGAGTGTGAGACTGGAGGCCCATTGATGCGGGGGGTGATAGTTATCGTGGTAACTGTGTAAGCCTTACACTGTCACGATGACTGTCATGCCTTTTACGTCCCCAAGCGGGGTGTATAAAAGCATCTCACAAGATCGCCATAGTGTGGGTCACCATACTGCATTGTCTGCATTTGCAATGAGTATGGTGACCACAACTGTTTGGTTCTATTCATGCTTGCCATTAGGCAGAGTGGAGTCACTTTGGCAGGCTCTTAATATAGAAAAAAAAAAGACTGTGAAAGTGTGTGTGTGAAAATGAAATGTCTCAAAAATATGAAATGTCTATTTATGACGAAGGTGTTATAAGAGACTTCGCAGGTTTACAGTACTGGAAAGAGAAAAGAAAACTTAAAACACTGACTTACTAAAACACTGACACTGACAAGTGTGAGCAAGGTGCTATAGCAGGCCAAAACCTCTTTTCTTAGGAGAGGTCCAGTAATGACCTGTAGCTGAAATTATACAAAATTAAAGTTAGGTTAGATTTGAACTAATCTTGGAGAACACACGTGGCACAACCAACAACTTTAGAGTATTTATTTTTATACGTGTTCACTCACTAGGATATAACAAGATGCTTTTCTGGAACTTATCATGTACCTGACATGGTGTCGACATGTGGTGCGGCGAAGAAGGTTTTGCGAAGGGGAGGGTTGAAGTTCTAACTAACAAGTTAATCCAGCCCGGGGCCGATATGAAGTTTATATCACGCTTTGCATTATGGTTCATTATATCAGCAATTTTTGCTTTGTTATGCAGCAAGTTGAGGGGTGTGCTGCAAATAAATCCCTTTCGTAGTTTTAATTGCTGAAAGTGTTTTTTATTCCATTCAGCTGCAGTTTTTGGGGTTCTAGGTTCTAATATATAAAATAACAGAAGAAAATTAAGTCTTTTTTTAAATATATATTTATATAGTAGAAAACTAATTACATACACTGTAATTAGTTTTCACATTTCATTAATTAAATTTTTCATTCGAAAAATCTAACTTCTAATGTAATTTGTGATTTTGTAAAAAAATAACTGCATTCGAATTGTTTCTTTATTGATTCTGTAAAATGTGACTTCTAGATTCCTTTTCTGATTATAACTCTATGAGTTTTCGTCAGTGTCAACTTAATTACAAAATACTAGCATTTTTTTTCATGAGACCGCATGTGAAATGGTTTTATCTCTTGATTTCATTGACATAGATCTTAATTTTACTCACAACTTCATATCCACCCTGATAATACACCTTTCTCAGAAAAATAGAGTGTCAGGCTATTTTTAAGGAAAAATAAGCTCTAGAACTATAACTGCTCAATTAGGAAATACAATAAAAAATATTTTAATGTGTATTTACTACGCAATATTTTTCTGAAGAATTTTAATAAATGATATCCTAAATCTTGGATTATTTTTGGGAATAATAAAATGACAATCGGAATGTAACACTTTATATCCACATATAGTTTTATTTAAATAAGAATCAAAGGGAATCGTGTTGTATTAGATTTGAATATTTAAAAATGAGTCGTTATGTACATTGTGCTAGTTGCATACTATACACAAACCATTGTATTGACTATTTATAATTCTGCACAAGTTGTTCTTAACGAAGTGGGCTATTGTGATGGTTCCTGCACCGTTATTTGATCGTGATCTCTGTAACTAACTCGTTACTGATACACGTGGTTAGATTTCGTATCAAGTGGTTTATTGTTGAAGTACTGACAGCTAAGTGTTTGTTTTGATTCGCGTTCAATCCACGCTTGCGTACCTCTGACTTTGGCTTAAACGGAACGTAACTTATTGGAGACTCAAACCTACATATGATTTCTATAATGTTTATAAAGCTAACCAATTTTCATTAGGCCACCGTAGCTCACAAAAATAAAACTTTGTCGAAAGTTAACTCTGATACCTATATAAAATCTTGTTTTAAAGATATTTAAACACAACTGTTACATATAATGGTTTTAAGTTCGCAATGTATTCATTATAATGTGGCACTAATTATGGGGCGAAATTATCTGAGTAGAGGACAAAGATATCTCAATATTCTTTAGTTTCTACAAACAAAAAATAGGCTGACAGGCAATCTTTGTATTGCGGTTAAACGCAAAACCAAAACATAGTACAATAAGTGTGAATCCCTGTTCTGCCTAAACTACTCTCCAGTGAGAGAGCCTATGACGTACGATCATAAACTATTTAACTGCTAATTGCGAACTCGCTTAACTATATGTCCAGGTTAGGTTCTTTAGAGTGTCAAAATTTGTTACGATAGATTACATGGTCAGATTCAAAATCCCTTGTTCCATATCATCATCATCTTTTATTAAAATTATTAAATTATTATTAAATCTTGTGCAGGGCCTACCAACGCCTACATATTCCTACTGAAGTATCTCTACTGATAGGGATAGTTGGCACTTTTTCCAATTATAGCTACCGGTGGCGATATATGAAATGTTCTACACCATTTTTTTTTTTTTTTTTTTTTTTTGAGGTGACCTAGCTGTTGGCCTGGGATGGCCTCTACAACTTTACGCGGGTATTACGGTGAGCGCTGAGGGCTCTCAACCGGTCATTTGTTAAGCAACATAGCTCAAGGGCACCCCCTGTGGGGTACGAACCTCGGCTTGGGGTGTTGCTGCTACGTTGGGGCGACCTACTCCCATGTTTTGTATATGATTTACGCGGCGCGTATTCCGCCCCCGACGACGGGGACGAAAACGCGGACGGTTCCTATTCCTAGATTGCCTAGCTGTGTTCGCTCTACGTTGAGCGAGCGTGATCTCGTCATCTGGTTCTTCCAACGCGTGTCTGGGTCGTCGTATCTTCGAAATCCTACTTGGTGTGTATTCTACGGCCGCAACCACTAGAGGGTTGGGGTGAGTCGGAGCAGAGTCAAAGTAGCTACGGGAGCACTGTTTTATGAATTGCTTGATGGTCGGCAATCTGAGGTCGATGTGGAGATCGACGTTGCGAACATACCACGATGCTCCCGTAGCTTTGCGCATGAAACTATTCTGTAGTGTTTGAAGCCTATGGATCCTGTGTGGCCTAACGTGTGCGAATACTACGCTACCGTACGTCATTATAGGACGTACGCATGCCGTGTATAACCTAACTTTATTTTTCAAGTCTAACTTCGAACGCGCGTTTAATAAATTGTGGAGACGTCCTAGCACGAAGGCAGCCCGGTTGCGGACTGCCTTGATGTGGGGGCCGAAGGTTAGACGGTCGTCGAGGGTTATGCCTAGGTATTTGGCCTGCCTAGCCCAAGGGATAGACTTGCCGAACATCCTGATCTGAGGGGTCTTCTCCAAAGGATACAAGCTTAGCTGTCTTCTGTAAAACAGCACCGCCTGGCTTTTCTCGGGGTTGACCTCTATCCTCCATTTCCGGAACCAAACGCCCAGTGCGTTGGCTGCGGTCTGGAGTTTTTTGGCTACTGTCGAGGGGTTCACTCCTGAGCAGTAGATAGCCGTGTCGTCTGCGAATAGTGCCGTCTGCACATACCGATGCTTCGGAATGTCGCTAGTATACAGCGTGAAGAGTAGGGGGGAGAGCACGGACCCTTGTGTGACAAGTAGTCTCGTATGATGAGCACGAGTCCGTGTGGCACTCCCATGGTGGACAGCTTAAATAATAAGCCGTTGTGCCACACTTTGTCGAAAGCTTTCGCTACGTCAAAGAAGAGGATACCTGTGAACAGGTTGCGTCGAAGCCGATCGCTGGTGTATTCAACGATGCGGTGGACTTGGTGGACGCACGAGTTTTCGGTTCGGAAACCGAATTGCTCGTGGGGGACGAGAAGATTAGCATCGGCATACGCTTTCAGCCTATTGTAGATTAGACGCTCGTATAGCTTGCCTAATCCTTTAAGCAGACTGATCGGTCTATAACTGGTCGGTTCGGACTTTGGTTTGCCAGGTTTGGGTATCCCAATAACAACGGCTTCTTTCCATTGTTGTGGAAAGATGTTGTTCTTGAGCGCTGCGTTGAAAATGAACGTCAGCAGGACCAGTAGCCTCTCCGGAAAGAGTTTTATAACCCTGTTTGTGATACCGTCCGAACCGGGCGCCTTGCGAGCGTGTAGGCCCTTGACGATCGTTTCGACTTCTTCGGGGGTGACCGTGTCAAGGTCTTGTTCGTCTGTCGTCCCCGTCGGCGTTGATGTTGAGGCCAGTGTTGACGTAGGAAGTGAGGCCGTTATGCGCTCTACTTCCGAATCAACTTCGGCTATTTGGTCCGAGTCGCAGTGTATTACGCTGGGCGTGCACTGATTCTCTAGACTCTCGGCCAGGCACTCTGCCTTTTCGATATCGTCGAAGGCCGGTGGAAGGTTAGGTCTGCTTAGAGGAGGCATAACGGTGACGGTCTTCGGTCTCTCTTAAGCGAGCGGGATAGTTGCCAGAAGGCAAGGTGGGTAGGTTCGAGGTCTTGTAGTGTCCTATCCCACCTGTCTTGGCGCATTTGATCGATGCGCGACTTGACCGCTCTTTCTAAGCGTCGTAACCTGATCCTGTTGGCTTCGCATGGATATCTGTCGTAGGCTCGTACGGCGGCGTTCTTCCGCCTCAGCAGCTCACGTACGTCATTGGGTAGGTCCCAGCGGCGATCGTTCGTCGCCTGTGCCTCCCGAGTGCATTCGTTAATTAACGATTGCACGTGAGCTGTGAGGGAGTCGATCGCCGTCACGGTGTCCTCTTTGCTGATTATGTGGTCGGGTATCCTGTCTAGATGCACAACGAGGTTGCCTCGAGTTTGGTCCCGAGGCGCCTCCAGTCCGTGATTCGTCTAGTGGGGGTACGATGACCTGTGTCGATGGGACCCAGTCTGGGTACGAACTCCATGACCACAGGTCTGTGGTCAGAAGTTAACTCGTGTAGCACCTCTACTGAACACAAACGTAGGTTTATGTTCTTTAGGAGTGCCACGTCCAGAATGTCGGGTCTGTGAGACACGTTGTGCGGATAGTGGGTCGGTTCGAGCGGGGCGATGATGTCGAACGCTAGTCTATTCGAGAGCGACTCCAGGGCTCTGCCTTTGGCGTTGGACTGGTGACAGTTCCAAAGGGTGTTTTTGGCGTTAAGGTCGCCGCCGATTATTACGGCGTCGCTCAGTTCTAGCAGTGCTCGGAGGTCGCTCTCGAGTAGTTGCCGATTGGGTGACAGATAGGCTGAAACTAGTGTGATCGATTGGTGTCCGGTCATGCCTATTCGACAGACCGAAGCCTCGATGCTAGTCAGCGCAGGCGGATCCATAGGTACGCAGTGAAGGGACCTTTTGTAATATATGAGAGTTCCCCCTAGCGCAGAGTCAATCCTATCGTTGCGGACCACAGAGTAGTTCGCAACGTTTGGGTTTCTCTGCGAGGGTTTCAAAAAGGTCTCTTGTGCGAATAGTATGTCGAGTTGGTGTGCCCTAAGAAATTCGCCAACTTCATCTCGTTGCCTACTGATGCCGTTGGCGTTGAAATACCCTAGCTTGAGTGATCTTGGTTTGACTCTGCTTGTCGGTGTCCTATCCATGTTATGGGTTGCACTTGAATGCGCCTAACTTCTCGAGTACGCTCGAGTACCTGACACTGACACTGAGGAGGGCCAACGGATTGCCCTCGTTCTGACGAATGAGACTAGCGAGCTGGCGTAGCTCGCTAAAATCAATCGCACTCGCGAACCTTGCCACTAGGGATAGGTCCGGGTCGATTGTTTGCGGTAGTTGGTTGAGAGGGCTCCTGTAGTCGACGACGAGCGGCTTGGGCCCTCCCTGGAGAGGTTTAGTGGGCGTGGGCACGCCGGAGGCTGCCTTTGCGGGTACTGGGGCAGGTATGGGGGCCTGCATCGTCTTCCGCACGGGCAGAGGTGGGAAGGTCTCCCCTGTCTTCCTGGGAGTGGCCCAGGCGTTCGTCTTCGGCAAAGGAGCAGCTGTAAAGCTCCCCCCAGTCCCTGCAGCAGCAGGGACGACTGGGCGGGGACGCTGAGGTCCTTTCGCCTTGGGGGTTTTAGACGCTTTCGGGCAACCTCTGTAGTTGGCGGGGTGGCCTTCTTCGCCACACAGCACGGACGCGACTGGCTCAGTGCAATTGGCCCTGTCTTTGGGCCTTTTGCACTCCTCCGTCGCGTGGTCTTCCAGGCACTTGACGCACCTGGGGCGGGCGAAGCAATTTCGCGCCGAGTGCCCGTAGAGCTGGCAGCGGTGGCATTGTGAGATGCCACTTCTCCGGTGAGGTGGCTCGACGGTTATTCCCGACAGCCCGCAGACGGATGACATCTTGAAGATGTCTTTACCCGCGGGGCTGTCGTCGAGGGAGACCATCACCATATCAAAGATGGTGTTGGTGCGGCCTCTCACCATCCGGTGTACCTCGTGCACCGGGTAGTTTTTGGCTAGGGATGCCTTAATCTCCTCGGGGGAGATTTCTCTTGGCACGTTGCGTATCACAACGCGGAGCTTCTTCTCTTCCGGGAGAGTGTACGTATGGAAAGGTATGTTCCTTTCCCGGAGCAGTTTTGATAGCGCCCTGTGATCGCTTGAGGTGGCCAGGGCTATTTTGATTCCCTGCTGGGTGCTGCGAGCGGAGTGGTATATGATTCGGCGCTCGTTGCACCACGTGGAGATAGCCGTCCATTTAGATTTCTCTTGGACGTATATTGGTGGGGGCGAGGGGGCCTTTTTAGGGGCCGCCGATGCGTCGATGGTAGTGGGCGAGGCCCTCCCTGAGGGGGAGGGGGTGCGCTTAGGCCTTGATGCGGCCTGGGCGGGGGCGGGGGCTGCCGAGGTCTGCTTACCCTCGGTCAGCTTGGGGGCCTTGTTTGGGCCTCCCTTGGCCTTACGGCTGCGTTTCCGTGAGGAAACTACGGTGTTCTACACCACGTATTCTAATGGTATATATATACGTATATATCCCAATAAAAGGTTTCAGGGGTTTCTTTTTGATACAACAATTGCTTACCTTAGAGATTTTTATTAATTTAAAATAAGAAAAAAGACAGTTGACTATTTCTGATAGTTTAAGTTTTAACAACCCTAAGTTGTTGCAGGTGAGACAGTGCGTCGCCTGAGGCGCTCCACCGCGTCGCTGTGCCGGCGCACCCTACCCCCGCACTCTCCTCTGTCCGATTCCTTTACTCCTTTTGCCATAGATCGATCACTCAAGCAACCGTCAATTAACTTATTGTCCGACAAAATCTGCACTAATCGTTGTTTTTAAAAATTATAGCAGGTATTTCATCGTTTTTGGATTAGAAGAAGGTTATTGTAATTCATATTACATTAGAAACTATTTTGGGTGTGATGTTAAGACTTATCGTTTGTCTTGTTTGTCTTGACTTGTTTTGTTGCTTGTATAGTTAATATCACTAATCACTTACTACGATCATTAGAGCTTGCAGTATAATCTGAGGACATCTGTGGTAGTGCAATATTCCTTATTCCTTAATTTTAAGAGCCTGTCGAAGTGACTCTACAGTGCCTGATGAAAAACAAGAAAAGAATTCAAGAGTTGTGGTCAGAGATACTCATTGCGAGTACAGATAATGCAGTATGGTAACCCACACTATGACGATCTAGTAGTTACTTTTTCACACTCTGTTTGGTGACATGTAAGGTATGACAGTCATCGTGGCAGTTTAAGGCTCATGTAAGGTATACCTACTACAATAACGACACCCCTGCTTCAATGGGTGAGTTCGTTAGTAAGTGCGAGCCCAGAGGTTCGCACTTACTAACGAAAGTCCACACAGTACGGATGTTGTCACTTTAGGTCGATCTTCTGTGAGAGGGTAGAACTACCCCGTTAGATTAACGTGGCTCTACTACCTCATCTACCTAAAAGACATTAATTATACAAAGGTATAGTAATTAAAATTGATGTTGCAAGTAATTATAGACCTCAACTGTCGTTATTATTTTAACTTTACGAAACAAAGTAATTTTTTTTAAATGTTAATTGCCCAAACTTAACTGGTTTTCTAAAAGAAAAACTACGATACGGCCATCAGTATCTTCACTATCGATTTGAAGTCATATAATAAAACAACAGTACAAACAACATTAAAAGCTAAATTGTCCATTTTACTAAAAGCGGACAAACCTCAATTACCCGCAATAGTAATAGTGACGTTGTAGAAATGTACCTATACGAAGGGGTGCCATTACCGAGGAGTTAATCTCGATGACGGAACACATTACGTGGCGCGGTAATGAGTTCAGCATGAACTTCGTCTCAGCACAATTTACTAACACCTGAAGGCATTTGGAAGTAAGCACTAGAGGTTCACCTAAGCATGGAGTTCTATTTTTTTAAATTTAAATATTACATACGAGTATCATAATATATTATATAAATTAAATTATATTTAAAAAAAATGAGCAACGTACAAAAATTCTTTGAGTTTCTTTACCGTCAATTTTAAGAGGTCTACGTATATAATGTGTCGGTGAAACGTTACTTTCGTTAAAATTTTGCTACTTAAATGATATAATTTGACTGACTGCATGGTTGGCCTAGTGGTTCAAGCGGTCGCCACACCGCTCTCTACTCACGCTGAGTGTTGTGGATTCAAACCCCACATGGGACAACACTTTGTGTCATCCATAAATTGTTGTTCTGAATCTGGGTGCTCTTTGTGTGCGTTTCTTGTATGTTTGTTAAGCCCTCCGCGACATAATATTTATTCCTAGTGTGGGCGTTATCTTTAAAAAAAAAGAAAAAAGAATCAACTTGATACCTTAGTTGGAGATTCACAAGAAGGAAATATCTTAAGAGATAGGCAGATGTATGTACAAAAAACTGTGTAATACTGTAAAAGCTTTCTTTTGATGATGATGATCCAAATCATGGAACTCTAATAATACATAAACTTGTATTTCGAATTTGAAATTGTCTAAACTTTACGTGTTTATCTCTCTATTTACTAAAACTTAAACTCATCTTAAAAGATATTCTTATTAATTAAAATTCATCAATCAACACACGTTAGCTCTATTTTAGCGAAAACTTTTGGAGTAAGTAAATTAGGAACAGGTAGACTGTGAAAAATCGATATCCATTAAAAATTCATACTCCAGAATTGGTATAATTTTATTATTTGTTTTACTCTACAAGGCTATATGGATTTTATTTAAAAATTCAGAATTGTTGATTATTTAATAGTCACATTTTTCATCACATGTTCCCGCTAATTTAATGAAGTCTGGATAAACAACATTTCTGAGCCTTGAATTTTTTCCAACATGCGTGCACGCATGTATGTGTTACAAATGTTTTCCGGTACAACGATAGAAACGGTTAGAACCATATTAACTAACTTATATATGTGTATATAAAAATGCTGGTTGTGTTTGAGTGCCACAAGAAATCAGGATTGTTCCATATCAACTTACAAGTAGACGCTTATGCTTTTTTTTTCCCAAGAACATGTAAAAATAACAGCTGTGGCGCATGACGATTATTTATTTTCGAAATATTGTAGGTATCACTTTTGTAATGAAGTTAACTCTTATAAGCTTCACAAGTATGTGATAATGCTCAAGTGCTATAGTAGCATAGTGTACATCAATTTATATCTTATATCTTGTAGCATAGTTCCAAATTACCTCCTTTATATTAACAATAAATATTCGTACTGTACTGACACCTAAATTTCAAATCTAAACGTCTATAAAGTTGACTGTGATCGCAATGATAGAAAATTAGCAACATCCTGGTAGGAGTTGGGGTAAGGTATGGATTGCCGCCGGCGAAGAACGAACAATATTGGCCCACGAGTTGCACACGCAGCGACAACCAAACGGCCGCAGGCGCATGCGACCGAGACACAGCGCCACCACCTGCATGCGACAGAAAGGGACAAACTTTAGCACTTGCGAGATTTTGATTTATTTCATGTAATTATCGAATAATCTGCTTTGCATCTCTCGTTATAGCATTACGATAATTTTGTTCCATTACATCGGGTTCTAAGCGGTGACCGTTCGCTAGCACAACGATTGATAATAATCGCTCGCGAAGTATAATGGCGTACACCCACGGGTAATTATTGTTGTGCAGTCGTGAGTTCGTGAGCCTGTAGAATGGCGGAATGCATCTCCTTCGGGGGTTGCCCGTTGTAAACCAACACGGCTCGCCGTTTGGCCGGCCGCGTAAATAACTGATCGCTTTCCTCGCGCTAATGATAGTGCGGCCGCCTGCTTTCGCGTCCTCTTTAGTCGATCCCGATAAAATAATTACAAGTATTTATAAGTGCTTGCACTTAATAGCATCTTTATGCTAGTTATTAAGTTCATCGTACGTGTGCTCTTTAAATCGGCGGTGAAACCGGTGGGAACGTGCATGCCAATAATTAAATGAGTAATGAATAATTGGGTTACAAAGATGGTCATTGTAAAACACTGATTCTTGGAAGAGTTACAAAGTACGTCAAGGAGGAGTATTATATGTAGAATGAAGTCATTCCTTTGTTCGTGGATGCCTGAGGGACGGTTTCGATGCAACAAACGCACATGAAGTGTAGATGTTGCATTGACGTTTGGTCACGGGGCATCGTCGAGCGCAGTTCTCTTCCAACGTTAATGGGCCGCACCGGCCGTCGGCTCCGTTATCCCTCGTAGCTAATGATTGGCCAGCATTAAGTCTCGACTGTTCCGTGCGATTATTGGATCTAACAGATAATTTTATATCGCATTGTCCCGGAGCGTAAAATTTTCTGTTGTTATTACGGGCCGAACGGCACGCGCGGGGCACAGGCCGCCGAGAGTTCTGACCGTATCTTCTCATCTTGGAAAGGGGTATAGAACGACAGGGAAAATCACGAACCGTTTAGTACAACTGGAAATATTCTCTTAGTTACAAATTTCTACTTAATAATACTTGCTTTTTGTCAGTATTTTTTATTTTTTATATAGAACCAATGTATCTGAAATTATTCACTAATAATTTATTTAATCTTTTACCTCAATGTTGCTGCATCTAAAAATAATTCGACTCCCATAGTTTTTTATTGTTACACATTTTACAGTCTGTGGTATAGCTTGACTAATTATTGTACATCAAGAAATCTGAAAGACCCTTATTGATTACATAATAAAACACCTCTGGACACTCCTTCGGGATTAAAAACATGTACATATGGTGGATTACACAAAGTTTTGTGATCACGATCCTACTTGTACCGAGAACATATCACAACGATTACATCAGTAAAATTTGAAAAGCTTCTGGCCACTTTTTTCTCTTTAAGAATATTATCACTTTTTCACTGCTGCTCACTACTTCCTGCATTCAGAATACTAGCAGAATACAGATAATACCTGTAACATCTATACGATCAGTGCATAAATTAATATTTAATTGCCTTACAAGTTACTTCAAAATATTTTTGTTTTCATATTCCGATACTATCGAAATGTTTTACAAAAAAAGTGCATGCAACAAACACAGACATAAACCTTTAAACATCAGACGACTACCCAGATAGGCTGGCTATTGAAGATTTGATTGTCGTAAAAATTCTAGTACTATATTACTGTAGTAATCTGTACAACTAGAACATAAACTAACAATAAACTGTAACTGTAGGTGCGACACTAAAGCGTTCCTATAAAGAAATTATGAATAATACACCAGCATTGTATAGCACTGGTTCACACCTTTAGCTCACGAACGCCATTCTTCCCGCGCCTGTAATGAGCCCTCTAAATCAAACAATAGCATTAAAGTGTCAATACAGCCTCGATAACACCTCGGCGTTTTCTTTTGCACAGCATTATGGTTATAAATCTATGGAAGGCTCGTTTACACTATACGAATAGTATTCGATTGCACCGTTAGAGATACACCTAATCAGTTTGTCCGTTTGAATTAAGGCCCTGGACACATTCGTCCTATAAAATACCGCAGTTAAGTAACACTAGATCTCTGGTATTACATACATTTTCAAAAGGTATCTTAATATCTTTAACATAGTACGAGTAGAGATCACTGAACTCGCAATTGTCTTTAGACACTAAACATCACATCAGTTAACCGCTAAAAGTTTGTACACGTATTTACTGTCACAAAGTATAAATTTCAATAAAATACGCTTAATCAATACATCGTGTATGTTTCTTATTCAATTTTGTCATATTTAGTCATATTGTGTAAAACATTTGAAGTTTCATATAAATTTGGTTTTAAGGGCACAAAATTGTCTGACATTTTGCGCCAGCCGCAAAGGACTGTTTAAATTATGCAGTTAACTCCCTAGATTAGGGTTGTTCTAAGATTTTTTGTACATTTATACTATCGACCTTTCGCGCACCGTTAACTGTTGGTCTTGATGGGTACTTCAATAATTTAGTCAATATCACGGCAATATTGAAGTTGAATTATAAATGAGAATAGTTTCAAGACATGTACATTAACTATACTTTATTAAGGCATATCCGCCAATGTGCCTTAATCAATATGATTATAAACATAAATATAAGTATGAACAGTATTAATGTAAATCGATAATTTTGGCACTAAGCCAACACTTAAATGAAAGTGAAAAAGGTAATGTGTTTCTGGTACGGTACATACAGGTATGGAAATTAGTGATGGGTTCTTAGTAACAAATGTGTTAGACAAAGACAGACAGACAGAGGTATAGGAAAATTTAACGTTAATGTAACTTCTGGTAATAGTATAGTTATAAAGCCTCTATTATAAATATTTAGACAACATAAAGCTGATAAGAATAATATTTATTATGAGGTTTTAAAACAATAAAGTAGCATTTTAGAAGGTTAAAATATTAGATTAGTTAATAGGCTAGCAGCAGATTTCATATTCAAAATAATTAAATATGTCTACGTAGTAGTAAAGAGTTAGTCAAATTAAATGAGTCCAAACAAAAACGAGAGCCAATAAAAACGAAACTTGTCTAGTATCGGCGATCGAACAAAACGTTACAAAGTCAATGCAATGTCGTCGTCGAAGGGTTGAAGATAAATACGTGCAAGGGGCTGAGAGGTCGGCCGTTGCAGATAAACAAGGGGCGAGCAATTTGTACAACTACACAAATGCGCAACTCTTCGAACGGTGGACGGGGTGCGACTAAGACTATGTTGTTCGGCATCTTGACTGATTGAGCTATCTGCATTTGGTTTGTTGCGTCTGATAAAGTGATAATAAATGCACATACACCGCATAGTACCGGGCTTTGATTAAATAGTTGGATAGTATAAACATTGTACAATATTGTAGCTACTAATTCTGTTGTTAATAACTAACAGGTATTTCATAGCTTTCAACGTTCGATCAAGACGCTCGTTCAACTTTCACGTTTCGATCAAATTACACTGACCGTCATCTTGACGGACTCGGCCGACAATAATCCGTTTGTGACTATATTTACAATAAGTAATATTATTTTTCATTTATAGTAGGTACTTTTAAAACAGATGTGTATGTGTAAGTATACATACTTACATTGGCAAAGTCAATATTAAAATATAATTCATATGTTAGTTTTAAACGATTCCAAAACATATCTTTTTTTACATTTTAATGATATACTGGTATTGCAATTGGGAATAGGCAATAAAAAACAAATAAATATCGAATTGCAACGAAAAGTGCTTAACAGTTTAATGTTTTCAACATAAAGACGATTAGGTAACATGATATTTTGATGTTTATATTTTTTAAAATGAAAAACTAATGTTGTCAGTTTGGAATTTTCCCTGTTTAGGAGATATTTAACTTTACAATTTCTTCATAGAAGTGTGAGAATCTGATTTTAGGCAGAATTTAAGATTTTTTTATCATGTGTGTTGAAAAATGAAGTGTATTTCAGCTACGCAGGCAAAAATTATCACTTTCGATGTTCTTTACCTTTAAGGGGTTGGTTATGACAATAGTTCGTAACTAGCCAAAAAAGGTACGAACTATTTATTAATTACGAATAACGTTAATTCAGAAAAAAAAATTTCATCTTTTTACTGAATAATTCAGTTCCTTTTTCTATTAACCAAAAATATTTATTTTTTATTTTAATGTGATACAAATTTAATTTTTAACAACTTCTAGAAATTAAACTATTTTAGGGTTATGATAAACATTAAGAAATTAATTACCTTCAAAACTTATAAGTGGTTATTCTAAATTTTTACGAAACAGAATCTTTGAGTATTAAAGAAAATTAACAGAGCATCATCTTAAAAAAATATATTTAAATATATGATGTCATATTGAAATATGATTTTCGCTTGTATTCTGATAAAACTACACAGAAAGAAGAAATTCAGACGTTAAAAAATTAAATATCCAACCATCTACACACTTATTTTAACAAGTAAAAGTTATTAAAGTATGATAATAAGTATTACTTTATTTTCTATTCGTTATCCTCCGAGCAGTTGGGCAATAACTTAAGCACTTCACATAAATGCAAATTAATCAAATTACAGAAAAGATATATGTATTTTCTAGGTGAATTTAACCATCTATTAAGGAGCAACGTAATAAATAACTGTTTTATATTTATCATCATGTATCTCATATATTATAATTACAAATAAATTCCTGGCTTTGCCAATCTCGTCATTTGTTTAAATGGATGGATCCTGCACGTAAAAAATAATGTGTCATAACAATAGCTTCTTTGGTACTACTTTGCAAACTAAATTTTCTTTCGATAAGAGCCTTTACTTATTACCATAGTGACGATGTACACATACAAAGCCAACAAAGTATAATACAACGCTATCTACAATAGACACACTGAACTACGGAGTAACTACTAATGCTGTATCGCAATGTAGAAATTCTCTCACCGGTTATTAAATACATAATTGTCCAAAGTTTTGGAAGAAAATGACTCTTATTCTCTCCACACTGAGAAACGAAGGTAATTGAATGAAGCCTTCAAAGGAAGGAGGTAAAATCATCATGGTCACCATCATTGTCACTATGTTTACTGGTATAGCGATGAGCAGTAACCAAGTCTCAGTCAGCTAGCAACCTCAGTCTCAATAGGGATATCACACACAGGTACTAGTCTAGTTACCCCTACGGCTTATCAGCGTCAAGGCAAAGCACACTGTATCTAAGGTCCGTATAAGAAGAACATCTCTCTCCCATCTACGTGGCAGCCAGCCATTACACTGCAAATACCCGACTCACTCGGGACTTTACTGCAGCATCGAACACCGCGTGTGATACCGACTCACTGGCATCAGCGAACTTTTGTCCCGACTTATTGGGACTAGTGGCACTCAGTGCCGATTAAATGAAACTACTTACACTGGCACGCTCTACGTTCACCATTTTAAGCATTATACTTATCATTAAAGCATTTTAATAAATAATGCAGGGTTACGTATATCTAAAACACACACACATGTATGGTACAAAATACCTGTATGGTATGAATAATTACGCATAACTATTTTTTCAAGAAGTCACAGATAGTATGAGAGAAATAGACCCGTATACATAACAAAACTACACACGTTTTGCCAGACCAACATATCTGGTCAGCGTGTTATTAGTCTTATTAATGATAAGCTTATGTCTAGCAGTGGACTATTAAAAGATAATTACGCTTTGAAAATCAGTGAGTGTGATTTTGCCCAAAACAATGCTAATAGTACTATTAATTTTTGTACTTAATAATTACAATAGTTTAATATTGTACCATTCGTTCAGTGTTGTTGTTTATAAACATACCAAAAAATAAAATATTCTGTTGTCGTCTATTGTGTAAATACAATATGTTGAACAGATGAACTCAATAGGGTTATAAAAATCGAAAGATTTCTAAAGAGTTTTTTTTTAAGACTTACAATAATCTTACCAACCCACAAAGCCTGCTCATTGTCTCGTAAAGAACACGCGACACACGTCCAAAGTCTTCAGTGTAATCCTCATTGGAACTGCTCTGAATAAACAGTAGCTCTCATTAATCACCCCCGCTGCGGAAACTTTCTCTATTCAACTGAGACTCCACCTGACTCGGATATTTTCTTTTAACTTTTAAGCTTTGTTCAAAACTTTTGATGGACTTGGAGTTTTAAGTAAGTTGAATAGTAATATATCTTGTGCAAGAACACTTCTTTATTGTGTTATCCAAGCTTGCCAGGTACATTTTGTGATACAGTTTGTTGGAGATTTTGTGTAGAGATTGTAAAGTGTGCGCTTGGCCGTGGTTGTGTGAAATAAGAAATTAAAATTTGACTGTTTATATCATTAAAGTACCAAGAACTTAACAGTCTATTAAGAAAAATATTCCTATGGTATCAAGTTTGAATGTCAGTGGAGTCGGTGCAATGTGTAATTTTGTGTTGTATTATGAAAGGTTACAGTAAATGAATAAAACCTGGTTATAAAATAACTGGCTTTTGTTCTAAGAAATAACTGAATTCAGGCGGTTTAAAGGAAGACTAAAAATTGAGGAATAGAAAACGGATAGAGGGAGGTAGTTAGAATATCAGAGATGCTGGCAGTCTCGTATGGGAAATGAAACTGAGACCGTAGAAACTTGAAAGGTTAGGATCGAGTAATCGTACCACTCCACCATCGTATTCATTAAAATTAACTTCTAATGATGATCAATGATGAAAAGTTTCGTAAGTTAAAACGTTACTAAACTTAAAGTTTTGAACCCTAAGGTGAAAACAATGAATGAAATAAAGAATTATAAATCAAAATGTATCAGCTATTACTATCATATAATACTAAGATTGATAGTATTAGATAATAATAAGATTGAAATGAGTAAATCAGTGGAGTCAACGTACTTTTATGCCATTTAAAGAATGCAATTACACAAGAAATCAATTCGATATATCAACTCTTAGAATTAAGAGTTCAGTAGATCACGATAAACCGCAAAATATCAGGGTAAGAGATTCACTCACCGCCATACCTGTAATCAACTTTTTAATTTATGAACTACAACAAAAGCTTTTAGGTATAAGCTATTGGCAGAACAGATAATTGAATAATCCAATTTCGATTTCCAAGGAGTAATGGAAAATTGTTACAATTTAATAAACAATACTATTAGAGATTCTTATTATAATGAGATAATATTTTATCGGAGCGTTCCGAGACGCTCGGGTCACCGCAGCATTAAGTATATACCTAATTCCATTGGGTAAGCGCCATTTCAATCTAACTCAGAATTAGTTCCACCTTATTGCCGACTTGAGAATTTTTATCACAGCGAAAGCAATCAGAGCGCCAATAATTTCCCTCATAATGACTTGGCGGTCGTAAAATTTGAGCATTGCGCCAAAATGGTGGCACATTAAAATTCTCTCCCCATCGTTATAACTGGAGTTAGCGGCGGGTACCGATCCATCGACGATCGGGACAATCGGCATTTCCATCTCAATCGGCCCCCGCAACCCCCGCCCCTTAGCCGTTAGTTTTCTTTTTTAAATCGCGTGTTAAAGATTTGGCGTGAACGCGTGAAGGGTTGGCTCCCACCCGCGCCTTTCCTGATCGCCGCCTTCTCATATGTGAGCTCGTCGATATTGCAATACGATTTAGTAGCGCCTGAGTTGGTTTCACGACGGATATGCGTTTACATTTACATACAATATTATTGAGAGAATTTCGAACGCATCTTGAGATTATAAATGCATCACTTCCCCTTTACATACAGTTACCTGCTTCCGTTGAAAGTAGAATAATATATCTTTTCATTGCTGGTTTTTCAACTTTGAGAACTGATATTTAGATAATCTGTGAGTGTAAGTTACCTGTAACAATACTTTGAGTTAAAAAATATTTAATGAAATATAAATTTTGACATTTACAAAATGTTCTCGCATCATACCTATAAAAGAAATCAGATAAAAAAGAGTGAATCATGTATTTTCGAAAACTAAATTTAAGTAGGGATTCATTTAACACATTTTCTAACACCAATAAGGTGACAAACGAGCTGAGATTCCTAGTGATTAATGTAGGATGTTGGTATGTACATATATACCTGATGGAAATTGATGATGAATACTTTGACGCGTCAATCAACATTAAAGCAAAAAAAATGTTGCATTACGTTGGTTGGATAGTTATATCCAGGTAGCTATTTGAATTGCTCCTACAAGACAATGATAACAAGCGACCTATAGAAAACCAAGATAAACAATAGTTATATTTTTTTAAATACAATGACTAGCACTGCCAATTGTCACCTGGAAAACACAACAGTCACGGGTGTGTACCGTCTTTTGAGCAAGAATCAGGGGCGGGAGAGATTTGGGGTTGAGTGTGTAGAATTACTTAGCACTGGTTTGCAGTCCAATCAAACGGGTCTATTTGCACCTAAACATGTTTTTTTCCACGACTTTAGACGAATTAAGAAACTTCCTACAAATTAGAAACGAGAATTTTATCCATCGTTTATATTTAAAGGTATAAATGAGTTAAAGTTACATAATACTAAATTCTGGTGATTAATAAATCAAGTGTTTCTCTGTAATATGTAATAAGTCGTCGTGTAGTAGTAATTTGTTTTAAAAATATTTTGTTTAGAACAACTTGTATAAGAATCTAGTGCGAAATATCAAAAGTATAAATGTTGTAGTTCACCTGTCGTGACCTTGCCACCTTATGGGTACTGTAACGGTAACTTAGTTCGTAACAAACTTTCTAACTGCGAGTTAGACATGACACTCGAGTAATACTGGCAATAAGGGCAAGGGAATTACGTCATCAATTTCGCTACTATTCGCCCCGTGTAGTTTTGTTATAGCTGTTGTTTTACTTAAAGTGTCGTGGTAGAGACAAGCAGGTTTATTAGTCGGTGATGGTAAATTATGTCAATGTAGTTAAATTTATGGATAGAAGCAAAGGAAATATTCATCAGACAAATGAAAAACACAACAGTTTGTTTTGAATGTGTTCTGAATGGTTAGCGTACAGAAAACCCTTCAAATTTGTTCTCTTTCTCGAAGAGACAAACTTGTCAAAAACTTGTTATTTTTTTCATCGCTAAGTTGTTGATCGGAATTCTTGATAATGAAATATTTATTTACAATAATACCTTACTTTTTTGTAAGTTTTTTTGAAGAAAAATCAAAATCAACTAGACACAGTTACGTACTAATTTTAAACACATTAAACATTCCCATTCCCAGCATAGTTGCTTATTATAAATATTATTAGTTATGGTTATTATAGCTACTCGGTGCAACATGTTACAATTACGATATAAATAAATGCATTTAACTTAACATATTTTAATATGAAAACACTCATATTTGTTGGGAGCGTAAGCCAACACCCAAGTGTAAAATCTTATTTAAGATTACATACGCTATACAATAACGGGGAAATTACTGGGTGCAACTATGTCTCATATATGTAAAATAATGTGGCCGATATATCCTTACCACCCTCCACCCCGTGGGGGTGCGTGATCGAGGAGATAGAGGCTCCCGCGAGCGACTTATTCCGATATAATCAATAACTTAGTGAGATCCCCTTTGCATCCAGCCGTGTGACAGTTCCTCCAATCGAACGGGCTAAGGGTTGTTTTTTACATTTTTGTTCAAACACCGCGTGATTAGAGACGCGACGTGTGCGGGGCTTTTGAAGTACACGTCGTTTCACTCGGCTAGTTTGTGTTCGTTATTTTCTACCAGTTTTCGGTAATAAATGTTTGTGCACAGATTTGTCTTTTCATATATAATGAACGTACGTAAATGTTTACTTTGTGTGTTGTGTTTGTTTATGTCCATGTCTTTTTGATATGCGGAGTATTTATGGGTTTTGGATTTTTCATTTGGCTTTAATTAAATATAGATATAAGCAACAAGATATGACTACAAGATTCCATTTAGAATTCTTATTTAATGAAGTTTATCTACTCCACTTAAATGTTTAAAGTAGTCAATGTTTAATGATAGAATGTTTGGGTATCTTGAATAATATCATTACGGCAAACAAAAGATACAAATATCTGTTTTATGTGATATTTATAAGTGCCACAAATTCTACTATAAAAGGGCTTTTATGGAAATTTGAGTATGTCTATGTATAAAGGTTGATTGAAAACCACGCGTGTATTATCTTCTCAAGAGATGCCAAAAATAGTGTTGGTCATACGGAAAAAGATTAAATAAAAAAAGGTAAAATCGTGTTTGTGATTTATAACCGACAACTTGGTCCTATGATCCTATCAATTCACGTAACCAGCTGTCTGTAAAGAACACTTTAATTAAATTAAATATGTTAATTAATTAATAAGGAAATAAAAATATTTAATTTAATTACAAAAGTTTTTATTCTAATGCGTATTTTACAATTACAAAAAGGTGGTTGGATCGAACTGATTTTTTTCCTTTAGTCTTAGTTGTGGTATTGGTAAAGTATAGTTTTGTTTGAAATTATGTTCCACAAAATATAATAGTTTCTTTTGGGAAATTGTAACTTAGATAAATTATATATATTTATACATACACATAAAAGCGAGAACACTTTTTTAATAAATGCTCCATGTTAATATTTTTTGTCGTTCATGTTTTTTAACCTATGTATATAATTTAATAGGTCCTTATAATGTTATATTGTTTATAAATGTGCCACATGTACAATTTCTAAAGGTGATGCATGTACACAATGATTAGTACGGCTTAAAAATTAAATATTTCGGATATTTCACACACAATGTCATCTAGTTTCAAACTAAGCAGAGCTTGTACTATGATAATTATACTGACTAATACTCGTAGAATACTAATAGATACATATAAAGCATACATAGAAAACAGCTAAACTCCGAAAGAAATATTTGCAGATCATACAGACATTTGGTCCGACCCGGCAATCGAACCCGAGACCTCAAGCACAGCAGTCGCATTCACTACCGTTGTGTCACCGAGGCAGTCATTAAATTAAAGTCTAATGTCAGGGTGTACAAGCAAATATGGTTGGGCTCCGTGTAAACATTACAGATTTTCTGTGTGTTATTTATAACTATACAATTCATTTTAAAATAGACATAATTTTATAATATCAAATTAAGTCTATTGTAAATGGACGTACATAACAACAATAGAGAGCTGAGAAGGTTGAAAGGAGAAAACTTTATAAGTAACACTTCATTTATACTTTTGTACGCAGGGCGCTCCTTGTCACCACTGTCGCGTCACTGGGGGCGATTCGATTAAAACCACCGTATCGCACTATACCGTATATTTAACACAAATACAGCAACTAACACATGTGCCTTGATAGGTTTTTTTTAAACATTAAACATCTGGCGTATTTAACCTGCCATGCGAAACAAAATATATCGCGATTCAGAAAATATGATAAACGCCATCTATCGAGCGATCGACAAACTCTGTTTATGCCGCTTCTAAACATACCGCCCTCCATGGACAAATTATGAAGTTGAAACAAAAATCCAAAAATACTAATTTGTTCATAACAATTATGTAAGTATGGCTTCGCATGGCAATATTAAAGTAGTATTTGGTAAAATTTAATTTACAATATACGAAATATTTAATACTAACTAGTGCTTACATCTTAAAATGATGACACTTCACAAAAAAAATAGACAATATTTAGTAATAACTTATCAACTACTTAACAATAACATATTACAAAACAAGGTTATTGTACTGTGTTAATAGGTAACACGCACAATTTTACAATGGGTCGTTTTATTACAGCGTTTTTACACCTTAAACTTACAACGCGTGTAACTCCGTCCAAACCCGGGTGTTTTTGTTCTACGATACCAAAAAGCCACTGAGCAGGTGGCAGGCCATCCTCCTTTACCAAGACCAGGTCACCAATTGCAGGTTCTGGAACCTGGTAAGTCCACTTGTATCGATTGAGAAATTGTGCTAGATATTCGCGCGACCAGCGTCGCCAGAAATCCTGCACCATTCGTTGAGTCAACTGTAATCGTTTCAGGCTGATGTTGATGTTGGACTGTTCAGTTTAAATCTGGTACAACTACCAGAGGCTCTCCTACTAAAAAATGTCCAGGCGTCAGCGGAGCTGGATCTTGACAATTGTCAGTCGCACGAGACATGGGGCGAGAGTTTAAGCATGCCTCGATTTGGGCCAACACAGTAGCCATCTCTTCGTAAGTTAAGGTATTGTTTCCAATAACACGCTTGAGATGATACTTTGTGGATCTTATACCGGCCTCCCACAGTCCTCCGAAATGAGGAGCGTGTGGAGGTATAAAGTGCCCGTTGGTACCATTATCCGCCAACCACTCCGCTATCTCCTTAGCTACATTAGATCTTTCGATTACTACTAACTCCTTCAACTCCTTGGCTGCCCCGACAAAGTTAGTGCCATTGTCGCTGTATAAGTCTGCACAATGACCGCGTCTGGCGACAAAACGCTTAAAAGCAGCAAAAAAACCTTTGGTACTCAAGTCGCTCACCGCTTCGAGATGTATAGCTCTGGTAGCCATGCATACAAACAGGCATATATAACCTTTGTATGCGTGATGTCCTCTGCCCCTTGCAGATCTAAGATTAATAGGACCTGCATAATCCACTCCACTTTGGTAGAAGGCACGACTGGGGTTGACGCGTGATTTTGGCAACTGACCCATAAGTTGTTCTTGGACCTTAGCTGCATGACGAATGCAAGATATACACTTGCGAACAAAGAACTTAACCTTATTCTTCACATCGTGAATCCAATACCCAGATCGTAGGAAATTAACCATCACTTGTGGTCCCCCGTGTAAAGTTCTTTTATGGGCATCGGCTATTACCATCTCCGTAAAGTGTGATTTTGCGGGTAGAATTATCGGGTGCTTCATACCTTCCTCGAGTGCAGCTCTGTCTAACCGTCCACCAACTCTCATTATGCCATCGTGGTCTATAAATGGATTCAAGGAGGTAAGTATATTTTTCTTAATAACTGTTTTAATTTTCAACAGACTGTCGAGTTCTGCAGCAAAATATTGCCCTTGGCAATGCTTAACACATACAAGAAGTGCATCGTTCAGTTCTTTTGTTGATAACCCCGACTTGAATTTGACAGAAACCCTTTTAAAATTTAAAAACCGTCTACAGTATGCTATGACTCTAATTAATTTAGTTAATGATGAAAACTTCGACCATACTGCCAGCTCTTCTGTGTCTGTAGTTGCTAGACTAATTACCTTGGTTTTTTGTTCTAATTCCGTTTTGTATTCTTGCCGTTTTTCGTGGTTGATAACTTTATCCTTCAACCACAAGGGTCCCTCCTTCCACAATGTACTTGTGATTAACTCCGTTGGATTCATTCCTCGGGATGCATAATCTGCGGGATTCTCAGCCGACTTAACGTGACCCCATTGACTACTACCGACTACGGATAATATTTCAGACACCCTATTTGCTATAAAGGTTTGCAAATTGCATGGATGTTTACTTAACCACGCCAGAACTATTGATGAATCTGTCCATGCATAAATGAGATGTCTTTCAATATTCAACACCTCCGAAACCTCGCGCAACAATTTTGTTAGCAAAACTGCAGCACATAGTTCCAGACGAGGAATAGAAATTTGTTTAATGGGTGCGACCTTTGTTTTTGCAGTTACCAAACGAGAATAGACGCCACCTTGGCTATCAACGACACGGATATAAATTACTGCACCATAAGCAAGACTAGACGCATCACTGAATCCATGCAATTCTATTGAATCACCAAGTGATGTTCGCAGCCATCTAGGTACTCTAAATGGAACTAGATTTTTAAGTTCATCTCGGTAAGTATGCCATTCGTTTAATAATGTGCATGGCAATTCTTCATCCCAATCTATACCGGACAACCACAATTTTTGTATTAATATTTTCGCTTTTATGATTACAGGTGCGAGCCAGCCCAAGGGATCAAACAACATAGATATGTGGGAGATAACGTTTCTCTTTGTTTCAGGTGTTTTCGAAACAGGTAGTTTTACTGTGTAAGCGAATTCATCTGATTCTCGACAACAGGTAAGTCCCAGAATTTTGATTACATTATCGATTTTTAGTTCATGGCTTTCTTCTTGATGCTTTCCTAAGTTGATGTATTTCAACAATTCTTCACTGTTGCTTGTCCATTTTTGCAACTCAAAACCTCCTTTTGCTAATAGTGCCGTCATTTGTTCATAAATTTCTCTACCTTCAGATATAGTTTGACAACCAGCCATCACGTCATCCATATAAAAATTCTGCGTAACAATGGACTTCGCGACAGGGTACGCATCGCCTTTATCTTCAGCAAGTTGGTGTAACGTCTTAACGGCTAGGTACGGAGCCGCTGCAGTTCCAAACGTTACTCTTAGAAGACGGAAATGTTTGATTTCTTCTGTACTGTTCGAACGTCACAATAAACGTTGAAAATCCACGTCTTCACTAGAAACAAGTACTTGGCGGTACATTTTCACTATATCCGAAACAAGGCAAATCGGGTATGTACGCCATCTCATTACAGTGTGACGCAAATCCACTTGTAGGGTTGGACCTGTCATCAATTCACCATTAAGTGACACTTCATTTCGACCCAAGCAAGAGGCGTCGAATACTACCCTAACCTTGGTGGTAGTTTTGTCTTCCCTTAAAACAGCGTGGTGAGGAAGATATACAACATCCTCTCGATTCACTACGTCTGCCGGTACAGGTTCCATATGACCGAGTTCGAGATATTCGTTAATTACCTCCAAGTATTTCTTCTTCAACTCGAAATTCTGGTCCAACCTTTTCTCTATACTAAGAAACCTGCGTAATGCAATATCCTTTGTTCGACCATTTATGCAGTTTCGTTCAGTAGTTTTGAAAGGCAGTCTAACAATACAACGACCAGAAGGGTCTCTTACTGTAGTCTTCTTGTAAAATGCTTCGCATTCTTCTTCTTCCTCTTTATAGTGTTTTTTAGAGACTACCGCTTCTTCTATTTTCCAAAATCGTTCTAAATAATTTTGGTCTTCTTGGAGGGATAAGTAACAATGGCTCTTGTTACTTGCTAAACTTTTATTTCCTGGTACTTCTCCCGACAGGATCCACCCTAAGGTTGTATCCTGTGCTATCAAAGAACCTGACGGTCCTTTGCTAAGTCCTTGTGTTATAATTTTACTAAACACTGAAGAACCCAACAACATGTCTATACTTCCAGGTTTGTTCCAGGTAGGGTCTGCTAGCTTCTTATTTTCCATGTATGGCCACAGTGGAAAACCTATTGGTTGTGTTGGTAAGACTGATGTAATACGTTTTTGAACATGAGCTTTAACGGTTACAATTGAGTTAGGATCATGCATTGATTGCAATTTAGGGTACACAATATATTTTGAGGTCAATGCATTCTTACCTTCCTCATTTTCCCCCAACCTTAGTGCGCTGATGTAGCAGGTATGTTTCTTCAACCCAAGGAGTTGTACGGCCGATTCCGTTATATAAGAAGCTTGTGAACATTGGTCAAGCAACACACGTAAAATAACTCCTGTACTTTTCACCTTAACTAAAGCCGTGGGCAATAAATCTTGGCTGCTACCAGCAGCGGCACAATTGGTTACTGTACTGGTTTGGTTTTCTTTAGTATCAACTGATTGCTTAATATTTTCTTTTGAGTCAGCTGAAACTGCTGACGCATCCCCAGTATGTAATAAGGAGTGATGTTTCCGTTTACATATTCGGCATCTTGTCGGCAAATGACAGGCATAAACCGCGTGACCTGACCCGAGACAATTAAAACATAACCCGTTTGATTGGATGAAGCTACGACGTGAGGTGACATTTTCATTACTAAACTTTTTACAGTGACCGAGTTTGTGATCTGATTTACAATAAAGACACAATCTTGTAGCAACATATAAAGTTTTGACAGAAGCACCTTTAGTAGTATTATTTTTTGAACCTTTATCATCCAGAAATTCAAGGGAGCGAAAACGTTGTTCTAGAAATTTTTTGAACTGATCCCATGTGGGCAGTTCTTCAGAAAATTCACAAAGTCGCGCTTCCCACAACTTTCTGGATTCTGCATCTAATTTCAAACTTAAAATATATATAACAATAATGTCCCGTGAATCCACATCAATGTCTAAATTTCCGAGAGCATTCAAACAATCGCTGCTTGAATCTAATAGTTCTCTAAGCGCTGTGGCTGATTCAATGGTAATATTTTTTTGACTAAAAAATCTTTTCAAAATTGAATTGGCCATAAATCTTTTATTATTGTATAGATTGTTTAATTGCTCCCAACACGTTTTATAATTTACACTGGTAATGGGTACATTTTTCAAAAGCTGTTCAGCCTCCCCAGTCAAACGACTCTTTAAATACTGCAAACGTTGAACGTCGTCCAATGACTGATTGTTGTGTATTAACGACAAGAATAAGTCTCGGAAGCTGACCCAATCAACATATTGACCCGAAAACATCGGCAAGGAAATATTTGGAAGCTTGACATTAGAGGCCGACTTAGACCCTTCACTTGAGCATACACAATTTTCAGACGCATCAACTTTATTTAATGTCGCGAGGATTTCGTTCAGTTCCGTTTTATAGTCCAAATACAAATCCTCTGTCCTCTCAAACTCCCGCAGTACTATATTGTGATGCATTATATTCCGTTTCATCAATTTCACTAATTATTTTCTTGTGAATTTCACAAAAAGATATCCACTTCACTTCCAGATTTTCTAACCTTACGGTAACATAGACTTTAGTGATTCTATCCTTAGGTGATTTCTTAAGATTTGTCCTATTCCGTATAATACTATTCATGGAATTTATTTGAACTTTGTTGTATGCTTCCATGATGAAATTATTCTAAGTCTTTTACACTTGTAATATTTCTTAAATTTCAGCTAAACTTTTCTAAGTGTTGAAGATTTTTGTGCAAATTTTTCTAAGTCTTTTTATTTTAAACACTCGGACAAAAATCGGGCATAGCTTCGCCGTTACTTCACTTTTTAGAGAATTATTCTAAGTCCTAAACACTTGTAAATTTTTACTGTTCATACACTACAAACTTTAAATTTACTAAGTCGTATTCACTTTGATACTAATAAGTAAAATGTTCAAACACTTACAGTTTTATGGTACCTCACTTTAGTTTCAGAATGTTCCAGTTCTAGTTCAGGTCCGCGTCACCGAAGATGCACCTTGTTTGGTAACGGTGTGATACCTCGCCTTCACTTCCCAGTTGCTTCGTCGTCGCACTAACTCGCTGTGATGACTTCCCAACCTGTGAATGTTGGCGCCCCGAGCAGTGATCCACTGCCCATAGATGCGCGTCTCCGACGCCAGCAGGTTTCCCCGCTGAAAATGCCCTCTTCAGCCAGGCTCCAAGATCCGGCTTCGAAGGACCAGTTATGAACGCAGGGCGCTCCTTGTCACCACTGTCGCGCGTCACTGGAAGCGATTCGATTAAAACCACCGTATCGCACTATACCGTACATTTAACACAAATATAGCAACCAACACATGTGCCTTGATAGGTTTTTTTAAACATTAAACATCTGGCGTATTTAACCTGCCATGCGAAACAAAATATATCGCGATTCAGAAAATATGATAAACGCCATCTATCGAGCGATCGACAAACTCTGTTTATGCCGCTTCTAAACAATTTTTTTTAATTTTCATGTTACTTTCAACTTTTATTGTTTTAAACATTTATTTATACGTAATATGTGCCACATATTCAAATATTACATACATTTACATTGACTAAATTATTTACTTGATTACAATATCACTAATTTCTCGATTACAGTTTACTTCAATTCTTACCTTATACTACTAATTGATTGTAAGTCTGTTGATAAAATTGTATACTTACTGTATTGTTATGTACACAAATGAGTTTTTCGACTTAAAGTATTAAACAATAATCTATAATTAATTTATTTTAGGAATATGTAAGGTGGGCCAAGGATTCGTTAACATTTGAACCTAACATCCCCCGCAAATATGTTACGAGAGTTCTTGAGAAGAATGCTACTGGAATCTGCTGGCTTTAATCGTAAGACATAGTTTTAATAAGATGGGACCATTTGTCACACATCCAATGAGTCGCAGTCGGTGGTCAAAGATATGTTGCCGGAAAAGCTGGTTGCCAGACGAGGCGACACTCCATGGCCATCCAGTAGTCCAGATCTATCCCTAGCAGACTACTATTATGGAGTTATTTGAAGAATCGTGTCTACATAAATAAACTAAATATACTACGTCAACTAAAAGAAAAAAACAGCGAAGAGATTTCGGCAATCTCGCAGTCTCCTTGCCGATGACTATTAGAAAATTTCGGTGCTTGCTTAGAAGAGTGCAAACGTCGAAATGGCTTAGATAATATAAGTTTTAGAAAATAAATTGGAACTAATCAGCTTTCTTTTAAATAAATAATTTTTATAATATATCAAATAATTTTTTATACGATTTTTGTTACCTAATTTGTGGCACACCGTAAACATCGTTGTAAAAACCACCCAACAACTGAACCAGTTTCAATCATTCTGTTTTGAAACTAGGTTTAAAAAGTTTCGTTTAAGAATGCCGCTAAGAAGTTTTAAATATATAAGAATGATATATTCGAAAGCATGCAGAAGTATTTATTTTAAATATTCTATAATGCCTGTTTTAAAATGTTCAGTCAAAGCCTATGTTTGTAAGCTCATCCTAACTATGAGTCGTTAGTTCATCAGCTCATCATAGAAAAACTATTTTGTATTAATCTATTTTTTTATTGGTATTTTTTTCACATATTCAACACACGGCTACCTGAATAGACAAAGCCTGTACAATAGTAATCAAGTCCTGTCTGATAAACATAAACGAGTAATATAATACTAAAATAATTACAAACATTTTGTTTATATGTATTTTTAGATAAATTGCACCCAGATATAGAACCAATGACTGTGTTTTTCTTGAGTGGGAATCGAACCCACGTCTTCTGGTATAGCACTAGATCAACAGGATTTAAAAGATACGACATCACCACTTTTTGCAGTCGAAATGGAAGTAATTCGCTACTAAAGTTATTTCTCACTACCAGATTCGATACCGAATGTCTAACGTCACTCTGACCTAAAGAATTAAACGCGCTGGCACCAAACGCACAAGTTAGGAATAAGTTAGTTTTGGTGCCAGGTAGTATAATAAAAGAATCAGGAAACAATAAAATATAACTACCTTCATTAGGTATATGCTATTACGGTAGACACATTTTATTATTTTTCCTCCGAAAACCGTGAGCTTTCCAAAAACATAAAAATAAAGATAAAATACAAATTTTTAAAAGAAATAAGTCCAAATTGGTTAGTATAGTTACATAGACCATTATAATTATGTCCATTCTAGATACTTTTAATTTAAGCGTATCAATGATATATTACATATGTAATTATTGTTATGTATGTAATATAGGACGGTCCTGTTGGCCAAGTGGGTAGTTGTCCTGCTGAGCTAGAGGTCTTGAGTTCGATTGCCACCCAGGATTAATCATTGTATAATGAACATGATCATTTGTTCTGTACCTAGGTGTAATTAATCTATATATAACATGTATGTAAGTACCTCGAAGAGTTGAAGTGTTTGTACAAGTATGCCATTATGTCGGACTGTTTACGAGGTCAGCCCCCTAGCAAAGTTGACTTTTTATAAACGTAAACGTTACTTAAAAACTAACAAATGTATGGAAATGTCGTCGCTCAACACTAAGGCACGTGGTCAAAACAAAATATTTACCAATGAGACAATGAAGAAAATTTTGATGGTAGGAAAAAATACAAAAAATCTTATTTGACGGTAATCAGTTATGGCAATATTTTTTATATATGTCAATATTAAAATAATTATTAAATAATAACATAATTATGTGATTAAAAAGCCACAGTTTAGACTAAGCTATCGGAATGAAGGTAAGCACAGCGCTAGTTAAATTGTAGTAATCTAATATATCTAATATTTTTACCTCAGAATAATGCAGTGAAAGAATACGACTTGAGTGTTGAATGTTTTAGAGCTTAGTAGAACTTCCAAAGGGTGTTATACTATGATATTACGGTTATAATTTATTTATTAAACGTAACTTTCAATAAGAAATTAACATAAATTATTTATAAATGTGTATCCAGAGAACCGATTTGCTTCTATATAATATTTAGAAAGATTAGTAGATATTTTGATTAAATTTTGTCAATGATGTCTACTTCAGTTGAGTTAGTTCGAGCCTGTTCGTACTTAATTCTTTTGTAATGTATATCCATTTTACTATTCATAGTATTCCAAGAAGTATCTTTTTAAATATTTTTTATAGATTTATTGATTTTGCGTCTTTAATTTTCTTCGGAAAATGATTATAAAGTTTTCGATACTCATATTTTATAATTTTTTGCCGTAGTTAGCTCTACACTTCGATATGTCCTTTCCGTCCTATTCCATAAATATTGTTAATGTGGATTAAGAACGAAAGTGAGTGGCAGATTGATTTAACATGCCATGATTTGTTATTTTTGGTGTACTGTGTTACCTGAAATTTTGACAACTTGATATCTTTTTTCAAGTTACTACTTAAATATTTTAAATGCATTCCCAATTACTCCAATGGAGGACAACATTCGCAATAACTAATTATGGCTAACTGCATCAAAACCTTTTTTTAAATCAATAAAAATACCTAAAGCTATATGTTTCTGATCTATACGTATTTTAATTACAGATATTAAATCCGTATTTGCTGAAAGAGTATTCGACTTTGGTCTGAATCTACTGATACTGCCGTTTATAGAAAAAAAATGTGAATATAAATGCAGCCTAAGTCTATTGTGTCTATTTTTTTAATTTTGATCACCAGAAATTGGTCTATAGTCTTGTTTGCCTAACTAAACTGATAATTACTACTAATTTTGTTTAAGGAAGACTTTGTGCTTGTTGACTCATTAAGGAGATATTGTAGTTACATAGACGGCTCTTGCACGAAGGTTTCCATAAATAAAAAGAAAAGAAAATATGATTGTGATTGTTTGCCAACAGAGTTTGTAAGGAAAAGTAAATAACTCGTGACGACCATTCATTGTTACCATATTCATATATGCTATAGATTTATTATAATATCACCTGCGCAGTTGGTTGGTCTCCATTGAGATTAACCGCCGTGGCCGAAATTGGTTAGGATAACATCATCATCATAATCATCATCATCATCATCATCATCATTACCGAAAAAAATTGTTTTTCTTTAAAACCTACTTATTTCTTAAAGTAACTTGTCTATGACACCTATTTTACTGGATTAGTAAAATATAGACAAGTCGTGAAGTAGGCATACCAATATAATACGTTGGATTTGTAGCACTCTTCATATTGCATAGTGTTTTTATTTTAAAAATACTTACTTACCTAAAGTTTACTTACACCGTTAGGTGACAGGGCTCAGAATTCCAGCAACAACAAATTCAGGTTACAGGTACACGACGTCGATCAATTGTTTAAAATTGAAATTAAAATGTCCTTTTCACACATAGGCTTTGCACATCTACCTTTTCTTTTACTTTCAATTTTCTTATTTATTCTCTAAAGTATGCGATCAACAACAATGGGTTTATAGATAAAATGTGGGTATTTGTAATATTTACTTCTGCAACTAACCTACCCTCCATTAGCTCACCACAATCTACTGTACACAATAAAAGGAATTGTGATTATTTGCTGCAGTAAGTGACAAATCATTGTTTTGCATCAACAAAAGAAAGATTGCATTTCCACGCTGTGAATAAATATTTTTTTTCCGACTTCCAGATATCGTCATAGAATTTTTGGTGCTGTTCAATTAAATAGATGCTCCTTGTTGGTAGGTTATGATCCTCGCTTTGAATAAGGCCTCTATTCTACTATTAAAAATAATATATAAATAATCTTTTAATCATCACCACCAGCATTAACAGCCTTTAATCGTCCACTATCGTCGTAGTGTAGTAGACATAGGTTCCTCCTAAGAAAGATGATTTTGGCCTACTATGCTACGCCTACTACTATTTAGTAGTCTCTTCATTCTCACCTATTAGGCATTCGAAGTAACGTACATAACAGTAGCATTATTTATTTATGAAATGTAAGGAAATAGGAAATGGGAGAAATAAAATAAAATCTTCTTTTCTGTATTATTTATAAGTTGTATTTTCAGTTTTAAAATAAACTTAGATAATTTCAGAAAGTTCGTACTGTGGGTCATACTTGTAAAAATTGATTTTTTTAAATTTATCAACGAATTAAAAATTTTTGCAAAGAAACGCTACCAGTGTAGCTGATATAAGATATCAAATATTTCGTCAACCTATAGATTGCGTTGAGTGTGTCTCTGTTTAAATTTACTGATCTTTCTCTTAATTAGTGAATAGTCGTATTTTCTCCAAAAAACAAAGACATTCTTAATAAAGATTAAAATAAAACTCCAGTGTCTGATAAACTAACTTTGAGTTTATTTTTACCATTTACACTTGACAATGTATTCGTAATCTGTTGTCGGCTACAGATGGCATGCAGCGTAGGCATGTAGCACACGCGTAGAAGGCTACGCACACGTCATGCGGGACAAACATAAACTAACTGCTACGAAATTATCTATTTTGTTGACAGTTCGACAATGACATATACATTGTGTTTGTTATGCTTATTTATTACAAAGTAATATTAACATTAATAGTGGTACAGTAAGAGAAAGTTCCGACATAACATTTTTGTTATACAACTCGTGCATATAATAAACATTCATCCAGTATTTCAAAACCATATAGATTTTTCCGAACTGTATCCAAAAAATGAAAAACAATTTCATAGTTTCATATTAACAAAATACAAATTGATCTTTGATTCTTTCTTGTATACATTCAACATTTCGTCACAGATTTAAAATAGTAGGAACGGTATATTTCACTAGTAAAGATTTTAAAATAATTTTAGTTACACAATACAGTATTAGGAACTATGATAGACACGAATGCTACCTTTTTAAGAGGATAAACTTATATTCGTAACCAACATCATGTAATTATCTAGGGGCTCAAAATGCTACACAAACTGTTTTACTCCTAACAAAAAATATTATCAAAGTAAATACATAGAATGAGACATAGAGCAGGTAATGTACAAAAAAACAAACAACATGCCGTGGCGGCACCTCTAGTAGCAGATACAACAGACTAGTCCGAATTAATCTTAAATATTAAAATTTGTATTCGGAAAGTATAGTGAAACTCTAGATGCGATAATATTGAAATATACATAGGAACCATGATTCATTCCGCGGGCTCTCGTCCGCGGAGACACAACATCGCACTACCGACATGTCCACCTACACTAAACCAAACTTACACGTACATATATACTCCCGATTACAAACCAAATAAAAATAATATTTTATCCCCTATGGAACTAACCGACGTCACACGGTGGAGCTATGAACGTAACCGAGCGCAACAAACGATGAGTTCCTCAATAAATACTAAACACTAATCAAACAAAATAATTGTATTGTATAGACGCGCGCCTTCGCGTTCCACGGTGTTGGGACGCGCCAACCCTTACTCCCCACTTCGTTATACCTCTGATTCGAGCTCGAAATAATATAACTAATAAGCTGTAATGTATATTTCGATTAAGTCTTATATCAATATATAGAAATCCATTTCAATTTTAAATGTAATATTTGCTTTAATAACCTTGACGCGTAACCCTAGACGCCGCTGGGAGTTGTCATGAGCTGGGAGCTGGGAGTGAGTAGGTGCGCCCGAACATCGACTCATTGCACACATATCATTATGTATAGACATAACAAGGACCGCCGGCAACCGGTGGAATAAAACATTGCACTTTACAAAAAAACAAACTCAATGTTGTAGTAGGATTCACTCATAGATAAAATATTGTAGTAGGTACACTCCGCTAGATAAAATGTAAATATGTAAAATATTTTTAATAACGTGATCTGTGCCATCGAAAATTTTAGGGACTCCACGCACACGGCAAAGCATTCGAAGGTGCTTGTGGCGGAAACGCACGCACGCGCGGGCGCCGCTTGCGCCCCACCCACCTTCATGCCTTCGGACACTGGACTCACTTACGCCACTACTAATAATCGTTACAATATCAATAAAAATTCAAGAATCACACTTAGTTCCAAAATAAACTCACTTGTTTGCGAGGTAGGCTGTGCGCTAGCGCGCAGCCCGAGTTTCGAGTTCGTTCGTTTTGGAAAAGTTTGCTACGATAATCATTATTATAATTAACTGTTACCAATAAGCCTACGCGGTGTCGTCGCGTCTCCGCGGGCGGCTCGGCGAGAAGCGCGCGACGCGGAGCGGGACCGGCGGCAGCCGCGGCCTTGGCTCGCGCGTGCGCACTGCGACCTGCACTTGCTAAGCGTTCATATTCCCGGCTCGTGACGTCACATCACCGTGCTCAACGTGAAGCTCCTTGCCGGTGCGAACGACAAGCCGTGTGCCAAATACAAAAAGTATTTCAATATCATTTGGGTTGCGTTTGCGTGAGTTCACGCCGTTTCCTGAGCGTGGAACCCGCGAGAGAGGACGACCGCTCTACTGCCTAACATACGTACCTAACTTCGCTTCATGTTTAAAAAAATCATATACGTATATCACTATATATATCTTCATACATTTACGATGCGTCAGGAACTTCTTACGAGAACGTATCTATGCCTAAAATTAGAACGATTATATGTATGTATTACATAGCTTTAAACAATAATTAAATCGTAATTATCAATATCGATAATATTATATGCCATAAAGATAGGAACTTGCTTTCCTGGGAGTTGATGTTAAGAGTGAGCTGCGTCGGCTCGGCCGCGGCGCTCGCCGCCGCAACGATAAACGTATATAATAAAACCTGTCTAACGTATGATATGAAGTGCGGCTGCGCGGCGCGGCCGGACCGACGTCGCCGCCGCCGCCCCCCAGTGTGCGGCGCGCGACGCAGGAGCCGCCGGTAGGAACACGCGCCCCGTGCTTGCGCTTACGCCGAGCCACCTCGTTGCCGAGGCACCTCGAGCGTTGCTTATTACTCTCATGTAAAACGGGACAACAACGGTCGGCTCCCGATTAACCTATACTTAAACAACTACAAGCTTTAAATATAACTAGGAAAGTGCCGCTTCCGCGGCGACATTCATCAACGAAAAGAAGCGTTAAGAGCTAATAGTGAACTGCTGCGTTGTCGGACAACGGAGAGAGCGAGTAGCTCTAATAGATAGTAACTATACATTTCTTCAGTGTAGGATTAGTGTCCGGCGCTCGCTAGGGGGAGCTCACCGGGATGCTGAAAGCGTGGCCCGGGTGCGCAGAAGTTAGCGTTGGGGTCTTTGGGCGACGCGGATTCCTGCGCAGCACGAGCGGCCAGCAGCGTGATCTGATTCACTACATCCTCCATCTCGTGCGTCAGAGTTTCTGGTGGAATGATGGGAGGTTGCTGCGGCATTATATTACGCAAATGTGGCTCGGTATCCGCATGGCGCCGAAACTCCAGTGCAGTTCGAAAACGTTCACCGGGACAAATGCGGCACTCAAGAGCTGGTTGTACTACACGGATGACACCCCGTGATGCTTCGCGGCCAGCATAACAGGAACGAGTTTGATGTGCCTGTAGCGGTGCTGGTGATGGGAAAGCTACTTTACAATGCTTGCACACGTAGCATAGGTCGAAGTCAAGCTCGCGAGCGCCAGGCGGTGCTTCGGTAGCTGGTGGCGGCAAGCGCAAAGTAGACGCACCAGGATCCGCTGCTATGTGCCGGATTTGCTCCAGAGTCGTCGCTGGCAACTGTAGTACACTGGCACCGTTCCCGGTCTCTACTATTAAACCCTGAGGTTGCGGCTGCAGTACTGCTGGGTTTCCACTGGGTCCTATAACAAAAAAAAAAGTCATCATATAAATGTATACATTTACACATGATAAGAAAACGCAAAAGTAGTATCTTGCAGTTGACTATGTTTCAAATGGCCAGTAGGGGGATTGATAATTCGCAAAGCAAAGAACATCAGATATCAGTCTTGTCGACACACGCTCGCGTGACACTCAGCCGCGTTGTAAAGGGGTTAATCCACTTACAACGAGGGTCGAGGGTCGGCTCGTAGCCGTGAACTGACCTTTCACTTGCCGCAACAATTCAACGTTTTTTTAACTTCGCCCTTGTAATAACAGCATAACCCACTACATCGTTTATCTACAGATTTATTTGGTTTCATATATTGACAATGTCGATTCAAATGCATCTGAGAGACGAAAAGTAAAACATGATCGGTCGGAACTCTCAAGCCCAAATTGGGAGTCCCATTGTTCGCAATAGGTTAGCACCAGATAAAGGGTGTTTACCTTACTGCGAAGCGATTGTACATGCATGATGCGTTTCTAACGAGCTCTACCCGCCTCTATAATTGATTCGGACGCTACTTTATGCAGCTTATATTCACGAATGCATAATACATATCTTTCGAGTCACAGTTGCGACTTTTATATCAGCGAACAAGCAGCAAGTTAGTCAAAGTTGATCTCTACCTTGAACACAATGCACAATAAGCTGAATTAAGTATGTTATTTACATCTTTTCAATATATTTTATAATAAGTATCTTATAAGGTTATTACGTAATCACTGACACCATAATATAATTGAGACATATTTAGATACGCAAGTAGAAGGTAGTTATTGCGTCAATTAAGTCAAAATGGAAGTAAAGAATCCATTATTTCTGTTGGTTGATTATATCTGCAATTAAAGGCATGTTAAATCACGAAATAACATATCATACATTCATGAGTTCTTTTTGTTATCATTATAAAAATTTAAAAGTAACAAAATGGCATTATTTATAAGTATACAAAAATCTCCATAGCCGAGAGACGATCTAAGTGTGCCCATTTTAGAGATGTGATACAAGGTTTAATCGCACAAAGCTATCTTGAATAAACCCGTGCGAAACCGCGCAGCTTTCAATCAGACTGTTAACAATCGTTCGGCTGATTGGCCGGTCGTGTTCCGTGTAATGAGGCCTTAGGTACTGCTCATACGTATGTCATGCTCTGTCTAATGGTAATGAATGCCGTACATGGCTCAAGTGGAATTCACGAGCTAATTGAGTGACTGACTTTTGTTGTAATCTGGGACAAAGTAAATGAAAGTACGTACTAGATATTGATACATGTCTCGTTGAACAAACGTTCACCTATCGGTATGAGTTGTTAATTATTATCGTTGTTTATTTGCCTCACAAAATTTCATTATTTTCAATAAATTGTGTTAGGTGTAGATAATAATCAAATACAACCCCATCTGACTACAATTGTAATCCATTATTGTTATTTATCAAGAGTCGGTAATTCAAAGCAGAGGCTTGACAGGTTGGCCTTGACGTTAATTCGCAACCCTTTCTGCCAATTAGTTTCAAAATAGCTACACTATTGTGCTGCTAACACGACCACACATCGCACCTGACAATATAGTATCGACAACCTAAATTGTACTCTAGGTGTATGGAATAAAAGTTAATCATCGGTTGGGTGGATTGTCGGTTAGGCTGCCCACTTGGTCCAGTGTCCAAGTTTAAGTCAAAGGGCTTCTTAATCCGGACTTGTAGGTCGTTACGCGTTATAATAACGCGGCCAGAGCCGAGTATTTCTTCGCTCATTTACATCTCATTAGGGATGCTATTATTAGACCACACAATACATTTTGCAGACTTTTGTAAGAATAGCTTGAATTTTGAGCGCAGCACACTAAGACTTCTTTTAAAAGGCACAAGATTTCATTGTGTTTAATGATTTATACTTATACATATAATATGCTTCGATGTTATTTATTTTTAACAATGTGTCTTGAATCCTATACGTACGTTAATTTGTAGTTGTAGTAGATAAAATTTGTTATAATGCAGGCAATATTGATTACTAGTTCCAGATTGGCACAGAGATAATGTCAGTAACAATATTTTTTATTTGACATTTGTCCTATAATGATGTAATAATTACAAATTGTGAATAATTAGTACAGAACAAGAAATGTGGGATAAAATTGACATTTGCAGTAATCGTTTCGCAGATCCTCGATGATTTGCATTGGAGTAAGAAAAACTATAAAGAACCGTGTTTTTACTTTATAAATGGCTCCAAATAGTTTCCCAACCTTTATTTAAACAAGGATGAGATGAAAACAGATGAACGTGTTTAAAATTGAGTCAGACGTGGAATTTTTTTATTTTATTTCTTCATCACATCACATCACTTCCATAGCTTTAAATAGCACTTAGTACTGGACGTAAGCCTCTCCTTAGAAAGGGGGTTTTAACCTACTATTATATCTTTATGTCTTATTCAAATTCAGTCAGTGTATAAAATGGCTTTAAATGTATTGCCAATGGTTTGAGTACTATTGTATTGTCGATGAAGTATCTAGTGTCTAACATTTTAATTTAAAATATTCTTTAAAGTTATAAGGTATTAGATACTAAACTTTAGGATTCAATCGAATTTTTGATTACACTCATATTATTTACAATATGTATAATTTGGTAAATTGTGCATTTCTGTTTTAGAAACATTGCTCGTTGATCTGAACGTGAACATCAAACGATACTGTGAGCCCTATGCAAGAGTAGCACATCTGTGCTACTCTTGCATAGGGCTCAGTTTCGTTTACCATATTAAAAATTTACTCAATAATTCATTATCAGTATAGCAAATCAATTATAAGATGTACACAATTTTATAACCATTTTAATTGTCGGCATTGACGTATATCTATTAATATATATATTAATCAATTACATTGGCCTGCTAGACAACAACACAAGTAAAATAGTACAAGTAAGTTGAATATTTATTGACTCTCTCAGGCTGGTTAATATCCATTTGGGATAGTTCAATAATGCTTCCCTATAATTTACATAAATAGCCTATCACCAAATCAATCTTCGTACAAACCTAAACATTATCGGAGCAACGTATTCCGAAAGCGTCTGAAGTCTGGACAGGCGGACAGCCAGACAGCCGTCCCATCACTGTCCGTGCATGTCCGAGCAATTAGACTAACGGACCTTAGACGTGAACTTGAGTCCTTGTTTGTACCTATGAGATTGATCTCGTGCATCGCAATTATTTAAAGAATCCCATTTCTAATGGGTATTTGCAACTGTCCGTAGAGACTGATGTGAATGGAGTATATATGTAAAATACTAGGGCTTGTCAAATAGAAATGGCTTACGTTCGGATTTGTCTTCTTAATTAACATTGAGTAGTAACAGTATCTTTCAAAAAGAATGGACGTGGATCACTAGTTATTATTATTCTTTTTGGAAACGTGTACACGATTATAAATACATCAGTGTGATTAAAATTTTGACTCAGACTTTGACAATTACATAATTTAAGTCACTGAAGTCTACATTTATCAAGTGAAATAAACCTTGGTGGGCTAGGGGTAAAATCAATCAGAATGGTGAGAGAAATACAGAGATACAGTGTGCGAGCCCTGTGTTCAGTAGTGGATTGTACTAGGCTGATAATGATGAGGAGGCTATTCATTACTAGCCTCCTAGTAAGAAGCATTCTTCTTACTAATAGTTGGGCGATGTTAATCGTAAAGTGAATTTTTAGTAATTTTATTTGTGATGAAGAAATTACGACTGTAAAGTACAGACGAGCTGTAGAGTACGCCAGAGACACAAGTGGAATAGTCATAAAGCCCAAAAAAATTATATTATCATAAATATTAGCATGATTCATTTAAAAAGAATACAAAGAAAATAGACTTAATTTTTTTTTTATAAACAGGTTTTACTATTTTCATACAAATACATAGAACATAATAAATCGTGAAGAGTGTTGCTAGATTTGTTATAAACGATTACTAACAAAGTGGTAAAATCCAATTTCAAATTACAATATTTGCCTGCTTTTATGAAATGTATTGTTATAACCCACTTACACAACAAATGGGCACACTAACACCTCCTAAGTCGCTTGGCGGGAAACCCTAGGTGTCAGTCGTTTTCTACGATGGACATAGTACCAGTGTAAATACGCGAATCCGCTTTGTTACCGCGTTTACTTATTGCGGTAATCGAATTACTGAGTGGCTTGTTCCTTACGGCTTGACACGTTAGGCGTCATGTGGACCCTATATGGTATAATGGTGTTGATTATAAACATGTGCGATGTTAAAAAATTAATAATGAGGTGCGTTTACAGAGTAGAATATTGTTAGACTATTTTTGAACGAACTGGTTGTTGTTTGGTTTTAGGACAGTTGTCAGCTGTCAAATATGACAATTCTGAAGTGAAGTTGACAGTTGAAAAAATAACGGAAGCGAACGCCGTATTTATTATGGTTTATTAAATAGACAGAAGATGTATTTATCTTGTAAGGTTTTATAGCGGTTTTGATGTATGCCTATTATAAGGCTGAATATTTTTGAGAAAGAGGTTTGTAATTTGAAGTTTAGGTATTGAAATCACATTTATAGTAAACTACATATATTATACTTGTCTTGAAATTACTTTAACACAGCAGTACGACTGACAACTTTTTTTTTGGATGAATTACTTAACACGTAGTTGAGTAATAAAAAATAGAACTGATGTCTAAAGTAGGAACAGTGGAATAATCTTTTTTTGCTAAACTAACAAAGTGTCTTGCAATCTAACGCGATAATCGTTTGACAAAGGAAAATAGGGAGCCCTCAAACTGACTGAATTCTGTCATCAATCAGCCACCGGCCTATCTTAACTAACAGGATACAAACAATATTTATTACAACTGAGAACTCTAACGAAAATATATTCTTTAGTTTTACGTTTTTATAAAACATAAGGCACTGTTAAATAAAGGCGATTTTAACGGGAAAATGGTAAAATACTATTTCAAGTCTAAGGTAATTCTAACGGCCATTAACCAATAATTTCATCGAGTTTTATATCCATTATATTAACGCGCGAACGGACGCCCTCCACATCCATTATCCCACTTCCTCCAACTCCCGATGGAAATCTCGCCACATTCAAATATTTAATTACTTTAGCTCTCGATCGTTTATAAATTCGAGCAAGAGTGGTATCATAAAACGCACTAATGCTTTATAATTAAAATATTCTCAACAAGCCGTGGCGTAATGGCACCTCCGGCGACGGTCTCCTCCTTCGAAAAAAAGCATAAAAAATTACATTCACCCCAGAGGACTCACCCCTTGTGTCGGGAAAATCGATTAAAAAGAGGAGTCGCGGGGTGAAGTGACGCGGCAGCGGGCGGCGGGGACTTTAATATGTACGAAAAAATGCACGACGCGACGGGAGCGAGGGAGAGACCCAAGGAGTGGGTCTCAAGTTGCCTTCAATTTTTATAATTACGTTCATACGTGAGTGCCGCTGCTGCCCGCCGTCGCTCACTTTCCACCGTTGCCGCTGCGCGCCGTCGACCGCCCTCCGATTACTTATTTAGGATAATTCTCCGCTTCTTGCTCTGACTTACGATTACTTTTTAATTATTTAAACAAAGTTTTGAATCAACTCATGAACATAAAACAGTCAGAGAACCATAATATCTTTTTGGGCAACCCTATATCACATGGACTTAACAATACACCTCCAAATAAGACATACTGTAACTTTTTCGTTTTCAGCGACAAAATCAATTTCCATCAGTGAGAGAGCTTCAAAGTTTTCGACACACACAGCAATCAAGGCAAGATGGAGGCAATAAGAACGGGATAACCGACTAGAGGACGTTATCTCAGGAGACGGTTTGCAAATGAGCGGGCGCCGCACACACGCGCTCTCAAACACTCACACATACGCTAATGCCGTGTCCACACACGACACATATATGTGTGCGTACATTTTATAAATAGATATCGCTTTTTTTATCCGGGTACAAGAATAGGGGGTCGCCACCCGAGGAGGAGGGAGACCCTGCGGGGGACGTGTTGGATTTCAGATTGCTACGAACTGCAAAAATGAGGGATGAAAGAAATATAGCTTAAAACGCAGATATTTCCCGGCGTCTTAAGGCGCAGGCAAGGAAGGGGGCCGCGATCGGGCGGGGGGAGTGTGTGGAACAAAGTAGAGTGGCGATATTGAAGCAAAATGAAATGGTAAACGAACCGTGCGCGTCCGATCTAATGCGAATTTATAATTTGGACATTGCCCCGGACGGCATACTCTTTGAACTCGGAGAGGGGTGGCCTCTGAAGGTGAATTTACAAAGAGTACGGATGTGATTTATAAATAGGGGAGAGCGGCTGTGTACTGACCATTCATTTTCGTTGGAGGTTATTTTTTCCATTAAGTTTGAGGTCGTTAATAAGCGTGTATGCCGGTCGTTTTGGCACAACGAGCGAGCGTTTAGGCGTATCCTCATTGCACAGGTTAACGCGTATGTCCGTCGACCTAATTGTCGTCGCGCCGCGTCTAATCGGGATATGCGCCACGCGATAATTGCGACAGATTACAGACAATGTACCCACTTCCGATTACCGTTTTGACCGTTGAGATTCCTTTTGTTTGTCAAAACAAACCTCTCGCCAATTATACCCAGTATAGCCAACAGTATAGCCAAGCCTAGTATACCCAAAAACAGGCTATATAAAGAAGTGTGCTCAATAAATAACAAAGACAAACATTAAATACTACGGTTGCGTCTTCGAGTTTAATCTTTATTGACTTTATTACCGCTGTTAAGTGCGACAATTGCAATCTCGCTAATTCGTTAATGAGGTATGTAGGTGTAGCGCGGGCGAACAACGTTTAACGCTAACAACTGGCACACATTAACGGTAACTAGACAAAAGAATGTAAGTCTGCATATGTTGCAAATAAATACACTTGTTTGTTCTGTATCTAGAACAGCTTGCCAAACAGATTATCTGAGAACAAATGCATGACGTCATTATTCATACATTGAGAATCCAAACTTGTGCTGCCTAAGCGTGAAAGTGAAAATTGCGTACGTGAAGTGGAAGAAAAAATATTAAAAATTAATCAAGCCCGACCCGGCGAGGCGAGGAGTGAGGGAGCACATGTGTCGACAAAAAAGCGTCTCCCTGTACTGCGGCACGTGCAAAGAGTCGTTCCGGCCCCGTTCTGCTGCCGAGTTAAAAGTTCCTTCGGACAAACAGAGGATTTGTCACAATTACGGCGGGGCTGTGCGTCCCTACTTGATTAAAACCTAAATCACGTGACGTGTTTACAGCCGCGCCGGAGGTGTTTTCAATTTGCCGACTCTTGGACTCGCCATTGGCGTTCCAGACACGTTTCAAAGCACCTATCTGGGGGCGGACCGGTGTTTTGAATTTGTTACGAATTAAATTATTGACGATCTAATCGGTCGTGCCGATCTGAACTTACTCCCATCCGCTGCCGCTACTTAGACTCTGCAACCGGCCAGCTGAAAGAACGTCACGTATTTTAATTATTCTTAAATGTCGCATTCCAACATCGTAATGGATTGCAAAGTTCGGATTTGTTTCGGCACAGTTCTCTGACACAGGAACGTTTTGTCCATAAAAAGCTACGTGGAAAGAGAAGATTAACGTTTGAATTAATCGGGAGATTAAACATAATGAAAGAAAATCTCATTACGGCGGGTATAATGGCGGTGAGAAATATCGCCGAGCGAACGGAAAAGAAAAACTCCGCATAAAAGAAAAGGCGCGGGCGAAGAAAATTAAAAGCTAAAACGAAATTAAAAAAATGTTGAAAAAATGTAATCGACGCCAAAGCGCGATTAGGGGGAATGCAAACAGTACGCTTGAGTGTTAGGTGGGAGGAAGACAGCAAACGGGGCTGAAAGTTCTCAATTAAAGACCGGGCACGGAGTGCTGGTGTAATTAGATTCTTTTTCATCTTCTTAAATCAGTGCAGTAGAGGCTCACACTTTGCCTGTTTAATTTGTAACCGAGACTTGTTAGCATCCGTGTTCCTTTAATTCAATTTCCCGAGCAATTTTCTAACGGACCACTGATTGATATTAAATTACGTGTTTGCAGTGATCACTTTCGGATTTCTTTAATTTCCCTCATCGTGTCTTATATATGGCATCGTGTAGTTTCATCTATCTATATGTCTGTGTAATTATTTTACGAATCTAATTATATGGTTATACAGATTTGACTGACTGACGATTTGTAAACATTATTTTATTTATACATATATGCTAGCGATTGATATTATTAATTCTAGACGTTTAATTCATGACTAGACAATCATGTCTTAAATTAATTAACATATCTAGTGGCTACACGTCTTCATTTGTTACTTTGTCTCTGTGTGTTGTCTAATTATGGACTTATAATATTATATACGAGTGTACTAAATGCTGTGGCTATAAAAAGGAGAAGTCCCACCTGTTTTTTTAAATAAGAAATATAAAGTTAATATAATTTTCTAAATATGTTAAATATAATTGGATAATAACACAATAAGATCAAATAATCGTGCTAAGCCGGAGGTCTTGAGAATCGAACCCGCGACCTTTGGTTTAGTAGTTAGGGCCACTAGCCACTAGACCAACAGACCGGTATATATACAAAATAATATCTCAAAATGAGAATAAAAATCAGTTACTACTTCGATTTGATATTATATATTTATGTTTCATGATAATATTTATTATCATTTAGTCCTCAATATGGTGCAATGTTTTAGGAAATGACCCGCATCTGTATCCCAACTATGTGACCTAGAAAGGCTGGGAGCGGTCGTATTAACCAATAAGCATTGTCCGGTGGACGTCATTTCAACTATCCGCCGCCTCCACTAATATGTATCCTCATTCTTCACTTATAATTAGTGAACACATATGCATTCACACAAAGCGTATTAAAAATAGATATGGTATTGTTATTCCAGTCCAGGTTTATAATATAAGAGATTACATTTTCAACGTTTACCTTTCAATTAACACTCATCTTATTCATTCATCTCATATCTTTGTTACTATTCTGTTAGCACCATGGTAACGTTTTCCATTGCCATTATGAAAGCTGTCCTTTTGACATTTTTTTTTTCTATATTAAGAGCCTGCCAAAGTGACTCGACTCTGCCTGATGGAAAGCACGAATAGCATCCAAGAGTTGTGGTTACCATACTCATTGCAAATGCAGACAATGCAGTATGGTGACTAACACTATGGCGGCCTTGTGAGATGCTTTTTCACACCCCGCTTGGGGACATAAAAGGCATGACAGTCATCTTGACAACGTAAGGCTTACACAGTTACCACGATAACTGTCACCCTTGCATCAATGGGCCTGAACATCTCTAATTCTTGTAGTCGTTCTGATTATGATGGCAGTACTAGTATATGTCTTTGTAATTATTTCATGGATCAATATTATACGGGTCGGTTGATCTCGTGGTTAGTTACCCTGACTGCTTAATCAGAGGTTGTGCACTCGATTTCCAATGAAGATAAATATTTGCATGATGAGTTCGATTATTTCTTCTGTGTCTGGGGGCAATTTATCTATAATACGTTTGTATTTAAAAATATTTAAATATGTTTATTAGCAGTCTGGTTACCATACCAGTCTACCTAATTGCGAATTGGATAGCCATGTGTGAGATAAGTGAGGTTATTTGTTATTTTTTTTATTTTAATTAGTACGTTATACGGACCTGATTGTCTGACGAAATGTTTTTTTTGTCCTTTCAATTAAAGTTTGTATTTAAATTTCAACAATCTTCATAAGATAAGTAATTTAGCATGGGGTAAACTTGTATCTAGAACTAGACAAGATAGAATTTTGCATAATAAATTGCAATACTTAACATACATTTTCGAATTAATTAGTTGAACGAAAATGTATAATTTGGCAGTTTGAGTTTGACACCAAGAGTTTAAGAGAATTAGCGGCAAGTACAATGGTGTTAACACATCTAGACTGCAGCTGTTAATCAATTTGATGTCTTATTCTATTTATTTTACAATTTGGTTTAAGAATACAAACGTACTACAAATTAAAATCACTCTTTACAGTCATTATGTTTACTAACTTTAAGACGATTATTTTACCAACCCAACACAAAGTTAACATAAAATTAACAATTCTTCGTCCCCTCTTAAGAATCTCAGAAAGTCAACATTAAAGCAATATCATTAAACATTTCCCCTTGTTAATTATTCATAAAAATAAAACAAACGTTTTTCTACCGTCGTTCGAACCATTCAAAAGTGAAACTCGAGGAAAATTCTCAAACACGAACCCTCAAGCAACAAGCGTTGAACTGAGTAATTAATTTGTGGTGTCCGAGCGAGCGACTAAGCGTAATTAAACATCTCGCCTTGTAATTACTGCTCAAACTTGTCGGCAGTTGTCGGTACATCGTCGGAAATTGTCGGCAGTTCTCGGCCCCTGTGTTGGACTTAAGTGGTCAGGCTGAGGCCAATTAAAGCCGCCCCTGACGACGCGATTAAGCAATTAACGCGGATGGGCGGGCGGACACTCGCTCATTTAAACAAACCCGGCTTTTCCTGACAGGAAACTTTTCACTTCAGAGTTTTCTGACAGAAGTGAGCGAAGGCTTTATTTTTAACGTGGTTGTATTTATGTAAATATTTTAAAGCTGTTTGGAAATTAAAATTTGGGGTTCGTTATGAATACATAATTATCTTATTATTTCAGTGTTTGATTGTTTATTAAATTGATGATTCGAATTTCGTCAGTATCGAATCATTGGCCTTCTCAAGTTATCCAAAATTAAATAATTATCACTTCTTTTAGTAGCATTATGAAGTTCCCTTTATACCTGGTAGTTCTCAGTTCATGAAGTTTGTGAAGTTTAGTCTAGCTTGGCGCACTCCGATAGGATATCTTTGTAAAATGTACAAATTGTTTGTTTGGATAAAGTGTACAAATTGATAAACTAAGAAATATGGTAAGGTAAAGATTTTAACTACTGTTTTTTTGTTTTACGTTTGCCTCAAAGTCAAGAGAAGAAGATAAAGCCACGGTGTGTCTATTGATATTGAGGTTAGTCATCCTGACTGCTAAACCAGGCAATTAACCAAATAAACATACAAGAAGTTATTTCGAGACACATCAAAGAAAACGATTACCCCATTAACACTATAATTTCAACCCTAAAATAATAATTAAACAACAACCTAATGACAGTTCCCTGAGGGCCTCTTTAATGAATAGGCAACGGAATCTTACAAACAGTATCATCCCTCAACCCTTTTATTAACCAGTTCGCTTTAATTCAATAAAGCGGTTGTAAACTGCGCAAGCTGGCAGAGAAAGGGTTAATTTGCATGCCAGTGTTTGCAAGGTTAACCGATGCTTCGTTAGGGCTCGCAATTAGGGGAGGAAAACTCATGGGAAAATTGTGGTAGGTTAGGACTTAGTACTGTGTAATTAATTATGAGGCTCGGAGTTCATATTGGGGTTCTTTGCGGTTGATTATAGTATACATAGAACTACTGAGTGTTGTTTAGCGATAATATTTAGAAACACAAAGCAATTTCTACGTAATTTTTTTTTGTAGATAGTTATGGATGTAGATAGATAGTAATATTTATAGATATTTAGATTATAATATGGATAAATAATATTTTTTTTGTAGAAAAGTTGCGCTGGATGTAAGCTAGACGGGCCTGTTGGTCTAGTTAATGGCCCTGATTGCTAAGTCGGAGGTCGTGGGTTCGATTCGCACTCAGAACCAAAATTTATGTGATGAGCACGATTATTTGTTCTGTATTTGAGTGTAATTTATGTATAGTATGTATTTAAAAATATTTAATTATGTTTATCAGCAGTCTGGTTACCATAGCACAGGCTCTGCCTATTTTGGAATCAGACAGCTGTGTGTGAGATATGTGAGATTATTTATTTTTTATATATTATATTGTCCTCTCGTTAAATTTAAATTTCCTATTTTGCAGGTATTTGAATATATATTCCTATTACCAAACAATAGACAAAAAAAACTAAGTTAAAAATGCTCCTTAAAACAGTTTATCTGAATTGTAAAACACAAAGTACTGATATTAAGTAAATACTGACTCCAAACAGCTACTTATCAAGTTATAGCTGCCATTTGTAGCAAGGTAAACTATAATTATAGTGGAACTTTGTTAATACGACAGGAAAAAATGTAAAAACGTATTACAAGAGCGCTATTTCAAAAGACAAATGAAGAAATGTTCTGGACACGCAGCGGGGGCGGTTCTCATGCATTCATAATTCACTAATTTGTTGTTTGAAACGGGTAAAATTACAGCCTACCAATTATATTAGTATTAATGAGCACTTCCCACTGTTTCGCCTATACTTTTTTTGTTGTTCAATTATTAATTCAAATGTGATACTTGAGGGTGTGGCACCACGTATTTTGGGAATCTTTGTAATTATTCCGTTGAGTGTCTTAATAATAATTTTACAAAGTTATTTGTAGAGGCGTGACTAAGATTTGATTGTTTTAAGTGTTTCTAATTTTGGTAGTTGGCTTAAATGTATAGTTTGAGTCCACACAGTTTGATTTAAGAAAACATTTTGTTGGTCTAGAATTCAGAAATATATATCGTTTATTTTTAAAGACTATGTAGCAAAAGACTTGTAGTTAAAATATGTGCAATACATGTATCAATTGTGCTACTATGTGTATCGTGGAGCAATTTAGTATGATTTTTATGTTTTTCTAGATACGTTAAGTTTTATTTTATTATTTAAGTACCTTCAAGACTTTTAAAGGATAAAAATATAACTGTGTTCTAAATTTTTCTGAGATCATTTAATACAAAAACTTCTGTTTTTCTTTATACCTCTGACAATAAGTATGTACATTTTTAATTAGTTACATAGTAAAGAGATGAAAGTAAAACAAACAAACAAATTAGCAAAGTTTTAATCGCATTTATAGAAATAGTTTAAGTATTTTCACACCTTATCAATCATGGTCATCAACAAATTAAAAAGTCTCGTAACCATTACTAAAATATTCAAACGTAGGTACATTAACCACCGTAATAGTCACTAAAAGCGTGTTACCAATTAAAATAAAAACAACAGTTTAGTGATGGGCTATTAAACGGATAATTATAAACCACTGACAGCGAGGTGTCAGGAATAACACCAGTAATATGTCTATCATTTAACGTCACAAGATAGCAAGTAGTTGTAACGTTTTTGTTACAGTTTCACGCACCGATTCCCAAGCGGCTTAGTGAACGGCTAAACACTTGTTTTTTAATTAAAGATGCATGTAATTACACCTAAGTGTTATATCTTCAGCTTGCGTGACGTGTTTATATTTTGTATTTATGGTTAATTAACATGTCACTTTTAGTGTTCCTTGTAGATATTTTCTACTCACAGATATTTCACAAAGGAACAGATACTTTAGACACGGTACTGCTACCCTTACTACGAGTCCACGAATTATGAACTTGTTATTGACAAATAGAGGCTTTATGACACAATTGTCGTACGTTTTGCTAGGATCATTTCATTCTACTTTTTATTTTGAGGTGGGGCCACAAAGTTCTGGAGTGGCGACCGGGTACTGGGAAACGCAGCATCTGTAGGCAATCAAACAAGGTGGTCCGACAATCTGGCGAAGGTCGCGGAAAGTCGCTGGATGCGGGCTGCACGGGACCGCCTCTTGTGGAAAACCATGGGGGAGGCCTATGTCCAGTAGTGGACGTCTTTTTGCTGAGATGATGATGATGATGACGTTTTATTTCTAAAATTTTACAAATTATATGTAAAAAACTTAACGAACAAATGACTAAAAGCTTATTAGAACTAAAATATCATGAATTACATAAAATAGTTGTGCGTAAATGATCGTGAGTAGGTAGGGGCGAGCATGCGTCGAGTCTATCAAGCGATGCAATTTTGATTGATTGCATTGCTTAGTGTAGTGTAACCAATCTTATTGAAAACTGCTATTGTATGGTATCGGAAAGGCCATAGCTGCGTTCGACGCGCGGCTTGTCAAACGGTTTAAATTGAAAAAACAGGGGACAACCCTAAACCCCGGCCGGTAATGCGTCTCTGACATTTTATATGTCTAGTAGTTATTATATTCGGTTTATGACAAAAAAAACTTCACTTAATTGGAGTTCACTTTAGCTCTACTTAAAGAATGAAAATCATAACTGTACGAAGAGGAAGCAAGCTAGGCTTGAAGATGAAAGTCACATCTAATCTTCTCTTTAACTTCATCAATTTAGGTAGGTGAGAGCTCAAATGGAAAAACTTACTCAACCTAATGTTTTTAAACCTAAATCACATACATTACTTATAATATCGGATGCAGAATGGTATTAATGCAGAGTACAGGAGAACATTACGCTTAAGTATAGTTTATTAGAAGGTTAAAGTCAGTTTCTGAATAGAATTGCGAACAAAATGGTAAGAAATAATTGCCGATTAGTACATATATCTATAAATAAGACCTAATCAAATATGTGTATACTTATACAATTTGTATAATAACTGAACACATGTGTTCGTGATTGAATCAAATTATACCTTCAGAAGATAGCTTTAATGGAATACATGTGAAATGATTTGCATGTGTAAGTTTAACTAAGTAATTGAATAATTTGAAAGTGTAAACAAACGCTTTATTGACTAGTTGTTTGTTTAAAATCGTCAGTATGTGTGTAAATAAGTAGTTCTCAATGAGTCAAAGAAATGAATAGAAATCAATACAAATAAGCTAACGGAGGGCTCAAAGCTGAACGACATGTCAGGCTCAACTGTCGATTCTTATTTACGTTTTAAATCGATAGAATTAGGGCGATTTTGTATGCGAACTGTGAAGAGGGTTGATACTGCGATCGGTTTTTGAACTTCAAGCGCGATTAATTAGAGAGAACCTGCTTTTCGTAACTAAAAATATATTTGTTAAGGAAAATCCCCAGTGAGTTAACGAAGTGGTTTTTTTTTGAATGCCAAAGAAATGTAAACATCGCCAAAGAAACAACAATTAGAATAGCCGATATCGGCGCATCGCTGCGGGCGCCGGCCACCCCACACCACCCCATTATTTTATCTAATCAAAAAGTTTTAAAAGGAAAAATTATGCCGTCCTTTATTATGAGTCAACTTTCTTTAGGAGGGGAACAGAGGATATATATTTTTAATAACGATTCGACTAAAGTCATAGTAAGGAAGAATTCTTTTTGTGCGAAATGAGATCGTCAGCTTAATCTGAGTGTGAAGTTTTGTGAATGTTTATTATATTTTTATATTAAAAACTTTTAATAATAAACGTGCTAAAATTTACCAGTACATTTAATTAGCTTTAAAGTTGATTACGCTTAAATCGATAAATTAACTGTGATTACTTTAAGTTTAACAAATTCAGTCATACGATGTGAATGTCCGAAGGATTCACATCATATATCATATCATACTAAAAGCTATTTCATGTGTAAAAATAATAAGAAATAGTAAATGATTTGAGTTTGTTTACAGCGGAAATGACTTATCAGAGCAGGAACGGCCTAATGTCTTACGTTTTTTTATCATTTATTTTGGAGACTGTTTACATGTTTTCATCTAAAATCCATCAATTCATATTCTAATTTCATTTGTATATTCACAGAATATTACTTAGTTTAAGATACTACTAATAGAAATGTAAATTGAAATCGAAAATTTCAGTGGTGTCGTAAAGCTTGTTACGTTCAAAGGCCGAACATTTCTATATAAATTAAGGAAAAGATGCTCGAAAAAACCGAGGGTGAGTCGCGGCTCCCCAAGCTTCTTTACTCAACGTTTTCAGTAAATACGGTTTGTTTATTACGAGCTTACACTAAAACGACTCTTATCCACACGGGATAAAGTACATATTCCCCTCGTTTTGATTGTATGTTTGAATAATATTTTTCTGAGGCGGCGTTATTATTGCACACCTTGTATGCGTAAATCAGTGCTCGGGGCGAGCATTTTTCAGACAAAAAAGATGCAATTATATGCAAAGGGCGGAGGGTAGAACACTCGCGTAATGAGCCACATTGCGAGTTTTATTTTGCAGCGTCTTCGTAGACGCATAAATTGCGACGTAGACTATATTACACACAAAACGTATTTTTTACTATTCTGTTAGTGAGTACTTGGCGTCTCGTCGTGAAATAAAACATTGCATCAGTTTTACACAGGTAAGTGGAGGTTACTCTGCCTAACACTAGATGGCGCTGGCTGTTTAAAGTGTTGGTTGTTCATTAAAAAGAAAAGTTACAAAAATGAATTAATTGATATATCGATTACCAGTCGATCAAAAGAAAATTGAATAATTTTAACCAAACTAGAAAAGAAGAAGAGATGAATGTAATATTTGCATTGACATAAATTTTCTGTTTTTCTTTATGAAAGTTCCTAGTGCAATCGTGTTGCTCCACAAATAAACGTTTTCGTTTGTTGAACAAATACTCGATATAAGGTGGATATCAGCAAATATTGGGTCAAGGTTTGTCAACCCGCTCACATCCAACGGGATTTGTGTGAAGCGGACGCTTTTGAGGCAATAGGTAGTCTGCAAAGTTATTTGTCGTAGTAGAATATATTTAAGGTGAATGGCAGAGAAATTTAGCATTTGAATTTTAAAGTAATGTGATACACGAATTATATAACCGTGAAGTGTTTTGAGAGCTTGCATGAGTCACGCTTAACATAGAAAGCTGTTTTAATAAGTTATGTGTAAGAAAGGTACAACGACATTTTTACAAGTTTAATGAAATAAATTTAAAATTTCGTTATAAGTTGTATTGTTTTGTGTAATATAATAATAATAAAAACTTCAAACATCTCACATTCAGCTATTTGGTCCAAACTAGACAGAGTCAGTGCCATGGCGACGTCCGCGTTTGCCGTACGTTGCCTAAATGGAGAATTTACCCGCAGATGGTGCCCGCAGGAGCGGGCAGGCGCTAGGAGGGATCTAGATATCGTAATAGCAGCTGTTCCCGGATTCCTCTTATCTCAGGTACAGAGTGGTACACCGTGTGGTTTCTGTCGGTAAGATTCCGACACACCACCACGCCATAAACCCCGGTGGGGTGACGGCCCGAGGGGCTTTCCACACGTTAAAAAAATGGTAAACAGAATGCTGATAAACACACTAATATATTTCTAAACACAAATGTGTTATAGACAAAATGCACCCAGATACAGAATAAATTTTCATGCTCATTACAAGATTATTTATCCTGAACGGGAAACGAACGGTTAGTCAAAAAAATTATGTAAATAAATGTGTTCCAGAGTCTGCCGCAGTTTGATACTTAAAATGCAGTTAAAACTGATTTTAAGTTATCATCATTTTAAGTCAAGTCAAGTAAGTTATCATGCTTTTTTATTTCAATCTAGTTTTTTAGTATTTTCAATTGACTTTGTTGCAAACAGTCTTATAAAGATAACTTTTATACGAAAATAATTGGTTCTCTTTCGTAAATATTTCATATAATTATCCCACCAAAGTTAATTCTTATTTTATAATGTTTATCAATTTTGCCAATAATTTTTAGAGATATAAAGCTGCCAAGTTTTCCTTTAGACTATAATCTATCCCTGAGCTTTGATCACACTATAAATATATGTCATGGTAACAATCACCAAAATATGTACCTACTTAAACAGACAAGGTCTATGAAGCTAACATAGATTATGAAATGTAAATATTCCCGAATATTTCGTTTAACAAACTGATCTATTTTCACAATTTTACAAAACGTAATTTACATTCACAAAGGTCGTTTTATTTATTGGAAGCTCCATCAAAAGCAATAACGTCACTCAAAACCTTGCTAACAGCAAAACAGAAGCAAAAAAGCGTATATAGCAATTCAAGGACGCGTTTACGGATAGTTGTTGATTTCATTACCATAATAACCACTATTTTTGTAGACAAAGTAAAGAAATAGCTATCTGATTTCTTGTGTTGATCGAAGTTATGTATATGATTCAGTTTAGTTTTCAATATTGGCCTTCAAGGATTTCTGTAAAAGAGCTGCGTTTATATGTTATCTTACTGTTAAGGATTAACGTGTACAATATCATAAGCTTATCTACACTTCCAAAGGGGAAAATAGATTGAAGAGCTATTTGGGTGACATTTGTGATGATTGATTGGCTTTACGTTTAAAATATCTTCTCCTAACTGTTATATTTATAAATTTGATACTTTTTTTTATTTAATTTTCGTGAATATGAATCGTGTATTGCAAAAATTATCAAATTATTGCTTTGCTATGCTCGGGAGGGTTCACAATTGTAACTATTGTATAACTATCTAACACCTGTATACATTGTGAAGTGCAATAAAGAATTGAGAATTAAGAAATATTCACTGTTTGAAAACTTTTGATGTAAAATTAACTGCATTTTTATATAAGACCTTTTGGACAGTCGATAAGCATTATTAATCGGTTCAGTTTATCATCTGAATTGTTCCCTTCAAACGTTGTTTACATTTGGAGAAAATACAAGTTAGTAATTGTGTTTACATAATTTTGCTAAATAGAAATACGTTAGCTAGTTATAAATAAGCAACATTGATAAAAATGTGATTATTGGCGAAGTAAATTCGCTGTACAATCAATTGTCATAGGTCAGAAAGAAAGTCTTTGAAGGTAAGTATGTAAAGTTCATCTCAGTCATTAGAAGCCAGCTTATACGACGCTATAAACTGCACACCTCACCTCTGAAGTCGTGCTACCTTTCACCTCATTTAACATTGTCAAGCTTCTCTAGAAAGCAAGCGTAAAGTTGTAAGCTTAAAACTAAGAATAGTTAAGTCTGTTACATTGCTGGTGGGCTTCTATTCGTTGTTACGAGTATATAACCTATATACTAGCCTTCTTCGGCAAATGGACTATCAAATACTAAATGATTTTACAATTCAGTATTCCCGAGACGATAATGAGTAATGAGATTAGAGCGCTCAAATAACCTAACAAAATATTCAGTTTTATAATATTACTTATATGAAAACTAAAATTTTGGTGAGTACATTTTCTCCTAAGTTTGTTTAGCGATTTTCTTTACTAATTTATTTAGTAGGCGATAACTTCTAGAGTTAATAGATAAAAACAAAAGTGAATTATGAACAAAATTCACTTTTGTTTTGAAAACATGAGTTATGAACGCTACTTAAAGATAGTTAAGTTGCCAAATAATCAAACTATTACTTTAACAAAAAATTTTTGGCAGGATTATATAAATTTTCCAAGTTTTAATACTTGTCCTAGATATTATGCATTATTTGAGTAAATCCACTTGGTTAAATAGTGCATTTCGAACAGACTACGTTTGTTTCAGAGTTTCACATCCAAAACTAAGCTCTGTAAGTAGGTAAAGCGAGTAGGACCCCACGCGGCGCTCTTTTACGTCCACAAAACACATTTCCGTAATCACCTTATAAAGGGATTACTATAAATAAAGAGGAAAAAAGGAAATTAACCGCATTAGGAGGAAAAAATTCCGTCCCCTCGCAATATGTGGGCTCCCACTGATAAAACACTTTATGTACGTTTTTCGCGTAAATGAAACCATGTGTTATTATGTATTCCTGTCAGTTACTTCTCTTCGACCTTATACAATATGCTACAGGAAAGTCGACCTTAATAAACAAAGCTACAAAACAAATTAAAGTAACAGTATAAGAAAATATGATCATCTTGATTTATAAATGTTTGGACGTTCGAAATAAATGAATTCATGACAGATGTGATTAAAATTACAAGAGGGCAGTTTACATGAGGAAAATCCGCGTAAAACCCATAAAATATATGCAGCTACCCCTGTAGGTTTATGCCCTGTCGGGGTGGCGTGAGTAGGGGATAAAAAACAAAATGAGGAGTTATGTTTTGGGTAATAAAGGACGGACGAGAGAAATCGTTTAAGACGCCGCCAAATGAGATGGAACGAATATATTTGATTATTTTTATGGCGCGGAATGGCGATACGGTGCACGCCACCGTCTCGGACCTATAATGTCTATTTGTTTTTCTACGTTTTAATATATTTTGTGCTGTGTTAGTGAACGTTTACAGGATAGCGTATGGTATGTTATGAAGATACTAATGTCTAAAGCACCTTTCACACTATCGGGCAAAGGACTACAAGAGCGATCTAATTTGATCACATTATAATGAATTTGGAAAGACGGCTGAAACATTTCGTTTACACCTGAAGTTATATAAGCAACACTTTGGTATAACTCGAGTACACAGCAATTTTTATTTTTTCAGTAGATTTTAAGCTTGATAAGCAATTTTATAAGTTAAATGATTAAAAAACATTGTCGATTTTTTATTAATTATAAATTTTGTATATTTAAAATAAAAACAATGATTGCATCTACAGTTCAAAATGTGAATAATTAAAAAAAAAAAATTTAAGAACTTATAATAATATGTTACACGCATTAAAAGTTGTCACTTAGTCACTAGTCATTTAATATACAAATCTTTCCAAAAGTGATATTTATTTAGGAAAAAAATGGAGAAATGCATCGGAACAGAGGGTTGGAACTTTCTCAATGTCGATGCTACTCGATCAGTGATTAGCAATCAGTTAATTGAGTCCACTCACATAAAAAACTTAAAGAATTAAACTATTTTTTTGCAGTTATAACTATTAATTAATACTATGAGATATAAAATGGATGGAGTTTTACTTATTCATATATTTTATGCATGTAAACTCGTTATAAGGCACTCATCACTTGTATTTTACACAGAAACTCGATACCATAAAAGTGTATCGATAATATTAATCAAACACTAGGGTTGGTTCTATCTATATATCGTAACGATTCGGTGACAGTCGTTATTTTTATGACCTTAAAAAAAATGAATCGATATGTTGGACAAAGAACGTATAGCTTGCTTTAATTGTAAATGGTAACACTGGGAATATAAAAAAATGCACCCACGTTTTGGCACTTTCTCCCTGTTAATTTTGTTACAGATTCGATACGCTGGGGTGCCAGTGATGCTGAGTTCTAACTAGTTTTAGGATATTAGTATTTTTTCTTTGTTATTTATATGAAATGTGTAACTATCGTAAAATAAAGAGATCACCAATTAGGGGATGTTCTAAGAGTCACATTGGCTCCAGTCAAAGACAAGCGTATTTAACTTTTATACAGATACAGAATAGCTGCTGTTGATATAGAAGTGAAAAACAAAGTGAGATGCAGACAATGCGATTTTCATCGATACTCCGATGAAAGTGAAGAATAACACTAAATCTGATCCAAAACATTTTAGCACGGTGATGTAATATAAATATTTAATGATATTTCTGGTAAGTTTAGCTTGATAGCCATGCAACATGCATCACCAAAACATATCGTATATCGTATCGAGGTAAAAATCTTCGTTAGGTATTACAGCCACGCTGATTTCAGCACGAGTGGACCGGTGAGACTGGGACAGTACTACCCTCCCACAGATGATCAACCTAAAGCGACAACATCCGTGCTGTCGTGTTTCCTTGGTGAGTGCGAGGCCGGAGGCCTATTGACGCAGGGGTGACAGTTGTCGTGCCAAGTGTGTACAATACAACGCCACGATGACTATCATGCCTTTTACGTCCACAAACGAGGTGTGAAAAAGCATCTTACTTGGCTGCCATAGGGTGGGTTACCATACTGCATTGTCTGAATTCACAATGAGTGGTGACCACAACTCTTGGATTCTATTCATACTTTCCATAAGGCAGAGTAGAGTCACTTTGGCAGGCTCGTAAATAAACAAAATCTGTTCCTCCTACTAAACAGTAAAGTATAACGACTGAAGCAAATTGAGTTTCTGTATTTTACGTATAAATTTAAAATAAAACTCTTAAAAGTATTTTTGTAGAACAATTATTTATTAATATTTATAACGAATAATATAAGTAAGGAAATGATAACGAATTTATCGGTAATGTTTGGTGACTGTTAATGAAACAGTCTAGATTTTAATCCTAAATCATAATTTTAGTTTTCAATCACACAAAATAATTTCATCCTGTTTTCTATTTCACAATAAAGCTTCACCAACCGTACTCAGTCTCTAGAATCCATACTAATATTATAAATTGCAAAATAACTTTGTCTGTCTGTCTGTTACGCTTTCACGGTTAAACTGCTGCACCGAATTAAATTAAATTTGGCGCGGAGATAATTTGATTCTTGAAGAAGGACATATACCACTCTTTACAACAATAACTAACATACACGCTGGCGATGCCGCGGACATAAGCGACTATGAATACGTAAATATCGTTAAGATTTAAATTTAACGTACCAGGTGATTAGAAACACATTGCAAGTGCTTTCAGTTAGACGAAGTCATAACTAATAAAAAAATCTAGATTCTGTTTTACTTTGAATACATTTACCATATATATAGTTTTACACTAACAGAGCGACCTAAAAGTTGTTACTTAAACGAGTACGATTCCCACATTTATTACGAATGTATGTACATGTAATTTTTCTTTTGAGATGTATTTAATTAGTAATATTAACGAGTTTGGTAAGCAGAATAAGTATGCTGTTTACGATATTCCATAAATTATGCTATGAGAGCCTACTTATACAGAGATTTTTTAAGATGTAGTTTTTATCTCTCGCTACACTACACATGGATACGCTAAAAATTCAACGCACACAAAGACAGTGACCCTCGCGACACATAATGAAGGGAGGGCAACATGATATAATGCACTTTTTTATTGCTTACTCCTTATACCCACAAGTAAAAAAAACTTTACTACACACGCGCATTATACATTTTAACTATTAGTGTTTTTTTTCTACGCGCTGGGGAAGGGTTCGGACGACGGGGGTTAGAGGGTTAAGCTTGGTAAAAAATTTACGTCGATACGAATTTTGCGAGGATGTTCGTTTGGATGAGACTTTTAAGGGTCACTCGATTACTTTATTGCATTTCATTCCACTATTCAATGACTCCCGATAATTCTAAATAATATTACCCGTAATAATACACAATAGTGTAGTTTAATGGTAAAATATGCTTCAGGTACAAACTAATTTGTTGGATAACATTCGTTTTAGCTTTAATTTCCAATCAAAATCAAAAGTTTAAGGCCAGAACAAAGACGCTCTCCGATTTATTATTCTAATTTAATTCAGCTCAGAGATCGTCCGTCGCCTGTGTTTTATCGTCAGGTAGCTTTCGTTTCTGAGAAAAAAATATTTATATCTTTTTCTATTAGATATCCCATTGTTCGCGCGAGGGCACGTCAGCACGCGACAAAAGGAACATTAATTATAATATCCGATTAAAAAACGCCATTTAGCTACGCGAGAGACGTCCTTTGTTTGAGATGATTGAATTCAGTAGGTATTACTATTATAGCATTAGCTACCATCCCGGGGGAAACTGAGTTGCATTAAAATCAGTTTTCACTCTATTTGTAAAGGCATTGACGTTGCTCCAGGCTTTGAATGTGTCGCAGTTTTTTTATTTACACATTCTGTACTTGACTTCCGAGTCATGGCACTATAAACATATCAGCTTACACGGAAAAGTGTAGCTTTCAAGACACGGACAAAAACTACGGGCACCGAGAGACTGCCGAAATATGAGCATTCAATTCCATAAACCACATTGGTGGGAGGAAGCACACGAGTTATGTCCGTACGTGCTCACACATAGTAATTAGATATTACGATTCCCAACTAATCGTATATCGCACGGGTGTTGTTTTACCCAAAAAGGGGGAATAAATCACGTGCGCTCAACGATGGCAACACCACAACACAATGAAAAAATACAAAAAAAAAGAAACAATATCAGAGCGCGTAACAAAAGAAATTATGCCAACGAGCGGATCCGTGGCGAAAAAAATCGTTATGATAATAAAATAAAATGGTTAAATAAAAAGCAGTAATAATAAGCGCGCAGAACAATATGCTGCATTTACGCGTTCAGAAATGAATCAACATTTATTTAACTAGTTGCGTCATAGATACAATTTTGACATTTCAAATTTAGTCGAGTCCTAAACAGGGCAGCTGTCGCGAATTTGTTGGATTTAACTCATTCAAATGAAGAACTGCATTATAATGAAGCATTTTTGTTACGATTATATCTTTGAGTAACAATTATACTTTTTAAATAACGTGGAATAAACAAGGTGTAAATGTAGAAAGTCAGTAACTAGACCAAATTGTGCAAGGACAGTAATGAGTATTATTTTTATAATAGAACCGGCAGCAGATGCACTATCAATCTCGTACAAGATGCTTGGTTATTAAATCTACAGATCGGGACGTTGTCGTCCGACATATTATTAATGGAAGTGTATCACGGGAGCCATTAGATACATAATTAACATCGATCGCCGACTAAAAAAACAAAGTCTCGGTACGATCACAGGAAAAAGCGAGAGTACCGTCATTCTCGTGACGAATAAAAACGTCATTAAAGATGGATTGCTGCGAAGAAGTATCATTAATATTATTCAATTAATAAAATGTAATTTCGCGAGGTGAAATGCGCACCCCGAGGAGGAAAAAGCAATTAGTGGCTAGATTGCGTTCCGTCAAAACAACTGCGTCGAGTGATGGTTAAAAAAAACGTCGAGGAGCATTCATTAAAGTAAATTTTGCGAGGGGTGAATATGTAAGGACTTTTTTGCATAAGACGGTGGCGCCCTCGATTTAAAGTTTTTTTTTGTATTGAAAGCAAACTATGTGGGCGCACCGTAAGCGGTTTTCGTCACACTTGCACAGTGTTGTTAGCGCTGACGAAGTTTTTTTTTAATTGTACTCGTAATGATTGTTGTTATGGTTTTATGGCACAGTAATGAGCGAAATCGCAGCTACATTTGCATGTGATCGCGGGGACTTTTTTGTCACTTTTGTTGATGAAGTTTTTTCTACAGTTTTTTTGCTAGATTGTTTATAGCGTGCGATACGACTTTATTTGGAGTTTGTGGTTAAACATTTCAGTAACTCCTTGTTTATGGTTGAGGGGTGCTTTATTGTTCTTTTTTGAGTGCTTACTTTTGTCGTATCATGTGAAATTAACACGAAAGAGGGAGGAATATTGTCGCAAAATAATGGTGTATTTCGGGATATAATTTATATCGAGTTGTGTGTTGTAAATTAACTTAGTGAAGACATATAAGTTTTAGAATAGAATTATAAGTTAGGTAAGTTATTGCCTAGATATTTGGGGTAAAAAACTGGATAATAAACGACGACGGCACTGACGTGCCGGCAACCCCGATTTGGTATTAGCAATCATTAAATTGGAAATAACGCTATATCGGCGATACACGGCTTTTCTTTTATAAATATCTCTCACGTGATGCCGGTGCCGCGTCGTGTCACGAACCTTGCTGAACCGATGGTAATATTCAAATAGCGATATAAAAAAGACAAGTTAGGTAGCATTTAAAAAGCTTGTTTGTTTAGCGACGAATCGTTTTTAGTCATGACAATGTGCACGGCGCATCCAAACCTATGGATACGTGACAAGTTTACGATGCAGCCATCACAAACTCTGTGTGTCATAACACAAGGCATATATTAGTAGAGATGTCAGCCGTAAATAACTGCACTTGTTTGTGTAATGAAAAAGAACTGTGAATTATAGAACGTCTTGAAGAAGCGAGGACACGAAATGAGTTAACAGTCTGTTAGTATAGAGGTAGTTTCTAACAAGATTTATTCTAATAAGAAGATAGTGTGTAGAGAGACGGGTGTCATGTTTCTCCAACACAAAGGGAGGATCCTCCCACCACTAGATGGCGCTGTAGCTTATCTTTTGGTTGCACTGTATGTAGAGGTCGCCATATCACTCTCCCAATAGCGAAGATCGATTTATTGTATTGATGAGTCAGCTGTCTATGCTCTGTTGTGGAGCGAGCCAATAGTGCCAGTAGTGCCAGTAGTGAGTAGTTTCAGTGAGTCAGAACTGAATACTGCTAGTTCCAGTGAGTCGGAACTGAGTGCCGCCAACCCTAATGAGTCGAGGCTGAAGTCTTCTAATCCTAGTGCTGCAGTACAGTCCCCAGTCAGTTGGGGCGGTTGCTACATAGTGGCTGTGTAGACTGGAGAGAGATGCTTTTTCCTGTTGAGGTATACCTGTTAAGGATGAGGTTGCTGACTGTCTGAGAGTTCATCACTGGTCATCACTGTGGGAGTGAACACAATGGCTGCCATGATATTGTTCAATGCTGATCTGCTTCTTTCAAGGTTACTTCCAATTACGTTGGGGCCACCACTGGAGGAACGTATATCATGTCCCCTTCAACACAAAGGCAGTATTCTCTGACCAGGTGATAAGTATGACGATCTGAGATCGATTAATCGAAGAATCGATTTTTCAATCCAAAAATATCGATTTTTTATATCGATATGTAGTATTGAATTGATATTTCACCCTTGAAAATCGATATTTGATTTTTTGTTTTAGTAGAAACCATACAATCATTAGCAATTAGTTGAATATTAAAAGAGTGCTGCCGGTTAAAGAGTCAACTATTCAAAAACTCACAAGATTGCTGTGTGTTTAGTTTGCGAAGGGAACTAATCTCTAATAATTGTTATTATCGAATTGCCTGATTTTACTGATAATAGATCGTTAATTATAATATTTATCTTGTTTTTAACAAAATTTATTTATACTTACTTCGTACACGTTAAATTGAAAGAGGATTGCTTGTTTAAAAACGTTTTTTTTTTTTTGAATCGATCACAAAAATCAATCTTTTACGGAAAGAATCCCTATGTCCACCAGGTGAGGTTATCATGCATAGCGACCCACGATCCAACGTTTAACATTGGGATGTTGTATGTATGCTAACCGTCGCGAGAATTTCTATATCGCGATACAGTATTAACAGTTACACAGTAGTTCGTTACTTCGTAGTTTGCTGTGCCTTTGGTAGATGGCGTTATAAGTTGCCACAGGTATACGATTAAGATGGACTTGACTTAATTTTCGTTTCCAATTGGTGGTTTACTAACCACTTGTGTTCAGAACAGTATATGTGTACTTATTGCACAAAACACTTGAATACAATACTGCTTGAAAATAAAAAAATTACATAACGTAAAGTTGCTAAATTATTTGAGGCTAAACACTGAAACGTACTATCTATTAACTGTTCATAACATTTTAGTGAAAAATTAAACCAAAATACTTGTATTTCGTAAGAAATAGCTGAAATCGAGACTGTATGCCAATTGAACCACAAAAATGGTTACAAGCTTATTCTTAAAAACACTCTTTTTTTGTTTTATTTATTTTTTCTTATTTTATTAAAATGTTAAGATTTGGTATTCTAGATTGAATTGCATTTGATTGTATATTTTTTTGTATACATTAGTATTTTACTAAATCCTTTTAGTATCGCACGGCTTTGTTATTTAATATTTTGAACGTGTAACAAATGTAAGAGACTGAAAAGCTCTTTGTATATTGAGTGTGTTACTTATGAAAAGAACGTTATCCATATTCTTCAATCAGTTATTATCTGGTAGAAGAGTCATCCCACATATATACTCAATAATATTTACATTGACAATTTCAATTCCCTAAAATACAAATGAGCAGTTGGTAGTATATTTTAAGAGTTTATAAAATTCTTCACAGTAAATCTGCACTCTCAACGAGGCGTATTTATGGGTTTTACTCCTACTAGAAATACATTTTTATGACAAATACCAATATAAAATTCAATATTTTTATGAGCCGTAATACATTTTTCTAAATGATTAGTTACATGTATTGCATTGTATCAAAATTTGTATTTTCAATAACTAGTCACACGTGCGCACCAGCATGCAGCCAATAATGTTATGGTGTTCAATTCTTATTACAAAAATTAATGTTTTTTTTCTCAATAAATAATGAACGCTGCATATTAAAACTAAATACGAACATGAATATTCATATAAATCAGTATTAAACTTTAACAATACGCATTTATCGAACAGCAATTTATTTGCTTATTTATTGAAATTTGTTACGCGTGTTAATATTTTAGTTAGCGAATGCGTTGAGCTAATTCTGTTTCTGTTCTCTTAAACTTTTGATTGCAAGTGTGAAAGAGATGAATGTATGACTGGGGCACCTTCTATTGTAACCGATTTTGTCATTGGTATGAAAGTCATTGATAGGATTTTTAATGGCCTCAAAAATCGCGACAATGGTGCAGGGAGTTGATGCGACAGTATTATTTATTGCTACTCGTAAATTGTAGTTTAAATTAAATCGATTCTAAATCCAAGTCTTTTTCTGATACTGCAACTATAATAATTACTATAAATCAATTTTCTAAATATATTTCAGCCGTTACTCTATTGTTATTATTTTAACATTAAAAACTACGTCACAAGTGTAAGGTGTCATTTGTACAATTCGCAGTTCGTGTCTGAACAATGGTATTTTTAGGAAAACAAAGCCGGCATCAATAAAAATCTTGAGATCACAAAAGAATGTGAACTATTTTTATTTTAAATGCAACCACGCTGCTCTGAGGTGCCAAAGACAATGATAATTGTTCCAGGTGAAATATAGTGTTGCCACCGACAAAAGGAGCGTAAAAAAATATATTTTTCATTGTAAACGCGGACCATTCAGTACAGGTGGGTCGATGTGGGGTCGGCACGGACAATGTGATGTATCAATGGACGATACCGATATTTTTTTGCATATAAAAAGATATAGGTTTGAGTTAAGATTTCTCCATTAATTACACCTAAAACGATGGGTGTAAAGGCTTCATGGGCGCCCATATAGCATTTTTTTCTCTGTGAGACGAACGTGACAAAAGACTACCTCGTTGTCAAGGAATTATTTACTACTGTTATTAATTTTCTAGCCGTTTGTTATTTGTGATTACTATTACCTGAAAAGCACGTACAATATCTAATTATCATCATGTGATAAATTGTCTGTACAAAACTCAGATATAAACTAATCAATGCAAACATGGTATATTAAAAAAAATAGAACAGAAGCTAAACCTTGTAAAGACGATATAAAAGAATTACGAGCACCTTTTAAAAACAGAGATATAAAAGTTTACTTAATATCAGCAGCTGTTCAATTCGCAAGCGCATCGATGTGTAAATTCGATACTGGTGACAAAAGCCCACCTTTGATGAGTGGGTAAATTAATAGTGGTTGCAAAAAATATTGTAAAAATAACTCTCCACAGATTCTAAGAGGCATTAAAAAGATAATTGAATTTGAGTTTGGATGACATGTTGATATTTAACACACATAGTTAAAAATAAAAAAAAAATCTCATTAATTATGTTCAATATTTATATCAATTAAGAAATGAAGGTTTTTATTACTTAAGTCATATAAATATGATATTTGTTATTAGGCTATCTGCTTCAAAAATTGAATCATGACAATGATATTTTTTATGCTAATGGGCCATGTGGCATCGTCGTAGTAAGTTGAAATCATTATCGATTTACAATTATTCGTTTGGAAATGAATGCAATCGATTCTTTAATTAATTAGATTATTGATAGGCTTGGTTAAATTGTTAGTGGCCCTTTTCCTGTGTTCTTAGAATGAGTAGCAGTAGGCTGGATTATTATGTAGTCTGTGGTGTGATCAACACAGGGTTTGCTTATCAGTGGGACCAGACTGTCATGTGTGGGATGTGTGAACTTCTTATTATTGTTATATTGTTATTAATAAAAATGTTATATCTTGAAGTTACACCCGTTCATCAAGGTTACACTAGCTGTGATCACAAACTGAATGACCGACAGAAGCTAATATATATTGTATTAGAATGCAAAAGTTTAAAAGTTAGTATAATAGATTTATTTTCCGAGTTTATGGTACGTTCACCGAAAAACTTCTCTATTGAAATCAGTACAAAAGATTCGAACCCAAGCGGCACGTGCTACGAAAACAAATATTTTTAGTGAAAATTTCAAAAATATCGATATTGTTTTTACCGCAAAATAATTTACGACTACCATAAAATTAACAAAAGAGGATACTCTACTTTATATAGGAAGTGTAAAAAAGTTTGTTTTGTGTGATAATTTGGATGACAAAAAATCATATTAATCCAAAAACAAAGAATTTACGTTATATGCTTAATGTAAAAGGCGCCGTTCGTCAACGGATTAAGTTCCTTAAGATATGGGAACAAAACAACAATTGAGCTTAGACAATGCATGAGTTCAGGTAGCACATGATTTGCTATCAACGATTTGGTTTTATTAGAAACACGAGTAAGGAAAAAAGAACTTTATTTTCATAATGTAAATGTCCAACTTCAATATGCTTAGTTTTCGTTTTAAAAAGATTTTACATTCCATTATTAAATATTAAATTTTTTTGATCAAATTTTAAAATTTCATTTCTTAGAAAGTTTTGCTCTAAATTCTGCTTAGTCGGTTAATCTAATGTTAAACCTCTTGTGTTTAGACAAACTTGGCTTTGTTAGCTTTAAGATTACGGCAAATTATTTTGCCAAAAGAGTTATAGGTATGAATAGTATTTGAAACTACCATTCTCTTATAAAATAGGTCCCGTCTGGTCACCGTGGTACAGTAGACCAAAACCTCCTTACTGTGGCTGTCAATAATCATAATGACAAAACAGGTCACAGTTATGAAAAAATAATGGTTACGGCATCTCTCATAAGTTTAGACAAAGCAAACAGGATGTTAGGATTAGGTCACATATACTAAAATCAATACTTCCTCGACAATGATCAAATTCCGCGAAGGTATTTGAATAAGATAACGTTTGCTCAGAAGATGTTAGTTTTACATATCTCGTCGAATGGACGTGTAAACAACAGGCAATAAGCGGCCATATAAATTATAACCGAATATCGATCCTATCTCTAGGTAAAAACCGGGGTAAAAATAGGAACAAACTATTGACGCGACTTCGGCAAACCAAGATAAAATAAATATTTTAGGGTGGGCTCGCCCTAAACAAACACATTCAGGATTTGCTGACCGTCGATATAGTTTCAATTTAATACGCCGAAATTTCATCACGTCTATGTTTATTCAAAAACACTCTTTATTACAAGGGTGGAAGATAGGATATACATGATATTTTTTTTTGCTTTAATCTGCTGGAAACCGGGATTGGAGTACACAAAATATTATCTGTGGTAGTGTTGTAATGTTTTTTTCGCCAGCTCTGTTTCGTTAAGATACTTTTAATTTTTGGTTATTCGTGTAGGCATAGTAGACGGCATCAGATAGTAATTTATATAATATGTACTAGAGTGGAGTGCACCAAGAGTCTGTGTTAACATTGAATTAAGCTCACGGTGGTGCAGTTATCGTACGACTTATCAAAAGGCCGCAATGTTTCTTCATAAACAACGTAACCATGTGGTGCTACGCAGAGTTTCATTGTAGCTTCTGCTATTTAAGATGCTGTTCGATATACTTAAGTACGTTAGTATAGTGTTAATATTTTTCTTACCGCGTGTCTGCCGTTGTCTCAAAACGTGGATCAATGAAGATCACTTTGACAATATCATGTGTTATTATGTGTTGAGAGTTGTAGAAAGAAAATACTCTGTGGTGGTGTGGTATCTTGGAAAATGTTATCTAATGGTGATCCTATCAAACAAGATCCAAAAAAGTTTATGATTTAGTAATAATTTATCAGAATGATACTATGAGGAGACTTAAAAAAATATCCTATTTAAAATTTCTTTAACTGTACCTTTTTCACAATTTTACTTTTCAATCGGTGAGCCATCATTCGGGAGTTTTACAAAAATATTTTAAACGCCTTATATGTTTAAACCATTAAAGTAACATTTAATTCATTATTTTACCAGTAAATCATTTTAAGTATATTACTTTATTTATACTTTACTTATAATTTTACTTTATTTATACTTTATTAGTATATTACTTGAATAAGTAAACGTGGCATCATGGTCACGTGGCTACGACGATGTCATCATTCCATAGAATACTTATAGTTTCTATGATAATTTAGTATACGTGTAAAATTAGGACTGTACTCATTTAAACTTAAACATGTCTGTATTCAGAAGAGCATAATAAAGACAGAACTAAAATAGATTGTCACAAATTCAAACCACTTACTAAATGGTTACTTGCATTGTTGCATAAATTAAAGATAAGGTAAACAAAACAGCTGATTGGTTAGTAAGCTGTAAAAATAGTTCGAACACGACATTTTTGACAATGAGCAAATTATCCAGGACCACAGACTGAAAATAGAACATAAACTTAATACAAACCCACTGTCAACTTGTCTGGTAAGAGTTGTGTATCAGGCCAAAATCTCCTTTCTAAAAAGAGTCTTAGTTGACTATAAAATATTTGCAATCACGTAAATTACAGTAAAATAGTCATATTTTGCTCAAAAGAAAATAAAGTAAATGATAATTTTTAACATTTCTATTATTTTAGTCTTTCTTTTCTATCAATGTTTAATTAAATATACTTATTTATAATTTTTGAACATGCTGTTTACTCGTGGGTTGTAACAATATTTTTTAAATGTATAACATGAATAAGTGTACAATAATCAATCTAATAAGATAAGAAGTCGTTGTCAACTGTAGACTTGACCGAAAATTCTTTTAAAAAGGATTATGTTAAAACTATTGAAACATTGTTAAATCATAAGGGACATAGCTGGTAGCTGTGTTTTTATTCCCGAACAAAACTTTAGAGGTGATTTATCAAGTAATATGACAGCTTTCAAAGAACATAAATTTTAAGAAAATTATAAAGAGTATTGTGTTTCATAATTAATGAAGCAATAGGCTTTCTCGGTAACAAAATATTTCCGATCTATGTTTCGGATCGTCATTACGGGTCTCTTTGTGCGACATTCTCTTGCGCCCAGGTGTTCATATAATTACGTTGGATGACGATAGAGAAGGACGCATAGATACTGCTAAAAGTAAAAAGAAATGAGACACCGCTACGGCCCCGCGTTGATTGATAACTGTGACAAAAACGTAGCAGATGAAAAATAATAATTATTAGATGCATTGTTAAACGTATGAACATGAACAGGGGTGGTGCGTGATGAACGTTTTAAATTGAAATTCAATTTTATAAAATGTATTTCGATTTTGTAATAGATATATAGCTCAGTGAGACAACTTATTATTAAATTATAAAATATTATATTTTTTATCTTTTTGTTTACAGGTAGGTTTTATTGCTTTCAGTACAATCAACTTCGGATATGTATTTCCTTCAGACATTATTAGTATCTGATAAGATAAAAAACAGATTAACAAGTCAGAGAGCCTTACAAATCTCGCAAATCTTACATAATTGTAGAAATTAATTTATATGTAACTAATTGACAACCCTAAATCAGCGCATATCGCGTCCGCCGGCTGTGCAGTTTGCATTCAGTCAAGCTAGACAATAAGCTGCGAAGCGCGCAGGTAGATGTAACAACAAACCAATCAAGATTAACCATTAATCAAACTTCATACCTAACTTGAATCTTATTATTAAGGTGAAAAAGTCCTGTTTCATTCTATTTCTAATTTTGATTGTAAAATTATGTTTGCACAGGTGTACTTCATTTTTTTTATGTTTCATTAGCCAAGTTCGCGCTTTATGGATCACGATCGAAGGTAGGCCGACTTGTCTTATTGTTTAGTCTAATACATACATGAGGCATTTTGTCAGTAAAAAAAGTTACGGTTCGGACTTTTGTTATCTACTTCAATTATAGTAACATAAGTAAAGATGAACTAAGAGCATGATACAATGATCATTTAAAAAAAATGAAAACCGCGCGGAAATGTAAGCCTAAACAGCAGTACATAATAGATAAGACTTGGTTTTTAAAAAAAAGGTAACGCCTATAGTCACGCCTGAAGCGGCTTCCCTTTAACTGACCTGTTATCTATTTAAGTAAACAAATTTTTTTTTGACTAATGCATTAGACAATTGTCTTTTCAGTTACCTGATGAGAAACTTAAAAGTTTTTGCTCATTTGAAAAAAAATAATTACAATCTTCAGGAATTTTATGTTAAGTGCATTTAGGCATGCTAAAACGTATCTAATTGGTGACAGTACCAGAGCTTGTTCGTTTAAAGAAGTAAGGTCTATGAATGTCTATTATTAAAGTAATAACTAATTTCTATCTTTGTCTACTCCTAAATTTAGATTTTCTGCCATACTTATTAATTAACGTCTACAATTTCTTGCACTAAGCGGAACTTAAAGTCTTAATTCCTGAAACTTTTCCACCATTCGAAATACATCCTCAAAAACTTGCTTATATTATGGAATATGTACTAAATGTACTAAATATAAGTTTACCGTTTTTGAAAAACTATTAAACTAAGGTTGTTAAACAATAAAAAATACCGCACAGCAATAAAATCTGTCGCGACTAAAGATTGGAATATTATTTTATGGGGTACCTTTTCTAGAAACAACTTTACTACAAATATTTTTCGATAATCCAGTTATCTTAATTAGGTAACTACTCTTCGTTCCATTATTCGATACCGTAAAATATGATTTCTTTTAAAGACAAACAATTCCCGCATTAGAAATATTCCTGTGTCAGAACTGAAACAACTTCAGAAACATGCACAAAGAACATCCAGACTAAGAACAACAATTTGTGGATCACAAAACGTGTTGCCCCATGTAGGGTTTGAAACTACACTTAGCGAAGTAGAAAATGTAGTAGGAAACGGCAAGGAGACCGCTGAAACCGAATGATAAGTAGTACTGCAATAACTTTTAAAACATAACGACTTAAAGGATATGGCGTTGATGCTGTATGTAACGTTTTGTCGGCGTCTACAAAGCTCCCAATAGCTATACGGTTTGCTTAACAAATTATTGTTAATTACAGTTGGGTAGAGTCCAATTTTTTACCTATGAGTTTTTGTTGAACTGTCTTATCTGACAAAAGAAGTATTAAGTGTCTATTGTACTAAACTTACTTGCATTCCTTTTATTCCTTCGTCCAAGACTGTTAAGATAATGAACGGAATCGGCAAAATTTGAATGTTTCTAGTCGTTAATTGTTAAATTAACATAAAGTTTTTGTCGGTGATGGGTTTGCAATCCTAAACTTACAGACCAGTACAATGACGGAGTACAATAGTAAGTCACATCATGGAGACTGGTGACACCTTGTGACTGTTTTTCATCCTCTTGGCTTATTTACGAAACTTGTAGAGAAACGAATACTTGTTGATGACTCAGTGTTCGACATTATTTACTTGGAAGTTTTTACTAATGACATGAGGCAAAATACCTAAAAGTAATTAATAATTTACTTTAAAAAGAGCAGCACCTACATATAGTATATAAGATTGGTCTAATGGTTTAAGCGGTCGCCACGCCGCTCTCTACTGCGCTGAGTGTTGTGGGTTCAAGCTCCATATGAGGCAACACTTTGTCTGATCCACAAATTATTGTTCTGAGTTGCGTGTTCTTTTGTGTGCGTTTCATGTAAGTTTATAAAGTTAAATTTATTCCTAGTGCGGACGTTATCCTATAAAAAGAAAAAAATAATCATGATAAGTTATAATAAAGTGCATTCTTATGATCTTGCCTATTATTTGCCAGACTTGGAGAAATATTTTCTACACATTCAAATAAGACCAATGTTGAATATCTGCAACTATTATGTACAATAAATACCTTATTGAACCTTCACCTATTTGAAGTTGGCTAACATAACCTATAAACGACAATGGTATTTTTTTTTCTATTTTAAGAACCTGCCAAAGTGACTGTTCTCTGCCTGATGGATAGAATCAAAGAGTTGTGGTCACCATACTCATTGCAAATGCAGACAATGCAGTATGGTGGTTCACACTATGGCGGCCTAGTGAGGCGTGTATGAGACTTTTGCACCGCCTTGCACATACGTATCTCATAGTAAAGATTACTGTTGTATTTTTTGGTTAGTAATATCATGTAAAATAATAGCTTTAATTTTCAGATTTATAGAACTTTACGTTAAAAAGTGATTTCAGTATGAAGCTTATATTATATTATAGGTTGCACTAAGCTAGCATAGGTTGTACTAAAGTCGATAGCCGTGACAGCTGGCAGTCACAATGAGTTGTCATTGCTCATTTTCGTGATCCTTCAATAAAATTTTGCACTCTGTCAAATCAATTAAATTACTTCTTGTACATAAAGTTCACAATTAATTTAATATAATTGATTGAGCAAAAATATAAACGTATTGCAGGACACGCGTTTAGAACGAAATCCCTTTCGTATATTCGTTAAAGAAACCCGTCAAAATTAATATTCTTGGCCTATCTTACTTTCCCTTCGAAATATCGCGTATTTTAACTTTTTGAGGTTATACAACATAACCTCAAAAGTAAATCTGATTCTGAATAATTATAATTAATTTTTACAATAGCATGCAATTTTTCTCTGATGGTTTAATAAACATATATAAATAATGACATTGTATTAAACATATACAAACAATGATGTCTCGTATGAATAATGTAGAAATAAATAAATATGTATATATATATACATATACACATACACACACATAAACTCACACCCACCATATATAGATATTTGAGGGAGATTATTTATCGGTCAACCTTTCTTCGTAACGCGTTACATTTTTTCTCGGCTAGGTGTCCTCATCAATCCGCGATAAGGAACTTCGTTTCAATGTTACCAGTAAAAATATTATTCCTTTATTATTTTATATAATCTATACGGTCATGTTGGGTATAAAAAAAAACTGCTAAATACACTATAGTTCTTAAAAAATAGCTTGACTTCAGTGACAGTTGCCACTAGCGATATTTTAGAACTTGCGAGGTACATTTTAGATATGATTTTAAAAGTAAATATTTATAGTGTATTGTACTTTATTTATGATAGACCTGGTACGAAAAGAATGAAAATATACGTAATACAATATAAAACCACTTGTTCAAAGTTACTTTGTCGGTTTTATATATTCGGACCTTCGACAAACAACGCCATCTAGTTTCAAACTACGCAGAGTATAAGCGTGACATGTAAAAACGCGCGAATGCGTTTTGTTGACAACACAAGCATTTAGTGTTTGCAGTTGTAAGTTGTTCGAGAAGAATTTCAATTTTTTAAGTTATTTTTTAAGAATGTGATAATTACATGAAAATAGTTTAGATGCTTCACTTTATAAACGGTACAAATCTCATAGTCGTCCAACATATATTACTAAGTGGACTAGATCTATGCCGTTTCCCGTTTGAAGTTCATTGTTTGAAGAGTTTAATTACCTTCAACTATTTATATTTATCTCATCAACCGATCGATACAAAATAAATCAATTTAATCTAATTAAAAGCATTACATGTTTTTTGTTCGCTAACGAAACAAGACGAGATATTAAGCGATGGAATCGTGGAGATTAGAAGGTGAGGTTGTATCAGCGGGTCACCGATCATATCTCCGTGCCGTACGTCAAACCGTCCATCCACTGTCGTGTTCTATCTATTATTTATATAATCTAATTTCATTTAAGTCGCCTGACCTTCGTTTGCACTTGGTGTCGAATAATCTCTGGAAACGTTTGAGCTCATACAACTTTCATTATTTCTTATTGTATTACCGTAAGGAGCACATTAGGCTGCGTTATGCGGACGTTTCTAGTTCGTAGTTGCAAATCACCGTGTCGACTCATGTATGTAATGAATTACAAATATTACTTCTAGTTGATTCTTATTTGAATTTCAGTACGTGATAAAAACGTGCCGTTATGTAGGTAGATTGAATACATTGAGGAGGTTGTTTGTGTCGATTGGCTTATAACCATGTTTTTGTACACGCGTTAGGTTGTCAGTGAAGTGAGTGCATGTGAGTTGGCGAGCGTGAGATGCGCGGTGCAACAGCGTGTAGAATGTCGTCGCGTTGACCGCGGACGCGGTGTGGTGCGTTGGGCGCTGGGTGTCGACGGGCGCGCACCGGCCTTGCAACGCGTCTCGCCACGCAGTCTACGGCGGAAGTTTACGACCGAACGCCAGCCACTTTTATTGGCTACCTCACATCGAAGCCTCCTCGCAGCCTCCCATTCACTCCACAAGAAATATACTTTTTTATTGCTCTGTCACTCGGGTAATTTATTGACAATGAACACACGTGCATTTCTATTAATATTTTATGTCGTAAGAGTTTTTATGCGGCAGCGTTCGTCCGGGCCATTGTTGGGCCCGATTGAACAGTTTGTTTTATGTCTACTCTTATAGAGGTCCACTTAATTGGTAAGAATTTGTCGTGATAGGTCGGGACGAATCTGTGACAGTGACATTTCGTTTGTACCTTTTGCTAGTCGAAAAATATTATATGTAATAGTCTATTTATACAAGTGTTCCACGGAACTTTACATACAAACTAATGTTAAATTGTAAGTATATTTATAACAAATATGCAATTTATCTACATATTATTCTGTAAAGTGTAGCTACTTTATTAAATAAATAAATTATGAACTATTCACGAATAAGAAGGGACCTGTTTACGCTTAATCACGTTATTTAAAAGCATTTAAGGATAATTAAAGGAAGCTATAAGGTGTTGGAGCTAATTGCGGCTTTTAAATGCTAATCGAAGATTGGAATGGTTATAGGCTATGACTGACAGTCGTCCATAAACAATCCGAGCTGTCGCCGTAAAAGTCTTGTGCGGTTTTTCATCGTCTGACGTGAGGGCTTTTGGAATTATATCCCAAATAATGATAATTCTTATTCCGTCTGCAGTGTGCTTTTCCATTGAAAATCTTTCATGAGTGTATGTTCTTATTAATCGTAAAGTTAATTGTATTGGAATTATTTATAAATAAAATATTGCTGTGGATTTGTAAAAATGTAAACATTAAAACTGACTTAAATATTTTCATTAACGCTGTCATATATCCAATCTAAATGTGCTTGATCTATATTTTTCTCTAATAATTTTCTATTAATGTGTTTTTAATGCTTTTATTACATAATCTAGGAGTGAAAAGCAGATACTTATAATGAACTCTAAGTATTCTAATCATTTAAATTATATTAATAAAAAATACAACGCACAAATAGGGTTACGTTTTACTATAATTACTTCTGCTGTAACTTAGACGCGAGGGTATCAGTTCAGATCGTCGACACGTACAATGGATATACACATTCATAAATAATGTCGAACAAAGTACTGTCGGACGACCACAGAATATGCGCTGTATAATTAACAGTTATAGCAGTATGGCACTAACTCACACCGGCGAAGAACAGAACAATGTGCGCGATGTTTGGCACCTAATGGACGCGTTGATTGAGCCCCCGCAATAATGTTGCGGGATGCGTCTGCGCATGTGTAAGTAGGCGGCGTACGCACACATACATATTCAAGGATGTTTCTTTTTTTTAATTAGGTAGTTACTTAATTGTTAACGAAGAAAATGTCAAGTTCACTTAATGAAGTGCATAATAAATAGTAACTGAAAACTTTAAAAAAATAAGTAATTATAATTGTATTTCTATTATATTATATTTATATAATTAATTTTGAAAATCTGTTTTTAAAGTGGATGTAAAATGTTGACTAAACGTGTTAGTAGAATTATCTTAAAATGCTAGTATAAATGTATGGCGTTACGTTAGGGGAAGAATTTTATTAACTGTAACCTACACAGTCACACACATAGACATTTAGGGATGTGTATAGGTTACATTGGCCAAATAAAAATGGATAATATGTTTACATGATTGATCGATAACGTCATTAAACTTTCACAGTCACTTTTTTACGTATAATATACGTATTTATAAAAAACAATGTTATGATACTATCGGACTACATATATACATGATACGCGGTATATAAGATACTATTTTGTATTTTAACTTACTGACTATATCGTAGAAGACAAGTTGCTCGAACTTACCTGCAACAGAAACAGAAACATGTTATAAGGTGTGCGTTTAGTGTTTAATATCGTATGCGTTGGATTGAACAAATAATCCGTTTTAGAAACAAATATCGAGAATCGATGCCTGGGACTGGAAATTCTCTCCACATACCAGATGTGATTGAGTCTTACTTGTGAGGTATAAGGTATCGACAGACTACAAATGCATGTAGGGGCTACAGAGTGCGGTGCGGGAGGAGTGCCAGAGGTACGCAGGAGTGCGTTCCGATCCACACGTAACTGGCGTCGCGAGGGCATTCCGATGCTTTTTCAACAAATTCTCGCACGCCGTCTCGCTCCTCTAATTGCACTTAATTTTTGCTTCGTGCCTGTTTAAATACGACCAAGCAACGTTTAAAATTGTTACGGCAAGCGACCAAAGTCAGGCACTGTCTGATGGCTTGTGAAGTTCGACGAAATTGGAGTTTAATTATCTTTTGGCTTTTGGTGAGAAGATGCGAGGTTGGTATTTATCTTGAAAGTTATCGCTAAATTCAGTCAATTTGCTAAAAACTAATGTTCAAAATGTCTGTCATGTGTTTCGCACCATTTTATGTTTGGCTTTCGTGAAATCGATATAAAAAGGTTCAATGCAACGTTTAAAAAATATGTAAATTTCAAATGTAACATTATCACAAATCGATTAATTAGGTTGCATTTACAAGGTCAAACGACATATAAGTTATTTTTTTCATTTGTATAAACGTTTACGATATACCGAGTCTCGAGGTCCCGAGGCGTGGATGCTTCTGATTGAGAGCTAATTGCACATCTTGCGATTACCGAGCACGGAGCTTTGACTACAACGGCCGCTATTCTCGATGGGAATACCGCGAATCGTGCTGCTTTGTGTAAGGGTGCTATCCACTTGTGTAGTGTCTATACATTGTTAGGATGATATATAGATACATCTATGTATTTGGAAATATACAAGAATTTTTATCTTCAGTCTCTCATATATAATTTATTTTGACTACTCCTACAGATTTCTTAGTGATAATGGTCTGATAATGTCAGTCGATAAGTCAGGTATGTATATTGTGGAATTTTGTTTTACTTCTTAATTTTGTTCGTGTTATGGCCTGTTTTATTTCTACATGATAACTAATTATTGTTAAAGAAGTGAACATTCATACAATATGACTAAATAGATTAAAGTAAATTGACAAAGGTTCGGTACTGAAATACTTTGACTGCACGAATGGTGCATTGGTTTATCGCCGCCTCTTCGCTTCCTTCCTACTGCAGAGTGTTGTGGGTTCTTTTCTATCATATGAGACAACACTTTGAGTGATTTACTAATTATAATTTTAAGTCTGGGTGGCCTTTGTGTCTGTTCATAAATATTTGTAAAGAATAATATTCGCAGTGCGGGCGTTGTTAGGCCATAGTCACAGGTGTTTATCATATATTTAAGTCTATCATGGTAAAAAGTTTTTATTATGATTAATGAGAATTCAAGTTACCCTGGCCAATGAACAAGACATTCAAAATGAAAAATTCGACTGCCAGGATATCTTTAGTTATTGAATGTACAAAAGTAATAGCGAAAAATTGGGTAATCTGGAAAACATTATTCAGTTATTTGTAAGAGAAACTTAACATATTTCAATTAGCTCAATAAACATGGTTGTGCCGAAACTTTAACATTTTCGTATATATTGAAGAGAAGGTGGATACAAAGTTCACCTGGACTCAGATCAATTATATATAAAACATTGACAGTCGAGTTATCAAAATTTTATCACGTTATTAACTTCTTCAAAACTGCGATATATGTGAACGCGACCTTATGAATAATAACATAGTGTACTACGTCTTTATTACATTTGACATTCGAGAAGATAGGCTGCGTCATTTAGCTTGTTAGCAAGCCCATATCATTGGTACTTAACTACGCATTGCTATTACATAGTAGCGATGCAACTTAAATCACACCCAATTTAAAAGCGACGAGAAAAACAGGCGATACTGAGAGCAAAGAAAGTATGGGAACCATGTAACGAGTCTTAACTATTAGAGGGACGAAGCGTAGAGAAATATCTCACGATCCTTGCTCATTACAAATTATGGCTGCATTCCTATCAGGCTATTAAACATCAACAGCTTAGGTTATGACATTCTGAAGCAAGACAATGCCCAATACTGATATAATCTTCTCATTTGTAATATAATTAATATGCTTAGTTAATATTGCACTTAATTTACTAATAGAAATTGACTGACTGCAACAGAGAAAAGTTTTTAATTCAACCGAAAAAATATTTTTGAGTGTGTTATACGAATTATTGTCATTTGTGAACTATTTTTTTTCTATTAATTTTTTAGCATCCTTAGCATCCAAGGTGACATTCAAATTTCAATGAAATATTACCTCATCCATCGCCTTGTTATATGTAGAAAACAGTCGAATTTCGTATAATAAGATGTTCAGAAAATGTCTGCTTAATATTTTTGATAATGTAACCTTCTCCTGAGTAGTGTATTAGAAGGCTGACGTGTGGTACAAGTTTGTATAAATATATTTGGACTCCATGTACAAAGGTACATATTAAAAAAGATTTTAATAAATTATATTTTGTTAGAACATGAAACTCAATTGTTTCGGATGATGTTTTACTAAATAATCATAAGAAATAAATGTATCTCACCAAGTAGTGTTTTGTTTTTTTTTAATTTAATTCTATAGACTGAAGTAGGTATCAAAAGAAATGTAAGTAAAAATTCAGTGGTTAAAGGCTGATTAGAAAGTATTTTTTTAATTATTAGAGAACAGTTTTGTTTAATTTAAGTTTGTCTCATGGGCAAGAAGAACACTGTTTATAGTTAGATTTAAAAAAAAAATTTGTATGACTTTGTTAGTAAAAACTGAGGCTTACTACAACCGGGATTACAATGATATAATTAACATAATATTTATATTTATACCTGCTTATCTAACTTATACAAGTTTGGAGATAGTTATAAAATAAGGTTAATTAGAGGTTTGAAAAAAAAAATTGAAATGTCTTTCAAGGGTCCGCGTAAATATTTATTCGTCATATGTTTTTTTCCCATCTTTCTTATATAATAACAGAAATAGGTATTCATTGGGTATACTTCACTGACCTTAACTGACTTTAACTGACTACAGTGACCTTTTAATTCAGGACCATACAACGTATTAACCATCTGGAGGTTACACGAAGCCATAAGTCTAAGTAAACTAGAGTTGTCTACAAATCTAATAAATAAATCTCTCTGCCGGGCTGATTTGTGAATCTAAATCATCCAGGGCGCCACTCAAACGCAAACAAAAAAAAATCATTCAAAACGATCTAGTCGTTTAGGAGGAGTTCAGTGACATACACACGTACAGTAGAATTATATATATAAAGAAATTATTATCGATTGCAGTGATCAACTAGATAGCTGATAATATTGAAATTGTTAAAGTATGATGAAGTCGTTATTAATGTGGAATGGAACACATGTGTCAGATGAATTGATTTAGCGCTCAGCTGAGCAGATGAACCATTACAAAATGCCTTTGTGTGCTCTTGTTACCTTCGTAACGACAACACGATAAGAATAAAGCAAGAATTCCACAAACGCGAGCCGATTAAACTCCTAGGTGAAAATAAAAGACAGTGTTTATAAAAGCAGAGAAGACGACATGACAATAGAATACGGTGATGGACCGAGACTATACGACGTTCAATACACGATGATACACATCGATCCAAAATCGTATTTACTACAAAAGATTTAGAGTTCATTAATTTAAAGACGTGACCAAAACATGTGACTTTAAGAAGATGATTAGGAAAAGTGGGGGCGTGAGGTGGAAGTGGGAAAGAATACTACGAGCGACAGGGATGCCGCTACGGCACGGGTCACAGGCGTGATGTCAGGTCAGCCACTTTTGCACCTCGCCATAACAACGCGTCTCAAATTATTATGGACGTTTGAAAAGTGTTGGGAGATTGTATGGTCTTGGTACTTTATGATGCTAATTAAGTGTTTACGTTACAAGTTGTAGTACTTTGTTGACGCTTGTCTATAGAAGTTGTGTTTTGGCAAATGTAGGAATACATCTTTACATTCCAAGGAATCCTTGCGGTGATTAAAAATTTAAGATTAAGTCTAACCCACACAGGCAAAATAGTACAGTTATCGTTTAGGCGATATCTCTAGATAAAACTGATATCAATTTGGTTATGCATATACTACTTTTGCTGAAAAATTCTTCTGAATAACGCTGATAAGATAGTAACATCTAACGATATATTAAGGCTAAGAACAGCTTCAAAATAGCTATAATAAAATAATATTAGCGTAATAACTGATTTGAAGCAATAAAAGCGGTTATGAGTTTGGCCAATAAACTTGGTGGATCGCGCGGCGTTTTAAAATAACTGAAGATTAAGGGGTGGAAGACTTGAGCTGTCTGAATCTATAACGGCGGTGTCTTAATGCGTCTTAATGTGTATTTTACGATTGTTACACAAGACGCGAGCAGTTTTACATCGGTTTAAGCGATGTCTATCTGGTGTTATTAAATCCTCTGATGTTCCGAAACATCAAATTATGAATGAGAAATAAATCAACAGGGGCGATCGTAAAAAGCTTTATGTTTTTGTTCTGTTCGTCCGATTCGATTACTCTCCTAAATTGCCCCAGATGTGGCCACGCGCAAAATCATAATATTTTCATTTTGTCTGAATCCAAATTAAAAATAAAGTAATAGTCAATTTTGATGTTCCTTTCAGCAAGCACTTGTGCTTCGCCGTGAGATGATATTGATCATAAAACTAAATGAACTAAATCGATACTAATCTATTGATTGATGCCGAGATGACGCACATTGTTTATCAAAATAATATGTCTGAAAGATAAGTGAATAATATTAGACATGTATTTTCTATTTCTCTTTCTAAAAAACAGCACTAAGAATGTTTGAAATAGTACAATTATGTAAATATAGCTAGAATTTATTTCAAAGGAAAAAAGGCAGTTTAATTTACAATTGTATTTAAGGTTAGATGCCTTTATAGGTTAGTTAATAACTGACTTGCACTTACAATTAATATATAATACATAAGCAGGTCTATTGAAAGGTGGAAAGATAAGCGTAGGATCACAAATACACTTCACCGATTGCAGTCTGTGTGTGTATGCCTGGAAGCTGTAAAGTCAAAAATATGCAAACATACTTCTATTTTTACAGTATTTATTAAGTATTTTGAGTTTTTCGTGTATGTCGTTTTATTTTTAATTTATTTTTTCGTTGTAATTTTAAGTTTGACATCCTAACGTTAGCATGACTTTCATTGAGGTAATTACTATGTTCACTTATTATAATACAATGCCCTAATATAACCAGCAAAGTATCGATGACGTATTTTGCATTATATCCCCGCTTGACCTTTTTATATTATTACTAAGTTAAAATATTACACTGATAACACATCAAAGCCATCGTTTAATCGCATATCATAAACGTATTACCACTTAATGAAACCTTATAAGCTCACATATTAAAGGTGCAGCCGCGTCGATATGATAAATGTTTGGCCCATGACTAGCGGTAAGTCCCTTCGATTACCGATTTAAAGAAAATATTTGCAGTATAGACTGCGGTCAGGGACATGCAATCAATCAATATTAAGAAACAGAAGACTGATAGAAGAGGGTGATTTCGTGTGCCTACAGCCGAAAAACATGACTATATCAAATGCCAACTCATGTACTTGTTAAAATATTAATTTAGACAAATAGTAGGTACCTATCAACTTATTAGGCTCTAACAGCACTGCAGAATGCACTGCAGAGACGTATGTTATCTACTTTCTAACGGGGTTCTTAAATTGTTTTTCAAAGTGAGTTTATGCATTAAAAGAAAAACCAACGACCTTTTTAGAATATACACATTAAATTTAGCCGATTTTATGTTTGGTTTTAAAATTGAGGTAATTCTAAAACAAATTCACTCTTACAGACAAAGTCAAATAGACAGATAGACACGACATAAGACTTTATATTTTAATATTTATTGATTCCAAGTGAGAGAGCCTGTAAGGTAAATTAGCAAATTATCATAAAAGTATTATTCATTTAATTTTGAACAGACAACCCTGTTTATACTTTATAACCTTTTATACACAAGTAACCTTTGATTTGAAATTCATCAGATTGATTAAGAACCTCGAATTACCATACCGTCGAATAAAAAAACAAACTCCGTTCGGTTTTTTAAAACACACAAACAATTGAGAGAACTAAGAAAAAAACGTGATCAGAACCTGAACTCATACAATGACAGCAGCATGTTGATTCAATCACAAAAAATGGGAATTCGAACAAAAAACAACAATTAAATATCGAAGCCTTTCGGCCGCCCCAAGAAATATTTAGAATACGTTGCCGAAGACTCATTTTCTTTTTTTTATTACCAAAAAGCATCTACACGTGTCCAGAGATGTCGTCTTTATTGGTTTAGTCCAATTAATGGCTTCTAATGTTCTCAGAAACTGACCCTACTATAATATATTACTAATTTTAGTTTTATTTTTATCCCTTTTAAAGCTGTTTTAAATCCATTACTCATAACACCCATATGATTTTATGTTTTAAATTTATTTTTGTATAAATTATGGGCTGATAACTTTAACAATTTCTAACGCTTAAAACAGATTTTCAATAAATATAAGTCGAGACACGAATATGAATTTCCTATGGCTTTTAAGGATCGTACACAATGGCATCGATTTTATCGTTTGTTTAATTTGCAGATGCAAGATCGATGTAGTTGGCTGAGTGATTGAGACTGAGCGCGGGGAAGCATTGACAAGTGCAGCGCATTCTATGTAAAATATGAAAGAGTCTCGCTCCTGGACCACGATTCTGGACAAATGACCATCCAAATGGATGTGGTAGTTGTCTAGGGACTCTGAGAGCTTCACCACAAATGAGAGGTTGACAAATAAAATTCTATTTCAAAAAAAAGTTGGAAATTTTGATTGCGTAAATAATGCATTTTTATGGAATAACAGCAATCGCTGTAGATTTGTTGTCATTTTTCAAGAATTTTCATTGTCTGTCTCTGAAACTCATTATCTAATATACTTAGTCTGGCCATAAATACTGTTACACTTAATTATAAAAAAATATTACATTTGAATTTCGAATCTGTCATTTTTATACGATTGTTCATTGTGTTTTCTCATTTTGGCGCCAATACATTGTAAAATATTTTGCGATATTAAAATGGTGTGGGGTGATAAAGAGAACCGAATCGCTGTGATAGCATTACACAAAGTAGGTATGGAGCCAAATGCAATTTTTAAAACTCTCCATACACTTGGTATTAGTAAAATGTTTGTGTACCGGGCTATTAATAGGTACAATGAGACCTCCTCTGTTTGTGACAGAAAAAGATCTGGCCGTCCACGTAGTGTTCGTACGAAAAAGGTGGTCAAAGCAGTAAGGGAAAGAATTCGAAGAAATCCTGTCCGAAAGCAAAAGATTTTATCTCGGGAAATGAAGATAGCACCTAGAACCATGTCGCGTATTTTAAAAGATGACTTAGGACTTGCAGCCTATAAGAGACGCACTGGCCATTTCTTAACTGATAATTTAAAGAAGAATAGGGTGGTAAAATCGAAACAACTACTGAAGCGGTACGCAAAGGGAGGTCACAGAAAAATTTTGTTTACGGATGAGAAAATTTTTACAATTGAGCAACATTTTAACAAACAAAATGACCGTATTTATGCTCAAAGCTCTAAGGAAGCTTCCCAATTAGTCGACAGAGTGCAACGTGGACATTATCCGACTTCAGTGATGGTTTGGTGGGGTGTTAGCTATGAAGGAGTGACTGAGCCATATTTTTGTGAAAAAGGTATCAAAACATCGGCACAAGTGTATCAAGATACCATTCTTGAGAAGGTAGTTAAGCCCCTTAACATCACCATGTTCAATAACCAAGTATGGTCCTTCCAGCAAGACTCGGCGCCGGGTCATAAAGCTCGGTCCACGCAGTCTTGGTTGGAATCGAACGTTTCGGACTTCATCAGAGCTGAAGACTGGCCGTCGTCTAGTCCCGATCTTAATCCGCTGGATTATGATTTGTGGTCAGTTTTAGAGAGTACAGCTTGCTCTAAACGCCATGATAATTTGGAGTCCCTAAAACAATCTATACGATTGGCAGTGAAGAATTTTCCCATGGAAAGAGTGCGTGCTTCTATTGATAACTGGCCTCATCGTTTAAAGGACTGTATTGCAGCCAATGGAGACCACTTCGAATAAGCTTTTTATATTTTTAATTGTTTTATATTTATGTATTAAACTGACACACTGTAAAAGTAATAAATGTTATTTGCAGTTAACAATTTTCTTTTTTCTTTATTACAATATTTATGGCAAGACTAGGTATATGAAACTTTTTTCGAACAAAAAACAATAGTTGTAGATCCGTCTAGAAATGATGGAGTTATGCCCAAACGTACATTATATAGAACATCCAAACTGATAACCTGCTTCTCGTCGGTCGTCGGTTAATAAAGTACTTACAGATCGCATGGACTTTGTAAGAATAAATTAGATTGAATTGTATTACATTTAGTAATGTGGTTTTTAAATATTGTACATATTTAAATCATACAATATTCAATGATTTAGGATTTATCTGTCATTTTGTTATTGTTTTTATATCAATCCAATGTAGTAGATTTAAGCAGATAAACAAAATATGATTAACGGATCTCTATAAAACAAGCGTTGTGTAAAGCTATTAGGTGGGACATTATTATAGTGTAGTCACTACAGTACACTACACTGCTCAGTCTGTTAGTACTCATATTATTGCTTCTCACAAGAGTTTAAAAAGGCCCCTAATAGTTACTTAACCATGTCGCAATACCACAAAAAATTCTCCAAAAGTTATTTTAGAATTAAACTGTAATTTTAGTATAATAGATTACAAAGTCATTCAACACGTTAAGCATAATGTTGTATGATAAAGTTCAGCAAAAGAACCTTACTCAAGTCAGTGCACGAGTTCAATTCTCAGACATAGACACTGTAGTTGCATCCAGCACAGGTATTTGTACCTGCATATCCACGTAATATTCTCACATCTGACACATTGGTCATTCCACACATACATAAAGCAGGCGGTGACCGCGGCCGATGCCTACCACTGATTGAATTATGGTTGCACTACAACTGATTAATGCGACATCGACCACTGACGTACTATTGTCTGTTCCAATCTGCATCCACCAATAAGAGAGCAAAACAATCGAATGGACCGGATCCGGAATGTGCAACTATCAGTATTTTGTCTTTGTGTGTTTCACTTTGTAAATACAAGTTATATTTAAATTCACTTTTGTTCACTAAGATACCACTTTACACAAAAATTATTTTGGTTGTTTAGTATAAAATAATAATAATAATATAATTTGCACCCCGAATTCTTAACCTACTTTCCTAAATTACTCAAAAACACCAATGTGGAGTAATAAATAATAAGACAAAAGTATATCTAATAATTGAAATCAATAGAACGTCCCGAGACAAAACACCCCGCGAACCTTTTCCTTAAACAAACAAAAATAAATGAAAATTCAAAGGCCAAAATATAAAACGATAAGAGGATTAGGTGGAACGGAGATGACATTGGAAATTAAGGCTGTTTTCTTTTGTAATTTTCTCCCGTCTCACCCTAAGGTGGAAGGAGGGTGGCCGCGTTAAAAATGTATGTTTTCTCAAGTCCCCGGTCAACGGGGAGACCTCGCTCGGATAATTTTCAGGACATGTCGGTGTCCACACGCTTTATGGCCTGATACAAGCGACGAAATCGAATTGTACGATATACAGTCAGCAGGTTGTTAGATTTATAGAATTTATTATGAATAGTAGCGGTTTAAGTAACAAATTGTTAGTGTCTGCCAAAAATATTTAAAATTTACATTGGGGTTCTTTTTATATTAGCAGAATAAAATTTGTTAACAGATCGTTACATTATTTAAGCCTATTAAATGGCTTGTACTAAATAGACGCAAAGAAGCTTGACAATAGCCAGCATACATGGCGCGTTCCAAACGCCGTAATTAAAGCGATATGTGAATAAAAACGTGCGGGCAACTCGCGCGGTGTTTGCTCAGGAGCCGCGGTTTTTGTCGTACCAAAAACACGCAGTGCGAACGCTCAGACTTGCAATAAATTAGGCTGAGTGACGAAAGCCGACACCGACTCAATACCCGAAGGCGTTAAATAAAAACATTAAAGGCTGCTTAAAATAATCGACGGGAAAAAGCTATATTGGACCGATTTGGTGGCGACAAGGGCTTGGGAACGTGAGTGGATGCGCCTCGTTTCAATCTGGCGCTCGAAGAGTATTTTACGAGTATTTGTATTGGCTTTTACTTCTTTCAGAGCGACGAATGATAGTGTAAATATACGATTTCAGATTCAACTGATTGCTATATTGAGACCCTGTTCTTAGGTTGACATTTGTACTAAGATAACCTGCAGACATACACCGAGATTACATATACAGAGTAGCCTTTATAGTAATACATTTTGTTTACTGTCTGATTATCTTTAAGTGACACATAGATGAAGAGCGGTAATTCCTATTTGATGGTAAGCGAGTTCGATAGCAGAACAAGGATAATTAGAAAAAATCATCACCATCATCAACGGTCTTTTAGTCCACGTTGCACATAGGGCTCTCCTTAGCAAGGAGGTTTTGGCCTACTATACCACGCTGGCCAGACGGGTTGGAATAGGGTTTGTTTCAAGTTTTTCTTCTCTTTGTAATGATATTTGCCTAAATAGTTTCTTCCCTTAGTCGCTTCTTACGACAGCCACGGGATGAATAGAGGTGGTAATACTATGTATTTACAAAAAATATGGCCCACAAATAAGCACACAGTCTACCTGATTTCTACCATATTAGAGGTGTCGCTCACGCGTTGTCCATCCTTAATAAGTGTGGTATTTAAAGCATGTGCGTTATTAAGTTTATCGTTGCATCGTTATGTTTGCCAGGTAATGACAAAACTGTGTCAGTTCTAAAAGAGGTCTTTTAAGATTTTTTCTTCTAATTTTCTATAACAAGGATATTGATAAAGTCTAATACAAACTAATCTTCTACACACATTCACTATGAAATAGCGAGTGGATACGTTACACTAAGTAAATAAATCTATTGACAATACACATGAAATAGCAATTTAAATTGTAAGTAAAGTGTTCATATTTTAAATGTTTTAAAATTGTGTCTGTATAAAATGCCAAGTGTTTATGTACTAGCATGTTCAAATCGTTATTGTTTTATTTATAACATACGCTGTGCAAACTATTACATTCAAATGTTATTAACATTTATGGCCTATATTATTAGATCGTTTATAAAGCCCACTCGTTTCTTGTAGAATTATTTTCTTATGAGCTATCTATCGTGGAATGTGAACAATTCTGGTTTTTATAATCCATATTTTTCAACTTACTTAAGTGAAGTCACGGATGTTGATCGGTTGCTATTACTTTTAACAAAATGTAAGGAGCATAAATTTTCTGTTCGTGTGTTGCAATTCATTTCGTGCTTTCAAAGCGATTGTGGCTAATAGTTACTTTAGATTTAGATCTGTACTTGTAAAAATTTCACGTCCTCAATACCGGCTCAGTCGACAACTTGTCATAGAATGGTACTTTTAGTAATAACATTTTGGAGTTTACGGTCCATTTTATCGTGTAGTAATCCTGATTCTAACTTCAATGTTCTGTTATCATTCATAAGTGTGTTCCCTGAGAACTTTTATGAACTCTCTTATAGATTTACTTTTGTCACCTTTTGTAAAGTTCAAAGGGTAAATTTATATTGTGGCATATGTCTTAACTTCATGACAATTTAATTACAGGTATGAAAACGATTTCTTCATTAAATGTCATTATGACTTAGATAATCACAGAGAATTTCAGTAAATTTTTTGTTTATTAATAAGGAAGAAGAATTCACAAAAAATCTCTACAAAACATTTAAAACAACAAAAATTAAAAACCTGTTTTATCATTTCACCACTAACTTAAATAAGTAGTCTTCTTAAAAGGTTTGAAAATGGAAAAAGGGATTAGTATTCTGAAATGCAATTTCGGTGCAGCGCCAAAAGCTGTCGTATCTACATAGGGGGCGGTCCGAAAGGGGTAAGGTGGGCAAGTACATATCCATCTTGTTAGGTATGCGCCCGGATGCGCCAGCTTCTACAAACACAATAAGAACCTCGCCTTCTTACCCCATTCTCCCCACCGCCCACCTCTCTTATGGAAAACTTATTAGAGCACGGCCCGTCGGGGAATCCTTTTTCCTTCGGTAAATATTTGAGGGAGAAATTAAAATTTGACAGCGGACGATCTTACGAGTTACGAAGGACGATGGAGTCTATTCTATATGCTCGTACGTGATACTTGAGGCGTAAAATGAAATTTAGATTGAGTTTGGACAGTGCTGCTTCGTAACTCTTTGTACCTCCGCTGTGATGCGTTCGTGGGTACGCCACTCTTTACATACCTATTACAATATATGCATAGTTTTTGACATTTATCTATGACGCTTTTCAATTTTATAAGGGATTTATTATAATACATTTGGATAGGACAACGCCCGCTTTTCAATGACCTCTATGTAAGGCGATGAATATTTTACATAATAATAGTGTCTAGAAGCTTCTAAGTACATTATAAGGACTTACATTTTTTTACATATAGCGATGAATAAAAAATGTTTTTTAGAAAATATATATGTATGATTGCTTGCTAAATTTACTTTATCTAGCTATTTAGTAATTTGTTATCGGTAGAAAGGTGATTCTTGCTTAATTATTTAGACCAGAAAGTAAGAAGGATATAGTTAGCTTAATTACACGTCTCTATGTCTGACTTTCTTCGTATTACTGTAACTTAGGAAGAAAAGCAGTCACGACACGAAGAGGATTTTTTTAAATACAAAGTCTTTTTAATTCTGTTTAATTCCTTCGTTTCTTAAACAAATACGAAGGTAAAAGATAGCAGATAAATCACGTAAAACCAATGTAGTGAAAAATGAGAGAGGTTGTGAACGTGAGCAGTATTCACAACGCTCTCAAGTAAAAAATGTAAACATTTGACTCTGCTCCTGTAGCACCTATGAAAACTATTTTTTAATTTTGTTAATAGATTCGAATACTTTTTAAGTTTTTAATACGTTTTACTGAAGTTGTCAAAGAATAATTTAATAACAAAAACATTCGAAGTTTGAATTTATGTTAATTATTAAGTCAGATGAATTGCTGTCAATCTGAAATTTTTACTTAAGATTAATTTATTATTTAACTATGATGAAACCATTGGGCGTAGTAATTTAAGATAAAAACTTTTGTTCTCGATGACTTCAGTTTTTCTTATGTCAGTCAGTGTTTGATTTACTTTAACGTAATCCAGTCAAAACGTCATGTACTTATAATTTGATACTATGCATGTTTCCCACCATGTCTCATGCCCCAACTTAGGTTGCTATATATCTAACAACCAAATATCTATCAACAAAATCATTTTTACGACATGCTTGTGTAAGGTTTTATATTCACACTTTTTATGGTATCAGCGTACAGGCAGAGCCACAAGTGGTTTCTCAATAAAAGACAGTTTTAGGAAACTACCATTGCCACGGTTACAGCTCGTAACCCTGAATGCCTAAGAATAGGTAATAATGATGTTCAATTCAATGTCTTTCGCATAACAAAAGCTGTTATTTTCTTTTAACAGAGAAAACAGAATTAGACGTATGTAATGGAATTTTTCCAGCATAACGGTACACAATCTACGGAGCTTATATAATAGCATTAAGGGGTAATGTCTTGGCAGTAATTAAAGGCCGGGGGTAGTTGATGCGGAGGCTGCGCGGTTGGGCGTGGCCGGCGCATGCGTATAACCGTTTAATTACGCTGAACAAACGCTCATCGACGCCTCGCCTTCATTAGGGATATATAGAGGCAAGAGGCGTTGGTGTGGGGTAAATACACCCTTAATTAGATGGTGCTAAGATTGAGAAAAGAATTTATGTGGCTGAAAGGGAGGATTGCTGAATTAGGTGGCTTTATGTCTTATTCTTGTATACACATAACATGCACATAAGGTAAGGAAATGAATTGGTTATTTTATGGAATTGATATGTGTGATATTCAGTTTTTGTCGATTTTGACACATAAAAATGTGGTGGTTCGTATTTCGAAAATTACTGATGGTAATCTAAATGGGTATTTGCGGTAAGTATTTTACATATTTAGATTTACGCTCACTAAAGCGTAAAATACATAATTATACCTAATCATCAAGTCGGTAAAATACTGATGTACAAATAGGTATATAGAGAGTTAGCTGTTTAGTACTTTAATCCTCTGAGTGAGTATTTTTGTATGGTATATTGGCCTTTTTAGTATCGACATTTTGGACTTCTTTGGAAGGGTAGACGCGTAGTTATTTTCTTTTATTTAACATTATTTTAAATAAATAAATAATGTTTTTACTCTGTGTTTGCTAGTTAACTTTCTCGGTAAACGCTATTAAAACTCCATGGATATTGTATACATGCAAGCAACATTAACAAATACAGACGTAACTTAGAAACATTCAAATGAAATGGGCTCGAAATTGTAGATAAGGGGCTTTATGAAAGAAATAGGGTGGGATAGGGTGGTGGGGGCCTGTACGAAGGAGTGTGAGCCTTATCATATATGTGGAGGTATCGACTAATATGTGAGGGTGCTCGGAGTAATGTTTTCTTTAATGGTTTTATAAGATGTACGACCGTTATTTGATTAGAAGCTAAAAGAAAAGTGATTTGTTTTATAAAAGGGCAAAGTTTACTAGTTAGGATTTTTCTGCTAATGAAGTTCACGCAGGCTATTGTCATTTATTTGTAATTTTTAAATAGCTACTTCTTAAGTTCATATGACTTTTGCAGTTTTGAGAAGTGATTTTGATCATTTCCAAGGTATACAAATTAAGGTTATGTTTAATTCTCCACTTTATGAGTTTTCATTCAGTTGAATATATGATATTCTTAATTATATTCAATTTATTGTTATAAATAAGTGATTTATTTCGTTCTAAATACGTTAAATGATAATGATCGTAATTAATCACGATCAAAATTTTTTAAATTACAAACTAATCCGAATTGTAAATTTAGCGTAGTAAACTTATTATGATTATCTAAAAGAAAATGTTCTGTTATACGTTATTAGTATTGCTATTAATTTACTTTATACATACATATACTTATATAAAAAATATATATATGGTTTACGAAAATGTGATTTACGAGTGATTGCCATTGCGTTGTTCGCTCAATCACAGTTCAACAAAGCAGTGAACATGTTCACTGGTTTGTTGAACTGTGATTGCGCGCATACTTCAGTCTCACTATGTATGTGTATCTAGATATTTCAGCTAGTGGTCGTATTCAGAAAGCTGTTTGCAGGCGTATAATCCAATATAATATAATCATATAATCATCAAAAAATCAAAAATGTTATCATATAATAGAGAGCATATGTAATCAGTACCTATGTTAAAGAATATACATAAATTTGAAATGGTTATTTGCACCTACGTAGGAGAGGACAAAGGAGTAACCTTCAGACTTTTAGAGATTTAATTTTTATTAATATAAATTACGAATTTAAGTGAAAACAAGGCGATGGTTGCTTCGTTTGGGTATATTTTAAAAGTCTCACCGCTCTATTAAGATCTTGAGTTTAGATTCAACGCTCTTCGGAGGCCTATTGTGTTCTATGTACTTAAAGGGTTAACTAGAATAGAAACTGTAATTAATATTGGCACGCTCAAAGTTTTTAAATACTTTTTGAATAAGATATAACTCGTTGTTCGAATGAGCTATTTAAAATGAAAATGATAATTTCGGACTCATAATCGCACACAAAACTAGTATAATAATGACAAATTGGTGCTTCTACACGGCGCTCCAAAAGTTTAAAAAGTTATTTTTATTGTCTGTGGGTACAGTAAAGGTGAAATGTGTAGCGGAATATCTAAATAGTATGATTTAAATAAAAAATGGCGGCACGCGACGAGGTGACGGTGTTCATGTAAATCGGTGCTTCTGAACCGCCTCACGTAGGGCAGAAGGGTGCATATATTTTTGATTTGTTATATGCTAGGCAATTTTTTTCTTATACTTCATCTTTTTGTGTGTGTGTGGGGTTGTAATCCTTACAGTAATTGAATGGGCTTACGACTTTTTACGTCGTTTCTGCTTTGATAAATTGCTTGTATAATACAGCACTGCATTGTGGTTAGCTGTATGATCTTCGTTTTGACTATTTCTATATTGTTCAGGGCTGATAAACAACAAAACACATTTTATTTACTAAACAAGAATTACGTCCCTAGTAAAGAATAGTATGCAATTAGGATGACTTCAGTTGTAGGTACTAATCTGATTTATGTATGATAAAAGTTGGACCTAATTTTATTTCAGTATTTAGGATAGTGGTGATAACAACACAATAACATCGACAACTGTAACAAATGAAAACGCTCAACTGAACTTTCTGTATTAAGATAAGTATTATGAAATAAGGGTCAAGTTTTGTGTACTGGTTACGGTGTACAGATGTATTGTACTGTAATTTATTAGTAGCGCAAAATTTTGTGGTGGACAAATGGGACTTGAATTTTAAGATTAGAATAAGATACTGTTTTCGTTTTAAATCAAGGCAATATTAATACAAAGGCTTTGGTCGTCCGCCAAGTGTTGGAATAAAGTAATGAGTTTTTAAATTGGCAACTGTTTGGTTGCTGACTTAGTATGGTGAATTTAATGATTTTGGAAGTTATGCTTAAAGTAGATGACTTGTTAGATATTTTTAACATCTAATTTAGATAATACAATGTTTTAAAGCGTCGTAACTACTCGTAAGTAAATAAATGATTAGTTTAATCTAAGCGCAATATAGCACTTCGTTTAGTTCTCGTAATCCTTATAACACTGTTTACGTCGTAACTTAATTTTTTTAGGCACAAAATCAAGAGGCTTCAAACATTACAGCTACTATCGCTACACTTTAATTTATATTATAACCGATTATTAAATAAATTGTCAAGTAATTTTAAATATAATTTTCATGGAAAATAACGAATTTCTTGTAACATTGTAAAACACAAAAATAATAATATATGTATCCAAGCCTGGGAACCCCAAAAACCGTGGTGAAGAAAAAAATTAACTATGTCTACACCTGATAAAATCGCAAACGTAGACTATTATTCTGTGATCAGTAACATCTGCATAGACGGTAGGTATGTTTGGGGGTACTATTTATACACAAAGACCCGCCTATTCTAAATTAATTTAGATCTCGAAATAATGTGATTCAATCTCGACTGCAATAAATAAATGCAAAAAATAAAATAAACAAATCCAAACATTGGTCACGTTAAACTAACAACAGTGACACATATCCAAAGGTTCACCCAAAGAGGGGAGTATAGAGGAGGTGGTCGATATACCATTCCTGCCTTCATTTATCTCTATGTCGCGCCCGACTCCGAATTACACCCAAAGATATTTCGATCCCGATCCAACAAGATATGTATCTGGGCTGTAATTTTTCTTAACCATTTTAGTATTCAAGACACAAAATGTACCCTTCCGATATGCCTAATGCCGTTTATATTTCAATGTCCGTTACTTTTATGGTGGACAGATGTTGCCAAATATTGTGTACGGCTAAAATATAGGTTTAATATTAATAAACACTTTTGCTTGATTGTGATAATGGATACTTCAATACAGGGATCTATTTCGACTTGAGATAGCTCCGAATTTTCGTTCCGTCTTTGCTAGACAGGAATAATATGCGTCAAACCAACGCACTACGCGTTTTTTAGTAAAGTTTAACTTATGCTCAGATTAAATTTATTAGGTTATTTTGAGTATGTTTCAAATTGACGAATCTTGTCATGCGTAAGCTGTTGAGCTACCTATTTCAATCATGCATACTCATAATGCCGACTTAACATATTGTATCTCTATCAATCAAAACACATCCAATAGAACCCTCCGTGTAGTACTTATATTGGTAAGGAAAAATGGTTGAAGAGAAAATGAAAAAAAGTCAATGATTGAACGTCATACCTATGGGAATAAATTTTGTGTGGGGGTGGTAGGAGGCACGCGTGTCACCCGGCAGAATTGTCAATTTGATTCGATTCGAACAAATAAATTATGAAAAGATGTTGTTGAATGTTCACGTTATATAGATAATGCTTATTAAGTCGGTATCAGATATAAGGTAAGATTCAAGTAACAACATTGAAGCTTTTTCTTTCAGAATATCTGCTTTTTTTTTCTTTTCTCTGAAATAATTACGCTTTACAAACTGTCCCCATTATCTCTGGCCGGTCGTTTTCTATCCTCGTTTGTCCCATTTATCTTCGGACAATTCCTTGCTCCGTATACTTTCAATTCTATACTTATGTGAGTGCTTCTGTACAACTGTACAATATAATTACGTGTTGTTAGCTCAGAAACGTTTACACATACTGACACAATCATTGTCGCTCTTTGTCGTAGAGAGATGGGATATATCTTAAATTTGTTTAATTATTTTTTTTTTGTTTTGTAAGCTGTTTTATAGCTTATCTATATGCGAAGTACTCACAGTATCACTGCATGTCAAAGATTTACGATGGCGAGTCACTTTTACATGGTTATTTGAACTGCTATACTGCTGCTCTTGCTTTCAACTTTATGACTTTCAAATTACGTTTGAGGCTTCGTGTTATTTAAAAAAAACCAATTCAATTTGTTCATTCATTTTGTGTCAATTTTCTGTATGGTTGGTCGAGTTTCTCCTTTTTATAGTTTGTTTCAATTTAAAAGAATCCTTGTCGTTAATATTTTTTGAAATATGAATTTAGTATCGCTATATACATCTAGCAGAAATGTGCTAGATACTGCGTAACGGATTTCTGTTAGATGGGTACGACCTACCTAATAATACCACGTAAGTTGACTTGTAACGTTACCCACATATAAAATGAAAATCTAATATAGATAAACAGAAAATTACTTGTGTATTATTTGTTTCATTTTATAGGTACGTTATAAAGCCCGTATGGTACTGGTAACAAGCACTCGTATACTGTACTCAGAGTATTTTATCTTTACATATTTACCTTCTTTTTCATAACGAAATTAATTTTGTGTTTCCATCGGCATTATTTATGAGTTCGAATAAGCAATAAACGTATACCGATAACATGTATTTGCTTACGGTCGTTAAGACCGTGGATTTATCTAAAAAGGAGAACAAAACTGTCCCGAGTTAACCCTGCGCCCGACGTCGTAAAAGACCCAAGAAGTACTGCGGGCAGAGCGACGTAACAAAAATACTTTATTTATATGCTAATGTAATTTATATGACGCTTAATGTCTCTGGGCTGGTAACGCACGATTCTGTTCCATTATTTCAGTAGATGTTTGGTTTTCGAATATGGGTGTACAGTAAAGGTAATAAGGTGGTGTTTAGCCTGCATCGAATGTCGTGTGTGCCGATGCGATTATGAATGCGCGGTAGGAGGCAGCTTCCAACCCAGCTTCCTCCACAGGGCAGGGAGGGGGCGACAGTCGCGTTCTTTGTGAATCAATAAAAATACGCGAGAAAAGCGTTGATTATACAACGAGAATTCACTAGGAAACCGCTATTTCAATATTACCCGCCTACTATGAAACGTATATTGAAATAAAGAAACGTTCGTAAGTTTATCGTAGACAAATATTGAATTTATTTAGGTATATAAAAGAATGTAGCGATGCAAGAAATTTTTATGTCGAAAAGTGAATACATATACCTAAGTATATCCATAGACAGAGATAATACCATAAAGGATGTAATGCAGTAGAAAACCAATCTCGAGAATTTTGCTGCCTCTATCCCTACGCATATCATTTAGCCATATTTGTAAATGATAAGGAGTTGGGTACATTAGACATTCAAATTAGATTAAAACAAACTGTAGGGACCGGGTGATGGACATTCCATCTGGGTATTGTGGCATATTTGCATAAAAATACGTCGGTTCCGATCGATGGACTTGGCCGCTTCGAATGCAGATTGTGGATAGCAATGAGATTAATACGAACAAAAGTAGCTATAAAACAAATATCAATGTATCGGTGAAGCGAATAACTTTGTGAATTATAAACCTTAAAACATGAAACGTCTTGATACTTTTGATAGATTAGTACTTATGGACAGTAAAACACAAAACTGAATATCAGAATTTTGATACTTTCGTTATTAAAAAATATGTAGGTATATTAATTAGTATACATTTTAAAATATTTAGTTTCGTATGAATAATGATTTTCTGAATAATTAAATTTAATGACTAATATGTATTTATAAAATTAAGTCTGAAATAAACATAAATAAAATGTTTATAAAAGTTTCTGTCGATATTATAGCCTAAGCTCGTATTTAATTTCAATTTAAAGGTTCAAACAAGTGAATGAATTGAAATCGATTGAATCAAAACATGGCGTCTGCGTCTTGCGATCGGTGACCGTAACCCGCCCACTGCGCGTGCGCACACCTCATACATACCTAACGCAATAACTACCTAATTGTAACATAAATACACTAAATAAAGACCTCACAATATCAACAACATGGACAATAAGGAAAACCTTTGCTTATTTTATTTTATAATCCCTTTTATTACAAACATAAAAATATCTTATTTAAGAGAGCTTTTAATATAATTATTTCAAGGATAATTACGTAAAATTATGTTCCTTGACAAAAAGTAACTGGTAAATATTGAAAACTTTAAACTAGAAGTATTAAACGAAGGGCAGAGTGTTTCTTGTTCGATATTCACCTACGTTAATTTATAAGGTACTTAAGTAGTGGCGTTTTCACAGCTTAGGAGCGCGTTAAAGTGTTAATAAATTATGCTAAGAAAAGATATGTCAATAGTGTTTAAGGAACTCCAGTATAATTTATAAAATAATTACAATCGTATCTACTTTTATTCCACGATAATAAAATAAATGCTTGCTGATAAGTTATGTACATAGCTTTTCAATAGTTTTAGTTATTCAATGACTATAGTTGTTATTTGAACTGGAAACCGGAACAAAGAGTGATATGTTTCGGGAATATTGTGATGAAAAAATCCCGTGTAATACAAAGATTATTTTCTTCAAGTCGAAACATGTTTAATATTATAACAGTTATACCTATTACACTGCAGTCTTCATTTTACGAGAGAAGCCAAACTTTGAATGAACAAGTGAATGACTAACTGAATGATCGCTTGGGCAATATGAACGTCTCAATGTACCTACATCCCAATGTGCACGCTCCAATCTTTACAATCCTTTCATTTCCCCTCTAAAAAAGGAACTTTAATATTTGCAGCACGGCAAATTTAAAAAGCTATAAATTTTAGTCATTAGGATAATAATAACAGTTGAAGTGGTGTCGCGGGAACAGGATGTTATAATGTCTTTTGTTCGACTCTTCGTAATTCGCATACCAATGATCTCAGGCCTTAATATACATACCTACATTTTTTTCCGATTGCAGTATCATCCAGTGGTTTAACAAGGTTTTTTTCATATCGCTATAAAACAAGATACTTAGCAGCACCTGCGATACTTATAAAATTTAAATTGTATCTTTAAACGTCTCGTGAGCAAACAACATTTCACTCTTTTAAAATTTATTTTATTTTATGTTGTGATATATTAAAACGGTTATATGGTCAATTTTAATAAGAAATTAACATTAATTTAGTATTATGGAGACCGTAAACGATATCATGATGGATATGAAAAATTGAGTTATTATCTAAGAAAGCTCTGCCTCACAGAAGCATTAATGACTAAACTCTGTAGCGGGGCTCTCATGGCTAGTGTTATGGTGACGAGTACATACGTCAATAATTCAACACTGAGAAATTGAAAACCATAGTTACGTATTAGCGTAACAGCTCTAAACAAAAACCCGGCTCACCGTAGGAAAGCGCAAAGTGTAAGGCGGCGTAGAGAATCGTAACGACACGAGGGAAAATCCCACAACTTCTGATTTATTGTTGCGTTTGATAACTTATTTGATCACTTTATGATGGTGAAAACTCCTTGGAAAGCTCATAAGGCACGGTAATGCAAATCGAATGTATTAACGTAAATGTGATGTATGGTTGTTATTACACTTGTGTGTGACAGAATAGTGCACTTGCAAATCTTCATAACGGGACAGAAATCGCATAACAATCGTGAAGTTGACAAAACATCACCTGAATGCATGTTTAAAGGTAAATGACTTTTTAACGTATCCCTTGCCTACATAATATGTATATTAGTATATGACAAATCAAAAGATAAGTAATGAATTGATATCAAGTGTAAAGAACCCATTCAAAGATCCCACATGACTCATTTAAACGTAAAAATAGCATTATAAATTTTAACAGCAGTTGGACATAGGACACGTTTATAATAAGAATAAGTTTATTTAAATAATATGTAGGAATTAGCATGCCAGTGCGCGCGCGGATCTTTCCATTGTTTTCGCTAAATGACATCAAAGTTGTGGCGGCGATGTGTATTTAGTATGTGAAATAAAAATTGTTCTGTTCTAAGAAAAAGGTAGGAGTTAACAGGTGGACGTCTCGGATGGATGACGCGCCTTAAACGTACATGCCTTTATTAACAACGCAACTTGTCTTCAATCAACATTTCAAGATATATTCTGCTAATATTTATTCTCAATCTTTACTTCTTTTTAAGTCTTATTGTATTAAATAGTTCAAAATTAAACTGATACTTTTTGAATTTAAGTTATTAAACTGTCTTAGAAAGAGATATCACAAAATACAAAATGCAACGGGATTTTCATACCTTAGTTATAAATTACTTCAAAATATGCGCATGCGTATGCGTATGTGTAATAAATAAATAAGTATACCTACTCATACTATTATATGGCATCATGGATCAGTACATGAAACAAAAAGATAAAAAAATTAAATATATCAATTAGATTAATCTTAGATACACATAGATAAATACAAAATCATAATTCGTAAAGCTCATGGGTTTTTCCAAGATTTAATAAACATTTATGCGAGTCTTTGCTATTAGAATATTAAATAAGCGAAGCTCTACAAGGTGAAATTGAGTTGCCATCAATCAAAAGATTCTTCCAAAACATGGGTAATTTTCTTAACAAAAATTCAATTACGAAGGTACGTAAAAGTTTTTCTATCAAGGGGTTACACGAGAACGATTATAAAAGTTTCACCAGTTCAGTGTTTACTTGATTTGGCAAACACTTTCGCGATGAAATGTAGATCACAAGAACTTGTGGTAATCCATTTACGTACTAAAACGTCTTAAGAAACTTTGCCCGAATTATTATTTATCAATAAATAGACGTGAAAAATCCGTTAAAGGTGCAACATTGGGCGAGCAAAAAGTGGTTATGAAAAACGCAAAATTGACGGAAAAGAGTAAAAAATGAGGGTGATATTAAAATAAACGAGACATGCGTGGCAGCGGGCGCGGTGTTTGGGTTACAGTCACGTTCGACGGTAATGACAAATTCGCGACCATTGTTGCTGTTGACTGAGGATTTTTTCAACGTTCAAGGTTTTCATTTTGAGTAACAATACGAACGTGCCAATAGCATATTTTATAGGAATTAATTATGCAAAAAAATAAAGAGTTATCGGGTGACAAGAAGGTGCGAGGCCGCCGATCAGACAATAAGTTAATTTCGAATTACATTTCTACCTTTGGGTCAGAAGTGAAATCTGTTATCACGCTGCGCACGCGCCCTCAAATCATGGATGCGTGTAATTGCGACAAATACGCCAATTAAATGTTTGTAGATCCGACAGCGACGGTTATTAGTTTTGAGACGTACGTTTGTTTGATCCTACAGTTATTAACTTATACTGCTGTCATGTTTCGTGGCCATCGTAACTGTTGACTTTACAATTATTCTATGTTCAGGAATATTGGGATTAACGAATTGTTGAGATAAGCTCATTGTTTTTCCTTCTATAATATCTATCCCATCTACTATTGCTTTTGGACTTTTTGAATATTGAGAAAATTCCACCACACTCTATCATTGCATTTTAGCCAATTTCATTTTCGTAAATCTTTTCGAATTCTCATGTGTAGGAAGGATATCAAACATATTTTACCGATATTTATAATCACACTCTAACCGCTTAGGTGCCCTGGTGATTAATGAAACAATTCTGAGTGTCGTCCTTTAAGGTCCAAAGCGAAGCTCTTTCATTGTGTTATTATTTCCATTAGTTGCCATGGAATATTAAATTAACAGTACCTACTCGTCTTCACGATATGAAAACCTTATGAAAATTGCGCAAGCTATATTAACGTACATCGCGTACAGCGTAACATAAAGAATCATACACACTGTACATTCTGAACCGGTAATGAATCGTCACATGTTAAATTACTCAGTCAGCAAGTGATTTGAGTTAGCGAGCATTAATTACAGCGTCACGCAGGCCACATTAGAGTGCTCATTAAGTGAATAATGGTTGTGTAAACAACATAGTGATGGGGGAATCACGCGACGGTGACTTGCACGCCCGACCGTGTTCTTGAACACCTTTGTTTGTTACTGTATCCGCTTTCGAAAATGAAATATTACATGTGCAATTATTTTGTAATTAACTCAATACAACTTGAAAAAGTATATCCAAGTCAGAATAAATATTGTGTAATTGCCACTGCAAACCTTTTGTTGTAAACCAATGGTTCCATTTAGTCATTACGAATTTAATTAAATCGGAAATTACTATATTTAATGATTAGTTTGTTATTCTATAATTTAAATTGAATTTACAAAACAAAGTAAAACAAAATAATTGCATTTAAAAAGCCTTAGTGCTATTAGTTTATATCGATAGTGTCCGGTAACGTTTGGGTAATTAATTCTCATGTATGTGTTGCGCAATTCCGATACGATCCGTTAATGACTGTTTGCAAATGATTGCTAATTTAACCTCTTTATAATTGCACGGTCAGCGGTTTGCATGACAGTTATTGTCTATTCTCATTATCCACAACGTTGCATTGTTTGACATACTAATACATCGAGTAATAGCCATATGTACATATATACATGTACCTACACCTTTTTGCATTGTTGTTTTTGTCCACTGAATATTCTAACTCAGAGCAGTATGGATGAAATAAAGCAAAATGCTCATTTAAAAATGACATAAAACTTATAAATCAACTTATAATATTATTTCATAGCTGTTATTGACAATAAAACGTAGGCGCGTTTGATTCTGAGAAAACGTTTATGTTCTATTGTATTTTTAATTTATTTATTATGTAAATGTAAATAAAGTCATTGGGCGTTTTGTATCTTTTAATATAAAATGTACCATGGTTTATATTTTTGTTTGGTTTACCTATCACTTTATATGTACAAGTAGGTATGAGAAACTCTCAGGAATGTATGTAGATAACATGATTGAATGCCGAGATAAGGCGTCACACTGAAAAAATTAATGGCATATATTTTTGTGTGCATGAAGAATTGCAAGTTTTTATTAAGAAAATTTTACTTACATTATAATATTTTAAGGGATTTGTGAGAATTGTAGGATTTTTTTATAATGTTATTATTTTGTTAAACTTAAATACATTTTAAATTAAAACGTGTAATTTACTTTTGCTAAAGTGAGTGGTGTGGATAGTTGCTTAATAAAGCATTGTTATGTAACTTTGCACTTTACTCTCTTTTAACTACTACTAATGTGATAAACAGATATACAGGGCCTATCCTGTTCCTTATGTAAAGCAAATAATTTCATTAGTATTCTATAGGATGTGAACTTATTAAGCATTAGAAGATCAGTCTTTGGAGGCATTAATATTTTTTTTGGTTTTACGTGTTGAGGTAAGTTTTTGACTAGAACCGATAATTAACAAAAATATTCATTTAACTCTTGAAAGATAGTAGCCTGTTCTTTAATTTTGTTAAGTCTTAGTATCTAATAGTATTGTATGTGTATTGCAAAGAAATGGCATAGCGTTTTTCCGATAACACTTTTCGAAATAGCTAGTTAGAATAATGAAATGTGAGTAGAGACGGGAATAGACGATAATTAGCAGTTTATTTCACCTTCAGGGATATAGACAGTCGTAAGAGGAATGAATACTAAATCATCGAGGGATTTTTTTAGGAATACGTAATGCATATAAAAGGTATGTTGCAACAGATATAATCGCACAGTAGCAAGCATCAGCGCTGCGGATCGCGGAGGAACTAACACGACGAGTGCGGCGAGCGGCGACCCCAACCTCTCATTCAACGACCGGTATTCTTACGTTGGGACTTCAACGTGGACGGTCCGACTTTTTATTATTTAAATTAATTAATTTTTGTTTTGATTTTTGTACCTATCAGTATCTGGCGAATAAAATACCAGCAATATACGAGTAGACTACTGTTATTTTATTTACGTCCACCTCTACCCTACACAGGTAGGCTTGTGTAAAAATTATGTCATTTATAGCAGAAACCTTTACTAGATATATTTATATTTGAGAGTTCTACTTTTAGCTTTATATATTCATCTTTATATACAACACTGATTTTCAACACTAGAATAATTGTAGACATTAGGTAGAAAAATAAAGCACAATAATGACTAGAAATAAAATAAATTTCTTCTAGGTTTTTTAAGCGGGGCGTGAAAAAGCAGCTCACTAGGCCGTCATAGAGTGGGTCACCACGCTGCATTGCGTGCATTCGAAACGAGTATTGTGACCACCACTCTTAGACTCATTTGAAGTCACTTTAGCAGGCTCAATTTTAAAAAATAAAACATTTAGCTTTAAATATTTAGCTGACCTTTTTAATTAAATAGGATCCGGGCACGCGCCAAAATATTTAACGTGATCTTTTGAATTATTATACTCATTTTATCGAGGTTATGTGAATTACACATACACGTAAAATCATGCCAGTTTCCAAGAAGAGGCAGGCAGAGGCATATTAAACGTCCACGTTTCGCCAGTTTTTTGGTCCCAGGTTGATTAGCGGTAATAGATGGTGAGCTTATTACCGCTAAGTGAATTATATCTTTGGAATTGAAACTATGAAGATACTTTCCTCAGCTCACAAAAGAAGTTGATTTCTGTGTATGAGTCGGGTCGTTAGAGTTCAAATAGGATAGTGTTGAACAATTGCCAGTGACTGGTGTTGCGTTTATAGGCTTAGGCAACCAATTTAAACTAAGAAATTGTACTTAGTTGTATCCACAAAAAACTATGTAGGCAGAGGCCAATTTATGCCTAACACTTCACAATAATTTATATATTCCTATAATATTACAGAGAAATATTATATTATTATTATATATAATTTTGTCAGTCTATTTCCACATACATTAGTATCGATATAAAGCATTTGTAATTGTAGCTGTAATATCTGAATCAAATTACTTATATAAGTTTTGTGTCAAAGTTTGAATAATAGGTAAGAAAGAAGACGGTGACGAAAACTTTGATTTTCCATCAAAAAACCCTTATTTAAAAATGAAAAAACATGTTTTTATGTTAAACGTTCCTATTGCTTAGTTCAGCTTAATTTATCACTACGTTAATAGTCATTAACACTTTAGTTATAATCTATAGTAAAACAGTTTTTATGCACTTTTTTTACAATAAACAAACACTTCAATTCATATTTTTATAGCCAACAAATAACGTACATTTAACACATGAGAAATATAGTTTTTTCCCTTGACCATCTTTTGTACTGTCCATGACATTGCAGCTGCACAAAATACCTTAACACAAAGACAATCCCTTTAATTAAAACTAAAGTTAAGACCCAGAGGGTGACGTATGAAGTGGTCATGAATAAAGAAACTTACGAGGGGCACTTTGATTTGATACACTTATTGTTGAGCCCGTTGCTTTGCCAAAAGAACTGGTTCTTAGGACAAAGGACCCTTATAATGAGGCCAGCATATTGTATGAAGAGCCCTCAAAATCAAGCACGATATTTCGGCAATATGTTTTTTTATAATGGGAGCGAATTTTTGAGACTTGTTACACTTGGATGGTTGTCAGAGATCGTATTTAACTGATGTATATTACTTTTTATGTGTGACTGTTACGAGTCTTTTCTCTTGTAACAAATTAATGCTTTCGGACCTTATGCGTACACACACATAAACAGACTCTGTAAAATATCGAAACACGAATTACACACACGTAAAAACTTATGATGTTTTAACATCTGAATGCATATTGAACAATGGTATTTTACAGTTATCAATTTATTCTAAATACGTAGTAACAATAGTTTGACCAACAAATAATTGTGTATGCAACTGCAATGACAATATTGGGATTATAAATATAAAGTATTGTTATGTGTGTACAATTTGGACTGGCCATATTTAGTAATGGCAACATTCCGGCTCTGAATATAGATAGATAAGCTTGTCAAAATAAGATATTATATACTTGTGAAACTACCTGGTTAAGACATCAAAGAGATTTTATATGAAATTGAAACTCAAAGGCTTATTCTATTCATTGATATCAAATTGCTCGGCAACACGATGATAGGTATTTTTATATTACATTAGATTTGAATTTCTGTCTACGTTTATGTAAATAGTAGCTATAAAGCTAAGTAGTATGAAGGTCAAAATATTATAAAATTAGATAATTTTTATTAAACAATATTTATCGTTAATATTATAGTAAAGTAATATCAAGAAATCTAAATTGAAATTGCCTGGTACCGAGCTAAATATTAGTTAGCTACTTATTACGTTTGGCACGACTGTTTTATTTTATTTGATAAAAATAAAGGCCGTGACAAAAATAAGCGTTTATTGTAGTTAATAGAGGAACAATAAAAATATCAAACTAAGGACAATTGTATAGACATTCGTCAAAGTTAAATGATAATAACAATTGATAATATATTCCCAACTAGTAGAGGAAATGGAATCTCAACACATTGAGTGTCCACTTAAAATTTAAATCAGAGCCAGCGTGAACACCACACTTGGTCATTAAATAATAGACAATAATGTGATTCTAATACTCAATATCCCGTGTTGGAGAACAAACGTAGACACGAACTTCCTTATTGCATTAGAGATCGCAGTTGAAACGTTGAATCAGATAACAATCCCTCTAGCGGCCCAATCTCGACTATTTAGCGCGACGGAATGGGCTCAATTAGGATATGGCGGATATGCGGGCCCCTTCCTAGCGGTCGGATGCCGCTAAAATGTTGCACTGTTTTTATTCTGTATACATCAGTTGCAACAGTTTATCACGTAATTCTGTTTGCTTTTTATTAACACGCTTTTGTTAGCTTCGCCTGTTTGTTTGTTCGTTTGTAACCGACTTTTGTAAGTGTGTTTTAAACTATGTTTATAAGAAATTATTCCCGTGATTATTATTCTGCTCGTTGACGTAGAATTAACCTTTCTAAAACTTTAATCCGTGTCATTTTTGTGTAAAATGATAAGAATTTTTTTACAGTCGTTTTTTTATCGTCGTATTCACATAAAATTAAAAGAAATCTTTCGTTTTTTAGTAACGTTAAGTCCAGTTTAGTGTTTAAAATAAAACAGCTTTGATCACTAGCAAAGTAACATTCATAAAGAAATCGAAGTATTCCGTGGCTGTAAAACGATTTCGAAATTTAAAATCATTTATTTTATTGCAAGTATTTTTTGAAAGTATAACTTTTTTTCTAATAATTGAAAGTGGGACTATGCATTATGCATTTTTGAATGCAATAAAATAATAGGTACTAACATTTTAGGCGTTCGAACACGTATTCACAGTGATTCCCGCTCTGATTAGTGTAAGAACGCTTTGGACGACAATCAACAGAGCTCAAGCGTTAAAAGATAGTTCGAGATTTGTCTCGGCTTTATTGAATTAACGTTTTGTGTACCATTGGGCGTTCTTTTACGGTTTCTGTTGCTAACCAAATATGATTTATTTTGCTTTATTTAACCTATCTAAAAATGGATTATGATATTTTTTTAATCAGACTATTTTTTGTCATCATTTTTGTGACAAGTGATGACAAAATTTTTACATAAATTTTCACCTAATAAACTGAGAAATGAAACATTTAGAAATTTCAGAGTATAAAATATACACTGTTGCACAAGATTACCTCACAACATAAGAATGTCGTAGAAAAACAATAATAGTACATCTAAAATGTAAATTGAATAAATCCCAACTATCTATGCAAAATTATACGATTATTTAACGAATGGATCTTCCAGTACTTGTCATAATGTTTATACAGTAGTGATATGTTAAGGTGGACGTCAGAACATTGTTCTTGGGGACGAAAACTTTCCACTACGAATTTAATAACGGCCAAGTCTCATGTTGACCCGTCACAAATTCATCTCACAGTCAAATCTTAAGGTAATTTGTGACGATTTTGTAACTCATTTAATGTGCAAGGAATATAAAGTATCTTCTGTCTGACCGTTACAAGTTTGAGTTCATACTGGTTACAGAACTCACTTAAAAAACTAATCTTTTCTTTTTTTACTAATTTTATTTCTAAATTTTTATCTTTTTTTGAAAAGCATTCCTTTATCTATGTTTACGTTTCTTTCCTTCCACAATCATAAAACCTTAATCGGTAAGACATTGTAATAAACTCAAGTATAACCTAAGTAGAGGCTGTTTTTGGTGTTTCAAGCCATTATGTTTCGATTTTATGTTTGTGTACACTCTGAATATAATTTTCTGTGTCTCTTTATTTGAACATTCTCAGACCTCCAACAGTTCTTTTTTGTAAATACGAAAAATGATTTTAATTTGGTTTAATGCAGAATGCAGTTGAAAATGTGCAAGAATATTGATAAAAATATATGTTGTTAAAGCTTTAAAGTATTACAAAAGTTTGTATTTTGATGTGGAAATTTCTTTCATCGCTCGTTGGAAAGAGTAAAAAAACAATTGTCTATGTTAGTCAGTAGGGTCGGAAGGACTGTTTAAGAAAATAGGATTATAAAAGAGGTGGCGCGCAAAGTCTTTATGTTCGGAATAGACACTCGACTGGTAAAACATCCCTTTATTATTTATCAGCTCTGTCAAAATAATACTCCTTTTAGACAAAGCAAACCACAACTTTATGAGAGTCAGTTACATTGCGTAACTAACAAATGACGTCGCGGTTTAACAGTAAAGTTTTCACAAAAAGTATATCTAAGGTACTTTGTTGTGAGTGTATATCTTGTTGTGTGTGTTTCGTTGTGAGTGTCGGTGTCGTGTTGTCGACTCAAATTTGGATATTCATCATTATGATATACACTCGTCCGTTCTCTCTTAATATGAATAATATGTACGTAACTTTGCGTGATCTATAAAATTAACATCGTCAAGTGTGTTGTTTACATAACAGATGTGACAGGATCGCTTTAATACATTCAAAGGAATCTACTCATATATTGTACGTACACAACAAATGATTAGTCTAATAATACGCAGTACTGATATCGCGTTCAGAAGTAAACAGAATGCTTTTCTTGAAGCTTCTACAATTTTATTTTAATTTAATTATTGTAATGGTATCTACAATATATAGAAATGTTCTAGATTAATATATAATGTTTATTTAGATGTATTTGTAAAGATATAATCTTCTGTACATTGAGTCTTTAGTTGGAATATGTTCGATTTAGGTTGAGCGATGTAAGAAGTATTTTTTAGTATTTACGTTATGATTTAAGAGAACACAAATTTTATTAATTGCAGTTGACCATAACCTTCTTTCTTTTCTCCATTTTTGCAACAAGATAACATTCTCCTCTTTTTAAACTTTAATTCATTTTATTTAGTAAAAATATTAGTTACATAGTAGTAATAGTAATTGTTAGTAACTTGTAATACGTAGAACAGTAATGTGTACGAAATGAATCTGACAAATCGTCCATTAATAAAGAAAAGAGATTTATAGAGAAGAAGCACTCAAACTACACTCATAAGTGTTAAAACAATAACCGAACATCAGACATACCCTACATAATTCAACTATATAATCAAAATAGGTCTACATGAAACGTAAAACTATTTGATCTACATAACATGTGTTCAGCGTATTGAACAAAAAGTTCATGCATTGATGTATATTTTTAAAGGAAATGTATCTAACAAGATTGGTCAACGGGCGGCGCCTTCACAACACGTGATGTCCCCTATAACCATCACAGCTTTTCGATCACGTTTCCATACACTACTTATTATTTACATCTCGGCTGAATAACTCACACTCTTGTTATTTGTTCCAGAATCATTGGAAACATGTTGTAAATCATTGGTTCCTTTATAATTTGTAGCACAACATTCATTATTTCACAAATTTTATTATAAAAAGTACCGACAATATTCCCTTTGTCATGATTTAAACATTTTATACTAATCTCGTTTAACCTTCAATGATGTTGCAATGTGTCTTGATTTATTGTTATAGAATATTCTTAGCATATATATGTAACGTAGAATAAACAATAATTGTGTGACGTATAATGTTGCGAACTACATTTACGAGTCAGGTGGGACTGCTTACGGTAAGGTACTGAACAAAACGTATCATAACACCTAACAGCATAAGTATCTAGACTAGATTATACAACAACAGCAAACGTATCGTCAAGGTGGACCAAACCCTTTCCAAGCCGTTTTCGTTCAGAAGGAGTGCGCCAGGGTAGCCCTGGTAACATTGTCTTCGATTCTTTTTAACATCTATGGCGAGTATATTCTTAGGTGAGTATCGAGGACTGGGATTTCGGTGTATCTGTTGGTGACGTCAAGCTCTTGATCCTCCGATAGGCAAACAACACAGTTATTCTAGTTGCTGATGAGGTCTGGCTTAAAATCAATAGAGCCAAAACTCAAGTCATGGTTGTTGATAGAACTGGGCAACTGGAACTCAGAGGTTCTTCTGGTTCAAACACCTCCAACACCGAGTCATTCGAAAAAGAGATAACAAGATGCATTGGCAAGGCTAAATATGCCTGTGACTGGGTTGTACACTGTGAATCTGATCGAATATAGAAGGATCGAAAAATATCAAAAAAATAAAAATAAAATTGGTATAAACCCACGTCTTCCCAATATTCTTTTACGGTCTCGAGATGTTGACGCTGGAAGCTGCGGACCGCAAGCGTGGATTCATGTTTTCGAGATGTGGTGCTGGAGTAGGCTGCTGTGTATAATCCGGACAGCTCACCGTACCAACGCATTCATTTTCAAGGAACTGGATACTTGAGAGCGCTTAACATCCTTGTGCCTACGCAGAATCATCGAATACTTCGGTCACATTGTGAGGAGGGCAGGTGCTCAAGACAGGAACAGTTGATGAGACACTCGCAAAATACTTTGAAGTAGGGGTCACGACTCTCAAAATTGAGGATAACGAGGATTTATCCCCAATTATAATAATCAAGGATAAGGATATATATATAATAGTCAGGAGCAATGAATCAGGGTCGGTTACAAACTTATAAGCATCACCGAAACTGTGAATGCCAGTTTATTTGCAACAAAAACAATTATTATGATAACGAATCAAGTGATTTTTTTAAATATTTTTCCCGAATAAGTACTTCTTTCAAATTCAAACGTTTAAAATTTGATCAAGACTGTCAGTATTTTTAGTAATCTATAATACTATACTACAATATTGATAAACAAATCAAGTTAATTATGTCTCTCACATCAAAAGAATGCATGAGAAACCTCACAATGCTGGAAGACGGGTGAAATCTTCATGATACTCCAAGAACGGTCGGCATATTTTTATTCACTGTACACGAGAGGTTTCTTAGAAAGTGAATCCAACCTGCACAGACAGGGAAAAGAAAGAACCATTAATGAATATTTTGGTGGTGTTGTGCTCAAGAATCTATTTATTCGTCTTGCAGGAAGTAGCTCAAGTGAATGAACTGTAAGAAGACATCTCGTTGAAGTTGGTTTAACTGTAAAACAAGTCTTCCAAAATTAAAGAAAGAGAAAGGTCCACACGCCAAGATATTAGTTACTTACGAAGTGGTTAATCAAAAAGATTTTCGCTGATAAGCCCAGATTTATGTTATTTAAGCATGACAGAATACAAAGAATATAAAAAAGTTCAGGAGAATAGTTTAAGTAGGTATGTATTGAACAAAAAATTGCATAAAGTTTCGTACATGTATGGACGTACTAAAAATATTGGCGTAGTCCTTACCTGAACGTCAATTAAGCACCTCATGTCTCATGTATCAGCCTATCACCGACCACTGCTAGATAAAGGCCTACCCTAAGGAACGCCAGGCATTTTGGTTTTATGTATTTCATGTTAGTCTTGTTGATGGATCGGTAACTTATGGATAATAAATAACTTGGGATTAACTTTGATGTCTAGTTAAGCTAAAACTTTGTAATTTAATTTTTCAGATCAACCATACTACACTTTCTTTTACAAACCCGCAACGTTACAAAGTATAAAATACGTCCGAACTGTTCGGCGATCCGAACGCAAATGCTACTATTAAGTTAGTTAACTTAGACAGGTACTCTTAATTGCAAGCTACAGTTAAAAAACAATGCAGAGTGAACACAAAAACAAAAAGTGATACAATAGGCGGCCTTATCGTACTCTGCAGTCAACCATTAGATCTATTATACTGTAAAATAATCTGTAGTTTATGGTATGCATTTACAATTTTTTTTTTTATTTATTTATTCAAAACTAAACAACTAAAAAGGATGCACATTATTTCCACTTGAAGAGTTAATGTGTTTCACGTGAACATAAATATTAGTATCAATAGATTAATGTTGCTCATCTGTACATATAATAAAATCGAAGGTAAGTCAAAACTGTGCAATGCTTATTTTTAATTTATTCTACAATCGATATCAAAGCCAAAATTATAGTTTTTAGAATTTTTATTTGTTTGTTTGTTTGTCTGTGTGTATGTTCATATATCCGGGCTAATCTCACATAGTTCTGCATAGATTTACCTTAAATTTTGCATGAATATTACTAACAGATCGGGTCAACATATAGGCTTCATATTGTCACGCTATCACCTACGGGGGTGGAGCTACAAATCTTTATTTTTCTTATGCATTCTGTGACAGCGTGTAATCTAACTACGCATATTTGGTAAGGTATGATATTTTTGTACGTATTTTTACTATATTGCATCCTGGAATATATTCCTGCATTATTTTCTCTATTTCCTTCAGTCACATCTTGTGACTGAACTCAGCAGGATTCCCATATAACTCTCTTCACTTGCTTCGGTTGCAAAAAAAACGTCTTTTGATGCTATTTTAAAAGTTATTTTATTAAAATGCTATAGCGACACTGGCATCTTAGGTGCTGTAGAGCCTTTACGCAGACTACGTCGCGGGCAGCAGCTAGTGTGCTATATGAGTATAATTATGACAGCAATGATACATTTCTATCAATTTCAATTCAAATCATCAAAAGCTTATAGCTGCTTAGGTAGTTAGAGGTTAACGAACCATTAACGGTATCTTTTGTCACATCATAAATTTACACCAATACAAAATATTTTGACGCAATAGAAATTTGAGTTTATAAATTAAATTTAGACTGTTATTAAGCCCGTTAGACGTGGTTATCGTGAAATATAATGAAGGTGCAACCTAAATAACAGCCAATGGAAGATTGCTTCATTCCTTGTTCTATGGTGGTAATGAAAATATCGGGGTGGGCCGGCACGAGCGAGGCTAACCGCTGTCGTACAGGTATGTACAATTTCATCCTTTCCTTTTGTACTCATTTAAGATTAGTACTTAACTGCCCATATTAAAAATTCATTTTTGCGTAACCTTTCTATATTGGGTTGTAAAATTCGCAGAAAAAATGTTTAACATTGTATTGAAATACACACTTCTGCTGCTGGAGAGGAGCTTCAGCACATAAGTCATGTTCGACCGTTTGAAAGTAGTTTGAAAAGAGCTACAACATCCAATTTGTTTTACATTATTGTCAAATTTACGTATACGTAATATGCGATGAGTTCTGTATACACAGGCTGTCTATTTAAGGATCGTATGACCGTATTAAGAATCAAATTTAGTAGTAAATTTAATTTACATATTATAAAGTTAAAAATTTTTCTTTAAAAATACGCACTATTATAGTAAGTACTTTCAGCTAGTAGATACAGTAAAAAGGGTGACTGCAATATTATCTAAGGTACGAAGCGGAACAAACCACCGTCACGAAGTTAGTGCGGCACGGATAATTGCCACTAATCCGCTGTTGTTTCTCTTTGTTAGCCAAACGATTAAAATAATAATCACGACTTTAATACTTTGTAATGAGACGTTCTCTTCCCCGTAACCAGGGACTATTAAAAAGTTATAATAATTATATAGTTGGGTAATGAGTTTGTTTCAATGTACGTAGGAGAAAAATTTACTCTAGTGGGTAGTTTGTTAGATTGAAGTGTACTGAGTGTTGTTCTCAGAATTTAAAAGTAATAGATAAGTGGGATTTATATTTATAGTACGTTATATGCGTTGCGTATCCGTATGGTGACGGATTAAGAATGCCGACTATCACCAACCTAACTCATCCCACGGATGTCGTAAGGGACGACTAAGAAACAAATGACCCAGGACAACATCACTGCGAGAAGAAGGTAAACTTAAACCTTATACCAACTGGCTAGAGGAGCCAGCGTGGTATAATGGATTAAAACCTCCTTAATAAAGAGAGGCCTATGTCCAGCAGTGGCCTATGAAAGGCTGTTATGACGATGATGATGATAATAAATTACAGTTATTAACCACAATCTACAAATATTTTACTCTAAACCGACATTTACTGAATCATATCCACATTCTGCCATATTTGGCGCTGCGCCGTTACCCGTTGGATGCATCTATCAATTGCTTAACAAAATACCCTAATACCAATATTACCAAAACTGGAATTCAGATAAGTATCTTACGATTGACAGTAAATATAATTTCAATTTTGAGCCACGAAACGAACCAGATTTTGATTTCGGTTCAATGATATATTTAACAATTTCTTTAATACAATACATATTACTTAATAAATTTTATATATGCATATATATTTTCTATTTTTAACATATTTTTGATATGTTAAAGACGATAAGTATAGAAATATCATTTAATAATATAAATATTTAGTTATCTTAAAATTTGGGTAACTATTCCAGTACAATAAAGATACTGAGCTGTTCTCGTAACTCTTTGAACGGCCTTAGTCTCTGGTTGATAATAACATGGTGTAAAGGCTGCTACTTGGTCGTCAACCGCTAGTTTCCGAGATTGTTAATTTCACTGCCTACTTATTAACTCATTTCGTGTACTGTACTAAATGCAAAGAACGTAAGTAGATACTAGTAAGGTTGTATTGTGCAACGTGTCTTCTTGGCGATTGAAGGGAATCGTTACAATTTTTTGATAGGTAACTTTTCTAAGGTGGTGAATTATTAGTAATAAATAACAATATGGAGTCAGTCTAAGCTGTCCATGGAAACTAAAGATATTTTTTTATTGGATAATTCAATATGCATAAGGCAATGATGGTCTATGATGGTCTGATTTAAGTAACAAAAATGTTTACTTTATAGGAAGGTAAAAATAATTGTTCCTTGGAAGTATTAGTAATCAATTTTTTTTTTTGTTTAGAATTAGCGAAATATTAAATTAATATTTCAGACATTCCGGGCATTTGACACAACGTTATCTAGTTTAAAACTAAGCAGAGCTTGTGTTATGATAACTACACTGACTGATATAATATTTATACACTTTTTGTTTGTAAATACATACATATTATACACAGAAAACACCCAAACTTCGAAATAAATATTTGCAGATTATACTAACATTTGGTCCGACCCGGGAATCGAACCGGAGTCCTCAAGTACAGCAGTCACGTTCACTACTGCTGCGCCACTGAGGCAGGTAGCTAAATATTATAATTAGCAAAAGAAATAGGAATGTGTCAGGTGACTCATCAGCTAAAGATTCTCCAGAAAAGAACCTTCTTTCTTGGGAGAGGCCTCTATCCAGCAATGGACTGTTAAATTTGTGATGATGAAAAAAAAATTGATTTATTTTAAACATGTCAATATTCTACGGCTATATACTATTACAATAGTTAAAATGTTCTCCATGTAGAAATGCTGTTAATATAATAGGTACGTGTTGTTTCTATGAAAATAAATAAATTAGATCCAAATGATCTGTGATGATGAAATGACTTGACAAGAATCTTCCATTGTTATCGACGCGTCGTGATATCATTCTGATTAGAAAACTAACTATATACAAGCAACGAATGTGGCGTCGCATCACAAATCAATTTCACAAATTGAAACATGACTGCAGCTATAAAGCTTATTTTTTCGTATCGGTCCGGCCCCCATTGACGTCGGTGATTGAACTTCTAATTAGCAATGAGAACTGTCATCAGACACGGTGGTTACTTAAGTCACGACACTCAGACAGACTGTTCACATTGATCAATCAACAGCTGTATAGCATTGGTGATATTTTTATACCTAAAACAAAATATCTACTGACTTACGGACACTTACAATTAATCTCCTTTTTGTAACAAGGAACGTTGATATAGGTTTCTTAACTGTCACTTTAACTTATCCCGTAGCTACGCTGTGCCCACGTGTGGCAAATTCTAAAGATCATTGTAACTCGATTCAAACATGTACATCTACTGAATAATTTTGACTGCACGGTATGCCTAGTGGTTTAAGTGGTCGCCACGCCGTTCTCTACTGCGCTGAGTGTTATAGGTTCAAACCCCACATGGGACAACACTTTGTGTGATCCACAAATTTTTATTCCTGAGTCTGAGTGTTCTTTGTGTCCGTTTCTTGTACGTCTGTAAAGACCCTCGCGACACAGGATTTATTTATAGTGTAGGCGTTGTTTTTTTTTTTCATTTGATTTTTAATCATTATTACCCGTGTAGTGAATTATAAAACCGCAGTGTTGGTCACTACCCGTATACATCCCTGTGTGTCGTAAGAGATGATTAAAGGGACAAACTACGCAGGGCAAGATTACTATAAAAAGAAGGCAAACTTGAACAAGCCCTACCAATCTGGCCAGCGTGTTATTGTAGAGCAAAACTTTCGTCAATCAATGGACTGTTAACAGCTGTTGATATTTCAATGTGTAATCATAGAAGAACTAGGATGTGACATATTTTAAGTTTACTTAAGCACAGCATACTTACAGAACAAAAAAGTGTCTCAATAAGTATGTTATAAATAACACACACGTGCTTGTAGAGTAAAAGTAACGATGGAAATTTACGAGTATTTAGTGGAGTTTCAGCTATGAGAAGATTAATACTCTTGATAAACAGTGACATAAGTAACGGGTATAAATTTACATGTTAAGAATACTTTCAAATAAAATTCAATGAGGTCGCTTATGCCGTGTTATAAGTTTTATGATACGTTTGCACGCGATCTTATATAGTAGTGGAGTCTGGACAGAGTCGATCCTTTTTATTGTGTTTTTCTTTTGGAAAATTTTAAGTAGCAACTTCGATAAGCACCGCAGGTAAAATTAGAGAAAAAACTATGTGTAACGCACCTTTTTGTTGCGGTTTCACATATTTCTCTCGGTTGTATGTACTCGTAAATACAATAAAAAAAAATATACATAACTGTTTGTGTGTTTACTATGATACAAAGATTTTTCAATCACTTATTGCAATAGTAAAGGCAAAATGAATAGTTATGCCAATTTTAACTATGTGCTACCTGCTTTCAGCCAGGAGTCCCACATATTAAAGTGTATTTTTTTTATTGGAGCTATGAGAGGTTGTTTATCCGAAATTTCAAAAGAATTGTATTGTCAACAGTCACATTGCACCCATTTCTGCGATTATAGGTGATCAGGTAGGTGGTTGCTAATATTAGTTCGTACAAATCAAATTTGAAGACCATCTGAGACACTTAAAATAAATAATCGCTTTATTAGAATTATTTAAAATTATTTGGTTTTACCATCTAAATGTTATACACCAAAAACATTTTGAAGTATTTAGTACCGAAAGTAAATTAGTGATAAAATATCTAGTGAGATATAAATATTATACATTTAATTTGATAAACCTACAATATGCAATGGCATAGCGACAAGAACAGATGGCTTCACTAACACAAGTCTCGTTTTTAAATGAAATAGTCTTGTAGGTCAACAAGGAGTGTGATTGTAGGCGCATAATATACGTTACGAAGTCATGTATTATGAACGCGTATTAAGTGACGATAGTGAACAAGTCGTACAAACAATTAGATCAGAGCGGTGAACAGTTGCCACAACTCTTTAACGGTGCGACTCATTACCGCGCGTTGTCTTAACCGTTCGAGAGCTGACAACATGGCGGTCGCTGTAAATTACCATATTTTTAGTAAAATTGACACTTTGCTATTATCTACCGGTCGGGCACCGCAGTCGAGTCAACGCCCTCAAACCATCCGGATCTAATTACGTAGTGTCATTAACATCGTGGAGGCGGCACGTCGGCCTAGGAAATGGAATCGAATCATTAGTAGTTTGATTACAAAAAAGGCTTAATAGAAATATAATAACGTCCGACGGAGAAGAAATTGTAAAAAGATTGTAGAGCGTTCCAATAATTGGCGGTTATTTGTCGATACGGTTTGGAGCGGGTAATGGGACTCGACGTGACTCCAGGGCGAACTGTACGCCTTACTAGGCGCCCCCGTCCTCTGGCAGTACCTCACAATATAATATTACTATGTTAAAGAGCCTGTAGATCGATTTGTACAATATAAAGCGGCCATGTATTAGAGTAATTTATAACTACGCACCGACTTAACTTTATCATGAATAAATCAGTGTAACGAGTAGGTCAAATCTATTAGCATGTTGACAAAACTATCAAATTATTTGTGACTGAGCCTATTTCTTTTTCTTCGAAATTTTAATCTACATTTTTGATGACAAGTCTTCATACGTCAAACGTCCATTTTATTATTACCAAAGAAACACAATTCTTTGCCCTTTATTTAGAAAACGAACAATGTGATTCCATATTCTATTCAATACATCTTAACACAAAGTAAAAACACGATTTGCCGTGAAGATTTTGTGTTAACAAAGCGTTTTCTGATCATTTATCGACAACTGCGACGGTTACTTACGAAATTCGCGTAAAACCGCCGTCGTTGAGAGTTTACGACTAAAGCTGGGTCTTGAATGTGGCGAGACCGGAGATAGTGTTCATCGGTGTATCGTATAACTCCTCTGTTTTGACATTTTAGACACGCGAAGAAAAAAATACCAAATCATGCAGACTAGTTTTCATAATGTACGTTGTTGTATATCTATAATATTTATATAATAAATTACATCATACGTAGATATTTCATTGTCAGAATAGTGTGCATAAACAATGACAGCAGGTAAATCGTTTTAATGAAAGCTTTAGTGAACGATGTTTTGTAGTAGCAATGGATGCTACTGATTGCTTGAGGTTTCAGGATAATACATTATCAGCGTATGATTAGGTTTTCCGAGTAGGAATTTCTCAATAGTGACTCGTAGCATAGGGCTGTATTCTTAGTCTAATCTTAATTACAGAGATTTCATGGTCTCTGTGTGTAACAGTAGAAATCTAATCACTAGTTTATTTACGAGTGTTGAAAGTTCCTTGTGCATGAACAACATGTAACATCGTCTAATGAGGTACTCTTTTTAATTTTTTTTAATTAAATAATGATACGACACAAGGGTTTTTGGTAAAACATATTATTTCTAAAAAAAATTAGAACTGTGAATAAATTGAGATAGTTTTATGGATTCTTTTTGTAATATACAACATGCTTATCAGTGACAGCTACAGCGTTTCTCATTCCGAAAAAAAAATCTCACTATTTATTTACCCGACTGCCAAGAAAGAGTTATGTTTTTTGCGCGTATTTTGTATGTATGCATATGCATGTAATATTTTTTATTACCTTATATTTTCCAAACTGTTGTACGTATGTGTTTAACTAAGATATCGTTAGATTCATCTTTGTAATCCAAGTGTTCTTATATAGGTGACGTGAAAAAAAAAGACGACTACTGTGAAACAAAAATTAGTTTAAAGTAAAAAAATCAAATATACAAAATTCACGTTTATGACTGGATGACTGGTTAAAGTAATAAATGTTCACTTCAAAAAAAAAACTAAACAAATATTGATATTACATATCCACTGGTTGAAATTCCTTTAAAGAATTAGACTATTTTTTGAAATTAGTAACAAACGAAACAAGAAAAGCTAAATTCTTCAGTTTATTATAATCGTCAATAAATAAAAATAATTAAAAGACAACATAAAACAAATAAATAAATTCAAATAAGGAACATATTGACTGTAACAGTCAAGACCCATCAAATAATCTAGATTAAAATCATTCTAATTAAAACAGATTTTTATTTAATATTTAACATTTAAGGTGCATAGGGTTCCCATCAAGAACCTATGACCTCAAACCAACCTCTTCTGCAAGTGGTGCACCTGTTGATCGACGGACGAGGCTCTGGCAGACAAAACATCCCGGTTAGCGGTAACAGGCCCGCATTCTATTACGTCTGACCAAAATACTGGAGAAAAGTGGGTGTTTAATATGCCTCTGGCTACCCCTCCGCGGAAACAGGCGTGATTTTATGCATGGCTGTATGTTTTTGTTTAAAGTTATCAGTTCGTTATTTTTTACACAGTTGGGTTTTTTATTTTATATTTATTTTTCAGCTGTTTGCTTGAAAAAAACGGTGATAGCATATTTAAATAATTTTACTTTGCTGCTTGTAGAGTGATACATGAAACATTAAAGTATCAAAAGAAAAAACTATTGAAACTAGGTACAAGTTTATGTCACCAGACGAAGGGAGAGATAAAGAAATAAAATAATATTGAAAGGGACATGCCCAATTTTGGCTAAGAAACACACAACAATTTGCTTTTGTTAAACATCTTATCTTATATTTATTGATTCTTTTAATTCATTTTTGCATGTTTGTTCATTCATTTATCCAAACAAGATTGCAAAAAATGTACTAGAAAGATAAGAATGAAATTATGTTAATCCGTAATTCATTTATTTGTGGATATTCATTATGCTAATTTCGTTCAGAAATAATTGATTCTTACTTCTCTTTTATTCTATTTTATTAAGAATTCGAAAATTCTCATGATGTTTTGACAATTATCAAAACGAATTGCTATTTAATTTATCATGAATCTCTTTAAATCACAATAAAAGTGCTACTTTCAGTGCTAATTTAACTGTCATTATTATCTTTTCTTGATAATATTATAAGTTAAATATTTAATTAAAAAACTAAAAGAAAATATATTTTAAAAGACGTACAGAATTTAAAGGGGTCTCGAAAAAAAAATATTTTTAACAAAAAGCGATAATTCGATTTCATGTTTATTATTCTGAACAAAAATCGATACTTCGATTTTATGTTTATTAATTTGAACAAAAATCGATACTAGATTTTATGTTTACTAAGTGGTAACACCGAATCTATTAAAACAGCTGATGGGACACTTACTATCACTTTTTGTCACTGTCATTTTGTGATCAGAATGAAACATGATCAGATTGATCATAAATGCATTCGTTTGTATTTTTCCAGATTTGTTATCCAAATATGTATATAATATTTTTTTTAAATGGATAAGTGTAATAAGATGTTAAACAAGACGGATTATTTAAAAACTGTATTTGTGAAAACTTAAACCATTTTGTACATTAAATATCCGAAAGTTTTAAAAGCAATTATTTAACTATTTCATTCTGTAAAATGGATCATTTTAATTTCTATGTGTTTTGCTATGTATGCACCCAGAAACTAAACGTCTAAGAATATACATGGACCTACCCCTTTAGATGCAGTACCTATAAGGTATGTACGAACACACACGAACGAATGTATGTACGTACGTAACGTTGCATATTAAATTATTAATTTGTGTAATTATATTAAACAGAAAAAGGGGTTTCCATCAAATTGAGGTATTTTCGTTTTGTTATTATTTAAGATTTAATAAATTAAATTTAAAAAGTTTTCAGTGCTACCTTACAAATAATTAATCACCTACTACGAGGTCTCAACCTTCTTATCACAATGTCTTCTTTTTTTAGCTAGTGGATACCTGAGTGGCCGTGTCGTGTCTTAAAAAATTACGTGATAACCTGATTTTTAGGTATTTTTTGTAAATAAATATATTGCATCTATTTTGTCACGTAAAGGTCATCTTATGTTAGTTTAGGTATTGTCAGGTTTAAATATAGGGGAGGCTTAAAAAACTGATACGTGCGTCTTATATCGTGAATTGATTCGACCTTGTTCTATTTATCACTTGTTAAAGAGCTTTGTTGTGATCCGAGAGGAACTGTTTCCTATTAACTTGTTAAGTGTGATGTAGAGTAATTTGATGGCCACAGTGTATCTATATACACTCCTGTTTTTATCACGGAAAGGGCAAAAACACAGGCGTATTAAACGCCCAATATTGACGACTATAAATTTAAGTCCTAATAGGGGGTATGCCTTTTGACATAATAAGGCGTATTTTTTATATTTGCAATACTTTTAAATACGTAGTAGCTTTGCTCACGTGTCTTTCCGCAAAACTGAGATATCTAGAATTATTACGATAGTAGCTGCAGATCGCTTCTCACTTTGAAAAGGGACCCCGGTCGGTTTAAAAACAGTCGAAGATCTATGACATACATCCAGGAGTACAACCGTAAATCTTTAAAATATACAGATCCTTTACGATTTTTTCTACTATTTTTAATCAACTAATGCACAATTTAATCTATATATGTAAAAACGAATAAGCGCATAGTTATTATTTTATATAGTAGTAGTAATCATGTAGGATGCGTGTGCATGTCGAACGTGAGGGATTCGAATCTGCAACTACTCGTACTTCACTTTACGAATTCGCTTTGTTTTGTGAAATGCAATTTGAACATAGAATACCCATTCCGATCTTTCTATGGTGTCAGGTATCTCTGACAAAAACAATCTTGGTATTGCTTTTCGGCCTGCACACACTGTTTTGTTGGCAGCTAAAGTGAGATTTGGGTTCAGGATCTGTTGTGAACCTTTATTTTTTTTTATAAAGCGACTCTTTTTTGAACTTCTCTATACTCACAGTACTACTAACAGTTTAACTAGGACCCATCAGTTATTGTTTCTTCCTTTAAGTTTTTAAAAAGCTTATTACTGCTTTAAAGTCGACCGTTAATTATTGCTTTTTATGGTATGAGGCGACCCCATAAGGACAAAGGAACACTCAAAAGACAATACCAGTTATCTACATGAGCCTTATCTTTTTTTAAAATCACAATAACAATAGATAAATTCATTGTGTTTTCTTTTACAATAAGTCAACTTATTTCACTTTGTAGTTATCCCCACGTGGTTGTAGGTATTGCTATAAGGTATACCTAGTAGTAGTAATAGCCAAAATTTAAACGTATTAATAAAATATACCCGCTATAGGTTTTGTCGGTATGTTCTGAAAGATATACTTGGTGGTATGTACCATTAAGTAGTAGAGCCACGCTGATTTCAGCACGAACGAGCCGGCTCGACCGGGGCAGTACTACCCTCCCATAGAAAACCAACCTAAAGCGACAGCATCCGTGCTGTCGTGTTTCGTTGGAGAGTGCGGGACCGGAGGACCATTGATGCAGGGGTGACAGTTGTCGTGATAACTGTGTGAACCTTACACTGCCACGATGGCTGTCACGCCTATAACGTCCCTAAGTGGGGCGTGACAAAGCATCTCACTAGGCCGCCATAGTGTGGGTCACCGCACTGCATTGTCTGCATTTACAATGAGTATGGTGACCACAACTCTTGGATTCTATTCATGCTTTCCATCAGGCAAAGTAGAGACACTTTGGCAGGTTCTTAATATAGAAAAAAAAATAGGTACATGCTTAAGATTTTCAATCTTGTTACAAAAATAACAGATAAAAGGAAATTGTTATATTCAAACTATCAGTTTCATGAAAAATTTTCAACCCCTAAGGATGAAAATGAAAAAAAAGGAGTTTATTAAATTTACCATGATCTAGGTGCGTTTTAATCGGTTACACTTCTTAAAAAAAAATATTTTTAAAAACACAACTTTTGCAAATCAGGAATACCCATGTTCTGTGTCACGGGGACTTCACAAATATACTCGTATATGAAAAGGACAGAATAACAACCCGACACAGAACTACAATTTTTGGATCACAAAAAGTGTTGTTTGGGGTTCGAACCTACAATATTTTTAACCCAGTAGAAAGTGCTTTTGTAAGTCTATGCTAATGTTAAACACAACTACAGGTACTTGAGTTTAAGACAATGTGGATACTTTTGTATCGTCTTATTGTATTGTATTTTTGTATGAGAGTTCCTGGGGAAAGTACTTTATACTAAAGCCGCACAGACGGCCGTGTGAAATTTGGAATTAGTGAAGAAATACCTCTTAAACTTCTTGCTAAAACATTTATACTATGAAGCTAAAAACGGCGATAGGTTTTGAAGCAACTACAATGTTCATTATGCTCTATCTACAGGTGACATATCACTGATGGCCGCGTTACATCTGCTTGATCTCCCTTTATTCAAAGGCTTATTAACCGGTATCACAGATATTTTTTATGAAGTTCATTTCTATAATAGCGATCTGCCTACTTACCGACATGATATCGATTCTTTAAAAAAAAAATCTTTTGTATAACAACAAAAAACTTCAATTCTCAGTAAGCACGTTCAACATAATATTGTATTCTACAATAAAGTAATTAGGTAGCAACGGGAACGCTTTTTATCAGCCCTTTATTTTTTACTTACACTTTGTAATTTAATAGTTTTTAGTAAGTAGGAGGTAAAAATATTCACATTTAAATAACGCAAATATAAGTGGATATTATAATTTATTGTAAAGTATGTATAGGATTCATTTAATAATTACGTTCACCACTCAGGAGAAACGATAAATTTTAAAGTTAATTTTGCAATGTCATCCACTCTCTTAAACTTTTAAATTTTCTCTCTTAAATTTTCTTTTTTTCTTATCAAAAACGCAAGTCTGACGAACTGAAACTGAAGATTTAACTCTTCTTTGCTATAATATATTGCTATACTTCGTCCTCTGACGAGTGGCCAAAAAACGTGTTGTAAATATGCAGTTTTATACGTTGCTAATCACTCACATAGATACATTTCGTATAGATGTTACTTCAGTAAAATGGTAAAATGATATTGTATCCTAGGAATCGGGGCACCGAACTCTAATTTAGTTAAATTCAATTTGATGTGAAATGTTTCCTTATTCGATAATGACTGATTTTTATATTTTTACATGCGTAGCGTGTGCGCATGCTGAAATTGTTTCTCTGTCCCGACAAACCAAATACAACTGCTTTATGGGATTATCAATTTTATGCCAATTATTTACGTGCAAAAGACATATAAACCTTACCATAACAACATAAAGGTTCTAACTATTTTATGACGTTATTTCGAAAACCCAATCCGTGGTCCCTAGTCAAAGAAGTCTCTTTGACCATTTCTGTTATGGATTTTGCCTAAGTATTGTGTACTATGTAGATTACGATGATTTAATTTACAATATTAATATTTTTACATTTATTATGCTTTATAAAGTTGATAGTATTAAAAAAAACGTAATAATAATAATTAAAAAAAATACATATATACACAAATGTACGAGATATGTGGAATTGAAGAATAACTGAAAAAAATGTCTTTGGCCAAAGAGTGTGTGTTAAATATATTGATTGGTAACGTCATTGAAATTTTCAATCTACGTGGAGAGTTAGAAAACAAATGATTTTTAGTGTTACAAATGTTACCGCTTGCCATCAAGCAGGTCATATGAATTATCCACATTTCATGATTGCCTTAAATACATATTTAGATAGGTTGATTGTACAGAATGTATTACTCTCCATAGAGTCGTGTCATATTTTTATAATTATTTTCAATGACGTAAACTTATAAAAAACCTAGTTATAAGTTTTATAAAGCACAAAACAACTAAATATGCATATTTCATAATTAGTGCCGTAACGATCGTCTCAAATTAATTAAAAAAAAATAAACTAGCAATCTGTTTTTGTTTAAAGTGATTTAGGAGGGTCGGCATTGACGAATGATTCACGTTCCCACCTCCCACGTAGCAATAGATGGCGTGTTTTGAAAAGAAAATGACAATTAGTTTACTAATAAAATAAAGGTCGTTGTTTTAGATTTCAGGTACAAACTTTACGACTCATTGTAAGTAACTGCATGAGATCTTCAAATTATGTTTCAAATTATGTTCGATGCTCACCTACCTTTTAATAAGTTGATAAGTCTCAACCTCTTAGCTTGAGACTTTCTACCAAAAATTGTCATCTTTGTTTAACTCTCTTTGTCATCTTGTATTGAATTCCACATAAATACATACTTCAACAAAAGCAAATAAAAAAACTTAGGATAAAAGGAACCAAGGAAAAAAAAACATAACTCAAGAATATAAATATTGCTTTTATTTTAATGAATCCTGCAAATATAATAACTGTAGATTATAATTATAATAATACTATTCAGTTGCCAGGACTTCTGATGTGTCCTTAAACAAGCGAATGAAATCGCCATATTATGATCAAAATATTTTTTCACCGGGTGGCACGACTTTGTTTCAAATAACATTTAGAATAACGTCATCTGAATAACAATAAATGCAGATCGCATAAAATTAGGTTTAAAATTAATTGTACAAATAATAATAAAACGTTCGGAAGTTGATTATGAGGGCAAAATCAATATAAAGTTTATTTAGGCTTTATTTTCTACGTTCCTTGACGTGCAATTTTTTAGTAATCTACAAGTCCAACAATTAATGCTTAATCTAAGGAACAAAAATAAATACAAACATAACAAACATAAACAATATATAACAAAAAGCGATATGCAAATCAACAAACTCATAAAATTCAAAATAAAATTCAAATTATACCACTGACATGTATTCAAGCAGAGTAAAGAATATCAGTTCTAAAGGGAACTGGCTATTTGCATTTGAAAGATCAATATGGACGTATCAAGGTGGTTAGAGACGGTAGCGAAAATTTCCACGTCGTATATAAAAGCGTAACGGGTGTACCCGCAGCGCGTGCGCAGTGCCGTGTGACATAGCACGAGCCGAGCAACGCGCTCCACACCACTTCCTACGCCGCGTTATAATTTGGGAAAAATATTTGCATATCGCCTAACTCCCCAATCGTCCGTCACTCTTATGTAAATGCGACAAAAGAATAGCACAAACTGCAGCCGGCCGGACCCCACACGATTATTATTTACAATTGTACAAACTTATTATGTTATGTCTGTATATATTTTTGTGTTTGTATGAGAAACATAGGATATGCGGGCAATAAACTAATTAAACATATTTATATCACAAGTTCTTAAGATGTATCTATCAAACAAATAATATATTTATATTTACCTATAAATACGAACTGACAAAATACACCATACGAACAGCGCTCGAGATAATTTTACTATGCACATCATAGTTTAGGTCTAGTAGTATACTTTTAACTATTTACAGTGGAGCTCAGAGAAAAATAATTTACATAAAATACTTGCATCCTACAAGGCACCTTATTTTAAATAATTGCAGACTTCAGGCTTCGCTATGACTTTACATAATAACTAAAACATTTAAATTCTCTATATATATAATTTGGTTTCATTACAATCCTACAACAATGGACACGTCACTAATACCTAATAGGATTTTTAAATACGAACAACTAGGAAGAATAATATTATGCAACAGATTACTAGTCTATGCTACTTCGCAGCGTTGGTTTTCAACATGTACATCAACATAATATAATATTATAATGTAATAAAACAAGCAAAGCACTGATGTACCGTTGCCGAGGAAGTCTTGATTGGTGTCATTTAAATAATTGATTATTCATGTGGAGCAAAATGTATGTGCGCCAGATCGGATTCATTAGATATACGACGTCCTTCATGTGTCCTAACTCCTACCATTGTTGTGTATCGTTTACATTTGTATAGTGGCGGATTAGTCGGGCCGCCCATCAGCGGAGACCCGCCTCTCGCGCCTTGCGCCCGCACCTCTCTCTTCAGGACAACATGCAAAACAATACCTTTCACATTTACGTTTTCCAATTAATTTTATGTAATTACTTGATTGAATTATGATTTTAATGGTAAACATGTTTTCAGAGATCGTTTATCTCTGAACACACTGTCTGTCACCACTGTTAAAATCGTTAAATCCAACAATTTTACAAATATTGATTCTTTTAGAGACTAGAGACGCGTAGAAAGCTGCGCACATTCATTTCACTCATTCTATATATTTACACGATAACTTTCTTTAATGCATATTGAAATACCAACACTACGAAGGGTGATGTAAACTATTTGAATTATACTTATATTTTATATACAAAAGGACTCACTAGTAGGAAAACTGCAACGACCGTCACGGCACGACAAGAGCTTCGCTCGACTCACGTTAAGTATCAATATTACATACACAAACAGAAATGCAAATGAGCGAAGCTCGCCGCTGCGAGGTTCTACGTAATAAGAGTGCAAAATCGTTCTCATAAGCATTAGTCTAATGGCTCCACGCTCAAGATGTACACTCACCGTTTCCAGCGAGTTGCGGTCGCAGGAACGCGCTGTGTAGATCACCACCGATGCCACCCTCAAGTCGTGCTGCCATCTGCATGAGAGCAAGCGCACTGTCCTCACCGGCGCTAGCGCCAGTTTCCAGCCGCGCACGCACAGCCGCGATATGGCTACGCGTAAACACGTGGTCTTGTACCGAGTACTTATGACTGTATTTGAAGTCACACACTCGACACTCCTCCGGGGGTGGTGCATCAGAAACTTCCACTAGGCCGGCGGCTAAGCGCGCTTTCTTTTCTTTGGCACGTGCGTTTTGAAACCAAACTTGCACTACACGTTTAGGCAATCCGATTTCGCGCCCAAGCGCTTCACACTCAGCCATTGTGGGAGTTTTGTAATCGCAAAATAAAGATTTCATTATCTTTACTTGTAAAGATGACATTTGTGTTCGGTAACGTTTGCCTGGTTGCCGCACTGATTGCTGACCAGCAATCGGTGATGTTGGTTCGTCTTCTTCGTAAAATTCCATAGTTTCGGAGGCGGTATCAGATCTTTCGTCAGCATCTGATCCGGGTCGTGACAAATCGACCGGCTTGCTGAGATCTAAAGGTATTTCGGTTTTTCCATGTTCTGGTCGACTCTCAGACGATTCACTATTACTGCCTCCGTTTTGTTGGGCGGTTGCATGCGCTTGTAATTCACTCACGTAACGTTTCATTGACTCCTCACTGTACTGCTTGATAAATTTCTCCATGTCTGTGTGAAAAGGTGGAAAAATAGGGGGCAACATGGGAGCCCCCACCTGGGAAAAATTTTGCTGCCGGTCACTTTGTTGAGATCCAAAACTAGGAGTTGACTCAGTGCTCAGTTCTTCATCTGGCAGCGCATCTACATTTATTTCACCTCTCGCACACTGATCTGCATGCTTTGTACTCAGATGACTTTCGAGAGCGCTTTTTACTTTGAACAAAGCTGGACAAAAGGGACATCGTTTATTTATAACTTGTGCGTGTGCACGAAATTGTCCTTTCCTCTCACGTGCTCGTGTATTTTGAAACCAAACTTGTACCACTCGTTTCTTTAAGCCGACTTCGCGTGCAATGTTTTCAAGCATTTTTCTTGACGGGTTGGATTCAATTTGGTACTTTTGGTAGAGGTAATCCAGTTGTTCCGGTAAGATAGTTGTACGTAACCTTTTATCTTTTGGTTGTTCCCCAGTGTCGATTTCTTCAAATTCATCAAATTTCCTCTTTACCACTTGTTGGTTTAATGCAGCAACTAAAGGGTGGCGAGCTTCATCTCCGCCGAGGCTAGCGTTCAGCTGTTGTAGTTGAGCATGTTGCTGCAATATCCCAAAAGGGGAATCCGGTGGGTAAGTGGGAAATAAATTAGGATTCATGATATGAACAAGTTGGTGTTCCCGCCACAATTCAAATCGAGGGAAGACTAGGTTACATTTATCACATTGAAAATTACCATCTTTTTCTTCACGGGGAGTATGTGAAAGAGGTGTTACTGGTGTTATAGGAGCTGGAGGTGCCGGTGAAGCTGGGTAGTTAGGTGCAGCTGGTGTTGGAGTACGAGGTGGCGCCGGAGAAACTGGTACGTGAGGTGTATGATGTTCAACGTTGCTTGAGTTTGAATCTTCACTACTTAATGTAGCAGCAACTTGAGCTGCCGCCGCTTGCGCCTGTGCTGATCGCTTCGCATCCTCTTCTTTAAAACAATGCGTCTTTTGATGTCGTATAAGTTCGTAATATCTCTGAAATACTAATTGGCACTTTTTACATTGGTAATTAAGACCCGGAGTGCGTTGAAATCTGTTTGCATCATCAGTAGCGGTTGCTGGAGGATCAGCAGCTGGTTGGTTTTCGTACACCTTTCTTGCTTTTTGTCTCGCGTTTTGAAACCATACAACTATTACTCTTGGGCTCAATCCAAGTAACTTTGACAGATATTCGAGATCGTCATCTTTGGGATATGCGTTATTCTCAAAAAACTCTTGTAATACTTTGATTTGATAGTCAGTGAATCTAGTTCTGTTGGCGCGTTTGCCAGAAGACCCCGAGCTGTTGGATCCGTTCGAATTGCCCCCGGAAAGTCCGAAATCGGCCGGTCCCCTGCCAGGACTGAGGCTGCGATTTGGGGTCAAAGGTAGGACGTTCGGGGGCGCGGAGTTTGGGGACGTGAAATTTGGATTTATTTTGGGTGGAAGCATCGATGGGTGTGGTGGCTGTGGTATACTTGTAGCCGGAATTGAATCTAATTGAGATTGAATAAGTGAATTTAACGACATATGCGTTGGTGTCTGCGGCCGCGACTTGTTTTGTTGATGTTCATTAATTTGGCCTATCGGCGCAGGGCTTTGAGATGGTGCATGTGGGAAAATAAAACTTTTGTCTTCTTGGTGGCGATCATCATAAGAATTGTACTTTTCCTCTATAGTGGGTTCGTCATGAGGTTCTGATTTCACTTCCTGTTGCATTATCATGCTGTTGTCTTCAATTTTAGCTTTCTTTTCCGGAGGTGGTTTGCCTTCATCAGAGCTTGCAGATGAATCTAAAGGTGTAACCTTGGCTTCGCCAGTCTTTTCATACTCTTCTAGATTGAGTGTTGTGGAAGGCGGATTGTTAAAGTTGTAGGGTGAGTCTTTATTACGCTGACGCTCCTTGAAGAGTGTGTTTCTAAACCAGTGCTTGATTACCTTTGTAGCTAGTCCAGACTGTTGTGCCATTTTTGCAATGGCTTCATCGCTTGGCGAGTTGTTGATATCAAAGTGCGCTCGCAAAATCTTAAGTTGTTCGTCGGTGATCCTCGTGCGAGCTCTTTTTTGACCCGCAGCAGCATTAGCCTACAAGCAAACAAAACGAATCTCTATTACTTAAAACGACTTAAATTTAAAAGCTCGTCAAAGGGTTGTTTTGTAAGCACATGAAACAGGTATAAGTCTGAATACTAAAGGGAGTCGTTACTAACAATAATGACTCGTTCCTTCATTTAACAATAGATTCTCTGTCACCTTGTGCAAACAGATAGCTAACGTAAATCGTCGCTCTTATCTCACAATAAGTCGTAGTTATCCTTATTGCTGGCGTTCGAATTTACACAGTAACTGACAAAAATAATCAATGCGAAGCCTTGTATTTTACTAAGTAAATAAGATATATATGTATACTCGTGTTTTATATATTTTTAATAGCGTAGCTGATGTAATTTGTACCTATTATGTATCTCATCATAATCATCATCATCATTAACAGCCACTAACAGTTTGCTGCTGGACATAAGCCTCTTGTCAGACTGGACTTGCCAACCGGCTTAGCATAGGCTTTATTTCAAGAGAGTATGTTTCCTGTGATGTTGTCGTGTGCAATTTGATCCCTTAGTCGCCTCTTACGACACGTAATGACACTCTATATTATTAATTTGCCACCACAAGGAGTATTATGTACCGTATAGTATTCTATTTTCATTCACCCGATAAAAGAATTTACATACATACATATTTTTCATAGAAATATGTAAAATGTAAAAGGTAAAATTATAAAACATATCATTGAAAGTATTAAATAAATGCTATTCCTACATAGTACCCTTTGTCACTATTTATGACGAAATTGGCTTTAATAGATACCATTTAATATTTTATGTTATAGTATGGTTAAAGTGTAATAGAAGTTATACGAAGTTTCACTGTCATTTAATGTTTATTAATTTAATTTTAGCTAAGGTATCACTTAAGTAACTTAGTCGCCTCTTACGACATCCATGCGATGAAAAGGAGTGATGACACTGTATACTTAATCCGTCAACACACGAAGTATGATGTACCTTAAATTCGGATTACTCTGTTTTATTTTCATTAATTCCGTAAAATGATTTACGCACTTAAAGACATTTTTACTGAAATATGTAAATGATAAAATTATAATAGTTATAATTAAAGTTAAATTATAATATTTAATATTAATATTCTATACAGAATTATAACACAGATAACAGAGTTTGTTTGATGTTTAAGTTTGGATATTTTTGAATTAATATAAAGATATGGCATATAGAGCTTAGAGGATGCATATCAAATAATTGTTATTCCTCTACAATGCCTTTTGGCACTATTTACGACGTAATTAGTTCTAATAGATACCACTTAACACTTCATGTTATTACATGGTTAAAGTGTAACAAATATTTAACGGTGGTTTCACTGTAATTTAACGGTTATTAATTTAATTTCAACTTACCTATCATTTAAGTAACTTAGTTGTCTGTTACGACACCCATGCGATAAAAAAGTGTGATGACACTTTGTATTCTGACTATTGTATGTTTATTGTATTTTTTTATTTATTTTTTTTTTCATTTTTTTTTTAAATCCTGTGTCAGTGGAGATTTTACAAACATAAGAAACGGACACAAAGAACACTCAGAATAACAATTTGTGAATCACACAGTGTTTTTCCATGTGGGGTTTGAACCCATAAAACACTCAGAGGCCAACCGTGCACTCAATGTATATTATATATTATTATGTATATTATAATATAATTATATTTCCATTCATTCGGTAAAATACTTGGTTAGGTTAGGTTAAATTTATATAAATAAATTGTTAAATAGATCGTAGAGGACATAAATGTTATTTCTATATTGTACCTTTTGGTACTATTTATGATAGAATAGACTGTAATAGATACTATTTAACACTTTAAATAGTTATTAAATTAATGGTAATTAAATGATTATTAATTTCATTGCAACTATTACCTCAATAACGCGTTTTTATATTAAAGTGATTGATTATGACAACGTTTGTAATTAATTATTATGTTGTTTCTTCCGTAAAAGATAGTTAACACACTGTATTCACAAACAAATATAAACAAATAACGCTGACCTGTTGTTGTTGCTGCAGAAGTTGCTGTTGCTTTAGTTGAGCATCATGTGTGAAGGGCATAGCGTCAAATGGTGGAGGTGGTAGCATCAATGGGACTAGGGGTGGTTGTAGGTTCATCGCGGCCAGCGCGCCCACATTTAGCCCAAGCGGCAGACCAAGTGACAACATCTGTGCTACCATGGGATGTAACTGTCCCAGTTGCTGCTGTAACTGAATCATGTTTAATGCCGCTTGCATCTCTTGTACCTGTGCAGCCAGTATAGCACCAGCCTGAGCATCACCCGATGTACTTCCATTTTCGTTAAAGCTTGTGTTATTTTCACCACGGGGGGAAGGCGACCTGTCACCTTGTGGCGCAGGCGAGGCGGCCCGAGGGGAGTTCGGTGCGCCTGATTTCCTCTCATACTCTGATTTAAACTGTTCCGCGAATTGTTCCAAAAATTCCAACGGTACTTTATCCTTATGCACTTCTTCACAATGAGTCTTTAAAACAAACACACTAGAAAACTCTTTATTACAGTGTTGACATGTCGATTTGATTTCACCGTCTGGTGGCTTTTCTTCCGGAGGTGGTGGTGGTGGACTAGGTACACGGACCATTTCCCGCTCTTCCTGCATTTTTCTTCTCTGATTTTCATTGTATTGCATAACGAGATCGAAACCAAATGTTTCTAGTAATTGTTTATACATTTGTGAATTACGTTTTGGCGGGTTGCCCTTGGCGACCATTTCATCAAAAGCAGCTGTTTCAGCTTCACCGAGCGGAGAATGCGCCCGCGCATCTCCAAACGGACACGAAGTAGTCCGATGTACGTCGAGTAACTCCCCGGTAGGAAATGCCGTGTGACAGCGCTCGCACGCAGTATTACCTGCACGCGGGGATCGCGGGCTACCTGGGCGCGCAGGGGGCGAGGAACGCGGTCCCCCGCTGCTTGTTGACGAAGGGGATGTATTTTTCGGCGACAACACGTCTTGTAAAATTTTCGCGGAATCATTTCTCTCTGGCTGTTCAACCAACGGCCTTGTCAAGTCTACGTGTCCAGCGGCAGCTAGTTCTTGTAATTTGCCTGCGCGAGTTTGATGCAATACTGATCTCATGTGAATGTCGAGTGTACTGCCTTGTGTATAAGCAACTTTGCAAATATTACATTTATAGCGTTTTCGATCGTCCTCCTCACTGGAAGTACTCTTAGGAGTGAGAGTTAAATTAGATGGCGCAGAACCTGCGCCCGGTGACACTGGTGGGTTGTTGTTATTTTGTTGTTCTTGCATTGCTCTCTTTAACTTGTGTAAATGACTTACGCTGTTATAATGAACTAGCAAGATATTTTTTTGTGTAAACGATTCTTTACATACGTCACATTTGAACGGTCTATTAGGGTCAAGATATTTTTCCATGGGGTAGGTTAGTTTTTCCCCTTTTCTATGTAACAATGTCTTGTTATGTGCTGTCAAGTAAGATTGCCGAGTGAAGGCTACTTTACACCTATGACATTTGTATTTTCTGTTCGGGTCGTTGTATGAGTCTTCTGCCATAGCTTGAGAGTTCAAGTAGTCCTCCAAAAATTGTTGATCCTTATAAATTATAGAATCATCAGAATTTTCTGCGTCATTATGTCCAGACTCATCAGCAACAGTAGCACTCGAATCTCTATCTTCTAAATCACCAATGTCGTCCTCGGGAGTTCTTAATGTTTCTTTTCGTAAAAGTTCAGCAGTAGCAGCATCTAATGCCGTTCCTTGTCCAGCTTGTAATAAAGGGTTCGATGCCAAGCTTCTTTTAAAAGCAGAGAGTTCCTCTTCAGATAATTCAGAGTGAGAAGTTTCAACGTGCTTTTGTAAAGCCAGCACTGATCTAAAACTTCTGCCACAGAGCACACATTTAGTGGCGTCTCTAATAACATGATACTGTGAATGTAATTGTAACTTTTCAACCGTTTTAAATGCTAAGCTGCATTGATTACAACGATATTTGTAAACATGTTTCTCAGATACCGACATGTTTGCGATAGAGTTGCGAGCGTGTGCTTCTCTAAAGTGGTTCTGTAGTGCATGAGCAGCATCAAAGTACCGATTGCATCCCTTTTTCCAACACACATATCCAGGTCCTTGCGGTGTTTGTTTTAATTCAAGGTGTCCAGTCTCATTTTGATGTTGGCACAGTTCATCAACATTACGGAAAGTTCGATTGCATGTCGAGCATCTTTCCATTTCGCCATCAGTACTACCTTCCGAACGCGGTGATGATATTTCTCTTTCATCATCTCCTTGTCGAGATTCGTCCCTTTGAGATTGGGTTCCACCATTCAACCAATGGCTTTGGTCAACGAGTAACAATAATCTCTGCAGTCCTTCTGAATTAACTGAGTGAATTTGCATGACATGTCGCTCGAGTGCTGATCGTTCTTTGAATCCATCTTGGCAAAGTGGACAAATAAATTGACGAGCACTATCACTGTGCACGGAAGTAACATGAGCGTGTAGACGTGTTTCACTTGTACAACTGAAGTTGCAGTAGGGGCACGAGTGCGGTCCCGGAGTCTCACGCTCTTCCTCTCGTTCTATAGCGGTTTGCTGAGATTGTTGTTGAACTTGTTGTTGTTGTTGTTGGTGCTGTTGTTGTTGCAGTTGATGTTGTTCCAAAAACCTCATCATTTTTTGTTCCTGTGTTAACTCAGGCTTCTGATCAATCGGCTCCTTATTTTCTGTTGACAAACAATTGGATACAGTTAAGTATTTAAATTATAAAAATAAAGTAAATATAAAAAATAATTAATAAGCAAACTACGATTGATTAAATATAAATACGCGACGAACCTCCCGCTACGAAATTCATGGGCCGAATGGATAGAAATCTGAATGCTGCAAATCCACAATGTAGTGCTACATCTACGTGAGATTTATCTACAAAAAAGATTATTTCTATAAATGAACCTTACTATTGTTCGGTGCGACCGTTTGTTACTTTTCTGAATTGAAGTTAAAATAAAATTCTTCTCCTTTTATATTATTAGTAGGCCTCGTTTTGTTTGCGACGTCTCGGCAAGACAAAGGTATCCCTATATAAATCCCATACACGCACACAGACGCATCATGTTAACCTAACAAGTATATTGTAATTTTGCACACAAAGGAGATACAGGACGGGCAAACAATCATTGTTCATTATTACAAAAGGTTTCGAATATTTCGTTTCACATCGGATCAAATCCATATGGATAGGTGATGTGTGTAGCCCATGGGTGTGAGTGAGATGATAGCAGTGAGTGTATATGTGAATGTGCAATTATTATTTTGACCAAGGATAAGTCCACGGCAGCGTGCGAAAGACGCTGAGCTGTATTGTTTACGCTGAATTAAGGCCGACCAAAGAACCGGCCGAGGGTGTGTGGATTCTTTCAAGTAACATTACAAGAATATCTATCAAAATAATAATGAGTCCCATTTTGAATTAGACCACGCTAGTAATCAGTTTAAATAACAAGTAACTACATATGCAGCTATTTATTATATAATAATTTTTTGAAAGGAATGAAATCTCTAATAATCTCTAATATAAATCTAAAAATCTCTAATATAAAGTATCTTTTCACAAATCTTAACTTGATTGACTTTAAAACAGGAGGAGGTTTTCATTTTGGCTCCTTCAGAACTCAGTCATTTAAGAGCCGATTTTGAAAATTATTTTCTTATACATAGTTTTAATGTTCGATCAAATTTGAATTTGAAAAAAGAATGCATCGATCTCCTTAAAGGCGGTTAATTTTTTTTTAATATGTTATACCAACACCATACATTTTTCAACGTAAATTCGTCCGAAAAAATTTTCAACTTAGCTTAATTAAAACATACAATGATTCACAGGCACCGAGTGGAACCAGTCGGTCCCTCGTTCAGGAACCCGTTCTATAGTTTTAAGCATTCAAAACCGTTGCATCTAATGAAGGGGAGAGGGATCATAAGTAAATCCGTACGCGTAACAATAATGACGCAACTGTCCCTTATTCTAGCGGAATGACCATTGAATGTAATTATTTATGATGTAAAATCGGTCAACCTACGGTCTTGTAGAGAACAATGGCCAGGTAAAAGGACCTTGTCTGCATAAACGCGATCTCTCAAGCTTTTTGTCAATGGACAAAAGGTCTTTTCTAAGGAAACACCACATCGTTATAGCGTCGTAAAATACCTAAAAGTATTGTGCAGTGCTAGTCTTGTTTTGCGAGATTTAGGTCAAAATTTTTACAAAGTGGTGTCAGGGACACAATGGGAGCCAGGACGTTTTACTGTCTTTGCACAACGGTGTTGCCAGTACCAGTTTAAATCTGGACTTTGTCAAGTAACAGTTGAGTTTTTTTAAATTAGTTTTTGAATATACTAAGTGATCGTAACTAGCCATTAGGGTATCTTGCAGTGTTTACAAGTTCTGATCTGTGAACCTTACTTTATGACCATTCCTGTTGTTTACATTTCGTGTGTTTTGTTGAATACATTTCTTGATAGCAGTTTAGTAAAGCAGTTTACTAAATAAAAGCATTTGGACAAGAAGCTTGTCGAGTATAACGAATTGAATTATAAACCGGTCCTCGATCTGGTTTTAATCACAATGATAATAGGGACAGTAACTAATGAATCAGTCGCCGAGGGGTAAAACAGTGACGGTTTCAAAGAAAGCCACAAAATAATATGGTTGGAGATAAAGAATCGTTTGTGCTGTTACCATGTGAGTTGACTGCTCCATGTGCGTGTGAATTTAAATGAATGCAATCTGGCGTCTAGTTCATCGCTGTGTTTTACAATGAACCGAAAGTATTTCGAAAACCAAAATTTATATCAAAATCGATCGTTTAAAATCTTCTCAATAAGGTGAAAATAAGTAATAAGCATAAACATGAGGCACACAATGGTGTGAGGTGGATTTCTTTCGCCTCCGCATTTCTCTGAGTTTATCGTATTTCACCATGGTCATAAACATACGCGGGGCAATGCGGCCGGCGACATTGTGTGATGATGTAGCAGCCTCATCACAAGGGGGCAATCATTCTTAATGCACGACCGCCACATACGTAATGCGAGTCATTGTCCCGCGTGCGGTACTTATGGAAAATTCGCGTTCTCAATTCAAATCTTCTCTCCGTCTCCCTCGCGCGCGGGGCGGAGTCGCCTCCGACCAATGACAGCATCCGACTGTGGCGACACCGTGTAAGGCGTACGTTAATAAAGAAACCTGTTCTAATGTTGCGCGCTTTAAATTAAATTTTGTTCGTGTGTAATTATCTCATTATTGTGATTACGAATTCTTCGCTAAATGCTCATCGCTTAAAATGGAGATTGCCTCTCAGATTGAACACGGGGTGACGGTCACGCGATAAACGATAATGAAGCTTCGCTGACGAAGATGGAGCGCGTGATGTGCCTTCATATCATAGTCACAATAAACACAAATTAACATCAAACAAATCGTTATGTTTGTTGACACGATCTACAGAAAGAAGTTCAGTTTAAAAAAAACGCAAAACAGAATTGATTAAGGAACGAATCGGTTTAAATTGGAAACCGATAGTGACGTTTCGAAATCACATTCATAAGTCGACTCAGTATTACTTTATCGATACGAACGCCGGTAATGGTTTTGGTTGAATTAATTTTAATGGGATTTTTACGCTTTATAGAATAAAAATGTTACGAAATGTGTTTAGCACAGAAGTAATAAATAATAATACCTATATTTCGTTATGTCGCATTTGTTTACTGATTGAATAAAAGTTGTCACGAGCGACATCTAGTGTGAAGCAGAAGAACTAAGTAGTATGCGCACGCGCATCTAATTGGTTTTCATTGTGCTATTGTGTAGACACTGGCTAACATAAGTTTTAACTGAAATACTTGTATATAGTTAAGGGGGAGAGTGAAAGGAAGGGGGGTACTCTTTATATAACTAACTACATAATTATCATTAACTTGTAACTTGCGGAGACAACGCCTTGAGGAAGTTAGAGTGTAATAACAATAGACTAGTCACGCTTGGAAAATTATTAGCTGGCCAATAAGTAATTTCCTTATTAACACTCTACTGAACATGAAAAGACAAACGCCACCCAACAATATGTAAAAACAACCATCAAGTTATTCATTTAAATAGTAAATACAATTAAAAGACTAAATTTCTATCCATAAATATTTAGGAGGTTCGTCGGTAAAAAAACTCGTTGAACGGAAGTACTTACCATTTTCCTGCTGATCATATGGACTTGGAAGCTCAGTCGGTTGGGGTATCACTTGGAACAGCTCAGCCACATCAGGCGTAGGGTCTTTGCCTTCTGATCGCCTTTGCAGTTGATGGATTTGTTCCATTTGCAAATGCTTAACGGAACGAACGTGTTGCAGCAATGGCAAGCGGTGAGGGGCTCCAAACCCACAAAGGGCACAACGGTACACTCGGGGTCGTTCACGAGGTATCCGTGATGCGCACTCACGGAGATGTCTTAGTAATAATGCAGCTGCTTCATGTCTCGCTCCAGCTGCGTGAAGCTGCAGTTTATGAGCTGAATTCGTGTAGTAATCACATGCGCAACATCGCACTTGAACTCCACCAACACTTGCACCTCCTGTACCGACACCACCACAGAATTTTAATTTCCATTCATTTCTGGGTCCACCTTCCTTTACATGATTCACGTGTTGCAGCCTCTGTAAGTGTTTATCAGTTTTACAGTGCAGCTGAAAGTTTGCTTTTAGATTGGTCTTGTAGGTACAAAGTTTACAGACGTAATGACCAGCAACCAATGCCAGTATTTCTTGCTCCCTAATTTTTGTACGGTCTTGAGCTAGATGATGACCAAGAGCTTCTAGGGAGTCTGTTGAAAAACAGTTGCAGATACAACAGTGGAACGTTCTTTCTGGTTCCGGATCTGCCGGTTCTGGCGGAGGCTCCATTGCTTCGGGATTCAAGCCAACGTCCAAATGGGCGCCTAGTTCAGGTGGAGAAGGACCAGGGCCTCCAGTCATCAGTTGAATCATAAGTGCTTGGTTATAAGCCATATCAGCTAAGGCAGCTTCCGGATTGGGTGGTGGTGCATCACCTCCGTGAAAGTGTAGCAGACTCTCTAACTGCTGGTGACTTTGCTGTCGATGATGCAAAGCTGACAACGTTTGCATATGCTTTACGTTTTGTTGTAATACAAGCATGTTGTGTGTATGTTTTTCAGATGTCATATGTATTCTTAAGTTGCGTGCAACATTTGTTTCATAGTTGCAAACATCACAGCGAAAAGTAGGCTTTGGTTTTTGACCTAAGGGGGAATGGTGGGGTAGAGGCGGTTTGTGTGGGCCAGGAGGGGTGTGTTGTGGTGCAGGAGGTAAGCTGCCTTCACCAGGGTTACCACCATTCTGTAGTTCTTGCATATTATTTAAATGTTTGTCAGATTGCATATGTATGCTAAGATTGCCCTTAGTGGTCGTTGAGTAATTGCATACTTCGCACCTGTAAGGCTTGTAACCACAGGTATAGGTTTCACCTCTTGCTAGTCGAGGATGTGGTTGTCCTGCTATGCAATAAATGCAGCTCGTCTCAGCTTCTGGGTGTTTCTCTTTCATATGTATTTCTAAAGTTTCTTGGTATTTGTAATGCCAATTGCATTTAGGACATTTTAAAGTTTTACAGGAATTTCGGCTGTGCATGCCTGCTAATGGGCCACCTAATCTTCCTGAATTCAATATAAGTTCACATTTCGGGCAGTCAGCACCTGAAGGTCTTCCTCCTAGATGATCAGGACATACACCTATTGTAGTACCTGATAGAAAGGCAGGTGGTGTAGCTTGAAACGGTGGGGAGGAGTTAGGACTTGCTCTAGGTTGTACTGACGCATTTATTGTGTGAGGATGAGCGACAGATATCAAAGAATGTTGTGGCATCAGTGACTCAGCTATTGATCGTGGAGGTCTCCATGCATTTGGACTGGGTTTTCTCTCATCACAAGTGCCGTTAAGCATCATTGACTCATTTTCTCTATCAGCAGTCATAAACTCTTGTCTTTTATCTACCGAAGGGCTCGGTAGCTCTGTCATATTAGTAGGGCTTCCTGAAGATGATACTCTTTGAGGAGCTGCAGCACCTACAGGTTCTAAAAATGAGACTAGTGGTTCTTTATCTTTGCCGACACATTGAATAATTGCTGAAGCATTCTCTCTCGATAAAGCGTCTCTTTCGGAGTCTAGTAATGATAAACTATGATCCGATTGGGCATGCGCAACAAAGGATTTTGCATAACCAAAACTCAATTTACATATAAAACACATGAGAATCGGTTTGACTGGTACACTGATGGGACACTCAGCAGGCGGAGAGGGCGGTCTAGGTCCATCTTTGCCTCCACGAAAACTGAAAACCCGATAACTATGCATTACAGGTGCATCAGGTCTGGCTCGCACCCGCTCAGCCGCCAGTCTACCGTACAGGGCGCCGTACAATGAAGGGTTTCTAGAAACGTAGAATGCGCTCGCTATCTGTGGAAACTCCAGCTGTCTTTCAACCACGTTGTTGTCACGGCTGTCAACGATACACCCGGGGTCTATTTTTGACAAGTCGGGTATGCTTGTTTCGCCTTCAGACAATTCTGGGTCCTCGATAATGTAGGCTGAACCATCAGGGTTATAGACAATTTTGCCGTCGAATCGTTCAACGTCAGAAGATAGTAGCGGAGAATCACGATGCGAAGTGAGATCAACAGCGTCAGGTGCGGCAGGAGGCGAGGTAGGCGCGGGCGCTGAGGAAGGCGCGGGAGTCGGCGCCGCAGGTGCCGCAGGCACGTTGCGCGGCTCTTCCTCGGGGCTCATGTCGCCGTCGTCGTCGTCAGGTTCGAGCGCAGCTGAACTCTGCGGATCGTCGCGCTTGCGGCGCCGCTTGCGCTCCGGAGGCGGGCCGCTAGCGGGACCGCCGGGCTGCAGCGGCGTGGGCATGGCGCCGGGCGTCAAAGGCCGGCATCACATGCTCTCCTGCAACAAGTTACAACTTACATTAGATTAGTGGAACAAAATCTGACAATAAAAACGCTACTTGTGAAATATATCGAAGTGTTTCATTTATATCACGCCACTATCCAGCAATAAATGATCAGCAATCAATCACATATTTCTCACGGACCAGTTTTACATTACTGAAGGTGACTATTGAATACATTTTGTGTCGGTCGGTCGGAACCGGAAGTAGGTAGGGTCATCGTTTGTGTCACTCAGTGTTGTTTTTCAAATATAGATTCGATTAGTAGGTGCCCCATTTATACAAAGTGGAAATCCTCTATAGAGGTAGGAACATGAATGGCTGAAATACTAACACAAGTTATCGTGGAATATTTGTCGAGAATTAGAAGTTGATAAATTTGTATAATACTTGTTGAAGTGTGGGTTCTTCAAAATTATTAATACCATCTTTCCGATAAAAGATAAGCGATTAGTTCCCATAGACATCACGTATGTACATATACATATCAACGTGAAATTAAAATACATGGTAAGTAATCGTTATCTAACTGACATTTGCGCAAACAACTACGATCAATTTATCCGTATGACAGCCTGTCAACGTTGTCAAACCAACACTATTACAATTAAGCAACCAACCAAGTTAGGTCTCGAAGAATTTAAAATTCATTGGTGTGATGAAAAATCATCAAGGAATTATAAGCCTTACCGGCTTGACATAAAAGTTATTTAAGCAAGAAAAAATTTACGAGAAATTCAACGGATAATCTAGACTGAAAATTCGTTAAAAATGAGATTAAGCCGTCTTCTCTGTTATCTATCGTTATCAGATACTTGTCCTACAAATACCTAACGAGGCACAAAATAATATATTTACTTAGTTGACAGCAAGACATTATCGACGAAAAATATATCACATGACGCACAAAGAATGTACACTTAAATGATTTATTTTTTAGATAATACCTATTACTTATTCTCCTGAAAGTAGGACTCTTTCATGTATCGATAAATTTGTAAATTATCGGAAAAAGTAAAATCCATCCCTTCTATGACTGGGTGTCATACGTCGCTACCAAATATAAGGGCTATAGACTACACTCGGTTCTCTACCAAGTTTGAACCGCAAGCGTATGATGGTAAGTTTATTATTTAAGTTTCGCAATAGGTAGATTTGCTAATCAAACATAACTGACTAATTAATGACTAAACCAGGATGTGATAAGGCGTTACCACATTACCGCAAATAATCGAACCCCACCAAACTTACTACGGATGTTCACACTGATAATGTTTGTATTATATGCAAATTAAACTTATTAAAGAAATATATTTCGGTATGTAGTGTACAATAGTTTAAAATTTTAGTGTGAGTCGATTATTATCTGCCATGATTTGGTATTGTTTGCCACTTCAGAGGTACAATAACTTTTATCAATATATGACAAAATGCTTATGTAAGTTGTTTAAAGAAAAAAAAAGATTTAGATATAAACTAATGAGAAATATTTATGATGAATTTGAGAAGTTTATTGCTGACGTTGTTCGTGCCTTTAACTGAAGACCACTCCTAAATATTCTAAGAAAATCTAAGCTAGGTACATTAAATTCTGTGGCTTTTTTAACAAATTAGAAGCATGGGTTTATACCTAACGATTTATTTGCACTAACACGGTGGAGTGTAGCCCTTTAAATGTACGTTCGATAATTGATATCAATGTACTTGTAGAATTGACAATGTCAATATTTGTTCAGACGACATTAACGTACATATCAAAGGTGGCCTTGTACTGTAACTAAATGTTTTAAATATTATATGGGACGAATTAGATTATGTTATACTTAAAACGTGTTTATTTATGATAATTTAGTATGACCAGGTGCAAATATTATTTTCGTATATGAGTTTACTTTTATAAAAAATACTCTGACGAGTATAAATTAATAATTTAACGGTTTTTTCTGTTTCTTTCTTTTTAAGATAGAAGAGAAGTAGTAAATTTGATTAAACGATGGACGGTGCGTTTCTGTAGGTATGTGCTGGTAGTCGCTTACTAACAGGCGGTCAGTATGCTTATTTGCTATCCTAGGAGATTAAATAACAGATTGTATTTACATGACTAAACAAATTGCACTTAATTAACGCTTTATCTTGAATTGACTCACTATGACAGGTGGAATAAAAATATTTAAAACCAAACGTCCTACTTTTCTATTTATGAGTAAATAGAATTTTCATGATTCAAACATTATTTCCAATTAAAACTTACTAATCACTTAGTCAAAAGATTAATTGGTAAGATACTGAATAAGGACGCTGACTAATTTCTTGTATTTCGTAATTAATTTATAATGTTATGATTATTAGATAATTACTTCGTGTAATGACGGATTAAGAATACAGTGTCACTACCCCTTTTCTTCCAATGGTCGTAAGAGGCGACTAAGAGAACAAAATATTCAAGACAACATCACTACACAGAGAAGGAAAATTTGAGACAAATTCTATACCAAACCTGGCCAGAGTATTATTGTACAAAACTTCCTTGCTAAGGAGAGGCTTATGTCCAGCAGTGGACTGTTAAGGCCTGTTGATGATGATGATTAGATAATGAAATACATGTTCAATTAAACATATCTTATATTACGTCTGTTACTGTTGCATTTACTAGTAAAAGTTACAAAAAAAAGTTTGGAGCGCAACAGATTTTTTTGCGCGAATTAGACCTGTGTGTTACAAATTACTGTTGAATCGAGAAAAAACTTTTAACCCTATTAAAAGTTTTTTTAGTAAAAGCAGGTTACAAGGTTCAGAGTTCCTAGCCATGGCCAGCTAAACTTACACATGTAACACAGATCTGTTAAGGTTATTTTAATATATCGTATTTATTTATCATAATTGTTTCATACTTAGGATCGAATCAAGTAGCTTGCTTGATAGCCTACAATCCCCAATTTGTAATAATATTATTTTACGAATGTATCAATCGTTTTTCACTACCCTTTCAGAGTTGTACTAGTGTGCCTATAAAAGTGTGTATGTTGTAAACAGCCCGTCCGCGTCCGAGAGAAAGGTCTCAGTGACTCGGTATATAACGGAGGTGTGACCGCATTGCGCTCCCCAGGTGAAGTTTTGTTTACTTCGGGTTTTTTTATTGTGTTTACAAATAAACGGAAAAATAACAATTTCGTATTTGTAAACAGTTCTATTCACGTTCGAAAGTTATTTATAAACGTATTGAGCTTATGTATAAGTAACTCACTATTATAGTCTACTTCGAACGTAAGATAATTTAAAGGTATGTGATCTAAATTAACTAAATTCCAATTATTGAATACTAGCTTTTGCACGTGGCTTTTCTTGCACAAAAGTAAATATACTCTTCGGAAATCTTTTCTAAGGATGACAAAAAAATCACAAATTTAATAAATTATGAAACAATTCAAAATAAAAATTTTAGAGTAACGGAGTATATGTAAACGCATACTGGTTGGTAAATAAAAATACAACACAGACACAAACTATTAAGTGACAAAGTAAAAACTACTAATTACGCTTAATTATCATGATGATAGTTCTCAGCCATAGCAATTTGTAGATCATTTCGCACTGCTAATGTGTATGGAAATTATGCAAAGAGTCAGTAATTATAGTCGAGGTGAATGTTCTGTAATGCTTACAATTTACTCACATCTTTATTTTTACGCCAGACGCAATGACTATTTACTATAAATAACAAAAGTTACCTTTGTATGTTTATATTAAAAATACAACACACCTTTGTTTATCTAGTCAGGTCAGGTTATCCAAAGGCATTCTGCCCATTTGAAAGTATCGCTAATTAATTATTTATTTATCGATAACTTGAATCAAATGGCTGGGAGGTGAAACACAAGTACACTTTGTATTTTGCAACAACTTAAAGTGGTACTCAATGAAGTTAATGTTTAATGTGGGCACACGTGCACAGATTCCCATCGTTACAATCAGTGTTGTTGTCAATTTCCACCGATACCCCGATGCTTGCAGCAGAACTAATTTCCGATAAACACGCACACATACGTGTTGCATCGCTACGTCCGAGTGCAAATTACACGTAGCCATGAGTGTGTGAGCGTGAGAAAAGTACGGCGGATACAATAAGCCATGTGTGCGTGGACACTGACGCAATTTGCTCGTACGTACGTATTTGCCATACAGTCGCATGGGCGCGAGCGACGGCGGGCGGTCGCTGCGCGAGCGCACCGCTACACTACACCGCCCGCATCAGTCCTCCACAATAGCTATCGAGTTCGTCATAATGAAGATGCGCACTTAAAATTCATCAGGCTTCTACATCATTATCTATTGTGTTACCCATTATTTCAATGTAAAATCTATATCATAAGTGTCTAATCTATGTTTGATTAAGTTGAAAGTCGTTTGAGAAGAGAGAGTTAAGAAATTCGAACGAGAATGAATCAATAGAGGTGAAATTAACAATGATATAATACTAGGATACTATTAAAACCTATAATTAGTGAAGGCAATTGCATGAAAAGTCAATCAACATACTCATTACCGTATCCGCGTTATGGGAGTTCGTGATCCATGTATCACTTTCGAATTACAATTTACTAGTTGGAAATTGTGACATTTGCGGATCGTACTACTCGTACCTCATTATATTGTGAGCCACAACGAATGAAAACATGAACACTTTAATTAGAGATTCATTAGATACGTCCGTGTTACGTATTCTGTGATGTCAATACAATGTTTCTTTAAAATACACTCCTCATTACTGGCCAGACAAGGAGTTTCCTTTATTACTGCACAGATGAATAAAACTGTTCATCATCATTTTACAGCCTCTCTTAATTTACTGTTTCAAATACAACACGTGTTTTAGTTATACATTTGCAATTTACATAAAGTATGCACTTTGTATGTAGAATTTATTTTTTTTGATTTGAATTTGTTAAAATTGATGCATCGACTACCAAAATTAATTTTATTATAACGTTTAATATTTAAAACCTCTTTTCTAAGGAGAGGTTTATGTCCAGCGGTAAACTATAAAAAAACTGTTGGTGATTTTGTATTTACCAAAATTTTTTTTAATAGTCAAGTCCTTTTAAGTCTACTTCTACTAGTGTATATACTTCAGAAACTTAGGTAATAATTACCTGACATTACCTGTAACCTGAAGAGACAATTAACTACCAGCGATGTAAAAATATATTTTTTAATGGGCGTGTTTGTAATAACAGCAAATAAAGTAGTCTCCATCGTAGGGAAGAAAACATTTTTACGTGTAAGTCTGGCAACACTGTTGAAAAATTATGAACACAGTCTGATTTAAAAAAAAATGTTTGTCATTCTAATTACTCCTACACAAATTCATTAACCAAGAATTTTGAATGATCAAATTATAACCATGAATAGTATTCAAACTGTTTACTCACAGTCACGTAATTTATTACTTTCATACTTTTCGACTGGAACTTTCATGTAATTGACTGTTTAAATATTCTGCCAATCAGACTCTTATAAGAACATTTTTGTATTAAAGAAGTCAAAAAATCTTATTAGAATATGTACTGTACTTTAGTCTAACTAGCGTATGTGGATCAAAAAATCTTAATGTAATTCTAATTGACAGTTATTAGGGAAATTCTTGGATGCGGGCAGCATAGGGTCGGTTATTGTAGAGAGCCCTGGAGAAGGCCCATGTCCAACAGCGAAGGTCTTTGGCTGAGATAGTTAAGTAGCCGCTGTTATTGCCATCAAGTAATGATGGAATAGAAAGAAATTATGTTCCAGCAAAAAAAACGAATAAGAAATAATATCACAATAAACCAAATTTTGAATTGCAAAGTAAATAATTAATTGACAAACTATACAGTAACAAGAGAATCTCCGTAAACTACGTCCATATTAATAATCGTGGGTTATTACAGAGTCCCTCATTAAACTACCGGTCGCTCGCACCAAACCACAACATCGCATAATTATCCCTACAACTGCTTTCTTCACGAAAACATCGCAAAGCAGCATTACACAACAACTACTAAGCCTGGGATTTATAATATATAATGTATTGAAGTATGTGCTGTCTGCCACCAAAAATATGAGGTATTATGATTTTGTGTCATTAGTAACACTTAATGTGTCATAATACTTTTATATAATTATATGATTAGTCAAGTTCTTTGAAACTAAATGATAAATGTTGATTCATTTACAATTTCCTATCAGTTGGGTCATAGATCTGCGTCCTAAATCTACTCTAGTCTACTAATTCATTAAAACATTCGTTGCATACAGATTTTTTTCTTTTCTTCTGAATTCGTACATACGTGTACTTGAAAGTTTTTGGTATTGGAAATTGAAGTGCTCTTTTCATTAAGTGATTTAGCATAAAATTACTCAAATTCGAAACCAATACCTATAAAGTTCTAGTACAAATTCGTGGTGTTCCCCTACCACTTTCTTGTTTTTAAGAGGAAATTATTTCACAAAAAAATATGCCAACCTCTATGCCTACACTGATAGATATACCGGATATATCAGGGATTATCATCCTAGAGGTTAACATTGCTACATTTATCTGAAAGTGCATGTTTTCTTACCAATAAACGAAGCTTTAGTACCGTACGAAAGACGTTTTCCTATCATCGGTGCGATACTAAATGAAAACCGCATTGCAGCTACTAATGTCGAAAAGCTATTAATGGAAATAAAATTGAGCAGATTCTGAAGAAGCAATTTACTTAATACATTGATAATAAGAGGAGGGAATGTATGTAAAATGTTGTACGTAATCGCAGTAGTCTCGTTAGACGTGGGAACGAAAAGGTAAGCCAACTACACGAAAGGATCGCGTTGAACAATGTCCTCCGTTAGGCTTTAACTTTAAACCACCATTAACGGTAATGGTTCTGAACTCTGGCTCTTTTTGCCTAAACTGAAGACGTTACAATAATAGTGGTACAAGACAAGGCACCGAGTCTTGTCTTGTTCCACTATATCAAGCATATCTTACAAGAGTAAGGCTGAAAGGAATTTGCTTAAATAATTCTCCATTTTCAAAAAATCTAATAAGAAATAAATGACGTAGTTGTTCTTATAAGATTGTTATATTATCCTTAAACCTGATATTTCTCTTATAATGGTGTTACAATCTGAGAATCTAATACTTTTATTATTAACCAGTTTTTGATTCTAATTAATTAAAATACAAGCTTTATTTTATTAACCAGCATTCTTCACGGAGATTAATACTGCTCGGTATACTTAAGCAAATATTGTAAATCTTAATATTTTCACCGTAAATGATAAAAGCTTACGAGGAACACAATACCAACATGTATGATAAAATTAAGGAGAGAGTTTTAATTAAAAACGCTCTCTAATTTCACACGCTAATAAAGTGACAACGCAAATTCGCAAGCGACGTAAGTGTGTATATGTAATTACAAAGCGTACCTCACTTTTGAAATGTGAAGCTTGAAATTTGAATAATATACAACACTTTCTCATTAATCAATGATAATAATTAATAGGAAACAATGTAAGTCTTAAAAGATAAATTCATAAATATAAACTCACAAAGTACTCGTAATCTTAAAGTTATATTTGAAAGAAGATCAGATCATAAAGACGATGATTTTATGATTTATTTGCTTCGAAGCTAATTGTGTCAAGCGCTCGCCGGCTTTCATCATTATTCAGCGAACCTTTGATCGCCTCCACTCAAAGGCTTGTGAGTTTTATCGAGACTTTCATTCTACATTGTCGATAGTCAAGCATAAAATTATCGATGTATCTCTAGTTAAATCATTAGTTATAAGTATGTTGTTGAAAAATTGTGTTACTTTTATTAGTTCTGAGCAGAAATGATCACTCTTGTGAATAAACTAGTGTTGATGGTTAACTTTTGTGTTTTGGTATGTGGTGTTTTGATAGTGGTAAGCATCGCGTGCGCATTGCAGGTAACCTGGCAGGCGCCATTCGACCGATGGCTGTTAGGAACCGTCAATTTGCGCCTGTAATTATTGCGGACCCTTCGATACTTATTTCTATTTTTTCCGTAGCTTAATTATTGCAACAGATGACTTTTTTGTCGAACTAACTCAAAGAGAGCGGAAAGGCATCAAACACAGCGTCGAATTTGGAAATAATTATACATAAATAGTCCCTTGAGCGGCCGATTAAGACAATTTCCGAGGCAAATTGCCGCAGACGAGCATAATAGCACACGCGCTCTGCTCCGTCATAAATAAATCTGGATTACGTTTTGTACGAGATTAAGATTGATTCGATCTCGATGCTTTCTGCTATTAATGCCTACGCGGCATAATACTTCGTGTTAAAATCTTAAATCATTACTCGTTTTTTGTGGTTGCATGTGATTTGTGAGATAACTACGATGGACAAATTGCAGGCCGTCATTGTGTAGATAACGAGTGGACGGTATCGTCGTTCGTAATTAATGATCGATACATGTGAAATAATTAATTAGCGGTGAGGCTCGATGCCGAAGGTGCTCGAGGCCTCTTCACAAAAAACAATGACGTGCGGTTTTGGTGCGCTGGCGCCGTTGCCGCTGCCGCACTGCCGCCATGACGCGCCGCGACAACATCCGCTGCATCAAATGTCTATAATTTTGGGGACCTCGAATTAGTTTTAATCTGTGGATGAGCGTGACGCGAACATAACGTTCTCGAGAAATGTGTCATTAACATTAATTTGAATGGTTTTTTGTGGTTAATATAAACAAGAGAAATAAAGTTGGATAATTTTGTTCATACACATAAGAAGTCTCTGCAGTCAGAAATTAAGTATGTCCTTGATAACCTGTCATCCAAAAAATGTAACAACAGAACAGTTAAGATTTCGACATGGACAGACCTATTCCATAAGTAGAAATCTTTAATACGTGAAATAAAATACAGTAATTAATTAATAAACTATACATATGTTTGAACACAATCTTTTTTATGACAGTGAATTTATGGAGTATTTTATATAGGACACTTATAACAAAAACACGAAAAACACCTTAAATAAGAACAGTAATTCTTAAAAAAAAACTCTATAGGTAAAAATAAGAACAGAACTGAATCAGCATATTTCAAATCGAGTCGAATATTTAATTCGAATCGCTTTTACCTATCAGTGTCACCACGGCCTAATGAAGATATGGTTGCGCAGCATAATGTGAAGATTTTGTAATAGCATACTCAAAAATTACTCGAGAGAGGAGAGAGGGCATTCTTTATGACCACTAGCCACTGTAAAATTAGTTTGCTTTAACTATTATTTAATGTCGTTTTAGGATGGGAACGGGGTGAGAACGACAATTGTGGGAACCACCAAATCGTTGACAGGCGGGATTTGAATAGATAATTATTTAGTAAATTTACTGGTTGTCACATTTCGAGATAATGATTAAATTACTGAATATAATAACCGTAGATTTTACTCTTTTAGAAATTGCGTGTCAAAATTATTTATAGATCATAATTCCATTATGCCGTATGTGTATGTATGCCAGCCACCAATGTTACGGTAATTACAATTACAACTTAACGATATGTTTGTTTAATCGATACTGCTGGTTTTAATATTAACTTCGCCCCAAAATCAATAATTGATGGTAGTTCTCACGATCCACCGATACCTAGTTGGAATCACCGAGACCTCTAACTCGGTATCGCGATGCGTGTGCGCAATTAAAACGAAACCCACAATCAGCCGCCATGTTTGTACACGGCCGATGTTAATAACCTTCAGTAATTACATAGCAGTATCATGCCAACGTTGCTTCTCGGAAGACTGATCAAATTAATAGAACCTATTTTGGCTATAGAATGTATCGCATAAATATTTAATATAATTACATATAGAATTCTTTATTACATCTCGAAAGAAATCACATTACAAAAAAGTCATAAAAGGTTGGGAATAATAACCCACGCCTTCACCGCTTCCTGGCGCAAGAATTTCATATCGCCACATTTACATGTATTCTATTCGCGGAACTAGCGGCCCGACCTCCCTGTCGTTATATCCGGGGAAAGAATATCTAAATTCAATTACAAAAAGGCTTCTCCGTGAGGTGTGCCGTTGCACCCGCGCCTCCTCCGAAAAGGGTGTATAACAACTCAATTTCTCCATATTATTAAGACGGTGGGGTGTGCGGGTAGAATGAGGGTGGCATGGAACACAAAAAGAATGCTAATTTAAAATTCTTATTGCTGTGTTTGTATGCGCGCGCGCTTTATGTATCATTCGCGTAACAAAAGACGGGAGAGAGCCGCCCGAGCGCGTAATTTCAATCTAATATTCAATTTGAGAAGTATCGCGAGCTCTTCCCGCCATCTTTTATTTATTTTACTTGGCTCCAAGTGTTTTCCATGGATTCCCAGATCATAGAAAGTATGAAGATATGTTATTATGTGACGTCTATACGTCAAGTCAGCATCGTTTTTATTAACATATGTCCTTGAATACACTTGTCATATTTAGGAGTTAGTTGAATATTTAGTTTGGAGGCGTCATTCTGTTGGTAACATTTAGGTAGGTATGTATATTAATATCCTCGTAGGACGTTGTTCGTTCGATGAGGCTTATCTTGACAAAGAGCACTAAATTCGATTCGATATCTCAATCTAATGACCGAAGATAATTGCTTCATTTCCACGAGGCGAAGAAAATAAATTTCAGTGGTCACAATGGGTGCTTTCCTCAGACAATTCACGTCTAAACGGGGGGCGATAAACACGTAATGTTCCAATCGTGATATATTAGCGAAGAAGCTAATGGTGACCCCTTACCACACCTTGTGAGTATACATGACGGCTGGAGCGCTTAACGCGGTGATTGGGTAGATACACTTTCAAATAAAACGCATTGTTTAAAATAGAGTGAATGTCAAGGATGACAAAAGATTCTTTAATTTGAATTTGTCACGACCACGAATCCGCATAAACTAAAACTGGCGCTTTGAGGTCGTAGTTCTCCGTTTTGTTTGAAAAGTCAAGGTAAGTGATTAAACATAATGTTGAGTGCTGGGATAAAAATAAGGTTTTATTTATACGTATGACGGCAATAAAAATTCAGGAGTGGTGAACGCGACCGCATGTGGGCTCTATCGGTGCACGGCCATGCATTAGTTCGCTCCGTGTTCCCTCGATAGGCAAAATGAAAGTTAATGCAACATACAATTTTCGATTTACCATACAATTTGCTCTTTAACACAATATCTTTTAGTTTTAAGATTCTTATTACGTTTTAGTTTTAAGATTATCTTCTAAAATTAACCTATTGTAATGAGTGTTAGAATTTTTTTTTAATTATCCCAAGGTGGACATTACATAATGGCAGTCTCCCCATTTTGGAGGGTTATAAATGTGTTAATGCCCTTTCATTGGTATTTTAATATTCTCAATGAGAAATGAAGACACAAACTCATGTCATGGTTAGAATATAACAAGAATAATATGATATCTTTAGTATGTCTACAACTTGACTGCACGGTTGGCCTAGTGGTTTAAGCGGTCGTCACGCCGCTCTCAACTACGCCGAGTGTTGTGGGTTCAAATCCTACAATGGGACAATACTTTGTGTGATACAGAAATTGTTGTTCTGAGCCTGGGTGTTCCTTGTGTCCGTTTCTTGTATGTTTGTAAAGTCCACCGCGACACAAAAAAAAATGTATGGTCTCTATCTATATAGATATGTATGAATATTAGCAGTGAGATAACGTGTTAATTTTTTTATGTTATAACCATTTCTCCGTTTCTATAATCAGTCAATACCTAGATATATTTATGTGTATTTAAAAGCTTAGGCACTCACGATGTTTTTTAAATTTAAATAAATATTATTTTTATCTTTTTATATATCTGTATCTATAATATACGGTGTGTATTTGCATAAAATTTGTACATTATATGTTAATGTAGGTTTACGGCGTGATTATTCGTGATAAATTTATTAATTTAATATATATGTATTACTGATAAACACGTTTAAATTGTATATAAATAAGTCACTAGATGTATTTGATTTTTTTTTCGGTGTCTCGTAGTTTAGCACGCTAACCCGTCATGAGGCGAAATATTGCATCTCTAATTAAAAAGCGTGTAATGTTTTGCTTCGAAATTGTATTTAATTAAATAAAGGGACGTATTGCTGTTAATTAATATTTATTGAATTTTTTTTTAATATGTTTTTATAATACAGTCATTTGCATGTCACGGGGTTAAGTAGACACATAACTTTATAATTTAAAATCATGTTAAAATTTGAATTGTTAATTTAATCGTTTGTATAGTTATATCCTCATTTCTGTTTGATTTATAGTATTTACTACGTCATAATAATAACAAGCATTTAGCAATGCGTGCTTAATTAAAATAAAAAAAAAATGAGTGTTAAGTTTTTACACCTTACTCTATACCTCATAGATTAATTATTTTTACCTAACATTGAATTTATTTAATCTGTTAATTTTAAAATTTATTTTTCTTCTTCAACACGCGTAAGAACTTTTATGGAGTATTGACTACACTAACCAATAGAATGGCATAATTTAACTCAATGATAATTCACTTGAGTAGTAAAGTCATGAAATCATAGCAAAAAAATAAACTTTCAATTTTAATTAATAAAAATATTAATTACTATATACTCGATAAAATATATTATTATATAGTCTGAACTATATTTAGCTGTTAATGTCTTGTCGGGTAAGCATTAAGTATGATTTTAAATGTCTCTTAGTGTGTGCAGAAAGCGTATGCGGGTGTTTCCTGATAATAATTTGCTTGACGACGCGTCGTCGGCGCACTTACCGTAACCTCTTATTCAACGCTATCTCTTTATAGGAACGTTATTATTGGTAACAAAGTAGGAGTGACATGGTTTTACATGAAGAAAAACTTGTAGTTACAATGTCAATTGTAATTGCTAACAATGTGTTGACTGACTGATAACATAACGGATCTGACACTTTCGTATTGGACACGTCACGAGATTTACATAAAAGTAAGTTTTTATAGTTTTATACTTTAAATATTTATGTCAGAGAAGAAACAATTAAGGTTTTTGTTTTATTTGATATAGTAAATGTCCACTGGTGGCCATAGGCTTCTCCATAAAAAGGAGGTTTTAAACTACGTATACCACGCTGGTCAGACGGGTTTGTTTCAAGTTTTCGACCTCATTGCAGTGATGTTGTCCTGCGTAATTTGCTCCCTTAGACAATTTTTACGACACCCACGGGATGGGTTACATTTTGTGTTCTTAGTCTCTCGGCACACAAGCGTACACCAGTAGTGGACTATTAAAGGCTGTTGATGTGATGTGATACTAAAAGTTCACAATTTAAAAAAAAAATCTCATTTGAATATGGAATGTCTTTTTTTTTCGAGGCCAGTATAAAAGTATTATATCACTAGATGACAGAAATGTCGTAACGTTCTAAAAACAAATCATAATGGTAGTTAAGTGATTAACGGGAAACATTGTTTTAAAATCATAAGACATATGTAACTAACTTCTACAATTACGTTCAATTAAAACTCATAATCAAGACCTATTGAGTTAATATTATTTAATAATAAATTTGGGGAAGAATAAGTAAATAAAGAAAATTGATTATAAGCTCTTTTAGTTTTTCCAACCATCATATTCGTAGCAAAGAATGTTTTGTTTGTTGCATAATGATTTATGGTAAATTATTTGAATCAAAGAACATTAAATCAGTAGTACCTCAGACCCATAAGTCGGAGAAAAAACAATCAATTTTGATAGCACAATATCAAGATAAGACCGACATTGTCGCATGATAAATGACCAGATTTAAATTTTCGAACCAAAACCTTAGTTCGAGAGCACCTCATAACGAACGGGACGAGCTCCGTTTATAATTATAATTAATATTCTCACAGTATTAGAGTGGTCGACGGTAAAAAAAACAAGATTCGACGCGAGAATTAATAACAAACAAATGGGCTACCTGCAGCGTTTTTTGTGAGCCCCCACAGGTAAGCTCGTCATGATGAAAGAACTCATATATGAGTCTGTCTTAAGTTATAAACAATATTGTACCATTTTGACACGGTTGCACCTTTTTATGACGATCGACAGGCTTCCATTCATAGGAAGTAGCACCGCCATAGACACGGTAAAAAAATTATACACACACACCGCAAATTCTGCTACTGGCCGACAGATGGCATGCCAACTCATGTGACATTTACCTGTAAAAGAAAAAACAAACATTACTTTTCTGAAGGTTTCAATACTTTCTTTCCACTAATATAGTAAAAAAGTGTATGATGTGGTCGTTAAAGACGAAACTTGAAAAACTTAACCCGATTTGGAGAGGTTTCAGATTACTTTGTAGCGGTTGATTAAAAAAACAAGCACCAGTGTTGTATTCGAAACGAGAAACCGTCGAATCGAAATTCTGAACAAAAGAGAGGAACTCTAAACGTGATACCATAATGACAAAACAGAAATATGATTTCGATGAAACTGTGTAACGGAGACAGATCGATGGGTGTTTTTGTGGGTATAATAAGGACGACAAACTAGTTAATAATAAAAATATTTTATTTGTACAGTGGGGTAAAACACCCCCGCTGCGGGCTGTTTAGTCGGGACTGCATCCATCATCATTATATTAACCGATTTAACACTTTTGAACAGATTCCTACCGCGGCGGGTGTGCACACACTGGACCGGGGGAACAAACGTGCAACTCTCAAACTTTTCGACAGTCATACCTTACAGGCTATAATTTATTTCGTGTACAATTACTTAATCCTTATCAGGCAAACAGTATGTAATCGATGATACATCGATTGAACGTTATCGATTGAATTCAATCTGGGTTTATATCATCCAAGTTAGGAATTAGTTTCTGACCTAGCTTATAGAAATCCATGTTTGGTCATGTCCCGTGAGGGTTATTAATTACTAGAACCAATGAAACGAGGTTGATATATTTTTAACAGATTTCTAATAGCGGCACGGGTGTTTGATTTGAGTAAATTACGATTTCAACAAAAAAAATTGATGAAGCGAACTAAGCTCCTTCAAAAGTGGAGATAACTGCACGAATGGCTTAGTGGTTTAAACGTTTGTGATGCTGCTCTCTATTGCGCTGAGTGTTGTGGGTTCAAACTCGACATGGGACAACACTTTGTGCAATTTACAAATTGTTGTTGTGAGTCTGTGTGTTGTTTGTGTCCGTTTCTTTTATGTTTGTAAAGTTCCTCGTGAGACAGGATATAGTTCTAATGCGGGCCTTGTCTTTTAAAAAAGAGAAAGAGAGAAAAAGAGATAAAAGTAGGCTTTTCTACTTCTAGCGTCGGTGTAGGTTCGTGCTGATCGTTTGAACTAGTGGTGACTATATAAGGCGAACGTTGAGTACCTTTCATTTTATTGCATAATTGACAACGTTTTTACGTCAATTATTTCTCAGTGTAACATTAATTGACATGTTACATGTTGGCGTGATTATAAATATTTAACAGTTTCTAAGCAGCGACCTTTGAATAAAATGAGGAATTATCTACCGATCTATATAGAGGAAATGCAATTAGATGAAATGGTGCATGTCGATATTAAAATAGGTATTGATATGCAAAGCTGGCTCGTTACCGATGCGGGTGATCACCGGTCCCATACCTTGTTCACAAATTTTTGTTTGTTAATCAATAAAATTGACCCTAATACCAATTACCATTCAACAGTAACAATGCCGTTAGCTTACAATAGAACTAGCATTGTTTATTCAAAACCTATTCTGTCTAGATGGAGGTTAAAGAACGTTACCTAATTCTAATCGTTATTTGCTCGTAAAGTGAATTGTGACAAAAAATGATCAGTAAATGCATTCAAGGCAGAGCAAAAGGGCGCATGCGAGTGTGGTCTGAATTTTACCCAATAATTACAAGCAGTGATTAGATTTAACGATAAGACTCATTCTGTTAATTACTCCCTAAAGCTAAACACGGTTTTTGCTAGCGATATAATTTAATAAGCATATTAAACCGGCCGATGCTATAGATAGGTGCTAAGCCTCGAGCGATTCTCGCTAATACCTTTATAATGTTGTTAATACACCGTGTCTTTAAAGGAAAATATATGAGACAGAGACACGGTCTCGTTGTGAGGTCAAAGATGAATGACCATGTAAACACGTAACGACAGTCCAGAAGGCGCTCCGAACTCAAATCACAGTTGTTCAGAACTCATACACATTACGATCAATTTAAAATACTCGATGTGTACGAGTGGTATGACATTGCGTCTGGGCCAGTTTCCATTGCGTGTGGCAGGGACTGTCCGCCTCTGAGAACGGTTAATTCAATAAAACGGGAAAATACTGCGTTTATTTGACCTCGCGGTATTGAACTTCTAAATATGTCAACAGATGCAGTTTATGAATTCTATGGAAATACCCGTGGTTAAAATGCATGTTTATGTAGATGTGCCTTAAAACCGTGTTGGTGCGTCTGAGAAGCGATTTGACCTCGCGATGAACGACTCCCATTAGCATCTCATCGGTTTAATTAGGGGTCCACGCAGCGGCCGGTCGCCCACGTCAACGCGTGCGGCGTGTGGGCAATCAAATTAGACGCGCCAGACAATGGGAGCGACTGAGCGGACAACCCCACGACAAAACGTTTTCTCGCAATCTTCGATCACCGGATTAAGGGAGTCTCGTCTCGCACGTTTTATCTCCGATTGTCCGCACTTAACGCGCACTTTACGCCGAGTGCCCCTCGAGAGGAAATTGAAAGCGATCGCTTTCCCAGCTATCTTATCTGTAGTGTGTACTAATTAATCGATGTAGCGCGAAGAGGTCGTCGTTAGAGGTAAATAATGCTCGCATTGTGACCGCGTGCGGTGATTTATCGGTGTGAATAGACAAAGTGTCGCGGGCGGAGCGGGATGGTACAATGGCATGGAATGTCGTCGCGGGCAGTCGCTCGCCGCGCTCGTGCGACCCGTGAATGCAGATTATTAATAACCCGCTCCGGTTCGGCACGACGCGGCGCGACGGTTTGAGCGACTCCCATCGCACTCCTCGCCCCGAGCGTTTCCACCTGCACCATATGATATTGCGAGCGCTTATTCACCTTGCTTTTTTAATGACCGCATTGATGCACGTGCAATACGCGGACGCATCGCGAAGCTACCCAGGCAAACCATGCTACAATATAATGTTTACTAATAATACTTAAGATCGATCACCGTTTTAATAGATTCTTAAATTTATTATATTCAGCAACGACCCCTGTGCTATACCCCTCCGTATTTCATCCCTGCATTCGCGGTAACAATGTATAACAATAGAGTCGGTGCGGATTATAACAAATTCCCAAAATTGTGTGGGTTCATATTTAAGCCTAACAATAAGACAAAATAGTGATAATGTCACATGTGTGGAGTTTACCGCATTTGGAACTAATTGCGAAAATTTCATAATGTAGCGATTATGTTCAATGTAACATCTGCCTAATGCTAAATAATCATTGAGGGAAATGAATTTTACCTTTTATGTTGTCAGTTTTTTTATTCTCAATAATTTTAGAGTTATTGTTAAATTTGTCGTTTATGGTTTTATAGAAACATCGAGACCAAACTTATTAGCGTCGTGACTACAATAAGAAACGCCAATAAACAAAAAACATCGGACAACGAACTACTAGAATGACATAAAATAAATTGGTAAAAACTCAACAGCAATACTTAATTTAAAACATCGATAAAAAACAATGAAAGTGGAAAGGGCAAAGTGCCCATAGGCGTGGTAAACAGAAAATGCACTATGAAATTACCTTTCACGTTTTGTTGATATCGGTGAAACTAAATGAGATCACTTTTTATCGATAAGTGGGTATAGCCCTGCGTCGATAGTCACGGCGTATGTCGTAACAGGCGCTGTTAAATCGACTGTCACCCAACACTACGAAACATTTCTTGCCAAAACGTTTGTTTTTTTGTCAATAGAAGTATTAAATTAGTTGGTCATCCTATCTATTGAAATGAATTTTATTGCCAAATATCTACCAACCGAGGTATTTTTTACTTAAATTATATGAATAAAAACGAGTAAGGCTGCTAATACAATGGTATGATCAAAACACAAATTAACACTATAATAGATTCATAATATATTTTATGATTTTGCTCATTTTTATATTTAAATTTATAATATGAACAACATCTTAATACTATAACAATGTAACATAAATAACGATGTGGCGATCTAAAACTACCGTCATTTCGATATCAACGGTTATTAACACCTTAAAAAACATTAGTAGTCACAGACGCAGTTTGACACTAGTTTGCGTTATAGTTTCTTATTACATTTATTTTCTAAGATTTCGAATGTGTTGAACTCACGATTTATTTTTTTGCGTCATTTCCATCGTCCACTAAGTAAGTGGCCATGTCGTGAGTGGTTCGATTCGTTACCGAAACTATAATTAGTTTTACCGTTACCGAATACCTTACATTTTCAATGTATATCGAGCTTATTGATGGCTGTTGCAACAATGACAAGCGTGACCACTCATTGTTTATTTTCTTGGTCCAATGACGACTCTTTGTGTAAGACTTTTTTCTGTTTTCCACAAAAACATATTGATTTTTTAATTAATAGGCACAACTCTATTGTATTCGTCAAAGGTCTATCAATGATTAATTTACTGTGTTTGCTTATTACTCAAGTACGAAGTTTGCGTCAGTGGTCGAATCTCAAATTTGTATCATTAACACGTTTCTAATGCTAATTGTCTGATGTGTTGCGACAAAAAGTTGTCTTTTCGTGTAACACTTATTAAGTGTCGACTCGCCTTTTTCTTCTCATTTAATTATCGACATTAGCTTGACACCAAAAACGGTTTGGAGAAAATTAGGACGTTACAGTGACGAGGACACGTCTACTTGTTTGCAAAACTATTCATCGACTAACTAAAATTTCGTTTCAATTTGTAGAAAGTTGATAATTGTAAGAGCGGTCGCCACTTGTATTTGGAATGACAATAGACTGTAATGTTATGATTGATTATATTCTCCATTAATTATCATTTCGAGTATAATAGCGTTTGGTATCGCTAAATGGATGACATTATATCGACGCATTGCCACGTCAAATATGAAGGATGATTTCTCACATTTGTCCTGGACACGTATTCTCACTGAATTCAATGGACTCGGCCCTTTGAGACCAAACAACGGTTTTAATAGCGGATGGATACTCATTTCTAACTTCATCTTTCTGACACATTATAAACTGACATTATTTACAACTCAGTCATTTTTTATTAGAGGAAATAAAAATTGATGTTTGAGTTACAATAGATGAACACCATTACGGTGAAACGTTTTTAGAGCCTTGAGATCATTTGTACTAACACTCAAATTTGGTAACCTAATATCTACTCTACGAATCTCTAACAACATTCGTGATATTTAAACAACATGATGAAACCGTTAAACCTAAAAAATAAATTAGCATGAGTATTCAAAGACAAATAATCAAAGCCAATTTACATCTTTGCAACTACGTAAAGACTATTAAATTACAGGTACAAGTATTTGAAAATTGTAGTACGCGTGATCTTGGCGTTAGCACGCAGCCGACCAATAAGATCACCCTGAAATCCTTGCCAGTCATAAAACCTCTCAAGATGATATCAATTTGAAATTTATTTTTAAAATGTCTTAAATCAATTTACAGGCGACAGATAGGACGACAGTCAACGAATGATTAAAATAGCTTTTACCAGGTGTTCGACAAATGGAAAACTACTAATTAAAGTAGGTATGTACTAGCGCACTGAGACTTAAATGGAATAACGCACACTCGGTCGTAAGGAGTTTAATTAATCTGGCTGCTGACGCAACACACGGATCGTTTTCTTTCTATTAGTGTCCGAAAGCAGTTTGTTCAATTGATTCGCTGTGCAGCAATAAACAACCTTAGTCTACACACTGTTTGTGCTATGAATTTGAAGACTTAACGTTCTTAAAGATCAAAGAGACGGATAATTAGCGGATCACTTGTAGATATTGTTGTTACATAAGTGAACACTAATGGTGCTAGGTACTTGTGAGATGTAATTGTGATGTACATTTTAGCACTTCTTTATATCCAAGGACTCTCGTGCTTCTGACGTAACAAAAATCGTATTTAGTATATGTATTTTGATTATAATGAATCAAGAATCAGAATTATTCTACCGGAGACGCCTAATTCATATCGTTAGGATAATTGCAGCAAATTGTCGTAATAAAATTTGGAAGGTAGCGCTATTAAAATGTGTTCGAATGTGAGACAATGTGCCCCTAATGAACGACGGGAGACGTAAAATAAATTATTTACGCCACACACTGCGACGACATTGCTACAAATTTGGATGACATAAAAGAAGATGTAGAAATCTGGGTAACGACGCAAAGTGAATGGACAACAGCAATTACCGTGGGCCGCGGTGACGCTGTGGTGCGTATCGTCACATCACTAATTGTCAAACTCGAGGGCACCAAACCACGGCATTTATCCGTATTATAATATTCAAAGTTTTATTTTTATTACAACAATTTTGTTAGAGAATACTTTTTTGGTAGATAATATTCTTATGATATTCGGATCGAACATAATACGATACAAATAGATCCAGTTCAGTGGGGCTCCTATTGTAATAAAGAAGACGACATTTGTTGGACATTAAAATTCCCTAGATCGTATAATTACTTATGACACATTTAACATTAAGTCACCCACGCTCGGTCTGTTGTGGCATTAAACTTATGTAATTTGTGTTAAAGCCGTAATATATGACAATTTAGAGGCTGGTGTTGGAACGCTCCATGCATCGATCGTTAGTAAAATTATCCAAAATCTAAACTGGTTTTGTTGGGATCGGTCGCGAGTCGCGGCCGCTCGTGCGTCCGAGCTTCGTTTCGATTAGTCTTATGAATGGAAATGGTTTTTGGTATTTTAAGTGTTTATAAAGGTCGTAAATAATTTATCGCTGCGTGATACTTCCGTCGGTCGAATTTTAATGTTTAAATCGATGAACGACTAACTCGTACGGCTACCGGATTTTAATTCGCATACACGTCATAAATGACTGAACTTTTTGATTTATTTTACACTGTTTAATTACGTGAGTAATTTAGATTATTGATTTAATTAATCAAATCGTTTTTAGATTTGTTATTTATAATTGTTATTCTGAATAACAATTCGAATAACTTGTTCGAATAAGTTATTCGAATTGTATTACCTAATTCAAAACATAAAAAACCCAATTGAGAGAGATATTAATTAGTCAAAAGCTATTGATTTTTTATATTAACAATTATAGTGTTGTACAGTTTAATTTAATAAAAACATAAAAAAAAATAACCGAAGAACAGAATAGTGTAACAAGTATACTTTTTATGTAAACAGCTTATTTCACATTACGTAAGTAATCGTGATTCAGCGTGACAGGCCCGTGTGCTTTGGGTGACCAATTATTCAGAACACACGTGGACATGATTATGGCTGGCCTCACACACCTCTCTTTAATAGGTTAACGACTTGTCTTTATCGATTTACGAAAATAATGACAAATTGATCGCTGTACCAGTGTTGGAATGCCAATTTTATGTGGTACTCGGCATAGACCTTTGGCATAGGGTTGGTTTAGTTAATATAAGGGCCGAACCTACTTCTATTTTACATTCTGTAAATAAGATTATAAGTCAATAGCAATACAGAACATTTTTGCTTGCAACAAGGTTAACATCACATCGCATCCTCCAGGGTACTTATATAAGTGAAGATTTGGAGGATGTAACATTAATTATATTAAATCCCACTGGAGTGGGATGACATTTGTTTTATATTATAATGCAATATAGTATTTACAAAACATATCATGTGCATATGACTTGTCAAAGGGCTAAATGTACAGCAAAAAGCTGTATGCTTACTGCATTTTGCTAGGACTTTTGTACATAGACGACACTGTAAGACTTCACAGTTGCTCATTTGAGTGGTGACCCTCCAATATATTAGAGTTTTATCCCAAACACTGCACATACAATAATTGATAATTTATAGACACTCGTATAACGCTAATTCGTGTCTTCACATTAATAAATATTTAGTTGTTACGTAAGTTTTACGTACGAGTCTTAAGTGTTTAGTGGCAAGAGTCAATTGGCAATTCGTATGGAATCATTACGTGTGAAGATGTGTGTGGCCACATCGATCTTAAACCAAGCGCTGATTGTTATCAGAACTAGATTCATCATTCATAACCTTTTTTAATATGAACCATGGCAATACTTTACATATAAAATCTCTGAGAACATTTAACTAAATAATCCTATTAGCTGTTTCGCCACAGTGAATCATATCCTTAATGTAATCAAGGCCGGTCCCGGCTTGAGTTATGACAAATCATTTGGCTGCGTATTCAACTCAAATACCTATATGTAACAAAGGGCAAATATAATGGCGCTTATTAACTTTGGTGTTTGTTTCTATTCGTGTTTTGTTAAGTTAGATGATAAAATTAAGTTTGAAAGTGTATTTACCATTGTATAGTTGAAGTATTGTTATGGTAAGTACGCATATTTTGGATTTCAGCATCGTATAAATAATGTATTTGTTTGATTGAAAAAACTGTGTTGACTAGTTAGCATCACATGCGGATAATGTTTTGAACGTAAAACCGGTAGCAAGAACCGAAGGATGGTATTCGTGTATTGGTACAGATACACGATCTGACCTTGAGATTGGCCACATGTTCAAATCTTTATGAATGGATTAATAGCTGAATATGAATGGACGTTGGTCAATGCCTAAACGCGAGTGGAAATCAAAGTGTATGACGTGATCGGCTTTGTGGCCGATGTACCTATTTGTCATTTAAATGTAAGCCTTCTCATTCGCATTGAAAATATTAAAGAGGTTACCAGCACGCAAATTCTTTGTAATTGAAACAGGTTTTATGTTTAGTTTTCTTTTTTAAATTTTAAATAAAATAAATATTTCATGCCAGTTAAAAAGTAGTATATCTAATTCAGTTGCGAAAAATAATTCAATTTTTTAAATTGAAACTGTTAATTAATAATAAGTCTTTTAAAGTCGTAAATAATAATTTTTATTGTTACGTCGTCATAAATTGTCAGTAAATTAATGATTTTACGATGGGCGTTAGATTAGAAAATCTTTATAAAGTAAGTGGGCTCGTTGAAATTATCAGTACTACAATTGACATAATCTCAGCGCCCACGTACATTTTTACGATTCTGATCCCAACTTAAAGACATAAACCTGTCGAACGAGATGTAATAATAAGGTGATAGAAAAATTATATTTGATTAAAACTAATCCTCACCAAAAGTGGTATGAAATTAAATAAGTAGTATATGTTAGATATGTTCCTAAGATAATAATCTTAATATAGCATTAAAAAGTAATAGTAAAGGTTTTGCACACAAGTACAAGTATACATAGAACGGAATGACTTCGCACAACGGCTACTATAAAAATTATCCATACAAATAAATGAGTAAATACAAAGGGTACATTTGTATGTAATCAAAAGAGGCAAAGTTGGTTGATTTTCGACAAAAGCCAACAAGTGAGCGCTATGAGCGGTAATGAGCGGCGCGGCTCGCGGGTAAAACCGGTAGTACACGACCATCTCTCACCGTTACTTAGCACATTCTGCCTTCTTAAACGATGTTGTAACTGTGATTTCAATCGAAACTACTTTTAATTAATTTTCTACTACATTATATATCACTCGTATATCTACCGAACAGCCATAATAGTCGAGAAGATTGACTCGATAAGTATGATTGGTTAAATTATGGAATAGTTTTACAGACACTGATATTTAAATTTTCACAAAATTAATTTATAAATCATTCGGTGTTGATTGAATTATGTTTACGTTGCGGAATGAGGTTAGCTAATAGTTATTGGGCGAAGACAGCGTGGGTAGATCACATTTCTTTTGTAATAAAATCTTCATTAATTTTTAAGCTTAACACGACAATACTAAACAACATTCCTTGCATACAGAATAAAACATATGTCCCATGACTAGACGAGCTCTAAAACACGTACAAAGAGTGATTGTCGAATTTAAACGAACTTCGTATCAGGAAAAACACTTGCTTTATCCTTTTAATAAATGAAGTGGTTCCACTTCCATTTCGTGGCAATAAAAAGGCCGAATAAGTTTGCTCCGTGAGCATTTTGTACACATAATATCGCACTAAGTTTCAAGTCACGTCATTGTTATCTCAAAAGTGCTTATTTTGGATTAAGCAGCCGGTTATTTCCACACGAAACTAATTAATAAACATCTCATCGTAAAACCTTGAACTTTTGATTACCGAGAACTGGACAATGAGTCTCGTTATGTTATAAATGTCTTTACTTACACAAACTGGCGCACAACCTACCTACAATGATCCGACGGATGGACTCGTATATCTAAGTAATTAATCGTAACTTATGATTGATTAAACACGTTTAAAGCGAGCACGATTCCTATTTAAATATTAAATCTATTACAACGGGTGACACAATACTTAATACAATTTTAATCTGAGTTATTGCATAAAAGATACGGATATATTAAGTTTTGGAAACAATATGGGTGGTTCATGCATAATGTATGAATCAAAGTTACTCTAATGGAAAACATATAAGAAATTTATGTTAAATAATTATAATAGTTTAATTGTTGAATAAATATTCCTCTTTACTTTTATAAGTAAGATTAATGGTTCCATTTAACATAAAATGTCAGACTGAATAAATCTCGGTAAGAAACAAAGCATGAAGAGCTATAGGAAATATCACGTATAACTGGTTTGATGAACAATTGAAAATATTTAGTTAGTGTAAACGAGGTAAACACGTTTGTATTTATCGACACCAGTTTGTCGAGTGGTCAAGCCATCCCTTTACACGCTAGCACCCGCGCACATCACTACACGCGCGTTCTTCGTTAAACACGGGCTAGTGATGCATAACGCAAACTCTGTTGTCGATATTTACTCCGCTACAACAAACACTGACACTTGATATTTGTCCAGCTCGCGAGCTAATGGTAGCATGTATATTATTTACTGTTGTAAAATTCACACGAGTGACACAGCTACTGTGAGGAACTGACATTAAAGGAAAAGAAAACAATGACATAAAACACGGACCATTTATTTTAGTAAGTTCAGCAGATTGATACTTTGGTACTGGTTTATTTAAATTGTAAGTGAGTACATAGGGCCATAATTTCACTGAGATTATATTTAAAATGAAATAAAAACGTTTAAAACGAAAGAAAAAAATAATGTAAGGCCATAACTTCATTTTGAATTCCGTTCGGCCTGTTCCCGTCTGTCTGTAAACGCACTCAGCAGGGGGCGCCATCGTTCTCACCTCACGACGCGAGTGGTAGCTGATCTTTAATAAGTATCGATAAAATATGTCGATAAAATATGAATATTTATAAATATTTTTGATACCTGCCCACATCGACTACTTCTAAATTTTCTTACTTTAACAAACCCGAATGCAGTCACACTTATGAGATCTCTTCAGTTTTATGTAGTCCTAATTTTAAAATAGATAAATAGTCATAAATTAAAAGGGAATGTGGAAACTATTTATGTCTATTATGAACTATAAATCAGACATATCATAATAATATTATGGTCAAGCAACCATTGATGTCAGCATTTACGTGAAAATGGTTATAAATCTGCACTGAATGTACCTAAGCTCAAGCAGTGTCAAAAACGTAGGTACTCGCTTTACAGAAACGAGTTTTCAAACATTCAATTTGTAAGAGGAATTATTCGACTTTAAATTAATAGCCAGCAAAGTGTATAGGGGACATAACTAATTAATCTCTTGATGGTATTTCACATTAATTAAATACATCCGAGCAAATTGTATGCAAAACAGATCCTACAACATAAATATAGAGTCTACATTTGATTGTGACACAAATAATCTGTACTTGGACAATATCGTTGAAGGCTATCATAGTGTGAGGTCTATTTTATTATTACAAAACTTTATTTTTCTTTATAAAAGCCTATGCTTATCCATGAGAAGATTCATGAAAATTAAATGTCTCATAACAATAGGATATGGTCGTGGACAACGAGTTTATAAAGCATAGTTACACGATACGATCTGTTAGCTCGAGGTCTTCCATGAGACGCATCAAATTATATTTTTATCAACAACATAGCCGAAAAAAATGTGAATGAAAACCATTTGATTTTGAGTAAAATTATCATCGTATGAAGCTTAAGATTAGTGTGGATATGGCATTTTGTGTTGTCTAGTTCACAGTACCAATAAAATTATAGAAGAATAACAACGAGTATAATTACAGCTTTAATTCCAAGTCATAAATCATATAATTTATTTTTCACGTCTAATCGTTAATCAAGTTTGAGCAACCGTTGTAAGTGCGATCACTTTTTTGTTATCACAACGCAAAACATCTTAGTTTGATGGTTAGACTTAATTTCTCAGCATTAATCTCCCGTCACCAGTCACGAAGGTAGATCACTTAAATACGACAATTATTTATAAAAATGACACCACTTATTCAAAAACGTAGGGACACAACGTCGACTATGGGTAATCGTTATTTAGTGACAGTGTAGCCATGTCCACGTTTTTACGACTGTAATCAAAACGTGATTGTCGCGCGTCGAAAAAAAACTGACTTAATTGTGTAGAGCGAGTGTTGATGATATAAACAGTAATTACTTACCTCCGCATCCCAAATGTTATTAAAATCCGCTTAACATTTTGATGAGTAAATACATACGTATTTGACGGACAAGCGAGTGACATTTTCTATGACTTGTCATTACTGTACCGAACAACAAATGACGAAAATATCATCAAGTAGTACTAATCAATGTCACATTTATTCCTGTAATAACAGTATCAAGTATATTTATTAATACATTATCTAATAGATCACTTCATTTTATTGAAACATAAAAACATGATATCGGATCTATATGTTAGTAAGTACCTAGTACATTTTAATTTTTGTGTTTCCATCGATTTCCAAATCGTTGTGGGCATTTTAATGGTGTTTGAATAAACATGAATGATATTACTTTAGTATGAGGTAAGGCATTTTAAAATATTATATGATTTTGTAAAACGTAACTAACCAATATTTTTTTATCTACGTAACTAACCACACCTGTAATCCCAAGGAGCATTTAAGGCGGTACATTTTCTTAAATAATTATCATGAACATCTTTTGCGGCAGTCAACGCCTGGGGGTGCTATTGTTTTAAGGAAATTTTTTATTGCTTTTGGCAAGCCAACAATGGGAGCGGCCGAGAGGGTAATTTCGTTCGTCCGAGGCAGTTTAGCTCGTGGCGTTTCGACGACACTATGCAGTGTGCACACTGCTTTACTTTGTACCTTTTTTTAGGCTTTATAAGCCATTCAGTTTATAAATGTTACTGCATTTGACTCCGTCGGTTATATGAGTCTGTGGTTATGGGTGTGTGCGTTTTGTATTTTTAGATTAATTGAACTTTCATATACACAAAACAATATATTGAAATACAAATTTAATTACACATGTGTTAATTGGCTGCGATATGTGGAATTGTTTCACGGCCACTCCTTTTATTGCTAAGGATAACAGTCTGTATTAAATTTTACACATTCGGCATCGATACTAAATAACCAGGCCTAATATTAACGTGTAATTAAATCATAAACTAAGATAAAGATCGTACGTTTAAAAACACCGCTCGACCGGCTAATCCGTTGATTTACAATTACTCATAATTATTACTTAGCCTAATTGCGGGCAATTTTAATTATCAATAAAATGTACAATTTTGTATAGGGCCGATTTATGGCGGCATTCGTACGACAAATGAATGCTGATTAAGTTTTATTATTCTCAAATTATATACGTAAATACCTAATAAGTATGTACTTGGATGTCTCGCAACACGACGTAGCCACTTGTGTCGGTTTCACGTACATATAAATACTTGTGTACATAAATTTATTAATGAGATAAATTTATTGCAATTATTTGCACATCTGGAGACTTAAGAAATACTTTCTATACAGCACTTATCGGTATAAGACTGGTACAATTTGGTATACATCGAGGTCCTAATATTTCAAGTCGATTCACTCGATGGTGGCAAATTATAAGGTTTGATATCAGAAATCAAACCGTTACTAGTACTTAGGTAAAAATTTACGAAGATAATCAACGATTAGCGATTTAGTCTCAATACAGTAAACTTTAGTCCCTATACAAACATAACATTTTGTTTTATTTTCTTATTAATTAATTGATTAAAAACCAGCAGGCCAATCAGATGAACATTTTTCATACTAACGATGCAATAATTAAAATTATTTATTTTAGCATGTATTCAATCGTCGAAATTTCTCGAGACTCGCAAAGACCTTACTTTACCAGTTTGTAACTGCATCATAGTTATTTCTGTTCTTTAAACAATGAGGGGTAATATTTATAACGAGCCTTACAAATGTCCACCACAATTGCAGCAAACACAAAACTTAATTAAACTGACACTTTGCAAGCATAATGAAATGATTCACTCGCTTATAACGACTCACGAACACACACATAAACTCATATAGATGTACTCATGAACACAAGATACTTTCTTAAGTCTCAAACTCACAACAAAATGAAAGCTTTTTATTTATTTTTGTACAACTCATTGTAGGAGATTTTCTGCAATATATACCTACGTACGATACAATATACTTTGTATTACTTCTTGTAGTGTTTTCATTTCTTACCATAGAGTCGGGGTTTGCTGAAATCCTTCAATATGCATAATATATTCATGCTTGTATACCTATCCCAGGGGATATAGTAAGGTGAGGTGTATTACACCCGTATTATAGAGCGGGCAAAGCCTATTACTCCCTGCCAAGCCGAGCTTATTAAAATTTCTTAAAAAAAATCTCGCCGATAGATGCAGGACACTTCCAACAATCGGTTTTTTTGGAGAGTCATTCAAGGAAAGTATATATGTATATAGTAGATAAGTTCAGTTTCCCTTAAATTAAACCACACTTTACTGACAAACAAAATATTTCAAACCATTTTTATATCTGAGCACTAATTTAGGGGTAAAAATTCCTACAAATGTCTTCCCAGATTTACCTGAGACACCTAACACGTAGTTTTACTAAACATTTGGTATTTGTTTATACCTGAAAATATTTCTGCTATTTCTTATCAATAGCAGGTATTCGTATCATTTCTCATTCTTGAAAACAAAGAGATCTATCCTATCTGCTTTGCCATAACAATAAACTGTTTAAGTAAATTCTTATTTTTCTCCCAAGTTGAAACACCAACACTTGTAAGTACCATGAGTATAGGTCATTGATGCTTTGCCAATCAATCCTCTGGGAAAACAATTTCAAATAATACGACACGAAACCTTGTTCCTTGAAATACTAATTCTCTGTTTCCAAGTTCAAGTGTGAGTTTTATGTTGAAAGACGAGTGGGATAGTATACTAACCTTTACTAATAAATTGTATTTAGCGTAGTTGAAGGAACACGTATACAGCACGCAGTCCACGATACTAGTATGTATGTAGTAAAATAGTAAAGCGTGGGTTTGTGATGTTACTCTGTGACGTGGCTATAAGACTCGATTTCAAATCAAGCATCAATCAATATTTTAAAATGATGATTAATTAATTATAATTCATGACATTTAGTCAAAATTACATAAAGTTCATCCACGATTATATTCTTTCACTTGTACACTGCAGAAAGTGGTGCAAGACACACAGCTAAGTTTGACAACTCTTTAAGAGATGTTTAATAGAGTAATTTGACTTTAGGGACTATTAATATTTGTAGAATAAATTCTATGTTACTTCTAGTATTTCTGAATAACGCGAGAAAAACATCAATCAAGCGAACTACATTTAACTATTATAATAAAATGTAAAAATATAAGTTTATTCAATTAAAACAAGTTATTACACAAACATAAAAATAAATTAAATGTAATTAAGTTAATTTAGTTTGTATCTAACATATGTGTATTTAAAATATAAAATTTTAATAAGACATGTTAAAATTTTAATAAACGTTTCAAATGCTATCAAATCATTTGACAGACGTAAGAAACGTCGTAATTAGACGAAATTTGAACGTCAGGCACATTATTTGACGTTCCAATTTATTATCACTTAAAAATAAACACAAATTGTCAGTAGAAGGATATAAACGAAATCTAGATTATTCTTTCAAGAGCCTAGGTACTAAAAAGTACTGTTATATAGTGTTAAAGACATTATTATATTTTACCTGTATAAAAGTCATAATTTTTAATGGAAAGGTTTTCGATCCATGCTAATTCTAAACACATAAAAATTTATTTCAGATTAGTGTAAAATAGATGGAAAAACAAAGTTAGAAAATTGTGTATCGATTAAATGCATACCGAATCTAGTGAAATTTTCGAATTACTTTCCGCTTTCAGCGAATTACCAGGAACTGAGGCAAGATGAATTTAACATATGATTAATCATCATCATCATCATCAGCCTATTGCAGTCGACTGCTGGATTTAGGCCTCTTCTTTTGCACGCCGCTCTGATCTATTTTGGGATTACGATTGTGGGTTTTTATCAACCACTAGCTCATCCACTCTTTGAGATGTTCTCGATGAAGTGAACAGTAATGTCGCATGTTTTCTTTGAGTGAATTATCAAATACTTAGAGCAACCTATTCTGAATCGCGCAATGAAAATTCTCGCCCTGATTAGTACAATTATTGTACTAATCAGGTAGATAAGTAGTAGGTATCTTGGTAATTACCTATAGCAAGTGTATACGACTTAACAATTTTTACTACATCTTCATTACTATTATTATTAAAATAAGTATTCGTAACTCTTTCTATAGTAGTATATATACGAGGGGGCGTTTTTAAGTTCGCGGAATGGAGGGTATTGAGTAATAATAAAAACACAAAATTATTTTTCTTTTTCTATATATTCCCCTGCAACACGAATACATTTTTCAGATCTTTCAATTAGTTTTTTTATTCCCTCGTAAAAAAAAGTTTTATCTTTGTCTGAAAAATACGCCGAAACCGCCTCCTTAACCTCCTCATCAGTTGAAAATTTCTTACCACGTAATTCTTTTTTCATTTTTGGAAAGAGATAATAATCACTCGGAGCCAAATCTGGACTGTAGGGTGGGTGATTCAAAATATCGAAGCCCACCTTATGCAGGGCAGCCAGTGCGACTCGGCTCTTGTGAACGGGAGCATTGTCATGCAATAGCAGGACACCTTTCGTTAATTTTCCCCGTCTTTTTTCTTTGATGGCTTCTTTTAACTGTTCTAAGATTGAAGCGTAGTATTCCCCCGTTATAGAAATGCCTTTATCTTTATAATCTATCAATAATATTCCTTCTGAGTCCCAAAAAATCGTTGCCATGAGTTTCCCAGCCGACTGTGAAACCTTAAATTTCTTGGGTGGTGCTGTGCCCTTTTTGTGCCACTGCATGGAGTCTTGTTTGGACTCGGGTTCATAATGATGAACCCAAGTTTCATCCCCAGTAACAATTTGATTCAATACGCCATCCTTGTCTTCATTGCAGAGGTCCAAAAACGCACGTGAACATTCCACGCGCTGTTGTTTTTGCAATGGCGTGAGCATTCTCGGCACCCACCGTGCGCTAACCTTAGTCATGCCAAGATGATCGTGTAAAATTTTAGAAATTGTTGTATCCGATACTCCAACCATTTCTGCGAGTTGTTTCTTTTTTAGTCGAGCATCTTCCAATACAATTTTTTCTACTTTTGCAATAACTTCTGGCGTAGTCACCTCAACGGAGCGCCCCGGCCTCGGGTCGTCTTCAAGTGATTCCCTGCCTTGTTTAAATAAACTATGCCACTTGTAGACCATTGTTTTTCCTGGGCAAGAATCCCCGTAAACCGATGACATCTCATTGAGTATGGTTTGAACAGACTTTCCTTGCTTAGTAAGGAACTTTATCACCGCACGGAATTCAATTTTCTCCATTTTTTTCACTTCGTTCCCGATTAAAATACTTGGTCAATGATAGTTTAATAACTAATGATCCAATCACAACAAATTTTACTATGCAGACTAATTATGAGTCACTGAATACGGTAGGCATCAAAAGAGCGCGTTTACCCGCCTTTTTCACTGTCATTCCGCGAACTTAAAAACTTACCCTCGTATGTTTATATAGATAAAGGATAAACGAGTAGACGTGTCACCTAATGGTAAGCGATTACCACCACCCATGAACTTACAAAACCTGCCTAAACTCAAAAGTCAGACGAAGGAGAACGAATCTTTTTTATGATAAAGTTACCGGCAACAGCAGACATAGACAAGATTGCACGATTCAGCTAGTATATAATATACGGATCTAATCAATTAAATCACAGGTAACTATTACTAAGTAAGAAGATTCCATGATCAAGTGTCCTGTAAATAAGGAGCTTTCTTCGACAGTTTAAGTCATACCAATGACCGTTTATCGATACTGTACCTATCGATTATTTAATAGCAAACACAGAAGATAACGTTTTGGAAGTTATCGTTAATTATTGGAAGATAACAAGGTTTATTACTAAATTGAAGTGGGTTGATGATACCGGAGGGTCATTCTGTAAAATGTTGCTAATAATGCGATATGAAAATTAAGTGTAGGTATTGTCTATGTAGTGGCTGTACTTTTTCTTTAATAAATAAAGTGACAATGAATGTGTTACTAAGCATATATGTATCAATACGATGTTAACTTGATAATGTAACGTTTTTAGACGCATTTGACGGACAAATTCATAATTAAAAAAAGATATTAAAATATTATTAAGAGTACGAATTTCCTTATGAAACTAAATCATAAATGAATTTTCTAAGATCTGTGTCACAAAAGCCAAAGAACCTAATGCGAAGCCTTGATTGGCCAATTAATTAAATTGGTTTAAAGTTGTAGTACTATTCGCGTCTACACTTGTAAAATTAAGTCAAAAATATATTCTGCCTTATTGCTTTTATGATAAAGTGAAAGAAAAGAGTAAATTAAATGAAAATAAAAAAAAATTATAGAGAGACCCTACAATGACAGTCGGAAATTACATTAAATGTTTATGTTCGATATCTATATAGATAGGAGGGGCAATATACAAGGGATTATGAGCCTTATCTTAAACAATATCATTATGTACTTTTTAATTTTTAATATTAATGCGTCAAGTTGTTTGAGTGGATGTCTAGATAAACGTTTAGTTAGCTACAATATGATGATAAATTTATTCTAAATATATTATTGAAAGTGCTTACATTAACTTCAAAGTATATTTTAAATCTCATCTCATCTCAGTCAATAGACGTCCATTGTTGGACATAGACCTCCCCCAAGGTTCGCTACAACAGCCGGTCCCGTGCTGCCCGCATCCAGCAGCTTCCCGCGACCTTCACCAGGTCGTCGGATTACCTTGTGGAGGGGGCCTACCAACGCTGCGTTTTTCAGTACGCGGTCGTCACTCCAGAACTTTATTTTAAATATAAGGCTTTAATTATGTTTTATAGTATTATTTTGTTTTTATATTTTTTGTTAGAGTTTTTTTTTTATTATCCACACTTACCTACATGGAATAGTATTTTATGTTTTACAGATAGTTATATTTGCTCTGTGAATAGGTTTAGTTGTACTGGATGACAAGAAATACGATACGCTGTGCGTAAATGTGTCCAAACTTCAAAATACATTTTGACTTTCTTTTAGATATTTTCTAATGATTTTTCTAATTATTATACCCACTCAAACATTGTGCCATTTCAATGAAATAATATAAATGTAAACGTTCATGCAATTCGATTAATTTCATTCTAACTTAAAGTTTAGGCAAGTCAAAAAAAGAAATTTGCGAGAGGTGTCAAAAAGGTGCGCTCGATGTCAACAGGAGAGGCGCGGCGCGGGCGCAACCGCCTCGCCGCAGGCGTTTCGCAATAACCACGCACAAATCTTACTAAAAAAAACATTGTGGACTGCCATTATTTCTTAACAGACTCATGTAACTTGGTACCGAATCGTAAATTAACACTTTTTGTTCGATTAAATCGTAAATCTTAGACAATTTAATTCTGATGAATGCTAGCCAGTAGTTCTAAAATCATAACAATGACTAATCCTAAAGGAAAAAAAACTGTTGGCTTTAAAATCGAATCGAGTCGAGTTTCGTCGACGCAAATAAGGACAATGGTTGGGGCAAGTTCGTCGTCTGGCCTTGAAGGAACCAGTCGGTCTCGTCCGAAACACCTCTGGGCAATTATTCAATAAAACAAAAGCATCCACCAAGCCAAGTTTACGTCACACCGACGGAAAACGTTCTTAAATTAATTTTACTAATTAGTCGAATCAACTGGAAGGTATTTTTGCTTTACTAGGTGGCGGGAGAGCGTTATTCATCATGGTGAACCAGTGACGTCTGCATTGCATCTTGTACCTATTACCAATTAGAGTATAAATTAAGCTACTTACCAAGTATAAGTGGTTAAAAATTGCAGTTACGTGGGGAGGGAAGTCTTCACTTATTCCTCTTAGATAAATATTTATGCTTTATTTTAACCATGTCTTAAAAAAAAGATAAATAGTATAAATAAGTTTAAATTGGTTTAAGCTTTTAATTATTAAATTAATTGAACTAAAACTCTTATTGGTTTATCTTCATAATCATGTTAATATTTAATGTTTAATTAAATAATGACTTGGACTATAAACAAAATAATATTTATCGAATGATTTAGGATTTAACGCATTAGTAATAATAGTTTCTATCGATTAAAATCAAAAACTCTATCGAGTTGTTCACTGTATTTACAATATTTGCATTAATTCTATAACTAGGTATTCAGCAAAGGTATAGAGGTACCAAATATACATTTTTACGGACTTAAATATATAAATAGGGGAGCAAGTTTAGTGAACAAAATATCCACTTAAGTGGCTTACTTAGTAAATTTATTCAGCGCTATATAGGTATTCGAGTTAAATAGATAAGCGAAGGCACACAAGAGCCGAAATATCGGTGCCCATTATTCACACACGTGCTTTAGAAAATGAGCCCTATTATCACTCAGCTGCGCTCCGAAATGTATACGACACGAGTCGCTGAAAAACACACCAAGAAATTTGATATGACACATGTAAGTACTTACATCTTTTATTGAATATAACATCTCTCCCGAAGGCATTGTACGTCCTAGTGGCGCGAGCCGAACGAAATATTTCAAATGCAAATCGTGCTAACGCTATGAATGTAATAGTTTGTCGTGCCATGCGCACGCGCCGCGTACGCCGGAAACAAATTATCATATCCATATAAGCACGTACGAAATCGACGAAAAACTTATTGATGTCACTCAACGTTGATAAATTGCGCTAAACAAGAAAATGGTGCCGGAGACTGGACGTAATCTGTTGTACCTACACGCAAATATGAGACGCCACCAATAGTTACCGTGTCAAAACTACCTCGACAATTTTATACGACGCATTTCTGATTCATAAAGCATCCTTATTACTGTAACGGTTTAAACGATTTTCTATTGCTTATGTATTAATATATTGTTGCTTGGTTTATTTCAAATATTATTCATAAAATATTATTTCGTAATAAAGTATCAAAAATGTAACTGAATGACATTTGGTTGTTGAAATAGTAGCGCTCGAACCTAGCGTTAAAAATTCGGAAATCGATTTGTTTGACGTCGCCGTGTTTGTTGACATTCGATTTAAAAGTCGAACAGGGCCGATGTGGAACGGAAATTTATAGAACACATTTTGGTTTGAATTTGAAAAATAGAATAGGGGACAATGCACTGTTGTAAATAGGTAAACGGCGCGGTCATCTGTGAATGGGAGACACGTGCGAAATCATAACGGTCACTTGTCGTTTTATTTCCTCTATCTCGAGTAACTCACCATTTAAGTTGTCTATTCTTTGACTTAAACACAAAGGTTTAGAGCTTATAGACTCTTTTTTTTTAAATTTTGCTTCGTTTTCAAATAAACTGAAACAATTTAATATTTTTTTTTTTTTGGTATGTACGAAGGTGTAAACAAAACGTCAATTTAGCAAATTGGATGGTAATGAGGCTTATGATGTATTGAATATAAACCGTTACAGTTTTGTGAGTGAGACCTCTGAACTCGTCTGTTTAATGGTGTATATTGAGGAATGGTATCTGATCGCCTGAATGTAAATGGTATTGTGTAGTAATGTGATGTATCTGGGGGAAGTAGCGTTGTATTCCGGCAGGTCGCTGACTTCGCAACACGTTTTAGCGTTTTGTTTTTCATAGGCAGTGTTCCAGATGCATAATTTTTATCATTATACATCTAGAACCTTTTTAAGTAAATATCTATCATCTATCGTGTTTCTCATTTAGATTACAATTTATGTTTCATTTTAAACCTTTGTATTTGGAAGATTCTTTGGATGTCTTTAGAAAAAGTCAATATAGGTCAATATTTTATGTTTTTAATAAGGATGGTTAACTTAACAATATGGTTAAATTTAACTTATAACTTTTAACTTATTTTATCATTATTATACATAATTTTAAATACACAGTTTTCGATTATGGTTTTATATTAGAATATCTAAATAATTATTTAGCTTTTTGGATATGTAAACCATTATTACCTTGGAGTATTTAAAGGTGAATTAAAGACTAAACAAGTGGTACAGAAGGTTTTACTCTGACGTCATTAGTTCAAAATTTATTTATTCTTTTAAAGAATAAGGATAAAGAAGTTCATACACAATTACTTTATGCTCATCTAACAACTTTCATGGCAAATTCCCAAATTGCTTATACTATCGCCCGATAGATGGCGGTAGTAAAAAGTTTATACTGATTGAGGAAAATTCTGTTTCCGAGTAATTTGTACTACAGAAGGCAAGCGGATAAGAAATATTTACTATATTGTGTAATGATTTTGTTCTTATTGTTTCCATAAACCTTTTTTACGTTTATTTTAAAGTAACTCAATTGAAAACATACCAGCTGAAGCATCTCGATCACACTTGGAATGTGGACTGTTATCGAATTGTAAAAAAGGATACCAAGATACAAATTCAAATTTTACGTATCATCAATAGTGTTGTATACTTGAAGCGAAGACTCACTCTTTCTTATATATTTTTAAAATTAACGAATATTATTTTAGGAATATTATAATACTAACGATTATTTTCTTTTTAAGATATACAAAAACAGGTTCAGACATAAAATTACAAGAAATTTATTAGTTAATAACCTACTAATATTATTTTATTAGTGTTTTAACTCCGTTATTTATATAAGAAACTAGAGAAAAGAATTGGATATCTATTACGTTTATATTTTGTATTTTTAAACGACTGTAGATATTTAAGTTTTTTTTTACTTTTGAAATACACTCTGTGATTTATTAAAGTAAGTTATGTCAGTATAAGTGACTAACTATTATAGTTTAAATGACCTTTACCTAGAATATACCTACCTAGTTAATAAATAAATATATCGCTTTGGATCTTCTGTAAGAATACCTGGTATTATACCTGGTACCTACACGTTGGTATTCTACCCAGGTAGATATTTATGTATTTACGTGTTTAGATATCCGGCACACAACGCCATCTAGTTCCAAATAATTAGTTTATACTATGGGTACTAGACAACTGACATACATACATCTATGCTTTTTTTTGTGAATACATAGATATTATACATAAAAAATACACAAACTCAAAAAAAATATTGTGTAATTGTATTCATCAACAATTAATGTTTTAAACTAATTGCACTGTCAATTACTATTATTTCTACAACACGTTTTGATCCATCCTAAGGTTGTCTGGATGAGATTGTTCTTACCAATTAGGCCACCCTTTTTATATTATATATTCGATATTTATGTAAATACCTACTCTCTTGTAACTCCGCAATACGGTAAACAAACAAAGAATTTTCTATCTATCTATACCAACATTTGCTAAAGATCTGAATGCAAAAAGGCACAATACCTAGTCTTGCCATAAATATTGTAATAAAGAAAAAAGAAAATTGTTAACTGCAAATAACATTTATTACTTTTACAGTGTGTCAGTTTAATACATAAATATAAAACAATTAAAAATATAAAAAGCTTATTCGAAGTGGTCTCCATTGGCTGCAATACAGTCCTTTAAACGATGAGGCCAGTTATCAATAGAAGCACGCACTCTTTCCATGGGAAAATTCTTCACTGCCAATCGTATAGATTGTTTTAGGGACTCCAAATTATCATGGCGTTTAGAGCAAGCTGTACTCTCTAAAACTGACCACAAATCATAATCCAGCGGATTAAGATCGGGACTAGACGACGGCCAGTCTTCAGCTCTGATGAAGTCCGAAACGTTCGATTCCAACCAAGACTGCGTGGACCGAGCTTTATGACCCGGCGCCGAGTCTTGCTGGAAGGACCATACTTGGTTATTGAACATGGTGATGTTAAGGGGCTTAACTACCTTCTCAAGAATGGTATCTTGATACACTTGTGCCGATGTTTTGATACCTTTTTCACAAAAATATGGCTCAGTCACTCCTTCATAGCTAACACCCCACCAAACCATCACTGAAGTCGGATAATGTCCACGTTGCACTCTGTCGACTAATTGGGAAGCTTCCTTAGAGCTTTGAGCATAAATACGGTCATTTTGTTTGTTAAAATGTTGCTCAATTGTAAAAATTTTCTCATCCGTAAACAAAATTTTTCTGTGACCTCCCTTTGCGTACCGCTTCAGTAGTTGTTTCGATTTTACCACCCTATTCTTCTTTAAATTATCAGTTAAGAAATGGCCAGTGCGTCTCTTATAGGCTGCAAGTCCTAAGTCATCTTTTAAAATACGCGACATGGTTCTAGGTGCTATCTTCATTTCCCGAGATAAAATCTTTTGCTTTCGGACAGGATTTCTTCGAATTCTTTCCCTTACTGCTTTGACCACCTTTTTCGTACGAACACTACGTGGACGGCCAGATCTTTTTCTGTCACAAACAGAGGAGGTCTCATTGTACCTATTAATAGCCCGGTACACAAACATTTTACTAATACCAAGTGTATGGAGAGTTTTAAAAATTGCATTTGGCTCCATACCTACTTTGTGTAATGCTATCACAGCGATTCGGTTCTCTTTATCACCCCACACCATTTTAATATCGCAAAATATTTTACAATGTATTGGCGCCAAAATGAGAAAACACAATGAACAATCGTATAAAAATGACAGATTCGAAATTCAAATGTAATATTTTTTTATAATTAAGTGTAACAGTATTTATGGCCAGACTAAGTATATACTTAGGTATTCACAAACACTGCCTCATTGTAACAAATTTATATTCGTATCTCTTAGTATACTTAGTACTCACACTTTAAAATATAATTTAGTATCCAAATGCTGTACTTTACGACATAATTTTCACGTGAAAATACACATACAATCAATTAAAATATACCTCCAGTAGGTATTGTATATGTATGTGTATGTGTTTGTATATGTATCCACTAAAACTATTTTGATCCGTGTGGACCAATATTTAGTTTCTTCTTTTCATGACAAACTGAAGACTTTTTAGTTAATAATGCAATTTTGCAAATGAAATACACTTTTGACCAAATATCATGCCTAGCAGTCTGGTTCGCTCGTCTCGTTGTTAGTAGTCCTGACTGTTAAATTTCAGGTCGTGGGTTCAATTCCTATACAGAACAAATCGCTGTGTGATAAAAACGATTTGTTCTGTCTGGGTGTAATTTATCTATAATATATATATAAATATGATATGTTTATCAACAGTCTGGTGGTCAAAGCACAGGTTTTGCGTAGCTGTGGATCAGACGGCTGTTTAGGAAACGTGCGAGGTTATTATCATTTAATAAAAGATCAGAATATTTAAATAAATTTAGTTTTAATTGAAATATCTAATTTAAGTATTTCTTTTTCAATTTATTTTCCAAAAACTTTTTCTTTATTACATTAATAAGTATCTCAACTAAATCATAAAAAGCCATCTAAGGTATGTCAGTAGTTGGTAAGTTGCCGTTGTAACGTTAAACACATTATGAAAGAGGTCAAAAATAACAAAAATTGTTACTCAGATATAATCACTTTATTTCCCATAGTCAACAATATTTCTAGTTAAATTACTTTTAGCTGCACCTATTTCATATATTAGAATTTATATTAAATATTTCGTGGCAGTTAAACAAGAAATTGCTGTTATTCCACTGTAAGGTACTATATTTTAAACGAACTATTACAAAATGACGTATTAATACATAATATTTGATTAATACCATACAACAATTAATCAATTTGAGATTACGATTTGTGGGGAAGTACTGAAAAAGTTTAATCAAGCCCCATGCGTTTGGAGTATTTGTACAGAATGCGGCGAAACGGAATTTTTGAACAATCGCAGTTTGATTTTACCACGAGATAAGCCTAAGCTATTTGAAATTATTTTAAGTGTTATTGTTTTGCACTACTTGTCTCACAATCAACCAATGTTTTGAGTCTCCATAATTTTATTTTTAAATTTCGTTAAATTTCATCTGCCTAGTTTAGGTATAAATACAAAAACAATATATTTTTGTATCTAAGCAAACAAAGTTAAACTTATTAACTTTTTTCATTAGTTATTTTATACGACTATATATTTTACCTAAAATCACAATGTAGAATCACAATTTCTTGATTTTTTTTGCCTAAATTCATAATCCAACAAAAAAAATACTATAAAATTCAATTTCAGACAAACATATAAACATTTGACTGCACGGATGGCGTAGTGGTTTAAACGGTCGCTACACCGCTTTCTAGTGCGCCGAGTATTGTGGGTTCAAATCCCACACGGGACTACACTTTGTGTGATTCACAAATTGTTGTTCTGAGTCTGGGTGTTTTTTGGGTCCGTCTCATGTATGTTTATAAAGTCCCCCGCGATACAGTGTTTATTCATGATACGGGAGTTGTCTTTAAAAAAAAAATTAATACAATATTAATTATCAGAAAGTTGAAACAGAACATCGTAAAAGTTAAAGGTTTACGTACAACTTAGTTCCGTATCCCAGTATAAAAATGCAAACATCTAAATACCATAGAGTTTATGAACATTACTCGAACAGTGAAACATTGAAACAAAAGCCAAGTTAATATTGACACTACAATATTGCACTTCTTTCAAAAATATTAAGATACACTCGTAACTCCTGAACTGATATTTATTTCTATAAATATCTATGTTTTTACACCCTCATTTGGTGGCCTGTGTGGTGACAGATTTATAACACAGAGAATCATCACTCCCATTACGGCTAAGGCAACAAATTATGCAAAACTACATCTATATCACACCAGCCAGCGTGGTATAGTAGGCCAAAAGCCCCTTTCTCAGGAGAGATCTATGTCCAGCAGTGGACACTTAAGGTTGTTGATGTGATAATTTGGTAAGCCTAGAGATAGATCATCACAGTGACCTTAAGGAAGAATTCATGTTTTCAAGTTAATAATTAAATTACGATTTCTATAATCAGGTGCATAATCAAAGATATGGTTTTGTATTAGGTACTCTTTAGTACTTACACAAAATAGGGTAGATGGCCGTATCGTAAATAAATACCAATATCAACTTCATTACAACAAATATCACAAAACACCTCGAAAAATACAGTTAACATAGCTTTTTATTACAAATATACAGTGAAATATATTGTCTAATTGAGTGGTCTAAAACAGTGACGTCACAAGTTTGTATTTAGTACATTTTTCATACAATACTGTCGTTTTGACAGATGATAAAAGTAACTAATTTGACTAAGGTGTCATGTAGCCTATTATGCCAGACAAGCATTTCATCTCTTTTAGTTTACATTGTGGTCATTAATGGTACTGAGTTTTAATATTATACGTATAAAAATTGAGCCTAAGTATGTTTACTAACGTAATATGTAGTATAATATGAGTTATGTATTTAGTTTATGTATCGGTTCTTTTATTATTTTTCATTTGTGTTCGTCTTTATACATTAGAAGCAGAAGGACCTATAATTTACAAACTGTCTTGCTATCCGTTACCGTTGAACATGTATTAGGTATTAATTTTCAAAGTTTAACGAAAAGTATAATATATGAAGGAGTTTGTATATATCTAATAGGTATTCAAACTTTTTAATTTGTGAAGGAAAAATCGCATTTTCATATATTTTTCATTAATCGTTTCTATTCGTCATCACTATTGTAAACTATAATATCAAATAATCCATAGAAGTATTTTCATTTTCAACTTTATTTTACCTCCTATTAGATACTAGAAAATGATAAAATATCTAACAGATTAGTGCTAGGAACGCTTTACACTAAAATAACATTCCAGTCGACATTACAAAAATAACCAAAATAAACAATTTTATTTATGTTACACAACCCGATTTGGCCTTTGAAACGTGATGACATGAGGTGTCCCATACAAAATTTTCCGTAACAAAGCACGCCGTGAAGGTGCTTTCTTAACAATTAAGCAAGTGTCAGGTCTATAAGGCCGATTTACATAACGCCTTTGGTGGTTCCATTGTGATCTTATTCGCACCGTCTCATAAGCCCACGCATCCAAATCAATTATTATAGACCTCATAAATTAAATACTGTTTGCAATAGATATAGATCTTTATGATAAATGGATCTATGTGTCCCGAATGTGTATCAGGAAATCTCGTGCGATCTCAACGCAAGATGGCCGCCTGTTGCGCGGGAATGCGTCCGCGCACGTACATTCCTTATTAGAATTATAAATTGTTAATTGGAATGTTACTTTTTTGTTTATGTCGATGATATAATAAATGACAAACTGTTTATTACTACTATACTACCTAAGTTGGTAGAAAAAAAAAAACAATGCTGGATGTTAATGGTACATTATAAATTTGTGTCTGAAATGTAAAATGATATTTTTTACGTTCACTGTAACATTACGACTGTTGTATTTTTATATGGCGTTCATATTGTGATTATCAAATGTCACGGGTTTCGTATTATTCGTTTAGATTTGGGTACAGAAGAAAATTAACTGGTTGATTAAAAAGTTATTCAATAACTTGCAATTTTCAAAGATATTTGCCGAGCCAAATATTTATTATCCACTACCGTTTATTTTCATAATGTTACTAACCTCTTTTTTCTTTTACATCAAAATATATTCGCAGTGACATTTTTTTTGACAGACGCTGTAGGTTTTATAGCTTTGAATTTACATATAAATGTAATCTAATCTCATCATAAATAAACAAGCACGTAATTTAATAGTAACCCCTTTTCAAACCTTAAAAAAAAGTCGAATAAAAAAGGTGTTAAAGACTATGTTTTTATTTGTAACTTTATGGTGTTTCTGATAATAACAAACACGTTTTATCTTAAACTGACAAATATATTACTATAATTTCTTTTAAAACTTCGAGAAACTGATTAAAGAGCGATTTCTAATCTGAACCAGTGACGAATACCATAAAATTTAAAAATAGAATTACGTCGATAAGTACGAAAGTAGGCATTCAAAAGTTTATAAATGAGTATTTCATTTTTAAAGATTAATTTTCGTAGTTCTAAATTCAAAATTAACGGTTTTCGTAGTATATCTACGAATGATGAATAAGCAAGTATTCTTTACAAAATGTTTAGTGACGTGCTAGACGGTCTTATATTTGTCTGTAAAAGTAATAAAATCAGCAATACTGACAGTTTAGCACTCAATGTCGATCTTTTTTACAACCCTATTGTACTCTTCGTTTGTGTCTTTGTTGTACAACTTTTTATCTACGTCTTAGACTTTTTTATCTTTTGCAAAATTTACGCGCGACGGAAAGTGGAGTTCGCAAATTGAATGTTTCGAACAGACTATAGTAACGAGTAGGTATCATTATAAGTTATAAACTGATCCAATAAAACATTTTAAAGTTTCTAAATGGTTTTTTAATTAATATCTATCTACTGCCCGATTGTTAGTAGGTAAGATGTCAAAGGGACAGTGCTTTAAATTCTTATTGGTGTAAAACTTTAAGAGAACTAGATTTTATATTTTTTTAGATTTATTAACGTTATGGAAATTATTTGTTGATAATGATTTTTTAAAAGAGGTAAGCAGATTGCAATAGACAACAATTTAAGGATTTAAGATTTAATTATACCCACACATATCGTAATTCAGCAAACACTCAATTGTTGACCCATAACTTTTTTGAATATCTTTTTCTATAAAGGTAATGCAAATTAGTTTAATTTAAAAATGTGAATCGTAAAATTATAATTTGTTTACAAAATCCCTTTTACAAAAGTTGGTATTTACTTTTAAAGTACGTATTTCACGTCGCTTGATCAGTTACAATTTATTTAATTTGAAGATAAATATGAATAAGAACACATCATCGTTAATCAACTTTATTTTTTAAAACGTTAGTCACAAAAATGAAATGTGATAAATAAACACTTCGTTTCCACCTGTCCGAAAAACAAAGTGCTTACGCGTTCGAAATATTTTCGAAAGTTTTGAACTCACTTGTGCATCGCAAATAGTGTTGGAGAAGAACAAGGAGATGATTCCCGCAATGAGATTCCTATAAGAAAACTTAAAAAGTTAATATTAACCTGTGAGCATCGCCCGCAGAACGCAGCTAAACTATTAATTGCTGCATAGCACGCAGTCACTTTTAATCACTTGTCCAGTATCCAAACTATAAGAAACGCAATCACTCGACTGTAGAGTCAGAACACTTGCAACAATTACACCAAAACACCCACTGAACTGTTAATGAGGAACTAAAGTTGTGTTGTTGGTGTGAGTTTGTCGTCCGGGTGCGTTAGCGCAACGCGCGCGACGCAGCTTATTCAACGGTCGCCGGCACACTGCGCGGCCGGCGCGGTTGCCCCCCGCCCGCAGCACCGCGCCCCGCACCCCGCAGGGGGCGGGGCCGAGCCGAGCGAGCGAAGGCGATGCCGGTGGTTAATTACGCTCGCCGGCCGAAGCGGGACGGCGATAGCGAGTGGGCGCGAGCTATTAGCGCGCGGAGAGCGGGACGACGCGCGTCTTAAGTATTTTGTATAAGTAATGAGGGGCGCTGGTGCGGGGCGCATCTCCCGCCAATCTTTAATGTTGATTACGGCCGCCGCCGCCTCTGAGCGCCCCTCATTAACGCGAAGCTCCGCCCGCATTTAATTACAACATGTTTAATTGTCGATGCTCTTGCGGGTTATTGTTTTTGCAAACATTCCACCGTTCGAATTTGGAACGAGCCGAAGCGAGCGCTTGTTTTGTTTTCTTGCCGACTGATTGTCTCGTCAATTTAGTGGTGAACGGAGCCTCCAAATGTCTCACTTAGTACGTACACGCTACGTTATGACTGTTAATTAGCAAAGTTCAACAGAACTTAATACCACTCACGATCGAAAGAAATGTCCGATGTACCAATACCTCAGTCTCCCGTATACTTATCTAATCTACCTATTTCTAAACCTAACATTTAATCCTGATAACCAATCTAATCTAAAATGTTAAGATCGCCGATATGGTTTTCCCAATACATACTCTACTTAGTTAGGTAAATTTTGAAAGTCATCAAAGTTATTGATAATAAAGAAAAACAAATAAATATTGCAACAAAAGTAGGTCCCTGTCATTTTGAGATTATCTAAAATAGTAGGTAAATAAGTAGATATCTAGTGCGCAATCATTTAGTACCTAAATTATATATCAAAACGTACTGTTAACCAGGCCAACTTAACACGTGTTTACCGATTAATATATTTCATATTTTTTGAAAAATAAGAATCTCATAATACCTATCCAAGTAAATAAATGAAAAACGTCCTTATATATTATAATTCTTTTCATAGACATACCTATTTGACATCTTAAACCTATTAAAATAGTGGGTCCTTTATTGTACCTATTTGAGTGTTAAGATAGGTAGTGAAAGAATGTATTCTTCCCTAGGTAGAGAAATAGGAAAAAACACTCGGCAAATCTATTTGTTAAGGAAAAAACACTGTCGGTTAATAAGAGAGTGCTGACACTCAATAAGAGAGTACCTACTGTCGATTAATCTGACAATAAATATCTTTACGTTCGACGCAGTTATACGCACAAATAGTGTTACAGTTAAAAAGAACACAATTAAAATTTTGAAATTAGTGTTTAAGAAATTCCGTAGGTTAGCGCCACTATCTGTGAATTTTTATTTTAGTAAAGTTTTAGTTAAGTTTAACACAAAATTGCTCTGTAGATTCGTAATTCGTTTTTTTTTAATAATCAACTCATACTCTAACATTAATCGACGACCGTTTCTCAAAGGCCACGCGCTTGTAACTTTTAAATGGGAGGTGTGCATGGGCGACGGTAGTGACTTTCCATCAGTGACAGACTGCTCGTTTACTTGATCTACCATAAAAAAAACTCTGAACATGAAAGATAAGGTCTTAAAAATATTCGCTGATATAGTTCTTATAATATTTTCAAATGGAGTACAAACTCCAATGTTAACTATCCGTGGGATGACCACCCTATTCTCCAGTAGGTGTTGTAAGAGCCGAGTAAGGGAGCAAAGTACGCTGAGAATATTACTCCAAAAAGAAGAAAACTTGACACAAACTCTATACCAACCCGTCTGGCCAACGTGGTTTATGTACCTATGCCAAAGCCTTCTAAGGAGAGACCTGTGTCCAGCAGTGGACTGTCAAAGGCAATTGACGTGATGCGATTTTAATCTAACTAACTAAAGATCTTTAGAATCACTCATATCCTAACATTAATCGACGACCGTTTCTCAAAGGCCAGCAACGTGCTCGTAACTTTTGAGTGGCAGGCGTGCATGGGCGACGGTAGTCACTTTCCATCAGTGACTGTCTGCTCGTTTGCCTATTCTACCATAAGAAAAATCTCCAAATATAAAAAGTAAGGCTATTCGCTGATATAATTCTAACAAGTATCTTCAAGTGGTGTAAAAACTCAAATGTGACACTGATAAAAGTGTCTAATCTTACTCTCACCATGATTTGTGACGAAACAGATACTGTTGATGAGGCATACAATGACTAACATGCGCAAACGAGTTCCTACTTGTTTTTTTAGTATCCAAAAATATAAAGCTCAAAAAAAATTACTTGGAATCAAATTTAAGTCTTACACTTACGTATTTCAATTATTTTTAATTATTTTAATTATTTTTAGAAAGAATAATTCCGTTAAGCATACACTTACTGAACTACCTCCTAATTCGTTTTGATTTGTATGTTCATCAACCTATTGGTGAATCACCAACCTAAATTCAATGAGTACCTTTATTTTTTAATGATTGTAATAAGGTATATTAAATTAGAATAAAAATAATATTTATTAGTATTCATTGAATTAGTACGAATAAATAAAAATTAAACCATTGACGTCTTCTTTAACTTTCTTGTCATTGACTTTGACCTATGCTAGGTATGACATAGGAACAGGATAGAACGATGTTTATAATTTTTTTTTCTAATAATGACAATGATAATGATGTTCTCATAGATGATTTCGGCTACGGCGCCTAGTTTCAACGGAGACGAACCAACTACACAGAAGTGCACAAGTGTGAGCGCAAACACAGGTGGACTCCTTGTTCTCTCACTCTCACAATCCGATCTGACGGCTATCCGACACGACTGAAGAGTGATCAGGCGCAGGTCCCACGGTTTTAAGAACTTTCCGAGGCATGAGGCTTAAGATAAAACCTAAAGGAAATAGTTAAGAAAAAACTGAATTGTATATAATGCAAATACCAAATACTAAACACGAATATTGAGTTAATGATTTTCGAATTCATGAAAGTCTAATTAGTTTCATTAATCTAACTAAGTGCGGTAGTAGAGTCACGTCGAATTCAACACGAACGGGCTAGCTCGACCGGTACGTTACTACCCTCTCACAGAAGATTAACCTAACCTGACAGTACCCCTACTGTCGTGTTTCAAGCCCATTGGTGCAGGGGTGACAGTTATCGTGGTAAGTGTGTAAGTCTTACACTGTTACGATGACTGTCATGCCTTTTAGCATCCCCAAGCGAGGCGTAAAAAGCATCTCACTTGACCGTCATAGTGTAGATCACCACACTGCGTTGTCTGAATTCACAATGAGTATAGTGATAAAAACCCTTGGATTCTATTCATGCTTTCCATCAGGCAGAGTAGAATCTCTTTTAAAGGCTCTCAAAAAATAAAACCCAATGAAAATGATATCATTTTCAAGAAGAATCATTCTTACGAAAATTGAAAAGAAAGTATTAAAAATCTTGTCTGTTAAGCAGATTTTTTTTTATTTTAATCAAATTTAAAAAAGAAACCTATTCATCACACGTTAAAATAATTCTTTTTTGTATTGTACTCTTATTGTATCGTACGTATCGTAAATGTACTCTATATTGTATCGTAGAAATGTTTAAACTGTTGACTGTTGAGTTTTCCAATTTAAATATCACAAGCAAACGTAGGTTGGTACTTCTCACGAACTCCCGTGTACAACAATAAAAAGTGTGATCAATTCTCTATGGATTCACCATCTTTTTTAACTTCATTGTTACTTTTCCGTGTGGTGATATAGAATACAAAGTGTCATTAACCCTATTCATCCAGTGGGTGTCGTAAGAAGCGATTAAGGACGCAAATTATGCAAGACAATATCACTGCAAAGAGAACTTGATACAGACCCTACTTAACCCGTCTGGACAGCGTGGTATAGTAGGCCAAAACCTCCTTTCTTGGGAGAGGACTATGTACATGTGCGAAGTCTTTTGATGATTAATGATTGATAAACTTCGTTCTATATGCAATGAGGTATTAAAAAATCGATCAGTTTCATAACTATTACAATTTAAAATTAACGTATTAGCAACTTAAGAGCTATACGTCGCTACAAAGTGCTTATTTATTAAACTTATAGAATATCGGTCAAGGCCTTTCTGCATTGTCAGCTGACGACTTCGGAAGAAAGAACTACACGAATCCATATTTATTCTCTAGGTCATCACATACAAGAAAATGGAATCGACTGATAAAGCTTTGAAATTTTGTTTAAGCAGACATTTAGTTAGGTAACGACGGTGTATGTTATTACTATATAAATTTGACTGCCTAAAGACTTTCCAGTGGCGTAGTGGTAGCTTATACGACTGTTGTACATGAAATTTCGGGTTTGACTCCCAAGTTTTGTATGATCTGCAAATATTTGTTTCGGAGTTTACGTGTTTTCTATCTATGATATGTATATATGTACAGATCAGTCAATCTATTATAGCTGTAACAGTATAAACTCGGCTTAGCTTGATACTAGATGGCGTTGTGAGTCAGATGTCCGATTTGATTTTTATTGTCTAATAGAGTGAAATAAATTGATAAAACAAGTTGTATACTAAAGAAAATGTAGTGACAGTAATAGAGAAAGGAATACAGCGATTTTTTAAACATGTTGTAAGAATAAGCGAACAGTGACTAACTATATGTCCGTGTGGTGGCGGATTAAGAATACATAGTATTATCACCCCTTTTCATCCCGTGGGTGTCGTAAAAGGCGACTAAGAGACCAAGTATACAAGACAACATCATTACAAAGAGAAGGCAAACTTGAAACAAACCCTATTCCAACCCGTCTGGCCAACGTGGAATAGTAGGCCAAAACCTCCTTGCTAAGGAGAGGTCTATGTCCAGCAGTGGACTGTAAAAACTGTTGATGAATAACTATAAAAGTTTAAAAAGCCTCTGTAAATGATAAATACACGCTGACGAGGTCGGCAGTATACTAAGGGAAGGCTTTCTTAAAAGTAGTGTAAGTGAGTAAAAGGCCTAAAAAAAGTAGAATGGTCGAGATTTAAAAATGTCTCCTAGGACTCTTAAACTAAGCAGAGACCATGCTATGGTAACCAGATTGCCAATTCTACTTATATTCCTAACTTTAAATTAGATACAAACATAGAAAAAGTGACGTGTTTATCACATATTTTGTCATTAGTGTGAGCTGAGCAAACGAGTCTTAGCAGTCAGGATATTTAACTTCTGGGTCAGGTCCGCCATGACTAAAAGAGTACATAAAGCCTCTGTGAGTGGACGAGCTGGTATGGACAGGCTCCGAAAGATGTAGATACATTGATCAGATCAGCAGTGCTAAAGAAGGGTCTTTTTAAATACAGTGATCGTATTTAAGAGGCTCGATGAATGTTGCAGACGCAAGAGTTGTATATCGGGATCGTGACAACTGGTGTTCCTTTTCTATTTTTCTTTTTATCGTGTGGCAAACCCCTCGGGCCGTCACCCCACCAGGGTTTAGGGTGGGGTGGTGTGTCGGAATCGCACCGACTAAAACCACACGGTGTGCCACTCTACAACTGATATAGGAGAGATCCGGGAACAGCTACTATTACGACATTCAGAGTATTCCTTCGTCTTTGCCAACCCCAGTGTAGAATGAAACGTGACTTTTTTTGTCTAGGTATTGTTGTTTAAAATCTTTTATTTTACGAGAAAATAACAATATATTTGTAGGTATAATATCTTTTTTATCGTTAAGTTAATGATTTTGTATTATGTGCTTTATATAAATTGGATTTAAACCCAGTGGTGGTGGTGTGCCCAAGGATTCTTACAAAGATTTCTCTTTCCTTAGAAATATGTTTAAACTCTCATTAGTCTTGTTATCTCACTTGAAATATATTAAAGTTTCAGTTAAAAATGTGCTGTAGGTGCTCTTATTGGGTATACTTGTGAAATTCTTACAGAATTTGCAAATAAACTGCCTATAACTTATAATTTTTCGTTTCTACCTCACCAACCACCTAGAAATTGAAATGTGTGAGAGATCTGACGCTTTAATACATGGTGATTTTGAATACTCAGATAATACGTAAGAAAAAAAGGTTATAATTTATTTAAAATTCATGTGGCTATGGGATTCATTTATTCTGTCCGTTCGGTGTTGCGACCATTCCGCACATTGCATAACGTTACTTATTTACATTGGAAATAACACACCAAGCTTTATTTTAAAGTATTAGCAAGATAATCATCCGTTAGGATGTAAGCTCTTGAAGTTGGGAAAGTGCCCAAACGAACAATAAACTGATAAAATATATACGTGCCAAAACACTCATATCTATATCGGTAAACAAAATAAATTGTACAAAACCTGTACAATAGTAACCAAACTACTACAAACACATCATATCAACAACACTTAAAGCGACAGCATCCGTGCTATCGTGTTCCGTTGGTGAGTGCGAGACCGAAGGCCCATTTGATGCAGGGGTGACAGTTGTCGTGGTAAATGTGTGCAATATAATGCTACGATGACTGTCATGACCAAGCGAGGCGTAAAAAGCATCTTACAGGGCCGCCATAGTGTGGATCACCAGACCGCATTTTATGCAGTGGCAATGAGTATGGTAACCACAACTCTTGGATTCTATTCATGCTTTCCATCGGGCAGAGTAGAGTTACTTTGGCAGGCTCGCTTATTCCAAGTCGACCTATACCTGAACAGCCATTATTATGAGTTACTAGATCAATAGGGCATTTTAGTTGAGCCTAGATGAGATACTTTTTGTTATTCCGATGTCTCATGATTACACATGATACAATGTTGCATTAAGAATATACCCAGTGTCGCAGGGACTTTACAAACGTACAAGAAAAGGACATTAGTGTGTCCCATGTGGGGTTTGAACACACAACACTCAACGCAGCAGAGAGCAGCGTGGTGACAGTTTAAACCACTACGCCATCCGTGCAGCATACAACCTCCGATTTATATAATATAAAATAAGTACAATATTTATTAAAATAGTTTTGTAAAACTACACATTGAAAAATGACTAAAACGATGAAACTCTTAAGAAATGAAAAACCTCATAAAGAATTGTTATTATTGAATTGTTTGTTTGAAAGGAAATTTTCAACATGTTTTTTAAATATATTATGACTTGTACAACATTAATCACGGTACAATTTGATAAGATAATACTGTCATCTGTACCAGGCTGAGTCTTACTGTACTCATCTGAGTGATAACAGAGATACTCATACTACGTGGTTTGGTAGCGGCACAGCGATAAAGTTAATATGATTCGAGCCAAGGCTTTACAATATTAGTCATCTCAAACATCTTATTTAAAATGGTTTGTTATATATAGGTAAAACCCGACAATTGTTTTAGCTCCTAGTGAGATTTAAATTAGTTTTCTGTTCATACCTTTAGAGATATAAACGTGGTTATACAGAATGGGCCAAGGATTCGTTAACATTTGAATCTAACATCCCGCTCAAACATGTTAAGTGAGTTCTTGAAACCGATGCTACTGGAATCTGCTGGTTACAATCATAACATAATCATATCAATCAACAAGATGGAGCTACTTGTCACACATTCAATGAGTCCCTGTCGATGGTCAAAGACATGTTTCCGGAAAAGCTGATTTCCAGACGAGGCGACATTCCATGGCGACCCAAAAGTCCAAATCAATCCTCAGCAGGCTTTTTTATGGGGGTTTGAAGAATCGTATCTATACCAATAAACCAAATACACTACGTCAACCAAAATAAATAATCAGCGAAGAGATGACGGCGATCTCGCGATTTCTTTGCCGATTAGTATTCGAAAATTTCGGTACTCGTTAGAAGAGTATAAATATCAAAACGGTAAATACTAGTCGCACTAACGCTGTTTGACATTTCTAGTAGTTACTACTGCGTGCGTATAGGATGATCTAAGATAATCTAATCAAAATCCGAAAAGATGGTTTGGCCAGATGCTGGCTTTATAGTAATTTCAGGTTCATTTTGCAGCTATCAATTACAAGAAGGCTTGACTCAAAAGTAAGTAAGTTTATAAATATGATGATAAAAGTTGTTGAACTGTTTTCAAAGTGAATCCTGCGCAAACGCACTAACAATATCTGTTTCGATCGCATAGGTAACTTACAGAGTGGGTTATTCTTGCCGCATATAACTCCTCAGAAATAGATGTATATGCCTATGTGTGTGTTATAGGTAAATCAAGCTGTCTAACCAGAGTGATATAGTAGACGAAAACCTTCGAAGGAACTTACGTCCAGCAGTGGACTGTTAAACGTGGTGATGATAATGATGCCTACGTGTAAATGTATTAGAGCTATGTGGAGTGCATCAACATTATACATTATATCAAATACCTACCAACCTACTATAATACTTTCAATTATTAAGAAACAACAACAAGAAATAAATATCACTGTATAGTTCTAATCTTACATCACATGATTGTACGCGTGTCGTCTGTGTATATAGTAAAAAATAACAAAACATTCCAGAAACTCTTTATAATTATGTATATAAACACACGTCAAAATCCAAAAGATCATAAAAAAGTCACGAGTGAGATTTAAATCCAATACGAACTTATAACAAACATGCAAAAATGTATTCAAAAATCACTCGAACCTTGTCGAGTCTGACTTAAACACTCATAAATGTTTCAAACATTATCACTTATATTTGTTTTAAAATGCAATTTATTGAATTTCATTATATATGACGGTGTAAAAATATGTAATGGCCTTCATGTGATCAGACGGCGACCGGTGATCATTTACAGGAATCATACAGAATAGAGCCATCTAATAGAACTAATGTCATATTCTTATATTCATAATATTAGATCAGGTAGAAGTTGTTGGTCAGGAAAAGTATAGTTATCTTAATAATATATAAAATAATATCATAATAATATGAAAATATTGTAAAACGAAACCTTGAGAAAAATCCTATAAATGGCGCTATAAGTATGGAGACGGATTGAAAATACGGAGTGTCACTACACCTATTCAACGCAAGGGTGTCGCAAGAGGTGGCTAAGGAAACAAAGTACGTAGGACAACATAACTGCAAAGAGAAGAACTTGAAACAAACGCTATAACCAAGCCAATTGGCCACTGTGGCATAGTAGGCTTAAACCTCTAAGATGAGGCCTATATCCAGCTATAGACTGTTAAAGGCTATTGATGATGATGATGACAAGGGAGGCAAACTGTGTACAGATGTAGATTAAATTGAGTTGTGCTTGATGATAATCAGAAAAAAACACAAATGATTTCTCATTAACGAAGAAGGAAATAAGTGGAACCATAATAAATGATCAGCAGAGAGGCGGTCAAGATCAATGGAGTAGCGTAATAATTTATGTGAAATAAGATATTAAGAATATTAATAATCTCAAAAATTTATGTTAGAATATTAGTTGGTGTTTAAAACTATATACACACAACATCACGCCTGTTTCCTTGGAGGAATAAGTAGACTCTTCGTAAGTAGAGGTATATTAAACGCCAACTTTTCGCCTATGTTTTGGTCTCGCGTAATAGGTGGCGAGCCCATTGAAGTTAATCGGGATGTTTTGTTTGCCAGAGCCTCGTCCATCGATCAGCAGGTGGTCAAAACAAAACCCTTTAAATAGAGGGTATAATAATATTTCAAGATCTTTATTTTCTTCTTATCAAGGCGAAAGTATGTGATGTTTGAACATACTCAATTAAAATTAAAATCATAGAACGGTGTAGCAATGATGGTATTATTGACAAAATCATCCAGTTTTCTGACTTAGTGTGGTATAAATATAGTCGACTTTCCCTCAGCTCAATGACTTAGCACTTAAGTGTTTTTTCCATGATAACTCTACACAAATAAAATCATAAGCGCCAATGTCAAGATTTCAAATCAATATTTGTGAGAAATGTAAACTGAGGACAAAAGTCGATATGGTCCGTCTCCCTGCAGGTGCCAGTTGAAATGCCAATGATGCGCACGTTGACTCATAGAAAATGTCGTGAGAAAATTGCATGCGTGAGAGTTTTTGATAATACCGACCAAATAAATATGTGTGTAAATCTGTTATTGCTACCTTCCGTATTTTATTTATTGAGTAGTTATTGTCGTTGGAATGTGTGCATGTAAACTGTCATTTATTGTTTAAAACAGTGTTATTTGTTCTCAAATAAAGTGTTAATTTTTGCATGATTTCTAACTGTGAGTACTTATTCCATAGATTGTTGGAGCAGTATTAGTGACGTAAAAATGTGAGTATATGCTACTATTTTCTTATCTACAAGCTTAAGCACGCATTATTAAATGAAATGGAACGTTTGTTCTACTCACTACTATACTAATTATTTGTATGAACTGTTTTCATACAGTGAAATTTGTTGTAAATTTCTTTTGAGAAATCATGTTCTTTGACCATATAACTTAAAAAAGGCTTTTGACAACAGTACGAATAAGTCGGTTTTAATATTAGATATACATTTATAAACTCAAGGGTAAATGACGCTTCAAGAGCAAAGATGATCAAATTGTTGTGGAGAAATTATACAGAATGAAGGTTTACAAATATTAGAGTAGAAGATGACTGAAGATGAGAATGATGGACTATGTATGAGAAGATATAGCTAAAACGAGAGAGAATGGAAGATAAAACTCATTGTGCCGACCCTAAATCTATTAGGTAAAATGGTAACAAGATGATGATAATAACAAATAAACTTAAAAAGAATGATATATAGATAGATTCATAAAAACGGGGGTCGCCGTACTAAACTGTCTTCATTCGCAGTGAGTATGGCGACCACCGTTCTTGGATTCTATTCATGCTTTCCATCAGTCATTTTGGTGGGTTTCTACATAAACAAAACACGTAAGATTCCACTGAGGGTCTATACTAGAAAACAGTGTATTCTCTTCAGTAGTTTGAACAGGTTATGTATCGATTATGTATCTATCTAGCGAAGAAACAAGCTAGTATATAAATCATTAGATACTTAGCAGAAAATAAAATAAACTTACATATATGTAAAGAATGTAAAAATTACAAAAAAAGAAAAACAGCTTGTCAAAAGAAGTTTTTGTATCATAATATAATTTCATTTTATTCTTTGTATTTATTATTTTGACGACTTTATTGGTCTAGTGGTTAGTGGCCCCGACTGCCAAACCGGAGGTCGTGGGTTCGATTTCCACCCAGGACAAATATTTGTGTGATGAACACGGTTATTTAGAATTATTTAAGTATGTTTATCAGCAATCTGGTTACCATAGAACAGACTCTGCCTAAATTGGAATTAGATAGCCGTGTGTGAAATTTGTGTTGTAGATTACATATTATTTGTAACTCTTTATCACAGATTACGTAGTAGATCATCTAGTGCTATTTTCAATCTAAGATTTAGTTAACGTTTTAAAAATTATTATGAACACATACACTATATAACTATGTTTTTTATTCATTGATGTATTATTATTTTTTTGTTATTTATTTATTATTATTATCGTCTTTATAAGGTAAGTATAGGTTGCCTTTTAGTGATAAGGCCGCCATTTGTACATGATCACTCAATCAACATGCTCTTGTATATAATCTGTAAAATTCTGGTATACAATAAAGTTTATTCTATTCTACTCTATTCTATTCTAAGTACAGTACAGTCAGTACAGTCACTACAGTCAATTTAAGTCATATTAATGTAAATTTACAAATTTTTATTATTTTAAAAACATATCATTAACTGGTTACAATACGTTAATATAATAATTTGTTTAAAACACAGTAATTATAAGACAAAGAATTTTAAAATACATACAAAACTATACACCATATTTAAATAACAAAATTATCATTTATCAAGCGACATACAAGTTTCATCTAATAATAAATAGCTCCATCAACTTCCAAGTAACAATTGATAAAAAGTATTGACAGAATGAAAATTTTAATGAACACGAATTATTTGAATCCAATACCAACGTCTTGTATACAAGACATGCTTCACTGACAACACTATTCTTAACTCTACAACTCACCATCCAAAAAAACACTCCACTTTTAGTTATACAAACTCATTACTTTGTTGCAATGAGTATAGTGACGCGAAATATATTTTATGCGGTGAAAAAAGGTATTGAAAAAACCGTATATGTCAGTTGTGACATGACGGTAGCTATAAATAAATAAACGTTTCCCCCATTGCGGCCACCCACGGCGCACGCGCATGCAAAAAAATATGTCCACTCTACCTGTAGGCAATACCTGTGAATATTTGTGAAGTTAATATTTGTTGTGCCATTTTAAATTAGGGCGGCATTTGAGGGGGCGTTTGGGGGTATCTTTTCCGTCAATAGTTTGTATTGACGAAGATAGAACTTCCTTTGTTCCATGTATGTATATGATTTTATGTAAATTAGTCAGTCGGTTTAAGATTAACGACTGTAATATTGTATTATATATGCTGATTACATACATACATTGAATACATCAACAGCTATTAACAGTTCACAGCTGGACACAAGCCTTTTCTTGGGAAGTTGTTTCTAGCCTACTATACCACGTTATATTAAATTATGCGTTTAATAATAATAAAGGTATTATTATTATTATTAAATATAAAATAATAATAATATCTTTGTTAATTAATTTTTAAAGATGTTTCAAAATAAAATTATGAGCTTAATGAGGAAATTGTATGTAAATCTTTGAAGATAAATTTTTAAGAGTAGAGTCACACCCTTCTCTTACTCATACCTTCTAAAATAATGAAATAGAAAAGGTAATAGGTACACATACTTACCTACTACCGGATCCAACAGGCTTTGTCATACTTAATGTAGTATTTTCTTTTGTTGTTTATTATTGTGAAACAAACCAATTGTAGTATTAGGATAAATAGTGATGTTTTGGAAAAAATGTGTAAACTATCAGGTCAAGGAACCTCGCGGTCTAATCCCAATACTAAACCAACCCAAGACCATAAACAATTTTTTTTTGTTTATAAGGTAAAAGTTAAAAATGCCATTTGCAGCGTCACTTTTCGGATCCAAATAAGAATATCATACGGGGACCACTAGTTTTGTTCTACAGCGGGACTTATTTACGTTAAACTAATTAAAAACCTTACGAAATATTCTATTCCCTGACGTTTCGACCGTGTTACACCGCTCGTGGTCACGAGTACACTACGACAAAAATGTGTATATGTGTAATAATAGTGAAAGTCTAAAAACAGAGAGACAAGAAAAGATTATGTATTTGAAGATAATTTTAATTGAATAGGTAAGTATAGACGAGGTTGGTTCAAATACCTACCTAGAATTTTTTCCATCCAATTTTTAATGGAGATGACAAACTTATATCAATATTAAATTCTACGAAATATAAGATTATTAAACTTACTATTTGTTTATTTATTCGTAAATGCTACTGGGTATTAAAATATTAATATATGAAAAACATATACATGAAAATTTTACTACCTTTCATAAATAACATTCATTGACAAATATTACTATGTCTACGAAATCACCTAAATTAGGTACATTTATTACGATTATAAATATTAATAATTCATAAATAATGCACGTATCAGGAAGATTATACAATAATAAATACAAACTGGGTAGTTTTTTGTGATTTAAATCTAATTAATTCAACGACCGCTCTTCGACTATTACTGTTCTTATAACGAGTGTTTTACGTTTAGAAATATGTCTATAATAATGGCTAAACTTACTGTTTAGGAATTAGAAGCCAAGCTATTTTTACATATCATCAGAAACTTTGTCAATTTTAGCCAAAAGGCAAAATGTATCAATTAAAAGATTTTTTTTTAATATTAAACCTCTTTATTGAACAACCATTTTAATATGGTTAAAAAAAATAGTAACGTTCTCTTTCGAAACTTAAAAAAAAAAAAATTCTTCTGGCCATTACTTTATTATTTGCTCAGGGAAAATATTTTTGAATTTGGAGCATCGCAGTGCAAATTAAAAAGAAATGACATGCTAATGAAATATTCAGGTGTTAACGGCTCTTAACCATCAATGACGTGGACGAAAGATTTTGACCTAGTTATATCGAACTTTAGGACATTAACAACTTAATTTAGTCGTATACGTACGTATCTACGTAGTATGTGCCGTTGCTAACGGAATAAACTCAAGAGTCACTTCATTTGTTTTATCACTATTCAACTTGAATAAAGATGGATGTCACAGCGGTGTATCGGGTTAAATCGAAGCTTGAGTTTTATCCTTTATTAACACGTTGATTGTGATATCGGGTCCTAGTGGCCCTGTGTGTAACTAACCTACAGTTACTCATAAATTGATGGATTTTCGAGTTTCTCGAGTTTAATCAGTTAGAAAATGAGAAATATACTTTTGGAATTATGTTCTGTTGTATTATTACAAAGGTAAAAATAGAATATTTGCAACTTTCAATGTATTTTTCGTTCTAATAAAAGTATTAGATCTATAGAACCTAAAATCAATATAGAGACAGGGTCAACTGATTTCAGGTTTTGATTTTGTTAGTGTTTTTGTTTTTAAAAATTTATTATGGAGTTCTTCATTGTATATTGCTTGTTTTAAATATGTTTTTTTTTATAATCAGAATAATCGACGGAAAGGAAATTCACGGTCAAATTAACTTCTCTCTTAGCAAGAGTCAGGTTTACTTAGTACTACGTAGGTAGAGTTTTTTTTATATTCATAATACTTTGATTAAATTTCTTAGATTTGCTAAGCTTATCGGAGTGTTTAATTTAAACTTTAATAGAGCTACGTAAGTATTAGGTAACTTACTACATGGAGTTTACCTAAGACCTCATAACTTATCATATACATAAGAACTTATCTATAACTCGCTCACTCTGTAATAAAAGATTACACTTAGGCTTAAATAACATCAAAGGGGGTTCTGGTTTCATTATAATTTCGAAAGTCTTTTTAACTTTATCCGTAATAAACATTCTTAAGCAGAAAATTCTTTACAGTAAAAAGTTCAAACTGTAAAAGTTAAAAGTAACCGAACACTGGTATGTATCACACTCTTCTGCCTACCATTTCGCAAAATACAAGCATGAATAGCTATAATAGAAATGGAAACAAAGAAAAAGAATCCATCCTTTTTAAATGTTTTTCATCAAATCGAATTATATTGGGAAAAATAAGAAATATAAAAAAAGTGTACAATCGTGGCGAGAGGTCACGGCGATTCAGTCACAAAGCGATGCGGGCATTGACCCGCGCGGCCAACCCCTGACCTTGGTATCGTAAACTGTACCCGGTGACGTAAGCGTGACTCTTTCCTACAACATGTCATGGTACGCACTTTGTTTACACTTGTGTTTACAAGTGTACCAAACCCTTTGAGTCATTGTAACGGCTAGTTTATTGTACTAGCTAACATTTTTTTTTAAATAGTTAGAAATGTTGGCCATGCAGAGCGTACATTTTTAATTGCAAGGGTTGAAGCGGCTGAAGAGTAATACTAACCCGTGTTTACACAATCTTTGAATGAATCCAGATACCTATAGCGAATTGCCTGTTGCGAAAGCACGACGGTATATTTTACAAAATACATGAACTGAGTTATTTCGTGAAAATTTTGCAATATAGAAGGGAATTTCTTAATAAAATAAGTAAGAAAACCAGAATTTAAATCATAAGAAGTGTTATAGTGTATTGGAGCAGAGCAGAGGGATTTTAAACTTCTATCAACATGTCTTCAAGAGCTACATACACCACTTAAATATTATTAATACTAACTTCTTTTTTTTTAATATTAATATGGTGAATGAAGCCTGTAAGCTAGCGGTGTTTATGGATATCCTATCAGAATTATGTATAAACTTGTGTGTTTGTATTAGAATTTTTGTTTGTTGTTATGAGTTCAGTAAAAGAATAAAATATTAAATAATAGTCAAAGAAAATAATTGTCAACTCAATAAAATGTTTTCGATTTGATATCAAACTCTGGTCTGTATACATTAGCCATAGATGTTCCTTAACGGTTTCAAAACAAACCTTCACAAAGCTACCAGCAAACTCAAATCTGAATTTTCCATAACAAGAATGGCTTACTAACACACACTGCCCCCTATACGATAATTGCGAAACTACAATGTTAGTAAAGAACCTACCTTTTTCTACTTGAGGAAAAACTGAGAAAATTCCTTTTATCAACGTATGTGGAAGCGCTGCCGTCGTATGTGAGCGGTCAAACGAACCATCGACACCTCTAATATGAACCTTCGCCTCCGTATACTAGCGCCATCTCTTAGCGGATAGGTGAGTGACTTTTACAGGGTATTTTTATGAGACGAATGCTACTAAAATAACACTGAATTGTTTATGGTTAGTATTGTGATTCTTAAATTCCTACAGGTTGCTTGTAAGGAGTATGTTTACCTCTTAATTTTGTGTGTTTCCTTGCGATGAATAACAATTTGTGGTTTACCTGTAACAAAAAGTTATTTTATTAGATTCGCTCCTGTTAATAGATTGCTTTGAGGATAAATTGTAAAGTAGCTGTTTGAATATTCAACATACGTATTTAGTTGTTAGAAAACAGTAGTGGTAGACAATTTAATGTCTTCTTTTAAAATATTTCGTTGGTATATGTACGTACAGGTGAATTTTAATTTTAAGACAAAATTTGAAGACATTTTGATGTATGCATTGATTTAATTTTAAGTATTCTATAAGAGTTACCAGTACTGGGCACCAGGAGGAAATATAAATATCATGATATAAAAGTATTTAGTCGATATGTACTAAGACTCTATTTGACGAAACAGAACAGGTCTGATTCAAGTCACATCACTAATGCCGATATGAACAAATACTTAAAAGAATTAAAGCTTACACTAGAGAATCTCTTGTTATGTTGTACTTAAATAATTAACTATACATAAAATGGGCTTAAATAGAGAATAGTGGGAATATTATGTATATTTGTATCGATGTATATTAGTAGTATTCTAAAAACCAATTACTAGTATAATGATAATGCAAAAAAACTCCAAAGTCGTATTCGTTTATACGCTAGCGATATTCGATATCGTTCGGTTTGACATTTTCGCAAAATCGATAGCACCCCTTATTGGTACCGAAATGATTGAACATCCTATCGCGACATTTTTCTAATGGCAGCTCGTGTTTGAGACCCTTTTTCTTTATAATGGAGTTTACACACACGACGGGCGTGTTGTTTTACGCGTGCATATTTTTAGTATGAATCTAAAAAGGCTCTATGTATACGTAGAAGCTCTATGTATATAATATATCTGTCTCTATTTATATAACCGCGTCGTTTAGCGATTAGTGTTTACGATTGTCAGTCAAGAGCTATTAGGTTCAATTCCCGGGTCGGGCCAAAAAGTGTTAAGGTGTGAAAACGACACGGAGTTTATCTTAATCCCCGTGCTTCAGAGAGTACGTAAAGCTGTCGATACTGCGCCTAATCCTTCCCCGGTAATGTCGGGTAGTCGTCTGTCCAATTAGAAGATAAGAGTGAAAGAACAGAGAGTGCCCCTGTATTTACACACACAATTATGCACTGTAATATTTTCTATTTTTTACCGATTAAAGAAAGTAGTATTTTTTTAATTCTGCATATCTTTGTAATCAGCTGTATTTTATCACATTGTTTATTCGACAATCAATTAAATATCAACCGATACAAAATTAAATTTTATATATACTTACAAAGATATACTTTTCGTTTAGTCTCATTCAAACTTATAGAATCCTACCCCTAAAGATGAAATCAAGGAATCAAGAATACTGCTTATAAATTATTGATGAATAGGCACGTTTTAGTTGGTGAAATTTTTAAGTAATCATTAAATTTTATGAATAGTCATCTTATTAACAGTGTTTCTAAAATAATTTAAACTTTAAGGTTTTATAAATGTGGCAATTCTTATAAAATGTAATTAATCGAAAGTTCTAGTCTAACATCAAAATGAAAATATGATTCAAACAATACTTTGCCATTCCTCGGCTTCTAACACAACAGTAGATAAAAGTTATCCTTAAGAAAAAGTGATTCTGTTTTCAAATAAGTTTCGAGCACTTTCGAGAAAACAAAAGATGCGCGATGTAAATCAGCCGGAAGTACGTCAACAAGTGTGTTCGCACCACAAGACCCCTTTTCTTTTTACATGTCGCAAGCTAACGACAATACGAAATCAATACCAACACCATCGATGCGAAAATCGTGAATAGCAAAGTGACTCACACATGGAGAGACTGTATGTATGTGTGAGCAAATAATATGCACGCGAGTGTGAAGTGAAGACGTCAGTATAGTGACTATGAGTTGTTGCAATTGAGGAAGTCTCTGTACGTTTTTATGGATATTTATTTGAGTTCATTTCTTTAACAGTTAACATGTACTGTAATAGTATAATACTTTTCTTGTAGTTACATTCCTCCTCATTATAGACATATATTTTGATACATATATAACATTTGTTTCACCCCTAAATACTTAACACTGTTTTAATCTTTTTTGTTAGGCTGACATTAAAGTTTACTATTAGGTGTACCGATAGCAGACACGGAATCCAACCTAATTCAAAATTTATCTAGAAAAAATAAATTTATTTATATTTGAGTTGTAATTTACTAGTTATACCTAAGTAAAAGAACGATATATCAGTTCTTAATTCATATTGATAATTTTTCTAAAGAATTATTATGTCATAATAAAAAACTAACAAATCTCCAAGACTCAACAAAAACGTAGGATCATAAATCATAAAATCACCAACACGAAAACAATGGTCACCCCAAAATTTGGTAAAAAGAAAACGCATTAACACATATAGATGAATAGTCACACATGGCAAGGCCACTCACACACACACACCCGCCCACCGCACCGAGCCTTCCTTTAAAAAGCGCCCCACACCCCCGGGAGTCCTTTGATAAGGAAATGCAGACATTTCAAGAAAAGCTAAGTATCGAATAAGCATTGAAAGGCAGTAGCGGTATTTACGAAAGGATGTCATAATACAAGCCTCCCACATAACTGCTGTGTAGATATGCTTTTAGTATAGAGTTTATTTTACGGATACACGAGTATTTTCTACATTTGATTGGTTTTTATCTTTAAAATGAAGGGGTGTAATGTATAAACTGTGTGAAGTGTTGAACAGGCTTGCAACATTTAAGCATAATATTTTAACATGAGAGTAAACGTGCCACTACTCTTTAACTTAACACCTGTGAATACATAAATAATTGTTTTTTTCTAGGAAAAACCTACACAGCATGTGAAGAGGTTACAAACACCAGGTAAAGACAAAATAGTTTATTACTTTTTTCTTTTTTTGAATAGACGGTTAAATCTTATCTTATAAGTTAGTAATAGTTCTCTATTTGCTCAAATTTAAATCTAACTTACGAGTAAAATAGTAGGTATTTTACGCGTAAGTTAAATTAAAATTTGAGTAATGAATCTAAGAATAACGATTACATTTTTGAACTGTTTGGGGTTGAGACCTAGGGTTAGGGGAGAGAGAGTTAGGATTATGGGGTCCGAGGGCTCGTGTTACGTTTAAACAACTACTAAGCAGCTGATCGACGCTTCTCGGGATCAGAAGGGTGGCCTTTGTCTAGCTCAGAGAACTATTAAAAGAGCCACGCTGATTTCAGCACGAACTGGCCAGCTCGACCGGGAAGTACTACCCTCTTGTAGAAGATCAACCTAAAGCGACAGCATCCGCACTGTCGTGTTTCGTTGGTGAGTATGGCAGGAGTTTGATGCAAGGATGGCAGTTATCGTGGCAACTGTGTAAGATCACTGTTGAGATTACTGTCACGCCTTAAACGTCCTCACTAAGCCGCCATAGTGTGGGTCACCATACTGTATTGTCTACATTCACAATGACTATGGTGAACGCGACTCTTTGATTCTATTTGAACGTAGTAGGCGATGACGTGAAGAAATTTTTTGACGTTTGTATGTTAATATTTTATTTTTTTATTTATTAATATTTTAATTTAATTTTGAAGAAGCTAATATTTATATATGAAACAAATAAAAAATAACAATTGGTTTATGTTACATGTATATAGTATACCGTATGAGTTGAATTTATAAATTGCACTGCTAACAGTAATAAAGTATTCTATATTATGAGATTATAGACTATGATAACAGTAGCTCAGGAGATGTGGTCGTATGGAAGTAAATATATACCTGCTTCTCGGATAGAAAAAGTGATGTTATTTTTCAATATTGAATAAGAAGGTGGCTGGCAGAGGATGAATTACCCAGGACTGGGATGGTTGGCCCTCCTTGAGAGAGTCCTTCGTTCAGCATTGGATGGCGATAGTTTGATTTGATTTTGATTAGATTGATTATATTGTGTATGTAAATCCACCAAACCTATTATTCGTTATCGGATTATAATAAACCAATAAATAAAATTAAAATAAATTAGTTTTTCAAAAATGTATAATTAATGAACTGGCTCTATCTGTCTAATGTTGGATTATCTACTTAACAGTTAATAAAATAAAGTTTATTTTCGTTCAGTTTGCTGTCGCTATCATTAAGAGTTTAAAATTAATTTGTAATTAATAAAAACACTCGGTTATTAAGCTTATTTAATCCTATCGTTTACAACATCGTCATCGCTAATTATAACCACAAATTCCCGACATCGACTCCCCTTTCAAGCGATTTAAATTCCAGTGAAACGCTCCAAAGTGCGGCGAGATTTGCTAATAATCTCCCCTAGTAATTAAAACCAGCTTTTAATTGCTGCAAATGGCCACCTGTTGCGTCTTGCTGTCTCAGTTTCTCAACCTATCTCTTTCCAGCGGAGGCTGTGCAAACGGCCCGTATCCGGATACCCGGTATAATTGTCAGAAAATTTAATTTTGGAACCGCCTAATTGGGGGCAAATGAAATTGCCAGTATCGTCCGGTACTTCTTTGTTCGAGAGCTTTCGACCGATCTCTAATTGTTTGACGATATTATGAGTTCATTTGTTTTTTTTATACAAAGCCTGATCACAAGGATTTCGATGTGTTTGTTAATTTGGTGCGTAAATTATTTACGTTTGAGTGAATATATAAATTTAATAATTTAGGAAATCGAATGTTTAATATTCTAGTGTTAATGACATTTTAGTAATGACCTTAAATATTCTTAAGATTACAAGGTTTTCTTAAGATTAAACTTTAGGTCTACCAATGATCTCATATTCATGAATACAAAAGTAAATTTGTTTATTTGTTTGTATGTACGTTTGTTACGCTTTGCACTATCAACAACTAATTCTTTAATGTTTGCACATATTTTTTTTAGACACAAGAAAAGGCAGTCAACTTTTATCCAGAACTGTAGATAGGTACACCGTACCGTTACCATAGCACGCTCTGAGACTGGTTATATTATAGCGAGGACCGTATTAATTGCCTACCTACCATTGATAGTTGCGTCTACTTATTTGTACTTAATCAAACCACAATGGCTATTGTTTTTATAGATACTTTAGGAACAAGTCCCAAATTTCTTTTTACAAAATTATTCCCATCTTTGTTACCATCCTTTACGTTTTTTGTACCATACTTCGTTTACCAAATTAATACGATGTAAACGGCTCGGCAATCCATCACAACAATCTTGAACATCTAAACACAATCAAATCATTGTTATAATACCAGAAAATTGTCGGAACAAAAATTATCATGCTATTATCAACCCCTTTCTTTAATTACCTGCACATAATTTTTGTTATGTTGGTACTGCCTGTTATTTGTACACTGCCCGGGCAATTATAGTAATTACTATGAGCTACGGTCAATTTCAGATACCTACAGTAATATCCCTGACTTACGTTATGGCTTTGACTTTTCACCGAGAAGGTAATTCAGAAACTGCTAACTAGGAACGTAATGTCGTTAACGGAACAGTCTGTTTCATAAATTCATATACATTTATTTGCAGAATTAATTAGCATTTGTGTGCGTCATAGGTTAAATAAAGGTCATTAGGGATTAAAATAGTTTTGAATTTAGAATCCTTTTAATTTTATTTTATTATAAAGGTAGGCATAAAATCCTGTCTGTTTTTTTTAACAATAGAGATTGTTTAGAAGCAAGTAAGGGCGGCAGACTGGCAGAGTGAAGAAGCGCGTGTAACATAACTATGACCGTACGAAGTCGAAACATTATAGTACAGTTAAAATGGTTAAATTTGATTAACGGCAATTTTGTACACTTGTTGTATTATGATGATTCTCTAGTTATTAATATATAATGTTCGTTATTAGGTGGTATGTTTAGATTTGTTAATGGACCATTATGTGTGATTATAGTCGGTTCTCTATTTTGTTTGAGTGTTATTAAGTTCAAATATACATGAAAGGATAGTTCGAGTGTGTTGTCTATTCATGATGATTAAAGGGAAATGATTAATGTTCAAATATTTATGTTAATGTCGAATGAATGTACTGTATCTACTAAGTTATAATGTTAGATATTGTGACTAAAGTTACTTATTTTATTTTATTTGGTATTATATAGATAAATACTAAGTACCAAGGTATTTATAGTAAATAATTGCATATTAGGATCTCATTAGGTTTATTTTGTACGCGTTTGGTCTTAGTTTTGATGCCCAGGTTGAATGTATTGGTGTATTTTTTCATGATAGCAATTGACTGTACGGTTGGCCTAGTGGTTTAAGCGGTCGCCACGCCGTTCTCTACTGCGCTGAGTGTTGTGAGTTTAAACCCCATATGGGAAAACACTCGGTGTGATGAAGAAATTGTTTTTCCGAATCTGGATCTTTGTGTTCGTTTCTTGTATGTTTGTAAAGTCTCCGTGACACAGGATATATTCTTAATGCAGGCGTTGTCTTTTTAATGACAAGAAAAAGGAAAAAAAGTTCAAATAATGATTGTAGATGCAATGCAATAGTTTATTCCTAATAGTTAGTTAACTACTGTTGCAATATGGATGGATGTCCTGGAATACATATTGTGATAAGCTTATTGACAACATAACTAATAAAACACTGTCTTACGAATTGTTTCTACGTCAATAAAAAATCCTAACATTCCAAAAATTCCATTTCTTTTAATGAATTTTTTACTAACTTTTAATTAATAAATAAATAAAATTAATGTAATTAAAAAAACAATTACATTTATTTCTAACAACATCGTGATAGCTAAATAAATTTACATTTCCACGAACTATTAAAACCGTAAGCATAAAGGTGCTCGTACGTAATTTAAATATAACACACATTTGTGACGTAAATTTAATTATAACTAAATCTGAGTTCAGTGAAATCATTTTTATAAATATAATTTTAGTAAACATACTCTCTTTAAAACACGAATACAGTTTATTTTCGAATAATTAAATTTTACCGTCCGTAACATGACAGATTCGAATAAAATTAACAAAACGGATCAAAGTCACGACTAAAAAAAGGAAATTAAGTCTTTGTGTTGACGCAAAAGTCATTGGAAGAATGTGTATCCTTTTGATTAATTAATTATATTGATGTGAATAAAAAAATCATGGCCGACGGGTGTCGTGCTGTGAGGAACTACATTTTGGGTGTTTATTAACATAAATATTTTAATTAAATAATATCATATAATATCATTGTTAAGAGATATTATTGCTTTAATACAAATATGGAGTAAAATATGCAATCGTGCTGTTTTATCACTCAATAATTATAGTTTTGGTAGTCTTTAATCCTACTTCTTTTTTAAATCAACTAATAGTAGGTAGCCGGCATCCATGAACACCTACAATTTAAGAGATACGAGTGCTTTTTATACAAGAGCCTCTAACTCGGAGAGCAAGAGCAGTTAGACTTCGGGGAACTCACTCACTCGAAGAAAAACAATGAGAGAATCAGTTAACATCGGTATTCCGTGTAGTTGTATCGTGCCGGTTAATCCGGTTCAGTCATGCTATGCTTATAACCTTATAGTGACTATTTAACTCGATTTAGAAGGTTTTTAGGTGTATTTACATTTTTTATATTATTAGGAAGGCATTAGGAATATGTTCTGTGTCGCGGGGGAATTTACAAATATACTAGATACGGATACAAAGAACACCCAGATTCAGAACAATAATTTGTGGATCACACAAAGTGATTTCCCATGCGGGGTTTGAACCCACAACACTCAGCGCAGTAGACAGTGGTTAAACCACGACGCCATCAGCGCAGTCTCAAAAAAAAAACTAAATCTTAATAATAAATGTTTTCATGTCTGACTGGTATGTTAGTTAGTTATTTATAGTATTACTAATTTATCTGTTATTATTAGATTTAGAAGAAAATCTTTTCATTTGTCAACTATTATGCAAACACTTGAAACTTACTAAATATCTCATACAAAGTCATACAAAAATGTACAATTGAATTTGAAATATTGCGAATTAGGCTAAGTAATAAGTAAAGCAACACTTTAAATAAATATCAGACAGAGCCTTTGGGAACCGCTTGTACAAAATACGTGTAAGAGATAGAAGCGGTTTGGAATAGTACTAGTACAGTTGTTGATAAGCCATAGACCTTACAATTAATGGAGGTTTCGTTGACGCTAACTCGGTGCCACGCAATTACGGCTGGAGACGCTTTCGCGTAAATGATCGACCCACGACAGTAAGTACTGTGACATACGGGTGTCAGCTTTGATGAGCATTGAATTTTATATAGCCTTGGAATGTTGTTTACGGTAGTAATAAAAAGTAGGCTCGCAAAATTTTAGATGCACCACTATGATTCATTTAAACACAATTCAGTGAGTTTATAGCAGTATTCGCAGAATAGAAAGCTTCAGTAAGGATATGGTGAGGTTTCAAGTTGATAACATATGTGGTATATACCTATTTCATACATTAACATTAATTTAACTAATACGAGTAACTTAATAGCATATCTAGATTTATAAAATAAGACCTAAGGTAATTCTTGTCAATTTACCATCCGTATCAACGTAAACCTTCATTCTTAAATGATTATGAAGCTCCCCAAGGTCCATTTCCACTTTACCGCTCCTACAACATCTGAGACCATCACCTGGATATGGCCCTATTGAACGATCCAGATAGTTTTTATTTAGTCAACAATTTGGCGACAGGTAACCCAAACGAATAAGGTGGCGTTCTCTCGTGTCGGAGGTCAAGACCACGGTAATCTTATCTCTCCAGTATTGTGATTCCGTTTTTGAAATAATAACCTACAGCCGTGCGGTACGTAAACACGCTATAGCATTGACTGCCCACAGCATTTTAATTTTATCTACCTATTTTTTGAATTACTTCCTAGTTTGGTATGGTAAATAATGTTCCTTGAATTGGAAAAAAAATAAATCCGTGCTGAATGAAATATAAAGTGTCAATAAAAATATGTATTATATTTTTTGATAAGTACATTTAATATAATATATAACACCTTTATAAGTTTGACATTAAAAGATTTTTGGGCCTCGACTGAGACAAATGAAAAGCTTTGTTGTTAAATTTGATATAATAATACATTTAGGTAATTTAAAAATGTTTTCGTAGGTGCGTTATTATAGAATTCAAGCAATTGAAAGAAACACAATATAACCTTGTAATTATTCTTTGGCATATTAACTAAATAGCTATTCTTATTTCTAAATAAATAAATAAAAATCTAATATTCACAATCACAAACTTAGATATATCACAAAATACTGATAGATAATATTAGCGTGCCAAAACTGTCTTTTGGTCGCTGAGCTAACGAAGGATGTAGTATTATGTATATTAAATATATCAACAAGCTACAACTTGGCCCATAAATAGTTCTCCTTAAAAATTGAGACATTTTTAATTTGATTTTATTTCAAATAATTTAACGAAGAAACGATGGTAATGAAACTTATTCTTAAATTTTATCTTCTACATTCAGCTGTCAACATCTGAAATTATAACATTGCTAACAAAAACAATCATTGTTAATGCTGCCCGTTCTTCGCAGCCATACATTACGAAATTATAACCACTCAATGCAACACTGTGAATACGTTTTGGCGCTAATTCCCATACTAGTAATGTCGTTTTCCTTTTAAATTATTGTTAACAAGTAAAAGCGTCTAACGATATGCTCGAATAATAATAGCGAGGGACGTACAGGGACGTCGTCGAATGACACGCATGAGGCGACTCGGTACTTGTTTTTACACCATACTTAATAGCAATCGAAGGAGGGCAACGTGTGTAATTGTTGTTCCAACGTTATAATACATTTGAAAGTCGACGAATATATCATCGGTTGTAAGAATTTAATCACAGTGTGTGTTGCAATCTGAGCGTGACAACGATGCAACGTTTTGTCACAAGCCATCACTGTCATTACGCAAACTTTGTTTATTTCTCGTATTTTGAATTTACTTACTAAAATAGAGCTGAGAACTGGCTTACTCACTAGAGCAGTTGTGCACCTTTTGTATATTAGTATATTTTGTATTAAAAGTTTAATTGACGGATATCGAGGCTTTAGAAAAAGAATAACTTGAATTTCGATTGTATATTAAAAAAGCTTTAACTGTAAATAAAAAAACAAACAAATTTGATTTGAATAAGATGTGTAGTCATTATCGCTTGCGTAACGCACAAAAGAGGTTATTCTTTCAAAAAGACATCAGACAATTATAAAAAAAGAAAAGTTTACGTTGAGGTGCCTATGTTACGATAGTAATTTCGGACCTAGAATGGTATGACTAAATCTATGACAACTCTAAAAACAACTTCTATACTTAAGTCTATTAAACTGAAGATATTGAACAAACATGAAAACATAACGAATGAGTAAATATTATTTCTGTTGTGTCAACAACATCAAAATAATACGAGTTTTTTCTATAAAGAATAGAAACATAACAGTAGTTAGGGTTTGTTATTGCCAGTCATTAAAATTCTCAACACTATTTTAATAGACACTTACATACCTAAGTATGTTTATGTATTCTAAATCATGAGCTCACGTGAATATTTAAAGGCCTTTAAAATTCCCAACGGCAGTGTCAATAATTCCGTATCTAAGTCGAATATCGATATATTATATTCTACACAAATAAAATAAAGCGTTTATTAGGATTCGCGTCGTGGTTCTGTTTCGAAGACTCGCTATTGTTTCTGTAAGGCTATCAATCACCTATACTTCGGAGCCCAGGCCACGGGGGCCCGGAGAAGCGCGGGGAACGCGAATAACGGTTATTGAAATGAGACGAAGCCCCCGCTTTTTTCCAAATTTAAATTTTGATAAGGCAAGTCCCTGTTTTGCTCTAACTCTGTCCTCGTTTGGTGAGGGTGACTTTTTTTTTCTTGTCTGAGGTCTTTCTGTTTTTGTTTTAGTGTTTGAATCGGGTTTATTATTGAGTAACAAGGGTTTTGGACGGAGCCTCTTCACTCACTTTTAGAAAGTTTGCATTGTTTGTGATTCCTTGAGAATTTTTTTTCGTTATTCAATTGTTTTCTCACATAATCTACAAGATTCTTTAACGCTGTTTGTTTTTATCTATTTAGTCCAATCATTTGTTTTGAAATATTACAATCACATCATACGGTTTAAGAAATATACGAACACAGGCATTATGTACCATCGCAAGAAGTTAATACGTTACTACGAGTAAAAGTGAGAGATAAGTCCAAATATTCGGTTAAAGATTTTGCCAATTGAGTCGACGTGCCGCTTGAATATAAAGAAAAAAAAAAGTTGAATTAACATATCCTGAATCTCCACTCTCGATTCGAACTTTTTTGTTATGTAAAATTTTAACTCTCCGTCCTTAAATTGTTGTTTATAGAAATAGAGGACGCATTGACACCTACGTTTATACAACTTGATTTTTTAACCAAAGCCCCATTATTTGATATGTCTCATCGATATTCATGGGGCGGGAGAGTTGTAAAATGCCATAAAACACAATTTTTATATCTCGTGTTTAGACAGTGTCCGAGAGATGATAACGAAACCTGTGTAGACCAGACGATATTGTAGGACCGGATGTCGTCGGCCATTCACAAAAAATCAACACACACACATCCACGTTGCGTGATGTGTTTACGTGTTACACGTACACGTTCGGTCACAACAGTTCATTCATAAGGATTTTACAGCGGTAACAAAATAGTGGTCAGCCATGCGACGGAATATTTGTTAACTAGAATTCGTCCCATCCAATGAACATTATGACCATTTCAAATATATTAGTAACAGTGGGAGGTAAACCTAATAGGCAACTTTTGTAATCAAACGCTCGTCCTAATTTATAGCGGGTGTGTGTCTTTTAAAATTACCTTAATATTATATTGAGGTGAACTGTTCGAAGTACATACAGTGAGTAGTTAAAACAAAAATATTTAGATTTCTAATGTGTATACTTGTGTGTAACGTAACGTCAAGTCATAGACTTAATGTTTAAATCACGCTAATTTGTTGTGAAGTTACTTTTTGTTACGTACTTTAAATTCTATTTCTTCAATTTGATTATTTTTTTTGAGAAACCTCAAATGAAACCGTCTCATAAACCTTTAACACAGTAATCAGCGTTCCGAAATTCTTACTACTAGACCAAGAAGCTTGACACAAACACTAAAATAGATCTTACATTCTCGTAAGAAACTAGTGTAAAAGTTTAATATCTAACAAACTGCTTCAGGAGTCTACCATCCTTTCCATCAAACGTAAGGCTTCACATTATTTGTACAAAGGAATAAGATATAAAGTGGAAGGTAGTATACCTAGCATGGCCAGATGGAATGACTCATTGGAGTTTAATCCAGTGTCATAAAAATGTCGATGTTGCCTTTATAGATCCGTTCCATTTTACCGGACCGTTGACATCCACATCAAGTATCGACATCGAGAACCCGTTTTCATATCACGTGTTAATTAATTCATATGTAGGCGTCTTGCCACCATTATCGATAGAATTATGTGGTAGCCCTATACTTTATTACATCTATTCGTCTTGTCAAAAAAAAATATGATAAAGATGTTTTGTGAGACTCGTGCGTGATTTTATAAGATTTCCTTTTTTAATTAACATATTATGGCTATTAAGTTTGACACCGGTAATATGCTTTCCAAATATTGTGTTTTGGAGATATTTATATTAGAAAGGTTGTAGGCAAAGATAAGGGTCTGAAGATAAGGTTAAAGAAGTTGTGAGACCAATTGATTTGAGTGAAAACGTTAAGATTTTGATCAAGAATTTTAAGGATATTATATAAATAACTCTTTTTCTCAACATATACATATTATACATACAAAACAACTAAACTTCTAAAGAATTATTTGCAGATCAAACAAGCAGTTGGACGGATTCGAGAATCGAACCCGAGTCCTCAAACGCAGCAGTCGCATTCGCCACTGCGCCACCGAGGCAATCAATGGACACTGTTATTTTTCAACAATAAGGGCAAGCAGATGATGAAAGTATATGTCCAAAGTAATTTTCGAATAAAACCTTCGTGTTAATGGGTTTTTAAAAGCTACTCTATAACTTACATGAATGAGTTGTATTCAATTTGATCCTTTTTCCATTTTCGAAAGAAGAGTTCCCCACAATGTATGTAAGGGCGCACTTAACTTATAAACTAGTGGATATGTGTACCATAAAACACTCCATAAAGGTACACATGAGCCATAGAGACGTTTTGTTTCTAAAGCCTAGTAGTAGCTGGCTACATTGTTGGTTTACTGGATTGAGATGTTCATGTTGTTAGTGTAAGAAAAACAAATTAAGTACTAACTTGAAAGTTAAACATGCTTACATAGTTAAGTCATTTGTAAACGGAAACATAGACTCTTTGTTGGAGGAAAATTGAGTTTATGTATATTTGTAAATATGTACATAAAGTAAAAAACTATAAAACATACAAAAAATAAGTTATTTTGAACATTATTTTTGTTCACTTATTTGTGCAAATGTAAAATTATTGTGAAAGTATAAAAAATCTATTTAGGTTAATGAATTATATTATTACCAATTAATTTATGAGGAAAGATATATTTTTAGGTTCAATCATGATTGTTTGTTGATTAATTAATAGTTCCTGTATCGTTGGTCTAGCGGTTAGCGTATGCAACTGCCAATCAAGAGGTCTGGTTCGAGTACCTGGTTGGGTCAAAAGTGTTATTGAGTTTTTCTGAGTATAGTTGCGTAATAATAATCCGGAGTTAGGCAGTTGTAGTAGCAGGGTCTTAATCCCCGTGCTTCAGAGAGTACGTAAAGCCGTCGGTTCTGCGTCTGATCTCTTCCCAGTCGTGTCCGATGACCGTCCCATCGGATTGTGAGAGTGAAAGAACAGAGAGTGCACCAGTGATGGGCACACGCTTGTGTGCTGTAATATATCCTGCGTAGATAGTCCTTTAAGTAGTGGGCTGGTCTTCGTTGAGACTGGCCGTCATGGCTGAGATCGGCTAGGAGTAAGTACATCAATAGTTCAATGAATAGTTTAGTTTCACAAGATTTTAAGTAAATTGATACTCTAAATGTACATAGCTAAAGTTCTATTCTCATCCAGATGACGATTGTTGTCTTGTGTTACTTTTTAGTACACTACCAGGGTTCACCATTTTTTAATTAACAAAAAGTTTTTAATTAAAGAACGATATTTAGACCCATCGATATTCTTATTTATAGTTAATTAAAAATTCATCATCGCCAAAAATTGCTTTCTCGTATCGACATGTTAAAAAATGAAATATGCAAAGTTGTAACAATGCGTGGGACGAAAGCTCTTAAACGAGCAAAAATAGCTGATATATCGATAACTATGTTTTAACATTCCTGCTGTTAACAATCAACATCAGTCATCAATCAACAGATTTGAAATTAGTTTGAATAGGGATCAGCAACGAGTGATCCGCGTTAGTATTTTTGGCTCCAAAAATATTGTAGATGTGTCCACCTGTTGAGTTTTGTGTAATCCACAAATAATTGTTTAAATTCTGGATGTTCTTTGTGTCCGTTTCATGTACATTTTTAAAGGACACAGGACTTATTCCTAGTGCAAGAGTTGTCTTTAAAAAAAAAATATTTATTTTGACATATAATTAATTTGACAGTACCATAATAGGAAAAAGATCTTTTGATAGTAATAAATACTCATTCGCAAAGATCCCGTCGATTCTTCTCTTTTCCATCCTTAAGTGAACTTTTCAAAAGGTTTTGATCGAAATTGCTTAAAACACTTATTTTAAAACTTTTTTTCGAACAATCTTGATCTACAACAAAAAAGTAAAGCGGATAAATTCAAAAGATAAAGAATGACACATCGCTCCATACTTTGAAGTTCCGTCTCTCACTCGCGGTAATTATATTCAGCTTATTTGTCAATCTGCCGCAATCTTTAAAATTAAGCAATTTAATATTTTGTATAGTTAATAAACTTGTTCTTCCACACCCATTCAGATTGCTCACACGTTTCCGCTTCTGCGGGTGATATCCTATTTAATATAGCTATGTACATATTAATTAGATAATTAAAAAGGTTGATTTTTATATCTTAATATGGTTTAATTGTTCCGTGAAAGTTGTAATAGATATTTAACTAAGCAACCGTTATCTACGAATCTATTTTATTGAAGATATTGTTTCGTGAAACATGGTTACTTGTAGATAAAAATCAATAATTTCGATTAGGTACTTATTAATTATATGCTATTATATTGTGTTTGGTCAAAATGTACACGAATCTTAACATTTTTTGCAATACTTTTGTTTTGAATAGAATTAGTTCCAAGAAAAGCATTATATACCTAATTTCAAAAAGTTATAACTTGATAATTTCTTGCAATTTGCAAAGTGAGCTTAATATATAGTTGAGAAAGCTAATTTAAAAATGCTTAATCACACGCAATTTTCAGAACAAAAGGTGTAATTTCACTTAGTCGCGTGTTCCAATTAAGGTGGTGCGATAATTTATAGTATCGGGTAGAAAATAGACTTGATGGACTAATCCCATGTACGCGCCGAGGGCCTGTTGTAAATTATTTCATCGCTCTACAACGGAGACAAAACAAAACGTTTATTCTCCACTTTAGTGCAAAGATATTAAACAGGCATTATGCTGTTGGTAACCAAAAAATTTGAAATGACTTTATATATTTTTGGAGATTATATAATATAATATAATTGAATGCCATTTCTAAATATTTATTTACAAGTAGAATAAATATTAAAAAACAAAACACAACGTGTAATTTTTTTATTGTGTTTTTCAATATGAGATTAAATCAATATTAATTATCCACATTTGGAGAAGTGAAAGTTTCTTCAACCTCAATTGCACCTTTGTTGATAAAATCTGATATTTTAAAGTCTATTTTAAGAATTGTTGTAAATTGTGAATTGATTATAATAACTTCAACTAGTGCTTCTAAAAGTATTAGCTATAAAATACACGCGAATATGTTATACGAAATACAATCATCATAAAAGACGTTGACGTCGGCCGTCAAAAATTTGTTGTCCATTAATGCGCGTGTCCGTTAATCGATGAATAATGACATATTTACCCAATATGCAAATGTTTTTTAAGTTTGAACAACAAATAAATTAACATTAAGGAATAATTAAGTAGAGCCAACGCTATAAATGATCGCGAATAATGAAGTAAAACTTTGAGTAAATAAAATTAGAAATTGACGGCTTTATGGCAACCAACAGGTTTGACAGCAGTGATCTTTAACCCTCCTCGTAGTTTTAGTGCCAACAACGTTAATTTTGATATTTTAAGTTTTACAAATGTTTTGTTTATTGTAATGTGTTTATTAGAAATTAATATAAACACAACGAAACATAATTATAGTTTTAAATAGCTAAAACTAGTTTCTAAACTAAATTTAATAAACATTAGCAATAAATATTAGGTACTTTTGTTTCCATTTGAACAAATGTTTCAACTTAGTATAAAATGTTGCAGAATAGCCCGGCACGACTGGACATGCGCTGGCGCACTACAAATTACAATCAACACGACGGACATGTTCGCACGTGGGGACGGCCCTATCCCTATCAATTTACAACAACACACATAGCTAAGATTATTTTATAGTAATTTCTCTATTACGATATCTCCTTAAGTGTTTATTGGAGAAGTGTTCCCGATAACGGTGATTTATATCTTCATTATGTTACACATGTAGGTTTCTGTATGCACATGTTTTTAAATATGACTGTCAAAATACTCAGTAGATACTTGTTGGTCTGCCTCGTTAATCTAGCGGTTAGTATATGATCACCAATCAAGAAGATTTAGGTTCGATGCCTGTGTCGGTCCAAAAAGTGTTGTTGATTTTTCTGATTATAGAAATACTTAATAACAGTCCAAAGTTTCGTCTTCCTGTGTCTGATCCCTGCCTGGTGGTGTCGTCGCGATTGTGGGAGTGAGGGAACACAGAGTGTACCTGTGTATCTCGTGCGTAGTCGGCTGGTCTCCTTTGAGACTGGCCGTAAACAAAAATCGACTAGAAGTACATCAGAAACTCGTGTGGTAAGAATCAAATATGATGAAAGCACTTTTATTAATCTGCTATAATTGTTAAACCACTTACGTATCTTAGATTTGTCAATTTCATATAAAATGTTGTTTATTAAGATAATATAAGATATCTTTCGAACAAATAAAAATATACCATATGTGGCATCATTAGTTAATACATATTATTATTTTAAATATGAACAAACAAGTACAATAAATACGTCGTGTAAATAATGTATAACAAGACCAGTGTGACACCTAGAAAGCCATTAGCTAAAACATACACGAGGACAATGTATGAATCAGAGGTGTTTGTTCTAAGAGAAGTTATGTCGAAACTTCCATCAGGCACTGAGGCCGGCCCCGAGGCGAGCGATTTACAAGCAACGGGCGGAGTCAACGTCGCGCTACAACTGGTGTATGTAGATATAACCTGATAGCTGTCGTTTGATGTTTTATCACACAATATTGTTTACTTTTTAAATTTGACTGTTTTCTTTTTCGCTTTTTAAAATATGCTATATTTCAAAAAACTTGTATTGTTAAGAAGAAGTATGACATTATTTGCTGATGATGATTTGATGATTATGAAGTGGACTGACTTTTCGTAAAGTAACAGATAATGTTTTGATAATTTCAATGTGATTAATTAATGTCATCTTAATTAACTAAGTGATAACAAGTGAGTTTTGTACCTCAACATAACCGTCAATGTTTAATTGTAACGTACTCAAAAAACGCTAAAATTTAAAGCTTTATTCATGATTGATCAGTGTTAAGTAAGTCTAGTTAATACATTTATAATGCGTCTATAAGTGATTCGTGCTCGCTCAATTCGAGGGCCGAGCCTAATAGTTTACTAGCGGGTACTGATTTACAATCAGGATAGGACTGTCGATCTGTAGCGTTGCGCCTACGCACATTCACTATTATAGCTAGCAGCTACACGTATTATTTATGGTAAGAAGCTTTCCTAAGGATTATGGAGACCGGGCGTCAACAATACAACAAATAATTTTTCCACTCCCATTGTTGCCGTTGTATCAATATTTTGTTAACTTTTATTTGGTTGTCTATATAAATTTAAGTTTTCTCTATTTGAATATAAATTGAGCATGAATATTTAAATTTAAGTATCATAAAATGTGAAGTTAGTGCGACGTAAAGAATCGGCTGACGGTTCGCTATTTCTAGTTACGTGGATACCCGTGATCCATGAAATACATTCACAAACAGATGGCTAAACCTTTGATTACTTTAGAATTACGAGTGGCGTGGCGTACTTGATTATAATTGCGCGGACAGCGCGGATCTGATTTGCGTGACCAATCCTGCGCAGGTAATGACGCGCGCCTACCGCTCGATATCGCCACGTTTCAGCTTAAGGCATTACAACACTGCTTTAGCACAGCAGCACATTTAATATTTCATGAACACATTTTGTTTGTTACTTGAATAAAACTCTGGTAAAACGCTATATTAGTTTATATTCAATTTGATTTATTTTGTTTTCAGGACAAATAGATATACTCGTAAGTATTAAAAGTGATTTCAAATTGACTTTTATTTTTTAATTCTATGATTTTTCGACTGCTTCCTACGTATTTTTAACTACATATTTTTTTTTATTGTAATAGTATGTGAGTAGATTTGCATCGCTCTCAATAACTCTGTCGCATTTTATCGCCATCACCGTGCCCAGTCCCTTACGTTGGGCGACCGCCTCACTTTCGCACTTAATCGAGAAATATGGCGCGTGCTCTTATGCCTTTATTTATTACGCCAGCTCGCTCGGATTAAGAACATCGATTTATATTGTCCTCATTAGTGCCTCTAAATTGATTAGCTTAAGCTTTCGTTATGGTGTAACGTTATTCTGGCACACATACCCAACTTTGAGAGCCTTCTATATTATATTAAAATAAGTATGAACAGTACTTTGAAACTATGAGACAATAATTAACGTGGTATCTATTTGTGCATTTTGTACCCAGGTTTTGCTACAAAAAGATACCGAATATTTAGAGCGGTTGCATAATTCACGGTCCGAAATAAGCGGTAGGAAGCGGCCCACTTCCCCCGGCTTCGTCACCGTCACACGCGACCAAAAACTTCGCGTGATACAACACTCTAGTTCATTATATTAATTACCCTATGCTAGTTCTAGATTACAACGACACCCCCTACAACAATACAGCTATGCTCGACAGATAAGAGAGACTCGATTTATTGCTTGCATTTCTTTTGTCAGCTTTGAAATTGTACTCGCATAAGTTAACCGAGATTAAAGTAATCGAACTTATAAATTTTGTCGCCTCACCTTTATAAGGCGAACGGCGGTGTCGACGCGAACTTTGTTCAAATTAATGGGCCGCATTATCAGATCGAACCTGGTACATGGCGTTTATGTTGAGATAATTTTGTGTGGAGAATATTTCGTTCTTTTTTTAATTTTTTTTGCTCTTGTTCCCGTGGGCTGTGACTTGTGAAGCTGTGATGTAAGCATCACGATTTGGCGTAGGCGCTAAGATTGTTCTGTCCAGTGAAAAAACAAATAAGTATAAATTAGTGTCCTACACAAATACGAACACACTTGATACACAATGTTTAAGACATTAATATAAATCCAAATGTTTTCGTAAAATCGCCTGTCCAAATAATTCTTCTCATTTAATTAACTATTAGGTAGGAATTATCTCGCGAACTGGTCATGTAAGTAAACAGTTTATTTTAGAAACACGTGTATCTGGTTTTTGTTAGTATATAATGTACACACCGCAGGTTGACGCCAATTTCGTTTCGAGACATCTATGACGAACATAATACTATAATATTAGTCTATAGTCATGGATAAACCTTTTCATAATTTATTTCTGCATCGTTTAAAAAGTTTCTACGATAATATGATATATTTGGATTTTAATATATTGTATTAATTATATAATAGTCTTAAAATAACATCTACTTTCTTTTTAATTGAGATAAATGAATATTAACATTATTACAACACGGTACATAAATCTGTATCGGGTGGTACCATTATGTGTAGCTGAGAAGAAGTTGACTAAACTTTTTTTTTTTATTTTCTGTCCTCTAAAAATACTTTTTATAGGGTGTTGCACCTATACTATTACATTTCAAATTGTATGTTATGAGTTTCCAGCTCAATTTTAGTTGCATTGAATTTTTAGTTACCTTTGGACATTCCTTATTTTTTTTTATTAAATGTCCATAGTTTCATTCTTACTAGCCCTCTTTCGTATAAACAACTTTGTCAATCAAGATCTATGAGAGTCTTGTATTAATAATCACTTACTTTTTTTAAATTGTAAATTATTATATAGCATTTTACGTTATTCAAAGAGTTTGCTATGCGTCTCTCTAATAACGATCACATTTTTCTGTAACATGCTGTAGTAATAGTCAGGTGTAGACAAAACCAATCAGCACCTTTTTACTATGTTAGCCAATAGTTTATTTTTTTTGATCTATTTGTGAAACTCAGTGTTGCCAATAAAACATTTGGAAACAGTTTCATTCAGTATTTTCGACGAAACTTTATTGTTATTATATTACATTCAATTGATGAATGACCTTTGGGCTACCGTTACTTTTAATAGGTGACCGAACACCATACAAAATAGGTATCGAATCGTTACTTAAAAGTTCATGTTCAATAATGGATATAAAAACTACTCATAAAACAATGAAGTATCATAAAAGCTACATTAAAGCTATTACCTGTATTCCAAGCAGGAAAAGCCTAATCCAGCGTGTCGTGTTCAAAACCTTATACTAATTAAGTAACTAAACAACTCCCAATAGCCATGAAATTCCTTATACCAGCGGTAAACCAATTCCGTGGCACTTTGGACGAGCGCAGTAATAATTTAATTGACAAATAAAGAGTTACATGTTAACTCTGTCGGTGTGGACGACATTTAAGAAATATTTAGTTGCACTGTGTTAAAATATAGTGTTGAAATGTTTCTATGATCTAAGTGGCCGGATGGAGGTAGTTGTTGCTCGATTTGGAAAAAGAAGCTAAGAAATTTCATTACATACATATTTACAAGAGGTTTATTCTCACTTAGGTAAGTTAATCTCATAGCAATTTCTATCAATAGGTGCTATCTACATTTTGATCACACACTTTTCTACGTATTATTTAATAGTATTTTCTTTAAAAGTATCTAGGCCGCCATAGTGTGGGTCTAGGTTGCCATAGTATGGCGAGTATGGCGACCATCACTTTTTGATTCTATTCATGCCTTCCATCAGGCAGAGTAGAGTCACTTAGGTAGGCCAGGAACAAAACAAAAAAAAACAGAGCAAAAAATTAATGAAATAAAACAAACAGATAAAAAACCCATGAATTATATAAAAAAGCAGTTAACTTACTTCTCCAATGTGAAATAAAAAAAAAATCCTCGCGGTTAAAATACCAGGGCACTTTCTAACAAGGGCATTACAAATCTTCACCCCATAAAATCTCGGTGTCGCAATATAAATGAATAATTAGCAGTTATCACTAAAACAAGGGACTTTGTCTTAATTATTAGGCCATTATAAAGTACTCCCCTCGACCTCGGTGATATCCTCAGATGAAAGTTGAGAGGGTAAGGAAAACTTGGAAGACAAGTCGAAGTATTAATTAATTCCAGCCACCATCGGTCGGTTTAATAAACGCTTAATTTCCATTTGGTGGGCACGGTCTGAGGAAAAATCTTGAATGACTTGAAATTTACTTGTCAGCTGAAAAGGGAAGCGGGGCGACAAATGTAAATGTTTTGTCGCGGTTTCATTTGAATTAATTAATGGATTTAATGAAGGCGAACTTTTTCATCCGGCCAACGTTTTCTGTAACAATGTTTATGGTAAATAAAACTTGTCAAGGAAATGCTTTTTTGTCCATCTGTCGGTTTTTCTTTTTAATTCGCTCGGTTTGTTGGGGCCGCGGGTTCTGCGGCGGATTGTTTGGATTTATTCGTGTAATTAGTGAAGTTTGTTCCGTTACGATTATATTTGTTCCTTTTTGTGTTACAAATTGGGTGGGATTCAATTTAGAGGTGAGTTGGATTGTATAAAAAGAACTTGGTTGTTTCAAATTTAATACTTTTTGTGATATACTAATTTGTTTGCGTAGATAAAGCTTAAATATTATATAAAAACAACAATTCCATAGGCATTTGTCACTTTGATTTATATTTAATATATTCTTTAAATGACTTCTTCTACCTAAACCTATAATTGTATTTGCAATTAAAATACTTTAACTGACTACATTTTTATGAAAGAACTCAAAAGGTTTTAAGTTTCCATAAAAAAATATTTTACATGATAATAAATATCACAGGAATTTTATTGGAACGAAGTTCCTTACGGCAGGCTTGGAGGGGATAGGGATTTCGCTGCGGGACTGAACTGAAAAAAATGTGATAATAAAACCGTAAGAAAAAATCCGTGGAAAAAGTGCGTGGAATAAATCTGTGGAATAAATCTGTGGAAAAAAGTGCGTGGAATAAAACCGTTAAATGAGACGTGCGCAGGCGCGAAAGCGCGTCATGTGTGCTACGTTTCATACTATCTATCACGTACTTAACATTCGTACTATTTCTACCTCTTTTTTCTATTTTTCTATTTCTATGTAATTTTTAATTAATAATAATGTTGACAAAAAAAAAATAAAGATACATATTTTTTTGTTATTTCAGTTGAAATTTGAATTACGATGTTTTTTTTATTTTAAGGAATTTATTATTTTATTATTTTAAGGAATTTATTATTTTATTTCCTAAAATACTGAATTTCCTAAATACTTTCTTGTACTTAAATAAAAACTAATCAGCAAAATTTAAGAGAAAAAATCAAGAAAACCTACATAAAATTGAGCACGATTTTTTTTGCAAATTGTGTTGATTCCACATTATCCGAAGGAACTTCGTTCCTACCTGGTGTCCCACGACACCATTCATTTTTTTATTTGAAATTATATTTGTTTCGAGAAACAAAAAACACAAACACAAAACAAAGTTTGTTTTAATAAAAATGTTTAGTAATCACAAAAAGGCGAGAGGCAAAGGAATAATGATAAAACGTCAAATCCTCCCCACAATTATGACGGACGCCGACTAAATTAAACATAGACTAAAATTTCAAAAGCGAGGCTCCAGCCAAGTCACTAATAAATTACGCGAGCGAAGGGCAAGAAATAAAAAATGAGATACCGCTTGTCCTATAATAATTTAACCCGTTTAGCGTAGTCGTCGAGTAATAAAGATTAAAAAGTTTATTTTTTAACACTTTCGGTGCTAATGAGGGGGCGTTGGAAACAATTTGAAGGATTACCTTCTAAAAGCTTCCGTCAGGTTTTTAATTGAGACTTTTTTGTGGGCCGAAAGGCTTTTAGCCCCTTTGACTGCGGCTCGCGCCTCGCCTTTGTAGCCACCTCGTCGGTGATCTATTAATGAAGAAAAAATATTTCCCTTTTTTATCTTACTAAATAACTTTTTTGTATTTTTGTAAATATTGAACATAATTTAATTAGGATTGATGTCGATTAAGTTGTGGGCAAATAGTGTCGTATTTATTGCATTTGATTAGCCATAAAATTTCTTCGTCATGGTGAATAAATTTGTGGTCTATTTTACGTATTTAGGTAATAAAGTTTATGGTTGTGGTTTGTCTCTTGACACTAATTTAAAGAACGTGAAAAAAATGTATGTATTTAACTTGAAAAATACTTTTATGTTAAATTCACGATAAGGTATGTTTTTTAAATATGAATCGTACCTATTTCCATAGTGAAACCTACAATAGAAATAAGCGCAACGTAAAAAACATAACTCTAATCTCAAGTAAGACATTACGAGAATACCAATGCATGCGCGAAAAATCGATCGCGCGTTGCCGTCTTAAATTCCTCACCCTTTTCGAGGGGGCTCCCCCAAAAAAAAACGAAAGAATAGAAGAGGGAAAAAATCTAAATCGTCTCATATCTCCCCCCGGGCCCTGCCGCCACCCTCGGACACCTCCGACGTCAAGCGCCCTCCTTATTTCGTATGCGAGCTCCTCCGGCAATCATTATAAGGATATCGATTAGGGCCACGTCTCTAACCTGCCCATATCTTTGTGGAACACTCATGTGTACATAAGATTACTTTACGACAACTGCCCGCTATTTTTTTTTAATAATCGGTCATTAAAAACACCTAAAATTGCATGCAGTGGTTGCTAATTCGGTGCTTCCCAGTACTCATTCACAGTAACACGACAAAATTCAATTTTAGCGAAATTGCACGTACATATTTATACGTACGTATATATTTGTGTGCCTACAGCATAGCTGAGTCAGTTCGTTTACCTCTGATCAAAAAATGATCAACAAATATAGGTTAGTGTGTTACTCGTAAAAAGGGTTATAGTTTTGCCACTACTTGTGCCTATAAAAATCCAATTTAAGAAATGCGCTCACACATTCGGGTAAATAGTGATGATGCAACACGTTATTTTTGTACATTTATAACTTTTTACTTCAAACTCCAAGTATTGGAAATTATGTTTAAATATACATTGTCACATAGTGCACTAGTTCTAAAAAGGTACAACGAAGGAGACTAGTTAACAACCGAGGACGGGCTACGCATAAGCAGATGCAAATTGTTCCCGTTAAACTATTTTGTAAGGTAAACATAGAGGGGTTGGACCCACGTGCTCCCAGATCCGGCCAACAAGATTAAAAATGCTGGATGGAGACCGCCGTGAGTCGGGTCGAGTACGAGCCAAGAAATATTGGAGTTCGCGAAGAAAGCCGCTTTGGGGATATGTAAATAGGAAACTACAAAAGTAATGTTTGAGTTTGGGACGTCGCGAGAGTGAGTGGCCGCTGGATTATTGCCACCGATATTGTGCAAGTATTATCCAATTTAAATTGAGATCGATGTGTTGCTTTTTAATATAAATAATTTTACCTTACAGTTTCTCTATATTTGGTAGCTGCAACTTTTATAACAAGAACTTAGAAGTATATTGAAAGGAATTAGAAGATTATAAACTCTGAAGTGTTCTAACTAATGAGCACTCTAATTGTAAATAAGTACTTACATATTAACACAACACAAACAGTTACAATCGACAACATAATTGAGAGAGATATCTACCAACGGCTATGCAAAACTCATGATGACTGGAATTCTAAGAAATAGATTGTAAAAAAACAGTAAAACTGCTCTCAACTCGTCTTGAAGACTCGAATAAAGCGAAAACTAGAATCTAAGGAATCCTACAGACGACACTTGATTGTATACACGCGAATGACCATTGCAGAGTAATGAGAAGGGGAGGTTGCAGCGATACTTGTGAAATATTTAAGGAAGAAAAATTATATTTAATAAATTATATACACAGAATATGACTTTTTTGTAATTTACAGTTACACTGCTTTTACTCTAAATACCAAATAGCTAAGTTTGTATTCATCGTTCAATGGCGAGTTTAAACACATTTTATAAAATATAAGGTATTATGTATTTCATATTTGGTTTTGCATTGGCCCTGTTACGGAGTAAAGAAATGCTTATTTTAAAACAAATATGAACTTAAAACATTCTTAACAAAAATTTATATGTAGAAAACTATTCAAATGGTAAATTATTAATAATGTTATCCCATTATAAAGTTAAATCACAACCAATTTCATTGTAGTTTAGGTGTTATACTTTAATGGAATGAATGAATCAGACTAAGCTTGGAGTAGATATAGGTATACAATGCGATTTATCCCTGAAACGTGTAACTTGAAACTTGATTAAAAGCAAGAATACGTAGACATACCAATATCTGCGTTTTGTAAGTTCCTAATTCCGTTTGGTTGAATCTAATAAATCCCAACCGCTGAGCGAAGAATATCTCAAAGCTGTTTCATTATTCGGCATTAGCCGGCGGTCGGCCACGCAAATCTTGGCGTCCCCAGCCCCGGCCAAGAGCCCCCAATTTCCCTCATTACTTACCTCCCATCCGAGACAATGGCAAGACGACGACGAAGAAAAAAAATAATAATAATTTCAAGTGGAATAACGCTGAAAATCTTTTCACGGAAAGAAGAATTATTGTTGTTTTGCAAGCGAGCTCTCTGAGACAAAATGCACCATCCTTATTACGCCATTGTTCGGTGTTACGGGCTTTATTCATTTTTACTTGGCTCGACTTGAATGCTTATTAATTTAAGGCCGTGATAAGCTTGGATTCTTTTGAATGTACGAAAAAAATGTCTGCCTATTGTGACGAGTTATTTTACATCCTATTAGAAGCGGAGCTCTTGAAATATTTCGATAATGACGTTAAAAACCCACAGGAATGAGGTGTCCTTATTTTGATGAAGTAAAAAATAAAGGTCAGATCCAAATTCATTAATTTATGATATAAACAAATTTTGCCATTGCTGTAATAACTGTGTATTAAGCTCATACCGTGAGTCTCAAGGTATAAATAAAGGTTATATTCGTACCCAACATAGTGAAGAAATTAATGCATGTAAGCACTGCAATAAGTACACATAATGAAACGTAAATATACATCACACGAAACGCTTTATGGTAATCGAAATATGCCGAAATATGTTGTTAAGAGCGCAGAAAACTACCCGTGAACATGCAAGGGATGAACTGAGCTTTCATATTTTGCGGGTAGCCCGCATAACGAACCAACTCGGAAACTTTCCTACCGTATATGTCGTTTGAGTTTTTTAAGTCTCTCATAAACATTCCAACAAGCCTTTTGTGCCACTATTTGAACAACGCTCTAATGTGAATCGTAGCTCGTAATAAAGACATTTTACAACGTTCAAGTAACACAAATTACTTAAAATGTCACATAAACGAATTTGCGGCAACGTTCATGTCGTGCTCTGTAAAACTGTCGACTGTTTTCCACAAAGCGGTCGCATCGTATCAGAAGTAAGGCGTTCTCCCTCGGGGGGTTGAGTCAAGAGTGATTACGAATTTTAATTATTTTTTTAAGGCGGTGGCGGCAAGGTGATGTTTCCCCACTGCTGAGGCTTATGCAAACAATCGACTCGCACTTGAAATTAATCCGACTTGGAGTTTTTTCCTTCGCGACAAGGAATTAACAAGCAAAGAAGTCATTAAGTCGAAAGATATTCGAGGATTCCTTTTAATTGTGGCTTCCTTGACGTTCGTCTTTCTAATTGGTTTGCGTTGACGGTACTCTCATTAACTGAATTTGTTAGTATGCTGTAATTGAATTTATTTAAATATGTAAATGTTGATTTAGAAACCGTAAAACTTAGTATGTTTATTACGCCTGTCTTTGTTGCCTCCATGAAATATGACATGTTAGTAAGTACGTGTCATTACTGCGCATAACATAGCCCTTATTATCCAATTATTTCTAACCTTTCAGCGTGGGTCGCTTCAGTGCAGCTGTAATTACAGCACTTGGTAAGTTTAAACGTGGTGCATGACAGTGTAAGTGATTGTATGCGGTGAACTATACGCTACCGCTACGCTAATGAATTATTTGTGGCTTGCGTGCACCAATCGCGATCGTTCCTAATTATCCTGCTGTGTTGGATATTATGTTATGACGTAGCACGACTTTTGATTTGCAAACGTTCTCAAGGCTTTTCCAACTATACTGAAGTAAGACGTTTCTAATTGCGAGAGTTTAATTTCCTTACAATTGTTATAATAGGAGTCATTAGCTGCCCCAATTTGCGACGAGTCTTCGTCTGCCCATTTAAAAGTTATTATTAAAACGAATCGGGGCAATCGTAGACAAATAATTTGGCATTCTCCAAACAAGAGAACAAATGAAAAGGCTGATTGAGCGTCTTCGCTAAAATGACTCATTTATATTAACGACCAAACTCATCAATACTCATTCACTTCATTTAGATTTTTCCACAAAAATCCTTCGCTAATTGAAATTGAAATCTGATTTCCCTCCCTGCCCCAGCTCGGTTGGTGATTAAAAGTATAAGAAAAAAATACAAATAATCAAATTACAATATCGCTAACGACTCCTCAGAATCCTTTTATATTTTGGGGAATAAATTAAAGCTAGGGAAGGGAAACCGCTCCGGCAAACAACGGATAACGATTTATATTTTTTAGGATTTGGTATTTAGTATGTAAAGATGGGTGTTGGATTTTTGTAAAGACGTATTTTAGGTAATTAGGATACTTGAAATGACAATTGAGATATCATTTTATTACTATCATGAAACTTTTAGTTTTATGAAGAAAAAATGACTAAGAGTATTACGTAAAGAGTTTCTTGTCTTAATTTCGTGTTAAGAAAATTTATTCTTTTAATAAATCTGTAAATAGGTAATTACGTATCAACTTATTTTAAATTCCGAATCATTTAAAATTGTTTTTTTTTTTTATAAATTAGCAGTTACATAAACACGTTTATTTGAAATGAAAGTATTCACATCTGTTCGGAAATTACCTAACTAACATTCTCAGTTTATAAGTGGTGTGCTTAAATTGCCAGCTTACTTATTAGATTAACACCTGATGCTTGTGTACCTGTAGTTGTAGTAAAATGACGACAAATTGCACAATCCGTATGTTTGAGTTACAAGTGATTGTGAAAAGTATACTAAAAACATCTAACTTTGCTGTTAGGTAATAAAATGTTAACATAGGTTCTCATTCATAGGTATCTGTTTAATGTATTAAATCGATTATTGGTGTTATTATTTGTGTTAAGAAATAGTTAACACTTTTTTAAATATAAAAGTTAAGTCTTAATTCAAACCTTTCTAATTTTAAAAACTGAGAGAAAAGGTTAATCTTTTCGGTAATTAATTTGAATATAATTGTTTACTATAAAATATCGTTTTTAATTTTTTTTTGAGTTTAATCTTATACTACTGAGTTGGCAAGTAAACTTACGTACAGCTCGTTGTTAATCTATTGGCGATGCATCATTTAGAACATCAGTTTTGGCTTTCAGTTTCACCACAGGTAGACTAAAAATATGTTGGAAATTATACATATAATGTGCATTTTACTATTTTTTTTCTATTCTAATAAATAATCTGAACTTATTCCGTCATCAATCATCACTTCATGAAAACTTGAACTTACATATTCTTCAAATAGGTCTTGAATGAAGAAAGTAAATTCTAGAAATAATATATTACGTTTTGAACACTGCATTCATGCTCCTCGTATATCATCAGTATCAAATCAGGTGTACGGAATATTTATTCAACATCACTTCTGATTTAGACGTGTGTATTTTTCACAGCCATTAAGTGTGTAAGGTTCGCGAAGCCGAATGAAAAATTGCCCTATTTTGAGGATGGATGACGCAAATTAAGAAAGCAATTACTCATCGGAAAAAGTACTACAGTGGAATCTTAATAAGGAGGAGATTTTGTAAGCAAGAAATATTTTTCATTCAGTCTCCATGGACCTTCACGAATTCGTAATTAAGATGGTGTGTTCAGACACTGGTAGAATAATATTTTACGGAATCTTGGTCTACTGATCTATGCTTCTGAGTATAGTTTAAATAAAAATGTAATGCTAGTGTGTGGCAACACTACGTCGATCGTAAAACTAAACCTGTACTGTGTAAGTGTATATGTTTAGCAGATTGTTGATAAATATTTAAGTTACTAAGTTCACGTTTCAGTTTTTAATTATATGCACAATTATATAACACTTATACATTATATTATATTTAATTGCATCAACAAAAAACTACGTAAATCGTGTCAACCAAATTTTAATGTTTAGATCACAGCCAGGTTAAAAAAAATCGTGTCAGATCTAAGCCACTAGGGTAAACTACACCAAACGAACAGTTTCACTCCATCTAACGTCACTAGCATTCTAGTAGGTATGTGAAGCAGTTGAAGTGTGTTTCTTATAACAATATTTTGGAATCTCTCGGTATTTATTGTCAGGAAGATAGCATTTAGCGGACATCACGTTGTAAGTGTTGTACGACGAAGTACCGTCCATACATATAAAAATATTATAAACACCACTTATTTGTCGAATCTCGTAACACACGGAGGCATCCTTAGCCTTTTGTAAGCTGCGGGTTTCAAACAGTCTTTCGATTGTATCGATATGATAGGGCCCTCCTATTACAATTGTATTTTGTTCCTACTTCGTACACATTTAGATCGTAAAACAATTCAAGGTCACACATTACCACAAGCTAGACACTTACGTGCAACTTGCAAACGTCTGGCTCGCCGCACGTTTTCGCCCCATGTTAAGCCCTCGAATTTTCTTCTAACTTTTTCCGCTCGGGGCCACTTATCACTCCCTCCCTTTCCCCCCTGTTTCACCCCCTGGTCCATCGAGCTCGACCACTAATTGCGTCCGTTAATTAGGAAACGTCATGAGTGTTTACCGAGAGAGCTAAGTGTGAAGTTCGCCCCCACTAATGCTTGGCGTGAAATTACTTCCGGCCAAGTTGAAACTTTTTGAGAAATAAACTTGGCGGGATTAATTAGCTGATGGGAGGAGGATTAGCCGCTGCGTCTGCGTTCTAACAAGATTATAAGAGTTGTGTTTCCACAACTTTTCAACCTTACTTACGTTAATTTTGGTTGTTCCAATGTTTTAGAGTTAGTTCTATGTAAACATTTGATGAAAGCTGGGCGACTTTCTTTTCGAACCTAATTAGGGGTGGGACGCTTCTGACTTGAACTAAAACAAAGTTTTATTATATCATTCACGATTCTTAGAATCCCTTAAACTGAATTCAAATAAACATTTTGTGAGCTAATTTTTGAATACTAAGATTTTACTCTAGACAGAGAACCAACTGTTTACTTCAACAATAAAAAGATGCAATCTTTTGCATGCACTAAAGAAAAGTTTGAATACAGTTCAAAAAATGCCAGTTTTATAATATATATTTTATAGGTTTTCACGATGCAAAGTACGTAATAATAAGAGAACAATATATTACATATTGATATGAAAGCAGACAGCAGAAACTGTTGCTATACAAAAAAAAAAAGTATGTTTAAAAATTATTTTACAGCATGTCGCTGCTATAAGAAAAAAAAGGAATAAAACATAATCCAAAGTTGTCCAAAGACGTTATGACTGGGTATGGTGTCGGGCGGTAATTAACACGTAGGATTAATTACAGGCGGTATTGAAACTAAGTGATATGTGTCATCCGGGGGTCACACGGCCGACGGTGTACACGTCTTTGCACATTCACAGGGTCAACGTAAGGGTTGGTCTTCACCATTTTGAAAGTATATTTTAAACTATAACATTAGTATTTTAGGATTTATATTTAAATACTCGGTGAGGACATTTTTGCTATAAAAATATAGCAATATATATATATCCTTGTATATTTTGCTATAAATATACAAGGATTTCAGGGTGCAAATTAGTGCAGCTCGAGTATTTCTGTTCATATTATATATTTCTATATATATAATAGGCATTCTAAGAGAATATACGTTTATCATCAACACAAGCATTCAAGTGGACTTAATGTTGAAGGTAATTTGCTTCGCTAAATTTGGAGTAACACAAAGATTTATGGTCAGCAGTGTTATCAACTAGGTTTGAAATTGATTTCAATAAGATAACAAGACAGAATCTTATTAAGTGAATTATTCTAAAAACCTTTTTCATTATATTATACGGTAAATGAGTATACGATAGCAATTCTCAAAATATTGTAAACCGCAAAAAATATCTTAAAATTATTAATGATACCATTTCATACCTACTTAATAATTTAAAACTTTTAAAAATTCATAGACCAAAAAATGCGATGTTGCAAATTACGGTTCCGTATGATTTTGTTTTGTTATGACAGCGCGAGTTGGCAACGCCGAGTTCGGCGACCCCACTCCGAGTTTTAATGATAAAAAAATTCGTATAGAGGGGAGGCGAGTAAGTGCCATCGAAGGAGGGAAAAAACTACGGAGGAAAAATATTTGGCGCGACAGGTTGCCTCTCCCCCCGACATGAGGGGGACCTTGATAAAAATTAAATCTTAACGACGGAAATTTAAAGATGACGCTCCAACGATCAAGAAGAGTGCACATCTGAGCCCTGGGGCGCTTTAATTGGGCCGAGGACTGGTAAGAACCTTCTTTTATGTTTTTCGTTGATTGATTGGTACATTTACGGCAGATCCCCGCCAAACATTTTAGGCAAGACATGTATTTGTTAATGTTTTAATATCCGCTTTTTCGTAATATATTTCTTAGCAGTATTCAGTCTGTTTGTACTTCAGCATAGCGTTTTGAATTGAACATTTAGTATCATATTTATTACACAGCATTCAAAGTTTTACTACGAATTACATATTCATAGAACTTAGGAAATACACGTTTAAGTTATATTGTAAAACGATAGAACGTTGCGAAATATTTATGGTGAAATTATGATCGCTATTGGTAACGTTGCCACTGTTATCGAGACTAAGTTACCTGATGTCAACAAAAGGAACATAAATAGGATTTTACCAAAGATGGAAGAAATTTGCCTTGATGTAAATAAAGTATTGAATATAAACTGAAATGTCTCAGCCAATGGCGTTAATTATTATAAACATTTTCAGAGTATTAGGAAGCTGATACAGCATATGGGTCTCCGTCATACTGTGATATGAGATTTTGTGTTGTGTGCTATTTTTAGTTGTCGTCTTAGTTCTTTGGACTCCCAACTGTTTAACATCATACCACATTCAGTTATAAATACTATGCAGCATATTATTGTGCAAAGTTAGGCTAGAAATCTACATATAAAAATTTGACTGGTAAACAAAACAAAATATATGACAGTTTCCACTACGAGAGTATAACAAAAGATTATACTTACTGTTACTCTCAGTATAAAGCTACTTAAAGGGGTTCTACTACCCCGGACACGAAGAAATTATATAAAAATAAAAGCAGTAACTCAAATTCGCGACTGCATTGTAATTCAAATCGAGATGCAAGGAGATTTGCTTGGGACGGCATCGACTATTGATTTTCCAACATCTTGAGGGCTACCATTGCAATCCTACTTGTTTAAACTTTTTATTTTCACTCTTCACTCGCGTTTTTTGTTTCAACTACTCGCCCCAAGGCTTACTCCCCCACGCACTCCCTCTTGCATAAAAAAGCTTCTAATCGATAATTTCTTTGGGGGTGCATTAAGCATATCGTCAGTTTTGTGCACGAATGTTTTTCTCAATACTGCCAGAGTTCACCCTCAAGGCTATTTTTTGTTTTGATGCCCATTTTCTTGATTAGAATGAGGAAAATCTTATGTTGTGTTTAATGTATTTGTATACAATATTTATTATATAATATTGTATTCGTTTGCATTGGAGATCTGATCACATTAATACCCTTTATTGGTATGTATGTAATTTGGTTTTGCCTTCTTTCGTTTGCAACATTGAAGATAATTCATGTACATTAGTATTTTACTGACTGTAGGTAAATAGACTCTGTATTAGAATAGATCAGGTTTATTTATAAAAGAAAACATTATTGATCATATACGCAGGTATGTTTTCATTTGAATTGTGTTTTCGTAACTTATATAACCTTGTGCTTTATATTAAAAAAATAAACGATTATATTTCTCTTTTAAATAAATATGACTGATTAAGATTTTTATAGTGTATGTGCCTCCATGTACCTATGTTTAAATATATTTACAATGTAACTATTTCATATCAAGACTGAACTTAACTATTTTTATGAGACGCTAATAGAAGCAAAAGGCAGAATATAATGGCTTTTGAATTGAAATCACCAATAACAGTAAAGAGTATCGGACACATAGCCATCGGATCTAATCAGCAAAGACGCATGGCGTGGATGCAGCTAACTGCCAATATCTGATGTAGCATGAGCCCGTAGCCCATTGTATTTGCTCTTTATGTTTTTTTACTGAGGGACGCGACGATAATGTTTTTATAGCCAGAGGGTCGTAATCAGAGTACACTTTCATTAAGTTCAGCGCCAATTTTTATATTTTCTATATGTCTAAAATACTATGTTAAATATACACTTTTAATTTTGAGTTCACGGAGGTGTGGTTGTTGAAGCGGTCGCTACGCTGCTCTCTACAGCGCTGAATGTTGTGGGTTCAAACACACTGCGTGATCCACATTTTTTTATTCTAAGTGTGGGTTTTCTTTGTGTCTTGTATGATTATAAAGCCTCACGCGACACTGTTTATATTCTTAATTCTTTTATTTTATCGATTTTTAAAATACTTGAATTCTTTAATTTATTTTTAAATTTTGAAATTTTTTTTACGACTCAAAAAATAAATTTGGATGATAAAGTTTGAATTTAGTGGTACTAAAACGAAAAAAATCCTATCGCTCCTTTTTATAAACTTCATTAAACTGTTTTTAATGAATCTCGATATTTATTATTTCCTATTATTTCTTAATTAAACAATTAATGGAAAAATGTGACTTTATAATTTAGCTATCACAATTTAAAGACATTCCATCGAGAGACCTGGCGAAGGAAATAGATTGTTGATTGAGATACTAGATTAATTTAAGTGCACGAGAAAGAATTTTTATAGTATTGTTGACACATTTGTGGCCGTGTCAAACATTCTTAAAGCAATCGAGTTAGGAAAGTAAGTGCTTAACTAATCTCGAACTGATTAAACTGCTTTCTTTTGATACTCACACTCACATGTATCACGAATGAAATACATTCGAGATGTATAAAATGCTAATTTAACTCGCATCTACAGCCTACACGTTCGATAGGTGCCTCCCTTCCACGCATACCGGCACACGATAATGACTCCAAAACGGCAATTCGAGCCAGAGTTTTTCATAAAACGAGGTATATGAGTCAAGAACATTGAAGTCATAAACATGAGCGAACCACCCTACGCATTCACCCCTTGCTGGAAAACGTCACCCCCGCACGTACGTAGAAACACAAAAAAGGGCACCAGAGGGACGTTACGCATCCCAAGTAAGCGGAGCTCATTGCTGGGTCTGCAGATGTCTTTAATGGCTTTAAATTATATGTAGAGAGAGCTAACTGCCGCTTGGCTCTCTCGCCTCTTCACTAGGTGATACATCACGTTTGAGCGTAACTTCGCCGTGCTCTTCAACTATTGCTGTAGCTTTGTGTTCGGATGAGTCCGTGTTTCTAAGAGTTTTATTATTATACGTAGAGTGGTAACTATAATTTAAATATTTATTTTTATTATTATTCTTGCTATCACGCGAAGATACGAAACGTATGAATTACGAAGTCTGTTATGTCTAAGGTATTTTAGAAGTGAGCTATAGCATAATAATTTAGAATTAAGATACATATTTCAAAAGATATAGCAGTGTGTTAAAAAAAATCTTCTTGACTCTGAGAGTGCGATTCATTTACTATTTTTTACTACTGAGGCACTTAACTCTCTCTCTAAGCAACTTAATGCACATACATACATGAACATAGTAGCATGATACTGAATACATGTGTCTTGCTTAATTATTTGATAGAATTAGACCTACGTCTATACCACAGAAACCCATTACTTAAATCTATAAGTTGATTTCTTTAAGGAACCATGACTATTTAAGAAATTGTAATTTACTTTTTGATAACACTGAACACACAGAGACACTGGATGTGAATATATTAATACAGTAAATAGACACAGTAAGTACCAAACCTTATTGCGTTAAATTTTATAAGCTAGGCGCTCACGAGCGACCGAGCACGACCGAACACGATTTCATTACGCAGAAAAAAAAATCGCGGAGAAATTGGAAAATAATGTCAATTACCATGTACAAACTGGAAGTCGCAGTCTAACGATCGTCATTACGCATTGTCGTGATTGCGTAAATAGGGACGATTTTGTCGCGAAGTGAGGCGGGGCGGGTGTACTAAGTTTTCCGCTTCGCTTCTCGCATCGTTTGCGCTCGTTAATGTAATCGCAGCCTTGTCTTATATTAAATGATGTATAATTTAATTGTGAAATTTTGCATTACATATGGTTTGATAATAAATTATTTAAACAATTTAAAGCACGTTTATGATAACATTTGTTTTTACACTACCTATAAAAAAGTACGACAATGTTGAGGGTAAACATATGTGTCCAAAATCAAGTCCAGTTTTGACTTCTAACATAATGTAATACATAGCGTGATAAGAATAAAGTAAACATACAAAGTAATTATATGTATGAACGTTATACAAGTTAAACGTCTTAATCTGCATTATTATAAACGAAATAAGTTTAGAAATATCAGTGGCCTAATAAAAAAATCAGATAATCAAAAATTGAATTGGTGTGTTACTCAATTTATAACCAAACTTGTTTTATATATTACTATGATAAGAAACGAGATCATTGCAATATATACTCGAAATAATTAATTTTTTTAATTCTTTTATAGATATTTACTATTGTAGCGTTCGACCTACAAACTAAATTACACGAACTCATATCAAAATTAAATTAAGATTAATTTTTATAATGGTTCATTGAACCAAACACACTGCTGTTATCATATTGTTTTACGCAACAAAGCCGCGGATGCGACTGCTACGCTCCATCGCTCATCTACACTAACCTTTATGTCGATCATTTGGTTGATGGTTGTAAAAACAATGATATTTCCTGCTCGGACGCATATCATGTGTACGGTCACGTTTGTCATTTGTCAAATTGTTCCAATAGGTGGGATGACTTGTATTTTTGTTTTCTACTAACGTTTTAAATACAAATGAATGCATAAACTCTCACGAGCTATAAAAGGGAAGCTTATACTTTAAAAAATATTTTGAGAAGCTTCTATGGAGCTTGGTAAAGTCGCAAATAAATTGGAAACAAAGAACACTTACATAGGCACTTAAAATATTTCTTAAGGTAGTTTCTATACTTACAAAGTCCTAAAAAGGCAATTGTCTTCATAAACCTGATGCGTATTGTACTCGTTTCGCACTCACCTTCTGGAAAAGAAAGAAAAATATTTATTTTACTAAAAATATTCTCACAAAATTTGCAATTCTACCAAACTTCAAAAGATGCCCTTCATTGTTCACAAAAATAATAGGGTAAAGCTCTTATAAAGAACGTTTATATCCATTGAAGTTATATTCTGAAATATGTGTGACAATTATCGGTACACGACATTAATAGTCTACTTACATTGTGAAGAAGATGGCAAAGTATAAAGTTCCCCTAACATTGAAAGATTTATTCACAAATTACTTATAAATTTCACCTCTAAACTCTGACGCTTTGCGTTCAACATTGCCGAATGTTTACAAGCGATTTTATCTTTTTTGCCCCATATTTAACAGTGACAATTCTATAAATGTTTCGAACGATCGGAAATATTTAAGCTGACGGTTGTACTAGAACATTGGGTTTGCTTATAAAAATGTATTTAAAACGTCGCTACGGCAAATGATTTATTGTGTATGGAGCATCATAAATTTGTCCACTTGGATTTAGACTAAAGCGAGCAATAAATACCGGTTGCATTTGGACCCATGGTGTAGAATATTTTGTGATTTTATTGAGTATTTCCTGAATTTTGTACATTAACATTTTAGAATAAATAATTCTTACTGCAGAATTATTTATTGAACTACTCTGCTACTCGAACATCAAATTTTTATTTTTGTGTAAATGTAATGATGGAATCAGTTGTAGCTGCTTTCTAAAGACGTACTTAAAATTTGCACTTTTATGAAATAGGTATACGATAGTTTTTCCTCCGTAAATGATGATAAAAGAAAACTATTTAACAATATAGCAAAAAAAAATATTTTAAAATGTCCCAGCAAGCTAAGGCTACAATGTGTTGCAAAATACGATTAGGAATAAAATAATCCAAGGACAATCGAAATGACAACCATAGCACTTGTCAAAAACGCACTTGTAAAAACGATTGAATACTTTCTGAAGATGAATAATAAAAAAAAAATTGCTTCAAATTTTGATAATCTTAAAGAAATGAAAGGTAACTTATTCAATTCTAATTCAGGAGCTCACTTCCTCTTTATACTAAATTAGTAAAGTTAATTTCCAAAATCATCAAAACCTAGCATATACACTCTATACACTAACTACTACACACTACATAGTATAACTACACGATTGGCCTAGTGGTTTAAGCGGTCACCACGCCGCTCTCCACTTCGCTGAGTGTTGTGGGTTCAAATCCTACATGGGACAACACTTTGTGTGATCCACAAATTGTTGTTCTGAGTCTGGGTGTTCTTTGTGTCCGTTTCTTGTATGTTTGTAAAGTCCCCCGCGACACAGGATTTATTCCTAATGCGGGCGTTGTCTTTTTAAAAAAAAAGAAAAAGAGAATAAATTTAAACTAACATGTTATATTGATAAAATCGTTCCTTATATCAACTTAACAAAACGTATGAAGCACAAAAAGTTTTTTTAGACTACAATCATCACCTTAATGTTGTTTTTCAATTAAAATTGCAATCACGCACACATCAATCGCACAAAGCACTATGGATAAAAAAAATATACATGGGAATATTCATGTTCACTTCCTTACGTTAATTTATGCAAGATGATACTTTAAAAAAAACTACAAAGGTCCTTCGTCAAAAATTGCGACTAGTGTCACCCAATACTTCGGAGGGGCAAGATATCCGTCAACCCCAACCTGACATGCCATTGTACTTCCTATTTTTGTCACTTAAAAGTTTTTTTTTAAATCGAGCAAAGGAACAAAAACTGTCTAATTGTAACAGTTTTTTTGTGTGAAGATTTTAAGCTCGATTATTTTTTCCTTTGTCCCTCGGCATAGATTTAAGAAATAACTTTTTTAAGTTCGATTCGAACCGTTAGGATTAAGTTTTTTAGATGTAAACACTTTAAGAAAGGTGAAGAATATCAAATTATGGAAACACGATAGTTTCGTATTTGTTAATGGAGGACTTTAGCAATTCATTTCTGACGTGTCGTGGGAACTGTAAATCTAGGCTGGGCTGTCAAACATACGACGAATGTTTTTACATACATAATTGATGTCAGCAAATATTATTTGATACAGGGCTATGCAAGTTTCTAAACACTTAAATAAACAAAAATCGGAACCAATGAAATCCATGTAAAAGAAGTTTAAAAGTAAGTTATATTTTTTGTAGCACAGTTTTTTTAGTGTATTTGTAAATAAATAATTTCATTAAAGACTACTGTGGTTTATTTCGGTATTTCACATGGTCGACACCTGTGGGACAGGAGAACCCCGTAGCCTGTTATTAAATCAATCCGATCGATTGGAAAGGGTTCTAAGGAACTTATAATAATTGCGAACAAAAGAGATCCGCTTCGATCCGGAATTCTATTATTTATAGTTTCCGATCGCAGTTTGAATACGCCTTAATTATCGGCTGCAGTGTCGCACCCTTAACACATTTTTTTTAAACTTTCACGGGTGTTAAAACTTTCTAGTGGTTAATTACTTTAACTGAATTTCTTTTTTATGTGTGGCAACATTTTGACAACTGGTAACACAGCGCTAATATTCAAAGGATTATATTACTAAACGGTAAAAAACATGGTAAAGTCACCAATATTATACGAGTATATTTAAAAAAATAGATTGTTCCAAATTTAAAATTAGGCCTAATAAAAATAGGAGCAGCTACCGGCGTTATAAAAGAGGTTACAATATACCCATGAATGTTTAAATAACCTGGTAAAAAAATCTCGCTACGAGCTACTCCAAATATTGATTGAGGTGTACCCACCGTAAGGGTGCTAGAGGTGCCCATAACGGATATAAGTTAGTGGAGATGTGGATTGACGTCTGTCTACCTGGGTATGTCTTTAATAGGCCTGAAATTGTTTTGAACCGTGTTCGGTAAGCGTGAAGATTTCGCTCGGATTATTTGGGTGATCGGCAACGTATTTCTTGGGTTGTGTTTCTCAAACTTGTGTTTTATTTTTAATGTTTATTAATCGTTTTTTCAAGTCTATTTTTTGTAACAAATCGATTTTTGTCATTGTGATTGTATTTTATTTAATAAGTTACCATAATATATTAATTCAAAACACAAATATCAACAGTATTAAAAAGATTTTATCTACTCGATATTTATTTAAATCACTTTAAAACTTAAAATTTGTTTTTAAAAGAATGTTTAATGGCGTACTTGGTTCACAGCAATGAACTTTGGGAATCGTTGTGCACAAAAGAACTTTGTTACTATTGATTGTTACCACAATGAGGTACAAACTTTGCTTTCACGTTGCCAAGTGATATATTTATATTATTTTCTGCCCCTTGTACATTTATTATAACAATACTAGTATAATCCCGTATTTATATAAGACAGTCGTAGGGTTGATTACTTATGTAAGAGAAAATAAATGAGAATGTTTGAAAAATTACATTTTGGTGAACTTCTTTGTGAATAGTTATTTAAGTTTGTGGATTGTAAAGAGATTATTAATGTTTGTCTTGTACTCGACATTCGAAATTAGGTACGCGTATGTTTCGGTGACGTGAGTAACTTAGATAAATTAATGTTTGCTCAACTGAGAATAGTTTTATAGACTGCCATTTTTTGTATATTAATTTAGATAGATAATTTGATTTTTTTCGTAGTACGTTTCAAGGACGGGAATTCTTATATGTATTTAGTGAAATATTTAAGAGCATAAAATAAATATTTTATATTCGTAAACAAAGTTATAGGAATAATAGTCTAATTGTTGATAATAAAGATAAAATGTATTCACAGTTACCTGTTTTGGTTTGGAGTATTTTTATGGTTAGAATAAATATTGATTTAATAAAAGATAGCTGATTTAATAAAAGAAGCTATAAAGAGGCGAATAAGGGAATAAAATATGTAATAGTAAAATATGTACAACATCATTGTAAAAAGAAGAAACTTGAAACAAACCCTACACCAACACCTCGGGCCAGTGTGGTGTAGTAAGCCCAAACCTCCTAGCTAAGGAGAGGCTCATATCCAGTAGTGGACAAGCTATTATTTATATCTTGAAACCAATAAAAAGTAATTAAAATAAAAAGAAAAAGATCTAAATTGATTTAGATTTGTATTCCTTTTTGTTTTTCTTAAACTACACTCATACCACAGTGTTGTACATCAAATATCAAAAATAATTGTTTTGTGGATATTACGGTATTCTGAACACAATATGAAAGAAACGAATTATGATTTTAATTGTCAGATACCTTAGTAGGCTTCTCTAGGAACACTATTGAAATTAAGTACTACAAAATATACTATAGTTCAACAGCTTTTCAAACAACACTAAAACAAAAACCATTTAAAATAACGCCCCATAAAACAGTGTATCAAACCTTTACAACTGTATGATAACTAGTTCTTATCATTATATGGTGTGACGTATTGAGAATTCAAAATGTTATGACAGTGGAATCTGTACCCTGTAACCGAAGGACCATAAAATAACCATTTCTTTCGCGTTATACGATCGCGTAAAATTGCGTAAAAAGGTGCGTCGCGTAATGCGTAAGGGTTAAACAGCTATCTAAACGCGTTAAAATCGAAACGATACAACTACTAGAGTGTAAATCGTAAAAAATAGTGTCACAGATGGTGGAATTTTTGGATGCGGCATTTGACGAATTGCTCTCTTAGGAATTCATATTTTATTTTTTTAATAAATATTAATTTATGAAATGTTTTTAGTAAATGAGCTATTTTCTTGATAATTTTAAATTTTATTCTTATAAATACTACAGGAGTGTTTATATTTGTCTATTGTACGTGAAAGCTTGAATTTCTTATTTGCTTTATATATATATATATATATATATATATATATATATATATATATATATATATATAGATATGTCTGAATTTGTTTGTGAGTATTAAGAACATAACGAGTGAAATAATATTTTGGTATTCTTAAACGCTGAACTTTAATTTTCTTAAATCTTTTTACCTTTTTAAATCACAAGTGATTTTAAGTCTTTTGATAGACTTTATTTAAAACTAAATACTTTTTGTGATAAATCTCTTAAAACATCTTTCAAAATGTTACTATTCCATTATATGCTAGGTAGTCATAAAAAAAAATATGAAAATAAAACTATAAATGATTAAACTTTGAGTTTATTAAAATAATGAATAATAAAAAAAGCAAAAAGTTAATTTAATGGCGGTAAGTTTCGTAAAACTCACTTCTATGGGACTAACCAAAATAAAATAAAAGCTATGACTGTAACTGTGGGGTAACAGTATTCATCATACATTTTTGTCTGTCCGTTTGTTACTGTCAGATTCCTACACGCGACAGACTTCGTCACACAAAATCCGGAACGTGCAGTACAAGCACGAATAAGTTGGTTATTTAAGTCCTCGTAATGCAAAAACTATCTTTGCCTCTTGAAAAGGGCTAGAAACAGTTTTCTTTAATCTTATCATCATCACCATGCCTACTCGAGGGCACGATCCAGAGTAATTATTGTTGAAAATCGAACTAACGCTTTTCGCCTCAAATCGATGTGGAACAGTGAGAACTATAACTAGCTGTAACAGTCTACTGCTGGTGGCCTCTCTTTAGAGTCGGGCCAGATGGGTTGGTATAAAGGTTTGTGTCAAGTGCTGTTTAAGTATTCCATGTTCTTGATTCATCACCACACAGATAATTTTGTACTTTAATCTTGTACTAGAAATTATTTTCCTTTTAAAAGAAAAATAATTGCAGAGTTATTTTAAATGCAATTTTCTTGACTCCATTCTTATTATTAAAACTTTTTTTTCTGCAATTGTATATTTGGTATCGGATGTTTGTAGACTAGAGTACGTGTATTAATTTTGAATGGGGCCACCGACATAGTAACACACCTTCACAAGCTTTAAGTTACATTTCTGTCAAATATTGGTTCAATAAAGACCTGTATAAAGTTAACTTCGTTAAACTTCTATATAATTGGATACCGAAAGCTGCTATTTCATTTTCATATTACAGAATTTAAATTTATTTTAGTGTTTGAATCTTTCGAAAATAAAAGATTGATATTATTAGATAGATTACATAGCGTTATTTTAATAACGGTATATGCTCATTTAAAACAGTTATTGTTTAATTACAAATAGGTAAGTTTCAAATAAAGTTGGTCCTTAAACACACACGTTGGTCAACGGAACTAAACGAAGTTTAATGGGAGTTTGTTTTTGTTTCCCAAGTTATCGGGCCAATGGTGTTTTAAAAAAGAAAACGTTTCAAAATCGTGTATATCGCATGTATGAACTCATTATTGTCAACAGGACTTAGGATAAGTTACACTAAAATCATACTTCAAACATTACCACTAAATGACAATTGTAGGACCTCATGATGTTGCCTGTGCTTAACACACGTATTTTTTTTAGTAAATTAAAAAAAAAGACGAGGTAAGAAATATCTAATTATTAAAATCTTTGCTGTTCACTTCAAATAATTTTACTTGCGTAAGAATTTTATTGCCTTCATACACCCCTAATATCTCCACCCTATAAATCTTATATTCAGGTAGCGGCTGACATAAGCATGTGAAAACTGTATACAATATTTGAACAACCATAAATAAGACATTAACACGTCGTACGGAACTCTTCTCATATTATTTCTGCTCCATTGTGCATTCTACTTTATAACCTATATTGAATGAGCACCTTAATATCGTGTAACTATTAAAACTTGATTTGCGATGATCTTTTTTGGGAGAACTATTTGGTATAATTTCATAAAATTCGAAGATTTCTATACTACCCAAAAAGACTTTAAGGTTTACAAATTATGTTTGTATCTATGGGCGTAGGTTCTAACAAATTGCTATTCCTAAACACCTGCAACTTTTAAACCATATATTTTATATCGAATGAAATGCACTGACTTTATTTGAAACAATCTAAATCCAGAGGGTCAGCCTGAGGTTTTTTCGAATTGTGTGAAGCAAAGTGTGCAGATATGTTCTACTGCCAAATTTTTTTGTAAACTGTGTTGCTCTGGTGAGTTTAGTCGACAATGTGCTCAAAATAACAGAATAACATATGATATCATAAGTATAGCTACAGGTGTGCCTTTCAAATATACTAATCCGGAAATTTTTGAAACAAAAAATACTCAAGTGATACAGATATCAACAACCATGTTACTTTTAATATACGTATAACAAAAACACCAATCAATTAACGAAACAAGACATCCGAAAAATGTCGTACCATTGCCTAAAAAGTGTATTACATGAAAAAGCACATGTAATATTTTATCTTTTGAATATCTATCAAATTGTCACCGCTGCTAAGGGCGAAGTGTCAAAAATGCGGTTGTAGTGGTCACTCGATGTTGAGATAACGGCACCCCACCTGACGGCCCTTAGGGAACAAATGCTACGACCGATTCACGCCGACACACACTTTACGCTCATTTTCACTTACTCCATGTCGAGAGCGTGTCACGCTTTTTGAAACACTAAGGTAGCAAACATATATATGGAATAAATTTCTTCACGTAGATTAAAACTACTGGTAACAATTATTGAATTTAAGAAAAAATAAGTTTCTATTGACCACAATAATTCACTTGAACTGTTCATAATGTTTCTTGGGATAAATATGATCTAACAAAACATACTTCAGGTTGTGATAGCCTTCAGGATTTGGTTTCTGCTTTAGATTTATTTACTCAAGTTAGTGTACTCTACAATTGAGTTCGTTACTTCTAACGCATCTTTTAACTGTTCTGTCATCTAGCGATCAATATGTAGGAGATTGGTAAAATCTTTAAAAATTACATTTCTAGCGTGAAATGCTCTCAACGCAAACGATCCAAGTGAATTTACTTAATAATTTCAACAACATTGTAAACCATTTCATTTGCGTTTGAAAATAATTTTGTTTACAAAGTTAAAGGTTTCGCCACCGATACAACGGCAGTTAAGTGTCAAAAAGGCACACGGAATGGTTAGTAGATCGAGATAAGTACACCCCACCTGTGTTGACCACCTAACTGAATAGGCAATGTGAGAATGTGTGTGTAACGGACGTTGTGTAGACACACGGCTAGTGTGTGGGTGTTGGAAACACATCGAATACGATCATATGGTCGTCGATTGTTTGTTTACGGCTAAACCAAACCAGAGAATTTTTCTTTTCATATTTTTTACCATAAGTATATTTCGACTTCTAGGAGTTGTAAGGTTATAAAATATTGTTTTTTTTTAAGATAACTATATGCTAACTGATACTATGTTTATATTTCAATTTATCATTTATTGAGGTTTTATAATTATTTATAACCTAGCTAAACCTTAACAATAAAGGACCTGACTCAATTCTCATTAGTACAAGTAGAAATTAAATTAATTATCATTAATCTTACTGACAAACAGTTTTTTTGTTTTGCAATCATATGTTTATTTAAATCGATATATCGACCGTGGACACTGGGCCAAGAAGCTTCCGGCGTCCGGCGCCGGACCACTCATGACCCACGTCAACGTACGTAGTCAAATATGAACGTGGATGATTTGTATTAAAAATATTTTATTTAATAACAAATACACATCCTAAAGCAGTGGTGTGCAACTGTACAAGAACCAATAAGCTATTTTTACAAGGCTTTTTACATGAGTAAATGGTTACATGTGTGTGTTCGTGTGGACCTTGGGATAAGCATTGTTCGTTGTTCCAGGAAATAATATGATTTAATTGTTTCTGACATCATTAAGTTTATAACAATTAGCCACTTGAAATAAGAGCGTGGAATTCGTTAACCTTTATAGGTTTGGTTGACATTAAGTTTGAGATTATTAACAATGACTAATATGATATTGTAGAATTCCTGTTACAACTAGGTGTCTGATTCTAGTTTACTAATATAGTGTGTGTTAGGGGTTGGTCACACATAAGGGGGTTCTTAAGTAAATATCTTTTGACTGTATCGCTAAATTACGTTTATAATTAATATATTAATATAAACAGATATATTTTTAAAAAGCAATGGCTTCTGACGATGTTTTACCACACAAGTTATTTTTTCTTATAATTTACACATGTATATCAAAGTATCCCCAGTTAATTTTATTCGAAGTAATATAATAATTACCTGACTCATAAAATTCATTTATTTACATTATACTTTTATCCTTTACCAAACCGTCTGATCAGCGTGGTGTAGCATTCCAAAACCTTCTTTTTTTTTCTGTATTAAGAGCCTGCCAGAGTGATTCGACTCTGCCTGATAGAAAGCATGAATAGAATCCAAGAGTTGTGGTCACCATACTCATTGCTAATGCAGACAATGCAGTATGGTGACCCACACTATGGCGACCTAGAGAGATGCTTTTTCACACCCTGTTCACGGACGTAAAAGGCATGAGAGTCATCGTAACTGTATAAAGCTTACACAGATACCATGATAACTGTCACCGCTGTATCAATGGGCCTCCGGTATCACACTCACCAACGAAACACGACAAAACGGATGCTGGCGCTTTAGGTTGGTCTTCTGTGGGAGGGTAGTACTGCCCCGGTCGAGCCGACCCGCTCGTGCTGAAATCAGCGTGGCTCTACTACTAAAAAAAAAAAAAAACTAACCTAAAAACTTGAAACTAACCCTCTACAAACCCGTCTGGTGAGCATGGTATAGTAGGCCAATCATCCTTTCGAAGGAGAGACCTATATCCAGCAATTTGCACCAGCATGACTGCACGGTTGGCCTAGTGGTTTAAGTGGTCGCCACGCCATAAATTGATCCATAAATTGTTGTTCTGAGTCTGGGTGTTCTTTGTGTCCGTTTCTTGTATATTTGTAAAGGCCCCCGCGACACAGGATTTATTCCTAGTGTGGGTGTTATCTTCAAAAAAAAAATACTATTTAAGGCTGGTCATGCGATATAAACAAAATGAATAAACTTGTATTCATGATAAGTTTCCATGCAGGTACAGTGGTAATTCACGCCTTCCGTATTTAAAACATTTTAAAAGGTTTTACTCGTAATAATGAGTTAAGGATGAATATGGAATTGTGATAATTAAATCTATTCTATAAAAAAATATTTTTTCAAGATTTTTTTTTCATATTAAAAATAGTATGTATGTTAGCTATCGAGTTTCTATGTAGACAAAATTAATTTATTGAATAACTTTTTTTGCGTAATATTCAAACAATGCTTAAATAAATGTCGCGGATGTCGAGACAATATACATACTCGTTCACTAAGAATATAATAAATTAATCTTTATTTACACGTGATTGCTTACGTAAGTCTCCACAAAAAAAAACTTATAATTAAACATACTGTCAAAAAATCTCAATATCAAAAGATATTAACATATTTCAAAAGATTATCCATTGATTTGTAGATCGACACTCGATACTGAAACTGATATAAAACCCAAATGAAAATAAGATATAGGTGACGTTCCTAGTCATTTCAGCCATAAAAATCTGGTCATTAATTTAAATGTTTGGTATGCGAGCCCACACATGGCAAGAGACGACAATAAAGTCGACACAGATATCGACTTCGATTTATTACAGAAAACATATTTTAATTGTTACGTTTATATCTCTACGCCATAAAGTATATCTATATACATAATTTATTAGAGATAATTAACAATCAAAATATACGGTTACGATATCAATGGTAATGAATGAATGTGGGTCCGGCGGCGGACACGTCCGGCCGGACGCGACCCACGTCGTTCACTGCTTTCAAACTATTTCTACAATAATAAAATAATGCCTACGTCTGACGCTTCGGCTGTCGAATTTGAGTGGGTGGGTGTACACGCTCCTTTATATAAAATGATTCATTTTATGGTTTTTAGAAGGTATATTCGGCCTATTCTATTTTCGATGTTAGTAATTGATTTGTCGATGTGATTTACATATTATAGGCATGTCGTGTCATATAGTTCAGTTTTATTATTGCTTTTCAGTTGGCTAAATTTTACTGCTATCATAAATCTGAGTATGATCGTTAATTGACTTTTCAGGTTAAAGGCATTTATTTGTTTTAAAGTACTGGATTTTAAATTGTTACTATCAATTTAATTTTAATGTCAGTTTAGCTTTTAATAGATAATTGAAATTTAGAATAGAGTTATATTTCAATTTAATATCTTTTACCACGATGATTGTCCAAGTGTTAAAAGTTTGTGTGGAAAAGAAAATGTAGCAATAAGTAATGTTTTTACTTGCTATAATTTTATTTAAGTTTGCAGTATCGCGTGCATCAATCGATAAAGTCTGATTGCATTAAGCAATTACAGTGTATTTAATTACTACTGCCAGTTAATTAGAGAAGCCTTACACCGAACTACTAGTGCAACAGCGATAGGGTTTCCACGGCCTCCCTCATTTGCACTTGCAACAACGTCTTTATTTTTAACATTGTACTACATACTTAGTCTACTAAGTACGTTAAAGGATTAATTTCATGTGAACATACACAATTGCTGGTTTCATCAGTCGAGAAATGATAATACTGGGACTTTGTATTGACATCCGAAAAGTGTGCAATCTAAATTTAAAAAACGCTTTTGAATTTGTTTTTCCACTGTTCGAAATTTAAATTCCCACGAATGTCACATGGCATATCGTAAACTAGCCAAAATTTGGCAACCCTGTTCGACGCTGCCAGTTAATTCATGGCTTGCATTTCGCACGAAATTTTGTGCCTGTATTTAATTAACTGCCATGGAAAGTACTGCAATGGAAAAGTTTTTATTGTAAATAATAACTGACATTTATTAGTTACTGGTTTGAGCATAATTATTTTATAAACTACAAGCCCTGCCCAGCTTCGCACGGGTGGACGTTAATTTTTTAAATATTTTAAAATAAACGTAGAGTACTCTTATATTATCTGTATGCCAGATTCACGTAATTTCCGTTTTCAAATTACTATTTATATTTTATATATCTTAAGTATTTTATATTTAAGGTTTTTACATTATTTTGCTTGATGTTATATTATTAAATAATTGTTATAACATATCTTCTTTGTGCATTTACGTAGTATCCCTTATTTTTCTTTCTACTAACTTCTTTCACAAAATAGAGTGGGGTCTACTTTAACTCTACTGCAATATGCTTTAACAACTGCTATCAGAACTCTACGACTCAAGTAAGTACTAGACGACTAGACGAAACGAAGTTCTGTAGAAAGACTGTTGTCGAACTTGTTTTGGGTTTCAGCTACTCACAATAAATACTAAAGATGTTCATGTGGCAACAGGGATCGACGGTTTAGTGTGGCTTGAGATCTGAAAATAGGTTGTATCCTACTTTTTATACCTTTAGGTGAAAAGGGTGACCATCTCCAGGTCTCTTCCTCTCAAATTCCCTAAACCTTCTACCACTATTTCCTATTTTTTTATAGACATTAGTATTTTACTTTCATCCACATTGTTCACCAACATAGAACTACAACATCTGGTAGAAACAATTCATACGGCAAAACGTTTTGCGGGTCAGTTAGAATACCCTTTTATCTTTAAAATCTTTGTGAGTAATATTGTGCTTTCTCTTTTAAATTCTCCACTATTCGATATTAATGAAATAAGGAATTTATTACGTAAGTAACTCTTTACAGACATTTTTACGCGTAGGGTCAAATACGGAAAAGCTCTTTTCTTAGGTCGATGTCAAGCATCAAGAAAGTTTTTCTTTGAGATGTATTTATTGTACAGTACATCGATATCTTTACAGTAAATTGTAACTTTTTAAAAGATATAAGCAAATCCAGCGGAATCATTCGGATCCTAGCCAGTGATGCTTGTTGCTAGAATGACATTGTCTCTTTTTAAATTCGTAATATCTTTTGAGTGAAATGTCCAATTTTAGTAATTCAAAAAGTAATCTACAGGTACTAAAACAGTCTTAAAAATAAAGTTTTCATTTTGGATAAAGACAACTTTAAAGATGTAACAAACTGATTAAATTGACAAAATCACAATAATTAGACTTATGATACCCAAATGTTTGTTGTGGATGTTAAAATGTTCTATAATATTATAGATTTTTTTTTTATTCTATCACCAATAATTTTTGCAGCGCAGGCGATAAAAGATTTTTTTTTTCACATTTGGTTTTATTATTAAAGTTTTAGTAGAGATCATTATTTTTTAAGCTATAAATATAATCTATGTTACTCAGCGATAATGTAGTATTTTAATGGTAAAAACATTTTTGAAATCGGTTCAGTAGTTTTTGAGTTTATTCGTTACAAACAAAAATGTAAACGTACAAAATTATAAATATTTTCTCTTTATAACATTAGTGTAGATGTAAACAGACTAAACAAAATGTTTTTCATATTGTGGTTACCATATATTTTAAAATATTTTACTACATTATTAAAAAAATATGGATTTTTCCCTAATGTATGTGGTTTTACTCAAAATAAAATGAATGAATGCAATATTACTCAGTTAAAATTAACAGTAACTATATTGCTCCCTCAACCACATACAATACATTTATATCACAGATCTTAATTAACTGGTTATCAAATGAAATGTTCATCCTCACAATGACATAAACTGACATTTGGTGTCAAGTGACTGATTTTGATTAAAACTGAGATTAGTTTCAAATTTAGATACTAAAGAATTAGCATTTTAAGAGATGATTCGGAGTTGTATAAGATTAGAGATATATGAGGCGGAAAATAAACTGCATATTTCTGTCTGGTAATTTAGGGTTAAAACTTCGTTACAGAAACAAAAATATTAAATGAAATTTATAAATTTATATTGCCCAGAAGTTTAAATTTAATATAAAAAGATCTGAATTTTGAATAACGTACATGGCAAGTTTGATATATTTATAAGTACGAGTTATTATTTATACAATTCGTTAACTCTTTTTATTACGTTTGTTTTAATAATAAACTAGACATTTTGCATAATATCGTAATAACTATTTTATTCACATAATGTACAAATAAATCTACTGTAAATTCAATAGAAATATCTCTTACAACACCGTTAACAATGTCATTATAACGAATGTGTTGCCCTACACATGGTTGCACCTCAATCTTCTTAGCACCAAAGAGTCATAAAATTTTAACTTCGAATAATTTACATACACGAGCCAATGTTATGACTAGTACAATGTAACACCCCGTATAAGAAAATAATTTACATATGAGTTTTGGTTATGCAAATTACTACATAAGGGTCTATTTTAGTCAAATGCAAAATGACTTTAATTCATGCACTGCTCTTGATGGCACGAGTTTAAAATGACTGTTATTGAAGAACACACGACAGTCTCGTGAAAGATGTAAGTCAAATCTAGTTGCATTTCTGAATGGGCTTGTATTAAATTGTCAGATAATGCAAATTATATAAGGGTACGTAAGATATTACTTTTTGATTATGTAAATATTTAGTTACCTGCGTAAGAAATATTCAAAATTTGCATACCACGAGTTGATAGAAAGTACAATGGGAATATGAAAGGAGACATGAGCTAATGTTTAAAGTCTTAAGTGTATTTGTTTCACGAATTGGACTAATCGTTTTTGAAATAATGCAGGATACATTATTTTTTGTTACATGAAGTTTTTAATAGCATTTAGGTACAAGATGAGGGTAGTTTTAATAGATGTGTTTCCCTCCCCCTACGATCCCGGGTTCTCTAAGCGGGGCGTGAAAAAGCATCTCACTAGGCCGCCATAGCGTGGGTCGCCATACTGCGCTGTCTTCATTCGCAGTGAGTACGGCGACCACCGCTCTTGGATTCTATTCATGCTTTCCATCAGACAGAATAGAGTCCCTTTGGTAGGTTGCTATAAAAAAAAACAAAAGACGAGACACAGGTATCCGTATGTGTGCCGCATTATATATAATAAAAAGTTCTAGTTACATAGTCTTTACAAAGTAGAGAATCCTTTCTTCTTTCTTTCATCAATTCATATAGCGACAAATGGTTTTTTTTTAATTGTAGCTGAGTTATTATAAAGTACACTTCGGTTTATACGTAAACTTACTTGTATACTATTAGCATAAAGTTCTAGACGAAGTCTATTTATTGATGTTTACTTTTGTATTTTTGGGAAAATCAGGAACAAAAAGAGGTATTGAACGAAATAATGTTATCTTGGGACTCGATATAAGCAGATCAATCCGTTTTATTATATAGATATTGCAGTCACGACCACGGACTTAAATTTGGAGAATTAATTTTAAATATATGTTAAGTACTCGGTTATTTAAATAATATGTGAAGTAGATACAAAAATATAAGATGCGTAGATAGAATTTTCTTCTAGACGTTTACGACTCAATATATTTATATGTTAGCATGAGAATTTCACGGATCACTTAAACTTACTAATATTTTCTATGAATGACATTATTTCATAGTAATGTAGACGTATTTATACATTAATTTACTCTTTAATAATTTCATATAATATAATAAATTGTCTCGAGTTTTGGGTTAGGTAAATTTATTTCAAATTTCAGTCATAGATGTCATATTTATTTTTATAAGATTATTCTAAGCTAAGACGTTACATACGTCATGACGGAGTTTCATAAACTAAATAAATTGACTGTTTCAACTGATTGATAATATAGATTAAAAATATTATTTAGTTGAAATTGTATAGAAGGCAGGCAGGACAGAAAATGTAAAAGAAAAGTCAAGTAAATTTCACGTATTTTTAATATGTAAATTCTAAAATACTCTTCTAGTTCAATTTTATGCACTGCGTTTTTGACATAATTTCATCAAAAGAAAACGTGCTGTACAAACTTGTCAAATCTTACCACGGTATAACTGCTTTTGTGGAGGTTGATGTTATATCCATAAAACATCTTCTGTCGTTTCAATTATTGGAATCTCCAAACTCTATTCTACACTGTAGACTAAACAAATTTAAGTATAATCACATATTATTAAAATACAAAGAAATACTGAAATTCACAAAATTGTAAACGATCAATATTTAGTTCTAGTTAATAGTTTTAATATAGTTACCATATTTATGTAATATTTTTTCAATTTTTGCACAAAAAGCATCTGTGTGATTATTCTATGTCCCGAATATTCTTGAAGAATTAAGAAATAAGAAACCACACGTATCATTACATTACAAAGCGTGGAAATACACATTTAACTTCCTTAATCTTTTGAGATAGAGGGCAGTAAATGAAGTTACTTCTGACAAAACGACGCGGGCTATGTATCTGTAGTTCCCTAAGCATTCCAACCTGTATGAAAAGACGACAGCACGCGTCATTTTAACCTATTTAAATATATGCAAAACACTTAGTACCTGGAAAAAGATAATGGTGCAAAAGAAATATTAAATTGTCCGATTCGTATGTTAATGTATGTGGGAAATAATCTAGATACTCGTATGTGCCGCCCGTCTTAGCGCGAGGCTTGCACACGACGCACGTCAACCGTCTTACATTATTATAAATATTTATACTTTATTACCCCCCTAATATATGTCTTAGATATTTTCGGGGCTTCATATAACATTCAAATAAATTAATTTGCCACACTCGACTATGTAAATTTTATCTTTGACATTTATTCGAATCATTAACGTGGAGCGGTTTTATTCAACAGAATTTATTTTGTTCTAATTTTCGTATCTTGCTAACTTTGTAGTGGAGATATCTCGTCATCATTGTACAAGTAAGAACAAAAGCCATTCAGAAATATGCTTTCCGAGCTCCTACACAGGAAACAGTGACGTGTGTTCAAGCAATGTTTTCACAACGAACGCGTCGCAACAATTAGGTTTTCACTCCTTACTGAGGAGGGTAGCTACAGTTTTGTGCCGGACTTCGTGAACAATACCTGCTCATTGTCTCCAAAGCGAATGCAGTGAAAATTTCATTTCCAAAATAATAAAACTAAATTATGAACGATAATAGTGATCTTAGTTTGATGCAAATTATATTTCATAATGCACGAAATCATTATTTGAAATCAGAATTTTCTATTGTGATTGTAAATTACAAGAGCCGTAACGGATTGATCGAGTGAATCTAAACAGAATATTTGAATATTTTTTCAATCAATAACTGGTATGCAAATGTTCGACAAAAGACATTATGCATGTAGCTCGTGACAATACAGCGACCGTTATCGCTACAATTTTGTATTTCATCAAAGGTGCACCAAAAATAATAATCGATCGAAGGCTATTGTTGCGAATGATACCTACTGGTTGATTCTCGAAGGGTTAAAGGAAGTTGAGAGATTGGTGAATCCAAAAATTAACCAATGATAGGTCTAAATTAAATTTTACGATCTGATACCTGCTTTCGTCGGACAAAAGCTTCTTAATCAAATTATGCAGCCGCTGTCACTATTGTCAGCTACATGCATAAATTTAAGGCACGTTATTGTAGATTCATCGAAGGGTACGCGAGAGGAAGCTCACAATAATAGATGAGATGTATCGAGGTGGTTATTGAACGAAGTTCGTGTGGGAAGAAGGGTTAAGATGATACTTATCAGATAATTGTTACGAATTACACATCTAAAGATAAACTCTGTGATTTCGAAGACCTTGAAGATATTACTAGAATTTATGAATATATATTTCATTTTGTTGCCATGGCAGTGACACTCGTTAGCCGTCTCGTAAGGACAAGTAACCTTACTATCAAAGCGAGAAACGCCAATCGGAATGTAACAAATCTCACCCTTAGTGGAAACAAAGTGAATATCGCATTACAAAAAAGTTCGTTATGAAAAGAAACCGTTACTTTTACCAAAGGGTATGACAACGCGCTAGAGGGCGATCCAATTTTAGTGAATTTCTTATAGCTGTAATGATATGGAGCACGGGCGTTGCATACTTTAGTGAGAAAAGAAATTTCAGAGACGTTGTGAACATTGATATGGAGATGAGATGGTACAGGTACCGAGGGGTGTTATTGAAATTAGAGATACATAATATGAAAATCGTGAATAGAAGTATTAGTGATTGGATTGGAGATATTCAAAACGAATCATAGACACGAGTGTTACAATTGCAAAAATAACGTATTTTGCTTACGTCATCTAGTTAAACTTCTGATAGGTATACATAATAACTATAGTAGGGGTAAATAGAGTATCAATATATTTTAATATAGGGTATGCAATAAAATATCACTAAGTATATGTTATTACTACGTACTCTGATTAGTCACAACTGTTAAATAAGAATAGATCGTGATAAAAAATCTGAACTTACCGTACTCATGATTATGAATAGGACTGATAAATTGAAAAGTGACAATTCATAATCAAAACACCTAAATGCACGAGGCACCCGTTGATCAGCATAAGAAAGAGTACAAAGAAGTCGCGAGCCATCAGATACTTTGCATATGAAGAGTCCACGCGCGGATTTGCATACCCACCTCGAGTCCAAAATCTACATTTATCTATTATGTCTTTTTGGAGTTCTGTCACAACGGAGAATATTCCCGAAGCCGATTTCGTTGACAACGTTGTAGACAATGCTTTATATTTTTAACTAATTTATTTAGAAATTTGCATACCAATTTTATCTAAGTGTAAATCGTGACTATAAAGTAATTTCAATAGCATAAAATTTTATATATAATTATATATAATTTTATATATAATATAGAATTAAATACGATTTTCTTGTCAGTTTTTACTCCATGCTTAAAGACATAAAATATATGTAAAACTTATTTTACAAATACAGTGTTGGAATATGAGATCATTTACTTTTTAAAAACCTTCCTACCAAGATATTAATTTTCCATTCGTAGGTAACAAATTCTGAATTTCAATAAAAAAACTTTTATCAGCAGAACCCATACATGTTAACTATTATATTTTTTATTTTCCATATTAGACTACCCTCGAATAGCACGAGACACAAATTCATGCCTTATTTAAGAGCCGCGCTAAGTAAGGTAAATGTAATTTGCATAAAGTACGCCACAAGCTAATATTTTTGCATAAGATGATAACACTTCTTCGAAACCCTGCCTTATATTAAAGCACCGGACAGAAGGTGTTAGGGTGAGTAAAATGTTGTCAGTGCCTTTATTGATTTGATTGTAAATTCTCTTACTTTATGGTAATGAACATATGAATTTTGGATACAAGTCTTTTGGATGCATTAATGTTAAAATTTTAGTGTGTATTTTTGGGCAGAATTATTACGACGGCTGCGATAATAAGGCAACTGTACGTAATATATCATGACATTTTTGCAATATTTTAACTGATATTATATTCTGAAATAATTCTTTTACTCAGAGATTTCCGTGTATATATGTTATTTTAATAACAATCTCTTTTATTATAACTGACACTTATTAAATTCTTAAATGTTATTGCTTTTTGAACTGAAGCTTTTAAATCTTGATTGTATTCTAAGGTAAGGATAAAAACAGCATTTTTGAGCAAAAATAATATTTTCACATAAGTTTCTCAACTCAACTTATACACAGTTATCTCATCTCAAGCTAGGCAAAGCCTGTACCGTTGTCATATATTTTCAACACATTTTTATTAGTTTCACCAACATGTTTGTTTGTAATCGACTTTCGTGTGTTTTTTAGTTTTTTGATTGTTCTTTATTTTGTTACTTGGAATGTGTACACAAAAATGTTAATCTCAAGTACCAACAACTAGGCTTCATTTTCAATCAAAACTAAAAGTAATATTTATGGATAAAAAGTATAATATACACCACGCTTCGTACGAGTGGATATTCTGTTTTGTCATTAGTATCCAACCGACTCTCAATTTGAACTGACAGATTAGCTGGCCCTGATTTTATTTTAAGTTTCATAGACTTATTTTTATTAGAAATTAATTTCTTTTGCATACTTACATACATTACTTTAAACAAATATTATAAATATAATTTAGAATATTATTGTACTTAGTATTTATTACGAACATTGCACAAAAAATTAACACGGTGACACAGCGGTAGCAAATGTGACTGCTGTGCTTGAGGTCTCATGTTCTATTCACGGGTCGGACCAAATGTTTGTATGATGTGCAAATATTTGGTTCGGAGTTTGGATGTTATCTATGTATAATATGTATGTATTTACAAAAGTATATAAGTCTTCTATCAGTCAGTGTAGTTATCATAGTACAAGCTCTGCTTAGTTTGAAACTAAATGGCGTTGTGTGTCAAATGTCCGAAATATTTATTTATTTACTTAACTTTAATTTGTTTGAAATGTAACTTACATTATAAATTACTAATCTCTTAAGGTAGTCAGTACAAAATGGCAGAAACTGTGTACTAGATCGAAACATTATGTATATTAACTTCGCTATTAAGCACTTATAAAGCGTACTATAACCATAATAACATGGTAGTACCACGAGATTTATTTTGCTGTTCTAACTCTAAGTACAACTAAGAAAGGTATACATTTATCAAACAATCCACGCTTTTTTCACAATAATACTAATTTTTAGTTCGACTTGTCGTTAAAGCGTGATTTTTTTTTTTAAACATATTTATTACTTATAGACACATTTCTGAAATTTCAAATAAAAATTAGATATTCCCAGACACAAAGCAAATAGTAATGGTCATCACACTAGTGTACCTAAATGGCCTGGATTCAACTTTAAATATTGCTTTCAATGTTGTATAACATATTTGCATGCATTATGTAAGTTAATACTGCACCAAAGACGCATAAATTACGGTTCCTACGCTTAAAAGAATAACAAATAAAAATTTAGTTAAAAACCGTAGCAATTTGTCAGTGTTTCGTATTGGGGCGAGCTCAGTCAATAGTAAAAAAATTAATTTTTTCAACGTTACCAGGTAATATTCAACACGCGAAGCTTCGTGGGCCACGGGCAGTCGGCTGTATTACATTTCAATACTTACTTACGACAAAACTAAATAACGTTGCAAAAACTATAATCATTGCTAAAAACTTTGCTGCGGTATTGTAACTTCATTTTATAAACGTTGCAAACAGTTCTATTTGACATTCTAGACTTCAATTCTTATTGATTTTTTCTGTGAAATGTTCATTTACTTCAATTAGTTTTGCATTCGTTCTTCTCAAATATTTTTACACCAATTGTCGATCACAAGTAGTGTTATAAAAGTAGTGAAAATAAAAAAAATATGTTTCACTAAGAACTGTGCCCAAGACATCGTTCAAAACAGTATATTTTCCTAGTGCGTGAATTAAATAAATAATAAATAAATATTTCGGACATTTCACACAGAACATCATCTAGTTTCAAAGTAAGCAGAGCTTCTGTTATGATAACTAGACTGACTGACAGAATACTTCTTTACTTTTTTTTTTTGAAAATGTATACATAATATACATAGAAAATACTCAAACTTAGAAACAAATATTTGCAGATCATACAAACATTTGGTCGGACCCGGAATCGCACCCGAGACCTCTAGTACAGTAGTCACATTCACTCCCGCTGCGCCACCAAGGCAGTTAAATCGTCTATAAGAAAGTGAGCCAATCAAAATAAACTATATTAAGAGGGTATAAATATATATATTAACTTGCTTCTTTCTTAAAAAAAAAGCAAATTGTTAAGTGTTAGAAATAACACAATATTTTCAATTTTAAAGTTAAAAGTGATCGTACATGAAAATAGCTCATGAAAAATGAAAACATATTAGAATAGAATTGGCATCGTGTGCGCCATTTGGAGCGATTTGCCGAGTGCTCGCGAACGACTTCCGATGGACGAATACTTCAAATAGTTTCCTAATTTGGTGAAATTGCACGTTTGATTATTTCATTTTGAGTTTTTCTGCCTTCTTTCTATTTGTAGCTTAGCGTGAAATCTATACAATTTTTAGTATTACATATTTGTTACTTATTTAGCTATATTAGGCACCAGGTTTATGTAGATCGTATATACATTTATTTATTATTTTATTTATACATCATGCACTTTATGTACATAGGCGGACTTAATGCCTAAGCCATTTTCTACCAGTCGACCATTGGGTGATTAGGTGCGTTTCAGGTGATGTTGAATAACAGAAGTAAATATACATGTACAAACTTATCATATACTAAAATTTATATAAATACTTAAATACATACATATACATACTTAAGTTGATATAAATCTATATACATACATACATACACAAATAAATATCATAACAAGTATAAGATGATAATCATGTATTGGTGGATTCTGACAGTTGCTTCAGTAAACACTGCTTCACTTTTTTTTTGGAAGAAAAAGCGTTGGTAGCCATCCTGACCTCGAGGGGAAGCTCATTCCAGAGAAGAACAGACTGCACAAAGAAAGATGAGCCAACAAACTCAGATGTATGGGAGGGGCAACGGAGGAGAAGATTATTAGAGGACCGAAGCTTTCTGTCGTGATTGCTACATATGAGTTGGAAATAGCATTTTAAATATGTTGGCGAAGATGGGTTATTGAGTATAGAGTATAGGACAGAGAGCGCGCGCAATTTTCGGCGTAGACGAATTGGTAGCCAGTTGAGCTGCGAACGGAAAGAGGATACATGATCATATTTACGGAGATTATAAATAAATCGAATGCAGTTATTAAGAAGACGGTCTAATTTATCGAGAAGATCTGCATTCAGGTTATAGCAGCACACATCACCATAGTCGATTAAGGGGAAGATAAGAGTTTGCACAAGCATAGTCTTGGTTTTTACGGGCAGGAAGTTTCTCAGACGATTTAGAGCTCGAAGTGTCCCAGTAACCCTCCGGCACTGTTTAGCAACTTGGTCACGCCAGGTCAGTGTGCAATCGAGGTGCAAACCTAGATCTTTCACCGATCCACTCACAGGTATGGTAGTCCCATCAAAAGTAATAGCCTGAAGAGTCTTAATGTCTACTCTGCTTATCGAACGGTGACTTCCCACAATGATAGCTTGACATTTTGTGGGGTTTACTGATAAACCAAACCTTTGAGACCATGTGTTAATTGTTTTTAGGTCGTGGTTGATCTTTTGTATTGCTATCGAAATATCTTCCACTTTACTCTGTGAGTAGAGCTGTAGGTATATATATACATAATTTGATTAGGATGTCTTAAACTAAAACTAAATGGGTGGTAAGGTTTAATCTTTTTATTTGTGGCTTGAAGTTAAAGTATTAACACATTATTCTGTACATTTTGGTTATTAAAAAGCAGATATATTTTAAATACTCGTCATACTTGTTTAATTTGCTTTTGTTTTTCAGCTATCGGCGGTTCAAATTGTAGATATCTATCTCTTCTTATTGTACATATACGAAATGTCTTATGTCAGAGTATTAGTACTCGTAAGTCCCACAACGCAAAAGATACTTTTCCCATATGGAACTTAAATTCACGGCGAGGAACTCGATAAAACTAATAAGAACATTATCAATTGTACAAATGCACCGCAAGTTGTAACTTATTTTTCTTATAAGAGTTGGTATTTTAACTTTAATACAATCAGAATAAGCTGTTTATTCTCAGCGACTCGGTACAATGGTAAATGTTCACAGCTCATTTCTCATTAGTGCCATCGCTATCCTTATGATGAAATGCGATTTGTTCCTCGTAAGAATGTATTGTCTGGTACGAAATCACCAATTAGCGGCTAACCAGACGAGAATGGACAGGGCGGAATATTCCAATGTTTATGGCATATCCAACTAGGCCGTCGGCTCCGGCTAGAATTAATCAAATCAACCAACTCCCTACCCACCACTTTCCGATATAATTAACGCATACTTGTATGTGTGTACAATACATGAATGGTTTGTGCTTGTGTGTGATAATGAACGATTATAGGAGACCTAGTTTACTTAACAACAGCTCTATCTCAGTTTCAGTTGAAACGATATCGAACCTTTTGCAGTTAAAATAGGGTTCTTAATTTGAATGTGTATTATGTACATATGTCGTTATTAGCTTATGTGTGTGAATGTGAGTTGTTATTTGTTAGTGTGCGTTGATGAGTCACATTTTTTTTGTTTCGTGGGTAAGGCGCGAGGGTGCCCGCGTGGGGTGTCCGTACCCCTTGCTTGGCGCAACCCCATCTTATTAATCAGTGAAGTACCGTGCGTCTCTTCACATGTCTGTTTGATGCCGATCCTTGGTTCTTATTAGATATTCAACATGTCCAAGCCCATAAGTTAATAATATAGGTACTTATAAGTTAAGTACTAATATTATTATATTACTAAGTTAATAATATAGGTACTTATAAGTTAAGTACTAATATTATTAACTCTGAACAAATCTTCGAAGTTTAAACTACTTAATAATTTAAGCTCTAAATTTTTGGGCTGTAATATTGTAGGTAATTTAAATCTGTTAAACTTTTTATATAAAATACTTATAAAATGAAATATATATTTTTTTAAAGTTACATTTAAGCTTTCATTTAAGTTATAGTATTAAAATTTAAGCAAAGTTTTTGTTTAAAATGATTAAAGATATATTTTCTCATTCTTATTAGTAACAATTTGACTAAAGGGATGGTGCTGTCGTTGAAGCGGTCGCCTCACCGCTGTACCGCACTGACTGTTGTGGGTTCAAACCCACATGGGACAACACTTTTTGTTGTCCACAAATTGTTGTTTTGAGTCTGGACATTTGTTGTGTTCATTTCACGTATGTGTGTAAAAGCCCCCCTGACAGGCAAATATTTTTAGTGCGGGTGTTGTTTTTTAGAGTTATATATATGAGTATATATATATCATTTTATAGATAAATGAAATATATTATCGTTAACAAATGTATAGTTATTGCCAATTTGTATCTGGCCTGAGAGGTATTGCCGACATCAATCGATGGCCACAGTCGTTTTTATAATAAAAAGTATTTACACAACATATCTTTATCATTCAAATAAACAACAATATCTACAAATTAAACCAAAACTAATCAGAAACTAAATTAACAAATTTAATTCCAATAAAACTTGTTACTAGCTATCAAAGTTTAGTTTCAAAGTGAATAATTACTCGAAAATTATAACCGTCTGCGACGCCATTATGGTGTCAAGCGAGGCGTTCGCGTCAGTTAGCCAGTTAGCCCCTATAATTAAAGGCCGAATAAATATCGACTAAACAATCAATAGCTCGCCTGATCTATTGAAAAAGAACACAAAAGCTTCAGTAGATAACATTACCCCGTCTCCCACCACCCCCACACCCCCCCTCATTAATAATATCGACCCTATTCACTAATTATGTGTGTTGCGAATGCACACGACATTGTTATAACTATGTGTGCTATTACACATGCACGCACTCACACACTTACGAGCGTTAATGACTAGTGAGAGCTCCCATTAAAAGTATTAAAGAAAAAAAATCAATGTATCGAACTTATAGGGAATTGGATATAGTTATTTTCTCCAAGTTTCGTGAGTCGATCGCGTGTTCTACCACTGTTGTGATTGCTGAAATGTTAATCGGCGTCGGGAGTTCTGGAGATTTTATTAAACAAGACTTACATTTTTTAGTATCGAACTCTAATAGCTGTACAAGCAATGCTACAGTTGAGAAACAGTAATTTCAAACTAATTTTAGCATATACAATTTACTTTAAACAATTAGCCTTTGTTGAACTATACTTTAAGCGTTTGTTAATTGACACTTGAAGTAATTACTGATTCTGTCTATGCGTATGTTACTCTTAGTACAAATACTTTAAAAGTCAATTTTGTATTGCGATTTCCATTATTAGCCAATCAAACATGAACGTTAAAAGTGTGGCTTCGTTAATTAGAAAATTTATTCTAATAAGAGTCTGAAATAAAAAAAAACAAATTACAGATTCTATATCAAACTATTTTGTAATTTTAAATATTCTATTCTATTTTCAAACTTTAAAAAGTAATATTTTTTACCATGTACACCTTTTTTCAAAAGGATCGTTACGTAAGTAGCGATTTAGTCAAGTAATAACAGTTTCACGTAGTGTGCGACAGCTCGCGTGCGTGCCGCGCGTGTGTGAGTGTCGTTGAGCAAGGTCAGGGTTGTTCTATCTGATCAATGGTCAACTCGATTCGCAAAACTTCCAGTTACGAATCGATTTAGTTTAGTGTTAACAAAACATGAGGAAATTCTTACAATGACTTAGTAATAAGGTTGTTTATTTTTATGATCAGTCATGTAAAGACTTAAATATAAATACACTTTCTGAGATTCATTCAATTGCATCAGTTTATAAGAAAAATTGATTAATAGTATGAATTGATAATGAAATTTATAATTTTAATAATTTTAGACGTCATTAGGCGTATTATGTTTTTATTTATTTTAACCACAGATATTAAGCACACGTTCTACTCAAAGGTACACAAAAAAGCGGCGACCCGTCGTGTCCTAATAGAAACTGTATAATTAATCACTTGATTAATCAGTGTGACGAATAAAAACAGTGTAATGACCCGTTTCCTTGAATCGATCGACGTGACGTCATCAACATTTGACTGCAAAGTCATTGTGTGTTTATAGAGAATGCCGATTTTATCGATATAATGCATTTTAGTTATCGCTTTACTTTTATTGTTAAATAATATTTTGGGCACGACCACTGACAAACGGTCGTATGGTCTTAAACTAGGCAAAGCCTGTACTATCGTTACCAGACTATGATTGATAAATATTTATCTCTGTTACTAAATATATATACTTTTATATAATATAATTTACTCAAAAATGGAACATAAATATCTAGTTTTTTTTTATTATTTGTTATAGAAAAAAATCCATGACCTATGCCTCAATAAAAGTCTGTCTTATAAAGTCAAGATTCAAAGGAGTAACTGTTGTAGATTTATCTCTTAGGGATATATCTCATGTCAATAACATGAAAATAAATTTACTAGTAAATGAGAAGCCACTTCACAAAGTAATATTTTTATTCTCATAAGCCCATATACACACTATCCACGAATCAAAAAAGTTAAGAAATCGAAGGGTCCTGCAAGTCTCTGTGCAAACTGAATAAACAAAATCGGTAAAAACATTCTAATCAACATATTTTAAGAAGGGTTGTGCACGCGGTCGATATAGTCTAAATCGATAAAACCTGCCGAACACTATTCCATGATAGGGTGGCGTCAGCTTCTCGTAGGGCAGAAAAAAAGTGAAAAGCAATCAGTGTGGCATAATTAGTGCGTTGTAAGTATAGGGCGCGTTGCCATAGCCACGGCGTCGGTGTCGATACCCGTTGCTTACCCACCGCGTTAATTTCCAACGGAATTAATCGAATCAAGCTTCGTTCGATATCGATTTGTGTGATTGAAATAAACTTTAACGTCACTATTAATGCTTTGTGTTTTGCAATTATTTGATTTGATTTAAATACGAAGTTGTATTAAGTGGTCTAAGAGAAAAAATTAAAATTCATGTTACAACATACTATACAATGAAGATCAGTAACTCTAAAGAAATCTTGATTTGATTTTGAACATTATGGTTATCTATATTTATTTATAACAAATTCAATTATACAATTGACGATTTGGTAGTTGTGCGAACTTCCTTGCTATGCATACCCTAAAAAGTACTTTGTCTAACATATTAGAATTTGAAATAAGTATATAATAAAGTGATCTAAGAGTTGTAATTGTTATTCATTTCTTTTATAACAATAATTCGAAATAATTTAATTGTTTTATGATTACTAATTCATTGCAATGAATGATTATTTATCTTGAAGTGCGTTCGATCAAGTTTGGCTTATTGTTGTGTCGCCTCAAAATTAAGGAGGCCATCTTTTTAACCACCTTTTGTATTCAAAATTTGATAATTTATTACCGAAATAATATAATTACGGCCGACTGACGGGACGGATTGGCTGAGACCGGAAACACCAAATTACCGGAGAAATTAAAGCGGAAACATTTGGCCACCGCCGCTGGCAAGATGGCGCGCCGCCGATTATCGTGTCTGTTCGATTTATGAATAATAATTATTGTCGCGTCTAATTATTTGTTTACTATATAATTTGTTTTTCAAATGAGCTAGTACCGCACCCACAAAATTTTAAATAGATTATTGTTTAATTAATCTGAATTGATTAGTTTACAATCTATAAGCATTCAAAGTTTCTAAATCAACATTTTTAATAAATTGATTTTGCATATATTATTTCTAAATGGATTCTGAAACAAAAAACGAGTGATTAATATTCATAACTATTTGTTTTTTTTTTGCTGATGGATTTAGTGGTTCTATAATAAACTGATTACTTAGTTTAAATTTGATATTCCTAGTAAATGACAAAAGACTTTAATTGGCAGTTTCACGTTCTAAAACGACTAATTAGGAATACAGCCATTACAAAATAAGCCCAACATATTTAGAGCGCTTTAAATCATATTAATAGCGTCCAAATCCTAAAATATGACTATTTTTATGGTAAAACTTCAGCTAAATTATGGGGATAGAATATTAAATATATTAAGTGTAACTAACTTTGGGAGTGGTATCATTATAATTTTCGTATAAGTTGTCAACCTTCACATTTTAATGTAGAACAACATTTTTTCATATTTTTTTGTTTAAAATATAATAAAGCGTAAGTAGACTTCGGAAGTTCGAAATAAGTAATACATACAACATAATCATGTTTCTATATTAATTATTATATAAGTCCTCTATTCGTATCACAGAGACATGATACCCGTTCCTCCTTATAGAAATCTTGAAACAAGCCCTACCAACCCAGTCTGGCCAGCGTGGTATACTAAACTAAAACCTTCTTTTAAAAGAGAGGCTTTTGTCCAGCAGTGGACTGTTAAAGGCTGGCGATGATTATATAAATAAATATAAGCTATCCTTAAGTGTACTATACCAGTATCAGTGGATAGAGTGTACCAAACCACTAATTTTAACGTATCTTGCTACATCATTTACTATCTACAATTAACTTATTTAAAAAGATAATATAATAAAAACATACCTGAAATTATGTAAACAATTTTATCGATATTGAACAGGCTTACAATAAAAACAGTACAACACTATTTTCTAAGCATTTATATCAAAGACCGGGTATCGCGTGCACGATCACCAAAACTCCTGTAATTATCTAGTATCAGCTTTTAAAGCCTAAAGACAAAGCTTTGTTATTACGAGGTGAAAATTTGTCACCTTCCAGTTAAAACAGTGACAAGATAATTGTAGGCTTTCACTGTGTTTGATAGACGCGAAGGACAATTGACTTTGATAGAATTTATTAGTTAGTAATGTTAATATCATAGGCAATTGTGACGATTGGAGCGATAACAATTTATATTTACATCAACATTTCTTTGAAGTTAGAATCGCTATTAAGTTTGTTGAGTTGTAAGTTGGTATTGTGTTTAGTATCAATTATTGTGTGAGGAGTTGTATCAGGCATTCTTACGGTTATTAGCGATCTTGTTACCATACAGACTGTCTTTTGAGACCAGACATCCGTATGATGGATGTGTCGTGTTTGATAATAATAATTAATTACGAAACATTTTTCTTAAAGTTGTTTTTCTTATTTGTAGCTCACATTTCATCTTGTTCCTCTCGTTTTTAACAATTTATTGCCAATAATTGCTTCAGAATAAACCTCTAGCGTTTTTTATAGTTTATCATTATATATTATCAAGTCAAGGGAAGTACATATAAGGTAAGAATTCACAGTATATTTTAGGTAGACCAGAATAAGAATCAGTAACCGACTTAAAGTGTCGAATGGAACGAATACAGTCGGTGTAGTACACTTTTGTAAATGTATGGTTACTCAGAACAAAAAATGAAAATATACCCTTATAGTCTAGGTATGTGTTATTTAATGATAGGTAAACTTAAATTAAAACATATAATGTTATTGGCATAGAATAGAATGTACTTTTAAAAGAACATATGTACAATGGGCTGTCTTATTGTTAAAAGCAATTGTAAGTTACAATCTCTTCCAAGCAACCATTGGATGAACAAATCTACAGGAGAGAAACATAAACAAAGGGTAGTTTAGGTGTTTTGAAGATAAACATACACACATGCATTTATGCACAATATGAATATGTACAATATATATTAGTAACTATGAAATTATTTACTCATGTACAGCTGTTGAAGGAAACGAGTACTTAAGAACGTAGGCATTGATCTTTGACCATGTTGTTAGTGTTTGAGCACGTTCATATTATAATGTACACATACACTTATATATAGATATATTTCTTAGAAAACTTAGGTTATAGAGCTACACTGTTTCAGCACGAACGGGTCGGCTCAACCGGAGCAGTACTACCTTCTCACAGAAGACTACCTAAAGTGACAGCATCCGTGTTGTCGTATTTCGTTGGTGTGTGCGTGATACGAGGCCCATTGATGCAGATGTAACAGTTATCGTGGTAAGTGTGTGAGCTTTACAGTACCACGATGACTGTCATGTCTTTTACGATACTGTAAGTCACTACATTCATAATGAGTATATTGACCACAATTCTAAAATTCTATTCATGTTATCAATCAGGCAGAGTCGAGTCACTTTGACAGACCCTTAAAAAAACGCAATTCAATGCTAAATTGCATTGTGTTTGATTTGGAATATTCTTTTTTTATTAAGAAGTTAAATTTAAAGATAAAGTATTACCCTTAAGGGTGTAAAAGGCTATGAGGAATAAAGTTTATTACAATTCATCATGATGATGATACTAATTTAATACATGAACTTCATCAAATTAAATAATAGTGAATATAAGTACATGATGTGTATTTATGAATATTTAAAGAATACTTATAATTAAATGTCTTACCTTTATACCAGCAGCATTGGCACATGTTCTCATTGCCATATGATGGTTAAAACTGTGTCTTCATTAACACGTAGATACTCAATCACTTCAGTCTATTAGTTCATTTAATTGTTGTATAATTTATAAATAGAAGTAGTTTGCTATTAAAATATTTTAATTAGGTCTTGTCTGCGTGAGAGTTAACAATTAAAGATTTTATAATTTGCTGACAAAGTAATTCAATTAACGACAATAATTTTAATAAATTTGTAGTCAAAAGATAACATATTAACATATGAATTCGAATTCTATAGATATAAGTTTAGTATATCGTTAGAAAATAGTTTCATTAAAACCTTAAATAAAATCAAAAGAAAATGAAATAGCAAAGGATTATTTATATAGGAATATGATTTATTGTAAGGCTATTTCACTAATTTCATTGGCCACGGTAATATTATAATGAGTCAGTAAAATTCATATCTGCCGACGTATTAAAGACTCGGTGGTCGCTTCAATAAAACTTACAAAAACTAAATCACCCACGAACTAAAATGTGAAATACTTTCTCTAAACAAAAGGGTATTGTTTATGCAAAAGTTGCATTCCAAGTCGAATACTTTTCGTCGCCTGCCATCCAACATGTATGTATAACCAAGATGTAAGAGCCCAGAGATTTATCGATAAATATTATATATGAACCCGTCGTGTTTTCTGATCACGATTGTTGTTTTAACTAAAGACAGAAGTGAAATATATCGATATTGATGAAAGTTACTTCAGAATGGATACCTTTTAGTATATTATTTATCGATGTGGGTGCATATTCGCATTGTTTTTTATTATTTCTTCACAGATTAATTATTACTAATACAGATTAATGACTACTAGATTTTATTGTACATAGATAATGTAAAAATATATAAACAGTCCCTAGTTAAACTATGTTTCGTAGGTACAAATATGCCACAGTAAACTGCGGATATCAAAATTTACGGAGTGTGAAAGGATTGTTTTTTATTAGTATATATTTTAATGCCCTACAGCACTCGCCTCACTTTAATGGCTGGTAAATCATTTGAAGCTAATTAAAATTGACCTCTGCAAAATGCGTATCTTAACCCTCGAATGTAATTTACGATATCTCGTCTCTTTCACACATAAACTTTCTAATTTGCAGTTCCAGCGGCACAACAGACTGTTGCAAATAAATCGGTCACTAACAAAAACAACACCTCAGGTTAAAACTATAAAAATATATTGCCAGCTGTCAATGTTCAATTTTGTTATGACCACACCCGAAAGCCGGTGGATGAGAGCCCTTAACGTCTGTCAAAGCAGCAATTAAAAGGTATCGGTGTAGCCATAAACCGAGGATTAATTCCCACCTTTTACGATTTAAAAATAAATAAAATTTAGCACGTATAGTTGCGTGTCGGCGTTCATTTTGAGGTTTTGTTCTTTTTGTAAAAGATTAATGCTACCTTATTGGCACAAATCATTTGCTCGCGTATAGGTTTATGTTATCACTACCTCGCACTGCCCGTACACAATTTTGGGCTGATCGTATAATATAATTTGTTTTATTTTTATTACACATGTAATTATTTGACGTATGATTTATGACAGACCTTTGAGTTTATCAAGAGATGTTTTTATTGTTTAATTTTTTAATAAACGTCGGCGTCCGGAAAAGTTTCGCGATTCGTTATTCTCAATTAGTGGTCACAACTTTTTTTAGTTTAAGTTTTAAGGACGAAACGTAAATATCCTATTAATTGAATATTACACTCGGATTATTCGATGAAGTAATTTAAATTGTTTATTTACCTTCGCTGAACATTAATCAGAAATAAAATATTCACTCTCGAGTCTTGGAAAATACGATTATCTCTGCGAGCCAAGTAATTTATTTTTAAAGCTCGTAAAATCTCACTCTTTAAGCGATAAACGTAACATTTTAGCGAAGATAGTAACACGGGCTACGATTATGGCGTTCGTTTACTGAAAGCGTTCTCGTTCAGAAATCACTTGTCAAACATCGTTGGTGTCGTGACACTGAGAAGTAACATCAGTTTTGTATTTAGGAAATGCTGATAATACTCAAAACGTGTGCATTTACATATATTAAGAATCCGTAACCGAGCACGGTACGACTCGCAAAATAAACACACGCGAAAATTCGACAAAAATGCAACATTCGCATATCACACGCGAGCGTATTTCACATAACAACCAGTCGTTTTAACGATAACAAAACAGTGCGGAAAAAGTAAGAGAACGAGATGAGAAAAGTTACTTTAAGAATATACGGAAGTTAATTAGAAACGGAACGAAAAACAACCGTAACTGGTGGCGAAGTTGGCCGTTCTAGCGCGGCCAATGGTACAAGGCACTCACACAGGGAACCCTCACCACCGCGGCGCTAGGCATTTGCATACCGCCCGCCCAGGCGCGCGCCGCCGCCCAGCACGAGCGACAGGGACAGAGCGCGACACTCGCGACGTAACTAACAATACAATTTAAATTAACAAGTTTTTAAATTTTAAAATTCGAAAACTTCAACTGTTATTTTAGAAATAATAATTGTTGAGCAATTTTCATACGGGTCTAAGCCGTGTGTTCGTAAGCAAATGAGGTTGCGGTTTCGTAGAAAAGGATAGGAATAAATTTATCGCCGTCGCGTCGGATCGGGGTTAGATTAAAGTAGACAATTCATGCGCCGAGAGGGATCATGAATGAGCTTAGATACTCGTAATCCTTTAATGAGAATGTTGGTGTCAATTGATTGTGACGTATCGTTTACGACGTACTGTTCATTACGAATTGTAACTTACGACTACAGTGTATATAACTATTTGAAAGTCCATTAAAAGTTTTTAAATTACCTAGAACTATTCATGTAATATTTTGGTTTGATATTTGTAAGTTATTTTGGGTTCAAACTTCAACCTTCAATTTAACAATTACGGCTAGAAAGTACCCCATCGCTCAAACGAAAAAGAAAGGAACTGATTTAATTTGACTGTCAATATTCATTATAGTGAAAGTGCCTCTAAATATAAATAATTTAAATTGGTCAGTTAACGGATCTATTAACTTATATTTAATTAGTAAACGTAACTTGAAACGACACTTATAATCGTTTTAATTACCGCTAAAAGTTGTTAAATGTCATATAGTATAGTCTGATGTATAATAAGTTCCGATACGAAAAAGATCCAATTAATTGCAAAAGTTTCAAGAAAATAGTTCTATATCTTTCTCCTCTATACTCACCTTAATGTCAATCAACTAAACAAGAGAAGGATTGTCGAACAAGCTAACATAATCTTATTATACAATGGTTCAATTATTTTTTTACATAGGATTTTCTACTACTACGGTCTATTGTAGTTCACTGTTGAATGAAGTACCTTGATTCTACCAAAAAAAGATTAAGTTAAAAAGTTTTTGAACACGGATTCGTCACTTCACGTAAGGGGCTATTGGTCTAGTGGTTAGTGTCCCTGATGCTAAGCCAGAGGTCGTAGGTTCGATTCCCATAAATATTGTGTGGTGAGCACGATCATTGGCTCCGTGTCTGGTTGTAATTTGTCTATGATATGTACGCGTTTAGAAATATATAAGTATGTTTATTAGCAGACTGTTACCATAGACTCTGTCTAGTTTAGGATCAGATTGCTGTATGTAAGATTCAGATTACATATTAATAAACTGCAAAGATTTAAGTTAATAATTTAGAAAACATCTTAAAGTTCTTGCTTTGTCCTTGGTTTAATATACTTTATGATAACCTTATATAGACAAAACATAATTTTATTTTTTGATTAAAAAAAGAAAACAATAGCACAAAATAATTTTTTTATTAATAAATTTTGTTGATATCATCATTTTGAATCATGATTTTGGCTGATTAATCGTCTCGACCTGATTTGGCATTGTGGACGAGTTGGACAGTTCTCATTGCTAGAAATAAATCTTTGATTAAAGTACCATAGAAGTCTTGGTTAGGCAATAAATACAATGGATAAGCCGACTACGTGCAAAATAATGTTTTTTTTACAGATCTACTATTTCAATAGTTTTAAATATGTATTTTTGTTTCCTTTCCATATTTAAAAAAAAAATATACATAAAAATCACGCATGTTTCCTCGGAGGGGTTGGCAGAGGCATATTAAACACCCGCTAAGTGTTTTGGTCCCACGTAATAGGTGGCGAGCCTATTGCCGCCAATCGTAATGTTACGATTGCCAGAGCCTTGCCTGTCGCTCAGCAGGTGCACTACTTGCAGGTGAGGTTGATTTCAGGCTCTGGGTTCTTGGTGGGAACCCTATGCACCAGTTTTTAATATATATAAATTAATTAGGATCAACAGTAGTCTATTTATGCTTTCCATCAGGCAGAATAGAGTCACTATGGTACGTTTAATATAAAAAAAAGAAAGAAACAGTAACCAATATAAATATAATAAAGAGAATAACAATAATTAATAATATTCTGCCACATTCACACAACACTATCTAGTTTCAAACTAAGTAGAGCTTGCACTGTGGGAACTAGACGATTACCATGAATACTTATTTGCTTTTTTTTTGTAAATACATGTATATATTATACATCAAAATCATCCAAACTCTATAATAAATATTTACAGATCATGCAAACATTTGGACCGACCCGTATCTGCGTACACTATCACTGTGTCACCGAAGTAATCAAATCTCATTGAAAGTATTGAAAGGTGACAGTACGTTTAGTTCATTCAATATTTTTTTAGGTTAATTTTTTTATCATAACAGGAGGACAACATATTTGTATAAACTCTCACAGGGTCGGCAACACCTCAATAATGCCTTTCTTTCAACCAGAAACCTTTCGTTACCTATTTCCTATACAATACTTAGCCTTTGTTTCATAGGCTTGCAAAATTTGATTGTACTCGTATATGTACTCATGACGCTCTACAGCGGACGTTTCAAGTAGCAGGTACAAGTTATTCACTTTAATAATATTTTAGTAAATTAATTTGTATTGACCTGCTTTATAATTGAGTTTATTACCCTATGTCCAGCATTGAACGTCTTTCAAGTGAGATGATGATGATTAATTAATTAAGTGATGGTCTTACAACACTAACACTTCCAGAAATCATATATTTACCTTATTGATTTCAGTTCGCATAAATAATTCAAGCTAAAATCTACCTAAGCCTCATAAAAATAGGGTCAGTTTAACCGTTTAATATATTTATTTTATTTCTGTATCTTCGATATTGGGACGGAAAGCTTCCAAAGAAAAGTTATTACGTTATATTATTTATAGGAATCTTTCGAACCCTTTACAGACCTGAGATTACGTAAAAAATAGACTTATGTATGTTTGTAGGAGTTTTAATTTATTTCATATTGCTTGATCATTGATTATTTTCCCTTTTTTACTAACAACTAGCGATCGTTTACGCAGACGTGTTTTATATCAAGAATAAGTTTTTTATTATCTCATTGCATCACAATTAACTAAAAAAAGACTGATTAAAAAAGATGATAAGATAAATCCCATAAGGGGATAGTATGTTTACTTTAGATTTCAATGATATTTCTATTACGAAGACATTATAGATGGCGAAATTCAGTGGTACAAACAAAGTACTTGGATTGGGTTAACAATAAAATATTAAGAGAGGTGGTTCTTTGGAATAGAACAGAAACAAATTTATGAAACCGTCATTTTGTGGTTTATATGCATATCACAATAAATTATTAATGCTTCTAAATAAAACTCTACTTACTTATGTAATTAACTTTTACATTGAATGTATTTTCTCATCTAATTAGGGCACAACTGAATCTTGATCGAATAAAAACTGATTGACACCCAGTCAATTGTTATTGCTAGCAATTTTACAAAGGTTTAATTTTTTGCATCCTGAATGTCCCACGTATTTCTGTCGCGTTTCTAAATCAAAATAGAAGAGTCTTAGTATTTTAAGAATTATTAAGATACTGTAAATTCGCCACGATATTGTTTTTTCATCAAGTGACTGTTAATTAATTTTGATAATAACATAAGTGTAAAACATATCTTACCAAACTACATCTATGTGTCTCACCCTTAATGAAAACACACAACAGACAAGAACATTGTAATTACGAGGAGTAAGAGATTTATTACACGAGGATAGGAAACTAACCACACGTGACAGAACGTCGTATCGCAAACACTGTATAAAACTAAATTTAGGCATAGAAAAATATACCTTATGATCTTAATAATTAACACCCATTTTCCCCGTTACAGAAAAGTCACTTTAGCTGTCTTCGACGCTGTCTAAAGGCGTGCATATGCATTCTTGTTCCATGTGTGAATACCACGAAAGCGGAACATGTAGTAGTTAATTTTTGCGCAAAGCTCGTGTGAAAGAGATGTTGGCTCATTTACAAATACTTTGGTTAAGTGTGAAAGAGATAGTAGTAGTGGGGGTTAATTAATGAACGTGGAAGCCTGCGCTCTTTATTGCTTTCGTGGCTGGACGCTAAGACGTCACCGGTTAAGGAGTTTTCCGTTGAGAAAATATAACGTTACTTGGCTATTATTTATTTTTCTTCACTTATCATATAAGGCATAAAATTTGTATTAAATGTATATAGCAAGCCTTAATCCAAGCGACATTTATTTAGTGTCACTAACTTACAGTAATTGCTTAAAGCTTTTATTCCAAGCAATTTTATTAGCATGTAATTTCTTAGCGAATTAATTAAAGGAGAAAGTCTCCTTAAGGGCTGGCAGTTGAGTCCATACGAGACACCTGTTTAATTACATGGGATATCCGAAACTCTAACGTAGAACATTTCATTAGACGTCCAACCTTCAGACGGACTCACACCCGACACCGAAATAAAAAAAGGAAGACGACGTGCGATGTTGCGTTGCACCTTCACGGTCTTCCTGCTAGACGACTATTAGATTTAGTCGGGTTGCTGTACAGTATAACCATAAATAGTGTGCGCTTAATGTGGTGAATGTTTTCTTAATTTCATCCCGCTGCGTGTATGTAGTGGTTAAGAAATTAAGAAAACGCTGTAATGTCTGCGCGCCACTTACGGTCCCCGCTTTAACAAACTGTATTGTCTCCATGGATGCTCCTTGCTCTAATAAAATCTCTTAACGTTTCTTAATGAGGTAAATAACCTCAACGTTTGTATTTGTTTTGTTTTTAATTAAGATTTTTATGTGTTTGTATTATAGTGATTAAGTTATCACGATTGATTGGGAAGCAGGTTATAATCTGGTCTGAGTTTTATAGTCTAACACTCCTTAGAAATAACAAAGTTAATTAATGTTTATTAGTTAGAAGTAATTAGTAATATATTCAGTTTTATTAAACTAGTATTGAAATTAGGTTCGTATTGCTGATCAGCATTTTAGTACATTAAAACTAAACTGGAAATGTGATAAAATGGAAACGGTGGAATAAATGTCACTAACGGTAAAGTTTTCATCACTTTGACTTTTTATAGCTAGGTGGCATATAAGCCCACAACAGATCATAAATCATTGACTTACTGCCCAATTTGTATATATATACTATCAATCAATCATCTTTTACAGTCCACTGCTGGTCATAGGTCCTCTCCATAGCAAGGAGGTTTTGGTATACTATATCACGCTGGCCATATAAAATCTATTATTTAAGAATCAATGAAATTATTTACAATATGAGTTAATCATTTAGACATAAAAATACCATACCGTATTTAATTCTAGTCAACTTAACGCTTTAAGATTGGGCCAAGCTTAACTTTTTACGCAAATGGTTTAGAAGTTTAAGAAAAATGATCATCGTGTCAGTTGCCGCTGTGGTCATACTCGTAGTTGTGGGTTCGACTACATACTAGACAAATACAAGAATTGATATTATATTAAATTGATAAGATGCCCAATGTATTTCAATTGTATAATCAAATTAGTTTTATGTAAACTGGATGTTAAGATTACTAGGTTATAGAAAGACTCGCGGAGGATAGGTACACGTGTACACATCCTTTTCATTAATAGTGTGAAATGAAAATGAGTGAAATGCGAACGATGATTACCCTAGATTTTATTATTAGAAATTTATAGTTTGCCTCTACATATTTTTACTGTTCATATCACAATCTTAACGAGGATACTATAGTCTTCAAACTATATGAGTGTAGGTATACATTTTTTTCAAAACGGGTTATTCAAGTATACTTCAGCATTTTGATTTCAATATAAATGTGAGAAGGTTAAAAAAACAACGTTACTTGTGTCAGAAACAAAAAAAAATAAATTTATAGTTTTTTTTTTTTTAAGTTTAGTTCTTCATTATTAAGCTTTGAGAAACAAACACAGGGACAATGAATCTAAAAATTTTTTTAACGCTAATTTTGTGAATAATGAATATGCCGAAACGGGTATTGTACAGATTTTTTTTAAGACAGTCCTGCGTTAAGAATAAAGCCTGTGTCACAGAAGACCTTACAAACATACATGAAACAAAGACACAGGATACCTCGACTTGAACAGCAGTTTATGGATTATGCGAAGTGTTGTCTCGTGTACGAATTAGACCCACAACACATCGGTGTAGTGGAAAGCCGTGATGTGATCGTTTAAACCATTACGCCAAACATGCCGTTAGGAAGAATATTAATTTAATTAGAGTATCTAAGACATGCTGCTAACTTTTTTATAAAGTTCTTTTTTCTCTTAGAACTCGATCGATCAGCTAGATAAACTGAAGAGTCATATTTTAGTGGAATGCAATTATAACCAGCAGGGTTGCCGAGGGTGGCACACATTGTCACCACGTACTCTTACATTCAAATATTGGTACGTACGCACTGTCTGTGTGAATACGCTAGGGCTGTCAAATGTATACTGAACTACTGAAATATATGATTCGACTGTCTAGCTTTCAGCGAGATCTAACTCGAAGTAGATGTTTATCTTAATTAAATAACTTTTTTATTGTAAAAAATGTTTCATAAAACGTATACATACAATTACTGTAAATTGCACTTTTTTGGACCCGCATTTCATGCAACAAACATTTTGTTTTACCTAAACTAAATTTGAAAACTGAACATAACATATTTACTTATATTATTACCATCCACAGCCTCCAACAGTGCGCTCCTGGACGTAGACCTCTCCTCAGCAAGGAAGTTTTAGCCTACTATACCACGCTAGCCAGACGGGTTGGCAAAGGATTTGTTTCAAGTTTCTATATATTAACATTATTATAGAAAAGAGAGGTTATATCAAAGGTCAACAATTTGACTTTTATGATTTTTTTTACGATTTATTTTTATAAAATAATTTAATAAAAAACTTTACGACAGACAAGGGTCACTTTTGTTAATATAATTCAAAGAGATAACTAAGTGTAAGCTGGTAATTGGTTAGTATATTAAAGAATAATTTTATCAAATTGTGAATATGTAATGACGTAGCAGTTTGTATTTAAACATTTACAATTTAAATTCACCCTCCACTCTACCATCCTTAAATACATACGCAATCCAGTGTTTAATGATCAATAAATCAATAGCGTATCTTTAACACTTTGACGTGATATCCATTTATTTTCAACCCTTGATTGGTTCCAATTTATCATAGAACTTCAATTAACAGACCAATGTTTATTTTTTAAGTCGTAAAGAATGCTACTTTTATTACCCGGCCGTGGCAACCCTAGCCGCCCATAAATGTAACCGGACGTCACCCCTAAGGATTAGTGACGTGGCTATGAGATTACCACATCGGCCGCTAATGAAGAATCACCGATTGCAATAAATAATTGACTTTATTGTACTGAAGTTGTAGGCGTGACGGTTTTAAGAAAATTGGGTGCATTCCTCATCTTTGTAGTTTTGTCATTATTTTAATTGATATTTTGAATTTTTTGCTCTTTTCATGAAGTTGTTTAGGCCCAAAATACTTTCTATAAATATATTTCTCAGTGTTATAAAATACACTTGTATGTTTGTCGTATAAGAACAAACTAGGTGTAAATGTAGTTTCATGACATGGTCGACGAAACCCTAACTCTTGCTTGCTTGTTGCAAGAGTGAATAGATAAAATTCACTAAAATGCTTATTTTCATTTCTAGTTGTATAAAAGATTGTACTTGAGTTATATAAATGTTACTAAGGGTTAAATGTGTGAAACAACGTTTTATAAAATATATTGTCAAATTACCACATTATGGCCAACACACCGAAAGCTGTCAAAGTTATCGTCATAATAAGTTATGAATTTATTATTATTGTGCATTAATTATTTACCACGTTGTACTAATAAACATCTACTTGTCATTTGCAACATACTTTGTCAACAGTTTAAAATGATAAACAATACATACACAACGAAGAAAGATAATACCACTTTGTTGACAACGCAATTTAAAGTAAACTTTTACAATGCACTTAACACATATTTCATACATTAAACTGAGCACTAAATTTAACTTCATTTTCTTATAACATGTCTCAAGAAACATAAAAGCTGTACAAGGAGATGCATCACTACTTACTCATACAAAAACAATCCAAACAGTCGGAGAAGACACTTAGCAGCGCAATTATTTTCTACGTATGCAAGTTAATAACTCACGTAATATAGTCATAGCAGGTCGTAAATAACACCTAAATGAATGCGTCGAGACTCTAACAACTTTTGTTTACATTTCAGATGCGAAACGTCACATGTATCCGAGTTTTGACAGATGATCATAAAGCAACACAAGCGCAGGAACATTTACATACGGATTTGGACGTATTGTCCGAGACGTAACGAAAGGAACGCGTGCGAGCTGATGTGCGAATGTAAATACTGTTGGTTTTGATAGTTTTGCGTCCCGTTTTCAGCTCGTTTTTCGTGTGTCCGTCACACAGTTTGCGTTAGTACTGACCACAGCTTAGGGCGCCGGCCATGCGGCCGTGTGCGTGTGTGGAGCTTTCTGCACGCGATCGCTTGAAGCTTTAACGAGTGGGGCGTGTGACTGTGTGCGTATAAACTTCACTTGTGGAAGTATGAGACTAGACTCATTGACTGCGGCCCTCATTGTATGAATGTGGAAAAATTATAGTGTAGAGTGTTTTGCCTGAAACAGCGATGCGTATTGTTTATGTCCTCGGGTAGAGCACTTAAGGCTCCCAATTTGCGGTCGACGTTAATGTCACATTATTTTGTCTCGAGGAGCATTATATCTTACAAAGTGCTGTAATTAAAATTGTTGTGTGAGTGAACAATGACACGATTTTATTCTTAATTTTTTTTTAATTTTTGTAACAAAATAATAAATTCCCGCATTTTAATTTAATTAAGTAGCATATATAATATAAAATTAAAAATTTTGTCTACCACCATCTGACGTTAAGTAGAAGAAACAACTATCAAATTAGAATGATGGATAAAATTATAACATAAATTAACTACCGTCTTTGGTACCTTATCGATAAAAATTAAATGACATCTTTGGAGCCAATATTTATATAACACGTTCACTACAAAGTCAACATCCTACAGGCCCCTCTGAACAACTAAACAAAAAGCTATAAAGTATCAAACTTAACGTTAATCAGTGGATAGTGTGAACATTTGTTAGTGAATATATCATGGCAAGTCAAAACTTGGTGCTTGCATTCTTAAAGTTGAAATTGCACATTTATCACTGCGGACCATGCGCCCGATGGTCCATTAAGAGATTTTTCTGAATCATAAATCTCACTTCGCCTCATCTCGCTTCGATACTACAGATATGGAGTAAACACGACTGCGAGCTCCTGAGATATTGTTTCGGAGAACTTACTCAGAAATGATATACCTACATTGTAGTGTTCACAGAGTTGTTTACGTACAGTTGTGATATAGTGCTCAATGCAATTATCACTTCTATGAATATAACTATAGTCTACTATATTCAACATCACTGTTCAACTTTAAATAAACCTGTACAGTTATATTGTTTTCTACATATTGTGATACAAATCAATATTTAAAGGATAGAAGTATAGATTTAATATTTGCAGAAAAAGGTGCTACAAAAGTAAATGCAATTTAGGAATACAGGAAATCTTTAATGATAGAAGTATCATGGTTTGTCACAAATAATCCAGGTCTCAGAAAAACTTTCGACCTGTTTCGGCGGGGATATACAAAGGGCAGCATCGCACTTTTTTGAGATGAGATGCATTTGTCCACGATGCTCATATGAACAAAATTGCATTATAGATATTCACTACTTTTCTCATGCCAAATGAAATTAAGCTCTAACTCGTAACTTGTGTAATCAAATTGAACCAAATTGAATTTCGCATTGAGAGCATTGGCTAAATGAATGGTTTAGTGAATAAATAATCAGTTTTTTATAAGTCTGTAAGTTAGACAATTGTTACTTCAGCCTAACTATACCATAATGCCAGTAATTAAAAAAAACAAACTGAAATAAACATTTTATTACATTATATTCCTTTAAAGATCAATGTTATTGTAAGTATTCTAATATCTCAAAGTTTACGAGACCTCTTAACATAATATTGATAGATTAAAATCGGCACACACTCACATCAACATATTGGAAAACATCAAAAGTTGGCGTAAAGTATTTTAAATTATGGCAAGCTTTCCTTAAAATAAATCTTTTGGTATTTAGCCCAGTACAATATGCGTATTTCTAAAGTTCATTTGAAATCTTTTGAGCTACCTATCACATGTTTTATAATTATAGGTTAGTACATTTAATTATTGCATACGTTTTTGTATTTACGTCATCGGACCACGCCCGATCTACAGAGTACTTGAATATAAAGACTCTTTTATTTCTATGAGAGACCCATAATGAATTGATTGAGCCATTCGATAGAGGAAGTAATTAAATGATGTAAGTTTTAAAGGTAGGGGTTGCTCTTATCGTTTATTGCTCAAATAATTCTTATTAATAATGTTTTAGAAAATTACCTTTAAATAAACATACACCGAGTTGCATTTTGGAGGATACTGGTGATTTGAATGTCCTGACGTTACGGTTTTCTGCCTTTTCGGTCAAGGAATTTGATTGAAGACTTTGAATTTTGAAAAATAAATATTTTAAAAGGGAAAATATATTAGGTACTCAAGTATTCATAATATATTGGTTGTTTGATATGTTATAGTAGTAATATGAGTTGTTCACGATAAAGTGATGGATTTGATTTATTTTGTAATTAAGTAGAAGTAGACCATTATCGTAACCTTTGGAGTATGTTTAATTTAGCGGTAAAATCTTTGAGTCTATGGTAAAAACGCATACACAACAGTAAAATAGTGTACAATTGACCAGTTTTTTAAAGAACTAACAAATAAAATATAGACAGCTGTTACCAAGCTGGACTGGTATTGCTACAAACGTTTGCTTTCAGACAGACTTCCTTTCTGTGCCTGGTTTTAATAAACTAACTTTGAAAGGACACGTGTCCTAACGGAAAGTTATAATTCAACATTAAAACTAGTTAGTAACTTAAAAACGAAATGGGCAAGCATATGGCTTGGAAAGGAAGTGCGTATCGTCTGTCAGCCAGTATTAAGAACGTAGTCATTTTCAAGTGACCAGTACAAAGGCGACACAAAGGCACGACGCGTCGACCACTCCGGATGAGGCGAGGGGACATCAAGGCGAGGGAATTTCAAATTTGAGAATTTAGGCCTTTTGTTTGGTGTTTTTATTAAGTATTGTATTAGTTAATCCCAAGCAGAAATTGATACTTATTTAGTTCATGAATTGTCAAGTACACAAACGTTATTTAGTTATGACATGGCTCTGTTATAATTTTATACTTCAATATTTGGCTAAAATTGTATTGTATAATTTTGAAATCAATCTTTCTTTTAATTAATATCAAATAAACTTAATAAAAACACGTTCAGCCTGCCTTACTCCGCCTAATTATGCAACATTGCAAAGAGTTTTGTTCGTTTTTTTTGGGGCTAGCCGTCTACTTGATGTCAATTTTTCTTGAGAATTTTTAGTAGGGGGAAAAATTATCTAGAGCAAGAAAAATCTACGAGGAAACCGTGATAATACTTTTTACCAGCAATGAAAAAAGAAGAAGAATAGGTGTCGTGTATCTCCATCACAAAGGGATCGTCCGACCTGGTGAAGTGATCCTGCCCGACGAGCTGGGTTGAGAGGTCTAATGGTTGTTGTTGGCAAGTTGTGTATATGCTAATCGGAGCCAGAATTATCTTCAGGTATCGTTATACAGAATTACAAGTTACTCCGTTCTTGGGTGTGCTTTCATTAGATGGCGCTGTAGAAACCACTGAGAAAGGGGCAATAGGTGATCAACTTACATAAAGTACATTAATAACAAAACTTAATTAAATTAAATAAATTTTCTTTTTATACGTTGGTTGTCTAGTTGAGGTCCACATTACTATCTTTAAACTCACACACACACAAAACACTCGCTAGAAGGAGTGTCTTTTGTCAGTGTCAGTGTCTAGGAATTTAACTTAAGCTTAATTCTACAAAGACGTGTTAAAAGTTAAAGAATCACAAGTTTCTAAGTCCTAAGTTAAGCAAATATTTTAATGACAAAAAAAAATCTCTTCACATATAAATCATATGGATTTGGAGCTAAAACTTCGAACAAAATATTTGTTTAAGAATGATTTGCTGTTAAACAGAACATAATAAGTAATCAAGTATTCTCAGTAGTTGTAAAGTCATGTTTAGATTATAGATAATATATATTATTGATGCTAAAGAAAGGAAGGTTTACTGCGTAACACGGACAATCGGGACGAGCACAGTTTTACAACGAGGGCGGTTAAAAAGCTTCGCGTTAAGGTAAGGTCAGTTTTACACTGTTGCGTAATATTTTAACAAAATTTCATTTGATGTACCCTGAATAGTTTTGTGTTTCATAGTTAAAGCAATAAAATACAAAAGCTCTTCTAACTTTTTACCAATTGTTGCCTTTTACCAATTGTATCACTCCTACGATCGTTATGCTTTGTAAGAACAACTTATATTGAACTATACTTTATTGAAATGAAACCTAAATGTGTATGTCTAAGAGCAAAAAATTTTTTTTAGAGTTTTTAATTTTTTTTTAAGTTCTGGTATGTCCTGCAACTATATTTACAAAGAAACATAATTTCCAGTTCTATAAACTTTTCACATTATGTTATTTTAAATTCTGTATTTATATAAGTAACTAAATGTATACAAACCTTCAGATGATTGTGGTATAAAAAGCAACTATGAATTATTTCTAGCAATTTCCACAGACATAAGGAAATATGGTAGATTCATTGTAAACCACAGCATTTTCATGTTATTCACGCATCATCAGCGTGTCTTCCTTACGCGTCGGTGTAAAAACATTCCCTTTTAAAATTGAAAGTGACGTAAGTGCAGTTTTAGTACGCAATCGGCGGGCGAAAGTCGTAAATCAAAGTTTTAGTGTCGAAATGTTGGGATGCGTTGGCCACTGGGGTGGCCATCCTTTAACATTTTTTAAAAAGACTTTAAAAGAAATAAGAAACAATATGACATTCGGCCAGTCGTTGCGAACATTCGACTATTGTTCGGTGATGTATGAGCTGTGCCTTTAATACAATGTTGTGTTAAATAAATTCTAGAAAGACTCCAATGGGAAGATTTCATTCTTTATTTTAGTACTTGTTTGCAATAGTGTAAAGTTGAACAATTGTTTTATTCAATATGTATATAAACAAGTACGTAACAACAAAATTTGGATATTTTAATAACAGTGTTTTATAATATTTGGTATTAACTGTCAACGAACAGATATAAATAGCTGTCACGACTAGCAGATTTCCCATCGAATAAATGATTTTAGATTAATTACATTGTTGCAGAACGTTATTAGACACCGAACGATGATGGTATTGTTAGATTATTCTTTTAAAGATGATTTTAATTAGAATCTCAAACTTCGCGTAGCCTGCACTGTGGTACTGGCACTGGATTCTTTTATCTCTATCATTAAAGATATTATAAATCACTCTAAGGCCCATAGTGAGATCAAAAACATGATTGGCTTCAGCAAACAAGTTCTAAAAAATATTGTGAAACACAATTTTGGACCTTTACTAAAATTATGCACTACTGAGGTTTTTGACACTCAGTTGCCTGTTAGAAGCCTTAATTAAGTACAAAAAGACGAAATAAAATATTCAGAAGATTTTAATCATGACAAAGATATTTAACTTCATTGTTTTATAAAATTTGAAGTATCTTTTGCTAATAAATTAATTTGTCATCCTTTTTTATACCCAAACCGTAAAATTCAATTTCAATATCATTAAAAGTACTGTACTTATTAAATTTCATCGAAAATTCAGGGGGTTTTATCATTCACATGTGTGTTACAAAGTTAGTTAGTGCTCTTTAAACCTGTGATGTAAGGGTCCGGCCCAGGTGGGCTGGCACAATTCTTACATGTTTCTAATGGCCTTGTAAAGGTTGTCTCATAATGGTGCCTATTATTATATTTTTGAACTGGAATACAGTTGAATAGATATTCGAAGACGTGTATTTTGAAATTGATATCCAAAAAATTGTATGAAATTGTAAAGTATTACATTAATAATTTTTAAGGTTTACTAAGGCTTTTAACTAAAATGTATGGAGTGAAGTTTGTTCGAGTTGTGATTTAATGTTGATACATTCACTTACATACAGTTACGAATTTATTTGTAATTTAGGTAGAGTAGAGCAGTTACATAAACACTTTTGCTTTTGTTTGCTTTTTTTTCTTCGAGGTGTAAATTTCTGATGTCGTTCTTACTTGCTGAGTACAATATAAAAACATCAGCTACCAAAATTTCAACATCTTTTTCAGGCTTTGCTTTGATGAATGAATCAAAAGTGAGTAATTTAATAAATATATAGATCAGATACCTAGATAGCTTGTGGTGACGTGGGTTAAGAATACGAAGTATTAACACCCCCTATCCTTCCGTATGTGTCGTAAGAGTCAGCTAAGGGAACACACTACGTATCCCAATAGCACTGCAAACAGAAAGAAAACGTTACACAACCCTATATTTTTTTCTTATACTCTGGGCCTACCAAAGTAACTCTACCCCGCCTGATGGAAAGCTTGAATGAAATCCAAGAGAAGTGGTCGCCATCCTCATTGCGAATGCAAACAATTTAGTATAGTAGCCTAGTGAGATGCTTTTTCACGTCCCGCTTAAAAGACCCGGGGTCATATTGTATTATACGAACCTGTCTACCAAAACCTTCTTTCTTATGAGAGGTTTTTGTCCAGTGGACCATTATTTTCTGTAGATGATAGATTGATAGTTTCATTATCTTTATTACTTGCCCTGGTTGACTGACCAATTTACTCCAGCCACCACCTGCTATCAGGCTTTCTTGCTATCAGGCTGGTGTTATGCTTGTTTGTTTAAGCTTGGATTGTTCAAAAACTTGGTAAAATTTGAAAGGCTTGTTCATATTGTCTAAACATATATCAACAGCCTTCAATAGTCTACTGCTGGATATAGGCCTCTCCTTAAAAAAGAGGTTCTGGCCTACTGCGCCACGCTAGCTAGACGGGTTTGTATAGGGCTTGTATCAAGTTGTCCTTCTCTTTACAGTGCAGTTGTCCTGCATAATTTGAAATTTTAGTCGCCTCTAACGACATCTATGGGATGAATTGGGGTTATGACATTGTATTCTTAATCCGTTACCACATGGATATCTCAAACTATTCCAGTTCTCTAAATCAGTATTATTCAGTATTGTTTCGATGATGTGCAAAAGGTTTTATATATTTGTAACGATAATTGTTAAATTTAGTACTTTCAATGAAACTAGTAACCAGAGATGAGGAATTATGTTACACGAGTGACTTAGTACCTTTCGTGGAAAGGTTTTATAGAATGTTGCAGAGGTTTTGTTTACTTTGCGTACGATATATTAGGTTTTATCTTCTACGAAGGAAATACTAAAAGGTTGTTTTTATGCTTTCATACTTAGTTAAAGTATACGTGATGATAGAAAACATATTGTCACAATATGAATTAAATATTAATATTGCATTAATTGGGAACTAAAAACATTGTAATGCTTGTATGTAGTTTTATTTTTGGAAAATTTGAACTCAATAATATTATAAGTTCCGATTATAAACATACCCCACAAAAACAAAAGTTTAACTACCACTGTACTTGCAACAAAAATTGTATTGAAAATGTGTCTGTCTGCCAAGTGACAATAAAGTAAAGAACAATTTATAAAATGTACTGCACTACTGCATATGCAACGTGGATTGGTTTTTAACCAATCAACCAATTCAACTAATGTTGAACTCAGTTAATGTATATGTTTATGCGTCTTTACCCATTAAGTAGTCATCCTAAACTATAGCAATTTACAATATTTTTAAATAAAATTATATCAAATTAAACAATTAAAAAATTAACTGAAATAATTTTGTTAAAAACTGCCAGACACGTACACGTTTTTTAATAAAAACAAAAACAATCAAAAATATAAATAAATTATGTTCACTGCTATGAATCTGTATTTATCGGTGGTATTTAAACATACTGTAAACTTTATTTAGTTTTGTAAATTTTGACAATGTATGACAAAAATCCATCGCTTTTAAACTATGTAAGGTTTTTCAAAGTTCACATCACTTCTACGTTTGTTACTAATTCATTAGTTACACGTTGACTTAGAGTTTTACATGCTCAGTTTTAATTAAGATACAAGTACTCTATTAACGCTCAGGCATTATTGTAATGATCGCAACATTTCAGCTTTTACAATTTTTGCACTTCTAAGCGTGTGTAGTATTACATTATTTTAATTAAATTTATTTATCTAATAATGTAGAAATATGTGTGTATATAATATGTAGGGGTCTTGAAAGTGAACGTATTTCTAGTTTTCGTAAAGGATTAAAACTTTACGTTTTAAGTAATTTTATTGTTTACTTACGAAGTGGAGAATTTTGTTCTCATTTTTTATTACTATTATACTTATTTACCTTATTTACAAAGGTAGTGGTTTGACATTTTGAAATTAATTATGTTTCTATAAATAACTGCCAGAACTTTATGGCCATAAAGTTGTGGTTGTGTTAGTAGGCCCCCACAATGTGGTCCGGCCTGATGAAGGAAATTGCTGGATGCGGGTGGCAATGGACCGACTGTTGTGGAGAACCTTGAGGGAGGCTTATGTACAGCATTGGACATCTTTTGGCTGAGAAGAAGAAGAAGAAATAGCTGCCAATGAACTTCATGTTCCTTCGAGCCTTCAAAACTTAAGTAGGTTCTAGGTGGTAGCGAAACTCTGTAGAAAGACTGTTGTACTTATTGATTACCTCTCTGAGGCATAGAGAAGTCTCAACTTGTCAAAAATTGGATTACACGGATGGCGTAGTGGTTTAAGCGGTCGCCACGCCGCTTTCTACTTGCTGCGCCGAGTGTTATGGGTTCAAACCCCATACGAGACTACACTTTGTGTGATTCACAAATTGTTGTTCTGAGCCTGGGTGTTATTTGAGTCCATCTCATGAATGTTTGTAAAGTCCCCCGCGACTCAGGATTTATTCCTAATGTTGGAGTTGTCTATTATAAAAAAAAAATGATTACCCATCATAGTTTGACCTGACTTGAATTGCAATTTACAATACCTATGTAGATTACTACTGAGCCACGAGCCTCTCCTAATAATCTTAATGTAATTTCACAAAAAATCAGCAATATTCGCTGTTCATTGTTCTCTATCTTTACCACTTAATATTGTTTCTCGTTCATAACACTCAATGTAAAAGACAATTGCTCGAGTGCAATTTGCGTTAATGAGTGGTTGAGCACAAAAGGTGATAGCGGCGGATTCATTTAGGTTGCGGTTGATGCGAACGAGCCAATATGCAATGTTCATACAATTAATGTAAGCTATTCTATAATAGGCAAAGTAGTCAATATAGAACGTTGTCAACGCTATTTATGTTTTGTTTTTTAATTATATTATAACCTATCCCATTAAATCACATTACGTAATAACTTCTAATATCGCTGTTTCTATATAATTGTTATTGCATTGTTAACCTAAATTGATCTGATCAGACAGAACTTTGATAGACCCTGACTGTCTGATCAGATCAGTTGATCAGATCAATGATGTATCAGCGAATTTACTTTACTGGTGAACCTAAGTGGTGTCTATGCTCAAAAAGTTATTAAATAGGAATATAGATTTTATAGAATTAAATAGTTATTATATATATAATAATAAATAATAGTAATAAGCAATATCATTATAATAGTAATAGCATATTGAAAGTATATTTAGGGACCAATCAAGTATCGTTTTGTATATTTTAAAATACTTTAAATAAAGAATATGCTCGAAGAAAAGAAAATCTACATTTGATGTCGTCACTTTTATGTTTGCAGACGTATTCGATGTGAAGCATTTATTACATAGTAGGTGAATGTGATGACACATGATGAATGTGATAAACAACTATGACAGTCAAGAAGTGATCAATATTTCCTAAGTACCAACATTTCGGCCCGCTTCTTGCAACGCACTGCAGTTCCTTACAAACTGTCAGGTATCATAGCTGTCAGCCATCATCTCTGATTAACTTTTATCGACGCTCACCGACGCTGCAGTGTAACGATGTGTCCCATACCGAGGAATCTTAAATCTGTAATCTTCACTTTTTGCATTCCCTCCCGCCTCGGGCAACTATAACGACACAATAAACGTATTTTATACGCACTCACACTTAACGTTTATATCGCCTTATAAGTAGATCGAGAAATAATAAAACTAAAGGAGAGCGAACATCAAGAAAGCAATAACATCATTATCATAGCGAGTCCGCCATCTCTTTCCAATAGGTTTCACCCCTCCCTTGGCCCCGCCCACCGCGTATCTCCTCTGTCACCTGTATATCTCGAAACATTACACATATGCAAAACTTTCGCGCTCGCATCTCCGCACTCACACACCGTCACATGACACAAGGTGCCTACACGTTTCGTTTGAGGAGTGAGGTTGCAGCTGCATCGTCTGTGTGCACACTACGGTATAAATCTGCGAGATAAAAATTGTGCTATATCGCCTCGCGAGTGTGTTGTCCGGACTTTCTTCTTTTTTGTTCTGATAGCCTGTAGGCGTGCCTAGTAAGTTGTTTGCACCTCGCACAGTGGTCGATATTTCAGTCGTGTCATCGACGCGACATCTTATAAAATATTGGACTCGCTTCCATTCTTTATGTTCTTTCAAATTATGTTCGATACTGAAATTTTTGTGAGATACCCTCTAACAATAATATAACCCATTCTCACTTGTATACTATATTGACTTACTTAGTTATAGAACACTAACCTATCCTAAAGATATCAAATAATTCTTTGTATAATGAATATTTGATATAGCTGGTAAAGCCTCAATTATATAAAATTTTAATGAGCACAGATTTGTAATATTCCACGACTTCATTACGAAACTTAGTTATTGTAGTTTGTAACAAACATTTAAAGACCTTGTTCACCTGACGAAGTGCAAAGTACACGATTGTGTCGTTTGGGCAGTTGAAATTGTAATATTGTTCAGGAGTAAATAATGTGTTGGTACCAAAATATCGATAGGAAAACAAATTCTGAAAAAATAAATATTCAGATCACGTATAACGAAAGGTAGTTGTGTATCAACATAGATTCAATACAATGCGCCACAATTTTTCGTTCCATACAATTTCGTTCGGTTATTAAACGTTGCACGATTTCAGAGCAGCAGCGATAATTATTCACATTGTATATGAAACAGTTAGTGCTCTATAATTACCGGACAAGCTGATTCGATGTATTGTTCAAATGACGCGTTCGCCATATCCGCACGTTAAATATTATTCGTGTCAGTTATTATAAAATATTTCAATGAATGCAAGGTAGTTACGATACTTAAACACAATTAGAATGGACGCTGTGATTTTTGTTTTAATGGGTTTCATAGACAAATATTTCGTAGTAGACGCGGCAGTTGATGTATGTATTTCTGTAATTCAATTAAATTACTCATTTTATATTATTAATTGAAATCAACAGCCTTTCATAGTTCAGTACTCCAGTCAAGGCCTCTGACGTGCTTTACCATGCTGACTTCTCTTAAAACATTTAAGATTATTTTAAACTTTAAAAATCGAACAAAAACAACTGACTCTGAGAAGCGATATCTATGACCGGAGAGTATTCCCTGAAACAGAATTCTTAAGAAGTGTATAAGAACCTCGGTAAAATAGAAAACGTATTTAGAAAAAAAAATACTTGTTATTATTATTTGATAACCATGACCTTTCAGTCATAAGACTGGACTGGGATTGGACTGTCTCATTGGCGCAGTGGTAGTGTACGCGACTGTTGTGCTTGAGGTCTTAGGTCGATTGCTGGATCGAACTAAATCTTCGTATGATCTTAAAGTATGTGTTTCGAAATTTGTGCGAAATAATATGTATGTATTGACAAAAATAAAGTACAGATTTTTTTTTTCTATACTAAGAGCCTGTCAAAGTGACTACTCTGCCTGATGGAAAGCATGAATAGAATCCAAGAGTTGTGGTCACCATACTCATTGCAAATGCAGACAATGCAGTATGGTGACCCACATTATGGCGGCCTTGTGAGATGCTTTTTCATACCCCGCTTGGGGACGTAAAAGGCATGACAGTCATCGTGGTAGTGTAAGGCTTACACAGTTACCACGATAACTGTCACCCCTGCATCAATGGGCCTCCGGTCTCACACTCACCAACGAAATACGACAACAGGAATGCTGTCGCTTTAGGTTGGTCTTCTGTGGGAGGGTAGTACTGCCCCGGTCGAGCCGGCCCGCTCGTGCTGAAATCAACGTGGCTCTACTACCTACTAAATAATATAGTAAATTGTGTGTAAGTAATATTGTATAGTACCCATAGTACAAGTTTTCTTAGTGTTGTCCCACATTAGATGATGTTGTGTGTCAGATATCCGAAATATTGTTATTATAAGACGGACATACGGGTACGAAACTACGGTTTTTTCGAAGCACTGTAGTCTCAGTGCATCCGTTTTCCTTAACCTAATTTCAAAAATATCGTTCAAAAATAATTATATTCATCAAGAAATTTGGCATCAATAAGGCCTTCTGCCGTCAAAAATACTAACCGAAACCTATTGATACAATACCATACGTTGCGGTATTTGAACTAAATGAGAGAAGCAAATTTTAAATTGACGAAGGAAAGTGACAATGTCAATAGTTTCTAATACACATAAAACTGTATTGTTTTTCTCTAATGCTTTTGTAGTTTAATTAGTTTTAATATAAAATTACTAACAATTAAACAACAAATAGTTAAAGTCTGCACCGATGAAACAATTATCTATTTTACGATCAAATCCACAACCGACTAGTAATTGACTTAAGCTTTGTAATAATACAATTATCTCATCGTAAAGTATTATATTACAAATTCATGATTGTGTTTATAACAAAATTTAATCAATTATTGGTAAGATTATAAATGCCACTTAATAAATATCTAGTACTAAAAATCATTAACTGGAAACACGTGTAAGCTTCCCTCACTCTCGCCTCACGACTCTAATAGTCCACTGCTGGACGTAGGCCTCTCCCCACCACCAAAGATGTTTTCGCCTACTATACCACGCCGGCCAAGTGGCTTGGAATAAAGTTTGTTTTAAGGTTGCCTAATAATAAATGGGCACGCCTAAGCCTATAAAAAGATATTGATACTCTACCGTTTTGATATTTTAGATATTTATAGCCTAGTAGGTAATACTAGTACATATAAATGAATCATTAAATGTACTCGTATTTTGAACTTTAAGTGGTTTTTTTAATGTAAATAAATAAATTTACGACTTGTGGTGTATTACAAACTTGAATCTGTTCACAAAGTGGAATGTGTAAATTCTAGATGTATGTTAAGACTAATGAATTCGATATCTAAGGTGCTGTTTGCAAAATTTATCAGATCTTGGGCTCAAAGTCCTAGAAAATCGAATTCTTGTAAAATTATGAATATAATGTGAACGTTATCATTTTATTTTCGTATTAAGGATTAGAGAGTAGAATTTGATACGTACTGTCCGTGCGCGAGCTTCAAAAAAATCTAAAGGGTTGTTGACGTAATCAGTTAGAGTTGTGATGGAGTCGATATTGCGCCTGTTACTAATACATCTTAAGCCTCTGAGCGGGTGTAAATCATTACATGGTATATTTTTTTTTAAAAAAGATGATACTCGCACTCGGTATAAATCCTATATAGCGGGAGACTTTAAAAACATTCAAGAAACGGACACAAAGAACATCCAGACTCAGAACAACAATTTGTGAATCACACAAAGTGTTGTCCCATGTGTGGTATGAACCCACAACACTCAGTGCAGTAGAGAGTGGCATGGCGACAGCTTAAACCACTGGGCCAACCGTGCATTCATTTTAACCTTTTTTTTAGCTTGTTGGATGTGTTATATTTATTATTGGTATTGTAATATCTAGTAGAAACATTTTTAAAAACATAAAATTACATCTAATTTCCTATTACCGACCTTGTATAATGTAATAAGCCACCGAATCATTTGAGTAAAGCTAACTACTAAAGCTCTATGGAGAAGTTGTCTTTTAGGGCAACATCATGTTTGTTGGCAGTTTCAGTTAGCATGGGCTACAGCTACTCCGCTTTGGGCTGGATTAAGTCCATAAACATTTAATTTATATTATTCGTAATTTTAAATAACTGTTTTATACTTAACTAATGCATAATTTCTAAGAATTGCATAACTACCCTCATTCTTAAATAGACACACATTATTCTAATTGAAATATATTAAATAAACAAACTCTTTTGACTATTCCTATGCCTTATATTATTAATAAAAGTACATCGAGGATTTAAAATATAAATTCTTTGTTTCCATATAAATTAAGGTAAGTAATCGATTACTGAAGTCGGTGCCCGCTCATATGGACCTTGAAACAATTTGCATCTTATCTCATACGTACGTACAATACATTTATATAATAACAATTTATTTTTAACGTCAACAAACCTTATGCAAGATAATAATAACCCAAAAAAATAACCTTCGCGCAATCATTAAAGGTAATTCATTTTTTACTCGTTAATTACAGTTGTAATACATTGTGTGTGTAATTTTATGTATAATTAGAATATTCGAGATGAAACTGTACCGCACACTGCCGTTCCTACAATTAAACATTTTAATAATTCTTGTGAAGGTGCCGTGAATAAATGTGACATCTATTGTGGAAGTATTGTATGTTTTTATAATATATTGCATCTTTTTGTTATTGCATAGGAAACTGTCTGTTTAAAAATAATTTAAAAGAAGTGAAACCGTATTAGGATTCTCACTTTAAATAGTACCAAACGAGGTGCCCAAGGAATCAAAACAAAGAAATCGAAGCCTAATCAAACTGTCCTCAGTTTCTGCAATCGCTGCTCGAAGTCATAGCAGTTTTCTTACAGAGAACAGAATTTTAATTGATAATAATTTTACACATCTCACACACGGCTGTCTGATTTCGAACTTGGCATGTATAACAATATATCATAATTTCTTTCATTGTCACAAATATTAACTATTACTACTAATTATTACTAACTAATTATTATTAAATATTACTATTTCACACTTGAGATGTGGAACTGTGCCTCTTAAACTTGATAAACTAATATCTTCAGAGACAGTGTTCCGCTTACAGATTTTATTTCCTAATAGCTATGTTTAAGTTGAGTGTACAGCTTTACAATAGGTTTAGATCTGTAATACGTACATAAAATAGATAAATTACATGCTCATCACACAATTATTTGCTCCGGCTGAAAATCGAAGCCATGATCTCTGGTGCAGTATTCAGTCAATTATCACTAGACCGAGCCCAGACAATTACATAAGATAATGTCTAATTACACTGAATTACTTTCTTAGAAGCTCGTGTTCGGTAGCAATAAACTGTACGATAGATGAATGGTAAAAAACAACATTTTGTGTCCAATATGAAATGTCGTCGCCTCAAAGATATTATTCAAATGAAGAAGTGTATCTATGCCTTAATATTTTAAACGAAGCCGCCGTGTCACGCTTAGTTTAAATAAGTCTACACTAATTACCGGACTTTGCTTGGCGACAATTTATTTCCCATTAGCCACAGCCTTCGGATTTCGGTCGCCCACCTCGATATAATGACGATTATTTTAATTTTGCTAACAACACTTTAATTACTGAGACCGCAAAGGTCACCTTGTCTTGGTAGGGTTTTTAAAAGCCAGAGGTTTTGTGGTTCATGTTAATTACATACAGTGGTTTTTGAGGTGTTGATTTTTACGCAATTAGAAGTAATAAAACCACTTTTGTTTCATTTTCTGACTTCTTAGTCATCTGCTATAAGATGTTGCTCAAAGAGTAAATTACTTTTGTCGTGCCGATTAAAAAGTTTAAACATAACGTTTAAAGTTTACTGTACTCTAATTAATCTACTATGATAACGTAATGTACATATATATTAAAAAAAACACATATGTACTAGTTAATACTAGTATAATTTTCAAAAAACTATTTATTGCTAACGTTATATTTCTTTAAATAGACCTATACCCTTTTTAATTTCTATCTGTTGAATATTTTTTTTAAAGTCTTAATTAAATAAATGTCTATGTATAGTAATACATACAAATATACATAAGCAATATAATACACTGAACAATGGGCACAGGTACGTCAACACTAAGTCAAATTAAATCGTTTTCAAAATATGTGCTTCATAAACTCACACATAACACTAATGAACCTACACTCTTAATGTGAGTTCTTACAACACTCATTTAAAACTTGGCTCCTTTATACCAAAAGGGGAATTATCTCAAAGCGGAGGTCTAAGGAGGTCATCGACAGTCGGACTACCATTTAATTACCTGTAGGTAATGTCTGCGACCCTATTAATCCGCAATTACGGCATTAGGGACGGCGAAAGAAATAAGTCAGCCGGTACCTTACTATACGTAATGTTTATCTTAATTTTATTACACCAGTTTACGTAATAGACATAAAGATTTATACATCAACTTCTTTTCGGGTTTAACTCTGTTCGGTAATAAGGATGAATTAAACTTTGCTGGTGAAATATTTCATGAAGCAAAAATATAGTTCAAATTCAAGCAGTCAAGTCAAATATTCTCTTTGAAATTTCATTTTATGTTAAGTAAATAACGTACTGGAAAACACAGCGTTTGCAGGCCCGCCACAAGGTGGTCCGACGACCTGGTGAAGGTAGCGGGAAGTCGCTGGATGTGGCAAGCACGGGACCGACAGTTATGGAAAACCTTGAGGGAGGCCTATGTCCAGCTGTGGGCGTCTTTAAGCTGAGATGATGATGATGATGACTAATCAGTAAAGGATTACCGTGTCTAATAAACACAGTGTACAATAAAGGTAACATTAACTACACGTAAAAAGTTATAGATTTATCTCTATAAGAAACAAAAAAAAGGAAATTTTTAGTAACAACTTAGTTCAAGTTTGAATAAACCTACAACAAATATATTCACATTATATACTTATAAATACTGCATGAAACAATTTATTAGACACTCTTATTATAGCAGATAGCCAAGCCTTTTGACTGTCCAATGTGCGAAGATCGCTATTGTCTAAGGACCTTAGTTTCAATTCGAGCCATTCATTGTGCCGCCAGAGATGAGTGGATGTCGTTAGAAGACTCTCAGATAAGGGTAGGCACAAAAGAGCTTGTTGTAATCGCCATGTGCACGTTTACTCACTGTGAATTTGTGTGGGTTGTCTTCCAGAGTTGCATGATTTATTTATGAGTTTATCATGCAGTTGTGTCAAAAATTAATATTAATCAATGTCATAAGTTTATGATTCTAATAAGTAAAAAAATATAAATAATTTTTTTACAATTTCAACTGCCTCAGTGACGCAGCGGTAGTAAATGCGACTGCTGTGCTTGAGGTCTAGGGTTCGATTCCCGGGTCGGACCAAATATTTGGATGATCTGCAAATATTTGTTTCGAAGTTTGGGTGTTTTCTATGTATACGTAAGTATTTACAATAAAAAAGTATGTAATTATTCTATCAGTCAGTCTACTTATTATAGACCAAGCTCTGCTTAGTTTGAAACTAAATGACATTGTGTGTCCAGTGTCCGAAATATTTATTTATCATTATTTATTTATATTTGTTTCATGTTTGCTTTGGTTTTTTAAATAACTTATGTTACATATAACGTTATTAAAACGGTCATTATTATTGAAAAAGGAAACAGTTTTTATAATTTTAGTTATTAAGAAACACTTGTATCGCCTAAAATAACATATACGAGTAAAAAGGTGTTCGTAATATTCGATACTATTAGCCTTGAAAACACAATACATTGTAGCTTTGATATTATATTTCCTCAAATAATTATATTGTAACAAATCCGTTTACCTCACATAGAGAGTAGATCTACAACTTTAACACACATTAGACATTCGATTACCTCATCAAATTGATAGCATAACATCAATACGAAGAAAATATTCCAATCACAAAAAAAATATATTGCGTTTATAAAGCAATGAACATCACAGTTTAAGAGTGACCACGAGTACATACGAGTAACTGGATACGTTCAGCGGGTAATTGTAACTAAATCGATGGCATTAGTTCCCTGGTCTGAGAATTGTCCCGACACATTCATCGATGATATGGAGACATTCATTAGGCACACACACACATACGAGTACGCTTGTTGTATAGAAATAGAGATCCACTAGAAAAGTTTGTATAAAGATGCAGATATCGTAATAGTGTTGTAGTCTAATAATAATGTGAATCACATGTTTTATCGATAGGAAATCTTTGATTATATCACATACTAGAGATTTCTCATCGAGAATTTAGCTAAGAATGCGAAGTCAAACAATGGCTTGTTATGGGTTTCTATCAAATAAGTTTTTATTTGAGTAATTAAGTAAGTTTACCCTTACTTGAAACGTTTTATTTTATGTAATATACAACTCATTCCGAAGAGCTTCGGAAACAGTTAGTTTGGGCGGATATTCCAAAATGAAAATATATTATTTTTTTTATATTCTCTTGAGAATAAGCCTGAAATACTTTCAATAACAAACTCAATATACCGATTATTTACATGAACATTATTTTAGAAAACTCTAAAGCAGATATTGACTTACTGCGGTATATATAACGTCGAAAGTATTAAGGTTGAAACTTACGCTTTCGACATTTCGTACAAAATTGCTTAGCGTTTGATTAGATTTCACTCACCTTGACCACAAGCGGATACAACAATGCGGATTACATAAATAAAAAAATAATCACCATCATTTCTTAACACACAAATACCCAGTAATAATAATTAATTTAAAATGCTTTATACGATTTCTAACTTTGAACTCGTTAAGGGCTTTTTAAATAATTTATGTACATTTAATCACTTATATAGTATAAACTGCATTTCCATTTTTTCATTCAAAGTTAACTGTAAATTTATTATTAACAACTTGAAGTCAGTTACAATGACGTCTCCCCAAGAAACTACCCCAAGAAAAATCTCCAGACACTTCACTAGTAAAGCAATATATGATGCAATACTCCATTAGACATGACATTCAACAATTCCCTCAAGACCGTGCCACATCCTGCACGCCATGACCTTCTTTCTAACATCCACGCATGCCATACTTCAACCGAGTAATCAAGCAATATTCTTCTTAATCAACCCAACCCACTACGGCGGGGGTCGATTCGACCAACAAAGGAATTGATTAAGTAACTATACCGCGATATTACCCGCCTGTATTATTCCACTATAATAAAGAGGGCTCGGTAACCGTGGTACTTAATGAGAGAAAACTCGATTAGAATTCGTATTAATCTTGTAATAACTCGGGAAGGAAAGTTGGTTGATTAGACCCCGATAGCATCAAGTCTTCGGTATCAAGTAAGGGTTGTGACTGTTATGAAAGTATTGTGTCTTAATATCTTGTCGGTCATTATTTATACATCGATTATAATGATACATCGAGATTTACAATAAAAACGTTAAAAATAATCTTCAACTGTTGGCCACTAAATTTTTATCGGCTATTGTTGTATATGTCAAATGTGTTGTCATTGGCTCTAATTATATGGTCCATAATATCGCCAAAATCTTTCCTTGAAAATAAAGAATACCTTTTTATTAACCTCTCTTATTAATTCTGCTTGAGTATTGCAATGAAAAAAATACATACATAGATGTTCATATTTTTTTAACTAATATTAGGAATAATAACATGGGTTTGTTTGTTATACATGTGGGACCAAGGGGTCGCTGGACAACAATAGAACTTCTTGTTTCTTCGAGAAAAATCTTATATGGCATAAAAAATCGTGCTTTTACAAATAGTGTCCTTTCATCAATCGTTACAAAGAAATCTGTCTCCCGGAAACGTTCTTACCATTTTACTCATTCGTTCTTTCTTACTTCCTTGCGTAAACCAGCATCTCCTTACACGAATCTCACTCGTTTGGAAACATATACATCCCACAAACATTAATACCGTAATTAATAAACTGCTTTTAATGAAATTTTAGAATAAGATAAAAAAATCAAAATTAAATTTTTACAGAGTATAGGTATTATGAACATTACACTACATATCTATATAGTTTATTTAATAGTCATAATATGTAAGTATTTACAACAAACTTTAGCCCGGGCTTTTAACTCAACTCGATGGGTTGAATAGGATAAGAATAGGATTTAGAACAGGATTGAATAGAATAGGTAGGAATACGAAGAATAAAAAAAATAATTACTGCAACGCTCCCCAAACAGCTGCTACCATAACGCATATCTAAGAACCCTCTATAATCAAATGGTAAGTAGTCACCATAACATCTAAAAACATGAACTAATCAAATCGGCACCCATCACTGAAAACCGCAACAAAATTAGACTAGTAGTTTTGGAGATCAATTGCGACATTGGTTGGCGTGAACTTCTTTTCACTCTAAACGCATATACCCTGTCCATACCGTCGTGGATGAAAACAAGAAACGTTTATAGTGAATTTTAAAGCTATTTGATAAATAGTCAACATTAATGATAATAAAGGAGGGGGTGATTGGCCTGATGTTGCCGTTCAGTAATTCTGACCGCTAGGCCTGAGTTCAAAGGCTTCATTCTCAGTTTGATGAACATAATGTACATATAATATGTATGTTTTTAAAAATGTTAAAGTTTTTGTTGATACTCAGGTTACTATTTTTTTTCAATTTTAAGAACCAGCCAATGTGACTCTACTCTGCCTGATGGAAAGCATGAATAGAATCCAAGAGTTGTGGTCACCATACTCATACGCCATAGTGTGGGTCACCATACGAGTATGGTGACCCACACTATGGCGGCCTAGTGACGGCGGCGGTACGAAATGGCGGCCTAGTGAGTTGCTTTTTCACACCACAGAGACGTAAAAGGCATGACAGACATCGTGACAGTGTAAGGCTTACACAGTTACTATAGTTAGGCTCTACTTTACTACTGTTGTATGTGTTAGTAATCATAATTACTGCAAAGTAAATAGTAGCAGACACCACTATATCGTTACTTTACATAATAAACAGATCTTTACTTAAGGCTCGATATAAGTTTGAAGAATAATAAAATATATTTTAAAATATCTATATGTTAGTTCACTGCTGGACATGGCCCTTTTTTAGAAAACAGATTTTGGCCTCCTATACCACGCAGGCTAGGCTCTTTTCAGTGATGTTGGCGTTAGTAGTTCACTTAGTCGGTTCTTATGAAACCTATGGGAGAGATAGGGGTGGTAACATTCTGTATTCTTGAGCCGTTACCACATGGATCGTTGAACCATGTTGATGTATCACTTACTAAACGATGTATTATTTTAAGATCTCAGTTGAACCTTACAAGATAAAAGACTTTAAAACAAGGATTTCTAGACTCTCAGGTAAGAAAGTTGAGAATCAAATTTCATTAGCCCACAAGTGGATAGATTTGGAAGTTGTTATATGATCTTACTTCAGGTCAGCCAACGACTCATTCTGTTTACTTATATGTTACTACACTCTCGATAAAACTAACTCGTAACTCATAAACACAGCGAGAAATTATCGCTGGCTAATAAAAACGTATAGCCTTATAGACAATGTGACATTGTAGTTATCGAGATAGCCTTGTACTCGAGAAATATTAATTAAAAGATAGGCGCGACTCGAGACATGTAGACATTTATTGCCGCTAAGAAACTTCAGATATTGTTACGTCATAATTGTTACGTCATAATGTATAAGTGTTTTGAATGATACCTTTTTTTTGTAATAAAATGATGTAGAACAAGAAGGTACATATATATTTTGCATTCTTTGTGAGTGGTATGAATATTGCTTCGTTTGATTTATGATTATGTTTTCGATACTTTTTAAGTTTCTTTATTTTTCTTATTTTTAATTTACGTATTTTTGCATAACAATTCTATTGTTAATTATGCAAACATTCGTTGAAATTTTTAGAAATACAAAACAAAAAAAAACAAAAAGCGTACAAAGTTCTCAAAGTTTCATAAATACTTTTATCAAGATATATAATATCAGTATTACCTTTAACACATTGAAGAACAAAAAGACGTTCTAATGCTATAATTAAATCTTTAAAAATCAACAAGTTTAATTATATATAAACTCACACACTCACTTATAACACGACGCACCAATACGTACGTTACAATTAATGTATGACAGTGTGTGTGACGATTAATTTTGGTTTATTATGAGGTATTTGACACCACGCTCATTTCACACGAGATAGAGCAATAGCAGTACTTTACCACAAATGAAATCATGTAGTACTCTTGAACGTTAGCTAATACATTGGCTCGCTTTTTATTTTTGGATAACGTTATTACCTTGTTTGTAATTAGCGGTATCGCATGACCTTTACCGCTTATAATTAACGTGTTTGAATGATTAATGATAAATTCAAATGTTGAATTTTAATTTGATAATGCGACGCTAAATATTAATTTAGTGTATCCGCATACCAATGTCAATTTATATTAATAACATATTAAGTTAATTCTCTCATAAAAACTGTGATGGGACGGCCACTAAGTAAAATGAACAACAATCGAAGTTCAGAATTCTTTAAGCGACAATTTTGTAGATGTGTCTTAAAAGACAAGAAAATCTGCTTATGGGAATAAATATGGCAGAGATATGAAGTCGGTCAACGTGTGTATTTATTTTCTGCGTATAAAACTTATAACTGAATTCAGTTGGGGGTCAAAGTAAAATTCAATCTACTGCATTTGTTAAAAGCTTTGTCTGGATGGACAAAGATTTCCTTGAAGATAATGGCGTTATAAAGGGTTTTCCAATTCCTGCGAACATTATTCCTTGCTACTTAAGAAACAGAATGTTATTGAAATGAAATAGACAATGTTTAATTTAAAAAGGTTTAAAATTAGTTGTAAGTAACCGCACGTTAATGTAAAACGTTTTAAGAGAATTGGACGAAACCTTCTCTGTTATTGTGACAACACATCTGCTACACGTCATAAAGACGACCAAACTTGGCTAATTAAGTAAGCAAACGATACCGTCCAAGTTGCTTCTAAGTTTACAGAAGCATTAAGCGAGCGCGCTAAGTAGCCCAAGTTGAGCTTGTAGACTGAAAGTTACGGTGTTATCTAAATGAGACCATCTTTCGTTATATAAGCTAACTTAATTAAGAACTAGCAGATGAGAGTGGGCGCCCGTCGGGCGGGGTTGCGGCGAGGTAAGTGTGTTGGGGTGGGACAGACAGACTAACGATTATTCAACTAAATAGAATAAAATGAGAACGCATACTATACCACAGTGTAACACAAATTTAATTCAAATTTATGAATACAAAATTGTAATCAAAACCTAAAATATTTTAATATATTTGCTGTTTACTAAAAATCATTTTCTCTCTAAAACAAAGACAAATTTTATTAGGGTGTCATTAATAAACTTAAAAAAACGAATTTAGAGACTGATTAATTAGTTTGCAACTAGAAAATAAAAAACACATAAACATAATTTAGAGTCCTTTGAACGCAAGTAATTTGAATTTATGATCATTTTAGCAATATAAATAAAATACTAAGCTATAAAAAGTAACAATGACGTTTTGAATAAGACAGTTACTTACAATGTGGCGGCTTGAGGCTAAACTAAGTGTCGACGTGCATGTGTGCGTAAATTTTATGCGTGCTTGTGTGCAGAAAGTAAGTTTCAGTGTGTGCGTGTATGTGTGCAATGGATTAGTCTTATAATAAAAGTTTTTGTAACAGATGTCAGATATTAAACAAGGCTTCATATTAATAGCCCAGAGACGCGACCGAGGAAAATATATAAAAAGTTAGCAAATTAGGTTCGTTCATAATTTGTTGTTGTTGGGCATTGTGTCTCATTTGGGTTGATTTGTTTGTGTGCAAGATTTATGGGTCTGAGGGGATTCGCTCTAACTATGAATACCTACTTCGTTAATATAAATCATTATGAGGTTTCGTTTGGTAAATATTTTCCCTACTTTTTTTTGATTATGTACAAATAAAATACTTGCAACGTTGTTATCGTTCAGTTCAACTTTCGTTTATAAATATTCATGTTAGATGTTTAGTCGTTAGAAGGAAATTAAGCATAGTTACGGTTTTGTAAGGAGAGATGTATTCTAGTGTAGTGATGTCAGTCATATGTTCAGATTGCTATCTATCTTGTTAGTTTCAATATGTCTTTTTGTAGTAATAGTAGAAGGTACTGTTAAATCTTCGGGTGAACTGTAAGGTATAAAATTTTCTTATGAGATATTCGAACCTAAATAAAAAAAGTAAAATTAAATACAAGAGATTAAGTTTACATGCATTGCAAATAAATTCATATCCATATATATACAATAGAGAAGGTAAGAGATACTACAAGATTTGCACGCCCTTATAGACTTGCACAACAAAATCTGATACGAATTACGAGCTTTAAGACAGAACTTTAATTTGATTAAATTTTAATAATTACTTGAAAATTATAAACAAATTTGATTTGATCCAAAAGTATATATTGCTTTTATTCTTATGAATATTATCGCAAAATGTAATAGAAAAGTAATTAAAAACCTAAACATTTGCTACGTATTGCTACGAACGCTACGCGCGTAGCACGTGTGTAAATAAGGCCGGTTACAAACGGAACTAATTCGTTCCGCAATCTGTCAACACCCTCATTTCCTGTATGACATCGGCTAATTACTTATGTAAACTCAACTGCCCTTCGTGTGTGGAGAGTCTGAGTGTGACAAACATAATCTGTCCGGTTTGAGATTATCTCATTATTGACTGAAGATGAACATGTTGGCAATCTTATTTTATACAGTAGAAAAGAGTTCTTAAGAAATATTTTTGTAAAAATGTACGAATAGTTTGATTAAGATGAAAAAGAATAGCCTGGAGTTCCAAATTCGTTTTTAAATTGAACTGTCATCAATTTCAGACTTGTGAACTATGGCAGGTCAATAGTATATTGAATGCATATAGCATGACGTAATTGTTTAAATACAGTTTGCAATATACATTGGCTGAAATAATTAGATTTTTGCTCTATTTCTTTCCAAAAACTTGAGATATCTCTTAAAAACCCTTACGAAGCATTCTCTTCGATCTAACATAGTAAAATGTAACACTACAATTTTATATTAAGATCCATCAACCTCTGATTAGCAGTATATTAAAAATAGTGAATCCTCTCTTCTTCTATTTGTGAGACCTTACACTGTTTTTACACATAGAAGTACAAGTACTTAAGATATTTTCCGAAAACTTTAAGGGCAAACATCGATAATCTCTAATGTACAGAAATTCTATTCGTATTTTCTGAAAACTATTTGTAGAATGATTATAATGTATGATAATTTATTAGTACGTTTTTTCTCTTCTTAAAAAAATCATACTAGGCAGATTTCCGTTTATTCTTATATTCCTTCCTCTCATCATTTTTTAAAATACTCTATTGCCACTATAGGATAAGGTCGGTAACTTAAGTGTATATGTATCGATATCTCAACCCTCAGGTAACTAAGGCGACCTCGCGGAAGCCAGGTGTACTGAACAGGGTGAGACGGTTCTCCTCGACCGAGCATCATATCTTCTTTACAATGAATTTGCACAGTATTTGCTTGATGCTCACCGATCGGTTGAAGTGGTGAGCAATTTTCATTATGCCCTAAGCCACTGAGTACTATGAGCCACTGCAGTTGTGCAACAATGTCATCTCTATGGCAGTTCTTTATTCAACTGTTCTCATCTTCTTCCTTCCTCTATACGACAACTTATACTAACCTTGAAAGTCACAGTTTTAAAGTGTAAAACATACGCTTTTGAGCTAAACAGTTCAGCTCTGCCTTCCTGTGTAAATTAGCTAAAACCAGGAACTCACTACCAGTGTACGTATTTTCCACTTACTAGGATCCCGGGTGATATAAGTGGAGCGTGAAGAAGCATCTCAACAGGCCGCTATAATGTGGGTCACCAGACTGCATTGTTTGTATTCACAATGAGTTTGGTGTCCAGAAATCTTTAATTCTAATTATACTGGAAAGTATTTGACATGGTAGAATCAACTTGACAGCATTTTAACTTAAAAAAAAATCAAGAATGTATTGTATTAAGTGTTTGTTTGTCAAGGGTTTACTTATAGAAAGGTTAAAATTGTAAATTTTTTGTTCTTTTCAGAAATATTTACACTTCATCATATTAATCTTTTTAATATGGTTAATATCATCTCCAAACATAAATTGTCCCTTTTACACGTTACAATCTTAGTGACCTTAGTTATAAGAAATCTTCTAGAATACAAAATAGTGAAATAAAAGTATTTAACACTCAAAGTTATACTTAAAAACGTATAAACTCGCACGGCTAGTGAAGTTCACAGCAGACATCGTTACTAACGCTGACAGATGCTAAGGGGTTAACAACGCTACGTAATTACGGAAAGGGTATAATTCCTATAAAATTATGTCACACCACTACACACTTCCTCGTATTAAGTAAATTGGACAAGTAATTTAAAGCACTCTTTCTCGAGTCACATGTTGTGAAGAACACCAGTTGTTGTTAGCGTATTTAGAATTGAGAATATCATATTATTTTTATAGTTATATCTTTTATTATAACTTAACAAATCTCACACATGGCTGTTCAACTCCAAACTAGGCCTCCACTATACTATACTAACTACACCAGACTGCTGAAAAACTTGTTTGGATATTTTTAAAATTTACGTCCGTTATGGACACATTACACTATCATTTGTTCTAGGTGGGAACCGGACCCGTGACCCCTGGCTTACCAATCAGGGTCAGTAATCACTAGATCAACAGGTCAGTCGAATGTAGCATATCTTATTTAAAAACAATCATCTGTGAAATGAACAGTAACTTTTAGTATCTCTGGTTTTTTTAGAGTAAACATATTTTTTTAAAGTGAGTGTTTGGACTAGTCACAATTGTGTACAAAATTATTTATATCAATCTATTTTTATATTTGTTGAAATGAAGAAACGTATTTAAAAATACTATGTACTGTCAACATACCTGCGTATTTCTACGGTACTTAAGACGAATTTCTATTTTCGTCTGTCTACCTGTCTTTTTTTAATTAATTTCTGAAATGTTAAGAACAATTAACATTCCAATCAATGTTCTCTCTCGGTCAATTAATTATATATTTATAGTTTTAGAATGTTATATGAGCTAAAAACTAACTCAGCTTGGACACCGTTTGTTTTAAAAATTACAAATGTAAAGACAAGACTTCAGTTTGAGTTGCCATTTTAATAACAAAACAATATGCTTACATTTCATGTACACTAAGCATAATATAAACAAGTCGTAAATGTTTACCGCTTACCCAAACTTCTAGCTTAATACTCAAAATGCTTAATGAAAAGGTGTTACAGTTTATTCATTCTATATTTTTAAAAATAAAATAAATATATTACAATGTTTTTGTGATAATTTGATTTATGGAAACACCTAAGTGCTTTTCTAAGTATGTTTTTTATCATACAGTTCAAATTCCACTAAAACACATGTATTTAAATGTAATTACGTAGTCATACTTAAGTGTTATCTGAGAAAGTAATTATAACCGAATAAAATACGCTAAGACTTATTATACATCAGTTATACAAGAAATTAAAAATGTCGAAATGTTTTTAACAGTTGGCTATCATAAACACGGTTGGTTCAATCAAAACACGGTCCACAATTGTTAGCAATTAATCTTTCCTTAAACAATTTATTTTTAAAGCACTGCTAGGTTACTTCTTTGGTTACTAAAGGAACTTTTTTCAATATTTCTTCTTTTATTATTCATTTTTTATCACAACATAATTAAAGCAACATGGGTTAGGTAAAAGAAGTGGTGAAGGTAATGACATTTTAATTGTGTGAATGATTACGGGGCGTCGCGGTCGCGTCGTTGTCGCGTACTCTCATCCTGTTATTACAAATAATTGCATTACGCTTCGTTACTGGAGGAAAAAAAAGCAAATAAGTTTAATTGACACCTTGCTTTCTTTGTTCATGTAACACGTGTTGAATTCTCACGACGCTTTAGGTGTTGATTCGTTGTTTAATTTTAGGGGTTACATTGTTGTGTTTTTCTATTGTGAGTCCGTTATTTTTTATTGAATCATGGTATGTCACATATTAATGCCCATTAATAATTTCTTAATAAAGTGACCAAATGGCAGCTCCCATATTACACTAATTCGTAACTGAAGCGATTTACCATATCTTGTACTCGTACTGATACAGTTGACAGTAGCCTGTTAAGCGTGCTTTTTTTCCTGATGATATTAGTGAGAAGACAGAAGACTAAAACCACCACTCTTATTGCTCTTCTAGTTCTTTTAAGAGTAAATAATATTCACGATGTTTTCTTTTTAAAATCTTCATTATCGTCAATAGTCTTTAACAGTGCTCTGCTGGACATAGGGTTCTCCTTATCAAAGGAGTTTACTTAAAAACTTGGAGTTTTATAATACTTGCATAGAACATCTGATAACAATTTGTTGTTTACTCTTTAATAAAGACAACACCCGCTTTAAAAATTAATCCTGTATCACGGGGGACTTTATAAACATACAAGAAACGGGCACAAAAAACACTCAGACTCAGAACAACAATTTGTGAATCACACAAAGAGTTGTCTCATATGGGACTTGAACCCACAACACTCAGTGAAGTGGAGAGCCACGTGTCGACCACTTAAACCACTAGGCCAACCGTGCAGTCATGGATAGCACGTTTCTACAAACAAAGTTACTTACACTGCTAATAAAATTTATTAAAATAAAATTTTACATTAGAAAACTATTCATCAACTACCAAGGTATTGCAATCAACAATTGGTAATACATCTCCTACCTTTATGATTATGAAATATAATTTTAAAAAGTTTCGTGAACTCACACAATGTTTAAAACATTTTCGATCCCAGTTTTTTAAGATGAAAAAATGTCAAACGAAACAACATAATAACATCCCACACAAAATAAACGGAACACTTCGTGATTCCATTGTGAGCAAAAAAGAAATTTAATCATGAGAAACAATAATAACGACTTCTTAGAAATTAGACTGAGTAAGTACAGGAGCCACGCAACTTAAGCTTAGTTGTTACTTTTTGAATACTACCGTCCCTTTAACCTCAGTTAAATCACAACTTTAATGTACTATAAAATAAAGTTCAAATTAGAATGTCACCGCTTAATGATTTCACTATTGTTAAGGCTGTATGACTATCAATTATGTCCATAGTGTATGAGAGAGTGCATTGTGATTGAACGGTAGCTTTCGTTCCGATTGAAAATTAAAGAACCGATATAATTTGAAATGAGTCTAGTGATGTTATCACTATGTAATTATTTTTATGTTAACTGATACAATAAAGTGGGTATATGTAGCAATGCAGTATTTTTTCTTCTTCTTAATATTTTAATAATATTAAGCCACTTGGAAAACTTTACATATTATTTTTTTATCATTTTTATTAAGCCTAGTAGTAGTAGAATGTACAGGTGTTCTTAATGATTGTCTTTCTGAGTGTAATAATGAATTAAAAAAAAAATAACATCTGAATAGTTAATTGTGGTATAAGGTTTGTTGGTAGCCATGCAAGTAAATAAAGTAAGTCATACAAGTTATATAACAATAAGTAGTGCAAATAATTAGGAAATATAAGTAGAAAAAAAAATTAACCTATATTTTCTTGCTTTTAAACTCACTTAAAATATTTTATATTGAAATTAATATCAATTTTTTTAACATCTATAACACCACGAAACCTGTCATCGATTGACTCAAGATATTTGATTGTACCATCACTAGCGGTAGACATTAACACGTCACTCTAGAGATGATAATAGCTCAGGAGCTGTGCCCCAGTTAATTGCTTTAATAACTTCCTGTGTCAAAATAACAAAAGAGCGATGCGGTATTAACAAAACGAGTAATGACGCTGCCGAGGTAGACAGCTCCCGGACTATGTTCATATTGTGATATGTGTACATTAATTCTTAGGTAACATTTTTTATTGTTGTTGGGTGTGGTTTAAACTGAAAATAAGTCAGATTATGACGTACATGATGATGTGGCAACGATAAAATTTCGTGTTCAGTTCTCAATAACTATTTATAATAAATATTTATATGAATCCTAACTACGAGCTCAAACATGATAAAAACTACGAGGTGCAATATAGTATTACAAAATGTTTCCATCGAATTATTATCACGACTAGATACCAATTGATTCAAGCTAGATTTAGTTTATGTCTGCCTCATTTGTCTACCAGTTAGCGTATGCGACTGCCGATCAAGAGATCTCGGGTTCGATTCTCAACTTGAGTCAAAAAGTGTTATTGAGTCTTCTTGATTATGGAAATACTTAATTCCCGTACCTCGGAGAGCACGTAAAGTCATCGGTCCTGTACCTGATCTCTCCCGGTCGTGTCGGATAACCGTCCCATCGGATTATGAGAGTGAGGGAACAGAGAGTGCACCTATGTTTGTGCATACACGTGTGCGTTATAATATCTGTTGTGTAGTTGGTTGGTCTCCGTTGAGACTGGCCCACTGGCCGAAATCGCCTGGGAGTACATCGAATAGCGTTTCGTAATTTGTTTCAGTCTACGACTGTTTTTATAATAAAGATTAGTATAGAATCAGTTATATAAAAGTTTTGAAAAAAATATAATAACATAACTGAAGAGATTTTTATTTCACTGTTTGTTTAAATAAATAATATTTATACGAATAAAACATTATTTTTGCATTAGATAATAATAATATAACGCTTTATAGTAAACCAGATTAATCACAAAGATATGTTTAGACATAAAAAAGTACAAGTGGAGGCCTTATTATTTTGAGGTAATCTCTTACAGGCAACCAGAGGATGAAAAGTATAGAGTAGTACCTAGAATAAGTAGTCTAGTAGAAAGTAGATGGGAAGAGAAAATTAAAAATCACATCGCACATTCTTCTCTTTAAACAGTAAAAGTAGTATATATATAATATTAAATAGTAGTTAGACATAGTGTTGTTAAATATATTAAAGCAGATTATGAGCTATTTAATATAATGGTAAGATATTTCAAAACAGAGCAGTGCGACAATTCTATTTCGTAATATTTTAAAACAATATATTTTCCCAGCACTCCACAGTCCGCTACTATGAACACGAAACGACATCTACAATTAAATTGGAATCATTACCGTGCCCACCTACTTACTCGGCATCAAATAATAAATAATTGCGAACAAAATAAATACGGACACACAAGTTATTAACCAAATCAATGGACAATAGAAAATTGTTACAATTGAATAACATGATGTTTCAATTATGACTTCAAATGTCACAGCAGTTTTAAGCGGCTTGACATACATATTTAATATTCAAAACTAGGTACTTCCTAGCAGAAAATGGACTTACAAAAATGTACTTATAATATGATCAACTCAACGTAATCGGTAATGATTGTGTATAATGTAGTCATGATTATAATATAAAGGTGTTATTAAAATTTGAAAACTTTAAGTCTAAGATGAAATACCATTTATGCAGCTTTCCATTTTTAACCAAAGAAAGAAACACACAAATCAATACAACAAATGTTTTTGTATTTTCTTTGTGATTTACTATTTTTGTTAATCATTAGCATATATAGCACATAGTACTGCCTAAATAATTCCAACATTAAAAGTCCTCCGCGATACGGGATACATCACTAACATGGGAATTTTCCTTAAAAAAAAATTAAAATGACTTGTATTACACTTACTCACTTATTATTTGTAGAAATAATTTATTACGTGCACAGGACTGGTTCATGTGGAAAGCCTTGGGGAAGTCTATGTCTAGGTCTACATCTTTCGGCTGGGATAGTGGTGAAGACGATTATCATTAATAACTAAGTTGATTCAATATCTCGCCTATAGGAATCTCGCAATAGGAAACTGAATTTGTTTTTTCAAAATTAGGTTTAGAAATGTGCTTTTGCTCATACGTAAGGCGATTCGATTACACATAGGGATAAAATCGAAATAAATCGTAGTAAATCTTTATATATATCTATTGAATCTGACATTGTAATTCATTAATTTATTATTAATATTAGTACGGATCTCAATGTTGTAGTTTTCGCGTAATAACATTAAAAGTATGACAGCGCAAAAAGTCAGCGCCAACAACAAATTGAAAGCGCAAAATCAAACATTACTGTTATTGTTAAATACTCGTAAAACTTATCAAAGGGTATCAAATCTTTGATCTGTTGAGTAAGTGTTAAATATATAGCCCATTTGTTATAATTAACATACTTTTATAATGGTTATTTATGTGTCTGTAAATCAGAATAATTGTGTACCGAATTTTCCTTCCACGAGCTTCATATATTAGATACTTCAGTGTACACTTAGCTATCAACGCTCTTATTGTTTATTCTTATTTGCTGTATAAAGTATAATTTATATTCTTCAATTTTCAATCTTTTTAAATGTGAAAATAAACAAAATTCTTAGCTAGAATCAAAGCACTATGGTAGATTGTTTTAGAATATGAGTCATAGTTATATCCAATCAATAAATCAAAATATCACTTTAGAAAACTGAATATCCTAAATTTAACACTTACGTTATAAACACTAACTTTTAAATTTAGAATAGAAGAGGAACGCGAGCACATCATGAGTGTAATTTTTTTTTTAATTTTTTAAATGTTGCAAATGGAAAATATTGTTCGTTTGAAGTTGATAAATTCGGAAATAATTGTCGATGTCTCATTTTTTTTAAATCACCATTTCAAGATATTTTATAATTTTTATTTTAAGACCAAAGTCCAAAATAACTTAAAATGTTCTTAAATCTCCTGTTTATAATCTAGTCTCTTACTAATTTTGACACAACTATGACAACACAATGGACAAATAATTTCCTAGAAATGTTATATCAAACAGACCTAGTATCTCTTACAAGATTTTCCGTTCGCTTCTGCCTTGGGCCTATGACCACAAGGACGGAAGGCCTCATCATTCCATGGACACAATTGTGAGGGTCCAACGACACGGGTCAAAGACCCGTTTGCCGTTTTAATTATAATTACTGCTTCCTTTCTAATCTAAAATGCCGTTCTTGGTTTGAACATTTAGACTTTTACGTACTTTGTATCTATTTAAATTGTGAATTTCTAAGTACGACACGAAGGTACACTTGAATATTTTACCACGTTTGGGTTCTGCTGTACATATCCAGGTAAGTGTAAATTTTTTATACTGATTCGTGTTGTACAGTTAGCAGTTTTTAATATTGATTTTTAAAATAAAAATCTCTTTCGTTGTTGTTTGCCAATTGAGTAAATTTTTTGACTTCTCTTATTTATAGTGTATGCTGTGCGATACCTTTACAATTTCTTAAGCAGTTTCAGTAACTGGCTATTTGAAATATGTGTAAAATGTTCTATATTTAAGTGTGGAAAACAAACGAATGAAATATACACCTATTACAATTTATCCTTTAACTTATTTTTAGTTGCAAACGTGCCACAATTTGTATTTAACATACAAAGAGGACCCTATCAAAACTATTAACCTTTATAACTCTTGACGAAAAAGTATTCTTTATAATTAAATAATATAGTAATTATACAGCATGTTGCTATTAAGTCCCAACCCATTTAGTACTACAATGTTTAACCCTTCTAAAGCACACGTGTTATGACCTCGATCTGAGATGAAAGCCCTTAATTACCTTTGTCTAGCTGTTCACACGTGTTTAAGATGTCCGCCGAGCAATTCTTGTTAATTCAATTTGTGCGTAGTAGTCTAATTTTGGATGAGATCCGTTAAAACTAAGCGGTTGGATAATAAATTAGAAAATAAATGGTAATACAAAGTAATTTACACATTACACACTATGTGTAATGGTTAAAAAAGGTTATTTAACACATGAAATATGTCAATAATATAAGCAAAAAATAGATTACCTAAATAGTTTCATTATGTTATAGAAACGTATAATAACCGATTATAAAACTATTTAACAAAATCATTTTACAAGTAAAATAAAACTACAATTACTAATTTACTCAGTACTATAATATACGCACAACACAGACACGCTTAATATATACCTTCAGCAAACTTTCTCTCCCTTTCAAGCTGTTCGTTCCACATGGTAGTAAGAGGAGCTTGCCTCGTCAGTCTGCTCCATTGCGTTCTATCACTCACGTCATCTTCGGAAACCTGACAGTCTCTCCCGACTCTCAGCACTACGTCTTCATATCTAGTTTTTATTCTGTCAGATCTTAGACCGGGGATCCATAACTGTGGAGCAAGTTGCTAATGGTGACCGGACCACCGCATCGTAGCCTACTTCATAGCATTTTGTCGGCAATGTCGCGCTCACCTTGGCTTCCTCTTATTTACTTGTTCGTATTTATTGAGCCTAGTGACACCGCACATCCGATGGTACGAATGGTATTTTGTGCTATAAGCCAGGTTTCGCTGCCATACCTAAGGACGGATCTTGTGGACAATATCATCATCAACCGTTCGTTCGTCAGTATCAACCGTCATCACATATTTGATAACTTTAATTATTGCTACCTTTGTTTTGCAACTTTTAATAGTAAAAAAGTCAAAAGAAAAAAAAATAGTAAAATAATAGGATTCTCTTAATCCTCCCTCTCTTTCTTTCACATTTGTTACACATATCAGAAATGTTATTCATAGAAAGCTCAATAACCATACTAAATTAAATCTGAACAATGTACACCAATTAAAGATGCTGTTCACGCAATTGTGTGGCGAGGCTTACATTACATTACACATGTGCTAATTATATTTTGTAATAAAAACTGCTTAGGGATACCATCTACTTTAGTTTCATTAAAATTAGCATCAATTACACTTGATAAACATTCCTTCGAAACGTACCTACATTTTCGACTACATGGCATTGTGATCACTACTTCAATACAAATTAGATGCACTTTGGTATATCATAGTTTTGTAAATATGTAAAAATAAAGGTAGTTACACACTAGAGGTAGGGGAAGGCGTATTTCTTGATAAATTATAATAGAATTTTAATGAATCCTTCTGTGAGTGGGTAATGCATTTATAATTTGTTTGTTTTATTGTCTACTTTACATTTTATTGCATTTAATTGGAACAATTTGTATTCTTAGACTGTTTGAGGGTTATGTATTAAATGAGTAAACGACTTAAACCGTTAAATTGCGGGAATTATATGTAATTAGTTTTATGTCTTAAACTTACATTTAGTGAGTGATCTTTCTTACTAATGATAGCCGCTTAAGTCATAAATAATTGTAATAACTTTACACATTTCAGTGACTTGATCTCACTGATTGAAGATCAACTGATCTCAAACTAGGCAAAACCTGTACTATTGTACCAGACTACTAATTAACATACTTATATATTTGTAAATAATAAATGATAAAAAATAACCTCACACATCTCACACACGGCCGTTTAATTCCAAACTAAGCCGAGCCTGTACTATGGTAACGAGATTGCTGATAAACAAACTTATATATTTCTAAATACATATATACATATTATAGACAAATTACATCCACACAGACAAAAAAACAAACTTTCTTTTTTGATTTTATTTTAATTACCTGCCTAAGTGACTCTACTCTGCTTGATGGAAAGCATTAATAGAATCCAAAAGTTATAATCACCATACTCATTGCGAATGCTGACAATGCAGTATGGTGGCCCACAATACGGCGGCCTATTACGATTTTTTACGCCTCACTAGGGGACGGTAGAGACATGACAGTTATCGTAGTATTGTATTGTACACATTTACCACGACAACTGTCACCCCTGCATCAATGGGCCTCCGGTCTCACACAGACCAACAAACCACGACAACGCGGATGCTGGCGCTTTAAGTTGGTCTTTTGTGGGAGGGTAGTACTGCCGCAGACGAACTGACCCGTTCATGCTTAAAACAGCGTGGTTCTACTACCTGGTGAAAAATCGTGGTCATTACACAAGTATTTGTTCTGGGTGGGAATCGAACCCGCAACCTCTGGCTTAGCAGTCGGAGCTACTAACCGCTAGACCAACAGACCCGTCAAATACATAGATACATATATATCATAGATTGCCCTAGTGGTGTAGTGGTAATGTATGCGACTGTTGTGCTGAAATATTGAGTTCGAGTTTCCGATTAGACCTAATGGTGAATTAGTGGTTAGTGTATGCGACTGCCGACTGTTAATAGGTCTAGGGTTCGACTTTCGGGTCGGCCCAAAAAGTATTGTTAAGTTTTTCTAATTATTGAAATGGCTAATAACAGCCCAGAGTTTGGAAGTTGGGCTCTTAAGTTCCGTGCCTTGGAGAGTGCTTAATGCGGTTGGTCTTGCGTCTGATTCCTACCCAGTCGTGTCAGATAACCGTCCCATCGCATTCTCAGAGTGAGTGAACAGAGAGTGCACCTGTGTTTGCGAACACACTTGTGTACTATAATGTCTTCTCTGTAGTTAGCTGGTCTTTTCTTTTTTTCTGTCTTAAGAGCCTGTCAAAGTGACTCTACTCTGCCTGATGGAAAACATGAATAGAATCCAAGAGTTGCGGTCACCAAACTCACTGCAAACGCTGACAACGCAGCATGGCGACCCACACCATGGCGGCCTTGTGAGATACCCTTTCACTCCTCGCTTGGGGACGTAAAAGGCATGACAGTCATTGTGACAGTTACACAGTTTCCACGATAACTGTCACCCCTGTATCAATTGGCCTCCGGTCTCACACTCACCAAACGAAACACGACAACACGGATACTGGCGCTTTAGGTTGGTCTTCTGTGGGAGAGTAGTACAGCCCCGGTTGAGCCAGCTCGCTCGTGCTGAAATCAGCGTGGCACTACTACCTAGAAATCTCCGTTGAAACTGGCTGTCGTAGCCGAAGTCGGCTAGGAGTACATCATCATATGTGTATTTACAATAAAATGCAAATAAGTATTCTAATTGTATTGTATTCTAATCAATCCAGCTTTCATAGTAAAGCAGTGTTGCTTTAGAAACTATATAGTGTTTTGTGTCAGTTGTTTCAAATATTTATTTATCAGAATAACAGCCTTTAACGGGCCACTGCATGCTTAATATTTATTATTTCACATTTATTCATTTAATATATTTTTTAATAAATTACTCCCAGATAGAGAACAAACTATCGTGCTTATTAAACAATATTTGTGCTTGGTGGGAATCGAATCACGACTTCGACGTTTAGCAGTCGGAGTCACTAACGACTAGACCACCTGACCCGTCAAAGAAATGTAATAAACACAGCTTAGATACTTCTTCTCTATCGGTCAGATTATTGATGCTATTGTACTCGTATGTATACACAAAAACAGATTAAAAAGTATTTCTATGTTCAAAAGAAAGAATATTATACAATTTAAGAAAAAATGTACTATACATTATTTTTTATTGATACAATAATGAATAGAATTTAAAAAATCACCAGTATATTATTTTAGGGTAATGTGTCTGTCCACATAGTAAATTAATGATATTTAGCGTACAAAGGAAATCAACTGTTTAAACCTCACGTGCATTGCGAGCCTTGTCCGACCTCTCAGAAGGCTTAATTGAGGCTTTACATCGACTACAAAACGGCTAATTGTAGTTCCAAGTGCTCATTGTAAGGTTTGTTAAGACATGGATTAAGATAAACTGGAAGTGAAATATTTTAGGATTTTTTTCTTCATGCTTAACTTTTTTGTTATATGCAATACGCGTATTAATGAGTTTCTATTACCAATAACTTAAGAATGGAAACGTTTATGTCACCAGAAGTTACAGTAGAAGTCACTAATGTTTAATAGCTTAAAGAGTTCTAGAGAAGTTTGTGACGTTGTTTTAATTATGCTCTTTAGCTATACGTATAATTTTTGTTGTATAGTGGGATTTATTCGTGGCAAAATTAGTTAAAAAGATACGATACCTTTTATTTCCCGACATTTCGAACTGATTATACTCATGGTCCCGAATAAGTCCCGTTATATAAAAAAACATGTATAGTAAGTGTAAAAATCGCGAAAGTTTAAAAACTCTTTAGCTATCAATATATAATAAATTGAAATCTTCCTAAGAAAATTGATATCGAAGTCTCATTCCGTAGTTTGAAATGAAAATAGTACACAGATATTTTTTTAAATTTTACTTCGACTAAAGTAAAATGTCCTTTCTAGTTTTACTCTAACATGTGTGTTCACAGTGCGGTATTGAGTTTGTACCTTCCGGCGAATTGTGTGTGAGACCGCAAGAAGATATGACTGCATCGAAAATGAACAATTTGCATTAAGTCTAGTAATTAAATCGGCTTTATAGCCCACAGCATGGTTTTATACGAGTTTATGTAATTTTGGAATACATTTAAGAAAAAAGGTTTACGATACATATGTTTTGGTTCTTAAAGAAATTATTTGACAGCTTGATAATTTTATTAGTAAAATTTGCTTGTTATCAAGATAAATTAGCTGAGATCGTAATCGTGGGTTGGATTAGATTATTTTCACATTTTTATGTGGGTGGGTAAGTGATTTGCTATAGATCTATTTACTTTTGAAGATTTTTTTTTCAATTTACGAATTATCTCATTGACGTTAATGTCGTCTAGACTTTTTGTATACATAACAAATTTTTATTTATTTTTCTTTGAAATAAGACAACGCCCGCACTAGGAATAAATCCTGTGTCGTGGGTGACTTTACAATCATGAAACGGACACAAAGATCACCTAGACTCAGAACAACAATTAGTGAATCACACGAAGTGTTGTCCCATGTGGGATGTGAACCCACAACACTCAGCGCAGTAGAGAGCGACGTGGCGACCGCTTAAACTACTAGGCCAACCGTCTATTGACAAGTTATTGCATGTTGAATTTAAAAAAATCTAGTAAATGACATTAGAGGTGTAGTATATACATTTAGGTATACATACTTAGTGGCATAGTAGGCCAATATCTACTTGCTAGCTAGTCCTATGTCCAACACTGGACTGTTGAAGGCTATTGATGACGATGATGATATTAGAGAAAAAAAACAATAACATGAAATGTATTGTCCTTTTTTTGGTGACCGATATAATGATGTAACATCATTATAGAAATAAGCTCTTAATATTTCCTAGTACTTTACTCGTAATTAGACTATTGAACGATGTCGAATATTTCGGGGATTTAAAGAGACGCTATTAAGTTGCAGGTGTTTATGGGTGGCGGTAAACACTTTACACCAGGTGAACTTTCTGACCGATTATCCTTTAGATTAAAAAACTGCACCTAACTTGCTAAAACAATATTTTCAAAAGCATATATTCCCTAGTAGTAAATCATCAATCTAACCCTTAGTACATGACACAACGTTAGTAATTACAACGGGTCCTGTACTGTCAGAAGTTATTTTTTTATCGTATGTTTTGACAAGGGCGTGGGTAGAGATCCTGTTACCTGTCAGTACTAAATCTCAGCAGATATATTACTGCAATTAACTGTGAATGTGGTATCTAATATTTACACAATCCTGACGCTGAATGGACCACCACTCACTTTTCGTGGGTGTGCTTAAGTTTATAGACTTAATCAGAATGTGTGTAATGTTTATTTATCTTTTTGCTTAATTTCAGATGTTGTATAGACCTGATTTTGTACATAGATGAGGTTACAATTAAACTACCTATTTGGTGTAGCGGTTACCGTATGCGACTGTCGATCAAGAGGCGTTGGGTGAGATTCCCGATTCGGATAAAAAAGCGTTATTGAACTTTTCTGGTCACAGAAATACTTAGTAATAACCCGTAGATTGAAAGTTGGCTGCGCCTGTTCTCTTTCCGGTTGTGCCGTATAACCGTCCTATCGGATAGTGAAAGTCAGGTAACAGAGAGTGTACCTTTCTTAACGCGTACACACTTGCGTACTATAACATCTGCGTAGTGGGCTGGTCGGGCCATCGTGGCCAAAATCAGGTAGGTGCACATCATTAACTACTACTTTAGTTTGCGAAAATAACAGCTTCTTCTGACAGTAAATACTACTACTAGTACTCGAGCAAGTAAAGATGTTCCCCTTAGGTATGTATGTAATGTCTATAAGTTTCAGCTGTTTTTCTCGTATATATTTATTTATAAATTCACACTGCGTGTTACTGTTACTTAATATGATTTATATGTGCTACTTTCATTTCCTTTTCCTGTATACTTCTAATACACCAGGCACTACCTTATACTTTCCATCTCATGCTTTTCTTTCCATCCCATGGTTGCCTGTAAGAAATTGCCAATGGGCGATAAGACCGCCACTTGTACTTCTTTAGCTTTATGTTACTTTTTGAATTTAATCTGGTGTACATTAAAGAGATATATTATTATTATTATTATTAAATACACAAGTATTTTATGTGACTATGTAAAAATATTTGTAAGCCCGAACAATGGTAAGTAATGCCATTCTTGTTTCTTAATTTCATTAATCGTTCAATATTAAATTAAAATTTATTTTTAGTTATATATAAGCACATTTGTGTACAGTTGTAGTCACGTGTGATATCCGAAGATAGTTTAGAACTCAATAGGTATTTTTTTTCAGGAAACGAAGCGCCCTGCCGCTGCTGAGTTGCAAGTGGAAAGAAGTTTGAATCATACCGTAATAGACAATTGATACAAAATACTCTTCAGCAAGAGTTAACAGCTATTTCCAACCTTAATAGATAGACATATGCTGTTCCTGTTGTTTTTTTAGACGTTTTAAAAGGCAACAGTCCTTTTATATATCATATTATTTTTGAGAAATTATACCCGTTGACGCAGAACATGCAATAGAAGCTCTTAAAAAGAATAATTTTTCCTCGTTTCTAAAAAAAATCATTTGTACTCCGCTCCTTTTAGTCGTAGCATAATGATATTATAGCTTTCTTCGATAAGTGGCCTATCTAACACTAAAAGAATATTTCAAATCGAGCCAGTAGGTCCTGAGACTGGCGCGTTCAACCACACAAAGTGAAAAACACATTTCTGTTAAAGTACATCTCTACTAGTTTCAAGCAGTTGTAATTTTAACTCTATGTTCTCTGTGTGGATGGTGTAGTGCTTTAAGCGTTCACCTCGCCGTTTCTACTGTACTGAGTGAGTGTTATAAGTGTGAGTGAGTACTGAGTGTTGTGAATTCAAACCCCACACAGGACTTGGTGTGATCCACAAATTTTTGATCTGAGTCTTTGTGTCCGTTACATGAATGTTTGAAAATTCCCCCACGATACAGTATATATTCCTAGTGTGGAACTTGTTTTTAAAAAACAATCAATATTTAATAGGAACTAATCGAGCGACAGGCTAGTCCCATCATTAATATATCTGAGTTATCAATTAGTAAAAAGAATCGTTTAACAAAAGAGACTAAAATTACCTGTTATCCAACCAGTTATTATTTTGGTTTCCACCTCCATAATGAGTGTCATATTAACCAAGTATTAACCCGTACAGTGTTTTGTTGGGAGAAAGACCGTTGTTTGCGGTTTTAATTGTATTTTTAATAACCATGGTTATGTGGTGAAGAGCCTTTTGTAGGGTTAATGATAACATGAATCTTATTATAAAGGAACATTTGGTAGGTATAATGTTGATTCTACAACAATGGGTGGTATGTTCGGCTGGAGGCTACAGTTGTTTGTAGGTGATTGACAGGTGGTGAAGGTTGTTTATTAATATAAGGTAGACAGTATCGAGTTAGGTATTTTTTATTCACGTGTTACATTTTTTACTTGTACCACAATATGCTATTACTATGATATTGTTAGGTTATTTTAAAAAAACGTATTCTTTTATTTAGGTACGTGTATTTTATCCAACTAATTTGTTTATTTCTTCGGCTCTAATCGAGTCTAACATTGTATGTGGTTTATTTACTGAAAATGCCATAAAAATATAATTTACAATGATTCTATTATGTTTGATTTATCGTAATCACCTATTACTAATCTGTTTTAATAAGTTTTGAAATACGTAGTAAAATAACTCCAGAACATACTTCATATGGAATATTTACGCTCAATGGAATTAAGCAATCATCCTGTTTATTTGTCGGGCACAAAAAAGCTTAGTGGAAAACAGAAAAAATTAGGTGACGGGTAAATCAAATTGAAACACACATATGTATATATGATTCCTCGCCTGATTGACGATGAAGGCTGGAAACAGAAAATGAATCTAGATAGAGTTCAGAGACCCCTTGTACTTGGAGAATAATATCAGTATTTAGTGTGGTCTTAAAAAATCTTGAACTTGAAACGCTTCCCCCTCGCTTACCTATCATTGTTTTTAAAGATATACAAAACATGAAGTGTTATAATGATATGGTAAGATAGTAGCGTTGATGTTTACATAGATAAAGTTACGGCAAACCTAATAAATATTACAATGACGCGCATCCAAACTATTCCGATAAATAGACAACGGGTCTGTTATTACACAAAATAAACTTCGCACCTCCCTATCTAACCCTCAATCGCGGAGGCGGGCCTTAATGACTGCTAATAAGTGTTTTTATTATTTCACTGTTGTAAAATAATTTCTTATAGCGCCTCCTTATACTAGATAAACATCGAAACTCGCTTTGCACCTCAATCTGATAATCGAATTAATGCTCTCATAGCATTTCACGCTGTTTTATTGCCTTTTTGTGATGTTGATACCGCTTTTTGGACTTGTAATTTCGAATTATCAGTGTTTTTGATTGAATTAATCGTGATTTTCAGGTATTTTGTTGCTTAACGATGTTCATATTAGTAACTGCTAGTAACACAATTTACAATCACATTTTATAAAGGGTTTTTAAAATCCGACGCTTAAGGTTAATCCCTTAAGGTTAACTAATATATAATAAAGTATAATGATGTAAATGTGTTTATTGTATATTGATACTTAACTCTTAGAAGGGAAGCTGCTTTTTTATATTATTGTAACTGTGTACACGTAACACAACTGAAAAATATACATTAGTGATGATTCAACTGACACTGAACTGCTGAATCCTTTAATAACATTCAAAATGTTACTTTGTTTGTACGTGTTCTAAGTTTAGCACCTAGTAATAAGCAATACCTTGAACTACATGTTTATGTGGAAACTATCCAACCATCATAAACTGTTACTTAGAATACGTATTCAAAGTAGATATCAGTCAGTGACTATTCAATTTTGATTCTTGTTGTAACTGCGTTAGAAATCAGTTTGATAACTTTTAAATTACTGTAGACTGTATCAATGTGAAAACACTTTTAATAAATGTGGATGTATTTCGAATTTTGCTGAACGGAAATAAGGTGTAACTTTGATTTTAATTATAATTTCAATCCAACATTGGATGAGCTCATGAATGTAGATAATTACTCGTAGACTCATATTTAATTCTCGTATTAAGCACTTGGGATAATCAATTTTCAAACATGCTCATAATTTGAAAAGTACGTGTAGGTATATTTTTAATAGAATTTTAAGTAAATTTTCTAACCTGAAATCTTGTTTTTACTGAAATATTAGCAACGATCTAATACTAAATTAATTAAATTAATAATCTAGTTAAAAGACATTTTTAAGATTAAATAAGTTTTATGAAAAGAACAGATGTTTTAATAAATAATATTTGAATAAATTTTAACACGTTTTATATTTAAATGACATAATTATGTTACATCGTAAGAATTGAGCACAACAGGACTTCGATGTTAAAAATGTTTCTTCTCTGTCCTATCTTCGATTCAATCGTTATATTAAAGAACAATCCTCATAAACCAGAAAACGTGCTCCGTATTACATACTGAAACGCGAAATAAGATAGCATTCTATAACAATAAATCAGTTTAATACAACGTTCGTTCAAACACCTTGCGTTGCTTATTAAATACCATCAATAACATACTTCAGAATTCATATGGCAGAACAAAATAATCTCGAGTGGCGATCGACTGATCTCTGATCGAGATAACCCTGCTGTGCCGAAATAACCTAACTTTTAACCAAAATGTGAGTATAATGAGGCCCTATTTAATTCGTTACGTTTATCTTTTGTGTTAAAACCACCGTACAGTGTTGATGTCTGATAATAACATGTAATTTTCATTTCTCGATTTCCGAAACGTATTCGACATCGTCTAATAAGTCAGAAAATTTTCTGCTTCCATGAATTTTTATGTGTATATTACGTGTGATAATAAATACTTACCAGTTCTTTTGTTTTTAATGTACTTAAAGCTCAAGTTTCGTAGTAAAAAAAATGACTCTGAAATATCTATAAGCATTAATATATATATATATACTATAACTAAAAAGACCTGATTGGCATAGTGGTTTAAGTGGTCGCCGTGCCGCTCTCTACTGCGCTGCGTGTTGTGAGTTCAAACCCTACATGGGACAACACTTTGTGTGATCCACAAATTGTTGTTCTTAATCTTGGTGTTCGTTGTGTCCATTTCTTGTATGTTTATAAAGTCCCCACGACACAGGATTTATTCTTGATGCGGCCGTTGTCTTTTATTTTTTTTTTAAAAGAGCACATTAAATAATCACATATTATGGGAATTCAAGAAATATATAAAAAGTCTTTGGTTAAGCAGTGGTAAATCTCAGTGAGGTTTTGATAAACTACTCAGAATGGTTCAATGAGCAGTGAAGAAAGTTCAGAGTTTATCTACGGTATCGAATTGAAAATGTAGAGAGGCGACCTAAATAAATGGAGATTTTTTAACATCGCCCAATACGAGGTACGAATGACTTACTAAATGTAAAACATCGTAAGCTGACAACTGAAGTTAGTATTTCTAAGCGATTTTCTATGCTGGACGCCATTAGATGAGTAAGCGACAGTAGTGTTAGGCTTCAGTTGTTTCTCCTATCATGAGAGGAACCATATGCTACTTTTGAGTAAAAAGTGTTTTTTGAGTAAATCAACTATCAACCTCTTCTTGAAATATGAGCTAGTAAGTGTCCCTGACCTAGTAGTCTCCCACATCATACGACGGTAACTACGGGTATGTGACCCCAATATTTTTTGAGTAACTGCAGGAGGAGTAAGAGAGATAGAGTAAATTCAAACACTATTGTCGGTTTTTTTACAATATACCTGCACTAAAATATAGCTACTTTCTTTCCTAAGCACATTTGAAGACGATTACATTTATAAGAGAGATTATAATCACGTAGATAGCAGAACTATAAAGAAACATTGTTATACTGTTCCACTTTGCACCAACCTCAAATAAAACTGAGGAGGCAGAAATGTGATGAAAATGATGAAACATCATCAATAGATAATAAAAAACAATAATTATTTATTGATTATAAAATAATAATTGCATTAATAGCAATTATGACTGGTCTGTTTGCTTTGAGATTATTGAATCTCCATGCTGAGCTTCATGCGTAGATTCGATATAGAAGCAATCGAGTTACCATACTATTACATACATAAGTTATTACGGACATAAAACAAAATTAAAGTCCTTAAATCCTTGGCAATTAATATTTCTACATTTCGCTTACGTTGTTGTTAAATTAAACAATTATTCACTTTCCCTTTATTAGAAAAATAGAATATCCTTTATCCACAAACACAAAACGAAATACCTCAAACTTAGCATAATTTTTGTTTTCTACACCTAATGATTAGATATTGCGTAAACATATCAACAACCAAATTACCATTTCCCTCTTCAAATGGCATAACAAACGGTTATCGATTGGGAGTACGTCTGTAACTGGACCAATATTGCATAATTAGCCCTCGATCCCATTTGTATCTGCTACACGAGAAAACATTTGCTTGGTGTCTGTATCGATTAATAAAACAAACAACAGACAAAACCATACACTTACAGATCTCCAAATAGACATCGATTCTCGTGAAAGATGAACTCATTAATGTAGATTTAAAATTAATCAAAGCTTGTCACACAAACAATAACTCATGTCAATTCGAATAAGAATCCAGTTCTTTAATTCGGTGTAGTGGCCAATGTTTTTAGTTGGTAATATTTAGTACCAAACTATTTTTGTCTAGAGTAAATAATTTACAGCTAGGAATTAATTACCGTGTTCGCATAGATACGGAACCAAACAAGTGTGAAAGTATCTAACGAAAATGACAGATTTATGTATAAGGCGCCGAAAAGACGTGCGCACGCAACTCGCTGATCTAAATTTAAATAGTATTTACTCGAGCTATCGGGAGCAGGTAATTAATACAATCTTTGTTAGAGGGTAATTTGCCAGATCTAATGCCGGCATCTGTAATCTTCAAAGGGGATTTAGAAACACGCGTTCTAATCTATTTTAGTCGTGTTCTGAAACAGAGAAATATTTACAATCTCTCTGGAACACTTCGGCGCATCCGACAGACGTTATGCGCGAACGCATCGATACTGACTCAGTCGCGGGATTTGATTAAGATGAGTCGTGATGGAGAAGCCTCATTAATGTCGGTGGCTAGCATGCATACCCAATATAACATTATTTTGTGAGATCGATTATACTGATCGCTTTATTTAAAAAGATAATTTAATTGTTTTTTGATTCAAGGAAAAAAAACACATCAACGCTAACAACTGTGATTAACACGGACGGTGGTGACTATAACACACACACAACAATTAATGTTTGTAAATCTTGAATTAATAGCTGTCATTATGTTTAGATTTTATTAGCATCTTCAAAGTAAGTAGTAGTCATTTTATATGGCTGCGCAATATTTAGCATTTTTATTGTGTCTAGATTTCTCATTTGCTGTGACGAAATTGTTTCATTAATCTTCTCGGCGGACGAACATCTGTTTGAATCTATGGTTGACAGTACATTTGTCATAGATTTACTTTACTTGTTACAAATAATCCTGGATCACAATTTTAATTTCTTTCTTGTTTCCGCAATTTCTAACTATTTAAATTGTGGGTTGTTACAATAGTGTTAAAATTAACATTTAATTACAATAAATTTGCGATAACTATAGTATTAGTCAGCAGCGATTTATTGTCTGGTCTGACTTCACAATTTGTCAATTTTACTACCGTATCGTGGGTAGACACAGACCGTATATCATAATCATACAATCACAGTAATTTCAAAATTAAGAATTCTTCTAACAATATTATGTTCCCGAATTTATTTTGTCACTTTGCTCCACAACCCACGCTAGAGGTAATTAAAAACGAAAATAAACAGAGCGCCTCGAATCGTAAAAAGAGTATCTATGTCGGTTATAAATGAGTACAGATGAACGTATAAGCTATAAAACTGATTCAAGTCACAGAAATAAATCTTACGAGTGTTCAAAAGTATAGGTGAGAATATTCGGGTGTTTATTGTAATGTTCCCGTTGATATTCGTGCCAAAGTGAACCGTCCACCAGGAATGCCGTTAAAAGATATCGATCTAAACGCCACGTGTTATCGAATCTGGGACTGAAGGTAGGATGGTAAAACGTTCCGTTTATGATGGAACAATAAAATTTTTGGAATTTGCAATAAATAAGGCTGAGAATGATGAAGAAATAAACAACGTAGTCTGGTGCGTTAGTGCGCAGATTGGAGAGCTTGATTTACTGCCGAGTAATGCTTCGGCTCGCATTAAACCGTGCAATATCTAAATTGAAGTGTAACCGCTCTATTCATTTGTTAGTACAGGCCATGAGTCGCAGTCCGTACTCATTATAATTGGTAAGTCATTGAAGGGGTCGTTTGTATCACTATTTCCAAAGCGTTGCAATAAAAATTGGTCCAGATTCCACATCGAAAATAAGACGTTTTTTGGTCGTCTGCCAAGTTCATTATGAGCGTTCATGAAATTTCACATTTGAATTATTTTACTGTCTGACTTATGGCCGTTACTTAAATATTTGGTAAACAGTAAAAATATAGCTCTGATCGATCAAATTTAATGTGGTGAGCTAAAATAGCACGTTTAAGTGGATCATAGCATTATATCAGGAGATTGGAGAACAAATTTAATAGTTTAACATAATATTTGACATAAACACATTATCTAAAAAATAACAACCGACAGCATGAATTCTTGGAACTACTTTAGCACCTTAACCTTTAGTTCAGTAGTATATTATAATTGCAGTAACGCCATAGATAAACTGTAAAATTATGTGCTTACAAATATGAACGACAATATGACCTTAAGCATTTAGCATCAAGTAATACTGTAACAAGGGATTGTAGGTTGGTACTGACAAAGTAATAGACATTGCATAATATTAGTTTGCAATATGCAAGCCAACAATAGAACAGAACATTATGAATCATCTCCGCCTGATCCATTCGCCAGTCGAAGATTATCGAACTGGAGCACTAACACTTGCGGGATGCATTAAAACGCACGTGAACCTAATTTGCGCTTGCAAATAATCTTGTAGACGCGGTCAACTTTAACAAAGTAGTAGTTTCATCAAACGATATGACATTTGTGGTTAATAAGTTGTAGACACTAAATTATCGCTCCGTATCCGTGTGAAACAAAACTCACGTTAGAAACCAATGCACGCAAACCACGTCTCCCTTATTTATAGTGTGCCATCTGTCAGAATGTAACCGTCCCAATTTCAAATTCAAACAGTGTTCTAATTGGATTGTATTTTTGTTTAAAGTGCTTCTAATAAGGTGGCTGGAATCACGCACATTGTTACAACAATCACAAACACATGTAAGTGTGTTTACGCGTTCGCAATTAGATCGCTCATTGATGTATAGGTGTTGCGCATGAGTGTGCGCCGCGGCCACGTCCGATTGAGAAGTAACACGAGGTATGGATCTGGAACTGATTAGCGAGAGCGCGCATGTGTTAGTTAATACGCGATCGTGAATATATTTCTATGTGTTGTTGAGCATTAAGTATGCTTTGGATTTTATTATTTAATGATTCATCTTAGGGTTATAGAAATAGTCAGGAATGCTCGCGCCGTTCGCGTTGAAAAGCCAGTAATAATAGAATATTGGCGCATCTGCCCCACTGTATATGTTTTAATGTTATTACTTCTCTGCTATATGATATTTCGTACCAGGTTTATTTTAAGAGTGTTTTATATTTTTAATTGCGATACGCGGATTATTTTTCTGCTGTCAACTAAAATTTTTACAGCTGTTTTTATCTCACCAATGTGACCGATGACAGAATTAAGATTGTTTATGTGTACACACGGATTGAATTAAAGTTATGTAGAATAAATTAGGTTATAAGACATGATACTATCTTCATAATATTGTAATGTGGGTGTGTAAATATTTGTATAGTCATATATTTTATACCCTCTAAAAGTGTCTAGTGTGTATTAAAAAATCATAGAAATAGATAAAAGTAGAATAATTTGCCAATGTTCAAGAGTTATTTTTATATTTCTTGGCTCAGTAAATTAATATAAATCCATTATTTTATGTCATTTAGGATTCATTAAATTAAATTGGTATAATAACAATATTTCTATTGTACATTGAGACTTGATGATATTTCTGTGATGTTTTTGAAATAATAGGGTGATAACATATAAGATGCGTGTTAGATTTTTTCCTGGATATTTAATTAGATTTGTTTAATAGACTTTTTACTTTAAACTAAAATGAAGGAAAACACTAAATATACCCTACACCGATCAGTCTGAGCAGCGTTGTATTGTAGGTCAAAACCATGCTAAGGAGAAGCTGATGTCCAGCAATGAACTATTGAAGGCTGTTGAAATAAATACATGTACTGAATTTTTAGTACATTTAATATTCGCTGTTTTCAGATATTGAATTACTTACATTTGATAAACTAAATTATTAACCCATGGAAATTACACTATAGGTCACGTACTATTTATCGAAATCAAAATTATATCTAGTAGATATTTCAACATGCTAATAGGTTTAAATATAAACCACACTGCGTATGGTGACGGATTAAGAATACATAGTGTTATCACCCCTATTCATCCCGTGGGTGTCGTAAGAGGCGTCTAAGCGAACAAACGAATCAGGTAAATATCATTACAAAGAGAAAGAAAAGTTGAAACAAACCCTATTTCAACCCGTCTGGCCAGCGTGGTTTAGTAGGCCAAAACTTGGCAAGGAGAGGCCTATGTCCAGCAGTGGACTGTAAAAGGCTGTTGATATATAAACCGAATTGTTTCTAATTTTACGCAATAGGTCGTACGATGCAGGTTTATTGGGGTACTGGAGAGCTTTATTGGATTTGGATTTATTAATTTAAGAATTAGCCTTTAAAGTAATAGATTTTGTTAATTACTTTGCTAGTGAAAGGACAGTTAGTAGACTTCGAGCAACCGAGAACAAAAAGTCATTGAATTCTAAAAATACCAGGTGCTTATTTCTATTCTAAACAGTGATTAAAGTTTACTAAGAATACTTGCGTTGATATGCTGCCTAATCTATGTACATATATGTATATATACTAAGTTGGTTTGTAAACGGTTAAAAATTTAAAAGTTCTGTACCGGCAGAGCTCAAATTTTGACAACACACTTCAAAGTACCAAGGCAAAAAGCAGTTTTTTTTATTCAGGGCTTAGCAGAGTGTCTCTACTCTGCCTAACGGAAAACATAAATAGAATCAAAGAGTGGTGGTCATTACAAATATCGCCATACTCATTGCGAATACAGACAATGCAGTATGGTAACCAATACTATGGCATGCTAAAGGTATGGCACATCTTGTAAATTATGAGTCAAATTTAACTCTTAATTTAAAAGGTGGTTTATATTACTTAATTACTTTTATTGTTAAATATGGTTTAGAAAATAGAAATTACATTTAGTTCTATTTCACTCTCACTGCACTTTTATCTTCTAGGTGATCGCTTAAGCTGCCTGTAATAATATCTCCGTATCAATATCTCTGTATCAGAAACTACACTTACTAAGTAAATTTTAGCCATAAAATAATCATGGCATTATTTTATCAATAACAAGGTACCGGAGACTTTTTTATAGACGTTCCAAAGCGTCTTCATATACAGATAAGATGGTCAATCAAGTATCAATACTATTATTTAAGTTCCATCACTGCATAAGCATAAAAAAGGAAATATGAGCATTTGACCTTTGGAATTAATTAATAAACATAGATACTTAGTATAAAACGTAAAATATTTTTTGAATCGGTTGAGGGTTGCCTCTTTTAATAGAAAAGAAGCGATATGGCAATTTTATTCTTTGCTTTTTCGTTTTCTAATGTGTTGATATACAGTGATAATGAATGCTGCGAAAAAGAAAAGTATGGGAAAAAACCCTCTTTAATAAATAACAGGCTTAGAACTCGGTCCGTCAGCGCTCATTTACACAATAACGCTGCACTTTGTTATACTTGCCGCACAAAAGAATGATTTCATAACACAATCACGAAATCACCTAAATCTGAAATTAACGTGTTTACAAAACCAAATATTAAGGACATACCCCTCTCTTCGCCTCCTTTCAAAATTAGACGTCCATGGGCAAAAGAGAACGGATTAAGAGTTCAATCAACATTGGTCGGTAAATCCAACTTTGGCCTAAAGCAATGCCATTAATGTCGATCATTAAATATAAATTATAAATATAAAAGAAAGCATAAGAAAAGCAATCATGTTCGTCTGTTATTAGATTAAATATCTTACTGTTTTGTGTGTAGCTTGCGTGTACACACTAAATTAAGAGAGGAAGACACTTCTTTTATATGTTGCTTGAAATCAACTGGAGCTTTGAATCAATTTTCACAAAAACATATATTTATCACTACATCAAAGGAGTTTTAAATCCATACTTTTTTTATAATGCCGTGTTAAAAACTTGTAAATATATTTCTAGACTCACAATTATAATGTTTTATAAATCTCATTCTCAATTATTTTCACGTATGAGATATACTTTAAATCTAAACAAATGAACGTATCGATAAACGAAAGAATTTGAACAATACCAACGAATAGTAGCAGCATTAGGTACTAATGTAACAAGTGACAGCTTGTTTCAAAGTAGTTACATAATAAACACTGATATTCCCAAATAAATTAGTTTTCGCAATAAATTTTCCAATTTTATTACACATTTAAACGAAAACACCAGATGAAGTTCATTCAAACTTTACGTAGGTGTGAAGTGTTATTTTTCACAACCATAACACAAAGTCACCCGAACTAGAAAACGTTGAGACGGTAATTAATCTTGTGAGAGAACACAACATATTTCATTATAATGGTGAATAGAAACTTGTTTTAAATGTATGCCAATGTCAGCTGTATTTATAGAAGAAAGAATATCATATGTATAAAGTATGTTGTGTGAACACGTCCGCGAATATATTACACCAAGTGTAATGATGTCGTAAGAGGTGATAGACAAAACGTTTCACGTCTACTTGTTCATGAATGGGTCTATATTATTTTTGGGTCGTAATTATTTTATATGTCAAAGGTTTTTGATGTTGGCAAATAATTAATTTGGGATTTTTTAAAGACGACTGCCGCAATAAGAATATTTCTGTATAGCAGGGACTTTATAAACACACATGAAATGGACACAAAGAACACCCATACTCAGAACAGCAATTTATAGATCAGGCAAAGTGTTCATCCATCTAGGGTTTGAACCCACAACACTTGATGTGGTGGAAAACTGCGCGGTGACCGCTTAAACCACTACACCATTCGTGCAGTCATTACTCAAGCTGCCATGCGCCGGAACGAAAATCTTTTTTGCTTTCGGTACGTACTTTTTCCTAGGAAGTTATGGTTTGTATTACTTAAAACATATTATACAAATAAATTGTGTTTTTTAAAACGATCTTTTAATCAAATTGTTAACAATGAATTTCGGTTTCATAAAGAAACTTAAATAATATTTCAGACCATAATCTACGCAAAATTTCCTCCGTATCTGTTTAGCGTTAAGTTAAATAATATATTTCTATACGTCCTTCCGCACAAACTTTTCATTATACTCATTACAAGAACTCTGGTCTTAGTATAGAGTATAATGTGAGTAAATGTATAAAAAAAAAATCAAACAGGTCAGAAACTAGAACAAGTGCCAGGAAAGCATTTGTTCACACTGGGAAACGTTCACTCGTGCACGCAAAACTAATCTACCTTACTTGAATCATCAATAAAGAAAGTAAAATCATTACCGCGTGTCATATGTTACATTTGCTACGCTCTAATATCGTCTCTTAGACTCAGAACATTATCAGATTCCGTCACACTTTAGGTAATTTCGTTTAGACCCCTAATGAGTTACAATAACGCAATAGAAGCAGCACTCACATTATGAGTGGTCATTATGGCCATTGGCGTTTATAAAAGTAATTACAATAGAAAGTAGATTCGTTATTGTGACGAAATTATTACGGACTAAATTACTTTTTTTTAGTTATTACGTGTTTTTGTTATTTACTGAGTTCATTAATTTTTCAGCAGCTTTGTTTAATTTTTCTGAATGTTTGTAAGTATTACATTAATGTTGTAAATGGTGATTAAGTAATTACTTCAGAATTTAAATAAGTATTTTACTTCTATAAATGTAATGAGGTGAACTAAATATTATTTTCGACAAAAAATGTGTTTTCCGTTCAAAATGGTTTGAACTATTTTTGGCCTACTAACAGATGATAGTCAATTTATAATTTTGAATTATTATAATATAGTGTGTTTGAGTTATCTTTTATCTTGATCTCGTAATTAGTCAATCTGACCGCTAAGTCAGAGGTAGATAGATTTCTACTCAGCCTAGTTCACGATAGGAAAAATAGTTTTACAACGAGCTGCTTATTTGTTCTTTATCTGTGTGTATATCTACGAATTTAAAAATATATATGTATATCTAAGAGCAGTCCAGTTGTCATAGAATGTTCTGCTAAGGATCTAACGGCCCTATGTGAAATATGTTAAATTATTATTGTTTCAATACCCGCAACTTAATGACTAAAACGAAACTTCAAACTAAACTTACATCTGATGTATCATTTAACTTATTACAACATTCATAGAAGTAATAATAGTGGTAAATAATTAATATACAAAATCTATCTCACTAACTACGTATAGTTTTAAGATTGTCAATTAGTTAAACAACACACATGTAAAGAGTTTTCTCATATTATCTTAAGTAACAAAGTTACTTTTCCAAAAACTGTAATATCATCTCCTCGTAACACTAATTCATCAGAGCTAATGAACCAAAAATAAGTGGGTCGAGGGAAGAAACTGAACAAACTCCATCGTATACAAATCACTATATATTTATCATGTAAGATCGTGAGATATCGACACGTTATTAATACGGACAACATGCTAAATCAGCTATTCTATCGTTTTATATTATAACATACTTAGTTAACTAGCCTAGTTGGGTAATATCCTTCATACACACGTCACGCCATGTCAACCTCTAATAGTCCACTGCTACATATAAACCTCTCTTTAGCAAGGAGGTTTTGGCTTACTATACCACGCTGGCCAGACTGCTGGTATAGGGTTTATTCTAAAGTTTTCCTTCTTTTTCAATACCCTTATGCTCCATAGTTTAGTCCTACCTTTAGTCTGGTTTTACGAAACCCTACCAATGGATTGGGGTGGTAATGTACCATATTGTTAATCTGTTACACGGGTAATATCTTTGAGTCACAAATATAAACACCAACAAGCACCATGATCAGATTACTGTAACTCAATAAATAAAATAAACTCTACAACTAAAAGACTCATAAACAGTATAGTCGAGTTCAGGTAATTTAACCAGCAACCAGCCCTATATTTTTGTGTGTCTATTAAAGGTTGAGTCAGACATGAAAAGGTTGTCAGGATCCCTCCTGTCTCAGGCGCAGAGTGGCACACTGTGTGGTTCTAGTCGGTCCGATTCTGAAACACCACCCCGCTGTAAACCCCGGTGTGGTGACGGGTCGACAGGGTTTCCACATGTTTAAAAAAAGATATCAAAAGGTTATTACAAATTATCACCGAAATTGAACGCAGAAATGTTATGTGACATTATATGTAAGAAAGCTTTGCATAAATTAACTGAATCAACCAGAGTGTTAAATACTTCGTTCGTTGCTTTTCAGTAAGTGGATGAGCTTTTTAGAGTTACACTTCCCTTTCAATCACAGGTGAAGGGCACTTAAAGGGTAGAAATGTGTTTGTGTTTCATGAATTGCAACAATTTACTACGATAATCACTTATCATCAGATAAATAATCTGCTTGTTTACCTCCTATATCATAAAAGAAGCAAACATATATTATACATATATTAACATATACGTTATTAGCTATTTATGTCACATCCTCACCTCACGCCGTGTAGTGTCTGTCGCAATCTTTGCATCTATCACGGTAAATTCATCTCAAATTGCTGTCTAACTTACAAGAAGTAACTTTAATTAAAATAATAAAGTGCAAAGATTTCTACGAATACAATTAATTCGTTATTTTACTACGAATCAAAGGAGTTTTACAGAGTCTTAAGTAATTAGTACTAGCACCAAGAATTGTTAATGTTTGTTGTGTAATTTGCTTTTAAGAGGAATTACTGTAGATAAGTGTAGAGGTATATTATTGGTTTTCAACATAGACCCCACCTGATGTTGAGTTTTCCTGCTCAAAGTTTTGACTAACAGTCGAGTTATCAATTTATGTTTGAGGTGTAATGTTTGTAGGACATGTGATCACTTAAACATTCATCATCATCCACCTGTCATCATCTGTCTACTACTGAACATGAATTTCTATTCACTCTTAAAATAAAGAAAAATCAAGAAAATAATAAACAACAAAACTAAATTTTTTAAAAATCTCTAAACTGTCACAATCATTTTTTATAAGTTGACAAAGATAGTTTTATATCTCTTATCTAACCTTGAGATAGAAATTATTTAGCACAGAATCAACGTTTAGTACTACTTATACCGGGTAAACCACCCGGGTAAAACAAGTTGGAAAAGTATCTGGCTGAATAAACAAAAAGTGACAATGACAAACAGTGTGTACACTGTTTAAAAATAAATTCAGCCTTCACTACACCCAAATTAATTTAATTTTAAAAATAAATTCATTTTAAAATAAAAATTGTCTATTTTAAGTGTTTGTCATTTTTTAGAATCTATTGCATCATTATGTAAAATTTAGAACAGTACTCATCATTAAAAAAACTTATTTATATGATATTAAGGTATGTAAGTGAGCATCCGCTTTAGTTCATAGACAGTGCAGACAAGACAAAGTAGTACATATATCGAAATTTTAATCTCCAAAAGTGTTTATCATACACTGTTAAAATATTTTAATCGACTTTTCTTAAAATCCTGTATCATATTTTAATAACGTAGCCTATATTGTTTGTCTCATATTCTCCCCTAAATTGTATCGCAAATGATAAGAGTTTTGTTTTCATGATTACACTTTCTTAATCATACTTCCCTAATTAAGGAAAAGTTCGGAGCTAATTTGGGACGATCGTACGATAAAGCACAGGTTCGATGTTCGGTTGTGCTAATGAGTTCGTAATCTCGATGTTGTTACATTATAAGTTGTGATTTAAATATTTCCATTAAAAGTTTGCGTGCAAGTTTTTGCGTCATTACTGTATACCGTTGTATTATAAATATTAAGTAGTAATAAGAAATATTGTGTTGTTCTTAACATTTCTTGAACTTTACTTTTAAATTATTAATTAACTGGATAATCTTTGTTAAATGTAAGTGGTGGTACTGAAATTCTGTGATGTTTTGTTTTTTTTTTCTATATTAATTACCTGCCAAAGTGACTCTTGTCTGCTTGATAGCAGAGTAGAGTCACTTTGGCAGGAAACATGAATAGAATCCAAGAGTTGTGGTCACCATACTCATTGCAAATGCCGACAATGCGGTATGGTGACCCACACTATGGCGGCTTGTGAGTGAGGGACGTAAAAGGCATGACAGTCATCGGGACAGTGTAAGGCTTACACAGTTGCCACGATTGTTGCATATATACGACGTGTCAAAAATGACATATGTAGTTTATTATGGACAAAAAGATTAATATGATTACCGTATTGGTTTTATAATTGTAGTTTAAGAAAAATAATTTTAAAAAATTGGCACAAACAAAACAAAACCGAATCAGTTATAACATGCAACTTCCGAATAGCGAAGAATACCTCGAACTTTCCTAGAAACGAACGTAAATATAGTTTGCTCGTATTTTTAATGAATTCATGCATCACAAAGTGCAGAAGGGCTCGTTTTACAATGCGCGTCCGAATCCCGCCTAGCCGTGGGGGTATTCTCCTATCAATCTCACAGATGATAGCCCGCTATCGCAGGCCCAGGAACCCGATGCATAATGCTCGTAAGATAGCTGTCTCGTGCACGAAGCCTCCAAGCTTTGCAATTTATTGTTTCACGATCTCAGGCCAGTTCATTATTAAAACGGTTTGATACGTTTGGAGGTGTTGCTGACGCCCCGGGCTCGACCGCGCCAATTACTCGCGAGAGTTCTGCTACAAGTACTTGCATGACTTAAACAACATTATAAGTACTTCTTTTTTTTACTAAGATATCGTCTTTTAACCCATTAACTTAAATTTCAGTAAAACGTTAAGTTTAAATATTTTTCATATAATTAGATACATCAAATAAACGAAAAGTAAGTAATGTTGAAACAACTTTAGCTTCATCAATAAAAGCAGAATATATTGTTTTCTAATAAACAATAAAGGGGACTGAGGTCAATTCAAATGACCGAGAATCCATTAGAGGCATAAAAACGACGTCGATTAAACGTCCAACTAAAACAATTTTCTTCAACTTCAACAAACAAAATCGATTGGGCTTAATTGCCGTCTGATCAATAACTAATTGTGTTCACCACACGTACGACGATAAAGAATAATTACTGGCTGCCGGCCAAATAAATCGATCCACATCAAAACGCGAGGTTAATCCATCATTTAGATATTACCGTCCGATTGAAGCTTACCGTTTTTAATTTCCAAAATTACACCGGCGGTAAATTCGAAGGCGCTTAAACACGTATACATAATTACTATGTCGTAAATTGTCGAACATGAGTGGGGGGTAGAGGGGGTATACACACTATCGCCTACCGACCTGTCGTGTTATTTCTGTAATCACTTTCATTTGGTAAAACGCGACATTAATTAAAATTTAGTTTCAGGCCATTAGTTGCCATCGCGTTTCTTCAAGTTTCATTTTTTCCTGGGTGTAATTATAGACCGACCGGGTGCGAAGCTAAATGGGCATAGTAATGATAAATAACATTGTATTGAAGGTAGTCATGAATTTTGTATTCAAATTAGTGCGACTAATAGGTGTGAGGTGTGGATTTAAATGTGGCTTTGGTGCATTGCGCCTTTATTAATGATGGGTAATTATGGGACGTAAATTAGTTATGTAAACGCTAAAGTTTAGAAACGATGAACTTAAAAGTACAGGTAAAGGTAAAAGTACATTACCGTGTGATTAGAAAACGGGTGCCGAAACTGGAAACTGGTTTAAGTCGGGTTAGACTCGTGACTTGTGAGATTTTACTTGTAATAAGGCTGTGTATACAGTGTGCGCCGAGTTATTAATTAACAGGTCGACAGCAAACATAGAGTGGCTACCGAAGTGCGCTGGGTACACAAAGGTATTTGCTCAGCGAGACTTCGACGGAGCGGCGTGTAGAATCTCATTACCGTGATTCTTAGAAAATTGGAAGTGAGAAAAAAGTTTGAAAAGATAAAATGCTAGTGCACTGCGCTGTACTCTTTTCTTCGTTATTGTTACAATTTATGAACATCTTGACATTAGAAATTTATTCTTTTTCGCTTTTCTAAAAATGAATATTTGAAATGGATATTTAAGAATCTATATTTACTTGATAGTCCATGACTTTCTTTCTAGAATGTTTAAATAGCTATCGTCGTATCGATAACTACGATCGTAAAATCGTAGTATCGGTACGGCGTACTTTGTGCATCGGAGAGTACGTAAAACCGTACTGTGAGAGTGAGAGAACAGAGAGTGCATATGTGTTTGCACACACGTTTATGCTCTATAATATTTCTTACGTAGTTAGCTAGTCTGCGTTGGAGCTGGCGGCCGTGGTCGTAACACTGACTAGGAGTACATCATCAGGTCGTACTAAATAAATTCATGGTTGTTATTTTCAAGATTCCACTTAAGTGTTATAATGACACTGACAGTAATTGGGATTTTCACCAACACTAAGTTGCCCATGCATTTCTAACCAGCTCTGAACAAAGATCACTCGGTATATTACCGTGTTCTGTAATGTAAGTTCTGCAGTTGCAGTGGTTAAATTAAATTAAGGGTCTGGATTAGTGATCTTGAATAATAACAACATATAAGACAAGGTGTAAGCTAAAACTAGACAAGCCTAGTCTTATGCATAAACTACCTATCTGCCTGCTATTTCGTCTTCGCAGGTTATATAATTATTAAGATTTTGTGGTTAGTCAATAAGAGAGTTAACATGTTTTTTGATTATTTATAAATGACTAACACATAGAAGATTTAACAAGAAAAAAAATCATTAAAATTAGTCTGCCCAGTAAATAGTGCTTTCATGTAGTGTGTTTCATACTAATAAGTCCGCTAATGCTAGTAGGTCCCGGATTAAAAATGCAGAGTGTCAACACCCCTATTTAGACTATAGGCGTCGTACAAGACGACTAAAGTAACAAACTATACAGGACGACATCACTAAGAAAAGAAGGAAAACTCGAATAAACCTATACCAAATCGTCTGGCCCACGTGGTATAGAGGGTCAAAATTTCCTTTTGAAGCAGAGACTTACGTCCAACTGTGGACTGTTAAAAATTGTTAATACAATGATGAAATATATAACTATGTAAATATGTCTGGATATATAGGTAACTAATTATATTTTTAAACAAATACTTCGTCAAAATTCATTACACCGTCAACTACTACTGTCTCTCCGAAACACTTTAATTCGTTCTAAGGATGCCTGGAAGGGATTGCTTTTGGCAATAAGGCTGTCTTTTGTGCAGTGTATATCTGACATTGCATGTACTCGCTTGAAACTCTGTAATACGGTGTACAAATAAAGAGTTTTCTATTTATCTATCTATCTATAATATCTTGTAGATACGTCCACTTAAATATAATTAATTATTTAGTTCAAAGTTCTATATAGAATCTGTGCTGACAATAACAAAGAATCACACATTCATAAAAAATAGCATAGAGAATATCTTCTTTCTACTCCTTATATCTTTTTATTGCTTGTGAAAACGTTTAGTTGACATATTAAAAGTTTAAAATAAGTTATTCCATTTCCAATTGTGGTTTTGTTCATTCTTGGTTAATTCTAGTAAATCCATGCTATTATTGTGTGCACTAGCTATTAGCACAAATTGCCATCTTGTGTTAATAACTAGTATAATATACAAACATGTAGCCATGAAGGCCATGCCCTATCTCACAGCGTGCATGTTAAGCAAATTTTTGATTATCTTTTTGTATACCGAATAAATAAGTGTGCACTCACTCTACTATTAATACAGCTGTGTTTTTAAGTCGTGTGTAAGCTGTGTCGATTAGTATTTAATAATATTGATAAATTTGTAAGATTTTTTTTATTTCCAAAGATACAAACATTAACGCTTTATTCTATTTTTATTTCTATACACATGCAACATAAGAAATTATGATTTGTTTTGATAACTAACAATCTCCATTGTCAAACGTATTGTCAATTCTTCTGAAACTGGATTATTTAGATAAACTGCCTCGGTGGCGCAGCGGTAGTAAATGCGACTGCGGAGCTTGAGGTCTCGGGTTCGATTCCCGGGTCGGACCAAATGTTTGTATGATCTGCATACATTTGTTTCGAAGATTGAGTGTTTTCTATTTATAATATGTATGTAATCACAAAAAAGTTTTTAAGTATTCTATCAGTCAGTCTAGTTATCATAGCACAAGCTCTGCTTATTTCGAAACTATATGACGTTGTATCTCAAATGTCCCAATGTCCGAAATATTTATTTATTTATTTATTATATCTTCTTAAAAGTTATAGAGATTTCCTATCTCAAGATCTCTTCAATATAATACTGTAATATTATTTAATTTATAGAATGTTGTTACCGTAGAACTTATGTTTGTGTCTAATTTTATAAAAAAATTGTTGTCAAACTTTTTAAAGTTTCAAGTGCCCTTAACGATTGCCACATATATTCATATGGTTACTAGTAATTTTCTAATTCGTATTTTGCCAAATATGGAAGAAAATAATGATTGAGAGAGATAACCTGATAACATGAAAATGACATAGAAAAATGAGTAGAAGCGGTCATTAAGGTGAAAGGTGCTTTGCATTTTTTTTTGCCAACAAAATTGTATCAAACAGGCGCGTTTAGCTGTACACCATAGTGTGCTAGTATGGTAGCGGGTCTTGGGTATGGTAGTATCAGCAGAGGCACGAAAGTAAAATTAATGCTATAGAGATGCGTTCTCTAAGAAATATTTGTGGTGTAAATGTTAGTAGTAGAGTCAGTAATGTGTGTGTAAGTGATGTAGGGATTTAGTGACTGAAAGTTGTAGATTGAAATAAGATGTAGTGACAACGAATAAAAAGGGCATACTTTGATAGTTTGGCCACGTAGAGAGCATGGATGACAGAAGACTGAAGAAATTAATTTACAAAGCGAATGTGTGTGGATTTGTCGGAAGAGGTCGTCCACGGCAAACATTTATCGACTAAATTTGTGATGTTCTGAAGAAAGACCACGTGAAAAGTGGGAGGAACCGACGCAAAAGAGGTGTGTCAGGACCTTAGGAAGTAGAGAAAAGTTGTATGTGTCTACCCCTCTGTGAAATATGTGTGACTTTATATTATATTATGTTATAATAACTCACTTCTTTTAAGAACAGTGAGAACAAATTACAAATCAGAGGTAAAACGTTTTAGTAAATAATGCTTTTGTTTAGTATGTTTCATGCTAATACGTCCGTTTCAGTAAATCCATTACACTTGAAGTTTAGACTTAAAATTTAGAGATAATAAGGAATACAATGACTATAATTGGGACTAAACATTTAAAAATAATACGAAAAATCAAGTTCTCGCCCTATCAGACCCATTATGATTATTCACAACGATTAAGCGTCGGCACAGTATGGAATTTAATTTCATTATTTTCAGTGGAAAATGAATAAATCACTATTTTCGTTATCAATTTCTATCTTTAGCAGTAATTATAGCGACAACATCTACAATTATGTCCGAAAGTGCCATTGTAAATTGTAGATTAGTTTCTAAAGTGAGATATTTATTAGTATGTTTTTAGAAACGTTTAAAATGAATAGTCTGTACTACAAAAAGTATGTTTACAATTGTCACGAATACTACTGCACGCAGATATAGATAAACGATTTAAAACTTGTGGTGTTCGAATTAAATTTGTGTAACTATGACAGACCCTACTAGAAGGGTCAATCCGTGCATCCTTTTAATACTGTATCGATATAAAAAAAAATAGACATCCTTCGACTTCATTCACTCCTGTACCGGTAGAATACTAGGTAAAGGAAATAATGTAAGCCCGTAGAAAGGGGAATAGTCCATCAAATTTTCTTTGGCTAGAATACATGAAAAGAAATCATATAGGAAAACGCCCTAGATTTTTCGACTACTGTTTTGATCTTTTGCACTGTTATCTGGATAATAGAGTTACATTTAATTATTGGTTGATAGAGACAATTAGACATTATGAAATCATTGTCACTTTTAATTTTATTGCCCGTCTTTAGAGACAGGATACTCTCACCAAGTACTACTATTTACATCTAAATTTAGGAAGATTCGACTTGATTTTTTTCGGAACTTCGACCGTAATATTTTTATTGCCTGCTGATTTGTAAATTGAAGTGTGTAGACTCCAAGTGCATATGTTTACACATGGTCACACGTTTGGAATGTCACGTTTAGGGTGGTTCCTAAGTGGGTAGACGGAAAAAACTAAAAAATGGGTCAACTCAGCGTTTACGAACTTTTCTAATCACTTGTGTTCTGCATCTCATAACAAACACAAGTTGATATTGTATCGTTGTTTATCATTTGCTTCGGTGTTATTGCTTTGTTTAAAATAACAATGCCCGGATTTCGACGTCATATGGACCCGCAAACAGCTTCCAGAGCTGTAGTTTTGCTTCAAGAGGGCAATTCACAGAGATCGGTAGCTTCACGCCTCGGTGTGTCTAGGCATGCGATCCGAAATGTTTGGGAACGTTATCAGGAGACAGGTAGTGTTGCCAGGAGACGAGGTGGTGGTAGAAATCGGGCCACCACTTCTCAGGAAGATCGGTACGTTCGACTTACTGCACGTCGAGAGCGCACTGTGACAGCGCGTACCTTACAAAATCGCTTACGTGATGCTACTGGTACCCGTGTAAGCGATCAAACCATACGGAACAGACTTCATGAAGACCAACAAAGATCCAGAATGCGCGCTGTGCGAATAAAATTAACCAGGGCACATCGTGCAGCGCGTTTAAGGTTTGCACGTGAACATCTCGAATGGACCATGGACAATTGGAGAACAGTGCTCTTTACAGATGAGTCTAAAGTTAAATTTTTCAGTGATGATAGACGGGTACGTGTCTGGAGAAAACCAGGGGAACGTTTTGAGGATCCTTGTATTCGAGAAACTGACCGTTTTGGTGGACCCAGTATTATGGTGTGGGGTGGAATCAGTCTACTGGGTAAAACTGAGCTGGTATTCTTGGATGAGGGCAACGTAAACGCCGCCAGCTACGTCCAACAGGTCATCCAACCTCATGTCATCCCATATTCACAGCGAGTTGGTCAGAATTTCATCTTGATGCAAGATAATGCACGTCCTCACACTGCCCGTCTGACTCAAAGTGCTCTTTCGGACGCGAATATTAATGTTTTGCCTTGGCCTGCAATGAGTCCCGACCTAAACCCGATTGAACATTTATGGGATCAACTCAAACGAAGCCTTAAAGAAACTTATACCGCTATCCACAGTCGACAGGAATTGGTGAATGCATTAAAACATTGTTGGGAACAGATTCCTGATGAAAACGTGGCTCACCTGATAGAGAGCGTCCCTAACCGGCTCAGGGAATGTGTAAGGAGCAGAGGAGGTCCTACACGTTACTAAACACTAGAATTAATCAACATCCGGCACCTTATCATCACATTAAATTGAAGTGCGTGTCGGGAAAATGATGGTTTAAAGTTTAGTGAATGTGAGTGAATTTATGAAAATTTTGATTTGCACATTTTTTTTGTGGTAACCGTAATAACTTGGACACATTTAGTTCTTATAGAACATGTAATTCATTTTTTTAAGTAAAAAATAACATAAGTTGTACGCATTTTTAATTAATTAATTTTTATTACCAAAAATGCAGGTGGGCCCTACGTTGTTTTGAGTAGTTTATTTCACTTCTTCATGAAGACCCCCTATAGAGGTGACATCAAGTTAGAAATACGCACACATGAGACAACCTCAATCTTTTAGAAGCGAATGTTACACACAAAAGTTTTTATTGTAATAAAATACTGTCATTTTATAGGTGATAAAACAAAAACACCACATTCAAACCAAAATGAAAAGTTTCACAATGACTTGTTGCTCCCTCGCTGCGTAAAAGAAGTAGGGAGTATATTTAGGAAGTAAGAAAAGGAAAATGTAACTAGAATAGGAAAATCTCTTTTTTGCTGTTAGTCAACGACTATCACATTGAGCAGAGCATTGAGCACCTAAAAAATAAATAACAAGTTAAGTGTTCGCTAGACGGTGATATTTTATAATATTTGATAAGCAGATGACTAACTACTATGATTTAGTGACTAGCAATTAATAATTGAAATTAATTGTAATGAAGTATCGTTAGCATCAAAAGTTTAATATAACTAGGCTTTGCCCTGCTTTTTCAGTGCTTGTATTTATAGTCCGTGCTTATTTTTAGATCTAAATAGATTTACGTTTTGTTTTGTACTACGTTCCTAATTATTTACTTTAATATTGTCTGTAGTTCCTTAAAACTTTAATCACTTTAAACATTTCGTAACTAATTTAAAAATAAATAACGGTACTCTCTAATCGTTCATCACACAATTACCTGAAACTTATTTTGCGCTTCGAATAGTGACTTTGATGTATATCGATGTAAGGGTGATTGTTTTTAGAATAGCATTGTTAAGTTTTCATTCTAAAATATCTGTTTTTTTCTTGGATAATAAAACGGGTTGTCACCTAGCTTTTTCTGGTCGTAATGCGATATAACTCGGTAATAAGTGGTAGTCACTTTAAGGGAAAGTTGTAATTCAAAGTAATATAAAATTGGAAATAATATTCCATTAGTAATAGATACTTTTTACAAGAAATATCGTCTTTTATCTTCTTTCATTATCATCATACTCTCAGCCCAGCGATTTCCATTCCTAGACATAGGACTCGCCAAATTTCTTCACAACAAGCGGCCATGTTCTTTACTCTGGCACTTAAATTTGGGCAGTATTCAATGTTTCAATCTTCTAAGACTCCTACGTATAATTGGGTTTACTGATAGGACCGTTAGTTGCCGAATTAGATGTGGTAAATATCCGATTTTTATGAAAACTTAACCGAAAATTTATTCACTTAACTACTTGTATATTTTAGCGATGTACTGCAAAATAGCTATATTTTGGTGTCTAACATCATTTCTTCTATGCCTGCTTTTAAATTAATATGTAAAGTTTTAATGTCCAATTATAAGTTTTCGCTTTAACTGACAATTTATTACGAAAATAGATTAAAAGCTCTCTGATTACATTTTATGGTCCAACCAAAAGGTAAATCATGTGATCAGCTTTCTAGCCTAAAAATGGTATTCAAATTTATCATTCTATACAGTAGTTATCTACAATATCATACACATAATAAAATGTCAGTAAATATATTTTTAAGATTTACCAAGTTAAGCGGGTAGTTTTTGCCGTAATTGTCCATTTGATGAGTGAACACATTACATAAAACTATTTATATTCCAAACAATAAGGCTAAAAAGTATCTCCGTATCGTTCCTTTAATTAGTCTCTTTAATAAATAAAATAATCCATGTATTCTGGTGCTGCAAGTCACTGCTGATCATGCAATCAGCTTGCTACACCAGTGGCTTTAGGGTCCAAGAAAATCACACAAAAATAATTAATGTTTCAAGTTTTTGGCTCAAATTTTTAGTCGTGTTGCCACATTTTTTATATACTAGTAACATAAAAGCAATAATGGTGAACGCAACTTTTTTTTTTCACTTTTCGTAATGTTTTCCATACAGTAGAATCGCACTTTTTCTGTCTTTATTTTATTTATTACAAACATGCGTGCACCTTGAATTCAAATAAACTAGTCTCCACGGAATGTACTTTTTCTTAAGGTATCAGTAGTAAGTAACTTAAGTAAACAAAACTCATAAATAAAAAAAGACATTCAATAAGAGTTTGGCATCCTTATTACACATACCTCAATTCAAAAAGTTTCAATATGAAACAAGATTCGTCTATTGACAGCACTTGCATAAAACAGTTGTTCCACATTAGAAACATGTTTAGTATTCACGCATTTGCAAAAAATCAATAGCACTTTTTATTCACTAAGTCACTTCACTATAGTATCGATAATCATAATTCAAAACTATCGATATTAGGAAGGGAAAAGTTGATTATGTATATTTATTACGTAGGGCGGGCGGCGTCGAGGCGTGCGCGGGCGCCGACAGCGCATCTGTATTGGCGTGCCGCCGCCTGATCTCGTAAAGTTAATATTTGTTAGATCGTAAGTTTGTTGCAGTAAAGGGCACGGATTTGAGTGATATATTGGATCTGTTTCAAATAGATGATGTAAAAAAACAGAACTTATGCTTTTGACCGTAACAGGTTCATTAAACAGCGACAATGACAAGTAACATAGATAAAGATACGTTATAAAATCAAATTGGCTAAGATATAAAATATTAAACAAATTATATTAGCAATTCCAATAACTTAATTTGGCGTTCCTCATCAATGGTTCCTGATTATACAGTAAAATAACAATAGATTAATAAATAGAAATTCCTTTAATATTGATGCATGGATGTGTTACTTAGTATTAGATAAATATAGCTTTATTATGTATATCTAATAATAAAACAAGTTGTATACATAAGCTAATATGTACCTTATCCTCGTACATGAGTACTCTTTCTACAATGATTGCCAATTTACAGTAGTTCTTCTAACAACGGCAGTGGTTATTAAGCAACTTGTGACTGTCCCTGCCTATCGTGCGGCACACATTGTATTAAACAGGTGCAAACTGAGTGCATTTTGTATGACTATAAGGTCTCAGCCACGAAGCCAGCGTTTTTTTTTTTTTTTTTTTTTTTTTTTTTTTTTTTTTTTTCTTGCTTTACTTCCCTTCTTACTTGCCTTCCTCTTCCTACGTACTCTAAAGGCGAACCTTAGACTTATCTTTTACACAGATACTAGCTGGACATGATTCTTTCGGTGGGTTGGTTGGACTACCTAAGTCGAACCCGATACGAGGAGATGACAAAAGGCCAGCATCGCCCAACCGATTGAGATTCCGCCCAGCTTACGTGGAAAAACACTCCGCGTAGGCATCTGCACGGTAGGTCCTAGTCGACCATATCGCACGAGATCTGGCCCCGCCAGCAATTATTGTTGCCATGTTGACAAAGAGCTGGGGCGTTGTAGTATCATTCTGTAAAGCTGTAATGCCCCAAAAAGAGACTATTGACCAAGTGAGTCAGTGACTGACCACAGAAGGAGAAAACCTGTGAAGTTTTCACAACTTTTCACCTTGTAGTGATGGGATTGGAATAAAAATTCCACTTGTTACCCTCCAGTTGCTTGTCTACGTACAATCAGATGACCTATCTATTCGTTTACTATTTCTGTACCAAAAAAAAAATACTTGAAAATATCTTGTAGCTATTCGTACATCGCGCCTTCCACATGCAACGTAAAACAAAGACTGCAGTGCCATCTAACAAAGACACACCGAACTACGGAGTAATTACTTATCTTTTATTGCAATATAGAAATGCGAGCACCAATTAGCATATACCTGCACAATTTCCCAAAATCAACTGTTGGGCCGCGGCCCGCCATGACCACCTGCACCTGGTCAGAGGATCTTCCTTTTGTGTTGGTGGGACATGACACCCATTCCTCGCACAATTATCTATATAAATAAATAAAATTGAAGTATATTGAATTGTTTGTTATTTAAATTAATAACTTTTTACTAAATACATATGAAAGTATACATGATACTTAGATCAAAAAATCTATTTGTTAAAATTTTGCCAGTCTGTCTGTCTGTTTGTTTGTTCAGGCTAATGTTTGAAATGGCTAGATCAATTGTAACGGAACTTTGACTGACAGATAGTTGATGTTAAAAGGAGTAACTTAGGCTACTTTCAGAAAAAATATACCCGGATAAATTCCACGCGGACGAAGTTGCTGGTAATAACTAGATATAAATATGATTAAAACAGAAAAGTTAACATCCAAAATATTTTCTTTCCGTTATAATAATTCTTGTCATACATCCTTTTTAGTCTGAAGTTATGTGTCATAAATTAGAAGTAATAGCTAGCTCAACTTAACTCTCAGTTATTGTGAATTGTTGTCAACTTCTTTTGTTAAGAAATTCTCATTACAGCACGGACTGTAGTTACATACCCGGGAGGCGGTAATGGACTTTTTCATTTTTATACGTAAAGTAAATAAATAATAAATGAAACAAGTGAAAACCGTATTTTTATGCTAAAGTATTAAACAATCAAAATTTATGTTACTGTAATGTGCTTGTCTTAGTAATACTTTACTAATTTACCTTTTATGACAGTTGAAAGATCGATAGTTGATTGGCATTGAATTTTGACCGAATTAATATTACGAGAATTGGCTTTGTGATTACACTAGCCGTACTCAAAAACACAGTGACTAATTCAAACATGTTAATTCCTAGAAGTTAGGAAAGCATTGACGGTTTAAAATCACTCAACGCTTTGATCTTATAAATTCATTAAAGGGTAAAACTATATTGAAATGTTTCATATGATGATCATAGTATTTAATTCAAGCCACATTCATCCAATTACTAACGCATTTACACACATGTGAATCTAATTTACTTACAATAACACCAGCTCTCTTAATCACTCAATATAAAACATAAGAGACAACACATAATTTGAAATAACTTGTACACAACCTGTTCCGCATAATTGGAACAGATGACTCCATTTCTATTTTTTATCGGGACGTGGAAAGTTATAATGAGTTAGCGTCTATTTTGGAAGCTCTTCAGAACACACTGGATACTACCGACTATGCGTACGACCTTCGGGATTTAATCGAAAGTGTTGACAAGAACCAAGTGATTTATGTATTTCATAAAATTTGATTTTGAACGACGTAAAATCAAATATTATTATTGTATTTAATGGGTAACGTGGGCATCTTTGTTTTATTGGTTCGAAAATAAACAGTTACGCGTTTTTGACGTGAGAAATAAATTGAAAGTATCCTACAGAAAATGAATGACGTTCGGACTATGAATTTGTACCTGGTTTTAATAGGTTCTCTTATACATTTGCTTGAAATATAAGTTATTGCTTATACTGAAGGTTCATTAAGCCTTTGTAAGTTACCCTGTTTCTATTTTAGTGTAGTCGCGATTTTCCATGCTTCTATGATACTTTGGTCGAGCTTGGCACATATGTACTTAGAATGACTTTCCCATGATACTAGCCTACGTACGAAATGGTATGAATTACCATTTAACTAAATGTTATTAAGTAGTAATATAACCCAGCAACCATTGTTTCAATGTCACATTCATGTTGTCATGCCGGTCGATTTTGGCACATATGTACGTCAAAATAGCCTTCCCACGATACTGTTCTACGTATGAAATGGGAAGAATATAACAAAACATAAATAAATGCAATCTACATGATTACTAACCATCTGAATCACACACGAGTTAAACGCTTATATCGATTGGATCCAATGTCAACCGTCTCTCACCTCCAGTCTACCTCATTAATTGGAGCATTCACTAATAAAGCTGATCGTTTAATTAACCTAATTACGTCAAGTGTCACGGGGGCATGGCTTTAATTACCACAATTCTTGGTACGAGAAATCTGATGGGCCTTAATTAATGCCGTATCGAACTCGACGCGGAAGTCCAGGTATTTTTTTTGAGACCTTCATATTTACACATTGTTTGGAAGTAATTAAGCTCATTTATTTTTAGAAAGTTGAAATTCGAACTTTGACGAAGTTTTCTTTGATATAAACATATTTACTCTCAGACTGTTGTTGTTTTAGTTCAATTCCAAAAAAATATACAAAACACACCAGAGATTCAGAATATTCTAATAAACAACTTAATACAACTTTTCTTTTACATTTTTTTCGAAATATAAAGCTTGTATCAGGAAGAAAACCTGTGTCGCAATGGACTTCACAAACATTCCAGAAACGTATACAAAGAACACCCAGACTCCGAACAATAATTTGTGAATCACTCAAAGTGTTGACCCATTTTAGATTTGAACCCACAACACTCAGCGCAGTAGTGAGCGGCGTGGCGACTGTTTAAATCACTAGGCCAACTGTGCAGTCATATAAATAATTATATAACAACATGATACCTGAAATTTCTTATTTAGTTTATTCGTTTAATGTTTATAATTGTTTTAATACCAACAATTGTTTACACTGATACGTACTATTTACGTCATGACCATGTTCACATTATCAACAATTTTGCTACTTTCACTATTGAACTATAATTACTACATATTTAAATTAAATGAAAACAAGGTTATGTTATTGGCATAAATAAATACAGATCTGATAGATTTCTGAGACAAAACAATTAAAAAAACAATCGATCCCTACGATCGGTGTTAGCATAAACAATAATTATTAGGCCTCTTGATTGGTAGCTGCATACGCTAACCGCTAGACCAACGTCGCTCGATTCTCGTGTCGGGTCAAACTGGTTACAGAAATGCTTAATAAAAACCCGGAGTTTGGGTCTCGGAGAGCACGTAAAGCCACCAGCTCTAGGCCTGATTTAGCCCCAGCCATGTCGGATAACCGTCCCATCGGATTGTGAGAGCGAGGGAACAGAGTGTGCACCTGTGTTTACTCACACACTTGTGCTATGTAACATCTCCTGCGCAGTTGATTGGTACCCGTTGAGACTGGCAATCGTGGCCGAAATAAGCGAGGAGTATATTAATAATTTAGCCACAGGGCTAACAAGCCTGTTAACTTAGTTAAAAATCTTCTGTTATTTCTTAATTGTAATAGCTAGGCAACAGCAAAACTATATCATTTTATGAATACATTATAATGAAAACTAGAAATAAATCATCTCAAACTATAAGCGGTACCATCATTTCACTTCCTTTCTATCCAAACAGTACTAATAGCAAGACAAAGGCAGTCAATTGTGATTTACTATAGGTCAATTAGAGTTTTAATCACGACAATAATGTGCGATATAAAGCGTTAAGTACGGACAGCGTCGATCCACCATAGAGTTATACGTTGTATGGAATTGCCGATCTGAATATTTAACTATACGAAAAGGGCAAGGGATTGATTGAATAAAAATTAATCATCTGTCATAAAAATCAAATGAAGGATCGGAGAAAATACTTCTGTGTGCTCAAAATATTGTAATATAAATCAATGTCATGACTGTAATTATTGTTGTTTTTGTAAGCATTGTTAAAATCAAAGAAAGCAAATAAGTGAAACTATTTTAATTAAGTAAGTTTATTTAAGTATATTTATGTACATTATTATGAGTTTATGTATATATTATATACAAGTATGTTATTAAATGTGATTTACACTTACGTAGATATGGAAAAGAGAGCAATAAATTAATTAACCCATTATAAGTAAAGTACATATATATCGAGTATACTTAAATTCATTTACAAACAATTAACTTACCAGTAATAAACAATTTATTGAGTACTTTTTAGAGTTGTTGTTTTATGTCCATTATTTTTTTAATTGCGTAAATCGTAAAGAGCATCACTGATCAGGTTCCTTATATTTTTGTATCGTTAACAAGTCTTGTGTCTAGAAACAGTATTAATTTTTTGAACAGTTTTGTTAATAGTTACGTAATAAAAATACTAAAAATTATTTTCAGTCATATCTAAACCTTTTTTACTCTATAAATCTTTCGAAATGCGGGCGTCGACCACCTAATTGTTGTGAATTAATTGTTACAACCATTTAAAAACCACGAGCCAGCATTGTTCAGTACACAATTGTCGCCTTCCACAGATTGGAGCAGTCATTCCTCGCAGTCTCTCATTGAGAAGACCAATACAGTTAATTGGACATTCTGATTATATGGGTCCGAGATGAGCTTACTAAAGGGCTTTCTTCTAGTGAATTAGTAATGGTTTTTGTACATGTGATTTATTACAGAATACAATTGGTTTTATTCTCTTAATTACTTCCTAATAATTTGTGAGATTTTGTACAAAGATGAGCAAGTATGCTTTAATTGACTGCACAGTTGGCTTAGTGATTTAAGCGGTCGCCACGCCGCTCTCTACTGCGCTGTTTTGTGGGTTTAAATCCCACATGAGATAACTTTGTGTGGTTTACAAATTATTGTTATGAGTGTGTTCTTTGTGTCTGTTCCTTATGTTTGTAAAATCCACTGCGACACAGGATTTAATCCTAGTGCGTGCGTTGTCTTTTAAAAAAAGGAAATTCTAATTATTATTAAGAGCCTGCCAAAGTGATTCTATTCCTGATGGAAGTATGAATAGAATCGAAGAGAAGTGTTCACCATACTCATTGCACATGCAGACAGTGCAGTATGACAGACTAGATCAGTTTGGAAATTTTGAGTTGAAATTCTGTGCATTTTCTATTTCTTAAAATCCTATCTTATGTATTGGTTTGTAAACGACAATAGTACGCATTCAGCGCTACGATAAAATAGAAGAATAGTATTAAATTAAGACTTTTTGAATGTTAAGTTATGTTAGTATTTCAGACACGATCGTTCCATCTGTTCATTAAAGTTGTACGTTTGTAAAGATATATGTGATTCAGTAATAAAACCTCACCGTTTTATCAGGTCCTTGTGGTGACAGATTAAGAACACGGAATGTCACTATTCATGCCGTGGGTGTCGTAAGAGGCGACAAGGGATAACTTTAAACAGACTGCACGCTGGCCTAGTGGTTTAAGCGGTCGCCACGCCGCTCTCTACTGCGCTGAGTGTTGTGGGTTCAAACCACACATGGGACAATACTTTCTGTGATCTATAAATTATTGTTCTGAGTCCGCGTGTTCTTTGTGTCCGTTTCTTGTATGTTTGTAAAACCCCCGCGACACACGATTTATTGCTAGTGCGGGCGTTGTCTCTTTTACAGAAAAAAAAACTCTAGCGTGTAGTATAGCAGGCTAAAACCTTTCTGCTAAGAGAAGTTTATGTCTAGTAGTGTACTGCTGGAGGTTGTTGATGATGATGATAATTTTTTGTCACAACGTGTGCTTAGTTGTTACAAATATACAAAAAATTAAGCGAAATTCTGGAAAAACGAAAAATAGTGAAAACACATTATGTGTTGTGTTACGCGTTTAATGCAGTTGCAAATTAAAACTGGAACAGCGGTGACAATTTTAGATACCTATTCATAATTGTAAAATACGAGTTTTAAGAATACAGCGATAATTTATGTATCTTTCTTTCATATCTTGTCATAAATTGTGAATATTAGATTAATATATTGTTTATAAAATAAGAAATATTTGCGTGACATTTGTTTGTTTCTTGAAAATATAATTTACATTTTGCCATTTTGCAAACACTTTACAGTAATATATTCTAATGTAGATGCGTGTTCTTTTTGATGTACTAGGTAGATTTGTCCACCGAAGTAGTTCGTTGAGCGATACACTTTCCTATCATTTAAATAGATAGTCATTTTCAACCATTCAAAACCTTTTTTATACCACGTCAGTAACCCACAAGAAGATCACGATTCTGATAGTAAGGTATTACCACAGTTACATGAGCATTGTCACTAATGGGTAGATGTTCTTTGAAAATTATTAAAAAGATCTCTAGCTCAATCATTTCTCACATAATTTCATTATTTCTATGAATATATGCTACAAAATATTTTTCTTGAAATTATATTATAAACTCTTTGTCCTCAATCACCAAAAGCTCATTAATCCTTCGCTTATAAAATTATTTCTGCGTATTTTTTCCTGAGCCACATTTAAGATAACGACGACGAATTTTAGCAAGATCAGATCTAAAATAGAATATACAAATAAATGAATGTAATCGACTTCAAAAGAATATATATTCTGGTGAACTATTAACGTGTATTAAAGCGAATAACTCATAAATAAGATTTAGAGACATCTTACGTCCTCAATTTGCGTCGGGATCGCCAATCGTTACATTTTTCAATCCTCGTTTATCATTAAAACGTTAAAAACAACCTCGTGTTTTTCACCTTAGAAAAATATTTGTCATTTATTAATATCAATAACGTGGCGATATACATAATACATATATTTCACATACATTTCATTTGTTTTTTTTAACAAATTATTAAGAGTGTCATTTAAAGTTAATTAGCACATGTAAATAGACAAGCAACGTGCCGGCAATAGCGTAATGGCTGGAGCGACGGACTAACATTCGCGTTGGTGTGAGTTCAGACTCAAGCGACACACGTACGCTCTCTCTAATCAGCTGGTTTAGTAACGGACTTGTTATTTGCATTGTCATCATTTTTGTTCCGTTTAACTGGTTTGATTTGGGATCAGTGCAATAAGAACGACACTGGCTGGAAATATAATATTATATCGTATCGAAAATATCGTTAGTTATATTGTCAGGTTCGAATATCTACATATTAACACGTTAATATTTTCTATCTATTTTTAAACAAAATGTACTATAAAGTTAATATTATGTAAAATGGCTACATAAACCTACAAAAAACCATTTTATATCGTACCTGTCGTCGCATGAAAGTCTAACAATGATAGTTCAGGTTATAGTAGTCAATGAAATAAAACAAGACATCCAAAATGGTTGAAAATTGACCCTCATGCGACCTCTATCATTAATTCCTCACAAATTAATATTTACACAACTATACTGAAAATAATGTCGTATTAACTATGTACTTAGTCTGGCCATAAATACTGTTACACTTAATTATAAAAAAATATTACATTTGAATTTCGAATCTGTCATTTTTATACGATTGTTCATTGTGTTTTCTCATTTTGGCGCCAATACATTGTAAAATATTTTGCGATATTAAAATGGTGTGGGGTGATAAAGAGAACCGAATCGCTGTGATAGCATTACACAAAGTAGGTATGGAGCCAAATGCAATTTTTAAAACTCTCCATACACTTGGTATTAGTAAAATGTTTGTGTACCGGGCTATTAATAGGTACAATGAGACCTCCTCTGTTTGTGACAGAAAAAGATCTGGCCGTCCACGTAGTGTTCGTACGAAAAAGGTGGTCAAAGCAGTAAGGGAAAGAATTCGAAGAAATCCTGTCCGAAAGCAAAAGATTTTATCTCGGGAAATGAAGATAGCACCTAGAACCATGTCGCGTATTTTAAAAGATGACTTAGGACTTGCAGCCTATAAGAGACGCACTGGCCATTTCTTAACTGATAATTTAAAGAAGAATAGGGTGGTAAAATCGAAACAACTACTGAAGCGGTACGCAAAGGGAGGTCACAGAAAAATTTTGTTTACGGATGAGAAAATTTTTACAATTGAGCAACATTTTAACAAACAAAATGACCGTATTTATGCTCAAAGCTCTAAGGAAGCTTCCCAATTAGTCGACAGAGTGCAACGTGGACATTATCCGACTTCAGTGATGGTTTGGTGGGGTGTTAGCTATGAAGGAGTGACTGAGCCATATTTTTGTGAAAAAGGTATCAAAACATCGGCACAAGTGTATCAAGATACCATTCTTGAGAAGGTAGTTAAGCCCCTTAACATCACCATGTTCAATAACCAAGTATGGTCCTTCCAGCAAGACTCGGCGCCGGGTCATAAAGCTCGGTCCACGCAGTCTTGGTTGGAATCGAACGTTTCGGACTTCATCAGAGCTGAAGACTGGCCGTCGTCTAGTCCCGATCTTAATCCGCTGGATTATGATTTGTGGTCAGTTTTAGAGAGTACAGCTTGCTCTAAACGCCATGATAATTTGGAGTCCCTAAAACAATCTATACGATTGGCAGTGAAGAATTTTCCCATGGAAAGAGTGCGTGCTTCTATTGATAACTGGCCTCATCGTTTAAAGGACTGTATTGCAGCCAATGGAGACCACTTCGAATAAGCTTTTTATATTTTTAATTGTTTTATATTTATGTATTAAACTGACACACTGTAAAAGTAATAAATGTTATTTGCAGTTAACAATTTTCTTTTTTCTTTATTACAATATTTATGGCAAGACTAGGTATATTATATCAGTAAATTACTACCTATATATGATATTGTGAAGTGGTATATCGCATTGAAACGAATAAAATCACATGGTGTTCTGTCCCACAGGTCGATTGCAGTGCTCAATGCCAATACCCTTTTTTTTTTTTTTTTTTTTTTTTGTTGTCGGGGTGGAAAATCCCTTCGGATCTCCGACTCCTTGGGGACGCAGGAGCCAGGAGTATGTGGTGTTTCCACTAAAAACCACCCCGGCGGCCGGTCTCAGGCGTCCTTCTCTGAAGGGGACCCGGACCATGTTATTTCAGGTCCCCTCCAGAATCAACGCCGCGCCTAGTCAGACCCTATCCTGGGGACGCCATAAAGGCAACCCCACCTATCAGTCCGGTTGTTATAATTTGTTGCGACCCGATCGCATTTTTGCTACCAGGCCGAAACAAATCATTCCATCGCAGACCGCAGCAACTAATCCGCCACCAGAGGACCCCACTCTCTGGCGACTCGCGGTCCCGTCGACGGCTCATAACGCCGCCGGCGTCTTCTTCGTTCGGGATCGGCCCTCTCCCGATCCCGTTCAGCGGTCTCTTTCTGGAGCATAACAGTTTCGCAGAAAGAGACCACTGCGGCCCAGCTTTCCTCACCCGCCAGCATGGCAGCAACGATTGCTGGCGGCGATAGGTCTCGTCCTATTTCATCGACTAGGGCTCCGCGTTCAGATGCCCACGCGGGGCAGTCTTCCAGCGTATGCTGGGCGGAGTCCCAGTCGGCTGCGCAGTGGTGACAGTGTGCCGTCTCCTCGCGTCCGATCTTATTCAGATACTCACCGAAGCAACCATGCCCGGTGAGTATCTGCGTCAGTCGGTAGGTGACGCGACCTCCCTCCCTACCTACCCAAGCTTCGAGGTTGGGCAGAACGGCACCGACAGCGCGTTGGCGCGCATTTTGTGGCTGTTCTAGCCGCGCGCGCCATTGTGTCAATGCCTGTCGGTGGGCGCTCTGCCGCATTTCGAGCTCGTCCTGGTCTTCCCCACTCTCATCCCGGCGGATAGCGCGAATACGGTCATAGATCCTCGCGTCCATATCGGCCAGGATATCAAAGGGCAGAAAACGTGCCAGGACTGTTGCCGCCTCAGACGAGATGGTGCGGTATCCTCGTACGATCCGAATGGCCGCTACCCGCTGCGCTCGATTGAGCTTAGCTCTGCAGCGGGAGGAGGCCGATATGCGCTTGGCCCATATCGGCGCTCCGTAGAGGGCCATGGATCGTAGCACCGCACAGTAGAGGCGGCGCACTTCTTCTCGCGGGCCCCCTATGTTAGGCAACAGCCTTTGTAGGGAGCCCGCCAACCCCCGAACTCGTGGGATCATCCACTCGAAATGCTCCTCGAAGCTCCAGCGACTGTCCAAGGTTAGGCCGAGGTACTTAATGTGTCGACCGACCTCGACCTCCGCTCCTTCCACTCTTATAAACGAGCTGGTAGGAACGACACCTCCGCGTTTCCTGTGGAACCACAGGGCTTCCGTCTTATGAGGTGCAACCCGTAGACCCAAATCGCTGATCTTTTGGACGACACAGGTCACCCCTAACTCGGCGAGCTCCAGGACTTCTTGGAAGCCATACCCCCTAGCCAGTACTAGAGTGTCGTCCGCGTAGCAGACGACACTCACTCCAAGGGGTAGACTGGTCCTCAGGACCGCATCATACGCGAGGTTCCACAAAAGGGGTCCTAAGACCGACCCCTGGGGAACCCCACATGTGACCTCCCTTTGAAGTACTTCACCGTCCCGACCTACATAGGATATGGACCTATCGCGAAGATAGGCCCCGATGATGTGCTGCAAGTAGAGGGGCAACTGGTGATATACCAGTGCCTCTCTAATTACCCACCACGGCAGGGAGTTAAAGGCGTTGACTATATCAAGACTGACGGCCAACGTCACTCCCCCCCGACAGACAACCTCTTCCGATAAGGAGCGGACGCGTTCGATCGCGTCGAGCGTTGAATGTCCCTCTCGAAAGCCAAATTGGTTGTCTGATAAGTCAGGGCCCACTAGCGACAGGTGTCGGCTGATACGGGCGGTGATAACTCTTTCAAAGAGTTTCGCCGCCTCGTCCAACAGGCATATAGGTCGGAACTCCGAGGGAGTATCTGCAGCCCTGCCAGGTTTCTGGATGAGTACCAGCCTGGCTTCCTTCCAGCCGGAAGGGAATACGCTGTTACGGAGGCAGCTGGTAAACAGTTGCCTCAACCTATTCCCTAGGATCACCGAAGCGCACACCCATGCTCGACCCGGAATCCCATCCGGGCCAGGAGCGGTGTTGCGGGCGGCAAGTCGCTTCATGGCTCGGTCCAGCTCATCCTCCGTCACCTCAAAGTCGTCGGACCACATAGTGGAATCCGACAGCAATGGAGGCCATGAGGGACTACCCTGGTCCCTGGGGAAGAGAGTATCTACAACTCTGCCCACGAATACAGGATCCAGGGTCTGAGTCAGTGGTGGGACCCACGGTCTGAGCTTGCCCAATACAAGTTTATAAGGGCGCCCCCATGGGTCCCTGTCTAGTCCCTGTATGAGCTCCTTCCAAGACCGAGTCTTGGCTTCCGCGATTGCAAGGCTTACAGCTTTTGCTGCGGCGCCATACTCCCGTCTCACTTCGGCAATCTCCTCGGCTGTGGCTCGCCGTCTTCTTCGGGTTCTTTGAAACCGGCGACGGGCTCTCGAGCACGCTGTGCGAAGTTGCTCGAGTTCCGCTGTCCACCAGTACACAGAACCCCTCCTGCCTCCCGGTCTGACCCGTGGAATCGACGCGTCACAGACGTCAGTCATAACGCCACGGAACCAGGCCGCCTGCGCTTCTGGATCAGACGAGACCCGTTCTTCTTCCCCTGGCCAATCTGCGACGATGGCTGCGGCGATGAGCATATCTCGGTTCATCCGCTTGAGGGACCATCGTCGCGGAGGGCAGCTACAGCGGTGGTCTAGGCCTGCGGCCGGGCGGCAGATGGCCACATCGAAGACGATGTGGCGGTGGTCCGACAAAGTGACCACCTCTTCTGCCACCCTCCATCCTGACACTTGCTCGATACCAAGGGGAGTCGCCCACGTCAGGTCGACAATTGACTCCCCTTGCCATCGCACGCAGGTGCTCACTGAGCCCCGGTTCACAATACCGAGGTTCAGTCCCGCCGCCCACTCAACGAGTGTATCTCCTCTCACGTTGTCCAGACGATCTCCCCACTGTGTAGAGCGGGCGTTGAAATCGCCCAGGACAAGTACCGGACGGTACAGGTACGTGCAAATGCAGCTCCTGAGGCCGTCCAGGTACGCCTCAAATACGGGGAGGCCGCAATTCGGCGATATGTAGCAGCCCACAATGACCATGGGGCCCCATTCAACTGCCACAAACCCCAGTCCTCGCTGAAGGAGGGTACAGTGGAGGCCATTTTCGACCCCTGCCCAGAAGATAGCGGCAGTGCCGTCAAACGACCCGAACCACCGAGGGTGATCCGGGACACAGTACGGCTCCGCCATCACCGCTAGGGCAACCGACCGCTCAGCGAGTATCTGCATCAGCAGATCTTGCGCTGCGCGGCAATGATTGAGGTTACCCTGCAAAACTTTCTGGGGAGGCACGAATTTTAAGCCTCCATTACCTCCTCTGCCGGACGGGTTGCCGGCTGTGGCATTCTTGTAGTCAGCGGGTGCTGACTATTGTCAGTTCTCGCCAAGACTGGAGCGGGGGCTGTCTGTAGCTCCCTTTTCTTTTTCTTCGGTGGAGAACATTTCTTGCTCCCCAGCCGATGATCCGCGGGACGGCCAAGGTCCGAGCAGACAGGGCACCTGGGCGCTTTTGCGGTGCATGTGCGCGCCACGTGGCCTATGCCACCGCACGTGTAGCACTGCGCACCGCGGTCTGTCTCGTTGGGACACTTCGCCCTCACATGCCCCAATTCGAGACACCGATAACACTGCAGCGGCCGTGCTGCTAATGCCTCCACCCTGGCCGAGACCCAACCGACTTGCACCCGTTTGGCGTTCGCAATTTTGCGAACCGCCGCAAGCGGGCAGCGGACCCAAGCCGTACCCAGCCGTGACGAAGAAATACGGATATCTCCAACTTTGACGTCGGAAATGGGACATTCCCCCGCCGCTGCTATAGCTTTGGCGACCTCAGCTTGGGTGAGGGACTCTTCTAAGTCCAACACCCGTAGGTCACCTGCCCTACAAGGACGCGCAATGATAGCGTCCGTGCTGGACAGTACCTCCCGTAGGCGTGCTGCCAATTTGTCCGCCAGAGCGGCGCTACCTTCACTGGGGATCTGCAAAATGAGGGCCCCGGTCATCGCTCGCTTGGTACGGAGCCCGCCTGTGATGCCTAGATCACCTAGATTAATGTTAGCCTTTGCGGCCTCCATTAACGTAGCTATCCTCGTCTCAGATCCAGGAGGTACGGAGACAGTGACAGCCGCAGCTGCAGGAAGCCGTGGCACAACCCTCTTAGGTTGGGGCTTCCCCTTTGACTGGCTCGTGGTTGCTGCCTGTTTTGCGGCCTTGGCTTTGGTCTTTCGACCAAGAACCATGGCCCAAGTTTCCTCTGTCGACGTGGCCACAATTTGCTGCTGCCCCGTGGATTGATGTGTCGCTAGAGGTTGTGGGGTAGTCCATTTTCGTCTCCTCCTCTTTTTTTTCTGTTTAGTTGGCGGCGGATAGTTGACCTCCACTGCCCTTGCACCCGTGGCCTCATTTGCGCGAATTAAAGGAGAGTGACTCTCTTGACGTTGCTCCCCTAGCATTTTAGCCCGGACTTCAGCCAACACACGATCCAGTGTGACCGCATATTGATCTCGGTCCGGTATTGGCCTCAGCACGGACCGGCTTGCTGCTTCGCTACTTACCTTAGAGGGCGTGGCCCTGCCTGTCCCCTCTTTGGACTGTGCCGGGTTATTTTGGAGGAGTTTTTGGCCCCCATGGCGGAGTTTCTCCATCTCCTTTTGTAGGGAGGCTATCTGGGAGCGGAGTGTTTTGTTCTCTCGCTCTAATCTCCCTACTGCATCTGTCAGGATCGATGTGTTCGTTCTCATAAGGAGTTCTGACACACCGGCCCTGATGGTCGTCATAGCCTCTTTGGCGGCAGTTCTTTTGCCGCCTTTGGCTCCCTTCAGTCCCGCGAAAGCCTTCTCGACTGCCGACAGGGACTCCCGGATTTTGGTATCTATGCCGTTAGTGGATTGCCCTTTCAGCTCCGCTGCTGCTTTTTCGCGGCACTGCTCTTCTTCTGAGGGGATCAGAGGAGTGGATGAACCAACTGCACCTGCACGTTCCGTCTCCGTCTCCGTCCCCGATTCACTCCTACCGCCATTTGCTGAACCCCGTCTAGACCGCGCAACCTTAGTGCGTCGATTCTCTTCCGCTGGACCCTTCGGCTTCCTCTTGCGGACTTGGGATGACCGCGCGGAGGCAGAGTAGAACGATGAGGCATCGCTATTCCCTGAATCCTCACGCTGCCACTCCATTTCTTGCTCATGCTCTGTAGTTGTGCGCTTGGTTGTTGGCGCCCGCCTACTTCTTCTGCCTCGTTCGCCTGACTGGGCGCGGGATGACGCCGAACTCGGCGTTGTGGGTCGCACAAAACTGGGCGTGTGCGCCCCAATCGTTGTGCCCGGACTCGGACACCGCTCTGCACGCAACTGTGCCCCCCCAGAGTACGGTGGGCTGAACACTCCGGTATCACCCGGAGTGCTGAGGGATTCTCCGACCACGGTGCGGTCGGTACCCTCCTGGGGTACTACGTTTTTATAGGTCGCGTCCATTGTGTTGTTTGCTCTTTAACGTGAGCTTACGTCGTGTTGCCCTAGCGACTGGGATACCCCCCCAGCCGTTAACCTCTTCACCGGGCTTCCTCAGCTTGGGTTAGGAGTAATTTTTTATAGAGGTTTTCTTCCTCGCAAACTTCTCCACCCTTCCTCCCGTTGGAGAAGTCCCCCGCTCCCGATATCTCGGCGTCTACGGGTTGGGCCGATCGGTTGCCGGAGTTCGGCAGTGACTACCGTCAGATACTCCACGCAGAGTTTCCGACGGCGATCCCGTCGCCCCTATGAGTCGTCGTCCTCCGACATAACCTTCACATGTGCCCTCTGCGTAACAGAGGGACACCCGGAGGCACTTTTGGACATATGGTCTGAGCCATCCTATCCGTGTGGTTTTTTATAGAGGTTTTCTCCTCTTGGCCAGTCTCCTACAAAGGTTAAACGCCCCCGCTCCCAATAAGTTGGCGTCTGCGGGTCGGGCCGTCCGGTTGCTGGTGTTCAGCATTGACCACCGTCAGTCATTCCGATCAGTGTCAGAACTTTAACGGTGGTCACGTCGCCCCTCTCGTGGCCGTCGAGCCACTCTTCCCATGCCAGGAACCACATTAGCCGCGCCAGTAATATGAGATCGCGTGTACCACCTTCCGCGTGCAACTGGTGGTCGTTGCATTGGATGCCGTGGTTTGGTCTTTGGAAGGCCAATGCCAATACCCTAAGATAAAAACTCTCAGACACTCACTGCCTCTTGAGTAAGGATCAGGTACATAAATGCGTTTAGGAGGCCAGGCGTCTGGTGATTTTGTTATCCTACTAGAGACAGCCCTGACCCTTTCCTGTCAGGGCTGTCTCTAGTAGGATAACAAAATCACCAGACTTCTAGATATCGTAGATAGTTCAGAGCATTTCGTGGTCTGGTTCGTCTTCTAAAGCACAAGAGGATTAATTAGACTTAGATCCTGGAAATTATTTGTAAAACGTATTTTAATTAGAAAAAGTAACCTATTAGTCTGTTTTCTAATTAAAATAAATTATTAATACTACTACTATTTTTACTTTGTATGCATTGAATATTCAAATGCAAGTAAATCGTTTCGAATAATTATTCTACGTAACGGCTATAAAATCCTCAAAAATGTTATTTACATTTTTAGCCGATAAAGTCCACCACCTGTTCCAAACGAATAAAACTACTATTATCCCACCAATCCCAAATTACGAGTTAGAAGAAATCTTGATAATATAAACAAAATATTTACATCCAAATTACTCATTAAGCGCTTTAATTGCTGTTCTATTTAAAAATACTGCAATTAAACACGGTCACAATACATCAACGTGGATTTTGAAAGACTCAAGCGCATGCCTACGTCACACGTCGGCGCGTGAAGTGAAAATGCGAAATAAAAGCCATTCTTTCTAATTAACTCTGTCGAGTCTTGAAATAGATGTAAATAGGGTATCCATCTCATCAGTGTTCACTCAGATATTCTTCAATTTAAAAAAGAATCAAATTTTAAGCATTTTTTGTAAAAATAGGCCGCGTTTGCCAGTTTCCTTAAAGTTTGAAACAATGTGAAGTTCTAAGACTGTTTAACGCTTACGTTTCGGTAATAAAACACTTGTTATAAAACTCTTCTTTTGGTAAACGACGTAGTTGGCGACCCTAACCACAAAATCACACATCGGCTGATTTACACATAACGACTGCTTTATGAACGAAACTAAGTAATTAAAGTAGCGTGTTTATTTGATTGTTTTGATTACGGACGATTGATGGACCGTGTCGTGGTTCCGGAATGTTCCACGATTTGAATATCACTTCATACCTAAAGAACGTAGATATATTTAAAACTATGCTAATTAATGTACACGTTTGACACTTCTTTTGTATTTCTTTTTTAATTTATGAACGTGTCTATAACCTGTTTATGTAATTTTGTTAGGTACATTTTAAAGTGATAAATTATAATAATAAAAGATAATAAAGAAGTTTCTTAATATAATCTAAGCTCTAAAATGTGTGTTTTTATATATTTTTGTTTGATTTTGAACATAACCGTTACTTTTATAATGATTAAATATATACTAATTATTTTTTAACTTTACTATGTTCGTATAAAAATCATACAAAATATGTTTTGCATGCTTTTATTATTTATTTCTTGAACTTTTCTAATGTTTTTTTTTATTTTATTTTATATGCATTTAACAGTCCTACAGAAAATGTACAGATTTTGGAAGTATTTTTTATTACAGTTTTTTTAACATTATTGAGCTCTCCTGAATGAAGTCTTGTACTAGATGATTTACTGATAACTACAATAACGTTAATATTACGAGTATATCAATAACACTGATGTGACATCTGTGAATGTTATTAATTAAATGTAAATTAAATTATTCGTCTTTTATTCTTCTGGTTTCTAATTTCAGGCTAGTAAAAATTATGTATATATACTAACAAACATTTAAATTGTTTCCGACAACGGCAGCAATAAGTTCCAAGACTTACATTTAATCTAATATTATTTTCAATGAATAAGGTTTTGCAATAAACTATTCTTATTGAATTCATTTATATACAGTATATCTAATCATTACTTTTAACAAAGCATATCTATCTAGTGTTGAAAACTTATCTGCTCAGTCGTAGCCCTGACAGCCAACAATTAGAAGTCATTGATTTTTAGGTAAAGGAAACCTCAGAAAAAAAAATTAGCAGACTATTTAATATAAACACGATATTGCCATTATAAAATAAATTCTTAACTTTTTATACATATGTACATACTTCTTACACGTATTCTCTCGAATGAAGTATTATTATGACGAGTGGCGTGCTATTGGCCTATGTCCAGCAGTGGCCTGTGATAGGCCGATGATGAATGATATATTTAAAGGGCAAGTCTATCGAGTACAACGACAAGTAATTATGTGTTTCAGGATTTGACGCGCTCGCTATATAGGAATATAAGTACATATCTACCTTTGAATTGCTTGACGTTATATTACTAACCTTTGTGAGTTTAAAAGTTAAAAAAACAGTTAGCAACGGGGAGATACGTCTTTTTGGCATTTTAGTCCGATTGTGCAACTAAATTTTCATATCATGCAAACTTAAATAAAAGCCATATTTCTAAGATATATCAATAATGCAAAATTCACTTGGCGTTGAAGTGCACTAGATTAACATGGTCACTATTAATGTATCAACGTCGAATCATACAGCGCATTGGTAAGTTCCTAAGTTAAAAGGACTAAAAAGTGAGCAAGCGTAACTAATGAAAGATCTCTCGATGATTAAGCAAATGCTGTCATCGATGCAACGATCGTGTATACTACAGCGATCTCTGTCAACATCACTAATAACCCGTTTCATTGCAATTATATCCTTATGACTAAAATACGCCAAGATTCATATTCATTAAGTTTGTTATTTTTTTATTTTGTGAATTTCATTTAAGTAAAACCTATTATTTTAATTCCTAATATTGTTTCTAAATATACTAATATTATGATATCCTATCTGAATTCTTAAGTTTGTGGCTTAAAAGAAAACACTTTATTATAATTACAATTAAAATACTGGAATTTAGGATAATATTTAACTTTATTACTCAAATATAAAAGTTAAAAGTGTCTTGTCGACTTTAATCTTCTCTAATTTAAACTTGCCTTTAACCGAGTAGCGCTAATTCAACAAGATATAAAGTGCAGAGTGTAGTTGAGTTTTAATGACAAGAATGATCGGCGTGAAATATGAGCAATGCAACACCAGTAACAGAGTCCATCTGTTTCTTAATAAACATGCAAATCTTAGTTCTAATAAACATTAAAATGATCACACCCAGTATTTACCGTTGTTGATATGACACAAAATTAACATCACATCAACCAAAATGAATAATATGGCTAAAATACGCACAATCATTTCAGTTTCCTCACAGTCTTGCTAAGTGAGCACACCATAACTCCATCTTAAAATAAAGCTCCTTAAATCTTTGTGACAAACTCATATTTATAATTTATTAATTTGACTTCCAACCCGTTATTTTGTTCTGTTTGGTAACTCCAATAAAATTAGCATGACAATAACGAACACTGCTCCAAATTGGGAAGGATCGTCACGTCTGACATTAGTTTCTGTATAAATAATTGGCACATTCCTTATAAATATGTATATAAGTAATTTATTTTATAACTTTATATTAATTTATGTTAAGTGCATGAAAATTTATGACAATGGTATGTTAAATTGCTTAACGTATCAATTTTTGGATTACGTTCCTAAAAATGGTTTTATTGTTATTAGTCAATTAATGATTGCGAAATACACTTTCTGGTAAAAGTCTTTTGGTAACGCCTTCAAAGCAGCTAAAGTGAGAAACAAGCTATTGTTGCTCTGTTAGGTATTTTTATCGAGTGTTGATCTATTTGTCAGTATAATTGGACTGTTAAATTTTAAAAGCGTGATTCTTAACCTCAATAAAAATGACAATTTATAACTTTGATCCAAAATTCACGTAACCACAACTTTCAAAAGTACTTCGGTTTGTTTTATTGAAGAAATCCTTCAGTTGGATCTTTCTCGTGCAAGTAAAAATATGCTGAGGCATGTCTCCTACAATATACACCTTTCCCATCTATCAACATCAAAACTAATTTTCATGAAAATGTGCACTTATTGCTACGTTTCTTTTTGTTTAGTCTAGAAAGCTTTACGTAAGTGCAGAAAAATTTACGAATTACATTAACGGTAAAAACGCTTAATGTTTATAAAATTGAATAAAATATATGAATACTGTGCCTTCCATTTGCTTTCAGCATTAATTTAAATGTGTATAGTTTGAAAAGCTTTTTTCTTTCTCTGTAATAAATAAAAAAGATTCATATTCTTTTTCATTAAAATATGACGTTGTTTGGTCTATTTCAATTAAGAAATACCATGTTGTTCTACTCTTACGGTGATTTTAAAGATGTTTTCTCTTATTAAACAAGATGGCACATGGATAAATAATTTACCTCATAGCACAATATCTATAATAACATCTATTATCATCTTTCTAGCCTTTATTATCCCAAGGTTATTTGAGGACGGCTACTAGTTCAACCAGTTTTACCTGAATATCTGTTTTCGACTGGCATCGGACCTCTGCAATCCTGTGGGCGAACTGAATTTGAAGGTTGAACTAGTTGTCAGTATGTTTGAGGGCACTGACTTGCTATTAACGTTTGCCATAGATGTTCATGATAACCGGAACCGACATCTTTACGTGCTCTCCGAGGCACAGGTGTGAACACCGCCAAACTTCGATACTCCGGGCTGTTATTAACATCTACTATAATGTATGTAAATATATGTTTGATAAAAAATACCTATATGTAAACACATCTTACATTATCAATTGTAGAGATAAAGTTTTTATATCATCATCTAGGTATCCCCATTACTAGTGTACGACTTTGTAAATATATGTGTCTTGCTAATTAAAATTATTTTATGTTTTAATGACTTTGTCTTTTCGACTGACTTGTTCTAGTTGTCTTTCTAGAGGTCATGGGTTCGATTCCCACCGAGGTTATTATAGTAACTTAATGGTATTTTTGTTCAAAATCTTCATCTTTCAACTCACCAGATTCAAAGGAACCATGAAGTAGAAGACAAGTTTAATTAGTTTGAAGAGTGTATCTATTATCATGTTAAACTAACTGCCTGGTTGGTCTAGCGGTTATTGTGTGCGACTGCCTATTCCTAGGTCGGATCTAAACACGTTATTGAGTTTATCTGGTTATTGAAATACTTAATAACAGCACGGATTTGAGAGGGTCTTAACCTCTGTGTCTCGGAGAGCACATAAATAGCAAGTTGTCATTCTGCGCCTGATCTCTCCTCGCCCGTATCACATAACCATCCCATCGGATTGTGAGAGCAAAGAACAGAGAATGCACCTCGTGCACTATATTGTCTCCTGTTTAGTTGGTTGATCTCCATTGAAAGCAGCCGCCGTGACCGAAATCGGCTGGTAGTACATCATTTCAAATATTTTATTTAATGATAAAAGACAAACGTGAACATGTTAATTAAAACATTTAAAAAATATAACATAAAAAATAACCGTTTTTCTCAGTCGTCGTGCTAAATAACAAATAAATGTTACTTAAATGTATCATTAAGTGGGTGGTAGAAATGAAAGTCTATTCTTAAGTATCAATTAGTATCAGATTCCAATGTATAATACCTTTAAATGACGGTTTACGTTTCTTTAATAAATTTATAGACTAAACAGTCAAAAGTATTGAGAAGAGTTCACAAACAACAATACACATTATACCTCTCACACATATTGAGTATCGATTTCACACTCAATTTGTACTCTGATTACACCTGTTTAAAACGACACCTCATTGAAGATAGGTACCTATAAAATACATCAAACACTTTCCAATTTTATCTCCCATCTAAAAGGGCCTTACTATCGTAAAACTTCAAATTCTGTCACATTTAGAATTGCTAATCGAATACTAATAGCCTTTTAACATCAGTTCATATTACTGTTAACCTTGTTGTCATGTGTGGTTAAATACTTAAAGTATCAAATTTGCATATATCTGACATCTAATTTGGTACTTAAAGTAACATATTAATCTAAAAGCATTTCCAACCTCGTGTTCTTCAGCTAATCTTATGACATTGAGTGGTTTATTGTATAAGGTAGTAGAGTTACGCTAATTTCAGCACGACCAGGGCGGCTCGACCAAGGCAATACTACCTTCCCTCAGAAGACTTACCTAAAGCGACAACATTCGCGCTGTCATATTTCGTTGGTGAGTGCGAGACCAGTGGCCCATTGATGCAGGGGTGACAGTTATAGTAAATATGTGAGCTTTACACTGCCACGATGACTGTCATGCCTTTTACGTCTCCAAGCGCGGCGTGAAAAAGCTGTGAACTACAAGATTATACGTTATTGCCCCGAGGCGACAGTGACCAACCATCTGTACCAATCAGAGGGCACCATTCGATTCACGTGAGTATCGTTTGAAATAAAAAGTGTTAATGATCATAATTATGACCTAATTTTCACTATTACATTTTAGTTTCATTTCATTTTGCCTAATTTTACATGATATAATGAACATTTTTTAAATGCACTTTTGCACTTATATTCAGATACTATAATACTCAAATCTAAAAGTAACGGTTATTATAAATTAGGTGTGTCTACTTTGTTTTGTACATTTTTGTAAAAATTAATTATATTTTGAATATTCGTGCTAGGAAAAGTTCTTATTTTTTTGTCTCATCTTCTTATAAACCTAAGTCAGACATCACATACTTTATTGAATCATGTAGATTAGGTTCGGTTAGAACAGTGACCATCAACGCTAGATCCCCTTTGTTGTTGTTGAATCACCATGCTGAGTTGTTGAGAGGTTGTACCAAAAAGTGCAATGAGAGGGTCTATGTCCAGCAGTGGGCTGCAATAGGCTGTTGGTGATGATGATGCATTTAGATTGGTTTATATAGAAGATAACTAGTGGATAAGAATTTTGAGACGTTCGTTAATTGAAGCTAACTTAATCCTTTAGAAAATGGTGTAAATGTTTATTATCCATTAACAATACCTGAAATAACTTTAAAATATTTCTTAATTAATAAGTTGGCATCTAAAAGAAATAATATTTAGCATAAGACAATGGACAAAAAGATTATTTTAAAGCGAATTTGCGTTGATCTTTCGACGGTCACTCAGATTTTTATTTGATTTTTGGAACGAAGTTCCTTACGGCAGGCTTGGAGGGGATAGGGATTTCGCTGCGGGACCAAAATGAAAAAAATGTGATAGTAAAACCGTAAGTGGAAAAAGTGCGTGGAATAAATCTGTGGAATAAATCTGTGGAAAAAAGTGCGTGGAATAAAACCGTTAAATGAGACGTGCGCAGGCGCGAAAGCGCGTCATGTGTGCTATTTTATTATTTTAAGGAATTTATTATTTTATTTCCTAAAATACTGAATTTCCTAAATACTTTCTTGTACTTAAATAAAAACTAATCAGCAAAATTTAAGAGAAAAATCAAGAAAACCTACATAAAATTGAGCACGATTTTTTTTGCAAATTGTGTCGATTCCACATTATCCGAAGGAACTTCGTTCCTACCTGGTGTCCCACGACACCATTCATTTTATTATTTTAAGAATCTACCAGTGGTTCCCTACAGTCTGTGGTGGAAACATGTGTTACGTCCCTCCGTCACAAATGGAGGATCCTTCAACTAGACGAGATGACCTTGCCTAGCGGACCACGGTCCGATGGTTGATGTTGAGAAGTTGTATAAATGCTAATTAGCCCGAGAGTTTCTATATCGTAACACAGGATCAATTACTTCGTAGTTCAGAGTGTTTTCGGTAGGTGATGCTGTGGTATATCTTAACTTGCACTATATGTGGAAGCTACCACATTGCCATGTGCTATTTTGAAGCTGTAAAGCGTAAAATGACGATGAGATATGAAAAGCGTGACTGATTTAGTATATTAGAAAAAAAACGAGAAGGAAATTCATTTATTCTAACCTTCACAGGACAATACATCGTTAAATACAATATAAAAGAGTAAAACACAAGTAATTATAGTGCCCTGTGCAGTGCTAGGAAAGGCACCTATCTCAGCATATTGCTGCAACCTGCTATTCCGATATGGTCTGCGACCGGTGACCTCGATTCGTCCATTTACGCGTACCGTATATATTTATATAGTTGTATGTCGTATGATAAACTAAGTAATAATGTATAAATAAGAAGTACAAGTTGAGATAATTGTTGATCTTTACTTGACGCTTTCTTTATAATATTTAGTTGACGTTGTAAAAACACGAATTAGTTTTTTCCGTTGCTTACTTATAAAATGAGAGGTTAGATCGTGTAGTCAATAAAGAAATCTGTAGTTTGACTTATAATTATTTCTGTATGTAAAATATCTAAAGTAATAAACCATAAATTATGTAGCGACAAATTTTAAATAAAAAATCGAAATCCAATCGGTAGATTTGCATAGAATTGTAATTAAAAGTGTGCCGAGTGTTGCTTTCAAAGGTCTCTCTTCTTAATTATATATGTACGGAGTGATTATAGTGACAGCACAAGCCTTTGATTTACTTAATTGTCACTTCGTTATCTTTATTGTAGTGGACAACGGCCAAGCTTCGATTTTTTTTTATTATCCTACTAATTAACATAAAACTTGTGAAGACATCCTTTCTGGTTTTTTTACTAGTCTTATTTTTGGTCATTACGTAACAACGTTTCAATAAATATTTTATTTGCCTTTTTATTTTTATAATATCTATTATAATATGTTGCAGTAAAATTTTCTAAAACTTCTTTAAAAATATTTTAGTCGTGTAAGGACTAACTTTTACTGCGGTTCCGCCCGCATGTATATCGATTATCGCAATAAATATTAAAACTACATTACTGTAAAGTTTAATCTAAATCTGTTCTGCAGTTTTGCGTGAAAGAGTAACAATTGTCCGTATATTCTCACTAACTTTTGCTATTCCAATATCAGTAGGATTGAATGTACTCGTTTATTTTTGAAATTTAAATTTAAGCTAATTTAATTACTCCATCATTTATACCAGTATAGTGGATAAAAAAAACTGTTGAATATGACTATGATAATGGTACGTCTATTATATTGTAATTATGAGGTAGTTTATCTGTTATGAAATTAAAGAAATTAATCTATAGGTTGAGGTTTTCTTGCTTCTTCTTTTTTAATTCTAACATACATATGCACCTGATTTGACCCTTACTGAATCTACTCAAGGTTGACTGATAGATAATGCCATATGACGTTAAGTCCGCCTCTTGCAATTGTAATGCAGGAAGTGTAAATAAATAAAACAAATTAACATTTGCTTAAAGTCGTGTGGTTTAATTTGGCACATAATATTGTGATATTTACATAGTGTAATATAAAATATGATATAAACAAATTAAGTAGTAAAAACAAGGCTTGCCAAAATGTTAAGAGTAAATTTAAATAATTTTCGAATAATAATATTATTATATAAATAATAATATTTTCGAATAAATTTGAAGAATTTTGAACAGAAAAAGTTTTTAATAATTTTGGGCTACTATTGTTGATTACGTCGTCGTTCTGATGATTCATTTGTCTAGCGGTTGATGTACGCGACTGCAAATTAAAAAGTTCATGGTTCGATTCCGGGTCGAATCAAAAAATGTTATTGAGTTTTTCTTGTTACAGAAATACTTAATAACAGCCCGAAGTTTGGAAGTTGAGGTCTTAACCCTCGTTTCTCGAAGGGCATGTAAAGACATCGGCTCTGCGCCTGATTTCTCTAAGTGCGTATCGGATAACCGTTTCATTGGGTTGTGAGAGTGAAGGAACAGAGAGTGCACGTGTATTTGACTATAATATTCTTGTCTACTATAATATTCTTCTATGTAGTTTACTTGTCTCATTACATTGTCAATTTCTTAGTCATTTATTTATTCGTTATATTTTCAATTTCAGCGTTGCACTTTTTTATAACAAGATTCACTTGCACACAAACTCAGGCCTAGATTCTTAGCATCAACAGCAACAAACACTACACACAAGATATTATTCATTACGCTAAAGAAATGTTCATCATGCTCAACTCATATCATTAATTATAAATATTATCAAACGGCTAAAATCATTCAATCCTACAGAGACTAATTACAGACGCGTGTCGGCCATATTGGAATCCGATAAAATAACAATTAAGGAAACATTAATGGTCGATACAATGGCGTCTCTCGCGCTTGCGCCCGCGTCGTTCTGATAAATGACCTCTCCCGTGGGACGTTAACGGCGCGTATTTGATTTATAACATTATTTGAATATAAAAAACAAAAAAGGAATTGTTTATCCAACCGTAATCGATCCAAAAGATCGCTTGGAATGTACCAGCTCTCTAATTACGAAGAGAATCGTCTATTGTTCGATGAAATGTTTTTTTTTTGTTTTGAAGTTCTTCAAAGAGCCTATCAACTGTTATAATTATTATGTATTGATGGTAATTATTCATATCTGGCTATAGCAATTAGTCTCTCGTAAGAATAGACAATCACCATAGTCAAAATTTGATCGTTTCTGATATCTGATATAGAAATCTCTTGTAAATAAGGCACTTTGTTACCTTACTTTTATCAATGTTTTTGTACTAATGATGTTGTCTTGCATACTTTGTTCCCTTAGTCGCCTTTTACAACACCCTCGGGATGAATAGAGGTGGTAACACTATGTATTCTTAATCCGACACCACGCGGACATGGTTACAGAAATGTCTAATAACAGCTTGGAATTCTAAAATTGGAATCTTAACCCCCATGCTTGGGAGTGTACGCAAAGTTGTCGGTCCTGTGCCTGATTTCCCCTGGTCGTGTCGGATAGCCGTAACATCAGAATGAGAGAGTGAGGGAACAAAGAGTGCACCTGTGCTTGCGCACATACTTATGCGCTATAATATTTCCTGCATAGCGGGCTGGTCTCGGTTGAAACTGGGTACTGGGTTTAGGTAAATAAATAATATTCCAATAGTGGGAGATTAATATAATTGAGAATCAAAATGTACAAATCCAGGAACAATTGCCCCAAAACTAAAAAAAAAGAAATAGTTTTATTAAAGGAAATATACAATTTTAGACTGAATAAATGCATAAACAAACTTTGATATCTAATAATAATGTCAATTTTCTTCAGTCTCCTTAACTACAATCAATATACGTCAGGTATTTCTATAGCATGTAATAGCTATTGCGTGTTTGTGTTTATGTGGTAAGTATATATAAGTATGTTTATATGGTAAGTATGGAAATACTTAAAAATGATTATATGACATTATTTCTTGGATCATAATCAAAATCAGAATTCAAATTAGGCTTAATATTTATTAAAAGAGAATACAAGATCCTGTACGGCTAGCAATTTGTAATGGAAAGTTATGAGAATTATGTCGGTTATAAAGCGAATCATCCTAACTATTTTGATGTAATTATCATATTTGTAGAACTTTACTAAAATAATTTAGTCTTCTGAAAACTTCTAAGCTCATAATTCACCACAAACTCTGTAATATTAATAACTACAAATGAAGGTCAAAACACATTTCCATTGTCTTAAATTAACTCAAACAGAAGTAAATTTTTTTTTTCTACCTCTGGAGATAAATTACAGCGCTATCTACCGAAAGGATACCGAACTACCAAATAACTATTAACCTTGTATCGCGGTATAGAAGTTCTTGCGGCTAATTAACAGGTATACAATTTTCCAACTTCAACCATTGAACCGCGGCACCTCAGGTCGATCACCTCGCCTGATCGGATGATCGTCCATTTGTGATAGAGAGACGTAAGTAGGCCTAGAAGCGTAATACTGACAGCCAATAAGGTCAGCTGAGTATTGCATAGGGTGGGCCAAGAAATCATTAACATTTGAATCTAACATCCCACGCTAACATGTTAGGAAGTTCTTGAGATCGATGCTACTGGTATTTGCTGGCTATAATCGTAGCAGATAGTTTCAAGAAGATTAAGCCACTTGTCACACATCCAATGAGTCCCTGCCGGTGGTCAAAGACAAGTTTCAGGAAAAGCTGATTTCCAGACGAGGCGACATTCCATGGCCACCCAAAAGTCCAGATTTATCTCCAGCGGACTGCTTTTTGTAGAGTTATTTGAAGAATTGTATCTACATCAATAAACCAAATACGCTACGTCAACTAAAAGAAAAATCAGCGAAGAGATGTCAGCAGTCTCGCTGTCTTTTTGTCGACGAGTATTTGAAAATAACGGTGCTCGCTTAAAAGAGTGCAAAAGTCGAAACGGTGGTTATTTAGACGACTTAATTTTTAAAAGATAAGTTTCTACTAATTAGCTTTCTTATAAATAATTTTTTTATAACATATCAAAAGGTTTTCTTGTATGATTTTTTCAAATGTTAACTAATTCCTATATTTAGGAATTAAGTGATTATTTTTATCCTTATAATATTTAGTGTAGTCGTTTATATCAAGTATGAACAGTTGAACACGTATAATTAGGAATTTTGAATCGTTATAGCATCTGCATCAGATTTGAACCATATTTCTGTTAGTGTTATAATATGTATAACGGATTCCAAATTTGCCATTTTTCACAATATTTCGAGCATTAGCTTGAAAGAACTTTAAGAAATTTCTGTTGTTCCCTAAGTTTTCGTTGTTATTAAGAGTTCGATAAATATTTTTTGTGATATTGCCATTTTGCATTAACAGGTTAACTTCTGATTTGTACCGGCCGAAAAGTGATACAACTTCAAACTATCTCTAAAAAGATTTCACAGTTTTAATAACTTCAGCTCTATCCAATTCAAAGCAAGTCTTAGTGTTACTTAAATTGGCTTCTGGTACACCTGTAATTATTACATTCTTTTTCCTAATATTTTTCTCATTTACTTCCATTATTGTATTATCGTTAAAATTATCTTGGGATGTTGACTGAGTAACAGACTTACTACATTTGTTCACGTTGGATGCGAACGACGCATTTTTTTATCAGCTATTTGCACGGATTCGCTTAGATTTCTAATGTTAGACTTGATTTCTTTTTGTTCAAAAGATGTATTTTCTGTCTTCAACGTATTGACACTCACTTTATTTTTAATGTCCTGCATTCTATCTCTAATACTGAGAACATCTTGTCTTAGTTTTTCATAATTGTCATTTTGTAAATTTATAAAAGATGTTAACAGCTGTCCTTTGTTTTTCAATGCTATCTAACGGAGTTTGGACTTCACTTTCATTTCTATGTTTTGCTCTTATTCCATAGATGCCTGCTATTGTCTTTTATGTCTGTCCAGGGTAAAAAAAAATGTTTTATATCAGTCCACTTAACTTCCATGGCGCAAACTCTGCTAACTTTGAAAGTAGATGGCTTTTTGTATTAGATAATTGAAAATATTATTTAAGTATTGAAATGAAAGTTTTGTCTACTTAATAAAACTAGTAATTAACATGAAGTAAACACATAGAAATCTCACGAATAACACTTTTGATATATGTAAGATTTGTCACAACAATTTGATAAATATTTGACATTGACTCGTGTCTTTTAAGAATTTATTATAACTATTAAGTTATCTATGCAATATATTCTTACTCATTTACATTTTATTGTAATTATATTTTAATTCTTTGACTTTACTAATTGTGTGACCGGCTCTTATCTCGCCTAATACATTTTAGTTTTTTTAATGTATGTTTGTGTTACACTATCGGCGTTGGTAGGTGGCATGACTGTCACTATCTTAAACTTAACACTTTAAATATCTACATATCATAAATTTATGAAGTGTCTTTGGAAAATGTAGCTCATTAAACGAATGTCATAAATTATTACCGTATTGTTTTACTTTTCCAAAAAAAACTTGGTTTTACCTTACTTTATAGGTTACAAAAACTTATAAACGTATTTTTAAAGCTCCGAATAGACATGTAAAAGTAAAGTAGGATGGATTACAAAATAATGTTCAAGTAATTTTACAAACAAAATAATTTTAATACCCACCCTACCAAGAAAAATCGATCTATTCTACTAATATCTACAAAAGGCTTCATCTATGACCTACCTCAACATGTTGCTAGAGAAAGTAAATTAAAAGATCAAAGTTCAAAATACTTTTCACGGCATCCACTACAGTAATGTTAATTGAAAGAGTAGTGTCACATAAGTGCTCCATGAACCTAACGAGGATAATCCAAAGCTCCTTCCAATATCATTCGCTCTTTTGTAAAATAGTACACACATTTACAATACATGTATCATTTATGAAAGAGTAGCATTCAAAGTCTCAAACAATACTTTAGAACTCTATTAACGGAATAATTGTATAGAATTTATTGCTCGATAACTAGATAATAATCATCTTCTTCTGAAAGAGAATCTAAAGAATCTTCTTCGTTTCAATGCTACATTGAAAGATTCAAAATTAGAAGCAATATAAAACAGAGGTGATTACCGGCATGAAAATTAAAAAAGAATGAGGTAAATGCTCTTTTTCAGAGCAATAGTAATCGTGAATACTCCACATTATAATTGTTAAACTATGTCCTGTACAATGACAATCGTTCAACTAAATTTTGGAGTGTAACATTTTCATTAGAGATTTAGCCGACACAATCTTTATTCATACATAGATATGTATTTTAGATTTAAACAATGTTAAAGCTTGGAACACACATAATTAACATTGTACAACTATTTGTGTTGTTTTCTATAAATTTAAGTCATTAACTACAGCATAACCTACTGTTTTATTACCGGTCGAAGACAGGGCTAAAATAAATACGTCTAATAAAACATGAACCGTATAATTAACTAAATTATTTTAATAAGTAACGGGTTTAACATCGTTATAAATTAATCTATCTTGTGGCGTTTGAACAAGAGCAAAGTATTTAGATTCTTTTTTGTTATTCTATTTCATAGATTTGGTAAAGGATTGTTGAACTTCTACGATTCTTATATTTATGGGTTAGTTAAAATTAGAAAAAATTGAAACAAACCCTTTATTACCCTTTTACCCGTCTGAACAGCGGGGTATAGTAGACTAAAACTAGCTTTCGAAGGAGGTGTTTATATCCAGCAGTAGACTAATAAAAGCTGATGATAGGTTAGTTAACCTGGATAAATTCAAATATGTAGCATAATAATTTGGCAAGAAACATTTCTAAGCATCGATCGGTTCATTTAGTACCAAACTGTTTTAGTAAGTACAGAAACAAGTACATCGTTGTACTAATGCTTTTCATCTAAAAAATTAACGCTAATGGTTTCAATATTTGCCTAAGAATTCGATCTAGTTTTCTTTGTTGTTTATCTAAATTTTTACTGATTGTTAAATTACATTTAGTCTGTTTGTTACTTTGTGTTGTGACTATCTAAGCATAGCAAAGTATATGAGCCGATTCATCCAAGTATGCGTAGTATATTTAATGAAGAAGTATATACTATAGTTTAATTATCAGAAATATAAAATACATTTTGCTCTAATTGAAGTCAAGAAACAAAAGTAGGAGACAATCGAATTGGGTCTAGATCACCCGGACTCCTAGAGAGAGAAAAGATTTGACTACGAAATATACACAGGTGACAAAATTACATAAAATAAATAAAATGATAACCACATACCCGCCGTCATGTTAAAATACATTGTTAATATTCTATTACGCATCAAATTAGAAGTAAAAGCTGTAGGTAAAAGTATTAAATCCGAAGCAATCCTGTGACAACATTTTAAAAGGGGTACCAAGTTCAACTTTACGATCAACATAAATGCCACATAAAAAAGGATAAAAAGTTTTAATTTCCCTCGTCTTAAATGAGCCGGTGTTAATTTTAACTCTCCGATGGGAATTATATATATGGCAACACTAATTTTTTGTCATTATAAGGCTATACCTTTTTTCCCTGCATAGCTTTTGGCCGTAAATAATGTCCAGTTATGTTTGTTGGTTTAACTTAACGTGTTTCATACAGATTAAATTCTAATTTATTTTGTGGAATCTTCGAGTTTCGAAGGGATCATAATTTTATTTCTGTGTTGTGAGGTCGAACTGTTACTTCTTTATTTGTAGCTTTTACTATGTAGCGTGAGTGTGTATAAATTAAAAATGTTAAATTACTAGATGAAAATAATAAATTTTTGAAATACGAGTATCTGCGTCAATTGATAATGATAAACAATGAAGTTAAACCGATTCTAGTACAATTATTAACAGTAAACACTTACCAGTTATTCGTTAATAAAACGTCTCATGTATATATGACTGACTGCCTCGATGGCGTAGCGGTAGCAAAAAGCGATTGCTGTGCTTGAGGTCTCAGGTTCGATTCCGGGTCGGACTAAATGTTTGTAAGATCTGCAAATACTTATTTCGGAGTTTGGGTCTTTTCTATGATAATATGTATGTATTTACAAAAAAAAAGTATACAAGTATTCTATCAGTCAGTCTGGTAATCATAGTACAAGCTCTGCTTTGTTTGAAACTAGATGGCGTTGTGTGTTAAATGTCTGAAATATTTCTTTATTCATTTTATATACATATATGTATATATATTTATGTTCTTTATATGTGTTCTTTATATGTATATATATATATATATATATATATATACCTATATGAAATGATGCACTTCTAGAAGATTTCGGCTACGGTGGCCAGTCTTAACGGAAATCAGTCCGCAGGAGATATTATATTGCACAAGTGTGTATGCGAACACATGTGCACTCTCTGTTCCCTCAATGTCATAATCCGATGCGACGGTTATCCGACATGACCGGTGAGAGATCAGGCGCAGGACCGACGGCTTTAGGTGCGTGCTCTCCTAGGCACGAGGTACAACCTTATACTGTAAGATAAAAGGCTTCTATGCTATCGAAAATCTCTCATGGGGTAAAAACCCCGACTTTTAAACTCCAAACTGTTTTGGTCCGGCCCGGGAATTGAAGCCGAGACATTTTGATTGACAGTTACACGCACTGACCGTTAGACCAACGAGGTAGTTAGCTGACGTGGGTATATAAAATACGACAAGTTGGTATTTAATTGTTATTTTTAAGCCCAAATGCATTTGCATTATATAATGTATGTGTAAATATTAGTATTATGTTTGAATATATATTTATGATAAAACAACTCTCTTAATAGATACTTAATACATACAGAGCTTTTTGAAGTTATATGAAAATATAGAGAATGTTGCTCTTACAAGTGTCCACCCAGACTGGCAACTTGAACGAGATAAGACAGTGTTGTCTGTCACACTTTAATGTGATATAAGAGAATATTATCTTAATGTTTACGAAATAAATGCCCAAATAAAGATAAACATAAAAACTCTAATTAGTGACAAATTGATCACCTGTAGGAGACATAATACTGACAGATACATTAACAGTTTCGTCTCAAAATTACCAGTTTCATTGAACCTGTACTAAATTTGTAACGATCTTGTCATTTATTTATTTTTCTCATTTTTTTTTGTGTTTTGAACATTACATTTTGAAATATTTCGAAAAATAAAATAAAAATATGTAGGAAGTATTTCGTATGTAGATCACCATACATTAATAAATAGATAGGTTCGGAAACATACCAGCCACACCATTTGAGGTTTTAGAGAGACGCACACGGAACTCGTCGCTCCACCGTCTCTGCTTATGTTACGGTTATCCAAGGCTAAGGCTCATGGATGTCGGAAATAGTTCTACGTTCTCCATTTCTTGGTATCACTTCTTCAGGACGAGAGATTTCTGGCCTTCTCCCGCTGCTTTTCCGTCACTTATTTAGTAGGCACCACTTCCTCACAAACTTTCATGTTAATAATAATAAAATGATAGTATTATTGAGGTAATTATTAGATTATTAATATTTACTATTTAGATAATTACTAGATAGTAGGATTAATAGTAAATACGAGTAAGTACCTACCTACTTGGATTTCAATTTGTTAAATGTGTATGTGTACACTAGATTTCAATATATGAAAAGTATCTATAATTTTATAAGAGAATTGTGCAAATGTGTCCGGAGTCAAATTTTACCCAGGTTTTAAATAATATGTACGAGTACATATGATAACCCTTTAAGCATTTACCCTTGGCATTTCCATACCCAAACTTCGACGTGGAGTACAATGGTCGTGGTTACTGCAATTTTTTATTTAAAATTAAGAAACTTATACTTATACTTATATTAGTCGTTTGATCACTTCCTACCAGATAGAGCAGTTTTAACACCCACGCGTGCTCAACATAAATAATTTAATCGCATACATAATTAATCACTAACATATTTATTATACCATATTTAGAAATCTATTTTAACTTATACATTAGTGGACTATAGCTTCCGTGTTACGGAACAATACTGATTGTTTACTTCACTAATTCTAGATGAAATGAAGCTATGTTCTTTACGTTAGATGAACTAGGCACAGGTAACCAGATAGCTAATGTAAACATTTGTTTATATATTTTAGAAAACATACATAAACCTCGTATATCTGCTGAAGATGTTCTAGAATCTACAAGGTTATTATGTGGTAATACACTTTGTCACCCACTTAAAAAAAAGTAAATTCCTTTTTCTGTTTTGCTCTATCCACGACTTGCACAAATTGTAATAATTAATTTGATTCTAACTGAAGTTCAGGATAATAAACTTATTTTAAAGTGAGTTTACTCATACATTTAACAAGAAATACAAATTCCATTTGTTGGTTATAAATACACATAACGTATTTGTATGGGCGTGAAGTAAATATTCGTTTCTTTGTGTAAACTTTCACCCTTAATGAACGTTGTTGAGGTATCGCACAGTCGAAGTCATCCAATGTCTCTGTTACGTAACTCGAAATTGAGATGGCCTATAGGAATTGTCCCTATTTTGTAAACCACTGCTAGACGAGTGACAATGGAGATACATCACGAAACCTTTAGGTAAGCCTATTTTATTTTGTTATTAAGCGAGGAATAATTAGGAAAATTACTATATCCATTCAAATTTAATTCTCGTACAGGAACCGATGATTGATACGGCATTTGAGTTTATTATATAAGATAGCACGCCTTCGTCTACATGACAAATATTACTAAATCTTTTATGGATACTTATTCAGCTTCGTTCGAATCAAAAGTTACTTTTCTGTCTTCTAAGAAGTAATACAGCGTGCTAGCATACGGGTGGTCATAGTTTGGGACTTACCTAACGCATTTGGAGTGAATATACAACTTGCGGTTTTCATTATGTCATATTGATTAAAGTGATGCCAAGTCACTTCACATTTGCATATTATGTATGACGTAAATTGAGGTTACATAAATTTTAATTTACTGAGCGTATTAATTAACTTGTTTAATTTATATTTAATTGTACTTATTAATAAAAAACTATATAGGTGTACATAAATCTCATGGACATAATTTTTATCGAATGTCTTGTAGTTCGTAATTAATTATTCTCTCATTAACATTGAAGATGTACAATTGAGGTTTCTTCATATGTATTTTATGTATATTATGTATATTTTATGTGATAAATATATTTAGATTTGTAAGCGAAGCCACAAGTAAAATAACTTTGCTCGTTTTTAATGATTAGATAGATTTAATAGATTATTTTTGTTTATATATCAATTATTGGACAAAAGTTTTATTAATTTTATCGAAAAGTGATGACGCATCACCACAGCTCCATTCTATACACACACCAAACTAATTAATAACAATAAAAAGAGAAATAAGCAACAGCATAGCAACACCATACGTAACAAGAGCCTTCTCGACCCGGCTGTGCTGTACCCATATATTTACTTTATCTTGTTCAATACACTTAAATACAAATTAATACAACCAAAGGACCGGACCTTAATGGCGACTCCGACTGTTTATTTAACACCTCACGATGCGACATGCCAGTTTTATTTTTAATTTTTTTATTGGGCTCTGGACCTTTTAGCGCCTCAAATGGTTTCTTCTAGAATCTTTCTAAGAAACCGCTAATAGATTTTGGTTTGGGATTAGGTTGTAAGGATGTAGTAAGTTTTATAAAAAGCATAGGTACGTTAACTATACGAGTCACTAGACGGGAAAGAAAAAAATGATTATTATTGAGTTTTAAAATACCCAAACCTATTTTACCGACTATTAGATAACTGAAATGAGTACGAATACAAATGTAAAGAAATTTAATAGTACTATTCTTTCTTCTTAGGTTCATCTTTTGTTAAGATAATCCTCTTAACAAAAATAACAATCATTTAATAACAGTTCAGACGCGTCAATCTTAATTTTGGTAAAACCTAAAACTCCAATTTCTTTTATCAAATATACATAACAGTTGACATTACGATTCCTGCGACGTTAAGGTTAGTTATAAAATTAATATATAATTAGTATAAATGTTATTAATTTCAGAGCCTTGAAAACTTATAATTATTTCTAATGGAACGCAAGTGATTGATTCGCAAGCACTTTGACCCGTAAACCATATTTTATAATTTTAATTAAACACTAAATGGTCAATTTCTAAGATCTCAACACATGTTCGCGCCTTTTAATTAATTGTCAAGTCCTTTTTTTCTTCCTTTTCTCAGCCAAAATACGTCCACTGCCGGAAAAGGCCTCCCCCAAGGTTCTCCACGACAACCGGTCTCGTGCCGCCCGCATCCAGCAGCTACCCGCGACTTTCACCAGGACGTCGGACCACCTTGTGGGCGGCCTACCAACGCTGCGTTTCTCCTTCCTTTTACTTAATCCTGTATCGTTCAAGTTATGCTGGGCAAAAGAAATAAGCAGAATAAATATGACTTACCAATGATATAATATAAAATAATAATAACCAATATTACATTTCGAAAACCCATCTGTAAATTTTTTCATATCATTATTGTCAGCGTAAGTATTTCCTTGTTAATAATATCTTTAAACATTTATGATTTTATTACACAAGTATTCGTTCAAAATTCCATCTAGCATTTCAATATGATATTATCTTAACTAAAAACAAAACACGACCGTAGTGTGCGGTCGATATTGCAAACACATGCAACTCAATTAGTTAAATGTGTATCAGAGATCTCCGAGTCGTTATTTAGATATACCTATTGGTTTCAGATACCGTATCGACATTAATATTCAAAAAATACTGTCAAAGCGCCTCACTGGCCGATAAAAATGTCGGGCCACACGCAGCAGGTCATTAGACACCTCCCGGAGGAAAATAAATTAAAGAAAACGAGAAACCTCGACGGTCAACCTTATTCACAACTAAAAGCCTTCAATATACTCTCAGTTTTGACAACATTCAATGTGCTTTAAAAAGACATGTTTGAATTAACTGACTTGAGAAAGTTATAGCGCGTTTCCTTCAAATAGTTCTAGTTAAGTGTTTATGAATAAAATTACACTGGGTTGGGATCTATTGATTGCTATTAGAACATGTACTACAAATCAGTTTAAAAGCGAAATCCACGAAGTAATGACTTAAGTTTATGGAGTAAATAGTTGGCATTTAGTTTTAACGTTGTCCAATTTGTTTAACACCGTTTTAATTTGTAACTGTCACTTGTTTTTTTTTTCTTACGCTAACGATCGTCATCCAGTTGTTGTTAGCGCTAATTCTTTTTAATAGCATTTTAAATTAGACGTGTTCGTTTTCAACTTAATTCAGGTCACAAGTCTATTTACATGCATTTTATTCCGAAGAAAGTTTTATTGAATAAAAAAGTAAATTGTAAAAATGCCGCATGTAACATTGAAGTCATTGCAATCTGTTTCCTTATAATTCTTTTAGCTGTAACAATTAGGTGAATGACTGTTTACTGTCCTAGAATATGAGGATTACTGTATAATTAGACAATTAGGGTAAAAACGTTCAATGTCCTTGCAGACTGTATCGTCAGTCATATGAATATCGTTGTAAATAAGGTATCAGTATTTCGTATCTTTTTCTGCAGTGCCAATGATGTTAACTCTACTAGTAAAGTTAGTCAGCAGTTAAAGCGTAGCGTTAAAATTTTCTCGTAAATAAAAGTATATTAGGACCTAGAAATAAATAATTCATCAATATGGTATTAAATGACATTGAGTGACATGACTAAACACATTTTACAAAAGAATATATTATTTTATTTTTTTATTTGGATAACCAACAGGTACACACACCTTAAGAGTTAAAAGATACATGAACAGTAGTATACAAGCGCTGGTGTTGTCTTAATTATAGGTTGCCATGGAAAGCAAAATAATAACAGACAGTTGAAAGTGTTAAGCATCCCCTAACTTAAAAAAAACGAGATTTACAAACTCATACAGACAACAGTTCCAAAAAGTCTAGTGAAAAATGTTAATTCACATATTTCAACTTGATGACAACAGTTTTTTTTAAAGAAGATATAGTTAAGTATATCAGTGTTCTCATTTTTACTAACAGAATTACATTCCATATCAGTACAGCTACTAATCCAACCGACCTTATACAAACTAATTTCTAAAGCACTTAATAGGTAAATTTTATGTTAGTTTTACGCGAACTATATATATTATATTATATTTTTCATCTGTAAACAATAGTCAATAACAATAGTAAAAAAATAAAAACGAACAACGACATAACGGGTCACAGTTATCGTGCTAAATGTATGGTCTTAACATTGCCAAGATGACTGTCACGCCGTTGACGTCCTCAAGTGGGGCGTGAAAAAGCATCTCACTAGCCCACCACAATGTGGGTCACCATACTGCATTATTTGCATTTGCAATGTGTATGGTGACCATAACTCTTCGATTCTATTCTTTCCATCAAGTAGAATAGAGTCACTTTGGCAGGTTCATAATATAGAAAAAGGAGGTGTCGTTGAATTAAAATTAAAACAATTATTATTTCACCCATGCGATTTCTTAAGTGTATTCTTTTGTGTTCAAACAAAGCCATCAAACGAATCAGTTAACAAACTTTAACATTTTACAGCCTTACAATGATTCCAAGAATACCAATATCCTTTCGTTATTCTAACCTTGAATGTAACAATTAAAAATCTATTCAGTATGCGCAGTGACACTTCTCTATCCGCTCGCTCAGCTTTTGTTGCCAATAAAAACTGTTTATAACTATAAACAAACGATTTCCATGCAAGTCTGTCCTTTAAGAAATATAAAGCAGTCCATCTAGTAATTGTTGGATTGTAAAATAAGCCTTTTTATTGTTAACACGTTACTTAATTAGGAAAGAACGTGGACGCACATGTTCTAACTTATAAAGTGCGCTGACCCAGTCAAGTGATTCAGTTAGATATTAACTGTTAATTATTATTACATGACCAATAGTCATCCTTATAAAATTTGTGTGTATTGCGGCCATGTCTTTCGCGTACTCATACATAAGCTTACACCTTTCTGCATTCGGAGTAAGCAGAGACAATCTACCGTCATTGAAGCTATTTGACAAACCTGTCCCTTTGGTTGATTAAATTATATATTAGAAATAAAAACTATACGTTTAAATTTAATCCACAATTAATTGTTTCATTAAATTAATTTTGAACTTTAATTAATAACCTTGTTATTCGTTGTCGAAAATTTAAGATGTCAAGGTATTGTACTATGAGATATGTCTCTTAGGAGTATGATAGAAACAAATTAGAGTTGCCATATCTAATTGTTACAATTAATCTGTGTATTGTATTAAACGTTTGTATTTATGTTGAAGTCAGTAAAAATATATATCTTTTGGTTTATGGAGTCCTATCTATACAAATGAGTTGTTTTGTGACTTTTTTACGTTGTGTATTATTGCTGTTAAGAATTGTTGCGTTGAATTGTATATGTGTTTTACAGGTATATCAAACATCAAAAAATAGAACCAATAAAACAATCAACCAATTATTCCCATTTGTCAAACGACATCTTACGACAAAGCCCAAGTTTAGTAGTTAACCCGCCAATTTACGACGTTTGCCGAACTCAACACGCGACAATAAATCAAGATGAATTACAACAATGATCGGATCCCATCGACAAATAATCTTGCATTCATTATCTTGTCTTGTACTAGTCACGCTTGGATGTTGGTTCCACATTAAAAGTAATGAATAAAATATTGTAAAATAACATGCAATCTAACATAGGTCGATAAAAAAACATTGCAATGATAGATATTAAAAAAGACATTTTGTTTCTTCTAAATTACTTAAGCCATGTCTTTGTTATGACTCCTTAACATTGCTACTGCTACTGTCCGTTTAAATATTATCAATTAGAGCTTAAATTTTTTTTGTCTTAGTTAGATGCTAAGTTTTGAGCAATCCTGCAGTATCTGTCTAACTAATCAGTAATCTATGTCAGAATTATTCACAAACGCATAAAGCACATTTATGCCTATTGTCTATTACTGGATATTATTATTCAAGCCGGTAAGACCGTTATAATTCAATGACCGATCCACGAAGGATTTCCCATTATTATTGCGTATCGGCCACAATTACTTGATTGGATTTTTACCTATAATTTCTTCAAAATAACCCAGTTAACTTTCTGCTCTAAGTAAAGATGTTTTGCTTAAACCAGACTTTAATGTTTGATCTTTACTATTCCTACTTTCTTTATCTGAATTTTGAAGGATACTTCAATAGTACCTTCTGAAAAATCGTTCAGCTTAGAGTTGTACAAATAATTACTTCATGCATGTGTGTTTAAAATCTATAAATATTTTTCTATAATTATTTATCAATCGACAATATTAAACATCTATAATTAACCATTTTATTAGTAATCTATAACTAATCATTTTATTATTAATCTGTAACTAATCTTTGTCTATGATAATACTTTCTGTAACAAAACACACTATAAAAATATATATTTTATTTTCATGCCAAGTTTTGTATGATTAATTTCATTGTCAATAACAACTCACAATAATTTTTTTTTGTACGTTTTTGCTAACTGAGGTTTGTTCACTTTTGAGTCACCAAAGTGAGTAATTAACAGCTCGCTTCTACGTTTTCTGCTAAATTAAAATTGCGTTATGTTGAAAAGTAGGGTGAATATATTTCTCTTAGAAAAGTGAAACTTCTCTTTTGTCTGTTTTCGGGTGAATTAAATCGTAATCAACCTAGTAATGTAAAAACTGACATGCGAATACACATATAGGTTTTATAAGAAAACAGCTCCAGACAGACGAAAGTTTTTTTCTTTTATAACTGAAGGTTTTTTTGGTAATTTATGTTTATGATTGCATTAAATTAGGATTAAATTTCTTAATCTTTTTAAAAATTTATAGAAAAAATGTTTAAATTAATATATTTTACATTTAACCTTTACACTTTTAAGACTTCTTTTTGAGAAATGCCAATGAGTATAACCAAACATTATAAAAACACCAGCTGTCAGTTACTACTTATTTAAAATTTTTAATAAGTCTAGAATGTCACTTATTAATTAATTTATATTAATATAATAATTAAAATAAACGATTCACTGATTTAACAGATTATTAATGAATTTTAAATTAATTCATTAGCAAACAAGACTTTGTGGAACCGGCTTCTTTGTTTAATTATTTTGTTATGATTATTTTCGGTAGGAGTTAATGTCAAGGATACTGTAATAAACAAATTAATCTTTTTATATATATAATGGTTTAATGAAGCTCTTCTTAGCTCATGCATAATGGTGTTATTTTTAAATCCCTCTGAGTGAAAAAACTATTCAACTACTAACAAAAGAGCCTAGAAAAATAAAAATAAATAAATCATAACTATGTCAGAGTGTCAAAACTTGACATAACAGAACTAATACATTTTATGCAACAACCTATAGAAGTGGTTCGGTGACTACAGAGTCCAAAATATCAAAATTTAAATAATAAACACTTATACATACACCAACATAGTACGGTGTGTCGGAATTGAATCGACTGAAATCACACAGTGATCCATATCAGATTAGTCATACTGTCTACACTAAGCCAATAAAAATTAATTAGGCACTTAAAACATTAAAAGTTGAACAATTCGACATGTCTTGTAACCATCCCAAGAAGCATCCTACTAGGCCACCATGGCGTGGGTCACCATACTGCATTGTCTTCATTCGTAATGAGTATGGCGGCCACCACTCTTGGATTCTGTTCATGCTTTTTATCAAGCATAGTAGAGTCACTTTGATGCCATAAAAAACCCAAAGTAAATAATGAATTAAGGCGGTGGAAGGAAATAACCTTCCACCGCCTTAATTTCACTATTTACCTATTTAGACAGGTATTGTTGACATAAATAAATAAATAAGTAGTGTGATAAGCTCGAGTAGATCAAATCGTATACCAATAATCGCAAATTAGCTCTAGTTAAGAAGTTCCACTATTCCACAAATAAAACTATGCACCACTTGAGCTATGTTTTCTGCAGAATTAATTAACAAAATGATTTATTTTCTCAAATACGTGTATGTTTATTAAAAATAGAATTCACAATTAAACTGACAGGGGGAGTCATTAATTATTTCGAAGGAAAGGTAACCAACCGAATAGAACAGCTTGTTTCTGTAAACAACGGTCCTGATATTCTGCGAACAATACAATTGGAAACTACTAATGAATCACAAGTGGTGCAAAGTGAACTGACCTGACAGTACAACAACCAACTTGACAATGCGTTTCGCAATAGAAACAAGGTCCTCGTTAATCCTTGTTAATATATAGAGGTAATATGATCAGCATAGTAATTGAAAGGGCTTATTGCTCTTTACTTATTAGAATTCAAGTTTTATACCTAGAAATCCTTTTCCAAAGAAGCAGCTTTACTTACACTACAAGCTAAACAAACATTAATTAAAAAGACATGAAGGAATTCAGAGAACAATCGAGGAGAAAATTTTGCAGAATTAAACATCTTATTAGAAATTCAGTTGTAGTATAAATAAATGTTTATGTTATGTACAAAGTAATATTAATCCTATAAAACAAGCTAATGAAACCCACCTCAACAGAAAGTATGAGCCAACCCGCACATGCTTGCGGGTTTACGTCATCAGTACGTGTTTTACCGCTAACAAACATCCATTAATATGGAAAGCTCGCCTCTGCCAATGTGCCAGCCAACGCTGCCCCCACGAAGATGGCCATTGTCTTTTCAAAACGTGACTCCAAATGTTAATTGGACTATTAAAAGCCGAATGCGGGTCATTTCGACCATTACGAACAGAGCCCTTTTGAATATGTATAATAAAATTATTAGATGAGCTGAACGCTCAATTTGTGTGTTAGGTTTCTAATAAGGTTATGCGCTTTCTTGTCACAGGTGACACTTGTGCGTTGAATGCGCAAGCGTTTAGCCGGATGCGCGAAATGGATTTTGTTGTGTGTGTAACTGTGCGCATCCGATGCAGAATTTTATATTAGCACCCTTAGTGTGGGATCAGAGATATTAATCGCTTTTGTATTCATATGTACGAAGCTAAATAGGCTAGTGGTATGTCGTACATAAACGTGCCCATAGCATGAATGTTTGAACGTCGATTACTCAGGTTCTGAAAGGAATTGATGATGAGAGTTTAATAATAGACTGTACTTTAGCACTGTTGCAATATAAAATTGATTTAATAAGCGTAGACACTTGACAAAGCGATTAAGGATTGCCTTTTAGGAGTGAACGTAATTGTAAAACCGTGACTTCGTTTCAAACGGAACCGGCCTTTTCTGACATAGTTTTGTTCAAGTCATTACTTTGTTTATTAACTTAATTATATACATACGTAAGTCGCCTATGAGTTGTGCAATTATCTCAACACAGGTTTTACGCTCTACAATATCTAAATAATGTTTCACTGTAAAATTAAGTAGTTCGAACCTACTGTATATTTATATTTAACCTACACTATTACTTATAAATCATCCACCAAACGTAATAAAGCATTGAACTGCGATGAATACTTAAACTGCATAGTTAAATTTCTGTCTGTGTTTAACTACTAAATGTTAGGCATAAGAGCTTTTCCCAAGATCCCTCTTATTTTAGGGGTACTGACGGAGCATATGGTTATGATTAATTAGACATCATTACCGCTCTTCTGTCAACTTTGTTAGAGTGACGGTCCAAAGATATTGTTACAAGTACAAGAAAAACTAATTTATCGGAGGATTCTTCCCTGATGTCGGAAGGCCATAAAAGAAAACTATTTTTTTAATTTTACATCTAAGAGACCAAAGTACAGTGTAAGTAGAAACAAAGTTTTATAACTACACTTAATATAAACTTGCAATCGCCTGGGTTTCATCTATAAAATGTAGAGTCAAATAGTATACTCATAAGATGTCCAATACTAGACAATACAGAGTTGAAAAATTAAGTAGATAAAGTCGATAATCTGTACCGTTTGCTCATGGTCACATCTTCTTCTACCGAGTCTTTTTCAAAACATAACTTGAGCTCTGCTTGAAGTTTGTTACAATATGGCTGAACTCTAATATCTTACGCGGAGCGACTGTCAGCTGTATAGGGATAAATCATCACCCTGAAACATAAATTATTTAAAAAAAATATATAACAATTTTGTTAACAGAGAAATCGAAAAAAACATTTCTTAAGGAACTTTATCAGCCAACTTTTCAAAATTTTGCAACAACCTTTATTATTTTAATTACGAAACTTAGAACTCCACGGTTACTTTTATGTAGTAAAATGTGCTTACTCTTTTGGCTCACGAAACAGGTGTTAAGTCATCTTCTTACCTTCTTCTCAATTTTATTTGAGGTTGATGCAATTAGTTTTCTTCTTCCATTCTCCTTGCTGATTCGACATTCTTTTTTAAACATTCTCTCATGTCATTTTGAAATGATTGTGTCTTGTCTTTGTTCTTCGTACATAGTACTAAAGAAAAAAAAAACGTAATCGTAAATAAAATCTATTTTAAGAGATCTAAAAAGTTTTAAGTTCCCAAGGTTTTTTCTATTTTCAAACTAAAAAGTTTTACAGCACTTTATCTAACCGCAACCACTTGTCATTATTCCGAAACACTGTTAAGTATTCCATATTATCATTGAAGATCTCGTACTAAAGTAATTCAGACAGATATTATTTTTCTAATTTTAAATCATTAATGTAAATATGACTTTCAATTTAAAATTAATGTAAAATATACTTAGTAATATCATTTAATACATGTGTAGGTAATGAAAAGAAATTAGGTATCAGATTAATTAAGAAGTTAATTTGTATATTATAAATAATTGTAAGTACAAATAATAACATTAAATTGCTTAGATTTTGATGAATCAATAACAGAGGTACTACTTCTGTCTAATTCTATTTATTTTAAGTCAATGCATATTTCTGGCACCATAACACCATTTCTCGCTATGTCTGATAGTCCCAGCAGTATAAAAAATACAATTGTAACTTATAATTACTCACAATTTGATTTTGATTGATTTTTAGAGCTTGAAGGATCCTAAGTCCATTGAAACTATATTAGACTTCCCATTAGATACATCTATTTTTAACATAAGCTCTCAGATCAATTTCATAGATGTTACTTCGATATAATAAAATAATAATAATAAATATTTCGGACATTTGAAACACAACGCTCTCTGGTTCCAAACTAAGCAGACTTCGTACTATAGGTACTAGATAACTGATATAAATACATATATACTTTTTTTGGTAATAAATACATATTATATAAAGACAACACTCAAACTTCGAAATAAATATTTGCATATCATACAAATATAGTATGTATTTAGTTCGACCCAAGAATCGAACCCGAGACCTCAAGCACAGCAGTTGAATATGCTACAACTGTGCCCCAGGCAGTCAGTCAAATATATAAAAAAAACTACTACTATAAAAGATAAAAAAATAATAATAAAAATCTATGTACTCTATCTAACGTATCATGTTTGGTTAAGGCCCACATGACACACAAGACACACATGTATTCGTATCTTACCCCTCCAAACAGGGAGACAAAGTGGAAAAATTTTTATCGATGTAAAATGTTACTTAAGCCATATTAGAAGACTTTAAAATATTAAGTCTTAAAGACTTCTATGAACAAATTATCATCATCAACAGCCTTTAACAGTGCACTGCTGAACATAGACCTCTCCTTGGAAAGGTCATAACCTCCTTTCTATACCTCGCTGACCAAACAGGTTGGTATAGGGTTTCTTTCAAGTGGGGTGCTGGGCTAGAAAACCTCCACGTGGTGCACCCTGGTAACGTTGGCGATGGTGTTCATCACTGCCAACGGCTAATGTTCTAGCACGAAGAGGAAGCCATTTTCTTCAGCAATTCGGCCGAGACTTGGTCCAACAGAGCGGGCGGGTCTGTCGGATCCTCTGTTGGTTCTTCGCTCTTCGGAGCAATGAGGAGGAAAACATCGGTAAAAAACACGATGGTGGGACCTTTTCTAGGGTCAGATTTCCTCCGCTCAGCGGTGGAAAAGTTAGGACGGGCTCGGTGTGCACTTACACTGCCACCGTGCAGGCGTCAGGAGACATAGTCTCCCTGCCGCCGTCGACATATCGTAGTCCCGAGTTGGAGTCTCGTGACTCCAATCGGGGGCGAGGGTCTTGGCTTAACCGCCCGGGCTGCGAGGAAGAAAACCTCTATAAAAAATTACCCCGAATCCCGTGTTCTGGTGCGTGGCCAGGGGATGCATGGCTGATGGGCAGTTCAGTCGTAAGCGCACTCCCAGCCGAGGCACCTGCGGACCCCTCGGTTGGGCATAAATATACGCTTGCCCGGGTATTGGGGATCTCTGCCCGGGTCGACCTTTGCTCTCCCCATCTCGTGGGTTCAAATATGGAATCATTAATAAATAAAAACAAAACTACAGACGAAAAGAAGGAGAAGAAAAACAGAGGGGAAAAGAGTGCAAGAACGGACGACTTCTCTTCCAACGAAGAGGAGACATTGGTTAGCACGCCTATCTCAGTGGGGCTCCCAGAAATCATTATGGCTGCTGGGAGCCGTAGAACATCGGAACGGTTACGTTCCAAATCCGCCGCGGGTGGTAACTCCAGTGCGAAGGAGGACACACTGGAGCTTATGGAAACGGAATTTTGTGACAGCCGGAAACGCGTACGCTCCAGGGATGACGGCAGCGATACGTCTCAGGAGATGTTGCCTCCCAAGGTTGCAAGCAGTCGTAGGGGGAGATCACGAACTCCGGCCTCGGTTCCGTCAGGCTCCGTTTTCTGCAAGGCAGGAGCCTACAGAAGAGTCAGGGCGGACGGCGAAGCATTAGCGGAAGAGGAGGTCGCAGATCTCCTGCTTAAAATTAAGGAGCCGATGGAAGGGAGTTCTGTTCACCAAACACCATCATCCATGCAGGAGAGAGCAAATGCGGCGGTGTCCATCATCCACAAAGTGGCCACCAAGTCTAGCAATCTTAAGGGCTGTTTTGGGAAGGCCCTTAAGGACTCCTCTGCCGCTATTGCGGGGGTCGTGGAGAGCCTTATCGGAGACATGGCTCGTCTCCAGGCAGCCAACGAGCGTCTGACGGGGCAGGTGACTGAGCTCAGTGCTCAGTTTGCTCAATTCCGGGCAGATCGCCCCGAACGAGAGGGCTCGCCTCCGTCACAACTTACCCCCTCTTCCAACCTCGGGGGTATTCCTGATGCCCACCTGCGCCAAATCACGGACGCAGTGTGGCGCATGATGGACGGGCGTCTCGCTGGCCTAGAGGCGAGGCTGCCTCCGGCTCCTGTTGTCCGACCGCCGCTCGCGGCAAATAGACTGAAGACCGTATCGGTGCCATCAACGCCTCCCGTTGCGGGCGGTCGTGTGTCCTATGCGGCGGTGGCGTCTGTGTCTGCCGCTCCTGCGGTTGCTCCGAGGGCACGACAGGCGGCTAAAGCAACAGCCAAGACAAGTGCACCGAGGTCAGGGCCCAAAACGGCGGCCAAGCCTAGAGCGGAATTCCCTCCGCTCTCCACTCCAGCCGCTGTACCTGGCACCTCCACGCCTGCTCCCCCCATATCTGCCCCTTCCACGGATGGTTGGCAGATAGTCGGGGGGACTAAGAAGTCCCGAAAGCGGGGTAAAAAGGCTGCTCAAAAAGCAGCCTCTACCCCGCAGTCGCTGTCGGTGGCAGTGGCCACTACAAAGAGGCCGCGCAAGCTGCAGGTACCCAAAACCGCGGCGGTAGTGGTCACCGTGTCACCGGAAGCGGTTAACGGCGGACTGTCTTACGCGGCCATCTTCCAGAGGGCCCGGGCTAGTCTCGTCAATGACATCGGGACGGATGGAGTCAGGTTGCGCCTCGCTCAGACGGGAGCTCGAGTCCTCGAGTTCCCGGGAGCCGAAGGCGCAAAGACTGCAGATGCCTTTGCCGAGAAGTTGCGGGGCATGTTTGCGGCCACGGATGGTGTTAAGATCGCCAGGCCTACTAAGTTTGCAGAGTTGCGCATTTCGGGCCTGGACGACTCTATAACGGCCGAAGATGTCCACGTTGCAATAAGAGAGAAGACAGAGTGCAACGTGGACAACATTAGGGTCGGCACCATCTGCCCCGGTCCAGGAGGGCTTGGCGCGGTGTGGGTCAGCTGTCCCGTAGCGTCAGCCAAAATTTTAGGCGACGCCGGTAGACTGCTCATCGGTCTCGTCAGCGCTAGGATCACAGTCCTGGCGGCGAGACCGATGAGGTGTTTTAAGTGTCTGGCATCGGGACACACACACGCCAAATGTGTTAGCTGTTTCGACTGTAGCGGACTATGTTTCCGCTGCGGTCGACCGGGGCACAAGGCGGCAGAGTGCTCTGCCGCCCCACACTGCCTAGCGTGTGCGGCGAGTAACAAGCCCGCCGATCATCAGATTGGGCAGGGGGGTTGCAAGCCACCACGCAAATCTTGGCAAGTGTCGGGGGCTAGCCAGTCGACCCAGGCTGCCTCTGACGTCGTTTCTGCGTCGATATCGTCGCCCATGAAGGAGGTTGTAGAGACGGTCAAGTAATGGACCAAGTCTCCAACCTCCTCGTCCAGACGAACCTGAACCAATGTGCCGCAGCGCAGGACCTTTTCCTGCAGACCATGGCGCAGTGGTCCATCGGTGTTGCCGTAGCCGCGGAGCCCTATTACGTTCCTCCCCGTCCAAACTGGTTGGGTGACCGGGACGGTTCCGTGGCAGTCGTCGGCTCCACGGCGGCTCATTCCCCACCCTTGTCGCTAAGAGACAAGGGCACTGGATATGTTGCTGCCGAGTGGGGGGGGATCACCGTATACTTCTCCCCCAACCGGAGTTTGAGCGACTTCGAGGTAACAACTTGGAAACCTCGATGCGGCGTCTAACGTCTGGGCACGTCTTAGTGCTGGGGGACTTCAACGCAAAGTCCATTGTGTGGGGTTCCCCCAGGACGGACGCTAGAGGCGAGGCCGTAGAGGAGTGGGCGGCCTCGGTGGGCCTCTGTTTACAAAACAGGGGCTCCACCAACACGTGCGTGCGACAGCAGGGAGGGTCGATAGTGGACCTTTCGTTCGCTACCCCTGCCCTCGCCGCACGAGTAAGGAACTGGCGCGTCCTGGAAGAGGTTGAGACGCTCTCGGATCACCTCTACATCCGATTTGAGCTCTCCCGGACCCAGGACCCCAGTAGGGGTCACGTGGCGCGGCGTTCTTCTCGCTTTCTGCGGTGGGCTTTAGCCAAATTAAATAGGGACCTACTAGAGGAGGCGGCCATCGTTCACTCTTGGCTGTCTCCGCAGGCCCCGACCGAGGAGGTCGACATGGGGGCTGGTCGCTTCCGCGATGCCATTGTGCAGATCTGTGATGCGGCCATGCCCGGCATCCGAGGTTGCCGGCCTCCACGGAAGGAGGTTTACTGGTGGTCCCAGGAGTTGGCGGACCTCCACGCGGCCTGTACTCGTGCCCGGAGGTCCTACACCCGTAGTCGGCGGCGACACCGCGAAGAAGGCGGGGAGGACCAGCTTCATGAAAAGTATCGAGAAGCGCGGAAAACTCTGAAGCTGGCCATAAGCCGCGCCAAAGAAATTAAGAGAAAGGAGATGCTGGAGGGTCTCGATCGTGACCCCTGGGGTCACTCTTATCGTGCGGCGCGACAAAAGGTCCGCACGTCGGGCCCCCCCCTTACAGAGACACTCCAGCCCAGCTTCCTGCAGGAAGTGGTCGAGGGCCTTTTCCCGCAGCGGGTGGAACACACACCCCCGTCGATGGCCTTCATGGTCGGAGACGACGGGAGGAACGAGGACGATGTTCCGCCCGTCAGGGAATCGGAGGTAGGGGCGGTTGTTCTAAGAACACCGCCCCCGGGCCGGACGGGATACCTGCCCGAGTGCTGGGCCGAGCCCTTGAACACATGTCGGACCGCCTCAGGGAGGTCCTGGATGCTAGCTTGGCGTCCGGACGCTTCCCTGAGTGTTAGAAAAGCGGGAAGCTGGTCCTATTGAGGAAGCCGGGACGGCCAGCCAAATTGGTGGCGGCCTATAGGCCCATTGTGTTGCTGGACGAGGCGTGTAAGTTGTTTGAGAGGATACTCTCTGCCCGCATCGTCCGGCACCTAAGTGAGGTGGGCCCCGATCTGTCGGACGCCCAATTCGGTTTCCGAGCAGGGCGTTCGACAGTCGATGCTGTGTTGCGCCTGAGGGCCGTTACCGAAGAGGCGGTGGGCTGTGGTGGCGTGCTGTTGGCGGTGTCGTTGGACATCGCCAACGCATTTAATAGTCTGCCATTTAGCTGCATCAGGGAAGCACTTCACTATCACGGGGTGCCAGACTACCTGAGGCGGCTTGTGGCAGACTATCTTGAGGAGCGTACCGTCGTGTACGAGGACGGAGATGGTATTATGAGGCGGCGGCCCATGTCGTGCGGTGTTCCACAGGGGTCCGTCCTCGGACCACTCCTGTGGAATATGGGATACGACTGGGCCCTTCGAGGTCGTCTTTCCCCCGGGCTGGGCGTAATTTGTTACGCCGATGACACATTGTTCACAGCCCAGGGAGTGAACTTTCAAGAGGCGGCGCGCCTGGCCACCGTGGCGGTCTATTTGGTGGTCGGGCGTATTGAGGCGCTGAGTATCTAGGGCCACCCGTAAGGGTGGCCCTAGATAAGACGGAAGCCCTTTTGTTTCATGGGCCCCGTCGTGGTCCACCCCCCGGTGCCTTTATCGTAGTCAATTCGGTCCTCGTACCGATTAAGGCCCAGATAAAGTATCTGGGCCTGATCCTCGACGGCAGGTGGCTCTTCGACGAGCACTTCCGACAGCTTACTCCAAAACTGGTCGGCGCTGCTTCTGCTCTTGGGCGACTTTTGCCCAATTTGGGTGGAGCCAGCGTCGCGACGAGACGGCTATACACGGGGGTTGTTCGGTCAATGGCACTGTATGGTGCACCGGTGTGGGCGGCGGCTCTGACCGCCCAGAATAGGGCTCGCCTCTGGCGCCCTCAGAGGATATTGGCGGTTAGAGCCATACGCGGTTACCGCACCGTATCGACGGAGGCGGCGTGCGCGTTGGCCGGAACTCCCCCGTGGGATTTGGAGGCGGAAGTGCTCGCTCAAGTTTATCGGCGAACGGCAGACTTTCGGGTGGGTAGCGGCATTCGGCCCGAAGAAATACGCGAGTGGCGAGAGGCCGCTCGTCGAGCCACGATGGCTCGTTGGTCGTCCCGGCTGGAGGCTCCACGTGCTGGCTTTGCCGCCGTGGAGGCTCTCCAGCCGGTCATTGCCGAGTGGGCAGGGCGGCAGCACGGGACCCTTTCCTTCCGACTGACGCAGATTCTTTCCGGGCACGGTTGCTTCGGGAAGTATCTGCACTCGGTCGCCAGGAGGGAATTGAGTCCCGCCTGTCACCACTGCGACTGCAGTGAGGACTCGGCTCAGCACACGCTGGCGGTTTGTTCCGCCTGGGCGGCGCAGCGTGGGGTCCTCACTGCAGTTATTGGAGGAGATCTCTCGCTACCGGCCGTAATACGCTCCATGGTCGGTAGCGACAGTTGTTTTACCGCGGTCGCAACCTTCTGCGAAGACGTAATTTCGCGGAAGGAGGCGGCGGAGAAGGCCCGTTAGGACAATATCCACTCGGACCCAATTCGCTGCCGGCGAGCTGGGCGGCGGAGGCGCGCATACTAGCGCCTCATGCCGCCTTGAGTGTGGCCGCGGGTGGACGGGACGGGTTTTCCCCTCCATCCGCTACAATGGCCAGCCGCGAGGAGGCGACGTCCGCGTGTGCCGTACGTCGCCTAAAATAGAGAGTTTACCCATAGATGGTGCCTGCATTAGCGGACAGGCGCTGGGAGGGATCTGGATGTCGTAATAGCAGCAGTTCCCGGATCCCTCCTATCTCAGGCGCAGAGTGGCACACCGTGTGATTTTAGTCGGTCCGATTCCGACACACCACCCCGCCCTAAACCCCGGTGGGGTGACGGCTAGAGGGGGTTTCCACACGTTAAAAAAAAAAAAAAAGGGGTTCTTTCAAGTTTTCCTCCTCTTTGCATTGATGTTGTCCTGCGTATTTTGCTCCCTTAATTGCCTCATACGACACCCATGGAATAAAAAAGGGTGGTGACACTCTGCATTCTTAATACATCACCACAGGGAACAAATGAGATTGTATAGTAACATTTCTAATATCACAAGAAAAACAAAGTTTGTTCCGCAGCCCACTCTTACTTGTGGGATAATGTAAGAAGTTATTTTTTTTTAATTATCTAATTTAAAAAATAATAAAATCAGTGATATCATTAATAGTATAATGAACTTTAAGGAAAATAAATTGTGAAAAAAATTTTGAAAAGAGAAGTTTCAGAGCTTCATCTTTTTTATGTAAATGCCATTGTCATAAAATTACCATCTATATATTTACCGCGTGTACGAAATCAACATGCAGTAAATAAATAAAGAACGTATGGTCTCTGGTACAAAATATCTAAATTCAAAACCTTGTCCAACCAGTCTATCTAATAGCCTATTATCGTGTCATCAAGCAGAGGCTGCTGCTAGAAAAGTAATTTATTATTGTGCAATACTAAAACACATAAAACATTACTTCCATAACAAGCGTATTAAATGTGTCTTCCTACGTGTACTGAGTTTCAACTACACATAGTTCGTTGAAATAATTTTGTACTGTGTTTTGGCTCATTATCCTATACCTACATTTTGTTTTCTAGAAAGCTTTCCTGGTTAAATGCCAACTGTGAGAATATTCCATTTTGAATGTATTTGTTTATAATAGCTAACTTAAATATTAAATAATTGATAATACAAGTAAGAAAATGTTATTACTGTATTGTATGTAAGACTAAATTTCTAACACAATTCAATTTTAAATAATATTTCACGAATGTTATTTGATTTTTCTCAAACTTCAGATAAAGGTTAACTAGAAACCGTCTTGGTGAACATACTCTGCAACAGCGATTACGCAACATTTCTTAGTGTTATCTTTTGTTCTGCTAAATATCCTAATGTTCTGGCGTGGTTAACATAATCACTTTGACACTTCCATTCTCATCTCCTTTTAATCGGAAAATATGAGATGAACTTCTGAGGGGAAGCTCCATTAGAAGATTTTGCTGTATTCTGCTTTTGTTAGAACAATAAGTTTTACATAAAATACACATACTTTCTATTCAAATTATACATTTAGCCTGGTCTCATTGTGAGAGTGGTAAATACCATTTGGTGGATTAATCGCTACTTGTCTTTCGTGTACCTACTGTTTCTCCAAGTTATTATATAGATAGAGCTTTATGATGGCATTCCCCGTGTGTAAATTTATTTCATGATGTCTATTCTCTTTAAAAAGGCAAAATACGCCTTCCTCACGCCATTTTGATTAATATCGAAACTTGGCTAGCAAATGAGGAGTGACTAATACTTAAAAAATCTCTTCCAAGTAAACTGCGTGATGGTGCAAATAAAATAACAAAATGCGCATTCGTTGTCAGAATTTACAATTAAGCTTGTATATTGTAGGTACACTGAACGCTCAAAAATTTCGTAAACGCGTAAAAAGAAACAATAGCTCAGGTGTCATGTAAATTGTGTCCAGTATGAAGTAAGCAGCTACTGGATTAACAGTTTAAAAATTCGAAAAAGGAATTAAATAATAATATGTTCAAAATTACTTTAAAACAAAACATGAAAAAGTCTTCTTTTCAGGTAAAATAAACACAAAATCGTGGTGATGCAAAACGGTGGCAATTAAGTAGATGTTTCCTATAAGAACTCAAAATCATAATATTAATTAAATGATTTCATAAAGTCAAGAAAATTAACTTTTTTTATTGCGTAACTAGAACGAGCTAAACCTATTTTTTTTAACTAGCAGTTGCTATAAATTCAGCACGAACGGGCTGGCTCGACCGGCGCAGTACTAGCCTCTTACAGAAGACCAACCTAAAGCGACAATGTTCGTGATGTCGTGTTTCATTGGTACACACCATCAAGACCGAAAGCCCACTAACGCAGAGGTTATCATCTCAAGTGTGTGAGCCTTACACGCCACGATGACTTTGATGCCTTTTACATCCCCAAGCGGGTAGTGCAAAAGCACCTCACTAGGCTGTCATAGTGTGGATCACCATACCGCATTGTCTGCATTCGCAATAGATATGGTGACTACAACCCTTGGGTTCTATTTACTTTTTCCATCAGGTAGAGTAGAGTCGTTTTGGCAGACTCTAATAAAATGGAACTTCGTCTAGTAAGGAAATATTTCTTTTGTCCATTATTCATAGGACTACGAGTAAACTTGGTAAGTATCGTTTATTTCAAACAATAGAAATAGTTGAATCATCTTCAATAATTATTATCTACTTATTTTATATTTTTGTATGTTATTTCTATTTCTCTACAATATATCTTTTCTAAAAGACGTTCTCTAGATTATTTATAAAATCACTGGGATTTAGAAGGAAGACAGATTATCCAAAAGATATAATTCTCTAATTTAACTCATTGTACTATTTACTTTAATTATTTAAAAGTAAAACTATAATAATTCTTCAACGTTTGAATCTGACATCCCGTGCAAACATGTTACACGAGTTCTTGGGACCGATACTACAGGAATTTGCTGGCTACAAACGTAACACATAGTTTCAACAAGATGGAGCCACTTGTCACACATCCAATATGTCCCTGCCGGTGGTGAAAAACATATTTCCGGAAAAGCTGATTTCCAGATAAGGCGACATGCCATGGCCACCCAGAAGTCCAGATCTATCTCCAGCAGACTTCTTTTTATGGGGTTATTTGAAGAATCGTGTCTACATCAATAAACCAAATACTCTGCATGAATTCCGGTGCTCGCTTAGAAAAGTACAAACGGCGAAACGGTGGTCATTTAGACGATGCAAATGTCAAAAAGTAAATTCCAACTAATTAACTTTCTTGTAAATAAACAACTTTTGTAGCACATCAAATGGTTTTTATACAGTTTTTTTAGAGTTAACTAATTCGTAGCCACCCCATATAATTAAAATCCTTGCATTTTTTAACAAGACATTTTTTATCTATTTTTTTAATACTGCTGAAAATTCTTCCATCAAGTTGTCATCACTGTGTAGCGGACCATCTGTCAGCGCACGGGGCGCAGCATATTTTATAATTATACAGTGACATACGTGGAATAGCAATCACACATTGGTCCAGTCGCGCGAATGTCCTGCGTACGATGCGACATGCATTCTGAATGGTAGGTTACAAACCAACATGATCAAGATTTCTCGGCCGCGATCTACAAACAGGTGCTCACCGGTGTCGACGCCTGATTGATATAAGCAATTGAATTTTCATTCTATATTTAGACATTACTTGCACAACATTAACATTTTAATCAGGTTTCTAAATGATTCATGATTTTTATACTTTATAAGTTTCTTAATTAGGTTCATAATCACAATAATAAACAACTAGTTAAAATTTGCAATTTCTTGTTTTTTTTATTATAAAATAAGTGTTTAAAAAAGATGAGTTTTTTAAATATAAAAAATAAATTATTATATTTAAAAAACTCATCTTTTTTAAACAAAAAATAAATTATTATACAAACCCGCCTCCTGCTCGAACGACATGAATACAAGTCGTAACTTTAAAATGACTTCACGTAATATTGTGCACTAAACATATTAAACGTAAAAATTCTTTAAATAATATACAACAAAAATTTACATTTATAAGTAATTTAAATTCTAAAGGAAAACTTAAGCAATTCAGAAGACATCATAGCATTCTTTGCAGAGCGATAAAATAAATTAGTGCACACAGTAGCCTCATTCCATTAACAAATGACAATAGACAAGTAGAAACAGCAGAAAATGTAATCCACTCATGCGATGTGACTTACAATTCTGCTCATGAAAACATCGGAGCGCTAATACATGTGCTTAGCGGTACACTTAAAGAGGTTCCCAGTGCCAAATATGCACGACGCAACGATTTACAGCCTATATACGGCACATAAAGTTGTACCGAATGGTCTAGCAAAAAATATGTCGCTACAGTTATCTTTTATGGTGGTTTAATTTGACCCAAACTCATATTTAGGAAACTATATGATAGAAGATTGTACCACCTACTGAAATTATTCAGATTATCTTTACAGCCTGTATTTCACCATTCCTGAGATATTTGTTAATTTATATTTTTTGAAACACGTATAACTAAATTGAAGAACGAGACTGAAGAATCGTCTCATCGTTAGTTGGCTCAGCTTACAGTCAAGTTGTCATAGTGTACGAATATAATCTAAATGTATGTGTATATTTATGTATATATGTATATATTTATATGTGTATTTATGACGTATGTATTATATGTGTTCGTATATGTATACGCACTCATATATTGTATATTTTAATTGTCAATATAACCTCTGTGCACCCCCTTACAATATTTCTAAACCACCCTAAGGTTGACTGGAAGAGAATGCCTTGGGCATTAAGTCCGCCGATGTACAAAGTGCATAAAGTGTAAATAAATAAATACATTGAAATGTAACAGACGGTTTCTAGCGACTGTTCTAGACCAGAATTAGTATCTATGTGGAACGACGTATATACGTACTGTGTAAAAAAATGTAATGAAAGAAATCATAGACTAGTTTGAGTAGAAAGGAATAAAAGTGTAATGAATTCTAATGGTTGATGAAAAACCATGTGCATAAATTTATAAAAAGAAAGTAAGTCGTTTGGATAGAGATGTCAAACAAATTAGAAGTAAATTCGTCGTAACTCAATCAGCTTTGCACCTTTTTTAAACATACACATATGTACGTCTAAGCAATTCACAAAAGTAGATATCTATATTTTTTGTTTTAATAAAAAAATACAGAATCTGCTCGAGGAATGATTTTAATGTCGAGAAACTTTATAAATAATAAATTAAAACATTTAAATTTTGGTTTATGAAGCAATGTCAATGATACACATTTAATTACTTTTCATTCTTAATTAAATCTCTCATATTTCATGTTCTTGTAATAAAAATTTACTTCGATGTTCTACCATCTTTTTTTTGCATACTCAGTTAATGTCATTGATTTTCACGCTGATTAGATTTTAGTGTTCGATTATAAACTCGTTTCGCGAGATCAGGGCGTTGCAAAAACTCATCCAGTCCAAAACTTCACTAGTTATAACAATCAAGTTTCACCCGCGGCATCTTACAGCAAAGCGGTACTTTTATTTTAAGATATACATCATAAACGTGAGTGTTGTTCGTAAGTACAATGTGTACATCTATGAATGTCTTTATTACCGTGTTTTAGTCATTTGTAAGATTTTCTCATAATGATTGTCTCCAAAACGAGTGTTTGTGCCGTCAAAGCCTTTGTCTAATCGTTGTCATGACTCTGGTTCACATTTGCTCCAATAGTCGTTAAAAACGTCGTTTGTTTTTTTCGGTTTGTTTTTGTGTACAGTTAAAAACTAGAATAGTTTATAATTTTTGCAACAGTTACTTTAATAACATATATTACTATCAACTAATTTAATCTCTGTCTTCCAACAACAAGCATTTTAAACGAAATCTTTTAAATTTTGTAACGACATAAAAAACTGCTTATTTTAAGCTGTATTAAGTTGTGAGTCTGTCTGTAATTAATTTAGTTTTAAAATAAAATAAATGTAAAAAAGTAAGCTACAGCACACATGCTTCTTAGATCCGTGTTAATAAGAAAGCGACCAACTATAAGACTTAATGGTTAGGTCAATTTGTCTAATATTTTGTAATGACATCCAAGCTCCTATCATACGATATACTCTGTAGACCAGAAATAATAAAATAAACAGTAACTTTTATAGATTACATAGAAGAGCGTGTTAAATAAGAATGAGATTGCCGAGACAAAGAAATGAGGTATTAGTGAATAGAACTATGAAAATATATTTTTTTCGATACTAAACTGTGCCTAGAAATATTCTAACGGCCTGGTCAATATGTCTTAAAAGGAAGGACGCGGGTTAAGAAATACAATACATCAATGTTACTTACTTGGCAGTTATCACGGGTTTACTTGGCACATTTACATCAATCTATGTATTTAGGACAATCTTGAGACATCTCAAAATAGATTTGCTCGTGTTGTTCTCACATAGTGTTAATCTTTGTTTTTTCTTTTGTAATTTTATTTATTAATGGATATTTCGAGTTAAACCGCAATCATCAATCAAAACATCATCTACATTATTATTACACAATTTTTTCATAAAAAAACTTAGTAAAGTAGTGTCCACCTTCACAATTAAACCGAATGGAACCTGACAGATCTAAATTGCTAATCATTAACTGCCCTCTGGAGACTGACTAAAAAAAGCAACAAAAAAGTAAAGATTATCCACAGATTAAATATTTTACAACTTTAATTGGTTTCACGTTACATTTCATTTGTAAAATTAAAGTTGAAAACACATTAAGTGATTATTTATTATAAATTTGGTCTAGAACATCTTTAGTGTTACATATTCTTACACTATTTTCTATATACCTAGCCTTTATCTAAAATAAATATCCAATATGAATGTTTCTTTTACTATTTACTATTTTCTAATTTTGTGCCATATACCTCTAAGAATATATTATTTAGATAGTAAGTCGGTTGAGAGATCTGTGTTTCATAATATTCCGATGTTGTTCTGATAAGGTTCTAGAATCTAATAAGCTCTATGTCTGGTGGCTAAAGTGTGTACAGTATACAGATAAAACTTTCACTGAATATGTTAAACGTTAGTCATTAACAACACGCGCAATACAGTTTTGTTAGAACACTATGAAGGTTTTGATAGACGACCAATAATTTACCACTAAAGAGTTAACAATTAAGTATAGCCATAAACGGGTTAAAACAAAATGTTTTATTAGATTCGTTAGTGTCGTATCAATAATTCATAGCGCAGTGATGTTATGCACATCGCCAACCGTTACTTGGAAGTCTTACACTGTTCATTAGTAGTTTTATCGCGACTTGCTTTGGCAAAACCGCTGGGCCACATAGCTATGGACGTGGACATATATCAACTGGATGCGGTCAGCTAATATTTGACAATTTGAAAAGTTAATTGATTATTCTCAAACTATTAATAACAAAAATAATTGTTCAATTTTAAATTTGATTTAGAACTCATTAAAAAATGTAAAAGTGTTTGACTTTGCGCAATTCTGAAATAATGATGAAAATGTAAGTAAATTTACGTCTTTTAGTAACACAAATAATATTATTCTAAGATTAGAACAAGATAAGAGATGTTACATCTACCTCTTAAAATCCCTAACTAGTATCGTAAATATCAATATCAGTACGTGGTAAGTTTAATTTCGTCTATACTCAAAACACAATCATTTCTTAAAATGTGATATACCAATTTAATCACAAAAAAACAAATATGTAAGTATGAATGTCAGCCAACAACAAATATTAGTAAAACTATCTCGTAGCTAATTAGTGATTGCTTAATGTATATTATTAATATTTCATTAATTTACTTTAATATGTTTTTGACTAACATTATTTAATATTCGAAGATTCTATTACAAGATGAGTGAGGTTTTAGATTATAATTAATTAAGTGTTTTGATAAGTAAATAAAATTCATTTTTTTCTTAATTTTAAAGCTCCGTTGATCGCACATTCACAGCCTTTAACAGTCCATTGGCTATACTTTTGCGTAGAAGGTATTTTTGTCATATCCATTTTCTATACGCATATGCTATTATTGGTACGCCGTTCATATAGAGTTCGTGTATTGACGATTTAATTACACTTTGATCCGGCTACCATCGTTATTGCGATGTGGGTGTCCGATATAGGTATGCAAATTACAAATGCGTTTGGTGGAATGCCTCGTACTGTCACGTCGGCACCTCTTTAGACTACCTTATCGAAGGTATTAAAGTAGTGTGTAAATAACACACTGTTATAATTGAAAATAGCAGGAAACCTATGTGGCGCAGTTGAACGTGCTAATGAGTAATCATCTTTATTAGGCTCTTCCAGTTCTGTAATATGGCTTTCGATAAGTGGTTGCATTTTGATGCGTTTTAAAGCAGTTTAGGTTTTATTAAACATTTCTACACAGTGTTTATACCAAAGGATTATGCAATGAATCTTCTCATAAAGTAAGTATTTACCGTACATTGATATCAATGTAAAATCACTGACACAGCTATCTGTCTTTTCCTGTCTGCATACGATATACTCTAAAAGTACCAAATGGATTTTCTCATGGGTTTTACAAATTTAGAGTGATTCATGAGGAAGATTCACGAGTTTTATACACATTAACCTTCCTTATGAATCACTAACTATTTCGACAATGCTGCATAAGGTAGATTAATTAGAAATTTATGTCCAGCAGTGGACTGTTAAAGACTGTCGATGATGATGATTAATTATGATGAAAATAATGCCGATGATTATAAATAATTGAAGGTATGGGCAAAAGTAAGCCGACTTGGAGCAAATTTTATAATATTGAAGAAAAACGGTTGTCGAGTTTATCACCAGTTCTTCTGTAATGTCTATTGCTAAAATATGCCGTAGTTAAGTAACCTGCTAGTTAAAAACATTTAGATACGTTGTATATTCTCTTTTATCACTACTTGGTTCAAAGCGATTTTAAACAAGTATTGATAAAACCGAGCAATAAGGGATTAACTTATGTCCCTCTGATAATTGTGTAGTAATCTTGTCCCACTTTGTTTTCTATATGGTCGGCCGTGACTATGGTATGACTATTTTCCACGGGTATCGTTAAAAGCATCTCACAAGGCCGCCATAGTGTGGGTCACCATACTGCATTGTCTGCATTTGCAACGAGTATGGTGACCTTGGATTCTATTCATGCTTTCCATCAGGCAGAGTAGAGTCACGTTGGCAGGCTCTTAATATAGAAAAAAAAAGAAAAAGTATAGATGTAATTAGCTAACTATAAAACTATATTCACGTAGTGCATACCTTCCTGATCTTAACAGTTTGCTTTAGTACTGCAGATACTTTCTTTATTTGAAGAAGAACTTCACTTTCATATTGAACAGTTGACTATTCATTTGGATGAAATATCTTTTTTCTGTGATATTTTACGATATACTTGCAATTTGTAAACTTTTTTAGATATTTTTTAATTGAAGAGGTTATTCTCAAGTCACTTTAAAATAAACAGCTCTAATGATAGAAACTTTTGAGGTTCGTTGAAGTTTATGTTTATTTTTTAAAGTTTATTAGAAAATGTATTGTTGAGTTACTATTATGGGCATAAAAGTCATTTAAAGCGTATTCTTTGTTCTTATTAAAGAGGAAAATTTTCTTATTTACTTCCAAGCTCTTCAAATGACTACCTTTGTAGAAGGTTTCTCAATAAAATTGCATAACTCCGTGTGGTGACGGATTAAGTATACAGAATGTCACCACCGGTATTCATCGTAGTGTCGTGATAGGCGACTAAGGGATCAAAATATACAGGATAACATCACTACAAAGAGAAGGAGAACTTGAAGTACCTACCCGTCTGGCCAGCGTGGTATAGTAGGCATAAGCCTCCTTTTTACGGAGAGGTTTATGACCAGCAGTGGACTGTTAAAGGCTGCTCATGTGATATGGTGTGAATTGTGTGGTATTTACTATTTTGAAGGTTATTTACATTTTCATTGTTTTCAATTAATTACTATTGGGCTCAAACATTATAAAAATATTCAGCAGCAGTATTTCTAAATGATCTGTACTGTTCTAATCCGTGACAGAGTTGGGGATAGAAAATATTTTAAAACAAAGCTAGTTTTATATATTTGTGAAGAGTAAATGTACATAATTTAAGTTGTCACAAAATAAGCTTACTCCAGTTAAATGAATCACTATGATTCTATTCGTTAAACTATCACGATTCTCATTTCTGACGAGAAACATGACGTGTTTTGAGGTCAAATTACAAATACCTAAGAATTTTCAAGAAATTTGAATCCAGGCGTACAACAACAACTTTAGATAAATTCAAACATATGTGTAGATATAAGAATATGTATTTTTGTTTGTTTTAAATTTAATGACGGTATATATGACTGACTGCTTCAGTAGTGTACTGGTTGCGTACGCGACTGCTGTGCTTGAGGTCTCAGGTTCAATTCAGATTTGAATGATCTGCAAATGTTTGTTTCGGAGTGTGTCTCGGTGTGATGTTTGACATGTTATTACATTATTATAAATATAGTTTATTTTTTTACTTCTATCATTTGTAAATATTTAATAAAAAAAAATTAAAACAGTTATAGTGTTGACATATTAAAACCTCTCAAAAAGGAAGTTAAAACGTCTAACGATTTAACTTACTCATATTAAGTAGATATAAATATGATGTTGTATCAAAAGTCTAAACTACCGATGATATATTTAAATAATTAGAAATGTACTGATTGTAAATGATTAACAACAAAAATTAACAAATTAAAATATTTGATACTAATTATAACTTAAAATATAAATTAATAACTATTGTCGCTAATATTTCCAGCTCCAAATGAATACAATAACGTATCAAGAATAAACAAACCATTTACCATAGCGTTTATGAATATATAAAAGCCTCTATGAATAAATCAGTCTATAATTCAAGGGGCGTTCGACATTACGATTTTCGCCATCGAAAATGCATTTTCCGCAAACAGTTGTTCATGTAACCCGTTGACTGCAAGGTACATTTAAACTAATTATAGGATTACAGTGGACTGCATTTAAAGTGGTATTTTGGTAATATAATAGTCAGATGGCACGCCCGATAAGTGCCAACCCGATACTTGGAAAGCCTTACTCATTACGAATTCGGGTCGCAGACGAAACGTACTACGTCGCGAGGAACAAACGAATATAATAATTATGAGTCGAATGGATTAGGCCGAATTAACGGTTATGTTGCTCGGAGATTATTCTTTCGACACGTACACCGAGCCCCTGCTTTAATCAGATTTTTAGATTCATATCGGCATAATCATCAACATTTTTAGGGTTCCATTAAAACAATAGATCTATACAGACACGATTTCATTTAAATAAAATCACTTTTGCCGGATTGTTTGTAATTATATTTCTTTTGACCTTTTAAATTCGGAGAATTATAAAAATTATCACAATTATCACTGTTTTATTTTAATTTATTAAAACTGTTTATAAATTACAATAAAAAAATGATAATTGTATTAAATATTTATGTTGATCAATGGCAAATATGCATGCGGTTTTTAAGGATATCTGAATTTTTGGAGAAGGATATTAATTATATTACATTATGTTTTAGACGTGTATGTTAAAAAAAATAATATTTGACATGAACTTTTATTAATGTCACAACATATTCGTTTGAAGTAAATTTGATTTCAACTGATATCGAACCGTTTTATTTTTTAATATCTATACATAGACATGTTATGTAGATGTACATTCGTTTGAATAAGTAATGTCTAATGATAAGAATTAAATTTAGTGTCAGTTGAGCTTACACAACTTTGTACAATTAATAATGTTATTAACTACTTCATTGGTTTAGCGGCTTGCGTATGCGATTGCCAACCGAGAGATAAAGGGTTCGATTCCTGGGTCGGGACAAAGAGATATTGTTGAATTTTTCTGGTTACAGAAATACGAAATAGCAGCCCAGTATTTGAAAGTTGGCCTTGACTGGTGGTGGTGCTCTCTTCCTTGTCCTATCGTGTGACCGTCCCATTGGATTGTAAGGACGAGAGAACACAGAGTGCACCCATGTTTGCGCACACTCTTATGCACTGTAATATCTCCTGTGTAATTGGCTGGTCTCCGTTCAGGCCGAAATCAACCTGGGAATCGAATTCAAGATCTCTTGATCATACATGGTACATACTAGGAAGTATGGTATCAAAACGTGAACTATTACAGCTCGATAGAGATAAGCGATTGTTGTGTTTGAAGTATGATGTTGACAGCAAACTCTGTGAAAGCCGTAGAAGGTTTAACATGGTCTTAACATGGTTTTGATCACCTCGCGAAGTCTATCACTAAACGAACAGACCAGATAAGGATTCTGTAAAAATATTTTTTCTATATTTTCAATGTTTTTAAATTACGTAACAGGACGTTTAAAAGCTATGACGCAATTGCATTGGGATTAGATATTGTCTTCGTGACATGATACTAAAAGACATACTCACACAGTTTCCGTGAGGTGCAAGAAAAATCAACCCTGCTGCGGTAACTATCACAACGTCACAAATATAAACTTTAAGATAAAACTTATAAGTCTTCAATTACTTTGACTACATTTGATTAAATTGAAGTTCTTGTACATGCGTTTGGTCATCAAAAAGATACCGCCAGTAATATATGTGAGAATTGTGAATCCCAAGTTTTGGATTATCATTTAAACTACATTCGTAATTTCCATGTGACTACTGTATTTGAGAAAAAAAAACGGTAGTCATTGTTTGTATGCATATATGGGTGGATTGATTAATATTCTGACATAGTGGGCGTTTTTTATTTCGTGAAGTGTTGTAATACTATGTATCAGTTATCTTGAACGTAGAACAGAAGCGTCTAACATGTGTTGGTACTTTGATTACTATAATTTTTAAATTCATTCGTGCAAACCATATTTACTAGATTATTACAGACAGTTTTAATAAATAGGAAATGACATATTTAAGAAGTCAAGATGTCTAAGAGTCGCGACTTGTTTAAAATTAAAGTGAAGAAGCTTTTACTGGTTGAATTAGCGACGTCTTAGTTCATCGCCTGATATTATTTTATTTTATGGTGGGAATATATATGCACGGATGTGTATGAGTTATATGTATGTGTATTACATATGTATCTGTTATATATTTATGTGTTTATGTAAGTGTATTTGCTTATTTATGGTTAAATTAGTCTAAATATACTAAATACTCATTCAGTTCCTTTTTATCCTTAAATGCACCTACCTCATGTTTTCTCTGTATCGCCCCGTCGGTTGACTGGTAGAAAATGCCTTAGACATGAAGTCCGCCGATGCATGTATTTGTGCATAAAGTTGTAAATAAAATAAATAAAAAACATATTACTGGTCTAGTAGAGATCCTGTCTGCTGAGCCAGGGGTAGTGGGTTTGATTCTCACCCAGTACAAATCTTTGTGCTGTGAACACGATCATTTCCTCTGTATATAGGCGTAATTTATTTATAATGTATATGCATTTAAAAATATATAACTATATTTAGAAGTAGTCTGGGTACAGGCTCTATCTAGTTTGGGATCAGACATCCGTGTGTGAGATGTGAGATATGAGGATGCATAATGTAGTGCTTTATTTGTAAAAACATATAATAACCCACGTAGCTTGAATTAAACAAATTGAACTAAATAGTCTACTTCCTTAATGTACGTATATAAGTACACAAGCGTTGGAATTTTCATAAAACTATTATACACTAGCTACGACCCATAGTATTACCAGTGCTTTGTTGCTTTTGTTTTGGAAATTGTTTCAATTTTATTTTCACAAAATCCTATTTCATTGTCTAAAATAAAAGTTACTTTTACTAATTTCATATCTAAGTTTTTCTTTTAAATGACATTATGTAACTGGGGTGTATACATTGTTATTGAGGAGAAGATGAAAAATATTCCTGGGAAGAGGCCTATGACCAGCAGTAAACTACAATAGAATGATGATAATGGTTATAAATATTGGTTAGTGAGTGATAAATTCAAATTATTCTTTTATTGAGGAATAAGTTCATGATAAACAGATGAAAATAAGCTTCAAATCAACAACCTCTATTTTGTTTTTTGAAATTAATTCATATCTTATCATTAATCACATAACAAAAGGTTAATGATAACGTAACCTCTGTAATAATACAATCCGTTGGTATTACAGCTTATTATAATAAGTTTGTAAGTTCAAAACTAAATCCAGTGCCCTAATATTATTTTAGCGTATTTCTTTGAAACTCGGCTGGGCGACTTTTGGAAAGCTGTTTGACATTTTCTGGTCTTAAATACATCAGTACTTCAAGAAAATTTTTGACCAACATATGTTGCCAGTGATACCCTATGGTACAGAGACGTGGTCGCTCACAATGGACCTTATAAGAATGTTCAAAGTCACCCAAAGAGCAATGGAGCGGTCAATACTCGGTGTTTCTCTGTGTGATCGAATCATGAAGGACAAGGTACTCGTAGTCCGACGACCTGGTGAAGGTCACGGGAAACCATTGGATTAGAGCAATATAGGACTGTTGTCCAGCATTGGACCTTTTTCGACTGAGATGATGATAATTACTTCTTTGAAAACATTTGCCTGTTATATGTGTCATCATCATCATCATCATCTCAGCCAAAAGACGTTCACTGCTGGACATAGGCCTCCCCTAGATACTCCACAATAGCCGGTCCCATGCCGCCCACATCCAGTATTTTCCCGCGCTGGACCAGGGACTTGGTTCGTCTGTGGATCTCTTCATTCCTGATTCGGTCACGCAAAGAAACTCCGAGCATTGGCCTCTCCATTGCTCTTTGGGTAACTTTGAACCTTCTTATCAAGCCCATAGTGAGCGACCACGTCTCTGTGCCGTGTAGGTATATTCGTGTATTTATTTATAATTGGTTTATTAATAATTCATAATCAAAGGTTATATAAAACGAGTAATTAATTGCAACTTCGTAAGACATGCTTCTCATGTTTCCACACCCTTTGATTGTGTTTATGTTTTGTAACGTGAAGCGCTTCAAGCTTATTATAACATAATATTTCACATACAGACATTGACCATAAGAATATAATAAATAAGATTTCTCTTATTTAAGTTGGTCTCTCTTAAATCCATGAATCATTCTTCCAAAGAGTTTTAAAACAATTATTACTTTTTTGTACGTGACTGAAGTAAACTGACTGACCTGGATACCTCCTGGATGTGTTGACACTGTGCAAGCTCGAGATTAAAAAAAGAACTATTCCGTAAATAGAATCTCAATAAAGCGCTCTACGCTTGCAGATCTTAAGAATTACAAATTGTATATAATTGCGCACAATTAGGACAATCCGTGCCGCAGAGCTGCAGCGTATCTGCATGTGCTAATTATTTACGGGTTCAAGCGATAATTACAGCATTGGGTTGAAATCGTGCCTCGTAACGTTTATCGGTAAGCGAAAAGGGTAAAGATTGTGTTTTTACAACGTGTGGAGTCGACTTCGTAACTTAACGAAATTTCACATTAATTTTATTTAAATCATTGACTTTTTCTTTTGAATTTTTAAACAACTTCTTTATCTTTGAATCATAATAAAAAGTAATAAGATTGTAAAAGTTAAAATTAAGAGAAAAAAATCTGTCTCACACTTTTCCTGTGTAATAACATAACCAAGCTTAAAATCTATATAACTTAAATATAAAAACAAAACAAATAAAATCTAAGATCAACTTCTTTAAAAGGCCATAGTCAGCATATTAATGTTAAAAAAAGTTAAAAATTATGTTTTCCTCAACCTAATACATGGAAGAAACGAATGGAGGAATCAACACCATGTCTAAGTATAATTGATCAATGGTAAATATCAAACGATAAATTTTTGTTACTGTTGCAATAGCTGAATTCGGTGTTCGCTAGTGACACAATAGAGACCTCAACCACCTTACGTCAGGCACTTCTTTAAATCGGAAAGGTACCAGTAGTGTGGTTATAAACATACTTCTCTATTTTTTTCGATACATACTTTATGCTGGGAGTCGAAGCCAACTAATCAACTTTTGTATATATACGTATATATATTTTAAGAGCTTGCCGAAATTACTGTACCCTGCTTGATGGCAAGTATGAACAGACTCCAACAGTTGTGGTCACCATACTCATTGCGAATGCAAACAATACAATATGGTGACTCACGCCGTGATGGCCTAGGGAGATGTCTTTTCACGCCCCGCTTGGGGACGTAAAAAGTATGACAGTCATCGTGGCAGTGTAAGGCTCATACCATGATAACTGTCACCCCTGCATCAATAGGCCTCCGGTATCACACTCACCAACGAAATATGACAGCACGGCTGCTGTCACTTTAAGTTTATCTTTTGTGAGAGGGTAGTACTGCCCCGGTCGAACCGGCCTGTGTGTCCTGAAACAGTGTGACTCCATAACCTTAGCAATATCAAGCTCCAATGTTTTTCTTTCTTTACGAATATTCATTAATTATTTTTAGTTATCTAATCTAGATACATTTATTATAAGATCTTTATTGTAAGAAAATTTATTAGCACCGAGTAACATTGGAGTATCTATATAATTTACATCGTATATTCACCATCAATTTACTAATCACAACTCAACACATGTAATCCGTGATTAGCATTTAAAAAAGTTAACGACTTACTGGTTACCCTTAATCCATACTAATTAATCCAAACAGTTACAAATGAACTTACTACTCGTACTTCAGACGTTATATTTTAAGCACATCGTATTAAGGTATTTAGAAAGGAGAACACAATTAAAATGCGCTTTAAACAACATACCAAATACAAAAGCCAATTTATTTTTTCCTTATACATTATTAGTATGCTAGTCACTTATAATTCGTATAAAGAAATTTGTGACCTCAGTATCGCAGGATGAGTCATTTTAATAGCCGCTATTCGGCAATAAAATTTTTTTTACGTTGCTTCTTGAACTTATTTCGCAAACAAAAGACATGTTTAGATCTTTAAACACTCAGCAGTATATATCTAACAGTAGGCCATACTTGCTTGCTTATGGGTACCTACTTGCTGTATTTTTAACAACTAGTGTCATCGTTTATAATATGTATATCTATATGACTATCTCGTGATAGACGAGATAGTAATGTATGCAGGTAGTATATGACTATCTCGTCGTTTTAACGGCTAGTGTACGTGACTGCCGATCAAGAGGTCTTGGGTTCGAATCGGGTCGGACCAAAAAATGTTACAGAGATTTTCTAATTCTAGAAGTGTTTAATAACCACCCGGAATTTGGAAGTTGAAGCTTTAAACTCCGTGTCTCAGAGAGCATGTAAAGCTGTCACTCCTGCGCCTGTTTCCTCCCTGGTCGTGTAGGATAGATGTCCCACCGAATTGTAAGAGTGAGGGTACGGAGAGTGCACCTGTGTTTGGGCACACACTTGTGCATAATAATATTTCCTGTATAGTATGCTAGTCTCCGTTGAGAATTGCTGCCGTAGCCGAAATCGGTCTTAATGAATATTTTTATAATATAAACTGTTTTTAAATTGTGTTTTCACAAAAAAACTACTAAAATTACAAATTCTGTGAAATATTAAGACTTTAAATAATTACATGAATTTACAACAACGCCAAAAATCTCATTTTTTTTATAAAAGGCATTTTTCGTACTTAAAACATATCGTGTGTCGCGGGGGACTTTACAAACATACAGACTCAGAACAACAATTTGTGAATTGACTCAGAACAAAGTGTATGTTGCATGTAGGATTTGAAGCCTCAACACTCAATACAATAGAAAGCGCCAAGGTGACCACTTAAACCACAACGCCATCCATGCAGTCATTTTCTCATCGTGTCTTTCATTTTAGTGTTTTAAAATGTTTGTCATTAATCGGTAGTTATTGTATATTATTAAAACATCTTAACAAGTTCGTGTAGAGTTTAAACAAATATACTAAGATAGTTCTCTTTAATTAGTTAAGAATAAAACACACGAGTTTGCTCAAAAACTGAATATCTCAATTTATAGTCCATATATGTGAATAGCATGAGCGATAAAACTTGTACTGTCGATGTTTGACGTTAAAAAATAAATACAGAACACAGATTAAGGGAGCCGACACACCGTGACGGTTAACTCATATAATTTCATAAAATGCTCGTGTTGTACAAAATGTTTCTTACAAAATCCAAGAACTCTGTAATTACAATAAAACACTTAATGAGATGCAAGTGGGTGGGGTCGTTTAAAAGGTAGTAAACACAATTATATCGACCCACGTCGGCAATTAGTTCGGCTAGAATTAAATCGAATGTTCCCTCGAAACTGAATTAAAACCTTGCACGCCAAGTAAATGTGAATAATTACGTATTTAATAACGCTTTTGTTCTCTCGACGAGAAAATTCAAGTAATTCAATTGTGTTTAAGACTGTTTAATTCAATGTAACAACGAGTTTATATGCTTTCTAGAACAAAGTTTTCGTTATTGTAGGGTTCTGTTCTGTATGTTTGAATAACAAAACCTTAGTAGCTGCAACATATTTATATATTTATTGTGAACATCTGACTCGGTTCAAAGTATTCTGGATGGAAATTTTAGATCTAAGTTCATTATCTCTATTCTCTTTCATAATGGAATTTATTAGAAAAACATAATCCCACTCAAATTTTCCGTCTTTCAAGACGTAAAAGAAATAAAATAATTAATACCGAAGGTTACTATAAAATATTATTTTGTAACTAACAAGACATCAATTTATGACTAATTAGATGGCTGCTCTCATAGATATGTTAATTGACCAACTTTGTTTGTGATATGTTTTTGAAATCATCTTTTGCTCGTAAAAACATTGAACATTGTATTTAAAAAGAAAAGAACCACAATAACTTAAACGTTTCACGCTTGTCTGTTATTTACTTAAAGATTATACTGTTAACAGAGCGCGAGTTCCGGTTTGGTATTGTAAGTGAGAAACTTTAACTATCGCAAAAATAAACTACATAGTAGTTACGGATCTACTTGCAAAAAGTATAAACTATTTCCTACATTCTTCTTATATTTTCCAAGGGTTTTACTTAAATGTTTTATTGTACGATATACAATATTTATGCAAGAGATTAAAATTATGAAGATCTACGTAAATCAACTATAAAGGGCTCCGTTGAAAGACCGAAAAAATCCACTCCGAAAGTTTCATTCAGTAAACGAACGATTAAAAATTAGATTGATAAATAACTTCCAGTCTGACCAACATTCAACATCATTGAAGGGAGAAATTATAAAAAAACTTCATCTAATAAATCAAGTTTATTACTAGAGGGGGTAGGTACAGTTAATCTGGCTCAGGAAATTAAACGGGGAATTACCATAATTGATACGGTTCCCGTGAATTGGTGCAGAAAACTGATCGTCTTCACAAACGCCCTTAAAAGCTTCAGAGGCGTCTTGCAAAATGGCTTTAATGAACGTCTTAAATGATATTTTAGAATAAAAAAAAACCATTACACAGATTTTATTAAACAAAAAGCCGTTTTTCGTCTTGTGTTTGCTTTCGGTGAGAAATTGAATACAAATATAGGATTAATTTAGATAAAACATAGACACAGAATATAAGAAATTATTATGAAGATAATATTTTAATAAGTGGAACTATGTAAATACTACTACAGGTGCATATTAAAATTACACAGACTGGTCTTCGGTTGAATATTTTAACTCTTGTGCTACTTTGACCCTAACAATCTGATACAAAATTTCTTATTCGTCAATAAAAACTTTAAAAGCTTAGCTTTCCAAAGATTTAATTTCCATTTCTCTATTACTAAATCTGTTTTATTAAATAACTACTCGTACGATTCTATACAATAATATCACAGTAGTAGTAATTTAGGGGTTTAATAATAATTTACATAATCGTGGCCGGAGGGTCAGTCCAGCTGCATAAAACAAAATCATTAAAACTTCATTACAAAATTATTAATAACTTCAGCACAGCTGATTAAATCGACACGCGTCGACAATAAAAATACTTAACCCTAACTATGCTTGTCTAGTACAAAGCCTTGTTCGAATTAATCAAATCACTCTATAGATTTTATCTCTGGCCAGTGTATCTTTGAAATTAGAGCAAGAAGGAGGATCGATTGTTTTCTTTCGCCCACGACCAAGGCTTGTTATTTTTTTATATTGTAAAGTATTATAGATAGGTATAACGGATTGTAATCATCTCATTGTGTGAGCTAAGATGTATCTATGGTATGCACGGGTGGCGGACGAAGTACGAGCCCATTTGCTCTTTTTTGTATGCTTTTCAATTTAAATATATTAAATGTGCAAGTTCAAACTTATATATGAGTGTGAAAAGAACACAAGCGATATAATTTGAACGAACGAAATAAAATTAGGAGTAAACTAAAAAAAGCACCAGAATTAAGGTAGATCATATTTTATTTAGTAGATATCCTAGTATATAAGTATAGGCAAACTGCCAACTCAAACTGAGTTGTCTTTAGAAACTAAATATGTTAAAAGCATCTATATTCACAATTGTTACGCAGCTAATTGAGGAGACTGTTCCAATCTTCTAAATAAATTGAATCACCAATATGTTTGACATAAATTACTAACCTTGAAATAAGATTAAAATATAGTATCAAGTTATTAAAACTATAAATATTTTTAATACAACAAACACTGCTGTCTTGTTTATATTAATATTATGAGTTTGTCAGGGCTATATACAAGAAAGCTTACATCTTTTATTCAATATAAATTAAAATTTAAAAAAGTAAGTCCGGTACTTTCTTCTAACCGTACCTAAAAAGATATGATAAAACAACATGTGTTTCTTCACCTAACGAATCTTCTATCGCATAATGAGTACGACAATGTAAAGTGGTACCGTATTTACATAATGTCAACCAAGTGTAGGTGTGGTGAGCTCTTATAGTAACGCACTCAAACATTAATCGAACTTAGGAATGCTATTGTTCGATCGTGTGTATTTTTTAACCATAGAAGATGGTATCTGATGAAAGTGGCAGCTAAGATGTAGTATTTTGATATATTGTGGAATGTGATGGGTTAATTGAGCAGGTTCTATGGTGATTTTTGCACTGCTTTGCTATATCTAAAAGATCGGTAATTTAAGCTTGAGAGAGTATAATTTAACAATTTCGTGTTCCGATGAAACAGTTTTTTTTAACAAGATGATTATCTGCTATTACTAGTAATGCACATAAGATAGGTATGCTTGTCACCTAAGAAATAATGACTAAGTTCTAGGTATGTTACTATAAATAGGTTATTTAAAGAGCATTATTATTATAACATACAAATGTGTTTTGAAAATTTACTAAGACCTGAAGGTAATTCAAACTAGATCCACATTGGTTTTTGAACTAAATTATAATTATGTCGCAACATATTTAACTAATAAGATCTTTGTTGTAATTATCCCAAGGCTAACTAAATTGTGTTATGAATAAAATAACAAACACCCCTGTTGTTCTTGACAATGAAGAGGCAATATTACGTTATCCAACGCCTACTAAAACTTAATTTAAATAACTGTAAATAACAGCGTTCATACAATTTATCCTATCTCCCAAAAAGGACACATTAAATACTAAACTAACTTGAGTTTAAATTTATAATTTTTAGAAGCAAATGTCAAGAAGTAAAGAGATCGGATACGTACACAATGGACCAAGATCGCCGGTACAGACGCCCCACTGCGCACACGCATATGCCACACAAAATGAGATAAAAAGTTTAATAAAATCCTTATGTAAATTAAATTTGTAGGGCTTGAGATGTTTTATATGACAATGGACAGAGATTGGTAGCAAGCTTAAGATTATGTGGTGAAAAACCAATTTAGAATACTAAAATTTGTTTATTGCACTGACATTGCTAACACTGTAATATTTTGTAGTACACAGTAGGTTAAACTTACCTTATACAAGTGACGTAGCAAATATAATTAACTCAGTGACTAATTCTGCAAATTATAAAGGCTTAAATGACAGAGACTATGATAGTCAAAAGGTTATTGCCACACCTCGGTACATATGGCTCTGTTCGACAGGAACTTAACCGATTCTGGCCTCATAGAAACTGGTGATAAGCTTTTCTGTCATTAATTTTCCCTGAGTGAGTATGGTTACGGAAGGCCCAAATCCTAAATCTAGAGTAAAGGTACAGAGAGTGGCACCTCGCTTGCATCTTTTAAAGTTCTCTGCACTCAAAAGAGATGAATTATCCGATATGATGTACTCCAAGTCGATTTCGGCCACGGTGGCTAGTCTGAGTGGAGACCAGTAAACTATGCAGGAGATATTACAGTACATAAGTGTGTGCACAAATACAGTTGCACTCTTTGTTCTCTCACTCCCACAATCTGACCGGACGACTATCCGACACGCCCGAAAATAATCTGGTGCAGACCAATGACACGCGATTATGACCCTACCTTGCAAACTCCAGGCTGTTATTAATTAATTCTGTAACCAGAAAAACTCATTAAACACATCTTGATGCGACACGACAATCAAACTCGAGGCCTCTTAATCAGTATACAAGCTAACTGTTAGACCAACGAGACAGTGACATAAGAGTAGTGTAACCGGTGCACCACCTACAAAATCTAGGACACTAATAGTTATTCCAAGAATTTGTGTCAAAATTGATAAATGGAAAGTTATTATTAATACAACTTTCGACAAACAACATTGAAACAGAGATGTTACTATGTAAAGTCGTTGAGTTATCACCCGATGTCATTCAAGCGATAATTACTCGTCACAAATCAGCTTGTAATCCAACACTGTTGTATCAACACACTGCGTAGATTTACTATCCATAAAATATTTTAATTTATTGCCAAATGGTGGAGCCAGAATGGAGCTTGACTATATATTATAATGTTGACATATTTTATACATTCAATATACATATACATGTTTGATAATAACGTTTAATAGTGTGAATAATATTATACTTATTAATAACGTATTTTGAGTACAACAATAACCTGTTGATGAAGTTTGATGATTTGCGTATTGTGAAATTTGAGGAAATGTGAATCAAAATGAGTCTCTAAAAGCTTTTTCATGAATCAGAGCTTGATGTATTTAACTGTTTTACTCTAGGAACAATGTTTTTGTTACATATATCACAAATATTAAATCAATAGACATGAGTAGTCATACACGAAGATGAGATTTTAATAATTATATTCCTATATTCCCGTGAGGATTTAACATAATACTTGACGCAAAGTAGTCGTATGGTTTTTTTATTTGAAAAGGTTCTGACTTTAATTTCTCTAAAAAATGTATTAAAATGCACTAGATTTTTACTATTAGTTATCCCAAAATCACTTTTTAAAGCATATTACAAATTTCTATTTAAATATCGAAGACGACATCATCTGACACGCTTTAATTTATTGACAAAAAAACAACTAATCAACAGAATACTTAATATTTTCTGGATTAGCATAATAAATTGGCATTTTAATTTCGTTTCCAATCACTATTTAAAATAAACAAGGTTTAAGCCATTAATTGGCGGCAATAATTATTATGAGGAATCAAAAAAACAGTCATTAGTATTCTGATTATGAAATATTTGATGATACGATAAATTTATTTTTAAAATATTTTGAAATAATATTATTAGGTTCTATAAAGATTGAGTAACGACGGTGCGATTGTATCATACTTATCTCCTGTTCAAAGCAAACACTTCTGCCAGTTTGTTAATATCTCTGTTTAAAGAAAAATAAAATCGTATTTCGATTTAAAGAGAATATGTATGTGAAAGCGTAAATAAATACAAATCAAATATCAATGAAGTTATAAATTAAATCAAATTCAAAGTGTTTCTTCCTTAATCCATAATAATGCAATTAGCCGAACATAAAGGTGTTATAGTACAGTAGTACAAGTCCAAATGGTCTTTTATTTTATACAGTTAAAAAAATTATACCCAATTTTTTATTTTATTTCAATTTTGTTTTTATGATCTGTAAATTTATTATTAATTTTTGATTAGAGAATAATCAAAAAATATTGATTAGTGACTAGATTCAGTAATCAACGATATTATTTCTCAACGTATAAAAATTGGACTTTCAGGGTTAGTGATTGGATTCAAATCAAATCAACATATCGCCGTCCTCTGCTGAACGAAGGTCTCCCCAAGATTGGAAGTGATCGGGTTATTTATTTGTTGATACTGAAACCTGGTTTCTTATGTATCAACCTAATAGGTTTTACATACTCTATAGAGTGTGAAAAATCTGTTAGATCTCTAAGCGTTTTAGTCAATGTCGGATGTGTTTCAATCAATCAAACAATGGTGTATAACACCTCTAGTTTGTTGAAACTCTCTCCTAGTGTAAAAATAATTACGCTTAACAAAAGTTGAGCTAATCTGGTGAGTTCTTAACTTAATGTAAGTAAATAGGGTTTGTGTTTATGTAGCCAGCTATCGATTAGTCAAACATGAAGTCTCTAAGTGGTGACTCTAATGTGAAGAAGTGTTTATAAATGCACGTAAAAAATACATCAATAATTATTGCCACGATGATATATTCGTAGTACATTTCTTTAATATGAGTGAACGAATTTGTCAGGTGGATTAAAGGTTTTTCAGAAAAAAAATGTTACCCCTTTAAAAAAAGAATTGTGATTAATTTACGTGATAAAATTCTATGGTCAATTGTGTTTTGTGTTTAATTATTTCAGTTGCCAGTACAATTAAGGGTTATTAGTGCTGGAAGCGATTAATTTTAGATTAATTCCGATACAATCTGGTAGCAATAATCAAAGATACAATATCCTTTTTCTTGACTGTACAAATACATAATTGTTTATTTATTAATTAGGTTGTTACATTTATTGTTTAAATTTAGTAGGTTTTTACTTTTTTCTTTTTTATATAACTTTTAAGTTTTCTTAATTTTCTGTTCGCTGTTCCTACCTGTGCATAATTTTTTTTAGACTTCAAGATTTATTTACATATGAATTTACTTAGAGAATTTTACCAAACTGTCAATTCTTATCGAGAACATTTTTTAGCATACATAAGATATTCACAGATTAGCTAATTTGGCAAATGATTTTATTTTAGTAATTACAACATCAGTGATCTTGTAAGTCAACCAGCAAGGCAATCCTCATCACATGTGCAAAAGCGGTTAAGTAATTATAACCTTAGAATAAACCACAAAATATCTGAGATAATTTAAATCATAAAATATGTAATATGACCAATTTATTCATAAATTCTTTCAGTGTTTTAAAGCACGTGTGTATTTATTATCAGAAATCAATATATTAGTGATACATTATAATTCGAACAGTGGTCCGACACCTCTGTTTTGATTCTTATTTGTAGTATGGTGCCTTTTTTTCATAAGTAGGTACAACGGACCACCGACAGTGTGAAAAAGGATTTATTCTGCTTTGAACCTGTTAATACACGCTATTAAATATAAGTAAAAATATGCCTAACGACTAATAGTTTTATTACTTCTATATATTTTTTAAATTAACGAAAATGTTTAACGACCAATCATGTAAAGATTGTAAATAATGTTGAAATTGTGTTGTTTATATTGTTTGAAAGAGTTATGTCTGACGTTTCAAGTTTACGACAAGGTAAAATAATCCTAATTAGATGATGTATCTGACTATAACATTTATAATTCTTTAAAAAGAAACCTTAATATAATGTATTTTGTTGTTTGTTTTACGTAAAATATTAAAAAAACGTAATTTGTAACAATGATACTTTATACTTTAAATGATAACAGTCATCGATTTTGAATGAGCATGACAATAGAAGAAACTGTTTTTATATTATAGTGAATTGTGTATGTGTTAGATTTGGAAAGAGAAACTTAATCATGATAGTATATGCGAGATAAATATTCGTGTTTATAATTCTTATCGTACTTAAAAATATCTTAAGAAAGAAAGGAAAATGGATTGGAACTGGACAAATTAAACCTATTATTTTGTATTGTATCTGAATTTTCTACTACTTAACCTTATTATTCTTATGTTAAAAACCTTATACTTTACCTTAAAAAAAATTACTAGAAAAAGGTAATAATTAATTTCCAATCTTTTATAAACTGTATAGCAAGATGTCAAAAAAAATAATTCAATAGTTTAAATGTTTTGTTTTTTTTTTAATTATATTTTAATTTTTCTTAATACCTATGACCTCCCAAAGAGTTATACAGTATTTTTACATGTAACATGCAAACCAAATATTTATATGCATGTGTCTAATAAAGTGCTAAACAGAACATATCAATATGAATGAGTCGCCCTTGGCGTCCACTTATCAGACGATTGTTTTCGATAGCGCACACATTATTACGAGCCTCTCAACTTTCGACTACCAGACTAAACATAAATAATTAATGTGTGTATGACTGACATTAGTGACATTACATAGAAAAATGTTATGCAGTAGTACCACTTCATGCTCTTTCCTATAAAAAAAATAAGAAACCGTTAAAGTCTAGGACTTTTAACAATATGAAACTCGATGTAATTATTTTATTTAGACAGGGTGTTGTTTTGTTTTGCAATATCTCGAGTTACGTAGAACGACAGACTAAGTGAGCCTTATTCGAACTGTCGCTCTGTAAACTGCCTTAATTTTTAAAGATTCGCTGAATTTCTGTTGGCAGATTTATTTCATTTTTATTTTTTTTATACTTTTCTAACTCTTTCAAGAGTTATTTTTATGATATTCTAAAAGTTGATATAACTCTTTTTAGGAACTTTTAAATAAATAGACAATATTTTACTACCATTATTACCATTTGTTTATCTAATTGATGATGCTGTCAAAAATATAGTAAAATAAATAAGTACAAAAAATGATAAAAGTCATAAATGAAACTGACTAAACTTTCTGCGATTTAATATTTTTATTGATACTACTTGAGACATTAATTCGGCGCCTGTCAACCTACGTTCATTTACACTTTTCAAGCCTACCACAGACTAACCGAGAAACTACCCCAAGAAACTCAAAAGGCGCAGTAGAACAAATTAACAACATGGGTTTATTTAACTGTGTATGGAAAAATAGGAAATGTTTACTTATCATTATTTTGTACCAATGCGGCATAACTTATTTTGAGACGGACACTTGTTAATGTCAACACAGTAATCGAGGCCTCTTATGAATAATAATGTAATTTCAGACATGGTGGTCAAAATAATAACGAGTGCTATTAAGTTGAATTGTTTTGTCTCATTCTATTTATAATTTAGTAACAATGTGTACCCTTTTTAATAATATTATATTTCATGAAGGTATGTTTATGTCAATTCGTTAAAAGTGGAATTAGCTAAGGATTTTTATTATTAGTAATTTTTTTATTTCAAAACTTTTACATGTTTGTTTTTTATTTAGAAAATGCATACGTTAGAAATATACCCTGTGTTGCGGAGGACTTTACAAACTTACTAGAAACAACACCCAGACTCAGAACGACAATATGTGGATCACCCAAAGTGTAGTCTAGTGTAGAGTTTGAACCTGTAACACTCGGCGCAGCAGATAGCGGCGAGGCGACCGCTTGCACCACTACACCATTAGTGCGGTCGTGCGTAATGCGTAAGTTAAATACAAGAAATAAGTCAATTACGATAACTTTTAGACAGATTCATATTATACATTATCAAGGGAGAGATTATTATAAGAGAAACTACGCTAGGTAATATGGATTAGATCTTGTTACTAATACCCAAACAAAGTCAGAATAATTAGGTCTATGTACTATTATATTAGCCTAGTAAGAAGGTACCTTTTAGTGATAGTGTATTGTTATACTATGGGATGACCATTGCTAAATTCGTGTCTGGTACTAAGTTTCAGTTAGTAGAGCCACGCTGATTTCAGCACATACGGGCTGGCTCGATCGGGGCAGTATTACCCTCTCACAGAAAACCAACTTAAATCGACAGCATCCATGCTGTCATGTTTCGTTAATGAGTGCAATACCGGAGGCCCACTGATGCAGGGGTGATAGTCATCGTAGTAACCGTGTAAGCCTTAGACTGCCACAATGACTGTCATGCCTTTCACGTGCCCAAACGGGGTGTGAAAAAGCATCTCATTAGGGCGCCGTAGTGTGGAGCACCATACTTCATTGTTTGCATTTGCAAAGAGTATTATGACCACAACTCTTACATTCTATTCATGCTTTCTATCAAACAGAGTAGAGTCACTTTGGTAGGTTTTAGTAAGTAAAAAGAATATTACGTCTATAACGAGTTCTGTATTCTTCTATCCAAAAGATCCTTACCACTTGGACAAGTTCACCATTACTGGACTTAATGAATTACGTGTTTGTCATTTCTCTTGTTCTGCTCGTTATTTAAATAACTAGTTTATCAAACAATCCACATTATAGTATATCTTACTGTAAAATGCATGTTTAAAGCAATTTAGATTTACCTATTAACCCAAAATGATTAGAAGAAAGTTTAAAATTAACAGAATCAATTAACAAAAATTAATAATATTAGTGAAACATTTTCACCACAGCATTAAAATATTTATCAAAATATAAAAAGCATTGTATAATTTTGTGATGATACACGGACACTACCATAAAACTGATGAGAAATCTATAAATACATTATGCAGATAAAGAAACTAAACACGATAAGTTATAATTAATATTCTACAAAAACGTCTCAAGCGTAAATTTTTTACAGAAAAATAAAATAAATAAAACTTTTGTTACGAAAAATACAAATTAATCAATATTAAAATACTGAACGAAACTAACGATGAAAGTCAAATTAATTGGGTAACAATTAAAATAAGCTTCTCAGTATAAACTACATAAAAACCTACACAAAAATAACCTCTCAATAACAATGTTGCCTAAAGCTATAATTATTCAAGAATCGAAGTAAATAATGACCACATTGGTATTATAATAAATTATCTGCTTTTATATTGTACATCAGCTTTACTTGTGAGTTTATTTCTGTAGCAAAATTTGAAGAATAAAAAAATTATGGACCATCCTACCTACTACAGTAATATATACATACATTAACTGTTACAGAAAGTAAACTCCCTAAACAACAGAAATTATAGTGATTTTTAATTTTAGTATGAATTTAGAGATAAATAATATTTAAGCGTTGATATGAATCTAATCTACCGAATAACTACATCTGAATATACCACCTTTGTAATTTCATAGCAAAAATTGCTTATCCTGATTTATTTAAAATTTTCATAAAAACTAGTTTTTTTTTATCCTTGTGAATCCACTTTTTAAAAGTTATTAAATTAATCAGCTTAACCTTTAATGCCCTGTGTAATTAATAAAATTATATCTACTTTTATGTTTAAGTACCGTACAAGTTTGTTATGAACAAACTTGTAGACTGACTATTAAAAACAACAGGTTATTAATATAACCGTTATTACAGTACAGCACGGGTTTGCGCGGGCGCATCTGCTGCCATATTTGCATAGCGGCTGATTGGGATGCAAGATTAATTCGAATAATATTTTTTGTCTTCACCATTTAGGTGCAATCAGGCGGTTGAAAAAGAATGATCATTATCATACTTCAGCCCTTAAGCTATTTTTTCAGACGCCAAACAATAGGGTGCTTGTTTGTTATTAGGTTAGGGGCGATAATGTAATGCAATTAGTTTTTTTTTTCAGCATAAAAAGTTCGATATTCACTATTCAAATCCATCAGCTGAACCAACAAAGAATACTAAATAATTTTCAACCAACAATGTTGTGTTCTTTACGTTATTTCATATAAGTAATTTGTAAACACTATTCAGTAAACGAAAGCATGAAATCGTTTATGAAAAAAGTCAACATTTTATTTTCCGTAATCGTCTAACAAGCAATCAAAACCATCTTTGTTACTAACTTTTAAATAACCATAGCTAATTGTTACCCTAATCCCCACAATCCCCTAAGAACAAATAGAAACTCATAAATAAACTTATCACTTCATCTTTGAACAGTAACACCCCTTTCGCAGGGGCATCATTAGGCAAAATAAGACCATTAGCAGTCGTTTCTCTTGGCGTCTATGAAAGGGTTAAATCGGCCCTTTTGGCACAATGGCTTTATTCTATTACAAGTCGCTTATACGCGCGATGTAATAAATATGAATGTTGAACAACGTAGATTATGCTCCTTTGGCGAGGGTCAAAATATTTGAATATGCAGCGATACAATTTACAAAGGGCTAATTGACGGTTTTTGATAGTTGCTTTTACAAAGATGGGCATGCCTTGTTGTTAATGAAGTCACGTCACAAACTATCGCTATGTGTCAGAAGGAAGCTATCCACTTTTTTTTTGTGTATTGGGTTTAAGGTGGTTATGTGGGATTCGAACCGACCAAAAACCGCACGCCGTCTCAGGTACCAGTAGCTGGGGAATCAGGTGCACCATAGTAAAGAAATTCCTGGAACTCCGACGTACCTTGGGCTACCTACGGCTTGTAGATGCCCCCCCGTGTAGGAACCATTATGTTCCCTTTTCTTCCTGCCCCCAAAAGGGCGATCGCGGTCCATAGCGCTCGCATCACCACTGTGGCCTGCTTCTGCTAGGGTGACAGATGACTTCACCTGTAACCCCCAGACCTGCGCTTATGGAAGACGGGAATCGTTTAAAGATCAGGGAGTCATTCACCTATATTCATTTATTCTTTTGAAAATAACCAAAAAAAAGAATCAATCAATCTATAACATATTTTTGTTTTGAGGTAACTGTGCTTGCAAAATAAATACATGTAAATTGGAACTATGTGACGAGGACCAACTATTAACTATTACGTTTAATTTTTAACGGCAATTTGGCTGTTTTGGATCTAAACGAATGAAGCACTTAAATTGTTCTGTACAAATTTTGTTTCCTGTTTGTGTGTCTTATATCAATTTCATCTATTATATATATCCCAATTATATCTTAATTGTAAAATTTTTATAAAGATTTTTCAGTTAATCTTCAAAATGGTCTGATCGATTTTCCTTAAAAGATAACTGATATAAAAAAGAATAACTAAGAATATTTTAAATAGAAATATAGCTATGTATTTACAGAAAGTAATGAAGGTTCCGTACAAATAAATAGAGGCGAATCTGAATACTAGGCATAACTACTGAGTAATAAAATTGATTTACTTCCTTGCTCTTGGTAATTGAGAAAGTCATTAAATAAACAAACGATAAAATAATGCGACCTTACTGAGATAAAGGACTCGCATTTATTTTAAAAAATCTATAGGATAGCAATAAAATTAGAAATTCAGAACCTCAAAATGTATATATATCTACATATTGTTAGCATACTCTTTAGTGTTCATACTTAAATTAGATTAAACAAACGACAAATTCGAGAGCCCTTATCCATAGTCCGCGTGGGCCATAATTACTCAGAGAATCAACGTCAGACTAATTACAAAGCTCAATGGGGGCTTTTGCTAGTGAAAAGAAAAAAGTAAAAAAAAACAATTATTAACGATACAGTGGCCGCGCGAGTGGCCCGGTGCGCCGTTCGGTGCTGTCGCATCTGTTCATAACCCTGCGCCCGTGGATTAAAGTGATAATTATTCTGCACTCATAATTATTAGATTTTGTAACGCTCTTTGTTTGGCAGATGTGCGTATTTTAAACGTATATAAACAGACTATAAAACAGTAGCCAGCGGATGTGCTAATGTAGTGTAATAATTCACAAATTTTTAAGCATTACTGAAATCGTTAAAAAGGTGCAATTAAATGCTAATTACTTCGATTCTTTCGTTGGAAGATTGTTTCTGTTCATCTACCTACATTGATTTCCTAGATACTGTACTTTGTACTTAAAGGACGTGTATGTCTCTGTACCAATGTAGAAAAATACCATCACGTTAACTAACTATTTATATATTTTAATATTTGAGTTTCTTGGTTTATAAAACGTTTCCCTTTTTTAGGGATGGCTATTAACAATACTTATAAAGAATAATAAGCACGTAAATTTGAACCATTTCTGTAAAAAAATAACAAATTAAGAAATATATCAAAGACGTTATTGTCTACTAAATATTATAATAATTAATTTTAGGGTATCCTTTTTAACAACCGAGGAAGCCGTTGTATGTGGACAGCACAGGATCCTTGTACCCTTGGACCCTTGTACCAGTAGAAAGTCTTAGAGTAAGTCTATATCCAGCAGTCGACGTCTTTGGGTTGAGAGGTTAATATGACAACATTAACAAAAAGAAAATTATTTGTAACAAAATCAGTACGGGCTTAGTTTTCTAAACTTAGAAAATTAGTTTCTGCTAGTTTCTAGTTTTCTTAAACTATATAATATTTTTACCTACTTACTGAATATAAAACAAAAGATTAAATAAATATAAATGACGAAAAACAGTAAACGATCTCCTGTACCTTTAAACAAACGGTAAACAGTATTACAATTTAGTAGATTTGAACACCCTAACTTTAGTGGCATATGGCCCGCCACGCGCCTAAAGGGTTAACTCCTTTGTTTCTTTTGACTCAAACAAAAAGAATTAAACTAAAATGATGGTATCGTTTTCAATGTACTGTAATTACTATGATCCGGTTAATTGTTGTTTCGAGTGCTTTTGTTTTTGAGTGCAATCTCGCTTTGACCGTGTTTTCGCATGCCACATTGAAACTGAAGTGTTCTTTGTTACGTTTGCTCTACAGATGTTTTATTATGTCTGATGAAATTTCCTAACATTGAAATTTCAACCCTATCTGTATTGGTTAAAATTTAAATGAAACCTTTTTAAATGTTGTTTTTGATATGAATGTATTTTAGTGTGAGATTGGAGCTCTATGCGAACAAACAGACCGTAATGTTCATCTCGTTGATGAATGCTTTTATAAAAATGTTACTACTTTTATCCATAGATATATTAATTTGTGTGATTCATTACTTTTTGGTGAGGTTAAGTAATAATATGAGTTGAAAGTATAGAGTTTGTTTTAAAAGATAGTTCTACAATAATTGTATACTATATCGAACGTGTCTTGTGATACTATTAGAAACGTTTCAATATAAAAAAGCCATGAAATATCGATGTACACTTAGGTTTTATTTATATTACTGTAATTTCTTAGGTTGAACATAGTGCTTGGCAAGGAAGCATAACTAGACGAATCTCAACCGTTTTAAATGCCTTGTTTATTTCCAAAAACCATTGATTCCAACTACTTACTATTCAACAGATGTTTGTCCTATGATAATTCAATTTAAATATGTAGATGATTACCGTAGTTTTCTGCACCCGTTTTTGCTCAATTTTTATCTGTGTGAACGTCTTCGCTCTATAAACAATAAATATTCCAATCGTGGCATGTTTCTTGTCGTATTTTTTTTTAAAAGTGATATTACATATATACGTAATATATCATCAAATAAATATATTTATCTAAATATTACGTATTTATTAAACTTGTTACCATGTATAAATTACTGTCACTAGCTCGTCGGTAATCAAAAATGTGATGTGCGTCGGAGTCACTCAACTTCTTGCATATATGTCTCATCAATAAGCACAAGTCCAATCTGATTCAAGAGACCAAGGCAGGGGTGTGAGCGCTTAGTTTGAATATAGTAAAGATCTTCAATCGAGTCTGTCAAAAAGTGCTTTTCTTGATATTCTCAATTTTCGTAAAAACGGTGCATACTCTGATTTTTAGGCCCGTATTTTAAACGTGTCTCAGTCGTGAATATAATCTTAAAATAATTTTAAGTTGAGCTTTTAGCATTGAACGTCACTTAAAATAAAATTCACTGATTTATGCTCAAGCGAAATGATAGTTTCTCTTAAAATGATGCTTATGCCAAAATCTTCTCTCAGAATTTGCTTTTGACAGGTGTAATCTTTGTTTCTGTGAGACAAGCTGAAGCTAGACTCGAGTGGTCATTTCTAAAACCTTCAAAGGGAAATTTAATATGTTTTATTATGATTTATTTTAAAATAATTATTAAAACTTTCCTTTAATGTGTTTACATTTCTGCACTAGCCAATAGTGTTTTACATCTAAATTTAAAGTAATTATGTTCATAAAATTTATATTTTTTAATAAAATTTGCTGCGTGATGCAGAATAATAAATTCATTAATGCTGAAACTTATGTAATTGAGAACAGAATGTGAGTTCAAATCAATTCTCGATACGAGTTTCAACTGAGTACAACTTAAAACGTATTCTAAGAATGACGTTTGAGTTTTGATTTGAACTTAAAACGAATTATAGGTAATCAGAGTTCAACGCATACATGAGTCGTCCTTTAAAATATAGTCCTTAGTCTGTCAATGCCGGTGTCCCACAAGATCGTGTGCTATCCTCTATGCTATTTTTCTGCACAGCGATGAGACGTTGTTAATCAACAATATTCATTAATAATTTGCGGATTATCTTTTTTACGCTACTAGATAACCTGGTCATCAGCTAGTATTGTGCGTCATTAAATCCTCAAAGGTCAACGACTCACACTAATTATTGTTATAGAAGGCGTACATGACAGGACCGTATCTTTCCTGGTACTGACGTGTGCACTACTTGTCCGTAACAAGGTGAAGAGAGGTTTTTCTTGACTTTATTACTAACAATATGTTATAGCAATCCTTTTTGAGAGCAGATTATGTTACTTAAGTCTATACAGTGTCAGTCTTTAATACTTGGTTTTAAATTTCTGCAATACTTACGATTTATTAAACCAATAAACCTTCAATCTTATACGTTCCATGATATCCACTAACAGTATTAATGCGTCCCCAACTTGAATTACCAATCTTTAAAACTGTAGTACTATATGCATATAATACTAAATGTACATACATATAAACACAATTATATTTACTATAGGAACCACAAATACTGCCACGTAAGTATCTTATATTTTATTTATGAAACATATCAGGATATAAATATTAAGAATAAAATTTGTTTTTGTACATGACTATATTCAGAATTAAGTAAAAAAATAATGAAAAGCGAAATCATTACAAGCAAATCGGAGGACGAAACCTAGCGAAACGAACATAAAGATCAAAATGTGCGTATAAAAGGGGTCTAAGTGTTTTAGCATTCATACCGTAGTTTAATTACACATTCATATGCAAATGAGTACGGGAATGCCGTAAAGATTCGTCCATACACCCATACATGCATACGTAATAATACTCAAATAAGTAGCACACGTTCACACATCAATGTGGGGTCATTCATGCGTGCTTCTGTGCATGTTGGCACTGTAATTAGCGCAGCTTTCAATAGAACTTTTTATGGCGAGGGATTAAATGTATGGCTTTCGAACACCATTATTTTGGAATACTAAGTTTAGATTAGCACTTTTATTTTATCGTTGACTAGATTTTGCGAGTTATATCTGTTGTAATAAAAAAAAAGTTAAAGAAAAAGTATAAAGCACTTGCTGTATTTATAAAACGATAATGGGCCCGATCACAATCCACTGTTACATTTCTGAATGACCATTTTTTTTAGTCATGTTTGATTATTTTTAAATTTCCTGTTTGCATTTGCGATGCCAAGGAACGACTCTATCAAAATTAAAGTTATCGTTTTTTATAATGGAACGATGGATCGTTAAAAAATAAAAAGGATACCAAAATGCACTTTTTACCACTATAGAAATCTTTATGTGAGCCTAATTTCCGTTCAGTAATTTTACACCGGCATAATTGTTACGAATTCGATTACATTTTATAAACAACAAATTTTATGCACCGATGACGCTATAAATGAAGGCGATTGGTTTTTGTCGTGTAGGCATGATCAGAGTCGAAGATTCCAAATGCTGTGCTTTGAGCAATAAAATAAATCTTATTTTAAGAGGTACACCCGATCTGGGTCCCTAAACAAGCCTCAAGCCTTCGTTACGGGCTTAATTAAAAAACAAAATCAATTTTATTAATTGGAAGTGTTAAAAACGGACGGAAGAGGCGTTGGGGACCCGTATCTCGCTCATATCTCTTCTTTAATCCGACAGAGAATGTGTTATTTTTACTCTTCTCAGTGGATTTCGAATAAATTTTATCGCTCGGGACTAATTTGGTTACAAATTTATTTGGTTGTGGGATCGTTAACAAGGGGAGAACATCCACGTGGTTATCTGGCCTGCACTCTTTAGTACCAGGCATCGCCGTTATAACAATATATCGACACTTGGAACTTGATAAAATGAAGACGACACTTCACTTAGGATTAAATAATACGATTTTTTTAAGAGCATGTGCTGTGACACATAAAATTTTTATTGTTATGATAAGGTACGATTACCGTGGGGTTTTTAAAATTATATAAAACGACAACATTGATACACAATTGTTTATATTGTGGTTTTTTAATAACTGTGTCACGACTCAACGTTTTTAGGCAATAAAATAATGTTCAAATTGAACATTTCAAAAGTTAAGTAATACTGTAGACTTATATGCAAAAATATATTAGAATAAGATGTGTGTAATGTGTGTAGTGTTGCATTTAAAGCAACATTTTAATTTTTAACAGCTGCAAAGAAAGCCCTTTTTATATAAATTAAATTCGGTTTAAAGTTACAGTTTTGGCACATTTTGTGTCCACATAAATACAAGTGTTTATAGTTAAAGATACTTTGACAATTTACATATTATATAAGTAAATTTAAAACTTCACAATTTCATTTTACTTATAAGTGATGTATTTACTTGTATCTATGTAGAAATATACTACTAATCTTCTCCGTATTTATTGCCACCATCTTTAGTTTAGTGTTTATTTTCTTCATAAAAGAAAGGTCCGAATCACATACAATCTGTAAGATTATCTAACAGTATTCCGTCTGGATAGAAATGATCGGTAAGCGAACCATACCTACACGACTTGAGTTCGGTATATACTCGGTACACAAACAGTTGGGAATACGCCGCAATGATGGCGTGATGGTTTTCTAAGCAATAAACGTACGATAATAAAGTTACTTCAATTCTTCAACAATGGGTGCATTGTAAAATTTTTTTTAATAATTTAAATAATATCATGTTAAATTTAACAATAAAGCTTTTCGTAGCTTTTTCAGTCGAGGCGTAAATATATATCAGTGCCAAATTTATAAAGGTGTTATATTTTGTACTAAATCAAAAAACATAACATGAATTTTTATTCTAACTTTTCCTGTTTTGTTCACAACGGATTTTATTTTTGAAATTAAAAGTGTATTGTTTACAAAAGATAGAGATAGAGATGATGTAGATAGAGTAGATAAATACAATAAAAATAAAATACTGTAGGTGAGCAACTCTATCGCGTGTTTACGTACCGCGCAGCTGTAGCTGATTATTTTCAAACTAGGTTGGAGTCACAATGCTCTATGGATAATATTACCATTCCACCATAGTCGGCAGTGTTAGATTTGCCACGACACTTAACTGTCACGAAGTCGTAGATTATTGAGTGGAGTATTCTAGTGACAACCTCCGCACCTTCACAGGAGACCTTGGCTTCTGGCCTATACGACACTAGTAGGCGTAGCAATGATCGTAGCCAGTTAGTACCCGGCTCTAATCTGTAAAAAGGTATCTAGCTAATCCTCCAGATGAGTCTTACGTCCACAATTGTAACATGTGCTCACTCATTTAAGTCGCTATTTCCAATCCACCGTAAGAACTTGGCGTAACTGAAACTGTTACATCTAGCTTTCCTGAGCAGTAGATCTCAAGATCTGTTTCTGGCATCATTGTGATTATGAAGTAAGGCTTTTCGCAAGATCTTACAGTGCAGTTCCGGCTAAGCAACTCGTCCCTTGAAAGTAGACCATGCAATAGCCCCATTTGTCTCCATCATCAATTTTGTGAGTCTATTTATAAAAACAAAATATAGGGTGTCATTTATACAGAAAAGTCTTGGGTGTTACGATTACGTCCCCAAGCGGGGTATGAAAAAGCATCTCACCAGACCACCATAGTATTGGTCACCATACTGCATTGTTTGCATTTGCAATGAGTATGGTGACCATAAGTCTTAGATTCTATTCATGCTTTCCATCAGGTAGAATTGAGTCAGTTTGTCAGGTTCTTATAATTAAAAAAAAAAATGTCCACTGGTTAGTGGAGTCACAGAGAGAACCTAAGTTCTTAATGAATTTCAACCGCCGTTTGACATTTATTGCGTAGAACAAATGACATAATTGTCAAAACAATGAGTGAACTTGTCCATTTTCCTTATTCTAGTCCCATGACGTTTGCCTCAACTATAAATCACATAGTTTAGATATATTCATCCATTCAACATGTTCATTCGCTATTTCATTTGGTCTTAAAATGTTTGTGGAATTTCTCAACATTCATTTAAATTAATGACTTCATTTGGTACTTTAAGGATTGTGTTGGAATTTTCAATGCACCGTTTTGTAATTATTAATCTGTTTGGTTTTCTAATTTTGTCTATTGCTTCCAATTTATGTTGCACTATTATAGTAATTGCTTTAACCGTTCAGAACTTTAAGTGTGAATGTAGGTGAAAATTTAGTCAAAGATGTACACATACGTAATCAAATGCTATGAATTGATCACTGTATGAATAAAAGAATTGATTTAAATTTAAAACATCTCTATGCTCGATATAAAAAAATAATTCATTTGGAAGTTTTTAGCACAATAAAACGATGCTAAGATTTATAATTTTTTATTTCATCATTTTTTAAAGGGTTCAATTTCCACCTAGGCCAAATCTTGTTTGATGAACACCACTGTGTCTGGGTATAATTCGTTTAGTAGATGTTCTGTCTAGTTTGAGATCAGATGGCCGTGTGCGAGATGGGGGAGTACATTATTGTATTTTTTTTAATATAATTGTTTTATATATACATAGCTATTTTGATCAAATACTTACTCAATATTAAAACTAAAGTAATTCAAGTTTACAGTCCGATTTAAATATGTGATTGATTTAATCTACACTTGTACATTTACTTTACTGTATATTTAACAAATATTGTCACTGCTACGATATAAATTTGCCTAGATTTATTACTTATTATTGTCATTTTTACAGATTTTTTCATGTTAGATACAGGCCCTTAGCCCAGATGTAAGTACTTTATGTTCTCTTTCTACAAACACTAATGCCTCTATTCTCTTGCTGCTGATAATAATTTGTTTTAACCACGTGGCTTAGCGTTGAGAAACATAATTTTGATACATTTGAAAGTTTTCTGATAACGTTTACGTTTGTGGAAAACAAACTTTTCTAGGGTCAGAAATAAATGCGAATCGATAATAACTAACTAGAGCCGCCCATGGACACCTCCAATGACATTCGCTCCAAAGCAAAGCAATGCTTGTATAACGGTCATTAATTCTAAAAACTCATAAAAATCGTTATAGCGCAGAAGTTAAGAATACAATTCCTATTTTTTACTAAACCTAAAGCAATTTTAGGTTTTCGTTGAATGTCTGATTACAATCGTATAAACAGAACTAGAACCGGAACAGACTATGTCGTTAATAAAGATAACGAATGGTAATTTTTCTACATAACAACCAACCGGTTTAGAAACAAGAGTACGCAAACGAAATCTATTGTAAAGGGAACAATAGTGTGGACACATCGTAAAATGAAACAATGCAAAGATACTTATAGTTCGTAGCATTTCTAGATATGACTGTGAGCCTATTTACATCCTTTGTAATGTTATAGCTCATTATTGATCGCTGATTGAGTCTAACAGGCTGTTTATACCTATCAACTTTTCCTAGAAATATGTTCGTCAAATCAATCCTATGGCAAAATGTGTGAGGATGTTATTATTGTCATTATTATTCGTAGATATTATAGTTACTTAAGTTACTTACTTACTTAACCTCCTTTCTCGAAGAAGAGGACTATGTCCAGCAGTGGACTGTTTATGATGATGGTAATTATAGTTACTATTAAAATGTTAAGTACTATTTACTTTTAATTTTTAAAAATAAATCTGTTTACTTTTGTAATACTGTATACTCACGCCTGTATCCTAAAGGTAGTAAGCATAAACGAATAAAACATCAACATTTCTGTTTTCTGTAATAAAAAGCATTCTTTTTCGTGGTAAACACGCAATTAACTAATTAAAGATGGGTATATCGAAAGTTTTTATAATGATGGGGATAAAGAACCATAGCATATTTATATGGTAGCAACTTGATTTGCTTGCTGCCGAGAAACCCGGATTATCTAAAATCATCATTCTATCACAGTCCGCTATTGGACATAGGCCTATACAATTACACGCTATTTAGTTCTATCCTCGACTTTTTATAACCAGTTTCTAAATAATAACAGTATTTTTTAGTAAATTTCGTTTACATTTGTAGTGTTAGTTGGCATGTTTACCTTTTTATCTCGTATTTGGTGATGATGGTAAAACACGAGGAAGTTAATCTATTCGAAATATATCAGCGATGGTACTTTAATTCATTGTTCACAGTATATGGATGACGTCCTATCGGAGTGTGGGCCGCCGTTGAACACGCCGCGGCCGCGAGTTGTAACTCTTTCAACTGGTACTACACGGAAACAGGGTTGTATTAGTGATACAAAGATATAATTTTATGTTCAGTACTATGTTAAGTAACATGAAATAGTAATGTAACTGTTTTCTTATATTTATATTTTAACTTTCCTTTTAATCCTGTCGAAACCTTCACAAGTCGTCATCTCAGCAGTTTACAGTTATAATGATATAACTTAATCATTTGAATTGAATCACACATTACATCTTACAATAGACCCACTATTATAAGAGACTCGAGTATATTTAAAGAGTTCACCCACAATAACTCCTGCAGACCTAAATCACCTAATTAGCAGGCAACTTGACCGTAGACTTTAACTACCCTTCGTATAAGATTCAAGTTTTTTTGTAGCAATTGCAGATTATTAGACTTTTGTTTGATTGTAGTAAAATAACTTTCTAATATTACAATCTAAAAAATAGTAAAAGTAACTTTCTTTTATGATTGATATTCACGTATAAATTATTAACAAGTAGGTACATATACTTTTTTTAATATTATAACCTCCAAAAGCTCGAATATCTAATATCGAATATATAATAAAATTAAGGAAGACATAATTATATGAACCTTCTAATTCCCAAGTCCGTCCTTGAGCAACGTGAAGTGCAAAACACTGTCGACGCAGGGGCAGCGTGATATACAGCGCGGGGGCAACTGGAACGCCTCGTGGGCTGCATCTAACTATTGTGCTCCCACAAATATTTGTCTGTACCTTATTGAAATATAATACATTGAAGGTATTGTCGTGTGCATGCCAAAGTGATAAAGATTTCCTGAAATAGTAGTTCGCATGAAGATATTATTGTATGTAAAATTGTATAATCTATTTTTACATCTTGTTTTAGATATGTACAAAAGGTTACTTAATCGACTTGAATATATAATGCATTAATTAGTTATTTATGGCGAAATGATTTATCATTTTGTGTTAATCAGTGATCTTAAATATTTAAGTAAGGTTATTAGTTTTAGCTATATATTATGGTCCATTTATCTACTACATGTATGTATCTAGAAACATATAATTGTTGTGTTGATTTACGATGCTTCTGCTCCATTGTGATCGACAAAATATGAGTTTTCAATTGGTCTCTATTATCCCTTTGAAGATGAAATTTACATAAAAGGATACAGACTTTCACAATTTATTCATACTAGTGGTCGCCCATTGGTCGAAATTCGACCATAATAAATTTAAATTGTAAGTGACTTAATATACATTATTAAAATATAATATTCAAACATTATTAAGGTTCTACTGTCCAAAACTAAGCTACTATAACCACAGATTTGACCAAGACTGTTATTTGCCAATTTCTTTTTTGAACAAATTATGTGAAATTAAAAAGAAGTAAAATAAAGAATACCTATTTAAAAAATGTTTATTAAAACAAAACATGCTATAAAAGGATGCAAAACAAAAAAACATTTTTTATCGCATATTGTAATAATATAATTAATGATTTAAAACTTCTCTGAAAACAATGTTTTTTGTAAAAACTCTTCCTTCTCTTCCTTCTTTCATTATATTCGGATATATAAAACCTTAAACCAGTGAATGAACGAACTCTACTTGCTGCGACATACAATTACTCATGTGTAAAAACTGGCCGATTTAATAAAACACCAATTTTTTGGACTGTTTTGTCCAATTCCAGTGAAATTTCACGCATTATGTTGTTGTTACATGTTTGACTAATACGTTCTTGTAATCTTTATTTAATAGCAGTGTCAACATCATAAAGATATAATTGTGAGCGACCATATGCAGCAGTCATTGGGCCTAATGTGTGATAAAAAACATCATATATTTTGAAATAATACACTCCACTTGTACCTACCTCAGCAACTTTGGCTTCTGAGCTAACCATAGCAAAACATGAATTATATTTCCTAATATATTCTAAATAATTTCTTGATTTACTTTTTATTGAAGGTTCATTTGAAGTAAGTCAATGAGTACAATGATTTAAAATATTCATTTTGACTTAAGGGTGGTAATATTACTTTACCCTTGTGACAACATGAAGTGAATGCAGTTCGGTCGCCTAAAGTCACTTCAGATTCAAAATGTTTCGCATTGCAAAACCTGCACTCTAAATCCATTAATCCACAATCATAACTTAAAAACACATTTGGAATGACATTTAGAGCACATTTAAATGTACGTATCTCTCAAAATCACTTATTTATCCTGAAGTATATACAATTACTGAAATCGTAAACTACATACTACAACTGCTAATGAACTTAGTAATGAGTTTCTACTCTCTCTTCTTACTTCTCTCTTCTTCTCTCTCTTCTTACTAATGAGCTTTGAACCAGCAATAGCAAATTATATTTCTTTTGTACCTGAATGTTGTCATTGCAGATTGCTGCTACAGAACTTTCTTTATGCATATAATGAAAGTCCGTGTACATTTAAATGTATCTTACTGCTACACAACTTATATATATGTATATATTACATAAATTCGTATGAGCGCTCAGTATTTCACGTAGGATTCGTCAAATAAAACTTTTCTGTTTGACATTCAACTATGTCTATAATAAACAAAAGAGACAATTTGACCACAGAGTATGTATACGTGTGCAAATACTTGTGTATGCGTGTGTCAAATGCATGCTGGTTTGTGTAATGTTTATTTATTGATTTAATGTACTTTTTATGCATTATTATTAAAATCTTTTTTTATATAAATGAGGCAAATAAAACTTTTTTTTGATATGTCTATGTCAGTACTCTATGTCTATGGACAAAATGGCGTGTACAAATACTAGTGTATGTATGTGTGTGTGAAATGCATGGTAGTGTGTGTAATGTTTTATTTATTGATTTAATGTACTTTATAAGCATTATTATTGAAAAATATTAGCTTTCTGCACTTCTCCTACACATAAACTATAAGTGTGCCAAATTTTATGCTCCTGCGTCCGCGCAATTTTCGTAAAAAGGTGTCCTAAGTTTTTGCATCACGTATTAATTAGATTAGATTATACTTATAATAATATACTAATTATGTAAATTTAGAGGTGTATGAGGATGCCTGAACGTATAGTACTCTTTCATGTGAAAATTGCTGCACTTATTACATATAAAATTTTTCACACTGATAGTAGATGACCAAGATAAATGGAGGTTAATTTTAACGAATCAAACTAAGCTCACGCAGGAAAGCCTGCTTTGATCCCTATAAAACTTCATTATTAATGTTGACTAAATAATATAAAAACAGTCGTGAACCTAATTTTGTTAGAATTTTTTCAGAACTTTTAAATTTTGAAGGTTGGAATCCACTAAGAAAATGCCTGGTAGTGTTTGATGAGCAGTACCATTATAAATGCTCTGTTTGGGTTGGAACACTATGATTGTAACTATTTACGACCTGCAATAATGCCTCCAACTTAATAAAGATATGGCCTCAAATTTAATAGCACGAAATACACGTTCCAATCTAAGCCCCATAAAATAAAGAAGCTTAAAAGCAACAATTATCTAATCTTTATTCCCCATAAATCATTGTATGTTGTCATTCATTTGATGTATAAATTAACGGGCGTGTTAAATCAACGTCGAGTCATTACTAGTCTATGGTCGGGAAGGTTTTGGTATGTGACGTCATATTCGATGGCTGGTTTTTATCTATGAATTCATTTGACCCGGGGTCTCCCGCCCACGAAGCCAGTTTATACTGTTTAATATGATTACACGGTGTATTGGTGGGAATGCGTCCTTATGTTATCAATGTTGATATCTTTGAGTGTTTGTAAAGATAAATATTGTTAATTGAATGCTAACTCGTGATATATGCAGTAGAAGTGCTCTTGAATTATTTTAGGATATTGTGCATGTGCTTTAGAGTGTGCTGTATCTTGTACAAACAATCTCAACTTATTGTCTACGGAACTACAAAATAGCGTAATTTTTTTTTTCTGGTGGTGGAAAAACTCAATGTGTTCAAGTATCCATATATGTTATAAACTATATGGATACTTGAACACTTGTTATCTCCTTAGAAAGGAGGAAAGGCCTATGTCCAGCAGTAGACCATTAAAGGCCGTTGCTGGTGATAAAACAAGTAAAACTAATCCTGAGGAAAAACATAGAACATCGCTCTTGTAAAGAATTCTTGTCAGTTATTTATTATAACAACGAGCAAAACATTAACATTATCTATCGTTTCTAGTTTTTTGTTGCATTAAAATTATAAGTAATTTACTCTACTTAGTAATTTATACGCAGAAAACGGTAAATCGATTTAGAGCGGGGCTAATTTACAACAACTTTTATCAACAACCTTTAAACCAATTCAACAAACAATAAATCGATTAACATTTCAACAATGATTCTCATTGTGAAAGTCACAATCGAAGCAGTTTCCCAACATTATTCGTTATAAACAAATATAATGAGATATAATCAAGATGAGAATTTGAGAGTACATTTAGTCACGTGTGCCAGATTCAACCACATTCGGTTAATTTCGGTTACATTTGGAGTTGGTGTGACCCGGGGTCGAACTCTCGCCCGTCGTATCATAATTACCAGTGAAATAACCTGATTGTGATCACGACACGCACACACGAGTGTCTCAATGTTTGAGAGACAGCGATGTGCAAAGTTTATAAATACTTTTTAGGTTATTGTTTAAAAACTTTGCACATCTTTGCGTTTGCACATCTCATCTTTTTCAATTGCAATAACTATACCATGTTTATTTTATTTTGTTTCTAATAGTAGTAAAATAAACATTATTGATTGGATTGTTAAATTAATATAGTGTAAAAGACAAACATCAGGTTAGATTCAGATTATCAAGGGTGTTTCCTATAAAACATGAGTAAGCCTCTCTGGCTCGCGGACTGATAGAGTCACGTGGACAGGTTCGTCAGAAGTGATTGCTTAAATCTCAGTGCAATCAGATCTGTGTACACTGCCTCACTCAGTTGAATAATCATATCGTTTAAATTAATTTAAGATCTGGTGACGAAAATATACCCAACACATATTGACGAAGGCTTAAAATGATAAAGACTGAAAAAGTATATCTGCTCACCAAAAAAATTATTTAATTTTGGATTTTTAAGGTAAAAGTTCATAAATACGTAAACACTATTAGTGTGTAATAGTTATACCCTATCTACACTTGATCAAATATAAATTGCGTCAACTTTGAGTACCGCTGACACCGACATCTGAACGAGCACAGCTATGGCACCCCGACGTCTCGCATACCTCCACTATTTTGTCTAACCGCCCGTTAAATAGCCGCCTCGGCCGTCGATACATCAATCACACAAACAAACACGTATCATTTGAGAATCATTCCTTTTTTTCGCTTCAATTAGATCTTTTGTGGCTCTAGTATAAAAAGTACATACGTTTGTATGAAATTTAATGCGTCGTTAGATTTTTAAAGTTTGGTGATCATTGTTGTGACTATTGTCAAGTTATTGAATGTTCTAAGAAACATTTGTCATTAATAAGTCGACCAAAAAACGTGCAGCTAGAAAAAGTGGCTTTTTCAGCTTTTTGTATGTTTATCCCATGTTTCGTTGTAACTACTAAATGCCTTAACCGATTTTGATGAGGTATATGTCATTTGGTTTGTCTTAATCGCGCTCATGTTATCAACTTGTTATAATTGACATAAAAAAAACAAAATTGTGTAGTTTTACCTCCAAGATGTATCCTACTTGTACATGGTCACTCAACTGATATGCTTTTGTGTATAATCTGTATAAATTTAGGGTACAATAATATATATACTATTTTATTCTATCTTTAAAAAAATAATTAATTAATGTAGACAGTGTGTTTGTACTTTCCATTTTAATTATAAAAAATTACTACTTTTTTATTTCAATTATTATTGGCAGTAGTTAAGTAACCAACCTGCTTTAAAATATTACATTAAAATCTATTTTGAAGTATAAAATTAGATAAAAATATGATAAAATGCATTGCGTGTAAAATACTTTAACATAAATTAATTTCGTGATTGTGATCTTATGATCTTAAGTGCCAATAATCTTTCAGATCAAGACTCAGATGTATTTGATTCCCAAATCGTCGCACTCAAACGTCGATCAATTTAATTGATCATTTAACATGAACGCGCTAAACAGGAAATATTTAAAACTCAGACACTTAATCAATTTACTGAGATCGCAACCACCACTCAATCATTCCGGTTTAACGAAGATTAAGTCAAATATAGAAAAGACATCCTGTTAGTTTCGATTAATGCCTACTGTTCAACGTTGCTAGGTATCAAAATATTTTTTGATAAATATAAACGGCACCTTGTTTATGCCCAAGCCTGCCTTGATTTCACAAATATAACTTTAAAACTATTGTTCCAGAAATATAAACCTTAAACACTTTTGTATGATTTATTTGTATTAACAATTATACTGTTGTTATTATTATAACTGTTAACTAATATTGAACATAAAAGAAAACTATGCGATCATATATTTCTAAGTCCACTGCAATTACCAGGAACAACTTTATAGTCTCACAGAATTAATCATAAAAAATCTACTTGACATTTTACATTACTAACTTGTATACATAGGGCTAATATCGAGAATAAAATCTTGTAAGATTAATAACGTTAAAAAATCATACACATAGTGAATATTACTGAATATTTAAAGGAGGTACTATAGTCATATGATTTTTTTCCTATTTTGTGGTGTAAATAAAGTACGTATCGCAGTAAAAATATATATCGCTGATGTTTATATGGTGATGGTGATTTTTAAGTACAAAAAAACAATCTCTTTAACTGGGTGGTTGTAGGTAATATCTGTTTTGTTTCATGGACATTTATGAAGGATTGTACCGAATTGTGCATTGTTCCAATAACTAATCATTTACCATTCGGCAACGATTCGTGAGCTTTGTGAATTCGGTAAAGGGCAATCTTTAGATGATTGGGTGCGACCTTATCTGCCTTTATGGTACGATCTTAAAAAAGATTTATGATAACGCACGGTCAGGACGCATCCCACAAACACTTTAAAATAAATGACAAGAAGTCACTTCCAATTGTGATGGAAATACTTTCTGCAGTAAAATTAAACTATAACCCTGTCGTTTAGAGAGATTTAAATGGTTTAAAGGTTTTTATTAGTTCTGCCTACGTTTCGTTTAGTCGGGTTGTGATCTTGTCCAGTTTTATGTCTCCCACCAGAGTCGCCTGTATCTGTTATGTTTACGTGCGATAAATACTCGATGACTTTTTGTCCTTGTACTTATTTCATTTTAAATGTAAGTTTGAATTTAATATTAATTTTTGAAACCAATAACTAAAAAATGCATGGATTAATTCAGAATGTATGGACAGTTCTAGTAGGTGTTTAAATATAAATTCTTCGTGCTGGGTGTTTGGCGTTCAATCATTGGCATTCCTGGGTTTCCTGGGACTACCCTTAAATTATTTAATATATAACTTTGTAAATACTTAAACATTATGTACATAATTAAGAAAAAGATAACATTTTCTAGAAGAGAAGAAAGCAATGACAAAAGGCTTTTTTTAAAATTGTGTTGACTAATAAAGTTCTAGGAAGTAAATCTGAGATGAGGGTAACTTTGTCCAATAATAAATTACATTGTTCTGACTCACAAATGCACAAATTATAACCACAACAATTTTAACTTAAACGTAGTACAAATTTCTAATAATTGATATTTCTGTGCAACTTTCGATTTACTCGCTTTCTATTCTTACTTCACCAATCGTTGGTATAAATTAATGAATAGTATGTACAGATAACACGCAAAAAGGAAAAACAGTATCTGTCACCTATTAGACGTTTTTATCTGAATAATTGTTGTCTCATCTATATCTCACTTCACGGAGTTATCCGTAACCAACCACACGCGCCATTGAAATTATTTTATCCGGTATTGAAGCCAAAGCCTGGGTTATCAATTGAAATAATAATAACATTACAATATTTTGTACATTAAGTGCATTCGGGGTGTGGTGTTTCGGATAAGTGAGGACGGCTTATGCGTCAAGATATGAGGTTGTAGCGTTTCAAATGTTATAGAGATAACTCTTCAAATAAATTGACTATATATTTTTTTAATTTTTTGTCACCGATCAAAGAGTTAACATTGGGGCCACTGCTGCTCTCATAAATTTACTTCAACAACCTTTCTTGTCAACAAGCTACCAATTTATTATTATTATAATTTGTATAAATAAAAAAAGTTTTATAAAATATTTTTTAATGGGATTTAAATACATATATCATAAATATTTATTGGTGTCATATACTCTGAATCACATTATCCTAGGGCGAACGTATGCGTGCACACGGATAGACAGATGTGTAAGGTTTTTTTTATCATTTAATAATATGTAGAGCTAGAACATATAGAAATGGTGAGTACTTGTCACGAATGTATCTAAGTTTATTGATTGTTTAAAAGTTAAAAACGATCAAAAAATTTTTATAGACACGTTATGATTTTTTATCTGATTTAAAGAATAAACCAAGTATTACTCTTTAAATGGCATGTCTATATTAAGATATAGTCGAAAAATAAAAAATTGGATGTCTTTTTAAGGTTCAAAGTTCTGTATCTTCCTGACTCTGTTGTAGTCTTTCCGTAGGTGTTGCTAATGATTTTCCAAAACGTAATGTCCACCTTAAGCAAGCTATACCAGAGAGCATATGAATATATTTTTTTTACTCATACCTTCACCGGAGGACAATCCATTTTTATTAAACACACTCAAACGTCACTTATTAACTAATGTAGGCGGGAATTTCAGTACAAGCTTTAGTAAGGTCGACACTCGACAAGGGAAATAGTGATAATGATATTTAATCCCTTGTATATTTTAGCATATTAATCTACTTATAATGTGACAAATTTTCATAGGGTTGGTAATTTTTTTCCGCTAATTGTTCCTTTAAATGATCCTGTTCCAAAATATTATATTTATTATAAATTGGTTTTATATTTTACTTAAGTATATTTGACAAAAATATTCTATTTCAAAACCCTAAGCTAAAAAAGAAATATAAATTGTAAATGTTAAAGGTGACAACCCTATTCTCTATAGCACGATATCGGATGTAAAAGTGTTTATTTACGAACTGACTTTTAATTTCGAACAAACCAAAATAAGCTGAGGTTTAATACAAACACAGACGACATATAAGTACTTTATGATGCTTAAGAATTAATTTTATATTTATAAGTTCAAAAATATTGACCTCACATTGACGACGAGGGACGGTAATTATCAGTGTTGCCTGATATAACTGTACATAATGTACATACATTGCATACAAGTTACATAAAATTTAAACAAAAAAGGTTTTTATAACGAAATGAAAAATTTTGAGAACATTTACATTTTTTTTAATATTTATTTAAAATATTTAATTTTGTATGTTGATATGTTTGAGATATTAAGAATCGCCTTTTATAGGTTAACTAAAAGTATGATCTGGAGGTCCTTAAATTACACAGTTCGGGTGACGGTTTCGGGCACAGAGTAGAAGACCACGGACAGTTGTCGCCGTGGTTTTTAATGAAATCACCACATACCTCTGATTCCTGAATCCCTAAACAAGTAAGAGATTCAAAAGGGTTTTCTACACTTTCAATATGAACAAATAATCTCATGGCAAATAGTAGGTGGGCCCATAAACACTGTCAGACAAATTCTAGCGCCAATATATCAATTTACTACTCACATAGATCCCTAGTGACTAACCATTGGCAAGAGAAGATTTAAAACATTAGTTATCAACATTTGAACCTCTTTATAATAATCAAACGTGTGTCCGTCTTCAAAAGAGAGGTCGTAAGTCCTACCTGTCTGGTGGTGATTCAACTTACTTTTCTGAATGAGAAAGATTTGAAACTCGAATCTTTTATGGCACTAACCTTAATAAAACCGGTATATTATTAAAATTCGCCAATAAGTACTGCTCAAGTAAATTCATTAATATGAATTTCTTTAAATATTTCACTGTTCTTGAAGTATCACAACTTTTATCACTGACGTGTGACGTCAAAATATATTGGGTTATATTTGTAATATAGAACATATGGTTATATTACTCGAAGTGTAAAAGGCAGTGTTTCGATCAATACACATAAATTGAAACCTCGGCTGTCAAGGGTCAGTAAAAAACTTTAACTAACTTTCTTTTGAGATTTAAGAGGTGAAGCAAAAACCGTTTTCTTTTATCCGGGTCAAAAATGGGACAAAATTTACACAATGATAGAGGAATGCACACAATAAACCTTTTTTATTCTCGCCAAGAAAACATAAATAAAGATTACAAGCAGACCAATAAATATATTTTCTCTTTTCACAACTGGCAATTAAAAAAGCCATTTACATAATTAAAAATAAAAACACAGTAAAGTCGCAACACTGCACGGCGCGTGTCGATAAAGTATCGATTAGCATTAAGTGGAATCGAGTTCTCATTTTGAAATACTAATCACGTCGTTAGTTGACCTCTCATTGACACGACGCTCCTTTACCATCTCGAAACAATTAAAACAATCTACATCGATGTATCAGTCAGATCCGCATTCTCATCAAATGATCCATCGACCTCACACGGAGTATGCTTTAAGAAGTTTCTCCTTAGTGTTTTATGATAATTTAAATAAGAAAGCCACATACATTGTAGTGAGGTTAAGTGAACACTTGTAATATTGGCTTTCGTTGAATCAAATTGATCGTAACTTAGGCTGTGTAAATAATATTAAATAACATCTAATAAAAAGGTTGTAGCCACGAATACTGACTTATATTTTCTTATGAATAAATCCAATGGATTTAATCGTATTTATGAACGAATCGTAAACACGAATTTTAGAATTTCTTGGCGTACCATTATTTGTTAAGTGACGTTTTATGTTGTGAAATATTATTGTCAATAATACAGATCTTATTCATATATATTATTGTGGAATCATTACTTTAGGACAGCCTAAGGATATGAAAAGTTATTATAACTTAATAACTCAAAAAGCGTTGACACACTCACTTCAAGAGGATTATTTTTAGTTAAACGTTTTTAATTTTCGTGAGTGACGGCCATATTATAAAAGCTTTATCATTCTATAGGCGGTAAAGTTTAATTATATACACAAGTAACTGTAACCCACGGTTTCACTTGCGTTATTATTTCTTATTTCGTGTTTCCTTTGTTAATGACGAACTTCCATAGCATCATTCATTTATATTTTTTTTCTTAGGAGTGGAACTTTCAAGAGTTCTTTCTAAGTTCAAAAATTTCAAGTTTTTAGCCACAGCAGTTTATACTCTACCTTCATGAATTAGCCAGTTGAGGCAAAGAATTTTGTATTTTGCAATGTACACTCCACAGCAATCGGCCCTTGTTACTGGCATACATGGTAACAGATATTACTAACCTCAAAATCAGATTTTTCCCAATATAAGAGTTAAGAATGTGAATCTCCATAGGCTGAATTAAGTTAGTCTATGTGATTTAAGACGAGTATCGTAAAAATACCGAAACGACTTAACAATGAGAGCTAGATGTATTTATTGGGCGATTTTATTGGTTGCTTAAAAGTATTATACTTGGTCGTATATCTCCGTGACTGATAGCACAATCTTGATGAAATAATTTATTTTTAATTGTATACTACGATATTAAATTTCATTACTGAATGTAAATATTAAAGGTCATTACACGCTACAATATTGGATTGTAGATGATATTAAAATGAATACCTCGCCTGCAAAAGTTTGAAAATTGTGTCTCTGTCTGTTCGTTTGTCTATCTGTCTTACAAAGTATTTCTCTGATGTTTATTGTAAATATGATGTAAGTGAAAGTATTAGTGTAAATGTACAGAAAATATTCTAAAAGAAAAAGGCACAAAAGTAAACAATAAATTGCATATTCTTGTGTATTATTGTTGTAAATAATTACAAATTATTGCTATTTTTGGAGTCGATGTCAATCAACGTTGATTTACATTACAATAGGAACAACACAGTTACCCACACAGGTTGAAGTGCGCAGGCGATTGGGAGGGGTAAACAATAAAGTATTGGTATCAAAATGATATTTACTCATATTTCTTAATTTCAGTAATCCTGTAGTTGATGAGTAATTTTGCTTGTGTGAATATAGGCAGACCTACTAAACGCGGTGTGAAAAATTCTATAAAAAAGCGCCGTTTAATAGATGCGAACGATGTAATGAAGCAGCTTCTATCTCAAAATAGGAAATTTGACTTATAGCTAAACTAGCTGATCCCTGCAACCTCGTCTGCATCTCCTGTCGTCCGTAGCGTGATGTTATACAGCGTGAACAAATTTGTTTTCTTTAAAAAAGGTTAAAAGGAGCCAAACAGATATACATATGCTATCGCGTACTTTTTTTAAGAACGATGGCAATGGATCTCTCAAAAAGTATAATTTGACCCCATTTTCTAACATTTTCAATTGAAATCTTGCACTTTTTAGTTATAACGTGATGATAAACAGCCTATAGCTATCCTCGATAACTGGGCTATCTAATACTAAAATGTTTTTTCAAATCGAATTATTGGTTCCTGAGATTACCGCGATGAACCAAACAAACTTTTTAGCCTTACACAATTAGTTTAGATGGGTATACAATAAGAGTTAGTAAATTATGTAAGTGTTTACATAGAATAAATTAATGTACACAATAAGATTGTTATTATTTACAGGCCAAGTGATGTCATAGAAGATTTTAATCAGACTAAAACAAATATATCACCCAAGAAATTTCCATAAGATAACAATGAACCAATAACCAATAATGTAAAAAGGCTGACACTAATACATATTAATATATTTCGAACTAATTTCAGTGCAGCATCTATGATTTTGACAAATTTAATTTTGCGGCTGACGAACTGTTACGCTGTTTGAATAAGAATCATCATTGTAAAGAGTAACACTTTAAGAAGAGTAAAAGTTAACTTTGTTTGTGGGTAACCGGCTTCGGATTTGAGCTCTTGGTGTCAAGTCATCGGTCGTTAATCTATATTAAAATAAACCTCATTGTTTCTCCTTATTACGAAAATTAAATTAGAGAGTATTCTATGACTGGCTGAGATGGAAGATTACGGTCCAACAAAACCAGTTCAATGTTTTGAAAGTGTGTTCTATTGTGGCTTAAGTTTTCCAATATTATTTTTTATTTACTTTGCAAGACGACGAAAAGTTTTACAAGAATCAGAGGTAGATTAGCCCTTTTTCTTGTTTGAAATCTTTAATAGTTCTAGTACACTTATAGTATGGATAAAATATTTTTTGTACATTTTGTCAAATTAATAATAAATAATAACATTTTTTTTTGTTATTTTATTTTAATTTATGTATTACGTTTCACATTTTTCATAATTTCATTTAAGTGTTCTTGTTTCTACAAGACTCGGTTTACAGTTCGCTTTATGTATTTGTAAATGCAGTTTTCAAATCGAATCGAATCACAGAAACATTTTTTTTTAAGAGTATCTCATATTCAAAAGTATTTTGCTGTGTGAATGTGACATTTGTGATAAAATCCAACTGAAGCAAAAATGGACCTTCGACTTCTGAGTTAGATTCAATTGAAATATATAGTTTTGTATGCGATTTCTGCAACTACCTTTTATAAGTTTCTATAAGGTTACTTAGATTACGAGACAGACAAAAGTACGTAACCATAGCACAACAATTACACATCAAATGACCTATTGATTTCGTGGAACAACATGATGCGTGCATTATTCAATAATAGCGGGACGCTTGAAACAATATTCACAGCGGTAAAGCTCCGAGTTAATCAGAACGCTAAAGATTGTGTCGAAAGACAAGAAATAAAAAAAAACATTCATAAATACAATAGCGCAAGTCATATAGTTTCCAACGTCGTTTCTCAATAGATTATGCCGATAGTCCAAGCTGGGTGTTTGCCAGTTCAATTATCATTACCAGTCAAGATTCCGTCCAGTCACTGTGTTGTGGGTGACCCGCATTAAATCGGTTAATTCAAACTATTTATCAACTCCATTCGTTATGCATAGGATCAGATTTTGAAATTGTTTGATGATGTTATGGCGTTCAGTCCATTGTGTTACTACCCCGCCTGGCTTAGTGTGATGGGAGTGTACCTACTATGTTAATCGGAGTATCACTGATTGAATCTATTGAGTATCTAGTTAAATAATACTTGGGCCATTATGATGCTCTTAAGTTAATGTGCCCATACACGGATAGGACAGCTATTATGGCTGCGTGTTCATAATATGTCCTCAATCAGATTGTTTGACACAAATGTTGATTATTTCTATAACCTTAAAGATTCTACATATGGAGCTGCTTTTAAATATGATAAAGAATATGTCATTTCATGAATTTTAAATGTATTTCAACGTTTACGATCATATTGACGAGACCAAAATTGCAAAATAATTAGTGTAATCAGTTATTTAATTTAACATTTTACAAAAAAAATAAAAATTGTGACAGTTTCTAAAGTATTATTACAAACACTGATCTAGCAATGTAAAAAGAACATATAAACTTATTTAGTTACAAAAGCTATTATATATTTTTACTATTATTATATTTTGTACTAAATTAATTGTTAAATAGGCAATTTTTTGTATATACGGTCATTTTTTGATACAACAGTTCCTCTTGCAGTAACATTCTAGAGTTGCAAATAATCGCAAGGTTTAGAACATCAAAAAGTACCATACATTTCTCACCCGCAACTATACACCATTTTTGTTTTTAACATAGGTACCGATTTTACTCTTATTCCCTATTTATTATGAGTGTGTGTATTAAAAAAACACCCAAGGTTTTGCTACTAAGATGTTTTTCTGCAAATAACTCCATCGTATTGTTACACGTGATTCACGGTTTTTACCCCCCCCCCTGTATGCATATTATTAGCTTAGTTTTTCTTGTAAAAATGTGTCGTTTATTCCAAATAAATAATTTGGTTGAATAATCAACAACCAGACAATATCATCCTTAAAATCTTGGTCTAAATAAATACGTTTAGATCGTCCTAGGTGACTCACCACCTCAATTGTAGAATTTGAACAGAATGATAAACATATATTAGCTATCATAACAAGCATCAATAAATAATCAAGTTTCAAACACAAACTTCCAAAACTAATAGGTAAAAGTAACAATGGCACTTTTGTTCGCCGCCAATGAATGGCAACAATGCATGACACAAATGAGCACCTAATTGGAACATTGCGACATCAGTCGAAACCGTGAGCGCGTGATACATAACCAACAGACCTTCCTTTTCTCACACGGATACAGGATAATTTATAATGTAGGTATAACTGAATATATTTGTAATATAATTGTAATATATTATATAGGTTTAAGAATACCATATATATATAGGTATTATATAGGTATTATATAGGTTTAAGAATACCAATAGTGGCAGTATGCAAACAATATATACCTCTCAAACGTTGGCTGGAAAAAGATGAGTAGTGCATTAAGTTCATCTTGTACAGTATAATTACAAGATGTGTAAATAAAAAAAAGATTTAAAAATACATATAATTTAAAAGCACGAAGAAACACTAACAAAGTTCTGATATAAGCATATAGGTGACAGTAATAAAAACATGTTTAAATCGATTAAAAACGTTTACCAATCAGAATCGAAGTAATACTTAAATATTGTGTTTATTACTTTCCTGATTCTTCTTGTGTGATATTTTTAGTAGCCCACCTAATTATCCCCGTCGTAGACCGACGTTTGTAAAGTGTATGTGATCTGAGAATGTATGTAAGTGTTTGGAAGGGTAAGTTCACGACAATTGAACCGAGTTAAACTTTTCGGGACCCCGACTTTATTCGAACGGTCCAAAACGTCTTGATATAACAAGAAGCAAGACATCCGAGCAGCTGTAACTACACCACATACAAACCACAGATGCCAACCTGGCTAGTATCGTACGAGAAGAAGTTGGCCGCTATACCTGTGGTCTAAATTGAAAGACTACATGCGTTCGCGGGCAAGATGGGTGAGGTCCTCACTCAAGGATGAAAGGATTTTCATTGCAAAATTTCATTAAAATTGATGCAATATTATCGCATGCATACTAACATTAAACATGAACTACTTCACCACCCTGGCGCCGCGCTCTGTTATGTTAGACTCTTAATGGCGCTTTATTCATTACAATCTTATTGTGATAATTTTTAAACAATTTGTCCAAAATACTTAGAAAGCGACAAATGTACCTAAAGCGTGTTTTGTAATTAAAGAATTCTATTTAATTATGTTTTTGACTCAATATTTAGTATTACTTAATATTGGCTTACACCTAAAGGGTAGACATACACTCACGGGTTTTTTTTTTAACTATTTAAGATTAGTAATCCCATCGTGTTTGGGCTGCGTACGTCAAAATAGCTTTCAGGCGAAATCTTTCTAACTTAATTGATACTTATCGTTATATTTTGGCCAAATTAGACAAAATCTTAATGAATTGTAACCCCATGTACTATTCTGAAAAATAAACTATATTACTGTAAAGTATCATCTAAATGCGTTCAGTGATTTTGTCGCGAACGAGTAACAAACATCCATACATCCATTCTCACAAACTTGCTTGTCTACAATATTATAGTAGGATAGGATAGGATACAAAAACTCATGTCATGCAACCAATACGTAATTCCACTAGGTGATGATGATCTTAAGTACATTTATGCCTTGCTGTGTTAATCCTACTACACACCTATTGAAAAACTTCATAAGTATTTAACAACAAAACACTATTTAAAACCTCTAACACGTTTTTGTTTTATCTCTCTCATCAAGACTTCTAATTCCCCCCGAGGGGCACACCTCGGACAAAAACGACCAAAAGGGTAGGAGTACTGGTAGCCATCTCTGATAATCTTTGGTATATAAGATGCTTTGGTGACATTTTGAAGTATGTCAGTCAGGGTTTGTAGCGTCGTGTCGTGACGCCCGAAGTGGCGACTTCGTGATCCAAATTAATTAAAACAGAGACACAAAACTAAAGCTATCACGATTAGTTTAGACTTTAGACGCTTTCTTAGTATGGATACGACAGATGTGCTAATTAGAGTGAATGTTTCGATTCCAGCGTAATCGCAGAATTTTTCAATTGAAAGAAGGTACTGTTGAAACTTTATGATATGAACAACATATCTACAACACAATATAAAAAAGACATTAATAGTTAAATCAAGTTCAACAGATCTATATTACAATTTTTTTGTTTTGTTATATTCGTATTTACCATGTGCATCAATTAAAGGGCGGATATAGATTTCTTGCGCTAAAGAAACGAATAAAACGTATTTAATCGTTTTTTAAACACACAAAAGTGATCATGTTAATATCGCATTTTATTATGACTGGAAGAGTCATTACATTTTCTTAAAAATACATTCAAAATGTCTTCACAACTTTGAATTTGTGGATGTTAATCATTTTTATCTTGATATGTGTAAAGAAAAATATCTTCTTTGAATTATCTTGTTATTTAAAAGCGAATATAGCTACAAGTACATCCTACTTCAATAAAAATACTTGACGGGTGATTAAATAAGTCAATTGTATAGGTAGGCATGTATCTTAATTAATACCAAAACCTTATTATATTCGTTATAAAGTAAATCAAGACACGTCCACATAGAATGAGGATATAAAAATCGAACAACGACCCTCCGCTGAGTAGTATAAGACTGCGTGCAAACCGTCACATTTCAAAATACAATATGCTAATTATCATCCTTTTTTTCTGCCCTACGAGCTCTGAGAAGTGTATGCAAATTCCTCTCGGACCTTTAATTACGCTTTGAACACGACTGACGACGGCGTTAAAGATGCAGTTTTAAGAATTGTCAGTATTTGCTCTGCGCGTGCGCAACGATATTTTAATGGTAAGAGGATTTAGTGAGAGCATTGCAAGTGACTATGAAAATGTTTATTACTTATTTAGGGTTGTCCCTACATCTGAATCAAATAAATTTTTCTTTACCTGACATGAAAACTGCTAAAGCTTTAGAAATTAAATTCATTACTCAAATTAAATACGAAGTAAGGTTTTTTAAATATATTCATGTTCCAACAAAAGATGAGCATTTGGTTTTGTGTAGAACCATACATCACAGTAGCAAAAACAACCATGAAACCCTTCTTAGAAATCCATTTAAGGTATCACGTTCGAAATCAATGCGACATAATCAAAGTAAACGCGTCCCGAACCATTGAAAGTGTCTCCAATCAACAATGGAAGGCGACATTAATTCTATCCATCATGTCGATCCCGAAAAGGGTTGAAGTTCATTAAGAGATGCATTCCTCAAGTATTATTCTTTGAAAACTGGTAATAAAAATAATAACAAGGCGGCCACCCTGCCAAGTGCTATCAGCTCCATCTGTTGTCGCGGCGGACAAACTCGCCTAATGAACGATGATAAATCATATTCGAGAGGCGGCTCGTAACCAGTGCCAAGCTATTCTTACGGGTCATCAATACACGTCAATTTTTAGCCACACGCAGTCCATTTCTGAGTTCGTTCTATTAAATGAATTGACGTCTGCGTTAGCAGCAGTAATGGACATCGTTTAATTCATTTACCTCAAAGTTGGTGTGATATTTAAGATCAACGGTGAGGTGTCTCTGGGCTCGTGTCCCTGCCCGTACACCATTGTGCTTACTAATGATTTTATGCAAATGTAGCCTCTTTAGATCGAAGTCTTAGCGCGATCTCAAGCCGTCAGGTACCGGGCTCATTATTAATAATTTGAAATATGACTTGGGAGTTTCAACAATATTATCATAAAATAAATTACTTTTATTAGTTTATTGGTGAACAAGAGAAATAATACTATTTTTTATTACAATAAAAATTGCTAGTTGGCAGCCATTGATTCTTGAATTGAAATCATTAGATTTCTGATAATATCAAAAGTCCTCAAGGATCCCATCGGGTGCTTATAGTATAAAGTTCGGTGGACAGTGACCTTTACTGCTGAACCAGTAGACGAGGTTTAACACCAAATAATGGTATAATGATAAAAATGTCTTGTTGTGATATCGCTTAGAAATATCAGTGTGTTTATTAGCAGTTTGGTAACCATAGACTTGCTAATAATAATAAAAAAGTATATATGTATCTGCCGATAAATATTCAAAGTATGGAAATTATTTTCTGGGAAATATTTAATATATTTAATATTCAAAACATGGCACTGGTTGTTGTGGAGAACCTTGTGGGAGGCCTATGTCCAGCAGTGGACATCTTTTGGCTGAGGTGATAATAAGATGAGGAAATATACACAACGGTAGATCAACTTATACTGGTAATAACAGTGTGATCTATAACATACTCATATAATTTAAATTTAGGTACAGGTACAGTATCTGCTTGCAATTTAAGAATTTAGAATGATTCAAAAAATATTTTCAAGAATATTTTCATTCGTATGAAGGTACTAACTTGATGAAAGATCCATGGATATTTGTAAGGAGTACCTACCTCTGTTACAAGTCTATTGGTTATGTTGACCGACTCTCAGCAGGTGGCCGTATGTTTGTTAGTTACCGTGTTGCTATAAGAAAAAAAAAATTCTCTATTATTATTATATCTCGGCATACCATCTCATTACCTAAGGGACTGTAGCATTGTCCATTCGTATGTCCCTTTGTTCGATAGAACACAGGTTTCCATAAAGCGAAAGACACTGAAAGCAATCATCTCTACGGTATTCCTGAATACTGAGTCACCAGAATTACCGGCATACCTCACAATCCCACGTTTCCTTTGCTACGAAGAACAAAGCTAATCGTTACTTAACCTTAATTGCCATAATTATCACCAGTACCGGCAAAATGATTTATTATCCAAACGGTAGCTAAATATCTAAATAGAGTCTAAAACTTTACATTTTTACAGGTCACGACAATATCACGGCATTAAAATTAACAAACGATTTTATACCGTGTACAATTTGAGCAAGAATTTTCACTATCAGAAGACCATGCATTCAAACTAAAAGTAATAAAACAAACTAAACTTCTCAACAGAAAATGTGTGATAAAATGAAGAATTAGCTTATTCAGTGTCAAGTCAATCGTTACATCGTATCGTTCTCGAGTCGTACACAATAAGTCTATTTAGCTAATGCTCGTCTCACGGCGGCATTCGTTGGTCAGTGTGGGAATATACCAGTTTGCACTTTGAAATTAATGAATGAAGTCGTTTGTGTTGTCGGTAATGAATGAGCATAAACAGTGTTAAATGGTGAACAAAAATTAGATGTTGAGGTTTACTTACTAGTTAGAGGTAAATCACTTTTTTATTATTTAGTGTGAGAATTTCTCACGTATTTAATGTACCTGGTAGTTACGAATTTTGAGACACGACATTTTAAGTGATCTATTATGCCCTCAACTGCGTTTTGTTTTCCTATCATCATTGCCTTTAAGAACCCCCTTTTTTTCCTTTCTTCCTGCGCGAAATCTCCGGACTCGAATTAACCAATAATTGCACGCCGTTTTTGCGGGTACCAGTAGCTGGGGAACTGCATAGGTGCACCTCGGACCACCTACGGCTTGTAGATGATCCTTCCCGTGTGGGAACCCAGATGTTCCCTTTTCTGCCCCGAAAGGGCATGCACAGTCCATAGAGCTCGCATCACTACCCCGGCCTGCTTCTGCTAGGGTGACAGATAGCCTCACCTGTCAGCCCCAGGCCTGCGTTTATAGAGGACGGAGATCGTTTAGCGATCTCCAGTATCTGAGCCTTCTGTAATACCTGGCCCATTCCCTGGCCTGGCGGACCTAGACCTCGAGTTAAAAACCTCTCCCGGTCCTACTCCACCATCTTCTTCGCAAACATAACCTACCCAGTCCGATGGTCACCACGAGTTCACGCTTCTACTCCACTCATGTCTAGTATTCTGCCACCGTGTGGAGTACTGTGTTCACGGTCCGGTTATCCTAGTGGTGGTACTCAGGTGTTGGCTCCTTGCAGATAAGACGTAGGTAATTTTCGAAACATCCTTTTCCAGTGGTCACCAGCGTCAACTGGTATGAGATGGTCCCGTGAGGTCTCTGAAGCCAATTCTCCGTAACGGGTCTTAACCCGTACCCAACCTTTAACAGTCCCCTACTGTTTACGTAAGTACGTAAGTTTACTCCCTTTGTCGGCTCTTACGTTACCCACGAGATGATTAGAGGTGTTGACACTCTGTATTAATAATCCATCACCGCACTGATGAGCTTGTTTACAAATACTCAACTATTTAAAATTTATTTAGTACTCGTTATGATTATGTCTAATGAGGCACAACCGGATAGACTAGATTTTTAAGAACCACTCAATATTAAGATATTGATGTCTTACGTTGTCGCTAAAACATGAATTGTAGCGATAGAGGACAGATAAAGTATGTTACAGTTGTAAGTAATAAAACGTGCACTCCAGTACAAAGATTTTTAAAATAAATTTAGTTGTAAAAGTAGTGTAAACTGCCTATAAAAGCCAACAATTAAATGAGAAAAGAGCTGCAGGAAACAAATAAAGCTCGTGAAATTAATTCGAATAATTTTACTTATCAGTTAGGCTTACATTTTTTTCTTACCAAATATTTTATGTAAAAGTATTTTTAATAAGTGAGTAACAATAAATATAAAATTAAATTTCATTTGAAGGAATTTGCCAACGACGTTTTTTAAGCAAATGAGTTATAATTTTACAACTACGTTGATACATTAAATGAAACTAGTGTTGAAAAAAATATACCGATATACTCACGCCTGTATCTACGAAGTAACATATTTTGAGCATAGCCGTTAATTGGGGAGTTTGTGAAATAAAAATGGGAAAACTTTGAATTCATAGGGTAAAATATATGAGCAAGAGAGATAATGAAAAGCAAATTATTTGGTTAAGAGCGATATACTGGGACGTTGTCGGCAGTATCTTGAAAAGGTAAGGAACTTATACCTGTAACTGGCAGTTATTGTTGCCAAGACGCTCGTTATAAGTGTCAATAATAAACCTTCTAAATTCATATCACAAATATAACTTTTGAGTTATTAAACGCGATTAATTAAAAAAAGTCTCGCCTGAGCTCATGAAACTCGCTTGAAAATAGATTTAATTTTATTATTCCAACAATAAATAACTCAATGTGTTCCTTTACTCATTAAGATAAAAATATTAGGATGAAATATAACAGCCGTACGCTCGTTCGTGATTATATTAATAAAAGAAAGCAGTAATCACATGATTTTATGTAATACAGGCAGTCGGCCAAAATTATCTTTCTTTTTTAATAATTAATGATTAAGCCCGGTTGATCTTATTTGCGTCATCAGGAATGCGCTTTACGTCACGCCCATAACACTATGTCTTATAAATCTTAAAAAGAATCGCTCGTAATTTCAAAGAAGCAATTAAACATTTACGCGCTTAATTTAAAATGTACTTGCTACTATAAACTCCGTAAATGTGTCTATTATCTTTAATTTATAGATGAAGAAATAGGTCTGTAGTGGGATGGCGAAGATTCTGCCCGTTTTTTTCAGGAATTTTCGACGTTTGGGTAAATAGGTGGATAGGATAGCTAAATAACGGATGAACTACGGTTCATAAAGAGATTAAGGAGCTGACTGAAAGTTTTGTTTACATTTACGACTTTACCGAGTCCTCTTTACTTGTACTTTTCTAGATCTATTTAATTACTGGACTGCACGTATGGCGTTTAAACGAGTGTTTTGAGTTGAAAACCCACACGGGACAGCACTTCGTGTGATTCACAAATTGGTGTTCTGAGTCTGTTTGTTCGTTACGTCCTTTTCTTGCATGTTAGTAAAGTCCCGTACGACACAGGATATATTCAAAATGCGGGCTTTATCTTTAAAAAAATATCTTTCTTTTTGTAAAAATAGTTACACTGTTAGTTTAGCGTCTGTACTAAACTAGATGGATAGATAGATAGGTACTCTTTATTGCACACCATAAGTAGGAAACATACAATGTAGGATACAAACTAGATATAAACTAGATGCATTTCTTCACTTTTAACCAGTATCTTTTCGTTTTTTTTTGTTCTCATCTCATCATCTCATCTCAACCAAAAGACGTCCACCACTGGACATAGGCCTACCCCAAGGTTCTCCACAACAGCCGATCCCGTACCGCCCGCATCCGGCAGCTTTCCGCGACCTTCACCAGGTCGTAGGACCAATTTGTTGGGGACCTATCAATGCTGCGTTGCCTACTACACGGTCACTACTCCAGAATTATATGGCCTCATCGGCTATCGTTTTATGCGTGTAATGTAACCCGCCCACTACCCCTTAAGTTTAGCAATTTTACTGGCAATATCGAGGGACCTTGTTTCGTCTGTGGATCTCCTCATTCCTGATTCGATCACGCAAAGAAACTAATATTGCCCTCTTCATTGCTCTTTGGGTGACTTTGAGCCTTCTTATCAAGCCCATAGTGAGCAACCACGTCTCTGTGCTGTAAGTCATCACTGGCAGCACACACTGGTCAAAGACTTTTGTCTTGAAACACTGCGGTATTTATGCCGAGTCGATTGGCCTCTTTTTCGAAATTGGATCTACCTTACTGAATAGTTTATCCTAGATACAAATGTGTGCGCAAACACCGGTGCACTCTCTGTTCCCTCACTCTCAAAAACCACAGGGACGATTATCCGACACGACCGGCGAAAGATCAGACACCGGACAATTATTAAGTATTTCTGTAACCAGAAAAATGCAATAACACTTTTTGATCCGACCCGGTATCGAACCCGAGAAATTTTAATCGGCAATCACATACGTTCATCGCTAGAGCAGCGAGGCCACTTTATAATGGGTATATTATTTTCATTTAGATTCTCATCATACTATTAAATTAATATTCAATTTATACTTTTAATTATTATAAATTCTGTCCTCTACCTTCGTGAATAGATATTTAAACAATTCATATAACAGTTTTTTTTGACACAATCAATGATTTTAAATGTTGCATATTATTTTCTATTAATCCCTAACGTTACCTAGTCTATAACGGCCTAGTGAGATATTTTTTCACGTCTTGCTTAAAGGACCCATACGCTCGTAGTGAGTTTTAGATTTCCATTGTGCGGATTTAGCGGGTGAAGCAGTCGCCACACCGCTCTCTACTACGCTGAGTGTTGTGGGTTCAAACTACACATGGGACAACACTTTATGTGATCTATAAATTGTTCTTCTGAGTCTGGGTGTTCTTTGTGTCCGTCTCTTGCGTGTTTGTTAAGTCCCCCGCGACACAGGATTTATTCCTAACTATGGTGATGTTTTTTTTTAAAAAAAAATAATTATATACTCAGTAATTGCGTGTATTTCTTAAAGTTTGTGACGGAATTTAAAGCATATCATATCAAAACTAAGGCTCAATTTGAAGACTAAATAATATTAAACAGAATGAATTAAAGTAACATCCGCCTTATATCATCACTTAATTATACAATTATCTAATCAATAGTTTACATAGCACTTCTGGTAAAACCCAGCTGCTGTATATAAATGACACAAAAAGTATAATTAGCAAACAATGTATGAGGCAAAAACTAAATGACATTATGCTCGAGTCAATACACTGGTGAATTATAAATAAATAAAATGAACCGGATCTGTGAAGGAATTGCAAATAATTAATTATCATACTTACGTAAAATCATTATGTAAGGTGAAAATGAAAGGGGCCCGATTCTTCAATGGTGTACTCAATTCTTTTCATTGGCTGAAGTAGAACTAAACGTTCCTTGTTATTGACAGAAATAGTATTTTAATACTTTTCTAGGTATGTTATGTTAGGCTTTATATAAACCTGTATATAAAAATATTTTTTTTTACTTCTTTTAGAATTGCAAAACATATTTTGTATAAAGTTTATTTTTAGATTTTATTAAAATCCATAAATATTTTTTTTTGAAAATATTTTTTTTTAATTTTGGTGTTGTTGTAGTTTTGACCATCTTTTATGTAGGTACATACATCATAGTACACTAAACTTAGTTGTGAATTTGTACTTGTTTAGGTATTGTTATGTTTTTTTTTTTATTTAAATACCTACCAAAATGACTTTACTTTGCCTGATGGAAAGCATGAATAGAATCAAAGAGTTGTGGTCACCATACTTATTGTGAATGCAGATAATGCGATATAATGATTCATACTATGGTGGCCTAGTGAGATACTTATTTACATCCCGTAACACTTACGCTTTTACCATGGTAACTGTCATCTCTGCATCAATGGGCCTTTTGTCTCGATTTCAGCAACGACACACGACAGCACGGATGCTGTCGTTTTAAGTTGGTCTTCTATGGTAGGGTAGTACTTCCTTGAGCCGGCTCGTTGGTGCTAAAATCAGTATGGCTCTACTATCTGACAATATAGTGTATATAGTGTTTATGCACTATTAGAAACTGCTACAGCAATCTTCAATCACCGTTCATCTCAGTTGTAAGGCGAAACTTATACCAAATCGGAGCTCGTTAACAATGGATTCAATTATGAAGAGTAAAAGCTTGTCGTATAACATTCCATATTAGGCGAGGCAAACAAAGATTCACAATTCTAAATCTTTTAATTGGCATTAAGTATGACGACATGCGGTGACTTGTCTAATCTGACTTGTGATGATATTATTATAGAGCTGCTTGTAACGTGATACACTTATTATTTTTGTATTATGTATTTAACGATAGCATCAGCTGTAAACTGGCAATATTCCTAATGTAGAAGTTATTTTTTTGTTACAAATAAATAACTTTACAATGGCATTATAAAGTTTCTCATTACCAAAGAGGTTTTCAGCACTATTCATACAAGAATAATTCTGTTCTTCATACTCGATTGCACTACGCAAAGTTTTTATTATTTTTAAGTGTTTCATCATCATCTCAACCAAAAGACGTCCACTGCTGGACAAAGGCCTCCCCCAGGGTTGTCCACAACAACCGGTCCTGTGCCGTCCGCATCCAACAGGTTCCTTGTGAGGGACCTACCAACGCTGCTTTTCCCAGTACGTGGTCAACACTCTAGAACTTCCATATATGCAAAATTTATTGATAGTCAGTTGATTAGTTATAATGATGAAAGTTTATAAACCATTTAATCAGTATCTATCTAACATCAATACATTTACATGTAAAATTTAATCACCACAAATCAGTTTTTTTCTTTATTTTTCTATTTTGAGAGCCTGCCAAAATGCCTCTACTTTGCCTGATGTGAAGTAAGAATAGAATCCAAGAGTTGTGATCACCATACTCATTACGCATACATACATACAATAAAGTAAGGTGACCCATACTATGGTGGCTTAGTGATATGCTTCTTCATGCCCCGCTCGGAGACGTTAATCCCATGGCAGTCATCGTGGTAATTTAATGCTCTCATATTTACCACGATAACTGTTACTCTTGCATCAAATGTAAAAGTAATATCTGAAAAATATGAATGTATTATCAACTCTTTACATATCCCAGCATGGATTCCATTCTAATCTGTCACGTTTGAGGTCGAGCGGTGTAAAGTTCATCAATGCTGAATTCAATTATCGATTACACCATTGTGTTCCGCTCTTTCGGTTTATATTTAAATACCAGACGTTTACTAGAAATGCATTGTGAAATTAGACAACTACTTTATTGTATTTGACGAAACATACCGCCCGTGAGTACTCTCATTATTAAATATTTGAAAGTTTAAGTGTACCTTCGTGCCGGAACTGACAGGGCAGAAGTGTTTTGTAGGGACAATACACTCAAGTGCCGTTGTTGCCGTGACCAATAGTTAATTTAATATTCCTTCGCATTGAACAATATAATTTTCTAAGCTATTCAAGGTATGTCGTGATTTAACGCAAACTAAATGGGTGGTCAAACCTGCTATGGTGATAGTTTGCATAAAGTGATGTAGGTGACAAACATAAGGGTACTTTATGTGGTATTAGATTCGTGATTAAAAGTTTCAAGTTTAATGTCAAATTTATAATTTAAAAAAAAAAAGCTTAATTAATTGACTTTTTATAAGCGATAAATGTTACTTGTGATCGTTCACAAAAAAGAAGAATGACAAAAAATTATAACGCAAAAATCACAGAAAAAAAATATAAAAACAAAAATAAAAATATAAATGTAACCCATAAAATTAAGTACCCATAGATAAATCCATACCATTGAAAGCTGTTTCGTCTAAACACTGGCAACTGTCTACTAGACAGGACAAGTTTTTCAAAATTCTAGAGACGATTTCTTAATAAGGATATCTCATTGTATAATAACTAGTTATGTAGGTACTATTTGGCCAAAAAACAATATAAATTACTCGCAACTAATATATAACAGATTTAACCAGAATAAACTGTCTAGCTATCGAAGCCTAATACTTGTAGATGTGGACATGTTGACTTCTTACTCATTTATCATTTAGCCAACTGTTGATTAACTTTTGAATCTTGTTTAATGTGAACACTGTCCTTAGTTTAATCGCTAACCACTTCGCCCTTAGGGAAAAACAATATATTGAAATTTCTCAAATGATTAGAAAAAACTTGCGGTCTAAATACGATACATATATTAGATTTGTATTAGTATTAGATTACAAGTACCTTAGACACGATATAGGATACATGGCACATCTGGAGCAATAACCAGAAAAGTTTAAAAGTGCTGTGTGCAAATTCTCGGAGTAGCTAAAATTTTCAGTTGTTAAGTAGAACTGTTTTTGTGAGAGTGGTCACCCTTTTATAGACTTTTTTACCATAATAAAACATATTTTTTTCTTAAATTTCAATATGCAGATTCAACCTTCAGTTAGTCTCATTTCTTTAGCAGGTTTTATCCATTTAATCACTCATTAAGAGCGATACAAACATTATAATCAATTAAGTAGCGTCGGAGTCCCAATTATGAAGCGACTTTGTCTCATAAACAAAAACCAAGCTTGATGGAGTGAAGCGACAATGGCCTGGTGCCCTGGTGGTCCCTCGAGCTCGTTGTAATCTGTCATCTGAACTGTCAAATTACTAACGGCCGAGCGACCGATCGGCTACTGAACTTGTTGTAGATAACAGCTGTAAGTGGCCAAAGATTAGGTTTGAAGATGCGTCATTCAATTTTTTGTTTTCGTTTTGGCAATATAAGTATTATAATAGAATTTACCTTTATTGTTTTATAACACTTTATTAGAGTTTTATTTTGACAATAAAAAGAAACTCAATAATCTTATGTATTGTTTTATATTGACACAAGAAAGAATATGAGACATTCTACAGTAGAGTCGTTTGGAGAAGCAAGCAGTCAAAGATGTCAGAACTCCCTGGTTTTCCTTGTAAGTAATATGGTGACCTCAACAACAAGTTTCTTAAATCCTCTGAATGAGGACTTAATAGCAAAAATCGGTTTGATTCAGTCATATCAACTTAGTGTCACTTTTTATCATCTCCACAATTCTAAATAAGCTTTCTATTTTTATTGCATTATGATCTCAAATAATTATTTAATACGGTAATATTTTACTGTAATTAGATTAAAACATTTTTTGCCAACTAAGTGTACATAATAGTCTTAGAATTACAATACATTTTTTGTTTTTATCGTGTGGAAACCCCCTCAGGCCGTCAACCCACCGGGGTTTACGGCGGGGCGGTATGTCGGAATCGGACTGACTAAAACCACACGGTGTGCCACTCTGCGCCTGACATAGGAGAGATCCTGGATCAGCTGCTATTACAACATCCAGATCTAGAATTACAATGCATAGGTTAAGGTTTTAAAATCAAATATTTTAAAGGTACAAATATGAAAATATCTATCAAATAATCTTTGACTACGTATAAAATAAATTGAATGAATGTAGGCGTACCTTCACGGGGACATCTGATTGGTCTTTTTATATTTTTTACATGGAATGTTAATTAATTTTTGCTGTCAACCGTAGTCAAACAAAATATAATGATTAATTATTTTCTTTAAATCGTGAGTACCTGGCCTTCTAAAACTTGCAGATGCAATAATTTATCAAAGTGTTAGCGCAAAGAATCAATTAATTTCATTTAAAGGTGTCCTGTACTAATAGGTTCCTAGTTTTGGGACAATGGGTTTTATGAATATCATAATGATGCTAAGTATTACGAGAATGTAGCTTTCTTCGATAGTGGTACTCGTAGACATTCGTCGGTGTACTTATTTTAATGGCCCAGAATATTGTTCTATCATTATGGAACAGAACTCGATTTATCTGTTAAACTACATCGACGTTTGAATGCTTATTTTTTATGAACACCTTTTTTTTTATTTCTGGGCCTACCAAAATGACTCTAAAGTGGTGGTCGCCATACTCATTATGAATATAGACAATTCAGTATGGTGACCCACACTATGGCGGTGTATGACCCATACTGTGAATTCATAAAAAAATCATAAAAAAATGACAATTAATGTTAGTTTTATTTGCGTTAAATAAATGTAGTTTTATAGAAAGTACTCATTTCTGTCATACATAAGATCATTTCAATAATGTAAATTGCGATTCAAAGTTCAATAATATTAATGAGACCATCATGCGTCGAACGAAGAATAATTTCGATCTTTGCATCGCAATCAGAAGGCTCATAATGTTTCAAATAAGCCTTCAGACATTGAAACAAATGACTATGATTTATCGAGTGCCCCAACACCAATTAAACTGCTCTGAACATTGATTACAAACGAAGTGTGCATATTTTCTTTTAATTATTCTCAGGTCAATGACATCCATTTAGATATAAACATATTTGTTTCAACAAATTTTCACCTTTTAGTTTGGAATATATTTTTATTACTGACGATATGAGTACTTTCTACAATAGAACCACGTTCTAAGACGCATATGTATATTTCATGTGAAACCGAAGGTGTATCACCCATACATACGTCGAAGCATAGCTCTACATTGGTAATAATCATCAACAGTCTTCAAAAGTCCACTGCTAGACATACACCTCTTCTTAGAAAAGAAGTTCTAGCTTACCATACCACGCTGGCCAGGGTTGGTATGCGGTTTGCTTCAAGTTTTCCTTCTCTTTAAGGTGATGTTGTCCTACGTAATTTACTTCCATAGTCATCTCTTACGACAACCCTCGGGTTGAACGGGTATAGTGACACTCCATATTCTCAGTCCGTCACCACAACGAACTATAATAATATAATAAAAGTTTAAAGAAAATTGACAATATAAAAAGTATTTTATTTACTAAAATAATGTCACTGTGACTCAACCAAGTCAGACACTTAATCCGTTCAAACAATATTGATATAATGCCAAACTGGTTGTTGTCGAGGTATTAATGACAGTCGATATTAAATATCTGGTGAATGTATTAAAACAGTTTAGAGGAATAATACGAAATGTAGTCTTGGTTTCTGTTTATCAGTTGGGTTACTAAGTTGTGAGAAGATCAAAATAATTACGAAAGACTTTATTGGTTTACAATGTTATTTAAAAACAATTTTACACACAGATGAACTTCTTATATCATTGCGGCAGGACGATTCACTTCTTGAAAAATGTCTCCGTTGGATCTGAAACTAGTCAGATTTTTAATGAATATTCGCGTGTCGAAGTCATTTTAGTACACCAGTAAAATAAGCAGTAACATACATTCGTACTACAATTTATTCGAATATTCCAAATCTACAGAGTAGTAATTAGGTAGGTATTACTGTCATACCTTTTACGTCCCCAAGTGGGATGTGAAAAAACACTTCACTAGGCCGCCATAGTGTGGGTCACCATACTGCATTATCTACATTCGTAATGAGTATAGTGACCACAAATCTTATATTCCATTCATGGATTTCGTCAGACAGAATAGAGTCACTTTGGCAAGTTATTAAAATAAACAAAAAAGAAATTTATAGACTTGAGTGACCAAACTTTACAAATATGGAATTATATGGGTATAATTCGGGCCTATATCATTATATGTACGTGAATCCTAACAGATCAGTAAAACACAAGTGAATTTAATGTAAAACTTGTTTTAAGGTTTTTTTCCGAAATCATGTTTTACGCACAAAGTCGGGTCTCAAGTTAGATATTTGTTAAAACATTAATTCAAAATATAACATCGTGCAATAAATTGCTGTCGTAACATTTTCAACGATCTGACAAATTAATTTATGCAAACAAAATGCATACAACGGTACTTTAAAGTTTATTGTTTCTAATTGTGTAATATTCTAAGCACCATTAGTTACATCTAAAATGATAAAGAGCTAAATTCATGTCTATTGTTAGCCTGAACTTCTAAAATGTCGCTACAATTGATTTAGTTGATGATAGTGGTGCTGACTAAATATTGACGTGCCGTGTTAGTGCGCTTGCGGCGGCTCGCGGACATTTTCACTCATTACTCAAAGCTGTTACGATTTAAATTTGATAACTTAGACTATTATTTATAGTTAGTATTCAAATAATAAAATTCTTATTACTGTAGTAGATAATTTGTTACATTATTTTGTCAGGATGTTTCGTAACGGTACCAATAATTACATGGGTAGTACGTGCTTAAAGCTCACTTGTATAATTTTCAGTACAGATTTCGTTCTTTGCACAAAATCTGTGAAAGAAACCGTCTGTAGTGTCGTTGATCAACTGAACAATATCTTATTATAAAGCAAACACTCGTACACAAGAGCAATTGCTTTAAACACCCACAATGTAATTATCGCAAACCATGAGTTCATTCCTCAATCTATGTGCAGAACCATCGATCAATGCGAATAAGTAAACATAACGAATAGCCATCAGTAAGGTCAAAGGAATGTGCAACCTCATAATTCCAATGATTCCCTTCCATTATTCATCTTCAAATAATAGTTTGCACCCCATAGCTCAAGGTTTTAAGTTTATAAAGGCATATTAAATGAATGGTCGTGTGGTGTTTAATGGTTATTCGTAATATTATAATTAATTGTGTAAGGATTACAGCGTCTATCTTGTATTTGAGATTTTTTTACGTTTTATTAGTAATACATATTCCTTAACACTAAACTTTCTATAGCTAAATAATTATTGACAAAATTGTTTTGATATAACCCTACACTATTGTTGTCCTAATTATCTTGATTGACAGTATTTTTTTTTGTTTTGAGAGTCTGCCAAAGTGACTCTACTCTGCCTGGTGGAAAATATGTATAGAGTCAAAGAGTTGTGGTCACCATACTCATTGTGAATGTAGACAAGCAGTACGGTGACCCACACTATGGCCGCCCAGTAAGATGCCTTTCACGCCTTGCCTCCCTAAGTAAAAGGCATGAAAGTCATCGTGACATTTTATTGCACACACTTACCACGGCAACTGTTACCCCTACATCAATGGGCCTCCGGTCTCGCAATCATCAACGAAACACGACAGCACGGATGCTGTCGTTTTAGGTTGATTTTCTGTGGGAGGGTAGTACTGCTCCGATCGAACCGGCCCGTTCGTGCTGAAATAAAATATAAAAATAATAATATAATTTAATTGTTACTGTTTTGTAAATTAATATAAAAATAATTAAACCACAAAAATCAATTTAATAAAAATGAAATAGATAAAGATGCCACAATGAGTGTATATAAAGACTACGTGCCAATAAGTTTATGCTGCACTCACACTTTACAGCGAGAGGTGGTTTCATTAATTATTCCCAGTTAGATAAGACAGTGCATTGTTAATGATAGTCGGCCGATGGTCATTGCTCATTGAGTGTGAGTGTACTAGTGATGGGAAGTGTATTCAACTCGATACAAATCATTGCATATCAATCATGTACCTTTCATGATATTCTGAATTAAATATTAATTTTTTAGAATTATTAAATTGACCAGCTTATTGCTCGCGAATTTGGTGGGTTTACATTTTAATCGATTCAGCTTTTTTTAAAAACCTGCAAAAGTGACTATTCTACCTGATGGAAAATATGAATAGAATCCAAAGGTTGTGGTCAGCATACTCATTGCAAATGCAGACAATGCAGTATGATGAATGATACTATAGTGGCCTAGTGAGATGCTTTTTCACGTCCAACTTGGGGACATAAAAGACTTGACAGTCATTGTGGCATGTCAAGGCAAGTCTCACACACTTACCACGATAACTGTCACATCTGCATTACCCGGTCTCGCACTCACCAACGAAACACGACAGCAAGGATGCTGTCGCTTTAGGTTGATCTTCTGTAAAAGGGTAGTACTACGCCGTTCGAGCCCGCCCAGAGCCGCTCCACTACCTTGTACAGAGTTCAGGGTAAAGTACAGTTAATATGTGACATCATCAACAGCCTTTAACAGTCCACTGCTGGACATAGAACTCTCGTTATATAAGAAGTTTTGATCTACTATACAACGCTGACCAGACAGATTTGTGTGGGTTTTAATTTTCCTCCTTTGTGGTATGTATGTGTGTATTTAATTTCATAGTGTTGGATGAGTATTAGAAATTCATAGTCCTTTGTCAAAGATAGAGGAATTCAACCAAAACCTTTTACAATATTAAACAATTAATCAGATCCTAAATAGAATTATGTGTTGAACCGGAAAAAGATGATGATAAATACAGTGTTTCTATAACTGATCATTTACTTATCTATAAGTTTTAGTCACATTATATTACCCTCAATAATTTTTAGCCACAAAGTGCATGAATTGAATTTTAATTCAATACTCAATCCCGGTGTCAACTATAGTCACATTGACATCACTAGCGTGAGTGCAGTCTCTTTTATTTGTTGAGTGGAATCATTACACTTTGTTGTTTAAGTGGGTATAAGAACAGCATACTTAATATTATTAGTGACTATACGAGTATCTCTAGTATCTTCTGTTTTGGTGCTCTTGGGAAGTTTTTGTTACTGTTTATATAGGTTTTACTTAACTAGCTACGTTTAATTAATGATAAACAATACTTTTTAATTTATTTTTTATTACTATGTAGGCTTTTACTTAAAATAGAAGGTGTCAAGTATTTTTTGCCTAAGACTTTTTGGTTTTCTTGGAAAGAAAAATTTATTTGCCCTGTAACCTTACGGAAAAGAATCAAATATAAATACATACTAAACATAAGATAACTCTCAAATCTCTGAAACAAATTACTATCCGGATCCGGATCCGGTCGTCGATACCGATTCGAAGGTAGTATAAATACTGAGGTACCGTAGTAGGTACCTCCAGATATATATGACCTTCGAAACTTTAAGAAAAGAGAGTCTTGGTGTACGCTCTTTTCTTGGCCAGCAACGTACTTGTGACTTCAGAGTACCTTCAGGTGATCCATCTGGTCATGTGAACCCTCATCGTAATCGCCATCGTCAGCCCGATGCAGCCCACTGCCGGACATAGGCCTCTTTCAAGACACACCCCAGAACCTGGTCTGCTGCTTTTGGCAAGCGATTATTGAACCCTATTCAATAAATAAAATTATAAAAACTACTTTGGTCTCGGATTATTATCAACGATGTCTTAATATCGTTTAAAAGGATCTCATTGTATTAAATTAGTGTAACTTTACAAAGTAAATGTAAGTTTATGATTATTTTAGCAACAAAAGAGGAGACACACAAAAAGTACCTACATCTCGCTAACGAAGGACTTAAATCCAAACTCACGATGGCATAAGATAAAAAATAATAACATTAAAAGTGAAATCCTCCAGAGCTTTGATTGACCACAAATCAATATTAATGATCTAAACCAGCGGGTGTTCTTGCGCGATCACCCATCCTCCTCTTCCCTTTTGAAATGAAAGGGACGTTACATATTTGGACACCTCGCCCTTAAAGCGTTTTAAGTGCTAAACGAATAAAACCATTAATTACACGCAATTCAATGTACATATTGAATTTATTCAAATAGTGATAAATGGGTATAGTAAGAAACAAGAGGTTTGAACGAGATGGTCGTGTTGTTGTCTCTTTCTTATAGTTGTTTAAAGTCTTGTTGGAATGTTTTGAGGAATGATTCAGTGTCAATGTTCACGATCTGTGATGGGAAGCGGAGATTAGGTGATCGAGTTCGGATTAATTTATTAATTTTTGTTTTGACGTTTAATGAATATTGTTTAAATTAATAATGTTTGTTTCAATGCTCACATTTCATGTATTTTTCAAACATCAAAAACCAGCAAAAATCACGTTGCTAGTGAGATATCAATTGTTTTAACAAAGCATAAACTATATAAATTATTACTCAATAGTAATACAAACATAATAAAAGTTACAAATTTTTCCCCGGAGCAATAGGCAGACGCATATTAAACGTTTACTTTTCGCCAGTGTTTTAGTCCCACGTAATAAGTGTGGCGAGCCTGTTGCCGCTAATCGGGATATTATATTTGCCAGCAGAAATAATATATATAATAATATATTTATTTTAACCTTATACAAAACTTAATTAGGTTACCTCTGTGGTGTAAACCTATCCTTAAAAAAAGATTAATCTACGTTTATTTACTAATATTATTATAGTATAAAATATGCTAAATTTCAGCCCAGATAATACAATGTATTTTATTGTTAATTAGCGAAGCATAAAATGAAGTCGATACTCGATAGGTATTCAAAATTCGAATAGTCAATCTTCGATTCGAAAGCACTTCAAGAAGAATGCTATTAACTCAAATTGAATAAAGTAGATATCTAAATGCATAAAAAAGAATCAACTAAATTTAGGTCATAATACACTGATTATCACATTCGTACACATCAACACCAACAGTATTTTACAGTCCACTGTCTCCTTAAAAAGGATGTTTTGGCCTACTATTACCCGCTAACCAGACGAGTTGACATAGGCTTTGTTTAAAATTGTTCTTTTTTTTACAGTGATGTTGTCTTGTCTATGTTGCTGCCTTCCGTCACCACACGGATTTATATTCATACACCTGAATTATTTTTTCATAAAACTCTTTTTCAGTTACTACCATTAAGTATTGACTAACTTTTATTATTCGGAAACATAAATTACTTATCTATTTCGTCAGTTCCAACTTCTGTTAAGGGTATATAATTATTATTACAAATAGGTATAAGTTTACACTATATCTCACATTAGTCCTATTAGATATAAACACGCGACGGAATTACTAAGCCGAGTAATCGCCAGTAATCACTTACTACTCACTAGTCAATAAACACTTATATAATAATATATAATATTTATACAAATGTACCCTTTTCTGCAAGGTTATCGTGTATATACATCTGAAACGAAAACCTAGCAACAGCTAAAAAAGACAATTCCCCGTCTGGCTAATTATTTCATTTTAATTCAGGCTGTTTTAAACAATGTTTGTACTGCAGCTGTTGTTCCTTATAAGGAGGTTTTCTAGCAGAGCTAATCATTTTTTTTTTCAATGAAACTTGATGCAGAAACAAGAAAAATAAAAGTTTCTTTTTTTAATTTATTGGTTTTGTTCTTTGAATTTAGTATCAATGAAATATATTAATATCAATGAAATATAGTTAACGTTTATATTAAAAACAAAAGCATAAAATGTAAGTACATTGTTATATTTTAACTTTAATAGAAATAAGACCAACTTATCAAAAACAAAATTTGATTTAGGTTTCGTCACTCTACTCGTAACGCCATCTCTTGATGGGAATAAAAAGCACAGTTTTGTAAACTAATGTCACTTCTTAATTTGTGTTTATTGTAACCGGTATAAAAGATGTGTCTGAAAAACAATAGATTCGAATAAAATTTAAACCAGTTAAAGAAATTATCAAAAAATAACCTCAAAGCAATACTATGGTTGGTCTGTTTTTTATCTTTAGGCAATAAGTTTGTTTTACATTTATGAGATAAATTATTTCTAAGTATAAATACTTAGTTGTTGTTCTTACGTACCTACACACATAAAATTATGCCTGTTTCCTCGGAGAGGTAAGTAAAGGTATTTTAAACGCCTACTTTAGTTACTAGTATTTTGGTCCCAGGTAAATAGGTAGTGAGTCTATTGCCACAAATCGGGATATGTATTTCATTTACCAGTCTCGTCAAACTCTAACACTTACAGGTTGGTTAGCTTGGGACTGTAAGTTTTTGGAGGGAACCCTTTATACCCAGTTGTTCTATTTAAATCTAAAGAATCCTCTGTTAATGAAATTAAATTCTTGAAAATTATAGGTACAAAATCATTTTCGTAATATTTACACTAAAAATATTGAAATACTTTCAGTTTTTTTAAATGGTTTTAAAATCAACTCTGTCGTTAGTCGTAGAGTTTAAACATCAGAACTGTTTCTGTCTTCTAAGAGTATGAGCAAGTTTCCCCTCGCCCAAAACAAAAGGCACCACTTATTAGTCCACTCGTTAGAGAATCTACAAATCACACCCGATCGTCGTGTGACAAACACAAAAACCATTAAACTAAATTAATGTGTGCCGACCACTTCCTCTCGCCAATAGCGGTCGTTATCTTATTGTGAAATGCTTGTTTTTCTTGTCTATGTTACATTGTGATATTGACACTTTTTATCTAAATTATCAAATTACCTACATAATTTATTAATTTATAAACGTTCATTTTTTATATACATTCAAATTTAATATCAATAAAATATCATCAAAAAAGCCATATCAATGTACCTATTTTGTAACTAAATTTCAATGTAAACAATAAAAAAATTAAGTTAAAATACCCATTGTATGCATATACACGATTTATAGGTTTCTTTTATTTTTGAAATTTTTTTAAAAAAAAGGAAAACTCCCACATTAGGAATATATCCTGTGTCACGACTTTGCAAACATACAAGAAACGGACATAAACAACACTGAGACTCAGAATCAACAATTTGTAAATCACTCAAAGTGTAGTCCCGTATGGAATTTGAACCTACAACAGTCGGTGCAGTAGAGAGCGGCATGGTGACCGCTTAAACCACTTCACTACCCGTGCAGTCTTTAAACACACAATAGAGAATATTTAAGGTAAATGTTTTATATCTAAATATGAGTAATATAATTAAATAAACCCTTAGAAAGAAAGTGCTCCATATTCAATATGTACCAAATGAGCAATAAAGTATTTAGGAAGATGAGTAGTTCAATTAAAAGTATGATTTCCGAAGTGACGGATGTATATATAATGTCCTTTTCTCGTACATATTTTGAATTGTTATTGCTAATAGTGTTTTAAAAAGGTATTTTAAAGTCACTTTACACCAAAACAAAAACGTGTCGGCATTTCTAAATTGAGTCAGTTCTATTTTAAATTTATGTTATTTAGCCTATCTGACAAATTGTAGATACCAAATTGGTACCTAAACGTGGCTCATAAGTATTTAGATTAAGACCTATTATTGGATACCTTTGATTTATATTATCTTTCTATTAATCGATAATTGTGATCACATTCGATTAAGATTTAATTTTCTAGCGCCTAATTTTGATGTTCATATTTTTGAATTCTATCTCTCTTCTGCACAAGAATTTTGAGAATATGGATCTCAATCAAGAATTTGTAATTTCTGAGTAATTTAATTCTTATTAGTATTCATTACTAAATATATTATTAAAAAATTGAGATACAAGCTAAACTAAATCCGTAAAAAGAAGATACACAAATGTTTAACCGTTAATAAACTAAGTAAAAAAGATAATCACGATGTTGTCCTCAGAAAATAGACCCAGGGATTCAATCAAAACTTCAATTAAAGCCTTATAATCGAACTCGTTTCAGAATCAAGTTCATTGTTATAAAAAAACTTCGAAATCAATATGAAAAGTTTTAAATGGAAAAGTGTGCGAGCTCAACTTTGTTCATTAAAACTGAAGAGTTCCCGACTACGAGAGAGGAAAAGAAAATAGCATTTTCTAGAAATATCGGTATAATGAGAAAACTGCGAAAAGTGAAACAAAATTAAGTAATTCTATAAACATAAGAAAAAAACTTTTACAGAAACTTAGTGCGCCATCTAGCGGAGAATAGCAAACACACACAATAGACTTCATTTATTTGAGTTGTATTTGTTATTTGAATTAACAATGTTATGAAACACGTATTTCATGTATAGTTATAAATGAACGATTGAGAATGTTGAGCTAAGATATTTAATGTTTTAATTTTATTATATCTAATGATAAATGCAGTAATGTTGGAAATTATAAGCAAATTATAAGTAGCTGGTTTATAAATAATATTAATTACCCTTTCAAGTAAGATTAAACAACGTTACTAATAAGTGTATTCTTAAAGTACTTACCGAAAAAACTTCAGTTTTTTAAAGAAATTTATCAAACCACGTATACTAATAAGTAAAATTCTAGGTTATTATACTAACGGAGTTAAAGACAAGCCTATCTATTGGGGCTTATCAAGCAGGGTGGGTATCGATAATGCGATGGTCTCTAATTAATTAGCCGATCCCACACATTAAACTGTTTACGACTCTGTCCATTCAGTACTAACGCTGATAGTCAAAGGTTGGAACTAGTTAAGGCAAGAAAATACGACAGTTTTCTTCGTAAACGCTTCATTCATTTTAAACTATTAAAGTTTTGTATGTAGTAAAAGTTAGTAAATAAATTGGACTAGTAGATTATTAATTGTGTTAATCGAGTGTTTTAGTCAATCGTGTCGTAGTATTATGTTTGTCTCTACATATTTAAATTTAATTATACCCATAAACATTTGTTTATGTTAACAGTAAATGTAATTTGATATTTCGTGTTTTCAAATAACACAATATTTATTTACTTTAATATAATATCTCGCGTATTTAGAGAACACATCAAAAACACGAGATTTCCTTCCCTGATAGCGTCACCCGCCCTTTTGTTAGAGTCCCTTAAAAGATTCCCTACACCTTTTACTATGAAGACATATTGCGTTTCGCGTTTTTGAACTCGCGATTCCGACGTGTATTTACGTATTCACACTCGCATTACTCCTAGATGTATGTCGAGATGAGATGTGAGCATGTGTGAGATTTGTGTGTAGTAGTGTCAGCTTAACGATACCGGTGTAAGTAGAACCGTCCGGCTCCTCCCGCCGCTATGCAAATGAGACGGCTCCGCGGATGACGTATGCAAACAAGAAGATCTAAATCCAATGGTGATATAAGACGTAGGCTTTCGTATATATGTGTGCGTGTGTGTTGGTATGCCAGTCGCCTCTAGGCGCGCAATAGACGGGGGTGGGCAGCCCGAGAGGATGGGGTATAAAGGAAAACCATTTACATTTGAGCGATTCGTCCAATTTAAAATTCCTACAAGATAGCTTAGACACGGGTGCCATTCTTTTGAAGAGGCGATCATCATGCAAAGGATATTCGGAGCTTCTTATTCGACTTCGAAATAGAGTTTTAGTTTTAATGACATTTTTAACGAGCTGTTTTGTTTGAAGTACCAACTTGGAGATTACTTATTAAAGAATCAATTTCTTGTAACTTGTCACGTATTGAAAGGGTGTCCTAGATTTATATTTTTGGGTCAAATATGTCACTGTTGGTTGAGGTATCGTTATGAATATGAATCTAGGGTGTGGGAAATCAGTCGGGGAGCGTTCCATCAAAACGTCATAGGTCGCTCTCAGGACAAATTTGCCCGCTTGCCCACGTCCCGCGTTTTACGAGCCACGCCGACGAAGATTCAGCACCCAAGGGAGACATTCCGCCTCCAAAAACTTTACCCGTTACAAATTTGTTTTTTTTTCTGCCTTATCTGCTCCCCGCGCTTTTGGCAAACCTAATTCCGTATTCAAAAATATTTCTGCAAGTATTGTGCTCGTACGGGAACGAACGTTTTATTACTGGCCATATAACGTTTTAAAAGTTAGCCAGTTTTGCCAAGCGGCCGTGTTTTGTCTCGTGTTGTAGATATGCGTGTGCCTTTCTTGTCACTTTGGAAGCGTAATTATTATTATTGTTCGATAACTGTCCTTATAATGGTTTTATTAGGACTTATTCTACTTTCTTGAGGAGTTGTTTTGAATAGTTGTGTAAGTTTGTGTGGTAAACAAAAATACATATGATGTATGACTTTGATGTAAAATACAAAAATATTTTGTTGGTTTTATTCTTGAACTTACTTATAACTGAAAGACAACGAAGATTATTTTTATTGAATCTGTTTGTTTTAATTTTAATTGTTACACAGAAACATTTAATTCTATCCCTTACGTCGTAGTCAATTTTTGTCATAATAGTGTTCAGTAATGTAATTTTATGATATGACTGGTATTTGGGTTTTGTAGTAAAAAGTAGTTTTTTTTAATTCAATTAAAATTAGTGCAGCGGTTTAGACAGACAGAGTTATTTTCACATCGAAACTAACATTATAAACATTGCAAAGATCGCTCTGCCAGACCCGCGCAGTTCTCTCTTCTATAGTAGACTTCGTATAGTAGACGCTTAATGATGGTCAATCTAATAGTGACAACTCGTAAATCATTCGTTCAAATTACTTAAAGTAAAAGACAAAGTTCATCTACATTCAATACTGAAAGCTACTAGTGTATTTGGCAATTTAGAAAATAACGAAAAGAAGAAGATAAGAATTAAATTTAAAACTCTAAAATATGATTATTAGTTTTAAATTTTATTGTGTTCCTGACTAACTATTTAGAATACAAGCTTCAAAACAAAACTTAGATACATGTTTTCGCAGATTTTTACTTAGAATTGAAGACAAACAAATCCTCGGTATATAATTGTCATGTAACTAACGGTTTAGGCAACACATGTCAATACAATAATCCTAGCCGGATGTTTTGTTTGCCAGAACTTTATCCGTCGATCAGCATGTGCACTATTAGTAGGTAAGGTTGACTTGGGGCCCAAGTTCTTGGTGGAAACCCTATGTACTTATTTATTATAAATATATGTATAAATCTGACATAAAAATACTATACTATAAACTATACTTCTACATACGTACGTATATATCTCTAACACATCGCCTAGTATAATGAAATGTTAACATTGTGTATATCTCATGGATTCATGACTAGTTTCAAACCCGATGAGGGCTCTTATTTAAGCAGTAAAACGTCCTACACAATGGTATCAGGCGTCACTCTCAAGTGCGATGCTAAAGAATTTTCTTAAAATTATTTAAGCTTAAATATCTATTCGACGTCTACATATAACGCTCATAGAGTCTCACCACGCGTTTTTATAACACTCAAATATAAAGACATATAATATCAACATTCAAAATGCAAAATTTAAATTTAAATTGTACACAATATATTTAGTTCACTACAGTCACCAAGAAAAATGCCACTTACATAACTCAATAAGTGGCATGACATAATCATAGAAATCGCGAACAAACACAATACATTTTCGTTGTTAGCTGCTTATTTTGCATTCATGGAATATTCTTAAGCATTGTTCAGTACGTAGAGACATAAAGCGAACATGTGGGGGCCACGGTGCCATCCAATTTACCATTCATATTTGAAGCCAATCGGTGAGGTAATTTCAGAGGTCTACGTCGATGTGTCGACGATGTATGCGCTTGGATATACACTGTATTTTAGAAGCTTCGCTACTGTGTGAACCCGGGGTGGTCATTCTTCATATTAATTCAGAAGTGTTTTGCACAAAACTATTTACTAAGTAATTTCATCATTTTAAATCAAATTAATAAAAACAAAATCATATGAAACATTTAATAATTTTTTTACCGTGTAGCTTTACAGTTTTTTTTATGGTGGCTAAATTTAGTAAATTTCATTTCCTCGCTAAATTTAATTAACAATTAAAGGCATAGTTAAAGTAATTGTTGAAATAAACATGTGTATGCAAATTATGCAAAAACAATTGTGTATGCAACTAAAAAACATGAATACAACTAACTGTACATATATTGAAGTTACAAAATATGGCTGACTCATTTAATGAATAAAAAGGAGCTGATGATCTTCAGAAAATTAGAATATTATTACGTAATAGTGACTGTAACGATGTGAAAGACAATAACTTTCGCAATGAAAAACTTTCTTTCATATCAGTCCCTTGAACCAGTCGGCAAATTATATGTCTTTAAAAACACAAAGCAAATAAAGCAGAGCCATGATATAACGTAACAGAATCTCCTGTAAAGGAAACGCAATACTATATTTAAAAATTGAATGCTAGCTGACCTGCCCCATTTCGTCTGTGTCTCGCGAAAGAAATAAATTTTCCCATTTTTCCAACATTTTTCTTTAATTTTTCGGCTCCTATCGGAAGTAACATGGTGTTCAATAACCTACAGTCACCTTTGATAAATAGGCTCTCCCAACACTGAAATAAATGGTCAATTCAAATCAGTAAAAACAAGCAAAACTCTTCATCTATATAATCTTAGTATAGACAAAAAAAAATTCGTCTTAGCTATCGATTAGCACTATTGACACGAATTTATTATAATGAATATGATTTTTAGAGTGACCGTGGGGCAATATATTAGATAAAACTTATGAAAATTTGCCTACGAATGTATTTCTTATTATAATTAATCGACTATTATTGATTACGCAGCCAGTTTAAGTGTTATTAATGGCATAAAGGTTTTAAATGGATGTGCTAAATGTTTACAGCTGCGTTATATCCGTTTATTGTGCTGCAGAATATATATGCACGTTTATCTCACGTTGTTGCAAAATGTTTGGTAATAATCTAAATGTGATATTTATAGGTTTAATACTTCACTTGTAATAATAGTTAATAAATGTTTTTGAACAGCTTTCGATAAATTTTTCATTTCTTTTAATGCACGTTAACAATATGTTTTAAAATAGTCTTCATCTTATCTAGAATCGTTTACGTGAGTTTTATTTGAATTCTTACTAGAATTTTTATTTATCCGTTCGTGATTTGGAAATGTAGTGTATGAGGGCATCCTCATGATGTTCTCCTAGCTCCTAATCTTCCGCCTGGTCTCAACGAAAATCAGCCAACTACATAAGTGATTTTATAGTGTACAAGGTTGTGCGCTATCACAGGTGCACTTTCTGTTCCCTCACTCTCACAATCCAATTTGATGTCTATCGGACACTACCAGGATCAAGCGTGAGATCAGGCGCAGGAACGGCTTTACGTGCTCTCCGAGGCACATGGTTAAGACCCCAACTCCCAAACTCCTGGCTGTTATGAAGCATTTCCATTGTCAATAACAATTTTCAAAAAAAAAACACTTATTTCTTGCCCTACGTGAGAATCGAACCCGAGACCCGATATCAGCAGTCACATGCGCTAACCACTAGATCAGCAAGACAGTTATATGTTATCAATGTAAAAGTTTGGATAGATATTTTTTGCTATCTCCATAATCTTAAAAATTATAATTTACATTAATTTCGCAATTGCCAAGGCATATTAACAAATCTTTAATTTTTACAAACTATCTAACCATTAATTCTTGTAAAGTATAAAAAGACACATATACCTAGCCGGGTATCGATACATATGTAAAATTGAAATCACATATCATGATTGCTACTTAAAAATGGAATGTCGACGTTTGCTGGAAATCAAATTGAAACTGTATATGCTGGTGAAAATGTCGTTTGGTCCCGACATGCGATTTGCTACACATTTTTATTACGCGAATAAGGTTCTAGATTAGATTTGTTGCATTAGAATAAACAAATTGATAGTTGGAATAAAAATAGTCTCTCAAAGTATTGCCCTTCTATTACTGTCTCTCGCGCTCCAAACGTAAGTTAGCTGGATAGGTACTTTGCTATTTAAATTTGGAAATACACAATTTCTTTTTTAAATAAAATATTATAAAATAATATAAAGTGCATAACACATTGTACTGGAGAAAGGTCCCCTGTCCAGGTCTTAGCGTCTTGAGACATTACTCTTACATCAAAAATACACACAAAAAGACGACATCATGGTCAAATTCTTTGAGTCATTACAAGGTTTCTCAAAGATGATTTACAGTTTCGTAAACAGATGTTAGAAAAGACTTCCTATTGTAATGAACTAAAACTATACATTCTAACATTACCGTGGAGTTTTGTGTTGAATGCAAAACGTCACCAATTCAACATAGGGGTAACCTCTCGTGTGAGTTTCTACATTCAAGAGTAGCCTATCAAAAAGAGTAGCTATCACTGAGTCTACACTAAAATAATATTTAACGTCTTATCTTATTATGCACTTTAAGATATATATGTTATTTGTTGATTAGAAGTATAGTAGTTTTTAGATCTCATTGTAAAATATTCAGCTGCCACAAATGAATTTTTTAACTTTTTGCCTGCACTTTAAGATCGTAAAAAGTAATGCAAGGTAATTGAGTATAAATGAATTAAGAGCAACGAACCTCGAAGGCTGCAAACATAACCGTAAAGTTAAAAGCTCAAATAACCAACCATTTAAACAATAATTTTCAAACGGCCCATTCAATCGTAGTTCGCAGCTAACAAACTTGGTAGCCATAAACCGCATCTACATCAACTAGTCGTCGACGGAACGACTAACTAAATGCAAATTGATCTGGCATTCAAATGATAATTCAACACGAATGAATTTTGTACTTAGAATTTAACTTGTATCTTGTTAATGTTTTATTGTTGTTCTGCTAGTGATGTACGTTGTTTTCGTTACTTTCCATCAACAAAATATCTTTAAATTAATAATAAAAGAGTATGTCTTGTATCTATTTTAAAAAAACAAATACACGTGTGTGTTTGTATGTAAGATCTATTAGAACAATCTGACATATTTTGCTATTATTGAATTTGTAGACATATATTTTTTTGCATATACTGTACTTAGAACCTACGCATATTAGTTTTGTACGTTATGCACCTTATGTTGTGTGTGTTCCTTTAAGTTAAATAATTAACATATTCTGATAAATAATATAATTTGTCAGAATATATAAATTATGTAAACATAATTGCCTCCAATATAACACGTGTAAAAGCTTTATTACATTTTCATAAGAGACATTCTGAGACACTTTTTAATTTTACTGTGATTATACCTCAATAACGTGTAAAATATTAAGTTTAAAAAGTATTTAATTTTAGTATTAAAAAAAAAACAATCGTAATGATGAAAATAAAACTATGTTGTACAGCACTGACAGTAACGCAAGGTACTCATATAGCCATCTTTATATTATAATTTAGACAAAATCCATACACTCAGTCAATCGATGCATTGCCATGAAAGGCTATTACGCGAAATTGTCCGCAATTTCCTTAGTATCAGTTAAACGATTCGCAAATGCCAATTTCTCATACGTCATAATTCTTCGGTACACAATGAAATTGCGAGTCACTGAAGTTGCTTAGTATAAATTACCGTGTGTTTGTTCAGTTAAACAAGGCCTGGAATAAATGCAAAGAAAATTACGTTGTTAGCTAGAGTGATACATTTATTTATGCATATAATGATACATTTATACGTATTGTTAAGGTATGGAAAAAAAATAATAATTTATATTTGGGATAATTTCCGCTCTGCTGACTCCGATTTGAAATAACTATTTATTAATACGCATAAGATAATGCCAAAACGATGCTTTTATTAAAGAAGGTTGCTTGTTTTTGATAATCTGTTATCATATACGAAGTTTTGTACCTACAAGTATCTAATATAATCTGTAATCTTATGGAACAGAAGTCAAAATGTTTCCATACGAAAGCTTTAAGCTAAAGCAGGAAGGTTGAAGTAACTTTTATGACTAATTTATGACTGAAAGCGTTGCACTCGACGTGCCCCGTAAGATGCGAAGGATACCTAGAAGATTATTCCAAATGGATTTTCTAATCTCTTACGATGTTCTTAACAGTTATTGTGTATAGTTCAATTTATTGATTAATCTTTTTATTGTAAATTGTACTGCACACTGCTGCATGCGTTACACTTTCACTAAATTACTAAAGGCCCCAATCACATAACACCAAGACTATACAATTATAATATATATTCTTGAATTGAAGGAAAATAGTTAACTGCTAAATGACAATATGATGATTAGGCAATTAAAATAAGTTTAAAAGGAATAAATCAATTTATTTATACCATAAGTTACGAATATGACTTTGTCCATCGACTTGTAAGTAATACTGCAAAATTTATTCAAGTCGTTACGCTCAGTACCTATCAAATTTATTTTAAAAATAAACGGAAAGTCAATTTTCGTTTTTCCATCCAGGCCGAGCATTTAGTGCTCATTTATTAGTAATATCATCGGGTCGCTTAATATTGCCTTCGTTTTATTGTTTTTTAAATAAAAGACCTAGATAGACAGATTAAGTATCGTAAAAATGATTTATTATCGAAAAACTAAAACTCTTTGAAAGTATAATTTTCTTTACAATGTTCTATTAATTTTCTGGGGCATCGATTGTTGTAAGAAATACAAAGAATAGTTCAATGGCTTCTAATTTAATACTTTTTTGGTAGACCAGACAAGCTTTGACCAGACGTTAAGTGTTATAATCTCTTACTTCTAACATTTAGCTAAAAACCATCTGAAAATCATCTACGTCTTTTCGTCAACCAGGTAAATAAGAAACATACAGTTGTGCATTATTAAATATAAAAAAAATCATTAACATTGTCGTTTTTTTAGCCATAAATATTTTTATATCATAATGAAATCTATAAGTACATTCTGGCATAAAGCTATACATAGAATATGAGTTTTAGAACAAGAGCTTTTAAAGTTTAAAATTAGAAGATTAATAGTACTATTAAGTAATAGTACGAAAAGAAATTGATTCATTGCAATGCAGGACTCGATATTTTTCATCATACTTAAATTATATTTTTAATACTATACTTCCATTCGAATAACTACACCACAAGATCTTCATTTATTTCAGCGTATAGTCACCTAAAACGACTCCATCCATAAATAAAAGTAACCCCTTTATTTACTTTGCTGTAATATAAACTGATTAACTGTAAAGGCCGTGTCACACGATCTATGTCCGCAGCATGTCTAATAGGGTACATTAAGTGGGAGACACGAACCTAAGCCCCTACTATAAAAAAAGTTGAAAAACTAACGACAGCATATCACGCATCCTAAACTTGGCGGAATTAAAAGTTGACTGTAATAAACAATAAAAAATACCGAATGGGCTCTTTCTTCATTTGATACGAGTTCGTAATGATCGAACTGTTGTACGAGAACTTTGGCAGTAGGTGGAATGTTTAAATGCGTAATAGTGTCTGAATACGTTTGTACGATAGGAATATATTCTGTCAAAAAAGAATGATGTGAATAGTTTTGAATTGGAAGGAAACTCTGTCTACATCTTTAAATGTACGAGAGCACGTGTTTCAGTCCCACTACGATCCCGGGTTTTTTGAGCGGTGTGTGAAAAAGCATCTGCATCTCACTAGGCCACCATAGCTTGGGTTATCATTTCACCGAATTTTTCACGTTTGCAATGAGGATGGTGACCACCACTATTAGAATCGATTCATTATTCATTAGTCGTTTTGGCAGATAATATATAAAAAAAATATCACTGCTCGTATGTCAGTAGCTTAAGCAGTTATTATGGCAACGACTCTAAATTAAACAGAACCTGCTTGCAGAGAAACTTTCGCATAGAGTTTATACAAATGAGGCACACTCATCAAGACAATTGTGTCACAGTATATTAATTATGTAGTATATTAAATATCTAGCATATAATAGTTTTGATTGAAAAGTGGTAGCGACAGTTTTTAATGTTTTTTTTTTGTTTTAATATTTTAGTAATACTTTCTGCTAATGCGACGTTAAATTGGGAAATATTGGAGCGTACGTATCTACGTAATTATAGTGCATGTCTTACGTTCAACACTTGACAAAATACATGCACATTCTGTTTTAAAAATTTAAAAAAGTTTGACTTTTCATAAAGAAATATTTATAATCGATATCTGTGAAGTAAATCATAATATTGACTGATTAAGTAATTGCATAAGTACCTGAGTTAATAGAACAGTGAAATAAAAATACGCTTTTTCAGTAAAAAAATCGACCAATAAAGAGCATTGGAATCTCCTAAACAAAAACTTGATATGATAATTTACTTATTATATGTTTAGCACTTAGGATTCTCCAAACTAAAACTGGTATATTACAATAAAATTATGCGCAAACATAATTTATACTTTGGATAACCGATACGCCATCTGAGCATCTCGCATTCCTAAATTATTACTAAGCTAACGTAGTTAAAAATGTTAAATAACGAAAATAAATTAGGAAACGTAATGCTAAATTAATATTACATAAAGCGTCATACCCATTAAAACATTTTTTCTGTTGTTGATTGTTGAAAACGAAACATTTGTTCAATCTTAAGCTACTTTTATTTTTATTGACGTTAATCGAAAAAGTTATTGCGAACGATTTAGCGCAAAATAAACAGTCTTGCTGTAATTAACGCAAGAGTTTATTTCAATTTTAAAAGCCATTGTTTGGTAGGTCATAAGGGTAATGAGTCCAGCGTGTTGTGTAAATGGAAATAAAAAGAGCTGAGCTTAACAAGATATTAGGTATTACTTATTTCTATTGAGACAAGTATAAATAATACTTAATATTATACTTAAATAAACTAATAAAATAGAGAATCAAGTAACATATTTATGTAAATAAATATTTGTGCAAATATTTTATAGTGAGATTACCTTTGTGTTAAAACTGAAACTACAGATATAAGAACTTTGATTCTCTACTATTTCTTTTTGATAAAAATCTATTTATAAAACAAGGTCTAGTAATTCTGTAACTTATAAAGAATTCATTTGTAAAGTTTTGACTGCCTCGGTGGTGCAGAGGTTACGTATGCGACTGCTGTGGTTGTGGTCTCGGGTTCGATGCCCGGGTCGTCTCAAATATTTGTATGATCTGCAAATATTTGTTTCGGAGTTTGGGTGTTTTTTATATATAGTACGTACATGCTTACAAAAAAAAAGTAAATATGTATTTATGTACATATATTAGTTGTCTAGTACCCATAGTACAAGCTCTACTTAGCTTAGACTTGATGGCATTGTGTGCCAGACGTCCGAAATATTATTATTTATTACACTTAATGAAACTCCTATAAGGCTTACTTGGTTAACTTAAAACTAATTTATGCGGTCAAGAAAATTACTTAGCACATACGACTTGTCAAATTTTGACATATTCAATTACCTTGTCATCTTGGTTGTCAAACTAATTCTATAAAAAGACTATAATAACTATAATGTGCTAATAATTTACAAGTAATAATTTACTTTCACCATGTTCATAAAACCTAATTATGCAAAACTAGATTGAAGAATCTAAATAAAGAAGTTTCTTCAACAAACAAAATTGTAAAAGTTGTCAATTACTTTACCTATTATGCACATAAATCTTGCAAACAATCATTTAACAAGCGCACGACAAGAAAAAAATTGCCATAAATAGGTACCAAGCAATTACAAAATGGCCATAATGACTGTGCTTACATATTCACAAACGACTTAGGAAATAATTCTTAATATGACATTGATTAGCTCCAAGTCATGATATCGACGTACCCAAGACATAATGACAATTTAAAGACTTAAAGTCCATTTTATTATCATATTGTATGATTCTTGTGGAACTATTAGCCCTTATGACAATAGTATAATGATAGAGGATCACGCAAACTATTTTTCTTATCGACTAAGCGGCAAATATTACTTTTTACAACACTAAGAAAAGTTTTTTGTTGTTCTAAGTTTGGTTGTATAGAAAATTGAGTTGATATTAAAATATGGTAAAAAGTTGTTTATCGTGTTTTTTGTTACAATATTCATTATAGAGGTAAATTATTGAAACTTTCTATTTTTTACTTTTATGACTATGTAGCTGTATAACGGCAAGTAAGACATGCCTTTCATATTTCTTGCATCTTACTTAAATGGAACAAGAATGTAAGTTTTGATGAAGATATTTTACTCATTGAATATAAACCAAAAACTCAATTTTAACAGGGGAGTTGCATCCATGCGCCAGAAAGTTACGGATTTGTTGGGAGTTCTCCATAGCTTAAGAACTATATACCAACGAAAGCTAAAAAAAGTTGTATTGTATCAGATATGGACGTATGCCACTTTAACCTGAAAGCATATCCGTTTAATAAGCTTGACTGTCATCTCAATAATTGCATTTGATTCATTTTACATTTACGCAATTATGATCAAGTATCTGAGTGTCACTCTTATTTGAAGTGGCTTCCAATTCATCAACGTAGACAGACACGAGCACTACTCTTTATTCTTTACACCTTTCTTCAAATTCTCCTTCCTACCTAACCATCAACTTCAGTACCTAAGTGCAAGCCACACTAAAAATCTTATGTGTGTCAATAGTTTTCTCTCTCTCCAGGTTAAGACAGCAGAAACTCGACAACATTTTAAATATCTATTTTAAAAACATTTCTCAAACACCCTATCATATCGTGTATAAGCCAATTCTATAATGTACGTATATATATATCTGTGATGATGATGTACTCATAGCTGATTTCGGCCACAATGGCCAGTTTCAACAGAGACCTGACAGCTACGCAGATGTTATAATGCACAAGAGATCCAATCAGATCATGTGCAGTACCAGATTTTTTCATTAATAATAATCTACTTTCAATAAGAAAGATACAAGTATAATATGCACTAAACACCACACGTCAACGTAGCAGTATTCAAAACATTTGTCTATACTGACAATTTATTTAACTGATACATTACGTTATTGTTAAGGACAATGACAGGCACGATGGGACCTTGCGTATCACGTTGCGTATCTCATGGTAGAATTTTTTTTATACTTATTTCATTGGTAGTATCATAGATCATAATATTTTGGATTCACAGATTTTTTAAATTTTGCGTTAAAAAGTTATTTAAGTTTATAACTGTGTGTGTTAATTAGGTAATACAGAGGCTATAAAAGTCGACCGACATGACAACTAGTTATCTCGGCTCATACAAATGAGCTGTCATTGTTGTCAACAAAATGACGTAGTACGATATTCTTAAAATCAAAATCACTCGTTTACAATTTTCTTGGTTCATTTTGCTATTTTGCTCTACTGCTAGATAGATTAGTAAGTTCATACATAAATATTGATTTGCATATTTTATCGTTTTAATAATAATATTTAATAATATTTATAATAATATTTAATAATATTTTCGCTCAAGTGACATACCGCGATCTAGTTCTCATCTAAGCAGATTTTAAACATGGCTAGTTTAGAAAGCGTAGGAATGCGTTTTGTGGTTACAGTCGTAACAACTATTTGGGAAGAATTTAAATTCCTTAAGCAAAGTTCTTGAAATATCATAATTATGTGCAAATAGTTAGGTTGATTCTGTTTATACACTTTATAATCTCGTAAACATCCATCACGTATTACTAGCGGTATAAAATTTGTCATTTTCCTTTAAAAATTCAGAGTGGAAATTTCTAACCGGTAACTGTATGAACGTAAAGGAAAATTTGATTTCAAGTAACTAAACAATTTTGATGATATATTTTCTGTAAAGTAGATACATATGTTTTCACAATTAGAAATGGTAAATAGGTCACAAGTACCTTTATAACAATTAAATACAAAAAGTGCAAATTGCATTGCTTACTACATTTTCCAAAATAGGGCACGGTGGCATTAATAACTCGAAATGAACTTACTTGAAATTTGAGTGCAAAACGGACTTATTCGAATACGTGGTCCCTTTACATAGAATACTAAACTCAGTGTTGGGTATTTTTTTCAATCGTGGCCGTTTTGCATGAAACTCATCGCTCCAAGCTCTAGGTCGCAAATGAAAAAAATGGCGGTTTTGATCTAAAATTGGCTTGTAAGTCGGCCCTATGCAAAAAAGGCATTTGATAAATTTGGCATCAAAATGGACGACCCCTACTATACAAATACAAAAATTTTGAAAAATTATGATTTGTGACCGTTTTACATTCAATGCGCGATTTGTGGAGGTAAAGAGACGTTTGTTTCTATCCAACAAACCAAAAGACTACTATTATACAAACATTAAATGAGACCAAAATCACGTTACTGGCATAAGAAGGTCATTGGAAAGATTAAAAGTCTTAATGACAATCGTCCTTGTGGTAATAGAAACGAAAACTAAAGTCATATTATTGTTGATGTTTTTTGTAAGATTATCTATTTTTTAATACTTTCTGACATAGCATAGGAGTAAAGGAGTTTTTGTAGTGCTCCTGGATAATCATATTAACCGAAACTTCATATAAAATTGTGTCAGGAGAGCGTGTTTAAAATGAAAAATCATAAAAATATATACGGATCGAATAATTACTACTGGATCTGATGTTACTTAGTAAATTGACATCACATATCAAAATAAATAGTAAACTATGATGTCACTAAACAATGTAAATGTAGTTAATATTATTGTGGATATTTACGTAATAAACTTACAAGCATTTTGAATACAAGATTGTTTCTAATTCATAAGTGGTTCACATTAGAAGTAATGAGAAATCGTCTAAGTTATAATACAGGTTAAGTAATGAGGGCGCGGTGGGGCTACTAATTTATTAACCAAGGCTATCGATGGACCCACCATACAAAAATTAACCTCATACCGTATTAGCTTCGCTGTGCATATTAGTATACTAGGAAAAAATATTTTGGTACTTTAAGGCATTCTTTCACTTTTTAAGTAGATGTAACGCTTTCATATGTAATAAGTAATCTTAATGTATGTTTTGTTACAAAAACCTACGTAAAATAATTCATATTTTAGTGCTACCATAGACGTTCTTAAAGTAATATTATACTACAGTAGAAAACCTCACTTTTCAAGTCATTCACCATTAGTATTGTTTTTAACACACATTAATAGTAATTATTTTAAGGTTTTAATATGAGAAATAAATCGGGGAGTCACTGCAGTCATTACTATAACTTGTTGCAAATAAAACTATCTCTGATAATTAACAATCGTATATTTGAGTATCTTTTATTAACAGAAGGCTTCCCCAAGTACTTAGATGTTTGTCTATATATATATGTATCTTTTGTGGAATATCTTGTCTTGCCTATATGTCTTTTGTAAAATATATAAGTAGTATAGAAGCAATTTTCCTAGTTTAGAATATGCTCTGGTAACCGTTTGGAAGGTAGCATCCTTGTATCAAGATTAAACCATCCTTCAAAGTCGTTGGCCACGGCAACTCATAATAGGCTTGAAATTTTCTTATAGCTTAACTTTTACATAGATTTTCTTGGTCCGAGGGTGGTTGGCTACCAGGGTAAGTGACTACACAGAGCTATTACCTCACTAATCTAAATTGATGGGGCGTCCAAAAAACGGGTATTTTTTCATAACATTAGTAATTTGTTCGGCGTAAAATAATATAATAAACATAAGCCCCAGTTTCATTACTTAAGGTTTTGTATTGAATGCCGGACGTTAGAGAACGATTATGCCCCTTATAGCTTTAAATTTAGGTGTGAAATTACATGTCGAAATTTATATTTTGCGCATCTCTTGTTAATATTTCCAAATAATTTACATTAGTTTACATTAATTATCATAGAAAAAGTATTATACTTGAAGTATTAAATTAGAAATGATTTCGTCTATTTGATGTGATTTATTGTTGAAAAAATACAAGTAAATTCCTATTAACATATACAAATACTTAAGTTGTTACTAAGAGATTGGTTGATTAGGTCTCTAACAAGCACTTTAAAATTTTCTATGACAGATATATTTTTTAAGACTTAATCACACAATATTTTTTTAATCTTTGTCAAAAGTCAAGCAAAATTGTTTAGATGTTAACCAATTTGTATTATAATTTGTTTGATTGACGTGACGTGGCAAAGCATTACCTAGCAAGAACACGATCCAATATACTTCTGTTGAAATTAGTAAAAAAAAATGTTTTATAAAAATAGAGAAATGCTAATTTACAACAAAGTAAATAAAATTATTTCAATTCCGAATTAGAGCACAATTGATTACACGGGTCACTCCATCTGTAGACAGCGGTAGTACGAGTGGCACAAAAATGGCAGCGAAATCAAGCGCAAGCCAAGCGTCGTATTGCGTCGCGAAATATTACATTCTTATCACCGATCACTTTTCACTCGGTTCGCTTTTTTTTAAATCAAATCAATATTTGCTTAAAATTTAATTCAATTATTTAATTCATTTAATTTATAATTTGAAATTTTCAAAGTGTCATCTACCACTCACTTCAATCGAAGACATCTTCGCAACATGTTTTCACGTATTTTAGCACATAAATTTTTATTCGCGGCTAGGGATTTTACTTTATCGAATACACTAATGACCCTCGATCTTAGATCTTCTACTGAATTAACGTCTGTTGAGTACACTACATTTTCACACATCCCCACAAAAAGAAAGTCTAGAGGTGTCAAATCTGGTGATCTAGGTGACCATCATGTAGGCCCTTATCATCCTATTCACTGTTCACCAAACATGTAGTTAAGGCGCTCCCTGTCAGCCACCACTAAATTTGAAGGCGTTACATCTAACTGATACCATAAACGCCTGTTTTGAGCAACAGGCGGTTGATCTGTGTAGTCAAACACTGGGCCATCAAGCAATTCCAGAAACTTAACAGCAGTCAAATTTCCAACAATGAAAATAGAACTAATTATTTGGTTGCCGTGAATTGCTGCCCACACATTAACGAGAAACGGTATTGGTGTGATAATTCGTGCACATCATGAGGATTTTCCGTAGCCCAATATCATTGTGGTGATTCCATATGCCCTTAAGAGTAGAGGTACTCTCATCAGTCCACATGATGTTGGATAAGAATTCAGGATCATTTGTTACTTTGGTACATAACTACTGACAGTACGCTACTCTTACGGATTGATCCCTGTTCAAGAAGGCCTGCACTCTTCGAAATCTGAAGGGCCGTCGTTTATCGGCCTTTAAGATACCATGAATTTTTTTATGCTGAACACCAAATTGACGAGCAGCTCTACGTAAACTGCATGTAGGACTACGCGTGAAATGGTCCAACACATATGTTTCACAGCTGTAAAGGCCACTCGCTGCATTATGAATGTCGATTTCGGTAAATCAAAATAATTTAAGGACTTTCAAGCAAGCACAACACTCAGTTTCACACACACACTGCACAACGCAATCAATATTGTTACTTTTTAAAAAAATTAGTAGGACTCGTTACAAATTAAAGTAAAATTCTAGAATCCGGAAGTCTTCGAATATATAATAATTGAATCAATGCTGCCAACTGTTAAAACTAGGAAAAAAATATAATGTGTTTGCCGGTAGTAATCACTACGTACTCAAAAAAACATTTAAATAAAGAATATAATTTACAAAGCCTAATGATTTTACAATGCCTATTCATTAGCATATTTTGTTTACAAACAATAGATGAAAAGGTGTCCAATTACGATGCGCAAAGTGATTAGTTGTAGGTTGGCAGCAATGATGCCTGTAACATATTAGCCAGTTATGTATATGCTAGTATTTTATATTCGCCGACATGGTGACCAACGAAGCAAATAAAGCTTATGAACCTCTTTGTTACGTACAGTATAATCTTTCGTATGCTCTTTAAAAATGTCTGATTCTGCTTTAAAATGTTTTATTTTTTAAATTTTATTAATTATTGTATCGTTGTGACCAGAACAGTGTCCTGTGGCTAAACTACTGAATATATTTCATTCAAATTTTGTAAATCGTTCCAAATATCTAAATAAATGTCGGCATAAATAAACGTGATGCCGATATATGCACCCTGTATACCAATGATGTACTGCTAGCCCATTTTGATCATGGCGACGTCTGGATGTAGACCCACTAACTACGTAGGAGATGTTAATATGCACAACTGTGTGCGCAAACACAGGTGCACTCTCTGTTTCTTCTCTCTCACAATCCGCTAAGACGGCTATATGACAAGACCAGGAAGAGATCAGGTACAGGATCAACGGCTTGACGTGATCTCCGAGGGACGGGAGTTAAGACCCAATTTCCAAACTCCGGGCTGTTATTGAATTTTACTGTAACCAGAAAAACTCAACAACACCTTTTTGTTCTGACCCGGGATTGACCGTCAACTCTTGATCGGCATTCGCATACGCTAACTGTTAGACCAACGAGGCAGTATATAGTAAAAAGATTTTAATTTTTTTTTTATTTGAGAGCCTGCCAAAGGTACTCTACTCTGCCTGATGAAAAGCATGAATAGAATCCACAAGTTGTAGTCACCATAGTCATTGCGAATGCTGACAATGTAGTATGGTGACCCACACTATGGCGGCCTATTATGGTGCTTTTTACGCCTCACTTGGGGACGTAAAAGGCATGACAGTCATCTTAACATTGTATTGCACACACTTACTACGAAAACTGGCACCCTTGCATCAATGGACCTCCGGCCAAATTTTAATGACTAGTAATCTAGCACCCATAATTTGATGTTCCTTTACTTAATAAATATGAAGTTTTTTTTATTTTAAGAACCTGCCAAAGTGACTACTCAGCCTGATGGAAAGCATGAATAGAATCTAAGAGTTGTGGTCACTATACTCATTTACTCATTACGCAGACAATGCAGTATGGTGATCCCCACTATGGCAGCCTAGTGAGATGCTTTTTCACGCCCCGCTTGGGGACGTGAAAGGCATGACAGTCATTGTGGCAGTCTAAAGCTAAAAGCACACAGTTACCACGATGACTGCCACCCCTGCATCAATGGACGTTCAGTTTCGCACGAAAACGAAACACGACAACGTGGATGCTGTCGGTTTAAGTTGGCTGTGAAAGGGTAGTACTGTCTCGGTCGAGTCGGCTCGTGTATGCTGAAGTCAGCGTGGCTCTACTATCTGAATATGATTTGTTAAAGTTCTTGTTAAGCAGCCTAAACTATTTCCTGATGAAGTAAAAAAGTTAAGATGAGCATATAATATATATTTTGTAACAGTTACTACAGACTGCCTCGATGGCGCTTTGGTAGCGTACTGTTGTGTTTGGGGTTACGGGTTCAACTCGCGAGTTGAACCAAATATTTGTATGATCTGTAAATATTTGTATCACAGTTTAGTGGTTTTATATGTTTACTATGTTTATAACAAGTACGAGGGTAAGTTTTTAAGTTCGCGGAATGACAGTGAAAAAGGCGGGTAAACGCGCTCTTTTGATGCCTACCGTATTCAGTGACTCATAATTAGTCTGCATAGTAAAATTTGTTGTGATTGGATCATTAGTTATTAAACTATCGTTGACCAAGTATTTTAATCGGGAACGAAGTGAAAAAAATGGAGAAAATTGAATTCCGTGCGGTGATAAAGTTCCTTACTAAGCAAGGAAAGTCTGTTCAAACCATACTCAATGAGATGTCATCAGTTTACGGGAATTCTTGCCCAGGAAAAACAATGGTCTACAAGTGGCATAGTTTATTTAAACAAGGCAGGGCATCACTTGAAGACGACCCGAGGCCGGGGCGCTCCGTTGAGGTGACTACGCCAGAAGTTATTGCAAAAGTAGAAAAAATTGTATTGGAAGATGCTCGACTAAAAAAGAAACAACTCGCAGAAATGGTTGGAGTATCGGATACAACAATTTTTAAAATTTTACACGATCATCTTGGCATGACTAAGGTTAGCGCACGGTGGGTGCCGAGAATGCTCACGCCATTGCAAAAACAACAGCGCGTGGAATGTTCACGTGCGTTTTTGGACCTCTGCAATGAAGACAAGGATGGCGTATTGAATCAAATTGTTACTGGGGATGAAACTTGGGTTCATCATTATGAACCCGAGTCCAAACAAGACTCCATGCAGTGGCACAAAAAGGGCACAGCACCACCCAAGAAATTTAAGGTTTCACAGTCGGCTGGGAAACTCATGGCAACGATTTTTTGGGACACAGAAGGAATATTATTGATAGATTATAAAGATAAAGGCATTTCTATAACGGGGGAATACTACGCTTCAATCTTAGAACAGTTAAAAGAAGCCATCAAAGAAAAAAGACGGGGAAAATTAACGAAAGGTGTCCTGCTATTGCATGACAATGCTCCCGTTCACAAGAGCCGAGTCGCACTGGCTGCCCTGCATAAGGTGGGCTTCGATATTTTGAATCACCCACCCTACAGTCCAGATTTGGCTCCGAGTGATTATTATCTCTTTCCAAAAATGAAAAAAGAATTACGTGGTAAGAAATTTTCAACTGATGAGGAGGTTAAGGAGGCGGTTTCGGCGTATTTTTCAGACAAAGATAAAACTTTTTTTTACGAGGGAATAAAAAAACTAATTGAAAGATCTGAAAAATGTATTCGTGTTGCAGGGGAATATATAGAAAAAGAAAAATAATTTTGTGTTTTTATTATTACTCAATACCCTCCATTCCGCGAACTTAAAAACGCCCCCTCGTATATAAGTATTCTATCAGTTAAACCAGCTGAACTAGTCAAGTGTGTGGTAGTCAAGTTAAGAACAAATTCTGCTTAGTTTGAAGCTAGGTAGCGTTGTATGTCAGATGTCAGACATTTAATTATTTTACAATATCATAGTGCCCCTACTTTTTATAAAAACCAATTTAAAAACTTTAATGTGATCCAATACGTCATTAACCAATAATATACGTGAACAGACAAGTGACAGCTGTCATGGTGGTGTCAAAATATTTACTACATTTTTAATTAAAAAAACACCATATTAATAAAATTACAGCTCTTCTATACGATTTATTTTAGGATGCAATCATTTATGAAAAGAAAACAATTATTGTATTTTCCTCTGACACATGGTTGTACCCATTAACCTTTCATGGTGGCCTGACATACGTATATGTATAATATAGCTAAGATAGGCTATTCCTTTCTAAGGAGAGGTTTATATCCAACAGTAAACTATTAAAACTGTTGACGATGATAATGACAAATATAATGCACAAAACTGAAAAATATACATACCGTACCTATAACGTCGGCGAAAATATCTACCGACTTCAAACTCATTAGCACTTTCGACGCCATTTTTGAATTTTCATAAAACAGAAAAGTCAATTGTCACAGATGACATTGCTCATTATTTGTCACAGTCATGTGAGTTAGTGGGCTCATTGGCGATCAATTATCCGCAATTTGAAGCACTTGCCTGAATGACGAACGTATGGACAATTTGTAAGCGAACACTAATTGCACAGAGTAGTGTAACTTTCACAGGCTGCGGGTTTCTTCTACAATTTAGCATGTAAGAGATAATAAGTATGGAATATAAGGTGATGCTGCGAAATGGGTAGTCTTAAATAATATTATTATAACAAAATATTAAAAAATTAACATTATTGTATTTGACTAGTCGTCGACTTTATTGAAAGGCTACTTCAATAAAGATAACAACATGTATTTAACGTTAATTTATTTTTCATATTGTTAATCCAATGCACATAAATAAACAAACACTACTATAATATAATTAATAGTATAAATATTTTTTACACATACGATAAAACTAGAAAATGCGGGTAGACGTAAACAGAATATTTTTCTTTGACACCTGACGCAACTTACTACCGCACGATTAATGCTTTTGGTGCCCTAAGGTAAGTAATACAAATAAAAATATATAAGCAACGTTCTAAATAGATATTTGAGGAGTGTAAATTGTACATACATATGTACTTTCTATCGTGTTATTGTGTGTTTCCTATCATTCTTGTTTTTATTGTGAATTCTAATTATTACCTGCGTGTCTTGTGTTTACGGTGAAACATTGAAATGCTGGTATCAGCAAAGGATTGTTTATTTCTCTTACAAACTGTAAATAAACCCCACTCTAAGGACCCAAAAAGATATTTGGGACTAGATTGCAATTCATCTGAATTAAGTGCTTGCAAAAGCCTCTGAAAACTTTTTACATATATACTGATTAACTTTCAAGAGATAAAAATACACACCTCATCAATGACTTTACCTGTTTATATGAACTTATAGATATCAGTTGTCTATGATTTTATTTAACACTTGGTAATGTTTCTACCTTATAGGTAGATTGACCTTTCTGTCTCCCCTTACTTTCTTTAGACTTAAAAAAAAATCAAACAATAGGTGTCAAATAAATTAAAACAGTACATTACTCTGTACAATTAGTTCAGATTGTCCATTAAAACCGGCAGAGATTCATACAAATGGCCCCAACTACATACACACATACGTAGGAACAATCAGCACCAATCAATAATCTATTGGCAGGCCTAATGACTAGCCAAGGATGGGCCAGTTTAAACTGACAATAATTGGTATCCACCGATAATAATTGGTATCGCTCACTGTAATAATTGGAATAATTAAAGTGATCTACTTGTGAACAATTGATTGAACTATTATTATTGGTAGCTTATGATATGATTTTGTACTTTGAATTATTAATCAATAAAATGAAGTACTTTCAACATATATACATTTCTTTTTCGTGACGCTGAGAATTCCACAAGACACCAACCAGAAACAGTATTTGTTAAAGGTATCCAATTGTCTGTAAACCCGTCATCAATATTTAACTTCATATGATATTGTTTTAACTAAGTATTTTAGTATGGCAGTTATTTTCAGATTCAGATATATTTCAGATACATAAATTAAAGAGTGGTAGATAGTAGCGCCACGCTGATTTCAGCAAGCACGGGTAGGCTCAACCGGGGCGGTACTACCCTCTCACAGAAGACCAACCTACAGTGACTGCATCCGTGCTGTTGTGTTTCGTTGGTGAGTGGGAGACCGGAGGCCCCTTAGTGGAGGGGAGATAGTTATCATGGTAAGTGTATGAGTCTCACGCCGTCACGATGACTGTCATGCCTTCTGGGTTGTGACAGTATCTCACTAGGCCGCTATAGGGTGGGTCAATATATTGCATTGTCTGCATTCGCAATAAGTAAGGAGATCACAACTCTTACCATCACGCAGAGTAGAGTCACATTGGCAGGCACAAAAAAGAACCTTCTGATTTAAAAAAACTATCAACAATCTATTTTGTAATATTCGGTAGATGACTACCAAAACAATTGATTTTAGAACTTTAAAAAAAATCTGTGAACGTATAAAAGAATCACTTTCAGTAAATTATAGAATCAAAAATAAAAAGAGTTACTACGTTTCTCCGCTTACATTATTTAGTACAACAATCACACCACTGTCCTATCATAATTTGGAAATGTTATGTATGTGTGTGAGCCCGTCCTTCTCAATCAATAAAAGTTACTACTAAAGTTACGTGACACTAATCCTTACCCGATCAAATACCAATACAAGTTCGACAATAATTAGTATGGAAATACTAGACCACCGAGAGTCTACGTCAAAGCCCACGCACTTCTCCCGGCCAATAAACTAGTAAAGTAAGGAATCTCACACTTTGCCCAGCAATTGTTGTGTCCGGTGTTAATAAAACGGCATATATTTTAGTTATTTTGACAGTTCGAAGCTGTTCGTAATACTAAATACTTACGGTTCTGACAAATGGTAAGCTTGAAATATAATGTCTTTGTTGGTTCATTACGCTAGACGATATTTTCTTCTATTCTAAAGGGATTTCAAGTTAATGTTATAATAAATATGACTAAAATGTGTTTTAACATGCGTAATAATTTCAAATACAAGTTTCGTGTAAATTTTATTTAGCTTTATTGATGTTATTGTTTAATAGGTATAGACGAATTCTCTCTATCAGAAGAGATATTTAAGAGGAAATAAATATGGTAGGCTATGGATACGCTTAAAAGTTATATATAATCAATCTTGTGACTTTCTCAAAAAGAGATCTCTATCTATCAAGTGGCCCATCTGGTTTCTTCCTTCTTTTATTAACCATCAAAAAGTAATGTTCTCTAAACACTAATAATATTAGTAAGAATATCACTATCCTGATTTTCAATTTCAGATGGCTATGTTATAAGAATACGGTATTTAAGATCAGTTTCACCACGTGCTGATGAAGCTCCAGATACTACAGATTTCGGTTTCACAAGCGCCGGATAGAGAGAAATATGTCAGATAATCATACACTTATCAACAACTTTTATCTATTAGATATTGTTATGTAATGTAATTATCTGAAACTTTATCAAACATTTTTATGACACCAAGGTCAACAAGCAAGAGGTCACCTCAGAAGTATCTACCGCCATCCATAAACGTTTACAAACTACCTAGGTTAAGTCCTTTCAAAAACACATTGCCGGCTTTTGAGGTGGGAGTACGCTCTTTTATTAAAGATTTGAAGGTTGTAACACATATTAGATATTACAAAAACTGTCTAGATAAGCAAACAGCAACAAACGTATTACGAGATCCTGAAACTTAAACCAATTTTAATTTACTAATTCTATTTTCTCAAACGAATATTCTACCTTCCTAACCTTTATTTAATAATATCAGTTTTTCCACGGAGTGTCTGGTATCGGACCTCCACAACCCTGAAGGCGTACTGAATCCGAAAGTTGTTAGCATATTTGAGGAACTAATTTCCGAATAAAGATTACCGTAGATATTTATGACAACCGTGACCGACGGCTTAATGTGCTATCCGAGACACAGGGTCTCAAACTGCTTCAATCCGACTATATAGTCTTTACATTAGCAGTTGACAAATGTGACAAGGTAAGGATGTAATGTTGGGTGCGTTGATTTAAACGACTGTATGTCATCAACAATGGCTGGAAGCGACTAGTGAACCGCCTACAGTACTCGTGAAAGCGTTCAGCTTGCAACTTGATTTGTGATTTCAAAGATTATTACTGGTAGACTCTATTATTGAGTTTCTATAATTTAGTTTTAAGATATCAATGTTTTTAATGTCTGAGGAGAAAATTACTCATTTAAGTTATGTCTGCGGGTTACACGAGTTTAATATACAATTATAGTTGACAGAAATAAAATATGCGTCTATCCGTTATTTAATTGCAATCCACATCATACAAAAGTTAATTAATAATTTCTAATATAGAATTAAACTAAATCAAAATCTTATTCTAAATAGTAATATACTTAATATTTTATTAGTTTCTGTCAAATTGTTTGCATTTTATTTATGTCATTTGAACTAATTTATTGTATATATATAATAACTGAGTTTTTAGACTTTTCCCAAGGATGTTACAAGTATTATTTCGCTAAAAAGGATATTTAAAATTATTCAGTAGAATCACTTTTATTCCCATCAAGAAAGAAGAAGAAGAAAACAGGTTTATTTTTTCTTATGATCTGATGATCGTTGTCATTATTGATATTCTTTTGTTTTTGTGTATTCTTTTGTATGGCCTCAGATAGTCTCTACAACCTTACCTACGCTGAGCGCTAAGGGCTCTATACAGATTTTTTTTTGGTATTCTAATATCTTATATATTTCTACCACTAGTCTCCATTGTTAACTAAGTTTTCTCTGTTCTCGGTTTTCACTCTTATAATCTATGAAACTATCGTTTTATATTTTTTAAACACGATATTTTCACGTATCTCACATACGGCAGTCTGATCTCAAACTAGGCGGAGCCTGTGCTCTGGTAGCCAGACTGCAGATGAACCTACTTAAATATTTCTTAATACATACATATTATATATAAATTATACCCAGACACACAACAAATGATTGTGCTCATCACGCAAATTCCTGGACAAAAATCAAACCCACGTTCTCTGGTTTAGCACTCAGGGTCACCAACCACATCACCAATAGGCCCGTCATGTATACAACCATCATCGTATTTACATCATTTATTCATATATGTCAATGAGTCATATTATTTGCATTCTGGTATCCAAAGTCAACTTGATAACGTTATCAAACAAATGAACAACATGATAATTTATCTACTAGATAAAAAGAACCAAACGTTGTTATTCAAGACTCTCATCAGAATCCGTTAAGAACAACATAGATCACTAACTTTACACAGTAGGCACTCGAAATAAATATCGTAAACAACAAAAAATACGAACTTACACCAACAAAAGCGTTCGTTGACTTTTTCTCAAATTTCTTTATTTTTTTACACCGGTTCAGTACGAGGTTTCACTCTTTTAGTCATTTTTATATTTATCATACCTTTATGACAATTTTATTATGGCAGAGGCGTTGCCTACGCTACCTGCACTCACTCATTCATTAAAATATGTATATGTGCGTACTAAGGTGTTGCGGCATCGAGTAAGGTACGGCATGAATTAATTTTCTTTTAAAGTACGTTAAAATTAGTAATTTGTTCTTTAATGTCTTAAAAAAATGCGTGTCGTTTAGAGGGAAAGTTCTAAACTCCAATTATTTTGAGACTGCCTGTGTTGTCTGTTTTCTATAAGGGTTGCATAATTGATTGTACTTGTTTACTTTACTTTCTTTTCATCAACTTATGGTTGCGGCCTTCTCAGTGAGTTTTTTGTCGTGTTAATTTCTGAAGTCGATGATTTTAGAGGTACAAAGAGGTTTTCTTGTTACCTAGGTCTACTAAAATATGATTTTTGCGGGTTCAAGTAAGCCGTACTGAATGACACAATGCGTTGTTAAGGTTCCCATGTTACTAAAAAACAGATAATTAAAGGTTTTATTATTTCTAAAATAAATTTTTAGTATAAAAAAATATTTTTATTATTAATAGCAATATATATATATATAATCAAATTATTTTATTCCGTAATATTTAGCTGCGTTAACAAAAACAAAACCACTTTTATTGGCGAGATCGCGCGGTTGGTGAAACTTTATGGATTATTTCATTTAAACAGGTTCATCTTAACAAAGAACACGTGACTACATGCCTATACAAAACTAACTTATTTTAATAATGTTTTCTTCTTTTAAAACATTATGGCTTTCGGTTCTTAGACATTAATCTTGCGACGCAATAACTGCTAGCTATGGCAATGAAAGCGACTTACTATTGCGGTACTATTTACTCTAATTGTAAATATGTATACGTTATGTTCTTATATCTGAAAGCGTAAACACAAATTTAAACAGTACCATTGACTACACATCAGGCAGATCTGAAAAACTTGTCTCTGGTCATATTAATACTGCCTTTCACCGGATTCTAAGTCAGGACCCCAAAACCATCATTCAAGAAACCAATACATACATATTACTCCTTAAGGGTATGTGATTTAAAACACGTTATGCGTATTAGACCAGTGACATTACTTACACGATTTCTTAATGTTTGTGTGCTTTGAGCGTGTGAGATGTCGGTATTTTCGTGTACCTAAATACAACTCGTGTGTTTGCGTAATAATTTTCAAAAAAGAATATTTAGTACAGAAAAATATTATTCTTTTGTCTCTATATGATCATCATGACTGAATATAAATCGATCATAACGATTGTATTTTAAAAGGCGTTGGCTCACGACCAAATACTGATCATATTTACAAACTTGCGAAGGTAGCATAAGTAGTACTATACATATTTAAAACCGTATCTCCATCCTTGCTTACAGTTATTTATTCCTTTCACCAAAATAAACAAAGAACGTATTTATCTCTGTTACAAGAAAACATCAGATTAACGTGGTTTAAGTATCATACCTAATTGTGATGCTACCCACGCGGGCGCGCCTTGCCTCCAAGAATGCATTAAAAATATAGCTGCAAGCCTTTTTTCGCACGGGAAATATTATCATGTTCCTAAATGATTGTTGTAGGTAACAACATTGTAGGCGTGTGATGTCACTTTATTTGTAAGACAGGAGACCGTAGAGCCATCTGTTGGCGAATAGAAAAAAATGTACTCTGATTCAAAAGTTTGTGATTTCTTCAAGACCATTATTGTGTAAGAATAAACTATGTTACAGCTAATCACCAAATAAATAACATGAATAGTCAATTTTCACTTGATCCGATAGTTACAAATATTATTAATTCTAATTCTGTTATTCAGATTTAGTAAAAGCTATTTTCACAACAATTTCGATTTCTGAAACAGGAAATAATGTGCAAAATTATGATTAGACGATCTGTTGAAGGTTATGGGAAAGCTTTGTTTGCGGCGAGCGCAGGACCAGTTGGTGTGGAGAACCTATGTCCAGCAGGGGACCTTTTTCAGCTGACATTATGATGATGATAATAATTGATGTATATTAAGAATCGTCAAATCAAATTACAAAATATAACTTTCTTATGTTTTGTTTCTTATGGATATTAATTTTATTTATTTTTGTAATAAATTGGTAATTTAAATTGAATACATAAATAATAAAGGACGAAAATTCCGGTACCTAATATATTGTAATAAATATATTAATCAAAATAGTTTAATGCGTTGTAATTATATTGTTGTTTCGTTACATCAGATAATGTAGGTGTCTATATCATATACCTATAAACATGGGATGTTGAATAAGTGCGATCATGATGGGTATAATGATGACTATTAGACATGACATTACGCGTTTCCCCGCTCACTATGGCCGTGAGCATTCAACCGACTTCGAAAGTCCTTGCAGCGTTCCAAACACTAAAAAGTTTAGATGACTCTGTCAGTGGAGTTATTACTGCCAAGTCCTCAAATTAAGTTCATTTACGGTTTAGGTACAAAATTATGAACCTCGATATCTGAAATGTCTGGAAATAATGTCCAACGATTTGGTGAAGGTGGTGGGAAAGCGTTAAACGCGGGTAACACAGGATCGGATGTTGCGGAGGGCCTCAGGGAAGGCCATGCCCAGTAGTGGACGACTTTCGGCTGAGATAATGATGGTGATGATGAATATATAATAAAAATCATCAAATCGAATTATAAAATATAGTTGTCTTATGTCTTAATTTGTCTGCCATATTACAAAAAACACATACATAACAGTATTTTTTTTAATACTACCCCCGCATTAAGAATATATCCTATATCACGGAAGACGTTACAAATATATATGAAAAGGATACAAAGAACACCCGGGCTCAGAGCAACAATTTGTGGATCACACAAAGTATTGTCCCATGTAGGATTTGAACCCACAGCACTGTACATGTTTATTATATCACTTTGGATTCGATACTACGTTACACTGCCAGGTGACCTGAGTACTCGTTTGGCACCAATCCTCATCAATAGCCTTTTATTCCATTGCAGGACATAGGCCTATCGTTAGAAAGAAGCAAGAGAAAGAAATCCTACTATGTATACCACGCTGGCCAGACATGTTGGAATAGGATATGTATCAAGTTTTCCTTCTCTTCACAGCGCTGGCGTCCTGCATAATTTACCCCCTATCTACTACAAATTATAAATTAAAGAATGAAAATAGACACACATATATACAATCGGATATATAAAATAATATTGTTTTATTTTCTCTCAACAAAGTTCTCATATTTGATGTACTCCAAGCCGATCTGAGCCACGACGGCCAGTCTCAACGGAGAACGGCCAATTATGCAGGAGTTATTATAGTACACAAGCAAATACAAGTGCATACTCTGTTCCCTCATTCTCACAACCCGTTGGGACGGTTATCCGGGGAAAGATCCGGCGCAGGACCAACGGTTTTAAGGCACGCACATCGAACAGATGCGGATTCTCTTATACCTTGTTGAGAAATGTGTGACAGATCTGCAGTACTCCTTTCTAAACACTACAAAAGCTGACTTAGTGGCTATAACTATCAAACAGTGTCACAAAAAGTAATAAGAAAGATCATTTATAAATTGTAGAGGTGTGTGTGTGTGTTGAGGTATCCACGTACACAAGCTGCTGCGCGCGCTTTAATTGCTTAAAGTATATCTGTAGATAAACTCATATCTATGAGTATAGCATATAGCATATGAGTTTTCAATTCATAAAATGTGTGACGAAATAAACAAAGAAATAGATAAAATACAGCTTTCTAATTACCGAAACATTTACGAAATATCGTAAACCCAACTTGACTAGTCGCATCCCTATCGTGTTGGATTAGACATACTGATCTAATTAAAAAAGTTATACCCTCCCATTCTTCATTTTAATTCACCCGTATTACAAAGGATTCCTCACGTTCCAATTAGACCATGTGGTTAGATTAATCTCAGTTTAAAGTTTAAACATGTTACACCACATACGCAACGGGCCCACGACCGAAAGTATTGACTACAAGGAAACCTTTGAAGTCGGCTTTAATTGAACATTTGGGTTGATATTGTACTTGGCAAAATAGTCTCAAGCGATGTACATTTTTTTCTTATTAGTAATCTGTGGTTAAGTCAAAATGTTAACCATTAACATATTCCGTACATTTACTACATGGAACTTAATAAAATAAAACTGTTGCGCTTGGTGAAACGCTTTATTCAGCGTTACCAAAGTGCTACCCATTGCCTCATAAAAAAATAGTGAAAAACTTTGTTTGGTTTTCGTCTAGTAAATAGTTACCTTAGACCATTTTGGGGAAACTTTGAAAGGATCGTTACGCTCTTCAGTTGCAGGTACCTTTGGGCGGTGGTGGTGATCACCATCAGAATGCCTGTCTGTTCATTTGCTCTATTCACTTTAAAATATATTCCAGATATTCACTGATTCAAATTTAGTATAAAAATATGAAAAATCTTTATTTATTTTTTACATTTACTATCAAAAAGGTTGTCACACGATTTACTGTAAAAGTTTCAAAGTAGCTCCAATTAAGTACCATCAACACGGATATCCTCACATTAGAAAGCCATAATATGTATAAAGGTTCGTGCACCATAGCCAATAAATATGGGAATTAATGGTTCATGCCGACAAAACACTGATTTTAATGCTTCGTGACGAGCTGTGACAAGCCGTCTATTTATTTGTTATTAAAATACAAATATTCGTGTACTTGTCTTAGGGTGAACGTTGTGTTAGCTGAGTTTGTGTAGTTTACAAGTTTTTTTATTAAGAATAAATTGGAAAAATAGGAATATTAAAAAATCTATTGAATTAAAACTTAAAGTAAGATTAAGATGATAGAATTAAAAGAAAATCGAAAAATAAATCTCAAATAGTAGTAGTCGAACTTGGACGTTTTAAATTTTATTGATAGAAGGAAGACTGAAGGAATAAACAAATGTTTTCTTAACATCTAATATGACGTAAAAAGCTTACTAAACCTTACACTAAATGTACTAATTTATTTATTCTGCTCTAAGTGGGCTTTGGTAAAAATACTAAATTAAAAAGACCACGCACGCCTAAGATTTCCGTTTAAGCCTTAGTCATGGTGCATATTAGCATATAGCTATGCCTATAATAAATGCAAATTGCCATGATAATTCGCTAGTGTTTATTTATTAAAAATTCTAAGGACGTTTTTGCATATTCAAGTGGCAACACCAAATGTATCATTAAATATTCTTGTCATTATTTCGAAGTAAAATAAAGTAATTTCTGGTAATCATTCATTAAGTGCGATTTAAACTCATTTATTCGTTTTATGACCATAAACAACCGTAGTAAAGGATATAAAATATTATATATTTTTTAATAAAATAAGTTGATTTTGTAAAAATAGTATGTGGCATTTAATATTCGCGTCAGCAAGACGGCACGTAGCCACGTAGCCGTGCGTCATAGGCTTTGTACACGAAGTCAAAAATAATTGGATATTCTGATAGACATTCAAGTGTTAGATTGGTGTATTAGTTGGTTGACTTTATGTCTCATGTATATGCTATGTAAGTTCATTATATTTTACCAGATTTTTAATTCAAGGCAAGGATGAAGTTTTGTAATCTGTCCCCATTCGGTTTTAACCATGATTTTAAGGCGACGTTTTCATTCTACATCGGTTAGTTTCATTTGAGCTGCTAAGTATTATAGTTGAATTGTATAATGGCTAGTGTGACAAATCTTGTTACCGACACTATTTATAAAAGTTTATTTTTAGGAGTAACAAGGTATCTTTAAAATCAGTGACATGATTAACAAAATAACTAAGATATTAAGAACATTTTTTAATAAATAAATTAATACAATCGGAAACATTAGCAGATATTTGTGACAGAAAAACATAACAGGAATTTCCTCTACGAGAGAATGAACTTCATACTAACTTCTTCCGACTGACAGTAACGACGTACTAAAAAAATATCGTTGTAATATTAATACTAGGTATTAATACTAGGAAAATAACTGTAAGCTTTTTCTCCTAATACTCTGCACATTCTCTTCGTATCTCCACAGTACCGACATTATTCATGCGGCTCGCTATTTGTATTAGTTACAAATGAACGGTTACCGAAATAATTTAAATGCTAATTCAATAATTAAGTCGAGCGGGCCGTAACTGAGCGTGCTCGAAAACGGCTATTGATTTGACAATACGTTGGTACCAACTGTACGAGTGTACTATAGAGGTGGTACATTTACATGTCATATAAAGTATACTTTGGTGGTTCTGTATCTAACTATTGATTGTGTTTGTATCTAAATCTACTGATTGATATTGTCAATTTTACGCGCACGTTTTTGTTAGAAGATTGCGAATTTAATTGAAAGTGGGATGTATATAAACACATGTTCCTACAAATATTTATATTTGTCAAATTATTTTTCGTTAACACAGACTAATTGATAGTATTACTTACCCTGGCTATGAGACTTACATTGATAGCAGCCGCTCAATAGACAAATAAAAACATAATATTTATTTAGAAGTCAGAATAAATTACTTATGGTCACATGCGAGTATACAGCAACAGTTCTATTTATTTTTTTCCATATTTCCTTTACAATTTTCGAAGACATATCTTATTATTTGAAATTTTCATCACAAAATCGATGAACAAAAGAACCGAGTAAAATTCATGTATAGGGTGGGCCAACAATTCATTATCATTTGAATCTAACATCTCGCGCAAACATGTTACGGGAGTTCTTGGAACCGATACTACTGGAATTTGCTGGCTACAATCGTAACACATGGTTAAAACAATATGGAACCACTTGTCACACATCCAATGAGCCCCTGCCGGTGGTCAAAGACATGCTTCCAGAAAAGCTGATTCCCAGACGAAGTGACATTCCATGGCCATCCAGAAGTCCAGGTCTATCCCCAGCAGACTTCTTTTTATGGGGTTATTACAAGAATCGTGTCTACATCAATAAACCAAATACACTACGTCAATTAAAAGAAAAATCAGCGAAGAGATGTCGGCGATCTCACGGTCTCTTTGCCGACAAGTATTCGAAAGTATCGGTGCTCGCTTAGTTGAGTGCAAACGTCGAAACTTAAATAAGCTATTTTTATAATTCATCAAATGGTTTTTTTATATGATTTTTTTAAATGTTAACTAATTTGTGGCCCACTCTATACTATGTAATATTCCTATGAGTAATAAAAATCCTAATCGCAATAGCCGTTTATTTAAACTAAATATTCCAATAAAATATTATTATCAAACGGAATACCCTCATTTACTTAACAAATAACCCTTCACATGTCTAAAACAACAAGGTCCGAAGTTATCACATTGTTAACGTAAATAAATTAAGGCGAGCACAGACGGAGTCGCAGGAGCAAATTAGTTGGCTCTTTGTGCAATCAAGCGAGCCCTTCGCGCCCTAATGAATATGAATACGGGTGGATACGCTGCGAATGGTAGAGCCGCCGACGCAACTCATTACACTGGCAGTGTATTACACAGAACTGTAACAATCTCCGTGCAAAAATAACAGTCTCAACTGACTATCATTCAAAAGCTTGTACATAATTCGTAATTAGTGGCTAGGCAGATGTAAAAGAAATCAGCTAAGTACGTAAAAGAAAGATTAATATTTTTAAGTCTTTTAATTTTATTCCCTGTACATTTATAATTTTAATTCATCGAATAGATTGTAATTAAAAAATGTTGTGGAATTAGATTAACCTAAGAAGTAGGTATGTAAAGAATAACATTGAGGAATAGTAAGTGCTCCTATTACCAAGATAATAGGACTATAAGGACTATGAAGCAGAACTGTTTTATCATACTGTTAAAAATATTTAATTTTGTTTTGCCTCTTTTAATGATATGGTTGACGAGTTGAAGTTTAATGCTAACAATCTTGACAAGTGACAAAATAAGGTGAATTTTAAATGTAACCACTAATTACTCATTTCAAGCCGTTACAAAAAAAATAAATTCAGCAAGTCTAATGGAACGCTAGTAAAACTCTTAATTAGCAGACCTCGTACAGAATGACCGATCTTGTTTATTTTAGCTTATTTCTTGCAAAAAAGCTTATATGCTTACTTCGGTGTAAAGTGTGGTCATCTTACAGTTATGAATACGCAAATTCAACTTCTGTTTCACGGTAGTATGGTGTCTGTTCATTTAAAGTGGATGGCGATCTGAACAAATTCGTTACACTCCTATAAGCATTTATATTATGTATAAGTAGGAATATTTTTGGGCGACTCGTTACCGCCTCGAGTCTGTTACGCGTCTTGCATAGATAAGTTTTATGTTAGCTCATAAATGTGTTTTTATTAAAAGGGGTTAAGTTCTTATTTTTTTGTTACTGCCATATGATAGGGGAGACGATTGTAAAAAGATTAATTTTCAGTTTTATTTTCTAAGTTACTTGCGTTTACCTGTGGCTTTGTTCTAAATAAAATAATTTTACTATGCTGCAGAAAGAATGACACAAATGTGTGCGCAAACACTGGTACACTTTCTGTTCGCTCACTCTCACAATCTGATAGGACGATTATCCGTCACGACCAGGGAGAGATCAAGCGCAGGACCGACGGTTTAACACGCTGTCCAAGGGATGGGAGTTAAGACCCAAACTTCCAAAATACGGGTTGTTATAAGTATAAGTAACCAGAAAATTCAATAACAATTTTAGACCCGACCCGGGATCGAACCCGAGATCTCTTGGTTGGCAGTCGCATACGTTACCCGCTAGATCTACGAGGCAGTTAAATATATACATTACAGATTCTGGAAATGAATATCTTTAACTTTGACAAAACGTGTGTGTTAAATAATAAGCATAACAATATTGGATTGAATAATTGTTACCACGTTATAGTCGTAACAAACAAACTGGCATTAATGTACCGAGCGGACAAATAACAACTACCTAAATCAAATTAAGATCAAAAAACACATTTTAATAGATAGCTTTATATAATATTATCATATTCTAGAAAAAGTAAACGAAGCTTTTTAGAAATTAAATTATTTAACACTTTGCTTAAAAATGAGTTATATTCTGAATTTAGTTATAAAAAAATTATAATCTAATATAAATTAAACGTACCTAGTTACTTAAATATTTTACTCTCCATGTTTTGCATAGAATAATATTTATACTTGTATCTTCATAACGTGGTAATTGTAAATGTATCCCCAGCAAGGTTAAATAAAATGGTTTGACAGAGGTCACAAACCTTTTTTATAATTAAATGTCTAAGATATTATATAAACACACGTTACATTATATTTAAGCGTTCAAACAAAAATTAATTATTTTTCACATTTTAGTTATTATTTTCAAAAAGTCACAACCTGTCATATATTTCACAAAATACATAATACAAAACCCAATTACTAAATATATAGCACGCAGCATATACGTTCAGACAAAAGATTTTATGCTTAACTACTGCGGTCTACGATATAATCTTAAATGCATTTAATACATACAGAATGCAGTTGTTGCATGTTATCACGAAATTACCGCTTTATGACAATAAAAGTCATTAAGGACGTCCGCGTTGACATTAAAAATAACAATAAACAGTATAATGATACGCCAACGTGAACAAAACGAGGGGGGTAGTGCGTGCTACACATTATCTCATTCATTACTGAGAAACCATGTTCTTGTACGTATAGTATTGTACCGACAAACGTCGAAAATGGCGGAACTGAATTCCCATGAAGTCTAAGATGATATTCGTGATAGCTACGTCGCAACAATTAACTAAAATATTAGGGTTGTCTCTTTATAAGAAAATATTTACAGTTACAGTTTAACTATTTATTATTTGCTAATGAACTTTCAAAGGCTAATTCCAAAAAATTATAATATTTTCTTAATTAACGAGGAATCATGTCTTCCAATATTTTTGCATAGTAAATCACGGCATGTGTGTAAAGACATTAAAAAATTTTCAAACGACTAAGTTGACTAAAATGATGACTACCAGAAATTAAAAAATAAAACATAGAAAGAAGAATGACAAATCCTGAACAACTAGGAATATATGATGGGAGGGGCTACGGGATTTATATCGTTTGTAAAATGAAGTATATCAATTATTTTAATGTAATTATAATATTTTTAAAAATGTGCTAAGAGAAATTAAATTCTTCTCAAAAGTTTTTAAAACTCCAACAATGTCTAAAAATATTTATGTATTATTATAAAATACAATATTAGATAAAAACGATAAAGTATTTATTTTCATGTCATGTCCTTTATTTTCAGATATTTTATTTACATAGAAATGTTTTTGGTGTGAAAATCTTAAGAACGTTTACAGTCATATAATTAATATAAATTTATGTTACTTACACATAATATTTTATATATAAACTATACGCAATAGTAACTTAAAAGGAAATACTATTATACATCTCCAAAAAACGCGTCAAAAATCTAGTATCGCCTATTATATAATAGGTGACACTATTTCTTGAAGTTTAATAATTATTATTGTGATATTAATATTAACAAAATATAAATCGTAATAATAATTATTATACTTCAAGACAAACTAAATGTAAACGTGCCAACCCTACATCCTAGCTACACCACATTACAAACAAAGTCAGTAGAACCGGTAGCGGGCATGCCGCTAATACTAAAAAGGTCGTTCAAACCTCGGTGCCTTAAACAAAGGTTTACACGTTTCTTGTAAAATTAAGCCGATGCTTATCTTCGCAGTAATAAGTTCGTGCTATGAGGAGCACGTGCACTAGTTTTAACGAAGGCACTTTTTCGGAGTAAGGATGAGTCTTGATAATGATCTATATGAGGTGATGCCAGTTATGAGTATTTTTTTCATGGGTATATTACATTCACCATATTGTTAACATACATGGCTTTACTTCTATATCTATGAAGAATAGACATAGTACTAAACACTCATAGTTTATTGATTACAAATTGCTCCTGCTCAAGTTATGTAGTGAGACCAGTAATGAGTATTTTTTCCATGGGTTATTACATTCACTTTATTGTTAATATACATGGCTTTACTTCTATATCTATGAAGTTCATATATAGTACTAAACACTCATATTTTATTGATTACAAAGTGCTACCGCTCAAGCTATGAGGTGAGACCAGTAATGAGTATTTTTTTCCGTGGGTTATCACATTCACCATATTTTCAACTCACATGACTTTACTTTCATATTTATGAAGAATAGACATAGTACTATTTTTTTGATTACAAATTGATCCTGTTCAAGTATGAGTAAATAAAGGAATAATATTTATAATAATATTTCGGATATCTCACACACAACGCCATCTAGTCCCAAAATAAGCAGAGCTTGTACTATGGGTCCTAAACAACTGATATAAATTCATATATGCCTTTTTTTTATAAATACATACATATTATACATAGAAACACCTAAACTCCGAAACAAATATTTGCAGATCATACAAACATTTGATCCGCCCCGGATTCGAAACCGAGACCTCAGGTACAGCAGCGATGGGCCAGACACCAGACTATGGGCAGCGATAGTCACTTACTAAGAGGTAACCCGGCTGCTCATTTGTCCTCACATCCACATCCATCTTCACTTACGTGATCTTGTGGCTATAACAAGGTAATCATATTCATTTTGTATTATTACTACTTTAAGAAAAGTTGTGTTTGTGACAAAACGATATGACAACGCTCTTCTACTTTTGTGAAAGACCCAATGATTAGGTACTTACATTAACCACGGTCATTTTGGAATGTTCCTCAGTGATAGGCTACAGCAGAGAGGACTCTAAAAGCCGCAGTAGTGGTGTTCCTGGTGCTCCATCCAACTGTTTTGGAGGTAGACCGGTTCTCCCGAAGTCCCACAAACGCCTTCCGTCACCCCAATAAAGGACATCGATAAGCATTCCCTATGTAAGAAAAAACGGTACGTACCTAAAATTCATCACGGAATACAATATGTTAAGTATTTTTCACGAAAAAGTAGTTAATAAAATTTATTGAAAAATATAAACATTTAAAGTACATCAGATAATTCTCACAGTGGCGAAAAAAATTGCTGTCCCATAAACTTTATTATTAAGAAGATGTGCGTTGCACTGTTTATCTTAATTGCGTTGTGTGGGCCGGCGCAAGCGCACTAACACTGTTTCTCAGTAGTGACGTGATCTTGTCTCGCATCTGCCCACCTTTGAAACTACTATGGATTCTAAAATTATCTAGTTTTTTTCCTTTCAACTTGAAAAGGTCACACTTCCTGTGTCTTTGTTTAATTTTGACGTGGTTGTGTAGGTGTGTAGTTTGTGTATTTTTTTATTGTTTTAGTCTTTTCTTATAGCCGCACAAAGTATTTTACTACTCATGTAAATGTTTTGATGACATGAATTATTTTGAAATTTTTAAGAGATAAATAGTGTGTAGGTAGGGTTCATTAAAGTTGATCGCAGTTGGTAGGGTAAATGTTTCACAGCACTATTTCTAATGGTGATTGTTCCAGAAACAATTATATACACGTAGATTCTATTCATAAATCACTTAAAAAATATTTTAATAGAAATTTAAACTTACCAGCACGTAACTACTAGATAATTTACATTAGTTTCTTAAGTAGATTTTGCAAATTATTTTCAAATTTGCCTCATTTTAAATATTTGAACGACATTTATTGATCTCTTCTATCTTATAGTTTAAAAATCAGCAAGAAACGACCACGACAATGATAAATGATGTATATATTTCTACAAATAAATCATTTACAGATATTTTGACACGTCAGACTTTACAAGTAGAAGGCGCTGGCGTTTCCTAAGACTGACAATGGGAAGAGACACGGAAATGTACCCTTATTTTAAGTCCGTGAACATTGATTAAATAAAAACTAAACAAGTACAGTACAGAGTTTGTACAGACGGTACACGATTCCCAGCTTAACCAGTATTAGTCAAGATTGAGGGTCCAAAACGCGACACTACCACCAGTAGGACATTTGGGTAGGCAGTAGAAACACTTTAAACCACCAGAAAGGTACTAAATATGAACTTCTATAACTATATGCATGTAAACTATGTACCTAAATGTCAGTTAAAAACAAATAATAATATAAAAAACTGAAGACACGAAATACAAATATAAATTAAAAGCCTACCATTTTTAAAAATAAGAATAGTAAATGTGGGAGAGAGCAGCATCAATTCCAAGTAAATTTGTCATTTAAGTAACCTAAAACCTTTTCAGTAAGCCTTTTCACATGGTTTTTGTTATATTAAGGACTTAAATTTGTTAATATTTAATTTTTTAAAGCTCGGCATTTTGTTGAAGAATCGCAACCCTGACATCGAAAAGACTCGTTTACTTTTTGTAATCTAGTCATTGGTAATACGAGTTTATTTTTATTTTTAGAGTTGATATCATGAATGTCGCTAAAGTTTGTGAATAAATTAATTTTTTTCTTTACAAACAGTATATTTTCGTAGACGTATTAAGATGCAACTCTCATGATAGCAATTTCTTTAAAGTTATCCCTCAGTAACTGAGATTATAAAATGCGCGAATAGCCCTCATCTGCAACACAAAGAAACTTTTGACTGCACGGGTGGCCTAGTGGTTTAAATGATCGCCACGCCGCTCTCTACTACTCTGAGTGTTGTGAGTTTAAACCCCACACGTGACAACACTTTTTGTGATCCACAAATTGTTGTTCTGAGTCAGAGTGTTCTTTGTGTCCGTTTTTTGTATGTTTGTAAAGTCCCCGTGACACAGAATTTATTCCTAGTGCGGAGGTTGCCTTCTTTTAAAAAGAAAAAACAACTTTCAATTTTCCACACAACAAAACACTAGATGAGATTACAATTATAGTATTGTCATCATCCGATATAGAAACAGCTAGGCAACTGTTTCTATATCGGTGAAAAATAGGTAGTCACTGTGATATTAGCATGAATGTGAGGAAATTTTTAACATGATAGGTGATTTTACCTGAATTATTTACTTACATCTAATATATAAAATTCTCGTGTCACAGTTTTCGTTGCCATACTCCTCCGAAACGGCTTGACCGATTTTGATGAAATTTTTTGTTCTTATCCGGTATCTATGAGAATCGTCCAACATCTATTTTTCACCCCCCAAAATGTTAGGGGTAGTACAACCCTAATTTTATTTTTATTTTTTTGACAAAATTTTTAATTTCTATTTTTTTATGGTACAACATACAAAAATACATACAATCCTCAATTTTCACCCTTCTACGATCAACCCTTATTTTTTAATAGTAGTTTAGTACCATTTTAGTAATTTAATCATTTTTCATCCCGCTCAAATTACTTAGAAATAATTTATATGGCAAAGCAACGTTTGCCGGGTCAGCTAGTAATATATATTTACATAATAACTGAAACTATTTATATTATTAATTCATTAAAAATGATATAATTTACAGCAATAGCTAAATAAAAAGTACAATGTGTATATTTAATATTAAATAAATAGTGATATTAAAATAAATAGTCAGATATTTTTAATAAAATCAATTGCCGGATTCGTTTCGAATAAAGTTAGAGTCTCTTAATTATAACACAAATATGGTGATTATGATGAATTAGCTCTCTGGAAACATAGATAATGTGAAGTATAAAGTGAAGATATGAAACAGTGTCATAATTTATTAAGATATTGACACTTAACTATATAATATATAGTACAATCTAAACTAAATCTAACAAAACTAATCAATGACTTATAAATCTAAAAAAATCAGTCGACAAACTGAGGCAAAGAATTATTAAGTGTAATAGAAAACTGAACAAAACCTTTGTTACAAATACTCGTAAATCATATTTAATATTGGGTATACCTACTAAAGTTTACACGAACAAGATGTATTTACGTAAAATTTTATGCTAAAAAAGGTAAGATTTATTTTTACCTCACTGTCAGTGTTTACTACCTACTATTTTGGAAACTTTGTCCTGTTTATATACTATTTTATACTATACTAGCTGTAGCCTGCGCGCGTTGCTACGCCACCTACTAAAACAAATTTGATGAAAAGACATAAAAAAAATATTCATACCAACTCAGAAACCTTCGTTAAATTAATTTTCTAAACTAATATTAAATTATCACACTCGTTAGTGTATTTGACTGCAATTTATTTACTACTTCACATTTTATAAATAATTTCTAAAGCAGGTCGATCACCGTAAAGGATCCACCTAGTTTGGGATCAGATGGCAGTGTTTGAAGTAACTCAAGTCCCTAATATTTCTTTTCCAATCGATATAAAAATAGAAACTATATTTCTGACAATACTGACGTTTCGTTGAATACAGAATCAAATTAGTTGCATACTTTGCAACTAGGAATCTAGTGTTTATTCACTTTTAGTTACTATATTATTAATTATAATAAATATTCAAGTGGCGTGACACTAGATACACTAGAGTGGCGACCGCGTACTAGAAAACGCAGCGTTGGTAGGTCTCTCACAAGGCGACAACCACCTAGTGATGGTCGCGGGAAGCCTTTTGATGCGGACGGCATGGAACCGACTGTTGGGGGAGGTCTATGTCCAGCAGTGGACGTCTTTTGGTTTAGATGATGACGACGAAAATTAAATATGTATTTATTTTCGTAATTGAAATAAATGTAATTAGGTGTTTTAAAAATAAATGTTTTGATTTAATGGTCTCCATAGTACCTATGGATGTGAACTTTTTACTACTAGCGTGGTGAATAAAAACTCAATGCTATTGCATAGGATTATATCGATATTGTAAAACAACCTCATTACAAGAGAATGTATATGTAAAAAACTAAAATAATTTATTTCAATTTAAATAACAATGTAGAAATGAATTTATTGTCTTTGTGTTTAACTTAGTTATAATCTACACCAAAAAAATATATTTCTATGATCTACTCCCCTAATTAAATTCGTTGATCTTCCACCTTAACCCTGAAAACCATACAATGGTCTATTCGATCCTTATATAGTGAAACTTATTATTCGAATTGCAAATTCTTTTCCCATATGATGTCGGGTGAGACTCGATAGCCGACGGGACCCGAATGTTTTTAAGAATATTGCAAATGTCTCGCAAACTGCTGACTGGGAACGATCGATGTTAAAGGATTGCCTACGCTTTTAGATCGTGATGGGTGTGGTGGATTCAATCTTCAATTTATTTGTTATTAGGTTATGTATTGTGCGTGCATGTGTCGACTTATTGCGACATACAATGGTAACGACAAAGGTTCAGTAATTTATTGTATTTATAATGTAATCTCTTGAATGTTTCCTTTCCCTCGAATTTTCGTTGTAAAAATTAAAAAAAGGGGTTCAATTTTCTAATGTAAATTTTAAAGAAGCCTTCCTCTATTATCTTATTAATATATTTTCATTATCATCATCATCATCATCATCCACAGCCTTTTATAGTCTACTGCTTGATATGGGCCTTTTGGATAAAACGATTTGGTATGCTACATCGCGCTGGCTAGACTAGATGGCATAGTGTTTTTTTTAAGTTTTCATTCCTTCATTAAGTTTTCATAGCCTCTTATCACACCCATAGGAGGAATAGTGTTAGTAACACTCTGTATTCTTAATTACTCACTACACAACATATTCTATATAATTAAATTTATTCATTCATATATATTCTACAACAATAATCACAATAAATTAAACCACACATAAGATCAAAGAAAACAATTTTACGGAGCAAAACGGACTCTGTCCCGTATTCTATCACAGTTGTAATTAATACAGCTGGAACCGGAAATATCTCTCCATCAAACTCGAAGGATCGACAAAGGCAATCAGACAGTACCGTCTGTTGAAATTAAACTGTGCAAATTCTAACCCTACTCTTGCATACCGGGGATACTTGGTACAAGTGGCAAAATTACGACCAACCCTTGCCTTTTAACCCTTCTTGTCATTTGCGAAGAACAAATTAATCATCATCATTTACATGCAGCACCAGTAGCCAGATTTGTTTCTGCGATTATGTCACCCTCACTTGTTAGTACAAGGGGCGGAGGAGAACAAATTTTGGAGGACATATTTTAGTGTTTTAGAAGTCTTAATAAATAATTGTTTGGAATTAAGTTCTTAACTTGAATTTAAAGGATTAACACGTTTGCATATAATGTTTAATTGAAAATGATGTTAAAAAGAAAAAAAGTTGAAATAGAAATGTAGTTTAAATTTACTTTCCAGATATTTTGAATTCAATCAACGACATTGTAATTTCTCAATGTTATTTATTCTAAAAATCATACCTGTAACCTATTTCTCTTCTTTTACGTACGATATATTTACGTATTTATTAAAAAAAATTGTATATTATTATAGTTTACGTTGTAATATATTGTGATTTTAATACACATGTATGGAAGGTTTCACATATATAAAGTTCATAGGTTTAAACTTATTCATAGAATAACAAAAAATACTCGTAAAATATCTTTGAAATTAATCTCAAGAGGTTTTATGTTCATTTAAATATTTTTTTTTCTTAGCAAACATAAATAAAATTTCAGAAAACATTAATATTTCGAAGATATCATCATATAACACAAAATAGAAATATAATAATAACCTAAGTACATGAAAATAATGCTATTCAAATATTAAACGATAAACAATGAAACATATCCCTACTAAATTTTGTGCTAACATTCGTGTCAAACATGCCCAAAGGTCGTTGGCGAGTGGGCAGCGTCAATTATTACGTTCATTTGGATTTAGCACAGCGGGTGATTTGGACCCACGTCGACAATGAAGGGTTAGAGGGTACCGCGTGACGAATGTCCTTGTTGTGAGCATTTGTTAGTATTTTAATGAATTTGTTAGAAATGTGATTAGTTGGTATTAGGTAAGTAGGCTAAATTAGTAAATAGAATTTAGTAAGTAATTGTTAAATAAAGTAATTTGTTATTTCTTTTTTAATAAACTTTTTTGCACTCTGCATGAGAGTCTTAGCTTGCAAAGATTTTTTGTTAGTACTTAATAATAGTGGAACTGATATTATTATATATAGTTTAGCAGGTTATGAAATTATTGATTTTGACGAACAAAGCAAAAACACCTATGTAAAAGGTAAACACGTAGGTATTATTGTGTTTTCTTGAAAGTATATATTATAGTTACACTTTTAAAAAGAAAATTTGTTGTCAATAATTATAGCATACACATGTCAGACAATGTCATATATATGTCTTTAAGTTAACTTTCTGATAAATGGGAACTCTGGTTGTACCCAAAAAAATGCAAGAAATCAACAAACTCGTGACGGTGAAAGATTAGTTCTGGGCTTTGTTCTGTGTCTAATATGTGAGTCAAGGGTATTCAATAAGTTGCTACCAACTATAAAGACGTTGTCCTTATTGAAAATTAAAAGGAAATTGAAAATATAACTTTTAAAAAAGATGATATACTCAGTAAACGAATATCTTAAAAGGGATGTACATATGATATGTTCTATATTAATAACGACCGAATGAAATATTTGACATTATGCATCTTTTGACATTTTATTATCTTGACATGAGCTAAGTAGCACTATATTTGTTACTAAATCAATGCATGTTAAAATTTTGCTGAAATATGTGATTATTTTAATAACTGTTTTTTTTTCCTTTTTATTTTTAATTTTAAGACTCTGCCAAAGTGACTCCACTCTGTCTGTACAACTTTTCTACCATGTTTCTGCAAATAAAGTATCAATTCATTTCGAGTAATTTACATGCTAAAATGGTAAGTCGTATTAAAAATTTTTGATCAGAAATTAAAAACCTTTTTCAAAACGTTTTTATGTTGATGTAAAGCAGCTTATGGTTATAAAATACATCACCTGCTTTTAAGATATCCATCTTTTTTTTATTATAAGAGCCTGACAAAGAGACTACTCTGTCTGATGGAAAGCATGAATAAAATCCAAGAGTTGTGGTCACCATACTCATTGTGATACACACTTAATAAGACAACTGTCACCCCTGCATCAAAACACACTGATCTAATTATTATGTTTCAATTGTCGCAAGCGTCAAATATTTAAAGTTAAGAAAGGGTTCATTCAAGAGCAACTCAAAAAGTTGGAAGTTTTCATTATAAATAGCAAAAGTTTGCCTCGGTTCATTAGTGGCTATCCTTCAATGCCACGAATGGCACTTGAACATCGCAATGTTTGCACTCTACCTAATATCGATGGATTAACGACACCGCATAAAATTAAAGACGAAATGAAAACTTGAAAGCTTGTCGGGGACGTTCAAAACGATCTTGAATTAAACAGTGTTTTTTAATATAAAATTTATTACTGAAAGCAAAAATTATACGATCCTATTGTTCCTCACTAAAGACATCTGATCCAAACAATACCTTCATAATTTACTTTTCGATGCATCCCTGTTCTATACAGCAGATAAAGTCGTGATAACAAATGGTAACTAAAATAATAAAATAAAGCCGCGGCTGTGTGCATCAAGCGACATATTTCATTAATAAACGCAAAACAAACAACAAGATATCATACGGACTCACTTCTCGTAGTGTCCATACGTTACTGAGATAAAACAACAGATTCGAAACCCGTTGAATTTATGCGTTATCGAATTGTGTTTGATGCTGGGCTCGGAACAATGGGCGATCGTGGCGCCCCATGTGGCGAGGGGTTGCACTGCATGACATTGAACACACTGCCACCTAGCGGCATCTATTATTGAGTGGAAAGAACTATGGTCTATTGTTAAGCAACGTAAGCACGGGGTGAGAAAGGTTACGCGTAAATAAATGGAGGTATTTTATCGTTCTCTTTAGATGACATAAAGATTTAGACGGATAAGTACAAGTAGTCTTTATCTGAGGTCATATATTTTTAGCAATTTACCATATTTTCCTTCTTAGACATTCACGTAGCATATAATAGACGATATCGCATGCAGAAGTTTAATTTGAAACTAAAAGTTCAACAAGAAAAATACATTGAATGTAAAAAGCAAAGAATTTTGCCAAAAATATTCATAAACTGTCATCAGGCGACTGGACCTACGCCAGATGCGGCAAGCCGACGACAAAATATTTCGCTGCAAAATACTTACTCACGTAAATCACCCCTCTACTCTTTAAAATCACTCCACACAAATTGAGCAGCAATTTATAAAACCATAATGTAATGTGATTGACGTCGTACGCGACTAATTTTTGATTATGAGTCCGATTGTACAATCACTTATTGATAAAAATGTTTCACTAGATACCTAACACCTGAATAGATCGTATTTAGATTTCCTAAATAATCTATTTTATCTACCTGGATTTCCGTGTTTATTGCTTGACTGAATTTGAAATTCATTGACATTCAATTACAATAAAATGGACATCAATTCTCCTTTATTACATTATAAGAAATAGTGCTCACTTCCGCATATTTCCCTAACCATCGCCATTACTTTTAGTCACTGGCGGGTTGTGCGGTTATTTATGCCTTACATTAAAAATAAAATGATATGCCTTCGCCGCTGAAAATCTAAAAAGAATAAGCAATAAAACGATAAAACCCAAATCTGATACATACTAGGGCCCAGTCTCCCGCAGGGCGTGCGAAGGAGACAGAGTTATACATCGGCGAAATGAATTCGATGCTACTGTTTCATCTCTCACCTCTATCGGTTGGCGATCTCTGAACCGTCCTAACTCATATACACAATTGAGACGAAATTAAACCTTAACCCGACAGTGTAGAGCGCCACTATCGAATGCAGATTACAACAAATGGATTTGAGATTAATATAGTACGAGTGCCACCCCGTCTCATACCACCCTATTCGGCGTTCAGCATTCAAATAGGAATCGAATGGATGACCAAAACATAATATCGTTGGAAGATTCAACCGCCATAAATCAAATGAGAAATAATCTGTTTCGGAACGAGATAGTCGCCGATGGCGTGCCACCATAAAAACGCAAAACGTTTTGTCTGATTGAAATCGTAACGTTACGTTCGACTTTTTTCGTGGTGCTATTTCCTTTTTATTTTCCTTGATGTATAATCAATGTGTTAACGGATGGCCGCCAACCGAGGGCTCCGAGAGTAGATTTGCTACACAAAAGATTCTGATATTGAGTTTGAAAGTAGTTTCTGTTTTCGTACTTTTATGTTAATGGCACTTTCGGTGGCGCTCAGTAATGGTTTGTGTGAATAAATGTCGTACTTTAGTCCCAGACACATGGGACGCTTTCCACATTGCTGTTGTTTATGATGCACGTGCACGTCTTAATGTTTAATAATTTCATAAATAACAACAATTTTAGAATGTTTATGTAAGCCATTTTCAAAGAAATACATAATTCTACAGAACCTATTACATTTCAAATAGGAATGGTACAGTAAAGTCAAGTATTTACCCTCCAAAGTCTTACTAATGGTAAAAGCTTACTGTGTGTATATACTATATACCTACTAGACATTATCATTATCATAATGTTGTGATAAATAAAATCAGTTTGTTTTTCAACTGCGACACAGTGTTTATTAATGCTATCTTCTATATTAAGTGACTACTCTACCTGATGGAAAGCATGAATAGAATCGAAGAGTTGTGGTCATTCTTCTCATTGCTGATGCACACAATGCAGTATGGTGACCTACACTATGGCGGCCTAGTGAGATGCTTTTTCGTGCCCTGCTTGGGGACGTAAATGACATGACAATCATCGGGCAGTGTAAGGTTCACACAGTTACCACGATAACTGTCATCCCTGCATCAATGGGGAAGTCAAAACAGAAGAATATGTTAAGAGATACTTGTTATTTGAAGTCTTAACATAACAGCTGGCGTTAACTTTACGCATCAACAGTTTATGCAGATTTTAAGAATAACTGAAAACTAGTAAATAACTGTGCTCTGCTGTTTAAAACAAAGCCTTCACACGTAAGAAATATAATCTTTATAAACTAATACACGAAAGTCGTCTCATAAAACTAAATAACTTTAATAAAACTAAAGTACATATCAAATTTCATATTTTTAATACATCCGATCCTAACTTATGTTCACAGCCCGGCGACGCTTAAAGCCACAAAACAAATTTCATTAACTTAAACGATACCCGTCAAATTATAATCTAAAATGTACGATAAAATACTTAGCAGATTGCACCACATGTGGTCAACCTGTCTCATAACCAAGGCACATGCCATGCTTACCTTCCACAATTATTACTCTGTAAACATAAAAAAACACTTTGAAGAATTTCACTTTAATAACGTTCTAAATTTAACCCAAAAACGGTTACACATAGAGTTTAAAATTGTTCGTGATAGAGCTACCTGGATCCGACCATCTGTTCCGGATGATAGCTATCAAAAAATTAACAATTTGTTTAATGTAAATGAAGCGAGGTCAAGCCGTCGATAAATTATTAGTACGCATACCGATTCCTTTCGACTTTTATGCTCACCGAATGTCATCTTTCCTGTGCTCAATGTTTGCTTATCGGTTCAATCGGGGGACGAATTTTAATAGCATTTTTTTATTTGCCGTCGTATCAAACAGCTGTTAAGAATTAAAACAAAAGAAATGCTAAGAATTTAACAGAAAATATACAGCTTTTAGAATTAATTTATTAAAGGTGACAGGACTTACCTGGTAGGTAAAGTGCAAATGTTATGATGTCGATTGCAAACTGGATACAAACGTTTACTATATAATATTAAAATAAATTAGGTTTATATGTTACAATTACTCATGTGTCATATACCGGTTTGCCTACAATGGAGACCAATATTTTCCTGTCAGTACATATGTTGTATGTCTTTTTATAAACTCATAAAATAATTATCAACTGAAAACGTACTTAAAAAATCATTCAATTTGATTAGTAATTTCTCTTGTACTATTCTGTGTTTGTGTATAAGTAACCAGAAACTACCATGTTGTTCATTGTTAAAATTAACATAGTTTTATGCGGGTTAGTTCTACATACTTGAATTAATTCTAAAATAACATAAAACATAAAATTGGCAAAAAAATAAAATAAATATCAGATAAAATGTTTTATTCAGGTGCTAATTTAGTCACTAACTAGTCTTAAACTTACGATTGCATAACTGATTTGCAAAACTTGTAAGGAATTCTTAATTTAGAAATTTGTTAGGCATATTTGTGAATTGCCTTCGTGATTACTCTTCATTAGGGAGTCATTAACAAAATGATATATTACAGTAAACAAAAAAAAATGAAATTAACCAACATCGAGCTCCAAATAGACAATCGCATGTTGACAAGTAATTATCAAAACCGTTTTCTTTCAAACTTTTTTTTACAGTTTCGTGACTGCTTAAGTAATAAATCTTTGCCTAATGAGATATTTATGCGAGCCAAGTCTTCCTGTCAACTATTAATCCTTCGCTCGTTATAAAAAATATGCATTTTCATCAATACCGCTTCGGTCAGGTACTGCGGAGTACATGACAAATCGTTTTGATAAAGTATCCAACTTTTATTTCCGGGACTAAGGAAAAGCTGTAACTCGACTTAGATAAAGTGAAATTTAATAAAGATATACTTTTTCCCTCTTTTCTAAGGAGAGGACTCTAACAGTCCACTGCTGCATGTCTAAAGATGTGCTGCAGCGGACTGTTACAGGTTAAACTTAATTATAAGTTATTCGACAGTCTTAGGTTTCAAAAACTTATACATTTTTTTTTCCAAAACCTCAGAAAAGTAGCTTAAATTTTATTAAAAATAAATTTAATCACATGTTAATTTTAAATAAGTCGTTACAAAAATAACCAACACTATTTATGTATTCACTGCCTACTACTCTAATATTCAAATAAGTAATTCTAATATGTCACAATATTAGTCAATATTTGTAGTTAGTTCAACTTGTAACACACAGTTTGACTATTAATACGTCAGATAAAACTTTAAAACAGAAACTTTTAAAGCGATAATTATTCATTGACTAAATAGTATTACTAATGGGTAACAAGAAGCTTTGAATGATAATTTATATGTAGTTGGGGTGCATCTGATTAACATAAAACACAGTCTGGTTAATTGGCGTGTAATAGCCGTTTAGTTGACTATAATTCAGATAGATAAACATCGGAATAGATGACTTTCATCAACATAGTTAAAAACATGATTCATTTGCATAGCGTTTTGTTGCTTCGTGGCTTATAAAAATGTAGCCATGACAGCCTAGAATAAAGTGATTTAGCTGTTGGCATTTTATTTTATTTCTTTAGACATTTTATAACAACAACAATACGAAATAAAACGAAACCTTCTAAATTTAAATTAAATCGTCATCAGTTCATTGCAGTCCACAGCTGGACATAAGTAATAATTCTTTGAAATTGGAATTCATAAAATTGACTGGCTATAAATAAGCCATGCCAAGGTTTCATAAGAGCGAAGTTGAAGTTCGTCAACATGATTGTGACTTTTGAATTGTGAGGGTTTTTATTTTTGATCGACGGTGTCGCTATCAGATGACAAGAACAAAATAATGACTTGTAGGTACATGGTGACGATATTAACTGCTTCGGTGGCATAGTAGTAGCGCATGCGACGGCTGTGCTTTGGTCTCGAGTTTCCCAGGTCGGACCAAATGTTTATAAGATCTGTAAATATTTGTTTCAGAGTTTGGATTGTTTTGTATTATTACCTTTTGTATTTTGTAGGGATGTATTTACAAAATAAATGTAGATATGTTTTTTTATCAGTTATCTAGTACTCATAGTATAAGTTCTGCTTAGCTTGGAACTAGATGGCCTTGTATAAATGTGGTAGAATATTATTATTACAATAAATTTAGAATGCATAGGGTTCCCACTAAGAATTTAGGGCTCCAGTCAACCACCTCTGAAAGTGGTGTACCTTCTGTTCGATGGACGAGGCTCTGGCCCATTTAGCGGCTCCGGGGAAATAAGCGACAATATTAGGTATGTATGTACATTGTATGACTTTTTATTTATTTATTTTTTGTCGGATGAGCAATCCCTTCGGATTTCCGGCTCCTCGGAGACGCAGGAGCCAGGACTATGTGGTGTTTCTACTAAAAACCACTCCGGCGGCCGGTCTCAGGCGTCCTTCTCTGAAGGGAACTCGGACCATATTATTTCAGGTCATTTGTGTTAGTCTACAGTGTGGTTAGACATCCATTAACAAATCTATTAACATGTCGTATTATATAACTACACATACCTTTTGCTGTATGAATATTTCTAAAATAAGACTAAGATGTTTTGAAATCTAAAATCTCATTATTTTAGTGATTATGTAATAAGGTTTTGATGTTTGAACTGCTGCATTAACTCTTTCCATTGGTCTTTTGTAGATTTTATTTAAAAGATTTAGCAAATTGTTATTATTTCTGTGATGTAATCTTAAAAAATGTACTATCAATAAATGTAGTTGGAATCAGCAAAGATATTGCTAATTCCAATTAAGCTCGAAAAGCGTAAAACTAGCTCCAAATAGCTGCACCAATGCTCTACCTTTAAAGTTACTTTGTTTAACTTGAAAATTTTATCACTATAATTGACCAGATATAAAAAAAATATTTCATAGTAACAATACTAATTTTAATCCCAATTATTGTTATAGGTATATTTAGTTATAATCCCGTCAAATCACACACACCAGTGTTAAGTCTCGTCTAACCGTAATATATTTTAGTCCACACCATACATTTATAAGTGTAGAGATAATCAACAATCGATCCCAACATTCCGTGCTCATTGAAGCAAACTTCCTCAAATTAACATAAGCGCCGTTTAACATGAACAAATAGATGTATTGATAAGCAATACTCACTTAATGTTGGCTATTCATTACTGCAATTAACACTTCCACCTATAAATTAGGTGGTTGACGTACCGTGACGGGCACGCCTTGTACATCGTTCATTTTTTCTTTTACCACGATAGATTTCGGTAGCGCAAAGTGACGTGTAATAACTTTTAGCTAAATGTAAAATAAGGCAGAGTTTCTTAATTTGTTTGAATTTATTTGTCCTTGTCACTTCGTTTAAACCATAATAGTTAATAGATTTACTTTTTTTGGCAATAGTATTGCACAGATAAAAAAATTAAAAATTCCAGTACAAGATTATGATAGAAAATGTAACAAATATTTAGGAGTAAAATACGTTGTGTAAGATATAATTGTTTATTCTATTATAACTCTACTAATTTATTATTATTTTTTTATCGGACATCTAACACACAGCACCATCTAGTCACAAACTAAGCAGAGCTTGTACTATGGGTACTAGATGACTAATATAAATACATATATCCCTTTTTTTTGTCAATACATACATATTATACATAGAAAATTACCAAACTCCGAAATAAATATTTTCAGATCATAATTACAACAATGCTCAATAAATTCTAAGTTTTCTGCCTTCATAAATATTATTCTTAATTAATATATTGTTCTACTTCTCTCATCTATAGTGCCTCGACTTGCCTATGACTTTATATAAAACAAAAACACTTTTGCTTTTTAACTTGATAGTATTTAGTTTTTATAAAAAACGAAGCTTGTGGTGAAAGGAAGCAATAAAATATTTTTAAAACGCCAGATGACACTGCGCATGAGCACATTGGGCACAAATGGAAATTGCCCACATATTTGTCATAGAATATTTAATTCATTATCATAGTAAATATTCTGAACGCTATAGATTCCGATAAATAATAGCGAAGCGCAAGATAAGAAAATGAATATAGTTCAAAGATCTGCAGGTTATCTGATAAATACAAAATTAACATATTTAAATTACCATTGTATTGTTAGCACTTTTGCTTATTTATTGACAAGTATTGTTTAAATGGGACATAAATTTTGAAGTTATTTATTGTGTTATTCTATGAATTTTATTTTTTAATGTATTTTATTTGGTATTTAGACTATGTTACTGGTGGGGTGTTTCTACCGTTAGATGATCGCAGTTTGACAGTAATACCAGCGATGTATTTCAGTCAGTGATGGTATGTTATAACGTGAAATACAGGTTCGGATCGAATATGAATTGGGTGTAGTGATTAACCATCCTAGGAGAGCAAACTACGTAAGGCAACAACACTACAAACAGAAGAAAAACTTGCAACAACCCAGATAAGAACCCATCGGGCCAGTGTGGTATGGTAGACTAAGATCTTTTTTATAAGAAGAGGCCTATGTTTAGCAGTGGACTATTACCAACTGCTGCTGCCGATAATGATAATTTTTGTAGCTGAGAAGTACTCAGAGAGAAATATAAGAAATAAGTAGACAACGAGTGTTACTGGCTATATTAAGGGTTATTGTCAGTTGCACAGCAAGGTCGTTAAGAATTTAAAAATAAAACTAGAAACTAACTATATAACTCCTATAATACATAAACTCTTAACATTTATAACAAGGAAAAAAGTAAACTTAACTGAACAAATCATAAATCGGCCATAATACTACAAAGGAAATAAGGAAATGATTTTACGTACGACGAGAAGTGTAAATGGGCAAATTAAATGATTGAAATGGCTTTTTTTGAAACTAGAATGTATTTGACATGATAATTTAGTTCAAAACATCACTTTAAATTAAGATATTTATTTAAAATGTAAACGATATTAATGTTTCATTCCAAATTAACATTTTTTGGAAGTGTTAAATTATTTATGGATTTACATTGAATTGAAATCTCTTTATTTTATATGAACCTATTAGTGTGGCATGGAACTGTGTCCGTCGTGTTAAGTTCACCAAGCTGATTTATAATCTTTCAATTGGGTACTTTACTAAATGAATACGAGTATCTTACCAGCTTTACCTTGTCGTTCACTTATTCAATTCATTTTAACTTTTTTTTTCTGTATTGAAAAAGAATCTTATTTGAGTTTAACTATTTAGGATTCAAACACTTACTATAAGAGTTCATACATTTATAATGAATAACTTTCTTTAAATATTCTATTACTATTAGGATTTCAACCAGAATTTCAAATCTAATTAATATAACAATAACCATCTGTTACCCTCATCAGACAATCGAATTACCAAATCGCCTTTATAAATCCAAAAATAAAATCCTCTTAGAACCGCACTCAGGTAATTTATGGTGGTACTGGGAATAATCACGAAGGTGTCGTATAAATCGTGGACCATTTGTAAAATAGGAATTACGATTCGCCGTCCAGGCTATTGTCACCCCACTCTACCCTCACCTGATAAGTACTTTAGTACGGTCGAGGTGAATTTCTAACAAATGAATATTTTCAATTAAACCCATGTGCGTATTAAAAGTAATTGTATTGACAGAACGATACAAGCATGTATCGCATGATAACAAACAAGTAAGAAGTCTCGTATAATAGAACCTTATATGCCTTATTTGTGAAAGAAACTGGCCACTTGGAAAGATTTTTAGTATTTGAGGGGCCTTAATCTACCAATAGTGTATGGTATGTATTATTATAGTATTAACATTAAATTAAATTTAATTATTAAAAAAATAAAACAAAATATCAAGAATCTATCTAAATTTGTGAATTCTAGTTAGAGATTCTACTTAATTTTCAGTACCTTTTTTGCTACCGTGACATTGTAAAACTCTACTTTGCACCATTTTTTAAATAACAGATAGAAAAGAAAAGAAATAATATAAAACATGGTAGATAGTTACCCTAAGACGGTTTAAAGTATCAACCATCCTTTATATTATTATGCTTATTAACCCACACTTTCCCATACCTATAAACAATTTTAAATCAAGTGGTTTTTTGTAATGGCGAAAATTGTATTGACCTCCAGTGACAATAAAATCATTGTATGCTTAATCTGTAATTAGATTAACACCCTTGTAAGTGCATTGTGCACTTTTAAACAGTTTCAACTTAACATCCTTCACCACCTCAAACTTCTATATTGACGTCAACTTATGCTAATACCTACTTATACAAAGTTTCGAAATCCTAGAGGGGTTGAAATTTTCTAATAAACGTGTCATGCACTCGACTCACGATCTCCGAAAATACACCACGATACGACGGTTCTGTGGAATTTTTAATAGTTTCACCCCTTCACTGTTATAGGCGTCACAGGCTAATGTATTTGGAATCTGTCTCGAAGCTTTATCTATTGGAAATGGCTGTTTCGAACTACTGTTGGCCTTACGAACTACTTTTAACTACGAGTAATAAATCCAATATAAGGCTGGCTACCGTCTCTGCAACTCTGCATAGTGAGGAGGAAGAGACCGTGCGAAATAACCACTGGGATTTAATATTAATTTATTTTTTTATTTGATCTTATCGTCTTTGTTCTCGATTTGTTCTTGTTCATAATTACGGTAACTACAGTAATCTTGTTTTCAGTGATTTTAATTTTGTAATAATTAAAACGTGGATATATAAGCAGTCAAAAACAAGTATGTAGCCATTCAGTGATCACACTTATATCGTTAAAGGTGTTAACTCTTTAGCTATATAGGTAGTAATAATAATTATTCTTACTTGGAAGAATGCATTTCATTTTGTTGTAGGTATGACGCAAGTACCCACATTTTTAGTGTTGCTATTTACAATAGCAATGTTCACCGTCTATTTATTAAAAACCAATAAATCTTACTATGCCATTGTAAATTTATTTTCTTTCGTTCATTTATTTTATTAATGAAAATCAGTTGATATTTTATCATTGACGGTTGTGCAATCCAATCAGTCCAATCTTTATTTTGTATAAAACAAAAGTAATCAGTCTGGGAGCTAATTTTTATGTCAGACATAAAACGAAAATTGTTTCTTCCAAGTGTTTGAATAATTAAAATTTAAACGTATTGTCCATTCTAGCCCGACTTCCTCGTAGCACTGTATCGCAGACTGGGGCTTTATACGAATCTCTCCTCTCCACGAAAATGCACATTAATATTAAATGGCTTGGAAATGCTGCGTTGTGGGGGAAGACGGGAGGAGAGTGGGCTGGGTGGTTGCAATAAAAAAGTAAACGGGCGTCGATGATACACCGAAGGTGGTTCATGTTACTTATTGTTTTTAACAATGATAGAGATCTCTTTAGTTTTCGTCTTATCGTAATAAGATAATTGCTGTTCTTTACCATTTAAATGTATTTTAGTTATTATGAGTTAGCTTGTAGCAAATTACATCGTTATTTATTGTAAGTTATTGTCTATTATAAAATAGTAAAATAAACTGTAAACATAATTAATATTTTTCAATATTCTCTGTTTATTAGAAGAAAAACCTAATGGCATATTATCATCGCCTAATGCTAAAGCCATAACTTCCCAATGTCATATTTTTAGGACACCAGATTACCATTTTATTTCTAAAACTGGTTTTTATTTTTGAAGTCTTTTTTGTAAATATAAAACATTTTTACACTATTTTTCCGTTAAAAAAAAAAATTTGATAAAAAATACAGTGACGTTATTTAGATATATAATTTCAAAGTTTATATATTTCGTAGCCGTTAAGAGGGCATTGTTATTTGTTTTATACATAGCTAATTATAACTATATAAATAAATGTAATTATATATTTCAAATTACCTAAAATTGTAGGGAAACCTTTACTAAACGTTAAATAGCCAATAAAGTCGTAATAATGTTTTTTTTTTCTTAGCATATGATCCCAATATCATACATATAGTACAGGCGGATTTAAACCCTAGAATAAATATTTTTTTCTTTTTTTATTTCACATTATTTTTCCTTACTGTATTAACAAATATATTTTGTGTTTTGAACAGAAAGTTCAAAACTTTTCGATTGGGAAGTAATGGGTTAAATATAATAGAAAAAAAAATGTGTTATCTTTTTCCGTGGTGGCATGTAGATTGAAATTATTGTAATGGTTAGTTCTTATAACAATAATTTGATACAGCTCACATAAGGTCGCCTGATCTCAAATTAGAGCTGTAACTATATTATACTAACCAATTTATAAATACATGCATTCAGACACAGAACACAGACTCATTGTAGAAATAGAACTCTTGACCATTTAGAATCTGGTGCAATACTGTAAAACAATCTCTAATGGTATGAGTAAGTTTTGTTTTGAAATATTATATTATAAAGTAACAACTACTGAAATTGACGTTTTAATCTAACCAGCCAAATAAAAACTTTATGTCATACCGTAATTAATGTGCGATGAAAAAACACGAGAATAACAGCTGTAATTTTATGGCAGTCCTGCTCCCCAGCCAAATTGATATTCTTCAAACGTAATCATTATTAAAACATCATCTCAACGCTAAGTCACGTGGTCAATACAAAATGTTAACCAACAATACAAGAAAGAGATTCGACGTAAAAAATTACGTCTTGGCTAAGGGGGCTCAGGATTCAATGATTTAAAATTTTGAAGTACCATAATGGATGGGCTATTAAAGGCTGTTGTTGATGATGACAGTATAATAACAAATGGATTCATAACTTTTTAAATGCCTAGTTTAACAGGTGACCTCACGTTAATATAGAGCTTCTTTTAAGTTTAAAACCAGTCGGTCTTATTCCAAACACCCACGGGCAAACAATAATACATATATTACACAATCTTACACAAACTTTTATCTAATATACACATAAATAATACGAACAGAAAATGTTGAATTTTGGTACCAAATCAACATATATGTATTGAATCCCCGTGTCTACGTGTGTTGAATCAGCGAAGCACCAGACCACTACTAGTACTATGTTGCTAAGAGAGAAAGTTATTTCATTACAGGCAAAATACTTTTTATTCTTCACAAGACTAAAATCAATATTCAGAGGAAGAAATTCCTTTACAACAAACTAATTTACTTTATTACTAATTAAAGCAGTCCAACTTGAAAATGTCAAAGCCTTGAGTAAAATTGTATGCAGACCTATGTTTCGGTAAATCAAATCTTAATCAAAGTAATATTCACTAAGTATAAAACCTTTTTTAACCTTTAACTATCGATCTTAATTATCATAGACACGTGGGACGACGTTGCGTTCATATCTAAGAACTTAACATAAAAACAGACGTGCACTTATTTCCCTGTTTATTGGCTTACAAACCTATCAAGTTAGTCGTAGTAATTCAAGCTTAGAATTGTAAGTATAATTTTAAGTCTACATTATGGTATTTGTCTTCTGTCCCCGTGGTTTACGAGTATATATTGTTATTCTAATATCGCATACCAACAAACGATTTAACTGAGGAGCGTGCAACTATCAACTCTGAAAATGTCAACCGAGCCATTTCCCTCACAAAGCTTGTCGTACGTGTTTTCCTTATATTAACTACGTAACACTATTCCCCCTTTCACCCTATCCCCCACTAGTTACAGCATCCAATAAGAGATGGCGCCTGAATAGAACTAGCGCCAGTGCTCTCTCTCACGAGCAATTTACTCCTTACACTAATTAAAAGAGTGAGCGAGAGAAACTCCGCCCACAGCTGAGAACAAACAGAAGGGGGGATCATACCCTCCAATCAGGAGGCTTGATTATTTGTAATTAGAACGTACTGCTCTTCCTCTCACCGAGATGACCAATGAGATTTTGTATTTAGTGGCATTATTTTGTCGTCGAAGGAATTTCAGTTAGTAATTTAATTAAAATTACCCACAATTCAGAAAGGTTCTCATTTGCTGAATACAATCAGAGCTACGTAATGGCCGTAATGTCTTCAGATTCGGTGATATTACTTTTTATGGTCCGTTTATTCAGAGTTTATACTTAATTAATGTTTATACCTACAATTTATGCCAACAACCACTTAATTTTTTAAGACTGGTAAGATTTTATACTTTATAGGTATTGACAGTTAGCACACCCCTGAAAAAGGTTTATATTTATAATCTAAATATAAAGTATTCATATATCACAAAGCGCTTACTTAAAGCCTTATACATGAATTTATTCTCTGAAAACAAAATAGCTATTGTCCAAGAAGACTTTAAAAAAATATTTATCGCCATTAATATTAAAACTAGTCATAATGAAACAAGAGCAAAGTAAACACAAAAGAAACGTTGAGCTCTGTAACTGAACAAAAACTTATTCATTCCGTAGACCATTGGAACAGCACAATGATTCAAGTCCAAAGAATCAACCGGTCACAATGAACGGACCAACTTTTAGCTGCCAGTTTGCATATAGAGATAAAAGTGGGGAATATTAATGTGAATCGCCCTCCCTACCTTCCCCCTTTTCTGTGGGAGGGTGCAGGGTGTGGGGAGGCACTTTCTTCCACGGAGGACCACGGGACAGTCGTGATTTTAATTATATTGCGACGTGAGACGAGAGTTATGGCTCCTTGGATACTTATGAATTTGAAATGTTATATTTAGCTCTGTAAAAGGTTTTATTTTTGGTAATTAATGTTTTAAAGTTTTATTATTAGGGTGAAATTGTTTTTAGATTGTTAAACTGGTATAATTTTTCTTTAGGGTGAATATTCAATTATGTACCTAGTATTAAGTTGACTTGTTTTAAAAGAGTACCACAGGAAATTAATCATCATTATTAGGCCTCTTTTTGGAAAGGAGGTTTTGGTCTATTATCACGCTGACCAGACTAAGTAATTAATTATACTAATTAATAAGTATTTGTTTTAATTTTTCGTGTTTTATCTCGTTATCACCTGTTATGATATATATTTAAATCCTATTACTAAAAATCTTTTAACAGTAGTTTGTTACTTTTTAATTAAATTCTCTTATACCTTTTTGATTTATGTAAATAGTATATATGTAAATAGAAAAATAGGCAATTTAAGCACGTTGAAGAATTTATTGAAATGTCCAAAACAAAGAAACAAAAAATAAGAAATTTAGTAATATTAAACAAAAATAAAAATATGCTAATCTCTAATGATGATAATAATGATCGAATGATTTCGCTAAAAATAAAAAGGAATATTTTTCCATTGTCAATAAAATTATTAAGCTTTTTGATTGTCAAGGTTTAAGTTCAATAGTTTTTGAAGATATACGAGTACTTATATAAGGTTGTAAATGAATGTTTATGGTTAAGAAAGTCTAAAACATTGATATGATATTCTTTAATAAAAGTTTCAAAACTTGAACATAATTCACTTCATGATTTATTTCAAAAATTTTTATGTATGTAGAAGCTACTGGAAAAACTACTGAAGTTACAACAATAGAGCCCCATAAACTTAACCCCTTATTCAACTAAACATTCAAGTCGCATAAATATCTTTCGACAAACTAATGTCAATGTAAGAACGCCATTACTTGAGTTAAACAAATTCCGAGATCTCACTACGTATGCCTGTGTGTGCGAGTATACGAATTTATGTGTGCCGTACGATGCATATACGTCATAGTGTACGTAGGGTTGTCAAGCGTACGTGAATTCCTGTGGTTTATAGTTTAAGTTGATTAGAATTTTAATTACAAGGTAGACAAATAAAAAATTATTACTACCTACTTACGGTATCTACTTTTTATTCTGTTTGTAAGTATTTTTGAAGGATTAGTTTACTTTTTTAAAAAAATATAATTTTTCCTTTTAAAACAGTTACTTAATCAAGCACTTATTAATACATTTTGTCGTAATTAAATTTCTAATAATATGTAAATTATTTTTTCTCAAAAGTCAGCATCAGTTCAGTAAACCAAGAAATGTACCTAGTAAGTTGTTTACAAAAATTTTTACCTCAATAAAATACAAAATTTTTTACTTTTAGATTATAAATGTCGGATCTGCGAAAAAATATCCTATATTTTAACAGAAAATGCCATTGTTTTCGTTTACTTCTATTGACAACTCAGTTTCCGCGTGACAACCCTAGTTATAGGGTGAATATGCATATGTGGTAGCGTATGTAAATACGTAAACGTTAAATTGTGAGGATGTGTGATGTTGAGGCTCCAGAGCGAGAGGTCTCCCTCATTATCGACCTCGGGTCACGGCGCATGCTCCAACTTTAGTCTCAACCCTGCTAACGAACGCCTTATTGCGACAGCGGTTCATCGACGTAATTGAGTTACGACTTTTTACGTAGCAATTTCGTTTTTCTCTTAGAACCGGGTCGCACGCTAATTGGGCCGAATTTTTTTTTCTCTTGCTTTCTTCTTGAACAAATATTGGATTAGGCGCGTAATTCGCTTCAAATAGGTTAGGCTTTGAAGGTATTTCGCAGTAATGATGAAACTTTTATTATACATTTTTCTTGTAACTACGTAAAGTTATTATAATGTAATGAGCTGTTCTGTTCTAATTTTATGTTCAGATGCTTTTTCTTTCATTTTAATATCAAAGAATGTACTCAAGTAGTAGTTTTCTTGCATAACAATAACATACAATTGTTAAATATACTTTTAACTCTTGATTCTCTTTTTATATTAAAACATTTATCATTCTTGTTATGTGAAATATTTCTCATTCTAATGAACGCAATCAACATAAAGCATGAAAACAAATTAAAAGGAACGTAAACACACTTCATTTTTACGTTCTCTTTTAATTGGCTTTCAACTTATACTCTTTCTAACTCATAGACAGACGCTCATTCGCTTATAAAAGTAAGAGAGTAAGACTACTTAGAAGTTAAGCGTCAGCACACTTGAGCCGACTCGACGACCAGAGAGACAACAACTTCAAAAAAAAATCGACGCAGAGTCATTTTTGTGTTACTTTCTTCGAGTGAGTGAGATTACCGAAACTAAAACTTGGACTCTGAAATGCAAGTAACATTAACAAACATAGTTAAAAAAATAGTTTACAATAATCTGTTATAAACAAACAAATAAATAAATAACATTAATCCTGGATTGAAGAAGTTTTAACTAATGTAAAATTAAACTCACTCAGTTATACAGTATAAATATAGTCAGAAATTACGAAAAAACATACAGGTAAAGCTCATAAAAGCGTGTTAAAACTCAACCTCTCTGAACGAAAAAAATAAATTATTTATTGAATTCTTGCTGAGAAAATCGATTAATTGCACCATATTTTCACATTATATCCACCGTCTTTAATAGTCCACGGCTGGACATAGGCCTCAACTTAGAAAAGAAAATTAAGCCTACTATACCACACTGATCAGGCCTATAGTTTGGGTAAAGTTTTGCTTATTTGTGCAGTGCTTTTGTTCTGCGTAATTTACTCCCTTAGTCAGCTATTACAACCCCCACGGGATGAATGTGGGTGGTGTTACATTTTTTCTCCGTCACCACACGAATAACATTTTTTTTTCTTTTAAAAGACAACGCCCGCATTAGGAATAAATCCTGTGTCGCGGGGGACTTTACAAACATACAAGAAACGGACTCAAAGAACACCCAGACTCAGAACAACAATTTGTGGATCACACAAAGTGTTGCCCTATGTAGGATTTGAACCCACAACACTCAGCGAAGTGGAGAGCGACGTGGTGACCGCTTAAACCACTAGGCCAATCGTGCAATCAATTAAATCTTATTAATGCAAAGCAATATTTCAATGAATTGTAATTAAACTTTTGTATCATTTATTGTACTGGATATGTTATGACTACCTTCATTGAGATTTTTTGCAGAAGGTTGAAAATTCAGTTCAGAAGGTAACATCCATGCTGATTATGCACGTACGGGCTATCCTCTTACAGAAGATCAACCTAAAGCGACAGCATTTGTGCTATCGTGTTTCGTTGGTGGGTGCGAGACCGGAGGCCTGTTGATCCAGGAGTGCCAGTTTTCGTGGTTAAAGTGGAAGTCTTACGCTACCACGATGAATGTCATGCGTTTTACATCTCAAAGCAAGGCATAAAAAAGCATCTTACCAGGCCACCATGGTATGGGTCACTATACTACATTGTCTGCATTCAAAATGAGAATGGTGATCACAACCCTTGGATTTTATTCATACTTTCCACCAGGCAGAGTAGAGTCACTTTGCCAGGCGCTTAAAATAAAAAAAAGACTTTGGTGTTAACTATTGCTCATATAGAATAAGTAATATGTAAATGTAAAATTAATGTTGTTAGGGAGCTATTAAAGCTAAAAATTCAGCACTTAATATAGACCGAAAATTGTCAAAATTGATATCAGAAGCTTAAAATGCGTACGCAGAGTGGCCCCTTGCCCACTCTGCGCCGACGATCGTACCTGTGCGAAGGCGGAGCGGATCGCTAGTGTATAATAATTTCATTTAAAAAAAATAGCGTCCAAAGCTACAACTAAGATACTTTTAAAAATAGAAATATACCCTGTCTAACGAGGGATTTTACAAACATGCAAAAAACGGACACAAAGAACACTCAATATTTGCTTGTTATTTTCCCAATTTAAGTTTTGGTCTTCTCTAACAAAACGTAGAGTAGCTTCGACGATATTTGTCATCTCACCTCCTTTAAAAGACTAACTAAAAAGTTTGTAGCTGTAGTCTTTTTTTACTCTATAGTTCTAGTCCCTATGGTCCCATTTTTGAGGTTGACCTGTAGCGTGACAGTAAAATATTTTAAATTAAATTCCAAAAACACAAAGGTTTTGTAAGAATTGAGCTCAATTGACATTATAGGTACACAACGCTTAATGTTTTAAAGACTATTTTAATCTATGTTTCGTGTAAGATTTATTCATATTTCTCATCAATGTGATCATAAAGACCAAAGCGAAACGGGCTAGGGCACATCTAGTTTTATATAATTTCACATTGTGTATTTCATTTTGTTACTTACTTTTGTAGATCCATGTAATTCTGTGTGACTCCTTTTATAACATTGGTCTTTGAGGTTCTCTAAAAAGTTTTTACATAGAGACACTGTAATGTCATATTTAAAATAAATACAGTAAAATTAACTTTCCACAAAGTTTAAAAGCATTGATTATAGAACAGTTAACCAATAGCTACTGACAACATAAACAGTCAAGCAAAATAAAATCAGCACAAACAGAAACAAATAAAATTTTGCACGACTCGTTCCTTATTTAAATTCTACGTCACCATCTTTAATATTCCGTTCGTTTGTTGTGTGAACATGGTGCAATTGATTCGAATGTGTCCGGGTTATGCGACTAGTGCAATGGGGATCAAATATTCATTAAATGGCCTCTGTTGGCTGCGGCTCCGGCTTCATATTCAGCAGCCGTAGTTGTTAATAGTTCGCCCGGCCTGCCTTATCTTCGACACTCAGACTGCTAGTGCGATACGTTATTCTTGATACTTGATGTATTGCACAAGTAATTCTAAAAAACAGCAAAGCAAACAAGATAAGCAAGTCTAGATTCTCGTCTTAGTTTTAGTGCTTATATGCTATATTTTTATTATTGTTAATTAAATTTGGTGACTATTGCTGAATATCGAAGATAATGCCCGGTCGTCTGATTTCTACATCCAATTCATCAAAAATATCTTAATCGTGACACCAATTCATATAGCTGTAGGGTATCCTTACTTTCATACCTTACCTACTTATATATTTTATGTCTTTTGCTCAGTATGACACAGTTTAACCCAATAAGGAAGTAAAATAATGATCTTTTGTTTTAAATTAAGTAACAATTAACGATATGATGACTAGCGATTGTTACGTAATATACGGTGGCGTGTAGGAAGGGATTATAATTGTATTTACGTGCCATATTTCTTCTCATCACCACATGTATAATATGAACTATTATAACGTTCTGGAATCAGCTATATGCCATACGACCACAAAAAAAAATTACAGTATCAAGTATGTTTAGTCGTGGTAAATTACTCCGTTCCTTACCTTATATACCTACAAAGACTGCTACAAGGGTACCGAGGGATGGGGTTGTTCGTTTGTTAACCAACCGCACTAGCTTAGTGTGGATATCCTAATTTGATAAGAAAACATTTATCTATCATTAAAACCGCTAAAGCACTAAAACTTAAAGTTTGAAATGTTTCGATTCAGTATAATTTAAATGAAGAACAAAATTTATAGGGTATTATGACAAAATTATCACCATCATCTAAGTTGCGAGACGTCTACTGCTGAACGTAGGCCTTCCTCAAGATTCGCCACAACAGCCGAAATATGATACAATTACGAGTATTATAATAGTATCCTTTTACAAGTACCGTGAGGCGAAATCGATCAGATTGAAAAAAAAAATCGTGAAACAGTACAAGCGCAGCAAGTTTCGCAAAAGTGAGTTCAAAAACTATGATTATCTCCATTCAATAAGTAACCAATTTATTTTAGCTTCTTTCAACAACACTCCTTATTATATCGATCAGATCCTGCGCCACAGTATGACAAGTTTTGCATTTTTCTATTTTGGTTTTAAATTTTTAAAGTGACATTACTTAGAATACTAAATCCATAGTAATCCAACGGTGTGGGAGGCTGTAGCTGGCCAGTGGGGGCGTTGAGCACAAATTAATCTCCATAGCTTGCGTGTGCGCCGACCGTCGCTCGTTATCGTGTGAATACTACTAATATTTGAATAGTTCTTTCTCTAATTACGTTTTATAATAAAGTTTATTTTTCCACTTGCACGTTTGTCCGTTAATTTGAAATTTGTGAATTTTAAATAAAAGAAATATCTCACTAGGTTATCATAGTGTGAGTTACCATGCTGCACTGTCTACATTCGCAACGACTATGGTGACCACCTGTGTTGGACTCTAATCATGTTATCTATCAGTCAGAGTAAAGTCAGTTTGGCAGGCTTAATATTTAAAAATAAACTCTGATAAAAAGATGATTACATAAGATATTGGTGGGTATCGTAAGCTTGATTCAAGCAAAAAGGACCAAAAAACAAAACGATCTGCTCGAAAATTGTAACAAAATTAATAAAGAGCTGTAACACAAATTGAAAAACTTTTCTTAAATGAGAAAAATGACAGGTTAAGTTTAGTGAAATATATACAATATCAGCACAGTAGGTAACTACTAATAATATTAATTAACCTTAAGCTTTTAATCACAACTTTTTGTTCTACCGAAAGTTATTATAACGTACCTACCTACACTATCAATATACGGATAGATTTCTTTTTTATTTTCCGTCAAATCTAAATGTAGCAGAAAGCGTGCAAGTCAGGTGGACAGATCTGACCAGTCTGACTAACCGAGTCTGAAAACTTTGGTTGCATGGTCGGCGTAGTGGTTAAATTGCTTTCTACTACCGCAAGTGTTGTGAGTTCAAACGCCACATGGAACAGCCCTTTGTGTGATCCACAAATTGTTGTTCGGAGCCTAAGTGTTATTTTTATCCATTGTTTGTCTGTTCTTAAAGTCCCTGGTGACATAGGAATATTCCTAGTGCGGCATTTGTCTTTTATAAAAAAAGCAAACGGGAAAAAAATGGTATTACCGAAAACCATAAAAAAGAGACAAAAAATTAAAAATCGTTGAAAGAAAATCGTAGTTCTCAGTCAAGACTGACGTTTTCATTTACTTGAACAATTAAATAATCACTCTTATGTATCCTATTTTTATAGACCACTCTGTTTGTCTATAGGTGTCAAGATTAGGGATGAATTAGTCCTGTGAATGTTTTTAGCTCGTCTTTTCTCTCATATTCTAAATCGTAGTCGTGACCTTATTTAGCAAAAGTCACCATTACACTTAAACTAAAATGGTAATATGAAATATGCCTAATTCTTCATACAACTTCATACAAGAATATGTGTTAGCGTCATCATGTCTCATTTGCATAATATAATAGTTAATATAACAATTGAATACTATGATTATAATCTTTGTCAAGGAAAAGAGTATGTACTGTAGTTGAGGCTTGAGATACACTCATGAAGGCCTATGTTCAGTAGTAATAAATGATATAAAATATTTACCTTTAGGGTAGTAAACAAAAAATTTCGTAAGGATTCTTCAAGGAAAAATTTTGTACCGCACAACCCTATCGCTACTGTCAAAACTTAAGTCTCAAGTACCATTTATTTGAACAATATCCACGGCAATAATGTATGGAGATTAGGCGGTGGACAGACGCGCCCGTCCGTTGATCCGACATGATACATCAACGTCGCAGTGGACAGTGGACACCCCCTCTAACGTTAGATACGCAACGAGGAATACAGTGTAATGGAGAGGGAATATCATTTTACGTATGCTACACGTATAATTTTGTAATAGAAATAAACATTAGTAAGGTAGCCAGAAGACACCGTAACATACGGAGACAAATGATTATTAAGATGCCAATAATCGTTAAACTTATCATTGGCAATTCATATCCACATTTACAGGTCCAATAGCACTTAAATAAAAAAATAAATTCTTTGTCTCTGGAAAAAAGATCAATATTTATCACTTGTATTATTAGATATTACATTCCTATTAACACTAATAAAAAGAAAATACTCTAAGACTTACCCAGTTGTATCTGACAAATAAATGTACCACATCCAATATTATGAACTCTAGCGAAGGACTAATAGCAAAGTAGATGTTTGCACGTCAGCTTTGCATACCCGCCGCTTGTTAACCGGGGAATTAGCGTTCACAATGATTAGTTGCTCCCGCACGGTGACCGGATCATTATGCGAAACATTGATGTGTTAACACCTCCTTCAGTTTGACAAATATCCACGTTTATGTTTATATATTCTCTGTACCTTGTTTGTAAAACTATTTTTGGAATTAATTATTATTTTAAAATTCGTAAGTACGCATTTGTAGATTGACGTATACTAAGAATACTAAAATTTAGTACGCAACGAGCATATTATTAAACCACTATTTTGATCTTGTCCTTTCAAAATAAGAACACACATATGTTACCAATCATACCAACTACATATCTATATCATTTCCTTTAACCGGTATAAATGCCAAGAATAAAGAAGAAGAAACAACGACTTTCTTTTCTTTCTATCTTTGCAGTAGACGGTAGGCATATACTCCGGATTTTCGTTGGTTCATATATATATATAACTGATAAAATAAATTTTGGGACAACTACACAACAAGGAGGTAGCCAGGGTAAATTGTTTATTAATAGCATCCAGGACAGAAATAGGCGATTCTTTGATATCATATGAATGAAAGTGACAATCTGTATTGTTATTAAGCTTTAAGAGTGAAGTAGGTATATGAGTATCAGATTATGCAAAGAGATAAAACACTCTCAAATACCCACTTAAAAATTATCCCATCGATTTATAGGCTAAATTTAATAGCAGCCTCTGTTTATCAAGACACGATGAAAACGATTGCCGTTAGCGCTGAAGCGCTTAAAAGCTTTTGCAAAAGAGGTATTTGGTATAAGCTCTTTATTAATAAAAATACACCTCTAGCCTGCATGTTCGAAAATCGTGTGTTAGAGAGCTATAGATTAATGGAAATGGTTTTATAGTACGTTATGACATAGGTAAGCAAAGAAAAGTGCTCATAGTTTGTTTTGTAAGGCAAATGTTTTTTTATTGTTCAATTTATTCAAAGACTATTAAAAATATTGAGTAGTGTGTGCATTTTGCCGCAGCAAAACTGCCGTGTTTCAGCATAATTGAGCCCGACTTGGCCAAGCTGATAACATCTCGCAGAAAATTAGTGTTAAATAATTATTTTGTTGAGCATCTATTGAGTATTGAAATATGTACTTAATAATTCATACACTTGACATAACGTCATCTAGCTTTATACTATGACACAGAGCTTATACTATGACAGGAAGATTTACTCATAAAATACTAATATACTGTTTCTTTGTAAATACATACATATTTTACACCGAAAATACCCAAACTCCGAAACAAACATTTACAGATCATACAAGCATTTGGTCCAGGAATCAAACCTGAGACCACAACACAGTAGTCGCATACGCTAGCACTGCGCCAACGAGGCAGTCAAAGTCATGTTCAGGCTGTTATTAATATTATCTGTAACCAAAAACTAAATAACACTTTCTGACCCTACCCAGAAAAAGAACTCGAGACTTCTTAATCAGTAGTCGCCAACGCTAACCGCTAGCCCAACGAGACAGTCAGACTGTACGAGTATATTTAACGTGCTTAACTGCGCTTTAGCTCTATGTTACTTACTCTCACGTAAGTGAAGATATTGTCAGTTATCTAGCATTATTCATAAACCATTCCTAAAATTAAATAAATGAATATAAAATAACAGAAGCCGCTTCCAGTGGTCATGAAACAGCGTCAGTAAGGGCACACAACAATGTTTTCCTTCGATCAGAAGCTCGTGCCTCTGAAATGAAGTTGGGTATTAGGAACGCTGCTATCTCGCCGACTATTTCCAATTTGTTTGTTAACATTTCCCCCGGTAGCTGAGCTACAAGTTTATTTGGATACTTACAAATACTGGATACTATTTAATGTGTCAATTGTAATCTTAGTTTTGTATCACGACGATCTATATCGGCCCCCTCAATAGATGTATTAAAGTCTTATACCTTATCAATGTGTTATACGTTAAATGTATAACAGAAAGCTAGTGATATGAATTCCATTTACCAAGTTATTGACTTTTTATATTTAAAAGCTAGTGGCGTCATTACATTTTCATTTATGCTTACTTTTACCTAAGTATCGCACTTCACTTTACATAACATACATACTATCGTTCATACCGTTTAATAGATAATGTAAATAGCGTTTGCATAGTTGTGGAAGTCAAACCATATTTCATAGACTTGTCGTAAAGCAACGTAAGGGTTTAATGAAGAAATTTAGAAATAATATTGCTTCAATCTTTTGATAATGTTATAATAATAAGTATTACGGATTTTCGCTGCCATTACAAATATCTGACCATACATAATTTTAGGATCATGAAAAGAACCTTTCAAATTTAGATATGCATATCGATTTGATCGCTGTCTGAACATAAAACCTAACTCACAAACCGGGAAACTAAATCCATTTCGTCGTCCGAACTCATCAGAGAAAAGTGTCACAAATAATCGAAATTAGAATTTATTAGTGGCGCGTAGGGGTTCAATTTTGGTTCCGTGTGTAGCAATAATGCGTAAAAAACTCATCTCCGACACCCTATATCCCCCCTCCCGTCCAGGTTGGTGTCCCTCCCCCGGCCTCGGTGAAATATGATGTTTTCCCGTCCCGTGCGGACGCGATTAGAAAACTCGTCGCGATGCTCCGTAGGCACTCTACGTGAGTGTTGATAGTACTCTCATACAAATATGTAATTTATTATACTTACTTATATAGATTTGGAAATAAATTTTCTAAAGTAATTATATTAATTAAACAAATGTTTTCTTTACGTTTACCGTATACTGTTCATTCAACAACCTAGCTACTACCTAAAGATAGATCTAATAAACTTATGTTTTCAAACAAACGTACATATAATGTTTTGCCATATGATATTACTTTTAATAGTGTTGTAAGTCCAAAATGGACTTTACATTGCATCTTTTTTAAAGTTTAATGACAAGCTTTGACAAACACATAAGGTAAATGTTATAATTTATCCCTTAAGGCAACGAGAAAATTCATAAATTTCCTGTTAAGCGAAATAACACTAATTAAGAAACATGATATGAATTATATGTAAACTATAACAGATTACCCATTACTCAAAGAAATTTGTTGTCTTGTTTACGAGTATATACATTATACTGATCAATAACATAAGTCGACATAAAAGCAACGCAAAACTGAGAGCCATTTAATAGAAACCTATACAAATCCAAGCAATATTTCCTCATATAACGTCACCTATCTATTCCTTTGCATTGCGTTAATGTAAGCATAAATCACGGAGCCTGCCCTCAGTCCAACGGAGGATCAAAGCCTATATATCATGCTAATGCTGATATGATATGTTAAATAAATATCGACGCCAGGATATTGGGTCTCGGTATCGAAAATGAATGTGACGTGTGTACAAAGTGAAACATTTGTCTCTTCTATTTATTTAAAACAATTGCCATATTTTATAGAAATACAAATTGTATAAAATTATCTTGGTTTTTATCACTAACAGTAGACTTGCCACAATAGACTGTAAAGAATTTTTAGTAAAAAAAAGAAAACAAGTTTGACAGATTTAAAATTTTGTTCTATTGGTATAGGGTAAACACAGAAGTCGTATCTTATTGTTGCGATTTCTATGGACGAAAATGATCAGATGGTAAGTGACAGCCACCGATCATGAACACCTGTAGCTCAACAGTTGCAATTGCATTGCCGTCTTTTGGGCATCCCTCTCTGTTTGTCGTCCGTTGAGTTGCTTGCGACTGGTTTCTTTCGGCAACGTGACAAACCATTTATAAAAATCTGAAATTTTTCATGGAACAAAGAAAGAATATATTTGCTCTTCAGTTTAGAGCGCTTTTCTTTAACCATTATAAAGGTTCTAGTACCTACGTATGTAGGTACTTATAGGTAGGTAAGTGTATTTTAAGTTAATATGTAAATATTTAGTTACTAGTGACGGAGGATTTGCTTCTTATACTTACCTAGTACATTCCGCAGTGCTGTGTTAATGCTAATACTTTCCTAATAGAAAAGTATAATAACAGTTTTAATTCTACTCGGGCATAGAACTCAAACCCTAATCATACGTTAACGTAAGCGATAACCCTGTGTCAGTGTTGTGTTGACAAATCTTCTTCGTATTTATTTTATTTTTTTGTTTATTGTGTTATTTACTTATGATATAAGTCCAAAAAAAAGAAAAACCACACCCTGTATTTTCTGAAAAGCATTCGTTATTTATCGTCGAAATCCATCTTATCTTTTCTAAAACTCCTTCTTTAACTCTATAAAATGGCCGTACCCATTCGAATTATTTCCATACGACGGCAGCACACACTTTAATGATATTATTGGAAAATTGGCTCCTACCAATCTCTAGTGTTGACGAAATTTTGCTATCACTACACCGCATCGAAGCAAATAGGGTGTGTCGGTTCACACTATCTACAAAAGAAATTACATGCTCCTCTCCATCAGGTGTGGGGTGGGGAGATGTGACGTCACTACACCGCCTCGAATAAATGTGATGGAAATTGGAGGATTTGTTTACCCATATTCTTCTCACACTTTTGACACTAAAAGGTAGAGCGAACTACGCCTATGTATGTGTATGACTACTATTGTTTTAGTACATCTGTGTGTGTGGATTGAATATTCTGTTTAAGTGTGTTGGAGAGACATTTATGACGGTATATTTTATTAGATGAGAATGTTTTACAGATAAATAACTTAGTTAAATTGATGCATAATTGCAGGTGTGACATTTGTATCAAAGACTGACGCGAATCTCGTCGTCCTTTACAAGCATCGGATCCAACTTTACCACGTCGCTTTTACTTCGTCTTAGTGAAACAGACCTAATAAACCCATCTGCTCAAACATTTAATCGTAGAAGAAGGAAATGAACCTCTACAGTGGGTACTCTAAAATCATTATTCATTTTGATCTAAAAAGACACTGACGTGAGATTCCCAAGATAAGCGTAATATTAACCACTGTTTTGCCTCCGTTTTTTAATCGTTTTTAATTTAAACTGCTTGCGTTTTCTGAATCTAAGACAAGGACACAGTAGCTACTCTTTTTTTAATGAACACTACTTATCATATTTTTTTTTGTATTGTTGGGTAGAAGAGAGCAATAAGGAAATAACTGATGGGTAGTGACAACCGCCATAGTCATCTACAGGAATCAAGATTTCGTTGCGCCTTTTGAGTACAAAGAATGACTCTCACACGTTATATCGCGGACACGAAGTCAGCGGCAGCGGGGTGGCCGTAGCGTTGGCGCAAACAGCGGCGCTTTCCAATGTATAGGTTTATAATTAAGTAACTGACCCGCACAACTTTGTCTGCATCTCCTACTGATTGTAGCGTGATGTTATAAAGTGTGAACTAATTTGCTTATAATAAAAAAGGTTATATTGAGCCCACCTAGGCATATGCTGTCTGACTTTTGTTATAACTTTTAAAGAGGAACAAGTCTGTGACACATTATTTTTGAAAAACTGTAACCGTTCACGCTGAAATCGTAATGGAAACTTTCAAAAAAAACAATTTTCATTCGTTTTTGCTACATTGCTTATTAGAACTCCTCTATTATTGGTTATAGCGTAATGATAAATGTAGCGACTCTACATTACAGCGCAAACCAAAAATACAACAGCGCCATCTAGCGAAACTACATCGAACTACGAAGTATGATCGAAATGTATCAATGTAATGAATTACGAAGCAACTACTAATCCTATATCGCGAAATAGAGATTCGCGTGGCAATTAGTGTATGTACAACATCCCAACATCAACGCTTGGGCCGTGGCCCGCCAGGCATGATCATCTCGCCTGGTCGGAGGGTCCTCCCTTTGTGTTGGAGGGACATGACCCCCGTTCCTTCCATAATAAATAATATTTATTTCTGCAATTAAGTCTTTTATAGATATTTCTACAAGGCGTACTTTACAAGACTCGCTCTAGGAAGAAATGCTGAAATAAGCAGTACAGTGTAGGGTCTGACTTAGCCTTTTGAAGAAGGGCACATAATTTTGAGTCGGTCTGTGCATACAGATGGCATACGAGCTCTACCAATCGTGTCACCTAACGGAAGATCGGTTAGGTGACACGATGGGTGGAGTTCGGGTCGTTATTCAAGCATAACGACCCGAACTGCGACACTACCGCCAGCTAGGCATTTGAGTAGGCCGTGGAAACACTCAAAACCACCAGAAAAATACATAATATGAACTAATGTTATAAATACAGCAACAAATTAAATATCCATCACTTTTAAACACAACAAACGTAAATGCATGAGTGAGCAGCATCAATCTCAAGCAAATTTGTATTTTAAATAATCTGAAACTGTCTAGTAAGCTTTTTCACACTGTTTTCTGTTTTACTAAGGATTTAAATTCGCTATTTTTTTTAATTTCCTTTGAAATGACAGAAATGGGCTTTCTAATACTGAAATAATTTATAGAATCAGACCAGTAGTTCCTGAGATTAACACTGTCAACCAAATAAACAAATAGTTAAACAAACAAACTCTTTAGTGTCATAATTTTAGTATAGATATGGAACTGGCCTTAAAGGTCGTGGTGCTGGTGGTCGTGGAGCGGTGGTGAGCCTACATTAGCGCCACCGTTAGATCGCTATTTGTACTCAATTTTTTTACTGAAATATTCTTCATCGTGTAGTGTATTATAACCATCATTATTTATACAAGCCAGGCTCTGAGTCGAAAGAAAACTGTGTTTAAAATAATTATGAACGTCTTCAATTGATAACTGTGTGATTTAAAAGAACTCTTTTTAATTTATTAGTAGTGTTGTTTCATACATGCAATGTAGTCCACATTGCATATTTGAAAAAACACAAATTGAGCTTCAGCAGCCGCAATTCAAAGTTCTTAAAGTCCAGGTAAAAGTGATAAATAAGTTTGGTAGGTTTATTGAAAGATACATTTAACACGTTATTAAAATGTATAGCGTATAACTCATTCAAAGGTACAATTTCTATGCCATCAACACCAATTTTGTAAGAATAAAAGCTTAGAAATTCACCTCATACGTCATAAGCCCATTGTAAGTTAACACCTCGACACACGGCGCTGGAGTCGTGCCCAATTCAATTTATTTAGCGATTTTCAGAACAAAAATATTTGGGCGTGCTATTTATCAAAGTTCGAGCGTCGCACTACAAACACATTTATTCCTTCACCTCACATACAAACTAGAGTACGATTACGTAATATATTCCGGTGTCGTGTGCCTACAGCCATTTTTCTATTCGTTCTCCGAGTTTTGAAGGCGTGTGGGAGACGTGGTATTACGACGGCTAATTCAAAGGAAATGTGTGGAATGAAAATTGTTATGTGAAAGGAGTAATCAGAGTAGTTTCGCTGTGTTATAAGAAAACAAATAAATTTTTTAGTTTATTTTGTTATCACAGAGAGGTGTTGCAGTGTCAATATATAACGTATACGATATTGAAAACAGAATGAGAAATAATCTACCTATTGTAGGTAGGTATGGATGAGGTGCTCTGGGTGGTGATAGTCGAAGTATAGTGTACACACATGTCTGACTTTGATTATATAAGTTCATGTAGTAAACATACAATCAGAAATTGGTGGACTATGATAGACTTATGGTGATGATGAATCAGAAAAAGTTAGTTAAAGTATTCCATACTTTCATGTTATCGTAGTATTATTTACAAATATTATCGAAACAAATATTTAAAGAGAGGTAGAAATACATACATACATGGTGAAACGTAATTTTACGGACTTTAAGAAATAATTATACAATTTTTTGTGCCACAGGTTTTTTAGATTGACTATAGTCAGGGCTAACCGTCGAAAATACCTCTCCAGTAAAGTGGAAACGTAAATTGATTGAAAGATACAGTGTCTCGATTTACTATTTGGCATATTACACAAGCCCAAATGACACAAAAATGTATTCTTACACTTCCTCTACATAAAAAACATAGAAGTCTTACGTAAATACACTAACATTTTCTCTACTTCAAACATATCTTTTATCTTTAACTATGTCCTAACTTATGATAAGTAATAACGGATAAAATACTGAAGTGCTTCCCCATAACATACGTAATAATATCGCGTAAATTTAGCCAAAAGAAAGGACCTAATAGGAGGGCCGGGCAGCCTTCCAAGATTATCTGGGCAAGCGTAAAATTTATGTTAATGACCGCCCTCAGTACGGAAAATAACATAACGTTAAACCAAAGAAGAAGAAAGCATATCCCGATAACGCTTCCTCGTTAAATGAACGAAGGGGGCTATTGGTGACGTGTTCGATTTGCATTTAGTTATTATTATAAGTATGTGTAGGGTAGACGATAGGATTGATTCTAGGGCTCTTTTTTTGCTTCATTTTTTAAATTTTATTTAAACACGAAATGTTTATTTATCTTACCGAATCGTGTTTATAACGTATGTAGGTATACAATGATTGTAAATGAGTTATCCCGAAGTAGAAAGAGACGAAAAATAGTATAAAAATTGCAGGAATGTATAAATGAATATGTTATAAAAACAAAACTTGATTTCAAACTATTAAAATTAATATGAACATTTTACGTAAAAATATTCTCATCACAATTTCTCCTCATTTTTCATATGTCGACTGGCACTGAAATAGACGCCTAAAAACTACAGTAGCACGCAAAAAACATTGCTCGAAGCGACCAATTCATTCCTTTTCATATCCGGTTATCATCCGTTTATCATACGCCCGGAGGCCAGCGTAAGTCCTCCCAAGATTATTTTAAGCTTCACCCCTTAACGTTTGATTAAAGTATCATTCTTGAGAGTGGCCCTTTCGCCAGTGGGGTTGAGGATTGAGTTGTTATCGCTAATGTCGTTTATAGATATTAGTTGAGATATCAATACAAATTGGGTTTAAAGAAGACTCCTGATAATGCGAGAACACCGGCTATCTTGAGAAGTACTGTCGCACTCAAATGTCATTTTTTTGTTTTGATTTTTTTTTAAATATAGAACCTGTCAAAGTAATTTTTTTTCTATCTCATGAAAAATGTAACTTGAATCCAAAAGTAGTCACCATACTCATCGCAAATGCAGGCAATGTAGTATGGTGGCTCACACTATGGCAGCTTGAAACATTTTCATTACTAAATAAAAATACGTGCTATGTATAAACGATTTCGATGCCTACGTCGATATTCCATGATTATTATTATCCAGCTTGTAATGATAAGGTAGCGTGAGAATGCATATTAACTCTCCATGCATTATATATATAATACAATATATATGCACATTACTTAATGAAAAATTGACATGAATGCAGACATTTTTAACTACATCTTCACAAAGTGCAATTACTCAAATAGTACGTAATTCTTTGTTCCGTCTCCCCTTTTCTTTATAATTTCCCGCCTCGGGCACAAAATCGGATCGCGGAAAAAATGCAAAACATTAAAAGATTTTCCACTATGCTGCAATTTGTCGACAGTGACGTATACGTGTACTCTTGTATAGAGACATGGGTTTTCAATCAATAATAAATAGAGTTTTGAAAAGTATTAACTGGCTAGCTTCGCTCTCGTGGAATTTGGTTTGCCACATTAAGTTTCGTAACAGATCATTTTAATTTTTTATTTGTTTTTAACATACAGACAATGCTACGGTACATTATATTTGTGTAACTTTAATGGTTTAAGCAGTGTACGCCAAGATAAGTCTAAGAGGCCAGTTTTTTTTCCGACTTAATTGACGTGTATCGTTATATTACGCGCAAAATTACATAAAATATGTATGTTATGCCCACGTATAACCTACATTACTGTAAACTTTCATCCAAATCTGTCCCGTAGTTTTAAAAAGTAACAAACGACCATACTCACAAACTTTCGCATTTACATATAACGTAGGATATCTGTATTTTCACCATCAGAATGAACTTTGCTAAAAATTTTAAATAGTGTGACTAAGGTTTTAACAATTTCTCTATTACTGTCATTTTGTGTAGAATACAAAATAAAGATTTTAAAGTTATTCATAGATTCCAATAAACTTATGTAAACCAGATATGACCTACAAACAAAATAAAGAACAAGGTTTGTTTACTCTTGAGGATAGACGTAGGCATAGATATAGACAGACATGTGTTTATTGTATAATATTATAAATAGACATATTGATAATGTCGAACTGGTTTCACCAATAATATTTAACAGCCCAACACGCCACACCCGATATACATTCATCCTTCATGTACCCAGATATTAAACTAACTTTACAAGAAATTGTAATTACGCGTATTTACTGTACTCATTTTTTCCATCAAGTTTCATGTTCTCATTCATATACTGGATAGTTTTTAGTTAACCAGGAAATTCTACTTTTAGTCAAACTATCCTTGTACGTCATTAAGTTACAAAATAACTGTATCACTGTTGGTATTCAATAAATAAAAAAATGTTTTTAATATGTCACTAAAAAGACAAACTGCCCTGGTCAGCGCCTGCTTTTTTTCGTTTCATTTGACGTTAGTACTAATAAGTACCATGTCAATTTACGTAGATATTATTATAGTGGTACTATTTTTTTGGAAATTTACCGCTTTCCGTAGTTTAAATGCTAAAGAGCTTTCAAAAGTGTAATGAGGATTGTTTCCAATTCTCCAAGAAAAAAGGTATATTGTACGTTTGTTGAACATCTCAATCATATAAAAATAAAATATTTTTCGTTCTGATGACTTTGGTGGCGGATTAAGAACACAGTGTCACCATTCTTATTCATCTCGTGGATATCGTAAGAGGCGACTAAGAAAACAAAGTATTCAGGATACTTACTACAAAGAGATGATGTTGTAAACGTTGACTAAGTGTTACACACTGTGCTTGATTCGAACCCGGTCCAAATCTGTGAAACACAGGTTCGGATCGAATATGAAGTGGATGTAGTGCCTAACCGTCCTAAGATAGCAAATTACGTTAGGCAACAGAGCTACAAACAGAAGCAAAACTAGAAACATACCACATACGAACCCATCTGGCCAGTGTGGTATAGTAGACCAGAACCTTCTTGCTAAGGAAAGGCCTATGTCCAACAGTGGACTCTTAAAGGCTGTTGATGATGATGAGTTCCACGTATTAATCTGTCATAAAAGAAAATTAAAAAGTAAAATATTTAGGACAGAACCAAGAAATAACCTTTATCATAAAAAATTCATAGCTTGAGCTTGATAGTTTAAAAACTATTTTTTGCTTCACTACCAGGGCATTCGTAAAACTCGATTTATTTGTTCAACTAAGATTTATAAAGCATCTAATGATCCCAAACGTGCCATATAATACACTCATTGATTTACAGCTCTAACACATTTCCACTAAATCCATTTGCAATCCGCTCCCACAACTATTCCAAATAAAAGGAATTCCTCGTACAAAAGGGAAACCTGGGGAAAAGAAATAAAAAATATAATAATTCAAAATGGCGTCTGGCCACTTAATAACTGGCTGACACCATTGGGAAATATAATTTAATTTTTCTTTATTGCCTTACTCTTCATTCTTCACTTTAGGGAGTATTGGTATCTCTGTCTGACATTTCCTCGGTTGTGTCCCCCTCGCGCACCCGCCCCCTCAAACTTCCGTTTGTTCGGGCGCCCCGTGTCACCCAATGTTCTGGACAAGAAATATTTGCGATATTGTGTATTAGATGATTTGTGTATTCGAATGTACGTGGTGGGAATTTATAGGACTAAAGTACAGTTGCGTAGAAATTCTTTGATACCAAACACTCCACGGTAATGGCATCCTCATCAAAAGTTTTTAACAAGCTCGAGAGCAACGTATTACTTTTGTACTTCTAAACCTGATGTATTTTGTATGAAGGTACATCATATTAGCAAAGTTGATATAAAAATATAAGCCTTGTCCCCGCTTACGTATTTTTATAAGTAGTGTTGTAATAAGCCGTTAATGTCTGGAATTCTTCAATTAGTTCACTACGATTTAGGCAAGTAGGTGATTGTACATTTAATGCTTCGATACTTAAATAGGTATGACTCAAATAGTTTCTTTTGTTTTGTCTAGTAGCAGAAACAGATGTGATATTAGGAGGTACAATTCTTGTGTTGGGCAAAATTTTATCCATTTTTTTTTAAATTGTTAACTATACCATGCACGTGCATGGAATGTGCATGTAAATAATTATTGTCAAAACTTAAATTACAGAAAACCATAGGTAGTATACCTATAGTAACCATAGGTGGTAGTAGGTTCATTGCAGTAAATCTAATGCATTATCGTGCATTTTTTATGTACCTAATAGATAATTAAATACTATTAAGTCAATCCAAGTTGTCCGTGTGGTGACGGATTAAGAATACATAGTGTTACCTCCCCTATTCATCCCGTGGGTGTCATAAGAGGCGACTAAGGGAAGAAACTATTCAGTAAAATATCGTTACAAAGAAAAGGAAAACTTGAAATAAACCCTATTTCGACCCGTCTGTCCATCGTGGTATAGTATGCTAAAATCTCCTTGCTAAGGAGAGGCCTATGTCCAGCAGTGGACTGTAAAAGGCTATTGATGATGATGATGATGTCAATCCTAGATTATGTTGGCTGGTCCTTCAGTCATTTTTACTCTTCACCAATGGTAATATGTTACACACATGCATGAACAATGTAAAACAGTCCACTACGGAACTTTGGCATCTCCATAGAAAAAAAGCACTTGGTATCATATTGTCACTAAAATATGTTAAGGACGTCATGCATTAAAATAAATTACAAAACAAAACTAGCCTATAAAGAAATCTCATGATGGCTATAAAACTATGCAAAAACTGTATTTACGGAGGTCGCCAAGGGGACAGGTGTCAGGGTAATATTCTAATGTCGGTAAGAGCTACCCGCCATCCATAATAATATAACTCCATATACCTTTTTACATAAAACTATGTGACAGTAAATTTATATACATAATGTCTAGAATGAACGATCCAGTTTAAGATAATGTTAGTTTAGCGTTAATTGTTTGTATAGGGTTACTAGCTATCAAAATTTAATCTCTAACACATATTTTGTAGCGACATCATTTCGTTTTAGAGACATTGATTTCAATACTTATGGACTGCAAAAATAACTAACCCTCCTATTTTGAAACAACTTTGCCAAAAGCAAGAGAAAGCAAGAGTGACGTTTTACGGAATACGCATTCTCAGAAATATAACCCATATTATTGTAAATCTGCACTTCGCAACGTGAGTGGTTCCTTCTTACTCCATCACGACGCACCCGCAGCGTAAAGCCAGGTAGGGCAGTATCAGGGCACTTCATTATAATATAAACAATGATTGTAAGTATTATTTTTCTACTGTTAATTGTATTTACTTTCAATAAAAAACATTTCATTGTTAAACACAAAATAGATGATAATGCCATCTATACAGACATTGAGAAACCATTTTAAAGTGTTCTTATCTAGGAAACTATGTTCATACACTTAGTTAAAGATTCCGTCTTTAGATGACGCTGTTACTAATCATAAATCAAATTAAGAAGGAGAGTCAAATATTTTACAGAACTAGCTGAACTGTCATTTAAGTCTAAATTATTAATATTACAATAAACATATTTTTATATTTCTTTTATCACTCCTAGTTGCTGCTATCAGCAAATGAATGATTTATCAGTAGGGTAGTAGTAAGTAGTAGGGAATAAGTAGAAATATATAATTAATACTATAAATTCTAGGTAAATTAATTGGATATACAAAGAAGTACCTAATGTCGGCATCGGTTTCGTCTCGTACTGTCTTTTATATTTTTATTTTTGTGAACTAACCACCACAAAATTAAAGTAGGTACCTATCAAACGTCAAACATATTCTAGTAAGTTTTTAACTTCACTTTTTTGTGGTGTAGGGAGTGAAAAGAGAAGATCAAGAAGGTAACACCTAAATTGAAAATGGTACAATGTTCAGAAGTTGTGAGCATTTTACTTCTTACTGTTTATATTATCCCGACACGTTATGCGACCTGTTTTTCAGCGTCTTTTGTGCACTTTGTCTCTTAGAAGAAGTTTTTCGAAGTTGTCTCTTTTTTCTGGCTGCGCACAGAGAAGACCAAAATCAAAGTCTTGAAAAAAAAAGTCTTGAGGTACGAAGTTCGTCGGATCACCTAGTATTACTATAAATTACAATATTGTACCATTATTCATCAACATGTTTATACTGTATGTATTTATATAGCGCGCTTGTAATTTTACATTACAAGATACCTACCATAATTCCCGCAATTCACATCAACGCGTTCGTTTTATTTTCTTAAAATGTGTACAAAGAACTCTCAACTCACATTCTTATATGTAGATAATATAATTAAACAAAGATTTACGACCGTAACGTCAGTAACATAAATGACTTTTATCATGTTATTGAACTGTTTACTAAGTACTTACAAATAATTTGCTCAGTCTACGTTTGTACATAGTGTTTGATCAAGATTATTTTGGTTAGATAGCTAGCAGGTAATTGAACATTTATATATTCGTAAACTCGTTACATTTATTTGCATAGTTCGCTAAACATTATTATTACTGATAGTTACTAGGAAATCTAAAAAAATGATTAATCATCACGACATGAACATTCTCTCTGAAAATTGCAAACAGGAGGTATGAAGAATCGTCCTTGTCTTTGTTTTTTATTCTGGTGTAGAACTGTCTAGGTATATCGCTACATAACTTGTATTTAACTGGTCTGATCAGTGGAAAATTCATATAGGTGGTTGTAGCACGTAGTATAGTAGGCTTAAATCTACTTCCCAAAGAGAGGCCTACGTCCAGTGGACATTAATAGTGCTGCGGTGTCGCACTCACTAACGAAACACGACAGTACGGATGTTGTCACTTTAGGTTGATCTCCTGTGATACCGATCCGCTCGTACTGAAATCAGTGTGGCTCTACTACCTTGCACCTTGTGTTTTTCTGCCCTATACTCCATAAAAAGATAGACAGTTGAGTTCTTACAGAATGTCTGTACGATTGCCATTGTAAAAACAAATAATATAAAATATACTCTAATGACTAGTTCGAGAGTTCTAGTTATTTGAATATGAATGAATATGATATAAATATGAATTTTATGAAATGTGTGAAAAAAAAAATTAGTTTTTATATTACTCATGGTATGAAATAAATATTAACAATTAATTAATTTAAACATACTACAATGGTTAGTAAAAATTATTTTTATGTACTTTTAATTTAAGAAGAACAGCGACTTACCTTTAGGAAATATTATAATGATTATTATAATATTTAGTAAGTACATTGTCATCCCAAATTAGGTTGAGCCTGTTCTATGCTATCTGGATCAATTAAATATTTACAAACCTCCTTATGTTTTAAAAGTTCGCCCAGTGATTCACAACTGATCGTACTCATTGCATTAGTTGTCCTGCGTAGGAATTGCATCCATGCTTTCTGTTTCAATTATCGCGACTACTAACTAGCACACCAACAGGCCAGTCGAATGCTAAATATACTGTCTACGAGAGTTGTCACTACACATCGATATAGGCCTTATCCAAGTTACTGTCATTAAAACGTAAAATCTTTTTGAGTCTCATTTGCTTCAAGAATAAACTCAAAAAGTGTATCTTTTCAGATACACATATCAAATTAGATGGAAATTGGTAATATCCTAATAAAAGAGTATGAGCCTACTTCAAAAGTATCCTAAATTGACGATTCTGCGTAACTAATAGACAAAATCCCACCTTGCAAAGAAAAATTCATCAATATGTGCGCACTGTCATTCTAAGAATGTATTGATCATTTATCCAGTTTTAATATTTTTCTGCAGTAGGTATTACGACTTCACAACAGTTGATATCATTAAAATAATATGTGATATATGAAGAATAAATAAATGAACACATACAAATTTATCTTATACTACTACAACGTTTAGAAAATATATTTCGCTTATGGTACTTACAAGTAATAGTACTAACAGTGCTGGTGTTTGCTGAAAGATTGAAGTTAAATCCACTTTTATCTGTTTATATATGCTGTTAGAAGACAATAAACGGCTGATAGCAACATTTTGTTTGTAACAAGACTTGGTTATCAGAACACGTGTTTACGCAAATATAAAAATTACACAGACAATATGGTGAAAAAGAATACTAATGAAGTTCCTGTGTCACCAATATATTTCAATGTGGCCGAATATTGTTTGTTTGGCATTATTTTAGGTGTTATCATAGGTATTATTGTATACTACAATGTGATCAATAGGAAATATAAAACAGTGGCCGGGTTTTTGTTTGGTAGGAAAAATATGTCAGTGATATCTATCTGTCTAGCTCTGACCTCAAGGTAAGTTCTTTTTTTTGTGAGTTTATTTTACAACTAGATCTTCGAAGGATATCGTTCGGCGTTGCGATTTTTGAAAAGTTCCATGCAGCTTTATCACAATGCCGAACGCGATTGCCTTCGAAGGTCAAAAAGATTTATTAAACAAATGAAAAAATATATTCACCAGAAAATACTGTTAGCATCTAGTACTCGTTAATTCCCAAAACGAATATTACAATAACTAATAGTCATTAGTAGCTACCCCTTTTAAATAACAATTTAGTTCAGCTGATTCTTACGAGTTAGCAAGCTACACAGTTGACAGAAAGAAAGTTACGTCGCTGTAGGTTAAATCTCATCCATTGGCCAGACTCCATGAACCCTAATGTCTTAACTTTAACACGAATAATATATTTTTAGCCATTTGACGAGCATAACACTTCTAGGAGTACCAGTGGAAATATATCTTAGAGGCACTCAATATTGGGCATCAGCATTATCACTTGTGATAGTCACTTTTCTAACGGCAGTTATTTATTTACCTGGTGAGTTTTTAAATTCGTCATTATCACAATTTATATGAGCTTTAGTCATTACATCATCACACATTACACATTACACATCAACTCATCTCACATGCGGCCATCAGATTTCAAGCAAGACAGCCTGCCGCTGCAGCTAATACAATGAGAGGCAGACTGCTGATAAACATACTTGCATGTTACTAAGTACATACGTACATAAAGACACGGCCATTCCCCAGAGGGGTAGGCAGAGACAAGTGATCTTCACTTACTACGGTCTTGACACATCTGTTTTGCTTCGTCCACATTTGTCAATCGCTGTTTGCATGCTCGTCGGTTCCTAATGCTATTTAGTCTTTCTTCAGACGGTCTTTCTTCAGAATATCACCAATTTAGTCGTTAAAATTTTGCCGTGGACTACCTTCTTGAAACTTTACTAAAAGACCTTCTTCTCTTCACATTCACTCTTTAAATTTCTTTTATGAATCTTCTATCGTCCATCCTCTCTACGTGGTTAAACCTTCAAACCATGCTCTTTTACTAAATACGTGTTATGGTTAAATTACACACAAACACAGAACTAATGACGGTGGTCATCACAAAATATTTGTCATGGGTGTGAATAGAAACCACGACTTTCAGCTCAGCAGTCAGGCAGGACCACAGCCCGCTAGACCAATAGGTTCATTTATTACCTACACGCACTTAATTTCCCTTTTATTTATGGCAAAAGCCAAACATAATGAAAATATTCTTTGTTCTTATTTTCAGTGTTTCATAAGCTACAATTATCTTCAAGTTTCGAGTATTTGGAAATTAGATTCTCAACACACACACGAACGATAGCAGCTGTTTTGTTTGTTCTCAGCAAGCTCATGTTACTGCCTATCGTTCCTTATGTGCCTCTCATGGCATTTAGATTGGGTAAGTATTCTGACTTACGTTATCATGATTCAATAATAAACGTAAAATTATAATAAAATATGTTGTGTTGTTTTGTCATCAAATTAAATTTAGAATGTACTCAGACGACAATTAATTTGATTTAGATTAAGCGATGTTGTTTCAGTTTTAAGTTTGAGTCATTTGTATTCATATATATTAGATGTAACATTTAATTCTCAACTTTAATCTTTTTTCTTTTGTAGTTGCCGTTAGTCAATGCTAAAGTCTCACGGTAATTTTTTTTTTGTACACTTGGGGCCGTTTTACATGTTCAGATGTATAAAATTATCTAGCAATAAATCAATTAAAGATTTGATGAGTAGTTAATTTAAATTATATCAAACTGAAAGAAGTTTAGAAACATAATAGAATTTGTAACGGCACAAACAATATGAATAATACGTTTTATTTATTTATTTAATAACTTTAAGCACAAAATTTACAATGGCGTACTTAATGGCAGAGGCATTCTCTACCTAAAATGAATGAAAAGGTATCCTAGACTTTCGTTAGGACTTTTAAAGTAAACCAGAAAGAACTAAAAATTAAGAAATAAATGAGAAAAATACAACACAGTATAATGTATTCGTGTCTATGCATTTATACAAGAATACATATATACATATCAATATATTTATATTTATTATATACCAATGGTATGAAACCACAAAAATGATTTTGATTGGGGCAAATTTTTTTGTTGAAGAGAGCTCGTACCTTGACCTTGAATGAATTACGACTGAGTGCCAATCTGATTTTCTGGGGAAGAATATGCCTGGAAAGGAGTTTTTAGATACTAAGTATATCAAACTGAGTTTTTAAAACTTTTTACCGTAAAAGAGCTATGCACCAGCATATATGGGTTCATTCGACAAGAGATGCCAATTTTTTAGCTGTTTTTAACGATTGAGTGAAGTTTATCATTATAGACCTAACTTTCTCAACGTTGTATTTTTTTTTTAATTATTAAAAGGCTGCCAATGTAACTCCACTCTGCCTGATGGAGAGCATGAATAGACCCCCAATAGTTGTTTTCAACATACTTTTTGCGAATGCAAGGCTCTGTGAAGGCGGAACAGCTTCAGTGCGGGATGATGGCCTCCTTTCAAATAGTTATATACTAGTACACGTTTTCGATGAAGAAGTAAAATAACATCCCTACTATTTAACATTTACACTGAGCTTGTAACACGAATTACTCTTGAGGATTGGCACGCAGACGCCACAACCTCATTTGAGAGTAATACTGACTGGTGGAAGAATAACTTCTCAGAAAGGAACACGTAAACCTAACGTTTGGGTTGAAGATGAACCAATCTGTGACCAAATTGATGATAATGGATCACTTTAACGGTAACTCGACCAAACTGTCACAGATTGCGAAGTGTGACGTGGTTCAGATAGTATGCCTATAGCTTAATCTCAAACAATAGCGGCTGGTAGATGAAGTGAAACGAAGTATGGGTATAACCAGAACTGAGATAGAGGAGGAAAAGAAATTTAGAGGAATTACAACCTAACAAACGTCACCAAAATAAGGGTCGTGCGAACTCTCATATTTCCCATTTTTCTATACGCCGCAGAGACTTGGACCCTAATAAAAAAACCTACGTTTAAACGTCAAGAAACTGTAATTGTTTGTTCATTTTTTGTATTTGTCATTGCAGTTACAAACCCATTAGCAGGGCGTATAACAGCAGTTTTGTGCGTCGCCTGTTCAACTTTCTGTGCTATTGGTGGTTTAAGAGCAATAGTTGCTCTTGGTATTGTGACAACATTCCTTGCCCTAGCTGGAACTGCTCTACCTAGTGTTTTAGCTCTATTACCTATGGGATTTAAAAGTATGTGGGAAATTGCTGACTTGGGAGGCCGATTAGTGTTATACGAGTAAGTAATAAAAATTCTTTAAAAATAGTACTATGACAGAAATTGAAAATGTATTTTATAACATACACTAGCAAAGGACAATGGCAGGTATTATGGGACTTTTGTGCCGTCTTGCATATCTCATCATTATCATCATCATCATCAACAGCCTTTTACAGTCCACTGCTAAACATAGGCCTCTCTTTAGCACGGAGGTTTTGGCCTACTATACCACGCTGGCCAGACAGGTTGGAATAGGGTTTGTTTCAAGTTTTTCTTCTCTTTGTAATGATATTGTCTTGTATACTTGGTTCAACCTTTAGTACTACTAGTCGCCTTTTACGACACCCACGGCATGAATAGGGGTGGTAACACTTTGTATTCTTAATCCATCACTACACGGACAGCATATCTTATAGTAGGGATTATTTTTGTTTTTATTTGGTTGTTAATATTAATTAAGTAAACACTTTGACCTCTCAGATTTTTAGAACTTTGTATCGAAAAGTTATTTTAGTTTATGATTTACCACGTAAAGTTTACAGGTATGACAGCTGGTTATCACAAATGAGCCGTCATTATTGTCAACAAAATGGCGCAGTATGATACTTCGTTTCAAAAATCAAAATCATTCGTTCTCGATTCTCTTGATCTGTCAACAGAACATTGTTCAATCGTTAAACACACTAAAAAGTTCATTCATACTTATCGATACAAAACTGTATCGTTTTTATATTATTTACATTTTTTATTAAAATTAAAATATTTTCGGACTTCTGGCACACAGCGCAATCTAGTTTTCTTTAAAGTAGATTTTAAATACCGCAAGATTAGAAAACGTAGGAATACGTTTTGTTGTTGCAGTTGTTGAAAAGAATTTGAATTGTTTCACTCAAGTTACAACAATATGATGATGATATGGAAGTACTTAAAATGATACATTTTATAAACAGTATAAACCTCACAACAATCTATTGCAGATTGCTAGCAATAAAAAATGTACATTTTGCAGGCAATTCTTTTCCATTCAGTTTTACGAGCATTTAAATAATCAGGAAATTAATCAACATCCTTATCATTAATCACTTGTCTATTGGATAGTTCAGTTTTTAAAGTTCCTTGAAATTTACACACATAACTCTTTGCTAAGATTAACTTCTTTAACAGGAATCTTAAAGTTTTAAAACTACCCTACTTCTCGTACAAGCACATGTGATGACACATGACGATTGTAATTCAAAACATTATATTGCAATAAATTTGAAGCGTTCACTAAAGACATTGTGTATTATTTCAGTCCAGATCCCGAACTGGCTCATCATACATCCTTCTTTGCAGTAACACTGGCATTAAGCACGAATTGGCTTTGGAAGACAGCTCTAAGCCAATCAACTCTGCAAAAGCTTCTTGCTGTACCTACGATAAGAGAAGCGAGAATATGTTTGAGTGTGTCGTGTGTTGGTGTTATATTTATGAAGTTGCTCTCATGTTTTCTTGGCTTAGTACTATATGCTTGGTTCGCTGGCTGTGATCCTTTGCTGACTGGGCAAATTAAAAAACACGAACAGGTACGTTTGCACAACATTATGTATAGAATATGTTCTTTAGGGGTACTATAGATTAGATATTAGTAGGGCTTACCCTACTAACAATTATTCTGGAGCAACCTCAGTTGCTCCTCTGAGAAAATAATACTATAATATTCAGTAAAATTGAAATAACAATAAATATTCCGCATCTACTTTCTTCCAATTAGTCCCGTAGTCACCTGATTCGTACCACCTTTATTATTCGTATAGCTTTAGTGGTATTTAGAAAATAAATTTTAGTAAACACATAATAAACCTCGAGGTTCTATCGAGGTATGTTCTGGAACACGCAAGACCAAGTAGACCAAGTGTCAATTTCTGTCAGCTATTTTCTTCCTTTGTTAAAAAGAATAAATTAGTAGAAAGTACAGGAAACTTGTCTTCGAGGTTACTAACATCCAAGATGGGCTTAGAAAGTGGATGGGACGCCTTGATTCAAGTCTTCTCACCTCGATCAATCATCGAGAAACACCTCGCCAAACGTCAGAAGTTTTTCAAAACGTATCTAAAAAGTTACGTTTAACTGTGCACTATGGTGTGGTGATCCTAACCCTTATATATGGTAGGGAATCTTGGATATGGCAGAAGCGACACAAAAGTAGAATTATTACCACTTAGAGAAGATGGATGATACAAGACTCACGAAACAAATTAATAGAGCGAATGTATGTAGAAGTGTCGGAAGAGGCCACCCACGACAAACATTTACCGACCAAATTGGTGATGTTCTAAAGCAGGGCGTAGACGAAGCAAAAGAAGTGTATCAGGATCGTTATAAGTAGAGATCAATTGTCTCTGTCTAGCCCTCTGAGAAATAGACAAGACTCTATATATTTTCTTGATGCTTAAGTTGTACTGGTACGAGTAAGAAATTTTGCACAGCTATGATATAACCTACGGGGTTTTATAGGTTTAAACCTAAAAGCCTGATATAACCTAAAAAAATATACGGTTTTAGTATGCCTAAATGTTTGCCAAATAAATATTTTTTGTGTACGTAAGCCAAACACATGTTAAGTATCTTAATGTTTCAATAGTCAATTTATAAATTTAATATACTTAGAAATATACTGCTATCTGAGCCTCTATGTAAATAAACTTTAAGCTATTGCTTGTCAGTTTCGTATATGAGAGAGCAAGCTTCAATAGCCTTATCATTAAATCTCATTCTTTAATAAATTACTTACCTTTTTTATGTTTCAGCTGGTGCCTCATTTTCTGAACAGCCTGGCTTCAATGTTTCCAGGTATTTGTGGTATCTTCATCATGTCAATATTCAGTGCGACTACTGGGTGAGTTTCTTATCCAGGGTTGTACTAATCTAAAGAAATAAATACTCGAACTATGCTTAATTAGTTTTGTTGTAAATAAGTATTTACGGCTTGTGGTGTATTGTAAACTTCTCTGGATCTGTTAACAAAGTACGAATATGTAAATTCTAGATGTATTGCATCACTAATTAATTCGATATCTGGAGTGCTGTTCGAAGAATTCATCAGACCTTGGATGCCTCAAGGTACTAGAGAGTCAGACTGTTGTAAAATTATGAAGGTAATGTAAACATTATCACTTTGCATTTGAATTTAAAATTAGAGTGTAGAATTTGATGTGTACCGCCCGTACGCGAGCTCCGAGAAATGATTTTGCGTTCAGTACACACAATACACACAATACAACACACACATTTGAAGTCTCCGGGCGAGTGTAAATCATTACATAGTATAAAATGCTTACCATCATTTAGGTCTGCCTCGTTGGTCTAGTGGTTGGCGTATGCGACTGCCAATCAAGGTATCTCGTACCAAAAAGTTTTATTGAGTTTTTCTGGTTATAGAAAAACTTAATAACAACTCAGAGTTTGGAAGCTGGGGTCTTAACCACCCGTGCCATGAAGTTCACGTAAAGCCGTCGGTTCTGACTTCTCCCTGGTCGTGTCAGGTAACCTTCCTATTAGACTGTGAGACAGAGGTTTGCGCACACACTTGATATATGCGCGTATTTCCTGCGTAGTTTTACTAGTCTCTGTTGAGAATGGCCGCCGTTGCTGAAATTAGCTAAGAGTTCATCATTATCATCATCTTTTGTGTACAGAAAAACCTTAAAAGTAAATGAACTATGTATAGAAATTAACACTGATTTCGTAAAATTAAAAAACAAGACTTCGATAGGCGTGATTTCGCGTTAAGGTCGACACATAGTATTGGGAGAAAACGGGGTACGGAGCGATGTTCACATTTCCTCAGCACCTGATTTCTTGGAGCTTATTCGCGAGCTGTAGGCTGTAGGTACGTAATTCATAAAGAATATTGCAAAGAACCAAACCGGTAACCGCAATATTCTATAGGTACATTTGACCCAAAGTTAATTAACAACAACTTTGTAAGGTAAAACTTCTTTTATTATAGCTTTTATTCAGTTCGATACTGACATTGGGTCATAGGGGCACTCTTCATAAAAAATATACTAAACTTATGTACCCAGTTGATTTTTTTTCAGTCTGTTAAATGTACATAAGTACATAAGTTCCCTCATTCTGTATCCCTCGTAAACTTTGTTTTACATTAGATATACTTACATAAAATATAATCACTTTCAGTTACTCTGCGTACTAGTGGGCATATACTGTGGACTGGTGGTGTGGTTCGCTAAAGAATTGGATCGCTTACAGCACGTTGCTTCAGGGGTGACTGGGGTTACAGCTGGTACTCTGCTTGGACTATTTACATTGGGCATTGTTTTCTCCAGAGCTAATTGTTCTGTAAGTATTTTTTTATAAATAAGTAGTACCTACAATGGGTAATTTCTTTTTAACTCTTCACATGTTTTTGTAATAACATGAAACAGTGACAGTGACTTAATTTAACGAGACGTGTATAACAGCATGATAGTTAACTGGCATAAGATGTATTTAGTTTATAAACAAATACACAGAGGACAGTAATAGTCAAAAGTTACTGAAGTAACGAGATAGATGTCGCTATTTTCAGTAAGTAAAAAAATGTAATTTGAGTTAAATGTAGTGTCCGACTGAAACTGGTGTGTTAGCCAAAACCTAAAACACATTTTGAGCCTTGCATATTCGGCCGAAACTGAAACTTATTCAAACAGATTTAAAATTTCTGTTGTATACTGAAATCTACAGTATTTTTACACATGTATTTGAATATACACCCAGACATTTAAATAACATAAAAAGACAATCATAAAAGTACACAGAAATATTATTTTCATTTCATTTGTCATTAGTATTTGGACAAAATAAAAATAAATATGTGCATACTATAAAAGTACTGTCATGCTTAAAACGAAAATTAATATAACAGATAACATGGTTCAATAAAAACTGAATAAAATAATAAAAATAATTACAAAGATATAGAAACAAAAAGAAATACCTAAAGCAACTTTGATCCCGGGTCTTTCAAGTGGGACGTGAAAAAGTATCTCACTAGCCCGCCATTCTGTGGTTCACCATACTACATTGTTTGTATTTGCAATGAGCATCAATCTTGCGTTCTACCTATGATTTTGATCAGGCAGAGTAGAGTCATTTTGGTAGACAGGTATTTATAAGACAACAATAAATAACAACAATAAAGAATACTATTATTATAATAATTCATCACAAACGGATCTACAAGAAAACAGAACAGCAAAAACAATAGATAGTGATTTATGGTAGCTCCGGGCATAGAGCTCGCTGACTGAATAAACTAATTAAAAATGCGTGTCGTTCATCCTAATGACGCAATAATCAACCCATTTTATTAGATTCGAAACTAATAAAAGCAGCAGTAGCTAACGAGTGATATTACCTATACGGACCGTACCGTATACGGATGATTGGTGCCTGATGTTGAAGTATTATATAATTTACACATTTAAAACATAAAAGTTTGTTTGCTAAAGTAGCTTAAACTCAATGTGATTAACCATGGACGGCGGCACATGCGAGCGAGCATGAATTGTCCACAAAGTTCACCGAACGATGCATGATAATTTACAAACACAGGAGCTTCGACGCAGCCAAGCTAAGGTCTAAACTAGACTTTTTAGCAGAAACTGGCCAACATCAAAACCGAAACTTGTAGTCGGTACTACTTAATTTTGTTTTTTTTTATATCAATGCAATATAATAATAACTTTAACACTAGCAAAATGACATCGTAACTTTTCAGGGTGCTTTAAGTGGATGTTTGCTGAGTCTTATTCTGTGCGGATGGCTGCTCATTGGTGCAGAAAATGCGTTAGCCACAGGGGCGTTGACCTTTCAGGGCAAGCCTTTGGCAATATCAGGCTGTGGAAAGCCTAATTTCATGCCCGCGTCAGTTAACGTAACAAAAATTCTTCCAAATGCTGCGTAAGTATTTTATTTAACCACTTGCTAGCAGTAGGATGTAGGTGTTATAAATATTTGGTTAGAATGTCTTAGATGTGGCTTATTCCTTACACTTGCGTGATCATAAATTACATTTTATGTGATGAAAATTAAAAAAAATGTCGATATTGTGACACCACATCACAAAGAATTGTGTGTCAAGAATTTAAAATAAATTATGAATGTAAAAATGATAAAAAGAAAAAATAGAAGTGATCTGAGCATGAATCTGTAATTTCAACGAGTAATGCGAAATAAAGTATATACATAGCAGCAAAGTCACTAGGTACAGTTTTGCTACTTCCTATTTGATCACATGCGGCTAAAGGTGGATAAGTCTAAATTTAATAGTTTTGTTTTTAGTTCAATCTTTCTTCAAAATTTTTGATGCCAAAACTCATTTCTCTTTCATTCCTTTTTATTAAATGTTACTTTGCCCATATTACTATCTCATGATTCCTTCGCGCTTTTATGACTTTCCCTCACCACCATTTCTTATATATTTCTGAGTATCATATGAGTTAAGAGTAAATTTATGATTATTTTAATATGTTTTATTTTGCGAATGAACCATTATTCTTTGAAATTTTAACAAACTTCAAACAGCTAGATTTTTTTTTGTATAACTCTCCGTTCGGTTCTCTAGGTTTCAAGATAAATTTACTCAATAGAAACATTCAGTAACACACTAAAGTATTCTGAATATTCTCTGTGACCCTTTTTAAAGACCATGAGCATTCATTTATTAGCATCATTGTCCCAAAACTCTTTGAAGTACGGATGACATTATATGACACCACAACGCTCTCAACTGAATGGCCAGCTACGGCTCTAAATCGAGGACGTCACTTAGACTTTACTGTACCGTAAAATACTTGAGAAACCTTGCATTGATAGTTTATACAACAATGTTAATTTGAATGTTTACTTAGTTCTTATGATAACAACCTTCTTATTTCCTGCAAAATTTTCGTATGTTCAAAATTTACATCAGTATCTCGAATAAAAATTTCAATACCTACATATAATAGAGTTTTAATTACTTTTTTCCTTGATTAAATTAAAATTGGCATTTTAATTTATTCAAATTAATTAAAATGCCCACTGTTTATGGTGTTTTATCAAGAAATTGCTTATGTGATGCTATTTCAGCAAAACTGTATCACTAAAATAGTTATTTATAATTTTTTATTGATATATTGTTCAGTTTTCAGTCTGGCTATCAAAATGATTCCTCTTGACTTTTACTTTAACACTACCGACATTTATTCTGCAACGTAACTGTTTAGAAATCTTTTGTATTTTTTGTTTCAGAAATCACTTACCAACGAAACGTCTGCAATCTCTGTTCCGGATTTCTTTCACATATTGTCCATTTGCAGGGGCCGTTTCAGTTATAATCATCGGCGTTCTTATGAGTTACCTTACGGGGAAATCAAAATCGGACTCCATGAACCCTGATGTATTTTGTCCTCTGACTCAAAGTATCCTTCACAAATCACAATTGCGGAGTCCAACGGCCTCTTTAGAAGTTAGACCACCAACTACTCCAGAGGTGTATCTCGCTTTGGATGAAGCATTGAAGCATTTAAAAGAAGTTATAGATCGATAAATAAATGTAAAAACACATCTTAGTATTATTTATAATTTGATCAAATTGAATATTTATAGATGGCTATGTCAAAATATTCGCTACCATATTTTTTTTAAAGGTTTGTTTCGTTCTTGTTATAGGACTGTTGAATGAAATAAATTTAGTTCGTAAAGTATCGTAAGACTCAATCTTAAGAATATATATTTTTTCAACATTAGAAAATATTAAGCCAAAGATTTGTCCGTGAAATCTTCGTACTACGTCATAAAAATATTTATGTGTCAATTATTTTGTCCATGTGCACACTGCAGTTTTTGCAGTTTAGTTATTAACACGAATATTTTAAAATACTTCCAGTTTCTTGTCTATTGAACTAAACTATCAGTCATGTGTAGTTTAGACCAATGGGATTGTAAGTCTTGTAAAAAGCGACACGTGTAAGTTCTAAACTATCGTGACTAAAACAATAGTTTTTAAAATGTTAATGATCACTTAAACTATTCAATACTATGTTTTGATTATGAAATATCAATACAAAATTTCGCAATCATTATATATAGTGTTCACCAACGTTATAGTCTATTCAAAACACGTTTTCTAATATACAGGTGGCCCACTCGATTAGATTACTTGAAACAAAACCACAACTGTTTTATATTAAAAATTCGTCAAAAATGCAATTTATCACCTAGCATCTTATTTTTAATTCCAGAATTAAAACTTGCCGTCCATGTATTCGGAAAAATATCTTTTGCTCAACTAATATAAAAAAGTAGTGTAAAAAGTTTTAGAAAGTAGTGAAATATTACTAATAACTAAAATTACACGTCATTTACGATTGGTACATATGTATGTATTTGTTTGACAACACAATGATTTAATTTTGTTGGTTGATTTAAAACTTAATCTATCCACATTTGTTGTTATGGTTGTTACTTATTTAACATCCCAAATGAATACAGTTTACATTCACTAGATATTCGTTAACAAAGGCATTGAAAACGTTATCTTTGAGATAAGGAACTATCTTTGAAATTAATGTAAGATGTCATTAGCAAATAATAAAATATGGTAATCGTGAAATGAATTACGTTACGCTTTATCTAGGCCTATACAGCTGATAATCATCAGTTCAAACTATGAAATTTCTAAAGAAGATCTAACTATGAGTGACTGCATGGTTGGCCTAGTAGTTTAAGCATTCTGAATGGGCAGGGCGACAGTATGGGACCCTTTCCTTCCGACTGACGCAGGTCCTTGCCGGGCACTGGTGCTTCGGGAAGTATCTGTACTCGGTCGCTAGGAGGGAATTGAGTCCCACCTGTTACCACTGCGACTGCAGTGAGGACTCAGCTCAGCACACGCTAGCGGTTTTTTCCACGTTCTCGGGAGGACGATCGCCGGTCGAACCCAGTTCGCCGCCGGTGAAGCGGGCGGCGGAGGTGCGCGTACCAACACCTCTTGCCTTACCTTGAGTGTGGCCGCGGGTGGACGGGACGGGTTTTTCCCTAGATCTGTTATAATGGTTAGCCGCGAGAAGGGGACGTCCGCGTGTGCCATACGTCGCCCAAAATAGAAAGTTTACCCGCAGATGGTGCCCGCGGTAGCGGACAGGCGCTAGGAGGGATCTGGATGTCGTAATAACAGCTGTTCCCGGATCCCTCCTATGTCAGGCGCAGAGTGGCACACCGTGTGGTTTTAAGTCAGTCCGATTCCGACACACCACCCTGCCTTAAGCCCCGGTAGGGTGACGGCCCGAGGGGATTGCCACGCGTTAAAAAAAAAGAAATGATTTAAGCGATCGCCACGCCGCTCCTTATTGCGCTGTGTCGTGAGTTTAAACCCCACATGGGACAACACTTTGTGTGATCTATAAATTGTTGTTCTGAATCTGAGTATTCTTTGGGTCCGTTTCTTGTATGCTTGTAAAGTCCTCCGCGACACAGGATTTCGTTCGCATAAATTTTTTTAATAAATATAGGGTTAGCCAAGAATTCGTTAACATTTGAATCTAACATCCCGTGCAGACATGTTACGGGAGTTTTTGGGACCGATGCTACTGGAATTTGTTGGCTATAATTGTAACGCATGGTTTCAATAAGATGGAGCCACTTGTCACACATCCAATGAGTCCCACCCAATGAGTAGTCGAAGACATGTTTCCTGAAAAGCTGATTTTCCGACGAGGCGACATTCCATGACCTCCCAGAAGTTCAGATCTATTCACAGCAGACTTCTTCTTTTTTTGAAATGAAATATTTAAGGATGAAGATGTGGATTGTCACATTGATTGCAATATTCGCTTTTGAGTACGTTAAAGTTGCAGCTGGAGCAGAAATATGTCCCATTGAGAATTGTTTTAAACCTGATCAATGTGAAATGACCATTAAAGGTTCGACGACGTGTTAAAATAGATTAACTTGCTGTTCCGTCGTAAAATTCCAGTTTCGATATGCCTGTGGAGATTGCGAAGAATTATGTACTGCAAAATGCAGCAAAAACAGAACTACTCCTCAAGAACAAGCAAAAAATTGTAATTCCAATATCGTGTGTTGTGTATTACTTTAAAAATGTCACCAAGACTATTTTTTTCTTAGTTGAACAAGTGATAACGGTAATTAAATAATGAATTTTTATTATATACTTAAATTTATTTTAAACTTAGACCCTACACATTATTTAATAAAATATTTATTAATTATTAATAATTTTCTTTTAAACATATTTTTTTTCTGTGCGGTAATCTCTCCAGATACCACCTTTTGGTGGTTATGTGGGACTCGAACTGAACAAAAATCGAAGGCTGTCTTAGGCACTAATAGCCGGGGAACCAGTTGTGTTCTAGAAATGATATCCTACGTCTTGCAGATGACTCCCTTCCGAGTGGAAGCTCCGATGGTCCCTTTCTAACCTCTAAAGGGCGCGTGTGCTCTAACAGATGGCCTCGATGATAGATGATCGCCTAGGATTTCGTGTTCAGACGCCCACGCGGGGCAGTCCTCTAGCGTATGATGGGCGTAATCTCAGTCAGCCGCGCAGTGGTGATACTGTGCCGTCTCCTCGCGTCCGATCTTATTCAGGTACTCACCAAAGCAACTATGCCTGGTGACTATTTGCGTCTGTCGGTAGGTAACGTGACCTTCCTCTTTACCTATCCAAGCTTCGAAGTTAGGCAGAACGGCACTTAAGGTGGGCATCCGCATAAGTTCCTGGTCTTCCACGCTCTCACTCTGGCGGATGGTGCGAGTCTGGTCATGTTTGTGTCCGCTAGGATGTCAAAAGACGGGCAACGTAGTAGGACTGTTGCCGCCTCCGTCAAGATACTGCGGTATTCTCGGATAGTCCGGATGATCGTTACCCACTACGCTTGAGTGACCTTATAGTCCAAGAGCCCGTGAGTGCCAGACCTTCGTCATTTTATAAAAGCTGAAAGTTCTTCTATGTGTGTCCCTAGTACAGGTAAGAATGATCCCCAAACATGAAGCTGAGGCAGCGGTGGCTTTGGCAGATAACAGGCAACAAAGGTGTGTAAAATTCCATCTCAAATTCGTCATGATATAAAACTTGATTTTCTTATATTTGATTCATAATAATATCAAAACTCGCGTTGCTCATTGCCAGACAGTTAGTATGGTTCCAACCCTCTGCCGGACACCCCTAAACTATTATAATTTATAATTATACTTACGTTATATTATAAAACATAAGTTTTATATATAATTTTTTGGGAGCCTAATAATTTAATTGATATTATTTTTCATTTTTAAGAAGTTTATTATTGTCAATGCTATTAAAATTATAAAGCCAACGAAACAAAGTAAATCAAATTTTAGTGTTTATTATACCAAAGGACACATTATTTTTAAGATAAGAAATTTACAGAGAAATTAATTTATTTTAATTAAATCTAAATATTTTCATCATTTTCATCGTTATCACGCGCTCACTAAATCGGTCCACACGTTAGCAGTTTAAACGTCGTAAGTGCTGTGAGCACAATTCGGACCGCAGCCTTTGAATGCGTCTGGCAAGATGATAGAACCTTCGAAACTGTCCGGCTACTATATAAACATAGTTTAATAGGCTCCCAAAAAATTATATATGAAACTTAGGTTTTATAATATAACCTTTAGTTACTGTATACGCTCCTTGCTCTCCCGATTATTGCTCACTTTGAATGCGTCTGGCAAGATGATAGAACCTTCGAAACTGTCCGGCTACTATGTAAACATAATTTAATAGGCTCCCAAAAAATTATATATGAAACTTAGGTTTTATAATATAACGTTTAGTTACTGTATTCGCTCCTTGCTCTCCCGATTATTGCTCACTTTGAATGCGTCTGGCAAGATGATAGAACCTTCGAAACTGTCCGGCTACTATGTAAACATAGTTTAATAGGCTCCCAAAAAATTATATATAAAACTTAGGTTTTATAATATAACGTAAGTATAATTATAAATTATAATAGTTTAGGGGTGTCCGGCAGAGGGTTGGAACCATACTAACTGTCTGGCAATGAGCAACGCGAGTTTTAATATTATTATGAATCAAATATAAAAAAATCAAGTTTTATATCATGACGAATTTGAGATGGAATTTTATACACCTTTGTTGCCTGTTATCTGCCAAAGCCACCGCTGCCTCAGCTTCATGTTTGGAGATCATTCTTACCTGTACTAGGGACACACATAGAAGAACTTTCAGCTTTTATAAAATGACGAAGGTCTGGCACTCACGGGCTCTTGCTCTATTAGCTCGGTAGCGGGTGGAGGTCGATTGGGCTTGGCCTACCTCAGCGCTCCATAGAGAGCCGTGGATTACAGCACCGCACAGTAGAAGCGGTGCACTTTCTTTTCCACCCCAAAATCAGGCAATAGCCTGTAGGTAGCCCACCACCTCCGTAGTCGTGGGGTCATCCGCTCGAAAAGCTCCTCGAATCTCCAGTGACTGTCCAGGGTAAGGTTGAGGTGCTTGATGCGTCGACTGACCTCAAATTTCAGGCCTCCCTCCAAGTTTCCTGTGGAACCACATTGGACGCTAAATTATTTTATACAAGACCGTCACGGTTGTTTAATGATCCTGTTGTTATTGTTGTTGGGTTTTAAGACCTTTTGATAGAACTGCTATTATAAAATGAAAGTAGAAAGAAACTTAAAGATTTTAAGATAAGGGTTGTGATTTTCAAGGAGTTTTCAATTTAACACTCCTAATGGATTTTATTGTAGGGTATACGTTTAATCTAATTCGATTTCAATAAATGTGTGAAAAGTTGAGAAGATGTGTAAGATTTTAATGGTTTTGAAAATAAAAAGTACTTTTTCAATTATTTTTATATATAAAAAGTATGCAGATATTTGTTTGAAAATAAATAATAAAATCTGTATACAGATATTTATTTGAAAATATGCCCAGTAGTATAATCATTACTCATGCAGTTAATTCGTATCCTGTACAATATACGTTTATCAAATTCAAGAACAAATTAACACGCGTCTGCTTCTATCAAAACTATTAAAATTTAATAGTTACTTACGCTCAGGTGACTCATTGGTTCAGCATTACATATTATTAGTAAGTAAATTTTTAAATATAATAATAAAATAACATTAAAATCAGAGGAATAACAGAGTTATTTAATGGCTAAGGCGTCGTCAATTTTTTTGTGAACTATGTTAGAAGGATTGAAATACTTAAACAAAATTTTTCAGTACTCTTCGGCACTTATCAAATAATACACTATCACAATACGTACTTACTTTTGTTTATTGCATGCTATAAATTCACATCGTATATACAATTTTTAAACACAATATATGGTACAATAATAACATTGAAATGAAAATAAACAAATCTCAAGAAATGTCTACAATAACAAAAATGAAGAGTATTTCAACATTGTGTGGTATTCTACAAAGTCGGTTGGTAGAACCATTTTAAAGAATCCACGATGTCACACACTCAGTGCCCAGGTTCTGGCACGTTTTCTGTCTTTTGATATCCTGACGGAAAAGGACGCGAAGGTCTATGACCACATTCACGCTATCAGCCGGGGTGAGAGTGGAAAAGACCTGGACGAGCTCGACATGAGCTGCAACGCTCACCGACAGGCATTGGCACAATAGCGCGCGCGGCTGGAATAGCCACAAAATGCGCACCAACGCGCTGCCGACGTCGTTCTGCCTCGAACCTCGAAGCTTGGATAGGTAGGGAGTTAGGTCGCGTCACCTACCGACTGACGCAGATACTCACCGGGCTTGGTTGCTTCGGTGAGTATCTGAATAAGATCGGACGCCAAGAGACGGCACATTGTCACCACTGTGCAGCTGACTAGGACTCCGCCCACCATACGCTGGAAGACTACCTCGTGTGGGCATCTGAACGTGGAGTCCTAGTAGATGAAATAGGACGAGACCTGACGACCAGACGGACTGGGTCACAGTGGTCTCTTACTGCGAAGCTGTTATGCTTCAGAAAAAGACCGCTGAACATGATCGGGAGATCAGGAGACGGCTGATTCCTTCCGGTCGGCGGCGTTATAAGATCCTTATAAATTATAATAACCGGATTGATTGGCGGAGAAGCCTACGTAGCCTCTCCAGGATAGGGCCTGACTAGGCGTGGCGTTGATTCTGGAGGAAAACTGAAATAATCTCCCGGAGTCTGGGTCCCCTTCAGAGAAGGACGCCTAAAACTGGCCACTGGAGTGGTTTTTAGTGGAAACACCACATACTCCTGGCTGCTGCGTTCCTGAGGAGCCGAAGATCCGAAGGGATTTTCCACCCCGACTACAAGGCCCATAGTTGAGAGATATGTGCGTACTTGTGTAACAATACCAAGGAACAACATTCACAACGTACGTCGCGTGTACTGGCACTACTGCCACTTTAAACTTTTTTAAATGTAAATTAGATATGTAATGTAACAAAACATATTTTTGTCGTATCCAATTGGCTACTATTATTTTTGAAGTACCACAGTTTAAATGAAAATAGAATTACAAAAGATACATATGTAAACGAATCTGACAACTGACATACATGTTTTTATAATACCATTGTTGAACTCTTTTAATTTCCATGACTAGAATACCATTTTCAGATTACAGGTAAAACCTGTTGAAACAGTCACCGACCCTAAATAGTCTTGGGACTATTACAGGCTAGGCAGATGATAATACGGTACCGTTTTGATATTTTAGATATTTATAATCTAGTAGGTAATACTAGTACCTACATATAAATGAATCATTAAATGGATTTTGAACTTAAACTGTTTTTTGTTAACAGTCAACTTTAAAATACTCAAACTATACTAGTTTATCTTTTCTGTACTCGTAAATGAGCTATTTACGACTTGTGGTGTATTACAAACTTGAATCTGTTAACAAAGTATGAATGTGTAAATTCTAGATGTATTGCAACAATAATGAATTCGATATCTGAGGCACTGTTCGCAGAATTTATCAGATCTTGGCCTCAAAGTCCTAGAAAATTGGATTGATGTAAAATTATGAAGATAATGTGAACGTTATGATTTTCTTTCATATTAAGAATTAGAGAATAGAATTTGATACGTACTCTTCGTGTGCGAGTCCCGAGAAACCCAAAGGGTTGTTGACATAATTAGTTAGAGTTGTGATGGAGTCGATATCGCGCTCGTTACCAACATAGCTTCAAAGCGAGTGTAAATCATTACATGGTATAATTTTTTAATTTTTTTTTTTTAAAAAGCCGACGCCCGCGTGAGGAATAAATCTTGTGTTGCAGGGGCCTTTTAAAAATATACAATAAACGGACACAAAAAAACACCCAGACTTGGAACAACAACTTACGGATCACACAAAGTGTTATCCCATGTGGGGCTTGAACCTACAACACTCAGCGCAGTAGAGAGCGGCGTGGGGACTGCTTAAACCGCTTTTCCTTTTTTTTTAAAGTCTGGAAAACCCCCTCGGTCCGTCACCCTACCGGAGCTTACGGCGGGGTGGTGTGTCAGAATCGGATCGACTAAAACCACACGGTATGCCACTCTGCGCCTGACATAGGAGGGATCCAGGAACAGCTGCTATTACTACCTCCAGATCCCTCCTAGCGCCTGCATGCTAACGCGGACACCATCTGTGGGTAAACTCTCTATTTTATGTGACGTATGGCACACGCGGACGTCGCCTCCTCGCGGCTGGCCATTGTAACGGATGGAGAGGAAAACTCGTCCCGTCCGCCCGCGGCTACATTCAAGGCGGCATGAGGCGCTGGTACGCGCACCTCAGCCGCCCGCCGGCAGCGAATTGGGTCCGAGTGGAGATCGTCCTCCCGGGCCTTCTCCGTCGCCTCCTTCCGCGAAATTACGTCTTCGCAGATGGTTGCTACCGCGGTAAAACAACTATCGCTACCGACCATGGAGCGTAAGACGGCCGGTAGCGAGAGATCTCCTCCAATAACTGCAGTGAGGACCCCACGCTGCGTCGCTTAAGCGGAACAAACCGCTAGCGTGTGCTGAGCCGAGTCCTCACTGCAGTCGCAGTGGTAACAGGCGGTACTCAATTCCCTACTGGCGACCGAGTGCAAATACTTCCCGAAACAACCGTGCCCGGAAAGGATCTGCGTCAGTTGGAAGAAAAGGGTCCCGTGCTGTCGCTCTGCCCGCTCGGCGATGACCTGTAGCTCCACGGCGGCAAAGCCAGCACGTGGAGCGGCCACGACCAACAAGTCATCGTGCCTCGACGAGCGGCCTCACACCACTCGCGTATGTCTTCGGGCGGGGGCCGTGTGCCGCTACCCGCCCGGAAAGCCAGTCGCCCTGTGGAGAAACTGATGTTTAGGTAAAATCGGTAAAACTAATAGCCCACCCAAAATAATCTTGGAAATAATGAAGACTAGGAAGATGATGCTCACTACCATTTAGGTTATGTTTCTAGAAAGATTTGCGTTTATTTCAGTATTTCTTTACATAATAAACACATGTTTTATTATAAAACATATAGAAAGTCACTGTTTGATAAAAACACAGAATTTTAAACATTTTTATTGGTGATACTGAACTAACTTTACTAGATACGTCAAAATGATGTACTAAGGAACTGTGTATCTCAAAAATCCCTGTAAAAAAGTACAAAATGGTAAATGACTGTATTTTGCGGATAATCCGCAGTAACCATTCACATGTTTTAAGATTTACATGTGGGTTATAGTTTCAAAGTAGTTTGACACATGTGACATTAATCTTTATCCAATTAAATACGTTAGATAATGTAGTCCACTTAATGTTTTCATTTTTATTTTTCCTGCGCTCAGTTATTCCTCTACTACACGTAATTACCTTACTTTTTTTCAGTTTGTTAAATTGTTAAGAAACTGAAAAAAAGTAAGTATAGGTACGTAAATCCTTATAAGGCTGAATTCTTAGTCATTTTAATTTCATATTAGATATATTTACATAGAATGTTATAAATTTCAGTTACTCTGCGTATTAGTGGCAGATACTGTGAACTGGTGGTGTGATTCGCTAAAGAATTAGATTGCTTAAGCGTGCTTGCAGGTTGCTTCAAGGGTGACTGGGGTCACAGCTGGTACTTTACTTGGAGTATTTATTTTGGGTATTGTATTCTCCAGAGGTAGTTGTTCTGTAAGTAAATGTTTTTATAAATAAACAGTACCCACAATGGATGACCGCCTTAGCGTGGGTCACCATTCTGCATTATCTTCATTCGCAGTGAGTACGGCGACCACCGCTCTTGGATTCCATTCATGCTTTCCATCAGGCAGAAAAGAGTCACTTTGGTTGGTTTCAATAAAAAAAAGTAACCTAGCTAGGCGTGCTTGCTAGTCGATAATGAGGAAGATAATCACGTTTAAACAAATAAACTGTTATTTGATAGAAAGTTACATCATAAAGCTTATGAAACTTCATAATAGTTAAGTGTGTTCCTTAGTTTATTTTTGTTATTATTATATGGAATAGTGACATCTGTTCAATTACAACAAAACGTGCTTAACATCATAGTGGTTAACTGGAATTCGATGTATTTAGTTCAAACATAATTACACAGAGGGCACTAGTAGTACAAAGGCTCCTATAGTACAAAAATGCAAATATATGTAAATTGAGTCAAATACTCGTACAGTTTCTTTTATATATTTATGAAATAATTCATTTTAGTATTTGCAAAACGTCGTTGTAACTTTTCAGGATCCTAAGTGAATATTTGTCGAGTCTTATACTGTGTCGGTATCTGTTCATTGACGCAGAAAATGCACTAACCACGAGAGCGTTGACCTTTCAGGACAAACCATTGGCAATATCAGGCTGTACTAAGCTTAGTTTCATGTATGCACTGGTTAAAGTAACCAAAAATATTTTTAATGCCACGTGAGTATTTGATATTTACTCTTTACTAGCGGTGGGATGTAGTTATTGTAATTATTTGGTTAGACTGTTTTAGATGTAGTTTATAACTTACACTTACGTGACCACAAATCACATCTTATGTGATGAAAATTAAAAAATATGTCGATTATATGACACTATTGTCAAATATATGAAATTTCTACAATTGCTTTTATTTTATAACATCATATTAGAAAAAATTAACATTAAAGATCGGCAATAAATTATGAACGTAAAAAGTAAAAATGTTAAATAGAAAGAATATAAATAACTGGTGAATGAATCTCTAATTTCAAAGAATAATAAAAAATAAAGTAGGCAAAGACACGAGATACAGTTTTATTACCTCCTTTTAGATCACACGCGGTTAAAGGTGGACGAGTGTAAGTTTTAATCTTTCTTGGTAACTTTGGATACCAACCCTCATTTCTCTTTTATTCCCCTCTTATTAAAACTTTTCCCATATCACTATCACATGATTCCTTCGCACTTTTATGACTTTCAATTACCAACATGTTTTATATATTTCTTACTATTGTATGGGGTTGAGTTAATTTATTACTTTTTTAATATACTGTTATTATGTGAATGAAAACTAACAGTTACTTTTTAAATTTTAACAAGACTATTTACTTTAGTAGGCAAAAGGAATTATAACTAACGTCTAGTAACTACTTTTCCAACTTCATAATAGGTTGGTTTTTTCATTATACATAATTACACAAAAAGTTTTTACATTATGGTTAACAAGACAGTAAATATTCTGTACAGGAATATTCAGTATCGCTCTAAAACATACTGAATATGCGCTAGAATCAAAGGTGTCCTAGCATTATTGTCTTAAAACTCTTTGAAGTACGGATGAGATTATATGACACCACAACGCTCTCAACTGGATGGCCAGCTACGGCTGTAAATCGAGGGCGTCGCTTAGACTTTACTGTACCGTAAAATATACGACACACCTTGCATCGATATCTTATGTAATAATGTCAACTTTAATGTTGACTTTAATAACAACATTCTTATTTACTGCATAATTTACGTATGTTTAAAATTTACATCACTATCTCAAATAAGAATTCCAGTAACTATTATAGGATTCTAATTACCTTCTTCCCGTATTTAAATATACATATATACAAAATATTCGATTACGGCCAAAGTAATTGTCATTCTAATTTATTCAAAATAATTAAAACACTCAGTGTTAATACTGTTTTATAAAGAAATTACTCATTACGATGGTACTTAAGGAAAACTGTATAACCAACATAATCGAATTTTTAATAACATATCACTTAATTAAGTTCTATCATACATTTGTGGTTTAGTCTAAAAATAATGTTGCTACAAGAAAAAATAATGAACACAGCAAACTTATAATGCAGGTATAGTTTTATGTACCAATTTTCTTTTGTTTTTAATGGTGTGTTCTTTATTTTTTTTTCTAATTTAATATTATCATTTTTTTATGAGTACATATAACACACAACGCATGCGTGTTATCAAGAATATACAGTGTGTATAATATTTGTATGTATTTTATAAATTAAAATACACACCTTATTAGCTGAAAGACTAACGCAGATGAGTGAAACTTACGCTTATTAATCCCGTGGTTTTCAACATGATTCCTCTCGACTCTTACTTTAACACTTATTCTTCAACATAACAATTCAGAAATCTTTTGTATTTTGTGTTTTAAAAATCATTTACCAACGAAACGTCTGCATTCTCTTTTCCGAATTTCTTGTACATACTGTCCACTTGCAGGGTCTGTTTCAGTTATAATCATCGACATTCTTATGAGTCTTACGGGGCAATCGGAATCGGACTCTGAATCTCTGGAATAAATAATGTATTTTATCCTCTGACTCAGAGTAATCCTTCACAAGTCACAATTGCAGAGTCCAACGATCTCTTTGGAAGTTAGATAACCAAATATTTCGTAAATCCGCCTCACTTTAGATGATGTACGTCATAGATCGATGAATAAATTTAAAAATAGATTTTTAGTATTAATTATGATTAAATTTGATCAAGTTGAATATTTTTATTCGGCTGTGTGAAAGTTTTCGCTACCATATTTTTTCAAATATTTGTTTCGTTTCTGTTATAGAAATATTAAATGAAATAAATTAAGTTTTCAAGTATCGTAAATATCCGAAGAATACATATTTTTTCAACATTAGAAAATATTAAGCAAAAGATTTGACCGTGAAACCATCAATCACACTTGAAGGTGAAAATGTTTATGTTTATAAAACGACACGTGTAAGTTTTAAATTACTGTAACAAACACACAAATTTTTAAAATTATAAATTGTCCCGCCTTATTTAAAAGTTTAATGGTTACTTAAGTTATTCAATACTTCTTATACGTTATGAGATATTTGCACGAAATTTTATCATCAATATACATAGTGTTCACCAAGTTATAGTCTATTCAAAACACTTCCTCTCGTCTATGCCACATTTTGAACAAATTTGTAATAAAGTTTGAAACAAACCGTATACTAAGCTGTCTGGCCAGCATGGTAGGTATAGCAAGTCCAAATTTCCTTGCTAAGCGTGCTGCCTTGCTATGTCCAGCAGTGGACTATTGTAGTCATTGATGATGATTAATACAAGTGCCTGAGTCAATCACAAATAAATTATTTAAAAAAATATATGAACTGACCGAAAAAAATACTAACATAAAAATAAATTTAAAAAAACATTTCCGAATCTGATTAAAACTATAGTGAGAGGTAACAGTAAAATAGTAAGTAGTTAAAAGAACTGGTACCATTAAAACAGTAACAGATACCTTTTGTACGTAAAATATTTATAATATATATATATATATATATAAATGTGTTTGGAATACAGTTAATCTCCTCTGCTACTGCACGTTTAAATGATAACAGTCGAGCTGTATCTCTAGCAGGAAGAAAATATTTTTCAGAATAGGCCTTTGGTGATTCCCACAGAATATAGTAATGCCGATTAATAAGGTCGATATCTACAACAGCTGAGTAAATAAGTAATAAAGACAAAACTTGACAAAATCTTTTTGAATTGGGAACATAACTGGTATTAAAGACACATTAAACCTGAAGATAACCCATAAAAGCCTATTACGAATATACACCTAATAATTGTACTGTCTGAGTTTATATTACAATTCTTCAGAATAGAACAGCTATACTCATCAATGTACTCGTACATATGTAATAAATTTGTATATTATCAACTACATATTTATGTCGTAACGTTTTACGGTAAATAAGTTTATATAAATAAATAATCAAGAAGTTGTGACTCTCAGGTGTCATCTGTTAGTCTCTGTCACTTTAATTAGCAATAAATCATGACATACATAGATATCACAAGGAATCGTCTGTCTATAAGTCTTTTTAGTTACACTTTCGGTAGTTAACAGAATCGTGTTGTAAGATTTATGATACTTCTGAAAAGATCTAAATACTTTGTATTTTATTATACAAAACAATCCTCACAAATATTTGAAAGGTTTGAAAAAGTAATATATATGTATGAAGAACTTTTATAGTTCTCATTGAGTTTCTAAAGTTTTTTTATTATGATTGACTTTCATAGGTATGCCTAATTGAACGCTGAGTTATTTAACGATCTGGGTGTTATTGTTGTAGTGTTTTAGGCCTTTTGCTAGTAATGCTATTATAAAATAAAGTAAAAAGGAATTATATTTCAATGTTTAGTTCGATTGCAACGTTTGAACATGTAAATTGTGTTGAATAGATTTTTAAGATTAGGGGACTTTCAAGGAGTTTTGGAGAATAATTGAACACTCTAAAGGAATTTTATTGTACGGTGCACGTATTGTCTAATTTACCTTTAATAATGTGTGAATAGATGAGACCGTGAATGAGACTTTAATGCTTTGGAAAATAAATAGAATTTTTTTTCAATGGCCCATGTATAGACTTAAAATATTGCCCCAATAGTATAATCGTTACATATGGAGGTTATTTTCGTGTCCTGTATAACATTTGTACATCAAGTTTGTGGAGGAACGGGTGTGATGTCCCTCCAACACAGAGGCAACATCCTCTAAATAGAGGAGGTGATCATGCCTGGCGGGTAGCGGCCTAACGATTGATGTTGGGATGTCGTGTATATGTGCTAATCGCTGTGAGAATTTCTATATCGTGATACAGGATTAGTAGTTGCTGATAGTTCATTACTCTGTAATTCGATGTGTTTTCGGTAAATGGCGCTTTACTATGTTGTTTGGTTTGTGGTATTTGTGGACGTCACCACAAGTTCAAGAACACATGTCTGATTTCCTCAAAACAATTGCATTGGTAGGTATATATGAATATAACTAGAAATTTATCTTTTATATATAAATTTTTAAATACAATTTATGGTAAAATAATAACAAGTTAAAAAAATAAATTGTTATAAGCGTCTTCAATAACGAAAACAGGGATTGTTTATATGTGAACATTTTGTAGTACTCTATGATATCGGTTGTTATAACGATTTCAAGGAATCAACCAAGTCACGAACTAGGCCCACCGATGAGAGATATGTTCGTACTTATAACAACACTAAGAAACAAATTTCAAAACCTTAGTAGCGTGTAATTTTAATTACTAGCGTTTCAAACTATTTTAAATGTAAATTAGATGCATATGAGTATGTAAAGTAACAAAACATCTTTTTACCATATCCAAGTGGCTACGATTATTTTTGAAGTACCGCAGTTTAAGTAAAGACGTTAAGTTAATAGTTAAAGAAGTTAGTTAATGCATAAGTTTTAGAAGAGGCGAATGTACACGAATCTGACACAGGTCATTCATGTTTTTTGAAATACTATCACCGAAACTCATTAAACTAGTAACTGACCCCACATAATCTTGCGACTAATTTAGGCTAGGGAGCTGATGATAGTGTATGGTTATTTCGATTCTAATTTAGATTGGGCATCTACACTGTACTGTATACATTTGTGATAAGAAAATAAAAAAGAAATTAGTGTTTCATGTACATAGCTTGCGGTGTTAAATTGTTCAGTTTGTACTTCAATTATTTCATGTAAGTTTGCAGTGGAAAAGGTAGTAAATAATCACATATTGTACAGACTCGGTTAGGTAGCTATAATAATTTATAATCAATAGCTTACAATAAATAATTTTAATACTAGGCAAATTATACAACGAAGCAATTACAAATATTACGGCTCTTAGGTACTGAACCTTTCAATGTTAATCTACGACGCACACTTTGTTTTTTTTTCAAAAACATTTTAGTTTCAAAGGAGGTAATATAGTGGGCTACAGTTATAGTACCAGTCATTTGTTGATACTAGTAGCACCAGTAACAACATTACGGAATAACAAGTCATATCTATCATAATGTTGACTGTCAACTTGATTTTTATTCTTGCTTTTGCGTACATCCAAGTTACAGACGGATTAGAAATATGCCCAACTGAGAATTGTCTTAAAGCCGAACAATGTGAATCGACCGTTACAGGATCCACGATATGTGAAAACAGATTAACTTGCTGTTCTGTCGTTAAATCAGAGTTTCGAAACGCCTGTAGACATCACGGAGGAGCATGTATATCAAAATGCAGCAAAGAAATAACTGTTCCTCAAGAACAAGCAAGAGATTGTAATTCCGATGAAGTATGTTGTGTGCTAATATAAAAGTATATGGTATTTATGAAATCAATCAGAATTTGGCAATGTTTTATTTCGTTTTTCTTTGTAATTTGTTTCAATATAAAAAGATAATATGTGTTTATATATTTCGTACATTTTTTTTCTGTTAAAATATCTAGCAAGAATTATATTACGAGTGTAAATTAATTTTTATGTATATCATAATTCAGACACTTTTACATATTAAAAAACTAAATATTTGTGATTAATATTCACTTTGTTATTTTTATATTGCTGTCATTCATTCATTCTTTGTTGTTCAACTTTAAAATTAATTGCTTAAAGAAAATGAGACCGATTCATTAACTTAAATTTGAGTTAAACATCATGTAAGCTTCATAATTCGGTAGGATTTTATTAACGTTAGTTTTTTTCCGAGAGGTGACATATTAATAGTTATCGTAAGAGGCGACTTAGGGAATAAATTATGAAGGACGACACCAATGTAAAGAGAAGGAAAACTTGATACAAACTCTATACTAGCCTGCGTACTGGCCAGCGTAGTCAAGTAGGCTAAAACTTCCTTTCTAAGAAGATACCTATGTCTAGTAGTAGATTATAAAAAATGGTTGATGATGATGATGATGATGTAGGCTACATTTCTACTGTTTATATGAATATGAAAATATCTGAATATTGTTTTATGGTAGATCCATTTTTAGTTTATAATATTTATATTATCACGTTGAAATTCTTAGAGAGAGGAATTGAGAAAATACACGTAGAAAAAATTAGGAGCACTTAGAAGGCGACTAGTACAGAATACTCGTAAAATTTATGTTTCAAAAAAGTCTGACGCTTGATACTGACTTATAAAAATCTGTACTGTAAGATTGTTAGCTACCAGGGCCCTCTCGCTTCACTATCATAAAATATAGGTACAAGTATAAATTTAATCTAAGAAAGATCAAAATATGAAAATTTTATAACAATAAAAGTTTCAGGTTAAGAGTTATGTACGAAAAGAAGTGTTTACAGGATAATATAAAAAAATAATAACAAATATTTCAGACATTTGACACACAACGTCATCTAGTTTCAAACTAAGCAGAGCTTGCGTTATAATAACTAGACTGACTGATAAAACAGTTATATACTTTTTTTGTAAATACATGCATATTATATATAAAATACCCAAACTCCGAAACAAATATTTGCAGATCATAGAAATATTTGGTCTGACCGCACTGCATGACTGAATCGCATTCACTGCCTCTGCACCACCGAGGCAGTATTTGCGAATGATTTTCTATAGTGTTTAAATGTGTGTACGAGAATGTTTAAAGAGTGTACAGGGCAAATAGAAGGTAAGATACTAAACACAGGCATTAAAGAACTTAATTAAGAAAAGGAAAAGAATAAATACTTGTTTAAGAATTTTAATTCTATTATTCGTCTAAATAAATAGATGTAAATAGGTACAATACACATACTAGAGATTTACCAAATATTTTCAAAATTCGTTTTGTTTTACACACTTCACGAATAGCTCAAGTCTTATTGGCTATAGAAATGCTAAGAATGTGGATTGCCGAGGAACCTTTCAAAAGTACGTTGAATTAATGGTTCGACGTACGAATGCGATTTCGCGGTAGACTGCTCACGCAAATTCACACCGTCACCTTCCATTATTCATGTGACGTAATGATGATATATTGATGTCATTACGTCAATTCTTCACAAATTCCAACAATTTTTCAAGGATTTAGTAGCGCGCGATAATTTGGTGGCAAATTATTGTACACCGAAGATAATAATACTTGTGTATTATAATGGTATTCAATCTGCGCCCTGACTTCTAGTAACATGTAACTTTGCCGACAATTACAATTCAGCAATTGATTTCGCTGTACTGCGTGTTTTAGAAAGAGACTATCTTGCCCAAGTGCCTTTGTTGTCATAATGTATGTGTCATTTGTACATCTATCTCGATCTTCAACCCTGTTGTTCAACCGTATTGTTAGTCATAGTTTATTTGAGAATCATTTGGAGATACAATGTTTTGTTTACATGTTTATTTAGAATAATTTTATTTTGTATTGGGTAAATGAATGTGTAATTTCGCGCTTGAGTGGTTCTTATTTAATTTAATTTAATTTTAAGAGCCTGTCAAAGTGACTCTACCCTGACGAATTCCTTTTTTAAATTAAAATATTAAGTTCAGTCAGTATGGTTTACATTTGATCGGTGTGGTGAGCATAGTGACCTCAACTCTTGAATTCCATTCATGTTTACCATCAGACAGACTAAAGCCACTTTGTACGACTCTTAAAATAAAAATTAAATACTTTGGAACAAGATAATTCACGCTATTACGATATTAATGTAGTTAACTTGTCCTACAAAGCATAAAAACTTTCAAGAACGCATGCATTTTCCATTATTAACCTCTAAAAACGCATCAGAAGCTATTTCAAACGTCATCTACGAAGTAAACATCGGCTCTTCAGCACTACTGACATTATGGTCTATGAAACAAAGAGAAAACATGCACAAGAGACGTACGTGCCAAGTTTTAGACACGCTACATTAATTCCTAGACCGCAACCCTGACTGAGAGCCTACTGTCTCGAGTATATCACACATTTGCAAAACGACGTAAAAATTTCGAACGTTTCATCGCAGTATAAGCTTTTAATTGGTTTTGAATAAAAATTAAACTAATGTAACAACTCGCGTCTTTTATGTGAGGAAATTAAGAGTGGCTTCTCAGGCTACTAAAAAAAAGATATGATAATGTGAGATGAGGTTTTACTTCGTACAGCAGATTTAGATTGATTTTGCTTGTTCGTTGTCTGTTTAAGATATTTTTAAATCCTTATGTGACACGTAGATGAGATAATTGTACATTATATATTTGTATTCATTTGAGTTTATATTCGATTGAGCTTTGAGAGATTTTTTAATACTCAGATACGTGTAGAGCCTGAATAATGAATATGTATATGGTAATATTACTGCCTTCAAAAAACAAGAACGCCTCGCCAGTGTTGCTATCTCTTACACTAAGTAGACAGATGTACCTATTGGATTGACCGAGTAATATTAAACTATAATTTCCTTAATAGGTCTATTGTACACGTTGAAATTGAACCTATTTAACAAGGACACTTATTGACACTTTATTTTTATTTATTATAAACTGACATAATGTAGTAGCGTAAAAACTACTACTACTACTAATCGCTTCTATAGACCCTTACTATGCTGCCATTTATATTGCCATAAAAGCTAAATCATGTAAATTTAGATTAAGTATATACTAAATTATCAGTTAGTTTCACAGTATTGGAAGTACAATGAATCTTGCTCATACATAACGTTACGTCTTTTTTTCAGAGAGGTAGGCAGACACAATAGATCTTCACTGACTACGGTCCTAACACATTTCCTTTGCTTCGTCCACATTTATCAATCACTGCATGCATGCTCGTCAGTTCCTGATGCTTTTCACATAGCACTTCGTCAGAACGTCATCGATTTGGTAGACAAATGTTCACCATGGGCGACCTCTTCTGTCACTTCCACACACATTCACTCTATGAATACTTTCTTGAAATTTCTATTATCCCCTATAAGTGACCAAACCATCGAAACATGCCCTTTCAATCATTGTCACTATATCTTTTTTCCCACAACATTCTGTCATAACTGCATCCGTGACTCTATTTTAACATAAACATTGCACATACTTCTTAGGGAACGCATCCCTACAACATTAATTCTATTTTCGTTTTTCTGACATACCCAAGATTCGCTATCATACATAAGAGTTGAGATCAAAATACCATTAGAGAGACACATAGAGGAGTGTAGCGTACCATTCACATTATTGCCCGCTCTCACTTTACTTTCTATATTATCTTCATGTACGCAAACATAAAACCTTAATAAATAAACTGCCGTACTTATTCTACGCTCTTATTTTCAAACGTTATATTCAGTGATGCTATTATAATAGTATATACTTTTTTAACTTTGATTTTAATGTAAAAGATCAAATACATATTAAACTTCATATGCTTAAAACATATTTAGCATCATATAATATATAGTCTCCTAACATAAATCTAGTATTTACGGCGATATCGCTTACAGTGTACACACGCAGTATTATATTTATAGTTAACTGACGAAACCCTAATCGACTGTGCTGTTAACAAAGCCTGCTATCATTTTACAGTACTGAAGGATCGAAGCGGCTAGACACATACGTCATACATTCCCAAGAATTAATGTCCCGTGCCCATTGCAACAGCTATAAAAGGCTTACTGCGGTACTAATCGTCTGTCGTTATTATTTATGACGTAATATGTGTGTGCAGCCTATTATCACGTTGATAAACGAAAAGTAAATTACTTTTATTCACATAATAAACTTTTCAAAATGTCACCGACTTTAATGTGACTAGTGTGCTATAATAAACTGTTACTAACCGTAACTCTCAAACAAAAAAGGTATTGTACCAGAGTTCTGAGAAAAGAAGTACAAAATACATGAAATTGAGAACCTCTCCTTTTTAAATCGGTTAAAAGTTGTGAATATGGGCAATGGGTACAATGAACATTGAAACTTCTCGTTACTTTTCTTACATACGTAACAAATTTCATCTACTATCATAAAACGTCATACAAGCTCTCCGATTTCTGGAACTTTTGATATATCACTTTCTTCAACATTTCACGGATTGGATTAGGATATGTTACCAGTTTCACTAATGTTTGCATTATATAGATTTTTTTCTGTCATTTGTTGTACAATTGTTCAACGTGCCGTAACTTTCCTTCAGTTTTTCCTTCATGCAGCCGCTCTATTATCCACATTAAATTGTTGTTTCTATCATCTAAACTTACTTCTCAGTGATCTAATTTCTTACAGAACTTTAGTGCCTATTATGTTTAAATTGTTACATTTTTATATGACATAAATCTCGCCGTAGAAAGAAGAATTAGACCTACGATACCACGCTGGCGAGTCGAGGACTGTTATAGGCTGTTGATGATGTCATTATTAAAACATTTTAAAAATACACGATCTGCGTATGAGTAGGTAAGTTATAAGTCAATAAATATTTCGGACATTTAACACACAACGCCATCTAGTTTCAAACTAAGCAGTGCTTGTACTATGATAACTAGATTGACTGACAGAATGTTTATGTACTTTTATTTTGTAAATAGATACATATTATACAATAAACTACCACTAAAACTCAAACTACTACTACTACAATAAAATACCCAAACTCCGAAACAAATATTTGCAGATCATACAAACATTTGGTCCGATCCGGGAATCAAACCCGAGACTTCAAGCACAGCAGTCGCTTTTGCTACCGCTATACCATCGAAGCAATCAAATTGTCCTATTGTGATATCATATTGTACAATGCAGATTCTTGCATCTAATAACCACCAATATCCATTCGGTCACGTTGAGCTATAATTCTATACAAGGAAGCTTCGTTAAATTTACCGTTTTTATTTTTAACGACTAGAAATTAGGTCGAGTCTTACAACTGAAAAAGTTAATAAGTAACAATGCCTCGTACTAAAAAAACTAAGCGCCTACACTTGAAAGAGAATTAAAGGCAACACGAACGAAAAGGAAAAACTAAATTAACTTCCAGTTCATTCAAAATACTAATTCTCACGTTTTCGCACTTTTTTGGGTATAAAACATTTTACAGAATACCCTTTAAGAACGACAATATTACAGCACTTCAGTGCCTTAGAAAGTAATTGGGCATATCAACCGTATAAATTCGCTAGAGTATTTGTATAAAATTTACTGTGATGAAAGTTGTTTTGAGTATTTTTTTTAACATTGAATTGTCGTTGATATACGTAGTGTCACCTAGAGGTTTTACGTCAGCAATGTTTAAGAACCACTGTTACTTTGATTTAAATGAATAACTCATGTGAAACTTACATAAGTGAAATTCGTAAAACGTCATGAAACCGAAAAATTGATAAGATCTCAGACAAAATCAAAATATATCTTTAACAGACCACTTTTGGACCTAAACTCTTCTCAAAAAGGAAAATTTGAGTACATAACAATAAAAATGTAGAAACAAATAAATAAAAAATAAAAGGGTATAAATTTTAGTATTTTGGCGACTTCCACATACAGCGCGAACAAAAGTACGTATTGCAACGCTATCTAGCGAAGACACATTGAATTACGGAGTAATGAACTACAGTGCAACTACTAATCCTGAATCGATATAGAAATTCTGACGGCGATTAGCATATACAAAACATCCCAACATCAATTGTTGGGCCGCGGCTCGTCAGGTATGATCACCTCACCTGGTCAGAGGATCCTTTCTTTGTGTCGGAGGGACATGGTACCCGTTCCGTCAGAGCATCACAAAAAAATATAATAATTTCTCTTCATAATTTACATTTAAGGATGTTTTTTACTACTTATTTTAAGCATTGTAAAAAAACATCTTTACATGAAAGAAATCTCTGTAAAAGCAACCAAATCATTTCTTAATACCAGTTTTCTATATTTGCGTTTGATATTGGGCGAGTCGGTCCTTACATGCGGACTTTACAGATTATAAGTTTAATCTCATTAATAGTTCGACTCTAGTTTCAAGAATTAAAACAGGCAAACTGATTTAAATTTTCCTATTTTTAGATTTTTTTTTTCAAATTCTGGATGCACTATGTGTCACAAATGCAGGTAGGTAATTTGCTTCTAGATCAAAACGGATCATTGTACTCTGGTGCCTCATTACAATTAAGATTCAACAAATTCCGAATAGAAATATTGTGAATAGTTTATACTACGCGAAAAGAAAAAGCGAAACACGAGTGTGATAAAAGCATATCTAATTCCAAAAACCAAAGAAATCTATACATTCAAATCGTCAATTTATGGTAATACAGTAAGAAAGTCGATAGTGCCGTTGCAGTACTTCAAAGGGTTGCTTTGTACTTGTGACTCCTGAGTTGCAGGCGATCATAGGCAGCGGTGGTCATTTTTTATCAGATTTTGATCTGCTTTTGGCCTTTATTTTGTAAATAAAAATCTTTCGATTGAAAATTCGTATTTCGTTATTACTTTCTTTTGTCTTGAAAATAACTTGAGATCATGATTGCACATTCATTGTTACGACTAACACAAGGACAGATTGCATGAAAATAAAATATTGTGAAAAATGAAGCTAACTAAATCAATTATCGGAATCAATTCGATTTCTTTAGTCTCACTAAAAGACTTTTCTCTTAATGGCAGCTCGTTAGAGAAAACCTATACAATTATTTGCGTTTATTACTCGTGACAGTACTAGTTGTTGTACAAGAAACAAGAAGGTTAATATTTTTTTACATTTTTCTCTACTAATGAAGTCTGTTTGCTTGAAATTTAGAAAAAAATATTAATCCAAGGACGCTTTCGATACGAATAGCATTATTCGTGATTTACTGTCCCCTTAAATCAAATGTATATAATTTATGTGAACCGTAAAAACTTTCCATGTGGTGACGGACTAAAAATATAAAATGCCCCTACCCCTATTCTTCTCATGGGTGTTGTTAGAGGCGACTAAGGGAATAAAATATACAATACAACATCACTATATGGAGAAGGAAAACTTAAACCAACCCATCCTTCTTCTTGCCTTTTATTCCTCAACCCAAATCATGTTTCTATCTCTCTCTAAAAAGGCACTATAAAAACAACATGTGCTATAGTCTGCTTCATGATTCAGCCTTTAACAGTTTACTGCTGGACATAGTCCTCTTCTTAGAAAGGAGGTTTTGGTCTACTGTACCACGCTGGCATAGAGTTTGTTCCAAATTTTCCTTTTTTTGTTTTTTTTTTCTATATTAAGAGCCTGCCAAAGTGACTCTACTCTGCCTCATAGAAAGCATGAATGGAATCCAAGAGATGTGGTCACCATACCCATTGTAAATGCAGGCAATGCAGTATGGTGACCCACACTATGGCGGCCTTGTGAGATGCCTTTTCACATCCCGCTTGGGGACGTAAAAGGCATGACAGTCATTGTAACAGTATAAGGCTTACACAGTTACCACGACAACTGTCACACCTGCATTAATGGGTCTCCGGTTAGCGTGTGGTAGGCCAAAATCACCCGCTATAAAGGCCAGCCGCGAGGAGGTGACGTCCGCGTGTGCTGTACGTCGCCTAAAATAGAGAGTTTACCCATAGATGGTGCCCGTGGTAGCGGGCAGGCGCTAGGAGGAATCTGGATGTCGTAATAGCAGCGGTTCCCGGATCCCTCCTATCTCACGCGCAGAGTGGCACACCGTGTGGTTTTAGTCGGTCCGATTCCGACACACCACCCCGCCGTAAACCCCGGTGGGGTGACGGCTCGAGGGGGTTTCCACAGGTTTAAAAAAAAAAAAAAATGGGATGTTGTGTATATACTAATTGCCACGCGAATCTCTATTTCGCGATGCAGGATTAGTAGTTGCTTCGTAGTTCATTACATTTAAACGTTTCATTCATACTTCGTAGTTCGATATATCTTCACTGGATGAAGCTGTTGTATACTTAGTAATGTGGAAGTCGCCACACTACGCGTCTCAAATTGAAAATTTGGACCAGTATGTGATACCAGTGATAATGATGGTACAGAAAAGTGGTCGCTCTGAGTAGAGTGGACACTCAAAATACATATTAATGTATATAATTAGTTATACTGCTCGTATCTCAATGTTTTAATGTTACCAATGTCAATAGTGTTAATATCTGAAAATTTCGGGGGAAGGGATTTAAATCAAAAACCCCTCTTTCTGGCTACATCCATGAATCTGGCTACGAAATAATATATATATGGATATGTATATATATAATGGGACAAGATATATTGATCTGCGTGAATTCAAGCTAGTTGACTAATATTTGATTAAGAAAAAAACGTAGGGTAACTCAAAGCAATAACTTTGTAACCAGCGTCTTTACACTGCGTTTCCTAAAGTAATCCGCTTACATAAATCTTTGATACAAGGTAGTGGAAACACAAAGAAGTAAGAACACTTCCAGCTTTGATCTGAAAATGTACAATCAATACAATTGATTAGTCAATAGCTAAAAAAATAATGCCGTTAGTGTGAGTTAGTCTAAATTAAATTGCTACAACCCGTATTTTGGTATGATTGTTTTGCATAATCTTTGATTAATATAAATAGCACAACTGAATCGCCCGTGTGTCTTTATCGTGTGCTAATAGGTCTATTGCTCTTTTTTTTAACAGAAATAAACATATTTTTGCGCTTGGTGGTAAGAAATGTCACAAGTAAAAAATTTATTCGAATTGTAATATATAGTTAAGAGTTGGCAGATATTGATATGCTAATAAAAAAATTATCAATTGTATTTAGAATTTTAAGTGAATTATTTAACTGTGGAAGATATATGAATGACACAAGTCTAGATTGGATTACAGCTAATAATATTAATAATTTCGTAACTGTACACCAAGAGAGTGAGGTCACTTGTGCTTCTTAAATGCAACTTGGAATCAGTTAAACACACACTGGCCACTTGCTCCATCTGGGCGACACAGCGTCTGGTTTTCACTTCAGTCATTGGAGGATACATCTCGCTACCGGCCATCATACGCTACATGGCCGGAAGCGCTAGTTGTTTTACTGTGGTCGCATACTTCTGAAAAGACTTCAATTCATAGAAGGAGAGGGCCCGGGAAGATGATCTCCACTTGGACCCAATTCGCCCTCGGCGAAACGGGAGGAGAAGTCGCGCTTACTAGCATCTCGTATCGCTCTGGGTGTTGTTGCGGATGGATGGGACGAGTTTTCGTCTTCATCCGCTATCGTGGCCAACCACGAGGAATCGACGTCCGCGTGTGCCGTACGTTGTCTAAATAAACTTTACTCGAAGGTTGTGTCCACACTAGCGGGTAGGCGCTAGGTGGGGTTCGAACGGTTTAATAACAGCAGTTCCCAGATTCCTCCTATTGCAGGCGAAGACTGACGCACCGTGTGGTTTTAGTCGATCAGATTCCGACACACAACTACACCGCAAACCCCACCGGGGCGACGGCTCGAAGAGACTTCCACATGTTAAAAGAAAAAAAGGGTTTTTCATGTCGATTACTTCTTTTAAAAGAAGATGGCTCTGATAGTTTTTTTGACTCTGTTAAAGAAAACCGTCTATCAAAAACGAGGATCGCGCTGGCACTGGCCATTGACCGGATAACCCCCGTTTACAGCCGTTTCTTTGCGACGCTGGCTCCGCCCAAATTGGGCAACCATCGCCCAAGGGCAGAAGTAGCGCCGACCAATTTTGAAAATCGACATATAAACTTGTGTTTACCTTTTTTTAGTAATAACTTAATTTTTTACCACGGCTTATTAGTACGAAAAGGTAAACCCACAGTTACTATGTATACAATTGTATTTTTTAACATACTATAAATTCATAAATATTTCATGCTATGTACGATCTTTTAATCTATAATGTGTCGTTGTAATCAGGTCGCATAAGTCGTAGTCTCAGATTAAGTCATGCTGAGTGAGAGGAATGAATTATCATCTATGCCAATGTTATGAAATTTATAAAGAGAAAAAAATTGTGAGTTTGTGTGTATGTTTAGGATAATCTCTTTCATTGTTAGAAAAGTTATTCCTGAGTGGTACTTTTGGTTTGATACATTTATATTTTAAATAATTAGTCACAACAAGTACTGCTGTAAAGGTGACAGAAATTTTATAGTATGGCGTGCACTGCCTGAATGGTTTAAAAAAAAGGTAAAGTCTAAAGCAAACATGTTTCTTACTTTTAATTGCTCAAAAAATCTTCAACACTGTATTTCTAACGGGGTGTCCTACTTAAACGTCGAATACGTGACACGACACGACAAAATGCAATGCAACACGATAGTTTGCGCGAAAAATATACTACTTGATTTTGGGCATTACTTCTTGAATTGTTGTCAAGTACAGTACAATTTTACTTCAAAGTTAAAGTAGAGACTTTTAAAAAATATAGCAAAAGCACAGAAAGAAAATTTCCATAATATTAATTCAAAGAAATGTGTCGTTTGACGTGTCGCGTTCGTCGCTCATGTAAGACTCCGTAACTAACTAAAAAGATGATTTTTGTGTGTTGTGTGTAAAATATTTTACAAGAGTGAATTTGGATAGAGGTTTTAGGCATTGATTAGGTATTTTAGGAAATTTCCTGAAGATAAAGTTTACTTTTTACATCGCGATAGTTGATGGAGTTGGTCAGAAGAAAATATGACATAAAAACAATTAGTCGGGCAAATTATTGTATTGTCACTGCCGCTTGCTGTTCGGAAATTGAACACGGAGTGTGGAGATAAAATAAAGAATATTAGTGCAGTACCTTCACACCTGCCAAAATAGGTGGTAGAGCCATGCTGATTTCAGCACGAACGGGCAGGCTCGACCGGGGCAGTACTACCCTCCCATAGAAGACCAACCTAAAGCGCCAGCATCCGTGCTGTTGTGTTTCGTTGGTGAGTGCGAGACCGGAGGCCCATTGATGCAGGGGTGACAGTTAGCGTGATAAATGTGTGAACCTTACACTGCCACGATGACTGTCATGCCTTTTACGTCCCCAAGGGTGCCGTGAAAAAGAATCTCACTAGGACGCCATAGTGTGGGTCACCACACTGCATTGTCTGCATTTGCAATGAGTATGGTGACCACAACTATTTGTAATCTATTCATGCTTTCCATCAGGCAGAGTGGAGTCACTTTGGCAGGCTCTACATGTAGAAAAAAAAATACCAGTCACAACAAAATGTGTTGAACAGTTAAAAAGTTATACAACCGAATAATGCACTTGGAAGCCAGGGCGGGTGGCTAGTATAACATATTGCGTTTAAAAGTTGGCGCACATATTGTGTTTAATCACTTTGACATTCAAAAAATTATATTAAATTATCTACTAATATTTGCAGTGAGCAGAGTTTTAACGTAAATATAATTTAAAATTGTATGTATATTAGATAAGGAATTGTCTTCACGCATTGGTATTAAGATATATTACTATTTACTAAGGAATAATTATAACGTAAATCATACCCTTATCAAAGTTATTAGTGCATACAGGGAGAGATAAAGACTAGAGACGTCGAATGCACAAAGTATTTCGTTTACGGACTTGTTACAATTGAAGAGCGAAATTGTGAGAGCGACGCGTGCGCACTTACATATCGTCTGAATTTCACTTTTTTGTGTCTTCAAGTATGGAGTGGTATACAACAGATGACGGTTAGTTATAGGGCTTTTATTTATAACATAAATATTCATATATATTATGTATTTGTAGATATAGATATTATAGCATGCTGGTTTCACGATCGCGATTTGGAAGTGCAAAGTTTTAGAGGAGGTAGAAATTTATTTATACCTTGAAAGTCCTGTTTGTTTCGAGTCTTAATACTCGTATCGATATGGCTGCAGCAACTGCCGAGATCGAGTTTGCAAATTTTTGATACAGCTTACGTTTTTTCTTTGTTCTAGGAAAGTACAGAATTGAATCTCTGTCAGCTGCAACTTTCTACGGTGCATTAAGAGTAAGTACTTGCTGTCCCTTGATTGAAGTCTAGGTAGATAATACTTTGTCTATCTAGAGTTCAATCAAGTCTGTCATTTCAAATTTATTTTCTCGCTAGGGTTGCAATTCTCTGCAAAACTAATGGTAGACAGTTCTACCGCCTAACTCTCGGGTTATCCCATGGGTATTTTCTTTACCCAATATTGCTCACGATACCATTAGTACTACTAGTACTGTATGTCTTATACTATTAGAAAAACATTCGTGATGATACTTTTATTACCTAATAATAGTACAGACAGTGGTGTTTGCAAACTTTTTGTTTAAATTTATATCTTATTGATATTCAGCAGTATTTACGTATAATTTTTTCCTAAATATTCATATATATTACAGTAAATAATTTGAGATTATTTTTATTAATCTTAAGATATTTTGAAAATATACTCTTACGGATAACCCTCATAAAGCGTCATTAACTAACCTATATGCGTTCACTAACCGCATAATGAGAGAATTGAGTTAAGCCGATATATTTGTTTGAGAGCCTACTGAGAGACTACTGTGTCTAAATAAAAATATGAATAGAATCCAAGAGTTGTGATCACCATACTCATTGTGAATGCAGACAATACAGTGGCCGTACAGAGACAATGGCGGCCTAATGATATGCTTTTTTACGCCCCGCTTGAGCATGCTGGCATGCAAAAGGTTTGACATATTGACATGATATCGCCTCCTGAATATGAAAAAAACTCACAAGTTGCATTTCTAACATAGGTTGTAAAACAGTGCTTATTCCAAGAGGAGACTGTCTGTATTGGTACAGAAATAAACAAGAATGAAGCAGCTGCAGATGAATTATTAGAACTGGCCGCCAACGCTGCACTGGATGGAGTGTCTCTAGTGGCTGTGTATATTGAAACAGGCGAAGTAGTTGCAGCCATTTTTAATAAATTACAGGTAACTGTTTTTTATGTACTGTATTTTGAGCGTGAGAGTGAGCAACAGTAAAGCTAAACATTGATAATATACCTCCAATTATTTTAAAACTATATGCATATCTTGTCGTGAGCAAAGAAAAACTTAACTATGATGACCTTATCTTCATCATGATCTGATATCTGGGATAGATAAAATTGCTTTAAAGTTAAACTAATTGATTGAAAGTATCAAATAGGAATCTCTTTGCTTAGAAGAAAGGTTTTTACCATCTTATTATACAACAAATAGTTTTTATATAATTCAAACGATTTTATTTTCAGGTAGCTACAACAGATTCATCTGAGAAAACATTTTTCGAGATATTTGCAACAGAACGTTGCACTCAAGCATCGTCGCGTGCGCTGATTCAATTCATGGTGGACATGGATGCACGTGCTAACTTTTTTGAAAAGTAATTATTCATTTATTTATTATTTATTGAGAATTTAGTTCAGGATCTGCAATCGCTTCTTGAGGAAGACAAAACATAATGAAATACTCATGAATGTTCTTTTCTTTTGTCCTTTAGAGTTTGTAAATAATAAGTTAATTTGCTTTATTCTGGAATTAGTATTACTTAAAATGAATGTAATAAATTGATCACAGAAATAATGATAATAAAAATAATTGGACACATCTCACATACGGCCGTCTGATTCCAAATTTGTCAGAGATTTGTCATGTTGTTAGGCGGAATTAAAAAATTTGGATAATTTAGGACAATAATTCAAATTTCTTTATTGAGGTTCGTTATAGTTAGTAAGTATAAAAAGATGCTTAGAACATGTAAATTCTAAATGTTGACATAATTAGAAAAATGTTTTATCTGCTCTATTAACGTTCTGCTAACTACTAATTTTCATTTTTTGGTATTCTAAAATTATTTACAAAATTGAGTTGCAATATTCGTCAATTAACAAACAGTAACACAGATAAGCTAAAGAATGATCTATAAATAGTTCACGTTGCCGCCATTTACAATCAGGTCATCATTAGCAGTCTTTAATAGTCTACTCTTGGATATTCTTTCCTTAGAAAGGAGGTTTACGTACAACAAAACAAAAATATACTTTAGTGCCATCTAACGAAGACATACCGAACTACAAAATAACTAGTGTCCCTGTATCGTAATGAGAACGGGTTTTCACGATGATTATTTTCTTCGCTTAATATTTACCTTTTAGATTCATATTATTTAAATGGGACCCACAAGTGAAAATTATTATTTTATATAATTATTCACAATGAGAAAAATGTGTTTATGATATTTCTAAATATTTGAGATTATAGCTTAGTAGTAAATTTATAATTAATGCTTGTAATAATTTTTTATAATAACTTTGTCGATTATAATGTATGTTAATATGTTTTTATGTTGTAGATAACGACAAATTTTTGACTTTCATAATTTTAAAATACTTTTTTGTTGACGTAGTGGATAATCCCTTGGGATCACCTATTTCCTGGGAAGTCAGGAGTATGTAGTGGTTTCACTAAAACTCACCCGGACGGCCGGGTTTGGCGTTCTACTCTGGGTGGATACTGACCATGTGATTTCAGCCGCCCGAATAGACGTCACGCCTAATCAGACCTTATCCTAGTAGAAAAAGTTTAAGACCTAAGGCATTCGAATTTGTTTCCAAATTAATCTTAAATACGGGACTAGCGGTAACTTTTTCTTTTTTAGGTTGGATGTAGACTGCTGCCTAGAAATGATGTTTCTAGCAACTCTCCAACAACACAGACGCAAAAAACTTGGTTTGATACTGTGTAAAATGTCTGTGGAATTAGCAAAGAAACTGAAGGAAGGCCCTGTTTCCGTAATGAATGTCAAGGATTTAGGTCCTAAATACTCATTCATGTCAGAGAGACAAGCCATTAGTAAGGTGCCAAAAATTGTGACAGCTTTATTTACTGTAGAAGCTACTCAGAAGATCGGAAAGATGTTGAGTTTTAAAGTATTTTTGACTGTACCGTTTTCAGAATATTCATACAAAGGAAAAACTTTTTCGGAGAAAGTAGGAGCTAATGTTAGCTGTGAAGTCGTCGCAATTAAATTATAAAAAGTTATTATTATTGTCAAGCTATGTCAAGCATATTGTTATTTAGGAAAACCTAAATTGAACATGTTTAAATTAAAAAGGTATTAAAATTCCAATAAAATTATTAAATCTAATGTTTATCATAGAGTTTAATTAAATTATTTTGTATATGTTTTTTTGCAGTAGTACGTTACCCTATTGCTCAGAGTCACCTTCAGCATCCAGCCCTCGTTTATCTAGGTGGCAAACCATTATTTTGACATTGTAATTAACACTTATTTTTTTTTCCTTTATTTTTTTGCGATTTGATTAAAAAAGATCCATTACTTTTTGTTATACCGGGCACTGATGTGAGGTTAAAACGTGCAATTTTTGTTCCACTTTCATGCAATGACAACGGCAGTGCTGTTACAGCTAATATTAGTTACATAAAAATCATTATTTTTCTAAAAAGCAAAGGAAATTTTATTTGGTTAATTACAAAGTGTTACCATCCGCAATCATCGTACTTGATACTTTTGCTGCTGATATAAATCTAAGATTCTTATGAAAGTAATATTTTAAATAAATATAATTCATGAGTAAAAAGATTGCTTAAGTCAAAGAATACTTTTTTTGAGTTGTTTTTTTTATTTATATCAGACCTCGTCTATCCTAAGATACCCTGCTTCTAATGAAAACAATTATTACAGTTGAACAAACTAGCTCGTTTGTTTTAAGTTCGTTCGAGTCAATAAACTTACCACAGCAAATAGTATGTACGTATTATATATTTATAGCATGTACATAATTATATATATTTATACTAAGTTATGTATTAGTAGTATATTTTTGAACACATTACGCTACATGTGATAAGCACTATATACACGGTGATCGGGTAAATAAAACGTCATATTCAAGTAGCGTATAGAGCTAACGATTCTCGGTTGACAAAATACGTAGGTTCTTAATTTTTTTCAAAATTACCCGTTCAAATTTAGTTAATGTAAACAGAGACATTAAGCAGCCACTCGAAACAAACCCTGTTTCTTGAATTGTTTCTTTTGAATTAGCAGACAATTAATGTAGCGCAAGCAGAGTCAAAGGTCATTCACTTACACCTATCTCTGTCGACGGCATTCAAATTGTGGTAAACGTGATTTTATTGAATGGAATTTTTGTTTTTATTTGTTAAGTATAATTTTAACATTATTAAACATTACCCTGTATATAGAGCACAGAGTCCATGATATTTTCCCATGTTCTAGCATGTTTAACATACACCATCATGTTATTCAGACCACTCTTTCAAGAAAAAACTAATGAGAAATCCAAAAATAAACAATAGAGCAAAGTATGCAAACAACAAAAAAATTGTTTTTCTTTTATCTATTGCGAAACATACATTATCTAGGCAATTTTCTTTGGGAAATGAAGTGGGCTGACAGTCGTATAGTTAACAAGGTTGGCTCGTGTTTAGAATTCGTAATTCGTACCTTTTCAAGTTTGATGTGTTTCATTTAGTTCACTCGTGACACGCAGCACAATGATTTCTTATACATTTGTTACGCTATATAAGTTTCTTTTTATTTTTTATGTCAATAATTTTATCGGAATTAGAAAGCCAATTTCGTACTTGATAATATAATTACAATCTTGTAAACGAGAAGGTGGAGATTTTAATGTGCCTGAATCTAAATAAGTTATAATTATTTATCTGCACTTCTGACTTCTCACTTTCAGATATAAAACTTATTTGTAGTATTATAACATCTTTTTATCATATTTTCTAAAATATTACTTTTCAGGATGCCGCATTGCTAATGATTGAGGAGTTTGAATTTTCTCTATTTACTTATCATTTATAAAAAAAAATACATGCTGTCACGTTATTTGACTGTCTCGGTGGCACGTTGGTTGCATTTTCACCTGCTGTGCTTAAGGTCTCGGGCTCAATTTCCGGGTCGGACCAAATTTTTGCATAATCTGCAAATGTTTGTTTAGGAATTTGGGTTTTTTTCTATGTATAATATGTATGTTAGGATGTCCCTTATATGACAAAAAAAATTTTTTTTTCGAATTTCGAAATGCATACCCTCTATAATTTTTACTAATGCTATAAGATACTTAAATATAAAATTTTATCAATCTAGCATAATTGCAACCAGTGCCGACCGAGCTTCAAAGTTTAGTAAAAAACGTGTTTTGTCCTAAAATTTCAGTCTACTATAATTTCACTATAAATGCAATGAATTAAGTGAATAAAATTAAATAATAAATTAGATGAACATTAATCTTTAATTAAAAACATAAAGAAATAAGAATCATTCAGGGTAACTTCTTTTTAGAGTAGTTTTTTTACAGTCTGGATATAATTTTAGATGTTTCTGGACACAGCGCAGCAAGAACTGTTTTTGTTCTTCTTCAGCCGTGATAAGTCCGTTAAAATCTTGCATTAATTTAACAGCCCTTTCAGCAGTATCATTTACAACTCTCAAATAACTTATTCTTCTTTTAGCCTCCAGAAAAGCAGCATTGTTATTCCAAGAAGATACATTTTCCTTTAGAAAACTGTCGTCGATCTGCAGTCGTGATAAAAATTGTTTGCTCTTTTCCGATACGAAATCATCCAGTGCTTTGTCTAAAAAAAAAGAAAAATAAGTTAAATAACAAATAAAAATCAACAACAATTTTGAAAATAAATAAATAAGTATTGGACATTGAAATTGAACAACAACAAAAAGTCAATTTAACTTACCAAACAACTTTTGAGTCAGTTCTTCCTTCGACGGGTCATAGCGTTTGCTAAAATCCGAGATTTTGTCCCTGTTGAAGTTGGCAATCATCTTCTTCTTAGTTTGGTTGTCAACTTCATCATCAAATAGTGATGGAATGACTGTCTCTTCACATAAATACCACAAGTGATGGCTGAACTTGCTTATAGAAGCTTTAGAAATTGTTGCGTCAACTTTTTCATACTCTTTTAACATCTTCAAGAAGCGCAAATCTTGATTAGGTGCTTTGGTCGCCACTGTACATTCGAGCCAAGGTTTAACATACAATATTACGAGAAATAAGCAAACATCTTGTAGAGCCTTTTTGTCCTTCGCAGTTACTCTGCATTGTGACTGAAGTAAACATATTTTTAAAGAATAGATCGCTCTCGCCATCCAGCGTGCCTGATGTATAGCTCCGGGGGGGCTTAGTTTTAATTTTTCCTCTGTGTCTCCTCCTAAAAATATTACGCACAGTTCGACCAATTCACGGTAATCATCTCTTACAAAACCTTTATCTAATTCTGCCTTATAAAATAGTAACAACGCTTGAATGTCTGTCTCGGCAACCCGTGCTTTTACGAAATTAAGAGATGGTTCAATTTTAGTACAATCAATGTTTTTCCAATTTTCTTGGAACTTTTTGAACATCGGAATATCTGGGCTACTAGTAATTTGCTAAATCTTGGTTTCAAAGACAGCTTTTAGGACCAATTCATAAACATGATGACGACAGGCGAAAAGCAAGAATTCTCTTCCTAAAGTTTGCTCCAAAATAGCACAAGCTCCATTGAAACGGCCCATATTGGAAGCTGTTGTGTCGCAGCACATTATTTGCACTTTATCATAAAGGTTCCAGTCAAAGAGAGCTGCTGATACAGCCTTCGCTTGATGTTTTCCAGAAGAACTTTCTAGTTTCGGCACTGCAAGAAGCTGCTCTCTATCGTCAAATGAAGCTATAACTGGCAAGCGTTCTTCTTTTGAACTCCGTACATCCAACCCCGGTAATAGTTTACCATCCCAATGGACTGTGACTATGTCGAGTATATTGTTTTGGAAGTTAGATTTTATTGCTTCTGCCCTTGATTTTCTAGTTTCAGTACGAATTCGCTAAATCGAGGATTTGTTAATACAGAAATCATCGCTGCTCAGACCAAGCGCTTCTACCACTGCATTAAGAATGTAAACGGTATCTCTAATGCTTAACTGGCATCGATCTAAAGCTGCAACTAGTTTAGGTGTTATAAGATTCTTTCTACCTCTTTTTGAACTTTGTTCATGGCAGGGAACGTCCGGCAAGCTGAGTTCAGAATTCAAGATCTGTTCTTCGTCTGAATCTTCTACACTGTCTAAGTTATTTGTGGTGGAAGTAGATGCAACAGCTAGTGATTGTCTTTGTCTTACAATCCTTTCCTCTTCTTGCAATCGTCGTTGTCTAGATCTTTGTTCTTTTTCCGCCAATTTTTTATCTACACCACCTAAGCATCCCGGTCGACCTGGCTCTCTCTGTTTCATTAAAAATAATTTATCTTTCTCTATTTTCATTCTCTCAAAAGCATCAGCATGTGCAATATCAAACAAATTATCAAGATTAATTATAAAATTGTTCTCACGACTCTTAAACGTAATCTGAGTTTTCTTACAATTTTTTTGCAACTCTCTCCAAACATGATATAAATCAATAAGTTTCTTCACGCAGTTAGGAAATGCCCTTGTTGGAATTCTTGCTTTTTCCCAATATATGATGCACTCCCTAATCACAAGATTTGCACTTTCACTAACAGTCAATTTAACCTCACGAATATTGTAAAATAGGACTGAGAGAACTTGTCGATTAGATGGTAATTTTGCACCATTTATTTGGTAGCTAGTCAATCCGAAAAGAAAAATATTTTGTTTATCACTCCGTAATTCCACCGACATGTTTACGCACTAAACAATGAAGCACTAATAGTCTCAAAAATCACGTACGAAATGGCAAATAAAACATGTCGTAACAGGTCACTGGGCAGTACTTAAGCAACTTGTATCGACAAGTTTAAATAGCAAGTCGGCACGGGTTATCGTTTATATATCGAACTAATATTTTTTTCTAGACAATATAGGGTTATTACGAAACTTTTAAGAAGGTATGCGTAAAAAAATATCGAACTTGAAATTTAAGGGACACCCTAATGTATGTATTTACAAATAAAAAGGTACGTATGTATTTCAGTTGTCTAGTACGCACAGTACAAGCTCTGCTTAGTTTGGGATTAGATGACGATGCGTCAAAAAAAAAATTAAAGTGTTATCCAATCGCATCTCGTGAGATTCTTAATATTGAATAGTTCTGGTCGCCAATTATAAGTCTTGATAATCAGTTTCATATGATCAAATTAGCTTTACAGCTGTCTATGAATAATCAGATAATATTCGTAGAAAAGTTTCTTTTCAAAAATTCTCACTATTTTACCTAGCAGATGATTCATCAGTATTATCAGTATGCAGTATCGTGTACATGAATGTTTTTGTTTGATAGCTTTCATGTTTATAACATGAAGAAAACTATTATTCTCAAGTTCTGTAGAAACTATTGTTCTATTGTACGCTAGTACGAAACACAGACCTCTATAAATTCATATTCCCAGCAGATCCTTCTTCTTAGATAGATCCGAGTATTGTAGATATTGATTGACCGCAATGAAGTCGACAAACAGACTTTAGTTTCATTTTCAGATCAGGTCATTATTTCGTCTATAGTCTTTAACTATAGGGTTGTCGGAGAGCCAAACGAGAGACACTAATAGTGTTACTTTTTACCATTTCATTATGTTTTGAAGAATCTAAATTTTGAATACACAACGAATGTGCAGATAACAGTGTGAAGTTCCAATATCCGATTAATCTAAATTATGCCGTCCCTACACATTGTAACCGCATAACCATTTGTGCTTTTGGTACTGCGTACATTTTTAGAGGTAAATGTATAATTTTTAAGACGATCTTTTTCAGTAATTTTCAATTGAGATTACGAAAAATTACAACATAAATTTAATTAGAAAGTAATTTAGTTAATTTCTAGTGTTTGTTCTCAACTGGTAAGTTGAGAACAAACACTAGAAAATAAAAAAGTATATTGGATGCAGTTTGAACAAAAATGTCTGCAATGATTTACTCATAAAGTCTTATTATATTTTTTTGCGTAGACCAAAATCAATTTCTGTATTATTCAGCTATGGCTTGTCAAAACTTTTTAGATTAGGAACTTTTGCCAAACCACGTATTTTTTCAGCATTCAAGACACGTTTCGTCTTAACCGGAGATCGGGAAACTTGTTCGGATATGAGAATATTCATTCTTGTGAAGACAAGTACTCTCTGAATCTATTACTCCTTATTACAACCTTGTAAAAGCACTTAAAAGTACAGTGGGAAAACTAAAGAATTTCTCCAGCTAAAATGTTAAAATGTCCGCGATAGCTGTTAGCACTAGCGAAATGCAATTTCGTTGGCGTAGGCTGCCTGCTGATTGCCTTAAGTTAAAGCTTGTATGTGTCCAACCTGACGAGTTCTGGAATTTTAGGTAAATTTAGAGCTGTTGAAAGATCATTAATTTATTTAAATGACAAAACTAACTTATTTAGATATCTGACTTTTAACATTCGTGATGCTAAAACCGCACGTATTAGACAGTTGCTGATTTTTGTCACATTATGAAGCTCTATTTGTTTCAAAATTAGGAATATGAATAAAACTGTTCTCAGGATATTAAAGTTTTAAAAATATAGCATCTAACATGCTTTAGACAAAAAGTTTATTAAAAGCATTTTAATTTATTGAAAAATAAAAAGTTGACTTTCTTTAACCACATTTGAGTAGCCATATATTGCATCAATAAGGTGTACTTGAATGATGTACAATGCTTTTAGCTATGTTCATTTTTTATTAAATAATATTGCTATGTACGTTCACTGTTGTGCAAATCATTGAGACTCGCATGTAAATAGGGAATCCATTTCAAAATCCATTCCATTTTTTGTGGGTTGGTAAAAATTACTTTTTTGATATTACAAAACTGTGTTTTGTTAAGTCTTATTGATAGGGTAATAAGTACTTGGGGCACTAATAAGGAATTTATTTATAAAATTGTGTTTTTTTCTACAGTAAAGATATAATTATGTACTTGTACACAATAAATGCCGAAGGTGGTTTCGTACTGGGATGATTTTTCACAACTTTTTTGTTTAACATTTCGGGTACTTAGTTTTTTTATTCTAAAATTAATCGTACTTTTACTTAATAAGATGTCAAAAACAGAGATTGCGATTAAACGCGATTTCTTTTCATTAAAAAAATGATTTTGTGTTATTTGGAAATGAGTAAGACATTTGAAATTTAATAAAAAAAATAATAAATCTAGTTTTGAATAATCATTTTGTATTAAAATACAATATTTTCTAAATAATCGTAAAATGATAATAATATTCTGTAGGACAAATTACACAGCAAGTACAAGTGTAAACAAGAATACTAATTTCTAGGGTTAGTGTTATAACGCTCAGGTAGTTTTTAGTGCTTTTATTGACCAACATAAATGTACAAGATCGGTAGTGGACGGTTTGGATACGTAAAATCTAAGATATGGTCGAGTTTTATAATTGCCAATCTATCTGACCTACTACATATCATACCTGAGTGATTAGTTCTAAACTGAATTCATATGAAAACTACTCTGACAATTTTACATGTTCAGTTTATTTCTCTGAAAGAAAAGGCAATAAGCTAAGTTAAATCCACATATTTTTTTTGAGGTTTTTTTTTAAATTTACATATGACATGATCTATTTGCATAATAAATTGATTTATCATTACGTTATTGAGTTACCAATTATTGAGCATATTTTTTTAGTATCAAATTGTAAGTACGTTACAGGTATCACATATTTTTGGATTGTACGACGTTTTGGTTAGATTTTCCTAACCTGATACACTAACCACTGTCCAATTTGTGTCCGTCCAAGACTAAGTTGTGTGAATTAAAAATAAAAAAAATATATAAATGTGTAGAACATTTTGTATTTAACAAATTTTATAAGGACCTTAAATAAGTTATAACTGTTTCTTTAGAGGTGGCGTAGTGGCACTTTGTGCATGGAATTTTGTACGGTAACGCGTCAGCTACGCCACTATACGAGAAGAGACACGACAAAATGATTCTATTGTATGACAATATTCGGCAAAACCAGTCAAAACTTACCTGGAAAAGCTTCAATGGGAAGTTCTATCCCAGCCGCCGTATTCACCGAACATAGCCCACCCCCATTACCATTTTGTTTCGGTCGATAGCGCATAGTATAAGTGAGTAGCGCTTTCATTTTTTCGGAGAAACCGAAAAATCGGTCTAGCCTGCTTATCATAGTACTTAATATTTTACTTAATTGAATATTAAAGCGGTTTGGGAAACATATGGTAAGAGTATAATCCTACGAAAGACTAGTGATGAATAATATCTACAAATTAAAACTGCAATTTAAAAGAAATTTCATTGTACTGCGCAGTATTGTTTATTTACCTAATTAAACTAGAAATCATCTGAATTTTGATTTGTTTCATTGGTCAATAGAACCTGAGCTGTCATCTATATATTTACGTAAGCACTATGACAGGTCATAATACTCGTATATTGGTAACTTATAACTTGATTTCGCCATATTAATATTGTTTATAAACATTTTCCTGTGTTTTTAGTACCGACACACCTGCTCTACTTAAATTTTATTTATTTAAAGTACATAGGTATATCTTTTTATAAGTATCTTGAATGATGTCCTTATCAAGGTTATGAAAAATGTACAAAGATTAAGTGAGATAGTTCTAAAAGTGGTATTTTATTTACCGATTTCTGACAGTTGACCAAGCAAGAGCGACGCGTGCGCACGTGCTTACATTGTCCTTGTTTGTGTGTGTTTAAATATGGAGTGGTTAATAACAGATGACGGTTAGTAATAGAAATTTTTATGACATAAATATTAAAAAAAAAATTTGTAAACACTTATTCATTATGGATTGTTTTATGGTTATGATGTTGTATGGTTAATGTTGAGTTTAAGTAACATTACTTAGTGACAGTCTACCAAGTACATACATACATATGTTCTGCTTGTTCTGGACTGATTATTTATATGTATTAAAATTTATATTATGTGTATTATGGTTTCAAAATAAACATTAAAGAACTTCATGATTAATGACGTAAGACAATACAAATTAGTTAAAACTGATTATTCGGTTTTATATAATTTTGTTGTAGGCAGAAGTCATCAAGTTTGTTTATTTTCAAAATCCTGTTCTTAAAACAGGTCCAAATACTTTTTGGTCATATTTTATTTTAAATAAGAGGCTGCACATTAATAGTAGACATTAATCTTAAGTTATAATTGTTTTAAATATTAAATTTTAATAAGTATTATCTATAATTGTATTACTATTAAAGAAGAGAATATATTTACAATGCAAGGAGTTATGAGATTTATTTTATAAGCAAGGAACACCATAATAAAGAAACTGGAAATTCATTTTAAAAGGTAAATAACTTTGAAAAATTATATACATATTTAAAATTTCTCAGTCCAGCAACAATTATCATGCGTGGAATATTTTTTATTATTGATTAAAAGATATTTTAGTATATTTACTAGAAACGAAGACTCTCCTAATAATCTATGTTTACTTTGTATTATTATTAGATTCTAAATATCAAATGTTAATGAACTTCGTACAATCAAGTAACAGCACGACGGTACGTTGTGACTCTTTGATCGTTTCTGTGACGAGAAAAGAGAGAGTGACACGAATCTTTAGTTTAAGAGGTAGGCAGGCGGTCTACATCTATTTGAGTCTTAATATTTTATACTCAGTTTAATTTACATAGCAACTTAATAATAGAATAAAAATCAAATCAAAATCTTCATTGCTAACTAAGTGTACATGTGATCTTGTAAAATAGTTTGTTTCAACTTAGTAGCCTTTTCCAGGCATTGCAAATTTGAGAGTATATGTTATTTATATTTATATATACATATATATTACATAAATTTTTACACAATCGTTACAGGATAAATTGGGAAAATTTAAAAAATTATAACACATAAGAATTAGTTACTATAACTAAAAAAATTAAAAATAAAGCAATTGAAAAATGTTTAAAATTGTGGAAAAATTAAGTCTTTAATGAATTTCCACATCCACATCGTTATTATTTTTTTCTATGTGGCTATTATTGTTAAGTGTATCTAGTATCTCTCTGTGTTTAATTTTTGTATATGTTAGTGTGAAAGAGGTAGGTTTTTTTTATTTGCGTTTTACTTCCGTGTATTCTTTTCCTGAGTACAAAAAGCACATCTACTAACCTTCATCCATTAAGTCTAATGACCATAATTATTGATTTAAAGAAGTCGCTATAGAATCTAGTATTATGGTATTTACGCTAAAATTTGTCCATTTGGTAAACGAAGTCATTCTATTTTCCTTTACTAAATATTCGTGCTAGCATTCTGTCACAACATGCTCGATACCGCGTATGGTGTAAGTGCGTATCCTTGTCAAGAATATGCTACGCCTGCTGCTGTCTAATCTCAAATAAGTCCGAGCTCGCACTACAACAACCTGACTGCCGATAATATGCACAAAACAAACGTATATTATAGATAAGTATACGTATACTATCTTAATTATATCTTGATTGTTACAAACACAACCATCTGTATACTGTGCATACCTAGACACAGAGCAATTTATTTTGGTAGATTGTAATTGCACCTATGACTTTTTTCAGTCGGTATTACTAATTACTAAATCTGCGGCTGTATTATTAAACACTTCTTTTTTTCCCCAGAATTGTAGAAATATTACTCTTTGTATCTTACAATGCAATTTAAAGTTACTAAATTAATTTAATTTGATTTTTAAAGACTACAAAATAAAACTCGGAAATAATACGAAGGGAAAAAATTCCAACAACGCAACATTCCAATGCTGCAATTTTTAAGCAGCTTGCATTTTTTTCTTTATTCCAGGAAAGTATAGAATAGAATCTCTGTCAGCTGCAACGTTCCACGGTGCATTAAGAGTGAGTACTCGTCGTAAATAATATCAGGCTAAGTTGTCTGTTTCAATTTCCTTTACGAGTTTTTTAAATAGTGTTTTATACTTTTTATAAATGAAATATTAAATACCACATATTCCATAAGAGCCCGGCAAAAGATAACTTTTAAAAATTGTTATCTTTGTTGTTAGACAATAGTGTTAATCTTTATAACTTTTACTCTGAGCCTTTCTTCCTAAATTAAGTTGATCTCGTTTTTCAAGTCTACTACAATACAATGGAGTTGTAATTCTAACTTAGAGTGACTGCTGTCAGAACTCCACAACATAAATTTTAGGCGATATCGAAATTCTGTAGACAGGCTATTGTCGTAGTTTTTATGGCTCCAAATACCCGTGAAAATTGCCTACGTATGGCAACCGCGACCGACTGCTTAGCGAGCTTTCTTAGGCGCGGAGGGTTCTCAATATATTAAGAATGGTCGCTCATCATAGACTAGTTAACATTGCTCAGCTGAAAAAACACACAATTCGATTTAGTTACAGAGTAATAAATATACATAACATACATACGTTGAGACTTATGCTATATTTCATATTTAATACAAGAATTTCACGCCTTAATGTTATTTAAAAAGATTTTTAACAAAACGTAAGCTCAAAGTAATGTACATAAATCGTATGATTAACCCCTTTACGCGGAATAAGCAAAAAAAAGCGAAAGCTTCAGAGTGAGAGCTCTTTTGATATTTGAAGTATCAAAGTACTCTAAACTTCATTACTTTAATGAATTTGCATATCCCCTCCCGTCTCTTTAACATTGTTCACAAGTCAAGGTATCTTTAAAATAAAATCCAGTCAAAATAGTTTTACAAGAAGACTGTTACCAAATTATTTATACACCGAGTATTAAATAAACGATGTTTGTCTGTTTTAGGTAATAAAAGAATCTTTCTGCAAAGATGAAACTGTCAGCATCGGTACCGAGATAAACAAAAACGATGCGGCGGCGGATGAGCTACTGGAACTATGCGCAGACGCAGCTTTGGATGGAGTATCTCTAGTGGCTGTGCATCTTGATACAGGTGAAGTAGCTGCAGCTGCTTTTAACAAATTACAGGTAACAGCTTAAATTTTACCTTGGGTGTGAGAATAAACGATATCGAAATTAAAGAACTTTGTCATTAGCTACATATCGATTAATACAGCCTCATTGGTCTAGTGTATACCACTACCATTCAAAAGGTCTCGGGTCTTGTCAGAAAAGTGTTATTAAATCTTGTAATTTGAAAGTAGGTCTTTTTACCCCCTTGCTTTGGGGAGCGCGTAAAGTCATCGATCCTGCACTTCATCTCCCTCCGGTCGTGATGAATATCCTTCCCATCGGATTGTGAGAATGAGGGAACAGAGAGTGCCTCTGCGTTTGCGCACACACTTATGCATTATAATATCTCCTGCGTAGTTGGTTGGTCTCCGTTGAGACACGGCTATCATCATCGTCGACAGCTTTTAACAGTACACTGTTACGCGCTGCACACAAGACTCTCCTTAGCAATTAGGTTTTGGCCTACTATACACCACTGGCCAGACGGGTTAGTGTAGGGTTTGTTTCAACTTGGGGTGCTGGGCTAGAAAACCTCCACGTGGTGCACTCTGGTAACGTTGGCGACGGCACTGTTCCTTCCTGTGCCATTTGGAAGTGAACATTACCGCCAACGGCTATTATTCTAGCACGAAGAAGAGGACGCCATTTTCTTCGGTCATTCGGTTGAGGCTTGGTCCAACAGAGCGGGCATTTTTGTCGATTCCTCTGTTGGCTCTTCGCTCTTCGAAGCAATGAGGAGAAAAACCTCGATAAAAAAGCATGATGGTGGGACCCTTTCATGGGTCGGCGTTTTTTCACTGTCAATGGTGGAGAAAGGAGAACGGGTTCGGTGTGTACTCACACTGCCGCCGAGCAGGCATTGAAAGATTTAATCTTCCTGCCACCGTTATCACATCGTAATCCCGAAAGGAGTGTCGTGGTTAGGTCTCGCGACACCATTCGGGGGCGAGGGTCTTGGCTTAGCCGCCCGGGCTGCGAGGAAGAAAACTTCCTTAAAAAATTACCCCGAATCTCGTGTTCTGGTGCGTGACCAGGGGATGCATGGCTGATGGGTAGTTCAGTCGTAAGCGCACTCCCAGCCGAGGTACCTGCGGACCCCTCGGTTGGGCACAAATTTACGCTTGCCCGGGTATTGGGGGATCTCTGCCCGTGTCGACTTTTAGTTCTCCCCCACTCGTGGGTCTAATATGGAATCTCATTATAAAAATAACACAGAAAATAATAAAAAGGAAGGACAGAAGGACTAAAAAAGCAGAAGAGTTTTCGTCCAACGATGAGGAAGTCGCACTTGAGACGCTTACCTCGATCGGGCTCCCAGAAGTCATATTGACAGCTGGGAGCCGACGAATATCGGAACGATTATGTTCCAAGTCTGCTATTACATCGGATGGTGGTAACTCCAGTACAAATCTGGACGTAAATCAACAGAAAAACAGAAATGGAACCCTGTGAAAACAGGAAACGCGGTCGGGACGATGAGAGTGATACGTCCCAGGAAATGCTACCCCCTAAAGTGGGTAGTAGCCGTAGAGGTAGGTCACGAACGTCGACCTCGGCCTCGTCAGGCTCTGTCTTTTGCAAGGCAGAAGCCTATAGACGAGTTAGAGCGGAAGGCGAAAGTACAGCGGAGGAGGAGATTGCGGATCTCCTGCGAAAAATTCGAGAACCAGCGGAAGGGGGTTCTGTTCCCATAACAACAGTATCTTTGCAGGAGACAGCAAATGCGGGGATGGCCATTATCCAAAAGATGGCTACCAAATCTCGGAACCTTAAGAGCTCTTTTGTAAGGGCTCTTAAGGACTCCTCCTCTGCCATTGCTGGGGTCGTTGAGACCCTCGTTGGGGATGTTGCTCGCCTCCAGGTTGCCAACGAATGCCTGAAAGGGCAGGTGGCGGAACTGAGTTCCCAGTTTGCGCAGTTTCAACCTACTTCACTCCTGGTTCCGGTGACGTCAGCGATTCCCAGTTGCGCCAAATTTTGGACGCAGTGGGACGTATGCTAGACGGGCGTCTTGCGAGCCTGGAAGCAAGACTACCTCCAGCCCCTGTTATTCGACCACCACTCGCTGCAGACAGGCGAAAGGCTGCATCAACACCGATTCCGCTTTCTATAGTAAATGAGCGTAAATCGTATGCGACAACGGTCTCGGTGTCTGCATCTGCAGTTACCACGAGAACACGACAGATGACCAAGGCAGCAACAAAGACAGCTGCATCAGTGGCAGGGCCTAGAATGGCGGTAAAGCCTAGAGCAGAATTCCCTCCGCTCCCCGCTCCAACATCTGTACCTGGCACTTCCACATCTGCCCCCTCCAATAACGGTTGGCAAGTTGTCAGAGGGGCTAAGAAGAAGTCCCGAAAGCGCAACAAAAAGGCTGCTCAAAACGCAGCTCCTACCCCGCAGTCATTATCAGTGATAATCACCAGCAAGAAGAAGCCACGGAAACTACAGACCCCAAAAACTGCGGCTGTAGTGGTCACGGTGTCACCGGAAGCGGCCAATGGTCGATTGTCCTATGCGTCCTTATTAAAAAAGGCCCGGGACAGTCTCGCCACTGAATTCGGGATGGTAGGGGTCAGGTTGCGCCTCGCCCAGACGGGAGCTCGGGTCCTCGAGTTCCCCGGGGTTGAAGGTGCAAAAGTGGCGGACACTTTCGCCGAGAAATTGAGGGGAATCTTTACAGCCACGGATGGTGTAAAGATCACCAGGCCTACGAAATGCGCGGAGTTGCGCATTTCTGGCCTGGATGACTCCGTAACGATCGAGGATATCCGCGTTGCAATTAGCGAGAAGACGGGCTGCAACGCGGACAACATTAGGATCGGCACCATCCGCCCCGGTCCTGGAGGGCTTGGCGCAGTGTGGATCAGCTGTCCGGTAGCGTCGGCCAAAGCATTAGGCGACGCAGGCAGAATCCTTGTCGGTTTTGTGAATGCCAGAGTCACTGTTCTGGCGGTAAGACAAATGAGGTGCTTTAAGTGCCTAGCATCTGGACACACACGCGCCAAGTGCGTGAGTTGTTTTGACTGCAGCGGACTATGTTTCCGCTGCGGTCGACCGGGGCACAAGGCGGCAGAGTGCTGTGCTGCCCCTCATTGCCCGGTTTGTAATGAGCCCGCCAATCACCAGACTGGGCAGGGGGGTTGTAAACCTCCCTACAATTCTCGACAAGCGTCGGGGGCTAGCCAATCGATCCAGGCTGCCTCTGATGTCGTTCGCATGACGGCATCGTTGCCCATGGAGGAGGTTCTAGAGACGGTCCAGTAATGGACCAAGTCTCCAACCTCCTCGTCCAGACGAATCTGAACCACTGTGCCGCGGCGCAGGACCTTTTCCTGCAAACCATGGCACAGTGGTCGATCGGTGTTGCCGTAGCCGCGGAGCCCTACTACGTTCCTCCCCGTTCAAATTGGTTGGGTGACCGGGACGGCTCCGTGGCAGTCGCTGCCTCCACGGCGGCTCATTCCCCGCCCTTGTCGCTTAGAGACAAGGGCACTGGATATGTTGCTGCTGAGTGGGGGGGGGATTACCATATATGGTATCTACTTCTCCCCCAACCGGAGTGTGAGTGACTTCGAGGTTTTCCTTAACAACTTGGAAACTTCGATGCGGCGACAAACGTCCCAGACGACTTAGTGCTGGGGGACTTCAACGCAAAATCCATTGCATGGGGTTCCCCCAGGACGGACGCTAGAGGCGAGGCCGTAGAGGAGTGGGCGGCCTCGGTGGGCCTCTGTTTACTAAACAGGGGCTCCACCAACACGTGCGTGCGACAGCAGGGAGGGTCGGTAGTGGACCTTTCGTTCGCTACCCCTGCCCTCGCCACACGAGTAAGGAACTGGCGGGTCCTGGACGAGGTTGAGACGCTCTCGGATCACCTCTACATCCGAATTGAGCTCTCCCGGACCTAGGACCCCAGTAGGGGTCACGCGGCGCGGCGATCTTCTCGCCTTCCGCGGTGGGCCGTAGCCAAACTAAATAGGGACCTACTAGAGGAGGCGGCCATCGTTCACTCTTGGCTGTCTCCGCAGGCCCCGACCGAGGAGGTTGACATGAGGGCTGGTCGCTTCTGCAATGTGATTACGCAGATCTGCGATGCGGCCATACCCCGCATCCGAGGCTGTCGGCCTCCACGGAAGGAGGTTTACTGGTGGTCCCAGGACTTGGCGAACCTTCCCGCGGCCTGTAGACGTGCCCAGAAGTCCTACACCCAAAAAGGTGAGGAGGACCAGCTTCATGAGGAATACCGAGAGACGCTGGGGTCGCCCTTATCGTGCGGCGCGACAAAAGCTCCGCACGTCGGGCCCTCCCCTTACAGAGACACTCCAGCCCAGCTTCCTGCAGGAAGTGCTCGAGGGCCTTTTCCCGCAGCAGGTGGAACAGACATCCCCGTCGATGGCCTTCATGTTCGGAGACGACGGGGACAACGAGGACAATGTTCCGACAACGGCCCGAGCCCTTGAACACATGTCGGACCACCTCAGAGAGGTTCTAGATGCTAGCTTGGCGTCCGGACGCTTCCCTGAGTGCTGGAAAAGCGGGAAGCTGGTCGGGAGGCGGGTAAACTGTTTGAGAGGATACTCTCTGCCCGCATCGTCCCGCACCTCTGCGAGCTGGGCCCCGATCTGTCGGACGCCCAATTCGGTTTCCGAGCAGGGCGTTCGACAGTCGATGCTGTGTTGCGCCTGAGGGCCGTTACCGGAGAGGCGGTGGGCTGTGGCGGCGTGCTGTTGGCGGTGTCGTTGGATATCGCCAACGCATTTAATAGTCTACCATTTAGTTGCATCAGGGAAGCACTCCACTACCACGGGGTGCCAGAGTACCTGAGGCGGCTTGTGGCAGACTATCTACAGAAGCGTACTGTCATGTACGAGGACCGAGACGGCGTAATTTGTTACGCCGATGACACATTGGTCACGACCCGGGGAGCGAACTTTCAAGAGGCGGCGGCGCCTAGCGACCACGGGAGTCTCTCTGGTGGTCGGGCGTATTGAGGCGCTGGGTTTGTGGATGACCCTGGACAAGACGGAGGCCCTTTGTTTCAATGGGCCCCGTCATGGTCCACCCTCCGGCGCTTCCATCGTAGTCAATTCGGTCCTCGTACCGGTTCAGGCCCAGATGAAGTATCTGGGCCTGATCCTCGACGGCAGGTGGCTCTTCGACGAGCACTGGCGACAGCTTTCTCCAAAGCTAGTCGGCGCTGCTTCTGCCCTTGGGCGATTTTTGCCTAATTTGGGTGGAGCCAGCATCGCGACGAGACGGCTATACACGGTGGTTGTCCGGTCAATGGCGTTGTATGGTGCACCGGTGTGGGCGGCGGCTCTGACCGCCCAGAATAGGGCTCGCCTCTGGCGCCCTCAGAGGATATTGGCGGTTAGAACCATACGCGGTTACCGCACTGTATCAACGGAGGCGGCGTGCGCCTTAGCCGGAACTCCCCCGTGGGATTTGGAGGCGGAAGTGCTCGCTGAAGTTTATCGGCGAACGGCAGACTTTCGGGCGGGTAGCGGCATCCCGGCCCCGCCCGAAGAGATACGCGAGTGGCGAGAGGCCGCTCGTCGAGCCACGATGGCTCGTTGGTCGTCTCGGCTGGAGGCTCCACGTGCTGGCTTTGCCGCCGTGTAGGCCCTCCAGCAGGTCATTGCTGAGTGGGCAGGGCGACAGCACGGGACTCATTCCTTCCGACTGACGCAGATCCTTTCCGGGCACGGTTGGTTCGGGCAATATCTGCACTCGGTCGCCAGGAGGGAATTGAGTTCCGCCTGTCACCACTGCGACTGCAGTGAGGACTCAGCTCAGCACACGCTGGCGGTTTGTTCCGCTTGGGCTGCGCAGCGTGGGGTCCTCACTGCAGTTATTGGAGGAGATCTGTCGCTACCGGCCGTCATACGCTCCATGGTCGGTAGCGACAGTGGTTTTACTGCGGTCGCAACCTTCTGCGAAGACGTAATTTCGCGGAAGGAGGCGGCGGAGAAGGCTCGGGAGGACGACGTCCACTCGAACCCAATTCGCCGCCGGCGAACCGAGCGGCGGAGGCGCGCGTACCATCGCCTCATGCCGCCTTGAGTGTGGCTGCGGGTGGACGGGACGGGTTTTCCCCTCCATCCGCTATAGTGGCCAGCCGCGAGGAGGCGGCGTCCGCGTGTGCCGTACGTCGCCTAAATGGAGAGGTTTTCTGCAGACGGTGCCCGCTTTAGCGGGCAGGCGCTAGGAGGGATCTGGATGCTCCTATGTCAGGTGCAGAGTGGCACACCGTGTGGTTTTAGTCGGTCCGATTCCAACACACCACCTCGCCGTAAACCCCGGTGGGGTGACGGCTCGAGGGGGTTTCCACACGTTAAAAAAAAAAGGGTTTGTTTAAACTTTTCCTTCTCTTATAAGCTTTTTTTAAGGCACGGCTGCAGTGACCGAAATTGGCAAAGTGTACGTCATCATGATCATCATTATTATGCAAAACAATGGCAATTTATGTATTATATTTGTTTTTAATTGAATCATTATCTAAATATGTAATTATACCAAAATGGTATGCCTTGATAATATTATCACATATATAGTATAACTAAAGACAAACTTACATGTTCTAGATAAATTACACCCAGACATAGAATAAATGATCAGATCCTACAATTATTTGTGGGATCTGATCATTTACGCCTAGCAGTCAGCAAGGCGTAATACCCATCAGTAATTGTAACTTCCATATTATTATAGAATGATGAAACTATAACTTGTATAAATACCCTTATGTCTTTCGTTACCAATAATCAGCAAATTGGATTGGAGCTATCGTCTTTTTTGAGAGTGTGTTGACCATTCGTCTTTCCGTCATATACACAATTCACATTACAGAGTCGCAGGTCGGAATAATATGCGGATGATGTAACAGGTCGTTAGAAAATTCTTCACTTAATTCAAGTGACCTTTTCCGATAACATTATCATCGAACTATTTTTTTTAGAACTTAATTATTAATTATGTAATTCGTTATTTATTTATCATGATGTGATGATAATCGTTTATAGGCAATAAACGATACGAAGAAAAAATAAGATAAATAACAAACGAAACCACACAATAATATAAGCAGCACTTTACCGTTAAATTACACGAAAGCAAGAACTTGTTTGCTTGGAAAAATCTTTTTGTTTTAAGATTAAATACTTTTTATGTCATTGGTATAATTTTCATTTCAGCTAGCTACTACAGATTCATCTGAGAAACCGTTTTTTGAGGTATTTGCAGCAGAGCGTTGCAATCAAGCATCGTCGCGTGCACTGATTGAATTCATGGCGGACGTGGATGGGCGTTGTAACTTTTTTGAGAAGTAATTATAGCTACATAAATACTATATGATATATATACAACTTAGCTACCTACTAATAATAAGTTAACCAACCTTGTTTTAAAGATAAAAATTTTAACAAAATATTATTCAAATGAGACGCTCTTAGTGAAAGTAGTCAATTATAGTGATAAGTTAACCAGCCTTGTTTTAAAGAGAAAAATTTTAACAAAATATTATTCAAATGAGACGCTCTTAGTGAAAGTAGTCAATTATAATAATAAGTTAACCAACCTTGTTTTAAAGACAAAAATTTTAACAAAATATTATTCAAATGAGATGCTCTTAGTGAAAGTAGTCAATTATAGTAATAAGTTAACCAGCCTTGTTTTAAAGACAAAAATTTTAACAAAATATTATTCAAATGAGACGCTCTTAGTGAAAGTAGTCAATTATAGTAATAAGTTAACCAGCCTTGTTTCAAAGACAAAAAATTTAACAAAATATTATTCAAATGAGACGCTCTTAGTGAAAGTAGTCAATTATTATCAAACAGAAATGGAAGAATTCTACGTATTTTAATGTATCTATAAGCTTTATCAGAACTAAAAATTTAGAATTTCCGTGCTATGCACACTAAATAAAATTTTCTTCATATTTCTGATATTACGAAAAATAATAAAGAAAGCCCTTCCATATAAAAAATTCTGCTAGAAAATCAAACTAAAACAAGTCACTGGACTGTAAAGGTTTTCTCTTTTTTTTTTAATAACAACTCCTACTTTAGGCATAAATTCTGTGTCGCGGGAGCTTTTACAAATATACATGAAACGGATACTAAGAACACTCAGACTTAGAACAACTATTTACGGATCACTTAAAATGTTGTTCCGTGTAGGATCGAACCACGAATAGAAAGCGGTGAGGCGACTGTTTAAATCACTACGCCATCCATCTTCACGATTGCTGTCGGGCCCCATCCTCAGATACTGGAATGATGGTAATTAAACCATCTCGAAAGTTATTCGAAAAAATGAAATAATAATTTAAAAAGTCGGTTCACACATGATAAAGTCATAAAAATAAATATAAAAAAAATACAGAGGAATAGAGAACCTACTTCTTTTTTTGGTAGTAGAAAATAATGTATAATACGGGGACACTACTCAAAAAACCGCTAAAAATGAATTTTTCCAATAAATTTTCTAGGATTTGATGTTGCCATTAAATGAAAGAACCTATAACTGTATAATTTTAGTTACTCATAGACATTACCATGATTAAATTTGCATATATACAACGTCACATTTTATATCGAAATAATAAAACTGAAGTGAGTGCTAAATTATTTCTTGGGGAGCATAATGCACAAGTCTCGTTAATTCTGTGGGTCTCGTTTAACGCAATGAAATGGAGAAGATAAATACGTCTCACGTATATTAAGGTTTTACTCTCATTTGTTTGTTATTCTTTGACTATATTGTAGGTATACTTTTTAAAATTTAAATAGAAAATTAATAGTTATAGACAATTAATAGTGAGCTCCGCTAAACTTAAAACGTTAGCTATACTGGTGATAATAAGACTGTTTACTTTCTTTTTAGGTTTGGCATAGACTGCAGCCTAGAAATAATGTTCTTAGCAACCCTCCAGCACCATAGATATAATAAGCTTGGTACAATATTGTGTAAAGCCACGGTGGAGTTAGCGAAGAAACTGAAAAATGGCCCTGTTTCAGTTATAACTGTCAAAGATTTTGGTCCTAAATACTCATTCATGTCAGGAAGACCAGCTGTTAATAAGGTGCCAAAAATCGTCCAAGCTTTATGGACAGCCGAATCGACACAGAAGATTGGGAAAGCTTTAGATTTTAAAGTGTATATGACTGTACCATTTACAGAGTATTCTTATAATGGGAAAACTTTTTCGGAGAGGGTAGGAGCAAATGTAAGCTGTGAAGTTGTTGCAGTTATATTATGAAAACATGTCATTAATGTCAAGCATATTGTAATTTAGATAAATCTAACTTCAACATGTTTAATTTAATAGTATTGTAATGTCATATCTAAATAAAATTATAACAAAACTTAACAAGCCAAGTTTCAACATAAATCGTCGCGACTCAACTGGACTGATACCACAACGACACAGAAAAATGGCATTAAGTAATTTTTTCGTCGTTCTCATGAGGTGAGTGAGGTTCTCGGAGTCCACGTTCATTTGAGACGCAGGTGTCCATGGTCAAGGGTAGTCATTAACCTTTCGGTGACCCGTTCTCTCGTTTGCTACGTCAGAAAATGCTTAAGATTTTGCAACAGAACATATTATCTACTCGTATATCGCTTAGAATGTCCTGTAGATATTTAGATGTCACCGAAATAACAATAGTTCAACAACCGAAAGCAATAAAGGAAAGTTCTAGAAAGTTAAAAAACTGTTTCACACTATTACCATTAAACTCGCTAACCATTCCTATTCTCTGCTGAGCATATAACTAAGTAACAAAATATTCGGAGTGGTCGTAAAATGACGAATTTTTCCTATAAGATTCATATATTAGTATTGCTTATATATTAACTTGCTTTTGTGAATCTTTAAATCAACGATGAACAAACAAAAAAGTTAATGACCGCATACATAAACCTGTCCTTATTTTATGATAAAAAGTTTTAACTGGTAGCAGTTTTGTCCATACTTCAAATAAAATATTATATTTACATTAGTTCAATAGTGTTATAGATTTTTATTTTTTTTGACCTAAAACGAAAATATTGTAATCATGTTATCTCATGCTAGATCAATATACTCGTATTTTGCATCTATTGAATAATATCTAATTTGAAAAGACTGAATTTCTAACAGTATCCATGCCATTAAATGTTCTATTTAATAAGTACTAAGAGCAACGTGATAGCAGTGTCGCATTGTTTAATGTCTTCGTCAGACTGTGAAAGTTAACAAATGAAAATCATTACGGATAGCCTATACGTCCTTAACATAATGGTGGTCTTGCTTGGGTCAGATATCTTGACATCTCTAATTGCATCGTTCAACTTCGTCCTAAATTGGTTCTAGTTAATTGATTTGAATTCGGTACTGAATTCGTAGCTTTGTTGCCTTGTGTCGCAGTGTCGCGCTCCGATTAATCTATTAGTGCGCGATTGTCAAGTTAGTCATTTGCATATTACAGAATTTCGGTAATGGATTCGGAAGTGATTTAGTACGAGAAACTATGAAATTACTCAGAACTTGTGTATGTAAATTTATTTTGTGCAGCAATATGTTTTAAACAATGAAACCAAGGCATTTTGAAAATTATGATTCTGTATTCTTTTTTTATTACAATACTATCAAAATAGTATATTAATAGAGTTTTTAATGGTTTATATCTGTTTTGTTTTCTTTAATAGTGTTAAAACAGCGTTCAATAGTTCACACATTCTTGTTTACCCTTAACAGTTTCTTGATATCGGTTGTGTAAGGAAAATATTGTTTTTACATTTCATACAAAAACATACATTCAATTTGTCATAAGTATGTCAAATATTGTTAAAATATATAATAGACACAAAACTATAAAAATAATTTTTGAAAAAAAAAAACGATAGTAATAACCTGCAGTATGTTGTGTCGTTAAATAAATCTTTCAAAAATCATTGAGATTGTAAAGACTATTTTTCGATTCAGTGGTTCGTTGATAAAATATTGGAACAATCATTTTTGTTGAAATAAACTGCTTTCACCCCTTGCTGTTAGATTAAAAACTCTAAAAATAATAACACGGTTCAGTTAGTTCTAATTTTTGGCAGGGCATTTTCGTATACGTTTCATATAAAATTCTTAGACAAATAATATTTATATGAAGTACTTACTTACTTGAAACGGATTCCAACAAATGGCGCAACTTCAGAAAAAAAGGCACGGCCAAACAGGGTTTTAATAAAAAAAGCTTAATTTATTCTTATAAAGTAGTTACCTACTCAACAAGGAAAACCCCACAATATTATGTCTTAATACTGTTTACAATACCAAAGGTTAAAGTAAATTTTGTTTAAATCTCTGTAAGAATATTTTCTTTACGTCAACTCTAATGACATTTGACTACTATTTCATGAAATTTCCCAAGATAGACTATATGTCTGCTTGGTTTGACTATTCATATTTAAACTGAGACGTTATTTCACCCATCAATGAATCAGAAAATTATCAAAAGTAAGCACACTACCCTCGTGTTTGAGTAGATTGTATATTTCGAGAAACTACGTAGTAGTACAATTTATAGCTTGTGTATTTAAATAATATTTTTCTTTGTTACTTATTGTTTTATCTCAACAATTATTTCTTTTTCAATGTTTATCGATGACTCAATATATTATTGTATGCAGCAATTACATATTTCTATTGGGTGGGCTACGAATTAGTTTTTAGGTCTTTAAAGGGTCGGCAACGCGCACGTGATGCCCCTGGTGCCGCAGGTGTTCATAGGCTGCGGTAACCGCTTACCATCAGGCGGCCCGTATGCTTGTTTGCCACCGTCGTGGTATAAAAAAAAAAAAAATAGTTAACATTTGAAAAAATCGTGTAAAACAAAATCATTTGATATATAGTATAAAAATTGCTTATTTACAAGAAAGCTTATTAGTTAGAATTTATTTTTAAAAATGACATCGTCTAAATGACCACCGTTTCGACGTTTACACTCTTCTAAACAAACACCGAAATTTTCGAATACTCGTCGGCAAAGAGACCGCAAGATCGCAGATTTTTCTTTTAGTTGTCGTATTGTGTTTGATTTATTGATGTACTTAGTCTGGCCATAAATACTGTTACACTTAATTATAAAAAAATATTACATTTGAATTTCGAATCTGTCATTTTTATACGATTGTTCATTGTGTTTTCTCATTTTGGCGCCAATACATTGTAAAATATTTTGCGATATTAAAATGGTGTGGGGTGATAAAGAGAACCGAATCGCTGTGATAGCATTACACAAAGTAGGTATGGAGCCAAATGCAATTTTTAAAACTCTCCATACACTTGGTATTAGTAAAATGTTTGTGTACCGGGCTATTAATAGGTACAATGAGACCTCCTCTGTTTGTGACAGAAAAAGATCTGGCCGTCCACGTAGTGTTCGTACGAAAAAGGTGGTCAAAGCAGTAAGGGAAAGAATTCGAAGAAATCCTGTCCGAAAGCAAAAGATTTTATCTCGGGAAATGAAGATAGCACCTAGAACCATGTCGCGTATTTTAAAAGATGACTTAGGACTTGCAGCCTATAAGAGACGCACTGGCCATTTCTTAACTGATAATTTAAAGAAGAATAGGGTGGTAAAATCGAAACAACTACTGAAGCGGTACGCAAAGGGAGGTCACAGAAAAATTTTGTTTACGGATGAGAAAATTTTTACAATTGAGCAACATTTTAACAAACAAAATGACCGTATTTATGCTCAAAGCTCTAAGGAAGCTTCCCAATTAGTCGACAGAGTGCAACGTGGACATTATCCGACTTCAGTGATGGTTTGGTGGGGTGTTAGCTATGAAGGAGTGACTGAGCCATATTTTTGTGAAAAAGGTATCAAAACATCGGCACAAGTGTATCAAGATACCATTCTTGAGAAGGTAGTTAAGCCCCTTAACATCACCATGTTCAATAACCAAGTATGGTCCTTCCAGCAAGACTCGGCGCCGGGTCATAAAGCTCGGTCCACGCAGTCTTGGTTGGAATCGAACGTTTCGGACTTCATCAGAGCTGAAGACTGGCCGTCGTCTAGTCCCGATCTTAATCCGCTGGATTATGATTTGTGGTCAGTTTTAGAGAGTACAGCTTGCTCTAAACGCCATGATAATTTGGAGTCCCTAAAACAATCTATACGATTGGCAGTGAAGAATTTTCCCATGGAAAGAGTGCGTGCTTCTATTGATAACTGGCCTCATCGTTTAAAGGACTGTATTGCAGCCAATGGAGACCACTTCGAATAAGCTTTTTATATTTTTAATTGTTTTATATTTATGTATTAAACTGACACACTGTAAAAGTAATAAATGTTATTTGCAGTTAACAATTTTCTTTTTTCTTTATTACAATATTTATGGCAAGACTAGGTAGACACGATTCTTCAAATAACCCCATAAAAAGAAGCCTGCTTTGGATAGATCTGGACTTCTGGGTGGCCTCGTTTGGAAATTAGCTTTTCCAGAAACATGTCTTTGACCACCGGCAGGGACTCATTGGATATGTGACAAGTGGCTCCATCTTGTTGAAACCATGTGTTACGATTGTAGCCAGCAAGTTCCAGTAGCATTGGTCCCAAGAACTTCCGTAATATGTTTGCGCGGGATGTTAGATTTAAATGTTAACAAATTTTTGGCCCACCTTTAGTGTATGTATATTTAATATGATATATTTAAAATAACCTTCAAATTCAACTTAAAAATAAAAACATTATCACAGTCGTTGTTGTCTTACGATTGAACAATAAAATAAGCATTATAATTTATCTTATCTCGTCGCTGAGCCCTGAGAATGCGATAGCAATTGAAATTATAATTTGCGACGATTATAAAGTTCATTGTACCGGTGAGGACATTAGTCATCACAATAAACGAAAACAAATTTTAGATTTAGCTACAATTTGTGTAATTTATATTATTTATAACTAGAATTTTTCAACAGTTATAGCGAAAAAAAAGTGTTTCGGAATTAGTCTAGCAAATTCATAAAAAGTTAAATGTTTTTTAATGTTACAAATATTATTAGGCTCTAGCGCTTTAATTTGGTAATAATCGGATTAAAATATTGCGTCTAAACGTAATGTGGTTGCAGTATGTGGGATGGTTCCGTTTTACATATATATTAAGGATAAAATGTGAAACATACATGCAAAACGAGTTAAATACTGTAGTGACGTATTTGAGTGAGCTTGGCTTAGAATTATATCCTACTAAATCTACTCGTAGTTACTGTATCTATAGTAGGAGCCGCAGAAGAGTACCTCACATTCTGAAAGTAGGTGGGCAAAATGTAATTCTGACTGTGACTAGACTGTGCTGAATACTTAGGTATGTGGTTGGGCACAGAGGTTTACGATTTAGTAGTTATATTAATGAAACTATTAATAAATGTTCAAAATATTTAAGGATTTTAAAGGTTCTAGCTGGCAGCTAACAGAGTACACACAAAACATTTGCGTAAGTCAAATATTAGTTTAATAAGAAGTCGAATGGACTGTGGATCATTTATCTATGACTGTTGTGCCAGAACACATTTATTAAAACTCAATAGATTGCAAAATCAGGCCTTTAGAATTATAATTACAATATAAATAAATATTAAACATTAGAAGCTTATAAATCTCTATCGATTTTTGTTAAAAAAAAGTCAGTTGTCGACAGGAGTTATGTCGTCATAGACGTGACGCCCCACAATGGCATCAGTCATGAACGACCATTTAGCTGATAAGCCGCAGACGCCCTGGAAACAATAGAACAACTAGCTCCTTGTCTCCAACGCATAATAAGAATACTGTATTCATTGTTTTATAAATAAAGTTAATCTTGGCATCCGTCATGAACCACCATTTAGATGATAAGCCGCAGACTAAACATTATAACAAATAGCTCTTTGTCTCCAACACATATTAATAAGAATATTGTAATAACTTTAAGAAATAGTTTTATAAATAAAGTTAGTCTCAATCCGCTCTTCAAGCCGAACACTTGTCTTATTAAAAACCCTCTCGCCCTCGCTCACAACCTAACTCAGGACAAGATTTTTTTAAACAAGGATAAGGTCTATTTTGTAATTTTTACAGAGATACCGAATCTTCAGACAAAGGAATGTAGTGCCAACGGTGACAAAATGTAATATTACTTTGTGTGTCCATTGTCATCGAAGCATTTAGACTTAATTCAAGCCTTTATCAGTGTACAAAGGTCTATCAAACCACAGAGTGTATTGGCATTCGAATGAAACAATGATATCCGTGTTTACTAGAGTACATTAAAGCGATCTCGACGAATCCTCAGTTCGGAATCGCTTTGCATAGCACTTGAAATTCAAATGGTGCAGTTCATATTGAGCCTCCCTCTGTCTAAGTGCCCAGTTACCATGGCAACCGTGCAATACTTCCTTCAAACACAGTTCAAATTTTAACGTTGCTTTATGAAGAATTCTTAATGCACCGGCAGTAGATTTTGAGCTTTGTTTTTTACTGTCACCGATGCTGAAATTTACTCTATGCGCTGTCTTTATTTATTGTAGTTTTCAAATGAATTGTAAGTTATTAGGAATGTTTAGATATTTGATAATGCTATGGTAATTATGGTTATTAAAGAACTATATTCATTTTTATTCTCAAAATCTCTCTCACGTGTCATGTTCATAAGTTATTATGTGTATGCTATGTTTTTATACATAAGTTATTTTATTGATTAAAATTAATTTGAGTTGATCTTGATTCAAATCTTTGATTAATTCGAGTGTTCTACAAATGTATGTTCAATAAGTCCCTCAAGTGATTGAATGTTGATAGCTTAAAATCGATGACGAGTTCAAATTGAATCATAATTTGATATGTACATTAGAATTGAACTTCAGATTTCAAATTCGAATCAAGCTCAGGTATTAATAATATAATACTAATAACAGCTTTTAATTAATATTAACTTCAAGATATAAATATAAAAGTATGTAACGTATCTCTGTCCAAATATAATAGCTATATATTCTGACAGAAGTGTACAGTTCACCCGTACGGTGACGGATTAAGAATATAAAGTGTCACCACCCCTAGTCATCCTGTGGGTGTCTTAAGAGGTGGCTAAGGGAGTAAACTATGCAGAATACTAAGAACACTACAAAGAGTAGGAAAACTTGAAATAAGTCCTATATTAACTTGTCTAGCCTGTGTGGTTTATAAGTCAAAACCTCCTTGCTAAGTATCTTCACACTGCATATGAAACGGCACATTTAAACCATAAATTTAAGAAGAATAAACACTAAACTTTTTAATAGTAATTTGCCCTAGTGGCCAGTCCGGTTAAAAATGAAATTGTTAGTGAAATTTAAATATCTTCTGTCCCAAATTGTCAGTTCAAATCCCACAGCTGCAATGTAAAAAATGTTTTTGCGAGCAAATTATTTTAGCCCATTTCCCACAGTGCTGTACAAAAAATTCAAACTGCTTTTATTCCATTAAAAACCCCTAAAACTACTCTACGAATGCTCGAAATATTATCTCCATTTCATAAAAGAACCAGATGAATGTGAATAAAAAAGTAAACACAGAATTTACGTTTACAGACAAAAATATCTTTTTATTTTTCTATTTCGTGTTGGTCCACAAGGTCTTTTGCTTCCATTTTAGATTGTAAAATAGTTGATAGTTAGTTTATCCCATTAAATCAACACAATTTGAATACACAATATTTTATTACTTTTGTAATAATTAAAAAATATACTTTAATACCGTGATGTCTTACTAACTAACTATACCTCTGCATCCTCATTCAGTAAGTATTTTGGGATGGATCTGCACATGGATCTGTAAAAGTGTCTTTCAATGTAATTTATTTTATCACTTTTGTCAATGTTTAAGATTACTACTAACTAGCTATTAATAGATTACTACTAATAGCTTATGTGACTAGAACTAATTGTTCTTGAATGTATAATGAGTCTATTAGCTATATGTTTCTAAAATTGTCTATGTAAGGTATGAACGATTATAAGGAACCCTGAATATTGCATAAATTGAGTACTAATTAAAAATTAAAGAAATATATAGAACATACTAATCGTCTAAGATCCAACTTAATGTTGTGGGCAGTTTCAGGGTGGTATCGAGAATAGATTGGAAATAACTACCAAATGTCACGTTTAACGGCACTCCATTACCAATGAATACTTGCGTCTAAAATCTAGGAATTCATATTGATCATACTCTAACCTGGGGCTCCCTATTGCGAGAGGTCAGTTGAAATTTGTTTAAAACACCTTATGCAGATTACGTAATTTCCATCTAACAGCCACAAAAATTGCACTTGCACAATCCCTCCTTCTTCCTATTCTCGACAATGCTGATTTCAGTTATCTCGATGTCACCGAGGAGCAACCCGATAAACTTCAAAATTTTTGTATTAGATTCATAGTTGGATTACGCAAGTATAATCATGTATCTGAATATTGCAACCTGCTTAAGTGGCTCTCAATTTGCATTCGACGGAATGCCCCTATTCTTTTTATACTTTGTGGTATTCTATTTCATCGGTGTATTCCACCTTATTTAAAGGAATGCTTTGTTTTCCGCAGTGAAACAATTTAAGATGCTAGAGATCATCTGAATCACTGCTTGCTTGAATCCTTTGTTAATATGTGTAAGGCGTGTCAAATCTTAACTTACTATATAATAATAATAAATAAATATTTCAGACACTTAACTCATAAGGTCGTCTATTCAAGCTAAGCAGAGCTTGTCACTATGATAACTAGTCTGACTGATAAAATACTTCATCCTTTTTTGTAAACGCATACATAATATACCTACAAAACACCTAAACTCCGAAATAAGTATTTGCAGGTTATACAAAAATTTGGTTCGACCTGGGAATGTAACCCGAGACCTCAAGCACTGCAGTCGTTTTCGCTACCGCTACGCCAACGAGGCAGTCAAATACGAATATGTATGTATATATCTAAACCTTGTTTTATTTTTTATATTCCTTTCTAATAAGAATATCGATTTTCTATATCAATAATTCTTTTATTGTTTATATTTATCTGAATCATGAGAAATCTTTTACAATTTGAATTTCTTTTCTTTTATTCCCATTCCAGAATTCATGCTCGTGAAATTATCTTTTTGCGGTCCATATTTCCATCCAGAGGTTGCCTGGAAAAAATTGCTTCTTAGCGATAAGGCCGCCATTTGTACATGGTTATTCAACTGATACGCTCTTGTACATAATCTGTAATAATTGATGTACAACAAAATCTATTCTATTCTATTCTACTTATAATAGGTAAATGTTTACTTGAACACTTCAACATACTGTGATAAGTAATAAAATAAACACATGTCTTTATTACTAGAAAATGCTTTGAGTTTGTGTTCAAACAGTAGTTGAAATAAAATATATAGCCTTTTTTTACGATACAGGTAAGCCCGTATATTGTGATCTCAATTGTTCCACCCCTTACCATTTAAAGAAGGCGAGATGTGGTGCATTTTCTAATCAGGGACCCCGCGCGTTCAACGTTCACCCTTATATACTTTGTGTTGTACATTTTATTTTCTAGGTTGAGGTACACTAACGTTTAATATAAATTGTCAAATATCGTTGTCAAAATCAAGTTGGTGATATTACTTTACTATAATATTATTTTTCTCTTGTTATATTAAGGTAGGTATACTATATTTTTTTACAACCTACCGAGTCATTTTCAATCATAATTCGTTTCTAACCAAGAGGTTTTCTAACAATAAAGATTTTCTTTTGGAGCGCCACTCTATTTGATTTTATTTACTTACGACTAACCGCAGTACTTTATCATCACACAGGATATAATACTGTAACAATCATAAAAATCAGTATAAATGGCAAGCAAATTGAAACACTTCAGTAACTTATGGCTCTAACTAGGCTTACCATAATTATGAAGAGCCAAACTGGGACGCAGAAGAGAAAGAGGCTCATTTTCATTTTGCTTTTCGCTTAATTTGTTTTTTCATATTTGAAATGCAATCAAAATTATTATGAATTGAAAACATATTAATAAATGTGAATATATTTTGGTTGGGGTGTCGGTGCTGTTCAAGTTTGACCGGGACGCCGGGACTGGGATCTCAAACCGGGACTATCCCGGTCAAACCGGGACGTATGGTAAGCCTAGCTCTAACTCACAACGCCCTTCAACCTGTATGCTGTCAACAGAGGTTCCACAATACAGAATTCGAGTGCTATACTACTAACAAGGAGTACGCAAAAATACTGTCTACACAGCGCTTTCTTCGAGTTTTTTTAATTATTTCATAACTTATCCACAATGCTTTTCATTCTAATGATACAAATACAACAGAACATTGACTTTTATAGTTTAATTAATTAATAAACCAAAAATTGTAATGTCAAATTGTCAGATTAACAAGTCAGTTTTCGAAGATATTAAGCGGAGAAGGCCTAAAAATATAGTTTTGACCTTTCATAGACCATAAGCCTCTCCTTAGAAAAGAGGTTAGAAAAGATGGGTTGGGAAAAAAAAGTATGTGTTGTTTCAAGATTTCATTCTCTTTGCAGTGATCTTGTCCTGTGTGGTTACTCTTAGTTACCTTTTACGACACCCATGGGATAAACAACGGGGGTGGTGACACTCTATACTCTTAATGCGTCACCATACGGATGTTTGACTTTTGGCACCAGGTATTTCCCTAAATATACGTTTCAAAATACATACAATACTTGCTATACAATCTGTTTAATTTTTGGAAGAAAATATCGATACCACATTGGTTTTGTAGTGATCGTGACCCTACATGCCTCACCATAAACATGGTAAGGACACGAAATGTCAGAAACGCAATGAAATTTGCCTTTTACGAGCTACTCGTAAAGTAAATATCACTGATGCCTTCCAAAAAAGATGTCCAGAGCGTAAATGCGTGCTTATTAAACCACTTTATAGACTTATTTAGGTTTTACGTCTAAGTTTATTTTTGTGTGTCTTTTTATGTAAGTGACTTATGTGGGTATTTCTTTTATGTAACACGGTGTCACGATAAAATACGAAGTCGTCTCGTATTATTGTCTAAGAGTTTATGAAAAAGAATTTTATTAAAGATCATATCTTTAATAACGTTTCTTTCAGCGAACATGTGCTGCTTCCATCTGTATATCACATTTCTACATTTGTACATATACATTTAGACTGAAGACCATAGAACCCGTGTAGCATTATTAATTTCAATTTAAATACATTACGCAATGAAGCGTTCGTAAATTTGTTTTCATATTGTTTATTGACTCTTTTATTTAGAGATATAAACATTACATGTCGTCGACAACCGCATACATTTGCCTTCGTAAATAAAAACCATCGAGATAAGAATAAATAAACACATTTCTTTCACGCGTCCCCGGGCTTGTTAAATAAAAGGACGCAACTTTTTTTCCAATAGGATGTAAATAAACCTCCCATCTGACAACCTCAAGGGCTTGAAAGCAATCTAGGGGTATACTATTTTTCTTTTGAAAGCAACACAAAGCAATTGTTGGCGGTTATTGCCATCAGCGAGAAATTGGTACAGCCATTCACTAGTATATTGAATTGTGTGTTTTTATATTCTTCTTGGATAATGTGGTTAAAGTTATAGACACAAATACGTATGTGTAGAATAATTTTTAGTTTATATCTGTTAGTGTGTTTATCTTGAGTATCTTAGTGTTATAATTGGAATAATGTTTTTAATTGCAAATCAGATTTAAAAGAAACCATATTTGAATTGGTTTAGTTCATTTATAATTTCAAAAACAGTATCAAGAACGCTTTGATGTTAACGTTTTTTGTGTAAAGTGTTATTTTATGTACACATTTGACGTCTTAAATATGTCACAATAGAAGTTACAACATAAGTAATTCGACGCAATATTAATTCTCTGAAATATAAAGTCATATTTCAGAGAAATAATTTAATTTCGTATTCACGAGTACCGGGAAACGCAACGTTAGTAGATCCCTCACAAGGTGGACCGACAACCTAGTGAAGGTCGCGGGAAGCTGCTGGATGCGGGCGGCATGGGACCGGCTGTTGTGGAGAACCTTGGGGGAAGCCTATGTCCAGTCTGGATGTCGTTGTTGTCGCTGGACGTCGATTATTCATATACATGACAAGCCTATTGAATGGTTATGTGAACTTACCTTACTTACTCCAAAGAACGGTCAAGCAGCAGCTATCAACGATATCTTGCTCATGTCGTTTGAGGGCGAAGAAAAGGTCTATACTTCGATTGATACTGTGGTTAATACAATTGACGCTACTGTTTACCCTGTAGAATTTTTAATTTCATTGAAACCGCCAGGCTTGCCTTATCATAAGCTGATTCTACGTGTGGGCACTCCAATTATGTTGTTACGAAATTTAAAAGCACCAAATCTTTGTAACGGTACGAGACTGCAAGTGAAAGCGTTACATCGCAATATACTGGCAGCCACTATATTAACTAAGTGTGCGAAAGAGTAAACTGTATTTATACCACGAATCCCATTAATACCTAATGATATCCCGTTCGAATTTAAACAGTTTCCCTTAAAAGTCTGCTTTGCCATGACAATAAACAAGTCTCAGGGGCAAACTCTCAAATTTGCGGGTATTGACTTGTGAGAGCATTGCTTCTCTCATGGATAGTTTTATATTGCTTGCTCACGAGTAAGTTCACCCAATAGCTTGCTAGTTTTAGCGCCTAATGATAGATTAGTTAAGAATATTGTGTACAAAGAAGTTTCGTAGGCCCTAATTTTTACAAACGCTAAACAAAAGTAAAGCCGCAAAAACTTAATTAATAATTTACTACTTCTTAACACAAGCGAAGCCGCGGGCAAAAGCTAGTGTAATATATGAATACACGCAGTTCCTTGACACAAAAGTTTTCTTACCTAGAAAATCTGTTTTCATTACCGCGCTATCAATTCTAAGAAGCTTGATAATAACGTAGTAAAAGATATAGGAGCTAAGGATGTAAAAAATTTGTCGCAACAGACTTTGATTAATTAGTCAGGCTCTTACGTTTGAAATAAATAAAAGAAATGTGAAAATGAACTAGGTGGGTTTCCTAAAATTAATTGATTTCTTAAATGAGTATGATTACTTTCTAAACTTATTTATTGTCAGCATGCATTATATACTCGAAAATAAATGTGGTGACATTAAGATATAGCTGACAGTTGTCAACTAGCCCATCGATCACTGACGTAATGGATTAGATTTGTGTTTGTAGTCACGAGATAATGTTAACAAATGATAGTCTTAGTTAGTTAAGGTAGTTTATTCATCAAAAATATTGTATTAAAAAGTAAAAACATCACAATTATTCATCAAGTTAATATTCAACTAAATTTTAAACATTTACACTTGAAATTTGATCTTTAGTAAAGCTGTAAAGAAAACGTTTCAAAAATGTTATGACATTTTTATTAAGGACGAAGCTTAGCTTAAACTTACCCAAACATACTACTTTCCGATATCTTTCTGAATAAAATCACCCTAAATCGTAAAGGCGCTCCGAGCTAAGCGTTTTAACCCCCCGCCCGCTAATGCACGGCCGTCCATTTTTCTAGACAGCCGGTCGATGTGCCCCAAACATCAGTAAATCGCTGTAAAGTACCCCACGGGTACTTTGTTGAATATAAAGCTACTTATTTGGTGAAAACTGTTATTTATGTATCTTGGGGTTAGATCCAGGATTAAGAGGTCAAGCTAATAAAAACAAAAACGTGTTTATGTGAATTTGGGTAATTTGGTTAAGAATAAAACAGGCGACTGTTAAATTTAGCTGCTATAAAATACGATCACTTTTGTTTATCTAAAGAGGGTATAGTTAGTGGAAAGACGGTAATATAATCTTGTAACTACCCAGTACGCTACTGTCATCAAAGTGTCAGGAATACGGTCCTATTTAACTGATAATGTGTCATGGTCATATCACTAAAATTGTGTTATTTAGCTACTAATCCTTTAAAGTAGGTTTGAATATTTAAAAATAGTTTACTTTATGAGAGAGAAAGTAACAAAAGACTTGCGTATACTCGAAAGGAAAATGTTGGCTAGATGAGTAGCTAATATCAATGTGTTGATGTCAAGGACAGGTTAAATTACATGGTAAAGCTACGAATAGCTTTATAAACAAAATATCTTTAAAGAAGTAAGTTAATTAATCAATTTCATAATCAATTACATAAATACATATTGTTAAACGAAAATGTGATGAAATTGAATAGGAACTGTTTATGATATCATGAATAAAATAGATGACTTTGCTGAAAATTAATTATTTCACCGAGTTAAGTAACAAAATAACTTAAAATTGTGTAAAAATTGTTGTAAAAATTGCACAAAATATACATTGGCAGATTTAAAAACAATCTTTACTAGTCTACTGTCGGGTGGTGTGGCAATGAGTTAAGACTTTAAAAGCAATCCAGGAAGAAGCAAACATTAAACAATAAATAAAAAAAAAAGTATATGCATTTATACAAGAATACATACAAAAATAATAATAATACACATAATATATAAATACTATAATATGTACATATATAGACTAAATAAGTATTAAATTTGTTATGATTATGGTAAAAATTTTGGGTGGAGAGAGCTTGTGCCTTAACTTTAAACGAATTACGATTGATTGTCATTCTAATTTCCTGGGGAAGAGCATTCCCAGAAAAACAGATCGAATGAGGAGAGAAGAATGAATACACATATAAGTGTAGGAGGGGCATGACAGAAGGAAATCATTTTAGAGAGGTGTCTATCATGATTGGAACACAGAAACTGAAAGGAAGAAGTCACCTAAGTAGGCGAGTTAAGAAAGTTGTGAATAGCGTAGAGAGTTATAATATTAGGTCGCAAATTTTAAATGAAAGTAGCAAACATGATCATATTGACGAAGATTAAAAACGTGTTGAATGCAGTTGCTTAGAAGTTGGTCGTATTTGTTAAGGAGAACTGCGTTCGTGTCTAGTAACACATCACCACAATCAATGATATGCAGGATTTTACCTCGGACGATAACAAGCTCTTGAGTCGTTATAACACCCGCAGGTGTCCTGTAACTTTCTGACTGAAATTAGTAACCTGAGTTATTCGACTAAAGTTGCTATCGATGATCAGGCCCAAATAATAGAGAATAATAGTAGAATGAGAATACCACCCTGAGGGATACCAAAGTCAAAAGACACCTGGAGCTGGATTTATCGACACGGACGGACTGCTGGCATCCGTGAAGATATGAAAAAAGCCTTACCAGATCTTATGTTATATTTCACGGTGTTTAAAAGCATTTGAAAAATTAATCAAATACGGTAACTTTGGAGTTCTCAAATCATGTCCGAATGTCACCTGACACTTTTAGGAAAACGAAATTTGTGCCGTTCCCAAGCCTAAAGCCCGAATAAAAAGGATTTGGTAAGTTCTCTCGATATGCTCGTATAAATTGTGATAACTGTTGACACACAAGTCTCGAACACTTTGGATAAGAAGGGAAGTATGGAAATTGGGCACAAGTGATTTATAAGGGTGGAATAAGGGACCTTAGGGAGGGGAATAACAAACGCGTTATACCACAGTTGAGGGAACGTCCCTGAGTAGAGTGAAAAATTTACCATGTGATTACGCACAAAGGAAGAAGATGCAGTAAAGATCAAGTTCAACCAGGTTTCAGATATGTCATAATTGTGTTGTATGACTGACATTGACAGCAGATGCAGATTGGATGATTCGATGAACTGGAACAGTTCATGGGACGAGGGGAACAAGAAGCGAGATGATCGATATTGAAATCGCTCGTGGTGATAGGGTGTACACTGTACATAGAATTAAAGATGTTAGAATTGGTTCAAGATTGGAGAAGTAATCAGCATTAGAAAGACAATAAGCAACACCCAAAATGTGTTCTGCTGATCCAAAACAGGAGGGAGGGGAAGATGTTCATATTTTATCTAAGATTAAACAGCGAAGGTAAATAGCATCTCTATCTCATGTCCTATCGATTCTATCTTTGTGAATGAGAATGAAACCAGAATGAAATCATTAATTTTTACATTCATGTATTTTTAATAGTTAAAGTAACTGAACTTCTTAATAGTAAGATTTATCTTAACATGTCTAGGTATTTTTCTAAATAATGTTTCACTTTATGATGTTAAATAAACTGAAACTAATACCCTAAATCTATCTATTGAATATTTCTGTGAAACTTCAAAGGTCGGTTTGTTAAAAAAAATGCCTCTTGTATCTCTTATAGAGTTAGTTTAGTTACTATTGATAAAAACACAACAAAATATTCCATTAAATATTTATTGTATACACAGAATAAACTTTAGCGTACTGTCTGTCTTAACTTGACGAGGGTACCTTAATTCATTGCACCGCGAAATCTTGCTTTTTATAGGTCAAACCATCAAACTGTATACGTAGATTAATCTGCAAAAAGATAGAAAACAATTCCCAAAAATCCCCTCGATAAAGGGTAGCGTCTGAGTTGATAACTTTGTGCCCCTTTTAATGATTTCATGAGTACCAGCTAGGACTTTTTAGACGCGTCTGACAAAATTGTTTTACATTAATCGTAGTACTAGTAAGGTTAAAGCTGAAAGCTATTATTAGATTTACTAGTCTATTATTAGGCTAGAATTACTAGCTGGACTGTAAAAGAAAGCGTTAGACATGCCCAATACTGAAGAAACATTATGACACTATAAGCAATACAGTGATCATTTATGCGAGTGAAATTTCTTAGAATGGTTGCTTGATTCTGTGTACGTTTTCTTTATATTGGAACTAGGTATCTGAGTTACAGTTATAAATTTAAACATAAAATTATAGTGGATCTTACAAAAAAAAATACAATATCTCCACGTGTAAAACCGAAGTTCAGCCGTATCGCAGTAGCCTGAAAGCCGATTACATACTAGTTTAGGAAAACGCTCAGAGTCGAATTATATCCATATCAATTGTTGCAAGTTAGAAAATGTTTTCATGTAATAAACCTAAGTGCTAAGTACTGCTTATATATTTATAAACAGACTTAAAAATTAGATTGTATACATTCGAAATTTAGTTTTTGATTCATCTCTGGATCTCATCTTGGATTAGTTTGCACTAGTCTTGGTCACAAGCGGAGTAGTTCAGTGCTACACACCCTCCATCGGTTTTCGATATTTCTAATACTTTTGTTTTGCATTTATTTGTTCCTATTTGATGTTTATCCAACTACGCAAAGATACCTGTAACTTTACTTACGTGTAATTGTTGCTGTTCTACTTCACAAATACATACCCTCTTTATAAATTAAAATACAGCAACAACAAGAAACCTTGGTACGTGGTGACAATATGTTAAATACGAGTATAACGAATTTTAAGACATCTCTCTCTTCTTACCCCAGTTTGAATATTATGACTCTCATTTATGCCTAACATATAGTCCGTGTAGTGAAGGATTAAGAATACATAGTGTTACCCCTATTCATCCCTTGGGTGTTAAAGGCTACTAAAGCAACAAAGTATGTAAGACAATATCATTACAAAAGGAAGGAAAATTTGAAACAAACCTTATTGCAACGCGTCTGGCAAGCGTAGTATAGTAGGCCAAAACCTCCTTGCTAAGGAGAGGTCTATGTCCAGCAGTGGACTATAAAAGGCTGTTGATAATGTGATGAATTATAGTCCTATACTGAAATATTGTCGGGCTTATGCTCGTTTTCAATAAGCTGTCTCTGGTTAAGATAGATCGTTATCTCCGACTTTCAATGTCATCTAATCTGTCCTTAATTTGCTTTGACAATCGAAGGTAAGTACTATCTCTCTATAACCAGCAAGAGATAGTTTCTTTCCTCTTGTAACATTCAATGCAAAAAACAAATATTATTTTTATTGAAACTGCTTATAATGTATATAGAGTGCGTTGAGGAGAGAGATACAGAGCCACGCTGATTTCAGCACGAGCGGGCCGGTTTGACCGGAGCAGTGCTACCCTCCCACAGAAGACCAACCTAAAGCGCCAGTATCCGTGTTGTCGCGTTTCATTGGTGAGTGTGAGACCGGAGGCCCATTGATATAGGGGTGACAGTTATCGTGGCAACCGTGTAAGTCTTACACTGTCACGATGACTGCCATGCCTTTTACGTCCCAAAGCGGGGTGTAAAAAAGCATCTCACTAGGCCGCCATAGTGGGTCACCATACTGCATTGTCGGCATTTACAATGAGTATGGTGATTAATTTAGTCCTATGATTTACTAATATCGGTATCACTATCGCTGCTTCCATCACAAATTATAGTAGAAACAAACCAGACAGAGCCTGTATTATACTGGACCGTTGACAAATATAATTATGTATTTCTATATACATACATATCATGGATAAATTACATCCAGACAGAACAAATGATCGTGTTCATCACATAATCATTGGTCCTTGTAGGAATTGAACACACGACGATCACTAACTACAAGGTCAATAGGCCAAAGAGACAAAATAAATAAAAATAGTAATAATCATCAGTCTATTGCCATCCACGGCTGGACAGTGCCTCTGCTATTGCATTAGATCACATCAGAGAGGTTTGTAATAAAAATAATAATAATATGCAATAATTCCATATCGCCATCATAGCTGCTAAAACATTAAATTATTTTGTGGTCAATATGTAGATATTTATTTTTGAATTCCTAATTGTCCGCATAACTGACTAACGTTGACAGATAAACAAAAGAGTTACCTACGTCCATAGGTGAATAACCTGAAACTTATTGAAATACAAGTTAGTACAATTAGTATGTGGGGCTAGCTTTAGTTGACTATTCATTCGTCGAAAGGTACGCAAACAACTTCGATGAGAAATACTAACAGTTGGTAGGTTATTGAAAAGTATGTAAGAGTAAAAGATATTTTTAAATATGTATGTAATGAGAACTACGGTCAGATAGCTTATTGAAAACGACCGAGTGACATTGAGTTCTATTTCTCATTTGCTGGCAACTAGAAACTATTTCGTGTAAGTACTTCTAAATTAGTTCACTTCTAATTTTTGCTGAAAATTAATGTTCAGGACTGATTAAGTAAAATGAAATTAATATTTAACATTTTGTTAAGATCTCGCGCTCGTTATTAATTCTCATCAATTCTCTGCTGAAGTGAGTTTAAGAGTGTTGAAGTCGTTTCAAGAATTTAAATTTTAATAATTTCAATTTTTTTCTATTATATAAATTGAAATAATTGAGGGAAAATGAGCTGATTCAAAAGACCTAAAAGTTTTTAAAAACATTATTAGACAGAAAAACAAGTGGCAAGATAAAAGAAGGGCTAAGTAAAATTTTGTATTATAAAGGTGGCAGTAGAAAGACATTAAGAAATCGCTCTTCAGTTTAAAAAAATAAGATATTAGCCCTTAACAGGAACAAAAATGTCACTCAAAAGAATATGAAAGGCTTATCATAGTCGAATAAAACAATTAAACACCTATCAATTAAGGCCTATACATACCTTATGCATTCAGAGAACATTGCCAGCACTATCACATTCAAATCAACCATAAATAACTTGAAATGTACAATAGTTCCAATCAAGATAGGATTATTCAGGGACTATTCAACTACGAGTCTCAAGTGGCCGATCATATCGCAGGTACCCTAATGATCGCAACTTTGCCATTTCAATCAGATGTTATAGAGTCTCGAGATTGTCAGCAGCTGTTAGGTAGAAAATGGCAACTGACAAATAAAGTTATTAATTTTAATTGAAATAACAATTTGATTGAGTATATACACATGTTATGATTTGGCGAAAACTTGTTGAATTATATTAACTCTGTAGTTTCATTTTTATTTTATGTGTTTTCATAATATGTAAATGAAAATGAAAACTAGTTTTCAACTAATATACTATATTTTTTTCATTTAAGAATCAATCAATCTTCTTATTTATCCCGTAGGCACCTTGTATCAGCCATACCTCATCACGAATACAATAGATTCCTAGTTCTTTGTTTGCATTTTCTTACATCGCTGTCACCGTTGAGTATGCAAAAGTGTAACGTAATTGATGTTATAAAAAATAAAATAGTACAAACGTGGTAACGATGCGAAGGTTAGCACATAATGTAGCAGCCTGTAAATATATGGATACTTATAAAAATTATGCATAGTCACGTCACATGCCAGATACACATTTTTCCTTAACCACAACCCCTAAGTTGAGTCTCACTTCCTGATCCACTGCGTGGGGATAATGAACCCTTGTCGAAGGGTTGCATGCCTGAATTATTCAAAATGTTACAATACACATAAAATATCTGTTTATGGACAGCCCTTTCAGTGGTTTCGATAAACATATTATTATTTTATTTACTTAGGTGATGACAGTAAGATTTATTGTAGTGCAAACCATTGTTCTGTATTGTTTTGTTTTTAACCTATTTAGTAATATTGCATAATATATACTATTATTAGATTTTTATAGTAGTCTGATATCACATAGCTGCTCTAGTAAAAATTTGTGTAGTAATTATCATTACTTTCACTATACGTTTTCATTATCAGCAATCTGAAAGAAGGTGCCATGTAGAAACGTAATTTTTAGTGTCTACTCTACCGTACTCAAACGGGCCGGAAGGTTGAAGTTATGAGGTTTAATGCACTTAAATATAAACTAGTTCTGTGTTTAACGAGTCTGGTCTATCTCTTTTCGTAGTAAACTGAAAACCAATAGAGTTCTTGGACGCCTACTGTAGCATTTTTAAATTTAGAGTTTGTTTAAACTTGGATCCTTGTTTTTTATCATATAATTCGGTTTCTTAACGGAGTTCATTCTTCCGATTTATAATAAAACTATAATATGACATCAAATGAAATACCAGATCTTAAACACGTACAAATGAGAATTAGACATGATATTTTGAAAATATTTTATATGATTTTTAATATTTTACAACTTGTTGCTTGCTAAGTTTCACCCCTTGTTCTAAAAGTTAAACAATAAATGGATCGTAACTGTTTCGAACCGCGGCAAACTTGCATTTAGCCTTGTATTCTATTACTCTCTTGAGATTTTCGAACATAGTTTACATTCAGTTCCTTAACTGTCCCCCGAGTTCTTGAACAAGAGGGTATATAGGTTGAGGGTCGTCCCCAGTGAGACGACTGGATTTAAAGCAAAACTTATTTTGAATAATTAAAGAGCGTGATGATTAGCCGTCTTAGTTAGTTAGAAAATCAATAATTTCAATACGAATGTATTTAAGAAAGTAAATTGTTAGAACTCTTGAATTCGTTGTCTTAAGATTTTGTACAAAACCAAAATATTTTACTAAAATAAATTCTAAGCAATAATAATTTAATTTAACATTCACTGCATTCTATTTCTTCTAAACAATAGATTGTTTGATAGATGTACATAAACCAAAACAATAAAAATTAGGTGAATTAATTAGTTTTTGGCCATAACTCTACTCACGTTATGTCGATTATTGTGATAAATAGTAGCCTAGGTATTATTCTGATTTATAAACTATATTACTGTAAATTTTCTGATACATAAACTATATTACTGTAAATTTTCATCTAAATTCGTTTAGCAGTTTTTTTGTGAGTAAACATAACGTAATAATAAAGTATACATCCATCCTGACAAAGTTTCAAATTTATGTCATGCCCCTTTCCTTTCATTTTCAATTCATCAAACATTACATGTGTTTTTTTTTCGTTTCATATTATGTTTCATGTAATGTCACGTACCAGATATAGTTTACAAAGGTGAATAACGATTGTTTGTATCGCTGCCAAGTTAGTTGTCCCTTAAGATTAAAGTTTTATTTTTTTTTAATAATGAATAATAGTTTAATGTAAATAAAGTAGGATAAAAATTTACACAAAAAAGTTTTACATACTGAAATAAATTTTTACAAAAAGAATGTGTCTCGTGGTTTCCAAACTAGGTTTACACCTTTGACTAGGGAATCAGTGTTCCTCTTACAAAGTAGCATGCGTATGTAACGATTATGTGTGGAAAACAAAAATAGTATGACAAAACTAATTTTTATATCGAGTGTTGTATGCAAATGCATGAATGTGCATTTGTGAAATACAAATGATTTTTATAACATTTAATTTGCAAGTAAAATCTTCTTACATACATCGATAAGTAAAATCAAAAACGCTAATAGAATTTAGTTAGTTTTTCTTCAGTTTTCTTTTGCTAGAATAGTGTAGAAAATGGTATGAGTCTATCTAAGTGAGATTTCGGTTGAATTTCTTTTTTATATTTTATTTTAAGAGCCTGTCAAAATGACTCCACTCTGTTCGATGAAAGCATGAATGGAATTCAAGAGTTGTGGTCACCGTACTCATTGCGAATGCAGATAATGCAGTATGCTGACCCACATTATGGTGGTCTAGTAGACGTAAAAGGCATGGCAGCCATCGTGGTATTGTATTACACACACCTACCGCGACAAGTGTCACCCCTGCGTCAATAGGCCTCTGGTCTCGCACTCAGTAACATGACAGCACAGATAATGTCGCTTTAGATTGATCTTCTGTAGGAGGGTAGTACTGCCCCGGTCGAGCCGGACTGTTCGTGCTGAAGTCAACGTAGCTCTACTGCCTACAATATGTGTGTCAGGTTCTAAACAAATCATAGTTTACAACAAATGTTTATATTATACTTAAATGGTTTTATGAAGACACCAGATAATTTGATATTTGACATGACATGACACATGTTATTGTTACTTGTTTATTTAGTAACCAAGAGTGTGTGTGAAATACCTACATAAGTACACATATCATCATTGTCAAAAGTTTTTAACAGTCTTCTGCTGGACATGAACTTATATGACACCAGATAATTTGATATTTGACATGACATGACACATGTTATTGTTACTTGTTTATTTAGTAACCAAGAGTGTGTGTGAAATACCTACATAAGTACACATATCATCATTGTCAAAAGTTTTTAACAGTCTTCTGCTGGACATGAACTTCTCCCAGGCAAAGAGATTTTAGCCTACTATACCACAGTTCTTATGTATTTATCTTTAAAAAGTGATTCTGAGATCCGATCATCATCACCCCGAAAATGATCGTTACTCAAAGTATTTACCATGTACTTCGATTATGTACTGTCAAACTGTCGTTATAGGTGATGTGATGTATCTCACCGCCACCGATTTTCGAAAATATACAGATCGTTGTAGTAAATTTATTTCTGATAAATAGACGGTCAAAAATATGTTTTTGACATTTAAGCTAAAAGTTCAGCACTATGTCAGTCAAGTATTTATAATCGATAATACGTTATCGGTTATTAATATTTGAAATGGTATCGAGTCACTTTGAAGCTTCGAATTTTACCTACGTTTTCTCACGAAGATGAGTCAATCGATTTGTATACGTTTAGTTTTCCTAAATGTATACCTTAATGCCATTATATTACAATTATTTTATTCTCGACACAAAGATTTTTTTTACAAAGACTAAATTACATAGTTGGTTGAACATTCCTCTTTATTGGTCACATTTTAAGACCTGAAAATTATGTTACACTGAAGTATTCACAATACAATTAATTTACAAATCTTCTGTTCTTATCTTACTGGAAATCAAACGAATAAGTGAAATCTCGCAATTATTTTTTGAGCGAATTTTTGTAGGTATTTAAATATCCTGGAGATCCTTTACGAATTCCTGTATAAATAGGCAGAGTTCCTTTGATTTCTGGCTTTCATTTCAATCTATTGACTTCCCCAAAATAAAGGGTGGAATTTTAATATCGCATTCTATCGAACAATCTTTTGGTTTTATTGTGAATCTGCTTTCAGAGACTTTATTTATAATAGGTTTTCACGGTTCCAATCAACATCTAGAGCCTCAATTACGCGGCCACGTGCGATCGTATAGATAAACTACAAAGGATTGATTGTCCTCATCTTAAATCTTTTCCTTTTCTATAGAAGATGAAATAATCTTCCAATCTCTATGCATGTATTTTTACAATATTCTGTTCGAAATGTTTTGATTTTAAATATTTGGTTGCGTTCGAAAGGTTTACGAGATTTTTCCTACAAGTGATAAAACTCGGTTGGCCCAGTTCCAACATGGAAATCATGACATTCGGCAACCAGCATTCTTAACCTATTCTGAGAAAGGCACTTATAATACACAACGTAAATACTTTATGAAATTTAAATTTTGTACTGAGACAAATCGGTAAACCAAATATAAATATTAGCAAAATAAACAAACAGGGTAAATTAACGGCGATTCCATGAAAAAAAATATTGAAAAAAAATTTAACATGAAATAGTATATTTGTCCCAAATATTAGTCTATAAGAAAGAGTCACCTTCGAGCATCACGGGTTAAACCACGATGATTACGATTCCTAGAAAAAAATTATTACAAAAAAAAGTGTAACATAATATATAATAGTATATTTGTTCATAAATATTATTTAATAAGAAAGAGTCAATTTATTAAAACTGCTTATGTATATGGAACACCTTGGGTTAAACCGTGACAATAACGATAGACAAAATAAAAAACTGAAAAAATTGTAATACAAAATAGTATATTTGTTCCCAAATATTATTTTATAAGAAGGAGTCAACTTCTTAAAACCGCTTATGTGTATCGAACACCTCGGGTTAAACCGTGAAGCCTAACCTCGTTACGCCTCCCTGTTTCGCGTCAATTTTCCTAACAGGGCCCTGGAGGGCATCTGCCGTACCCTTTATAGCAATGAGTATATATTTGCATACAATTGTGGCATGTTAATCAAGGAAGTTGTGTGTATTTGAGTTTTCCTACGCAATGCGGCAATGTGGGAATATGGGCAGTGTCAGGAAATTTCTTATTTACTGAATATATCAACAGAAATATGTAAATAAATCACTACATTAATGAGCTACTGATTAATAAAAAAGGAATCAAATATTAAGCATTAATTATTAATATTTAATTTGAATTGAAGGATTTGGGCATTTGTAGTTTCCCTAAAGTAAGTTATAAACTGTTTTTCACCAAAGAAAGGTTTTTCAAAATAAATATACTTTACCAATCAGCGAAAAATAGCTTTTGTTATAAAGAATTTCATTTTGACACTGTTTTTTTTTTTTTTTTTTTTTATACCACGACGGTGGCAAACAAGCATATGGCCCGCCTGATGGTAAGCGGCTACCGCAGCCTATGGACGCCTGCGACACCAGGGGCATCACGTGCGCGTTGCCGACCCTTCAAAAACCTATTAACCCCCTTCTTGAAGAACCCCATGCTGTAGTTCCCAGGGAAAACCGTGGCGCAGGGAGCTCATTCCATAACGGGATTGTTCGCGGGAGAAAATGTCTCTGAAACCGCACTGTGCGCGACCATTTAGGTTCCAATGTATGTGGATGAGCTCCCTGACGATGGCGAGCGGTGCGATGGTAGAATGTGGCTGTGGGCATCATATCAAACAATTTTTCTGAACACAACCCATTGTAGAGACGGTAGAGTACACACAGGGAGGCAAAGTCTCTCCTAAGACTTAGTGGCTCGATACCGTCCGTGAGATCAGGATCGTCGACTATTCTCACAGCACGTCTCTGGACTGAATCGAAAGGCTCAAGCTGGTACTTCGGTGCTCCCGCCCAGAGATGACAGCAATACTCCATGTGAGGCCGAACTTGTGCTTTGTACAGTAGTAGCCTTTGTGCCGGTGTGAAATATCGCTTCGCTCTATTCAGAACACCAAGCTTTTTTGATGCCAGCCTCACCTTTCCCTCCAGATGAGTCCGAAATTGGACGTCACTGGAGATGTCGACACCGAGGATCCCAATACTCTGTGAGATGGTAAGGGGTGTATTCTGGAATTGTGGAACTACAGTGAACGGGGTTTTTTTAGCAGTAAACGCACAAACTTGTGTCTTAGAGGGGTTAAATTGGACCAGGTTATCCCGACCCCAATCGGAGACTCTGTGTAAAGTGCTCTCGATTTGAGACACAAGTTGTTCGCGACTTTCTACTACAGCGGTACGAGGGATGTTAGCCCGGCCCGTGTAATATGCATCTCCAGTACTGTCATCCGCATAACAATGAATGCTATCTATGGTCAACATATCATTGATATGCAGCAAGAATAGTGTTGGAGATAGCACGGAGCCTTGCGGGACACCAGCGTTTATGTCCATGCTTTCGGAGCAGCTACCGTCGACGACGGCTTTTATGCGTCTGCCAGACAAAAAGCTAGCCACCCATTTGCACAAACCCTCGGGCAGGCCGTAGGACGGTAACTTCGATAGAAGGCCCCTGTGCCAGACACGATCGAACGCCTTTGCTATATCCAGGCCAACTGCCAAGGCCTCACCTTGACTCTCAATGGCTGAAGCCCACCGGTGAGTGAGATACACTAGAAGATCACCAGTCGAGCGACCGCGGCGGAAACTGTACTGGCGGTCGCTGATCAAATCGTGCTCTTCCAGGTAACTGAGGAGCCGTGTGTTGATTACACGCTCCATCACCTTAGAGAGAAGGGAGGTTATAGCTATAGGCCTGTAATTCGATGGGTCCGATCTATCACCCTTTTTTGGCACTGGATGCACATGGGCAGTCTTCCACGAAGACAGCACTTGCCTTTTGCGGTAGGAAATCGCGAAAAGTCGCGTTAGTACAGGGGACAACTCAGGGGCACACTTTTTGAGCACCACTGCAGGTATGCCGTCTGGCCCGCTCGACTTATGAACGTCTAGACAGTTTAGTTCCCGCCGCACTTCTCTTTGCGAAATGTGTATTTCCGGCAAAGTGTGTTGGCACGGCGGGTTAATAGGCGGTACCGCACTTTCATCCTCGTTCATAGTCGAGTTCGCGGCAAAGAGTTGCCCAAGTAGGTCGGCTTTCTCCTTAGCACTATGGGCCAAGCATTAACCTCCCAAATAAAACAAAATTATTCAAATAACTATATCGGTCATTTGACGTAATTGGTCATATCATAAACTTTAACCAAAGGCGTATAAAGGTCTCGTAAAAGCTTACTTCAACAGCTGTCATTCATTTCGAGCTCTCGAGACGAGATAAAGTTTGACTTTTTTGACGTTGATGTTTTGACTTTGAATATATTAATGTATATATGTAGCTAATAACCCAATAGATTACAGTCCTTAGTCCTACTAAGATCACATATTTGTTAGCTAAAAGTTAGTAGGTAAGAGAGTAATGTAGCTAAGTGTTGCGTGCGACTTAGTGAGTATCCATACTCAATGGTTAAGTTGTTAGTATGTCATAAAACTAATTTTGAAGTAGTTTATTGTTAGGTATATAACTATATTTGAACCAAATAAAAAATATTTATTTTTGCTAAATGAAAATTATATAAATATATATATATAAAATTTTCTTGCACAATACTTTAATCAATAATGATTAAAATGTTTGATGAAATACACGAAAATGACGAAAAGACCATACAGTAATTTATACTAGATGCCTAAAGGTTTTAAAATATATTTAATCAGCAACAATTTATTAGAGTATGTAGTGTTACTGATTTTATCTGCTTCTATATAAAATACCACAGTGACATTTTGACAGATAAATAAGTCTGTTTGCACAAACTTTCTAACGTTACTCATTTATTATATTATTAATATGGCATAATACTATTGTACTAATTGAAATTAAGATCATAAAATCATAATTTAGTTACGAAAACAAAAAAAAATATTGTTTTTTGTCACCCACTTCGTGTTTTGACTGACTAGAGCCACCTTACCACCTTACCAATACTAAGATTGATGTATCCAGCATAATTTTCAGCAGTATTAAACTGAAAATATCTAAAATACATGTAACGAATTATTATTATTAAATCAGTCATAGACAATTATAATCAAATTCCGGCAACAATTCTTCCCTAGATGTTAGCGAAAACACTATTTACTTTATGGAATAACCATAAAGGACCGACATTGTTGGTTTACGCACCGTTTCACCGCATCCCATTCGTCCCATAGTCCTTACATTATGCTCAACAACCCTCTGCAAACAGGTTTATGGCAAACAATTAGAATGTTAAAATTAACCTGACCTTGGTTCCAGTTAATATTTGTATATATAAGGTATTCTAACTTAATATTAAAGTTTTCTTGTTATTTTAAATCATAAATTATAATGTTCTCTTTTATAGTATAACTGTAGGCATATTGATTAGGGGAGACAAAATGGTCAATTGAGTACCCCTGCCAACGGACAGCTAAGACTCCATCATCTCAAGTGGATTGCTATTCTGTGAGCAGAGAAATAAAGGGTGGGGGACTTCGACAACCTCAATCATTACGTAAAAAACAAAGAAAGACTTGTTAAAACACAATTTTTGTTTTCTGAGGGCATGGTATCACTTCGTCGAGCCCACCCATTTGTAACGAAGGATGCCTGTATAAAAAACATTATTTGTAGGCATCATCATCAACAGCCAACAGCTCATTGCAGTCTACTGCTAGACATAGGCCTTTACCCTTGCACGGTTCTCTGAACGATTTTGGGCTTATTGCATCCAGCTTCTACCAGCCATCTTGCGCAAATCGTTACTCCACCTACTCTGTCATTCTATAACTCGTTTACCCCAACTCATAACGAAGTTATAGTGGGTCTAATTGGTGAAGAAGAGATCCCTTGATAAGTCACCGAACACATCCTCCACTTCATCATCTAAGTGTACCGAGGTCGGTGCGTACACTTGCATAACCTCGAGGCTATCTATATCTATAGGGGAGCTTGACGATGAGATATGCTATTCCAACAACGTTGTTAGAAAGGAACGAAAAATTTACCAGAAACCCAACACCACCTTCGGATTGTTGGTCTACCTCGCGTAAGTACATTAGAGTTGTGGTGTCCTACCCTTCTCTTTGGACTTCATATAACCCTATATATATATAAGGATATCCTATCTAATCTTCTCAAGTTCTATCTCGAGTTACGACGGATGCGAGTCCAGCGGTAGCGTGGGCCCATTAAACGTCGCCAGAGTTAGTCGGTTGTGGTCGTCAGACCTAAGCTGGAGATTGTTCACACTATTAATTTGTTTCTGCATGGAGGTTTCTTTGCCTGTAATCACCACACTCGGCAGGTGAGTTTGGTGATCGTTGGGCACAGCTTGTTACACCAGTGACGCTGCTGCCCGTCACCGGTCTTTTCAATTTAACTACACATATTGCGATGGTTATAACGCCATCGCTGTGTTGCCAGAACTTAGTTCGTCGTTCAGGTGCGTTAAGCCAACCTTAATTGCATGCGGTGCCAAGCGCGGTGCAGGTGAGGTTCGTTTGGCGTTAAAGATTGAAGTTCGGCCCCTTACACTCATTAGTTGTTCGTAGGTCAACTATAAAATAATCTGTAATTCTAAATATACGACTATGAAAAATGATAGTTGACTAGAGAGGATAGACTTTACTTTTGACAATATACAAATAACCATTAGTGCAACATACAAATTGAGATCACTTTGGAGTTTGCTTGACGTTCCTTGAATGGAATATACTTTAGGAAATACATTACAATCTAGTACCGTTATGTCTGAATAGTTTTATAAAGTCGTAAATTTTCATAATTTTAGAATTTAATCAACTGTATGTAGTATTTACTTTACGGAAATATTCAAAATAAACATAAAATACTTACTTTAAAAGTAGAACAAAAGTTGAGTGAAAAATTTTAATAAATATTTTTTTTTTTTATTAACTATACATCATATCTATATTGATATCATCACATGTAAAACTAAAAATTAAATAAAGCAACAAAAAACAACCTTAACTTTTATCAGACTAATTTCATTATCAGCGTACTGATAAACAGAGTCGCAAGAGTGATGAGATCCCAAAATCACATTGAGTGACGTGAAACTACTCGTAGTTAATGTACTCTTTTTGTGAACCTTCATAAATAATTTTCATTTTTATCAGCAAAGAAAAAATACAATAAAAATTAACAAAGTCCCCTCTGGATACATATCTACCAAGGTACCGGTCCTACAAATAACACCAGACTCCTTAGAATTGGAATGAAGTCATTTCCGTTTCACTATTTCCGTTCCATTTTCGAGTCACTCCCTAACTTCCGCATCACGAACTGCACTCTGTTCTCGTTTAAAAAAACCTTATCTTGATAGAAGGGCACTTTGTTATTGCGTATATATATTTAGAGTTATCTTCTCATGAATAATTAAATATACAATTTGAATATCTTGACAAAAAGCAATTAGTTATAGTCTCACCCTCATTATTTCAGTGGAGATCAGATATACGATGCCATGAAATCGCTTAACCCTTTCTATTATACATCACATCTGCTATTAATACTTAATGGGTCCGGAATTGCGTTCTACTACCTAGCGACCTCGCAAAAAGGTTTCATCAGCTTTCATCTGAAGATTAAAAGGGGACAGTTAATCCTAGCTATAACCCCATATAATTAAGATGAACGTAACACTATATCTTTTGGGGAATGTGAAGGTAGTATCTTTAATGCAGGTGCATTATCGTCAAAGAGAATTCTTGAGTGCTAACCTGGTTATAGTTTTATTAAGTTGCCACTCTTGGTAGTGAAAGTTCAGCTCAGCCCGTTTTCGATACGACAATCGATTCAATACTATTGAAATGAATTTGGTAACTGTTACTTTGCGATTCGAGTTGCGTAAGAGTGAATATGACTTAAACAGCGAGATCTTTAAATATGATTTGAATCGTTATAACAGGATACAATATTCTACGAAATATTAAATTGATTGCACCATTCTAATTTACGAATAGATTTTACTGAATTTCGTAGTGTAAATGATATTTTTTGAAAAAAAAGGTAAGTATTTAAAACATTATAAAATATTTATTGCCATAATAAAGAATAGGTTGTAAAAATTCATTTTTGATTGAATTTGATCAAATATTATAGGTACTTTATTAAATATTCTGTTTCATTCTCATCTAATTCTTTATTCATTACTCTTTCACCACCTTAAATAAAAATACTTAACCTACCATCATGAAACAGGGATACAAAGACGACATAGGGCACTATTCGTCCTTAAAGGGAGAGAGGGTTCCTGGTCCCAAGGGATACTTGAATTGGTTAACACGATATAGATTACTGCGAGTGAAGCCGCTGTCAAAAGGCAGTGGCTTATAATCAGTAAATTTCATTTAATAAATAATGGTGTTAGGTAGTGGAATGATTCGAAACACTTTTTGAAAATAACTTATTAAAAGTTATTTTCTATAAAAATAAGTATAAAAAAGAAGGATAAATAAAAATAAGTTAATAAGAATGGGTGAAAAAAAAATAGTTGACCAAGGATGATGCGTTTTTTCTAAATACACACAATAACTCCACAGAACGCTGTACAGAATCTGTTCGACGTACTCACGAAATACGGAATAAAACTAAACAGAATCATTTCACGTTTTAACCGTTTTTTCTACAGTTATTTTGAAATCGTCATCGTTGCTACGCCGTTGAGGTTTTAATTAAAGTCTTAGACGCGATACGGGGCCCGGAATCTTTTTAAAAATTCATTAAAATCCTTTAGCGCCAAAAATTTCGTACACAACTAATTTATTTGCGCTTTACAGCAGAAAGCGATACAACTGTATTGCATTACGAGGAAATGCGATTTTCGGTTTCACCTTTCGTTTACGTAATTATGACTGGTGCGAAAATTGTACAGTATTGTGTAGGTTTGTTTGTGTGTTGAAGTTATTGTTTTATGTTAATTGAGTGTGTCGTAAAGATATGTATATATAAGTAAAGAATATGTTGTGTTAATACTGAATGTAATAACAAAGGGGAATAGTTATATGTCAACAAGAAAATGAGATCCAAACGGTCAGCTTTTGTATTGCACGTTGAAAGTTAATTGTATTCTATTACACTTTACGAGATTTGACTGGTATGAAAACGAAGATGATAAAGTCTTCATTTGTAATCTAGTCACGTCCGAACCAAATGTTTCCAAACTATTGTACTAATATACTGTATTGAAGTCTACACAAGTTTTAAGTAAAAGCAACATTCAAAATATGAACCCTACTACCGTACTTATACTTTCTACAGTTTAAAATTAATAAATAAGTAAGTAAAATACAGTAATTTACAAAAAGTAAGCCTCGCGAGCCCATTTTACCCTTGTTAATACCTAATTTTCGCCATGTTTTCCGTGAAAATTTTATTGAATAAAATAACAAAGTTTAATTTACATGACCAGACTAGCGTTGGTCTATAAATATAAATTGTAAAATCTTAATTTGGTTTTTCGTATTTTGTTAATATGTCAGAAGTAAATACACGTGTATAAGTTTATACAATTTACAAATATTTCAGTTTAAGTGTTACCAGATAACAGATGGTATATAATATTTTTATAATATCCTAGTTATACGTACAACATGTTTTGTTTTAAAATTTTGTTTAGAAGTTTTTAAATTATTTAATATTACCAGGAGGTAATATTAAATAATTTAAAAAGGAGTATTAAAAAAAATTGGTATTTAATCAGAAGTTAATCCAATTAAGTATGCAAATATCTTATTAGAATTCTGATACAATGTACAGTCTTATCACTCTATGTAAAGTTTAACAAAGCAAACTCATTAAAACATCCATTAGGTGAGAGAATTTCCAGATCTTACACCTAGCCGACTTCAGACTACACTCTATTCACGGAGAACCATTTAATTTACCCTGAGCCTATAAATCGATAGAATAAATGTCTTACTTGCACGCTAAATGCGTTTTCAATAGCCTTAGTGGATTAGCTGAGTTACTATCGTATAAACAGAATCTTCATTTAGCTAAAACTGGATAACTCATTACCATTTAGGCTCGAAACGGGTCGAATATTAAACAGGCGAAGGATTATGGGGACGGTTGCGAGGTGCGAATTGAATTTGATGTAGCTCTAACTACGTACAACATAACAGGCATGAAATTCAGTAATCTTGTCTGTCTAAATATGATAGATAGTAGTACATAAGTATTAGAAAAAAGTGAACAATATTTATTTATATACTTCGTAACACTTTAATACAGAAATTGTTTGAGGGTCAATTTATAATAGATGATATTAATAAAGGTCCAACCAGAGCAATTCGCAATTCACATGAACATTCTGGGATTTACGCAATAAGGAAAGAAGAACTAAACCAAGTATCATTGAGATGTTGAACTTGGTTCTTAACGTAACGCGTAATAACCTAGTAAAGCCATAATACTAATGACTAATGATTTCTAACTCTAATTTTATTAGAATCAGAAGCAAATTTTGACTTTGAAAACATGACACGAACGAAACACGTTCATTTCACTAGACATAACGGCTAAAAAGAAGAATTTGACATGAAATACATGTAAAAACGTACCCTTAGTCCTCAATTACGGAGACGACCACATTTAAACGTTGGATGCTTCAGATAGTTAAAACACATGGCTATGACAGTGTACTCGTATGTGTAGGTAAATACCAATAGTATTAAATGCTTGAAAACGTAAATAAAGTACATGTCTATTTTACTAGTACTTTCGTTTTATTTGTCTTCGCTATGATCTCACTCCTTTCAAATTGTTCACATTTTACTCTTACTTTGTAGGTTTTATAATACATATATAAAAATACAATCAAATATAGCAGAATAATATGGCGGCAAGTAATGTTGGACATAATATTTTTAAATCTATATTTCAATCATTTGCTACTTTTGTTTATTTCCCAAATCAGAGAGGTACACATGTTTATTACTCGGGGAAAGTAACACTAATTATGATGTTTCCATTTTTACATATATTCAAACATGTTCCACAAAAAATATTATAAATTAAACACAATATTTATCCTCATCATTACTGTAATACTATCTGACGCTTGAGGGAGAATGTTTTATCTTTTGCGATAAATTTAGGCTGTCCTGGCATCTATTAAATCTATAATGATAATCAATAATCATTTTATTCTTAAAAATATCTTAGGTACTTAATTGGTACGAGGCATTCATCAAACTTGGTTTAAGATACGAGCCCAAACTCTCGAGTTTTAAGTGTTCTGTTCAGACTAGCTGATGTTAAATGTAATGAAAATATACCAGCATAAAGAAAATCTTAAGCAATCCATTACAACAGATAAGAAAATAAGAAAATACTCTGCCAGACTGTAATTAATTTTACTGCTATCCTCAAACTCAGAGATATCTTACGACTATTTAACTTTAATTTTTTTTTTCTAAGAATAGGAAACAAAAAGAATTCAGATAAACTTAGGAAGTGTATGTTTTTTAATTCATTTAAGTATGTGTATTATATAGTTTGGGCGTTTCTTAAGCATTGGCTTCTTAATTATTAACTTTTTACAAACAAAGCAAACTCTCATTTAAGTATGAAAAGTCACTTTTTTAAATTTGGAGAAAGTTTTTGTCACCATACTCTCCGAGGGCCGTGTGGGGGTTCCCGGAGAACCAGTCTACCCACTAAATCACGCGGCGGCCCACCTCAACAGCCGGGAGGAGCTCCAGAAACTCATCATCGGCTTCTGGAGTCCTCCCTGCCGTACCTCAGTACGTACGTACTATTGAGGTACATCTCGGAATAACGCCCGGGGCAGGACGCTATCACACCTCTCACTGTTCTACACTGTCGGAGGCGGCTAAGTATGTAAAGTACCTAGGAAGAGGAAAACGCTATTGTATACGGGCTCTAGTTAGGTAACTAGGAGATACACGCTGTATGATATACGTATATTTATAAATTCTGATTATGTTGTACATGTCGATTTGGAAGGTTCCAAACAAAAATATCATAGTGTTTGACAATTTATGTATAGACAGAATCTAAATCTATTGCCCGCGCATATTTTTTTTAAATATTACAATGAAATAGAATAAAAAAATGTGTCTTCAAAATAGAAATAGGTACATGTGTTATCTTGTTTATATATTTACATTAGAACTGATGGCTATTGTGGTCTAATGTGTCCAGAATGTAAGGTGAAAAAGTGCAGGATAGGGTGTGCAACAAGGCGGATAGATGTGCTCAAAAGATTAAATTTGGATTCAGAACGATTGTAAAATATCCTCTTAGAGACTTAGGATCACCGAAGGAATCTTTTTTTGCCTGTGAATATCCTTTGACTAAATTGATAATCATAATGACAATATGTTTACTATCTATTTGTCTGTCTTTAAGATTGTTTCGTATTCTTAGGAATTTTCATGCTTGTTAAAGTACATTTAAATTTAAAATATTCATTTTTTTACAATCGTTATAGTTAACTTTACATTCTGTTTAGTTCATTTAGACATCTGATATCTGACTATCGTACTGAGAAAGGTAAAGAAACGGTGATTTTTACTTTATATTTTTACTTTTATCTTGATTTCACTCAAAAAGGTCAATAAGAAAATGCAATTTTGCTTTACGCGCGACACACATTGTTTTAAATGTATTTTTACATATATAAACTCAATTGTTATTATTCATTAAAACTGCGTTATCCCTGTAAATTTAATATCAATCAGAATAATTGTAACGTAAGATACATTCGTTTTTATTACATAACGTTGCCCAAAATTATGAGAAAAATCGTGATGAAAAAATTTTAGCAATCTTGTTTTTCTTTATAAAATTGTATAGTGAAAACCCTGAGCTCGGAGCAACTAGCACCAGAAGGCGACACAATAAATCTCTCTCCACTTTCATAACTCAATTTAGTTAGTTTCTACGATAACACAATAAAATAAATTTACTGACGGACTTAGTTCAAGTTTTACTCCAAAGATGCCTTGGTTTATATTTTACGAAAGCAAATTTCTTATGCACATTTAGTTATTAATTAAAATATTGTCTTTAGTTTAATATATAAAATATTAGCTGCCTAGGGAGGGCGACTTCCTTTGCGTCTCTTCAAAATTTCTCGTTTGCATCATTTCTGGGCTATCCAACACATTTTTTTATTTTCAATTTGAACCAATAGTTTCTAAGTTTAGCATTATAAGATTAGTTTAAATTTGCAGGTAAGTTTCCCGCCTATCAGTCGTCAATGTATGGCCTGTCGGTAAATGTGCCTCCACATTTTAATTCTTTGATATCTCCTATAATTATTTTAAAAATATATTGTAACGGGCAATTTTGATCTGTATGAAATACACAACGTATCAGATTTATTTAATTGTACAAGTAATAATAATATAATTCTTAAAATTTCTTCCTAAGTAATCCATTATTTTTATGGTTATCTGTGTAGTGACGGATTAAGAACTATCCGTGTAGTGACTGATTTAGAATATAGAGTATAGCTGCCTCTACTAATCCCATGGATGCTAACGTGATTAAAGGAACAAACTACGGAGGATAACGTGGAATGTAAGTGCTTGAAAACACAATTTTTACAATGTCATCTTACAAGTCTTTGAAAATCGTATAAATAATATACATGTATTATACACATAATTCTCTTTTAGAATCACTTTTTTTATTTGTGAAAACTACACTAAAATACATATATTTTAAAATATTTAAGTGTACAAGAACACATTTAATTTGTGGAAAGATATATGCCAACCGTTAGTTGTATGTTTGTAAATTCAAAGGCATTAAATAGTTGTTACCACTATTTAAAGCCACAGATTGATAATAATATCTGGCTTTAAATAGTGGTAACACGTTATATGTTTGAAATTCGTTATATTTTTTGGGGGTTAAATGAGTGTTGATAGGCCCGCACAAGGTGGTCCGACGACCTGGTAACAGTCACAGGAAACTGCTGGAAGCGGGCGGTACGGGACCGGCTGTTGTGGAGACCCTTGGAGGAGGCCTATGTCTAGCAGTTGAAGTCTTTTGGCTGAGATGATGATGATGATGAAATGAGCTGTCTGGTCAACCTGATTACAAGTGACTACCACTGAACATGGACACTTGTAAATCAAGTTTAATAAGTGTGTTGCCGGTTTTTGAGTCCTGCCTAGATTCAAGGGTAGGGGAGGAAGGTTTGGAATACGGTAACTTAACTTTAAAAAAAAATCCATAGCATCGACTCTTATATCCTTCTCCCAAGATCTAACAGCGTTCAAATATTTTGTTTTAATGCAAGATAGAAATTTAATATGGATAGTTTTTAAATTGAATTTTCATTTCGTTACATTCAACACACCCTAATATAAATATTGTAAGTAAGCTAGTCTATCACATTAGGATTAACTGTAATGATAGTAAAGGTAAATGTAGGTAAATAAGTAAAATAATAAAATTGTTCTCCACCGGTTACTAGTATTTAATTACAATACATTGGAGAAAATAATGTTCATTATATACTAAGTTAACATTTACATTTACATTTAGTACATTAAACAGTATGGTTGATTCTCTAGCCACAGATATCAAGGACGACAGAAATTGTGTCTCGCTACATTACATTTCATAAATCATAAAAAGTTTCACTTTTAATAGTAAGTACATTGTAACAGTAGATACTGGTGGAGTATAATGTTAACTGTTTATTTATCTATATGCCTATTAGCAGTCAATTGAAGTAAAAAGCAGATAGTAACTAAAAATACGTAGTACAGTGTTGCGAATTAATTACAATACTTAAATAATTAAAATAAACAAAATAATAACAATTACATAGATATATTCAGCAAATCCTGCATTGCAGTTATAAGTTTAATAAGAAGCGTACTAATAGAATTACCATGTCCTTAAAATCTATTTACCTTAATGGATTTGAAAATCTGTTTAGTCGTTAAAGAAGTGATTGTAGCTACTGAGCAATAATTAGAGCAAGAACCAATAATTATATGATAAGCATGACCACTTCTTCTATGTTAAGTGTTTATCACATCTTTTTTTTTGTGTGGAAATCCCCACAAATACCACCGAAAGGTGGTTATGTCGGACTCGAACCGACTAAAAACTGCACGCCGTCTCAGGTACCAGTAGCCAAGGAACCAGGTGCACCCTAGTAAGGAAATACCTGGAATCCCGACGTACACGGGCCACTGTTTACCATACCTAAATTTAGAACAAATTTTTTATGTAATCTGATACCATTAGTAGAAACACAGAATTCGGTATTCAGTCTCATTTTTCTAAGAGCTATTGGCAGAATAGAAATATCTCCAATAAAAAAACTAAAACAAAAGAACAACCAAATAGCATTATCTAACCGAGTTGTTTTCCACTTTTTTCCATCAGCAATCCAGATTTAATAAAAAAAGGGAAATCCGATGGTGACAAGGGGCGACATTTAACAGGCAATTGTCCTAATTCTACTGGTTGCAGCTGACCTTTTTTTATTAAAGAAGTCGGAACTGTTTTGTGTTCACTTCTGAGGTTGAGGCTAAGAAAAAGTAATATTTACAGTAAAGCCATTTAGGAAATCTTATTCCATATACTCCTACACTTTTAGTTGAGAAAGTTCTAGCAGTAAGATGATAATCATTGTGATTTGTTTTTTTATATATCCAGATCCAGGAACTGGTACTCCAAATTTAGATCGATTATCTTAAAAACTCTTTATGATAAGCTCTTTCTCTTTCTCTGAGATACGTATATCAGATATCATGGATAATCGATACGATACACAAAAACTTTTAAGTATTGTTATGGATGCGAATCCATTAAGTTTTCTTATATCAAGCGCACATTAACAAAACTTGCAAAAATCATCAATAATTCATCATTATCATCTTCAGCAGCCTTTAACAGTCCATTGTTTGACATCTCCTTAGAAAGTAGGTTTTATCTTTCCACGCTGGCCAGACAGGTTGGTATAAGATTTCTTTCCTTCCTCCTTTCTCTAACCAGTGACATTATCTTACATATTTTGTTCCTATAGTAGCCTATTACGACGCCCATGGGAAGAATAGGGGTGGCGAAACACTGTGTATTTTTAATCTGTCACCACGCTCTATGATATACGCATATTTATAAATTCTGATTATGTTGTAAATGTCGCTATTGTTATCTCTATAGAATATTATGTAATCTTGTTATTACATTGTAAATACACCGATAAGTAATATTTTAACTACACGCTACTTTGTTATACAAAAATATTTATTGAATTCTGATAAGTTGCCCCTTGTGGTGATGGATTAAGAATACAAAGTGTCAAAACAACTGTTGCTGCCGGCCATGGAGTGTTCCATCCGTTCCGGAGATGGCCAGACGACAGACATGACGGCCGGTAGCGAGAGATCTCCTCCAATAACTGCAATGCATGCTTCACCGCCCAAGCGAAACAAACGGCCAGCGTTTGCTGAGCCGAGTCCTCACTGCAGTCGCAGTGGTGATAGGCAGGACTCTAATCCCTCCTAGCGATCGAGTGCAGATACTTCCCGAAGCAACCGTGCCCGGAAAGTCTGCGTCCGGATCTGCGTCAGCCAGAAGGAAATAGTCCCGTGCTACCGCCCTTCCCACTCGATTATGACCGGCTATAGAGCCTCGACGGCGGCAAGGCTAGCATGTGGAGCCTTCAGCCGGGACGAGCATCGAGTCATCATGGCTCGACGAGCGGCCTCACGCCACTCGCGAATGCCGTTAACAGTCGGTGAGTACTGCAGCCTCCAACTCCCACCGGGGAGTTCCGGCCAAGCCGCACGCCGCCTCCGTCGACATGGTGCGCTAACCGCGTATGGATCTAACCACCATCATCCTCTGAGGTTGCCAGAGGCGGGTCCAGTTCTGGGCAGTCAGAACCGCCGCCTACACCAGTGCACTATACAGTACCATTGACCTTTGGAACCAACCCTGTACCAAACCTCATTTCTAAGGAAAGACCTATGTCTAGCAGTGGACTATGAAATACATATATTACACCAGAAAATCTTATTGATTATTAAACTATACATGTAGAGTATTTCTAGGGCTCATATACTTTTAGAAATATTTTCATAAAACAATATGTCATTTAAAAATCACAGTGTTTCAAATGAATGATTTTACAGCTAATCTATGACGACGTACTTCTTCTATATCTAAAATACCTACGCAAAACGAAAACATAAAAGTAACTTATGTTAAATAAATTTTCCTTTTACCTCACAGAGCCGTCCAAATGTACACAAAGTCGATCAGTCCCTCACAATGGTTGCAGCCGTATAATACAACAGCTTTTCAGCCACTTTCTTGCAACTTGTGTCACCTATACAAAATGTGACATTCAATACACGCCTCTCCTTTTGTTGAGCGCACCCCTTCGATACAGCTACGTTTATTTTAAAAAACCTTATGTTAGTATCCTTGCAAACTATTTTAAACCTTATAATTATATGACAATAGTTGAAATTTATTTGATAGCTATAATACTACTGTGACTTGGAGAATCGTTTAATAGCATCATTGAAAAAAAAACGCTGAGTATGAAAATGGCAACTGTGTTTTGGGAATTGGGTCTAAGAACGGGGTCTTACAAAAGAATTGTTAAGAAATAAACACTGAACCTATACGATGTAAAGGTTTTATTTCATTTATATGTATAATAGTGTAAAATAAGTCACACATTTTAGGTTTTGTGTTTCTTTGTATAAGGTATAAATATGTTAGAAATATATAACTCACTCTACGTACATTAATTCTCTTTTCTTTAACTTTTTTCATAACGACGTTTGAATAACTGATACTATTTTGAATACAAATGACTACAATTTTCGAATTTATAATTTTCCTATTAACAATGAATTGTAACTTGCAAATAATTGTCAATAACTTATAATGGGAACAAGGTCTAAGACTCATCAATAGAACAAAACGGCACTTTTAGTATCCATCTGACTAAAATTTATTAATTCAAAGCCAAGACGGCCACTTTATAATACCATAAAACAATTTAAAACAAATATTAAATATGTAGCATATTCTACAGTTTAATGATTTCAATTGGTATTATCCTTCAATATAATTTTGTGAATAACATAACCTCAAATTTATCAAGACATCGTAAGGATATCTAAATATCCACTTTGTAATACCGTAAAGGATCCAAAACACACTCATGGATTTTAAATTTGTATTATGTATAAAACGTGAGTGTTATGAGTTAAGGTTTTAAATGGACTGTACATTCATTGATTTGGTTTGTAATTTAATACTTCGCTAAGGACATCGATCGGATGTCTGCAGCCTGCATTCCATGAAAGTGAAATTATTAAGTAAAATTGGCGGGAACCTTTAATAAAAATCCAAATAGTACGTGTACCACTAAATTGATACGTAATATTAAAACATGAAACCGTTCAACAGGTCTGTATGATCATCAAGTTAACACTGTTTACAGTGATACGGCTTCCCCTCCTGTAGTCAACATCATTTGTCTTTTGTCACGAAATTTCCCTGTAAAATATTTCAGCAGAATCAAATTACGAAACACTACGGTGGAACATATTGGGAGATGGATGGGAGGGCCCATGTTATATTGTACGTAGACATTATACTTATGAATAAAAGGAAGCGTCGCATGAACTGTATTAAACCATTTCCAAGGATTTATAGCTATCCTAATGTCCAAGATTTGCATTTTACGCTGTAATTATGTGGTAGTTTAAAGTGGGTGGCATTTTTATGTTTCTTAAAATTACTCTTCATATAAATCTATTCGCATAAAAAAAATGTAACAGACTGATGTCTGTACACTAAAGATATTTAAGAAAAACGAATGCAATGGGTTTTTCTTAAAGAAACAAAACGACAGTGTTTAGAATATTTATTTGTTTTTCTGTATGTTAGATATACTTGATTTGTAAACAAATATTTATATTTAACATTAAAGTATATTATTTATCATAGTTATGTCACTTATGAAGACTTCAATCTATATACAGTTAGGTGCAGAACTGAGTCAATGTTTCGCGATTATTTGATTACATGAAATAAGTCCATATTTAATAAACATGTTTAAAGAATTTTATCCCATAAGTTAAATCTATATTCCTCAAGTTAATAGTTCAAATGGATATTATCCAGTTACTGCGTTTTAAAACGTTGAGGTATTTGCATGCGATAGACTCACTTTTGCATCGTGTTTGTTACTGACTCTGCGCTCAAGTATGAACATGTTTAAGCTTGTCAAGATTAGTAGAGAAAGAGAATTTCGCTTTGTTTATTACTCAGTGTAATTTTATATCGCAAAGGGAACGTTTCGTACGCTTTATTGAAATCATGAAACCGACATCGAAGTCCATTATAGAATCTGCTAAAGAGTTACTCAAAACTGAAAAATCAACAAGATTTATCGCTCAAGAGTTAAACGTGAGTCAATCAACAGTACAGAGAATAAGAGCAAAGTGTAAATTTCCTGTGCCAAGTAACGTTGGTGGTCGTGTTAAAAAGTTATCTGACAGAGACGTAAGAAAACTTATTCACTACTTAAGATCTAGTGAAGCGTCTTCAGCATCAGAAGCGGCGGCAATTTTAAGACAAGACACTGGCACGTCAGTGAGTAAGTGGACTGTTCGTCGGGCATTATACAATGTAGGTATGCGAGCTGTAGAGAAGAAAAAGAAACCTCTCCTTACTAAAAAGAATATTAGAGCAAGAAAAGAATTTGCAAAACAATACATTAACTGGACTGAAAGTGACTGGATGAGGGTTATTTGGTCCGATGAGACCAAAATTAATAGATACAGCACAGACGGGCGAAAATGGTCTTTGAAAAAAGAAGGGGAACCATTACAAGCAAAGGATTTTATACAAACGGTGAAACATGGTGGACGTAATATCAAACTTTGGGGATGTCTGACAGCTTTTGGTGTGGGACCAATTCACAAAATCGATGGAAATATGGATGGTAGAACGTATCTCAGCATTCTTAAGACACATCTGATGGATGCTGTAGAAAATATGCCATATCCTGTAAATAAAGTAATATTTCAACAGGATAACGACCCCAAGCACATGTCAAAAATAGTAAATAAATGGCTTGATAAGCAAGTGTTTCAAGTCCTTCCATGGCCTTCTCAGAGTCCTGATATCAACCCTATAGAGAATTTGTGGGCATATTTGAAAAGCATGCTTTTAAATAAATATAGCGCATCACCATCAAACTTGAACATTCTGTGGGGACGAGTACTAGAACAGTGGTACAAAATTCCACCTGAGTACTGTTAGTAAGTTAGTAAGTTTGGTAAATAGGTTGCATGCGGTTGAAAAAGCAAAAGGTCTTTGGACCAAATATTAAAGATATGTTTTCATTATATTTTATAACTGGTGCAAAAGTGAACCAATTGTAATTGTGATGATTATTCACCAAAATAAGATTTAGATTTATAAGATTTCTTTAATTAAACATTCAAGAAATAAAGTTTTTAAATATTACAATACATTTTTATTTAGTAATTAATACCAATTTCATACAGATATTTTTAAAAAATTGTAAGGTACTGACTCAGTTCTGCACCTAACTGTATATAAAAGAAAATGGTGTTAGTTACACTATTTATAACTCAAGAACGGACGAACCGATTTTGCTGAAAGTTGGAGAGGTAGTTTAGAATCAGGAGACGGACATAGGATACTTTTTATCCCGTTCGACCGCGATTCCGTGAAGTCACTGTAAAACGTGGTATAACAAAAACGCATCTGGCATGGAACAACAAAACGCAAATGACAGTGGAATAACAAAACGCGAATGACAGCTAAACGTAATTGATAATATAAATTTCATAAGAAATATATAATCATCAGTAATTTATACTCCCTTTGAATCATCATTAACAATACCGCGACCTACGCGATCGAATCTTTCCCGACAAAGCCGTAATGCAAGAAGGATATGAAACATTGCGAATAAAATGACTGAAGAAGCACAAGGAATTGCCCGTGAAGAGCGCCGTGTTAGTATGGCTCGACTTTGCGCTTCTCAATCACAAGAGTAAAGCGAGGCAGCCCGTGAAACGGCTCGGTTGGCAATGCGAAATCGTCGAGCGAATAAAAGAGATGAAGAAGTTAATAATTTTCGACGCACGGGAAGAAAAGTACCAAATGCTGATTTGAATCGAGCAGCGTTTCGATATGATTGTACCACTGATTACTGCTTGTATCTTAGCGTTTGCATTGGGCCAATGGACGTTGTTTGCGAGTCTTGTGACACATTGAAGTTTTCAGGAGAAACACCCGGATACTGCTACCTTAGTGAAAAAGTTAAATTACCATTATTGATTTCGCCACCTGAGCCATTGCATTCATTGTTTTGTGGCGAAACACCAGAATCACGTCATTTTCTTGCAAACAATCAAAAATACAATTGTTTCCAAATGACCTCATTTGGGGCAGACATTATCGAAGAACGAAGATTTATTCCGACATTCAAGATATTTATTTGTTTATTTTTGTACTTATATACAATATAGTAGATGAATAACTTAACATACTGATGCCTACGCATTATGTTTGCTGATAATACAAAAAAAATGTTTATAAATCAGAAATACTGACTGCGTTTTATTTTATAGATACAAGGACAGATTCACCATCGAATTGGATCATTGCTACCTCTCGAAGATGCACAGCATAGATTTTTACAAATATACTTCATCGGCAACATGGAAAAACAACTTGATCGACGTCAAGAGATAAATGCAGCAATGAAAAGAGCAATTCTTCAAGATCTGCAACAACTGCTTCATGAACATAATGCGTTGATCAGGCTATTCAAGGGTGCTTTGGAACGCATAAAAAATAGTCTTCTGTCTGTTATCTTTTTAAGTTTTTATGGACATTATTCTAGTTTCGGGCAAGGACACAGGATAGATTTTATACCAGAAATCACCTTTTAAGGTGGTAAAAAAGGAGGTGAAATTTTGTATGGCGAACCAATAACCGCTGAACTTACTTCATTGAAATTTGGTATTTAAATGGTTTGTGTTATGTGGTTTTTAATTTTAATTCTCGACCGATTAGGGCGAGGTTAAAGTAAGGGCACTGGATATGTTGCTGCCGAGTGGGGAGGATCACTGTATGTGGTGTATACTTCTCCCCCAACCGGAGTTTGAACGATTTCGAGGTTTTCCTTAACAACTTGGAAACCTCGATGCGGCGTCTAACGTCTGGACACGTCTTAGTGCTGGGGGACTTCAACGCAAAGTCCATTGCGTGGGGTTCCCCCAGGACGGACGCTAGGGGCGACGCCGTTGAAGAGTAGGCGGCCTAGGTGGGCCTCTGTTTACTAAACAGGGGCTCCACCAATACGTGCGGGCGACAACAGGGAGGGTCGATAGTGGACCTTTCGTTCGCTACCCCTGCCCTCGCTGCACGAGTTAGGAACTAGCGTGTCCTGGAAGAGGTTGAGACGCTCTCGGACCATTTCTATATCTGATTTGAACTCTCCCGGTCCCAGGACGCCAGTAGGGGTCACGCGGCGCGGCGTTCTTCTCGCTTTCCGCGGTGGGCTATAGCCAAATTAAATAAGGACCTACTAGAAGAGGCGGCCATTATTCACTGTTGGCTGTCTCCGCAGGCCCCGACCGAGGAGGTCAATATGGGGGCTGGTCGCTTCTACGATGGCATTGTGCAGATCTGCGATGCGGCCATGCCCCGCATCCGAGGTTGCCGGCCTCCACGGAAGGAGGTTTACTGGTGGTCCCAGGAGTTGGCGGACCTCCGTGCGCCCTGTACTCGTGCCCGGAGGTCCTACACCCGTAGTCGGCGGCGACATCGTGAAGAAGGCGAGGAAGACCAGCTTCATGAGGAGTACCGAGAGGCGTGAAAAACTCTGAAGCTGGCCATCAGCCGCGCCAAAGAAATTAAGAGAAAGGAAATGCTGGAGGGTCTCGATCGTGACCCCTGGGGTCGCCCCTATCTTGCGGCGTGACAAAAGCTCCGCACGTCGGGCCCCCCCCTTACAGAGACACTCCAGCCCAGCTTCCAGCGGGAAGTGGTCGAAGGCCTTTTCCCGCAGTGGGCAGAGCACACACCCCTGTCAATGGCCTTCATGGTCGAAGACAACGGAGTGAACGAAGACAATGTTCCGCTCGTCAGGGAATCGGAGGTAAGGCCTGTTGTTCTACGGAGCCGCTCTAAGAACACCGCCCCCGGGCCGGACGGGATACCTGCCCGAGTGCTAGCCCGAGCCCTCAAACACATGTCAGACTGCCTCAGGGAGGTCCTGGACGCTAGCTTGGCGTCCGGACGCGTCCGTGAGTGCTGGCAAAGCGGGCAGCTGGTCCTATTGAAGAAACCGGGACGGCCAGCCGAATTGGTAGTGGCCTAAAGGCCTATCGTGTTGCTGGACGAGGCGGGTAAACTGTTTGAGAGGACTCTCTGCCCGCATCGTCCGGCACCTTTGCGAGGTGAGCTCCGATCTGTCGGACGCCCAATTTGGTTTTCGGGCGGGGTGTTCGACGGTTGATGCCGTGCTGCGCCTGAGGGCCGTTACCGAAGAGGCGGTGAGTTGTTGCGGCGTGCTGTTGGCGGTGTCGTTAGACATCGAACATTTAATAGTCTGCCATTTAGCTGCATCAGAGAAGCCCTCCACTACCACGGGGTGCCAGAGTAGCTGAGGCGGCTTGTGGCAGACTATCTTGAGGAGCGTGCGGTCATGTACGAGGACTGACCGAACCGAATTTGCGTGCAGCCAGCGTCGCGACGAGACGGCTATACACGGGGGTTGTCTGGTCAATGGCACTGTTCTGCGAAGACGTAATTTCGTGGAAGGAGGTGGCGGAGAAGGCCCGGAAGGACGACATCCACTCGGACCCAATTCGCCGCCGGCGAACCGGGCGGCAGAGGCGTGCATACCAGCGCCTCATGCCGCCTTGAGTGTGGCCGCGGGTGGACGGGACCGGTTTTCCCCTCCATCCGCTACAATGGCCAGCCGCGAGGAGGCGACGTCCGCGTGTGCCGTACGTCGCCTAAAATAGAGAGTTTATCCGCAGATGATGCCCGAGGTAGCGGGCAGGCGCCAGGAGGGATCTGGATGTCGTAATAGCAGCGGTTCCCGGATCCCTCCTATCTCAGGCGCAGAGTGGCACACCATGTGGTTTTAGTCGGTCCGATTCTGACTCATCACTCCGCCGTAAACCCCGGTGGGGTGACAGCCCAAGGGGGTCTCCACATGATAAAAAAAAAAAAAAAAAAATGGGCAAACTGTCGTAAGTTTCGTCGTGCTAATGATTTGCGGAACGAGGGGTGGAAAATGTGGTTGGTTACACTCTCCACAATTTATTTGTTTGACATAATGTAATCTGCATATAGTATGATATACGAGAGTATAGAATTTATTTGCAGGCGTTATAATTTTCGTTTAATACAAAATTTTGCGATTGATTGTAAAATATTTTATAAGGTAGTAGACAAGAAGGAGAATAATAAATATTCTTTACGAAAACGTTATATAGTATTAATCTCTTTAAGTGAAACTTTGAAGGTTGAGGTCCTCAGTATATAAGCCGAAAATCTCCTTCGTCACTCAAATATTCTTCATCTAAAGATTCCGACGATGTATCTTATTTGGACCATTATGTTTCCATTTTTATGTCAAATTGGTGGTAAGATCTGATGACGTTTATTGGTATTTAATGTGACTCCATACTCATACATAACTTATCGATCTTATGCGAAAGTAACAGACGGAGCCCAGCTTGTACATCAGTCACTGCCGGCGGACAACGGCAAACTATTTGATTTGTTCAATGTACCAACGCACTACGTCCCGCAAACTTACGGGACCTCCAGTTTACGATGATTCGTCTATAAATAAGAAAGTAAAACGTAAAACTATTAAACCTAAAATGCTACACAAGTACTTCATTTGGGTTAAAAACTGCTTTAAAATCATATCAAAATTTCATAGTGTTTTAAACAAAAATTACACTTAAATTTCGATGTGATAAGAATATTTTAAACTTATAGTAACCTAGTTTCAAATGTTAAACATAACAGTTCGAACACGAAGAATTCAATATACTAAGTAACATAAAGGCTAGTAGATCTGTTTCTCCCTAAATTTCGTCTTACGGTAAGATGGCTCGTACAAGACATTGTTCACAATTTAACAGACAATAGAAATTCTTGGCGTATTTGGCATACTGTATGCTGTGTTTGGTAGAACATAAGTTTCTCATTACTAAGCTTAATATTTAGTTGACACGTCACTAGCTTTGATGACGATAGTAGCAAAAACCCATATCTTCGTAGCGCTAAAAGTACCAAAGACTTTATTTATTCGATTTAAAAATAAAAATGTAATGATGTCCTTCAAGTTATATTTATTTTGACTTTGACTTTGATCACTCGTAAATATTTACATATTTACGAGTGATCAAAGTCAAAGTGAAAATATTTACGTGATACGTAAATATTTACGAGTGATCAAAGTTATACCATAATTAACATACAGTCGATAAAAGAAAGATTTATTTTTCGCTTTAATTAATTTAGTTGATAATAGAAGATTCGATCCCGGCTCTTTTTATTCTGGGATCTGGGAATTATAATCAAAAATTAAATCTAAATAACAATTAAACAATAGAAGAATGAAACAGAGTTTTTCAAGGTAATATTTAGCAGAAACAGAATAAACTTTAAAATAGAAACACTTAGAAAACATTGCAACAGAACAGAAGGTACTACCTACTTCAATTTCACTAAAATTAATTTAATTAAAAAATTAAAAAAAAATGTATTCCCCAGATTTATATAAGCATAAAGTCATTACACAAATTTGGACTAAAAAGTATGTTAAAGTTTTCGTTTTGTTACATAAATTCATTGATTTATTCAATTGATCTGGATTTACATCTATTATTATCTGGCGCTAAACTAAATTAAATATCTCTCCATACTTAAAGTTTCTACACCCTTGAATTATCATAATTAAATTGTATCTCAATTTTAATAACTGAGCAATTATAATTTAAATTTAAAAAGAATACTAAATTTATGTTTTTAATATAGAGTGGGTCAAGAATTCATTAAAATTGGAATCTAACATGTCGTGCAAACATGTTCTGGCAGTTCTTGGGACCAATGCTACTGGAATTTGTTGGCTACAATCGTAACACACGGTTTCAATAAGATGGAACCACTTTTCAAAATCCAATGAGCCGGTGGTCAAGGACATGTTTCGGGAAAAGCTGATTTCCAGACGAGGCGACATTCCATGGCCACCCAGAAGTCTCCCCATCAGATCTATTCCCAGCAGACTTCTTTTTATGAGATTATTTGAAAAACCGTATCTATTTCAATATACCAAATATACTATGTTAACAAAAAGAAAAAAGGTCTCTTTGCCGAAGGGTATTCGAAAATTTTGGGGTTCGCTTAGAAGAGTGCAAACGTCGAAACGGTGGTCATTTAGATGAAGTAATTTTTAAAAAATAAATTGAAAACAATTAACTTTTTTGTAAATATCAAATTTATCAAATAGTTATTTTCACGATTGTTTCAAATGTTAACTAATTCGTGGCCCACCTGTATAAAAATAGTAATTCTCTAATGATACAATATTAACATTTTTATTATATATACTAGATCATTTAAGCGGGACGTGAAAAAGCATCTCACTAGGTTACCCTGTTGCATTATCTACAGTTGCAATAACTATGGTGACCACCAATCCAGAATTCATACTTTCCATCAGACAGAAACAGACACCTTGACAGACGTATTAAAGAATAATAAGGCACATAGGTTTAGGCCAGGTTTGATCGATGTGACACCATCATCTCACAGAAAAGCAGTTCTTACATTGCTTTCACCGAAGTTACTGGAGCTTTAACTCCCCGATTCTGAAGGGTGGACCAAAAGTGTGGTAATGTATATATGACTCTTGAGTTGTTAGTGTTGTGTTGTGTGTTTTCATTCGACCCCTGTTGTTCGTGAGAGCATCCCTAAGGGTCATGGCATGATATTCCATAACTTTTAACGTAGTTAGAAGTAATATTAGTTGTTCACGTCCATTATTCTAGTTTAATTTTTCTACTAAAGGCTTGTTATTATTTTTAATACTTTTCTGAAAAAAAAACCTTCAAACCATTTAAACAAAGAGCTCGTAATTTAAAAAGCTTTTGCATTTGCGAGTGCCTTTGTATGTTCAACACATAGTAAGTTAAACTAAATGGTATACCTGTATAAGATACTCTTTCTTTGTTGTTGAAAGCACTGAATAGAACGACGTTAGTAAGATCTTTCTTAATTTGTTTCAGTTCAAGAGTATTTACTTTTATGTTCCAAATGAGACTTGTAATTCACATTTAGCGACTGCAAAACTTCATCTTTCGTCTATAGACCAAAAGTTTCAACCTATATGAAACAAACAATTGATCCACAAATTGTTATTCTGAGTCTGGGTGTTCTTTTTGTCCGTTTCATGTAGTCCCTAGTTCCTAGTCTAGTAGACTTAACATGCTTACCGAGGCACGGGGTTAAGACTCCAACTTCCAAACTCTGGGCTTTTAGTAAATATTTCCGTAACTAACACAATAACCCGATGACTCGACCCGGAAACCGAACCCGAGCCCTAATGGTCGACAGTCGCATATGCTAATCTAAGTTGGCCTACAATGGTGCTAATCGATAGTTCTTTTTAGATCATCACCTTATCGGCGATTAAGCTTACATTGTCTTTTATTTACACTATATGAATACTAATTTCCTTGTAGTATCACAATAACAGATTTTTCTATGTCAATGTACATTTGGAATGGTAACGATTACACTGAATGGCTTTTTGGACATTCTTAGACCCTTTTAATCTCCTTCATTATCGTGAAAGCAATCTTTACTTTGCTCCATTTACATCGATTGGTCCGTATTAAGATTAGGATTTGGGTCTACAAAGGACTATAAACCTTTGTAAAGGTTTATTTTTAGCTATATAAAGTGTAATTAAGAAGGTGATTGATGAAAAAGTATTTCGAATTGCATTTCAAACTTGGCTAAAGTTAAGTACCAGTTTCTAATGAAATTCAAGAGAATGTCTAAAAGTATTAACAAATTTTAGGTGTAAAAACCAATATAGTTTATAAAGTACCTATATCTAAACTTTTGTCATTACTCTAACAAGATTTACTTTTTATACATTTGGTAGTAATATAAAAATACTTACTTAAACCATCCAACTCCATATATTTCTTGGTTAAATATATTAGAGAGAACAGCCTGTATATTGGTCACAATTGTCACAAAGACTATATTATACTCAATCTATATTGCCTATGAAAATTAGGAAAATGTCCATAACTCCATTACAATTAAAAAAACATTGTTCTTTTAGCAACAGTTTGTGAAAAGATCTTTATATTTTAAATATGGCGTGGTCAGTGGCTGACTATGCGGTTAGCCTGGTGGTTTAAGCGGTCGTCACGCCTCTCTACTACTTCTGCTACTGCTAGTTCACTGAGTACTAACTCCCAACTTTCATTTCTCAACTCACCGTTTTCACCCACACATCTTACTCCGTACCGTCGCTACCTATCCTCTAATCACGACAGAAACCTTCGCTCAGAAAATAATCTACTTCTGTTATGGCCCTTTCACAACTCTGATTTCGTGAACTCTTCGTTCTTTGTTCAGGCAATACTACTCTGGAATGTGTTCTCGCTCGAAGTCAGGATGCACACCAACCGTTTTACATTCAAAAAGAATGTACATAATCTCCTTCTTAAGGAAATTGAAGAATCCTCTGATTGTTGGCTCAGCTTATAGTGAAGTTGTTATAGTGTACGAATATCATCTAAATGGTTATGTATGTGTATATTTATGAGTATATGTATATATTTATATGTATGTTTATGGCGTATGAATAGTATGTCTTCATGTATGTATATTAGGGTGGAGTGAAAATGTATGAAATTTTTTTTCTTTTTTTTTATATGGAATAGCGGTAAAAAAATGCCTTTTAATGAGTAAATTCAGCGTACAAAATATTTTTTACTTGTCTTAATGTTATGAGGTGCCCCAACCCAATTGAAATTTTGAAAATACAGAAATTTGAAAAATACTGATCTAATTTTTAATCTCATCCATCCATCTTGTCCAGGGCCACCCGCAAACCCAGCGCCTCAATACGCCCGACCAGCAGAGAGACTCCCGCGGTGGCCAGGCGCGCCGCGTCTTGAAAGTTTATCCCCCGGCTGTGACTAATGTGTCATCTGCGTAACAAATTACACCCAGTATACCAGGTTCCACATTAGTGGCCCGAAGACAGACCCCTGTGGAACATCGCACGACATGATCCGCCGCCTCAGAACATCGTCTCGGTCCTCGTACATGACGGTACTCTCCTGTAGATAGTCTGCTACAAACCGCCACAGGTACTGTGGCACTCCGTGGTAGTGGAGTGCTTCCCTGATGCAGTTAAATGACAGACTATTAAATGCTTTAGCGTTGTCCAACGACACCGCCAACAGCACGCCGCCTCTTCGGTAACGCCCCTCAGGCGCACCACAGCATTAACTGTCGAACGTCCCTCTCGAAAACAGAATTGAACGTCCCACAGATCGGGGCCCACCTTGCAGAGGTGCCGGACGATGCGGACAGAGAGTATCCTCTCAAACGGTATATCCGCCTCGTCCAGCAACATCGTCCTATAGCCCACTACCGAATCAGCAGGCTGTCCGGGCTTCCTTAATAGGACCAGCTTCCCGCGTTTCCAGGGAAGCGTCCGGACGCCAAACTAGCGTCCGGGATCTCTCTGAGGCGATCCGACATGTGTTCGAGCGCTCGGGCCAGCACTTGGGCAGGTATCCCGTCTGGCCTGGGTGCGATGTTCCCTGACGGGCTGAACATTGTCGTCGTTACCCCGTCGTCTCCGACCATGAAGGCCATCGATAGGGGTTTCTATACCACCCTAAGGCTGACTGGAAGAGAATGCCTTGGGCATTAAGTCCGCCGATGTAAAAGTGCATAAAGTGTAAATAAATAAATAAAATCCCCCGCAACACAGAATGGAATAAATTCACGTTCATTAGAGCACACGATGTCCTTTTTTTTTTTAAAAATGTGTATTTTTCAGAGGTCAATACCCAACATCACGGCTTCTCCTTATCTGAACAACTCTAATCGGTAAGTAATGTGTTAACACAATTTGCTATAATGGTATCTAATTATCACCATCGGAGTTTACTGTAGCTATTTCTAATATGTTGTCGAACTTTACGCCTTCAGTCACAATAAGGTCACTCAATACAGAAGTAGGATAGACATTTTAAATGGGATCATTCCGAGCACAGTATGGAAAATAATATACCATAATTCTCCTTAACGGGTTCTCTATAAAATAAATAACGTACTTTATCTTTCTAAACCAGCCTCAAGACTAGTTTAGAAGCTATTGTACTAACTTATTTATGGGAAAATTTATATTGAAAATAATATTATGCTGCGTATGATATTCCTAGAGTATCTCTATAAGTTATAAAGTTTATTCCAACTACCTATAATAAGTCAGTAGTCTATTGGTCTGTATATGTGGGTTTAGATCATATTGTGTTTAAAATCGGTAGATAATAATAACATGGCGAGAACTACACCTCGACAAGTGAAACCTGCATTCTATTCTTAACTCAGTGAGTTTTTATTTTGAGTGACTTTGTAAGGATTTCACGTCTATTTACTAAACTGAGTACGAATAAATTTCTTTATGTATCTTTTTTGTCAAAAATATTTCCAGGACGCTTCTTTTATTGTTAATGGTCATCGATTTGGTAAAATGAAGGACATCAGCCAGTTACACAAATTTTTGCAACCAAAATATTTAATGGCACCATTCATTTTATATTTAATGGAACGGCTCGCAAAATAAGTCTCCACTCTCTGAAAATAAATTACATATATTGTGAATGTTAATAAAATAATTTATTTTAGACGTAATTTACATAGTTTGGTATAAAACCGCCAGAATAGTAACAACCGTTCTTTGAGACTGCAAAAGAGAAAACCTCTAAAAGACATCAAGATTTATTGATTTTAGGTTTGTTAATGTAGACACGATTCTTCAAATAACCCCATAAAAAGAGGTCTGCTGCCGATAGATCTGGACTTCTGGGTGGCCACAGAATGTCGTCTCGTCTAGAAATCAGCTTTTCTGGAAACATGTCTTTGACCACCGGTAGGGACTTATTGGATGTTTGATAAGTGGCTCCATCTTGTTGAAACTATGTGTTTTGATGTAGCCAGTAAATTGCAGTAGCATCGGTCCCAAGAATTCCCGTAACATGTTTGCAAGAGATGTTAGACTCAAATGTTAACTGATTCGTGGCCCACCCCATATCTAGATATTTAGATCAGCCAAGAATTAACCAAGATAGTATAACCAAGTGAAGGGAGAAGATAAGAGAGATCTTCTCGAAATAAATAGTCTCACAAAACATAGTCTTTTCTCGTTTTCATACATTCATCAACAGCATTTAATAACCCACCGCTGGACATATGGCCTCTCCTCAGAAAGAGATTTTGACCTACTATACCACATTGGCCAGACAGTTTGGCATTAGTTTTGCTCCTTTAGTTGCCTCTTAAGATATCCATAGGATGAAAAGGGGTGGTGATACTCTGTTATCGACCTCACCTTTTTTTCTAAGCACTGTAGAGGTTCCAGCTGCTAGTTCAAACCAGACTCTGTAAAAGTAGTATGTCTTACTTTTTTATATTTTTATTAAAGATTTTTTGCTATAAATAAATAAGAACACAATACATTTCTGTCACGTAACCACATCCAAATTTCTCTCTAAAATCAAACAACATTTAGATATGATATAATTGTTTAATATCTATAAAGCATTTGATACGTTTTATACAAAATACATTTTTAAATTTTACATTTAAATATTACGTACTCAAAAAAATTACGCCTTATGTGTACTTCAAGAAAACTTATCAGGCATATTATTATTTATGATATATTTACTTACATCAACATACATACAAAAATATTGGCACATTGTAGCAAACGATATTATCAAAGTATATTTTTAATCATCCGCCAACCAAATATCGGAAGTACAGTCTCCGCCAGGATATCTATAAAAAGTAAATATTGTCATATAAGTATATTTGTGGAAGCAATAACCCTAAAACATTTTTATAACGTACATAAGTGGGATATATTCCTGTTACTATAGAATGTACTGAATACTTTCGCAAATTTCTCGGAAATACGATCTTACTTTTAATGTTATTATATTTTTGGATGTGTTTTACAGCTGTTCGATCTATAGTCGAAGAAAGACTAGGATTTAGTACTTTAGTGAAAGAAAATGTACGCATATTTCTTAGTACGCATATTATTTACGAATTTTTATATCAGTTCTATAGTTAAACACCTGTATATTATCCTTTGTAAATAGTAAATTTTAATTTACCTTCATAATTATAATCATAAATATATACACACTTGAACTTATTTTTACCAAGGACGGAGGTGTAACCAAGGCTCATTTAGAGCCTACTGTCTACTGTATTAAACGTAATAAAGATAAGGTCATAGGTAGCAGAAAATATATTTAACAAGTTTGCTCATGTGGTACTTAGCTGTGCTGTGAAATTTCTTTTTACGTGAAATCAAACATCAACCCGAACAAACAACTTTAAAAGTTCGTACCTCATTTCATGTACCAGAACAGGTCCATCCGGTTCCTGACCGAAGTCGACAAGGAAGTCCGGATCCAACTTCATGCCTCCATTCACAGTGTCCACGTCGATTTTTACTATCCACCCGCCCTAGGAAACGTAGTTTTTTCAATTTATGAAAGAATATTACTGTTCGAATAAATTTGACATGGCTTCGATGCTATCGTTTAGTTAATACTATTGTTACCCAGCTTCATTTTATATTACGTAATTGCTTTCAAATTGTTCTACTGAACCAATATATGGATTAATCAAAGGATCAGTTAAATCCTGATCAGTATCGAAGAAGAAAAGTAGGAGCTTATGATTGTATGTAATAAAATCATCAAAGGTAGGCGTCAGTGATAGGTTCATAATGCTTCATTTTATTTTTTTACTCCATTCAGTTTTTTAACCAGGCAATTTATAGATTTAACAATACTACTAAAATCCATATAATAAATTTTCTTCTTAGGCTAACATTGCAATCTATTTAATTAACATTTTTTTATTTACATAGATCTCCTTTTAAGATCATTTTAAATGCTTACTAATTTACTAACGGTGACGTCTGCACTATGATAACGATGGAATAGTCTATCTAATTAGCTTATAATTCTCTAAGTATATTAATTTTGCATATCTACATATTTATTTTAAAGTTTCCATAAACAAAAAAAACTCCTTGAATCATATTTTAAGAAAAAAATTATGACAAAGTATAATAATACACAATGATACTCAGAAATTGCTTAAAATTTACTTTTAGAATGCACTAACACCGTTACGAGAGAAATTGTTTAAGAAAAAAAATTTAAGTGTATCTTTTACATCTTCCATCAAACCTACGCACTGTTTCAAATACTGTGAAAGAATAATAATAAACATGTAAGTTTAAATATGTTTACATAATACGTCAAATACATAACTCTACCATTTATAATTTAAGTCATGTCTCGCATGTTAAAGTGATGCAAATAAAGAACAAATGTATACAGCAAAATAAAAGTAACCGTGTATTATATAATAATATAATGATTTAGCTTCTTAATTATTAATGAAACTGTTGAAAAAGCGATGAAATAAAAACTATATTACAAATTTGAACGAATGTCAACTGAAATTCCATATTTGTCTGAAATTTTTATGATATGTCAGACAATGTTAACATAAAAAGTAACTTGAAGTATGACTTGCTTTAAAATTACAACGCCTGTCTGTTGTATGACAAAATGTGCTTCGTAGATCATGAATTATTCAATATCCCTCAAGTGACGTACGTATATCAAAATGTTGCATAGAAAAAAATAACTTCATTTAATATCACCTATATAAACAACGAAGGTATAACTAAGATAAGGGTCGAAGGTTTTGATATAAGAGATAAAGGTTGTTTATTGCGGTCTGGGTTAAGCGAAAGTAGACGTAACCCTATAAAATACTTTGTCTACAACCTTCACATAGCTGGCTGTATTTAATAAAGTCTCACACATTTTTGAACGTCGGTGTGGGTTGGAGTATTTTGGTGTTCGCCTTTTGTTTAATGAAATCAATGAATATTTTGTTTTGTAAAGGCAAATAAAAATAAGGTGCGGTTACATGTGATAGACCTTACTAATAAGAAGAGACTAGTTTAGGTAAGGGTTGTGATACAGTAATTTGCCTTTATTGTCTGTTTTTTTTCTAAATTCCATAATTTTATAGTTGTATAAACATTTAAATAGCGAGAATCTGTCATGATATGAAGATGTAATAAGAAAATATATTGAAAAGATTAACAAATAATATAATGTACAAGAAAAGGCAGGTACAGTTCGTAAAAGATGAAACAATGGACAGAAATGGGTAACACATACCCGTTAAATATCGATACCGTATGAACAGACAAATACTTACTAATGTTTCACTCTTGCACCAGTTTGTTATCTCATAATAAATAATGGTTGTTAGTATTTTTGAATGTTTTGAATTTGTGAATGTATGAAAATTACAGATGAGATACTTAGTAGTGTTAAGTATAAATGTGTTTTCTTCTTTTTTTTCTATGTTAAGAGCCTGCCAAAGTGATTCTACTCTGCCTGGTGAAAAGCATGAATAGAATCCAAGAGTTGTGGTCACCATACTCATTGCAAACGCAGACAGTGCAGGGTGGTGACCCACAGTATGGCGACCTAGTGATATGCTTTTTCACGCCCCGCTTGGGGACGTAAAAGGCATGACAGTCATCGTGACAGTGTAAGGCTTACACAGTTACCACGATAATTGTCACCCTTGATTCAATGGGCCTTCGGTCTCACACTCACAAACGAAACACGACAACACAGATGCTGGCGGTTTAGGTTGGTCTTCTGTCGTAAAAGGCATGACAGTCATCGTGGCAGTGTAAGGCTCACACAGTCTTTCATCTACATTATTAAGTAATTATTGGGTTTATTATGAGTTATAATAAAAGTTTTACCTCTTTAATAATATTTGGATAAAATTGTTTGTCCCAAGGTGAGAAGAGAGATGATGATACGTAAAGACGTTTTCCATCTAAAGAAAGTTGCAACATCTGAGACGCTCCTTGAAGAATTTTGCCCTTCACCGTTACAGGTTTAGGACGCTCCTGTCACACAATCATAGAAAATAATAAACAATCGTGAATATACTGAGAAAGATATGTATTTGGAATATATCACATAGTTTTAGTACTCTTCGATATTATTAAAAAAAAATTATAAAGAACCCTGAAATACTTCTTTGGATCGTTTTACCAAAAACAATTATATCCACCAGAAGAAATATGTAGATTATCATTATAGTAATTCATAACAAATAAATAGTAATTAATTAAACTAAAAAATTGAAGACAGTGAAACAAACAAATGGTAAAATACGTAAAGTAATTTGGCATCGAGCGGTAAAAAGTTCAAATGAAAAGAATGACACAGCTAAAACGTAATTGTGTGAAGTCATGAAACGTTAATTCTCACTATAACGGTTCATGTTGGAAGAGGGGAATTTCTCACCTTTAATTCTTTGTCCTCTATGACAGTAATGTCTGGGTCTGAGGCGATTAAGCCACCGAGTTGAACGCATTCAATCAGCCTTGGATGTTCGGGATCACTAATATCGTATTGTCTGACTTCTCCAAACATCCAGCACGAAACATATAGATACTTGTCATCCAAAGAAAGGAGTATATCGCTTATTAAACCTATAACATAATTATGTTAAGGACTTGTCATATTAGTTTTACTTAAAATTAATAATAAACTTATAACGTAGGTAGAAGTTTGTAAACAAAACTGTCACAAAACAAGGTAAAAAAAGAAAAAAAGTTACCGTTTATCTCGGACACAACACCATCTTTAGAAAATTTTTTTGCGGGTATGTCGATCACTTTATCTGCTGTCCACATTCCGTCTAATGTTTTGTAAAATCTGCATAAAATTCATTCAAAACTCTTAGTTCATATTTCTTTTAGCGCATCATTAATTGTTTTTCAATAAATTCTGCATCTTATTATTTTGTAAAAAAAAAAATCAGCTACTGTTTTATTGAAATATAAAAATTACGGTGCTTTTTTTAACAGAAATGAAGGTGAATTGTAAAACCAATATGACTCTAAACACATCAAAACCTACATGACACATGATGATAGCTTGCGCTCAAAGTCAAACAAAGTTATCGTAACTAAAATCCTTACAAATCTCATACCTGTAAACGTTAGCGTTCACCGCGCAACCGACTAATCCCTGCGCAGATTTGGGATCATGGAGAAATCTGATCTCTAGAGGTGCACAGCCTATGGGACCCAAATCTATGACTTGCTGTAACTCGTGTGTGGACCATTTATAAATATTCAACGATGTACCGTAAAGAGATTTGTCATGTATGTCTTCCGCGTGAAATCCACTGTGGAATTAAAGTTCAGTGCCATCATCTCATCTTATAAAAGTGTTAATTTATAGTACTTTCGAAAATTAAGAAATCAAATGTTACTTGTGACATGCTTGTTTGAGTATTAAGCTAGGATTTATAGGTGAAAATATTTAAATTTATATCTCAGCCAGTTACCATTTACTATATCTATAGACGTTTAACTCATTAAACAGAAAAGTAAAATAGGATTATTGGTATTTAATTGCTTATAATAAAACAAAAAAAACATTACATTAGCCTGACTGTGAGAAATAAAATTATATATAAAAACATTTGACTGAGTGATTTTACTTTAAAAATAATGCATTTATAAGCGAAATACTCACCTCTTGAATCTTTTGGGTGAACCCCACTCTGTGGCGAACATCACATCATGGTATGGCTGGTACCAAAAATCATAACCGAATTTTGCTATATTTTTTCCCTTTGTCCACGTCCCTAAAACGAATAAATATTATTTTTATGTTCTAATATTCGACAATTTCTGTCTGTCTGTCTTTCTACAATTTACCTTTTATTTTTAAAGTTTTCGAATCGATAAGCACAAAATCTCCTTTTCCGTTTTCATCTTTATCTCCCATCGTCGATATCATCATTTCGCCGGTTGCCAGGCAGTGCGTCGCGTGCGGGAAACTGCAGTTGAATGACCTCATCTCGGAGCCGTCGATTACCTGGTAATGAGATTTTCGCTGTGAACCCTCTACACAAGGGAGTTGAGAGAATGGGGCCTTTAGCAGTTTACCGAATAGTAAGGGATTTACATTAAGTTTGACTGTTGGATAAAATTTTTAAGCGAAACATCTTTTACATTTTGTGAGACCAGACTTTTTAGCTCTTATGTAAAAAGAAAATTACAAATATAAGGGTCAGTTATTTTACGGTTGTAAACCAAAAATCACCTGAAATTACTAATAACATTCATAAAATGAATCAGGTATTTTAGTCTTAAAATCTTTTGTCAAGTTTATATGAAAAAAACAACACCAAATCTAACAGGCAATATAATATTTCACGAACTGTTGGACGCAACTCATAATGTTATGACTTTAATGACAGATTTTGAACTTTGTGGAGTTGTTACTGGAGGAAATATCTCTGACAAACTATAAGATGTTTGACAGTAATGACGGTGAATTAGATGATGATAGATAAAGATCGAAAGTTTTGCGATGTTTGAGGAATTAGTTTGGTAATTTACTGACAGCAATGAAGCTTATTGAGATCAATCTATAAGTAGACATACTATTTATAGTTATGATCTTTCCTTTAAGTTGTTTACAACTTTTTTATTTTATATAAAAGTAATAGATTGTATAACTTACTTCTTTAAATATAAATACAAATATTAGAGAAATAAAGTTGAAAAAAGACTTTTCATTTTGAGCCTGGTGGCCGAAATATTTAGCTAAATGTTTATTAATACCAATTATAAAAACACCAACTGAATAGAATCTATGTTATGCAATGTGTATAAGTAATAATCTTGTCAGTATAAATAATATTGACAAGATTCTAAAAGGCTCTTTATCTTTATTATTGTTTAAAAGAGGGCCAAATAAAATATAGGTGGGCCAGGAATTCGTTAATATTTGAATCTAACATCCTGTGCAAACATGTTACGGGAGTTTTTGAGGCCGATGCTACTGGAATTTGCTGGCTACAATCGTAACACTTGGTTTTTAACAAAATGAAGCCACCTGCCGGTGGTCAAAGACATGTTTCCCGAAAAGCTTATTTCCAGACAAGGCGATATTCCATGGCCTCCCAGAAGTCCAGATCTATCTCCAGCCAGACTTCTTTTTATAGACTACACCAATAAACTAAATATACTACGTCACTTAAAAGGAAAAATGAGCAAAAAGAGATGTCAGCGATCTCGTGGTCTCTTTGCTGACGAGTATTCGAAAATTTCGGTGCTCGCTAAGAAGAGTGCAAACGTCGAAACGGTGGTCATTTCGACGATGTAATTTTTAAGAAATAAATTACAACTAATTAATTTTAAAACATTTATTTTTACCTTTTGTTTAACATTTTATAAAATGGTGTTTTTATACGATTTTTTCAATTGTTATCTAAATTGTGGCCCACCCTAAAGAAAAATAATAATAAACATAAATATTTTGACTTTAAATGCTAATTATTCTCAGGTGTTCATAGATGTGTTGTAAAAACTTAAGCATACTATTTGGCATAATCTATCTTTATCAGTATATAACGTCGAATACATGTTTCATACTTCCTGCAAATTAAATATGTATTATTGTTTTAATAAAAACAGACAGTGTACTGTAACTATAAAAAACACAATAAGTATACACATACACACACACAATTTTACTTCAAAATAAGTATAAATTTATTTTAAATCATATCGACTCAATTTAAACTGATTTGATATTCTTTGAAGAAAACGAATACGTTATCAGTGTTTTAGGAGAGAATTTATCCCTTTGAAGAGAATATTTTACATAATGTATAATTTACGATGAAATTGTTGTTTTTATTTACAAGCCTTTACTCGGTGACAAGTTTGTAATAAAATTTCTATCATTTTTCGGGCTTATACTCGTTTTATTACGATTTTAAATCAAATATTTAGATTAAAAAGAGACAGTATGTTTTTAATGTAGACAGGGGTCAAGTACCATAGTCAACTAGCAAGTGGGTCACTTAGAAAATCCTTCCTATAATAAAATTATGGCTACAAGTAAATTACACTGAAATTGAATAAAAGAAAGTAATGAGATTACCTAATCGCTACTCACAAGACAAATTGTCTACGTCTTCATTTGTTAGTAAATTGATTTCTTATTTTGTTTTTAGACAATTATAGATGGATAGATAGATAGGTACTCTTTATTGCACACCATAAGTAGGAAACATACAATGTAGGATACAAGTATTATATGCATATTATAGTGTAATTACAATTGATTGGAAACAATAAAAGTTAGCAAAATTATATAATTAAAGTATACGTTTGTGTAATATCAATAAACACGTTATATTCAAAACTTAAGCAACGATTTACGTCTAAACTCAATCGAATGAGGTTGCCATAAACGACACATTAAAACTTTGTTATTATAATAATAGGCTCATCAAAGTTATTTATATCTTATAAACCTGTTTTATGATTATCACTTTCAAGCGATTATACAACATTGGATGTGGTATCTTTAAAAATATATATGAAAAATTTTATATACAATTTCTTGACTTTATGATATGCAATGACATATGTGTTAATTGTTTGTAGTAGAATAAATTAACGGTATTTAATATATTCATGTTTGTTTTGTTTCTAAAGAAATAAACCTCCTTTCTAAGGGGTGGCCTACGTCCAGCAGTGGACTAATAAAGGCTGTTGATAGTAATAAAATTTTGTTTAAATACGATATTCTTTTAAATATTTATTAAATCATTATTTGTAGCAATAAAACATACGAGATATTTAGGATACTAATTTCGCCTTATATGTAGGAAAATAGTTGAAATTTTCATGGCGATATAATAACATTTTCAGTATCTACCATAAAGTAATCTACTGGATTGAACACTAGCGTCCTTTCAATTGCGTCAATAAATTCGTTCTCAAATCTCTCTACACAGTTAACAACAATTTAGTTTAACGAATACTCGTCTGTTTCACTTTTTATGTTCTCAGAATAAAGTTGGAGTAGTAACTACAGACACAGCAGCTACCCCAAAACATAAAAACGATGAATTAAAAAACTTTCTCAGATCTGTCGACGTAAAATTCAGTTTTACGACTATCCGCTAGCTTCACTGTATCGGCACGTATTGGCATCTGAAGTTTGTACCACCGCAACTGCATTTCTAAGGATCAAAACAAATTGTTTGCTCCTCAATCTTGACGCAAACTCGCTTGCCAAGTTGGTCGTAAAATTGAACCATAAATCTAACAAAACAATCTAAAAACGTAGATAAGCTTTTCCAACTAAGACTTTAAATTACAATCGAGGAATGACACTAAGTATGCTGAGAATGGTTTCTACATAAATTTATAGTAAAGGTCTTTTTAAAAATAATACAATCGGTTAATTATTATTCTCTTGTTTATACATACGCATATTAAGTGAGGTTATACAAGGAAGGTGTGTGTTATCACATTTCAGCGTTGAAGAGAAGACTGTTAATGACTTAAAGCGCTAACAAATAGTTCAAAATTTCTTCTAAACAAAGTTACTGAAATGAAAATTCATTATATGTTATTTATCTTAGTTATATTTGTGGACTTTTATCAGAAAAAACAACACAACAGCAAAACATACATGTCGGCTATAGATATATTATCTGTTTTCGTTTTTTGGCTCAAACTGCCAGTCATTTATTCTGCGTAATCAGCTCAATTTCTTGATTCGTTGATCTACATCAATAATTTTTGTTCTTAGGTAAGATATTTATGAAGAGAAAATATTATAAAAAAATCATAAAGTATTGTACGCCACCTTAGTAGTTGAACTAGACTTCAAGTAATTACATAGAAGTAAATACAGTAGTACAATACATTTCTCCAATGAGGTGGTTCAAAAAACCTACAAGTTTTGATAACCTTATTTTTAAAACCTTTATTACGTAAAAAGTAACATTTAACTCAGAGTGAATGCATTCAAGAGCTACCAAGGCTTTTGGTATTGTTTTTACTTTTACTTCAGTAAATCTATAGAACTTTATATTATGCAGAACTCCTTTTCAAATAATATTAGTGTTATGACACTAATTTAATCTGATCTCCTAACCATTGTTAATGAATGTAATTTACAATATTTTTTTTATTTGTATTATTAAGCAGTTGTGTGTCTTAATAAACAGTATGACTTTATAAGGATATCTACGGTAAGAATAACGAATTAAAGATCAATGCACATGTATGGTAATGTCTTTGTATTTTCCTTGTCATTGTTTGAAACAAGGTATGTCCAGTCTCCTCATATAAAAACACAATTCATTAGGTTTGAGATAAACAAGATTCAAGATGCGTAAACTTTAATCGAGTAATGTTATTTCATGTACATACATGTATTCTAACTGAGAGTGTTTATTTCATATTTATGCGATCGTTATGGTGAAAGTGTTCGATGTTGTGATTGGCCCTAAATAAACTCTTTACATATAACAACGCCGAACGCGGCCTATTTGACGTGTAATAAACTTACACTAAGCTCTTGAAATTATCAAAGTATTAAAATGTTCACGATGAAGATAGTACAAAAAGTTAAAAATTCTTTGCAATTACATAATACAAAAATTGCTATTATGAATGTACACAATATTAATATTTTTTAGAACTTCAATTATTATCAGCATACAAACCTTTTAACGTTCAGAAAAATAAACATTACCTACTACTTACTTTATGCATACTTGGTTTTCGGGGGTCAGTCCCGACATCCACAATGAAAACATTAGCAGACTTCAATGCGGGCATAATGAGTAGGTCTCTCTTCAAGGTGGGGTCATTATGGCAACTAGAGCAGACATTCCAACCGCTGTGATGGAGCTCGTCTCCGACGCTGCCAGTGTAAGTGCGGTAGATCACCTGTCATCGTAAAAGGTAGAAAAATGGCAACTATTAATGATTTATAAAATAAAATATTTACAATACATTATCAATGGTATGGTTATTTTAAGCAGTTACTTCATTAACCATAAAACTTCCACCCAGTACTGATATTTCTTCCAGCCCTGCTTTTCTCAGCATTGAATTCAGATATAATAGTAATAACATCAGACAACATACAATCGTGTCATCATTATCTCATAATAATCAAAACTCTTAGCCAAATCTAGTTACCCAAGTGTTTAATCTCTTGGATATCACGATGCATTATTTGCGTTATATATGTAGTTCTATGAAAAACCCTACAAATGATCTTACTTGTCAGACTATTATTATTTTATAAAAAATAGTTACTGTGTTAAGAAATAGCTAGTACGATTAAATCTTAAGTTGTTAACCAAAAATTCCTAATTATGCAAACAGCAACCAACAAAAGCGGTGAAATGTGAACATAAACAATTCATTTATAAAAAAATTGATACGAATGTATTATTTCCAATAACTCTTCTATATTAACAATTAATACAGATAAAATCTCTTTCTCTGAAGTTTTTTCTTCTTCTAAATGTATAAACTTTTTGACTTTCCGTAACAAATTAAATTCTGTGATCCGCGTAAGAAGTCTTTACAGTGATATATTGCATTCCGCTTGTTAATTTAGTTCCAACTGGCATTGCAATAGTAAAGTACACAGTAATACTTCCTGTTGGAATCCTGAAATCTTGCAGGATTACCGGTACGTTATTGCCTTGCTGCGCCATCCCTGGACTCAATAGCACAATGTAACATTTTATTTGCTATGTAAAAAAGTGCATAATTGCTGATTCTTCCTATTGGACGAATATTATATTGTTCGGGTAATCTTATTGGTGCTGCCATCTTTAATTTATAATTAGTTTCTTAAAGTTACGATGAAGATGTTCAATCAGTAAAAAGATGGATTTAATAATTTAAAAAATTAGTCATGTATAATGATTATATCTGTTAAATATACGAGAAAATAGGATATTATATTATCTTATCACACCAAATTGTGTGTGTTTAGGTGACACAGAACGTATATGACACATAAGAAAGACTTACTATATACTTTTCACCTCATATCTATGTGTACCACAACTCGTAACAACACTACTACTGTTTATTTGAAGGCGCCTATTTAATTCCAGTTTCCACTCGAATTGAAAGTGCATATCATGCATAAGATTATACTTAAAAGTTGTAGAAAATACACAAGAAAACTTATTAGATTAAGATGTTTAAATTTGTGCGACAAAAACAAATTTTAAAATATTGTGTAAAAGAGATGTTTTGTTAAACTACCTGACTATAAGTAGGAGATTTAGGGTCCACGTCTACAGTAGCTAAATAGTCTTGCTTAGTGTTAACCGGTTGGACGCAGATTACGTAAAGTAACTCCTCCCGAGGGCCGTTCTTGAACGCGTCTAGAGGCGACGCGTAGCCCGGGCCTTTATTTTTACCTGCAAATAGAGAGAAATGTCTTATTTGGTACTCGAATACAAACGAAGTAATAGGGTGTGGATACTGTTAAATTGTTATCCAATTTACGTACAACACACAATATGTGTATGCTTTGAATTTTTAAATTTTTACTTACAATTGTTTACTTTAGTTAAAAATTTTGTTTATCACTTTTAGATCGCCATTGTGTTATACATTCTAATTATCAAAACAAAATTCCAATAATTACTACAAATTTAATTATCTTATTATAGTTTAAAACTAGTAACTGTTCATCAATATAGAATCTCCAAGAAGTGAAACAAGTCGTAAGTCATGTACATATGTGTATAATGTACAAGTAATCAGAAAAACCAATTCCATGATTCCGTCTTTAAATTACAATGGAATTTGCGGTGTTCAGTTTTTCAGGATTTCTTTCAAAAAAAGAAACTGTCACTTTTAATAAATCGTCGATAGGAATCAAAACGTTATTTTTCCGGTGCGTAAACGAGGGTAGCGGACAAACTAGGGGACGCCAACCCTCGCAATTTGGGTAATCACGTCAGGTAATGCTTGCATATAAATTACTTCTTTGTCCCTGTTATCTCATCAATAATCTATTGTTCTTGTTTACTATACTAGTCAAATGTCGTGAATATTCTTTGATTAACATCATTTGATTTTAACAATACTATTAAATGCAAGTGACTTTATTTGCCAAATGTTCATACGAACTTCGTTCTTAGATTTTTTTATTATAGGTGAATATGCAGATTTTTTTTAATAAGTGGAAATCTTGCAAATGTAAAATATATATTGTACATATTTACTCTAGAGATAGGTAACATATACATATATATATAAAAATAGCATCAAGAATATGACGAATGTCGATGGGGCTAAAGCGAAGGCCAAAAACTTTAATAGAATAATGACTACAGCGATGTCCCCCTAAATCACGATATGTCAAGTGCCAGGCCGATTTGTTACTAACAGGTTAATATCTGAGTATCACCATTAAAAATTTAATGAATATTTTTAAGAGACTGTGTAAGATGAACTTAAAATTTAACAGTACCAAGAGCAACTTTTTTTTTCAAAAATGGGTTCATTCTTTATGTCACATGGTTTCTGGAGCGGAGATACTCCTGTAGCGTCTCCAGGAAAAGTTAAAATGTTGAAAAATTATACTATTAAATTCCACAAATTGACACTTCAGTTGCAGCTATCGATTCTATGTGACGAAGATAGCTCGGCCCGTGTAGAATGCCAAATGTGGTTTACATAATTTTGAAATAAAATATCCCACTATTGAAAAGGGCGAGTGAAATATAAACCAGTCATTGGTTTATTTAATAGGTTATTGAAATTTAAACTCTGAAGAAATTTATACTCTAAACCAGAGAAAAATATCGTTTAAAAATTGAATCTTTACCACAATTTTATACTTAGTTGAACTTAGTAGTAGATACACTGCATAAAATTCTGTGAAAAAGTAGATATTGTAATGAATAAATCATAAATCAACTAGAAATATCAAAAATATATTACGAAAATATTTTGATAATAAGTTTTCGTTAATTTTATGTTCAAAATTAAGTGTTATGTCAAGTGGTTTTGTTACGAATGAATTTCTGTTGTTAATAGCGCTCAAATAACAGATAATTTAGATGATATTAAACAACTTCAATCAACTGTGTACAAGTGACCTCAGGGGCGTTAAGCAGCCGTAGAACAATAAAAAATATTGTTTTGATTAACCAGTATGATTCTAAATTTGAAATAATCAAATGAAAATTTACATAGAAACATTTCGCCTCTGTAAGTATTTCTCCATCGATTCATGAGCTTAGAGCTTTTCTTAAGACATAAAACATCTCATTTGTAGCTAAATTGTGTTTAGGTTAGAAAACTGAACTGACTTTTCCTAGAAGGAAGAAATTATCTCGAGTTAATAAATAGTTGTTAGATGTAAACTGTGCAGAGTCTTTGTTTACAAATATACGTTAAAGCATGAATACTATTGTTTCAACTTTCACGGAAGTTGATTTCGATATTCTCGATGAAACATTATCTTTGTTCCTGTCTATTTTTCTTAAATCAATATTTATTTTGCACCAATCAGATTATTAAAAATATCTCGGCATCCAACTAAATCCTAAACCATTTAAGATTAAATTGAACATAAAATGAGACAGGTACTTCATCTCCACTCATTTCCGTAGCTTTGACAGGGCCCTTAAATCCAATACCGCGTTTAAGATTAAAAAAACTTCTTGAATTTTTCTATGACAAAAAGATTCTTTATCTAAACAGTGAGATTAAAATCACTAGGGTTCGTTTGAGGGAGCTCGTTTAAGGCTCTTTGATGCTATGGCTTGAGGCAGGAATGATAAATTGCAACCCGCTTGATGTGTCTGACACTTTTTTCAGACCGTGACCTTTCTGGTCTTTTATTTCTCTTATCGGGTGACATGAACGAATAAGTTTGTTTAAAGGCTGACAAATAGCAATAGTGAAGCAACCACGTAGAATCAGGGTTATGGTAAACAGATTGTGACCAAAAAAGGAAAGTACTACATATGCTTATACAACCATATTAAATATGTTCATTATCTACATATGTATAGTAAAAAGAAGCGAACAATAATATAATCTGATTATTCTGAATAAAATAAATAATAAATAATTTTGTGACAAAAGATATAATGTAAAGTAGGTATGATCAGGTAAAATTATCATAGTTTACACATTTCCTTTGAACGCTTCATCGTTTCTCATTATTCTTATACATAGTTCCTCCATTACCTGAGGCTATAATTTAAATTAAAATAACAAATCTTGTCAATGTTTAAACGAAGGTGATCGATTTTTATGTAACCTACTTTATATTTTATTTGGACTGATAAGCGAAAAAAAATCTTCATAAAACTTTCTTCCGGGTAACGGTTGGACCGTTACGGAACAATAATTCTTGGAGGACAAGGCATTTACATTTTCATAATATATATACTTATACGCTAGTTTGCCTTTGGAGTTTGTAAGTCTATAACATACTTTTCCAATATATATACACCGTTATGTCGCACATAAGCAATCGGCCTATCACGCATGGGCCAAGTTTCGCAGTCGTAGCAACCGTTATGTTAATTGTCTGAAAGCAGCGTATGACAAAGCTACCAGGGAATGCAGGGGTTTACATTAGAGTTAATATACAGCACCTTACTCGTTTTGACCGAGAACACATCGTAGTCGTCAAGAGGTAGCGGTAAGTTCCGGCGGTTGGTAAAAGCAGTGTAGTCTGACTACAACCCTCGGTTCCATCATTGAAATATCCCAACGGATAGGGATCCGTAGGGCAAGTGTAGACATTTTATTCACGTGTTTATTTCGGCAATTCCCGACAAGCTTTGAACCCGGCTTTTACTATTTTAAAAAAGTCTTTAAAAGAACTTTTACTTTTTTGATTGTTTAGTAATCTTTGTTCACCACTTTTATGAACTTGCCTCAGTCAGTGAGAAATATACGATTTATGCCCCACCTCGTGTATTCGTAAAGCTAATAACGCGTTTTGAAAGCATTACCCGTAAATTTATCATTATGTGGGGCTATTCCGGAGATATGAACATCATTCGGGGCATTATTAACTTTAATATCGATGATCCAATGAAATTATACATATTTGGCAGCAGCATCTGTCGCAGATGATTGTTGCGCCGCTCGCTGTAGGAGGTGGTAAAGCGTGACACAGCCTTTTTACTTCAGATTTTTCAGCCAGACTTCATCTTGTCTTGACATATTAGCTTTTATGTCATCACATCACTGAGGTTTTGTTTCGGCAAGTTGTTCCCAACCATCAACTTGGATACCAGAGCTGTTAATGCCACTCTTGTGAAAATCTTTAAATCACCAAGATAGCAAAAGTAGTTCACAAACTCAAGAATAGCCCCATCGAGTAATATTTTAAATATATACATATAATTCTTCATATATTATTTAAATTCTTTTTAAACTTAGCTCAATTATGCAAGGCTCAGTGTGATTAAAAGACTTGATCGTGATTAAATGACATTTTTTTAAATTCGTGTTTTTATAATTTTGTCCCATATTTTTTCAGCCTCGAAAAAAGTATCAAACAAAAATATCCAGTAGTTATGAACCGTGCTATACGTTACATAAATTTTCGTTGTAAATATGGTAAAATTTTTATAATATAATATATTTATTTTGGTTACATATTTATGTTATAAAATAATAAATATTTTATTTGACACGTACTTTAATGTTTATCATTTTATATTACTTAACACTATTTAACTGTCGGTATATAAATCCAAATAAATGTATCAAAATCGATTTCAGAACAGAAATTTTAAAGATGTTTGAATAGGTGTCGGTTTCGGTTTCAACCGAAACGTAAAAAGAAAGGTAAGGCTGGAAGTTCGGTTTCAGTTTCGATTACGGTTAAAAAACCAGTTTCGATCAGACACTGATATTTATACCTGTAGCTATGTAGGTGTGTTTGTTTTTAATTTTTTTTCATATTAATAATATTATGTGGTACGTAAAATTATTTATACCTAAATTAAAAAGTCTTCCTCACTTTTTTTTTAACGTGTGGAAACCCCCTTGGGCCGTCACCCCACCGGGGTTAATGGCGGGGTGGTGTGTCGGAATCGGACCAACTAAAACCCCACGGTGTGTCACTCTGCGTCTGAGATAGGAGGGATCCGGGAACCGCTGCTATTACGACATCCAGATTCCTCCTAGCGCCTGCCCGCGAATGCGGGCACCATCTTAGGGTAAACTCTCTATTTTAGGCGACGTACGGCACACGCGGCCGTCACCTCCACGCGGCTGGTCATTGTAGCGGATGGAGGGGAAAACCCGTCCCGTCCACCCGCGGCCACACTCAAGGCGGCATGAGGCACTGGTATGCGCGCCTCCGCCGCCCGGCTCGCCTGCGGCGAATTGGGTCCGAGTGGATATCGTCCTCCCGGGCCTTCTCCGCCGCTTCCTTCCGCGAAATTACGTCTTCGCAGAAGGTTGCGACCGCGGTAAAACAACTGTCGCTACCGGCCATGGAGCGTATGACGGTCGGTAAATAAATTAGTGTTTTGGTAACGCTGAAACCACGCCACATATATTCTTAATTACAACTAGCCATTTCATTCATTACATATTTATTATCAGAAAACTAGAAATAAACTAAATAGTAGACAAATGAAATTAAGATACAATAGGCGGACAGCGAAAGCGGTAGGTAGACGGCTGTAGGTATTTATTTCCCAAACCTATCTGAGCCATAATATGGTATAGATAATATTACCGTGCTATGTCTAATTGCTTATGCATTAATTATACTTCCTACCAATATTATACTCGTAAATGCGACCTTTTGTAGGAATGGATGTATAAATGAATGAATGTTTGTTACTCTTTTACACAAAAACTACTGAACGGATTTTGATGAAAATTTACAGTAATAAATATAACTTCTGTATTAAGAGAAGAGAATGTTTTCAATGTGGTTTTGTGTAATTTGGCCATAATATAACGATAAGTACAAAGTAAATCGGAAAAAATCATGTTCGCTGAGAACAATTTTTACGTGATAGTGGACCATAAACACATTAAAATTGAGTACTTTTTTGCAATGCACATTTTAGAGTATTAATTAATTTTTTTTTATATAAAAACCTACCAAAGTGAGTCTATTCTACCTGATGGAAAGCATAAATAGAATCCAAGAACGGTGGTCGCCGTACTAACTGCGAATAAAACAGTGCAGTATGGTGACCCTCGCTAAGGCGGCCTACTGAGATGCTTTTTCACGCCTCGCTTAAAGGACCCGAGATCGTAGTAGAAACATGTGCGCTTATAATGAGTTCCAGACTTTAACTAATTTGCACAGGAAGGAAGAACCGAACCGTTTAGTTCTGGAGCGTATGTCTACCATTCTGAAACGGTGACTACCAAGGCCAACACAAGTTGTCCTGTAGAGGAACGGAGAGGAAGGGAGCAGTTGGAAGAGTTCGTCAGATACTCAAGGAATTCAGTGACTTTGGGGTTATTGATAATTCGGACTGCTCGCCGCTGTAACCGATCCAAAGCGTCCAGAAAACACTGCGCGGGTCCATGGTAAAGATGAGAACAGCACTCCACGCGGGAGCGTACCTAGGTCTTATAAAAAAGGCACAGATGCTCAGGCGCGAAGAACCGTCTCACTCTGTTCAGTATACCCAGCTTCCGCGATGCCGCCTTAGTGACGCTTTCAATATACTCTCGCGGGTTGAGATTCCTGCGAATATACATACCCAGGATGCTGAGATTGTCCTGCAGTGGCAGTTGAGTGTTCTGAAAAACGCTTGTCTTTTCTTGGCATTGAACTCGACCAGATTCTCACGACCCCATTGAGAGATGCGGCCTAGGATCCGGTCGAGCTCAGTGACAAGCTTTTGTCGCTTTTCCTCAACGTCCGCTAATTTGGCTGTAGGGTGACCATAGTATCGTCCATGAACTGTGCTGTCGTCTGCATAGCAATGTATATCGCCAAGGGTCAACATGTCATTGATATGCAGAAGAAACAGTGTGGGTGACAGGACGGAACCTTGAGATACACCAGCGTTAATCTGCTGAAAATCGGAGGTGGCGCCATCGCAGAGGACTCTAATGTAGGCGCTTGCTTAGGTACCTGAGGCGGCTTGTGGCAAACTATCTTGAGGAGCGTACCGTCAAGTACGAGGACCGAGATGGTATTCTAAGGCGGCGGTCCATGTCGCGCAGTGTTCCACAGGGGTCTGTCCTCGGGCCACTCCTGTGGAATATGGGATACGTCTGGGCCCTTCGAGGTCGTCTTTCCCCCGGGCTGGGCGTAATTTGTTACGCAGATGACACGTTGGTCACAGCCCGGGGGACGAACTTTCAAGAGGCGGCGCGCCTGGCCACCACGGGTGTCTCTCTGGTGGTCGGGCGTATTGAGGCGCTAGGTTTGCGGGTGGCCCTGGATAAGACGGAGGCCCTTTTGTTCCATGGGCCCCGTCGTGGTCCACCCTCCGGCGCCTCTATCATAGTCAATTCGGTCCTCGTACCGGTTCAGGCCCAGATGAAGTATCTGGGCCTGATCCTCGACGGCAGGTGGCTCTTCGATGAGCACTTCCGACAGTTCTTTCCAAAGCTGGTCGGCGTTGCTTCTGCCTTTGGGCGACTCTTGCCCAATTTGAGTGGAGTCAGCGTTGCGACGAGACGGCCATACACGGGGGTTGTTCGGTCAATGGCCCTGTATGGTGTACCGCTGTGGGCGGCGGCTCTGACCACCCAGAATAGAACTCGCCTCTGGCGCCCTCAGAGGATATTGGCGGTAAGAGCCATACACGGTTACCGCACCGTATCGACGGAGGCGGCGCGCGCCTTGGTCGGCACTCCGCCGTGGGACTTGGAGGCGGAAGTGCTCACCGAAGTTTATTGGCAAACAGCTGACTTCCTAATGCTATCAGTTTAGATTGATCTTTTGTGCGAGGGTCAGCGTGGCTCTACTACCTTATGAACCTTTTTATCAAAATGGACATATTGGTCTCATTTAATATTTGACGTAAATGAAATTTATTATTGAGTAATTTGGACGAATAGGTTAAAAGTTATCACGATGAGATTGAACCGAATGAAATTTCATTAAGAACCTATAATACTATGAGAAAGCACTATGAGTGGCCAGAGGTGCAATCTATACATATTTTTATGTTAGTATGAATGCAAAAGTTATTTTATCTGTCTGTTACACTTTCACCGTCAAATGGCTATACCTACCACCAAAACCTTGTAATGAAATTAAAAACTTAAGAACGGCTTATAATGGTTTATTAAGTAAAAGGCTGTTCCTAAAAGTTGGATTGTTAATTTGTTTAAACGTAAGATGTTATAGTGCTATGATTAAGATTCAAATAACTTTTTCAATAGATTATTTACGGAAAAAAAGGGAAAGAAAATAGAATATGTAAATTCCCGTTACTGCCTTGGCGTACGCGTAGCAAATGACTTGGCAATCGTAAATGTTAACAGCTTCGATATCCAACTTAGAGTGTTTCTTTATGTTTGTGTACATTCACATTTAGCTAACGCTATATTCATTAAGAAGTGAAATAGTATCCTATTCCTCTGTGAATGTGAATAGTTTTCATCGAGCAGTATTTGAATAATACAAGAACTCTTAAAATATTTCTGAAGATGTATGTCAATAAAACGCGAATCAAATTAGAGATGCCAACAAAAAGTACTTCTTTATCCAATTCGTTAACCATTTAGTTAAGAAATTGCAATTACAAATTCGAGATCACAAGTGATAAACATAAAAGTTGTGTTCACTTCGATAACAACATCATACACTATTGTGTATCATCACATAAATTAAACGAGAACAAACTAATAAAAAGATGGTACTTCAATAAATCGTTATAGATCCAAATATTATGAATACCATACTTATTATTACTGTCTTTTAGCTGTAAGTTAATAAACCGACGACATGTTGCTCACTTGTACTGTTTATGTCTTGATTTTTCGCTGTCAAGGTCAATACCAATTAGAATGTAATTATTGTGTTGTAGTAAAGAGTTACAAATCAATTGTAGATCATTAAAAATTTTGCAAAGTCGATAAACTTTTACAAATAAACAATAATGGCATTGATATTAAATATACACTTATATGCCCAACATTGTTTGCAATAATACATCAAGAAAATAAATAAAATATTTAACTTACAACACGACATAGCAGGTTCAAAATAGTTCTACCGTCGACCGCTCACACTGACAGTAAATGACTTGATGATGACGCAACTGTAATAAACTCCACACTCTTATATTCGTCTCTTTTACTCATACGGTGTGAACTCCTGTTGTCTCAGTCGTCGCTGTTATAGCATTATGTCGGTTGCTGTGAGTGATTGCTTCTTTTTTTTTGGAGCTAAGAAAATGTTTACAAAACATAGTTACTATCGGTAATAGTCATGTCCTAAAGGTATGGTGCAATTTGAACGCGTTTTATTAGAGAAAACAATACAAAGGTTTTGTTAAAACTTATCTGAATATTGTAGTTTTAACAATATATTGTATGTATGTTTATGTTTTTCATGCATCGTTTTTACGCCAATACATTAAGGACATCTTTATCAAGTTTGGTCTGAAGAGTGATTGGAAGTTTGTTTTATGATCACTAGAGTTTGTTTTAAAAAGTTTTGTATTATTAACTAAACATTACATAGTGTTTGGTAAATTGTGATTAAGAGAAGTCTTTGCAATATCAATACTCGATGTACATCGAGGTGATTCTGCATTCATTCCGCGATTTTTATTGCTGAGAAAGCACGTGAGATTTCTTAAAAAGGTAGATAGTACATCTTTAGTTATATAGTTTAAACGTAGCTTCCTAACAATAGTACTATTTAACACTATAATAGATGAATTTGGCATAGATATGCGGTAGTTAGGAAATAATACTGAAATACGAGAGTATTTCAGTATTATTATTTTTGAGAAAAAATAGCAGCTTTAATAGTGTGTGGTCAACAAATAACACTACTACTATAGGACTTAAATTTCTCTAATATTTTGTGTTGTATAAAAATATTACTTACTTTCTAATCTATCTGTATTCTACTTTAAATTATCAGTCTTGCCATAGTTTTAATCTCGCCCATACTCTTGTAAAAAGTTGTAACGAAAAATCATCAATCTTGCCATAGTAAATACTTTAAAAGGAAATAAGGATCATTAGTTTACCTTCCCGAAAACAAACGAAGTTTTTATCTCCCAAACGGTCATTATGAACACCATCAATCAAAATATACCTTAACAAAATATAAGAAAATTTTAAGCCGCTATTTACAAGATCGATAGAAGAGAAGAAACATATGAGTGATAATATAATTCAGCAAGCGTAAAGTCGTTAAGCTTGTACAAGGCGAAGATATAGCACCTCGAAATAAAATAGTACATGAACAAATAAGACAGACATAGTACATACGTGTTTTGCGAGATAAACGCGTTGCATTCCGCTCCAGCACACATCGACCTATCACTATACGACTTAAACTACATTTATTGTCAGTTCAGAATTTAAAGTCTTTCACGTACAATGTATACAAATGTTTTACAATAAACTAACGCTGCTACTGATATTTTTATTTATCTTTGGAACAGGAGTTTTCTACGTCCCGCCTTTCTATTGTGTGTGTGCGTATTACTGTCTTGCATTATTCGCCTCAGACTTGCGTGTTGGTGGAACTCGTGTCGGATTGCAATATGCCTGCTTATATTCTTGAACAAAATATGCCACAAAGCTTTGTCCTTGTTCTTCCACAATAAATCTGCAGTCTTCTCCTTAATCCTACGCATATTTTCCTCCAGTCTCCTAGCTTTTATTTCCATTTGTATGAGAGAACGGGTAGTATTTGTCAAAAGTCGGTACAGGTATTCTTTTCTTCTCGTTTTCCTCGGTTCCGTAGCGCTCACATTTATCATGGACTCGTATTCAGTGCTGTCCTCGAACTCTTGAATGTCGTCCAAAGTCGTGATTTGTGATTGCTTATTTTTTGTACGGAGAAAAATGCCGGTGAATAATATCACGAGTATGAAACTTAATAGCATAAGGAGTTTGGCATGGTTATAGAAGGGTTTCACTATAAAATTCATGTCAACGAGGTATTGATGTTCTCATTATCATAATAAACACATCAGGTTGCATCTGGATGCATGTTTTGTTTGTATGCGTGCGAGAGTTGTGTGTTTTGAGCAACAAGTCACGTGGTCGACACGGACGCGCGGACGGCGCCCTCTCGCGGCGTAGGCGAAAACGGCACTGGCTGAAGTGAAAACACGCCGGTGCGTCGCACCCCACGAATTTCCCCAATGACTTTTCCTCTTGGATGTGAGAAAGAGCGTTTTATTTGGATGTGACAGCTACACTTAAACACTTTGCGACGTGCCTCGGATAGGGTAATTATACCGCAGTATTGTATGACAACGATTAAACTGTCATTTTCGATGTCTGGATATTAGAAGCATGAAAATGTAATGTTTGAGGTAAAAGTAATTATTGTCGACAACGAAACGAATGTTTGTTTTTGAATTCAAAATAATTACTGTATCGTGACAAAAGTAAATATATTTTTAAGTATTTCGAATACTGTAATAATATTTCAGCTGAAGACTTTATTGCAGGCTATTATCGTAAATAATTGTCAGTCTAAAAAAGTTCTGAACGAAAATTACTCGTTAGACAATTTTATTGTAGAAGTTTTGAGTTGGTTCTTTCAGGACTCAATGTTATCGGGACTAAGGTGCGTAAGTGATGGAGGGGGAGACCGCAGAGACTCACCTACGCTACTACAAAATAAAGCGGACATATTTTTTACGTCACTATCTGGCTATTTCTTGTTATTTATGTTAACCCCAAGTTAATACACTTATAGCCTGCTTATGCGTGTTTATGTGGGTTCACCTTTTATTGTATTCTCTTGAAATTTTACGCCTTAATGAGAATCCAGTGTTTTTGTGTATTACTATTATTGTCTTGGTTGTTATGGCTTTTTAGAGACAGTGCTTTTGAATCTACGATAATTCAATTTAAAGCATACGGTTTAATATTATAAATACCAAAATTACACTCATACTCACATCTTCTACATCTGAAGGAGTAGACAGAGGTATACCAGAAGCCCAAATTGACTTTATCCTCTTTGGTTCTTGCAGTCAACGAAATTGATTTACGGGTTTAGGTGAATTATTTCATCTTTAAACTTACGACCTTGTGTGTTGTGTAAGAACGTTTCTAAGGTATAGTTGTATAGTTTATTGTTCTGTAGATATAAATTTAGTGGAACAAAAGATTTTGTTAATAAGAGACAAAGATGAGGATGCTTTACAACTAGAAAATAAACTTTAAATCGGACTGAAACTAAGTCAGGAAAGTAATCAATACACTATAGTTTAATTGTGTTACATGGGTGGTAAACCCTACGCAGTGCAAGTAAACCCTCCAATTAAGCTAAATGATTATGTTGAGTAGGTTTACACCCACAGTATATCAAGTGTTTGCGGGTCAAGTCTACAAACACTTGATGCAACATTACGCCCTCTTCTCGTCATGTTGTTGCCTATAAAACATTTTAGAGAGCATTGTACAAAACACTTTTAGAGAAGTAATTTGACAAAAAGCAGACATTTTTTTTTTTTAGTCCTTTTTGCTATAAAATATTTAACTCACGATCATGATTATGGCATGGCCTCTCTCATAAAATCTCAGCTGTGTAGTTAAGACTGTGGATCTAAATTAACAATGTCTATTGTTGCCTTTCTAAATAATGTTTTGGTCCTTTTCTAGTTAATTCTAACATGATAATATTTATTACAGTGGTAATTTATCCGAGAGTGGCTCTTTCGAAATTTTCTTTGATCTTCCTATTTGCTGGTAAGGTGATATGTCATAAACTTATCTTTTACTCACTTTATACTGCAAAGAAAAAGTATTTCAAAATATAAATGGGGTTATAAATTAGACGATTATTTGGTCTACTCTATATAAACATTATACTACTATAGTTTATTTTAAAACACTAACAAAATATTATTAAATAACCCTTAAGACGCATATAAATCATCAAATTATTCATGTAGGAAATGTGCGTGATGGAAAAAATACGATGTTAATAAAATCTATGGACCCTCATCCCCACTGTTGTTTCAAGACAGCTGCCAGGGTAAGATAAGAGACCCCTTCTTTTAAGTTTCTTGCTTTAAGTTGATTTTTGGCGGACAAAGGCTATCAAAAATATAGTATCAATATATGTAAATATATGCTATGCTTTTACATGCAAATATTATTTTGGGTTCCTAAGACTGATCGAATAAATAAAAAAATAAAGCATATAGTTTGTGTTAAAAAGTGTACTTATTCCAAAATATGAATTTTTGGTAGGCCTTTGTTCGAGTATTTGTTTTATGGCTCCTAATAATATATGTATTATCCACATAATATATTATACATATCCACAGCAGCGCGCAGACCTGATGGTAAGTAACTACCGCTGCCCGTAGATATCTTCAACTCAACAATCATAAGTGAGTTACATATTCTTTACGTAGGTTCCTTTGCACCTTTTTCTGAACCCCCCTTCTCCCTCCAGAATTAGGGTAAACTCGATAAAATCAACAAAAGTATTACTTAACCATTGTAACGGCACCGTTACACAACTTTATCGTAGATAAAAAAAATGGTAGAAGATATCATTTTTAGTTAAGATAGCAACGTAATTGTTGTATACACATTTATCTCCATTATTTGTTTATCTATCACAAACACGACAGATGTAATTATTATTTACATTTTATCACTTTTTGTATTTCAACATTATCTGATTGATATATTTATATTGGTTTGGTATTTCTCGATAGTGATGGTGTATGATGTATGATGATGTATGTATAGTGATGATGATGATCACGTCAGCCTGTCTCAACGGAGACGAGCCAACTACACAGGAGATATAGTGTGCAAGTGTGTACACTCTTTGTTCCCTCACTCTCACAACACGATGGGATGGTTCTAGTGTATCACATCATTCTAGTGTATCTCACTGATACATTCCTCAACAAGAATACCTGATATTGAGAGCCATGCGCACTCTTTGCTGGACCTTCTGCTGACGACGCGTCCGGACGACTGCTGGGGTGTGTGTCAGGGTTCCACTCCGGTCTCCTCCTCCGGCACGACTACTACTGCAGGGATTTTTCGCAGGCTGGCGATTCGGCCTCCCAGGGTGGAGGTTGTAGTGATCCCTGGGTTCGGGAACCCATCTATCCTGCGGGCGGCCAGCGGACAACCGTTTCAGCGGGTCTTCCTGACCGCCGCGCCCACATCCCGCGCCCACACGAGCCAGTAGCAGTATTATAAGCACCACTGGTCCCCCGTTGTCAAAACAGCGAATCAAACCTTACTCACCACAGAAACACAGCACTGCTGAAAAACGCTGTGCTATTTGGCCGTGGTCTTCTGTAAGGCGGAGGTCCTTCCCCAGTCGGGCTGAGGTCCTTCCCCAGTCGTAGAGAGGTCGTCGTCGTCCGACTACGGTCCGGACGAGGCAGTGGTCGGATGAGCCGAGAGGTGCGTCCACTGTGATAGTGTAGTCGTCCGGACGCGTCGTCAGCAGAAGGTCCAGCAAAGAGTGCGCATGGCTCTCAATATCAGGTATTCTTGTTGGGGAATGTACCAGTTGTGAGAGGCCATGGGCCAGAGCAAATTCATGAGTAGACCTTCCCGCAAAGTCGGTGGATCGAGAATTTAGCCACTCACAGTGGTGGGCATTAAAGTCTCCTAAAATCACCAACTCAGCACGGGGGTACTGCTCAAGAACTTTGTCAGTCGTCACTTGCAGGTGCTCAAAGAGTGCTCTAGTCTCCCTGTCGCCGCTATGAGACCTGTATAGGCACGCATAGATTCGAGTCTGACCTCCGTAGTCTACGCGCACCCACATTACTGACAGGTCCCTGTCTTCATAAAAATGAAGACGGCGACAGCAGATATCCTCCCGGACGTACATGCATACACCGGCACGTCTCAGGAATTTGTGTTCGAGTTTGTAGCCGGGGTAGTGTAGGCATGATGTATCAGCCGGGCAGGATATCTGTGTCTCCGTAAGAAATAAGAGGGTCGGCTGCGCAATCTCCAGATGAAGGTGGACTGCGTTCAGGTTGGAGTGAAGTCCCCTGATATTGCAGAAGTCCATATACGTGGAAGAGGATGCCGCTGTAGGTACTCTTTTTCTACTTTTCTTTGTCATTTTTTTGGGGGGGTTCAATTGGAAAGTCGCGAACAACTTGTGTCTCAAATCGAGAGCACCTTACACAGAGTCTCCGATTGGGGTCGGGATAACCTGGTCCAATTTAACCCCTCTAAGACACAAGTCTGTGCGTTTACCGCTAAGAAAACTCCGTTCACTGTGGTTCCACAATTCCAGAATACACCCCTTACCATCTCACAGAGTATTGGAATCCTCGGTGTCGACATCTCCAGTGACGTCCAATTTCGAGCTCATTTGGAAGAGAAGGTCAAGCTGGCATCAAAAAAACTTGGTGTTCTGAATAGAGCGAAGCGATACTTCACACCGGCACAAAGGCTACTACTTTACAAAACACAAGTTCGACCTCACATGGAGTATTGCTGTCATCTCTGGGCGGGAGCACCGAGGTACCAGCTTGAGCCTTTCGATTCAGTTCAGAGACGTGCTGTGAGAATAGTCGACGATCCTGATCTCACAGACGGTATCGAGCCACTAAGACTTTGCCTCCTTGTGTGTGCTCTATCGTCTCTACAATGGGCTGTGTTCTGAAGAATTGTTTGATATGATGCCCACAGCCACTTTCTACCATCGCACCGCTCGCCATCGTCAGGGAGCTCATCCACATACATTGGAACCTAAATGGTCGCGCACAGTGCGGTTTCAGAGAAATTTTCTCCCGCGAACAATCCCGTTATGGAATGAGCTCCCTGCCGAGGTTTTCCCTGGAAACTACAGTATGGGGCTCTTCAAGAAGGGGGTAAATAGGTTTTTAAAGGGTCGGCAACGCGCACGTGATGCCCCTGGTGCCGCAGGCGTTCATAGGCTGCGGTAACCGCTTAGCATCAGGCGGGCCGTATGCTTGTTTGCCACCGTCGTGGTATAAAAAAAAAAAAAAAAAAAAAAAATGGTTATCCTACATGACCGAGGTGAAATAAAGCGCAGGCTCGACGACCTTACGTGTTCTTAGAGGCATGAGGGTGAAGATCCCAACTTCCACTCTCCAGGCTGCTATTAAGTATGTCTATAACCGGCAAAACACTTTTTGACTCGGCCCGGGAATCGAACCCAAGGCCTTTTAATCAGCAGACGCAATTATTGTTTATTTATGTTACACTATGTAGGTTATTAACATTCTTTTTAGTTTGTAAGAATAAATTATATATATAGTGTTTATTACTTAAGATCTAAAATTAATAATAGTTCAAATAAGATTAAAATGACCTAGAAAATTATTAATATCGAAACTGGGAATGCAAAGAGCAAATGTAGTTGTTGTATAACGTTAAACAGGTAAAACCAGTATTCTGATAAATCTTGTGGACGCTATCAAGTTTCCAGGTTAACTAAAGACTGTAAATTGCAGTGGGACTAGAGCTGAGCTTAATCGATAATTCATCAATATGTGATTGTGGGAATGTCGAATAGACTGAGCTCTGTAGCATACGCGATTTACAAAATTCCTCAATTGATCCATGTAAAAATAGCTAGACTATATTATCTATCTAATGTATATTAGCTATTACTTACGCTCATACTGTTACGTCATATGGTATTTTGTTGGGGTGGAATACATCTGACATTTAAAGTATCTTTATATTGCAGATGCGAGCTAACTGGCACTATTATATGCTTTTATGTCTTGGCTAAATTAGCTATGGACATCTCAATATATGTATGAAAATTTAGTGTACGTAAAGGAAAATATTTGTTTATTCACAAAATTTAACGAGATTGATAATATCAACACTATAAATAAAGATAAACTTGTGTTACCAACGATTAGACTACAAAAAACAAGCAAGTCTTTTCGATTTCTGTGTGTGCACCCAAATATCGAAAATCGCATGATTCTACTGTGAAATACTAAGCAAATTTCAAGAACTAATAATAAAGAAAATTCAAGCTCTCAGTAAAAAAAACTACGTGTTTTTTACGTAGTTTTTTTTTTTTATTTACTGCCTTAGCTTACGAATACTACACAGATGTAGATTTTTTTAAAATGTCAAGTGTTCTTACTGTTGCTGCCACGTTTAAAATAATGTGCATTTAATTTATTAATTGTATTTTATAGTTCATTTGTTTTCAATTTGCTTAATTTTTCTTGTCACTTTGAATTGTATTGTAAGTTTTTTGTAGGTGTAAATGTGAGTATAGTGTAGGTTTGTAATTCTATGTTATATTTATGTAATAATTTTATGATAATTTTAAGTGTTACCACGGCCTACCCAAATGTCCTGCTGGCGATAATGTCGTGCTTCGGGTCGTTAATCTTGACTAATAACGGTTTTGGTTCGCGATGATTTGGCACTCGTATGCCATCTATATGCATAGGTAAACTCAAAATTATGGTTCTTTTTTCAAAAGGCTAACCCGGAGCCTGCGCTGTAATCGCATAGTTTTATTTTTATTTAACATTATTTATGGACTTAAAAAAAGTCGCCTCTATGATTTGTTTTGGCATTTCTTTCTAGAGTGTATCTTAGCAAAAGTCGGCGCCTACTAGCCATAATAATCGAAGAACAAAAATATCTGTACAACTTATTTGAGAAAATAAATTCATTATGTCATTATTATTTCATTATTTCATTACCACATGAAAGGGTACTTGCGTACTGTACGGTTTCGCATGGCAATTCACAGTTTTATTCGTACACTAAAGCTTTACGGTGTTTTGAGAAAGTAATTCCTGTATCTACCAGTTTCAGATTAATTGAAACAAGTTTTTAGTTCAACCTTCATAGCGTGTCGTACCTTTAAGGCTATAATTTTACATAGTTTCAATGATAATATATTTAAAACATGTCATATTGGTTTTTTTATACTAGCTTTTGCCATAAAAACCACCCGTATTTATATCGGTTATCGCAATAAAAAGTAGCCTATATTTTTACTCTATGAAAGTATCTCTATACTAAATTTCTTTAAAATTGGTTTTACTAGTTGCTTTAAAATTTCATAATATTAGTAAGAATATATTCCTATTTCCATCGATTAACTAAATCCTTTAGATATACTCATATAAAATACGTACTGCATTTGTTTACTGTGTCCAACAACAAAAATAAATGACGATAGATCAACAGATGGAGCTACTTAGCGTACTCAACTATTGTGTTACTTGTGTTTGCAGGACTTAAGCTGAATTAAATATATAAATACCGATGTCTAGTTCAAAATGTTATGTTACTTTTGTAAAATGCAATTTTTAGGTTTTTTTAACTACTTCCGTGGCATAGCGGTAGTTGTTGTAATATAAATTCTTACCTTCACTATATTTTTGTGATTTATTAGTCTGTGGATTCTCACTCTCTACTTTGTGGATGTCACTAGCGCTAACATTGTTAAACGTTTATTTCAAAGTTAAATAAAATAATTCAGTATATTTTAAATATATTTGCATTAAATAACAACAGGTTATGGGCCCAGAAAGTCCATCAAATAAAATCAGTGCAAAAGTTGCTAAAATCTGTGTGAAAATCCGTATTGCAAAAATTCTAACCTGCAAACGCAACGTGCTCAGTTTTATTGCAGAAAATATTTCGCAAAGTACCATTGGAAATGTTTTCAAGTAATTCACTGGTATTAATTGTCAAATTAACAGGCCGTGATAATTATGCTACGTGGTGTTTTGCCGTTAAAACATATTTACAACATGAAGAGTTGTGGCAATGTGTGGAATGCGATTCAACTACTGCGATTGACAAAAGACTGGACTCCAAAGCCAGAACGAAAATCATACTTCTCGTCGATCCCGTGAACTACATTCACATACAAGAAGCAAGAACTGCGAAAGAAGTTTGGGAAAATTTATCTCGCGCTTTCGATGATGCCAGACTGACACGCCGAGTTGGTCTACTACGAGACTTGTGCAATACCACGCTAGCTGGATGTCTAAATGTAGAGGAGTACGTCAGTAAAATAATGACGACGGCACATAAGTTGAGGAACATTGGCTTTCAAGTAGATGATGAGTGGCTAGGCACACTTTTACTCTCCGGACTACCTGAAAACTACAAGCCAATGCTCATAGCCATTGAGAGTTCAGGCATGAAGATTACTTCTGACTCAGTCTAGTCAAAATATTACAAGGTGTCAAACAAACAGGAAGTGACTCCGCCTTTGCAACAAGTCAGAAATATAACAATTAAAATAAAAAATATACTAAAGGCCCCAGATGTTATACATGTAACAAATATGGTCATAAAAGTCCTGACTGTAAATCAGCTAAACCGAACAAGGATCAGAAGAATGGATTAAACAAAACAGTTCTTATGCTGCTGTTTTTGTGGCTCCATCAGAGTGCTCTGATGCATGGTATGTTGATTTTGGCGCTTCTGCACATATGACTAGACATCACAATTTGCTTCAAGACATATTAAATTCACGCATTAATAATACTAAAGTTACAAATAATAAAACACTGCCTGTGTAATGCTCTGGAAATGTATGCTTGAGTGTTTATAATAATAGAGGTCTAGAAAATGAAATACTGCTTACAAATATGCTACATGTGCCTGAACTAGCTACGAACTTACTGTCAGTCTCTCAGATTATAAATAATTGGGGACAAGTGAAATTCAATAAGAATGGGTGTGCTATTCTTGACCAAAATAATGTCATAGTGGCAACAGCATGCTTAATAAATAATATGTACCGACTGAACATACCTGGAGGCTATGCATGCATGTCAGATGTTATTGAGCAAGATGCTTACTTGTGACATCAGAGAATGGATCATTTGAATTTCCAAGGCATGAAGAAATTGAGTGAAAATACTGCAGATTTGAACTTAAGTCAAGAGAAAGTTAATGTCAAGTGTATAACGTGTCAGGAAGGAAAACAAACACGTCTGCCTTTCAAGAGTCAAGGGTCTCAGAGCAAAGACCTACTTGAATTGATATACTCAAATGTCTGTGGACCGATAGAAACTCAATCTCTTGGAAAATCCAAAAATGTGACAAGTACATTTTCATTCATCAGACCAACTATATTGAGAAATTGTTAAACATATTTAATTTGAATACTTGTGAACTAAAAAGCTCTAGTTGATCGACATACAAAATTGGAAAAAGGAGAAGGAGAAATGAAGAAGGACATTCCGTACAGGGAGGCTATGTGAATCAAGCTGTTGCTATGTGATATTGGTGCGTTTAAACAAAAATATGTGTGCAGTGATGAGCAATATGCAGATGTTTTTACCAAGCCTTTGTGTAAAATAAAATTTTGTTATCTTAGAGATAAAATAGGAATGAAAATGTTGTCATGGAATTAAAATAGTTCTTGATTAGTAGTGTCTGCCTAATAAGTTTTAGTTTAACTTTGTCAAGGTATTATTGGAAGGTGTTAAATTAGGAGGAGTGTTGCAATATAAATTCTTACCTTCACTATATTTTTGTAATTTATTAGTCTGTGGTAGTAGGCAGCACTACTCACTCTCTACTCAGTGGATGTCACTAGCGCTAACATTGTTAAACGTTTATTTCAAAGTTAAATAAAATAATTCAGTATATTTTAAATATCTTTTCATTAAATAACAACAGTAGTGAATATGACTGCTGTGCTTAAGGTCTCGGGTTCGATTCCCGGGTTGGACCAAATGTTTGTATGATCTATAAATATTTGTTTCGAAGTTTGGATGTTTTCTATGTATAATATTTATGTATTAAAAAAAACGTATTTAAGTACTCTATCGGTCAGTCTAGTTATTATAGCACAATCTCGGCTTAGTTTGAAACTAAACGATGTTGTGTGAAATGTCCGAAATATTTATTATTACATAGACATCACGCCTTTTAATTGAACTTGAAGTTATAAAATTAGATGAGTACTTAGAAGTAGTGTCTGGCTGAAACTGTTTTTACAGCTGAAACCGAAACCAAAACTGAACTTTCGATTTTGCTCTCAGTTTTGGGCAGAAACCGAAACCTGCTTTTATTTCAAATTGCTCTTGTATTCTAAAATCTACTGTATTTTATACATTTATTTGCATATACATAAACTGGTACATAATGTAAAAAGACAATCATTAAAGTAAGAACTTTTTTTATAACATGAAATTATATTATAAAAATATTACCATATTTGTAACGAAAATCTAATTAACAGATAATATGGTTCAATATTAATGGACTAATAAAAATACATAAAAACAGGACAAAAATACAGAAATGTGAAATGAAATCAAAATAAATACAACAAATAATTCTAAATTAAAACACCATTGTCTACAGTTAAACGGCTCATTAATTGTAGATGACCTACAGTTAAGTAAGTCGTTTAACTGTAGATGGCAGCGTCGCAATATCGGCGACACCAAAACGACGCCGCTGCGACCAGTCAGCGATCTGTACATTCTTAATACTAAATAATTATCAATCCCCTCCAGGTCACTCAATCACTTTAAGTAGTCAATAATAGCTCAAAGAAAGCAATTTATTCCAGTTGATATTATTTGCCAAAAACTATGCGCGTACTTCAAGTACAATCAGAGATAGAAGGAAGAAAATCTAGAAAATATAAGAAATTTGAAAGGAAAATCACCTTAGATGAAATTGAAAGTTATTTAATGGCCAATACCCAACGACAATACAATCATATTGCAAAAAAAAATAAGCTAAGTAGTTGTATATGACGGCAAGACATACTCTTAATAAATTATTCATTTTTAATGTCATTTTTTATTCTTGTTAATATTATCAAATAAAGTAACATGAAGTTTTAAAAAGGCACTATTATCATTAGTTGCTTTAGTCATAATAATAGAAATGATATGACAGAAACTCTTATCAATTATTTATTTTAGCTAACGAACTAAGTAAATTACTAAAATAAGAGATGTGATAAACGTTCGATCATAATAATATTTATAAACCTAACAATAATTCGTGGAATTTGATATAAAAACGGTTCAATATCTGGTATTTCCTAATTAATTTTGTTACAAAAGTCATTTCCCACAGCAATTTGTTTTCACTACCAACTTGAAGGGACGCGCTGTAATCGAGTATGTTTTGTCAATTAGGCCTCCACCCTGGGAGCTCTAAATTCCCATTTGTTTCAGAGTTGTCTGTGTGATTATCCTTTTAGAAAGGGGCGTTGGAATTTATAGTTCTCTGGTTAAGTCCATTAGGGTGTTCGAAGAAACACTATATATATGCCTAATTCTACCGAGTCTATTATCATTATTTACATAAAAAATAAGATTAATGGGTTAGACGTACTACTAAGTTATGATAATTTTGTGATAATCTATTCATTTATGCAGTGATTTTAATTTATGGGCTATGCCTGTCAGATATCGCTTTAAATGGAATAAATATATCTCTCCTGGTATGTTTCTAATGCGCTTCATCAGATTGCCTAGACTCATTGCTTTAGTACATTCTGACTGTATAAACATATGGAAAAGTATTCAGAAGGCTTATTATCCGGCCATGGACGTTAGTGGAAGTTAGTGCAGAGACCTTGTGAACCATGAATAATCAAGTTTAACAACAAAGTGTGGAACATAATTTACGGAGCCCTTGCCGCAACCGATGGTAAAGCGGTAGAGTTCAAAAGTCCCACTTGAGGCTTGAATACGAATAAATCAAACCTCACAACGCATTGGCAACGTGGGTGAGAGAACTCTCAGTCGAGAGCCCGGACTAAAGCTGAGTATTCACTACAAGCTACTGGTTTTTGGCTTAGTTCCATTCCACTTGACAATGCTCGCTTTCCACTTTGTCGATGTAATACTTGAATATTGACGTTTAAGTAAAGTTTAGCTTACGTTAAACATATGTTAGGATTTTGATATATGTTACTGACACCTTTCTCTACTATTATATTATTACAAAAACCATTTTAAACAAATGAGATAACTCATGTAAAATAATTTTCGAAATTTATTGATTGAAGTATTTATTACTTTTTCTTTCCTGTTTTGAACGAAAATGATTGCAATGACACAAATTATGTTTAAGATGTTTTGACTTTAACCTTAACGTATTTTTACTTAAATGTACAATAAAAATATCATAAGGCCCATAACGTCATTGCGAAATCACCCATAAAGTATTTTTTTTACTAGTTATAACCCCACTCACGTACTGTATTGGTACGAAACACAATTTTTATTTGCACCATAACATGTCTATTAAAACAATATATTCAATTCCTCAATTGCTTAATTTGTTATACATATTATTGTAGTTTAAATAATTACTACATGGATTGGTTAGTGGTCTCATATCTTTATAATTAACAAATAGTAATTTTTAGATAATGAAAAAGTTTTTCTAAGTTGTTTCTTTCTGGTTTCTAAAAAAGATTAATCACGAAAAATACTCAGGATATAAATTTGCGCATTATTTGGAGTATCGGCCTAAGCTGGGGCTAACGCTACCTGCACAAATTTTTTACTATAGATTTCCTTGCGTTTAGTTATTTACTACCAGGGGTCCCTACAGGTTTGTCCATCTGGAAATTTGTTGACCAAATCTCAGCCGACAATATGTCACGTTTTTAAGTGTCGTTATGCGCCTGCAACTTCGGTTTCGTGATCAATAAAAAGACGTATTAATCGTAAGATCTCTTTTTTTCTTTTTTTATTCAAAGACATATTTTACTCTCATTCTTAACACTGCAATGAATATTATACTTCGTCTGTGTATTTGAAAATTTAACTTCCAACTAGGGGTCGAATACAGCTAATGAAGGTTTGTAATATAATTATTTCTAAGAACAAAATACATTTCTAACCAACATTGTCCTTTCTATTGTTATTATCCTTTTTAGTTGCATAGTAAAGTCGAGTACCGATACCTTTTATTAGATTTCATTAACAATGCGACAGTGTTCCTAAGTTTCCCGGTAGTTGCAGATAGAAAGAAAATATAGTAGTTGCACAAAGCATCTCTCGAATGTAAATACTTTATTTTTTATTGCACATATAGCTGGGAAATTGTCTTATCCCAAGGGCTTATCAAAAGTAGTGAGGTGTACAATTAGGTTAATAGAAAACTGTAGTAAACAGATAAATATTAAGCGAAACAACATTTTCTAGCCTTGTTTTCGTAAATGTATGAGATGCAGTGCAACACTTAACACTCTTGAATAAAATTGCTTTGTATATAAATAAACATGTCGGATAACTGAGACACAATGCCATCTAATTTCAAACTAAGCAGGGCTCGCAATATGAAAACTAGATTGACTGAAAAATTACTTTTTTTATATAAATATGCATATCATATACAGAAAACACCGAAACAAATATTTGCAGATCATACCCACCCGGTCTAACCCAGAAATCGTACTCAAGCAGTCACATACGCTACCACTGTACCACAGAGGGAGTCAAATATGAATATAATTTAAGCAAGTATTCTAAATACTTAAAGTATTCTAAAATTTTATTACAACTGTTAAATAGGACCATAGATTATATTGGAAAAGGAATATCCTTTATAATAATGAACTGTTATTTAGGACGCCATATTTTCTTTTTATGTAGAGTGTGTGCCCACAGACAATAAAATTACAGGGACTAAATGCATCGGGAACGCATACTAGTGGGGTGGCGCTGCGATGGATTACGATTATAACCTTAGCCATAGATTACAGCAACAACATCAGGCTTCGTTTATTAATGTTACCAACGCGCAACGTTAATGTCAGCAAAGAAGAACACTAAGAAACTTTATGTAAATATCACTAACAATAAAAGCTGTAGACGAGTGAAACTACTTTGAATAATAAATATGTACACACACGCTCACATTAATTCACCCTTTAGTTTATCATTCAATTGCATTTCATTTTTATTTATACCCTGTTTTATAAACTGAATTACTAACTTTTCAAAGAGTATACAATTATTCTATTTTTAAGATAATATATATATTTTGTAAAGGTGGTGATAAAAAGGCCCTCCCTTTACTGTTTTTGTATCTGGTTGTCTTGAGGACTCAATTAATTTTTTCACAATACCTTAAAAGTTTGAAGCTCGTAAAAACTGGGTGCTAGTAAATCGTTGTAAAGCGTTAGGGACAAGAAAAACACGAAACTTGAGTCATTACGGGCGAAGAGGGAAGTCGAGAGTGCGAAGTTTCCCCCCGGCCTGGGAGGAACTGTATCCGCAACTGACTAACTGAATTGAAAGTGTTAACGTCTTGAGAAATATTTTCGCCCATTGTTAGGGTTCCCATTAAAAGTACCTAAGTATAGAGTGACTTCGTCCTCCAGACGGTACAGTTTAAAAGTCAGTTGCAATACACGACAACAGACTCGGGATTCTGGAAACTATTGGAAGTGAATACAAAATTATTAAAACTTGAGAGGATTTTGTACCTATGTAATATTGTAGTTATGTTTTTGTTGTTTATAATTTGAAAACCGGTTTTCTATAAACTTTTTTTAGTTTTTGAAGCCAAGGGTAACATTTTTCAAAGTTTTAAAATTAGCAAATTCGGCTCAAAAAGTTTTATTTGGTGGCAAATTAGCCTTTCTTAAATATGTATCTAATCATTATTCTTGTAACCTTTGTTCACCTGAGTGATAACCCAGGTGAACAATTAAACAAATCCTCTATTAACTTTAAAAATATACATTTTCAAAAAGAAAATAGAGTGCTCCTAAATTTGTTGGAAAATAAATTTTAGCTACAAATCTGTTGAAAGTTTATCCGGTCTACACTCAGTGCTCAACCTTTTACATAAACTTTCACTTATATAAAATAGTCCCAAAGTGTAAGTGCCCGAAACTATCGCTTATAATGCAACTAGCACACTTTGTGCAGCTGTAAATCAAGTTTATGCGACAATACGACCCGCTAACACTGCAGAGTGGTGTTAGAAACTTAGTAATAGAATTATTAGAGACTTCTTCGAGAACTTGGAGCTAGTGGAAAGTAAACAGTTCTTATTTAGCTTTGTTTTCTTCGAAACAAAGGCTTTTAATCAAAGTGTAAGATGACGCAAAGAACTCATATGGGATAGAACATTTCAACGTATTATCTTTCTTTTATGCTCTTTTGTTTTTAAGTCATAATTCGAATTGTGTTGTAATAAAAAATATTACAAATGTATATTTATATGGTAAAATATAAAGCATCGATATACATATTATCACGTAATTTTATATGTCAATTTGCAGCGACACGAATCAACTGTATTGTATTGTATGGAAAATATAACTTGTATAGAGAATCATTTGTTAAGAAAATTTAGTATTTATATCACACAAAAGTGTATGTAAAGTGATGGACAACACTGATTATGAGATGTTTTAAGGGATCACCTCGCCGCCTCTTACTACGCTGAGTGTTGTGGGTTCAATACCCACATGGGATAACAGGTTGTTTGATCCATAAATTGTTATTCTGAGTGTGAGTATTCTTTGTGTCTGTTTTATTAATACATGTAAAGTTCCTTCAGGACCTGCTTCATAGTACGGGCATTATCTTAGCCGTTAACAGTCTTTAACAGTCCACTGCTAGACATAGACCTCTCCGTAGAAAGGAGACTTTGTTTTTAATTTTAAAATTATTTTCGTAAAAGAGAAAAAATCTCATCGAAGCATTAGGCAACACCATTTCAGTGTGACTGCATATTTCAGCGTTTCCATATGGATCTTAGGCACAAATTCAAAAATGTATAAAAAATATCAAATACATAACATTATCACAATATCAAATAAAACGCAAATAAATTTATAATGAGAGAACTATTTTATTAATATTGTATGGTTATAGTTTAAACAAAATTATATGCAATCAAAACTGAATGTGTAAGGTGTAATCAGGTGATACGCAACGCTAAACGCCGACATATTCTACAAAACATAGAATCTTCTTCTTCTTCCAGTATCTGGAAATTTCTAAACACCTTAGGTATTGGTAAAAAACAACAGCTCACATTCAATAAACGATTAGTTTGAATGATGTAAATCTTTATTTCTCACCTACAACTGCGATGGATCTTCAAAGTAAGTGTCAAACACTGAACTTCATATCTGGTCTTACCAGTCCTACCACGGACTTATTCGAATTTTCTCCGGTGCCTCCTGAGGATATCGAAAAAATTATTCTATCTATCCATTCTAATGCTGTAGGATGCGATGGCATAAGCCGTCGCATGATTGTTACCATCCTGGACTGTATCCTCTTAGCTATCACTCACATCATCAATTTCTCTCTCGACTCCGGCACCTTTCCCTCTCCATGACGAAAGGGTTATATCATTCCTCTTCCAAAAAACAATAATCCTTCTCTCCCTGAACACTTTCCCCCTATTTCTATTCTTCCCTTTCTGTCTAAAGTACTCGAGGCCTGTCTTCATAGGCAACTTTCCCAATTCGTTCACATAAACCAGCTATTAAGCGCTCTACAATCTGGCTTTAGGGCCGGTCACAGCACAGTTACTGCTCTCCTTAAAGTGACTGGCGATATTAGAAAGGGCATGTAGGACACCAAAGTCACGGTACTTGTACTAGTTGACTTTTCTAATGCCTTTAATACCGTCAGTCATGAAATCCTCCTATCTATCCTTAAATATCTCATGGTTATCTCTAAGGCGCTGGAATGGTTCTCCACTTATCTTCAGGGGTGACAACAGAGTGTTCACGTTGCTGACTCGACATCGAGCTGGTGTGATCTCCTCGCTGGCGTCCCTCAAGGCGGTATTCTATCTCCTCTCTTATTTTCAATTTTTATTAATCTCATAACTCAACAACTTCGGAGTGCGTATCACCTATATGCCGACGATCTGCAAGTGTATTCACAGGCAAGGGTGGAAGACATAACACAAGCTGTTAACGTGGTCAATACAGACTTGGCGATCATAAACTCATGGTCGACGAAATTCGGATTGACAGTTAATCCAACCAAGTGTCAGGCGATCATAGTAGGCAGCAAACGCATTATGAGCAGACTTGATACTGCCTCAATCTCACCAATCATCTTTAACGGATTAGTCGTACCTTTCAGCCCCGTAGTCAAAGATCTGGGCTTACTCATCGACTCAACCCTTTATTGGCGAGCTCAAGTTACTCATGTCAGCCAGAAAGTAACGAGAAACCTGCGAACATTATATCGTCTGAAGAACTTCCTGCCTACTAATACCAAAATTACTCTCATGCAGTCCTTAATAATCCCAATAATCGACTATGGTGATGTGTGTTATTACGACCTGAATGCAGACCTTCTCAACAAACTAGACCGACTTCTCAATAACTGCATTCGATACATTTTCAATCTTCGAAAGTATGACCATGTGTCTGCGTTACATTCCCAATTAAAATGGTTACCTATTCGCCAGCGCCGCAACCTGCGAGCACTAACTGCCCTATTTTCATTTCTCAACTCACCGTTTCCACCTACATATCTTACTCCGTACCTCCGCTATCTATCCTCTAATAACGACAGAAACCTTCACTCAGAAAATAATCTGGTCCTCTTATGTCCCTCTCATAACTCTGATTTCGTGAACTCTTCGTTCTTTGTTCAGGCAGTACTACTCTGGAATGCGCTCCCGCTCGAAGTCAGGATGTCCACAAACCGTTTTACATTCAAAAAGAATGTATATAGTCTCCTTCTTAACGAGATTGAAGAATCGTCTCATCGTTAGTTCGCTCAACTTACAGTCAAGTTGTCATAGTGTACGAATATAATTTGAATGTATGTGTATATATATGTATATATGTGTATAATTATATGTGTATTTATGACGTATGTATTGTACGTGTTCATGTATGTATACGCACTCATGTATTGTATATTTTAATTGTCAATATAACCTCTGTGCACCTCCCTTACAATATTTCTAAACCACCCTAAGGTTGACTGGAAGAGAATGCCTTCGACATTAAGTCCGCCGATGTACAAAGTGCATAAAGTGTAAATAAATAAATAAATAAATAAATAAATGTGTCTTGGCGTAAGACCCGTGGTCAAACACCTCCCATCATTACTCCCCTTCCATATATAAATTAATGCTTATTTCATTGACGATTTATTTGTACACAGTTTGAATGTTCACAAGCTTAGTTGTAAAAACAATTCAAAAACAACTCCACCCTCGTTCGTAATTTACGAGGCGTTTCATTGTGAAATTACGAAATACTAATTTTTACAGCAGCAGTTTGAGTCAAAAGCAATTATGCTGAATTGAAGTTTCCCTCGAGAAGTTACAAATTTAGTAGTTTCTTTGTACTTGATAGTTATAATAACAGCTGGGGAAGTTGAGAGAAAATCATAAATCGACTCAAGTTAAAACCACTCTGAGAACAATTCAATAATTTCTGTTCTTGACTGGAGTAATATAAAATTTGTGAAATAAGAATATTTGACTAATTTTAAGTAAAGTGTGCGTAAAAATTGCGTTTGATAACATGTAACACACAATAAAAAACACGCGAATGTTACTGATAAGTTCATGTCAATAATATTTACGTGATAAGATGTTCGGAGTTGACACTAAAGGTGTAACATGTGCTTACGCAAAATTAAATTTACTTTTAAAATGTTATGAAAATCGGTTGTTCTAACAACAGATTTCAAACATAGTATTTTAATATTAATAAAATTAATTGTTGGTACCGTTGATTTCGGTGGTATCATGATTGAACTAAATCTCAAACTATTATATAGTTATTTTCTAATCAATTTCAAATAAACAGAAGAAAACATATTTAAATGAATATTGTATACAACATTTTTTTTTATATTATATTAAAGAGAATTTTTCAACTGTGGTTCCATTGTCTTCAAGTCTAGACCTGATGGTGACGTCATAAGTAAAGCAAAAGTAAAGCCCTTAAAAATTAATAAAGATGAGGTATCTTGTTTTTGACTGCCTCAGTGGTGCGGCTGTAGCGAATGCGATTGCATTGCGATAAGATACAGGAATCTGTATTGTACGATATGATATCACAATAGGACAATTCGACTGCCTCGATAGTGTAGCGGTAGCAAAAGCGACTGCTGTGCTTGAAATCCCGGGTTCGATTCCCGGGTCGGACTAAATGTTTGTATGATCTGCAAATATTTGTTTCGGAGTTTGGGTATTCTCTATATATAATATACAGGTATTTAACAAAAAAGTATGTAAGTATTTTATCAGTTAGTCTAGTTTTCATGGTACAAATTCTGCTTAGTTTGAAACTAGATGGTGCTATTTGTCTAATGTCCGACATATTTATTTATTTATTTAATTACTCCTCAAAATCAAGCAATCTTTATTTTTAAAGCAATAAAGGCTATTATTGAGCAATTTTATGAAAGGAAGAGGATCTAATTTTAGTAGTAGTATTTTCTTCAAGAAATATGTCTAATGTATCACTTTAGTTTTTTGTCCACCTGATTATCACCCTGTGAAAATCCTTTATTCACAAGAATGTACGGAGGTGTCTCAGTTATTTAGGTATCTTAACTTTTTTCCTATAAGTCAAGGTAACTTATGTCATTAGTCAATTAAACTTTTTTGTATCTTATCGTAGTCTATAAAAACTCGAAAATTCATTAATATACTACATATCTTTTAAGCGAGAGCCCACGTAATTTAGATTACCTGAGACTAGAGAGAGTAAATAAAGTAAAGTGATATGATTCATGGTATCATGAATCATATCACTTTACTTTTTAGTCATCATCACTACTGGACATAAAACTCTTAGAAAGAAAGATTTGACTTACTTTACGACATTGTCCAAACGACTTGAAACGAAGTTTGCTTCAAGTTTTCCTTCTCCTTACAGTGATGTTGTCCTCTGTAATTGACTACCCTAGTCACATGGGATGAGTAGGGGTGTAGACACTCTGTATTCTTAATCCGTCACCACACGGATACTTTTAGTAATCTACTTTTATAGTAATCTTGTTTAATGTGAATATTATACAATGTATAATAGTTTAATATGTCTACTAAATGTATTTATATTTAATTTTTCCATTTTAAAATCTTTGTAACAAAAAAAAGGATAGTAGATGTAATCCTGCTGTATCCGTAACTCGTCGATAAGTGTTTCAACAAAGTTCAATACTTTTCAACAAATTTCAAGTAGAACAATAGATTATTACTTCTCCTATAATCGAATTATAGGCAGTATTACTCCTGAAAAATACACCTAAATGTGTGCAATAAAACGAAGGTAAAATAATGCAGTAGAAATGTTTGTGACTGTAGTTTGGCAAGGACAATGACCGCTGTGGAAATGCTATTCCATGTTGCCTCTGGGATGACGTTAGTTGATATACATCTACGTATGACATAAACATGTATTTATGTATATATGTGTGTATGCATATTGTGTGTAAGCATTTTGTTGACACGTCACCCGGATATTGATGGGTTTCGGATAAACCTGGGTCGGTATTTGGGTATATAACAAATTGTCCGAATCGCATGTTTACTTAACGTACATCGTGTTTACAGTACAGACAGTGGTAGATATATTGGAGTTTGAATATGTTTACATATTAAGAACGCTCGACGCCTACAGTGTACTATTTTCAGTATTGGTTACGAATCATCGAATTATATTTTTGAATCTTTTGATTCTCGGTCAGATATTCTTAATTAAAAATATATATACGATTTAAAAAAATAAATAAAAAGAAGATTAGGCCAAGTTTTCACAAAAACTGAAAAATGTTTCATTATTAGTATTCATTGAAAAATATTTTTTATTTAATGATCAATATCATTAAATAAAAAAGAATTAAAAGTGCGCTATGTTGGATGACGGCAGACTGAAGCACAATATATTGTATGACTTATTTGTCAGGATAGAAAAAAAACTCGGGACTAAAAGGCTGTAAATAATTATCAACCGGCGTTTACTAAAAACACTGTAAAAGTTGTTGGAGGAGATCTGGGATAATGTTTACAAAACGTTTTTATGTTTGTTTTAACTAAAACTAGCTCATAAAATAACGATTTTTCTTGATATTCATTATCTTTTATCAACATTACTATCTATATTATTTGTAGCAATATCACATGAAACATTATGCATGTCATTTTATTGCCTCGAGGCGCAAGAAATTGCATGAAATCCATCTGTGATACTCGTCCAGTGACGCGAGACCTCTTTCACCCCTCATCACAATTAGATAATCATATAGTGTTGACGTAGGTACGAGACGAACGAGTGGTCCAGTTATAATGGTTGTGTAGGGTGTTCGTATGTGCTCTTTGCGCCCCTACAGGGCATATTGGACGCAATCTGTGATACCTGACGTGGCTGGGAATTTCATTATAGTCTATTGACTGCTCATGGCGAGCACCCAGATTAAAGTTAGATGAGAAATTGTTTACGTTAGTAAAAATAGAATCTATTTTTCTCAACTTTCAGGAGGTGAACGTGTACACATGTATAAGTATGGCATGCTTTTTCGATTACAATGCCTAGCACAGATTTATGGCCGACGGCAGTGCTTGAGAAATAAAAAAATATACACCGAGTAACCTATGCGACGTTCAGTAATATAGTGCAGATCTTTCTACCGCCAACTCGCGTTGGCGATCGATGTATTATTACAAACGTAGTAAAAACTATGCTTTAGAAGTACGAGTAGCCTATGTCTGTCGCTTTTGTAACATGTACCATTAGTCTTATAATGTAAGTTGTGATCTGATTTATTGTTATAAAAGATAATCAAAGTCACGTGAAGTACAAAGTCAGTATTAAATAATTTTATCTTTTAAATTATTTCAAAACATGTATAGTGAAATTTTATCGATTGCGTAGTTTTATGCTTCTGGGCCAATGTAAAGTAGGTAACCTATAGGATTGAATTTTCATACTTGTGAAACATTCTAATTAGTTAAAGCTGAGAAGCGTTTAATATTTTGAATTAGTTGCTTGATTTTTTTTAAATCTCCAACAAATTGCAGACAGCCTCACGATTAACAAAGCAACTCATTAAGGATTCCTACCTTTTTATAGGGCAAAAACCACCTTTGAAGCGGCGAGTCTCCTGGCTGGAACTCCACAATGGGACCTGGAGGCGAGAGCCCTAGTGGCTCTTTATCAGTGGCGCAAGGAGGCACGAGAGTTGGGCCGGAGTCCTGAAACTCGAGAAATCGAGAATCAGAAAACTCAACTCTGCCAGGTCCTTGTGGAGGAGTGGAAGAAACGACTTAAGCAACCAAGCGCTGGGCACGCCGTCATTGCGGCGGTAAGACCCGTTATGGAGGATTGGCTCGAGAGGAATCACGGGACCCTCTCATATCGGCTGACGCAGGTGATCACTGGGAAAGGATGCTTCGGAGATCACCTGTGTCTGATCCGAAAGGAGCCAACGCCTGAGTGCCACCACTGCGATGGCCGGACCGTGGACACGGCGCTCCACACGCTGGCAGAATGCCCAGCGTGGGCGGAGCTGAGGCGTGACCTTATGACGGCCATTGGAGTGGAAACTCTCTCGCTCGGTAGCATGATCACCGCCATGTTGTTGAGTGAGAGCACGTGGAACTCCGCCGTCTCCTTTTGCGAGCAAGTACGGAGCGGGACCGGAAGAGGTTTAGAACTCTCCCGGTCCGCCAGGCCCGGGAACGTGTCCGGTATCACAGACGGCTCGGGCGCCGGAGATTGCAGAACTATCTCCGTCCTCCATAAGTGCTAGTCTGGGGGTGGCCATCCGTTACCCGAGCAGAAGTAGGCCAGGATAGCAGCAGGACGTGCTACGGAGCACACGCTCTTTTGGAGCAAAAAAGGGGTCATCTGCAAGCCGTAGGCAGATGGCCCGAGGTACGTCAGGGTTTCAGGGATTTCCCTTCTAGGGTACACCTGATTCCCCGGCTACTGGTACCTGAGACGGCGTACGGTTTTTGGTCGGTTCGAGTCCGACATAACCACCAGTAGGTGGTATCGGGGGATTTCCGTACAGAAAAAAATACTAGCGTACACTCGTAAGAAGTGAAACTTCTTTATGACGTTATTTTTCAAAAAAATAATTTAAACCCGTCCGATGTCGATGCAATCGCCACCTGGATTTCAAAAATGTAACTACTCAAAACGGGTCGCAAAATACATTGGAGACATTTACCAATCCCTACTCCGCTGGAGAAAGTATACTTCGAATCACGCGTGGTAGGGATAAGAAAAAGATGGCGCGTAACGGAGAAATGTGACGCGTAACGAAAAAATGTTACACTAAATTTTTTTCCAACCCCGATAAAGAAGTTCCACTTCAAAAATAATAATGGCAAAAACCACAAAAGTAGGAAGTTATTACTTTTAGGTATATATAAAAAAATCTATCGTTTATTTGATTAAATTCTATAATTGACTGGTGTACTGTAAAATGTACATATATACATATATTTATATACCGAAATAGACATTAATTTACTGATAATATCAAATCATTGATTGCTTATATTTCATATTAGAATTGCAATTTTAAATAAAAGCGCACGCAACAGTAAATTCACAGCAAATGTATTTCACTACATTAATATCACACAGCTATCAGGTATTCGATCGTAAACAAAGGCCAAAGCCTCTCTTTTCGTAACGTCCAAATATAAAATTATCAATATTCTTAAAGTCTTACTGCCTAAGTTCTTTTTATAAAAAAAATGCTAGAAACAATTATTTCTGTAAAAGTAAATAAAAAAGGGTAGTAAAATAATAAGAATAATTCACAAAAGTAATCCAAGGTACACATCAAAGATATACTTTTAGAAAAATCCTAATATCTAGATAGAGATCTAGAGAGAAATTTCTTTTTAACAGAGGTTAAAAAGAAAATTCCCTTTTTCTGTTCAACCCACATAAGTTTTACCGCAGCAAGAGATCACGTCGTAAAAAAAGTTTAAAAGTCCTGAAAAGTTTTACACACAACTCAATCCTCTGAGGGTTACTGAAACAAACACCAACTTTAGAATTAAAGGGCATGTCTCGTGTGTTAAAAACTCGGATTATTTGAACTGGACGGTTTTTTCTTATTTATCTTCTATTTAAACAGGGTTGAATGTAGCCATTCGTTTCTATATTTATTGTATTCCCTTGCATCTTGTTCTAAAAGTTCATAAATACGATGAGACATAGAAGGTCACGACGTGGAATTACATGGTGAGAGGAAACGAATGGAAAAGCTCTTCAATTTTTAATAAAACTACAGTTTTTTTGTACTGTAATAAAATGAAAATAATAAATAATATAGACAGTAAATGAAAGCTTCCTTATTGACTAAACTTTTTATATAAATAAAGTTAATCACATTTGAGAACTTATGGTAAAAAAAGGTTGGTAACATAAATTATGGAATTTCGCAGCACGTGTTTACAACAGCGAGCTCCTATGGGTGCAATAACTTCCCATTAAGCGACATTCGCTTGTTCTACAATATACATATTTATATGAGAAGTTTACCTCATAAATGCAATTTTGTTTCCAGAATGTTAGGACTATAATAAAATGGTTGAATGATGAACGCTGTAAATCATTTTGTTAGATATATAGGAAGTGGTCTGGGGTTTATATAATGTATTTTTTCTTATAATCTTGTATATAAATCTTCCTTGTAGAAGTAGATATGTAGTTTTTCTGTTACATTTTCGAAAGCATTGTGATTTCTATAACATTCTTATGAATGAAGAATCGTTGACATTTTTTTTAACACATAGTATATGATAAAACATTGCTAAGTTTTCAATAAAGTTTGGAATATCAAAGGCAAAGATTTAGGTATACACAAAACTGTTACTTCTTTTAAGATATAAGATATCATAAGAGAAGTAACTTTTTTAAACGTTTTAACGGAGTAACAGATAGGGGTATAATGTTTTATTACATATTTTTATGAAATTTTGAAGAAGGATTTAGGCTTACTCCACGCGAGGATTATGTGTGTATGTGTGCATTGATAAGAAGTAAAAATCAAAATTTACGCAAACAATATTGATAAAAACAATTCTTGAGTTACATCATCATTAGCATATCGCAGTCCACAATTGGACTTGGGCCTCAACTATTGCACGTCTAGTGTTTGAAGCGTACATAAACGAATGTAACATTTTTATAGTATGATCTTCTCTTAGACGATTTTGGCCAACTATGGTGTAGCTATAGGAGATATTATGGTGCACAAGTATGTGCACAAGCACAGGTGCACTCTCTGTTTCCTCGCTTTTACATTCCGATGCTAGGCTATCCGGCATGACCGGGGAGAGATTAGGTGTAGGACTGATGGCTTTGCATGTTTGAGGCACGGGAATTAAGATCCTAACTTCCAAACTCCAGGCTGTTGAGAAATTCACTTTTCTGGTCTATTTTATGGTCCGAGAGTTGAATCCGAGATCCCCTGATCAGGAGTTGCATATAATAACTGCTGGATACCCTGCTCATAGCTAAATATTTTTTTAAATATATGTGGCTAAAATATATTATTGAAATTAATATAAGAAATTTCTTGTTACTCCTATTTATTAAGTCAAGTTTTAGGAACACTATATCTAAATATAGCCTTTAATTGAATCCACATTTTGTATATATGTCTCTTGGTTCACACTTCGGCCATATTCACGCAATATAGAACTAAATATGAGTACCTTCTGTGCCGCACAGTCATAGCCTCAATGCGTTATCAGGGACCAATTAGGCGACCAAATTGTTGCGTTCATGTGCTATTGTTATGATTATGACTCAATTGTACCTGGGGCTACACAGACTTAATTAAACATAGGTAAGTTGTAGGCCGATAGCTATCTTAATTCTGCTAGTATATTTGAATGTCAACGAGTATAATATATGTGCATTAATATCATTGTGTTTTAGTAGTGTCGATTTAAGTAATAAATCAACAGAATGGTATTTTTTATTTAATTTATTACAAAAGAGGAAGAAGGAGTAAAGGAAGGGCTTAACCTGATATTGCGGAACTTGTTGATACTTTTGTGCTCGAATTTATAAACTTCTTCTTTCAAGTTGGTTAAGTATTAATTCGATCGATTAAATACGTCTTCAGAGCCTCACGTTCCTAATATAAATGACTGAAATACGAAATGATAATATTAGGTTCGTTTTACTCGACGACTAGATTGAGTAGACGTCATACTGCTAACTACTAATTGGCTAAAAATTATTATTACAGGGTACACAAAAGGCTCGAATTTATATTTATGAAACTATGGTCTTTGGAGAATCTTATTTATAAGATAACATATATTTAGGGATAAATATACGATAAAAATAATTGTAAGTTAACAAAGTTATGTAAATTAAACTAACTTTTTTATTGTGTGAACATAGCTAATGTATACGGCATAATGTACTTATTTCTATGACTGAGAGGCACTGTGGGGATTCTTAAAATTTATAAGAGACGTATACGTACTTTTTTACATCTAAAATTATTCGACTGCCTCTTAGTTCTATGCTTTTAGTAATAGCGAGAAGACTACATACTTTTTGTTTTTTATTTTGAGAACCTGCCAAAATGGCTCTTCTCTGCTTGATGAAAAGCATGAATAGAATCCAAGAAGTGTGATCACAATACTCAGTGCAGAATAGTGACCTTTACTATGGCGGTCCAGTAAGATGCTTTTTTACGCCTCACTTGAGGACGTCAATACATGGCAGTCATCGTGGCAGTGGCTCACACTCTTACCACGATAACTGTCATCTCTATATGAATGGGCCTCTGGTCTTGCACTCGCCAACGAAAGACGACAGCACGTATATATTTTTTTTTAGAATTAAGAGAATACTATTTTGTACTTTGTCATATATGAGTTTTCTTATGAGATGTGCAAGTAGAATAGCAATAAATTTTCCATACTCATAATGCTATCCAATTGAAGTTTGAAGATAATATTTTGCTTATAGGAGTAGAAAAATGAAATGAATAATGAAGAGATAAAAAAGACAGTTGATTAGTGTCAACTGTTTTTTTTTCATTCATAACACAGAAATTATTTTGCATCGAATTTGCTTATGTATGTTTTAAAATCACTGATTGCTTTGACTTTTGACTGCTTCAATGGATACTGTGGGTTATTTACGGACTCGTTACGGAACGGAATCTTTGGTTGTGATTTTTCAACCCTTTCAAAACTACGGATCGATTTAAAATTTTGCACGCTTATCAAGGACCGATGACAACGTAATAATTTATATAATTTGTCCCATTATCTTCCTCAAGATCTTCGGGATTAATGATTTTTAAACACCCTTTTTTTAGCTTTAAACGCATTTATATTACTGAATCTTTGTACGTTATTTTCACTTTTTTAACAGATGGTATAAATGTAGTTAAATCAACGTCGATACAGTTCCCTGTGAAATATACCTACGGTACCGCTGAAAGATGTCATTTACCTAGATTATCTACTGTTATTCGCTGGACAAGCCCATGCAGCACTCAGGAAAGGCCTCTGGACTGTATTTGGTTAGAAGAACTTGATTGTTTGTAATTAACAATGAAAGTCCCGAAAACAGTGAAATAATTCATAAAGTAACTCTTTAGCTAATTTGACATATGATAACATTATAAAGTCGATCATTTGTTGATAACTCATTATTTTCTACTTATTCAAAATTTCATAAAAATATTCTTTAAAAACATGCTTTTCTTTTGTTATATTAACGTAATTTTTTTTCGAACGCTTAGAATAAGTAAAGCTTTTTTACGAAATAGCAAATACATTAAAATAAATAACTTAGGTATCTTAAAATTAAACTATTTTACCTATTTACTGAGCATCAAATAAAATAATTCCTGTAATACACATTCCTATCACTCTTTTAACATTACCTACTTCGAATAATTTCCTTAATTCTTTTCTTTAACGAATAACAGACATAGTTTACGTAACTTCGTCTTAAAACTACTTACACATATGTATGTATGTATCGACAATAACGTATTGTATCCAAAGATACCAAAGGGCACATAAATACCCAGAGATTGATAAGCACGCCCACATTTAGTAATCAGTTTTCCTGATGTATTATACCTCTTCGTAGATTGATAAATAACTAGCCCATTTGCTACTGTGATCTTTTTATGTCCATTTCTTTTTACACAAAACTTGGTATTAGCATTAAATGAATTAATCAGATCTCTTTGTGGAAGACACGATGTAATATTTGTTGGGAAACAGTTTAAAAAAAGCCAAAAAGTAACTTATTTCTTGTAGATTTACATACATATATTTTATATTAAATTAAAATACATAATCTTGAAATTTAAAAAACAAAATATTGGCAGCCAAGTCTGCATATTTATATTTGTCAATGATTTTATCTTTTAAATTTTTCAATTTCAAAAACTTTGATTGTGGCTGATTCAACTTTCGTAAGGTAGCAAGTCAAAATATATTGTAATAAATCCTCATAAATAGAATTTTAAATGTATAAAGCCTCCGTGCGGAATATTTATAACAACTTTTTTCATTTATTTTTCTTTTTTGTTATTTAATAGCAAAGATTATTACAACAAAGTATATAATACGTTTTATACGGAAGATTCCTTTACTTTAATCTTTTTTCTACACCGGACTGTTTATTCACCTTTATGGTTCGTCAGAATCTAAAACAAAACAAGAAGTCTACAAAAACAAGACCAAATATAATTAAAAGAAAATAAAGAGATACACTTAAAATATTTTCTTATTCTCAGCTTATAATTAATTAACTACTCCATCTGGTTGAATACGTCCGCTGGTGTACCACATTGTAGCGTTTTACCTCCTTTGTTATTTTCAATTTTCATTAATACCATGACTAATAAACTTATTTCTTCCTACCACCTATACGCAGACGATTTGCAAATATATTTTCTAACTAGTCCTAACGAGCTGCCTTTAGGCATTGATGCTATAAACAGAGATCTGAGTAATATATGTCGATGGACAACAATGTATGGGTTCAAAGTTAACCCCAGTAAGACTCAAGTAACAGTCACCGGCAGCTCCAGGCTTATCGCAAAGGTTGACTGACTTCCACTACCACAAGAGTCTTTCGAAGGTGTGTCATAATACCAATTAGTGATAATGTAAAATACTTAGGGATATATATCGACAAAACACTTTCTTGGAATACTCAAATTTAAAACGTTAGCCGTAAAATATACGCCTCTGCAGCTTGTTAAAAAAGACTACGGTATTTTCTTCCAACTGCTACTAGGATAGAACTTGCACAATTAGTTATTCTACCCATTCTGGACTATGTGGATGTCAGCTATCTCGATCTAACCGAGGACCAATTTGATAAACTTGAGAGACTTCAAAATGTCTGTATCAGATTCATCTTTCGTTTACACAAATATGATCATATATCCGAATTTCGTACAAAACTCAAGTGGCTTCCAATACGGCTTCGGCGGAATACTCATATCCTGTCAATATTATATAATATCTTGTATAATCCCACAACTCCTATCTACTTAAAAATCGTTTCACTTTTATTCATGAATCACATACACGATGCTTGAGGTGATTATAAAATCGAACTTTGGAAATCCCAACACACACCACATCTGTGGAACTCCTTACCGGAGGTTGTTAGGCGGGCATAGTTGGTACTTTTAAGAAACTCGTCAAGGATTATTATTTATCTCTGTAACATATATAGGTACGTTGTATCTGTATTTTTATGTATGTGGTCATATTTGTATACCTATGTAAGTGTATGAATGTATATTCGTATATATGTATGTGTAATGGTAGCTAATGCACGTAAATTGTAATATGTTTCACAGACTATATAATACTATACAGTATAGTCCGTCTAATGGTTGCCTGGAAGAGATCGCAGACTGCGATAAGACCGCCCATAGTACCTTTGTTTTTTTGTTTGTATTCTACTTGGTATGTTTCCTACTTATAGTGTGCAATAAAGAGTACCTATGTATCTATCTATGTCTCTATATATATAATTAGTTCAAAACTCGTTGAACTAATAACAACTTTTAAAAATGCTTAATTACTCACTATTCTTGACCACTACTATGAATAAAAAGAACCTAGCCTATGTCCTTCCTTAAGAATCAAGGAATCATCACACCAAAGTTACTATCAAATCAATTTAGTAGTTTACGAAAGTTTAAAAGATAGACACAGTTACTTTACCAGTAGGGTAGAGACTACAAATAGTTTTCATTATCTTTTTTTATCTATCCCTTTTTTTTAAAGTGAAAACGGTAAATAAAGGTAGATAATGTAAATAAATAATAATAATTATATAACATCACGCATCAACCCTCAACACATAATATGTACGACTTTAATCGGAATGATACATCGGCTTCACAGAAACTGGTGTTAAGCAATTCTTTCGTTACTTTTTACCGACTGAGGTAACCGGAATGTAAACCTTCCTCCCTTTGTGACTCTTGAGTTGTAGGTGATCAAGAGCGAAGGTAATCATTTCCTATCAGTTAATCCGTTTACTTGCTTACTAGGTTCATACGAGAAAAAACATTATACACAGCTACACTAAATAATAATAGCACTCTAAAAAATGACGTCGTTATTGAATCGATATCATAATTTATTTTAATATTTTCGAGTAATTTGAACAATATTTCCAGAGTAACGAAAATTTTATTCGTTAATATCATTAATAAGCCACCATTTAGATGTTTTATTTAAACGAAGCAAAACACGAAAGTACTAGCTTTTAAAGAAGCCAACTGATTGCAATATGTTGTGAATCTGAATGCAGTAATGGATTTAGGTCACTGATAGAGGTGTATGTACAAAGATATTATTTTTAACGCAAAAATAGCTTGTGTAATCACAATTAAATAAAACACAATAAACACTGAGTCGGTATAGGTTGTGTAGCAACAGTTATACAATTTTTGATATTTTAATTGAATGTGAAGAAACTTTTAAGAAGGTTTAAAAAGTACAAACTGAGGGAGCAATCGCTACATAACAACAGTACTACAAAGAGAAAGAAAACCTGAAAAAACTCCAAACCAATCCAGCTAGGTAGGTGCCAGCATGGTAAACCAAAGTCTCTTTTTAAAGAAGTATATGTCTATCCTCCTCCTCGCGTCGTTATCCTCATTACTGAGGGTCGTGATTCCCTAGTTGAGGGATGATCTTGCTCCGAACAGTTGAACGCCACTTATAGTCACGAAAAGACACGAGTCACAACGCCACTATGTCTATAGATGGACTATTAATGGCAGTTTAGTATTATACTAAAATTGTCAGACTGTGAAAGGGTACACTGTTTCTATAACATTAGAAGTCATCTATAGGAAGTTTTTCTAATGTTGAATGCACAATTGAAATCAGTGGTAGATTTCCATGTTATTCTCATTCATATCTTTAAAAATGTGCTTCTCCCTTGTTTTATTTTTTAGCGAAGTGGTTTCGTCATTTTATTTTTCATTCATTTCATTTATCGTTAGACTTAAGGACCAGGTCTCGAAGTCAACGGAAGCGGTTCGGCGGCGGTGGCGGCGCGGATAGCGGACGCGGTTACGCAAACCCGGTCTCGGAGTGGACAGATCGCTAAGCGCTAGAGCGGAGTCGTGTTGTGTTATGAGAAATTATATTTCGTGTTCGTGTTTATTATGTGTTCTAGTGATACCGATCAATGTTTGAATTGCAATCGATGGATGTTATTTGTTTAATTACGATATTTGATAAAATATTAAATAACTTGACTAATTTTTTTTTTAATATCATACAACTAAAATCAGTCCATCGTCACTGGAACAATGCTGCAGATTAATTATAAGTTCTTGATCACAAACTATATTGAACTGTACTTCTCGTTCCCAGTCTTCTTGAATATTTTTTTTGATTTTCTACAAGTTCTTTTCAGTTTCAATGCGTTAATTTTATATAATAGTGTTGACCTTAATTTATTTTTGACTACAGGACTTTTAAAATAATGAAAATAATTACCATTCGTTTAATGTTTTTTAGATATCTCTAGGAACTTTAAATGTGTACTGTACTGTAGAAATATCATAATTAGTCATAGTCAGTTAAGTACTATATGTGATAAATGGTGTGTTAAGTTGGTGTACTTTTTCATTTATGGAAGACTACAGCAAATACACTAAAAAAAAGAAATAATCTTAACCAAAAGAACAAAATTATAAGTACTTAAAACAATTGGTAGATTTTAACAATAACAAAGAAATATAATCTAAAATATAAATAATTAAATAAACTTAGTAAAAATTTCAAAATTTACAAAGTTAAATAATATTAGTGCCAGTTGGTTGTGTTTTTATTGCACCCTTAGCTGATACTAGCGCGCACACCTCGTACGTCGCACGTCGCCCGCTCCCGCTGAGTTCGTGTCCGCGGCCTTTAATGTCAACACCCGAGGAGATAATAAAATAAAAATATAGATAGTTTATTTACAACTTTCATTTAAGTGGGTAAACTATATCATATCAGCTACACAGAGTTATTATTTATAAATTGAATATATTATCGTTTGTACTATGTTTTTAAATAAAAACACATGACATACATACCATACCATACTATAATGTATGTAGTATCTTTATTCATTACAAAATTATACATGCTCAACAAAGATATGACTTTAAATATATTTTTACTATAATAACGCCTTCAGTTTTGACGCTCTGCTATTTGGATGTTGTTTATGATTCATGACTAAATAAGTTTATTTAATTTGCCGAGTTTATGCTAGCTTTAAGTTTTTTTTGCTTGCCAAAGTGACTAGTCTGACTGATGGAAAGCATGAATATAATCAAAGATTTGTGGTCACCATACTCATTGCAAATGCAGACAATGCAGCATGACGTCCTAGTGAGATGCTTTTTCACGCCCCGCTTGGGGACGTAAAAAACATGACAGTCAACGTGGCAGTGTAAGGCTCACATAGTTACCGCGATAACTGTCAGTCCTTTTTTTTAACGTGTGGAAACCCCCTCGGGCCGTCACCTCACCGGGGTTTGCGGCGGGGTATATATGAATCGGACCGACTAAAACCACACGGTGTGCCACTCTGCGCCTGATCTAGGAGGGATCCGGGAACAGCTGTTATTACGACATCCAGATCCCTCATAGCACCTGCACGCTCATGCGGGCACCATCTGCGGATAAACTCTCTACTTAGGCGACGTAGGACACACGCGCACGTCACCTTCTCGCGTTTGGCCACTATAGCGGATGGAGGGGAAAACCCGTCCCGTCTACCCACGGCCACACTCAAGGCGAAGGCGCTGGTACTACTGGGCGATGTGCGGAATTTTTGTCGTGCCGCATGATAAGGGTGACCCCAGGGGTCATGATCGAGATCCTCCAGCATCTCTTTTCTTTTAATTTCTTTGGCGCGGCTGAAGGCCAGCTTTAGAGTTTGCCGCGCCTCTTGGCACTCCGTTCTCAGCCCTGCATCAATGGGTCTCCAGTCTCGCACTCACCAACTAAACACGATAACACGGATGCTACCGCTTTAGGTTGGTCTTCTGTGGGAGAGTAATACTGCTACAGTCGAACCGGCCCATTCGTGCTGAAATCAGTGTGGCTCTACTGTCTAATAAAAGTATCGAAAATTAAATAAAGTATTGATATGAATCACAGTCGCTTATGTAGTTAAAAAGAAAAGAACTAAACGCTGTATTTCTAATAAACCTTAGTTAAATTTATTCCTGAATAGCCATTTCTCACGACTTAATTTAGGTTTTACGTGTCTCTAATATATTGGGCATAATTATTTTTCAGAATACTGACATAATTTGCCGAAAAATATGACAAATTAAGTAATAATCGGGTAAATAATTAAGATGTAACAGCGCAACAATAGATAGACATACATTTAAAATAAACTATTTTGTATAATTAATATAAGTTAGGATACAAAAACTCTCGGTAAAGCGAAAACAGGAATTGGAATTAAAAAAACGTTCCTTTATTAGTTGATAATAGGATTAGATAGCATAAAAACCCCGGAAAAATTCACTAGGAGTGTTGATAACGTAAACGTATTTGACATGCAATCTACCCATTCAGCTATCATTACTTATTCCATGTTACTCTGTCAAGCTAACGTTATCTTCTTCCGCTTCATGTAAAGGTGTAGTGTAAAATAGTGTAATTAAGACACCTATAAGACAAAATTTTATATGATTGGCTCGTATTCGTTAAACAACTCCTATTCTGAAGTAGATAACGATAAATCTAATTTGTATTCATTGTCTACACATAAAACAATCTTCACCGTCAACAATTTTTAACAGTCCTCGGCTGGACTTAGGCCTGTGAAATTGTCAACTACAGTCAACACACATTTACAAATTCAGAGTACACAATACTAACACGCACGTCTTCATTAAACTTTTGCTTTTGTTACTTTAAATTGAGAATTAAAAGGGCCTTCCTGATGTCTGATAATTGAACAATTCTATTGAATTGTTTAAGTTAAGTAAGAAATCTTCCGTCTAAATAATCACTAGTAAGACGTAGGCGGATTAATTAATTAGTACACACGTAAGCATTCCTTCTCGTGAATGCTTCAAACGCAGCGAATAACTTCGCTTTTCATCTTATATACTACAGGTGTAGCAATGTTAGTGAAATTAATTGAGTTTATAGGTTTATTTATATGAAATAGGCTGAGTCGTAGTCGCTTGACGATTTATTGTTGCCTTGGCTTAGTAACCGATTCCACGTAAGGTAATTTATGTAGTAACAATTGACTGCCGAACTTCTAAGAAGAGATGGACTTTAAATAACTAACGTGAATTAATAATTATAGTCAACTTTGATCTATATTTTGTCTAAATTTATATAACACACAATTTTTAAATTAAAACATTAGGTAATTCATAGAAATCTATATATATAAGAAATACGTGAACTTACTGGTCAATAATGTAAAAAGAAATCGACTACATGAATACGAGTATATACTATCAAAAATAAACACTTACAAACTCTTGGGATTTGTAGTATTCGAAAAGAAATTTAAATTAATAAAGGATGATGGATTCGCTTCATAACATGTCTAATAATATGCCATGTTATCTATCGCACCCAAGGCCTATATATACAATAATGATTAATAGGAAATTCAACAGAAAAAAGACATTTACTCAATACTTTGTAGTTTTAAAACTTTCTGTACGCTATGATACCTATTACCTTTTCGTGTCAATATTATATTTTTACAGAAAAACAAATAAAATACATAGGGAAATGCATAGGAGGGCCACAAAAAACTTAGCGCCCCAAGCCAACCTCACCTACAACTGGTGCATCTGTTGATCAATGAAGCTGTAGCAAACAAAGCATGCTGATTAGCGGCAATAGGCTCGCAAACATTACGTGAGACCAAAACACTGTCAAAAAGTGGACGGTTAACATGCGTGATTTTATGTATGTATATAAGAAATAGAGTTAGGACGTATTATAATTTTATCCTGTTTGTAATAGATATCGCATGTGAGACAACTGACCGTATTACATCAGCTGTTATGAATCAGTGTTAGTAGGTAAATTGCTTGTCCTTAGTTTGCGTTTAGATATTATCCGCGACCTAATTATATGATTTATAGAACGACATTGTTGTCAAAACTAAATATGTATGTAGTTCATATTGCATACATATTGTACCTAATTTCTTATACCTAAATTCGTATAAGAGTATATGTAATTTGAAACATAGCGATAATATTGCAATGGTAACGGTAGAAGTAGTATGTGACTGCTGTACAGAAGTCTTGAGTTCGAATCCGAGATTGGATCAAATGTTCATATGATTTGCAAATATGTGTTCCTGAATTTGAGCGTCTTCTATTTGTAATTTTTATGTATTTACAAAAAAAAAGATAAAAGTATCAGTCTACCAGTCAAACTAACAATTAAAGTATAAGTTCTGCTTAGTTTGAAACTAGATGATGTTGTGCGTCAAGGTATTATTAAACTCCAGTGTTTAATAAAAAATAATATAAACAAGTAAAAAGTCTCAGGCTCCAATCAATCAAGCACCATTGATAAAATTTGTTCCATAATTCATTTCACTCATTAAACAGCATAATATCAAACTGTCTTCTCTGTACCGAATATTTCATTTTAATAAACTATCTCAGCACAAAAGGCTATAAAATATGAAGATTGATTGAGTAGTTCACAACAAAGAAAGGACCTGTCGAGGCAGCCATTTCAACCTTTATGTCTATTACAAAATTATGATCGAAACAAAGTACCTATTTGACATCATAGATAACTCATCGTGGCCTGCCGCCGTATACAGTTTTTTATCACGATTGGCCTATAATATATTGAAAATGTCATGTCCATATAATTCTGTATCTGGGTCATGCATCGTACTGTAGTAGTCTAATCGGTCTTTAATTTGATTTGCGTGCAGAATGGACGTACGATAAAACGCTTAGCAGAGGCAAAACGGGATTTATGGTATGGATAACTCCAGCAAAAAAGGACCGAATAAATCTTCGCCCTAACTTAATAAAGTCTCCGTTGACGGCTTTATCTGAAGCTGTGACCACGGACACACTTTTTTAAATAAAGTAGTATCATATTTTTAAGAAAAAGAAAAAGGATTTTCTGATGCCATCTAAATGCACAGTTCTACTTTTCACTTTCAAACGTGCACTTGTAACCAAATTCCAAGATTACTTTTCATTAAGAAAGCAAAAGTGTTTTTTTTTTTTATTTTGGCTTATAATTGATAAGGAACACCAATTCATTAGTGACTGCGAGATAAGTAATCTCTTTCCTCTTACTACGTTACAATTCTGTAAAGAAATATTCTTTCCATATTTATTTTGAATCATTAACCAAATTATGTTGGATGACAAAAAAATGATACGAAGTTATATATATATATTTACAGTTTCTTTCGTTTTTTCTAAGTGTAACGTTAGGTTTAGCGCAGTAGCAAACCATTTTTAAGGCGTTGTAGCATCACATTCAAATGCAATCATAGTATTCGGATATCCGATTTCCCATGCGTCTCGGTGACTACGATTGGATTCTCGATATACATACGAGTATACTCCAAGGCGAGATAGTGGAATTTTATATTCTTTTCTGTTTAAGTGTTTAGATACGTCCATCAAAATATATTACACACTGTTAATTGTAACCAAAATATATGTTTTTAAGGGAAATAAAAAGAATACACAGAGCATTTGACAGCCTCGTGGCGCAGTGATGGGGTATGCGATTGCTATGCTTGGGGTCTTGGGTTTGATACCTGGCATAAACGAAATTTTTGTATAGTTTGCAAATATTTGTCTCGAAGTTTAAGTGTTTTCTCTTTAAAATGTGAATATATTCACAAAAGTATATATCGCTTGTCTAGTACTTATAGTACAAGCTGTGCTTAGTTTGGGACTAGATGGCGTTTTTTATCAGATGTCCAAAAATATTGTTTATTGTATTATCCTTCAAGTGCTATTTCAATAACGATTGTTGAAACAAACATCGCAAATAAAAATAAACGAGAGGTGATACGGGCTGCTTCATACCAGTTGAATGTTCACATCTAACTACTCTTCGACTCATCTAAGTAAGCAGTTCTCAAACAAAAGAGCTCATTCCAGAGTATGTTCTTAGATCAAAATTGTGAAGCACATGGCTTACCTGCTTCAATTTTAGCTGGAGACACCCGAAACTAATAACAATAAGAGCAAGCAAACTAATAACAATAAGAGATAACTGGAAAACAAATTACACTAAATCTATAAAAACGTAAAAAGTATATATAAGAAAGAAAATTATAGATACACATATTCTATTTCTACTACACAAATGAAACAAAAACACATCGCACGAACGAAGTTGTGGTTAAAATTGCCAGCATCTGAAGAGCCCTTCCATCCTATAAAAACATTATGACAATAAAAATCGGGGAAGTACCGGACAAGGCACAAGACATGGTACCTTGATAAAATAAAATAAAATGAAAATAAATAGTTAACAGCTACTACCAGTCCTTGTTTTTCTTATGATTATGGTTAATAATACAAACGTTTACTGCTAGTAATATAGTGAAGTGCATAATATATTTGCACTTGTAGATCATCTTCATAATTCATTTATTACTGTAAGTACACATGCTACTACACTGTTATCTAGGTAGCAACAACTAACTTGTTCGCCTCGACACGTGTTCGTCTTATCAGCAAGTGCTTCGTCGATTTGATTTGCCCTTAGTACTAGATGTATTTGCTATTATGCGGTACATAACTTGTTTTGGTCGCCGTTCATACTCATAATTTCCTGTTTTCTACAATATTACATCAATACAAAAAAGTGGTCTAATTGGCCATTATAGTTAAAGGGAACGGTCTACCCAGTGCGTGATTAAAATGTTGATAAGTGTACGTCTATTTTATGTCTCCTTCTAAGGAGACGCTTATGTTGAGTAACGAACCGTTACGATCTGTTGATGATGATGATGATGTCTATCTTACGCCTTTTACTATAGTGAAAGTTTTCCGAAATGTATTGCATACTGTATAAGGTATGCAAGCTTAAGCAGTAAGATTGTCGAAACTTCAGTTTGGTATAGGCTTTACAACACGCGGCGTGTACTCGTGCCCGAGGTTCGACACACGTAGTCAGCGGCGTGAATGTGAACACGGCGAAGCGAACCAGCTTTATGAGGTGTAACCGAGAGGCGCGGCAAACTCTAAAGCTGGCCATTAGCCGCACCAAAGAAGTGACAAGAAACAAGATACTACGGATAATAGGGGACCTTTTCCTTTCGACTGACGCAGTTGATTTCCGGGCACGGTTGCTTCGGGAACTATCTGTACTCGGTCGCTAGGAGGTAATTGAGTCCTACCTGACACAACTGCGACTGCAGTGAGGACTAGGTTTAGCACACGCTGGTGGTTTGTTTCAACTGGGCGGCGCAGCATGGGGCCCTCACTGCATTTATTTAAAAAAATACTTTACAATACAAAGGACAGGTTCTTTCTGGTGTTCAATAAGGGTATCAAGCCAAATTGCAAATTTAAAGTACTAAATTAAACCTGAGTCAAGTATGTATTATACCTTGTCAATAATGTAACATTTTATTATTTTTTAATGTCAACAATATTGACAGAAATATTACTTAATCATTTACAAGCTCCGGAATAGTCGACTCCACAAATCAAACCTTAGTTGTTTTTTTTTCTGCTAACTAACTAATGAAGTTACATCACTTTATATCAGTTCAGCACATTTTAATCAAAGTTAATAAGGTATCAAATGTCTTACTGCATATAAAAAATTAAACTAAACTCTAAACATAAAAGAAATCACTATCTAAACTAAAAGATTGAACTTATTTTTTAGTCACACATTCCTTAACAAGCTTCATGCCATACCGGTTTATTTTTAATCCTCTATAGATAAAACATTGCTCCATCTTGTTTGGAAAGTAGGGCGAATGTCCAACCAAGTGCAAATGAGTCATTATACTGCTAAAGGGTTTATATATAATAACAAATTACTCATTTGTTCAGTCATTATATTGTTATTGTAATTACATATTTATTAAATTAATAGCTTTCTGATACTGTCGTGGAATCTTTCTGAGATCTTACCCTCATTCGTCAGTTTTGTACATTGACAAATATAATACACCGGGTCTTTTTCAGAATATATAATTTAACTGTTCTTAGAGTTTCGCGACGTTTACACATATAAATAGTTTTTGTTGTATAGTCTATGTGGTATAACCCGTTCGAAATATCAGAAAATAGCAGGTATCGTAACCTTTTAAATAATTGTTGTTGTATATTTATTATTTCGAATAAGTGCCATCATATAACAGAAACTTTGTGTACATAAATTAAAAGTTTATTTACAACGAGCTACATTCTCATATTATTTTTAACGCCTTAAGATGTTAATGCGTACGTATATGTTAAAATGTGTAACCATACTACGTTCATCACCTGAACTTCTTTGAAAGATATAGAAGAAATCGATAAATGATTGTCAAATAAAACATTTGCTCTAAGCTATTGTTATGATTGAAGATACGTATCCAGAAATATACAATATTCATAAATATTTTACCATTTTTAAATGGACCTTGTTAATGGTGTCATATTATTCATATATGTACTATACACTATTAAGCTCATTTGGCTACTGTTACTGTTAAATTAGAAAGAGCTTAAACAAATAACATATCACGCAACAATCATGTTACCTAAAAAGTAATGAAAAGTATAGAAACAGTTTAAGCGTTACAATTTATAGTTTTCTCATTTTGAACAGAATTTTAAATACTAATAAATTGGTATTAGTAATAAATTTGTAGAAACTTAGAAAGAAAATAATTTTCGCTTAATATTTCCTCAAACTGTTTTCAACTTTACAATGACACTAACAATGTAGACTTTGATAACAACGCACACACCGAGTATATAAAAAAAACAAGATAACACACTTTCTTGAGGTCTAATTGGACGGATGAGGCTATTATAATGAAAGTTATACACAAAAATATTCTTTATATAATTATTACTTCGAAAATTACTGAGTATTGCGTATCAAAGAATTTCACGCCGTTACTTCAAAGTCTGAAATAAATTTCCGAAGTAGTAATTGTATATAATGGAATGTAAATATAAGTTAAAGTAACCCTTATATGTAAAATTGAAATCTAATATTTACTGTCCTCATACGATTACACCAATATCTCTCACTCTTTCTTAACATAGTTCCTGCGATTCGTTCTGAATAACACAGTTACACCACTATTTAAAAGTCTTGAACATTACGATCAAGGAAGTAGCACTTCAGTACGACCGCCACTTTTTGAGCTTCGTATTCAAAGAAGAACTTTCTCCAGTCGTGTATGTTAATTTGCAAACATCACAAATTAGCAAAGTCTTGCTAATGTAGTAAATATCATCGAAGTTCATAATTCAATTGATCTTCGAATCTTCATTTTTGTATTATTGATCACACTTTTATTTGACCGAGAGTTTCAATTACATCATAAAAGTTCACCAAGTATCTGGACAGTATTCAATTAGTTGTCCCACAGTACATGGTCTCGAACAACACTCGTCTGCAATCTGCCGTTTCATTCTTCTATACGCCAAAGAAGCTCTCTTCCCTCGGATTTTCGAAAGATTTTCTGGAGGTAAATCCTTAACTGCCAATTTTCCTGTGCATAGTTGGAATAAGAGTTTTGACAATGATCTGCTACACGTGTCTGCCAACATCGTATCCAGGGTTAAGGAATGGCTATCGTTACTGTCGACAAGTTCCGTAAACAAAAATAAAACATATATCACAGCACGGAGCTTCGCATAACTAGTTGACATTTTGTTAGACGCTTAGGTGATACCTCTTGGCTGGTGAGGGAGAAACTGGCGCTTCCGTCTAGAGTACGATGTAGTCGATGCCTCTGAATAAATAGATTTGATAACCTGTGTCAACGGTGACAACAGAACATACATAAGTTCAAAACAACAAGCCAGAGAGTCCTCGATGTCAAGACAAGTCTGTAATGATTTGATATTTATAGAATTAAGATAAGAAGTTGTTTTTAGAATTTCGTGGTTGGTACAAGAGACCCTCGTTCTATTTGTTGCTTAATTTGTTTGTGTACTTAATTATTAAATATGTCAAGTATAATAGGAGCAAGTTAATAAAGCATAATATTGATTCAACAATGTCGTAAGATGATTAGTCATTTACTAAAGCAGTGTCTATAATCGTAAACAATTAATTTTCAAATTAAATTTGTGCTTTAAGCTCACTTGACACATTTTTAAATCAACTAATGTTGAGCTTATTGTCATTTCTTAAATTTTTACTGTTTTCAAGTTACATAATCATTTTAAATTTTTTGATTTCTTAATTAGTTCCTAATTCTTTGATTCCAGAACAAAAATATGTTTAATAGATTAATAATGTTACAGTTGTAGTGATGTTTTGAAGCTTTTAAATTTAGCTGACTGCACAGATGACCTGGTGGTTTAAGTGGTCTCCACGCCGTTTTCTACTGCACCGGGTGTTGTGGGTTCAAACCCCGCAAGGGACAACACTTTGTGTGATTCACAAATTGTTGTTCTGAGTCTGGGTATTCTTTGTGTTCGTTTCTTGTATGTTTGTGAAGTCTCTCGCAACACAGGATTTATTCCTAATGCGGGCGTTGTTTTTTTTTTTGAATAAGGAAAAAATAAGATAAGCTAACATTACAGCTAAAGGAACTATTTTAAATTTATTAAATTATATAACAATTTAAAATAATTATTTTTGACGAACTAAAACTGTTAATAGTTTTTAATTTAGAAAAGCTTAATTTATTTTATCACGTCGCTTTTTGAACAAGATACAGATCTTCTTAGTTAGTTACTCTATTGCAAAGGTTGAGATTTAGATTGGCAAATCTGATTTAAAACATGATGAAAATACAATTATTATAGAGATATCTCTTTGCTGAATTATAGATATAGAGATCACCTCTTTGCTGTCAACTTTGCTGTTGATCGGAACAGACTTTTATTTTTAGTTATCAAAATAGTTGATAAAAGTGAGCTTAAAATACAAATTTAACACAGTTTTGTAATGTGAAATGCAAATATTTTCACTTAACACATCTCACTTAAGGGCTTCTGATCCCAAACTAGACCAAACCTGTTCTATGACAACCGGCTTGCTGATAAACATACACATTTCTCCGTCTCGTCTCATCTGTATTAAAGATAAATTACACCCAAATACAATACAAATGATCTTGTTCATCACACAAAGACTTATGCTGGATGGAAATCGAACCCAGGATCTCAAGCTTAGCAGTCAGCACCACTAACCACTAAACCAACAGGTCCGCCGTATTCTCATTATCAATCCCACGTTTTTGTAACAACTTATACTGGAACAATGCTAGGATAAGATCAAAAACAGATGATATTTCAATAAAGCAGAAAAAGAGTAGATTTTACTCCTCCTGACTTCCTGCAGAAATTTTATTGATATACCATTCGAAAGAATTTATGCAAAATCGCTGTCTTACCGGTAGTCTGGAGACTAGAGGGGAGTGGCTAGAAGTGACTCGGTGCGTTCTAATAGAACATTGCCTCAGGTAACATTAAAGACTTTCTTACGCAGAATAGTGTATCAATTACTAATTAATTGTATATTTATAAAACGAACTGTCTACTCCTTGCTGTTAAAGAAGATTCCACTAAGAAAATATCTAGTAAATTATAATTATAGCATGGACATCTATTAAGTCAACGTTCGTTGTTGATTATAACAATTTTCTCCCACTTAAATGATATATTTCTCGTCACGATACACTCAGACATCCACTAATAATGTCTAGACTACAATAACAATTACAGTGTTATTTAACACGGCAGATTTTCTTATTGTGACATACAATATATTATAATCGATATATCGGTTACAATAACGGTTAAAAGTAGCGCTCGCGACAGTTACCTAATAAGTCTAATAAGCTGTTTTGTTGAAAATATGCTGATAATTTGAAACTGACATAAAAAAAATATAAAATTAGTATTTTTCAAATACTAGTAATAGGTATAAAATTTAAAATAAAATTTACTCAGTAAGATTTTGCTACTAGAATCTTCCTCTCCAGTTCAGAACAAAAACAGGAGACAGAAGAGATAACAAGAAACAATTTCAATTACATAATCTTCTTAACAGTAGTAATGAGTTTACTATATAGTAACAAAATGCCTTTATTGTTTTTCTGTAAACTGTGCGGAGTGATTTGTCGTAGATCTTATTTGATCTCTAAACTATATTCTTGTAAAATTCATTCAATTGTACGATAAATTCATATATTTTTATATTAATGTTATTAAAAACCGTCTTAAAAATACATAACTTGTTCATGGGGTATAGGTATATATATACCTGATTATTTTTAAATAAATGGTTGTGTAGGTCATTCAGTAATTTAAATTACCACTATTAAAATGAAAATATTTCCTTGCAACGTATAAGGTTCAAAATTAAGTTGGCTACATACCGACCATTGGAATATTTATAACAGTTTTTTTTCCTTTCTGATGATTTTACGCGATGTTGCATTCGTTCATTCGTTTAAAGCTGCGAAGTTGGATTAATTTTATTACAAAAAATAAAGTAATACTTTTTCCAAGTGTTTTGTTTTCTACTTGCTCTGCATGAATAAATGTCCGACACTGTTTTCTCTTGTAATTACAAATCTGCTGAACCAGTTTTCAGGAAATAAAGATGTCTTTGGATGTATCTCGCATTTAATGAAAAATCTAACAAAAGACCGTGTTAGGTATATGATAAATATGACGCGATTCGGAAATATATTTTGGAAGAAGGACAAACCCAGAGAAACACTTGTTGACCCGATCCGGGCATCTAAGTCGAGACCTCTCGGTCAGCAGTGGTCATGGTCCTATAAACAGGCACTAAAGTGAGTTAAAGACAAATCTCATTTTACGTACTAAATAAATTACGACCCACATTTCAAAACAATTAGCACCTCAATTTTGTATATTTAATAAAAAAAATACCTTTATATCTGTTCAACGTTCCTAACTCTAAAAAATGTTACACACATATCCCATCGCGTACGACCTTGCATAACTCAACATTCTGACAGGTGTCGTAACACCATTGCATTATCAAAACAATAGCACTACAGCGATACACACAATTTCATCTGAGAGCAGCATCGCGAATGTCACGGATGTCGTCAGACCTGATGTAGAGCAGCAATATATTCGCGGTGACGGCGTGCTACTCTAGATAAACGTAATATGATACAAAGCAGCCTGTATATACATTACTGTATTGTGTTATAAGTGTACAGTGTGAGAAATTGTTGCCTGTTATGATAGGAGCAGAATGAGCGAACTGTACACTTGTGCGTTGATTTAAGGTGAAATGATGGGTATCAACAGCGATTTGTAGTATTTAGTTCAAGAACACTACGTTTAGTCTTCAAGTTTAGATACTATTAGTTGTGAATTCGTCTCTTGTGAACTTTTCCTATACTTAGAGATGCTTTCTTTATGTCTTCTTCTGATAAATTCACTTGCTTTCAAATTAGTTAAATGTAATTATGAGTCTTTGGAAAACTAAATTTATATTCATTCGTACTCATTGAAGCGTCTAATTTTTTTTCATATGTGTTTTGAAAGTTTGATGCTAGACAGTAAAGTGTTGAACCACAACGGTTTTATACTGATATAAACTTCTTCACGAATTAAAAACGTAATAAAATAAACGATAATTAATAGAGACGGAAAATGATGGTTCCAGATGTAATAAGGTGAGGCATTATACATGCCATGAGTTAAGGTTACCATACTAGGTAGGTAGTGTACTAGTTAGTAGAACCACACTGATTTCTGCACGAGCGGGCTGGCTCGACCGGGGCAGTACTACCCTCCCACAGAAGACCAACCTAAATCGCCAGCATCCGTGTTGTAGTGTTTCGTTGGTTAGTGTGAGATCGGAGGCCCATTGATGCAGGGGTGACAGTTATCGTGGTAACCGTGTAAGCCTTACACTGTCACGATGACCGTCACGCCTTTTACGTCCCCACAACCGGGGTACCACGGGGTGTGAAAAAGCATCTCACAAGGCCACCATAGTGTGGGTTACCATACTGCATTGTCTGCATTTGCAATGAGTATGGTGACACAACTCTTGGATTCTATTCATGCTTTCCATCAGGCAGAGTAGAGTCACTTTGGCAGGCTCTTAATATGGAAAAAAAAATACTCATTGCGAAGGTACAATGCTGTGTATGTACCCACACTGTGGCGGCCTAGTGAGATGCTTTTTCACGGCACGCTTTGGAACAATAAAAGGAATGACAGTCATCGTGGCAGTGTTAGGCTTACTTACTTATCACGCTAACTGTCACCCTTCTTCAAATGAGTCTCGGACCTCATAACATAGTGTACTGGAATATTTGAACCTAAAATGATATAATATTGATTTTTAACATTTTTAAATTCAATGTTTTAATAAATTGAATGTTCTTGAATATAAGAGTAATTAATATTATAATTATTAGAGATTATTAGTCTACCGAGTTAATGAGAATCATTTTAAGCAAGTAAATTGAAAGCGATACGTTAACTTTAGAATTTATTACATAGAATAAATTAGTTTCTTTAATTAATAATTGTCTTATTTCATGAACTTTGAAATCTTTGAAATAATGTAGTTAATGTAAATTTTAATAATATATTATAAAATAATATTAAGTAATTTAAAAGTTTTGAATTTAGTAAGAATATTGATAAAAATTTTAGTAAATTAATTGAATATAAATCATATTAATATCCATGTAAACTTTGTATAAAGAGTTCAGCATCCGGTTGTCAAACCAACAACAGTGCAGACAAAGTGCTCCAATTACTGTATCGAAATAAAATTGTAAACTAACCAGTGTTATATGTGTAACATTTATATTCAAGTCACAGGAACATATGAGGTACGTGATCTGCATAGTTAAAAAACTTCTACATATTTATCTAGCTGATTCAATGTCAAATAAAGTACTCAAAGTGACACTTAACAACTGTCAATAAAACCATTTTCAGGTGTAGCAATATAAGTAAATTGAGCTCGAATATACCATCGACTGGTGTTAGAATTAGTGAAATAGACAAACGTTTAGTGACTACCACAAGAGTACTGTCAGAATGGCTGAGAAAGTATAAGACGTATTCAATTGATGAAAACCGAACAGGATAAATAAACTGTAACTATTACACTAACTATTTACAATATACTACATACAATACAATAAAATAAAATGTTAAAAATTCAAGTACAAACATTACATTTATCAACAAATTAAAAGACTTTTTAATATATAAATGAAAATTTAAATAATTGCTAGTATCATGTAAATTAATTTTAAACGATAGATTTTTTTTACTGAATATCAAACTTCCAGGACAACAATAACAATAAGCAATTCATTTTGAATTGAAGATTTGAACAGATAAGTGGGTAAGAAAATAAAGAATGAGGACAAAAGTTTAGGACCCTATACAACTGGTAAAAGATATAACAACGGATAGCGACGTATAAACTTCACACTTCAAAATAACAAATCATGAATAGTTATTACAAGAGAAAATTTAAAAGAAAACGGACTTGGCGTCGCCCATTGTCCTAATAAGAAACAAAATAGGTTTATTTTTGACAAATAAACGACACCTTCTCTTGAATGCAGATTGAATAAAAAGTGCTGCTGCACTGCTTTATCGACACTTACATATGAATATACTTAAAAAATGAAGAAAATGTATACACAGAACAAAGCCACCGATTTGTTTACCATTGTTAAATGACAGCCTGAGTCCCTGGGGAGTAAAATTAAACCGAAAATCACAGCACTGGAAAAAATCTAAGAAAAATGTGATATTCTACGAGTACAACAAACAATTAAAGATATGAAAAACATAATGGTGATTATGGAAACTCTAAAAGACTAAGGCCCACAGACAAGATATTTAAGCGAAGAAAGGGTACAATTATTGAAAGACAACGAAACAAAATAATATAATATATAAACGAACTGACAAGGAAATCAACCTGTAGATCAGGAAACACCGACATAAATAAAGAACAAAAATAATTCAACTTTGAATAGAGAATCTGGAAAAATTAGAAAGGCTTTGTAAGAGGTACGTGCCAACTAAACTTAGACCGATAGCATAAAACATCATAGAATTAAAAGAGATAAAAAAATAGTTATAATAAAGACAGCTACCGAGTACTACCGCGATCTTTACAGCGATTCGAAATTGACTCCACAGTCCCTAATAAATTCTCTTAAGACAATCAAAGCCCAATTCCGTATATTTTGAAGTTGGAAAAGTTGTTAAATGCCAAAAAAGAGAAAAATTACCAGGTGAACACAGTATTTCAAAATAAAATCAAATAAAAACTTTTGAAATTACTCTTAATACAATCACACCTCATAAGCGTTACAATATCGATTGAATCTATAACAAAACAGTGGACCATTTCGCCATAGTAATATACACAAAATATTCTCCAAAATACTACCAGAACGTATATTGAAGACTTTACATGAACAGCAACGTAGAAAACAAGCAGAATTCCGCCGTGATATCTCAGCTAACAAACATATACCTACAAACAAGTAAATTACCCAAACTCCTAGTCGTGTTCTTGGAATGAAATAAAATGGAAAATGAAATAAAAAAAAAAAAAACTTGAGTCGATGAAAATGAGTAGTTGATAACTGTTGTTATAATTACTTTACTTGTTTTGTTTATTGTTCTTTTAATTTCATGTTCTCAAAGGTTAGGCATAGTTTATTTCTTTGTATCCTTATTTTGTATAGTTGAATATATTAATTTTGTGGTATTGGACAACAATATTATGTAATTTATCTTACATAACTAGATTGAAATTATATGATCGATATAAATGTAGACTAGGAATATATTCTAAACTATTCTAATTCTTCTCTTCTACTCTAAACTTCTTAATCCTAAAACTATCTCTTTACTACACAACAACTTTGACTAAGATCTTTTTTTTTACTAATTTAAAATTAGTCTCAGGTGGACTATAAGACTATCCTATTATAATATTAAATTATTAAGAAAATTAAATAGGGTTTTATTTTACTCTTAACTATATTTTATAATATTTAAAGGAGCACCGCGATGGTGAATCCCCCAAAATTTCAAAGTTCAAAATGATGTTCTTTTTCTACAGGATACTCATTTGTATGTAAATCAAAATTACTTCAGAGATCGAGTAGGATCGTCTGTTGTTCTTAAGTTATTAAATAACCATTTTTCAACCTGTGACTAAATTAATTTATTTGAGTTAGTCACAGGTTAAAAAATGGTTATTCAATAACTTAAGCTTGAATAAATCTTAAGTGATACATTCGAAATATTCATTCCTACTTCTGTCGTCGATTTTACAAAATTGTGAATTCAGAAATACCTATATACTACTTAATCAAATATAAATTAACATTTATTAAATTATCATTATTAACAACATTGTCTATAAGACTATTATGAAATTCTTCCTTAATTTCACGAAAAAGGAATATCAATAACATTATTTTACCTTCCGTGTTCACGTTTTCGGAGAAAGGAGTTCACCATTGAAAGGCCCTCCCTCTCCATGAAGCCGACTAGCAGTTGACTCCTTCAGTTTCGTTGTCCACAAATTACCCCACTCGCAACTCTCCGTTTTGTTTCTCCAATCTTGCGTAGAAGTCCCCAATACTAACAGAGTAGTGAATTTTACACATATGTATGGTCTTACTTATGTCGTCATACATAGTCTTTACCCCATAATCGAGGTGTGTTGCGGTTGGAGCGTATACCTGTATAACCTTCAGCGAATACCTCTTAGTTATTCTCAGGAAAAGGATATATACGCAACCCTGGACGACACGTTCGTTGTTTACTAGGACTTCTGATCTTGGGACTGATGATCACCCTCCTAGAAATAAATCAAGTTTTCAGATTGAAGTAATATTGAGTAATCCAAATGTCTAAGGAATTCAGATAATCTCGAAATATGTCACCGCAATCCACTCAATTCCTCCTCCGGTTTGAGTATTTTGCATTATCTGCATTTGCAATGAGTATGGTGGCCACACTTCTTGATTTCTATTCATGCTGTCTATCAGACAGAGTAGAATCACTTTGGTAGGTCCTTAATATAGAAAAAAAAATATAGACGGTCCACAGTGTGCGTATTTTATATGTTACCAGATCAAGTCGTCGTTTGTGATAGCCGATCTTATCCAAGGATTCTTCGCATCCCCTGCCTTGCCATTTCCTAGACTACTACTGTAGCCAGGAACAGGAGGGCCGCCGGGGACTTGGGGCCGTTTCTTTCTTTTGAGGTGCTGTACTTAGTAGAATGGTCTTCTTGGCTAGTTCTTCTGAGGTGCTGTACATATCATCTGGTTTACTATCCCTTAGTTTAGTTTTACGACACCCACAGGAAGAGATGGGGTGATGCCATTCTTAGCCAGCACCACACTACATACTGCTTATTCATTTTTTTTGTGTTTATATACTACAAGATATATCAATACATATTTGCCAAATAGTACCGTATTCCTGTTATATAAAAGGTTTTATTTCTAAATAATTATTTTCAATGTATAGTTACAGATAAAAATATGCATGTCATAGTTTATTGTTATGTGTAATATACTATTAATCGCAGATATGTTACAGTAGTGTTTCACTAAATACCTTAACTCAGTAGTAAAATGATTTATTCTGAAGGATATTGATCAACGCACTCATTGAAAAAAGTATACATATTGTGTCACTGGCTACGAAAAAGTAATACAACTGCGCGCCGAAATAGAAGTAAATGAGTTTCAGACGGAGGTGTGACGTGTTCTGAACGCCTTTGCAAGCTAAAGGTGGACGCGACTTCCACTCACGACTGGGAAACTACATGTTTTGTAGATTAGTATGACAAGTAGACAGGTAGTAGAGTCTATTAGGTACTCCCAATGACGTTATTTTAGGCGTGAAGACTCCATCGGGTGCTACTGTACCCGATGATTTTTTGACGCCTAAAATAAAAATAAACATACATGTTAAATTGCCACGTTCGTCTTGCAGTGGACATATGTGACTGCCAATCAAGAGATCTTGGGTTTGATTCCTGCGTCAGAATAAAAAGTTTTTTGGGTTTTCTTACAAGAAATCTCTAATAACAGCCCGGAAAAGGGAAGTTGGTTGTTTTTTACACCCTTTCTTCGGAAAGTACTTTAAGTAGTCTGTCCCGCTTGTCATAAACATGTATGGTAAACGTTTATACGAGCGTATTGTGAAGTTAGTGCCGTTAAATATGCTGACAATAAGTTCAACCTTCGAATTCAGGTCGTCCTCAGTCCTCAGTCGATCCGTGGCAAAAAAACTGATATTCAGATAAAACATGTTGAACTAGTAGCGGATCTCAAATATTATTCTATAAAGTCTTGGAAGGTATATAAGAAGATACATAGTAAACATTAACGTGATGCTGAAATCTCTTTTAAGTTTTCTTTCCTTGAGCTCTGATAATTAGTAAGCTCTTATAAGTCAAAACTGTAAAATAAAATTATTAAACTTTAATATTACATATGTAGGAAGTATAATACATAATCTATCAAGCTGATCTCTTTGAGGCTTATCCAGTTTATCAACGCATCTTAGGTTACTTGACTTAAACTATTTTTCAATAATAAAACATGCATTACGTGTTGTTAACCAGATTTTGTACGGCAGGATAGGTTTACCTAATGTGAGGGCAAAAGATACTATATATTTACGTAATAAGATAAAACCAAAGGGTAAACTATCTTTCTCTCCAAGCATGTATTGAACTTTGCTTTTGTAATGGGACCGTACTTTAATGAGACATCCCACAAAAACAAACTGATAAGTGATACCACACGCATTAGTCACATGTCATCCTAAATTAAAATGTCAGTTTCATAATATGAGAATAATATTTATATTTCTTATCGCTGTTGCCAACAGCAACAAGTACTGTAGTAATTCAAAGATATAACTTAGTACTACCACAATCTGTGCAATTGTGCAATGTTCGAAATTTAATTTATAATTAATTTTAATCAATTTAAAAGTGTAAAAAATTAACCTTCGCGATTGTCATTAGAACATAATTACATAAAAATTAACACTGAAAGCTGATCTTTATAAAATTAATACTGAACGTCGCTCTTTAGTGATTCTAAAACCTGACGGGTTCTAGAAATTTGAAGTTGTCTTAAATAGATTAGTTTTTAGTCGCTGGTACAACCACATTATAAAGAGATAATGCTTATTTTTAATAGATACATATGTTGCCGTATAAAAGCAAAAAATTCTATGCTATTTTAAAGAAGGCTTTGACTGCCGAATATAAGTATATCTTGTGCACTACTATCAAACGCTGAGAGCGAGTATGGACAAATCCTCCTCGTGTTTGCTTAAAACAGAAATGTTCCCGTTAACAATTCTCTCTCAGTAGCATTTTAACTTCAACAAAAATGATGTTATAAATACGTGTATTTGTGTCTATCGATAGCGAATTTGTAACATCTAAATAAAAGGACTGTTTTCGATTTTTATTATGATGAAGAAAAAATAAGGAATGATAGTACTTATTATCGAGGAAAATTGTTCGAGGACTGCCCAAGATTCGGATGGTTAGCGTTCTTTGGGGAGGACTTTGTTCAGCAGGGAACAGCAATAGGCTGACGATGATGATGATTCGAAGGCTACGTAAAAGTGTGAAATCTTTATTACAATTAATAATCCATTTTTTTATAATATCTATAGTTTTAAACTAATAATCTTTAATATAGTCTAGTGTCTCCTCCTCCCTACCAGCAAAATCATTAGATTATAAAATAAAACAAAGTAGAAACTAAGTATTTTTTCGAGGTTACTTTTACTATTTAATATTATAAAATTGATTTGCTTGGATTTAAACAGCTTACAATTACAAAGATAAAAACATTACGTGTTTAAAATGGGTAGCAATAAATCGTAAAACTCTAAATTGCGCGTAAACCGTCACAGACTTATCCGGCTATTGTTATAAGTATCGTTTAAGAAATACAAGGGTATTAAGGTGAAAATTCAAACCTTGTTTCCCTTCAATTCAACTGATTTAAGTGAGGAAATGTTAACGTGAAAGTGCACCTCCTAGTAATTGTTCGTACAAAACCCACCGGGTACCTCAATTAGAACTGGAAATATATAGAAAGAAAGCACTTAAAACATTACAACTATGCAGGAAGCAATCATGTTTAAGAACATCTTGAGAAGGATGAAACTTAGATAGCTAAATGATTTCCATTTTATTTTTCTTACAAGTTGTGGTGAATTCAAATAATCGGCATTCTTTTCTTTTAGTTTACAAAGCCTTTGAAATAAAAATGAGTGAACCGCTGGTCTCTTTTCCTAGTAGATTGCTTTTTGCTTCTTTGTTGACGAGGCTCCTGGTAGTTACCCATTAGCTCTGCTGCACCTATTTAAAAATGATCAGCAGTAATAAATAAAAGTATCCGGTCCTACTTAGCACCTATGTTGTTTTTCCTTCAATAAAAACAAAAGACTTTTTTGTTGTTGTTGGGGTTGAAAATCCCTTCGGATCTCTGGCTCCTCAGGGACACAGGAGCCAGGAGTATGTGGTGTTTCCGTTTAAAGCTACTCCGGAGAAAAACAAAATACTAAAAAGAAGTTATTTAGTGAGGAATTCTTATCCGTCCGTTTATCAACAGCACTTAGAGACGCTGTTTTATTACGAGTGGTCTTAATATTTGTGTGTACGTATAATAATGCGGTTATGTTAACTGAGTGCAGTTTTATTTACTCGTACTTTTAAATAATGGGTTTGTTTATACAGATAAGGTGTTTATTTATATTATGAAATATCTGTTTCTAGGCAAAGTTACAACTAATAACTTTAGTATTTCGTCACTTAAACATTAAGGGGTTATGATATTATGATGTTAAAATTACTTCTGTTGTTCTGTTTTTATAAATTTTGCTTTGCAAGTAAATGTTCTTTACAACAGTAAATATATTATTTATATAAAAGTAATCATTCACATATTGCTTCTTATAGAGGTATGGTATAACTACCTCAGTGTCGTAGTAGATGTGACTGTTGTGCTTGAGGTCTCGGGTTCGATTCCCCCAGATCAGATCAAATGTTTGTATATTTACAAATGTAACAAATATATATGTATTTATATCAGTTTTCCAGTACCCTTAGTACAAGCTCACCTTAGTTTACTAGATACCGCTGTGTGAATTTGGTAGAATATTATTATTTATTATTGCTGTGCCGAAATATTAAACAGTATCTATAAAGGCTGATTGACTGATTGATTCCTTCCCAGCCGATTTCGACTATGGTGACCACTACTAATAATTATTGTTGGCTGAAATACTAGATTGACCAGCTCTTGCATGAATAAACGTTCGCGAGCATTGGCGACACGTGAGGACACCGTAGAGTAGAAACGACCACTCTCCTTAGGCCGCTATATGTGCAGGCTTCAGACAAAGCTAGGTACACACTATAACCCAACCTCTCTACCCAGCCCATCGCCGTAGATCTTGATCAGGGTCCGACAAAGACATAATTAATGAGATGAAACTACTTTACATAGTTTGCGTAAAAAAGTCAGTTACGCTTTATAGAAGTTTATATATAAGACAAATAGTAAGTAATAAAAAAATAAATCAAATAGAAAATATATGACAAGATAGATAGAGTCTGATAAAGTAAATTAACATTAATTTGTATTTCTAATCTGTACCATACTATTCGTTGCAAAATTCGAAAATTGATTTAGTAATACAGTCAATACAATAGTTTTTAAACCATATATCTCAAATATACATTAAAATTTGCTACAATAGTACACAATATTTAATACGTAAGTAACGGCCGAATACATTTATCAAAGACATGGCGTAAATCGGCGTACATACATACAAACATGGCTAAATACTTAGATTTCAATGAGGTCTTTTTTTATTTCTGTTACGTTTTTTTTTGTTTTATTCATTGTTTTTATTATAACATGTTTAGAGTGTTTCAACTTTAGTACTAAGTAAGAATAATCTTGTATGCAGATTGATACCACGAAAATCTTCACAATTTTTGCTTAGGCAACCATTTTAGTATAAAAACAATTACAAAACAATTACACAAGCAGTGCATAAACCTCTATGGTAATGGATATTATAATTTAAAACGTACTAAACTAAGAAAAACTGTAGCATATTTCAAAGGACATTCGTTGTATAATTTATTTGGAATTCCTCTACGTTTTGTACTTGAATAGACTAGAAAGATTATGAGATTTCTCGAAATGTATTCAGCAACAAATGTCGCGTGTCTATCCTTACAGTGACATAAATTATTATGTCCCTGTAAGGATAGACACGTGACAGAAGTGAGAAAAGAGAGAAAATATTACTTTTTATGAAAATATTTCGTATGGGTTTTAGAAACTTATTTATTATTCCCTTTATGCATATAAGTACTCTTTAATGTTCGTTAGGAATCTGTATGAACATCTTCAGTTGTTGCTTTACTATAAAAATAAAAAATATCGTCATATTAAACATTCTACGGCTATATCAAGGAGCTTTACGTCATACATTAACCATTTAGGCACTGATAAGATGAATAATAAATATTTACTGTCCGAAAAAAGTGCCTTCCTCTTTTGCGCAAATAATTTGCGAAAAAATTCGGATACATGTCAAAACACACCAGTTTCATATTAAATAAGAAATCATGATATTGGACTCGTATTCTGACTGAACAGATAAGTATATCATAACATCATATATCACACATATATCAAGAGAATTCATCTTTGTTATTTATTAAAGCCCTTCTAGGGTAGGAAGGACCCTCAGATTATGTGCAATAGGGCAATAATGCATTACTGCTTCGTCGTCGTTGCATTTAACTGTATAATTCTCCTCTAGTTGTGTTTTCGATTGTCAATATGGATTTTTACTGCTGTAAACTTATTTGAGATTGCAAGGGCTTATACTTAAATGTTTGTTTTAATTTGAACATTTTTATTTTGCTATTCCACTCATTTCCATCTTTTAGCAGGCACATCTCTAAAAGCGCGTGAATAAGTACTTACAGATTTAAAGAAATCAAAGTACTCACTAAAACTAAGGACATTTAAAAAAAAATAATCAGTTGCTTAATAGGTTAGTCTATAATTCTTAATATTTACCTACTATCCCTTTTTTTTCAAAAAAAAATCCTAAAATCGTATCCATCAAAATTGAATTTTTCTATCTTAATTATTTCCATTGTTTCGTTGCACTACTTGATTTTTTTTTTTTGATCGTGAGAAAAGACTATAGATAATACCATCACCGTTTTAATTTTTTCTTTAATTTTTACCTAAAAGCCATAATCTAAACTTATTTACTCATTTTGAGCGCAAAAATTTTCGTATATTTTTGTACATGGAAATCATCCTAATTAATTTACAATAAATTAATTAAAGTTTACGTACTAACAACGTTCAATTACACGTTCGTTCATATTTTGCGTGTAAACAACAAGCATAAGGGTGAGTTGCGAATGTTGGCTGTTACTACTGCACATTTGTATTATCGGAACAAACAGACAAACTAGTTATCTATCTTTTATATTGTATTTCTTACAAATTAATAATAAACATATTTTTTGTATTTATTAGAATTATAACTATTTATTTTATTAAACCATTTCAAGTAAAGATGGGAAAAGTTATACGAGAAGCAAAAAAACGAAAAAGATTTTTTGACTTGAAGACATTACTGCGTTCACTCAAAAAGTGTAGGTACACTTACTACTACACAGGAACTATACCTTTTCTCACTAAAGAGTCAGTACACTGGCCGTTGGTCTTCACGATGCGACAAGCTAATGATAAATACATTGCGTGTTTTTGTGACATTCATAAACATCCTACGAAGACGAAGCATTGATGAATGTCAAACTTTTGTATATTAAAAATTGAAAGTAGATTGATTCATTTCCAGAGTATTAAAATATTATTGTGGGTTTCAATCACAAGTTCCCCTGTCCAATGTTCCCATGCTCGAAGACTGCCTTAAAAGACTTTTTTTTTATAGGCTATGAATTCACCCTCTTTGCTTTAAAAAAATCTAATTTATAAGAAGTTAACTTCGCTACCTAAATTATATCAAACGATATAATTGATAAGATTCAAATTAATTAAACTAAATTAAGTTGTAAATCAAATAAATAAAATTGCTGAACAATGTGCAGTCAAAACGTTTCAAGCTCTTTCCAGAAGTTAATCATTACTTTAAAAAAACATATTGACACATATATGTAAACAATAAACAAATATCCATAAATAAGTCATTAAAAAAATCAAAACAAGGAGAAATCTATATCAAAATTTGACTATGTACTTTTCTTATAACGTGTTGGTTGAAACCTGTTATTTCATTAATTTTTTGTAACCAAATATTTAGTTACGTTATTCAACACTGTTGCGCGTACTTACGCATCCTACAAACATATGTATATACATCCTATATCCTACAAATAAAAATATGACTGTTATTTTAATTTTTTATTTTAATATGATTACTTAAATTGTTATCTAACAAGTATGAAAAAGTCATATAAACATTAAATATTTATAAGACGAAAGCCTCAATAATTTTAAGGCATTTTGTATGCAAGAATTAGGAGTATTCGACGTTCAATGCCTTCTTTCTTTCATGTTTGCATTAAGTTTTAATCAATCTAAATGACTCGTGAAACGTATAAGCGAGCAAAATAACAAATTAAATTCCATAAACTGTAAGAAAAATTGTGTTTCATTAGTGTTCGAATGGAATGGCTTCTATAGTTTGGAACAGTGAATTATACTGAAAGTTTGTTTTAGAAACTATTTCGAACCATGCAGTAGTATTTGTAATAGTATTTAAAATTATTAAAGTTATGATTGTCATACAAATATTTTTCTAATCACCACATGACAGTTGAGGCCTGTTGGCATCAAGAAATCAATAAAATGGTGTGATATTGTTTGTGTTTTATTTTCTAACTAACGAAAACAAAAAATGGATCAATTCTTAAATTAAACATTACTGTATCTATCTATCTCACTCATAATTTTTCACTTTAAGAACTCTATATAGACTATATAGTCTTAAATTAAATTAAAGTTTAGCCGGATATCCGTAGACAGTAAAAATTTTAAAATCGTTTTAGCGGTACGCTCGTGATTATAAACCACTCTTCGGCTCACTTCATCTGCATCTTCACTTCCGCCATAAACCGAACTTTGTTGTTTTTAATTTAAATTTTTCTCATTTTGAACATTTTGTTTTACTACTTTAAACTTTTACTAAAAACTTAAAAGTCTTATATTTTTATTAATTTTGAATATTTTTTTCTATACAATGGATATTTTTGTTTATAAATAGCTATGTATTTGTGGTATATGTTAGTATATTAATATTAATATGTAAACTATTCGTCCTGTGATAGATCAAAATAAATATAAGATACATAAAATATACAGATGTGTCATAACACACATAATTAATATTTTTAGATGCAATATCATTTTCAGATATAGCACATAACATTTGTAAATATTATTTTTCTCTAAGTACATAACGTACCACGCAATAAATGTTTCTATTACATATAATGTGTGTATAAAGTTGCTATACGCATATGCAGTGTTCTATATACATTTTAAGCATGAATCTATTTACTTTAGTTCAATCTGTCAACCTTTCACAAGACCCGAATTATTTTCAAGAGATTTTTATGATTCAGTCCATAACTTGAGATTTTAATGAGGTCTTAAAAAGGGCCTCCGTGGTTGATTTATGGTGATCTCCAAAATCCCCCGAGCGACTTGTCTGACAAAGTTATTATATTCTATTTTTTTTTCTAAAACATCTTCAAAACTTCAAGGAGAGTCCAGTATAATTTCACTGGCGTTTGTCTTATTTATAAAGCTTAAGTAAAACAAAAATGGAAGATGCTTTTAAGCCCATTAGTCTATTTTAGTAACATAACTAAACGCAAACAGAAATGAAATCTGATTTTTCTAAATTTAAGAAACGAATCTATATTTAATTTTTACTGACGTAACTGAGTTTTAGTTTAAGCTTGTTGTTAGTAAAATATCCCTGTGTAATTGTACTATAATTGTAATTTCATTTAATATTTTTTTTTTCGTTCCTCATTTATCTTTGAAGGATCTAACAAAGTATGTATCATTTTAACATGTTGACTTGATCACTAGTTGCTAGGCTGAAAATTATGAATCTTGCACGTATAATTCTAAATATTTACGTAAATACGTATATACGTAAATGCCGTGTGGTGACGAATTAAAAATACATAGTGTTACCACCCCTATTCATCCCTTGGGTGTCGTAAGAGGCGACTAAGGGAAGAAACTATTCAGGAAAATATCATAACAAAGAGAAGGAAAACGTGAAACAAACCCTATTCCAACCCGTCTGGCCAGCGTGCTATAGTAGGCCAAAACCACCGTGCTAAGGTCTATGTCCAGCAGTGGACTGTAAAAGGCTGTTGATGATGATCATGGTGATATACGTAAATACTTAAAGTTTTTAATTAGTTTATTAGGAAGTTTGAATTTATTAGAACTATTTTGGTGGTGGCTTTAGGTGATTAGTAAAAGTAAAATAGCAATCTCTGTGAATTATCTCATGCAGCAGCTGGAATCTTAGCTTTTAAGTGCTTACTTATTAAAATCATATTTTATGATCAGCATTCAAAGCAAGCCATTGGTGCTGCAGAGTTTTCTGGTAGTTGTATAACAGAATTTTGGATTTTACGTATGAAACCGTTTGTACAGAAATTTTGCAAAAATTTTACTTTCTTACTTTTCATTTGACATCAAACGATATGATTACGTGTTGTAATGTTGTAAAGACACTTCTTCAAACATAATTCAATATTTGACTTGAGCTACTTTTATTTCAGTGTGATAAATAATGAAAATAAACAAATAAATAAATAAATAATAAATAAATAATAAATAATAATAAATAAATAATAATAATAATAATAATAATAAATAATAAATAAATAATAAATAAACTCTTTGATCATAAAAAAGAAAGAAATTATACCCCTAAATATGTGTATCTGTTTACTTGCTTTCATTTCATCAAAGTAACAGATAATATGGCAAAAATATGAAATTGCTGTTGTTGAATTTTTTTGATTTTAAAAACACTATAAATCAAAACTGTCTAACTACTCCGACTACACTTATTGCCCAATGTCCGTGGGCAGGCGCATGAATATTATTCCACAAATGCAAGAAATTAATTTAGTTTTTTTTTGCTCAAGAGACTAATCGCTGCTTATTTGTTATTGAGATGTAAAAGTATATAAATTCAAATATATCTTTTAGATTTATTAATTTTTCTTATACGATACGATGATGATTGCGGCTCATATTGCCTGATGTAATTAAAATAAATAATAGATAAAAAAAATATTACCCGAATTTAAATTTATTTTTATTAAATTTATAATTTTTTTATTAAATTTAATTTAAAAAAGACAAGAAGGTAATTGTTGCTATTTGTCACTCTTCTAAGCATTTTTACAAGTCGAATAGTTTAATAAACAAACTTTGAAATATAAAACTTACATATTATAATAATGATAGACGTTAGTACTAAACTTTATATTGGTAGATATAGTAGGAATAACTCAGCGTCTCATTTCTAAAAATATTTTGCATGAATATTAAGAGACAACAGGACAATTCTATTTCTTTTGTTATGGCTCCAATATATTACTACACTGACGGCACAAGTGCTATCTTGGTAGATATTATTGAGTGGAAAAATTTCCAATATACAACATATTGCCTTCTCATGAAGATAGTATTAACCAGACCGGCAGCATTCCTTGAACATTCTTATATGTAATGGGGAAAGCAGGATTTATTAAAGATTGTTATCTACATCTTCATGACAAGAAGAAGTGTGAATGTAACATTTAAATTTTTGAAAAGTGGTATTTTTAATTATGTTACTATTCACAACTTCTGCTATGTATATTCGCTTTTATTACATACTGTAAATACTGTGCTTAAAATCAAATTAACAAAAATGTGTGGTCGTGTTTTTACTTTTTCTTTTCTTAACGTACTTTAATGAGCAGCTTAAACATAAACTGTATATAAACCTGCACACTTCTACCTACACATATGTGTGTATACTTATATATACATAGATGATAGTTAGCACCAGTTGTTATAAGTAACTATAGAAATTGGTACTGCGTTAGCTATAGTTACCAGTGACCATTTATAAGAAGCCTCATAAATAATAAGCATGTCTTGCAGATGAAGCTTAAATGATTCGATTAGGAAAATGGTGGATTGCAGTGATATTAACAGACAACAGTTTATCGATGACTTCAAAATATTTTTTTGTTCTATTACCATAGCGTTTACATACCGTTACAGTTGGGAGTAGAGGGACTAAACAGAATACTGTTACACTGGAATAAAGCTGTTAAGCATTTTGACGAAATCGTATACCAAGGATTAATATTAAATTCAGAAATATTATATTTACGTTACCTAAATAGAAACCTTATATGGAAACTTTGTCGACGTTCAAGTTTGTTGAAATAGTCCCTAGTGAGATCAAGAATATATAACATCGTCGTAATCGGAAGACTCGGAGAAGTAGACATTTTTATGCACGCCAGTTAGTTTTTTGTCAAACAGATGAAAGAAGTCGAGAGGACAGCAAAACAGTTACTATATCATGAGTTTAATGTATCTTTATTTCTTCTTCGCCAGTTTCAATTACTTACCAGATACAGAATGCGGAGCCGCGCTTATATCTACTTGACTTCAGTAATGTAACGACCACGTTTCAATTATAATAATAATAAGTAATAATAAATTTTAATTATTCGCTCTTTCTTAGAGTTATTACAAAATTATTAAGCTAACAATTGGAATCCTTACAATTCTAGATTAACGTCCGCAGCCATAATAGTATAAAACTGTGCTATAGCTGCCAGGACCTTCAACTGGGAACTAACAATTGATTGATTCCGTATGTTAGGCAAATTCATATGCTTTGCATTGTTAGTGTGATGTAACCTCAGGTCTAACGTGGTCCAACCGTGGTACACTTAGCCATAACAAAATGTTCATTTGATTCTTTTTTGTAATAAATTTTTTTTCTATCTTAAGAGCCTGTCCAAGGTGACTCTACTCTGCCTGATGGAAAGCATGAATAGAATCCAAGAGTTGTGGTCACCATACTCATTACAAATGCAGACAATGCAGTATGGTGACTCACACTATGGCGGCCTTGTGAGATGCTTTTTAACCCCCCGCTTGGGGACGTAAAAGCCATGACAGTCATCGTGACAGTATAAGGCCACCAGTTACCAGGATAACTGTCACCCTTGGATCAATGGACCTTCGGTCTCACACTCACCAACGAAACACGACAATACGGATGCTAGTGCTTTAGGCTGGTCTTCTGTGGGAGGGTAGTATTGCCCCGGTCGAGTCGACCCGCTCGTGCTACTTAACGTGTGCTTTAAAACATTTCTTACTTCCCAGATATTGTTTTTTATATCATCATGAACGACGCTAAAATTACGACCTTCTATACGGAATTATGGTAGAGCTAAATTTAGAAAATCATTTTTATATTGAAATTTATAATTCACAAAGGCTTTTCTTTCGTTTTCACGGCATCTTAATAAAAATATTTTGTAAGTTAATTGACGACAAAAACCTTTTGCGAGGTCGCTTCGCCGTCAAGTTAACAGTGTTTACTTACTTGTGTTCCGCTTTTTTCATGTACCTACTGTTGTAAAATAATCTTAAAGAAAATTAATTTATTTAAACGTGTCTCAGAATTGTAAGTAGGTACCACGGCAACTGGTTCTTAAGTGCTTTTAATAGAATTTGTATCGGAGAAATGTTATTCAATTACGCAGGTGGATCTTGTAAATATTCTTGTGAGCAACGAGATTTAATGTATTACAAATTTTTGAAGTTAATTCAATAAATGTTAATAGGTAATACTTTTATAAACTACTAGCTGTATTCTACCATGCTCTGTTGCGGCACATTTTGATTGTTTTTAAAATAGACAAAAACAATGTTTAAAATATATTGTTTATCTTTTCGAAATTTCAGCTAAATTTGCGCAGCACTTTCGGATTTTTTGGAAACATCTACCATACAAACCAACTTAAAAAATATATATGAATAACTAGTACAAAACTCAGTTTTACTAATCTTTTATTAATCCTGTATTATTTCAATATTATATATTTGTGTTTTTAACGTATAAAAAGAAAAAATATTTACAGTTTAATCTATTTTATTTTCGTTTAAAACACAATTGTTGCAAGGGCAGAATTGAGTATGTCAGAGACAAATTAAATACTTTAAATAATCAAGTAGTGTTTCAAATATGCGACCAATTACCAGTAGAATTATTGTCAACCAAATTCTGTCATTATCCTATAATATCTAGTTTAAACATTTAAGAGACGCACAGAAAAAATATTAACAACAAATTATAGTTTTACGAATTATATTATATTAGAAATCTACTAGTACTCGACTAGTATAACTTGAACTGTTATTGTATAAAATAATATTCCTTAACTGATCCAATATGTTATGTAATATATCATGTCTTTTTTTGTTCCATATGAATAGACTGCCAAAGTGACTACTCTGCCTGATGGAAAGCATGAACAGAATCCAAAGAGTTGTGGTCACTATACTCATTGCAAATGCAGACAATGCAGTGTGGTGATTCACACTATGGCGGCCTAGTGAAATGCTTTTTCAGGCCACGCTTGGGGACGTAAATGGCAGAACAGTCATCGTGGCAGTGTAAGGCTCACATAGTTATCACGACAACTGTCACCCCTGCATCAATGGGTCTCCAGACGAACCGATGGCCGCAGGAGCCATAGTGTGCTAGAGTGGAGACCACGATTGCGTGAACATTAGGCAAATGTAGGGCGTTCTGCGGCACGATGGACCGACGGCTTGAAGAAGGTGGCTGGCGGTGGATGGATTTGAAATGCCCAAGAACGGGATAGTTGGCGCTATTTAGGGGAGACCAGCAGTGGACAACGATAGGTTGATTTCATCAAATATACATATATTCTGGATACGTATAGTTCAAATTAGTTTTGAAATAACATTTCAAATAAGTAAATACAAGAAATATTTATAAACTATATTATTATATATTGAAGTTTTGCGACGCCTCATAATCTAACTTTAATGGCCTACGCTCAATACTGGACATATGGCACCTTGAACATCAATAAGTTGATACGTTTTGGAAATATATAATACTTAATTAGCACTATACACAAACAAACACAAACATTTCATTGATAATTTGATAAAACTATTTAGACAGACGTCTTGAACCCGTGAAATTAGCAAAGGGCATCCAATAACAGGAATGACATGGACATTTGTACTCCAATTAGTACCGACCGGCCTTTGTCCGATTGATACAGTCAGGGTCGAATTACAAGCAATAATTTATTGTAGGGTTAAAGTGTAATTTAGAACATGCCAAATAAACGGGTATTGGAATTGAGATCTCAACGAACCGTTGGATTGCTTCCTAACATGTATATTGTATTCAGCATTATATTGACATCGTGTAGTAATACGATGCAAACAATTGGCTGTTTTGTATGTTTTAAGTGACAACAGCTGTAATGTAAAAGCATTTTTATATCTTCTAAGAGACATTTGGGTTGCCGCTAGATTTTGTGTTGTTCCTTGCAACCCGTAAAGTAAACCAGCGAGCTAAATAAGGTATGTTACTGTTAAGCAGAAAGTTACCTTAAGTAGTGTACAATCGATGAGAAGTGAATAATTATTGACGGCCAACTAAATATAAAGAAAAGAAATTTGTTCATAGTCTAATTAATCATTTTCTTCTGTTCATTTATTAGAAGATTCTAATGCACAGATTTATCATCCAACAATGGAAACCTACATCTTTTTCGAGTTAGACTCACACGTGTTTTTTTTTTGTGTACATTTCTTATGTTTTCATAGCTTTCTTACCTCAGATTTTGCTTTCAATTGAGAAACAATTGCGTTTAAAATCTCTAAAAACGAGAAATTAGCAAATACCTCCAATAAATAATTGTAATGAAGAATTTATTTTACGTCTTTCAACAAAATGCCATGTAATAATAGTAGCGTAAAGCTCGAAAATAATGACAAATAAATCAATTTTAGTTTAATTATGATCTCATTAATACAGATTTTTATTACTTAAGTCATGATGTACGTTAACCTTGAAACAACATGTTGTAACCCTGAACAAATACTACACAAAGCAATATCTAAGATATAATCTAATTGATTTATTGTATTGCTTATCTGAATGGTAGCCGTAATCATTATCCAGATCAGACAACTGTATTTTGTTCACTGCGGTGATTCGAACATTAATAAGCGCTTACAAATGTATATATAGACCAGAGGTCGTCTAGCGTCTATTATTCATTTACCTACTTATATTTTGTCAATAAATTGCCAGCATAAGTTGAACTATATCGCTATAATTTTTGTAGTATAAAGATTTTAGTTAAATCCGATTTTAGTTAGGTTTCCATGACTTCAGGCGCTCTAATTAAAAAAAAAAGATTTTACCTTTTCAGTTTTATGTAACAAGTATATGTACATCTAGACTTTAACATTCTATAACATTTTATCCTAAAGTGCGTGAGCTACAATAAAATATTACACTTCTTGATACATTATTTAGCTATGAATTCCAGTCTTTTCATTTATTCACGTAAATTTCATTACACACACATACACATACACACACACATATACACATATACTTACATTATTTTTATGTAACACCTAAATTTGTATAAATAAATTACGTAGGAAAATGCTCTAATATATTTACGTAAATTCAATGCAGTATTTAATGATAAAACATATCAGACCAGTATCTTTTTAATCTATACCTACACGGATAATAGTAGTCGAACCAATAACACCTACATTTGGACATACGTCGTAATGTAAGTCAAATGATTTTTCAAATACAAGTAGTATATATATTTGTAAAGTGAATTTAAAACGTAAGAACTTTTGATGAGGGCTGCACAAACGTCACTCAGATACAAAATACTAGTTAGACACAGAACAAATGATCGTGCTCATTACACAAATATTTAGCCTCAGTAGGAACCGAACCTACGACCTTCGCCTTAAACTCGTACTAACAACTCCAGACTTAAACGGTGTCAGTCTAACTTCCATGGTAGTGATCATTCGTGACAAGATTTTATAAATGGAATGATCTGTAAATTGGTTCACTTATTGATTTCTTTATTGAAAATACACAATGTTAACAAGTAAATGCCTTCCAGATTACAAATATAAAAATACTATGCATCCTACACTGTTCATCATTATCATCATCCCAGCCAAAAGAGGTCCACTGCTGGACATAGGCCTCCCAAAGTTCTCCACAACAGCCGGTCCCGTACCGCCCACATTCTACACTTTTAATAACATAAATTTCATATTTATACTACTCGTATGTAAAATAATCATACCGATACAATACCACCGCATTGAAAATTTTGAAGTCGTTAAAAATAAAAAATCTTACAAAATTTTCCAGAAACATTATATTGAATTCTCATAAAGTTAAATCACGTATTTTAAGAGTTTAAAAATTATAATATTTTACAGCGCTTTTGCGTGGAAACCTTATAAGAACACTGCAGTTGGCAACACTTGATCGTCCCACTAACCTACCCGTATCAAAAACTATAGTATGAAAAGATAGTAAGTGTTTTCTTTAGTACTAACGCACTGGACTAAGTCATACAAAGTAGTTGTACTTATATAGTTTTAGGTAACGAAAAAAATCTATCCGAGAAGGACATGAATGAAATTTAAAATTTACTTTTACATGTGCAAAACTGCGAGCAAAAGCCCATTTATTTTAATTTCCGTAGAGCTGTAAAACTAAAAGTAGCGTAGTTGGTCAGTTACTGGCCGCTGCGGCCCTTAGTAGCGACCTTGCCGCATAAATATAGACTTCTACAGTGTCGCCAACAACTAGCCGTGTAACAACAATCACGCCTCAGATACGCTTGTCTTATCAAAGAAAATGGCTAAGCGATTACGTTCTAATCGTTTTACACCAGTACGTGTGAATCAAAAAGTGTTTACGAAGTATAAAATTGTGTTGGACGTGAACTAGTTACGTTTGTTGTGGCGTTCAGTGTTATTTTCAGAATGTCATCCACTACATCGCTAGCGGGGAGAAAAAGTTAGTGTCACCTATTATTAGTTATGTTATGTAGTCTGTACTGTAATAGGTGTGTTTGGTTGTGTCACAGCAATATCTGAATATAAAATGTGTCTGTGCTTGTAAAGTGGATAAAAACAAGCTATTCCTTTGCTTTCTGAATATAAATTGGTACTGTTTTTAAATAATTTGTGGTACTGAAATGTTTATAGGTTTTCAATTGTTTTGATGATATCTCTTATTTATTATTTTATGAAAATCAAAGGTAAAAGATGTACGTTGGATTTTTCAATGAGTTGCTGTTGCCTACTATCGAGAACCTTGAACTTCCACCTTGTAACTCTTGAGATTGCTTATTTATATTTTTGACGTTACTCTCTTCTAAATTTAAAAATATCAGCTGCGAATGACACTGTGAATATTTTTAACGAACTAACTTTTGACTAACAGGAATTCTGATATAAAATGACTGGCTAAAATCGTTTTGTTGCTTTTTTTCCTTTTAAAGTTCACTTTTTGTACTTTAATATTTAAATTCTGGTTTATTTCGTCGTTAATTGCATGTAAATTTAAATAAACAAATTTAATTTTTTAATTTAAATTCAATAATTTTATAATTTCATAAATAAATTGAAAATTTTATTCTCAACATGTTAATAAATGCAATCAAAATTTATCCTTAACTTATAAAATACTAATTTGCTTAAATCTTTTCTCTTACGTCTAGTCCTGAATGGAAATTCTTTATTCAGACCTTCTCATTACATATAAATATCTAACTATAACAACTATGATATTTAAAAATTGATTTAAATTGTATAAAGACACACTGACTGGCACTAGTAATGTATCGATCAATACTTACAACAGAACTATTTTGTTCGTGCGAGCCCTGTAATTAGTGTCTAGCATTCCAAGGCGTTACTCATTGTTCTTGTAAAAGGATTCCATTAAAATTAAGAATTTTAATTAAGAAATAAATAGAAAGAATTGGACGTAAATATTCACTAAGTCACACAAATATTTACCAATAAATTCAAAACGTGAATATTTTTCTTTAGTGTTACTAAAATTGCTTAACTTTTATTCCCTATAAGGCATAATAGTCATTGTGGCAGTGTAAGGCTCACACATTTATCACGATAACAGTCTTCCCTGCATCAATAGACCTTTGGTCACGCACTCGTCAACGAAATACGACAGCACGGACGCTGTCCCTTTAGGTTGGTCTTCTGTGAGATGGTAGTACGAGTACTGCCCCAGTCGAGCCGGCCCGTTCATGTTAAAATCAAAATGGCACTACTTTTGTATCTGATTCACTAAAATTATTTAGGTTCACTTATAAAATTAACTCAAAATGTATTGCTCCATCTCCTCATACAGTTGAAGACTAATCTACTACTGCTCCTCATCTTGTCTGTCGGTACACACCTTTCTGTGGCTTAGTTTAAAAACTGTTAGAGTGCTATAATACTGAAATTAATTTTAATGTGGGTATTTGTTTATAATATAACACTTGTTTAGTATTATTAGTTATTTTTTTATAACAATAAAGACGCAGGAAACATGTTTAAATAAAATCTTGATTAAATCCATGGATATCTACCATACACCGGGACAGGGGTGAACTTTTGTTCTCGTCTTTGAACAGTTCTTTTAAAAATAATAAGAGACTACGTTTGATAATTTGCTTGCGTGATGTTAAACACTAAAATGCTAATTATTGTAGAAGTCAAGGGTCCCATGTTCCCTGTTGGCTTGTAATATACACAGTACACGTAACGAATTTGGAATAAAAATAGATTTATATAGTTTTTTACTTGGCGCACTCCGTACAAAGTATACAATCTTTTAAAATGTTAAAAACACGTCTTTTAAAATGCTGAAACAATACAAGAACATTGAAATATTGAGGTCATAATGCATTTTGTTATTTCATACATGTTAGCTGCACAACACGTATATCAACATATAATGAATGGCTATAAGTTTAATATTACCGCTTAGCAAGTGAATGATCCTAACTATTTCATATTATTATCATAGTTTTAAAACTTTGAATAAAAAAGAAATAATTTTGTTCTTAAAAAATTGTCATGACTGCAATAACAAAACGCATTCCTACGTTTTCTAAACTTACTACGCTTAAAGTATACTTCAGTAAAAACTAGATGGCGTTGTGTGTCAGATATCTGAAAATATTTTTACTAAATTATAAAATATAAATTACCTATAAACGATAAAACATTTAAATTACTATGAATGAATTTTTAATGACGAATCAAGATAATTGTAAATAAATGATTTTCAGTACAGAAATATGATACTATCCTCTATCTTGGTGACAACAATGACAACTCACTTGTATGAGCGACGATACGACTTTAGTACAGCCTATTGCGTTGTGAATTACAAACTTAAAAAAACTTTTTGACCCAAAGTTCTAAAAATGTAAGATTTTAAAATGTTATTGTCGATGATATTACCAACCAAATAAATACAAAAATAACCCCTTCCACGAGATACGCAACGCGGTACAAAAGTCCCATAGATGTCTGCCTTTTTCTGTTGCGTAACTATAAAACAATGTGTGATAATCATGAGTCCAATATCTCTATTTGAAATAAGAAAACAGAAAGCATAGTTTCGTTGAACAATCCGACCTAATTCTAATATATTTGGATTTTCAGCAGCATCTGTTTTGTCATTACAACACACAGGACAGTTAGACAGGATACCGTTTACTATCAAACAGTCATATACTGGACAGTCTGTAGTGTTTTTAAAACATTTTATTATTGTCATGTCCCAAATTAAGCAGGATGTAGAAGTACCACTTGACATGGAAATCCTTTGAACGTGATTAAGTAACCTAAAAGGTTTTTACTAAACCTGTGCCCTTTAACGTTTTTCACTTATCAAAGTGACTTAACAACGTTACATATAATTAGAAAGGTAAATAGCACTGCCATTACACGATAAAATATTCAAATGTGTGCGGTCCTAGTAAAATTACGAATGTAAAACATCAGGTTCCTTCATTTCTATTTTTTTTTATTAATGTAAATGCATATTTAAATGGTATAAAATATACTGTATAACCACCACTATTCGAAAAGTTTGATTCTAGTTTCGACTCAAAACAAACAAAAAAATAGGTTAATCTTGTTCAAAAGAGGCTCTCTTGATTGAGAAATATTTAAAAATAAATTGCATAATTAATTATGTACCTACTTTGCCAAATTTAATTACACTTGAGAACGTTGAAAAGGATCCAAATCTTAATAAAAATTATGTCAATCACGTTAAAATAAAAATATAAAAATCGACAATGCACACACATAAACTCCATCTTATCCACCTTTAAGTTCGTATCTCGACCTGTCCAGTCAACTGATATGCCACAGCCCAATTCTCTGAAATTTAACGATAGTAATGCTCAATTCATTTTGATATCATACGCAATTCAGGTGAATGAAATAAAATGTAATTATTATTTAAAGTTTGGAAACGTAGCTTCAAGTAGTATTTACGTAATCCAGTTTAATTATGATTGACAGTATGAGATAGTTCGTTATCATATTCTGACGAATCTATATACCACAATCCTACTTCGAAAGTATAAAAATTTATTTTGATACTGTGTATAAATTGTGGATTTATCAGCTAATAATTTACTTGTACACTGTATATCCTTCTTTATATTGTGAATAAAGCATAAATTTATAGATAAATAAGTATGTACCACTAATAGATAAATAAGTATGTATCATTGTGTTTCATTTAGTGTATCTAACTATAATTACACGGACTTGTTATTCTTCACGACGGATACATAATTTTGATGAGTCAAGTTGATGATATGTATGTTTCGTTAGTATAGCGGTTAGCGTATTTGACTGCCAATCAATAGGTCTCGAGTTCGATACCGAGTTGGGTCAAAAAGTGTTATTAAGTTTTTCTGGAAGTAAATATTTAATAACAACCCGGAGCTTAAAAGTTGGGGTTTGAACCCTCATATATAAAATAAAAACGAAAAACCATCCGTCCTGAGCCTTATCTCTCCCCGGTCGTTTCGGATAACCGTCTCATCGGATTGTGAGAGTAAGGGAACAGAGAGTGCACTTGTTTGTGCACACGCACTCTGCGCATATCTTCTACGTATTTGGCTGGTCTCTGTTGTGGGTGACCAATGTGGCCGAAATCGACTAGTAGTCATCATCATTACTAGTTTAAAATCATTGATTTTAGTATCACTATGATACGCTAACTAACTAAAATAACAATGCCACTGTAGATAGGTATACTCGTAAATAAAATAAGCATACTAGCACATATTTTTTACAGTAGTACTCAACACTCTTCTAGAAACGGACCACTACGAGAGCCTGATCAAAGAGCTGACGTGTACCAAATGTAATAAGTACATGCGTCCACCCATCCACCTTTGCGTGGATGGGCACAGCTTGTGTGGCAAGTGCTTTGAGAAGAGCTTCCAGTGTCATGTGTGTCAGGTATGCAAAAATAACATTTTTCTTTGTATTCTATTATTATTGATGTGGTTGTTAATTAAACAATCAATATGTAATATTTTACTCAACTGAAATTTTGTGTCGTATATTTTCATATCTTCCTTCGTAATTTCATTCTTAAATTAATTATAACTATCATAACCCTTATTTAAAACTTTATTTGAGTTACTGGATAACTGTCATTTTACCTTAACACTATTATGATATACGTACATGAAAAATTATCATTTTTTTTTAAATTGTACGTTTTAGCCCTTATTTTTATTCAATGTCTAATCAAAAAAAAACATCTGTTTTTTTTATAAGTATACTTTTCCAATAATTGAGTGCTTTAGGATAAATATTGTCTCTAAATGTTATAAGAAAATAATGAGATTATACCAGCTTATTAGCTACGCTCTTTAATAACAAGATGAATCAATTTCGGAGATTTCAGTTGAATATTTACAATTTAAAAAATAAAACAACAGACAGAATGTTACGCAATGTAATTTAAAGTCCAATACCTATTTTAATCTATTTTGATTTATTTACTACAATTGAATATTTCTGTGTCATAGTAGTTCCATTTATTAACAGTGTTTAATTACATATCTTTGGATTATTTCCGTATATCGGACTTATTAATCACTTTATATTATCAGTTTTGCTAACTGCAATATATAAAATAATATGTATAAAATACAGCAATCGGAAAATAACTTCATTTACTGATATGATAAGATACAATAAAGTGGATTCCTACTCAATAAACTTCTAGAAAGTAATTACAATCTATAGATCCGCTGTTAAAATACATACCATAATGTGTTTTCACATCAAATCAACGTTATTCTACGTTTAGCACGTGTCATTTGACGATCCTATTCTATTATTTATATTATTGGTTGATGGCACTTGGTGGAACTTGTTACACTTTAATTAAGTAAAATATAAGCATCGCTTCGTATGTTTCATAAACTATTTGTTTATGCTCAACCAACTTCTAAAATTCACTTGAAAAAGAAGAGTAAAATTTTGAACAAACTCAAAATTATTTACTTTTCTACTGTTAAAAAAAATCCTTCATTGTTCACAATGAAGGAAGTATTCCTTATTATAAATAAATATATATAAATAGGAAATATAATATTCCATTAAGGAAGGTTTCTGTAGTCCTAACAAGGTACCTTTAATATTATTATTATGTGCGTGACTGTTCGTACCTCCGCAGTTTATCTTTAAAATTTTTGAATTGTTAATCACTTAGATAAAACAATTTAATAAAATCTTAATAAAACCTTAACTCAAAATTTCATGTAATGTTTAAAAATAACGTGAGAGTGTAGATAGTGAAGTAGTCTATTTTTCGGTTTAGTGATCCACTTGTCATTTATAAAACTATTTAAAATTTGTCATATACTACATGATCATGAATTTTTCTAACAGATTTAGGATCAAAAGTGTCATATCTAAGAATAGTAAAATTTTCTTAAAGTATAAATCGTGAAACGCTGTGCTCATAAAAAATAGAAAATATAATATAAAAAAGATGAACGAAGCTATTGTTTGTTTAAAGTGATCGAAATTTGCATTAAAAACGTTTCGAAATCGAATCGAATCAAAAAACATCCACTACTGGACATAGACCACACTTTTTCACAATATCTGGTCTTGTGCTGTACGCATCCAGCGGCTCTCCGATTAATATTTTATAATTTTAAATTAATTTTGTACCATAAGAAAGGGATACTTGTAACGACTTCTCACCAATATCAGCAAATCTAAGAATGAAAAATTACAAAAAAACAGATCGTTTATCTGCTTTTAAATTCATTTAAATAACATATAAATAACAATACTTTTGACTGCACGGACGACATATTGGTTTTTGGTCGTATATGTTGCCACACCGCTTTCTACTACGTTGAGTGCTGTGGGCTCAAACCATACATGGGACAACACTTCGTGTGATCCATAAATTGTTGTTCTGAGTCTGGGTGTTCTTTATGTCGGTTTAAGTATGTTTATAAAGTCGCCCGCGATATACGACAATGTTTCCACGCGTAGGTGGCGTAGGTTTCAGGAGATGAATTTACAAAAATAAAGTTTTTTTTTCAAAAGTTTATATCATAGTTATTTTAAAGTTGTTGTGTTATAGATAGTTTAAAAATTCACAACATACAAACAAACTTTGAAAACTTTAAAACACACACAACGAAATGCAGTAATGCAATATGCATATACAGTGCGCACCACTTTGAACTTTGAAAACGACACTAACATTCTATTGAATTTAAAATAATATTATAATTTTCACATTGGAAGATCGTGATGAAAATAGCTATACCGTGAAATTCGTACACTATATGTGTAAAAAGTAAATTTAACCTGAATCTGCTTCTTACACATATATCATAAATTAATCGACATTTATTTTACGAACATAGAAAAAAAAATGAAATTTCCTTTTTTTCAGAAAGAGTTCGCTTCTATTCGACCAGTTGCATTAGAGGCGTTGGCGAATAAAATACTGTTTCCCTGCACGAACAAGGGATGCCCAAAGCATACAGTACTAGCACAGCTAGATATTCATAATACACACTGCCAGTTTCGTATCATCAATTGCTTTATGAGCAGAGTGTATGGTATGTAGAACTTAAAATAATATATGTGAATATACACTGTGACTGGTGAGATACCTTCAATACTTATGGAGAATACTCGGAACTCGATTCTCGTTAACTTGATATAAAAAAATAGGTGCTTATTTTTTATCGAAATGTCTCTAAAAAATAAGTCCGCGCGGTGTCCAAGTATTCCGCAGTTAAATACTGGGCTCTCGGTTTACTGTGTACGAAGTTTACTAAGAAGTTACTTAATATTTCGTTTTTATGTTATTTTATTTCATGATATATGTTCGCATACTATCACGTCTTCAAATATTGAAGGTATCTCATCAGTCAGTCTGTATAGCTTAAACTCAACATTGAGCTACTTAGCAATAAAATCCTTTTCTTTCTTTTTCTATTTTAATAGTACAGTATATATTTATAAATATCTTAATAATGTCTATCTGTGCACTTACAAAAAAATATAAAAATATATTATGTATTTCTTACATAATTCCTCATTTTGGGTAAACCTCCAAAGAACAAACCTTAACTGTTAATAATTTTGAAAAAGTGTCTAAAATTACTTAAAAATATAATTTTAAATACGTTTGATAATTTTCCAATTACCAAAGATAATGTTTCTTTGTACGCTAATCTGTCTAATTATATCATTTATATTTTAACTGATTGGTGTTTTGTCTAGAACCATCACATAATAATGATAAAATAAAATAGACAAAATAAATACAATTATGTTCCTAATCAAAAACAAAAAGATTTTCTTCGTTTAATTTGAATCATTTAAAAGTTGATACAAGGAAACGAAATTTTTTTCTTAATTCTAATGTCTTGCTTTCAGGTGAATGCAAATGGAAAGGGTGTGCTGGTGATTGGATGGACCATTGTTTTCAGGAACATTGCGATAAGGTCACCGACCTACCATTCATAACAGTGAGGAATAAATGGGACGCGAAGAGAACCGAACCTGTTCTCAACTACTTTCTTTTAAGGTGTTACGAAAAAGTATTCAATGTGTATCAAATTTATGATAAACGGGGCGGTAAGAATATTTTGATTATTAACATTACTTGAGACGGAAAACTTTTTTGAAATAATATAATAATGTTACTCAGATTTCCATTAATTTCTATCTCAAGCCTACTAAGCAGGTGACAGAAGACAGGTGTGAACTCCTTCACCTGTTTGCCGGTTTTATTATATTTTTATTTTTCTCATATAAGAAAACAACATACGTAAGTTGTTTTTCTTTTTTACATAGAAGACAACAAGCTTGTTTTTTATTTCAAATTTAGTTTAAATGAGCTTAAAAATTAAACTAATCTATTAAGAAAAGTGAAAAGAAAAAGTCGCATATAATTTTTAATCATTTGTTATTTTTAATTTTTGTTCTTTCTCAAGTTGTTAAAAAAATAAAGTAATTAAACGATATTTAAAGCTTTTCTGATTTTTACATATAATTTTAACAGCAACGAATTGAAATATCGAAAAATATTAAACAATCATAGACATCCGTGGCAGTATTTATTAAATTGATAAATGAATAATCAATAAAGGATAAACATACTGATAAATACCATGTTTAGAAAATTTTTGATTCGATATTGACATTCAAATCGATCAATGACGCCTAAGAAATATAAGTGCACAAACACGCTTAACTGTAGACTACACGCCTAACTTGATAGCCTAGTGTCCGTATACCTACCAAACTTGTCATTAGTAGAAATCTTAACTTGTTATAACTAGATACACGTGTTCTATTTGTGATTTCAACAATGTTAACAACAAATAGATTTCCTAATAATGAGCTTAGATAAAAAACAAAGAACAGACAATGTCTGCATCATTAAAGTAAGATAACGATAAACCAATGATCTTAAGAAATTCAAAGAGTGAACACGAGTGAACTTGTTTTTAGTCCTTGACATAAGTACAAGTATTAAGCAATATTTCACGAGAAACCGTCTGATAATAATCGCATATAATTTTCCGTATTAATAATAGGTACCTATATGTTGAGTCGGTATATTATTACGAACACTTTTCAGTGATTGTACAAATTAACGATAATGGTTTAGTCAAATGATTTAGATTTTGCTATTTAGAGTAAAATATTATCATTATGGAAAAAATACTCTGATATAAATACGTATTGAGTAGTTAAAAAGTAATTTTAAGACAAACAAATAGATTATCATATGTTAGATAATTTGGTTTGTAAGCTTAAAAATACTCGTAAGTTACTTGGTCTGAATTAATTTACACGTCTAATCTAAAAGACTTATAAATTTTAAGTTTATTGATAGAATAACAATCTTCTAATATGAATATGATTATGATTAGCTCTAAAATTACATCAACTTTGATCAATTTCTAAGCTGGATTATGTTGTTGTCTTTTCTAGACATAAATATCTCTAGATGCATTTGAAGGCATCTGAGTTTCTGATCACTGATTCGTAACAAGTAACAAAGGTATATATCATATATATTAACATTCCTTTACAATATTAAGAAATTTTATGATTTTTACATAATTACATTATATATAAGCACAATAATATAAATATGTATAATATTATACAAATAATAATGTACTGTGCTTCAATCAAAATGAATGGTTCGTCTTCTCTTCCAGATTTTACCATGCCTGACAGGTTCTGTAATTGGTTATTGTATAATTGGCTCTATAAATAACGTCTTTGTATACATTATGGAGTGCAATAAACGAATTGAATTGAATTGGCTTTTATCATAAATTAATTTATTACAGGCAGAATGATGTGGACCGTATTGGTGAATGATGAGAATGCCGAGAAATATTACTTTGAAATAGATATATTCTTGCCAAACTTACCCAGCAAAAGGATAACTTACAGGCAAGTGTCGTACATTTATTTATAAACGAAATTGCCGATTTATTGTCGTTAACAAATATGAAAAAAATATTGCTGTGTTCTTCAAACTCACAAACTTTTTTGTTATATTTTCCTTGAACTTCCAATTGACTAATGAATGCTATGAAGATATTTTTATTTGATCCCAATTACGAGACTCGTTATCAAAACCCATAAGTGTCATTGGCTGGTTATGTATACACGTAAATGTGTGTGTATGATAAGTGTACATCCACAATATTATGATGTATTACTAATATTTTTTTTTACTTTGAAAGTGTTCACAAAAAATACGTCATTAAAGGTTACTCTAGTGTTTTATTTACAACTCAATTGATTGTGTGATCCGCAAATTGTTGTTCTAAGTCTGGATATTCTTTGTGTTCGTTTCTTGTACGTTTGTAAAGTTTGCCACGATACAGGATTTATTCCTAGTGCGGGCGTTGTTTTATAAAAAAAAAAAGCATAATATATGCACATTGGAAATTCTACATTCCTAAGAAATTCACTTAACTGCAAAGATTTTAATCTACACGATAAATATTATTACCGTCTGATGCAAAATCGAAATGAAATATAGCATATTGATTACAATGTGATGTGCAAAGATCAAATGTTGTCTTCTATTTATTCTGGTTAAAAGAGATTTTCGTATTATTGCAGACGTCCATGCAAGTGTGAGAAAGATGCTGATTTCTTGGAGCACACACAGAACGTGTACATTCCCGTTGAAAATGTATTTTCTATGTTAGATGAAGATGAACAAATTAACTTTATTGTCAGAATTGGTAAGAATATTTTTCTTTTATTTGTAACTATTAACAGCAATTTGAGGTCAGTCAGCCCTAAGAGTATACCTATTGGCTGCTAGTAATTGATTTTTACATATTTTTTATAATAAAGGGGGGTAAACGAGTAGACAGGGCACTTGATGTCAAATAAGTACCACCGCCTAAAGATACTAGCAGCTTAAGAGAAACAAGTGCGTTGCCACCATTTCAAGCTCTCCCTAAACAATTAGAGACAGGGTTTGGGCTCTGGCCATCTTTGAAAGCAAGAAATTATCTAATTTCTTCTTATATAACTTTAAATAATAATAAATTATATCTTCTTTTGTTACCTTACAATGTTTTGTATGAACTTTGTTACAAAAGAGTTGTGGCATATAGATTACAGTCACGCTGTAACGTTTTTGTAACAAAGTTCCAACCCTATTTTGCAGGTGAAGTGGAAAACCTGCCTTTGTTTAACGCACCCACTGAAAGTGAGAGTATGATTCTTCTCCAAGACGAGGATCACAAAGAAGTGAAACAAGAGTAAAAAAAAGCAAAATTTTGATACAAGTAGTCACTGCTGGATTATGATTAGTGTGGACGATGCAGAAGAGTTTCAGCAATTACACTTGATTTTGCCTTTTATTTAACAAATCGTAGTTTTAACGTCAGCATATATTGAAACTTTATGTTATTAAAAATGAACATTTGTATTTTTAGATGTTGTTGTAGTTTTCCAGAATCTGTCGACAAGAGAAATATACATCTCGATATAAAATATTACTAAATTATCTAATTGTAAATTACACATTCAGATAAATACACGTTTTATATTTGTAAATTTTTATATTAAAAATACATTCATAATATAAACTTAAGCAATTTTATCAAGAAGTTATTTATGCATTAAATTTTTCACAAGTGTTCTTCAAGCTTTTATTATTAACTAAGCTATTGCGGTCCAGTTATTGTAATTTCCTCAGGGAAACCTTTTTCATGGAAGAAAACAGATGAATTTGTGTTTTTTACTCGTATCACCCGTATCCTTCTATATTCGTATCACGTAGTCAAATTGTTACTTTTTCAGTACCCAGAATTTAGTATTTTATTTTCTTTTATTATTTTGTACTAGTTCGATTTATTATTTCTTATAAAAGCTGTTGTAATAACTGAAATCACAAAAAAAAATTCTTAGTTACTGCCATTAATATTGAAGTTATATTATAAAGTAATTCGAATAAGGACTTATTACTGACATTTTTTTGTATCTATTGAGTATTTGTTGACTATAGCCAACATTTCTGCTGATAATAGGTGCGAAACTATAATTGTGACACAATAAATGTGAAATAATGACTACTTACTCGTAAAATGTCTGGAGGAAAGTTAACTGTTACACAGAAAACGTAAAATGTGCTTTCACGGTCGATTGAGCACGTGCCATTTTAAAGTAACAATACGATCATATCAACGATGCAAACTTACCCGTACACGTTGCTTACTTTCTTTTTATGTTTTAGACCGCAGTTCAAAGTAAATGAACTGAAAATTTTGTGCAGAAATAAAACTGTATTGACGCTGCAATCGATCTCCCACACAAGCCATTAAACTTTGAGCGAACGATAGAAAATATTGGAAATAGCAAACGGGACAAAGCAAAATATTCCTTTGAAACTATTCTTCGCTCCGACTTCATTTGCGAAGCTTTGTAAACTTTCGGTTCGTTCCGTTTGATGACTTGTGCTGTGTTTGCATAAATATTTATTTACACAGTAGCGCCCGGGGAACCTTGGCGTCTCTGAAAACACGCACGTAAATTCTTTTTCTTACTTGTGATATTCATGTGACAATGTTTATACGACCCAAAGCCAACGCAAAGTGTGTGTTATCATTCCTATTATCTTAAGTGGGTAAATATATCTGTACCAGTAGTTGAAATACTTATGTGCAATTTGTTTCTGGTGACAATAATATTTTCTTAACACATACTGGTTTATGTGTTTATGTTCATCAGAATCATAAAGTTAACTTATTCGATAAACATAAAAAATAAGAGTTCAAAACAGTATCAAAATATTCTGGATTTAATTAATAGACATCGCAATTGTCTTAGTTAATGGCTTTCTGTGAAATAATGTACCTACAGGCTGAGTTTTAATTGGCATATTGTACAAAAACGTTCCGTGTCACTGAAAATCACGTTGTAAATCATGCCACAGAATTATGGAACCATGAAATTTATTACGTTGTGTCCGCTTGCAAATTTTCGTCATACAATAATTCTTGACATACAAATTTATTCCAATTTCTTCTCTTTTTTTCGGGTTACTGCGAATAAAGTATTATTTTGATGAAAGGTATTTCATAACTAAATAATTTGTTGAAATCGTTCGTCTGAAAATTAAATGTATTTAGAGTTTTAGTTTAAATATAAAATTCCTGTATTTTTTATATTTGACGTAGTTCTTATTTCCTTAATTTTACAATAAAAAACAGAAGTGTACATAAATTTTCTTATATCTGTTATGACAAATTAAAAATATTGTGTGTGTAAGCATGTAATAAATTACTTAAATGTTTTAATTAAATAAAACAGTATAAACCAAAATAAAAGTAAAAAAATCAACAGACACCTAGCCCAACACTTGTTATTTTAAAATCTAGTACCAAATTTTCGAACGTTGTAATAATTTTGAAGTATTGTATTTCTTATTCAGATTTATCCATAACCAGATATAACATAAGAAACCATACTAAGCGTCGGTCTATCATTATAAACTGTCAGGTTTGTACAAAAACAAATCTATCAAACCCTTATTCCAGAAAGCCTTTATTATTATATTCAACAACGTTAATTTTACGTGGAAACCGAAAAACTAATTTAGTATCCCTTTTCCAACAACTACCATTATGTTTATATATTCATGAGCACTGATATTAAATATTTTGGGGAGTACTAGTCACATTGTGACAGTAGACAACGTTTATATTTTGCAATTGTATGTATATATAGTATTGTAGTATTGTACATGAACATTAAACTCAAACACAGAAAAAATGATCGTGGTTCTCTCCCAGTATTTTTGTTCCCATTGAAAATCGAACCCACAAAGTTTCTCTTGGCAAACGGACTCACAAACTACCAGACGAACAGACCCGTTAAAATTATATACGTTTATGCACATTAAAGGATGGAGAGTTCATACAATGACAGATTGTGTTATAATTTTACTTGTAAAACAAATCAGAAAACAGTAATTTTACCACAAAACGAGTTCGAGTGTATTTACTATTACTAGACTATGACTTAAACTTTAATAAAAGGTAAATGATTTCGGCTTCAATATTTTACCACATATTATTTAGACAAATGAATGCTACGCAAATATGGAAGCTCATTTCAGTTTGAATGCGAAGTACAAGTTGCGGTCCTTGTCAACACGAGAAACATTCATGTAACAGATAAATTGCTTTCACTGTTCGAGTTTGTACGATGTTATGATAACTTACGTACAATGTAGGGTTACGATATAACGCTACACGTATGTTATTGTAATGAAGGCTAAAGTTTGAACTGCCTACGTTACTTCGGAGGTGCTGACAGTACAGCCAACATCCAAATCAAAGAAAATCTGCTGAGCTTTATGGTTTGATGTGTAATATATTAAACTTAAAATTAATAATTAACACTATAGTGGTAAAGTTCTGTTCTGCAATTTAGTGAACGTGTGTTATATTTCTCTTTTTTTTTTAATTTACCAATAACTTGATATTAAAAAATACTTTTTTACAATTACTATCAAAACTATCCTTAAGTGCAGCATATTAAAGTTTTAATATATATATTATCTACTGATTACTAGCTACACACAACGAATATTTATTACATTAATGCTTGTTTACACAAAGTTGGTGACGGTGCGTAAAAGGTGGCCCGTAAACTTTTACTTTGTTTAACCATGGCTACACATGTCTGACGTCCACGCGGCACTCACATGGATTCCACGCGATGACACGATTAATATGAATGTAAGTGTTGCCCATTAATTTGCCACGTAGATACAGAGCAGTCACCGAAAAAAAAACTTTCATGTCATTTAACCGCGGCTTAATGTAAATTTCAAAAGTAATATAGTTTGAGAGTACGAAAATTTATCTTGAAGCAGTATTGGAAAAGGTATTTTCTTGTCAACCATACGGAAAGTAGTATCACAAGCATTTGAGATTGTAAACATTGTTTATAACAAGATACATGAGCTGTTATTATTTTTTATTGCCGTTATGTGGCTGTTCTTGTAAATACAAAAATATACAACTTTCTGTTATAAAACTCGTATCTTCGACATCTATATCGAAAAACGAAGTAGCTAGGAAGAGACACATGACTCTTTTGAAACATTTTAAAATTAGAGATACTGTTTTATTGTTTTTTATCTTGTTTTGTTGTTTTGATACAGCAAAGCGTGACAAAGTACAGTAAACAACAAAAACTAGGTTTTAATAATAAGTCGACTTTTATGTTATAAGTACTACACGTATAAGTATCCACATAAGTTCTCCTTCACGCCAAATTAATTTAATATGAATAATTTAATATTTACAAACGCTATATCACTAGGCCGTCATGATCTAGGTCACCATACTGCATTATCTACATTCACAATGAGTATGGCCACCCCCACATTTAGACTATATACATGACAGAAAGTGTCAGGCAGAGTAGAGTTATTTTGGCAGGTCTGAAATAAAAAAAAAGTAAAATTACGAACACCAATAGAAAAGCTATGGACATTTAGACACGAAGCTTATCTTACCATGAAGTCATGTTACTGTAAAATAGCCAGCGTTAAAAATATCGTTATACGTACCCGTATTTATTTAAATTATGATATTATGATATCATAACACTTAAATTAAAAATATGGCCTTTTGATGGTGAAAACAGTTGACAATTTGTTATGTCATAATCAAATTGACGTCACGCTTTACACTACTGTAATAATTTGGTTAAATGTTACTGTAAAGATTTACTACTAAGTTACACGGTTATTAACTCATAAATTAACAAAAATATTGCTAATCAATGTCAATGGTCTTTTTAATTACTTTAATTTATTAATTATCGTAAACCTTCTTTTTATGGAGAGCCCTATGTAAGGCTGTTGATATGATTCAATAGTGTTGTTGTTTTAAAAACAGATAACATTTGGATATAGTTTGAGGATAGACAAAAACACATTACAATTGGAGTTTATGACTAAATACTGATAAAATATAAAACATGAATATTTTAATAATAAAATGAAACTAAATAAAAAGAATTTGTGATTCATTTTGACGAAGTTTATTACTAAACCATCAACCACCATCATGCTTTATTAAAAGCATTTTTTTTATTTGTAAGATATAGCTGTACCCAAGTTTAAGATATTACAAGTTATACTCAAATATTACGCGAGCTCTTTCGAGGTACGTTTTCCCCAATTGTTTGCATTTGAAAATTTGTATGTGTAACATTCTCTCTGGTGCTAAAAATATTTATGGATGGTGCTACAAAATTTTGCCCGGGAATATTATACTGGAGTAAAACAATCATGTTACTTTTAAAGTACCTCGTTAAGAAAATAAAAAGAGACTTACACGTTTACATATTTGAATATACGAGTACATACTTAAAGCTTAATTTGTTTGCAGCAAATCTTTCGTCCACATTCTACGATTAGAAGAAATTAATGTTTAATCGAAAAATGGGTCCACATTTATCATATAGGTGACACCAAACTGGTAACCGTAAAAGAAAAATGTATAACAGATATATTGGGTGGGTCAAGAATTCGTTAACATTTGAATCTAAAATCCCGTGCAAACATTTTACGGGAGTTCTTGGTACCGATTCTTCTGGTATTTGCTGGCTACAATCGTAACATATGGTTTTCATAAGATAGAGTCACTTACCCCACATCCAATGAGTCTCTGGCGGTGATCAAAAATATGTTTCCGGAAAAGCTGATTTCCAGACGAGGCGACACTGGCCATGGCCACCCAGATGTGCAGATCTATCCCAGTAGACTTTTTATTATGAGGTTATTTGAAGAATCATGACAACATCAATAAACCAAATATACTACATCAACTAAAAGAAAAAATCAGCAAAGAGCTGTCGGCAATCTCGCGGTCTCTTTGCCGATGAGTATTCGAAAATTTCGGTGCTTGCTGAGAAGAGTGTAAACGTCGAAATAGTGGTCATTTAGATGATGTAATTTTTCAAAAATAAATGCCAACTTTCTTGTAAATAAACATTTTTATAATATATCAAATGGTTTTTTCAAATGTTTACCAATTCCAGGCCCGCACTATATTTAAAACACAACGCCATTGGTTTGATTAGAGTTAACATTAGTTGAAAAATACTAACCGATAGTACTAACAATTGTCATTAAACAGTAGATATTATTATGCACGGGAAGAAAATACCGAGGAGTTTGTGTAACTACATTTTTATGCGTAATGTGTGAGTTTGTGAGAGTTTGTGTAACTTACCTGTGTAAGTTATTTAATACACTCAACCAGTACTCCGTTAAACCAATAATATCATTATCTACTTTGTATTTTTAATTAAAATGTATATGTTATGCCTATTATACCAAATTATCAATTAATTACCTTATATTATCAATTTTTTGTGCTTTTACGTAAAATTTTGTAAGCTAATTGAATCAAAATGAACTTATGTTCAGTATTTTCTATACTCAACCTACAAATAACAGCAAAGACCATACAACAAAATCATGTTCATTTAAAAATATTCAAAAACCTTTCTGTTCTATTTGTATCAAATATTTAAGAAACCTTTAGTAGTCTCCACAAGGAAGGCGTCTACACTTAATTAATTGGCTTCTTCTCGGTTTTATAATCTCTTGAGACTCGATTGATCTTCCCCCGACTCGTTTTTAATTTAATTATTGAATCCGCGTCGTTGATGTCCCGATTTGATTTCGACCTTGAATGTTTACAAAAACAAGAAGAAAATGATAATTTTATTGGAATTTGGTTCCAATTTTGTTCGGCACGATAAAATTTGCTTTGCAAATAATGAAATGAGACAAAAGGAACTGTGTATTGTTTAAACGATATGGCTACCATTTAATACATTTATGAAGACAACGACTTGAAATTTACTTGCCAATTAAAATATCTTGTAAAAACTGCTCTGAATCAAAATAGGTAAATAATTTTTAAAATGAATGGCGGGATTGATATATGTCAAATCTTTGCAATGTTTGGAATCGAAAAGCAAGTTTATTAAAATCGTACATATATAAATTCAATCGGGCAAAATATGATGTTTCTTTTACTAAGGATTATTGGATATCAACTCCAAATAAGCGGTGATCTAAGAATATCACAAAAGTAGATATTTTCAATCACAAGCTATACTCTAATTTTTATTAAATTACTATTATTTTTTTGTTATTACTTCTTCGAATTGACAACTTTCTTATTTAATAATTGTTGACAAATAAAAATATTCAAAACTTATCAGTCTATTTAAGTTCTGTATTAGATATACACACTTCATTTTTTGTTACAATACCAAACACTTTTAGATGATATAAAACTTTAGATTATTCAGTTAACAGTACTTCATCAGAACCAAAAGATATTTGCTTAGTTGAGAAAAATTATATTAAGAAAAAAGGATTAAGCATATTATTAATTACTATATAAAAGGCTTGACACAGAATGAAATTAATGTGAAAATAAATCTTTTACAGCTTTCACTCCTTCTATAGCAATAATTAAGAAATGGCTCGACTGGAATATTTTAAGAGCCTTTGAAGTTTTTTACGAATGTTTGTTGAAAGCTTTAAAACAATCATTTATATTAAAAAGCTAATACTACGAAGGCTGCATCAATGTTTACAGTAAAATGTTACGAAGTTTTTATAATTCTTAAATTGATACTGTTCATTCATAGTTTACTTGGTAAAATCGATTCGTGTTCAACTTCTTAAGAGAAAAAAAAATATGTTGTATCCTAAAATATCTTAACTGCAGCAGGTCCATGAAATGTTATTGACTGTCTTAATCGTCCAATATACTTTTATCAACAGTGGATGGTAGAGTCATATCTAATTTGACTAATGTCCAGGTATAGACAAATGTAAGTACGTTTGATCATCCAGTTAAAAAAAGCGCAAAGAATCGTTTATTTGTCTGTTTTCAGAATATCTTGAGATACAGTACAAATCTGAGGATTCATTTCAAAGCTGGTTAATACAAGTACATGATAAAGTTTAATAATGGTAACAATATTTATTACAGTCTAACTTTCTTCAACGTTTTAGGGTTTTTATTATTGAACTTATTTAAATATAAAGCAGCAATGTATAAAATGAGTGTTTTGAATTGAATTTTTTTTTGTATAATAATGAAAATATTTCTGTTTCTAAAGATAAAATATTACGCGGCTTGGACAAAAAATGTAAGTAAGAAACTAAAAGCCTCATTACACATAAAGGCCAATCCACTCGTAAGGCACCGAAGTACCTCGGGGTAAATTTGTCGAAGCCAGACATTAGAGGAACAAAATGGAAGTTCACAACAATAGAGGCTGGATTAATTCCGACTGAGACGATGTTATACCCATTGTGGGTACGTAATAAGAACAAACTGTTACGTACAAAGTGGTGAAGGTATACTCAGAATTTAATTCTGGCAGAATTAATTCTAGTCGAATGGGTAGGAAACGTCAACTAGAGTTGGCATGCCATCTGCAGGTGTTGACATTAAATTTGACGCTAAATTTATATAATATAACCACATTGGAAAGGAACTGAAATTACTTGAAAACATTAATAAAAGGGTTGCTCGTAATTATAATTTGTTTCATATTACTGTCAAGATTTTGAAAATAGCTACAGAGATATTATTTATTTTTAAAGGGAAGTGTTAAAGGCGAAGCCCAATATATCATGACTCACTAACTTTTACCGATTATTTCATTTCCTTATGAAATTATAACGATATAATTAATCAATTGGCATCTGAAAAAGGTTATCTTTATAAAAATCTCATTTGAATTTTACAGCAAGATGGTTAATGCTTAATTACGAAAATTTAAAAAAGATACTGCTCGTTTCTCTCTAATTTAGAGTGAAAGATAGTGTACTATTCTAAAACTCTTTTAGAACACTTAATTAATAATACTTAAAAAATAATAAAGAGAAAAAGTTTAATTTATATTTGCCTTGTACTTGATTCCATCCAACCTAAAATTCCAAAGGTCTAAGCAAACGAATATTACAGTTATCTTGGAAAATGCACAATAGCAAGATCTAAATTATATATTATATTTATATAATATGTAGCCTTCCCTTAAAATAGAGAGGAATCAACTCCTCCCGCTACCCGCTAGTAGACTCGGAAACTAGCAAGGGCGACGTTTAGGTAACTACTTCTACTGTGAACGGAAAGACGACAACATGACCGTTTTTATGAAGGTTAAAGATATATCGAAGTTATTAAAAAGTTGGTCTAACTTATCGAATGCTGTTGGAGGCGTACGCTGTTATGATCTGAATGCATCAGCATTCAGCTCATAACAGCGTACGCCTCCGTTGTCCGTTAAGGGGAAGATAAAATGAGAAAAAAATACTAATTTAAGGAGGTTTCTAGGTTTTTGTAGTCGGTTTAAGTCCCACATACAACCTCATGGTTTGACCTCGATGAGGTAACAATACTCGTATATGAGGTTTTCCGTCAAAGAATAACATAACATTTAGATATTTCTAAAGATTTTCCTCCTTCTAACAATGTATTTTTTATCATTTTAAACAAAGTCATTTCTAAGTTTTAAGACACCCTGTCAGGATAAAGGGTAAGGAGACTTTATCTTCACAAGATAAGCTAAAACTTTGTCCGTTAACAGATTGTCTGAAATACAACAACAAACTCCCAGTTAATTAGTTTTACATAACCATCTTCTTCACTAATTCACAGGTACTTAATACCAAGAGCCTATTAACTAATTTGAATATCAATTATCTTGATTGCTCTTCTGTATATATTAATATTATACGTACTATATACCTACCGTTATCGTATAACTTACCGTCAGTGTGATATTATGGTAATAGTTTAAACCAAAATTACTTCGGCAGTTTATCAAGGCAGGTAAAGGTACCTTGGCAAGACACCTTGTAAATATTACAGTTATAACTAAATTCCATTAAAAAATTACGTTTTTTTAGTTTCTTTATGGTATTTATATGTATATTACGCGTGGAGAAAAGAAAAAATCTAGATAGTAATTTCTGAATTTATGCTCATACTTGCCTGTTAATTGTAAATAACTGCTGATAAGAAACATTATAGATTGTATTTCACCGTTTGATTGGTGACATATTCTATTTTCATTCTTATATCGGTAAGTTTAAAATACATAAAAGAATTACATCATTGACCCTAGAGAATTAAAAGATGGCTATGATAAAGAAAACTATTTATAAACAAGGTTTAACTTAAAAGGTATGGTCTAGATTCTACTTCAGTAAATTTTCTGCAACTTGATTTCTTTAACATATTTTGTTCTATTTCATAGCTAGCTGGCTTTATAGAGGAATGTAACTACCTGCATTGAAAAATTGACATAGGTAAGCAGGTAGTTTTGGTCTTCGAATATTTATTAAAACTAGCTGTTTTCTTTGATCTTATACCATCTAAATTGATTTAGTTCGAGTAAAGCTAAAAGTAGGTGCAAACCACAGAGGAGAACAACACTGCATGAGAAGGAATACTTAAAACAAGCCGCATACCAACACATCTTACTAGTGTGGTGTTGAAGTTAAATTTTTTTTTCTAAAAAGGTTTATATCCAGTAGTAGACCACTAAAAGATATTGATCAACGCTTGTTGTAATGTTCAACTTCATGCTACACGCGTCATTTTCATCCAATTCATTTCAATTCAACATTGTTAACTTAAATATACCAAATTTTAATCCAAATAAATACAGGAGTTCATTATCACATGCGTAAACGTAATTGCACGTAAAAATAAAGACATTTACTTCAGGATGATGTTTTATAGTTTATAGAAAATATTAAAGCTTATCCGAACGTTAAAACGATTCGCTTTGCTAAAAGCGTTGTATAAAAAATCTAAGCTCGTGTTCTTAATAAAGTATATCCCGAATTATATGAAGCACGTTCATTGAACCATAAGCATTATTGACAAGTATTAAGAGTTTCGTATCTTAGAGCTCTCTTAATAAATTATTAAGAATTACTTATTCCATTTATATCCTATGAGATGATCACTCCAATGAATATGCTTTTGTATTGTAATAATAATTATTATAATATTTATTTATTGAGAAGTATTACAATAGTTAAATGAAATAGGCGCGGTAGGTGTTTACAATATTATAAGGCAGAGTTCAAAAAGTTACACAAAGTTGTAATTCTAAAAATTTGAACCTTATCTCTCAAACTAAGTAACACCTGTATTTTAAGAGACAAGTTTCAGGTGTACTGTAGCTGTAGGTTTTCCAATATTATTTTTTGTTGGACGTTAAGAGGATAAAGATACTGTGTGTATGTGCAATTATACAAACAATGGTAATAAGTGAAATGTGTGTGTATGTATTGCCACTTTATGAACTATAAAAGCGATTCAGTAGCAGAATAATCTTAAAGTAATAACCACTCGATTAGTCGATACGTGACATTTAATCAACTTAGTTGTAGAATGTTTTCAGGTCTTTGTTAATACTACTGTTTAGTGTTGATGCCCAGAAAAGGAGGTTTTGTGACGAACAGGGGGTGACAAAAAATATAAAACTGCCGTATGGTTAGTACTCTTTAGTTGGCATAAAGTTGGACAATTGAATACCTGAAAGGTTTACATGTCATCACTTTCAGTATGACTCACTGGGCTCTTTCTATTTCCTATAAATACAACGTAGCTACATCACCCACGCAGTAATACAACATCAATAAAGATTGACACAATACGTGGTACACCTAGCCGACCTGCTAAGTGAATTGCAAATGTGAATAAGACGCATCGTTTCGTAGTAACTAAGCTTACGTGTTCATCACATCGTAATTCACAGTCAATTAGTACTCTGAAATATTTGTCTCTGGCTCTTTTGAGTGTAGGATAAGTACAGGTAGATCACACGTTGAAACATGAATAAGCAGTGGTCACAAAAGGTATGTAAGCTGTTTTATGTACATTTATGCTGAGAAAGTTTATACTTAACCAATTAATGATTTCGCTTATAGTCAGTACCGACTTAATTTTATTGCCATGTAGAACCGTTGAACATAATTGTGGCGTCGTCAGCATACGTGTAGATTTAAGCATACTCTGGAAACTTACTCAAATCATTTACGTAGATTTGTAATAAAATCGAACCTAGTGCCCTAACGAATGCTGGAGTACTAATGGAATTAGGTAAGAATCTATGTTAAAGGAATGAATGATTATTATGATATTCTTCGAAAATCTCTTGGAGAATGGAAAACTTAGCGGTGAAAAGGGGAACAGAAATGGTGTCGAAAGATTTGAGAGATCCAAAAATACAACAAGATTTCGATTGTGCTTGTTGCTTTTTGACTAAAATCTTATCTTCAATAACCAATAAAGCAAGTTGGTGGTGGTGGAAATCTAATACTAGAGTAGTAGGAGTTAGTTTAGACTTCAGAGGTCCATGATCATAGCATTTATTATGGTGAGTACAAAAAAAATATTTGGTAACAGTTCGTGGGACGCGTTTATTAGTAATCCAAGGAGTGGTGGTCTTTATGTTGTTCAACTATGTCGATGTATATGTCTCCGAGGACTACTAAATTAGGGTAATTAGTTAATTATTGGTAAATTGTATCTAAACTATCTAAAAATGTGTCTAAGCTTTCTTTCGTGGAATATGATAGTGGGCTGTATGTACCGCTAGTATGGCTTTTTTATTATCTAATTCACAAATTAGATAATTGCCTTTCTAAATGCCCTGTTCCCACACTGAATGTTGTATGTCAGGATTTATATATGTATAGGGAAGGTCAAGTATTCGTTAAAATTTGAATCTAACATCCCGCGCAAACATGCTGTTGTCACTGCAATTCTTGAGACCGATGCTACTGGAATTTGCTCGCTACAATCGTAACACATACTTTCAACAAGATGGAGTCACTTGTCACATATCCAACGAGTAATTGCCGGTGGTCAAAGACATGTTTCCAGAAAAGCTGATTTCCAGACGAGGCGACATTCCATGGCCACGCAGAGTCTAGACCTATTCCCAGCAGATTTCTTTTTATAAAATTATTTAAAGAATCGAGTCTAGATCAATAAACCATATACACTGACAACTAAAAGAAAAAATCAGCAAAGCGATGTCGGCGATCTCGCGGTCTCTTTACCGACAAGTATTCGAAAATTTTGGTGCTCGCTCAGAAGAGTGTAAACGTTGAAACGGTGGTCATTTAGACCATGTAATTTAAAAAATAAATTCCAACTAAATAACTTTCTTGTAAATGAACAATTTTTATAATATATCAAAAATCTTATAAAAAATTATAAATTTTTTCAAATGTTAAGTAATGACGGGCCCATACTATATTTAGAACACAACGCCGTTGTTTTGATTAAAGTTGACCCTAGTTGAAGAATTACTAATCAGTAGTATTAACGATTGATATTAAGAAGCAGATATTATTATGAACGGGAAGAAAATACCAATAGAATTTGTGTAACTAGATTTTTATGAGTAATGTGTACTTACCTATGTAAGTTAATTAATACATTCAGCGCTTCGTTAAAATAATAATATCAATGTCTATTTTTATATTTTAAACTAAAATCTATAACTGGTCGAGATTTCTGTTAATATTACGTATGTTTAGTTGGAGTATTTTAATGTCATATTCATTTATATTAACATACTTCAGACATTCTTCCGGCAAACAAGTAAAGCAGTTGCCTGTTATAGAATCCAATTCATTATTAATGTGGTTTACGGTGGCCATTGGTTAAAAACAAGGTAAAAGCAAACAAAGCCGTCACATATTTGAATATTTACAAATAAGTTTTATATAATTACAGTACTACTAACAATTGTTATTACGAAGCAGATATTATTATGAGCGAGAAAAAGGTACCGAGGAGTTTATGTGACAAGATTTTAATAAGTAATGTGTAGTAGTAGTTTATACTACTGCTATACATTACTCTGTTATCAGTATAGTGTTAAATAGTGAGGAGAAAAAAAGTTAGTTTGTTTTTTTCTTTAAAAAGACAACGCCCGCTCTAGGAAAAATCCTGTGTGGCGGGGGACTTTACAAACATACAAGAAACGGACACAAAGAACACCCAGACTCAGAACAACAATTTATGGATCACTCAAAGTGTTGTCCCACGTGAGTTTTAAACCCACAACACTCAGCGCAGTAGAGAGTGACGTGGCGACCGTTAGGCCAACCGTGCAGTCAATTTACAAAACACATTAACGAATACAAGTAAAATATTAAAAAAAAAAATTCCATAGTAATTTGACATTTATTAGCTAATCACCAACATTTTGTTAAAGATACGAGTACAAGTCTTTAGAAAAGTTTGTTTGCTGGTAGTACCTATTTTGTGTCTTTTGCTTTTGCGTAATCAATAAACTCCTTGGATTTTATTCATTTTTTATGTACTGCAAAACAAGATTTGAGGCAAAACGAACTTCATTAGTTGTGATATATTTTTTTAATTATTAAAATAGAATAAACATTCATATAGATCGTGATTATCACACAGTGAAAAATACAATTAACGGCTACACTCAAAATTGGTAAAATGTGCTGCAAATTGATAAAAAAGTAAACAAAGGATTAGTGGAGTAAAATTACATTCATAAAATCGAATATTTTATCTACATTTTACAGTACTTGAGTTACTTAATCGAATTCTCGTTAGAAAAACAACTTCTTAGACGGTACAATTTATTAAACACGTAATTTCTAGAAACCAATTTGCGCCCAGCCCAGTTCTATAAAATCAACTACAAAGCTTAATCAAGTTAAAGGTATTGCAAATTCAAATACTCAAATGGTTTGCATATTTTATCAACTAAGTGAATTTATTGATTAACATCGAATCGCATTTACGTGATCCGACGTCGTCACTGTCAATGTTTAGAGTACCTAAATGTGTTTAGACCTTAGATACATTTTCATTATGATCCAAATATCATAAATAGCAGAATAGGTAAATGTTTTCACGGAAGTCTAAATAGTTTCACCAAAATCTATAAACTGAAATTATAATTGGAAGTTCCTAGTCGATATGACTGCACGTACGGCGTAGTGATTTAAGCGGTCACCACGCCGGTTCAAACACCGCTTCACGCGGGTTCAAATCAAACATGGGACAACATTTTAAGTGATCCACAAATGTTATTTTGAGTCTGATTGACCTTTGTGACCATTCACCAAGTTCTCCGGCACGCAGGATATATTCTTAGCTCGGAAATTATCTTTTAAAAAAGAAAAGATTCTCACATCTACAACCAAACCTACGACAAAACAAAACTGTAAATATGTTGGTCAGTGGCCACACGCACTTGGTCAGGTTTTGTATTTATCTTTTACAAATTGATTATTTTCCTTTCTTTTTTTAATTAAGTTCAAAGCGACAGAAGAATATTTAACCTTTTTTTTTTTTTTTTTTTTTTTTTTTAACGTGTGGAAACCCCCTCGGGCCGTCACCCCACCGGGGTTTACGGCGGGGTGGTGTGTCGGAATCGGACCGACTAAAACCACACGGTGTGCCACTCTGCGCCTGACATAGGAGGGATCCGGGAACAAGAATATTTAACCTACTTCAATGACGGAACATCCAATTGGCCATTATACACATTTTTCTCACTATGTCGATTCTCAGTATTCTGAGGTTGTCAGGCGTCTCTTTCTGACCAGAATTCATCAATGCTCTTGAGTCTAGATATGATAATAAGTTTATACTTAATAATTTTATTTGTAATTAGCTAAAACATGTACAATTTTGTGTGTAGCTGTAATTTTATAAAAAATATTTAAGCGACCATGGCCATTTATACTATCTGTTACTTCTAACCAATCAATAATGGTAATTGCATTTACTTTAAGAGGTTGTGTCGATCCACAATTTAACATGGGTATTTCCCTAAGGAAGTAATATCAAGGCCCCCACTTGGCAGTACCTGACTTTTACTCGAAACTTAGCCCCGTTCAACAGTTACCCGTGGGATTCCAGCAATAGGTTTATTGTTATAAAGGTATGCAGATAACACGAAGCTATTCTTAGTATTTGTATATTTAAAGGCATTTTGTTTAATTTTATTAGATATTTTTGTTATTGATATTTATATTATCCACTCAGATATAGTAGGATAATATCCACTATCATAAAAAAATATATTAAAGAAACTAGTTAACTCTTTTTATTTCTCAGGATCCTCCAAATTGATGTAATTACCGTAAATTAGGGCCAGGGCTCACTGTGGTAGTTAGCAAACAACACCCTACTTTACTGTTTAGGTCAATTTCATCGATAACATTCTTCCGTTAAATATCTCATGTACGGTGTAGTTAGAAATTATTCCTGTTTTAGTTTTTTTTTTAAATGTGCGAATCTTTACACTAATTTTAAATATTTTATGACATGAATAGGTATTAAAATTACGTCCCTACCTATTTCTAAAAAACGTCACTAGCTTGACTTAATTGTAAACAAAATCTGGTTTAAGGGAGAATAGTTGAATCGAGATCAGTAAATCGGCGTAAATAGCAGAAAGAAATTTCAACTGCAACTTCAACTTCTGCCGAAATACTTTAACAGCAATACTAATGTTTATTAATCAGCTCATACTCAGTGGCAGTAATCATTAGTCATAAATACATGTGGATGACGTTGCCAGATCAGACATTGTCTTACGTACGTCAATCTATCCTTTAAACGCGATATATTAGTCACGTCAAACCCATATGATTGATGTCACAAGGTTTTACACAGTTGTAAGTGCAAGTACCCAGAAGCAATGATGACGACTAGACTTAAGGAAATCTTTTAACCGAGAACTCTTCGAAAAAAATAGATTTTAAATTATTAACTTTCTGGACCACACTTTGGCGCCTTCCCAAAATACTTACTCAAATGTTAAATAAGTAAGTTAATTGATCGACTGTATCTCATCTGCCTAGCCTTTATTATCATAATATAATTTGGGTCGGCTACAACTTCAACTAATTTTAGTTGCATATCAATTTTACCACGGAGCGAATAGCGTCAGAAATCCGCAACCTTGAGGATGAACTAAATTGGAACGTTAAACTAGTTGTCAGTACATTTGACGGCACTGACTTCCCAACAAAGATGGCTGTAGATGTTCATGACAACTGTGACCGACGACCTAACGTGCTCCCCGAGGCACGGGCATGAAACACTTTTCATTCTCCGAGCTGTTATTACGAATTCCTTGTAAGAAATCCCCAAAAGCACTTTTTGACCCGATCCAGGCATCAAATTCGAGTTTCTTGACTGACGGTCGCATATTACTACTACAACTATTAGACCAAAGAGGCAGTTGTTGATCTAATTACATAAGTCGTTAACAAGTAAGTCAATTATTGTCGTTAAACTATGTCGATACTTCAAATTCAGCACTTATAATTAAATCAAAATTGTTCAATTAAAATTGATAACATTTAATAGAATCTAAAGCCGGTGAGTGGAAGAACTTTCCTAGTTGAAGTTAGAAACTGTTAGCATCCAAAGTATTACCTACCCAATGGATTTAAACCTTATAATACTGAATAGCTTATTTCGTTAACGTCTGAAATTGTAACGTCCGTCTAAATGAAATAATTAATTCATTATAAGTTGTCATTCAATGTCAAGAACAAAAATAAATAATGAATTTTCATTAAATACAAGCGTTTCATTTTTATGCCATGAATTTGTTATACTTTATCAACTTTTAAACTATAAATAAGAACTATACGTATATATATCACATGCTGAACTCAATTTTTATCATAGGCTCATGTAACTTAGTCCTAATCGTCACTTAATGTGAATATTTTAGATTTTAAATGATCGTGTTAGTGGTATAAGCAATGTGTAGAATAAAAAAGAGTTATTCACAGATTGATATCAGATTGTTTAGATTTAAAAGGTCACGGCCTTATTGCTAAAAATCAATAATGTACAGGTACCTGTGGATCGATAAATCGACTGTAAATACACATATTCATTGAAATTCTTGGTGTGATAAAGCGTAAATGAACCATAAAATCTTTATACGCACATAAGTAAAATATTCTTATTCATGAGAGACAAATCTGAATTATTACAGTCCAATTGAATTACAATTTGAACTATAAAAACCAATTAATTATTAAATACAACAATTTGTAGTGTAATTAAGAGAAAACAAAATTTATAAACATTTAAATTTTATATATCTCACTCATAGCATAGCTTTAGAGAACTCAATGTAGCAAATTTAATTTATTAATGAATGTTGGTATACTGAGCTAACAGTAAATATTAATTTAAGCTGTAAAACTCCACATGAACGATGTAGAACAACATTATACATACGAGTATATGAATTGCGGCAAATTTTACACTACTGCTTAACCGGTCATTTTTAAATTTTACAAATAGAGATGAACCTGAAACGATCATTTCATAAAACTTTCCCACGATTAATAATAAAAAAACACATTAAACACACGTAATTATTTTCTTTCATAGATTTTTAAATGTACCTAGTCTTTTTCCTATTTTATAAATTTTATCGACATTCTATTTAATAACAATCATAATTTGATCTTGTAAAAATTTAAATAACATTTAGCTAACAACAGTTTTTCAATATTTTATAGCGTCGGTACCAGAGTTGGACGTCCAAACACGCAATCAATAACGTATAAAACTACACTCACAAAATGTACATGACAATTACTTCAACTATATGATTTATTCAAAACTTTCAATTGATCGTATTTCAAATAGAGAAACCATATTTCAGTAACGAATACAAACATGGAGAAGAAAGTTCCAATAAGATCTATCTTTTGAACTATCACAAAAGCAATACCGTGTGGAAGTAGTTACCTCTGTTCCGGACTGCCTCGGACTTACATTTTGCATTGTGAATGCAACAAGTTTCTGCATAAGTGAACCGTTGTAACGTTCTGAGATTTGTGAGCTCTCATTCGTGGCAAATATATGTTTTGTGTACATTTTGCGCTACCAGACAAAATATTATATGAAAAAATATGAGAACTTTCTTAAAGTTTTAAACTTATTAACAAAAAACTATTATTTATTTATTTATTTATTTCTTCATACTTAATGCACATATTGTACAAAGGCGGACTTAATGCCATGGGGCATTCTCTCCCAGTCAACCTTCAGGTGATGTAGAAACGCGATGCGGTAGGTGTACAGGTAAAATAAAGAAGTTGACATACATTACTAATAAAATATTATTATATATAAGCAATACATACACAGTACATAAACATACATGTATATACAATTAATATAATATTCCATATAAATACTCAATCGGGTACTATCGTTAAGACTATTCTACCAAATTATCACGCATTATAGTAGTACTTCTCATGTGCACAGGAAGTTAAAAAATGTGGAGTGACGAGAATTTGATGAAACTCTAACTGCGCCAATGAAACACCACGTAAATTACTCAGCCATAACTACTTAAGCGTCCATGTGTATAAATCTGATGACAGAAAATTGTCTCATGATATAGAAACCCGTGTAACTAATGCTAAACAAACTTACTGCTCATTTCGGAGCGCGCATAGCTTATTTCATCTTTCAAGTCACGTCTGTCAAAGATGACACATGCGTACCCCTAACGAATGTTTACGTTTGCCTCCGTATAGGCTTTTAGATATTTAGGTCTATCTGTTTCTGTTTGAATATTTGAATTTACTTTTACTGTGACATGTTTAGAATAAGCTGCTTTTCAAGCAAAGAACTAACTAATTTTCAACTTTTGTTTCTCATTTAATTCTTTATTCATTTAATAGATCTTCTTAATTAACAAGTGTTTTTTGTTCCGTAGTTCATAGTTTTCAATACATATATCAAATGATTTTTATTTACAAAAGTGAAATATTGTTCTACAGCAAAATCTCAAATGAGTCTGAACTGATATAGCTCATTTTGTTCTTAAAAATAATTGTGACATTCCAGGAAAAGTTAAAACCTTTTGGCTAATTTTAATACGTCTATATATATGTCTTTATCATAAACAAAAAGCGTTCACGTAATGGGTTATTGTTTACGATAAAACTTTCTTTTCTTATGTAGTTCCACAACTAACAAATTTGTCAATCTAGTTAAGTAGTATGTATGTAGTCAGAATTAATAACCACTAGACCAACATGCACTATAAAAAAAGCAAAAAGTTTCTGTTTCACACTAATAGTAAACAGTTAGAATTAGGATTTAAAAACTGACAATACTCCAGTAAGCGAGCTCTACTGAGTCAATGTTCCTAATTCAGTCAACAGTATTGATCGACAGCCACTATTAAACCGTTTATTATGTATTGACACATTGGCACACATCGCGTTATCTGCGACAACAATGTCGGATTACACGGCGTACGTAAACGGGATGTTTATTTTATCTCAAACAGGAAATAACAGAATAGATAAGCGATATAATAAGACTAACTAAGAAAACGTGCTACACTTATATTATCTTTACTGAAAGTTGTATAAAATTTTTTAATTTTTATAAATAGTTATACAGACAATAAGAAGCTAGTTTGTGTGTGAGTGAATGTGGTGTTGGCGGTGTTTACATAGCGCGTGAGGGACGTTTATAATAAGATGATATGTTATTGTGGCAATTTCTGGTCCTAAGATAAAATTTGACCAATATTAATTTTGTATGAATTTCGGTAGATTCAGCGATGAGATGCTATTATTGTATATATGTGGAATATAAATTAATGGTGACATCTTGATGTAATTTGTTCTAAAAAAATGTTACAGTCGAATTTGTTGTTGAGGACATCATGTCTGTGTTTAAGCATCTATATGTTAAGCTTTTTATTTAGTATATATAGTTTAAGTGTTTTATGAATTTATGTTATATTCTTTCAAATGAACTAATTATACATAATACTAAATGAGTTTCAAAAATGGTCTCCATACAACACTTGCAGATACCAAAACACTTCGTCCGTCATTGTAACAAATAACCTTAAGACAGTGTAGATCATTAAATGGTTTACTGTTATGTATGACAAACCTTAGTGATTTATAGGCCTTACTAAAAGTCTGTTCCGCGTGAGTGCTACTTACTGCTTACTATCTAAAGTAACACCTAAGTCCCTTATCTGTGATGTTTTGGTTACAAACTCATAATGAGGCATTTTTTCCAAGTGAAATTCACTTGACATGATTCAACTTAGCATTGTTGAGTATTAACATTTATATTTTTAAGTCTATAATAATCTATACGTCCATCCACGTCAGATTGAAAGAGCAAACAATAGTCATTACTTTTGATTCTCCGAAAAATCTTTTTGTCGTCTACACACAAAAGATGTTTTGAGTAGTATAGTTAATCTGGTGAGTCAAAAAGATAAATATTATATCATAAAGGTCCTTGAGGAACCCCCGAGGTGACATGTATAAAATCTCATCTGTAACCACCCCTCAAGATCGCCTGATACCTATTTCTGAAAAAGGATGCCAACCACCGCAAAAGGTTACCTTCGATTCCTACGACACTTTATTTTGAAATAAGGAGACTTGCTGTTTCGAAATCTGTATAAATTACGTCTATTATAGAAATAGCCTTAAAAGTAAAGTCGTACAGGAAACCATTGTTTAAAAAACTCGTCTGGTTTTAAATTCATGTGGTCTTACATGTATTAAAAATCACTATTTTAATGAACGGGAGGTTATTAGACCTTTCTTTTTGTTACGCTATATATATTTTAAAACTAAAAACACACCATCTAAAGATTTTGATTTAATTATAGAGGGAAAGAAATAAATATATTAAATTTTGAAAAACTACTGAATTAAGCAATTGAACACGAATTGGTATTTATATAGCAGTAATGCGTGTTCAATATATAACGTCTTGTATAAAATGAATTATGCCAATGTAATCATATTATATCCTAGTCGACCGAGAGGTAACTCACTAAATGAGCGGCGGCCCATAATCTCTCAACGGTGGCTCCAATTAGCTGTTACGCATGCAGCGGACACACCCTGGTTAACTACGTCTACTCGTGGGCTAAACGCGGCGGAGGGGACCGACTGCTTCGGCACCGGTTTTGTGGCTACCTCCCGCACTGTGCGTGAATCTGTCCCGGCGAAGATGGCACACCAACGTTGATAAACAACAGGTCGTGGCAGGTTCGGCGGGGCAGTGAAGTCTCGTGGAAGACTTGGGACGACTACTGAGTTCTAAAGTGTTCGTCGGCCATTCACCCCAACCAACCCCCTCTCCAGTCGTAGCGGTTCTCCGTCCCTCTGGACACAGAGGGGGATGGACAAAAAGTGCATCTGTGCTAGCATAATCACTTATGCACTTAAATATATCACACGCAACTGACTGCTACTGATTACCGGACCCTGACCATGACCTACGGCGATGGGCTGAGGTAGAGAGGTTGGGTTGTGGTCTGCACCCAGCTTTGTCTGAAGCCTGCACGTATGGCGGCCTAAAGAGAGTGATCGTTTCTACTCTGTAAGTGGGACAACAATGTGGATTGGGCAGCACCTTAGGCGACAAAGCAGTCCTTTTAGGGAGGCACTGCTTTCCCCGTTCAGTCAGGGAGGGGGCTAGAGAAGGTGCCCTACAAAAGGCTTGTCCCCACAAATTGGGGGAGTAGCAATCGCGGCTACTTGAGCACTCTGCTAATCGCGGTCACATAGCGAAAAGAAAAATAAAAACATCACTTATAACATTCGCTGCATGGAACGTGCGCACATTAATGGACAGTGATAAAAACCTTTGCCCGGAGCGTAAAACTGCTGTCGTAGCACGTGAACTTGGTCGCTAAAATATAGATGTAGCTGCGTTAAGTGAAACCCTGTCTAGCTGACCAGAATGAGCTCGAGGAAATTGGCGGTGGCTATAATTTTTTCTGGAAGGGAAGGCCTCAGACTGAACGAAGGTTGGGGGCGTAGACTTTGCTGTTAAATCCACTATTGCAAGAAAGCTACCAGAATGTCCGCATTACATCTCGGACCGCATCATCACATTAAGCCTTCACCTTCAAAACAATAACTTTCTGAATGTGATAAGTGTATATGCTCCAACCATGAGTAACGAGGACAGTGTCAAAGAGCAGTTTTACGAAGAGCTTTGCCAATGCCTTTACAATATAAGTCCGAACGAGCAAATACTGTCGTTAGGCGATTTTAACGCAAGGGTGGGCAGAGCTGCTGAGTCGTGGCCGGGCGTGATTGAATGTAATGGTGTGGGTAATATGAATAGTAACGGGCAGTTATTGCTTACACTCTGTGCTCAATTCGACCTTACCATCACAAACATTCTGTTTAGGCTTCACGATAAGTTCAAATCCACCTGGATGCACCCACAATCTAAACACTGGTATCTCCTCGATTACGCCATAACCCGACGAAGAGATATATCTCAGGTTCACATCACCCGTGTCATGCGCAGCGCACATTGCTGAACAGGCCACAGACTTTTGGTCACTAAATTGAGACTCCACCTACGCGTGCCACGTAGACTTTGCAAAGCCAAACCAACATCTCTCAATTAGGACCGACTAAATAGCACCAAGGTTTCGGAAAGAATATTAAAAAATGTTGATAGATACGCTGGATGGATGGCTGGCAACGGATCTCATCCTCTGTACTAACAGTGGCTACTGAAGTGTTAGGACTAAGAAAACGTATCAACGAGAACTGGTTTGACTAGAATGATAAAGCCCTAACTGAGGCACTTGAACAGCATCGTGTACTCATAAAACGTAACGACCAATATCAAAATGTCAATCAAGATACTCAAAGTAGTGGTGTTTTCTTAAGAAAATTGACCAGGGAGACAAAAGATAGATGGTGGATTGAAAAGGCAGAAAAAATACAGTGGCTCGCAGACACACACTAACTGGGTGCTTTTTATGATGAAATTCGTAAATTGATTGGTGGAGTAGTAAGAAATAGCGCAACGCTAAGATCTCTAGATGGTTCTCAAAAACTCACAGCCAAGCAGGATATACTAGAGTGTTAGGCAGAACACTTCAACAACCTGCTCAATATAGATTGATTAGCGGATCTTGAGCACATTAGAGATATTCAACTCCTGCCACTGTGCGATTCACTTACTGAGCCACTGACATTAGCTGAAGTAGTTCGAGCCATCAAGAAACAAAAGAACAAAGAAGCAGTTGGGGTTGATAATGTCCCCAGAGAAGTGCTTAAATACGGAGGGGAGCACCTTCATAATTACATCTGGTAAATGTTCAATCGCATCTGGAACGAGGAAACAAGGTATTGTTGCCGGTGGTAACCGGAATTTAAAATATCCCGTATACAGACACTGTATAAAAACATAGGGGACCGTTCGGACTGCAACCCCTACCGAGGCATATCGCTCCTTTCTATACCTGGAAAGATATTCGCCAGAATAATTTTCTTTTCACCAGTTTCTGAAAGTATACTGCCAGAAACTCAATTTGGATTTCGACCTGATAGAGGCACCTGTGAGGCCATCTTTAACATCCGGCAACTCCAGAACAAAGTCAACCTTTGTTTATGTGTTTTGTGGACTTAGAGAAAGCGTTTGATTGTGTGCCGCAAGAAGCGCTTTAGACCTTACGGGGAAAGTTAGGTTGTCCCGAGAAGTTTGTTCGAATGATTCGCCTTCTTCATGACGAAAAGACCTGCTGTGTGACCTATAATGGCGATTAGTCAGAGTCTTTCCTGTCAGTTGTGGTGTCAAATAAGGTTGTGTGCTCGCATCAACACTTTTCGCCCTTTTATTTTTCTGTCGTTGTCAGGGAGGCCCTCGAACGGACTTCTACTGGCATCAAAACACGTTTCCGGACTGATAGAGGACTTTTCAAACTGGAAAGATTAAGGGCTTCTACTAAGGTATCACACGCGTTAACAACTGAGATCATGTATGCGGACGATCTGTGTTTTGTGGTTGACTCTTCACAAGGACTTCAGGATCTGATTACGAACCTACAAGAAATCTGTTGCCGTTTCGGTGTCAAAATTAGTGTAAAGAAGACTGAGGTTATGGCAATGGACTCTCACGGAGCAACAGAACCCATCAAGGTATACATCGGCGAAGCTGAGCTAAACCGGTAGTTAAGTTTAAATACTTGGGCAGTACAGTAACATCTAGGTGCTACCTTGATGCCGATGATGAAATAAATCATCGCATAGGCGCTGCAGCAACTGCTTTCGATAAATTACGGGCCAAGGTCCTACACTCACATGATTTGAAGCTTTCGACAAAAATCTCAATTAAGAGAGCCATGGTTATCTCTGATCTTTTATACTCCTCGGAGACATGGGTTCCCTATCGCAAACACATACGAATCCCAGACAGGTTTCACTTGAAGTGCCTTCGAGAGATTAACAGGATTAAATGGTCGAATCAGGTCAGAAATACGGAGGTACTCCGACGCACCACCTCCATTGAGGCATACCTAATACGAAGGCAGTTTCAATGGTCTGGACATGTTTCGCGAATATCGATGAAAGGGTGGCAAAACGTATCTTTTTCTCTGAACTCCAGAACGGCATTCGGAAACAAGGCGGCCAGTTTTTACGTTTTAAGGACGTCGTTCAGAGAAGACACATGAAAAAATGCAATATTGAACCTCGACAATGGGAGGAAGGGCCAGTTGCCGCCCTAAGTGGAGGTGCTTCGTAAAATCCAAAGTACATGACTTCGAGGAGCGGAGGAAATCCGACCTGGATGTGAAGGCTAAATTACCAACAGCTCAATCCAACAACTTTGTCAACGGTGTCCTCACGTGCCGCCAATGCTCACGAACGTTTATTAATAAAATTGCATACTGTAGCCATCAAAAGGCACATGCAAGAGCTGATCAGTCTCGTATTTCAGCTAACAACAATTAGTAGTGGTCACCATAGTCAAAATCGGCTGGGAAGGAATCAATCAATCATTATATCCTAAATCAAATAATAAACAAAATTTTAAAAACTATAAAGTATTTCTAGTTTAGTTTTTACTTTGTCAAAGTTAATAATATAGAGTCTAATCAGTCACTTTAGCCACACAATATTATTACTAAATTAACCACAATGCTTACTTTGGGAATAAAGATACATGAACTGTCCATGTTAAAATCGTTCCTGACTGTATCTGATGTTAAATTTATTAACTTACATCAAAAAAGTGTTGGCGTTCTGCACGTTGTAACACTGAACTTTGATATCTTCAAAGTGCGTATTTCTACAGGCAGTTAGTCGTTTTATTCTAATAGAGCCGTCCCCATTATGTATGAATAATCTGCTCTCAGACTTATGAATTATGGAACGGTTGTGCGGCCCTTGAAAACCAAACCCAATTAAGTTAAGCTCATGCGAAACTAAATACGGCTAATTTTTACAAAGAAACGCAGTAAGTTAATTACTTTAGTCTGCTCATAGAACCTTAACTAATCGAGTACTTCACGATAACGTTTCATATTTTTATGTTACTTGGATAAATAAACAAGCTGTACTGATGATACTCAGAAATATAATAATATCTTGATATTAAAGCTGCACAAGTATAAATATTGCCTCATAATAATAACCACACAGACAAACGTTAAAAAAGTTATGTGACATTATTTAACCACTTTATGTTTTATTTATTTAAACTTAAATTACTTTTGGCTAATGCCATTGCATATATGAAACGTTATTTATGTAGCTATCATTTGTGTATCATCTATTCGCTTATTATCATATTGTCCGTGTGGTGACAGATTAAGAACACATAGTGTTACCACCTCTATTCACCCCGTGAGTGTCATAAGAGGCGACTAAGAGCGACCCCAGGGGTCACGATCGAGACCCTCCAGCATCTCCTTCCTCCTCACTTCTTTGGCGCGGCTAATGGCCAGTTTCAGAGTTTTCCGCGCCTCTTGGTACTCCCCTCATAAAGCTGGTCCTCCTCGCCGTCTACGCGGTGTCACCGCCAACTACGGGTGTCGGACCTCTGAGCACGAGTACAGGCCGGTCCGCCAACTCCTGAGACCACCAGTAAACCTCCTTCCGTGGAGGCCGACAACCTCGGATGCGGGTCATGGCCGCATCGCAGATCTGCGTAATCGCATCGCGAAAACAACCAGCCCCCATGTCGACCTCCTCGGAACTTGAAACAAATCCTATACCAACCCGTCTGGCCAGCATGGTATAGTAGGCCAAAACCTACTTACTAAGGAGAGGCCCATGGCCAGTAGTGGAAAGGCCGTTGATTAGATATATGTAAGATAAGATATTCGCTAATTATGGCAAGCACGACACTCTCATTTTTTTGTAATTTAGCTCTATTAAATTTATAACATAACTCAAAGTCACGCCTATTTCCCAAAGGGGTAAGCAGAATTCTTAGGTTTCTTTCGTGACTCTTCTATCATTAATTCTCTATACGCAGCCAAACACCGAAGCATGCTTTTCAACTACAGTCTTTTTCACTACATTTTCTTTCAGTCCCTTTTCTTATCACTGTATTCCTGACTCTGTCTTAACATTTGCCGACATACAAACATTGAAATTTGCTCTAGCTCACTCTATAACGACCTACTATGATACTGCTGAACATTGTATTGCGGTAACATTCAGAATTTGCGTTTGATGCGGTATCTATTTCCCAGGTATGGTGTTCCGACCTAGTGTGCCATATTAAATTGACCAGATTTGATTTTACGTAGAAAATTCTGGATATCACGCATTCGTATCCATTCATACCAGCAGTGGACGTCTTTTAATTGAGATAATGATGATGACCATGACACATCTAGTCATTTTTTCAGAGAGCATGATACCTACTCCTTGCATAGCTCTTTCTTTTTCTGTTATACCTTACCAGAAAACTGTCTAGTTATGGTAAAATATGTTACTCTGCCTTAAGAACCTGCTTTTCGCACCTCTGAGAATCTGAGATGCTTATTAATTTGATTCTCTATCAATTATTTTTATTAATTATCATAAATAATATCACAACGCCAAACGTGCTCGCCTTAACCATCGAGTTCCTGTGAAACAAAAAATTTATCGCAACACCACCTGCAGTCACCATAATGATCTGACGGGAATAAACTCAAAAACTCTCAAGGCACTACCCCAAAACAAAACAGTGATTTATTTGTGTAAAAAAAATTACGATACGATAAGTCTACGTTGCGCTGAGTCTTGATTCAGAACCCAATAAATGGCTTAAGAAATCGTATGATGAGAAAGTGTTGTGCGAAGATCATTAATTCAGACTAATTGTTATTATATAAATGAGAGAGTTAAAATATAGATTCCAAAACTCAACTTCAGATTTGCATGTCCTTTCTTTCGTACAGGATACTGATTCCTACATCGGCAACTTGCAGTATTATCTAACTGTTGTGTGCCTCTTTGGACCAGATATAAAGGAATCCGGGTACAACTACAAGATTCAGGTGATTATTTCCTAACCTGCGCTATCAGTTCACTTAAATATTTTTACGTGCACAAGTGCATGTAATATTTAAAGAATCACCTCTAAGAGTATATTCCTAACTGGTAAGAAATTTTGCCTTTCAGTATCAGTCCGCGTGAATAACTTGAAAAAGTACAAATTAAGCTCTATACGTACGTATGAAAATGAATTAATCATCCCCTTACCCTCTACTGTTACGGAGTTTTACCTTCTAACATCAGCTTACCGAAATAACTTGTAAGTATACAACTCAAGATCCGTACAAACGCATGATATAGAAAGAGTTATCCTCCAACTTTTAACTGGTAAGGAGTTGTCACTTACATCATCAGCTTATCATATTGAGATGATGACTACCAAATACTTAAATAACCTTAGAAAATATATGAAAAACATTATATATAGTATATATGAGCAATTAAATTTGAATTTCCTAAGGATTGCATTATCAGATGTTTATATGGTGACCATGGGATCACCTTGTGAGTATACCCTTTCAAATTCAAAAAAAAAAAAAAAATCGGTCTACAATGTTTAATTTTTATCTTTTGGTGATAAGAAGACTACCGCCCACACTAAGAATAAATACTGTGTCGCGGGGCACTTAACAAACATACAAGAAACGGACACAAAGAACACCTGGACTCAGAACAACAATTTGTGGATCACACAAAGTGTTGTCCCATGTGGGGTTTGAACCCACAACACTCAGCGCAATAGAGAGCGGCGTGGCGACCGTTTAAACCACTAGGCCAACCGTGCAGTTATTCAATTATGGGAGTAATCGTTGAACATACTTAAAAAAAATGCATACTGTAGATCATAGAACCTCCTCCTTTTTTGAAATCGGTTAAATACAGTTTGTGTATATATCTATGTGTGCGTAGTATGTATATATATATATATATATATATATATATAAGTGTGTACGTGTGTGTTCGGCGGATCATTTGACATGAAATATTAAATATTTATTTATATTATTAAGACACAGACACCAGACCCCCATAGAAAGTGACCTACTATTGATATTTTTTCCATAATCCCTGCACATCATTGCTATACTAGCTGCCCCGACAGACTTGTTCTGAGAATATTTATAAAGCAATTACTCTTTTCTTCTAAATTTAGTGTTGAAATGTAAACAAATCAATGAAAATATGAAAAAATACTTAATTAGTTGTATTATTCTCAAGTTCTGCACTTAGTAACAGATTTGGTGAAGCATTTATATTTATGTAGAATGGTAAATGGGGAGATATAAACAAAGAGGTAGGAAGCGAACATCAATGCATGACAGTGTCATAACTAATGTTGACAACAATTAAAAAACTGAATGTGAATATAGTGTTCGAATTACCATATGATACTATCAATTTGATCTACCTAAGCTCGTAACAAATTCAAAACAAATTGAACTTATCTGTTCAACAAATTACAAAGCTTTTAGTCAAACTGTTACTAATAAATATTTGACTACAGAGATACACTTAGCAATCCATTTTTGCTATGAGAAGTAAATCTGGTATCTCCGTACAGAATAGAAATGGAACAGACTTATTCACTAGCTATCGGAAGCTTAGTCTCGATATTTTATTGGTAGATTTCTTCTGGTGTCAGTATTTGGACTTTAAGATAATTGTCAAAGGTCCCTGCATTTATAATCGCGGAATAATAATACGAGTAGTTGGCATATTATGCGTACGTAAAAGATAAGTTAGTTTTACTTATATTTTTTCCTTGTATAATAAAATAATTGTGACGCATTTTACTCTTGGGCTTTTTTATTATATACAACTATTAACAGTCATATATATATAGTTCAGTGTGACTGTACTTAGTCCATTTTGTTTACTTTTTTACGATTACTGAACCATATAAGTATTTAAGTTTATAATATTCTTAAGTTGATATAAAAATACAACTTCATTTGCGATAAATCATCCATGGCATAATTTATTGTTGCATTCCAAGTACATGATTGCATGAATCTTGAACAAATAAAATAAAATGATGATGCTAGAGTGACAGCAAAGGTGCACAAGTAGTTCCTGATAACCGAACTGGTGTTTCTGGGAGATTTTAACGCCCACCATGAGTTACAGTTAGATCTTGTAAAACTGACCGTTCGTCCGAATCAATTATATATTCGCTCTCACGCATAACCTCACCAGTGAGCAGATACTCCAGCACACCAAGATATCAGACATATGGAGTCAATCGCACTCCTTGTTAGCTCTATTGCTGGCGAGTTTCCCAGCGCAGTATATTGTATTGGTTTTCGTCCGTCTGTGATCGTCTGATCACTATCCGAATGCAACCATGCTGTTGCTCACAAGCAATCGGCCTACCGCGCATGGGCCAGGGCCCACCCTCATGGGTATGTTGTAAGTGGGTTGATCGTAAAAATCGACATTATTAAGTGACTAGTAAAGACCTTCTTTAGAATAAAAGAGGGCAAATAATCTTATGTTATAAATAAACAAAATAAATATTTGAAATATTTGACATACCGACCGATATTAACACATTTATACTTTTTTTTATAAACACATTCATATTATACATATAAAACACTCAACTTCAAACAAATATATGCAGATCATACAAACATTTGGTTTGACCGGAGAATCGAACCCGAGACCGCAAACACAGCAGTCGCATTTGCTACTGCTGTGGCACGAGGGGACCACTATCACTATTTGAATGGGACTACTACCTACCTACTACTACTCAGAAGTTTTGTCAAGGAAAAACAACGAAATAATTGATTAACATCGATTTCTGTCAGGACGTGGCACAATCGTACCGAAGTACTCGTATGCATCTCTTTAAATGGATACTCATATATTTCTGTTAATGTCTTCATAAGTAGAAGAAATCTAAAGTACTTCAAATGGTTCAATGTAGTTCAGAATATGAGATAAAATCGAAATATAAAGACGTTACAAGTATTCTACTGGCTTTAAGACAGAAATCCCATAGAAAATTGTCACTATAGAGATACTCGTAAGTATGTACTTTTCTTTGTTACTTCACAAAAGAATAATAAAGGACAAGGGCTTTCCTAGACATTTTCTGGAATGCCAGAGGGAATAACCTGAGGTTTTTACCTCCTTAATACGACTGCTGATGTATTCGTAGAAATATTAATAATTTTATTTTCCATTTGGTATCTACGTACCTGCGTACATTATACGCTATTATCTTAAAATAAAGAGCATTGTTCTGGACCTAACTAGCTATGTACCTCTATCGTAAAGATTCCATTGAAAGCATTATTACCTCAGATTGTTTTAAAGCCAAATAATTCTCATAAAGTCTCCTCAAACGTCTAAACTTCTTGTATTTACTTACTTAAGATAGAAGAACCACGCTGATTTCAGCACAAACGGGCCGGCTCGACCGGGGGCAGTACTAGCTTCTCACAGAAAATCAATCTAAAGCGACAGCATCCGTGCTGTCGTGTTTTGTTGGTGAGTGAGAATCCGGTGATCCATTAATGCAAGGGTAACACTTATCGTAGTAAGTGTATTTTATACTGCCACGATGACTGTCACGCCTTTTACGTCCCCTAGCAGGGCGTGAAACAATATTTTACTAGACCTTCGTGGGATGGGTCACTATACTGCATTGTCTGCATTTGCAATGATTTTGATGCCCATAAATTTGAAACGAAATATCTTCTGTAATTTCTCAATCTTTAAACGCTGATGTGTCCACCAGGTCGCATTGGCCCTGATTGGTCTGTCGATCACCTACTGACGGTAGTCACTTACATTTAGGTGTCAAATTTTCTAATTTAGAATACAAAAAAAGTTTGAAATCACAGTGTTAACCAATCACTTAAAACTAGTTTTCAAAACAGAATAATATCTCATTTCAATTTTCAGCAGTGAAGATATATACCATAATTTCTTGTCACTTAGTGACACATATCAAATTAAAAATAACAACATTAATTCAAATATAAATGTAATAATAAAACCATCCTCATTAGATTTCAACCATAGCAATATTACTACTGAGAGTAAATTTTTATTTTTGACTAATCTTTGTCATATCTGCTTTTAGACTAGATCGATATTTGCTACAAAATCAAATAGGTTTTTGTGAATTAGACTTATGCTCAAGATTTTAAACTGTAAAGGCATTTGTCACTAGTCACTATACAAATGTCCCCTTTAAATAGTGTATTAACATCCATTGATCTTTACGTTTTAGAAAATGGTTTCCACCATATTGTAGACGTTACGCGTAGTCTTGACGACCGTGGCAGTCGACCCAAGCAGACAATATCACTAATTACCTCGACCCTTTGTAGTCAATAGCGACTGATATTGAATATTATTCTGTGTAGTTATCCTCTTCTGAATAGTTTGGCTATCCGATAATTTATTTTCGTTATGAAGACATGATGAGAAAGCAACACATACTTATTATACATATAATAATACTTCTTATATATTTTTATTTGACATGTTATAGATTTTATGGATATTTAATTTCTTTTTGTCTTTCGTATTTCCAATTTTTTATTTATAAACGCTAATCGTTTATAAATAAAAAATCCTTTTTTTCTTATATGGAAGTCACATTGTACCACTCAATTTTTATATGTGTTGAGATGAGTACAGTCCAGACTCATATTAAGTATCTTTCTGGTCATTTTGAGTATTTCCACGGCCCACTCAAATGTCCTGCTGACGTCAATGTCACGCTTCGGGTCGTTAATCTTGACTACTATTGGTTAGATGACACGATGGCTTGAGCTCGTATACCGTCTGTATGGATAGGCCGACTCAAAACTGTGGTCTTTTTTTAAAAGGCCAACCCAGACGCTATACTATACTCGCTTAGTTTTTATGGAACCAATGTTCACAGATCTAAAAAGGGCGTCTCTGTGATTTTTTTGGGTTGTAAAATCCGATGTGTAAAAATATCTATAAAAATTTACTTGCAGAAATAAATATCAGTTACGTAAAGTGGGCTTGTGTGCAAGCTAAATTTTTATACGACTAGCAAACCGTTTCAATTTTTTTTTTTAAATGTAGATAGAAAAAAACAAGTCAAATGAAGTCAACAATTCATAATAATGGCTAAACAAGTTCATCGGGACAGTTACCTTCCATATTGGTACCGTACCAGTCTCTCACATCATCATCGTCATCACCACCATAATCAATAGCTTGTAATAGTCCACTGCTGTACATAGGCCTCTCTTTAGCAAGGAAGTTTTGAGCTACTATGTAACGCTGACCAGGAGGATTGGTATAAGGTGTTTTTCAAACTTTCCTTCTCTTTGCAGTGATTTTTTCTAGTATATTTTGTTCCTTTAGTCGCCTCTTACGACATCCATGGAAAAGATAGGGTTGGTGACACTACGTATTCTTAATCCATCACCACACGGAATAGTATCTCACATAGTAGATACCTGTAACTAAAGTGTAATGAAAGTAATAAACTAAACTATTTTTATTACTTAAAAACGGCGATATACTCGGATTTAGGTAAACTATGTATCAATAATTTAATGGTAATGCAAAAAGTAACAAATTTTGGAAATCAATAACAATATGAGTGCTTGAATGGGATCTCTTATAAGGCTGTCGCTCTTCGCCAGTATAAACAATGTAGCCCATTGTTTCGTCCCTCTTAAGCATGTTATTTATACGTTGAATATTAGAGAGAAATATGGTCTGTTAGTATGCAGGATTGTTACATATGAATAGCCAAGAGATTGGTTTTAGATTATTAAGCCTATTATATTAGCAGAAGCGTAGCCTTTCTGATATTATCGCAAGCGAATAAAGGAACCTTTATGGTTCTCAGGATCTCTCTAAAGGATTTTATGATTATAATAATAATAAATAATACTAATATTTTATTCTTCATCATTTGGTTAACAATATTTCTCTTAATCTAAATATGAATTTCTTATAAGGTGTTGTATATTAGATAAGAGAATACGTTGACGACTGTACTAGTGTAAACTGTACTACAGTCGCCAGCGCCCTCCACCCCAAGATTGTATGAAGTTTTTTTTTTTTCGTTTTTTGATTTTTTCTTTATTTATTTAATCACATCGAAAAATCAAAGTACAGTCTCATATGGAATCAGTCTCTATAAAAATGTACGCTTTTCTCTAGTACTTTCAAATTATTTTGATCCATGAGAACGTCACTGTGTCACAGTTTTTTAAATTAAACTTAACCAGGTCCACTTAGAAATAAATAATTTATAGCTTTACCTATAAAGCTACATTGTGAAGTAAATAGTATTCAATTTTCATAGAATCTATTCCAAAGGCATGTAATATGGCCTTGAAACATCCATTGTATAGCTTTTACAACACATTTCCGTAATAAATATTTCATAATAGTGTATTTCATTAAACAATAGAACACCTTGTAATAAATATTTAGTATACACGAAATTCTGCCTTGTAAGTAAATACCTACTAGTGTCGTATTTAATATGTGAATTATTTACACGCTATTTCATATTTACAAAAAGTAAAATAAGTTAGACAAGTATAAAATCTTGACGAAAATTCTAAGAAGTTTTAAGTGGCACATTGTTTTAAGGGGCAATATTGGATTTTTGGAATGGACACGATTTGGATGTCTTGCTAAACTGAGGAACGAATTCAATTACAACTATAATTTTGTTTAGATTAGATTTCTAATAACTTAATAATATTTGTAATTAAAATTCAACACAAAATCTGAATCAGTTTTATTAATTTGTCGTTGGTGAGCCACGCCTTGATACGGCGTACTCGACCAGAACGATGAAACGGCCTCACAAAAAAAATAAAACTACACAAGTTAGGTTGTGAGCGAGGGCGAGAGGGTTTTTAATAAGACAAGTGTTCGGCTTGAAGAGTGGATTGAGACTAACTTTATTTATGAAACCATTTCTTAAAGTTAAAACAGTATTGTTATTGATATGTGTTGAAGACAAAGAGCTATTTGATCTAATGTTTAGTCTGCGGCTTATCATCTAAGTGGTGGTTCATGACGGATGCCAAGATTAACTTTATTTATAAAACAATACACAGTATTCTGATTATGCGTTGGAGACAAGGGGCTAGTTGTTCTATTGTTTCCAGGGCGTCTGTGGCTTATCAGCTAAGTGGTCGTTCATGACTGATGCTATTGTAGGGCGTCACGTCTATGACGACATAACTCCTCCCCCCTTAAGACGGAGGCGGCACGAAGGCTGCGAAGGCTGAAGTTCAACGGCTTCCGGTTGTGCAGCCGAGATTTTCGCCGATCTAGTTTTCCACCAGAATTTGTAGACTGCAATTCCTATTCCTGTTGCTGTTATTATGAAGTAAAGTGCAATTGATGACCAGCTGGGGGTGCTTGGAATAATGGTTAAGTTTTCGCTTGTATTCTTTAATTCTTCTGTTTGTTGCAGCGCACTTTTCAGGTTATCTAGTTCTATGTTTTCTAGTTTTATCTTTGATTTGTTGTATAATATTGTTATTGTAGCTTGCAGTGGCGTAGGTGCAGTTAGGCGGATCTTCGTGTTGTATTAGTTGAGCTATGCAGTCCGTAGAGTGCAGTAAGGGTTGCCATTCTAAGTGTTTGCAGATGACGTTGTCCCCGGTGATGTATGTGTATGGCTCGTGAGGGTAGGCAAACTCATTATTTCCCAAGATTAGGATGGGGTTGCTAGGTATAAGTACTGTGTTGTTATTATTAGGGATAGAATATAGGTGTAATAGGTTGTAAGGATGTTCGGTAACAATTGGTATGTCCAGTATGAAGTTAAGGGTTTGATTGGTGTTATAAGCTTTAACAGTGATTGCTTTTTCCCATAGATGGATACTATCCATGTTAGGGTTAAAGGCTAGGTATATATCTACTGTGGCATTTACTTTTAATTTAATTGTATTATAATTGCTACATATATCTAAATATATCTGTCTTATTTTCGTAATGTTATAATTACGGCTATGTTGGGTGATTTCGTTCGCATGTGTCAGGTGTCTTTGGTAAGTCTAATAGGTCACGAATGTCTATGTTCTCTAGGTTTGGGTCTAATAATGGGATGTGGACTAATTGATCTGTATTTTGTGTTCTGTGTTTGTTTTTAATTAAACAAGTGATAGACGGATCGTCCATATTGTGAATTAAGTTAAGTGCATCTTGTACACCTTCAATATAAAAATATAAGGTCCTCCTGTTCCCATCATAACTGGGTAACTGGGTGGAGAACGTGGAGAAATCGGTGGTTACCGATTTTTGGTCTATGAAAGATTTTTCAATTAGTACCTTCTTTTCACTTGTCATTTTTAACTACAGTGATACGAATGGTAACAACGAAAGAAAATTCTTTTCTAAGTACCGTATTGCATTAAAAAAAAATAATGCTATAACGGTTTTTTACGATACTGGATACACCAAATGTTATGGGGATGTCCAGGAAATCGTTTAAGGAGTCTCGGGAGTAGTAGAGTTTTATACTTACCCCACGAGCATTGCCGATTTGTAGGCTAGGATGGAGGTGAGTCTTCGTTTCTTCAGCTGGTCAGCTTGTCTGCCTCTGCTTTGCACTACGCTCACTGTAGATTCTTTTATTCGCGAACGCGGACACTTAGCAAAGGTATTCTCTGCAGCAGGAACCGACAGTATCGCGACGAACCGACTGGGCCAGTTAGGTTGTGAGCGAGGGCGAGAGGGTTTTTAATAAGACAAGTGTTCGGCTTGAAGAGTGGATTGAGACTAACTTTATTTATAAAACCATTTCTTAAAGTTAAACAGTATTCTTATTGATATGTGTTGAAGACAAAGAGCTATTTGTTCTAATGTTTAGTCTGCGGCTTATCATCTAAGTGGTGGTTCATGACGGATGCCAAGATTAACTTTATTTTATAAAACAATACACAGTATTCTGATTATGCGTTGGAGACAAGGGGCTAGTTGTTCTATTGTTTCCAGGGCGTCTGTGGCTTATCAGCTAAGTGGTCGTTCATGACTGATGCTATTGTAGGGCGTCACGTCTATGACGACATAACTCCTCCCCCCTTAAGACGGAGGCGGCACGAAGGCTGCGAAGGCTGAAGTTCAACGGCTTCCGGTTGTGCAGCCGAGATTTTCGTTGATCTAGTTTTCCACCAGAATTTGTAGACTGCAATTCCTATTCCTGTTGCTGTTATTATGAAGTAAAGTGCAATTGATGACCAGCTGGGGCCGCTTGAAATAATGGTTAAGTTTTTGCTTGTATTCTTTAATTCCTCTGTTTGTTGCAGCGCACTTTTCAGGTTATCTAGTTCTATATTTTCTAGTTTTGTCTTTGATTTGTTGTATAATATTGTTGTTGTAGCTTGTAGTGGCGTAGGTGCAGTTAGGCGGATCTTCGTGTTGTATTAGTTGAGCTATGCAGTCCGTAGAGTGCAGTAAGGGTTGCCATTCTAAGTGTTTGCAGATGACGTTGTCCCCGGTGATGTATGTGTATGGCTCGTGAGGGTAGGCAAACTCATTATTTCCCAAGATTAGGATGGGGTTGCTAGGTATAAGTACTGTGTTGTTATTATTAGGGATAGAATATAGGTGTAATAGGTTGTAAGGTTGTTCGGTAACAATTGGTATGTCCAGTATAAAGTTAAGGGTTTGATTAGTGTTATAAGCTTTTACGATGATTGCTTTTTCCCATAGATGAATACTATCCATGTTAGGGTTAAAGGCTAGGTATATATCTATTTTCTTTGAATTATGTTAAGTTCTTCGATTAAATATGAAGGGTATATTATACTAGGGTGTATCTTTTTGAGGTGAGCAAATGTTAACGCGTTTCCTAGGGTTTCTATTCTATCATACAGTTGTTGAGGCGAGTTCTCGATATTATTAAAAATGTTCGTTGTTATAAACCTAGTTACAAACTTGTTACTTTGTGTTGAATAACGATCAATGGCTCTGTAAATTTCTTCTTGGTTATGTTTAATGTTTTTGAGGCTTTTTTCAAATCGTTTTATGAAGTCGTGCATAATGTTAATTGTTTTCTTTTGATTTGATCTGTTGTCGTTTATTGTTATATACTCTACTGAGGTATTTACTTTTAACTTAATTGTATAATAATTGCAACTTATGTCTAGGTATATCTCTCTTATTTTCGTAGTGTTATATATTACGGCTAAATGGTATGTATCTGATTGATATTGTGTTTTGGCTTCTGTTAGTATCAGTATTTCGTTGTGATTATCTATTGACTGTATTATTGCAGCTGTTGCGGCGAGCCAGAACACTACGATAAGGGCGATGGCGTTCCTGAAATATTTTCAGGTCGCCTTAGTAAACGGAAGTGAACTCTTATAGTTTTTGCGTTTACGTGTTTTCCGACAATTTCCGCAATCTGCTCCGGGTGTATACGTATTATAGTGTATGGACCTAAGTATTTGGGTTCTAATTTATTGTTTCGCGCTGTTTTGGCAACTTGTTTGTAGACAATATCGCCTACTTTGAATTGAGGTTTTTCAGTATTTCTGTTAGCTTTTTCGATTATTGTTTGTTTTTCATTTAAAATTTTGTTATTAATTAATTTGTGTGTATTTTCCATAATTTGTTTGTGTTTTAATACATACTCTTGATAAAATTCTTTGGGGCAATGGAGTTCCAATGGGTTTCTGGTGTCTGTGTGTCCGTATAATAGTTCGAAAGGTGTGAATCCGGTTGCTGAGTGTATAGTGTTGTTATATGCTATGATTGCGTATTTCATGAGGTTTGAGGGTTCATCTTTGTCAGTTATTCTTTGGATTCTAATCATTTCTGCCAGGGTTGAGTGAAGTCTTTCGATTGGTGAGTTGGAGTTAGGGTTATAGGGTGTGGTGAAATGGATGTTTATGTTATGCAATGCACATATTTCCGTTATTACTTCGTTATCGAATTTTGAATCGGAGTCTGTTGTGATTTTCTTAGGTGCTCCTATGACTGAAAATATTGATAGCAATGCTTCAGCTATGTATATGCTAGTTGAAGCAGTAAGCGGTATTGCTTGGGCATACTTAGTGAAGTTATCTATGATTGTTAGGAAGGTTGTACCTCCGCTGCTATATAGATCCATAAACATGTGTTCCATTGGTTTGTGTGGTGTGTTTGTTAGAGAAAGGGGTAGTTTTAACGGATTACGTTCGTATTTGCTCTTTAAACATGCATCGCATTTATTTATAAATTTCTGTATTGATGGGAGCATGTTGGGCCAGTGATAGTTTCTGTGGATGTGTTTATATGTCTCCTGAATTCCTCTGTGAATGGTTTTTCCTTCATGGTATTTTCTTATCAGATCTATTTGTTCAGGAATGTTTTCTATTAGTGTAACTCTATTCAAGCATCTTATTAGTTTGGGTCCCCGGTTGTTGAATGTTGTTTTGTAAATTTCGCAAAACAACGAGTAAAACTCCTCATGATGGAAATAGCAATGAAAAATTCTATCTGGTACAGTGTGCTCTTTTAAAAATTGTGTAATTTGCTGTTTAGTGTCGTTAATAGGTATCCATACATCTTTAATTACATATTTTCCTTTTGTCCTATCGTCTACCTTGTATACGTTTCCGGGTGTTTTTCTGATGTGAAATTGTTTTAATTGTCTATCGATCGCGTCGTCTATTTCCGGTATTTTATGTGTTTGTGTCTCTTGTATAGTTGTTGATTGATTAGGTTGTGTTGGGTGATTTCGTTCGCATGTGTTAGGTGTCTTTGGTAAGTGTAATAGGTCTGGGTCTAATAATGGGGTGTGGACTAATCGATCTGTATTTTGTGTTCTAGTTTGTTGGTTGGTGATTGACGTGCTGGGTGGTTGGTCTGTGTTTGTTTTTAATTTATTGTGATTAATGCTTTGTATTCTAGACAGTGCATCAGCATTAGTGTTAGATTTGCCTTTTTTGTATTGTACGTCAAAATTGTATTCGGCCAACCTTAGACGCCAGCGTGTGAGTTTTGAATTTGGGTCTTTTATTGACATTATCCAGGTAAGTGGGCGATGATCTGTGTAAATTGTGAATCTTTTGCCGTATAAGTAGGGTCTGAAATATTTTATGGCCCACACAATACATAATAATTCTTTTTCGATTGTTGAGTATCTTTGTTCTGTATCGGATAGTGTACGTGACGCATATGCTACTGGTCTGTCTGTGCCTATTTGTCCTTGAGATAGTACTGCGCCAATTGCTACATCTGAGGCGTCTGTGGTTAGAACAAACGGTTTCTCGAAATCTGGATATTGTAGAATAGGTGCGTTAATTAATACTTCCTTACACTTTTCAAACGCTTGTAGGTACTCGGGGGTTAAATTTATTTTATTGCCTTTTTTTAAACATTTTGTTAGGGGTTTGGTTAATTTTGCGAAATCCTGAATGAATTTTCTGTAGTAGCCTACTAATCCTAGGAACGACTTTATTTCCTTCTGTGATTTTGGGACCGGAAATTTTTTTACGGCTTTTATTTTGTCTTCGTTTGGCTGAAGGCCTTTATCTGTTAATGTGTGGCCTAAGAACTTGACTTGTTTCTGTAAGAATTCTGATTTATTTAGTTGAATTTTTAAGTTGTGAATTCGGAATCTCTCAAATACCTGTTTGCATTTTTCTATGTGCTCCTGTAAAGATGTTGAATATATTATCACGTCATCGAGATATGTTAGAACATTATCTAGACCACGTAATACTACATCCATTAATCTCTGAAAGGTGCTGGGTGCATTTTTTAACCCAAATGGCATTCTGAGGAACTCGTAATGCCCGCGATCTATTGTAAATGCTGTTTTTTCTACGTCGTCAGGGTGCATTTCCACTTGATGGTAACCTGATGCTAGATCTAGTGTTGTGAAGTATTGGGCACGTCCCAATTTATCCAAAATATCATCTATATTAGGTAGGGGGTATTTATCTTCTATTGTTTTTTCATTCAGTTTTCTGTAGTCGATTACTAACCTATATTTTTGTTCTCCTGTACTATCTATTTTTTTTGGAACTATGTGTACTGGGCATGACCAAGGAGAACTGCTTTCTTGAATTATTTTTTGTTCTAAAAGTTTGTTTATTTGCTTTTTTATTTCTATTTTTTGTTTAGGTGCCTGTCTATATGAGCGTACATAAATTGGTCTATCTTCTGTTATCCTTAGTTTGTGTTTAATTTTGTGCGTGAAGCTTAAGGGAATTTCCTCGCTATAGAAAATGTCCCGGTAGTTGTAGCATAATTTTCTTATTTCGCGCTTTTCCTCGGGGTTCATATGATCTGTTCTTAATCTTTCTAAATTTTGTTTAAGTAAGTTGTTTATTCTTTTGTCTTGTTCTATGGGGGTTTCTCGGGGTTGCTTTTTTTATTAAGTTTAATTTTTGTAGATTCAGCTGCCGGTTGTTTCTCAATATTATTTCTTTTTCAGAAGTGTTTACTACTGTTGTTAGAGAATTTCCGTTTTTTACTGAAACTACTGCTGAAGGAAAGAAAAGTCCACTTTTCATTTTTCTTTGCTCTGAAAAGTACTCTCCTTCTGGATAGTTACACAAAAGGTTTATTACTTGTTCACATTTAGGTTTAATTTTAGTATATGATTTTATATCATCTCTAATTGGAATGTCGGCTTTTTCAGTGTGTAGCATCATGTTTTTCATATCTATTTTACAGTTAAGAGGGGCTAGCAGATCTAAGCCTAGTAATCCTACAAAGTCTTTATCAAAGTTAAAGATTAGGAATTTATGTGTTATTTTCTGTCTGAATAATTTTACTGGTAATTCTATGTATGCTACCTGTTTATGTTTAGAGGTGCCGTGTGCTGTTTTAATGTGATGAGTTTCTTTTTTGATTTTTATTTTTTTATTTGTTTTATTTTTCAGGACTTGTGGGCTAATTAGAGATTGTGTGGCTCCTGTATCTAGTAGAAATCTACCGCCTAGTTCACTTATGTAAATATAAGGTAGCTTATTGTAGTTTTGAATATTATTTAGTAATACTATGTTATTAGTTTGTCTTCTATGTCCTGAAGAAAATTTTCGTTGTTTATTTCTTCGGACAGATTATCTTCAAGTTCGTCTTCCGAGGACGATTCGTTTTCGTCATCATTTTCCTCGTTTTGATAATATAACTTTTTTCTGTTTAAATCTAGGTTTTCAGGAATTTTATTTTTATTGAAGTTAGAATCTTTTTTTGAAAAATTACCTGTTTTGTGTGGATTTTTATTATTGTTAGAAATATTTGGTTTGGTTTTAGTTTGTTGAGCGCGCCTAGCTCTAAGTTTGATCTCTTCTTGTTTTGCCACATTAATGGCTTGTTCTAGGTTTTCCACATGCTTTAATCGAATTAAAACGTTTGTAATTGGGTTTAATTTATCAAGAAATGTTTCCAAAGCCATATGTTCGTAAAATAATTTTTTGGTTGGTTGTGATGAAATGAGCGTACTCATCAGATCTCTGATTTTATCACCAAACACTTCTAGAGAACTACCGTTCCTATTAATTTGTATTAATTCTTGAACCAGTTGTATTTCGGGGCGGAATTGCCCAAATTTTCTTTGTAGGGCTTCCTTAATATCCTCCCAAGTTTTGGAGCCTGGGCTTTGAGACATCGCTTCCGCAGCTTTACCGGTTAGTTTGTTTCTGATTAAACATATGAATGATAGAGGGGTCGTCCCTATTGTGAATTAAGTTAAGTGCAATTTCTACACCTTCAATATAAAAAGATAAGGTCCTTCTATTCCCATCATAACTGGGTAACAGTTTGGAAAACGTGGAGAAATCGGTGGTTACCGATTTTTCGTCTATGAAAGATTTTTCAGTTAGTACCTTCTTTTCACTTGTCATTTTTAACTACAGTGATTTAGATAGTAACAACGTAAGAAAATTCTTTAATAAGTACGCGTATTGCAATAAAAAAAAATGCTATAACGGTTTTTTACGATACTGGATACACCAAATGTTATGGGGATGTCCAGGAAATCGTTTAAGGAGTCTCGGGAGTAGTAGAGTCTATACTTACCCCACGAGCATTGCCGATTTGTAGGCTGAGTCTTCGTTTCTTCAGCTGGTCAGCTCGTCTGCCTCTGCTTTGCACTACGCTCACTGTAGATTCTTTTATTCGCGAACGCGGACGCTTAGCAAAGGTATTCTCTGCAGCAGGAACCGACAGTATCGCGACGTACCGACTGCGCCAGTTAGGTTGTGAACGAGGGCGAGAGGGTTTTTAATAAGACAAGTGTTCGGCTTGAAGAGTGGATTGAGACTAACTTTATTTATGAAACCATTTCTTAAAGTTAAAACAGTATTGTTATTGATATGTGTTGAAGACAAAGAGCTATTTGATCTAATGTTTAGTCTGCGGCTTATCATCTAAGTGGTGGTTCATGACGGATGCCAAGATTAACTTTATTTATAAAACAATACACAGTATTCTGATTATGCGTTGGAGACAAGGGGCTAGTTGTTCTATTGTTTCCAGGGCGTCTGTGGCTTATCAGCTAAGTGGTCGTTCATGACTGATGCTATTGTAGGGCGTCACGTCTATGACGACATAACTCACATCGTTGCTTTTTACAGATGAACTAATAAAGAACTATTATCTTCTCAAAAAGTGGCAACATACTTGGTTCTCTTGGGTTACAATGAACAGTAGTGATGGTAGTCAATTGTCATTAACACTGCAAAAAAAAATGGAATTCAACGAAATAAAATCTGCACATTTAGCATAATAATATTAAAAGAATTTTTGGCTACTTTAACACAATTATTGATTTTTAATTGTTTTTATACTATTATTTTAATATAATATTCATTTGTATAAGAGATTGTGTTTTGTAGCAGCTAATTCTGAAAATATTTATGTACAATTAACATTTTACTACTGATTCGTTTTCAATTTAGCGCTCCAACACAATAACACCCAATTTACATTATATTTGAACAATATAAAGGATTATTATGTATCTTCCAAAAGAATTCTTCCATATTTACAGAAAAAAACACTAATATTCTTCCCAGAACACTGATGATGTGGACTAACTTTTGGGAACCATAAACAACAAAATACAGTTTATGACCATAGACCGTGTTAGGGAAATTTTACATTAGTAACAAAATACCAGTACATTTGTTCCAGTGAATTACATTAATTTCAAGAATCAGAAGGTCAGAATTGCATTAGTTTCAAGAAAATGTCATTTTACAAAATAATGTTAAAGATGACATAGTAATCGTATTTACTATTAAGTATATTACACACTTAATATTTATTTCTTTGAACTGAAAATCAATAACTTAATTTTAATTAACTCAGTCAGTCCATACTTGGAAACGATATTTATTGCTTCAACTGAACAACCATAGAACAACTTTAACGATGTATATAAATGTATCAAATCTTTTACAAACTTATACAAAGAACAATATTTTATCCAGCAGCATTAGAAGCAGATGGATGTACAAGGACATTACCAAAGCCTCCGGGAAACAGAACCAATTTATAGACGCATAAATATCGTAGAAAGAGCGATGAATGTGTTCGGAACAAAGCACTATTTGAACTCTATTGCTATATATTACTATGATACTTATAGACAATGATATGTGGGAAGTATAAATTGTAGTATATCGAGTATTTTCTCAATTTTCAAGTTTTAATTTTTCAGTCTGTGGCAGCATGTCGCATATTTCAAATTTCTGCCAACATGTCATCGTTACTTTGACGCAAACTTTGATCATGTAAACAAGATGACAAAGGCATAGTTAGCAAATATTTTTCATCTCCGTATACAGTATAGAGGCGAATGTTGTATTATGTTGCTGTCTAGTTTAATCTCAAATTATACTGGCACTGTTAATTTCTGTTATTTGCTACCTTGTTTAATTTCTAAATATAGAATTTGTAGTTCTTGCATTAGAATGACTATTTTTGTAATAAAATCAAGCTTTTTTTAACATAATGGGCATAAGCAAGCTGGTCATCTAATTTTAAGTTACTACTTATTGTGTCACAGAGCTTGAAAGTCAAGTTGGTACGAAAATAACGTTAGCAATCACTTCATAATATAGATTAGTTGTACGATGCAAAAAAAATCATGAAAATCGTACAGTCGTAGAGCATCAAATATTGTGATACAGTAATACTGTGAATTGAAATCTAGATTTTTATTACCAATGACTTTCAACACTTGGCTGTATATACAATTACCACTTTATTTTCGTCTTACAGCTTTAAAGAATCACAATCGCAAACATTTTATGTTAATTACGACTCGACATGTCCACAAGTTCCTAAGGAAAATAGGTTTAACATACAAACAGATAAACAGTAGATAACGGACAGCAAAATTATCCTTTAAAGTTTCATTTTGCGTATGCAGCACATCTTTATTAGTGGATCTGATAATTCTCTTCAACGTTGAGCTAACAATAGTCGGATCACGTTATCAAATAACATTGACGGTAGACCATAGCTAAGCACCTATATTAGGAGGACTTACAGAGACACTAACCGCAAAATTTTCTCATTTTAGCAATAGAGTTTGAGAACAAAGTTAGTGACGAAATAGACGAATAGTAGTAACTTTGTTAATTTTTTGCAATAATTCAGGAATTCTTTTTTTTAGTATATTTTTTTGACAACAACAACAATTTGTGAATTACACAAAGTGATATTCTATACGGGATTGGAACCCACAACACTCAGCATCTAGTGACTGTTTAAATCACTACGCTATACGTGCTTTTTGAAGCTAGCTGACCTAAAAAGACATTGAATTTCAACTCACTTAAAACTATAGTTGTGATTAAGTGTCTTTAGAAGGTAGATTTCTAACACTATTTACCTTTTTGCTGCTAACTTAAGTTTCCTGAGATTTGTATGAGTAGCAGAGCAGTTGTTCTTGGCCTACTCTTATTATAGACGTAGTTTTGCAGGCGCTACCATTCTGTCAACAATACTATAGACTCCGGTAGGATGAGGGCCCAGTCATTCATAACGGAAAGCGTTATGAGAGATCAAAAGTTTCATCCTTACTTAAATTTGAAGTAACACGACAGCGAAGAATGAATTTTGTGACTTGCCAGACTTAAGTTTTCAGTTGACGTAAAAACGGCTGTAGTATCTATAGCTTCTTAGATTAGCGTCTTAGATATAATATCTCAATATTTTAAACATATAAAGTCACTGGCTACTGTTAGTTAATCATCATCATTATCAATAGCTTTTAGCACTTTACTGCTGGAAATAGACCTTTCCTTAACAAGGAAGTTTTGGCCTTCAATACCACGCTGGCCAAATGGATTAGTATAGGATTAGTTCCCAGTTTCCCTTATCTTCACAGTGATGTTGTCTTGCATATTTTGTCCCCTTAGTCACCTGTTTCAACACCCATAAGAAGAGTTGGAGTGGTGATACTCTGTATTCTTAATTCATCACCACACGTCCTTAATACATAGAACATATATATTGACTCACTCAACTACTGACTAATTAAGAAATATAGAAAACGGTCATATCTATTAAATTTCTGTGCAAAAATAATATTATTATATATTTAATATTTTCATAGTGAATTGTGTAATGTATATCACAAAATTTCATCACATGACGTTAACATTCAAATGGAAAGCAAGTAACTGAGAGACACAGTACATTGAAAGTTCAAAAAACAAAATATTTTCTGCCTGCATTTCTCTTGGAATTCCACCCACGACTACTTCCTTCAGACTGCACATAATAACTTTACGGTGTTACGGTTCACAGATTTGTTTCCCTCCAATATCGTCACGTACAATACTCACACAGGATTATCTTGTTTGTCCTGGATCTCTTAAAGGAGTATGGAAAGCTTTATGGGAACATACACCATTGTTAGAAATCCTTTCACCAAGAGATGTGCTTTTGATTGTAGTGAACTCGCATTAGACTCTTTGTGTACAATTCAAAGGATTTATTTATAGAACTTCACTTATAATAAGAACCTGTTATCTTATCGAGGTTTATAACACAATAAGGAATAAAATCATGGTTTCTTTTAAACTATGCACATTAACTTCTATGTGTTATGGTTTAATTGCGAATGCTTAACCGTAATATTAATTAGATTACAGAGTGGCGTGCAGTAACCAATGTCTAGCAGTGGACTGTAAGAGGGAGATGATGTTGAAATCAACTAAGAATTAATAAGAATATAAAAAGTATGGTTAAATATGTATGGGTTCGACTAATGACGCACCTAACAGACATGTTACGGTTGAAAAAGACGCCTTAACAATTTGCATACTATTACAAAAATATTGTAATTATACACGTGTTATAATTATACAATATGTATGTAATACTTTGAATTACTTAGTTGCCGATTTCACTTAACATTCTTTGCATTCTTAAGTTTTCAACTAATCGATCGATTTAAACAATTTTTGGAATTATTTGCAAAATTTGAGTACAAGTACTGACCGTTTATTTTTCTAAAATGCTAAATAAGTACAGACACTAACTAGTCATTTGTCAGCATTAATTTAAATTCTTAAGACAAAGTTAAAAGGACGCAAGGTGTGTAATGTGCCTACCACAATTACAACAAAGATTTAATGTAGCTCTTTGAAACCAAAATGATGTTTCAAACATCGTAAAAAGTGATGTACAAAGTCCACGAGAAAATGAATACAGGCTCGCTAAGCGTATTTGCCAACAAACAAGATTCTAAATATTATGTTGACTTTCATCTACCCTTTATTAACTCTGTAGCAAGGATAGAGTCTGGATAGAGTAAAGATAGAGTGTAGTTTATATTTCAAAGATATTAAAGACACAAAACTACAGACAACTTGTTCATGTTGACGAATAAAGGTATCATTGATTGCCACATTTTTTCTTTAATACTACTAAATTCTGAATTATGCATATTATATCGCATTAATGAAATTTATGTTAAATTTCTTTTTGAAATAACTATCTACCCAATGTAATGAAAAAAAACAAAACTAGTTAGACAGTTAATATTCAGTACAGATATAAAACATGTTGAGAATAATGCTTTTGCTTTTATCGCTTACCTATTCAACTTTCAACTTGTTTTCAAGTTAAAACCTTTTTTCTCGATCCTGAGGTAATTGTTCAATTTCTAAGAAAACTAGTTTCTTTTTAATTGTATACTTAGAAAATATTTAACAATAATCTTGTTGTTAAGATCCTTTCAAGTTGAATAGATTGATTCTTTTAAATTATTTGTTTTATTTACCAAGAGATAATAAAATCACCATATAATAACATTTGTTGCTAAATCTCAATTATCTATTTTTATTATACATATATAATCTAAGCATTACTTTATGATTCTAAAGATACCACAAATGAAAAACTATTGGATTATTTCTAATAACTTTTTTTTTAGTCACAAGTTTACAAGTATCGAAACCAGACAGCAATCGCAGTCATTTAAACACATTATAATAGGTCTCAGTGAGAGCACTTTTTACAAGAGCCATAAATGAAATTGGAATTTACTACAACGATAGAAAAACAGAATTTATAGAAATTGTACATTACAGCTTTATATACAGGGTAGACCAAGAATTTGTTAACATTTGAATCTTAAATCTGAGAGGTCTGACCACTAGTTCACTTCTCGACAATTTTATCGCAATGGATTGTTTTATGGGGCCGCAGCGCGCCTATTGTGTGATACAATTTTATTTAAACAATAGTTCGCTGATTAGAAATGCTTTTTTCGCGTTGAATACGATTTACACGATTTAAATCAGTGTCCGAGTGCTCCTTTAATGAAGAGATGGGATATACGCTAAATGTGAAGTAAACAGGAGACTCACGGACTTCTCGGACCAAAGAGAAGGTGCAGCAAATTGTGACTTCTGTTCGATGTAATTCAGATTTATTGACGAGCAAACGTTTGGCTGAATTAGAGTTATCACGCACATCATAACGCCGTATTTTGATATTACATTTGAAATTACATCCATATAAGATCCCAATAGTGCAGGAAGTAAAACCTAGTGATTTTACTTTGCGCAAGTCGTATGCTGAAACAATATTAGAACGATTACGGGAGTTCTTGGGACCAATGCTAATGGCATTTGCTGGCTACAATCGTAATACATGGTTTCAGCAAGATGGAGCCACTTGTACTAGTAATGTTGACCTACGAACTTTTTATAAGGTTAAAATATTTAACTTTGACTCTATCCCTAATTCATTTGTTTCTTTGTTTTGAAATTATCGCCTGCGAACATTCATTTTTCCCAGACCAGAACGATCTTCAAACCAAATGAAGACCGGCAATGTATTTGTGATATTGAGTTTTAGTATACAGTGATCTTTGTTTCCTATATCACACACAAAATAAATAATGATAACATAATGTAATAATAAAAATGTTCGAAAACGATTGATTTATAGAACATACGAGCGTTAGTGTATTGAAAAGTATTTTAAAATGGGACATTTTTGGAAAAGAAACTGAGTTTCACTACAATATACTCGCATGTGATAATCTACACTTGTAATAATCTACATTCATTATCCAAGCATAACTGCTGTAATACTAAACGAAATTTAAGGTTTTGCTTCTTTCTCTGAACTCTTTCTCTACAGTCACCGGTTTTCAGTAGACTAACACTCGAAAATAGCTGAACAAAGGAACAGCTAACGAATGTTTGCAATTCTGTACTGTCAACGTGAACTATCAACCTAAATTCTAAGAACAGCAAAAAAAATATTTTCTAGTATGATAAATGTAGTTGGATACTCGTTAGCGGTTATTTCTATATAGTTTTTTTAACAGAGATTCTTATTGCGCAGTTATAAACTACAATCATTTTAATAATGTAACATACATAAAAAATTACATAAAATATTGCAAGTTTATGCAGACTCAAAGGTAAATTTGATACTACAATCAAACAAATTAAAATTTAAATTTGGAGGAATAAATGTATTTGTATTTTAATTGTCGAGTAATTTATATTAAACGAACTATCATCTTCACAAATAAACACGAAATTGCTTTGTGCACGTCCTCTATTTCTGTTGATTAATTATAATATCTCTATTATCAGTAAAGGCTCAATTATATTTCCTTTGTTCGTGTATTACTCCATATGAGTATAATTATTACTAGTTATCGATTATTTTAGATGTTAAATATTCGGGCTGGTTTCCTGCTCAGTTCAGTCTCATCTTTATTTATCTTGGTTAGGTCGTAAATTGATGATAAATGATCTATACTTTGCTCAATACTAACTCTGTCAAATGAAGTGTCTATTAAGTTTTTATTTAATATCAAAGTAATTTGTCAGTTACAAAGGTTATCATTTTGCAAAAACCAACAATAAAGCTTAAGAATAAATACATATTAGGAAGTAGAATTGCAAGTAGCCTCGTGATTGTCGTTCAGTAATAGCTCTTTTTTTCTTTTTATTATTTTCTTTGAATTTACTTACTGTATTTTAAGATCAGCCTTCCAAGAAAACTAAGCATTTTCATTCTTCAAGTTTGCTTACTTATATAAATGTTTAGGTTCGACCGATTGAACACAAACAGAGAATGACTTAGGTGTGAGTACCTACTTAAAATACATTTTAAGGATAGTAATATTTTATGTTTAAAGACTTTAAAAAAAAAATCTTAAATCATATCTTTGAATCGTAAAGTAAATCTAAAATAATACAAAAATACATGTAAAAGTAATTCTGTCTTTCTGACTGTTACGCTTGACTACTAAACCGCTCATCCGACTGGGATAAATTTTAGAACAAACAGAGAAGACCTTGAAAAGAGATATATGCTTTATTTTGTCAAAGTAAAATTAAATGAGGGCTTAATAGAGGATAAAAGATGACATGAGAGCGATTCTAAAAGTGAAAATCGCGAGTAACAGTTAGTAAAATATAATATCGCCAAAAATCTTGTTACCAAGTGATATGGCCTCAATATGCTATCGACCTATATAAGATAGAAGGTATCGAATAAACACTTTCCTTAGAAAACTGTACCCTCTGAAACAAGGTAAACACTACAAAGGTAGGTACTAAACGAACGAGAAATAACAATATTCTTTATTTTGACGCACATCTAACACAAACGTTTTAGTACAGAAGACATGCCGTAGGTTTCTTTGAAAGTGTCAATGTAAACCATTTTAAGATTTATTTTAAGAGACGTTTTAACGTACTGAACGCTTAATGCTTTAACAGATTGCTTTGTGTTAAATAATATAGTTTTGTCTTTACGCCAAAAACGTTTACAATTTCTTCAGTACTTGGCTGTTATACTCACCTAAATTCTTTGAGAGAGAATGTCAAACTGTTTATACACCTTGAGAAAGCAATGTTTTTTTAATACCGGAGGTAAAAAGAAAGCAAAAAACCTTTTTCAACTTCAAACGTTAACTTCATTTTTACCTAAGCTTTATACGTAATAAAAATTATTCAAAGACAAGAGTCCTCAAATAACAATAGTCAAGTTAATAAAAGTTCAAATTAACAATTTATGTAGCGTTGCTATGATAAAATAGCTATAAACATCATATTTTCATTTTTATTTTCCTAGCCTACTACATAGGACTCTACTCTACCTGATCAAAAGCGTGAATACATTCCTAGAGTTTTGGTCACCATACTCTCTGTGAAGGCCGACACAGATGACTCACACTATGGCGGCTTAGTGACATGCTTTTTCACGTGACGCTTAGAGATGTTACAGGCATGACAGTTATTGTAGCAGTGTAAGGTTCACACACTTACCGTCACAACTGCATCAATGCACCTCCGATCTCGTTCTCGCCAATAAAAGTCAACAGCAAGTATTCTGTCGTCTTAGGCAGGTCTTCTATGAGAGGATTGTACTGCCCCGACCGAACCGGCCCATTCATACTGAAATCAGCGTGGCTCCACTACCTAAAATATATAATTCACATCAATACATCATAGTAAATTTTTAAACGCTCTAAGAAAATGCAAACTGTTAAAGTTGAAGATCCTAAATACAAGAATTAACACAGGAACCTTAATGGAAAAAAGTTTTTGTGGATTACTCAAAATAAGTTTGCTGCAACACTCGTAAATAGTACATTTCATTTCTTTAGGTATGATAGATCCTGTTACCGCAGCGTATTGAGGTCAAAACTTCAGCGTCGTTAATTAGACAAATGGAAAACATTCTGGTGAAACAATTGCCAAAGTTCAATTACTTCCAACTAGTTTAAGAACGTTGTATCCTACTCCTGCATCTCGTATTTTTGTCTATATCTATTGTTCCACTGTGTTTTTAAGTTCTATGTTATATTAGGGGTTGAAATTAGTAAAAAGGCTAACATCGCTATTTTTAAAGTTGCCTAAGTGCGCTCTGGGTGTATCCATGCAATGTGAAGAAAGTAAATTTGTATTGAACATATATAATATGTATTAGAACTTCCTCGTTAGTCTAGCGATTAGTGTATGCAACTGGTGCACAGTCTCGGATTCGATTCACGGTTCGAGTTAAAAAGTGTTATTCAGTTTTTCTGGTTACAGATGAAGTGATTCTACTCTGCCTGATGGAAAGAATGAATAGGATCTAAGAGTTATGGTCACCATACTCATTGCAAACAATATAATGTGGTGATCTACACTATGGCGGCCTAGTAAAATGGTTCTTCACGCCCCGCTTAGAGACGTGAAAGGTATGACAGTCATTGTGGCAGTGTAAGGCTCACATGGTTACCACGATGTCTATCACCCCTGCATCAATGGGCTTTCGGTCTCGCACTCATCAACGAAACGCGACAGCATGGATGCTGTAGTTTCAGGTTAATCTTCTGTGACAGTGTAGTACTGCCCCAGTTGAGTCGAGTTGTTTGTGATGAAATCAGCGTGGCTCTATTACCTGATCTTTTCAGATTATCGACCCATCGGATTGTGTGACTGAGGCAACAGAAAGTACACAGACACATGTGTACTTTAATATCTCCTCTGTAGTTGACTGGTCTCCATTGAGACTGGCCACCGTGACCGAAATCAACTAGGAGTTACTAAGCACAATAAAAAATTTATGTCAGTTGTTATAAAAAGAGTCGATAATAAAATATACATATTTTTTTTGTGAATACGAACATGTTATTCGTGAAAAACAGTCAAACTTCAAAACAAAAATTTGCAGATCATAAAAATATTTAGTTCGACCCGGAAAGTAAAGCCGAGACCCTAATTACTGCAGTCACATACGCTACCACTGCACCACCGAGGCCAGGAGTCCAAGTTAATTATAATAGATAGAATATAAGAGTAATGATTTTTTATGGAAAATTACATTACCACAATGCTTTGAAACATAAAAGGAACTTTTGAAATAATTACTGGTTGAAGTCTAATAACGAAAATATTATTGTCCTTGAATAATATATAATTTCGTATCCCCGTGAATGGTATGTCAGTTGATACCCGACCTACATCAACTCGTAATTACAACTTAGTGCCTCGAGTGGACTATAAAGTATTTCTACCAAAACAACCCTAATCCAATACAGATAAGTTTTTGAGTGAAAGTGGTAAGTTAAGTAGTATGGTTAAAATTTCAAATTTTATGCAGATGGGCAAGATAAGATTACTTTCTACAGACCGTAAAGAATAATTAAATTGAAATTATTTGTCATTAAATATGTATGACAAAAAGAATATTTCAGTTTTAAATATTTTAAGGTCGGAGGATTTTGAGGGAATGTAACTTCATTTAAAATATATAATATTTATTGATATATTTTTAAGTAAATAATATAACTTTTTCGCTGCACTAGATAACATTACCGGCAAAATAGAGATTTCAATTTCAGGCTTCTCCTACTCTGATCAATAAATGCGCAATTTTGTCTTATAAGGTAAGTTATGCTGCAATGTAAGTAGCTAACTCTAGTACTTGACTTGCATATGATTTAGCATTAACTACACAGATGGCGTAGTAGTCCAAGCGGTTACCTCACCACTTTCTACTACGCTCAGTTTTGTAGGATTAAACCCCACATAGGACATTTTTGTGTGAGTGTTCTTTATGTCCATTTCATGTAACCACATTTGTAAAGTCTCCCACGACACAGGAATATTCCTAGTGAGTGTGATGACTTTTCAAAAAAATATACTAAGTTAGAGTTACCTAGAACTCATGCATTCATACATACCCACATAAAATCACGCCTGTTTCCCCAGAGAGGTAGGCAGAGGTATATTAAACGCCTACTTTTTTACCAGTGTTTTAGTCTCACGTAGTAGGCGGTGACCCTGTTGCCACAAATCGAGATGTTTTGTTTGCCAGTGCCTCGTTCGTTGATTAGCAGGTACACCACTTTCAGGTGAGGTTGACTTGGGACCCTAAGTTTTTTGTAGGAACCCTATGTACTCGCTCGTTCACTTTCAAAAAATATTATTTGTTTGAGTAAAAAAAAGATAACAGTTGGCCACTAAAACTATACTTTATTAAAATTTTTAGGTAAATAATTTTCACACACTAGGTGGCCACTTACAGGTAGTAGGTGGTCCGTCAGGATTCCAAGCATTTTCTTAATAGAGTGCACCTGATTCCCCGACTACTAGTACCCGAGACATTTTCCGTTGGTATCTGGAGGGATATCCCTACAGAAAAAAGGGTGAAATAATTTACCAAATCTGTGATTTATACCTAATAATTATGTTGCAAGGAGTAGATTATTCTTCAACATAGACTTTCGCCCTTTTGTGGTATATCACTAGGTAGTAGAGCCACGCCGATTTCAGCACGAGCGGGCTGGCTCGACCGGGGCAGTACTACCCTCCCACAGAAGACCAACCTAAAGCGACAGCATCCATGTTGTCGTGTTTTGTTGGTGAGTGTGAGACCGGAGGCCCATTGATGCAGGGGCGACAGTTATCTTGGTAACTGTGTAAGCCTTACACTGCCACGATGACTGTCATGCCTTTTACGTCCCCAAGCGAGGTGTGAAAAAACATCTCACAAGGCCGCCATAGTGTGGGTCACCATACTGCATTGTCTGCATTTGCAATGAGCATGGTGACCACAACTCTTGGATTCTATTCATGCTTTCCATTAGGCAGAGTAGAGTCATTTTGGCAGGTTCTTAATAAAAAAAAAAAAATCTTTCGGACTTTTTCCCAGTTTTTAATTACGATTTTATAAGATAATGTTGTGTTATTTTTAAACAATTTACGCTTTGCTACAAACACGCCTGTTGAAATTAACTTCGAAATATTATACTACCTGTACGAGACTTATGAAGTCTAGAACACGGTATTTTTATTGGAAAAAAGAAAATATAAATGCATAACTCTACCGTAAAAATTGCAGTTTCTTGTTGTTCCGAAAAAGTAATATAGAATTACTAACTTTAGGACGATGTAAGATATATTTATGACACAATTTCATATTGAAATACATGGAGTGACTACTAACAGGCGTTGAGCTCTTAGCCTAAGTATTTGACTTAATTAAACTGTTACTAAACCGTTACTTAATGGTAACAAAAATAATCATTCCAATGTGACGCTTTCGTTAAACGTAGACACAAAACGTTAAATAGCATTTAGATTTTGATTATGTAATTGCTGCTTTTTTATTAACATTAACAGTAGTTTATTATTATTGAAGTAAGGACGTATATTTAAGTACTTTAAGACAGTGCTTGCGACAATTTCTTAATTTAACGAAGAACCTAAAGCACACACGAAAATAATTTTCATTATCAGTGCTTTACTGCAGCTTTGATCCCTGCTATAGTGTTAACCAACTGTATTTAATGGTCATTGATTTAAAATGAAATGTATGTGATGACTTACTGCCTTTATGCATTTACTTTATAATTATAACAATCATCTAGATTATTTATTGATTATTTTTTAAGTAAAATATTCGTTTTAATTTAATTTAATTTGTCTAATAGTTAGCTGTGAGCAGAAGTAACGATTTACAGTAACGCTTTCAAGCTAATTTTGTTCCTCCATTTACACTAAATCTGATTAAATACATAAAGTATTAAACTTATGTAGATATGACAGAAAATATTTAGCTTTAATTTATAGTTTTAAATCGGAACGTGTAGATTGACAGAATAGCTAGGGTATAATACGATAAATAATATTTATACCCAAATATTCGTAGGTAACGAAATATTTATATCTAATCTAGTCAGTTCAGTGCTTGTTGTAAATAAATAATTGTGTCCATAGGTCACCACCACACGCAGTCTATTGTATAAATACTATATCATAAATAAGCACGTAACAGATTGGTATACTCGTGACTATCTTATTCAATATGATGATTACATGTATATATCCATAAAATCTCGGAGGAGTAGGCAGAGGCATATTAATCGTCCATTTTTCGACAGTGTTTTTGGGATATTTTATTTGCCAGAGCCTCGTCTGTCGATCAGCGGGTGCACGACTTGCAGGTGAAGTTGACTTGGAACCCCAAGTTCTTGGTTCCTAATGTTCCTTACGGATAAAAAATTAAATATAATGATAATAAAAATGAAATATAAAATATAAATTCCACATTACTCTTTTAAAAGTAACTGTGTTATATCTTTGTTTCTTTGTACCGGCAGTGTTTTAATTAATTATAAAGCTTACATAACTAAACGCAACAGTAATTTATACGGTGATAAAAATACATCGATTTATACATTATCTTACAATAAACCTGTGTATGCCTACTAACAATATAGTTAAAAATAAACATTAATTTTATTTTATTTTTATAATTTTTCACTATATATTAACTGTTTTTTCTCTTTGCCTACAAACTTATGCAGTGTTAGCTTTATAAGACTTTGTGGTTACAATTTTTTATGGTTTCAATTGGTTATTACGTTATTAATATTCTACTAAGTCGAAAAACATAGTACGAAGTATTAAAAATTGAAAAAAAAAGCAAAAAACTCTAGAAAAACTTAGAAACAATTAAATTACGCCAACGTTGGCTTGAAATAAGTAGTATCAAAACAAAGTAAGTAGTGAAATTGTATGCAAAACAATTAATGTGAACTTTCGCTAATTTTATAAGATAAATGTGATTACAAAATTATATCTTAAACTTCTTAAAGCGTCGTGTATTCTCAATTATCGTGACGGCTCAATACATTGAGCCATATTACGAACGAATTAAGTTGACATCGGTATATGAAAGGACGGAACCATCACCTAGCACTGACGTCTTCCATTTATCACCATCGAAAGGGTTGATTGAATATGCAGGGATCCCTTGTCGCGGTCTGTTATTTATGTTAACGCCGTAAACAGTTGCTTGGAATCACTTTATTATTTGTTGGAAAAACGATTTAAGAAATAGAATTAGTCAGTTTTACATAGAAAAAGGATTGAGTGACTTAGTTTTAAAATATTTATGAACATAATTGTGAAACCTTCAAGTAATGCAATAGGGGAAAAATGTCATTGGCATTGAATTGGCAAAATATCACAGATAGTCTATGAGTGTCTGACATACCACTACACTACAGTTATTCTTTGTTTACAATTATAAGGATTTTCAGCTTCGTTCATAAGATTATATTATTTTCTATCATACAATATATGTACTCTTATAATTCAGGTAAAATGTTGTGACATAATTTAATTTATCATTAAATCGAAACTGACATCAAAAAACATGTCATTATTATAACATGAAATTCAAAAACAATTGAAAGTAAGAGTTTAATTTTGATTAACAAATGTACACTGAGAGGAAAATCGTTTGAAATAATACGAGTATATATACAAAACTTTACTCATAATTACGTTTACATTTAAATTATTTAATCGTTTTAATCAAGAATAATTTCTCGAATAGATACATGATACACTCTCACAGTTAGTTGTTTAGAAGAAAAGTCAACTTTTCGACATTTGTTTCGGTAATAAATAAGAATCTTTTAATATTATTTTGATTAGGAAGAAATTCGTCTGTTTGTTCTTGGATGGTTAGATATTATTTTAGTTTCTTTAAATACATATATACCAATACTTATATGGCTTACTGTATGGTAACATGTATGACATCATTACTTTTGTGCGATCTTCATTGTTATCAGTCAAAGGATAAGAGCTAACAAAGCCTTTGTTATTTTTCTCTATTCTGTCTATCTGCCATATATAATAGTTTTTCTGGGAGTCAATAAATGTATCTAAAAATAAAAAAATCAAATATATGATTTAGCTAAATGTCACATTTTTCACAGAGAGTTAGTTAATCGATTTCTAAATATTGAATACGGTCAATGTAACCTTTACCTTATAAAAGCAATTCAATCAAAAGATTTCACGAAGCCCTTGATGACAGATAAATTGACTCGACTTCGATTCAATCACTAATTCTTTTGTATGAAAAGATTGCTTTCAATATTTTCATTTGGTAAAAAAATAACATGCCTTCAAGAGTCCATAAAGAAAAGTCATTTATAACATTTATTTATTAAAGCATTCAAAGTCAACAGTTTTCGTTCAGATTTTGCTATGAAAAAATATCACGTTTTTATAAAGTGTAGATTTTTTTGTGGATTTAATTTCCAATAGTTCAAATTTTCCTCTAGTGATAATAGTTAAACGTATTTAAGATAAAAACGAAGTAACACACAAGTTTATAATATCGTTCATTGAAATTCAAATTTGTTACAGTTAGTAGTGCTTAGCTTTAGTTTATTTTGCTGACCCAGACGATAGCGATGAATTGAAATCTACCTCTTGAAAACACAAGTCTCAACTTCCAAAGACAACATTACGCTTTAGTTTCACAACGACAACTTATTTAGTTATTAAATACTTAATTAAATTGATATAATCTATATGTTACTCATCATCTGCTTGTGTTTATCTCAAATTATATGGGGTTGATACAGTATTATTAACACTATTTAATAAGCTGTTTGTTTGTTTGTAACCGACTTTTATAAGCTTTTTTTTCTCATTTTTTTAAACTATATTTACATACATATTCGACTCTATCATTTGTCGTTTAACTGTTAACTCCCTTCCTGGTCATATTCTCTCTCACAATTATGGATCACCTTTTCTTATGATTTTCTTCTTCTTTTGTGCCCTTTAACTCCCATACCTAACATTTTCCTCGTCACATATCTCACTCAACCAAAAGACGTTGACGGCTGGACTTAGACCTCACCCAAGGTTCTCCATAAGAGCTGGTCTGGTGCCGCCGGCATCTAGCGGTTTCCCATGACCCTCACTATATCGTTTCACCACCTTGTGGGAGCCTACTAACGCTACGTTTTTCAGCACGTGATCGCAACTCAAGAACTTTAGGTTCCATCGATTCAGCGTGCAATGTTCTTCGCCCACTGGCACTTAAGTTGACCTATTTTACCAGCAGTATCGGTTCGTCTGTGGATCTCCTCATTACCTGATTCTTCGAGTATTGCCCTCTACATTGCTCTTTGGGTGACTTTAAGCCTTATCTTTGTACTCCAACTCATAACTCATAGCTCTCTAAACGAGTGGGTTTAAAAGTAAATATGGATAAGACGAAAATTATGTTGGATGCCCAGGTCACACCCACTATAGTGAAAATTGGAGAATCTACCATCAAAGTGGTTGACGACTACGTGTATCTAGGACAAACTATCCAATTAGGTAGGTGCAACTTCGAAAAAGAGGTCAATCGTTTAATCCAGCTAAGTTGAGCAGCGTTCAGGAAGCTACGTAACGTTTTCTCGTCAGAAATACCAGAGTGTCTCAAAACAAAAGTCTTTGGCAAGGGTGTGTTGTCAGTGACCACTTACGACGACTTACGCTCATTATGTGCTTGATAAAAAGGTTCAAAGTCACCCAACAAGCAAAGGAGAGGGCAATGCTCGAAGTTTCTTTGTATGATCGAATCAGGAATGAGGAGTTCCGCAGACGAACCAAGATCGAACCGAAGCCGATATTGCTAGTAAAATTGCCAAACTTAAGTGGCAGTGGGCGAGGCACATTACACGCAGAAACAATGGCCGATAGAGCTATAAAGTTCTGGAGTGGCGACCACGTACTGGGAAACGCAGCGTTGATAGGCCTTCAACAAGGTGGTTCGACGATCTGGTGAAGATCGCGGAAAGCTGTTGGATGCGGGCGCCACGGGACCGGCTGTTGTGGAAAACCTTAGGGGAGGCCAATCTCCAGCAGTGGATGTCTTTTAACTGAGATGATGATGACGATGAAACGTTATGCAGCTTTCTGCAAGCTGCCCAACCTTGCTGGATCCAACGATTTTACTTAACTAGATAATTTGTCCTGGGTAAACGTAGTCGTCCGAGCAGGTAGCGACATTTGGCCCCTGCCTGAAGAAGTAGACGAGTGGTGAGAGGCCACTCGTCGAGGCATGATAGTTCGTTGGTCATCCGGCTGGAGGTGTCACGTCTCTCCAGAAACTATCCAGCTGATCATCGAAGAGTAGGTAGGACGACAGCATAGGACCTTTTCCTTCCGACTGACACAGATCCTTTCCGGTTGCAGCCGCTTCGTGATGTACCTGCACCTGGTCGCTAGAAGGGAGTTGAGTCCAGCCTGTCACAACTTCAACTACAGTGACGACTCGGTTCAACACACGCTGGCAGTCTGCCCCATCTAGGTGACGCATAGTCAGGTACTCACTGCAGTCATCGGGGAAAATATCAGAAAGAGGCGGCGGAAAATGCTCATAAGGACGACCTCCACTCGAACTCCACTCACCGCCGGCGAACCGGGTAGCAAAAGGGTCACTTACCAACGCTTCATTCCTGAATAGGGAATGTACCCGAAGGTAGTGTCTGCTCTAGGAGGGGTCTGGTAGTCGTAACAATGGCTGTTCCCGAATCCATCCTCTCCCAGGCGCAAAATGACATACCGTGTGTACAATTTATACTGCAGTGGGTGTGACACAGGCATTCGACACAATTTTCGTCTTATCCATATTCATTTATGATCCACTCGTTTAGATTCCTAATATTGTCTTACTAAGGTCATCAAGGTATTAAAATATCCAGTTATAAAACAATAACATTTTGTTTTTAATCAATTACAACGTTAAGTTAATTAACTTGATGATGGAATAGTTGAAATTAAACGAGTACAAGAATAAAAGACTAGGTACTTCACTAAATTTGTAAAAACTTTCTAGTCATACAGTCTTGAGTATTATAAAGAAAAGATAACGGCTTGATAGTGAAGAAATATTCGAAAAAGTAAAAAAAAGAGATATTTTTATTTATTTAAATCTATTACTTTTCAATCAATTTATTGAGACATATGAATAATAGTAGGAAAAAAAATTATCTTAATAGTTTTTATATTATTACATAATAGAAGCTAGACTTCTTTAGAAGGAGGATTATATAGAAGTGTGCGATTCAGAGTATTTAGAGAATATCATAGTACAAGTCTTATTTTGCAACGTCAAATTCTATTCTACTACTCGAACGAAGATAAACACTTGATGAGCTAACTCGTCGAATCAATTTAGATTGAGATTCTCAATGTCTTCGATAATATTCAATTTCCAATTCCGTCCAATTCCGTATACCCGTTAAGTGTACACGGGTTCACACTTAGCTCGCAATTAATATCGTAAGTAATGCTATAATTAACATAAATAGGTACGTGCTAACGTATAAATTGTGAAAGTACACTTTTATTTCCTTATATCTAATAGACCTTAATTTTTAATGATTTCCAAATGGAACCCAAAACTCAAGTTAAATATTTTTTCTTTTTCTTTATCAACTTTACGCTTTGCAGTCATTTTGAATGCCGGAAAACATCAATCTTTGTGTCATTTTCTGGCAGTGGACTTAGGAAAAATAGCTTCATCGACTTTACATCCTTTGAGAAATTCAAAGTCATTAATCTTCCGAATACCAAGCGGATAATTTATACTCAGTCAAATACTTCATTTCTCAATATACTGTAATATATGGTTGTGAAAGACGTTAAATAATATTAGCTCGATAGTGTTGAGAAAAAGAAATATGATTTGTCTTGGAAAAAATGTATTCCAGCAGTTCTTTCATTTAGAAAAAAACACTGTCAGGTTCTATGTATGTATACAAGTGTAATTAAGTCTGACTTCTTAAACATACCTTTCTTCATTTAATAATATATTTAATCATTCCAAAAAATGGAAATTCAAATCGTATAACACCATAAAATATTGTCCTCAAGAAACTGAATATTTCTAATTGAAAAAACGCAGAATGAAATTAAATAATTTTGGATTGTAAAAATCACACACAAACGGAATATTCAAACAATTGCCAAAATTAGCGCGGCTTAACGTGCCAGTGGCACAAATCCGATTTGTGGGTGATCAACTGCACATATTCGATAAAGATATAATACCAGTGTATTAAAGCTACTGTTCACACGCACATAGATAAATACAATAAGTTTTTTTTACTTCAAATGTAAAAGTATTTTTTTGTTTTGAATAATCAAAAATCACTTATAACTACTTAAACTACTTGGTCAGTTTTATTTATTTATTTATTTATACATAATGCGCATGTTGTACAAATGCGGACTTAATGCCATGGGGCATTCTCTCCCAGTCAATCTTCAGGTGGTGTAGAAACACGATGCGGTAGGTGCAAAGATAAAATAAAGAAGTTGACATACATTACTAACAATACAATATTTTACATAAACAATACATACATAATACATAAACATATAATACATGTATACAAAATTAATGCAATATTCCATATAAATGCTCACTCGGGTACTATCATTACGACGATTCTACCAAATTATTACGAAGTAGATCACGTACTTTTGCCTTAAATGTGTGGCGATTTGTGGTCATCCTGATACCGGCGGGAAGTGCATTCCACAGAAGAACTGACTGCACAAAGAAGGAGGAATTGATAAAGTTGGAGGTGTGAGGGGGGCATAGAAGAAGCATGTTGGTTTTTGACCGAAGATTTCGATCATGGGTGGAGCATAAGAGACGAAAGTGAGGAACAAGGTATTCAGGTAGCGATGGAGAGTTGAGGAAAGAAAAAAGAAAAGTGAGTGAACGTAAACTAGTGCCATTGTAGCTGGGAACGTAAAGCAGACACATGATCATACATGCGAAGATTGTAAACGAATCGAATGCAGTTATTAAGAAGGCGATCTAGTTTGTTGAGGAGGTCTGCATTCAGGTCAAAATAGCACACATCACCGTAATCGATCAGGGGAATGATTAGGGACTGCATAAGTGTAGCCTTGGTTTTAATAGGGAGAAAATTTTTCAAACGATACAAAGCGCGGAGGCGCGAGGTAACTTTCTGGCTCACGTGTGCAACTTGTACACGCCAATCAAGTGTCGAGTCGATATATAGGCCCAGGTTCTTTACTACTGTACTCAGAGGTATAGTCAGGTTGTCATAAACAACAGGTGGGATAGTCGCCACGCCCAACCTACTGCGCATTTGTTTGCCCCCTACGACAATCACTAGACACTTAGTTGGATTTACCGACAAACCAAATTTCGTGGACCAATTTCTTATGGATTTTAAATCCTTGTTGATTTTCTTGATGGCATCTGATATATTTTCAACTCTAGCCATTGTATAAATCTGTAGGTCATCAGCGTACAGGTGATACGCACACTGAAGGTGTTGGGTTACGAGATTAATAAAAATTGAAAATAATAAGGGAGATAATATACCGCCTTGAGGGACACTGGTGAGAAGTTCACACCAACTCGACGATAAGTCATCAATGTGAACACACTGTTGACATCCCTGAAGATAGGAAGAGAACCATTCCAGAACTTCTGAGGAGATCATAAGATAGGAGAGGATGGCCAGTAGGACTTCATGACAAACGGTATCGAAGGCACTCGAGAAATCTACCAAAGCCAGCACTGTGACTTTGGTGTCCTCCATACCTTCCCTAATATCGCTAGTCACTTTGAGGAGAGCAGTGGTAGTGCTATGACCGGGTCTAAAGCCAGATTGTAGCGGACTAAGGAGATTATGTTTATAAACAAAGTGCGAGAGTTGTTTATGAACACAGGCTTCAAGAACTTTAAAAAGAAAGGGAAGTATAGAAATGGGTCGGAAGTGTTCTGGGAGCGAGGGGTCAGGTCTCTTAGGTAGAGCGATAATGAAGGCCTTACGCCAGAGTGAGGGATAGGTTGCAGAGTCAAGTGAAAAGTTAACGATGTGAGATAGTGCTGGCAGAATATGATCCAGGATAGTAACGATCATGTAACGGCTAACGCCGTCACATCCTACAGCATTGGAACGAATGGACAGGATAATCTTTTTGATGTCCTCAGAAGATACTGGAGAAAAATCAAAGGAATTGATGTTAGGATGGGTTAAACTGGATATGTAGCTCAAGGTTTGACTTTTGATTTGATGATCCATCTGAGGTGTGGTTGAAAAGTGAACGTTGATGTCATCTAATCCAATTGTCGTCTTAACCTCAGGACATTGCTGCTTTCCAATGCCCAGCGTTCCAAGGAACTTCCACATATTGGAAGTTGAAGAGATTTCTAAATTTTGAATTATGTGGCGGCGTTTGGCGTTACGTATCACCTGATTACACCGATTCCTAGCGGTCTTAAAAAGATCCCAATTCTCCTCACAGCGATTCCTCCTATATCTGTTGTAAAAACGGTCCCTGCGTTTCATAGCTGTTCGTATTGCCGCAGTCATCCATGGCGCGGGGGGGCCCTTCAACTTTACTCCCCTCACAGGTGCGTGTCTATCGTACAATTTCAGAACTGTGTCATTAAAAATACTGACCTTATCATTTATGTCTGTAGCTGTTGCCAAGTTGGTCCAGTCTAAAGCAGAAGCATCTGTACACAGTCTTTCGAGGTCCATTCGTCTGAAATTACGAATATGCATGCAATTTTATATTGGTGGCGTAATTATATGTCCTTAATTTATTCATAATCTCCTCCCTAACGAAGGAATTCTGAGACTGAGTGTTTCGAGGTGGTTTTTAGTGAAAACACCACGTACAGTGTTACAAGCCGTTTCTTCTGCATCGCAGCGCTGAAAGTCGCTTTTCCCAAAAGTCGGCGATCTAAATTTGACAAACAAATAAGTATGCTTAATACCAACCTTTATACGTTTAAGAGCCTAGTTAACAGCAGAATGAATTACTGTTAACTTAGTAGCGATTGAACTGTATCAATTGTATATATGATTTTATAAACTATAGGTCAATTTAATTAGGTGTGTTAATATTACTGTCTGTTTGCCTTTGTTCGCGTTTGTTACATTGTATATTTTTTTTTTTTCATTTTATTTCCTGCGCTATTTGTTCATTATTTTTCTATGTTGTGCTTTATATGTTTTTATATTTTAGACTACCAATTTTCACAAGAAATTGTATCACTAATACCTGAGATCTTACCGATGTCAATACTAAAATCCGAATGTTGTCTATAAATGTTTTGTTTGCCGGTTAATTTAGTACACTTACTCACCTTATTATCATGCATGTATTATTTTTAAGTAATGTGTTACAATTGTAGGAAAACCTATACATAAATAAATAAATGAATCTAAAGACATTTTTCACATCGTCACCAAAAAAGGTTTAATATTATGTATATATCCAATAGCAAATATTAACCATGTGTTGCAGTCAGTATAAAGTGGGAGCATTATAACGTATCCATCCATAATCCTATTAATCTTTGTTTATAAGTGCCGATACAAATGAAATTATGTTCACTGATTTATGGAGATAGTTCGTCATTCAGTAGGTTTAGTTAGACGATACAAAAGACGAGTGTGCATCGCTCTTATTTTGCATTGTTTAACTTCATTGTCATAATTATAGTAGGAATAAGAATAGAAGTATCGGAAATAATACACAAAGTTTTGAGAGTCTTCTTGAAGTTGTAGTTAGTTCCATCATTTTTTACAACAACACTATTATATATATACCTAATATTTAGGACTCCATTTCCAGATATAGTACTGTTACAACAAGATATATAGTAGTTTATTTATATTTTTCCGATAGATGCAGATTTTTATGTGTGTGAGTATATATGTATCAATACATAAAAAGTAAAATCACTTTTTTAAAAACGTTGTATATCGTATTTATTGTAAATATCATAAAATAGTTATTAAAATTTCAATTCTCTATGGATTAAGTTCATTAGGTTACACATTCACCATTAGGTATATAAACATGACTTTATTGAAAATTGTTAACATTTTGCTCTCAGAAATTAGGTGACAGATGGTGCTACTGGTTGTCTGTGGGTCTTGAGTAGTGTGTGATTTTATAGTTATTCTGCTTTGTGTTATTTTATACAAGCTGTCTCTTATTTATATTGCTTGCTTACTTCAGCTTTTTGCTTTCCACTGCTAATGAAAGCCTTCCCCAAAAAATGTCTATAAGCCCGGACTTGGACAATCTGTAATCCGTATAATATCGATTACTCTAGTTCTCTGTCGAATTATTTCGTTTCGAATCCTACCGACTAGAAATCACCCAATATCACACGTTGAGCGACTTTATGCTTGTGAACGGTCAGTGGTCAGTACAACGGTCAGTGTCTATGTCTTGGCTCTGTATGTCATTACTGGTATTGGTCAAAATTCTTGGCTTTTAGTTATTATTATTATTATTTATGTTTAAATATTTCTTTATATATTTATTAAACTAGAAGTGTTTTTAGAGGAGATTAATCACTTAAATGTCAAATCAGTGTCTTTTCCGTGAATTAGAAACATAGCACTTTAATTTACATCACATTAACTAGAGTGGTACAACATTGCTTATCGATTAACCACACTAAATTTGAGATCCCGCAACTGCAGGCAGAACGCTATTGTATAGTACTTTAGCTCAACCGTGCTCAATTCCATACTACAGTTTTCTTTAATATTTCTTTTGCTGGAAGAACATAAGGAAATGAAATATGGCATAAATCCTAAAACGACACGTGTTACTATAGTTCTGTTAGTTAAATATATGGAGATTTTTTAAATTCAGAATAGCACATCTAAAATGTCATGAAGGAACAATATATTTTTAGAATCCTACTATTAACATTATGTAAGTAAGAAGGTAGTTTGAAAGGATAGAAGTTTATTACTCAATTAGACCAGAACGTCTAAACGAATATGAAATAAGTTAGATACATACAGTACATAACAGTTCTAAATAATATATATGCTACTTATTATCGTGAAAACTTGATCGACAAAATTGACTTTAACGTAAAAGAAGCTTCGTGTTAAAATTTGTTGTAAATTAAAATAATTCAAATTAGAAGGGTTGCTTCTTAAAATTATATGTAATCACATCATTGTGTTTATCTCATTACCCTATTGTATCATACATCATCATGAAATAAGTGATTTTTGGTTGTGAGAATAACGTATGACCCAAATATAATACTTACATAAATGGAAATACATTATCGCTGATAAATGAGATTCTAGAATCAGACAAATGGGCCCGTATGCAATACTTATTTTTATTTTAATAAAGAAAATACCCTGAAAAATATTATACGTAGTCAAATTTACAAATTATTTTGCCGTGAAAGTAACATAAATTATCACCTTCTTGTCCTTTTCCTTAATTTATATTCTCTTGTGTTAATTCTTTTTTTAATAGAATTGGGTGTGCCGAAGGTAAGTCCCATTAAAATTCCAACCGTAAAAGTAGAAAATTAAGGAATGAAGAACACGCTTGTTACAGTTTATTAAGATTAATGTGTATTGAAGTTGGTAATACTGTAATACTTAAAAGTATATAATATTGTGCCATTCTCTCCTTGTGTTGAAGTAATGTAAACAAATATGTATTTTAGTTATTAGCATATTATTATCTAAATAATAATGAATAGTATTATTGACACGTTTGTATATCGACTACATACAAAATTTATGCCAACTACTTTACTTGGACTTCTATGGAAAGTACAGTACAGTATAGTAAGTACATAATATAGTAATTTTTTATCTAATACTACTAATATTTCTATGCTTACCAATGGAGAAGTAAATCACAAATAGAGTGGAAGATGACTGCACGAATGGCGTAGTGGATTAAGCGGTCGCCACGATACTCTGTACTGCGCTGAGCGTTGTGTGTGTCTGTTCTATGTGTGGGTCTGGATGTTATTTGTATGTATGTTCGTGAAGTCCAACAAGAAATATACCTAATACAGACGTTGTCTATCGAAAAAGAAACAAGTGTATTTTAAAGCTTATAACGAACATCTTAAATAACAATATTTATACAATGTAAGTACATATATGAAATCATACCTATTTCCCGGGAGGAGTACGCAGAGGTATATTAAACGTCCACTTTTGCCAGTGTTTTTGTCTCACGTAATAGGTAGCTGCTAATCAGGATATTTCGTTGGCCAGAGCCTCATCAAGTTCTTGATGAGAACCCTTGATGCACCAAAAAGTAAATAGATAAATTTAAAAAATCATTTATACACTAAAGTTGATACATTAAACCATTTAATACCACGGCAAGCAGCCTGGTATTATGTGTTTGTTTTATAGGTCCCTATACTAGATATGTCAATTATATTATATCAAGCAAATACATTTTGATACTATTTTATTAGAGATGTTGAATACACTGAAGATCATTTTGAAGAATTGGCCTCATATGATATCATAAATGATGGAAGGTTTCAGGAGCTAAGTTGAAGATACATCTTTCTCAATTTTGTAAATACTACATAATATAATATTCTTTAGGATGCATCATACGTATACATTAAACATTCCTATTAATTGAAAAATACGTTAATTATAATCTGAAGTACCCTTTGGAGCAACCATAGTCTATGTACATCCGATCGTAATGTACTTATATAAACCCGTTGTAATTATATTGTAAAGGATTCCTTTTTCTCTTTCACGTCAAACGCTACAAGAGTTTTTCTCCGTACAAATTTCTTTTACAACACAATGCTTCTGTATCTTGTTAACAACATATTTTCTATAGGTGTATGCCATTTGGAATTTGGAGTATTGTTGAGCTTACAATTTGTTCCTATAATATTACGTCTTTACAAAAACAAAGTCAATCCTAAATCCTAAACTTGGACAGTCTATATCAAGTAAAAATCAAAAAAATCAATGCAATTTTGAAGATCATTTCAATATCATTGAATTTTATTTGGAATAGCCACTGTAAATGTTGTACTACATTCACTGAAACTGCAAGAGTGTTTTACCGTTATTGCATTCTTTACAATCCATTGAATCTTTAGTGAACAACAAATAAAAGCTGTTTCATAGATACAGCTTGTATAAAACGCAATATTCTGTAATATCCGTATATCCTGAATATTCAGTGCATGAATGCAGTTATGTGGAATATGTGAATCGCTCTTATAAATGCTTCGCATGAGCAAAACCAATAATATTGATACATATTTGTTTGTTTAACTTTAAACTAATAATCGGACTATGACTGATTTTAAATACAACAGAATATGAAATAACATTAAAAGTAGAGCAACAATTCCATTTAGAAATTAAGCTTACTAATACACCGTACATAAACTACTAAATCCGTAAAGCATGCGAAATAAGTGAGCAGAAGACGTCATCTAGTAAATTCCAATTTTCTCCCCCATTTTTTCGATTCCCTAAGCGTGCCTCACATATGTTCAATACGTACCTGCGGCTAATAATTTAGGGTAGGAATAACTATTTGGTGGCAAACACTGGGGTGTTAGAAGTAATAGCTGCAATCTGGGGCGACGCACCGACGACTCGCCGTCTCACGAATTTCCCAAGAGAAGACTTCGGATGGGTACTGTCGGTTCTCGATATTGACAGCTATATTAGGAATACTTTTAGTTTTAACCACTAAATTGGTATAAAAAAGTATCTGTTTTCAAAATAGATATAATGAAAAATACCCCAAATCGAGATTTACATTTTAATTTTTGTGAATTTAATTGACTTTAGTCTACACTTATACTTATAGTATTTATTACGTATCTAAAATCTACTACTTTCAATATTTAGAAAGTTTTTGTTTACAAACATTTCATAAATGATAGTAAAGAATGAGGAAATTAAGTACATTAAAAGTACCCTTAATGAATACACCTGGAAGAATGTTTGCTTATTACATTTTCACGACTTGTTATCAAAAAAAATACAGTTTGATGAACAACAATGTGGATATACGTATGTTTCTAAATCGTATTAGAGTGTAACTCTAATTTTATACTATTGTGATAAATTAGTCTTTTATATGTATAGTGTTACACTTTACTATGTAAAAGCCTATTTATAATACAATTTTGACCTCAACGATTTTTTTTTGTAAAAGGATCGAATATTCGATTGAGTTTCGATTTTTTTTTTCAATCGATTGTGTAATGTTACAGTATTAACCCAATTGATATATTACGCAGAATGACCAATCATTTCAATGATTGCAAGTCATTTTATTCTTTGTATTGGTTTTAATAGAATTTAATCGTTCGATTGTATAGTACAAGTATACAAAGTTCTAAGACACTACTGACTTGGCATTTAGAAGATTAATTTACCTCTTAAACAAAAAAATATTTAAAAATATACCAAAAAAGAACAAAATCCTTAATTTAGAAATTAACTTGCTTTTATAAATATTTGTGAGGCATTATTTCATTTTCAAGAACATAATACAACACTAATGACATCATAACTTCTCTTTAAAGGCCATACTAATCGTAAAAACCAACAGCTTTTGTTAAACGACTTTAAAAAAAAGACTTCTTATAAAATTGTGACATCTATTATTTATTCTTATAATACGAGTTTAATAATTTGATTAATTCATGACCCTTAAAAATCTATTTTTTTCATTAGCACTTTAACATTTTTTTGCTAGAAGGATAAAAAAGTAGTAACAGACTTTTTATTCCCTTCTTCTTATTTCAACCTATTGCTCTCTGCTGCTGAACGAAGACTTCCCTCGAAAAGTTTCAACTATCATATTCCCTTCTTTTATACGCACACCTTCTCAGATACTAGAGACTCTGGAAACAGGTGCACCCTAGTAAGGTAATCCCTAGAACCTCAACGTACTTCGGGCCTCTTACAGGTTGTAGATGGCGCCCTCTTGTGTAGGAACCCCGGTGTTCCCTTTTCTGTTACCAAAAAAACGCCGCGGTCCACAGCGTTCGCATCGCTACACCAGCCTGTTCCTGCTAGAGTGACAGATGGCTTCACTTGCCACCCTCAGGCTTGTGATTATGGAGGACGCAGATCATTTAATAATCACCGGCACCTGCGTTGTCTACAGTACCTTATCCGTCCCTAAAACTGGTGGGCCGGGAGAGTTCTAAACCGATCCCGTTTCGCCAACTTCTTAACAAGCAAAACCCATTCGCAGTAAGAGACAGTAGAATCCCACGTGGTCACGCCCCTGCTCTACCCATGCCAGACAGTCTGCCAGAATGTGGAGCGCTGGGTCTACGTTCGGGCAATCACAGTCATGGCACTCCAACGTTGGCTCCTTGCAGATCAGACACAGGTAATATCTAAAACATCCTTTTCCAGTGATCACCTACATCATCCGGTATGAGAGGGTCTCATGATACCTCTTGAGCCAATCCTCCATAAAGATTCTTACCGCCGCAACAAAGGCATGCCAAGCACTTGACACTCCTCCACGAGGACCTGACTAAGGAAACAGGATACCTTTTGGTCGTACGTTAAATCTGCTAGCATTTGCTATATCTGTACAATCTTCAACTTTAAGTATTATAACTTAAGGACCAATAAATTCAATACTTAGAAATTCTAAAATAATTGGAACAGAATGGTGACTCCCAGTCATTTTTAAATATGTACAATAAACGATTTAGGAAAGTCAGCTAAGCTAAAGATTATAAAAATAGAATTTCAATTCTAATTTCAAACACATCCTGTAAAAACTGTCCACAGCTATGTGACACAAATTGTCACTAAAGAAATCCACCACTACATCAGAGTGTCCAAATGAAAACGGCGGTAATGTATAATTAGAGCTTGATAAGGGTCTGACAGTCGTATTTGGGACAGGAAGGCGCACTCACTAGCAATTTAGAAAGGTGCACCTGACGTACAGATAACAAATATAACATTCCCACTAAAATAATGGAAAAACATTTCATGTGTAGTAATGGAAATAAGTTTATTGAAATGTCGATTTAATCTTAAAAGTGTTTGCACGTTCTGTTTGAATAAAACGTGTAAATTTTTAAATACGCGTAGTTATTTATTTGTGTTAAACGAATAAACGTAAATGTAGTCAGTTTTAAGTGAAAACTTATTGATTTACTTCAAATTATTATTACATAGTAACTTAAATGATTAAATTCAATTTGTGCGTAACTGAAGATTGCCATTCAATAAATATAGATAATCTGATTTTTTAAATGACTTCGAACAAGAACACGTTCGGTAATATTTTTTTTAATACTACAGTAACCATTGTTTATAGCTACATTGTTCAAAAATTGTAAAACCCCTATTAAACTACCCTTAAAGTTATTAAGAAATTGCGCCTAACAAAAGTTATACTGTTCTGTGAAGAATACCATCCTAGTACGGTGAATGCGTCCGTGTGGTGACGGATTATGAATACATAGTGTAACCACCCCTATTCTTTCCGTGGGTGTCGTAAAAAGCGACTAAAGGAACAAAGTTAGCAAGACAACATCATTACAAAGAGAAGGCAAACTTGAAACAAACCCTAATCCAAGCCGTCTGGCCATCGTGGTATAGTAGGCCAAAACCTCCTAGCTAAGGAGAGGCCTATGTCCAGCAGTGGACTATAAAAGGCTGTTGATGACGGTGAATATATCCCAGGACTTTGTTTTTTTCTATCTATCTCTTTGTAAAGAAACCTTTTTCTTAGGCACTCAAGATTTATTATTATGACTAACAAATCTAATGTATTTTTAATGTTGAAATAGGTTTCAATACGAATTCAAAGGAAATCAATCATATAAACTCACTAATAAAGACCGTTACATACACTATTAATTTTATATTGGCAAGCTGCAACACAAACTTGTTTGATTTTCTCCTGCTATGCATCACTGTATTAATAGGCTTAGCTTCGAGTCTTTTGGCGCTACGAGCCCACTGAGGCCACTAATCTTCTTATACTCTCGTAGGGGATGCATCCCTAAATTTCATTACAGCCATCCGGATCTTCTTTAACGCGCTGCTATCTATTTTACTTTCACGTGCAAATATTTGACATAAGTCAGTAACAAATTGTTACAAGATCATGTGACGTATGGTTAAAGTTTTCTGCATTAAAGACATACTACTATAGATAAATGCATGCCAAAGTAGCAAAAAATTTAACAGCATTTTATTCTTTGTTTCAACAAATTATTAACTGATAAGAATGTGGAGTCGTTGATGCATATAGCAATGTTAGATTCAATACATTAATTCGATTAATATTAGACAAAAATATAACCGTGAAAAAAAAATTACCTGACAACCACCAAATGTTTTGGAGTACACGGAGCAGTTTCATGAGCTTACTTACAGTCTAAGTCTTGATTTTTATGGTAAATATTTTAGAACGGTATGTCAGCCAGACAAATCGTAGGGGCTAAACACATTCCAGACACATCCCTCAGTGAGTAGGTTCATGCGTGCGATAACTAGATCTGTCCACAAAATCGTAGATTTCTGTTTAATGAAATTAATGATGTTGATTTTGTGTAGTTTGAGTTGCGTCCAAAGTTAAATAGAATCTTCTACGTTCAGTGAGTTTTACCGAAATTTAAATGAAATAACATATTGTAAGCGTACAGTAGCTAGTACTTTATTTTTTATTGTACCTCAATTTATAGGTTGAATAAGAAATGTAAATAAATCTTGACATTATACAAATACGTCAAGTGGTAGAATAAGACAAGTACACGAAAATAAAATCACACTACGCTGAACAGACAACAATGTATATCAATCCAACATAATCTAATTTTGACGTGATTTAATCATCTCAATGTTTGATTATAAATAAAGATAACTGATAACATTTCCCTGTTTATAATTAGATTACGGCTTGTTGTCTTTAACTTTTACATGAGTTTTCGTAGCTTAATACCACACTAAGGATACAAGCTTTAATATTTCAGTAGACTGTTTTGAAACAAGCTTATGTATGATAATTTAATATAAACTGATACAGAATTTACAAGATTGTATAATGAGGTACAAACTTATGCTAAATTTCTTGATTATAAGTCGCCTGTTAATATACTTCATGTTCGAGACTATAACAATACTGACAATTCGAATAAAGGCGTATAATACAGGTATAAACATTTGTATTTCTCTAGTTAAATTTGAAATAACTGTAATTCAATTTTAATCGTAAGATAATTGTAATGTGTATCTAGTAGCTTTTGCCCACGGCTTCACTTGCTTGGAATTGGGTCTGCCACGTTAAGTTTCGTAACAGATCTTTTGAAATAAATATTTTTATAACATACAAACAATCCTACGATACATCATCTTTATGTAATTTCAATAGTTTAGGAAGCGTACGCCATGATAACTCTCAGAGGCCAGATTTATTTCGACTTTATCGAAATGTATCGTTATATTACGACCAGAATTACATAAAATAATTACAAATTGTAGCCTACAAATTATGTCGATGTATAACCTATGTTACTGTAAAGTTTCATCTAAATCCGTCCAGTAATTTTATTGTAAAAGAACAACATCGATACTCACAAACTTTCGCATTTATAATATTGAGAACTGCATAGCTTTCGAGATCACTCAAATTGTACATTGTACTCTTACATCATACCATTTAATTAACAATGTATCATCTGTTGGGACTTTGTCACGTATTCATATTTAGTATAATATGTACTATTCTAGTGTTCCCACCAAGAAACTAGGACCTCAAGCGAACCTCCTTGCAAGTTATAAACAAAACTGCCCACGATCTATTTCGTGGGACCTAAACACTGCTGAAAAATTGGCACTTAATTTACCTCTGCCTACCCCTTCGGGAAAACAGGCCTAACTATATGTATGTATTGATCTTTATATTATGCATGAACGACATCTTTAATGATGAATTAAGGATTCCTAATGGCTAACACTATTTTTCGATCTGATATAATCTTAGGTTAAGATTACTAGACGACGAAGACGCAGCCATCGTCGCGGAATGGCCAGAGGAAGTGGAAGAGTGGATCTCATCCGATCCGGAAGCGCAGGCGGCCTGGTTTCGTGGTGTCATGACTGACGTCTGCGACGCAGCAATGCCACGGGTCAGGCCGGGAAGGAGGGGCTCTGTGTACTGGTGGACACCGGAACTCGAGCAACTTCGCACTGTGTGCTCGAGAGCCCATCGCCGGTTTCAGAGGACCCGAAGAAGACGGCGAGCCACAGCTGAGGAGATCGTAGAAGCGAGGCGAGAGTATGGCGCTGCAGCAAAGGCGGTGAGCCTTGCAATCGCAGAAGCTAAGGCTCGTTCCTGGAAGGAGCTCATAGAGGGACTGGACAGAGACCCATGGGGGCGCCCTTACAAACATGTGTTGGGCAAGCTTAGACCGTAGGTCCCACCATTGACGCAGACCTTGGAAACCGGGGTTTGTAGCAAGAGTGGTAGATACCCTCTTTCCCAGGGACCAGGGTAGTCCCTCACGCCCTCCGCTGCCGTTACCGTCGGAACCAGCCACAGTTTCTGATGACTTAAACATGACGGAGGAGGAGCTGGACCGAGCCGTGAAGCGACTCGCCGCCCGCAACACCGCTCCGGGCCCTGATGGGATCCCGGGCCGAGTATAGGTGTACGCTTTGGTGATCTTAGGGGATAGGCTGAGGTGGCTGTTTATCAGCTGCCTCTGTAATAGCGTATTCCCCTCCAGCTGGAAGGAAGCCAGGCTGGTACTCATCCAGAAACTTGGCAGGGCTGCAGATTCTCCCTCGGCGTTCCGTCCAATATGTCTGCTGGACGAGGTGGCGAAACTATTCGAAAGAGTTATCGCCGCCCGTATCAACCAGCACCTATCGCGGGTGGGCCCCGACTTATCAGACAGCCAATTTGGTTTCCGGTAAGGACGCTCAATACTAGATGCTATCGAACGCGTCTGCTCCTTGTCGGATGAGGCTGTCTGTCGGAGGGGAATGGCGCTAGCTGTCAGCATTGACATAGTCCATGCCTTTAACTACCTCCCGTGGCGGGTGATTAGAGAGGCCCTAGTGTAGCACCAGTTACCTCTCTACCTGCTGGACATCATCGGGGCTTTTCTTTGTGATAGGTCCATAATTTATATGAGCCGAAACGGCGAGGAACGCCGAAGGGAAGTCACATGCGGAGTTCCCCAGGGATCAGTCCTAGTAGTCCTTCTGTGGAACCTCGCATATGATGCGGTCCTGAGGACCAGTCTTCCCTCTGGAGTGAGTGTCGTCTGCTACGTGGACGACACTCTAGTGCTGACCAGGGGGTATGGCTTCAAAGAAGTTCTGGAGCTCACCGAGCAGGGGGTGGCTTGTGTTGTCCAACAAATCGAAGGACTAGGTCTACGGGTTGCACCTCATAAGACGAAAGCACTATGGTTCCACAGGAAACGCAGAGGTGCCGTTCCCCTCAGCTCATTAATCAGAGTTGGGGCAACGGAGGTCGAGGTTGGCCGGCACATTAAGTACCTCGGCCTCACCCTGGACAGTCGCTGGAGCTTCAAGGAGCATTTCGAGCGGATGATCCCCCGAGTTAGGGGGATAGCGGGCTCCTTACAGAGGCTATTGCCCAACTTAGGGGGTCCGCTGGAGGCAGTTCGCCGCCTCTACAGTGCGGTGGTACGATCTATGGCCCTCTACGGAGCGCCGATATGGGCCAAACGCCTATCGGTCTCCTCCCGCTGCCGAGCGAAGCTCAACCAAGTGCAGCGGATAGTGGCCATTCGGATCGTACGAGGATACCGCACCATCTCGTCGGAGGCGGTGACAGTCCTGGCACGTTTCTCGCCTTTGGACGTCCTAGCGGATATGGACGCGAGGGTTTATGACCAGACTTGCGGCATCCGTCGGTGTGAGAGCAGGGAAGACCAGGACGAGCTCGAAATGCGGCGGAACGCTCACCGACAGGCACTGACACAGTGGCGCGTGCGGCTTGAACAGCCGCGAAACTCGCGTCAACGCGCTGTCGCTGCCGTTCTGCCTAACCTTGAAGCTTGGGTAGGTAGGGAGGGAGGTCGCGTCACCTACCACCTGACGCAGATACTCACCGGGCACGGTTGCTTTGGTGAGTATCTAAATCTAGAGACAGCACAATGCTACCACTGCGTGGCCGATCGGGACTCCGCCCAACATACGCTGGAGGACTGCCCCGCGTGGACGTCTGAACGCGGAGTCCTGGTCGACCAAATCAGACGTGACCTGTCCCCGCCGGCAATCATTGCTGCCATGCTGGCGGGTGATGAGAAGAGCTGGGGCGCAGTTGTCTCTTTTTGCGAAGCTGTCATGCTCCAAAAAGAGACCGCTGAACGGGATCGGGAGAGGGCCGATCCCGAGAGAAGAAGACGTCGACGGCGTCATGAACTGTCGCTGAGACCGCGAGCCGCCAGAGCGTGGGGGTCTCTGGGGGCAGAATAGTTGCTGCGATAGGGAATAAGATGGCGGCCTGAACGGTAGACCTACAGTCGGGCCGCCACGTCAGAACTGTGGGGGAGAAATATTTTTCCCCCGGGATAGCGTCTAACAAGTCATGGTGTCAATTTGGGGGGGACCTGAAAGCATATGGTCCGGGTCTCCCCCAGAGTAGGGTGCCAGAGGCCGGCTGTCGGGGCGGTTTTTAGTGGGCACACCACATACTCCTGACTTCTGCACCCTAAGGAGCAGGCGATCCGAGGGGATTTTCCGCCTCGTCAACAAAAAAAAAAGGTTAAGATTACTTGATTAATTGGGAGTCTCTTTCTCCGAAGTAGAATTCTTGAGGTAGAACGTTGATATTTCTAATAAGTTCATGTCGGCATATGATACGTACATATACTAAGGATCCACATCCTATACGTAAAACGACGCTTAATGTGAACTCTATATTCCAGATTCTTTTGAATATTATTCAAGATTCCTAAGCATTAGTAATATTCAGTAGAGTATACTTACCTGCCAATAATAATAACATTTATTAAGCAGAATGGAATAAATCACTTTAAAACATTCCTGTCTTGTAGCAGAGGGTACACCAGCTAGTATACCGCTCTTTTTTAAGTCTTTCCTCGAGAAAAACATACATACATAATCGATTCGTTTTTTAATTCTTTCAAAGAACTTATTATATTTTCTGCTGAAAGTAGTAAAATAAAAATATATTGATAAATAGAATAGATTAATTTAAATGCAACATTTAACACAACTATCGTTAATTAATTCATTATACCGGCTCATCCTGGCAACAATTGAAGTGCTTCCTGTTGATTAGCGAAGCCTTTCAGCATGATGGCAATCACCAACAATCTATCCTTAAAACCAACCCTCTGTTTAGTCTTTATTAACATCATGAGTTTCTTACAGGCTAAATCAGGAATACTCGCTGACTTATGTCGCTCAACTCATTGCGACATCCTGTGTGTGCATGAAACCCTTAGAGACGAAACCCAGAAACTGCCACACATCACGCTTATCGCTGAGATCTGCCATCTAAAGCGATCAACGGCTTAGTGCCTATTTACAATCCAAAATAAAATCAGCCTCCTATAACAGTGGCCCCTGGTAGTGCAATTTTGTTCCAGATCTGATCCTTATCAATGAAAATATCATCTCGTAGTGCACTAAGAGCATGTGCACTCTCATAACATAGATCGATTATGTGCACAATTAAGCTCGTCGTGAAGTCTCCAAATTGTTCCTTTAGGCACCGATTTAACTACTCTAAAACCACATAGTATATAGAATATAAAAAGGTACACACCCATATCAAAATAATTCAGCGTCTTCGATCCGATCCGCTCACGCAAAGCTAGCTGATACAGCACTAAATTAAATATAAATACTATATAATTACGATTTACCTCAAATTGACCCCAACAAAACTGTTGATGTACCCGCTGGCCGATAAAGTACCTCTGGTGTTTTGAAAGGCTACGGCAATTGAAACATTATCCCACCTTGCATCGTACCTTACGTGCCCGGACGCCCGCACGTAGGGGGACATAATGACTGTCACCGGCAACGCAGTCAAAGTAGCAGCGTTCTGGACTACCAAAATATAATTATACTAGCAAGTACCGTTGGCCGTCGAAGCGCCAAGAAGAAGATAAATTAATGAAATAATTTAATCTAAATGTGATATTTGCCTGTCTATGATATTAGGACGGGTCTAAAAGTGTTATCGTGTTTTTCTTACAAGGAAATTATGTATAACATAGCCAGGAGTATGAAAATTGGAGATGTTTCATGCTTCACATTTTACGTTTAATGATAGTGTTTCATGTTTCACGGAGAGCACGTTAAGTCGTCGATCCCGGTTGTTATGAACATCTATGGCAATGGTTATTGGAAAATCAGGAAAAGGAAAACTGATTTCGTCCACTCACGGAAACATTTAAGACGGCATGAAGCTCTGGGAAACGCGCCTCCGCCGCCCGGTTTAGGTACGAACGGAAGTCGTCCTCCCGGGCGATCTCTGCTGCCTTCTTACACAGAAGGTTGCGACTGTGGTAAAACAATTATTACTACCAGTAATAGAACGATGACGGAAAGTAGCGAAAGATCTCCTCCGATAACGTCAATAAGGACCCGATGATGTGTCGCTCAGGCGGAGCAAATTGCCAGCGTGTGTAGAGTCGAGTCCTAACTGCAGTGGCGGATCTCGATTTCCTCTGTGACTAAGTGCAGGAAAGAACTTGCGTCAGCCGGAAGAAAAGAATCCTATACTGCTGCCCTGCCCACTTGACGATGATCAGCTGAAGCCTCCAAGGTAGAAAAATCAGCACGTGGAGCCTCCAGCCTCCGCCAGATTGATTGAAGAAAACTGACATCCTGCTTCAATTGCTTAAATTAGTAGCCGACTCCCAATAACTTAGGGATTAATAAAGACTAGTAAGTAGAATAATCTATATTTGGTATTTATGGCAATTAATTTTAATTAAGGGGCAATTGCTTCTATTCAGTCGAAATATTGATCTACTTCCTTTTTCTCTCTCTTGACCGTGCTTCCTGAAAATGACATCCAAAAATAGAATATTGATTAGTCTATACATTGAATAATAAAAAGTATATCTAGTTAAGCTTTGTTTAAAATTTAATTCAGATTCATCAATTTTGCTATAAGCTCCCGACTTCGGGGTTCAAATATAACTTCTGCGTCAAATAACTCATGATTTATAAAATCTTTCAGAATACTTTATGCTATTGTAAAATGTTTTCCATGTTTATTGAATTTTTAAACAAAAAGGTTTTTTAAAGTTGTTCAAAAGAGCGGGCAAACTTTTGAATTAGTCGAAATCTTTATTAACTCTGTAGGATCAGGAATGAAAATTAACGTGGACTAAAATATCTACAAGATATTTTTACCTGTAGTACATTAATATAACTCAATTTTTTAACAAAAAGCTTGTAATAAGCTTAGTTTATTAGTAACACAAAGATATTTTTAGGACACACTAAAATAATGTCATTTAACTCACATTGTTTAATGATGATGAAGTATTCATAACGGACGCATTTCGATTGACAGTATAGAGATTCTATTCTAGTATTATGACGCACCTATGTAGAACTGCTTATAGTTTAATACGAACCCATTGCAAAGTGTTAGCATTTAAATATCACAATCCATATATTATTAAGTCTTCTTTACCGTTAAAATATTCAAAGAGAAAAAAACTTTAATAATACAGTTTAATAATTTGCCCGTAAAGTTAAGAGCATACTAGATAAAATAACTTTTATTACTATGACAGCAGTTTATACTTCTTTAACGATAAAACAAATTTAGTTAAAGCAACAATATTTGAGGATAGTTATTATTACAATACATGTGACATTGGAACACTACAATAAGGAACAGCTTTGAGAACATAGGAATTAGATGATAAGTGATATCACATACCATCACCTTTGGTGTGTCTGGTCTTGTCATAATATAATTTCTAGACATAGCACAAAAATAGTGTACAATTATAATAACCTGTAAATGTACACTATTTTTTATAAATAAAGTTAGATCAGACACCATATATTCCGATCCTTTGCTGTGTTGTACAACCCTTAAGCAGATCGTTTTCCAACCTAAAAGTTAGAAAATGGTACTTATTGTTTCTTACCAGTAATTACCATTTTCTAAAATTTTTAGTTTACTGTTCTGTTTGCGCCTTTTCTTTGTGTAACCTGACCATTTCCATTTCAAGGTTAGTACTTTCTCTTTTCATTTGTCTTTCATTCTTAGATCCTTTATACTCCTTTCTACTCCTCTTGAGCTTGGCTATTTTATGGTAATAGACATCTATAAGTATAATGTATATAAAACTGGTCATAAGCTGTAGCAGAAATACATAGGCTTACTGAACATTTTCTACCTCTATATTTTCAAATTAAAACTGGTTTCAGAATAAAACTGTCCTGGGCGTATTATTTGTTTCACTTACGTATGTATTTCTTGTATGCTTATATCTATTTAAAAACTTTTTATAAAGGAAAACCCAGAAACATAAACTTTTATTTGTCTTTTATTAGCGCCTTTGATTTTCTTTAGCATTTTTCATCAAGTCACGTCGTAACTCCACTTTATCCTTGTCGAATAGATGGCGCGTTTAAAAGGTACTTCATTTACTTTTTAATATAACAAGCAATCAATCATACTCGTGACAGGTGCCCAACTGAATGGAATGTCGATATCGTACCAACCTGGTGTTTTTACATTCACGTTTTTAGATTATTTTTGGATAAAGAAAATTGATATTGATGGCTTATTACTCAAGAGCTATTTTCGTGTATTGTAGTGTGATTTCTATTTTGATTTTAATCTGTTGTGCTCCTAGTAGATCACTATTATGTCAAATTCTAGAGGTTAAAATATATCAAGAAAAGATGTTATTCTTGTTGTTGTATAATTCATTAATTATGATATCATTTCACTTCAACTGTTATATCGTTTCGATTTTTTAGTATTCCATTCATCCAAGTATTGCTTAACACCATCCGGCGATGCTGTGGCCTCTTTTCGCTCGAGTTGACCTATTTTTATCGAAGTATTATCCTCCCATACATATAGAACGTTCTTTTATTTCATCCATGAAGGTTTCATCATCATCAACAGCCTTAATATTTTATTGCTGGATATGGCCTTTTCTTAGAATGGAGGTTTTGGTTTACTTTACTTAAAAAAGGTAAATAATTTAACGGGTGTCAGTTTAAAATACCGTTGTTCTTTAAATTATTTAACCCATTAAACTTTTTGAAATAACTTCTATAAAACTCACAAATCTGTGGAATGTCACTAACTCTAATAAAACAAAAGTTTACGCCAAGATAAGTTGGGACAGAATTTTCAATTTATATTCATGTAGTAATATGCCGAGGTTATCACCTTTGTTGACAATAAACTATTTTCAAGTGCTTTGTAAGTCGAGATTAAAGTCTCTCGAAATGGTTATGTATGCACATTTTCATTTACTGGCTGTCAACAGTGAGCAAACGCTTAAAATATTCTACAACAAAATTCTTCGCCAAAATAAATACATTTTTAGTTCCTTCTACAGAGTAAGTACATTTTTAGTTCCTTCTATTTACGAAAATAACTAACCAAAATAAACTCGCAGTTGAATGAACTTTTATTTTTTTTCTCTTTCTTTGAGATATTCACCAAGCAATTTGTGTTACTCTATTATTAGCAAAAGTAGCTAAAGTAACACAAAAGTCAGTTATATACATTTTTAAAGTGTATTTCTAATTTTATCTTTAGCTACTTTTTAATATTTTCAAACAAAGATACTCTACCCTTTCAATTTTAAGAGAATCTAAAATTTTTTGAAACAATTTAAGTAACAAACATTTGTTATCAAAGAAATGGTTGAAGTCATTCTTTCAAAACTAAATTTGTCACTCTCATCATTTAAGTTCTTATTTATATGTACGTTATTTGGTATCTCGGGAATAAACTTTGTGTTATAAGTCATATACTCATATCAAATCGTTAATCCTATAATCATTACTATAATATATACAAAAAGTGTCTTTGGCAACAAAACACATTTATTACGTCATCGTCGGACTAAGTGCTCAAAAGCGTATATTTAGATCAAGTTTTATAGCTCATAGGATGTTGTTTGGTTTATGACAAAGACCAACATATATTAATCGGACAAAGTACGTCGCTTTCTATTCTATATGAAATATTTTCACCTTCTAGTGGAAAGGATTATTTTTAGAGCACATAATACTTTCACCGTCCATCTTTCTGGATATAAGGTTACTATGGTCTAAACAACTAGTGTTCTTTCTTTTTTATTTTTAAATACTACATTTGTCATATTTATTGTAGTATAACTCTATTTGATCATTGGACAGCTTATGGTAAGCAGTTATTGTAAGTCATTTTACTATTACTACGTAAAAATTCATATACTATATGTGACATTAGGTCTTTTGATACAAATTATTAAAATTTTAAATGTAATTGAAGAAACGCAGTAGCTTTTCGAAACTATAATATAATGATTTAAGCCACATAACTTACATTACTTAAATTAGTTAGAATACAAACCAAAGTTTAATCTATGTTTTCATGTCAGAAACACCATTATTTATATCAGTAAACATTAGCGTTACTATTACCGCGTGGTACCGTGGAAGACCCATGTTTCGGTAGTCAAAGTCAAAGTCAAAGTCAAATTCATTTATTCATTTAGGTCACAAAAGACACTTATGAACGTCATAAAAAAAACAATAAAAGATGAAAGATGAACAATCTGTCGATTAAAATTACAGCTAGCTGGGTTCGCAGATTGTTCATGGTAGAGTGGTGAGAAAAGAACCCAGGAAAGAAACTCACCACCACTCTTTTAACTCAAACTCTTTTAAATATTAAACTAGCAGTTACATTCACAATCATAGGTCTTAAAAAAAGAGCAATTCATTTCCAAACATCTAAATCTGTGACATAGTCTGAAACTGAGTAATAAGCCTTTTTGGACAACCTCAGCTTAACAAATTTCTTAAATTTACTAATAGATAATAATACTATGTTGTTTGGTAATTTGTTATAAAATTGTATACATTGACCCACAAACGAATTCGATATTTTATGGAGCCTAGTAGTGTGCAAGGCAAGTTTATTTTTATTTCTTAAATTAAATTGATGGAGATCACTATTTTTCTTAAATTTACACAGATTTTTATGCACATACAAAAGATTCTCGTAAATGTATTGTGAGTGTAGTGTGAGAATGTTAATTTCTTTGAATCTGTTTCTTAGTGACTCACGCGGGCCCATCTTATAGATAGCCCTAATAGCTCGTTTCTGGAGCACAAAGATTGAATCAATATCAGAGGCACTGCCCCAAAGCAATAAACCATAGGACATAATGCTGTGAAAGTAACTGAAATAGACTAATCGCGCAGTATCAACATCCGTCAATTGACGAATCTTTCTCACAGCATAAGCTGCAGAACTAAGTCTACCAGATAACGTTTCTATATGTGGGCCCCATTGTAACCGTGAATCTAAAGTTATACCTAGGAAGACAGCCTTGTCTGTCAATTCCAGTTCCTCCCCGTTCATCAAAACACTAGTTTTTACTTGTTTAACATTCCTAGTATAAAATTTAACACATTTGGTTTTACTCCTGTTTAATAACAAGTTATTAGCGCAAAACCAAAGTACCATTTTAGAGAGAGCATTGTTTACATCGTCAATTACCGATTGCTGTCTGTTAACTTTAAATACTAAGGATGTGTCATCTGCAAACAACACTATCTCATGGTTATCCCTCACAAGATGAGGCAAGTCGTTGATGTACACAAGGAACAGAAATGGACCCAGAATAGACCCCTGGGGCACCCCCACCGCCACAACTGATCCCTGGGATAATTTACCATTAACATCTACTCTTTGAATCCTATCACTCAAATAAGAAGTAAGAAGATCCAAAGCACTGCCTCTTATTCCATAGTGGTGTAATTTCCTGACAAGTGTTTCATGCTGCACACAATCAAATGCTTTAGATAAGTCACAAAACACCCCGTAGGCGTCACGTGACTCCTCCCAAGCCTCAAATATATACTCTAATAATTTAACCCCAGCATCACATGTTGACCGACCATGAGTGAAACCAAAATTAGATTTATTTATTTAGAAATATTTACAATATTTTACCAGGGTCAACTTTCACGACAATATTGCTAGCTACATTGTAACTTATTTTAAAAATAATATGAAAATTAATAAAATTAAATGTCAGAAATAATGCAACTTTGCTCTGTTTCTGTGAATTTCAGCAAACTACAAGATATATAGACTTGACTGGAACGACATCATGGCCTCACAGAAAACTGGTTTTAGATATTCCTTTCGTTGTTTTTCACCAAGTAAAAACCCAAGGGGGGTTTTTCCTCTCTTCTCCTCAGCTATGTACACAAAGAATGACAAAGCACATGTACCACTTGATTTTTCTGTAGCTATGGACTAGTAACTTACCATCACGTGACTCATCTACGTTTGCCCACTATGACATGTAAAATGTGTTGAGCACAAAGTATACTTCCGAAAAGAAACTAACCCATTCAAAACAGTAAATATTGTGCCATTCTACAAAATAATTACCAAAGTACTTTTCACAAATTGAGTATGCAACGCAAAATTGATTAAAGTGAAGTACCTAAATATTATGTTCTGTACCGTATCGGCCAATTATTAACAAAACAATAAAATAATTGAATTTATGACAAAAACTGAAGGTAGTGAACTTAATATAATGTGAGTAATCTCAATGGTGGACTCATGATTAGATTTTAACCATAATTGATATATTGATAACAACTTCAGTATTATACGTAGTAAATTTAGAAATTCATTTTAAAACTTATGAGAGAATGTGAGGGATTTCCTTTCATTAGAAAGAATAAGAATAAGTTTATGTGACTCACAGCCCTAGCATGTTCATTTTGAACCAGTTTGAATCAGCGTTGAAGTCATATAATTATGGCTTGAAGCTATAGTTACTTTAACATACATATTTTTAAAGTATATTTATTATTTAAGGATCGACCATAAAGTCCTCACCTAAACAACTTATATTTCTCAATAATTTTAAGCAAAAATTACTATGTTTTAAAAGCTTCAATGAAACCAAGAACTCCTCAGATATTAAAGTCAATTTAATTGTAGTAGAATTCCGAATAAAAATTTCTGTTAAAATTTTTGCTAACTTCAAGCAATACTTATTGTATACTTTTAATAGAACACAATTTTTAGTCGTAAGTAAGAAAGCTAAGTTTAAAATAAGATTTTATATACTACATTAGTTTAACCAACAACCTAAGAAACTCTGACATTGTATGCGGGCTGCCACTGCGTAACAAAGCTACTTGGAGAGTCTGGCTCGAGGTTCCATGATTGGAAAAGTGTTCAGAGTCTCAATTTATATAACCGTTATGAAAGAAGTTGTAGGTACGTGCCAGAAAATTACAAATATACATTTTTAACACTAAAAGTAAATTACAAGACATCAATGTGCGCAACAGATTTAATTTATTGTAGTTGAGCAGTTGCCAACTGTTATCTAGGACATGATGGAAAAAATATTTTCCAATCAGAACCAGTAATGGGTTATTTATTATTCCTAACTATTATATAAATTATAATATTCATAACTAACGTATTATTATCGTTATGTTACTGATCCAAATATAAATTTTGATTTTGATTGATTCAAAGGGGTTAAATTGTCACAAGAGCTCATAGTTTCCATTCTAGAGTACTATACACAGCTGTATCATTTATTTAATACAGAAATAGGCTGTTTTATGTGTGCAAATGAGCAAACGAGTCATTTGATGATAAGTGACATCTACCACCTATAAACATCTGCGACTCAAAGGTCACTAGTGCTTTGATGCCCTTTCAGATCTTTAAAACAAAATCATAGGGATATTATTGGTTGTAACGTACGCACTTTGTAATCAGCAATAAAAGAACTGTTTTGCGCTGGTCGTTACTTTGATCAGGTCCGGTCCATTTCCAGGATAAAAAGGATAAAGAGTTCCATGTCATCACCATCAACAGCCTTTAACAGTCCACAGCTGGACATAGGCTTTTCCTTAGAAAGGAGATTTTAGCCAACTACACAACGCGTGTCTTTAATAGCGTCTACGACTACCGTATTATGAAAATATCATCTTAGTACTGACAGATATATTGCTTTTTCAATTTCTAACCGCTAGACCAACGAAGTAGTTAGTGACGTAATAGAGGAGACTAACATGTATTGAATATTCTCCAATTAAATTAAATAAAGATATACTCGCACTCTTGTCTAGAGAAGAATCTTCAACAGTGTTCTTCTCTAGAGAAGGTTATCAAGTGAATAAGGTATTTAAAATAAAATAAATAAGCAAACATTTCGTGATCAAGTTAAACTTAAATTACATTGTGACAATATTACAATATTATGATTTTTTATTACCAGAGACTTAAACAATATGAAGAAATTAATATCGAATAGATACGGTGAAGAATATTTCAGCGGTATCGCAATCGTAGTAATAATGTGTTTAAAAAAGTTGGTAACGCGAACGGGTCGTGCTCGACAAGCTCATAGCTGTCGTTAAACTAAATGTGCTACACGTACTTTGGACACTTTTTGAGGACAGTGTCGTGTTTGTCGCCATTTTTGTAACTAAAGATCGGTGATAGTGGTTAACTTAGAAAGAAAGGTCGAAGTTTTTTGATTGGAAAACGACAACAGCGTATTTTATTACTAAGGAACATAAATGGTTTCCGATAGAAAAAAGCAAAAATTCCAAATAGGTATTTATAGGTCACATTTACTTATAACGCTATTGTAGTTAAAACATTTCTAACATCATCATCATTACCACTTTCTACCCCTGTTTTTAGGTGCGGCATAGTGTGAAGTATTACAAGAAGTTCTAGTTGGGTTTTCAATAGCCGGCCACTTGCTTACCACCAACGCCTCTTGAGACCATAACCAGAATGTTCTCATAACAAACAAAAAATGAAGGTGAATTATGTTAAGTAAAAAGGATAGGGTAAGACACAAAATCTTTTAAGATTAGATGGGGACAAATGAGCAGACCTTGAGGTAACCACCACTGCCTAGTAACACTTGCAACTTAAGAATGTGCGTGCGTTGCGTGTGCGTTGACACCTTTTGATTACCTTCCCCTAGAAGTAGGGAAAAGGTTTTTGGGTTCCGGTAATTTCGTTCACTAAGTGAAAGTGGCTAAGGATTACTTAACACCAGTTTTCTATGTGACAAGTTGAGCTCACCCATTTTTATCGATGTTTGGTTTTCCATTACTCGAAGAGATCGAGATTACGTATCAATGTAATTTAATTGATACAGCAACAAAGCACAAATATGTATGTCGTCTATATTTTCAGTAATTGTGTAACCTCTGTGCACCGACCTAACAAGGTTTCTATACCACTCTAAATTTAACTGGAAGGTAATGCTTGGGTAATCAGTCCACAATGCACAAAGTTTGAAATAAATTATTAAAAACACTGTTGTCAACATACAGGCCACATTTGTATTTTATACTTCAAAGTTTATAGTTGTTATTGACCTCAGTTTTTATTAATAAAATCAAAGTAAAATAATATATAAAATATATAAACTTATTATATATTTCAAGAATAATAAATCAACTGATTGCTTAATACAATTAAAAATTGATTGGCAAAAAATCGTATTTCTTTAAATTAAATTTGGCTCGTTATTGTTTCAACACATTTATTTATAGTAAATAAATTAACTCGAAATAACACGAAATGTTTGAAGTAGGAAAATGGTAAACAAAAAGTAAAAAAAACTGCATGTTCTGAAATATTTTAAACACCAAGTATGCCAGTGTGAGTAGGAAATACAAAAGTTTGCTTAAACATATTTACAAAGAGTTTTGAAATTACAACTAATACTAAACGAACAAATGGTACGGAGCAACGATAATGTAAAAAGGTAAGTCACGTAGAAATAAGTGGCTTACCGCAGTGAAGTAAATACGTTGACATTTCAAATAATGTGCATGCTTTTATTCACGGTAGGTCCAAAAGGGTCATTTTACATAACAGTTAATAAGTTTGCATTTCTATTTTAATATATTCCACAATTTGATATTGCATACCTACATATTAAAAAAATAGAACCTTTAGTACGGCAAGTTATAAAAAGATTATGTAGAACACATTGCCACACAAACGATGTGCTTTCTCAGTCGACTAAAATTTTCTACAAAAGTTAAGGTAGTCATACCATAAGTGTATAATTTCAAAATTATTCTTTATGCTATTTTGTAATGGTTAGATATCAAAACAGTCTACTAGTCTTGACCCTCCTCAAATAGAAGCTTTAGAGGGATCACACACGCGTGAATTTTGTTACCCATGTTCGCTAAGAAATCTCGGATAAGCACTACTCGTACAGTTTCATCATTTTATACAGTCTATAAGTATAAATAATAAAATCATGCTCCGTGTCCTATCTTTAATAATTTTTTTGGCCACTAAATGGAGTGGTGAAAAGTTACCATGTTGCATAACTATAGAAATATAATCCCCCAACCCAAAAAAGCCCATTCAGACTTCCCCCAATTCTTTACTCTTGATCTTCGCCCAATATTTTTACTCTTGATAGGTTTCCTCTGAAAGTGAGCGGTTTAATGCAAACTTTACTTGAATTTTCCCAAAGTTGTCAAAGTCTTTGACAACATCCGTAAAAAACAACCAAGTGGGTTGATCTATTGAATGTCACAACATTCGTATTTAATTATCCATCGGATAGGTCTAGAAAACCTGTCTGTTAAGTAATAGCATTAATTTCTCATAATATACTAATAAAAGTGTTTATTTTAAAACATCCGATACAATATAGCGATATATTTGACTATCTACAGTAGTATACATATATACCTAAAATAGTCAATAGCCATCCACTATAAATATCGGTTTTCCATTTACTCTATCACGAAAACCAGTACACAGAGTATTTTTACCCTCGTGATACTAAATATATATATACACTTTTATACCAAGCATAAGTATATACGGTGTGATATGAATCTTATATTTCCTTCAGAAAGCTTAGAGCTATAACAATCTTCCGGAAAATTCAGTCGCAGTCTGCGTGAGTACCACCATTTCCTTAGTATAATCTATTTCAGGGGTTAATGCTTGCCCGTATGCAGTAATGGTTGGTTAAAATACTTTAGGAACACCATGAAAATGTACTGAAATGAAAATTGTTCCTGTGTAGTTTATCTATTTATTTTCGGATTCTACTCATACTGTCTATTAGACAGAGAAGTCACTTTGGCAGGTTCTATATTAAAAAAAAATCTTATTCTATCAGTCAATCTAGCGTTCAAACTACTAGTTCTGCTTAGTTTGAAACAAGATAACCTCACCTGCCTAAGCTATATTTCCCAATTTCTTTCTGCTGAGTAATATTTCTTTCCATATGTTGTGTTCCTTTTTCATCAATGACTTCTTCAAAATACTCATCACCTCCTCCTTCAGTTCCCAAAGCATTATGCCGAAACTTTTTCTAGGTAAGCATGATATTGATTACCCATTGATGCAGGAGTGATAGTTGTTGTGGTATGTTTGTGTAATACAATGCTACGATGACTTCCATGCCTTTTAGGTCCTCAAGTGAGGCGTGAAAAAGCATCTTAATAGGCTGCCATAGTGTGACTCACCATACTGTATTATCAGCATTCACAATGAGTAATGACATGTTATAATGTTGGGTGACAACAACTTTTAGATTCTTTTCATGCTTTCCATCAGGTAGAGCAGAGTCACTTTGGCAGGCTCTTAAAATAAAAAAAATAGATATTCACAAAATTTCTCGGTAATATAATTGCCTTATACATATTCCATAATGACATTTATGATTATTAATTAAGTATACTACAAGAGGACAAATAAATATATACACTTATATTTATGAACTACAGAAATGAAAAGATAAAATGTATCAAAATGGTGATATGTGGATGAGAGTAGAGTAGGTGTTTTAGAAGTTGTTTTCTTCCAATAGTTATTTAAACCTACATAAACAATTTACACAAAACTATATATTTCAAAGTGTTAAACATAATTACACAGAAATCCACAGTGCCGGAGTTCGTTGCCCCACTAATACATAATAAAGTGAAACATGCTTGTCTATTCTTTTTATAATTTCCGCAAGGCCAGTAATTTTCCAACAGATAGCACCATTCACGTTCACAGTGTATATAATTGTGAGAACAGACAGCTGAACCTTACACTTTTTCATTATTATGTATTAAAGGAGTATGGAAATGAGGGAGTCAATTGATATTCATGTACTTTTAGCACTGTACTCATGTTTGCAATTTTTTTTAATTCCCAGTTGAATTCTCAACACAATGTGTTCAACAAATATATATTTTATGACTACAAGACGATTGTTTTTAAAACTTATTTTGCTTCGTGAAACCTTAAACATGTTCTGTTTATGAAATAATACAATAACATTGACAACTAAGTGATGCATTTCTACATTTTAAGGTTAAATCAATCTTTCAGTTTTTGTATATTCTGTTAATACTAAAATTATTATCTAGTCTATGTTACGAATGATATTTCTATTTATAAAAGAAAAAGACATAAAAAATACGCCAGCACGGTTTTTCGACCTACTACAGTATCTATCCTCTAGCTCCAACACTCCACTCCACTGACAAGTGGCCAAAGACAAGAAACTAGTCAAAACCATTTTCAATGTGCAATATTGGTTTTTGTAATTGTTATCCAACGTTTGTCGACGCAACAAATTACTATTAAACAGCAAATAAAATAATAAATATCTACTAAAAATATTCACATAACAATAGTATATACAAAACAATAGTTGAAAATATTTGCTCGTTCCTAATCATTATTAAATAGTAACAGAGTTGGTAACTTGTGTTATGGACTTCGTTTGATTGTCTTTACACTTAATTAATTTAAAACGCTAGGGGTTGTGTAATTTCGTTATTAGTTTGATCCTTCATACAACTAGAGAGGGTTCAAATGCTCAACCACTACTATACCAATATTACATACTTGAACCTACCCTTTACACAACCCTTCAGTTTGAATGAAGGACTCAACAAAAACATTACTACAATATAAACAACATTACGAGACAAGTTAACATTAAAATCGTACTAGATTTGATAAACGTTATGATTATACTAAATTTATTAGATTATAGACCTATCTCACTAGCAAAAGATTTTATGATATTTATCTTAAATGTTATTTGTATTCTTAAACACCCATACAAATGTCCTCCCTAGAATCAGAGGTCTGGCGCTACCAACGTCACTTCACTTGGTAAATAACAATGAAAGAATGACTTAAAACCAGTTTTCTGTGACTCCGTGATTTCTGTTAGTCTAACCTAGTCCATATGTGCTCACAAAATGATCATGAACCAAAAACTCAACATTTTAAAGGAAAACCAAATCAAAATTTTATTGATGACTTTTTGAATTTTTTTAGATGTCATGATGCCATTACATTATTATAGTTGTATTGTTGTTTGCTCTGGTTTCTAAAGTAAGCATCGCTATGAGAGCTCTTAACCAACCTGAAAAAAATCACAAAAGCCCTTTTTGCATTGAAACTATGAACAAAGTTAAGATAATTATCCCGATAAATGGACAAATTTTAAGATGAAACTTGCTTTATTTAATTTTATAGTAAGAAACTATTTTAAAAAATCCATTGCTCTTAACGTCCAGTCTTGCATGTCAAGATCAATGGGTTTCATGATTGTATATTTTATCCTTGGATTTACTTGTTTTTTCTTTTAATTTGGGCACTGTAATTTATATCCTTTCACGATTTTAGGAGCCTTGGATCTGTTTCAAGGTTTTTTTTTTTTTGAGATGGCATCTGACGTTTCACGCTACATAGTTGACTAACTAGGAGGCTGTGTGTCAATACCAGGGAGTTGGGTGGGTAGCAGCAGTCGCCCCCCTCCCGAACAAATAGGTACACGAATTGGGCGTCCTGCCGAAAATCTCGGTGTAGTGGCGACCCGAGCGGATTTTGACACGTTCAAAAAAAAGAAAATAAGTGTTTGTGGTTGTTCGGTCTCTACAATGGCTGCCTCAGTATCTGTGTTTGATAGCTATATATCCATATTCTTAGGTTCATCCTCTGCCCTGTCCATGTTACGGTGAGAAAAATTGATGCTTAATGTATTTTTGCCTCTATGTATTTCTATCCATCAGGATTATGAATCCTGACAAAATACCGTCGACCGAAGAAAAATCTCAGTAAAAATCATAACAGAGATGACGTAGAACTGTCACTGTCATCTATCAACTCATCTGACATGAGTTGATAGATGAATTTGATTGGTTTTGACATATTTTTGACTTTTAAGGTTTTTTACCATCAACCTAACAACAATACATGGTAAACAGATCTGAGTTTGAGTGAGTATTTGTCATTTACAGTAAATCTTTCTTGCCCAACGATTTTGTCTATACATATATTTTAGTTTACTTGTTTTGAGTTTTATCATATCCTCCGTTTCATCATCAAGTAACGTCAAATTGTGAGGATTATGCTGACTGACTAGATGGCAGTCTGCGTCATAATTAACCTTGCGCGTTATGGTTCTGAGTTGGTAATGGGCTGGTTTTATATTTAACGTAATTCTTTATTTAATTTGATAATTGCAGTTACTATAATAATTTAAAAGGAACAATTAGAAACCATTCATATTTATTGAGATTACCTAGATCTTAATGTGTCCTGATGGATAAAGGTATATTTACAGTCATCATTGTTTATTATTCATAAGTAAGGGTATTTTATTCACTTCGTACAGTTTATGCCTAGAATTTATAGCTAGATCATACCTATTCTAGGTCAATGAATTTTGGGAAATCCAATAAAATTTGTCAACTGGAAAAGTTGTTTAGTTCTTGCAACCCGTTCCTCTGTCACCATCATCAACAGTCTTTAATAGTCCGTTGCTGGACATAAACCTCTCCTTAGGAAGCAGGTTTTGGCCTACTATACCATGCTGGCCAAACGGGTGGTGACATCCACACAGAGTAGTTCCTCTGTACTTTCTGTAAATCAATATGGAGTAACCTTAATTTGGTATAAAAATTTAAATTCATACTCGCTTTAAATGAAAAGAAAGAATTTTTCTGCTTGTATTGTTCAAATTAGCTCGAAATGGTTCTTGTAAACATACTCGTATAACTAGAGTGCTTTGGGCTTAAAACTTGTCAAACTTTATATTTGAAAATTCTTGATAATTATATTTCATTAGGTCTCGTTAAAAGAATAATTTTCGCTAATTTCTAAATCAATGAGCTACTTAACTTGGACACTACGTTTGAATGAGTGCCTTCACTTGATTTCGTTACGTGGTGAGAATTGAACAGCAGATTTCAGTCACCGGACAAGCAAAGAATCCTACCAGTAGGATGCGTCTAATAACATGAGTACGTATAATATTTTTTTCTGTAAACAAGATGGTTAAAGTGCATAAGATCCTTATTCTTTTCTTCTTTAAACCTTATTTCTCACACGTTTTGTGTAATGTGCACGTGTATAAGTGAGACTTAATTTGCAACTGTTAATCAGCTTTAGCTGTTTATTATTAATTATCATATTAGTTTTTATATTATAATATTGACATTCATAAAGGTATTTCGAATACACCCGGTGAAATTTAGAATACTTAACCACACGAGCGGTTTTTACACTACCATCATGTCTGTACGAGTAAAGTTCATTTTTCACGACTTCTACAATGACACCGGAATGATGATCGATCTAAAATATTTTACGTGAAAACTTGTGAAACCTATCTAATCTGGTCTGGAGGTCATGAGATATGAAATTAAAGGTGACTATCAATATTAACTTTATTCAGTCATAGTATCTTTAATATCGAACTTTTTTTCAAAATTATGGGATTAATTTTCCAATACAAATTTATTTGTTTGTCACTAATATTTCAAATATATATAAAATACTGGTATTTATATACTTTGTACAATTCCTGTCGAATTATGATAAATTACAAAGTAGTTATTTAGGAGAATCAGCAACTAATGTCAATTGATATTACCTTAAATTAGCATTACTCGTACTACTTGACCTTCTTTTATATTGGTATAAATATAATAAACTCACAACATGTCACATCTGGCCGTCGGATCCCAAACTAGACTGGTAATAACCATGGTTATATATTTCTAAATACATACACACACAGAATACAATGAGAAAAACAATAGAATACACAAAATCCATTTTATTAACAATTGTAACTTTTGAACAAATTAAACTGTTTAGGATACATATATTTTAAATACCTGTGGTTTATAAATATAGTTTCTTAATTTAATTTTACAATTAGAAATAAAGTAAACAATAAACGATCACAATGTAAAAACTGTTAATACAACTATTGAAATACACATACGGTACATACAGTTCTCAAAATACATATTGACACATTATATTGTAAAATATTTAAAGAAAAATAAGTGATAATGTACTTACATGTTAATTTAAAACACATATATACAGTCAAACATTATTGTCTGACAAAAACTGTGTTCTCTATTGCCATATTAATGTACTTAATCGAACTCTTTCTCGGTCTCCTACTTCTAAACATATAAAAAAATGAACAAAACATGACAGCAGTAAATCGTTAGTTTAGAAATCTTGTAAAATATATCTGTAAAGTTTCCTATGTCATGGGCATTATTAAGTTAATTGTAATCATACCTTACAGATTGAAATCCATCAAAAAATAGGTTCTAAGGCGAGATCAAAACGCTGTTTGCATGAGACGTCATACATACATATGTAAATAAGAACATTCATATAAAAAATCTAAAACGTATACTTTATTATTTGGGCAACAAAAAGACGGTCGTTCAATGTGTTCATGCTAATTATTCCGTTACTTAAAAGCGTCGAATTAAAAGGGTGACAATTTGCAAAAACGTGATAACTTTTACAATGAACCCCAATTAAGAGAACAGGTTTTGTGACTTTACTCTCCTTATATATTCACACTATGGTACATAGAGAAAAGATAACGCCACATGATGTTAATAATTTATGAAGATATGTATGTAAACGAAATAACTATATGGCTCGAATTAAATTGCGCTAACGTGTAGTAACACCTTTTTCTCTATAGTGACAGTTCTCTTCTCTCAGTTTAGTATCCCATTCACTGAGAGGACATATTTTTAAATTTATATTGATTGTTTCGTTGTCATGTATTACTTAAATCCATAAAAAAATGATAAAAAGAATTATAGTCGAAGATATTTGCGATAAAGTAAAGAAAAATAACAACATTCCACAGTTCTGTGAGATGGGACGATAAAATTATTCATTTAATTATCTGTTTTATTACTATTTATGTTCATTGAATAACGAATTTTCTTTTGCACTTCTAAATAATTACTAATATAAATATTGAGTTTGTAATTAATTTACATAAAAATTATACTTAACAATTGTTTTAATTTACTAGATGTCTCATTTATTGTTTTAACAAAATATTTTTTTTTATATTTAAATATGATTTTACATCATTAATATGCTTAAGTTAAAAATTGATAAATAAATAAAAATAACAATAATGACCCTATACAAATTCGTTCCAAATATTTTGTCTAAAATATTGTCTGAAGTCAACGAAAATTTTAAATAACTCCTGTTATATTTACACTTACACATCATTAATTGTATATGTACACATTAAACACCTCCATTTACATTCCACTCATGTATAAAATATTTACAACAACCCCTAATGTAACTGTTCTTGATTGCTCACAAACGAAACTGCTCCGAACTTTTCACGAATAGTTAATACAATTCGTTTAATTTGACAGATGAGCGAGTTTAGTGAAAACTTTGTATTTATTATAGTTCCAAACTGTTTCACAGAGAACCCGATGTAGTTTACCCGAAATTTCCCTCGGTAAACGAAAGCGCTATTTACTTGATATAAGGCAAATTTGGCAGCACGTCGGATCTTCGTCGATGATGTGAGCCGTGATGCCTCAAATGTATCATAGCTTCTATCTTTTTTTGTTCCCTCAGCATTCGAATGTAATCTTCATCAATAGAGTGTTTCTTTGTTGCTCGCATATTCATCTTGTCCGTTCTCTCGTTGTCTTTAAACAAAACACACCACAAAGACTTATCCTTGTTATCCCATAACAACGATTTCGTATACTCTTTTAACCTTCTACTGTTTTCTTCAACCCGTCGCATAGCTATTTCTATTTTAATCAAGTCTTTATAATGGTCCGATGTGGGTGGTGTCGTTGTTATATTGTTACTGTCACTTTTAGCGCTGCTTATATTAATTCTCGACAAGTAATAATTCTCATATTGGTTAGCCGAATTTCTCGTTCGCAATAACCACACTACACTGGCGATAAATGTACACGACACTATGAAAGTTAATATGAGGAGAGTAAGTCGGAATACTACACTCGGGGACGCACAACTCATATCACTATTTGTTTATGTTTGCAGACGCACTGTGTTGGTGGTTCGTACATACCGCGCCGGCGTACTCGCTATGTGGTGCTACGGTCGTCCGTTCTCTACGTAGTGCCGCTACGAACTGCCGTAGATGGTAGTGAAACTCGGCGCATAAAGCCTCTGTTTATCTCAGTTGTAATTTGCAGTTCAAAGCTGTATCAAAGCTACAGATGCTTTCAAATCTCTTTGTGTGAGCTTTCTTTGCACTTTTGTGCAGTCATTATGCTGGAATTTGAAATTCTTAACTACGACGTTGCAGTAATTCCTAGCTATTTCATACAACTTTATGTAAAGTATATTTCATGAGATACATGATAACGTAACTATATTTAAACTAGACGTTATACGATGATTAAGTTTTGATTAATTGGATAAAAATTTTGACTATGAGTCTTGACTCTCTAATTGAGTTATCAGATGGCTTCTTTGTAAAAATGTTATTGTAAGTTTAGCTATTAAGGAAGGTTTTAACAGTTTTAGGAAAAGCAGTAATCGATAAACGACGTAAATACGCATTATAACCAACTATTGGGTACAATGTTGGCTCAGATATTAACTCTTAATTACTGTATTCTTACCATTATGTCCAGAAAATAAAATGTAAATCGGTTGCCTTTGCTATGGTATCTGGCTTACTTTAAATTCAGAGGGCTGAGAATATTATCCAATCCTAAAGGTCAAAAATAATGTCAAGTTAAAGCTGGTCATTAACTTTTCATTTATCATGCATGAGAGCCTTGTTACAAGCTGTATTGGCAGGCCTTTTCAACTACTTCAATTAATATTCCTAATCGACTAACATTATTTAGACAAACTACTAGACAGCGGACGATTCAGATGGAGTTTTGAAAAATATATTGCGTGGAGCTTATTTATTTTATCTATTTATTGGAAACTCAGCAGCTTTTTCCATTAGACAAGATAATATTAGTTACATATAATTTTCAATTCAGTAACGGAGTTTTGAGACATCCGTTTTGCTGTTTAAAATTAAATAATGCAATCCATGTACGAAATGAAAATTCAGACTACGTTAAAAATTAACCTTTGATGCTGGCTTTTAAAAGTATAGATTTCATTAATTATCATGAAATATATAATGGAATCTATACTTTTAAAGATAAGTAGATTATTGTTACAATGAGATTTGAAATAGAAACAATGTGAATGAATAAAATAAGATAAAAAAGTTCATCAAATTATGGTATTCATATACATTATGTTTGACCGATTTTTATAAAAATTTTTGCTTGTATTTTGAAAGCTTATACTATAGACTGTTTATATTTTTAAGTGACCTCTAAATGACTCTATCTAGATATTATTGTTTACAAACATTTCTTTAAAAAATATAAGGATTAGACATCAAAACTTTCTTACAACGATAAATTTTCACGCTCCTACAAGTACTCTTATTTCGATAATAATTTATATGGCAAAAAAATTAGTATTTGCCGGTTCAGCTGGTATCGTTATAAATATAAGCCTCCTAATTTGAAATTTATTAACTTACTAATAATATACTGATAATATTTGATAGCATAAGTTGGTACTAATGTAGCACAGTTCAGTGGTTATGTAGTACATTATGTAGTACTTGAATCGATTAAAATTATGTCTATAGTATAGCCGCCGTTAGCTTGGCTCTCCTGATGGTTTGCAGGACGCGGGACGGGTGATGTATTCGATTCGATTCTAAACACAACACGATGTACGAACTCAACATCTTCAGAATTATTTGTTTGAGTATCTATTCTACACACGATATAACAAAAAATAAAATTATATCCACTTATTACAATTTCAATTGATTGCAAATTTTAAAGCTCCTAAAATAAAATAAATTAAATAAACTAATTGCGTTCATGAAACTTTAAAATATAAGAACATATTACAAAAAAAATATATGAATACCAAATTACTATTATTCTGTCTAGTGACACAGCTTAATATTTATTAAAATAATTTTCACCTGACTATTTATATACTTTGTAACGGAGAGTCAGTAGATAATTTATGTTACCAAATAATATTGTGTGTAATAACCTTAAGAATACGCACGGTTATATTTTCACATTAGTCAGTGCCGGTGGACAGCAGCGCACTAGCTCGAGCGTACACCGCTCCACGTCCCGCAAACCATCGGGAGTTCACGGTGGTTCAACTATAAAACGAGCATTTAGCTTAGTTTGAGGGATTGACAAGACTACTGGCGACCTAACGGATAATACTAGTATTTTTACTACGAACTTTGATACTTTTTGTTAGCGCAAGAAACTGTATAAGCAGCAATTACAAATATTACATTATAATGAGTATTTAAAATCCATCTATATATTGCATTTTATACGAATATACGTACGCTGCGTATTCGTATAAATGTAAAAATTATTTATTTTTACATTTATACGAATTTCATTTTACAGGTAAATGGAACGATATTATTCATCCAGTTAAGTAAAAAATGAGGGTAATCCAAAATTATTTCGAACAAAGAACAACAAAATTACTTTGCGTACACTCACTTCTACAGGGTTTATTTTCCGGTTTAATTTCGTATCCTCCATTCACAAAGCATGCCGACTTTACACGAATATTTGGATTACAAGTTTGCAGTTCTTGTATACGCAGTTATTTTATTTATTCAACAAAACCATTACAAATTTGAGACTGTAATAATCCCTTTGTTGAATTATGTCATTACTTCTAATGGCATCAAAAAATAAAAGTGGCCCATTATATAAAATTACTGCGCATAAATATAATCGCCAAGAGAGTTCTAACTTATTACTAATGTCAATTTTGATATAGTTTAGATTGAGTGGAAGTAAATATATAGTGGCTTAGTGTAATAACTGCTTTCTTTTTCCAAATATGAAAACACCAACTGCCCTATAAGACCTTACATTTGACTTATGAGTTATATTACATTTTGTTTATAATTACGTTTTTTATGAAATGCAAATAAGGCATACACTTAACCTTTAGTTACATGGGACAAATTACGAACTCATATAAACTCGTTTCATGAAGCTTTATCACGAAATACTGAAAGTAGTGACAGTGTAGCAGATTATGGAGGACACGAACTTTGTGCAATGTTATGAAAACAAAGGCGCACAGTGAAAATAATACATGACTTTCATTGTAGTTCTTTAAACATAGGTTCCAGTATAATTTCGCGTCAGCGAATTAGAATTGTTAAACCTCTTTTACAAGAATTGTAGTAGATACATACATTCATGTTCATAATAACATATAGTACTTGTTACTCTTTTGACTTTGATGTTGAAATTAGGTTTAATGGCGACAGATTTTGAGTGTTTTGTAAATATTGTTCATATCGTATCCCTTTAAATAATAATAGATATTTCGGATATTTAACACACAACGTCATCAGTTTCAAACTAAGCAGAACTTGTGCTATGATAACTAGACTGATAGACTTTTTTTTGTAAACATGTATTTATTATACGTAGAAAACACCGAAACTTCGAAACGAATGTTTTTCAAATCATACAAACATCTAATTCGAGAATTGAACCCGAGACCTCAACCACAGCAGTTGTATTCACTACAGCTACGCCACCGAGACTGTTTACGTGAGTTACTCGTTATTGTTTACCTTAGTGATGATGAATGTCTATATGAATGTTGTATTTTATCTGGAACACATCATGTGAAATATTTCTATCCGACTGTTCTCTTACCATTATTTAATAATTTCAGTCACTTGAGTAATGTACACGGATCATTTTTCCCTTGTTGCATTACTTTTTTATTAATTCCAACATTCTTTTGAAAATGTAATATTATTTTCTCTGTACTAAATACAAACAATTTAGTTCCAATTTCAGAATTTCACAATTACAATTCTCTCTCACCATCTCTTGTTGCCTACTGTGTAATTTGTCTTCGGAGTAACAACTGTAAATATATTTGTGTTCTCGGACGCGTACTGACTTATTCTTTATATTAGCTATATGAATACGCGAAGAATTTTTTATACATTACATCACATCAACAGATTTAGTCTACTTCTGGATATGTCCTCGCCTTATCAAGAATATTTTGGCCTACTGTACCACGCTGGCTAGATATTTAATATGTTTTAAGGAAAATTTACTTAAGCAAGGATTTTTTTTTTAACGGTACTATTTACGAATATGTATATGTAATTATTTGCTGGCAGTTTGATATTATTCGATATTCTGTCGAATAGCTACACATGTTTAGTATTATAATTATGTTATCTAATACCAAATACAATGACAGGTCAAGTAGCACTAGCTATGGAAATAAAAGAACCAAGAAAATGTACTGTGGAGGAAGGGTATCATATCCCTCCAATGCAAAGGGAAGATTTGCCAGCCAGGCGAAGTGATCATACCAGGTTAGCTGAGGCCCAACGGTTGGCGTTGGGAAGTTGTTCGTGTGTTAATCAGTGTGAGAATTTTCCATATCAAGAAACAGAATTAGGAGTGGCTCTGTAAATGTCTTCATCAGACAGTGTTGTAGTATGTTTCTTTTGTATTGTTTGCTGGCGCCACATAAATCAGTAATTAAATATAATTAATAAATTTTGAAGATGCGGTTAAGGTAGTCAGAGAAATAGAAGGGATCAAATATAAGGAAAAACGTATGTAGGTAAGTAATGTCAAAAGCAACATTACATTTATACTCCAGCGTAATCTGAATAACATTTTTAAAGTATGTGATGCAAACTCTTTTTATGAAATACTAGAGTCTGTAATATTTTTTCGTACAGTTAATTCAAATATTCTTTATTTCTTATCAAAATATCCGTTTGGCATAAGTTAGCTACAGATGCGGATCTCCGCACGGCCTACACTCGTGCCCGAAGATTCTACACCCGTAGTCGGCGGCGACAACGCGTAGACGACGGGGAGGACCATCTTCATGAGGAGTACCGAGAGGCGCGGCAAACTCTGAAGCTGGCCATTAGCCGCGCCAAAGAAGTTAAGAGAAAGGAGATGCTGGAGGGTCTCGATCGTGATCCCTGGGGTCCCTTATCGTGCGATGAGAAAAGCTCCGCACATCGGAATACAGAAATGCTCAAGCTCAGTTTCCTGCAGGAAGTGGTCGAGGGCCTTTTCCCGCAGCGGGCGGAACACACACCCCCGTTGATGGCCTTCCTGGTCGGAGACGACGGGGGAAACGAGGTCAACGTTCCGCCCGTCATGGAATCGGAGGTAGGGGCGGTTGTTCTACGAATCCGTTCTAAGAACACCGCCCCTGGGCCAAATGGGATACCTGCCCGAGTGCTGGCCGAAGCCCTCGAACATATCGACCTCAGGGAGGTCGTGGACGCTAGCTTGTCGTCCGGATGCTTCCCTGAATGCTGGAAAAGCGGGAAGCTAGTCCTATTAAGGAAGCCGGGACGGACTGCCGATTCGGTAGCGGCCTATAGGCCCATTGTGTTGCTCGACGAGACGGGTTGTTTGAGACAACTGTTTGAGACGATACTCTCTGCCCGCATCGTCCCCTTTCGGCACCTCTGCGAGGTAGGCCCCGATCTGTCGAATGCCCAATTCGGTTTTCGAGCGGTGCGTTCAACAGTCAATGCTGTGTTGCGCCTGAGGACCGTTACCGAAGAGGCGGCGAGCTGTGGCGGTATGCTGTTGGCGGTGTCGTTGAACATCACCAACGCATTTAATAGTCTGCCATGTAGCTGCATCAGGGAAACACTCCACTGGGTGCCAGAGTACCTGAGGCGGCTTGTGGCAGACTATCGTCGTGTGGTGTTCCACAGGGGTCTGTCCTCGGGCCACTCCTGTGGAATATGAGATACGACTGGGCCCTTCGAGGTCGTCTTCCCCCTGGGCTGGGTGTAATTTATTACGCAGATGACACATTGGTCACAGCCCGGGGGATGAATTTTCAAGAGGCGGCGCGCCTGGCCACCACGGATATCTCTCTGGTTGTCGGGCATATTGAGGCACTGGGTTTGCGGGTGGCTCTGGGCAAGACGGAGGCCCTTTTGTTTCATGGGCCCCGTCGTGGTCCACCCTCAGGCGCCTCCATCATAGTCAATTCGGTCCTCGTACCGGTTCAGGCCCAGATGAAGTACCTGGGCCTGAATCTCGACGCAGGTGGCTCTTCGATGAGCACTTCCGACAGCTTACTCCAAAGATGGTCGGCGCTGCTTCTGCTCTTGGGCGTATTTGCCCAATAAATTGGAACCACTTAAAAGTGGAGCCAGCGTCGCGACGAGACGCCTATACACGGGGGTTGTCCGGTAAATGGCCTTGTATGGTGCACCTATATTGGCGGTTAGAGCCATACGCGGTTACCGCACGATACCGACGAAGGCGGGGCGCGCCTTAGCCGGCACTCCCCCGTGGGATTTGTAGGCGGAAGTGCTCGCCGATGGTTATCGGTGGACGACTGACTTCCGGGCGGGTAGTAGCATAGTGCCCCCCGCACGGAGAGATACGCGAGTGTCTAAGGCCACTCGTCTAACCTCGGTGACTTGTTGGTGATCCCGGCTGGAGGTTCCACGTGCTGGCTTTACCACCGTCTGCGCCTGGGCGGCGCAGCGTGGGGTCCTCACTGTAGTTATTGGAGGAGATCTCTCGCTACCAGCCGTTGTACGCTCCATGGTCGGTAGCGACAATTGTTTTACCGCAGTCGCATCCTTCTGCGAAGACGTAATTTCGCGGAAGGAGGCGGTGGAGAGGGCCCGAGAGGACGACCTCTTCTCGGATCCAATTCGCCACCGGCGAACCGGGCGGCGGAGACACGCGTATCAGCGCCTCATGCCGTCTTAAGTGTGGCCCCTGGTGGACGGGACGGGTTTTCCCCTCCATCCGCTACAATGACCAGCCGCGAGGAGGCGACGTCCGCGTGTGCCGTACGTTGCCTAAAATAGAGAGTTTACCCGCAGATGGTGCCCACGGTAACGGGCAGGCGCTATGAGGGATTTGGATGTCGTAATAGTCGTAATAGCAGCTGTTCCCGGATCCCTCCTATGTCAGGCGCAGAGTGGAATACCGTGTGGTTTTAGTCGGACCGATTCCGACACACCACCCCGCCGTAAACCCCGGTGGGATGAAGACACGAGGGAGTTTCCACACGTTTAAAAAAAAAATTAGCTAAAGATATCACATTGGTGGGTTGTATTAAAATGTACAATATTCACAGTAAAAATAAAGTAGATGAAGTAAATAATTAAATGTACTCACATATTCTTTTGTAAGATTTTTTCTTAAGAAACCAAGCCTGATCATGTTAACAACTGTCATCAAATGACTGTTTTGTTAACAACTGTCATCAAATAACAGTTGTTAACAACACACAACATTCAACTGAAATATTTAACTAAAAAACTCAAAAAGAACATTAGTTTGAGTCTAGAGGTTATAATAATGACATAAAATATTTGAACTAAAGTTAATTGAATGAGTAATGAATGATAAACTTTAATGACTTTGTTGTAAACGTTGTTTATTGTAGAAATATATTTACATATTCAATTACTTGTTTGTGTGTGTGTGATTTTGTTTCAAGATAAATTACAGTGAATACTTCACTATGTCTGTCTTATGTATTTATTTATAAATTTATCACCCTGATGGCAAAGATAAAATCTTTTTGATCTAGGTGTACATAAACGGTTTCCTGTACGGTAGTGTGTAGACTAAGTTAAAAACTACATGACTCTCAACAGACAGTGGGATTGCCCGAATAAAGAGGTGGCAAGGACTACCGAGGTTTAAGCAGATTTACTTTCCAGGGTGAAAGGCGAAAGATTTATGTGTTATGAAGGAAAATTAGAGTTGGGGTACAGGTTAAACAACTGGTTACAAAAACTGGTTTTTTGTTAATTCAAATTGGACACCGTTAACCCCACTAAATTGACAACTCAGGAAAAAAAGGTAAAAAAGTTCACCTTCTACATTTACCCATTTCGTCTACACAATTATACTCATTTCACAATAGATGTATATAAATGTGTGATTCTACTACCTTTACTATATATATTATATATATGCTATGTATAAACTTTACTGCAGGTATACTATATATATAGCAAAGGTAGTAGAACCACGCTGATTTCAGCACGACTAGGGCAGTATTATCCTCTCCCGAAGCGATCAACGTAAAGCGATAGTATCCATATTTGTTTGGTGAGTGTGAAAACGGAGGTCTGTTGATCCAGGAGTGGCAGTTATACCATAGGTCGGACTGCCTTAGGAAATTATTGGCTACTAGCTTGGCGTCCGGACGCTTCCCTCAGTGCTGGCAGAGCGAGCTTTGGCAGGTTATTAAAATAAAAAAAAATAAACTTAAATCGGCACCATTTCAATTAATATTGACACACATCTAGTAATCAACATAATATCATGTTAAAGGCATTGAACCATAAGCTGGCAGATAATCTCATATTAGTCCTAACCACGGAAGCGTATTTTCACAAACAGCTTTGGATGAAACGATTTAATATTCGATACAATCAAATCCTTCTATATCTCTACATTACACATAGGCTTAACAGATCTATCAAACACATCTAAATTTAACTTGCAAATTCAAACGTGTAATAGTCGAGATAACCGCTGTCAATATGTCTCACAGTGGATGTGGCCGACTGTGGGGACATTAAATATGCAAGTTACTGGTGGACTGGGCCTATTCGTCTGACCCAACTATCTACGGCATTTTATATATTCATTTGATGGTCTCTGCACACGAGTACGTAAGCACTCCTGGAAAAGAGATGGTAGAATGGTGAACTCCTAGGGTATATTGGGCCATATACATGCATAAAAGCCAATATCCACGTAAATTTAATTTCTGAACTGTTTCTTTTTTCACAATTATCTTTCATTTACAAAATTCATTGTAAATGTGTAATAGTTTTTAGTAGAATGTGGATCTATTCCTAATCACAACAGATAAAATTGGCAGGTGTTTCAAATGCACCGATAAACTGTCACTGAGTGTTACATAAAGTAGTTCTAACTACCAAACAGATGTTACAGGAAAGGTAATATATTGATGAATCTTTTTTATGACTTAGTTATAACTACTTTAAAATTATAATTTCAAAGAAATTTTATCTCAGGATCTATCATGTTTAGTCAGAAATCAAAGGAAAGAAAAGATTGATAAAATGACTCAAAACACTAAAGAGATGTGTCTAGAAAACGCATGTGTGTAACTTCTATTTTGATGAAAAGGCAATACGCATACATTTCTTTCAAGAGATTAAAGTACAGCACGTTTCAGCTAATGTAATCCTTGGCAAGTATAACCTAAACTTGTTAATTTTAGAGATTTTCTAAGTTTGAAGAATTTTAATTAAACAAGTTATCAAGACAAAATGTACCCTTGTGGTGAATTACACTGTACTTTGTTCATTATTTTGCTTTTTTATAGTGTGGACAAAAAGAAACAAAAAGAAAAGCTAAAAAAATCATTAAGTATACATTAAATAGTCTACTATTTTTTTTGTTATAAAAAAAATTCATGATCAAATTTAGTGTCTACAATTGTGTTTGATTTTTATAAAGTATTTACCGTGTACCTTTTCATAATCGTTTCTTTTGCAAAAAGTGTGTATTACTTATTTTCTACAAATAATTACATTCAAATTATTCCTTCATTTAAATCTCGGCTTTTATGGTGCGCATCTTTGATATGTCTAAATTTATTATGACTTTTCTACATTATGAGCATTATTTATTGCAACAATTTTCAGATTTATGAAAAATAATTATATTATATAAAGGAATAAAATATTAAAATATGCAAACATGACAAAATTAAACTTGTGTAGGTCCATTTATACTTATGCAATTTGTATGGAATAATCGTAATCATATATATATTATCATCGTCGTCTTTATAAATAAATGATGAGTTAAATTTATTTCTGCAAGTAAATTTTTTACAAATATTTTTAACGTCATTTTCTTCGACACCTGACACCAGTCACAACTGACTACCGCGAATAATGCTTTCGGTGCCTTACTTTAAAGACTGTAAATAAAAATATTCTTACAACGTACATATGTTAAATATGTACATATTTCAGTAGTGTAAATTGTATAAGTGTAACTTTCGTCATGTTTTGTGTGTTGACTATCTTTCTAACTTTCGTTGTGCCTTCTAACTGCAAACTCCGTATTTTGTGTGTGGTAAAGGCTAAAGTATTATTATAAACAAAGGATTGTTTACTTTTCTTACAACTGTAAGTAAGTAAATGAAATTTTAAAGACCTAATCACTTTGTGCAATGATAAAAACCACGTAACAAATTCATATACAAAACATAATTATTATACAAGTCCATCAACACTATACGAATTACATAACATGACGATAAACAACGTAGTTATTGGAGAGTGGATAAATGTCCAACATAAATAGATAAATCGTTAGTAAGTAGTAAAACCTGCAAATAGCTAACATCACTCATGCTTTAAATACCAAAAAACGCTGTACCTGTTCCTGTAAACTTGAGATTAAGAGTCAAATTTAATCTGACATATGACATTTTTATAAAAATTAACCAGAATTTTCAAAGTATAAAGAGACTGTTTAGTTACACAGTCTTTGCTTTTGTGTCTTGTAAGGCGGTGTGTAAATAAAGTAAGCAGTATGGTATGTTAGGGTAAACGCCGTGTCTCTTTATTTTAACTGTATCCGCATTATCCCTATCAGACTCATTGAGTGACTACACTCTTGGGCCTGTTTAACATTCGGCATTCAACGTCCTATTTTCTCTACCGAAAGTATTGTCGAAAGTATAATAATTGTCATACAGTATAACAGGAATCTTTTATGGAATGATATTCGTTGCACGTAATTATAGCCTTTGTCCTTCATCCTCGATTTAAAAAACCTTTAAATGAATGCTTAATTATAATAATTTTAATGATCGATAAAATCGCGTGTTACTTTATGACTATGTAATAATTACAGTGGTAGATGAAAATATATAATTTGTATCGTCAAAACTTGTGCTGTATCCGAATTAAAAAGTACCTACGATACTTATCAGGTGAGAAATTACCGGGTGTATAATTTAGATAATTATTCAACTTTCTTTTTACCCAACTATCGAAACAAAAATGGAAATGTGTGACTATGCCAAATTCTACGAGAGAGTACAGTATGAATATCGCAATTATGTTCTAACCGGTTTCGGTCACGTCGGCAAGTCTCAGCGGAGACTAACCTACTGCGCAGGAGACATTGTAATGCAGAAGTGTGTGCGCAAACACAAGTGTACTCTCTGTTCCCTCACTCTTACGATCCGATGGGACGGCTAACCAACTTGACCAGAGAGACATGAGATGCAGGACCGACGGTTTTACGTGCTCCACAATGAACGTGGTTAAAATCTCAACTTCCAAACTCCGGGTTTCTCCGGGGTAAATAAACATTTCTATAATTAGACAATTCAATAACACTTTTCTGATGCGACCTGGAAATTGAATCTCTCGATTGGCAGTCGTATACGCTGACCGCTAGACGAACGAGGCAATATCACAATCACGATATAATATAAAGTAAGTCAATTTCTGCCTACTTTTACCCATTTTATTTGGAGTTGCTGCAATCTTTCGCTAGGTAGCCATGCTGATTTCAACACGAGCGAGCCGGCTCGACCGGGGCAGTACTACCCTCCAACCTAAAGCGCCAGCATCCGTGTTGTCATGTTTCGTTGGTGAGTGTGAGACCGGAGGCCCATTGATGCAGGGGTGACAGTTATCCTGGTAACTGGTGACCTTATACTGTCACGATGACTGTCATGCCTTTTACGTCCCCAAGCGGGGTGTGAAAAAGCATCTTACAAGGCCGCCATAATGTGAGTCACCATACTGCATTGTCTGCATTTGCAATGAGTATGGAAACACCACTCTTGACCACACTCTTGGATTCTATTCATGCTTTTCATCAGGCAGAGTAGAGTCACTTTGGCAGGCGTTAATATAGAAAAAAAAAATCTCCTTTTTTAATCCATCAACTCTCAATTTACAGCTCAATGCCTTTCTGGCTATAAGCCTTTAAAACACACCTCATGTCACAAGTTCTCTTTACTATATTTACTCTTAATATAATTTATATCTCATTTAAAGTTACTGATATTACGATAAACGATTCTGCTTTAAGTTTTACATCCTAAATATAATATAAAAGTACTAGATATATAAGTACATGAGATGAGCTAAACGGAGAGATGAGCTCACAAAAATAAAGCTTAAAGACTTGTACAAAGTAGAATGTAAACGTTGTAAACATAATGGCAAACCGATAAGTACATAAGCGAAGCACACTACACTTAATGAATCAGATGATTTAACACAATGTTTTTAATATCAAAGAGAATCTCAAACAGATAGCGGCATACAAGTGCCGGCGCTGTGTAAACAAAGATCTGAAAATTATTTATGTGACAAATGAACCAAAATCTCTGATTGAAAAACACCAATGAAAAGTGAATTAATAACCGATGAATATGCAAAACTGGACGTTGTTCTTTACAGTGTTGATTGTTCGATTAAGCCCACATTGTTTTCAATGCATGACTATTTTCTGTTCAGTGTTACAAAATTGTATTACTGACCTACCTTTTACACCTAAAAGATGGTACTCATCAAATCACCTGCTCGACGTTGATTGCTTTTAACGTGAGATCAAACGTTATTGAATTATTTTTGACATTGGAAATAACTTTTGTAATAACAAAATGGAACATAAACACTTTCGTGGTTCGTATTGTGTTTTCTAAACTCAATTAATGCCGTTACCTTGATTATTATAGAAAAGCAAATTTGTTATCCATTTTTCGATTTACTTAGACGCAAAACACAATTTGCTGATCGTGGGATGAAATTGAAAAAGTTTTCAGTTATTTATTTGGAACGTTTTGCAATGCCGCCGCGCCGCCGTAAGCATTAAATTTCTTTTTGAACTCGCCCAAAACAGATCCCTAGATTCTTCTGAATTTTATAAACAAATATTTATTTAGTAAAATGAGTAGCTACATCCAATTTCTCAGAGACTTATTATTTGTTTTCATGTTTTTATGAGTCGATCAGTAATATTGTAAAATGTTTTACGGAATGTATTTTGGTGCTACAGGCATATAAGAAAATGTTTTAAATTATTCTTTAATGTTGTGATTGCCAATGTATGACTTGAGATGAAAGGATTTAAGGATGGCAAATTTGCATTATATATAACGTGTCATTTGAAGCAAAAGATTAACTAATTAAAAGAAAATCTTATTGCTTATCATGTCGGATTGGAGATGTTATAAAATAGCTCGAAGAGGCCAGAGTCATGAACTTGTAAATCGAATCACTTATTGCATAACAGTGTGCTCTGTGTGCATTTATAAAGTCAATTAATTTCTTAAAGAAGTAAAATAATATGTTAAATAATGATATAGTTACTCTAGAATGTTGTTAGCTAACTAACAATACATCAATTTATGACGAAGCAATAGGATAGATGCTTTTGTAATAAATTAGTCAACTTTGTTTACTTTCGAATTATCAATTTTTAGAGCAGAAAAACTGTGTTTCGAAACTTGTGCATTTTTGCACATCTTATATTTTATAGGAACGTGAAAGTTACTTATAGAGAAGCAAAGGGGGTTTAGCTGATTAATAAATGTTTAAAGAACTAAAACTGGTAATTAATTATATAAGAAGAAACTTTCTGAAATGAACCCTCTGACTTTATTGAAATATTTAGTAAAAAATAATTGGCTCCGTGTTTTATAAGATGGTCTTCTTAATGAGTATACAAACTTTCAACTATTTTCGGTTTCTGCAAGAAACTTTTGCTTGGATGTTTTTGGGTATTAATATGTTACTTTTGAGATAAAATTATCATCGTAATTTAAAACAGACTTTTTCTGCAAGACCACAGATAACAATCTGCCTAACAGATATGACCGCCTACAGACAACACATTAGTTACAAGTTATTTATTCAAAATTACATTATGAGATTCCAACGACTTATTTGCTACGATATTTTTTATTTGGTAATAACTTAATAATGAAATGTAAATTGAATTACCCTCTTTATTTGTGTGAGAAGCAGACAAATAGATCTACTTGTTAGTGATCATTGCTGTCTTCGAACCGATCATAAGCCGCATGTCTTCTTAAGTATTAGTAGTCGGGGAACCACGCACCCTAGTAGGGAGATTCCTGGAACTTCGATGTACTTCCGGTCACCTACGGCTTGCAGATGGCCCCTCCTGGGCTGAAACCCTGATGATGATGATTTTCTACCCCTAAAGCCTGCCCAATTGTACCAAATTTGTGTGTAAATAATTATAGACTTATATCACTTATATCACTTTAAAATTAACACATTGAGGTTTGATTGATTAATCATATTTTAATTTGATGCTATCTACTTTCTTTTAATTAAATCGATCCGAGTCTATTCATTGTGGGTTAAGGGACTTCATGTTTTATGTACTTTATCTAATTGTTTTGCCATAGATTTGACTTTATTTCAATAATTTTGAAATAGAGAGTGTTTGTATCTAGTTAAAATCGAAGCAAATTAATTTAATTTATTGAAATATAAATACAATTCAGTGAATTAAAGCGTTCAAAACAAACAATTTGGTAAAAAACAATAAATGATTAGCTGTATTACACAAAATTTTAGAACTATACAAAAGCTTTACACAAATTTGAGAATAGTTATAAAATTATTGTTTGTTATATATGGAGACTACCACGTGACGATTTGCACAGGATGGCTGGTAAGAGTTAGAGTGAGAAGCCCAAGATCGATCAAAGTGATATATAACGGTAGAGGCCTATCTCCAACAGTGGACTGTGATGATGATGGTAAACTCCAAAAATGTCCTTATTATATAGTTATTTATTTAAAACATTTTGCACTTGTTGTACAGCTAAATATTCGATGACCACAGATTTCGGTCGTGAACTGTACATATGGCACGAAAGACGAGTGGTACGATGTATTCGAGTAGCGATGGAGAGTTGAGGAAAGAAAAAGAGAAGTCTGGACATAATTAAGGACTGCATAAACGTGGCCTTAGTTTTAACGGGAAGGAAGTTCTTAAGACGATACAAAGCGCGGAGACATGAGGTGACTTTCTGACTGACGAGTGTAACTGTCAACTGTGTAGCTCGCCAATGAAGTGTCGAGTCTATATGTAACCTCAGGTTTTTTTTCTCTCTATACGCTCAGAAGTATAGTCACGTTTGTTGTAGATAACTGGTGGGATGGCTGCCATATCCAACCTACTTAACATTTGTTTCTTCCCCACGACGATCACTTGACATTTGGTAGGATTCACCCACAACTGAAAGCTTAACCTATATATCTACTAATATCTTTAAAAATAATGACGTAATGTATGTATAGCGATAGCTGCTATTATTTTGGAAATGTTAAGTAACTAGACTTAAAATATTTCTCGGATTTGATACTGAGCGGTAAATTTTAACAAAAATTATAGCAGAGTCTACAAAAAGCAATGTGAACGCTTTGCTCGCTTCTCAGTCTAACCACAGTCGTTTCCTTTCTTGACAGTTGCGACAATGGTAAAGTTTAGGCTCATGTAAAAGGTTTCCCTTGAGGTAAACAGAAGCGGTATACTTCAGCACAGTTGACAATTGAAATGAAAACAATGCTTAACAGTACAAGTTGGTGCAAAACAAAGTTTGTTACTTTAAGAAATTTACGTAAAAATTATATTTACCAATTCTGCTTTGACATGATTTTCTTACTAATATTCAGTTCGTTTTGTTTTTATTTTGTTTATTTTTATTTTGATACGTTTATTTTTCATTCACATTATTACTTTATACTGTCCCTCAAAAACGATCAACTTTGATATTAATTTTAGAAGTACAACCACTTCAGTTGAAATAGCACAAACACATTTTAAATAAGTTTATCTCAGCAAAGTAGTCACCCTTATGCTTTTTCATAATAGTACGACATATGAATGTTGAAAATTAGATTTCTTTTTATTTTTGTATTTTTCATATTTCTGCATTATTTTATATATTAACTATAAAGTTAAGAAAGAATCAAACTAAAATTACGTAACTTTATACGCCTCATCGTATTTATAGAATAATAATAACTAGCTCAGCTTATAAGAATAAAAATGTCAAATAAAAATTGTGTCTAACAATTAATTAATCCGAGTGTACCCAGAAGCATCAATATAATTAAATTCCAATGGAATGGAATACAGTTTATCATATTCCAGTTCATAATTTTAAATAAAAGTTAGATACATTTAAATGAAACAGCAACAGTTTGCTCACCGTTCATAAATTATCCGAAGAAGTTTTTGCTATGTGGACACGATTATAAGCTTCACAAAATTAATTAATACTAATGAATATACTTAGTGCAGGTCCGGAGTTTCCCTTATCAGGATTATCCCTCGGGTACAGTTTAATTTCTTCTCACTGAATATTACGGAATGATGTTAACCAGTGTGTTGTACAAATATTGTCTTGTGTATAACCTTTTCGTTACTGACCTTCATTTTAGCAGCTCTGTGGATGGCACTTGGTCAGGGACTTCTTTCATTCTAAAAACTTTTTTAATTTGATTAGTTTATTCTTAAAGTGAACAATCTTGCTGGCATCCACGTCAAATGCTTATTGTTACTCTCTTTATTCCAATTGTATATACATTACACAATATACGTAATATTTATATTTTTAAATATATATAATTAATGAAAACAAAAACATATTTGAAAATAAAAAAATAATAGACCGCCGCCTTTGAGTACAGGGATTAAAAAACGGTGGTTAAAGCTCTAAAGACAGGAACATCCTCACTATATGGGCCATGATAAGGAAGACTGCCTTCTGCATCAAACCTTTGATCTAGCCTTCTAACGTAAACCTCTTAAGGTGTCTGGTGAAGCTCTTGGCTATCAATGATTATCGGAAAATGATCACTGAATCTACATACCACATATCAACAATCTTGTGAGATAAATTGAAACATTTTATTTGTTTTTCTTTTTCAACTTTTACGAGATTCTCGTTATGAGGAATGGCGATGTCGAGATCATTACGCGGCGCTCTAATCGATCTATCACTACAATATCAGCTTATTGGCGACAATAGTCCTGTCTTTGATCGATCCTGTCAGTGATAATAATAATTATTTTATTGTTAGAAGTTTTCTTGTATCTCTTATTACTTTAATATTTCTACACTATTTAACCCGTGCAACTTTATCTGCGTCTTCCAAAATGAACATTTGTGCCCGATTTTTGCAACATTTTCCTCTAAATCTCGACTCCTATTAATCTAAACGTAATATTATATACCTTATAACTTTCTTCAATAAATGAGCAATAAAACACTAAAAGAAATAGTGAGATTGGTCTAGAGTCTAGACGTTCATGCGCGATGCCGTGACTAAGGAACAGAAAGATTGTAAGTAAGTAAGCAAGGAAAACAATTGTAATTAGTTATAACAAAGGAAAACACAATTATCCTAATAAAATTGTAATCAATGCTTTTTTAAAGTTATTAATATAGACATTTTGTTTTATTTTTAAATACTATATAAATATGAACTTAATTATAAATTTAATCAGTAAATTCAATCTTAGTAACAATTGGTTTACGGTAACTAAAATAAAACACATATGTTTGTGATTCAATCTTATGTAAGATTCTTGAAAAAATTTCATTTCCCATAAATTAAAACCATGTCAGTATATTCCACGGTCACTCGTGGCATTATGAATGTTGATTTCGGTAAAATTTTAGGGCTTGCAATCAAGCACAGCACTCAATTTCACATACACTGCACAACACAATCAATATTGTTAGTTTTTAATAAAATATTACAAATAAAAGTAAAATCTTACACTAACTGACATTACTTTCTAGAATATGGAAGTCTTCGAATATAAAATAATCGAATAAATACTGCCAATCGTTAAAGTTAGGAAAGATATAATGTATTTGCAGGTAGTACTCATTATATACTATAAAAAACATTTTAATAAACAATACACTATACACATAATATTACAATTCTTATTTATTAATATGTTTTGCTTACAATCAATAGATAAAAAAATAACAAACACCTAAATCTATTATCAAATTATCGCATTGTCATCGGTCCTTGAGACGTGTGCAAAGTTTCAAGGTGATCAGATTTTTAGAAACCGGCGAAAATTAAGCTCAAAGATTCCGTTACATACATATGTAGATACAACCCAAGCTAATAAAAGCGTGTTAAAAGGGACAGTTATTGACAAATTTTGAGTAAGTGAAATGATTGCACGGTTGGCCTAGTGGTTTAAGCGGTAGCCACGCTGCTCTCTACTGCGCTGAGTGTTATGGGTTCAAATGCCATATGGGACAACATTCAGTGTGATCCACAAATTGTTATTCTGAGCCTGAGCGTTCTTTATGTCCGTTTCTTGTATGTATGTTTGTAAAGTCCCCCGCGACACAGGATTTATTCCTGGTGCGGGCATTGCCAACTAAAAAAAATAACAATTATCAATCAACACAGCTCTTCCCTAAAGTCTTTAATAAACTCTTCTTAAATTGATCTTTTCAATATTATTTATTCCTGCATGCCATATCACACATTATCTTGAAAACATAACCTTGCTCTAATAATATACACTTGTGTTTACGTCTCATTACATTACAGACAAAACATTAGCAAACTGACTTTAAAAAATTGTTTCTTTCGTAAAAAATCCTCTAAGTATTTAAAAGAGAATCCGATTTCCATCAAGAAATTGGATACGCTAGGCGCAAGTCGAAAGGAGGGCTACTAGCGAGATGCCTTTTTACTTTAAAACCCTTTAAGCTGAATTTGCTTCACACGAATCGAAACCCAAGAAATCAAATATTGTTCTAAGTAATAACCAACAGGCGAGCTCAATGCTAATGCCCTCTTTATCTATTTTTGAAAAGTACTTTATTGATATTACATTAGTTATATTTGATATTGCAATAAAAAATGTTTTATTGTAAGTATTTCTGTGCACTACGTGGAATAGTAGTAAATCATGAAAAAAAAAATCTACAAAGCATGAATACCTTTGCGAATATCCTTACATTACAGTTAGTAGTGTTTTCCGTTTGTTTTATACGTCATGACATTTAAAATTTACGTCTAGGGAAGATTTAAAAAATAAAAAACAGTCCAGTCTATGTTCAAAATAATGTTACGTTTACACTATTCAATCAATTACTATAGTAACACTATTCAAAAACATACATTCATTTTTGTTTTCGCGGACGGGTAGGCAGAGGCATATTAAATGCTCACTATTCGCTAGTGTTTTGGTCCCACGTGGCGAGTATATTGCCGTTAATCGTGATCTTCTGTTTGCCACAGTCCCGTTCGTTGATTTGTAAGTGCACCACTTACAGATAAGGTTGGCTTGGGGCCCTAATTTCTTGAGGCGGAAGTGCGCACCGAAGTTTATCGGCGAACGACTGACTTCTGGGCGGGTATTGGTTTACGTTCCCCACCCAAAGAGATACGCGAGTGGCGAGAGGACGCTCGTCGACCCACGATGGCTCGTTGGTCGTCCCGGCTGGTTGCTCCACGTGCTGGTTTTGCCACTGTGGAGGTTCTCCAGCCGGTCATCGCCGAGAGGGCAGGGCGACAGCACGAGACTGCAACTGCTCGACTGCAGGACTCGGCTCAGCACACGCTAGCGATTTGTTCCGCCTGGGCGGCGCAGCGTAGGGTCCTCACTGTAGTTATTGGAGGAGATCTCTTGCTACCGGTCGTCATACGCTCCATGATCGGTAGCGACATTTGTTTTACCGCGGTCGCAACTTTCTGCGAAGACATAATTTCGCGGAAGGAGGCGGCGGAGAAGGCCCGGGAGGACGAACTCCACTCGGACCCAATTCGCCGCCGGCAAACCGGACGGCGGAGGCGCGCGTACCAGCGCCTCATGCCACCTTCAGTGTGGCCGCGGGTGGACGGAACGGGTTTTCCCCTCCATCCACTATAGTGGCCAGCCGCGACGAGGCGACGTCTGCGTGTGCCGTACGTCGCCTAAATAGAGAGTTTGTCCGCAGATGGTGCCCGCGGTAGCGGGCAGGCGCTAGGAGGGATCTAGATGTCGTAATAACAGCTGTTCCCGGATCCCTCCTATGTCAAGTGCAGAGTGGCGCACACACCACCCTGCCGTAAACCCCGGTGGGGTGACGGCCCGAGGGGGTTTCCACAAGTTAAAAAAAAAGGAGCCCTAATTTCCGTCGTGCGTGAGACGCAGTAAAGAGTGCACGTACATTTACTGTGTATCGAGCTTGCAATATTTATATAACGTTATTAGTTATTAGCGATTATGGTTGATAGTAATTCGGTGTCTGGTGAAGATGACGCGGATAAAACTGATACGGATATAATTAATGCGTTCGGAAATAATATTAATAGTCCAATTTTAAATAATTCAAAAGCTGTCGAGAAAAGGCAAAGGGAAAGCAGCGAGGGTAGTATCGAAGACGGCTTTATTACTGTTGTAAAGAGAAGGTCTAAGAAGTTTTTGAGGAGTAACTCTATGGATGTACGGGAACCGAGTACTAATGGAGACGGAGAAATTGAAGGTAGATATGAAATATTTTTATCTTCACTTAAAATATTACCAAAACAAATGGCGTTGGCGAAGCTATTACGGAATGAAAATGTACAAAACATCACTACTGTGGAATACAAGAGTCCATATAAAGTGCTGATACGATTAAATTGCAAAGAAGAAGCAGAGAAGATAGTTTATTGTCAGAAGCTTAAAGAACTAGACATAAAAGCCAATTATGCACATCAAAGTGTTACTTCCTATGGAGTAATAAAAGGTGTGGATTTAGAGATAAGTGATGATGAAATTATGCAATCTTTAACCTGTGTAACTAAAATATTAGCTATTAAAAGAATGAAAAGAATTGATACAACTGGAAAATGGATAGATAGTGAATCTGTACGCATTTGTTTTCAAAGCCTTTCAATTCCACCATATGTTTATGCCTATGGCTGTAGATTTAGAGTAGAGAACTACGTGTTTCAGGTTACGCAATGTTCTGCTTGTTGGCGATATGGCCATATTAAGAAATTTTGCACTTCCAATAATATTCTCTGTCCTAAATGTGGACAAGCTCATGCCAACTGTGATACACAGTTATTTAAATGTCTGAATTGTAAAGGCCCACATATGGCTCTTGATAAAACGTGTCCTTTCTTCTTGAAAGAAAAGAAAATACGCTTAATTATGAGTCAAGAAGATGTTGGTTACAGAAGAGCTTATGATATTTTTTTGAAGAACGTACAAAAAAATAAAACCATAAAAACTACGGTACAAGGGTCATCGTCTACGAATGTTAACAATACATATAGCAGCATTGTTCAAATGACCTTAGCCAATCAAGAAGATACATCTGATGAAGCTACTGAAACAGATCAGAATGTAGAAATTTCTACAAAGCAACCTATTATTACTCAGAAAATTATCAAAAAATCTAAAAAGAAGAAATCGAAAATTGTATTAGAGTCCTCAAAAATGCAAAGAAAACCTGAAATTATTTGTACAGAAACCACACAAAAACCTGGTGAATACGAAAAGCAGATTTATTTTGAAAGTTTGTTGAATAAACTGAAAAGTATTGCCTTGTCTAAAATGAATACTAAAGATAAGATTTATGAAGTATTAAAAGTATTAATTGCCGAAGTAAAAAAATATTTCATAGAAATTTTGAACCAAACGGAGTGGTTTAATAGTATTTACAATTTGTTCAGTCATGGCTAGCAATTCTTCACGTTTTAAGTTGAATATAATTCAATGGAATGCTCAAAGTATAAAACCGAAGCGATTAGAGTTTGAATGTCTATTGCAACAAGAAAATATTCATATAGCCATTTTAAGTGAGACATGGTTGAATCCAGGTATCGAACTCAACTTCAGTGGTACACACATGTAGGAGGGATAGACAAGATTCATATGGTGGTGTGGCGTTTGTTATTCATAATTCAGTTAAGGTAGAAACATCAATACATAGATTAAATAATTGGTTGGGTATAGAAATATTACATATCAGATTGATAAATTGTTATGTCCTGGAGAATATTATCTCTGTATATTGTCCTTCAAGTGTAAATACTTCTCGACCAGATTGGGATAGTTTGTTCGGTTTATTTTCCAAAAAGTCTTTAATAGCAGGTGACTTTAATGCGCATCATACACACTGGTCATATAAAAATGATACAAGAGGCATTCAATTAATGAACGTCGCGATAGATAATGGTTTCATCTCATTGAATGATGGAAGTATAACTAGATTGAAATTTGTCAATGGTACATGTCAAAAGTCTTCTCCCGACATAACATTCATTTCCACTGATATTGCTGTAAACTTTGTTTGGAGTGTGACAAATGAAACACTTGGCAGCGATCACTTAATTATAAAAATGTTATTAGATTGTAAGAGTTATAATCGTTTAATCAAAAAGCGTAATTATAAGTTGGCGGACTGGGGGAAATATGGAGAATTACTTAAAAATGCCTTTAGGGATTCAGTAGTAACAAATAACGTTCAAGATCGGTATGACTAATTATATTGCACAGATTAATTGTGCAGCTGATCAAAGTATCCCTATGATTAAAATATGTACAGATCCTGCATCTAAATTTCAACCTAAAACTTGGTGGACACCAGAGCTCTCCAGGTCTATTGCCCAGCGTCGCTTATTATTGAAAGTGTTTCGAAAAAATCCTACTCCAGATAACCTCTCCAGGCTAGAACATAAAATACGTGACACAAAACATTTGATAATGAAAGCTAAGTCGGAGAACTGGCGCAAATTCTGTGATGATATTGATGAGACTGTTTCAATATCTGAGATGTGGCGTCGCATGCGCTGGATTAAAGGATATAAGAAAACTCGACTTCAAGTGTCTAAGGTTCAGAAAGAGGATTTATTATACAGTTTGACACCTGACTTTGTGAGGCCACAAACACCGACATTTCACTCAACAAATGAATCTCTTGAAACTGATTTCAGCATGGAGGAGATGGTCAAGTGTTTTAAAAAGAAAGACACTGCTCCAGGAAATGATTTCGTTACATACTCAATGTTATATAATTTACCCTCTGTAGCTAAATATTATTTGTTGGATATATTCAACTTAATATTCGTTAGTAGCATAGTACCTTCGCAATGGCGTGATGTAAGAATTTGCCCAATTCCTAAAGCTAATGATACTGTGGGCTCCATTCCTAAGTTTAGACCTATTGCATTATTGTCGTGTGTTTGTAAAATTTTTAATACGATGCTATCAAAACGCATAGAATGGTTTGTCGAAAAAAATAAATATTTGTCTCCCAAAACAACAGGTTTTAGACGTGCACAATCAACATTGGATTCTTTAGTAAGGTTAATATGTAATATACAAGTAGGTTTCACAAACAAGTTATCGACACTTGCATGTTTTCTAGACATTGATAATGCATATAATAATATTTTGATAGATGAAGTTGTAAAAATTTTAGAAGAATTAAATATAGGTGCCAAAATATCAAAATACTTGTGGTCGTACCTAAGTGAGAGGCGATTGTTAATAGAAGTAAATGATGGCAATTGCCCCGATAATATGATTTGTCGTTGGACTAATAGGGGAATTGGGCAAGGGGATCCTCTTTCACCGTTAATATTTAATATCGTCACATATAAAATATGTCTAAACATATCAGATGTCGAAATATGTCAATATGCTGATGATTTTGTTTTGTACACAAGTAGTATTCATATTCTTGGCGATAGTGTAATTAAAATGCAAAAATCTTTAGACACAATGTATAAAATATTATAAAATATTGGTCTTCCACTATCAGGCAATAAGTCTAAATATGTTATTTTTAACAGGGGACACAAAAAACTTGAAGTACAGTTGCAAATTGATAATTTAGTATTGCAATCCTCTGAAAATGTTAAATACTTGGGTGTGTGGCTCGACAGGTCATTGCGCTGGGGAAAACATATTAATGAGATATGTTATAAAACACATAAGTTTCTAAATCTTCTTAAACTTTTGTCGGGGCATTCGTGGGGTGTTCATCCTAAGTACTTGCGTAGGTTATACATAACATTGATTAGAAGTAGGATAGATTATGGTAGCTTTATTTACGATAACAGTGCAAAAGTACATTTACATAAACTAGATATAGTTCAAAACCTGGCCCTAAGAATTGTCGGTGGTTTTATTAGGAGTACACCAATTCACGTTATGAAGAGCGAGTTGAGTATTTCACCATTGTTTATGCGTAGGGAATATTTATCTTTAAAGTATTTACTAAAGGCCAAATCATGCCCTAACAATTTAACTTTCAAACTATTAGAAGAATTAAGCGGTCTTTGTAGCAGCAGATATTGGTTAAAAAAAAAGAAACCACTGCTAGCAATTGGTTATAATAAGGTCAAACAGGAAGATATAAATACTAGCTACCCCTTAGATATGTTTACACTAGATACATGGGTTTCAAACATTAACACTCTTCAAGTGATACATTGCAATTTAGACTGCATTATTTTAAATAAAAAAACTTATAATCCTGACATACTTAAAAATAACATTCTCGGTGAACTTAACAATAGGTATAATAGCTGGCACATTATATATACGGATGGTTCAAAAAGTGCAAGTGGATTAGGATCTGCGTTTCTTGATCCTTGTAATTTATTCAGTGGTAGTTTTAAAATATGCAATAAAAATTTATGTATTATGACGGTGGAGCTAGCTGCGATTTTATAGGCGTTACGATATGTTAAAAGTACTTCTTATGAAAAGGTGGCCATATTTACTGACAGTAAAAGTGCCCTGCAGCATTTGGCTCGATGCGCTTCTGGCTCCAGAGGTGCATCGATAGCCTATGATATTTTGAATATGTTGTATTGGTTTGAAAATAATAACGTATCTCTGAAGTTGCAGTGGGTGCCATCGCATATCGGGTTAAAGGGAAATGAGCTGGTTGACACTTTAGCAAAAAATGCAGCTGTTTATGGTACCATTATTGATATAAAATCTTGTTATTTTGAAGTCCTTCCTAAATTTAATGCTAATTGTTACGCAATTTGGAAGGAATATTTTGATAAACTATCACGAGAAAAGGGAATATGGTACAAAACAATGCAGTGTGAACCTTCTCGTATTCCATGGTTTTCAAATACCATTATCAGTTAAAGACATGTTGTTACTGCACATAGGTTGAGATCTGGACATATTCTGCTCAACAAGTTTGGTTTCTTAATGAAGAAAATCAGTAGTCCTAACTGTGAACAATGTGGAATTGTTGAAGATGTCCATCACTTGTTAGTGGAATGTGTTCGATACAGAAAAGAAAGGGAAACATTATTGTCTAGCTTGAAAATCAATGTCTTAAATGTAGGTACTTTCCAGTCCATCTTGTCCAAGCCGTGCAGTGAGGATGCAATCAGAATTTACGAGTTTATTAATAATTTAAAGAAGATGTGATTGTCTACCCAAATTATGAATCTTGATGTGAATCTTTGCTGTTATTGTTATAAGTATTTATGCTATTATGTAAACATAATTTTAGAAATTGCCTGTATGATGTGGTTGGTTATTGTGGGATATAATGAGGCTGGCATAATCATGTTTGATTAAAAGCCTCTACATTATTTATGTAAACAATAAAGATTAAAAAAAAAAAAAAAAAGCCCTAATTTCTTGATGGGAACACTTTGGACCTTTTCTTCCATTTCATTAGTTTTTTATCACTTATGTAAGTTCTTATCTATTTGCTGTAATCTGATATAGCTGACACTAACCATCACAAAGGTCATCATAGTCTTTTAAACCCAATTGTTTACATAAAAATCCTTATTATTGCTACCCGTATCTATGTTTACAGGTCATTACCTAATATACACTATCATGGTAAGCAAAAACCTCATTTCTAAGAAGAGACTTTTGTCCAATAGTGAGCAACAAAAGACCTAATAACACCAATAACAGATCATGTAATAGTTACTCTCATTGTTTACTGCTTATGTATAAAAAAGGCGCTAAAACAGATAACCTGAAGCTGTTATGTATAATGATTAAAATTCTGTTTGTTGCCGTTATAAATTTATAAACTCAGCTTCGTCTCAATCTACTAACTTATCGTTTATAACTCGCTACAAATCCTTATACATACATAATTAGTAAGCTAACATAAGCTATCGACGAAAATCGTCTTGCCTAATCGATTTATAACTCTACTTACTTACAAATATATATATGTTTAACTAAAACATACGTCATTTCGTTTTCCATTAGATAAATGTAAATTTTCTACTTTTCTATACAAACAAATATTGATATCACACGGAGAAAGAAAATTGAAATGGGAAAAATATATTTTGTATCTTGTTGTGATTTAATACTTTATTTACCTTCCACGAATCTCCACTGGGGACTTATAGACGATGAATATAAAAGTATTTAAAGAAAACTGCTTTTGAGCTAAACTTTTAGGTTTATTATTTTTTTATAATGTAGGAAACAAACAAGCGTCACATTTCAGTTCACAAATACCAGCAACTGAAAGAGATGTAAATGAGTTGCCGCCTTTAATTGTGATTAATATTGAATGAATATTGTTTGTTGTGTACTTTATTACAACGTAATTAGTACTTACTAATCTATAAATATCTTTTGCCTTTATTACAATCCCTGAATTAGTGTTTTATAGGATTATTTCATAGTTAAATCTCGGTAAACAAATGAAAATTTGAATTAAAACTCTTATTGTATTTCATGTTTGTATATATATAATAATGTCCCTACACATATCAAGCCCGGCCGTCTGGTCCCAAACTAGGTGGAGCCTGTACTATGGCAACCAAACTGCTGATAAACATATTTATATATTTCAACATACAAATTAAAGATAACTTACACCCAGACCTTGAACAAATAATTGTGCTCATCACACAAACACTAGCACTGGGTGGGAATCGAACCCAAGATCTCTATTTTATAAACCTGGAACACTAGCCTTTAAGCCAACAGGCCGGTCTAAAGCTAGAATTTCTTCTAATAGAAAAATTGACATGTACTGCATTTATTAAATGGTGTTCTAGGTATCTAAAAATTGACACAAAACCGACTTAGAAGTACAATATATAGTATACATCTATGAAATACATGGGTATAAGTATAAATAGATAAACATGGTGAGAAAAATTCAGCTTTTAGTGGAGGCAAACATTACTTAAACATGATCCGGTCTGTTGACTACACCACCGACCACATTAGTGCCAATCCAACGTAAACAAAATTATAAATATGTATGCTTCTTTACTTGCAGGTACGCTTTTAATGTATAACGAAGGCTACTTTCTGAAAATTTGAAACTAAGTTTGATATGTAGATAGGTGTGTGATATTTAAACTTTAATCTTGTATCAATTAATAAGTCTCGAAATTTTTACATACTTCAGACATTTGTGTTCGCTGCACTTCTGACTGGATGGAGAACAATTTGGTCCGTCTTATTATGAGTGTTTATCTGAGGTGCTACTCAAAATAAATTGGTTCTGAGAAAACAATTCAAGAAACATAAAAAAAAATTATATCTGAAAATAAATAAATAAGTCGCCCTAATACATCTAACTTAGAAAAATAGATAAAAACAGAAAGTACATAGGACTGGCTAACTCATCCCAAGACTCAATATGTCGGTGAAGTTGCACTGTTCGAACTTTATTGGTTCATGCCAATAAAGAAGTCACCACAACAATAGTTCGATTTTGTTCACGGATATATTAGTAATATAACAGTAGCTGTAACACGTACGGGACCCTACTCGTCATCCCTTCAACGCCAAATTGAGTTACCCAACAGAGTTAATAAAGAGCTCTGAGCGTGCCTAGAATCGCAAGAGTACAATAACAGCCAGGACTCTAATATTAAGCAACTGAAAATTAGAAAAAAGACCGTATGGCACAACAGACTGAGCTTTTCTCAACGGCAATGGGTCCCTTGATGGTTATTAAATCCGAGATTTATCGAAGGCCCTATCACGAGTCGCGGGCTATTAGAGAATTAGCAGAGAATTTTCAAGATTAGTTGAAGCCATAAGATTAAAATACATTGGCATTCATTTTGCTTATTGACTTTTTGTTCAGGATTAGTATACTGTTACTTCATTAATTAAATATTTTGCATGAATTAACATGACAGAATTCATTTTCGTACTCTAATAAAATTCTTAGTGGGATTTCAAATCCGTAGATTTCGTAAATATATTTACGACTTCTAGACATCTTTGTGTTTTTTTTTTCTAAGAATCATTCACTCACACACCTACTCAATCACAATTTTTGTAATTTTAATATCTATTAAAAGTATTAATATATTTTAAGTTAAGTTATTCCAATTGTCGATATTTTATGGACGATTAGGCTGGATAAGTTTGGCTCTTCATAAGTTTCACTAGTTAATCAAAAATAATTATATGTGTCTGTATTTTAACCGAATCAGGGCTGGTTCGGTTAAAATATCAAATGTGATTGTGTCCTAACATTGCGGGTTTATCGATTGCGGGTTTATCAAACGAATTATGAGCGAAGTTGATAGCTCTTCAAGCTCGTTAATAAAACCACTGATGACCCCAACATATTCCTAGCCGATCTTGATATAAAGACTTCTTGGAAAATGAAGTGACAATAAATCAACTTAAGTACCTTGTATAAACAAGAAATTAAATCACCAAACGTCCGTCCTTTAAATAAATATACCTAAGAATGTTTAGCTGTATTCTTCTCCATTTTGCCTTAAATTGTCTACTGGAGTGATAAAGTCAGATTACTAAGTTATTTTTTTATAACTTTTTCTTTTGTCATAGCGAAAAAGATAATGTAATACTGTTTTTTGTAGTAAACGTTATCGGGGCTGTCAAAGTGCTTCAAATATTGTCATAAAGATACTTATTTGCAGAACAGTACTTTTTTTTCTGGAATCACTAACAGTCAACATTAACAGATAGATAATATTTTATTCGTAAATTAGGTTTTTTACAGACATCATTAAATGTTAATTGCAAAAATAATGTACAAAGTTAGTTTCATCAAAAATTGAAGAAGATTAACAATTAAGAAGCCATTACATGTATTTACACAGTATTAGTTGTTAAATCTAAACTTGATATTCTTAACCTACTTCTAGAAGTTATTAAGAACATGAATACAGCAACCCAAGTAAAACCCAACGTAAACATGAAACAGAAATTTAATACTTTGTCTAATGGCGTCAGTTGATGTAGAGAGGTCATTTTGTGCCTTTAAATTTATGTTAGTAGACAAGCGATGGAAGATATATTTTCATTAGAACTATGCTTAATTTGAAATTTTTTTAAGAGTATTTTAACCTGCATATTATCAAAATAATATAAAAAGTAACTAAATAACATACAGTATACTTTTTCGTATATTAACCTAAATCAGTTATTGACCACTAGCTGACACGTACTAAAATTCAGAAATTGAAGTGCATACGAACTCATAGTTTGCTTTTGAAAATAATAACATAATATAAACAATTACCTGTTCAATAAGTATTATTAGTTAAATGAATTCACTCAGAAATAGTTTCGGAATAGTAGGCTAAAGTTACGCCAATGTCCGTGTCCTGTTTTCACGGATCCCCGGATAGTCAGATATTTGACAATAGGATCAAACCAATTGATTTTCCATGTAGTTCCTCTGTTCTCTTCTAGACAGTCTATGTGAGCATAATATTTTAAATAAACAACGGACTTTACACGATTTAAATTATGTGAAATGTTAGGGGTGACCTGAGTCGTCCAAGACGTTCTAGATCTATGGATTGGGTCTCATAAGACGGTTCCACAGGATATGTAGTGATGCGGTTCCTACTCGCTCACTTATTAGAGTGAGAGAAACGGCGATCGAGGTCGGCTCACACATCAAGTACCTCGGCTTCATCCTACCCAGACGCTGGAGCTTCGAGGAGCATTTCAAGTGGATGACCCCAGAGTTCCGACGTGATAGGCTCCCTGCTGAGGCGGTTGCCTAATTTGGGGTCTACAGGAGGAAGTTCACCAGTTCTAATGTGTGGTTTTACGATCCATGGCTCTCTAAGGAGCACCAATATGGGCTAAGGCTATTGGAATCGTACGAGGATACCGCAATATCTTGTTAAAGATGAAGACAATACATTTCCATCGGATCTCCATTTCAAAGGATGTCGTCGGCGGCGATACTAACCATCGACGGGACGACAAACTGCCTGTGAGTAGGGATTTCTGGTGGCAGATTAATTGCTACAGTTGACGATAGAATGGTATGTTACGAGGGGGCGTTTTTAAGTTCGCGGAATGGAGGGTATTGAGTAATAATAAAAACACAAAATTATTTTTCTTTTTCTATATATTCCCCTGCAACACGAATACATTTTTCAGATCTTTCAATTAGTTTTTTTATTCCCTCGTAAAAAAAAGTTTTATCTTTGTCTGAAAAATATGCCGAAACCGCCTCCTTAACCTCCTCATCAGTTGAAAATTTCTTACCACGTAATTCTTTTTTCATTTTTGGAAAGAGATAATAATCACTCGGAGCCAAATCTGGACTGTAGGGTGGGTAATTCAAAATATCGAAGCCCACCTTATGCAGGGCAGCCAGTGCGACTCGGCTCTTGTGAACGGGAGCATTGTCATGCAATAGCAGGACACCTTTCGTTAATTTTCCCCGTCTTTTTTCTTTGATGGCTTCTTTTAACTGTTCTAAGATTGAAGCGTAGTATTCCCCCGTTATAGAAATGCCTTTATCTTTATAATCTATCAATAATATTCCTTCTGAGTCCCAAAAAATCGTTGCCATGAGTTTCCCAGCCGACTGTGAAACCTTAAATTTCTTGGGTGGTGCTGTGCCCTTTTTGTGCCACTGCATGGAGTCTTGTTTGGACTCGGGTTCATAATGATGAACCCAAGTTTCATCCCCAGTAACAATTTGATTCAATACGCCATCCTTGTCTTCATTGCAGAGGTCCAAAAACGCACGTGAACATTCCACGCGCTGTTGTTTTTGCAATGGCGTGAGCATTCTCGGCACCCACCGTTTTTTTTTTTTTTTAACGTGTGGAAACCCCCTCGGGCCGTCACCCCACCGGGGTTTACGGCGGGGTGGTGTGTCGGAATCGGACCGACTAAAACCACACGGTGTGCCACTCTGCGCCTGACATAGGAGGGATCCGGGAACAGCTGTTATTACGACATCCAGATCCCTCCTAGCGCCTGCCCGCTACCGTGGGCACCATCTGCGGATAAACTCTCCTTTTAGGCGACGTACGGCACACGCGGACGTCGCCTCCTCGCGGCTGGCCATTATAGCGGATGGAGGGGAAAACCCGTCCCGTCCACCCGCGGCCACACTCAAGGCGGCATGAGGCGCTGGTACGCGCGCCTCCGCCGCCCGGTTCGCCGGCGGCGAATTGGGTCCGAGTGGAGGTTGTCCTCCCGGGCCTTCTCCGCCGCCTCCTTCCGCGAAATTACGTCTTCGCAGAAGGTTGCGACCGCGGTAAAACAACTGTCGCTACCGACCATGGAGCGTATGACGGCCGGTAGCGAGAGATCTCCTCCAATAACTGCAGTGAGGACCCCACGCTGCGCCGCCCAGGCGGAACAAACCGCCAGCGTGTGCTGAGCCGAGTCCTCACTGCAGTCGCAGTGGTGACAGGCGGGACTCAATTCCCTCCTGGCGACCGAGTGCAGATACTTCCCGAAGCAACCGTGCCCGGAAAGAATCTGCGTCAGTCGGAAGGAAAGGGTCCCGTGCTGCCGCCCTGCCCACTCGGCGATGACCGGCTGGAGAGCCTCTACGGCGGCAAAGCCAGCACGTGGAGCCTCCAGTCGGGACGACCAACGAACCATCGTGGCTCGACGAGCGGCCTCTCGCCACTCGCGTATCTCTTCGGGTGGGGGCCGAATGCCGGTACCCACCCGGAAGTCTGCCGTTCGCCGATAAACTTCGGCGAGCACTTCCGCCTCCAAATCCCACGGGGGAGTTCCGGCTAAGGCGCACGCCGCGTCCGTCGATACAGTGCGGTAACCGCGTATGGCTCTAACCGCCAATATCCTCTGAGGACGCCAGAGGCGAGCCCTATTGTGGACGGTCAGAGCCGCCGCCCACACCGGTGCACCATACAGCGCCATTGACCGAACAACCCCCGTATATAGACGTCTCGTCGCGACGCTGGCTCCACCCAAATTGGGCAAAAGTCGCCCAAGGGCAGAAGCAGCGCCGACCAGCTTTGGAGAAAGCTGTCGGAAGTGCTCGTCGAAGAGCCACCTGCCGTCAAGGATCAGGCCCAGATACTTCATCTGGGCCTGAACCGGTACGAGGACCGAATTGACTACAATGGAGGCGCCAGAGGGTGGACCACGACGGGGCCCATGGAACAAAAGGGCCTCCGTCTTGTCCAGGGCCACCCGCAAACCGCGAACTGAGCGCTAAGCTCAGCCACTTGCCCGGTCAGGCGGTCGTTGGCTGCCTGGAGACGAGCTACGTCCCCCATGAGGTCTTCCACGACTCCAGCTATGGCAGAGGAGGAGTCCTTAAGAGCTCTTACGAAAGAACTCTTAAGGTTCCTGGATTTAGTGGCCACTTTTTGGATTATGGCCACCCCCATATTTACTCTCTCCTGCAAAGACACCGGTGCTTGGGAGACAGAATCCCTTTCCACCGGTCCTCGTATTTTTTGCAGGAGATCAGCTATCTCCTCCTCCGCCGCGCTTTCACCCTCCGCTCGGACCCTTCTATAAGCTTCTGCCTTGGAGAAGACAGAGCCTGATGGGGTCGAGATTGGAGTGCGTGACCGACCTCTGCGGCTGCTACCCACTTTAGGGGGCAGCATCTCCTGGGACGTATCACTCTCCTCGTCCCTGGAGTGTCCGCGCTTTCGACTTTCGCAGAGCTCCATCCTTGTCGACTCCAGTGCGTCTATAGTTACACTGGAGTTACCTCCGTCCGACGGAATTGCGGATTTGGAACGTAGCCGTTCCGAAGTTCTTCGGCTCCCAGTAGCCAAGATGACTTCTGGGAGCCGCTCCGAGATAGGCGTTCCCTCCAATACGTCCTCTTCGTTCGAAGAGCAGTTACCCGCTCTTATACTCTCCTTCATTTGACTCTTAGTCGCCTTCTTTCTTTCTTGTGTTTGGTTTTTTTGAATAAATTTTTCCATATCTAATCCCACGATTGGGGGAGAAATAGTGGTCGACCCGGGCAGAGATCCCCCAATACCCGGGCAAGCGTAAATTTATGCCCAACCGAGGGGTCCGCAGGTGCCTCGGCTGGGAGTGCGCTTGCGACTGAACTACCCATCAGCCATGCATCCCCTGGTCACGCACCAGAACACGGGATTCGGGGTAATTTTTTATAGAGGTTTTCTTCCTCGCAGTCCGGGCGGTTAAGCCAAGACCCTCGCCCCCGATTGGAGTCGCGAGACTCCAACTCGAGACTACGATATGTCGACGGCGGCAGGGAGACTACGTCTCCTGATGCCTGCTCAGTGGCAGTGTAAGTGCACACCGAGCCCGTCCTACCTTTTCCACCGCTGAGCGGAGGAACTCCGACCCTGGAAAGGGTCCCACCATCGTGATTTTTTACCGAGGTTTTCATCCTCATTGCTCCGAAGAGCGAAGAACCAACAGAGGATCCGACAGACACGCCCGCTCTGTTGAACCAAGTCTCGGCCGAATTGCCGAAGAAAATGGCTTCCTCTTCGTGCTAGAATATTAGCCGTTGGCAGTGATGAACAACACCATCGCCAACGTTTCCAGGGTGCACCACGTGGAGGTTTTCTAGCCAAGCACCCCTCTCGGCACCCACCGTGCGCTAACCTTAGTCATGCCAAGATGATCGTGTAAAATTTTAAAAATTGTTGTATCCGATACTCCAACCATTTCTGCAAGTTGTTTCTTTTTTAGTCGAGCATCTTCCAATACAATTTTTTCTACTTTTGCAATAACTTCTGGCGTAGTCACCTCAACGGAGCGCCCCGGCCTCGGGTCGTCTTCAAGTGATTCCCTGCCTTGTTTAAATAAACTATGCCACTTGTAGACCATTGTTTTTCCTGGGCAAGAATCCCCGTAAACCGATGACATCTCATTGAGTATGGTTTGAACAGACTTTCCTTGCTTAGTAAGGAACTTTATCACCGCACGGAATTCAATTTTCTCCATTTTTTTCACTTCGTTCCCGATTAAAATACTTGGTCAACGATAGTTTAATAACTAATGATCCAATCACAACAAATTTTACTATGCAGACTAATTATGAGTCACTGAATACGGTAGGCATCAAAAGAGCGCGTTTACCCGCCTTTTTCACTGTCATTCCGCGAACTTAAAAACTTACCCTCGTAAAAGGGTTATTTTTAGTCCTGATTTCTATGATTTACCATCCCATCGACAATAAAAAGAAAAGGATTACCGATCACGGCTTGTATTTCTCGAAATTTCAGACGATTTAAACTGTTAGTTAGTTGTTAGTTTTAATAAAATAGATAATTATCTGATCCTAGTCTTATGACAGAAAAAACAACTAAACTAATGCTATGTTTTGAACGCAATGATCATGTTTAGTAACCGTCTACGAAGAATACACATTGAGAGTATGTGTCTATTACGATTAATTCATTAAAATTGTCTCATAACAATCAAGCGTTAACCGATTTCATTTCAAACCCAAGTCAAAGTAAGTTTTCTGTTGTTCTCATAAACAGTTGAAAACAAGCAGTAATTAAAATAAATTAGCTATCCGTCTAGCGCAACTGCTTCCAATTTTCGCGGTGAAAGACTATCTTCCCGTACCAGCTTATTAAATGAAGCCTTTAGTAAACTTGCTTCGAAACCCGCTAATAACAAGACACCAGAGTTTGGCAAATTAATTTAAGCACAGTACATCTCACTGCCGAGAAAACTGAGACTAAGCTACTTGGATACAATATTATGATAATAAATTTTAAAGTACGATTTATTATTATTTATACAAGTACTTTTAGTGACTTGAAATCTGTAATTTTGTTAAATATTATACCATATCATTACTTAACATTTTAATGAGTGATTTGTTGTGGAAATATATTTTTGTAAAAACCTTTTAACCTCCATTCGTTTAAGCATTTTCTTAATAGTATCATAATAAAAATATAAAAAGCCCTTCCTTTACAACAAATGAATATATAATCTTTCGACTACATCGTATATGCATCCAACCGCGAAATGCAAATGACTTTGATTAAGGCAAAATGGACGAAAAGTTACAAAATTTTTGTCTGGAGTTTGTAAAATTATATTTTTCAGTTGACTGAACTTCGTAGCACAAGAAAGAAGTCCCAAAAGCGAGATAAATAATTTTCCACAGGAAATCGGTGTTTATCCTAAAGAAAAGAAAATAAAAAATATTCTTAATCCTTTCAGCTTATACATAAATATGTACTATTTATTGAATATAAAATTCAAATAAATTGAAAATTTCAAAATTTATTTAGAGACATAATATTAATATAATAGATAATGTTCCTATACCTAGTCACATTTTAACGGTATCAATAGTAATGTATTAATAATACTGAATGTCTAATAAACACTTACACACTTACATATATATATTCAGTTCTATAATATATGGTTAAATGTAAAACACACGTATTAGCGTTTAATTACGTTGATAATGACCAGCCTGTACTCGATATAAATTGTAAATAAGTGCAGAGCTATTACATTATTCAGCTTTATTTAAAATGTTGGCCTGCAATTAATCTGATGTACAAAATTAATTGCGACATCATGTTTCTGGTGGAAACAAATGACTAATTTGCTACAACAGGGTTAATATTCAAAAACTGATTTTGCTAGTCAGATAAATGCGTTCATTTTTATTTAAATAAAAAGTAAACTTTAGATATGTACGTCACAAACTATCCTAATTCATAAATGCTTAATATCTGTATAAAAATTATCTGTAGAGATCGTCGTGAGAGATAAGACCATAGATTGTTACATATGATAGACAACAGACTTGAGACACGGGAGATTCGAAGCGGTTAGTGAAATTGAGAAATATTTATATGGCGACATACCTTAAACACATGGTGCTTAGATTTGTAAAACAATATTTCACCTTGTATGCAAGGAAAACGATTAAATAAGCACTAGTATGATTATAACTATCGTGATGCTTACTAAAGTGTCCAAAACTAGCGTTGATCTTCATAAAACAAACACACAAATATCTTTATCGCTTGAGAATCATCGCCTCTTGATTGTATATCGAGTTATTAGAATATATATATCTGCGATTGACCTTGATAAATTAAAAAACTATGATTTAAGAAGATCATTTACAATATCAAGTATATAAAAATTACTCTTGAATCGCAGGTGTCATTCTTAGTCGCCTACCTCCAGGTAACCTGCTTTCTCGTTTGCTCCCTATGCCATGAAAAATATAACACCTTAAGTACCTTACCTTACAATATTCAACGCGTTCCCCTTTATTAATATCAACAGAGTCACGTATTTTGATATATTTTCCGCTAGATTGCAATAGTCCCTAAAGATATGAGGGCGTGATTTCTGGATTAATATTGAATTTTCCTTATTGGAACTGTACTTCTGAGATCATTGTTCATATAATCAGATTCAGTTAAGTAAACCAAAATTAATTACAAAGTCATATGCTATTTATAGAACTTTGCATCATCACACACCCGTATTTTCATAACATAGTAACCATTTTAATATCAAATTACTTAATAAGACCAAAAGGCGCACAGTTCAACTGTTACACGGTGGTCGCTTTGCCACTTGTCTGCTTATAAGTGCTGTGATTCGATTAGAATGCTGATAGGGGTGACAGTTATCGTGGTAACTCTGTAAGCCTCACACTGTCATAATGACTGTCATGCCTTTTACGTCCTCAAACGAGGTGTGAAACAGCATCTCACAAGGCCGTCATAGTGTGGGTCATCATACTGCATTGTCTGTATTTGCAATGAATATGGTGACCACAACTCTTGGATTCTATTCATGCTTTCCATCAGGCAGAGTAGAGTCACTTTGGCAGGCTCTTAATATAAAAAAAAAAAGAATAATGTCTCATACTGGATAAGGCATTAATTAATGTTATCCATAAAAGTCATTACGTGTATAGAAGATCTTTATATTCTTTTTTATAACGCTAAGAATATTATCATTCGTCACTCACATTTTTAAGCACGACAACATCACTGGAAGGAAAGGGAAAACTTAAAAAAAACACTATACCAACTCGTCTAGCGACCATGTTATAGTAGACCAAAACCTCTTTGCTGAGTATAAGCTTACATCCTACAGTGGACTGTTAAAAGCTGTTAATGATGACTCATATTGGTGACAGAGATCCAAAAAACGATTTAAATTCAATTCTCCTCCGTTTAACTTTTAAAATAAGTTTAACGGAACCTTTTTAAAACACTTTTGGTTTCCTCGTTTAATGCTTCAAATTTCAAATTTAATTTTTCTTTAAGACTAGTCTGAGCTTTATGCAACTAATTAACTCAGTTTAGCCAAGTCCTGGATTAAAACGAAGATTTCGTAAAATAAGAAAATTTTCAAACGTTAATAATTCGTAGTTACGAGGCTTTCACTGAAACGTTTTCACTAATTACCTTAAAGTGGAATTTACAGAGAATTAATTCCTGTAAAATTTACTAAAAGAGATCTAGAAGTAAAGAAATCACGATGAAGTAGATCAAAGTAAAAGTGTGATTATGTTATGATCAAAAAAATTAACAGAGGTGCATTTGTCACAGAATAATTGTTGTAATGTACGCTAAAATTATAAGTATAATCTTATATTTAATCGCAGCACTACCACACTAGAGTGTGCGCTCCCGATGCAACTAGTGACTATCTTCTTAATTGTCTGTGGAAACACACTTCTGTAGAAATATGACGTCCCGCATAAAGTAAGTTATTTATTTTAACAGATATTCCTTCTTTAATATAATCTACGGTCCTATGTAACAATAATAATAGATGACTGTCAAGTGAAATCTTTAAGTAAACGTAAAATAAAATCTTCTAGAAAATGTTAAAACAGTAGGCCTGGTAGATGTTTATTTGACACTATAACATTAAACTATTCACTTTGACAATACTTTTGACAATATTTAAAACAGACGATTTTATTTAAGCAACAACACTACACACTACACATATTGCTTGGCTCTTGCACCCCCAAGAAGGTGACAATTAGAAATTATTTTTAAAGCCGCCAATAAAAAAGATTCCTCTCATACTACGTAGATTAACATTATAAAGAATTACTACATATTAGTAAAAATTATTAACACATTTAATATTATTACTACGTATGCTTTATTTTTATGAGAGCAATGAAAAGTAACTATAATAACAATAAATATGACTATCAATAATATCACACATCATACACAAGTGGACCATCATCCCTAACGAGACTGGTTATATATTTCTATTAGAACCTTTTTTAAGATCTGACTGTAGCTTAAGAGATGGCGTAGTGGCACTCTGTGCATGGAATTTCGTACGGTAACGTATCAGCTAAGTAGTACTATATTTAACCTCTAATTCTAGTAGATCTAGTTTACCACAGTATCAACCACGTGTTTACTTATCTATTGCGAAAATGTCTACTTTAGAGGCTTTAGGAATAACTTTGACCTTGCAGAAACAGAACATTCTGGTGCACCGACAAAGCTTGAAGATCAAGAATTGAAGGCATTGCTTGATCAAGATCCATGTCAAACGTAGAGCTCGAGAACATTGAATAAGAAAGAAAATTGTAAATAGAAGCTTCAGTAGTGTGAAAACATTTGAAAACGTTAGGAAGGATCCAAAAGTAAGGACATTGGGTGCCGCATGAGTTGAAGCCGAGAGACATCAAACGACGTTTTCTCATGTGTGAATTAATGCTTCTACAGTAGAAAAGAAAAGATTTTCTACGCCGTATTATCACTGGAGATGAAAAATGGATTCACTCCGAAAATCCAAAGCGTAAAAAGTCGTGGAATATGCCCAATCGCATCAACATCATCCTCAAAACCAAATATCCACGGTTTGTAGTTTCTACCCTGCATTTGGTGAGACCAGCAGGACGTAATTTATTATGAGCTGTTTAAACCTAATGCAACTATCACATGACCTCGCTATGGACTTTCAGTTGATGCGTTTGAAATGAGCTCTAAAAGAAAAGCGGCCTCGTGATTTTATAAAATGACAATGCTTGGCCACATATAGCAAAATCAGTCAAAATTTACCTGGAAACGCTTTAATGGGAAGGTCTAATCCACCCACCATATTCGCCAGACAGAATCCCTTCCAATTATCAGTCGTTTTAGTCAATAGCGCATGATTTCAACGAACAGCAATTTCATTCTTTTGAAAAATCGAAAAATAAGTTGGATCATTGATTTTGCGACAGGAGATTCGATTACTACCAAAAAGATAGTAAAAAGTGATCTCTAATGATTGATAATACTTTTACAATCACTTTACTCAATTTTAATTTTTTTTGAAGAGAAACTTCATTATCGGGGTTGGAAAAAAATTTAGTGTAACATTTTTTCGTTACGCGTCACATTTTTTCGTTACGCGCCATCTTTTTCTTATCCCTACCACGCATGATTCGAAGTATACTTTCTCCAGCGGAGTAGGGATTGGTAAATGTCTCCAATGTATTTTGCGGCCCGTTTTGAGTAGTTACATTTTTGAAATCCAGGTGGCGATTGCATCGACTTCGGACGGGTTTAAATTATTTTTTTTAAAAATAACGTCATAAAGAAGTTTCACTTCTTACGAGTGAACGCTAGTACACGCACATATTTTTTATTTAAGCTTGAAAACAGAGTACTTTTTATAAATGTATAATTTATTATATAAATACATAGTTTATCATATAAATACATAATTTATCATATACATAATTTATTATACATAAATTACACTCAGATCCAGAATAAATGATGTCGACATTTCGCAATTATTTATCCAGGATGGAAATCCTACACTCACCCACGAACCTTGGCTTTGCAGTCATCGTCGAACCATTAGACCAATAAACTAGTCAGACTAATTAATATATGGTATAGATTATCAAAGATAAATAAATAATAAGTAAAATTAATGCGCTCATTGTCTATTCATTAACGAGTATATTAAACACAACTATTATTCAAACATTTCAGAATACCTCAAGGTACAAAAACTCTAAATCACTGTTCATGAAATAAACATTTATAAAGTTATCTCTATACAACTTTGCATTTATTGAATTTTCAAAAAACCTTCCTGGCGGATATCCGCACCTATACATCCCATCGTTTTAAATCGAACCACTCCTGTTCATCCCGGTAACTGATACCTGCCTTTGAGAGTACGGAAATGATACTTTTGCCTACCCGAAAAGGTCAAGTTAAATAGTTTGCGGTGAAACAGATTTTTGTATACATAGACAGGCAGAGGGCTTTTTAATACTTAAGAAGGTCAATTTACAAATAAATGCAAATAAACTGCTACTATATAAAGAAATATAATATTTATTATGCAAAATTTTCATAATAAATATTATATATATTAACTCATTCTTTGGGTATTAATTACTAACAATTATAATTAAACATAATTAATTATTCTCATTGAGAATATTAAAGTAATTAACACCATCTTCGGCAATATTTTTATTACATTGCTATTATAAGTAATAGTACCTGGAAACCGAGCTTTGATCGGTATTATTGTGTGATAGTCGATTCACTATTTACCTACTAATTTTTAATTTTGTCACATATACCTATATAAGTGTAAAAACGGGCACATTAGACAAACATTTCATTGCTTGAAAACACGGATAAAACAACGTTTTTTAAAAATAAAACTAGCTATATCGATTTATCACTCCGAAATCCCTTGTATACTAAATTTCATAAAAACCGTTGGCGCCTTGGCCGAGATTCAGGTTGTATATATACAAGAATTACCCGTTTAAAGGTTTTAGATTTTTATTACAATACTTTTAAGAACTATTAAAAATATAGTGCGTATAGCAAAAAAGGTAGTAAAATACATGCAGTTACTGAGGCCTTATAATGGATTTACATACGAACGATGTCAGTCATGTATTTATATTAATTAGAATAATGCTTAACATAGGATTTTCTAGATATAATATACAGTGCTTAATATCAGTGCTAAATGGAAGAAATCTTACTGATTTAAGGAATATGAATACGAATCTTTGTTAAGTACATTTGTACGGATTTGGATAAAACGTGATATTAACGTTGATAATAGTTTAAAATAGCGCACAGAGTTCTTTATATACATATGTGCCTGAACGGATCTAGATAAAATTTGGCACAGAAATATATGTGAGTATTAAAATTTTTGGTAGCATCTGGAAGGACATAGAATACTTTTTAGTGTAATAAATTATTAATAAAACTAAACAAAGTCACAGGAAACGTAGGACTTAAATATAAAACGGTTGGCCTAGTGATTTAAGAGGTCAAGAGCAGAGGACTTTTCTTCCAATGAAGAGGAAGCATTAGTTGGGATGCCTATCTCGGTGGGGCTCCCAGAAGTCATTATGGCTGCTGGGAGCCGTAGAACATCGGAACGATTACGTTCCAGATCCGTCGCGGGTGGTAGCTCTAGTGCGAGGGAGGACACACTGGAGTTTATGGAACCGGAACTATGCGACAACCAAAAACGCGGACGCGACAGGGACGAGGAGAGCGACACATCCCAGGAGATGTTGCCTCCTAAGGTTCCAAGTAGTCGCAGAGGGAGGCCACGAACCCCGGTCTCGGCCCCGGCAGGCTCCGTCTTCTGCAAGGCGGAAGCCTATAGACGAGTCGGGGCAGGCGGCGAAACACTGGCGGAAGAGGAGATTGCAGATCTCCTGCTGAAAATTAAGGAGCCGATGGTGGGGCATTCGGTTCCCCAAACACCATCGTCCATGCAGGAGAGAGTGAATGCGGCGGTGGCCATTATTCACAAAGTGGCCACTAAGTCGAGTAATCTTAAGGGCTCTTTTGTAAGAGCCTTTAAAGACTCCTCTTCCGCTATTTCGGGGGTCGTCGATACCCTCATCGGGGACGTGGCTCGTCTGCAGGCAGCCAACGATCGCCTGACGGGGCAAGTGGCTGAGCTCAGCGCTCAGTTCGCCCAATTCCGGGGGCATCGTCCGGCTGTAGATTCGGTCCCGTCCGCGTCTCAGCCTGCTCCCTCTTCCAACCTCGGTGGTATTCCTGATGCCCATCTGCGCCAAATTACGGATGCAGTATGGCGCATGATGGACGGGCGTCTGGCTGGCCTGGAGGCGAGGCTGCCACCGGCCCCCGTTGTCCGCCCACCGCTTGCGGCGCATAAGCCGAAGGCCGCATTGGCACCGTCAGCGCTTCTCGTTGTGGGGTGCTGGGCTAGAAAACCTCCACGTGGTGCACCCTGGTAACGTTGGCGACGGCACTGTTTCTTCCTGTGCCATTTGGAAGAGGACATCACCGCCAACGGCTGATATTCTAGCACAAAGAAGAGGAGGCCATTTTCTTCAGCCATTCGGTTGAGGCTTGGTCCAACAGAGCGGGCATTTTTGTCGATTCCTCTGTTGGCTCTTCGCTCTTCGGAGCAATGAGGAGGAAAACCTCGATAAAAAATCATGTTGGTGGGACCCTTTCATGGGTCAGCGTTTCTCCACTGTCAATGGTGGAGAAAGGAGAACGGGCTCGGTGTGTACTCACACTGCCGCCGAGCAGGCATTGGAAGAATTAATCTTCCTGCCACCGTTGTCACATCGTAATCCCGAAAGGAGTGTTGTGGTTATGTCTCGCGACACCAATCGGGGGCGAGGGTCTTGGCTTAACCGCCCGGACTGCGAGGAAGAAAACCTCTATAAAAAATTACCCCGAATCCCGTGTTCTGGTGCGTGACCAGGGGATGCATGGCTGATGGGCAGTTCAGTCGTAAGCGCACTCCCAGCCGAGGCACCTGCGGACCCCTCGGTTGGGCACAAATTTACGCTTGCCCGGGTATTGGGGGATCTCTGCCCGGGTCGACCTCTAGTTCTCCCCCACTCGTGGGTTTTGTTATGGAATATATTAAAACTAAAGAAAATAATACAAAGGAAGAAGCGAAGAAGGACAGTAAAATAGAAAAGAGTGAAAAAGATTCGGCCGAGAAGCCTATCACAGAAAGGCTTCCAGAAGTCAATCTAACTTCTGGGAGCCTAAGAAGATCAGAACGCTTGCGTTCCAGATCCGTCGTACCGTCGGATGATAACTCCAGTACGACGACGACTACACTGGAGCAGATGTACATGGAGCTCCGCGATAGTCGCAAACGCGGTCGCTTCATGGACGAAGACAGCGACGCGTCTCAGGAATGGATGCCTCCCAAAGTGGCTAGTAGCCACAGAGGGAGGTCGCGCACTCCGGTCTCGAGGCCGTCAGGCTCCGTCTTCTCAAAGGCGGAAGCCTATAGACGGGTTCGAGTTGAGGGAGAAAATTTAGTGGAGGAGGAGATCGCCGATCTCCTGTTAAAAATCCAGGGGCCGGCTTTGGAGGATTCTGTCTCACAAACGCCGGTGTCTATGCAGGAGAGGGCGAATGTAGCTGTGGCCATTATAAACAAAGTGGCCACGAAATCTACGAACCTGAAGGGCCAATTTGTAAGAGCCCTCAAGGACTCCTCCTCCGCCATTGCTGGCATAGTTGAAACCCTCATCGGTGACGTAGCTCGCCTTCAGGCGGCCAACGAACGTCTGACGGGACAGGTAGCTGAGCTGAGCGCCCAGTTCGCCCAGTTTCGGGCGCAGGCGGATGGCCCTGAGAAGCGAGGCCTGGCTCAGCAGCAACCTTCCCCCACTCCCAGTTCTGGTGATGAACAGCTTCGTCAAATTTTGGAGGCAGTGGGGCGTATGCTGGACGGGCGACTTGCGGGTCTTGAGTCGAGACTGCCTCCAGCCCCCGTTGTTCGGCCGCCACTTGCTGCAGATAGGCAAAGGACCGCATCAGTACCAACTCCGCCTCCCATTACTGGTAGTCGCAGATCGTATGCATCGGCGGTATCGGTATCTGCAACTGCGATCACTCGCAAGTCTGGACGAGCGATCCATACAGCAGCAAAAGCGGCGGAACCGAAGGCTGGGCCTGCACCGAAGAAAACTGCGCCAAGGATAAAAGAGATGGTTCCTCGCCTCCCCACTCCAAATTCTGACCTCTCAACTGCGGCCCCCTCTGCGACTGCTCACTCGAATAGCAAGTGGCAGTTAGTAGGAGGTAATAAAAAATCCCGAAAGCGGAGTGAGAAGGCTGCCAAGAAAGCAACCTCGACTCCGCAGTCGCCACCGGTGGCAGTGGTCAAGAAGGCGAAGCCACGGAAACTACAGCCACCTAAAACTGCGGCTGTAGTAATTACAGTATCACCGGAGGCGGCAAATGAGGGGCTGTCGTATGCGGCGGTGTTCAAGAGGGCCCGAGACAGCCTCGCTATAAATAATCTTGGGACAGTAGGAGTCAGGATGCGCCTTGCCCAGACGGGAGCTCGAGTCCTCGAGTTCCCTGGGGCGGAAGGCGCAAAGACGGCGGACACGTTTGCCGAGAAGCTGCGGGGATTATTCGCAGCTACCGATGGTGTGAAGATCGCCAGGCCAACGAAGTGCGTAGAACTGCGTATTTCAGGGCTGGACGACTCAGTGACGATCGAGGATGTCCGTGCTGCAATAGAGGAAAAGACGGGATGCAGCGCGGATAACATCCAGGTTGGCACCATCCGCCCCGGTCCAGGAGGGCTTGGCGCTGTGTGGGTCAGATGTCCAGTAGTGTCGGGCAAAGTCCTGGGCGACGCCGGAAAGTTACTCATCGGTTTCGTGAACGCTAGGATCACAGTCCTGGCGGCGAGACCGATGAGGTGTTATAAATGCCTGGCGTCGGGACACACACGCGCCAAGTGTGTCAGTTGTTTTGACTGCAGCGGACTATGTTTCCGCTGCGGTCAACCGGGACACAAGGCGGCAGACTGCTCTGCCGCCCCTCACTGCCCGGTGTGTGCGGCGAGTAATAAGCCCGCTAATCATCAGATCGGGCAGGGGGGCTGCAAGCCACCCCGCAATTCTCGGCAAGCGTTAGGGGCTAGCCAGTCGGCCCAGGCTGTCTCCGATGTTGTTTATCCGACGACATCATCGCCCATGGAGGAGGTTGTAGAGACGGTCCGGTAATGGACCAAGTCTACAGCCTCCTTGTCCAGACGAACTTGAACCACTGTGCCGCGGCGCAGGACCTCTTCCTGCAAACCATGGCACAGTGGTCAATCGGTGTGGCCGTAGCCGCGGAACCCTATTACATTCCTCCCCGTCCAAATTGGTTGGGTGACTGGGACGGTTCTGTGGCAGTCGTCGGCTCCACGGCGGCTCATTCCCCGCCCTTGTCACTAAGAGACAAGGGCACTGGATATGTTGCTGCCGAGTGGGGGGGAATCACCATTTACGGTATATACTTCTCCCCCAATCGGAGTTTAAGCGACTTCGAGGCTTTCCTGAACACCTTGGAGACCTCGATGCGGCGACTAACGTCTGGGCACGTTCTCGTGCTGGGGGACTTCAACGCAAAGTCCATTGCGTGGGGTTCCCCTAGGACGGACGCCAGGGGCGAGGCCGTAGAGGAGTGGGCGGCCTCGGTGGGCCTCTGTTTACTAAACAGAGGCTCCACCAACACGTGTGTGCGACAGCAGGGGGGGTCGATAGTGGACCTTTCATTCGCTACCCCTGCTCTCGCCGCACGAGTAAGGAACTGGCGTGTCCTGGAAGAGGTTGAGACGCTCTCGGATCACCTCTACATCCGATTTGAGCTCTCCCGGACCCAGGACCCCAGTAGGGGTCACGCGGCGCGGCCTTCTTCTCGCTTTCCGCGGTGGGCTGTTTCGAAGCTGAATAGGGACCTACTAGAGGAGGCAGCTATAATTCACTCTTGGCTGTCTCCGCAGGCCCCGACCGAGGAGGTCGATATGGGGGCTGGCCGCTTTCGTGATGCGATCACGCTGATCTGCGATGCGGCCATGCCCCGTATAAGAGGTCGTCGACCTCCACGGAAGGAGGTTTACTGGTGGTCCCAAGAGCTGTCGGACCTCCGTGCGGCCTGTACTCGTGCCCGGAGGTCCTACACCCGCAGTCGGCGGCGTCACCGCGAAGATGGCGGGAGGGACCAGCTTCATGAGGAGTACCGAGAGGCGCGGAAAACTCTGAAGCTGGCTATTAGCCGCGCCAAAGATGCGAAACGAAAGGAGATGCTGGAGGGTCTCGATCGTGACCCCTGGGGTCGCCCCTATCGTGCGGCACGACAGAAGCTCCGTACGTCGGGCCCCCCCCTTACAGAGGCACTCCAGCCCAGCTTCCTGCAGGAAGTGGTCGAGGGTCTTTTCCCGCAGCGGGCAGAGCACACACCCCCGTCGATGGTCTTCATCGTCGGAGACGACGGGGGTAACGAGGACAATGTTCCGCCCGTCAGGGAATCGGAGATTGGGGCGGTTGTTCTACGGATCCGCTCTAAGAACACCGCCCCCGGGCCAGACGGGATACCTGCCCGAGTGCTGGCCCCAGCCCTCGAACACATGTCGAACCACCTCAGGGAGGTCCTGGACGCTAGCCTGGCGTCCGGACGCTTCCCTGAGTGCTGGAAAAGCGGGAAGCTGGTCCTATTAAAGAAGCCGGGACGGCCTGCCGATTCGGTAGCGGCCTATAGGCCCATCGTGTTGCTGGACGAGGCGGGTAAACTGTTTGAGAGGGTACTCTCTGCCCGCATCGTCCGGCACCTCTGTGAAGTGGGCCCCGATCTGTCGGACGCCCAATTCGGTTTTCGAGCGGGGCGTTCGACAGTCGATGCTGTGTTGCGCCTGAGGGCCGTTACCGAAGAGGCAGTGAGCTGTGGCGGCGTGCTGTTGGCGGTGTCGTTGGACATCGCCAACGCATTTAATAGTCTGCCCTTTAGCTGCATCAGGGAAGCACTCCACTACCACGGGGTGCCAGAGTACCTGAGGCGGCTTGTGGCAGACTATCTTGAGGAGCGTATCGTCGTGTACGAGGACCGAGATGGTATTCTGAGGCGGCGGCCCATGTCGTGCGGTGTTCCACAGGGGTCCGTCCTCGGACCACTCCTGTGGAATATGGGATACGACTGGGCCCTTCGAGGTCGTCTTCCCCCCGGGCTGGGCGTAATTTGTTACGCCGATGACACATTGGTCACGGCCCGGGGGGCGAACTTTCAAGAGGCGGCGCGCCTGGCCACCGTGGGAGTCTCTTTGGTGGTCGGGCGCATTGAGGCGCTGGGTTTACGGGTGGCCCTAGATAAGACGGAAGCCCTTTTGTTTCATGGGCCCCGTCGTGGTCCACCCCCTGGTGCCTCTATCGTAGTCAATTCGGTCCTCGTACCGATTAAGGCCCAGATGAAGTATCTGGGCCTGATCCTCGACGGCAGGTGGCTCTTCGACGAGCACTTCCGACAGCTTACTCCAAAGCTGGTCGGCGCTGCTTCTGCTCTTGGGCGACTTTTGCCCAATTTGGGTGGAGCCAGCGTTGCGACGAGACAGCTATACACGGGGGTTGTTCGGTCAATGGCACTGTATGGTGCACCGGTGTGGGCGGCGGCTCTGACCGCCCAGAATAGGGCGCGCCTCTGGCGCCCTCAGAGGATATTGGCGGTTAGAGCCATACGTGGTTACCGCACCGTATCGACGGAGGCGGCGTGCGCGTTAGCCGGAACTCCCCCGTGGGATTTGGAGGCGGAAGTGCTCGCCGAAGTTTATCGGCGAACGGCAGACTTTCGGGTGGGTAGCGGCATTCGGCCCCCGCCCGAAGAGATACGCGAGTGGCGAGAGGCCGCTCGTCGAGCCACGATGGGTCGTTGGTCGTCCCGGCTGGAGGCTCCACGTGCTGGCTTTGCCGCCGTGGAGGCTCTCCAGCCGGTCATCGCCGAGTGGACAGGGCGGCAGCACGGGACCCTTTCCTTCCGACTGACGCAGATTCTTTCCGGGCATGGTTGCTTCGGGAAGTATCTGCACTCGGTCGCCAGGAGGGAATTGAGTCCCGCCTGTCACCACTGCGACTGCAGTGAGGACTCGGCTCAGCACACATTGGCGGTTTGTTCCGCCTGGGCGGCGCAGCGTGGGGTCCTCACTGCAGTTATTGGAGGCGATCTCTCGCTACCGGCCGTAATACGCTCCATGGTCGGTAGCGACAGTTGTTTTACCGCGGTCGCAACCTTCTGCGAAGACGTAATTTCGCGGAAGGAGGCGGCGGAGAAGGTCCGGGAGGACAATATCCACTCGGACCCAATTCGCCGCCGGCGAGCCGGGCGGCGGAGGCGCGCATACCAGCGCCTCATGCCGCCTTGAGTGTGGCCGCGGGTGGACGGGACGGGTTTTCCCCTCCATCCGCTACAATGGTCAGCCGCGAGGGGGCGACGTGCGTGTGTGCCGTACGTCGCCTAAAATAGAGAGTTTATCCGCAGATGGTGCCCGAGGTAGCGGGCAGGCGCTAGGAGGGATCTGGATGTCGTAATAGCAGCGGTTCCCGGATCCCTCCTATCTCAGGCGCAGAGTGGCACACCGTGTGGTTTTAGTCGGTCCGATTCCGACACACCACCCCGCCGTAAACCCCGGTGGGGTGACGGCCCGAGGGGGTTTCCACACGTTAAAAAAAAAAAAAAAAAGCGCTTCTCGTTGTGGGCGGTCGTGTGACCTATGCGGCGGCGGCGTCGGTGTTTGCTGCTCCCGCAACAGCTCCGGGGGCACGACGGGCAGCGAAGGTAGCGACCAAGACGCTTGCACCGAGGTTAGGGTCCAAAACAGTGGCAAAGGCTGGAGCGGATTTCCCTCCGCTCCCCACTGCAACCGCTGTACCTAGCACCACCACATCTGCCCCCTCCACATCTGCCCTATCCAAAGATGGTTGGCAGGTAGTCGGCGGGGCTAAGTCCCGAAAGCCCGCCGATCATCAGATTGGACAGGGGGGCTGCAAGCCTTCACGCACATCTCGGCAAGTGTCGGGAGCTAGCCAGTCGACCCAGGCTGCCTCTGACGTCGTTTCTGCGTCGACATCATCGCCCATGGAGGGGGTTGTAGAGACGGTTCAGTAATGGACCAAGTCTCCAACCTCCTTGTCCAGACGAACCTCAACCACTGTGCCGCTGCGCAGGACCTTTTCCTGCAAACCATGGCACAGTGGTCTATCGGTGTTGCCGTAGGCGCGGAACCCTATTACATTCCTCCTCGTCCAAACTGGTTGGGTGACCGGGACGGTTCCGTGGCAGTCGTCGGCTTCACGGCGGCTCATTCCCCGCCCTTGTCGCTAAGGGACAAGGGTACTGGATATGTTGGTGCCGAGTCGGGGGGGATCACTGTATATGGTGTTAACTTCTCCCCCAACCGGAGTTTAGGCGACTTCGAGGTTTTCCTTAACAACTTGGAAACCTCGATGCGGCGTCTAACGTCTGGGCACGTCTTAGTGCTGGGGGACTTCAACGCGAAGTCCATTGCGTGGGGTTCCCCCAGGACGGACGCCAGGGGCAAGGCCGTAGAGGAGTGGGCGGCCTCGGTGGGCCCCTGTTTATTGATCAGGGGCTCCACCAACACGTGCGTGCGACAGCAGGGAGGGTCGATAGTGGACCTTTCGTTCGCTACTTTCGCTACTTTCGCTACTCGCCGCACGAGTAAGGAACTGGTGTGTCCCGGAAGAGGTTGAGACGCTCTCGGATCACCTCTACATTCGATTTGAGCTCTCCCGGACCCAGGACCCCAGTAGGGGTCACGCGGCGCGGCGTTCTTCTCACTTTCCGCGGTGGGTTGTAGCGAAACTGAATAGGGACCTACTAGAGGAGGCAGCCATTATTCACTCTTGGCTATCTCCGCAGGCTCCGGCCGAGGAGGTCGACATAGAGGCTGGTCGTTGCCGCGATGCGATTACGCAGATCTGCGATGCGGCCATGCCCCGCATCCGAGGTTGTCGGCCTCCACGGAAGGAGGTTTACTGGTGGTCCCAGGAGTCAGCGGACCTCCGCGCGGTCTGTACTCGTGCCGGTAGGTCCTACACCCGTAGTCGGCGGCGACACCGTGAAAATGGTGAGGAGGACCAGCTTCATGAGGAGTACCGAGAGGCGCGAAAAATGGCCATCAGCCGCGCCAAAGAAATTAGGCGAAAGGAAATGCTGGAGGGTCTCGATCGTGACCCCTGGGCTCGCCCTTATCGTGCGGCGCGACAAAAGCTCCGCACATCGGGCCCCCCCTTACAGAGACCCTCCAGCCCAGCTTCCTGCGGGAAGTGGTCGAGGGCCTTTTCCCGCAACGGGTGGAGCACACACCCCCGTCGATGGCCTTCACGGTCGGAGACGACGGGGCGAACGAGGACAGTGTTCCGCCCGTCAGGGAATCGGAGGTAGGGGCGCTGTTCTATGGATCCGCTCTAAGAACACCGCCCCCGGGCCAGACGGGATACCTGCCCGAGTGCTGGCCTGAGCCCTCGAACACATGTCGGACCGTCTCAGGGAGGTCCTGGACGCTAGCTTGGCGTCCGAACGCTTCCCTGAGTGCTGGAAAAGCGGGAAGCTGGTCCTATTGAGGAAGCCGGGACGGCCAGCTGATTCGGTTGCGGCCTATAGGCCCATCGTGTTGCTGGACGAGGCGGGTAAACTGTTTGAGAGAATACTCTCTGCCCGCATCGTCCGGCACCTCTGCGAGGTGGGCCCCGATCTGTCGGACGCCCAATTTGGTTTTCGGGCGGGGTGTTCGACGGTCGATGCCGTGCTGCGCCTGAGGGCCGTTACCGAAGAGGCAGTGAGCTGTGGCGGCGTGCTGTTGGCAGTGTCGTTGGACATCGCCAACGCATTTAATAGTCTGCCATTTAGCTGCATCAGGGAAGCATTCCACTACCATGGGGTGCCAAAGTACCTGAGGCGGCTTGTGGCAGACTATCTTGAGGAGTGTACCGTCATGTACGAGGACCGAGACGGTGTTTTGAGGCGGCGGCTCATGTCGTGCGGTGTTCCACAGGGGTCTGTCCTCGGACCACTCCTGTGGAACATGGGATACGACTGGGCCCTTCGAGGTCGTCTTTCCCCCGGGCTGGGCGTAATTTGTTACGCAGATGACACATTGGTCACGGCCCGGGGAGCAAACTTTCAAGAGGCGGCGCGCCTGGCCACCACGGGTGTCTCTCTGGTGGTCGGGCGAATTGAGGCGCTGGGTTTGCGGGTGGCCCTGGACAAGACGGAGGCCCTTTTGTTCCATGGGCCCCGTCGTGGTCCACCCTCCGGCGCCTCCATCGTGGTTAATTCGGTCCTCGTACCGGTTCAGGCCCAGATGAAGTATCTGGGCCTGATCCTCGATGGCAGGTGGCTCTTCGACGAGCACTTCCGACAGCTTTCTCCAAAGCTGGTCGGCGCTGCTTCTGCCCTTGGGCGACTTTTGCCCAATCTGGGTGGAGCTAGCATGGCGACGAGACGGCTATACACGGGGGTTGTCCGGTCAATGGCGCTGTATAGTGCACCGGCGTGGGCGGCGGCTCTGTCCGCCCAGAATAGGGCTCGCCTCTGGCGCCCTCAGAGGATATTGGCGGTTAGAGCCATACGCGGTTACCGCACCGTATCGACGGAGGCGGCGTGCGCCTTAGCCGGAACTCCCCCGTGGGATTTGGAGGCGGAAGTGCTCGCCAAAGTTTATCAGCGGACGGCTGACTTCCAGGCGGGTAGCGGCATACGGCCCCCGCCCGAAGAGATACGCGAGTGGCGAGCGGCCGCTCGTCGAGCCACGATGGCTCGTTGGTCGTCCCGACTGGAGGCTCCACGTGCTGGCTTTGCCGCCCTGGAGGCTCTCCAGCCGGTCATCGCCGAGTGGGCAGGGCGGCAGCACGGGACCCTTTCCTTCCGTCTGACGCAGGTCCTTTCCGGGCACGGTTGCTTCGGGAAGTATCTACACTCGGTCGCCAGGAGGTAATTGAGTCCCGCCTGTCACCACTGCGACTGCAGTGAGGACTCGGCTCAACACACGCTAGCGGTTTGTTCCGCCTGGGCGGCGCAGCGTGGGGTCCTCACTTCAGTTATTGGAGGAGATCTCTCACTGCCGGCCGTCATACGCTCCATGGCCGGTAGCGACAGTTATTTTACCGCAGTCGCAACCTTCTGCGAAGACGTAATTTCGCGGAAGGAGGCGGCGGAGAAGGCCCGGGAGGACGAAATCCAGCGGCGCGCATTACCATACATTACCATAGCAGGCGCGCATACCAGCCCCTCATGCCGCCTTGAGTGTGGCCGCGGGTGGACGGGACGGGTTTTCCCCTCCATCCGCTACAATGGCCAGCCGCGAGGAGGCGACGTCCGCGTGTGCCGTACGTCGCTTAAAATAGAGAGTTTACCCATAGATAGTGCCCGCATTAGCGGGCAGGCGCTAGGAGGGATCTGGATGTCGTAATAGCAGCGGTTCCCGGATCCCTCCTACTCAGGCGCAGAATGGCACACTGTGGTGTTTTAGTCGGTCCGATTCCGACACACTACCCCGCCATAAACCCCGGTGGGGTGGCGGCCCGAGGGGGTTTCCACACGTTAAAAAAAAAAAAAAGTGATTTAAGAGGTCGCCGCGCCACTCTCCACAGCGCTGTGTTGTGACTTCAAGCCCCACATGGGACAACACTTTGTGTGATCCAAAAATTGGTGTTCTGAGTCTGGGTGTTCTTTGTGTCCGTTTCTCGTATGTTGGTAAAGTCCCCCGCGACACAAGATTTATTCATGGCGCGGGCGTTGACTATTTAAAAAAAAATAGAAAATAATCATTATTTTAGGGATATTTCTTACCTTTTTAAAACATCGTCCCCCTAATTATTTTACTATATATTTTATCGGAGTAGAAAACTGAGATGTATATAAACTTATAGGGCAGTAATACCAGCCACGTGGCGCGCACATGCACCGCAAAAGCGCCCAGGTGCCCTGTCTGCTCGGACCTTGGCCGTCCCACGGATCATCGGCTGGGGAGCAAGAAATGTTCTTTCTCCATCGAAGAAAAAGAAAAGGGAGCTACAGACAGCCCCCGCTCTAGTCTTGGCGAGAACTGACAATAGTCAGCACCCGCTGACTACAAGAATGCCAGAGCCGGAAACCCGTCCGGCAGAGGAGGTAATGGAGGCCTAAAATTCGTGTCTCCCCAGAAAGTTTTGCAGGGTAACCTCAATCATTGCCGCGCAGCGCAAGATCTGCTGATGCAGATACTCGCTGAGCGGTCGGTTGCCCTAGCGGTGATGGCGGATCCGTACTGTGTCCCGGATCACCCTCGGTGGTTCGGGTCGTTTGACGGCACTGCCGCTATCTTCTGGGCAGGGGTCGAAAATGGCCTCCACTGTACCCTCCTTCAGAGAGGACTGAGGTTTGCGGCAGTTGAATGGGGCCCCATGGTCATTGTGGGCTACTACATATCGCCGCATTGCGGCCTCCCCGTATTTGAGGCGTACCTGGACGGCCTCAGGAGCTGCATTTGCACGTACCTGTACCGTCCGGTACTTGTCCTGGGCGATTTCAATGCCCGTTCCACATAGTGGGGAGATCGTCTGGACAACGTGAGAGGAGATACTTTCATTGAGTGGGGGGCGGGACTGAACCTCGGTATTGTGAACCGGGGCTCAGTGAGCATCTGCGTGCGATGGCAAGGGGAGTCAATTGTCGACCTGACGTGGGCGACTCCCCTTGGTATCGAGCAAGTGTCAGGATGGAGGGTGGCGGAAGAGGTGGTCACTTTGTCGGACCACCGCCAAATCGTCTTCGATGTGGCCATCTGCCGCCCGGCCGCAGGCCTAGACCACCGCTGTAGCTGCCCTCCGCGACGATGGTCCCTCAAGCGGATGATCCGAGATATTCTCATCGCCGCAGCCATCGTCGCAGATTGGCCAGGGGAAGAAGAACGGGTCTCGTCTGATCCAGAAGCGCAGGCGACCTGGTTCCGTGGCGTTATGACTGACGTCTGTGACGCGTCGATGCCACGGGTCAGACCGGGAGGCAGGAGGGGTTCTGTGTACTGGTGGACAGCAGAACTCGAGCAACTTCGCACAGCGTGCTCGAGAGCCCGTCGCCGGTTTCAAAGAACCCGAAGAAGACGGTGAGCCACAGCCGAGGAGATTGCCGAAGTGAGGCAGGAGTATAGCGCCGCAGCAAAGGCTGTAAGCCTTGCAATCGCGAAAGCTAAGGCTCGGTCTTGGAAGGAGCTCATACAGGGACTAGACAGGGACCCATGGGGGCGCCCTTATAAACTTGTATTGGGCAAGCTCAGACCGTGGGTCCCACCACTGACTCAGAGCCTGGATCCTGTATTCGTGGGCAGAGTTGTAGATACTCTCTTCCCCAGGGACCAGGGTAGTCCCTCATGGCCTCCATTGCTGTCGGATTCCATTATGTGGTCCGACGACTTTGAGGTGACCGAGGATGAGCTGGACCGAGCCATGAAGCGACTCGCCTACCGCAACACCGCTCCTGGCCCGGATGGGATTCCGGGTCGAGCATGGGTGTGCGCTTCGGTGATCCTAGAGAATAGGTTGAGGCAACTATTTAACAGATGCCTCCGTAACAGCGTATTCCCTTCCGGCTGGAAGGAAGCCAGGCTGGTACTCATCCAGAAACCTGGCAGGGCTGCAGATACTCCCTCGGCGTTCCGACCTATATGCCTGTTGGACGAGGCGGCGAAACTCTTTGAAAGAGTTATCGCCGCCCGTATCAGCCGACACCTGTCGCTAGTGGGCCCTGACTTATCAGACAACCAATTTGGCTTTCGACAGGGACGTTCAACACTCGACGCCATCGAACGCGTCCGCTCCTTATCGGAAGAGGTTGTCTGTCGGGGGGGAGTGACGTTGGCCGTCAGTCTTGATATAGTCAACGCCTTTAACTCCCTGCCGTGGTGGGTAATTAGAGAGGCACTGGTATATCACCAGTTGCCCCTCTACTTGCAGCACATCATCGGGGCCTATCTTCGCGATAGGTCCATATCCTATGTAGGTCGGGACGGTGAAGAACTTCAAAGGGAGGTCACATGTGGGGTTTCCCCAGGGGTCAGTCTTAGGACCCCTTTTGTGGAACCTCGCGTATGATGCGGTCCTGAGGACCAGTCTACCCCTTGGAGTGAGTGTCGTCTGCTACGCGGACGACACTCTAGTACTGGTTAGGGGGTAAGGCTTCCAAGAAGTCCTGGAGCTCGCCGAGTTAGGGGTGACCTGTGACGTCCAAAAGATCAACGATTTGAGTCTACGGGTTGTACCTCATAAGACGGCAGCCCTGTGGTTTCACAGGAAACGCGGAGGTGTCGTTCCTACCAGCTCGTTTATAAGAGTGGAAGGAGCGGAGGTCGAGGTCGGTTGACACATTAAGTACCTCGGCCTAACCTTGGACAGTCGCTGGAGCTTCGAGAAGCATTTCGAGCGGATGATCCCACGAGTTTGGGGGGTGGCGGGCTCCCTACAAAGGCTGTTGCCTAACATAGGGGGCCCGCGAGAAGAAGTGCGCCGCCTCTACTGTGCGGTGCTACGATCCATGGCCCTCTACGGAGCGCCGATATGGGCCAAGCGCCTGTCGGCCTCCTCCCGCTGCAGAGCTAAGCTCAATCGAGCGCAGCGGGTAGCGGCCATTCGGATCGTACGAGGATACCACACCATCTCGTCTGAGGCGGCAACAGTCCTGGCACGTTTTCTGCCCTTTGATATCCTGTCCGATATGGACGCGAGGATCTATGACCGTATTCGCGCTATCCACCGGGATGACAGCGGGGAAGACCAGGACGAGCTCGAAATGCGGCAGAGCGCCCACCGACAGGCATTGAGACAATGGCGCGCGCGGCTAGAACAGCCACAAAATGCGCGCCAACGCGCTGTCGGTGCCGTTCTGCCCAACCTCGAAGCTTGGGTAGGTAGGGAGGGAAGTCGCGTCACCTACCAACTGACGCAGATACTCACCGGGCATGGTTGCTTCGGTGAGTATCTCAATAAGATCGGACGCGAGGAGACGGTACACTGTCACCACTGCGCAGCCGACTGGGACTCCGCCCAACATACGCTGGAGGACTGCCCCGCGTGGGCATCTGAACGCAGAGCCCTATTCGATAAAATAGGACGAGACCTATCGCCGCCAGCAATCGTTGCTGCCATGCTGGAGGGTGAGGAAAGCTGGGCCGCAGTGGTCTCTTTCTGCGAAACTGTTATGCTCCAGAAAGAGACCGCTGAACGGGATCGGGAGAGGGCCGATCCCGAACGAAGAAGACGTCGGCGGCGTTATGAGCCGTCGACGGGACCGCGAGTCGCCAGAGAGTGGGGTCCTCTGGTGGCGGATTAGTTGCTGCGGTCTGCGATAGAAGAATTTGTTTCGGCCTGGTAGCAAAAATGCGATCGGGTCGCAACAAATTATAACAACTGGACGGTGGGGTGGGGAGGTGGGGTTGCCTTTATGGCGTCCCCAGGATAGGGTCTGACTAGGCGCGGCGTTGATACTGGAGGGGACCTGAAATAACATGGTGCGGGTCCCTTCAGAGAAGGACGCCTGAGATCGGCCGCCGGGGTGGTTTTTAGTGGAAACACCACGTACTCCTGGCTCCTGCGTCCCCAAGGAGTCGGAGATCCGAAGGGATTTTCCAACCCGACAACAAAAAAAAAAAAAAAGGGCAGTAATACCAAAAATATAATTTGAAATAACAACGTTTAATAACCTTAATCACAAACTATTATAATATACTATTATTATTGTGTTATATTTTATTATAGTTTCTATATTATTATCACAGTAATGTGTTATAGTGTTGACATATCTGACGAATGACCATATCTAGGAACAAGACAAACTTAAGACAAGTATAGACTGAGCCAGTAAAAGATTCTATTTGTAACACTAGCTTTATACTTCACATTGGTATTTACTACCTACCTATGATATTTATATATACTATACCTATGATATTTGACAGAAAAAAAATACTATGTTTAACACAGGCAATCATGTCGCTTCGTAGTTTCATAATCAATTTGCGAAGATATTTTCGTAAATTCGCCTCATTTTTTGACATCTGACACAATTTTATAAACTTAAACGCCTAAGTGAAGTAAAAAGGGCGAATTATAAGGGACATAAAGTACGTATCTTATAAATAATGCGGTCACCAAGATTGTGAGGGGGAGGTTACTTAAAATTTTACTTCGTTTTAGCCTGCGATGCGCATTGGAGCGACACCGGTAGGTGGATATGACAGAGTACAATTATGTAAATGTACAACGTGAACTTCATCTTGGCTAATAAGGTCTTTGCAGCCCACGTTTTGAAGATTACTACGTCATTTGTCTCAAGTTTGTTATTATTTTACATTGTGATACTACACTGAAATTAAACAGAGATAATTGCGCTAGTGGTACAGTGGTTTAAGTGATTACTTTGTTAAGTGTCACTAGTTACAATTTCAAAAATTTTGTAAATTTTTAGATTAAAAAAATTATACTGGTTATTGACCAACACGTACACAAAGTTTAAAGAATTCCCAAATAAAGTTAGTTTTTCGACTCCAGAAAGTAATAAATAATAGAAGTTCTCAATAAATAGATCTACAAGACGAACTCGAGTCCTGTTAAGTAACATTCATCGTTTTAATAGAAGTAGTATTAAAGAAAACATGCAGTCGATTAAGTTGAAAACATTTAAAAAGGATCTGGGAACGGTGCATTTTATGAAAGACGTCAAAATCTCTGCAAATTCTTCATAACTAAATAAACTAGGTACAGCCTTTGTCCAACTTTTGGCGCCTTCGCACTAAAACTTACTTGTAAAATTTAACGAAAATATTAATTCACATAAATTCAAATTTTACGTTCGTGTCACTGCATAAACCTGCAGTACTGCATCGACAAATCCCAATTTCACGGTTAATACCCCATCCAAAAATAGATTAAAATACCAAGCATAACTTTTTGAACTCGAACCACTCAGTTATTACACTCTAAAGTCACAAATGTAGCCACTTATTACAATAGGTGCTTATATGTGTGCGTGTAAATTTGTGTGTAAGTGTGAATGAGTGTGTACGTGTATGTAAATATAAATTTAATTTTAAAGTCCTAGGCTCCACAGCGTGTCGAATCCTCTGTCACTCCATTGTCAAGTGTCAATAAGCCGTAAAAACAGCTCTTCTGAATGAAGGTGTACAATATTTTCACAACTGGCTGAATTTCTAACATGTACCCATTCCAAGCCCAAAATACTTATCCCTAGATTTATGTAACTTTATAAATATTTCCTTCCGTATGGTGACGGATTAAGAACACAGAGTGTCACTGCCCCTATTCATCCTGTGGGTGTGGTAAGAGGTGACTAAGAAAGCAAATTACGCAGGACCAGACTACTGCAAGGAGAAGGTAAACGTAACATAAACTCTGTATCAACCCATCTGGCCAGCGTGGTATAGTATAGTCTAAAACCTCTTTTCTGAGGAGAGGCTTATGTCTAGCAGTGGACTATTAAAGGCTGTCGACGTGTGAGGATCGTGCTGGTATATATATTTCGGACGTGTGACACACAACGCCATCATCCCACGCCACAGAAAACACCCAAATTCCGACACAAATGTTTACATCATACAAAAATTTGGTCCGACACGGCAATCAAATCCGAAACCTCAAGCACAGATATCGCACACGTTACTCCAGCGTCACCGAGGCAGTAACTAAAACTAAGCAGTGCTTCTTTCTATTTAAAGTTTAATTTCTTGAATTATGAAAATTACTCTAAAATTCTTATTGGTTTGAGAACTCACTTTTTTAGGGTTCCATAGACAAAATGGCAAAAACAGAATCCTTATACCTTCATTATGCTCGGCTATCTGTTCACAGACTATTAAGATAAATCTATAATTTCATATTCAAAATAAATGTTATTGTATCACGCCGATAAAGTATTAAAGCAAAGCAAATAAAATGAATTTTCTACGCCAAAACACAAAAGACAAAACGTGATAATTGAAATACATATTAACCTTTCATAATTTTTATCACCATTATATTTCCCACAACTCGACTCTTTACTTAAAATGTATACAGGGTGCATAATATGAGTACTTTATGAAAGAGGCAGGATCAAAAGCCCTGGCATTTAAAAATGTCAGGGCATCGGGGGCGTTGGTTAAAACCCACGCCAGTGACGCGTCAATGTTACTTACTCTCTCTGAAAGCCTTTACTTTGAACGACTTTATAACTTATATGTGCATATACCATCCATAAAAAAGTTTTGATACAAACTTAAGATGATACCAATCGGCCTAGATACACAAGTTTAAACACACTGGTTGGCTTTTCGTAGATATGTAGGTGAACAGCAAGCTTCCGGCAATTATATGAAAATTCACTGCACATCGGTCATAATTTTCTGGGAAATACGAACAAAATATCATTAAATCGTTCATTGAACTAAAATTACTACGTTTAGAACAGATACGAACGAACAGATGGCGAAACATCAACGCAATGAGTTGCTCTGCTTAGCTCGTAGTCAGAATGACAAAATTGTAATTAACATTAACATTCAAAAATGTCATTCTCTGTGTAAAACACGTAGAAATCAGTTCATTAGGAAGAGAAAGATAGTAGTTTAACTAATCATTGGCAAATAAACACAACATTCTGTAAACTACTTTTGTACCAAGTAACTCAAAAATAACTTAAACATTTAAGTAGTTCCCGCCGTTAATGAATGAGAGTCATAGATTATGAAAAGCGACCGACTCAGATTTGAAACGTAGACTAAATCTTTATCGAACTGAGTGACTAATGGTTCTTTTATGTAGGGCAGTATGGATCAGCATGTGATAGTTCATATATTTTATTTATTTATTCATCTGCATTGTATACAAATATGTAAAACAAAACAGAAATAAAAGATAAGTCACAAAAATGTATTGGCGTATATGTTAAAATAATCGGCGGTCTTATCGCTCTCGGCAATTTTTTCAGAAAATCTTATTACGGACGAATAGATATTAGGTGTTGCAACATCTTAGGGTAGCTTACACACAAGTAATACATTATAGTGAGAATATTTCCAAATATACTGATACATATACATTCACTTATACAAATCCTTTTATTTACATACACAGATTAAAGTAGGGTGGGCCAAGAATTTGTTAACATTTGAATCTAACATCCCGCGCAAACATGTTACAGGAGTTCTTGGGTGCGATGCTACTGGAATTTGCTGGCTACAATTGTAACACATGGTTTCAACAAAATGCAGCCACTTGTCACACATCCAATGAGTCCCTATCGGTGGTCAAAGACATGTTGCCGTAAAAGCTGATTCCCAGACGAGACGACATTCCATGGCCACCCAGAAGTCCAGATTTATCCCCAGCAGACTTCTTTTCATGGGGTTATTTGAATGATCCCTGCAATGTGTATCTTATAAGAACGTTTTTTGAAATAAGCGGATAGATGAGGATGAAACACTATAAAAGAGAAAAAATATATAGATTCCGGTGAAAGCTTATTAGTAGCCACTTGAATTTAGAACGATACTCAGAAATATGGCCATATTTACATAATCTAAATATGAATTTAAAAACAGTTGTCGGCGAGTTTAAAATTAAAAAATGCCAAAATATTGCTAAAAATTTAATATGTAATGTGTTTTTACATTCCATTAATACAAAATATACAAAATAAACATTCATATTTTTATTTTAAACAACCTGAATAATATATTTTTAAAAGTACTTTATAAATTATTGCATTATATATAAATGGTTTCGGACAATATTTAATAAATATTTAATTGTCCGATTACGCCACGAAGCTCAAGTTACTAACGATTGTTTGTCGGAGCGTCAGAAGCTCACTTAATTAATTTTGTTTCAAGGAGAAAAAACTTCATATTAAATTGTAACGTTATTATTTTTTTACTTAATTACACTAACAATATATAAGTACAATGTATATGTCTCAAGTCAATGTACAGAATAAGTACGTATTCACACATCTAATACAGTTCGGTATAAACAAATAGACGATAATTTGCTTGAAATATGACGTTAATACTGATAATGGATCAGGTTAATAGTTATTCATCTAAACGGTGACTGTTAACTTAAATAATTAAATCTACTTAAAAAAAATTATTATTGCAACACATTAAAAAAAAATACACTCACGATCTTAATTTTATAAAAAGAAATTAAACAGACAAAATAATAAAAATGTCATATCTCCCACGTATTAATCCGTAATCTATGAAATGTAAACATTCCCCACGCGTACCTTCCCATGTCTCCTCTGAAAAATAGTTGCGCAGAAGTTTTGTACGAACTAGCCTCTCTATTATATTATAACTCAATGGAATCGATTGTACAGTATAATTTGTACAGCAATCTCTGGGCTCGCTGCTTGTCAGTGCAAGCTTTTTGTCATAGTATGATTTTAAAGATAATTTTTACATTGGCAAAAAAACACTTTTTGAATATATGTATCTTACCCTTAATATTACAAGTAGATAAAAAGGGAAACTTTTCTTTAGATCTGTAATCATCGATTTAATATTTTACTGAATGTCTGAATGTGGTCATGATACATTTTAAGGAGTAAAATAGAGCACTTAAAATGTTTGAAAATATGCATATGGTAAGCTTAAAGTGGGATTACATTAGGTAAATCTGCTTAATCTAGACCTAATTTTTATACAATACATAAGTCTTTAAGCCCGTTTAAGCCCATTTTATAATTTAATTATAAAACATTTAGGTATTTAATGTTAAAATTTAAATAAATTTAAAAAAAAGAGATTATCAATACTATTATTATCCATAAGTCCTATTCCCATATGGAACGTTAGCCAACCAAATATGCTAAGTTTTAAAGGTTTTTATAAGGTTTGTAGATATGTAACCAAAATATGTTTGCTTACATTCACTTCAACTGAGAAAACAATATGTTCGAAAATACTCGTTTCAAATGTAAATCTAAATTTTAACTGGAAAATGCAATTTCCTTTCATATAAATTAGAAAGTAGGGGTAGATATTTCAAACAGCGGGCTAGCCTTTATCGGGCGCTGTGACAAGGCATAACTGTAACGTCGTTCTTGGCTCGGCACCAAGCCAGCCTGTCGCGCTTTGCTTCCTTACTGGCCTCTCTAATTTTTCAAAACAACATGGCAGTGCTCCAAGATGAATAACACGTTGCTGTGATAATGCATACATTCACAAATTTATGACTCGGTTGTTAGAGATACGTGTGGACGTTATGACATTTACTACTTTTTTCAATTTAAAAAAGTGTTGGTCTATCTTAATTTTATCTTTACTCGTATGCTATTATCATACTCTACAGATGCTTTGAACGATCATTGATTTAAATATTATAAATATAAATAATATGTAGGATCAAATATGTCATAGAGTGGTTCCTCTATTCCTAGCATTGCTTTATTCATTACCATCATAAACAATCTTAACCTTCGTCCGTATCTGGCCAGTCTGGTATAGTAGCTTAGCCTACTAAACCAGACTGGCCAGATACGGACGGCTGACTTCCGGGTGGTTAGCGGCATGCGTCCCAGCACCGTCGAACCACGATGGCTCGTTGGTCGTTCCAGCTGCACGGCAGCACGGGACCCTTTCCTTCTGACTGACGCAGGTCCTTTCCGGCCACGGTTAACTTGAAAAGTATCTGCACTCGGTCGTTAGGAGGACATTAAGTCCCACCTGTCACCACTGCGACTGCAATGAGAACTCGACTCAGCACAAGCTGGCGGCTTATTCCTCCTGAGCGGTGCAGCGTGGGCCCCTCACTGCAGTTATTGGAGGGGGCTTCAGTTCAGGTTCGTCTTGACAAGTTTAGAGACCTAGTCCATTATTGAGTTGTCTCTACAACCTCCCACCACTGCCAATAACTTCGACGGACGAACGCAACCTGATTCGACTGCCTAATCCACGATGTTTGCCGTGACTCATGGGGAAACTTTCAGCCCATCTGCCACCAGCCAATCTGATGAGTAGTGGACTTGTTATTAGCCACTCACGTTAGGCAGTAAGAGGTGGCATAACATTCTGCCGCCTTGTGCCCCGGTTGACCGTAACGGAAACACGAGCTGTTTTGCACTGCAATCAGAACAATTTACACAAATGATGCATGCATCAGGCATTAGCAACAACTCATCGATTTCGCCGCCCGATATGTTACTCTGGCATTTACGAAACCGATGAGGATCTTGCGTGCATTGCTTAAAATTATGGTCTACACTACGGAACAAGCGACCCACACAGCGTCAAGCCCTTCTAGACAGCGGCGGATGATTGAGGACACTACTACTCGAAATAGGAGCACAAAAGTCTTTGCCAAGCCAAAGACCTCCTATTATCACCTGACCACACTCAGATCAGTACAAGGCACCACTGTCATATGAAAACTAAGTTTTTTTGCTGAAACCGAAAAGTTTTATGAGGACCTATGTATCTAAGGCAACCACTCACCTAAAACTCACAGCGTAAATGAGCCGCGTGCTAGGCTTAAATGCCACCTCACAGACGAGCTTTCCGATGCTGGTCAGGGAAAAATTAGAACGGCACTCGGACGGGACAGCATAGTCATCCTGACGGCATCTCTGTTTGATCCAGGAAAAGTACTCAACAGCCTGTACAATTCTTCAAAACGAACGGGACATGGAATGAACATCGAAAATACGAGACTCATATATAATAAGCATGTATTCCAGAGTCCCGTGATTGTTAATGATGCTGCTGTCGTAGTTGTGTAAGATTACATCTAACTTGGCCAAATTATCCAAATCAGAGGTGGCTAATAAAAGCATTGGTCTGGGCTGACTTATTGTGGCTATACCAAGACCTTTGCCTTCTACCCGTAATGACATACGGAACCGAAAACGGACTCTCACCACTGGACTGGTCCACAATTTGAAAGTGGCTCAACGTGTGATGCTGGATATTTCTTTATCTGATAAAATTCGTAACGAGATTATTCGAAAGATAAGGGGAATAACCGACACCGAACATCGTTGCGCTGAAGTGGAAGTGGGCAAGACATCTCTTCAGATGAACCGATGGTCGTTGGCACCGAAACGTGTTAGAGTCGAAACCGCGATTAAGAAAACGTAGAGTGGGACGTCCTGTGGCATGATTGGCCGGTGACTTGAAGAAGCTGGCCGGTAGCAGATGGATGTGGATTACTCAGAACCAGTATAGTTGGCGCTTCTTGGGGGCTCTCCCCCTTTGTTCAGCGGTGGACGGTAATGGGTTGATTGAAATTTATTCTACAATTCTATTTCATTCTAGGAACCAATTTGGAACCAAACCTGATATAAAGAACAATTCAAATTGAATTCAATAGCATCGTGCGTTGTGAGACGCAATCCAGTCACTATTCTGTGATATTTCAGCAGATATCCAGCTTCGTTAGTTTCATGTGTGATTAAACCATTATTACACTGAAAATTTACAAACTAAACTCTCACCTTTGAGAAATATTGGACTAATAATTTTAAATGAAATTAGGTTTTAGAGTTTTAATGAAGTGCTTAGAGTATAACTAGGATTAAACTCTTAAAAGCGGTAATAGTCACCTAGACCCTACTTACACACTTGCACGATTTTCATATTATTTCAGATAGATATAATCTAGGGTAGGTTAAGGCTGTGTTAGTAAATATTAAGAGAACTTTAGTTTATTCAACACTATATTACTCGTACGTACACACATTTATTTATCTTGGAATAGTAACGAGTAGCAAAAGTTCAAAGCAACCATGGAGAGTTCATCGCGTTGCAGTTAGAGGTTTTGATGGATTAAAAAGTCTGTAATAGGATAAGATAACAGTATTGTATGCTACCACTATTAGTGTTTTGAGGCACTTCCAAATAAACTTGCCATCCCAAATCCAAATTCAAATCTTGCCGCTATATAGAGGATAAAAGATAAGCTATAAGTTAAAACAACTACAAATACATACACATTATTTTAAAAATAATCCCAAAAAGAGTATCCGAGCGTTAGATATGTTGTTGTAAGTTGCTCTATCCTAAACATATATACTCTTCTACTCTTTGTAATATACACAAATGTCGTTTTCAGCGTTTCATTTGCCACTAGTTTTCGGCCAATGTTACTTATGGAGACATCAGCTTTCGGCAGTACAGTTTCTATTACAGTAATAATTGCTAATAGGTAAGGCCTGTCTTTATTATTCTCAACGGATCTTCGCAAATGAAGGTGCACTGAATTTGAAAATTGAACTAGTTGTCAGTATATAACGATTGCCATAGATGATTATGACTATTAGGACCAATGACTTAAAGTGTTTTCCGAGGTACGTGCTTAAAACACCAACTTCTATACTCCAGGCTGTCATTAGAGATTTCTTGGAATAACACTTTTTGATCCAATCCGAGAATCAAACCCGAGTCCTTTTGATCGGTAGTCGCATACGCTATACACAAAGCGAACGAAGCAGGCAGACAATGATCACACAAGTAAGTCATTAAGGCATTAACTCCGCCGAAACATATATTTAGGCATAAAGTTATAAATAGATTTAAACGTTTTTATTGGCTAAAAAATTACTTTGAGAAGTTTATTTTGATAAGTTTAAAATTATTGAATCAGTATAAACAGACAATACAGACAATGTAAAAAATACGCTATGATTATCATCTAGTGACATAATTATCTTACTTGAGCTAGTATGTCCCTAGGGATATACCCTAGGATATAATTTATTCACATAGTATATGTGCTGTCCATAAGTGTATAGATGAAATCCAAATTTACTTTATCATCCTAAACAATTTCGTCTTACGAAATGTTAATAATCACCTGACAATTAAATTCTCACAAACCGACAGTCAAACAACGAAGTAACTAGTCGTATAAGAGTTCCTTTTTCATTTTCAAGATCACATTATCAGCATGTAAAGTGCGCCTATATATTTAATATTCAAAGTATATGGCCCTTTAATAATTTTGTATAAAAAGTTTACATATTACTATTTGTGTAAACAGTATGAGCATACGTGTATAAAAACGAAATGGGCATAATCGCATTTGATTAAAATCCACTTACTACTAAAATTATTCTTTTCTATTTTTTTCATTTCCCAACGGAAAAGAACCTTTTAGGGAATATCCGGGTGAGTAAAAGCAATAAAAGTCGAATTACTGTTCGAGTCATGCATCACCAAAGTTTCGGGTTCGAGAGCTACAAATTGAATAAAATTAAGGCCAGTATTCCATCTCGTATCGGTGTGTGTTGACTTCAAACGAAACTATTCAAAGGAATGTTAACTTTTTAATCTGGTTCATGAAAACCGGTTCGTATTCAAGACTCGAGTTACTGAATAGCTTGGATCTTAACAACTCATAAAGCCTTGAATTACATACAAACGAAGCGAAACTAATTTTGTTTTTTAACGAAAGTACTGGATGCATAATGCAAGAGTCAAATGAAATGTTTCTTTGAACGATTAAATCTCAATCTTAAATTTCGGATATTTGCAGAAATTGCAGATGTCCTACTGAGAAGAAATTACTGTTGTACAGACAAGAAATATTCTGTGTTCATAAAACTGAATTTTTAAACGACAGACGATTTTACTCATTTTTGTCCTTCAGAGATGCCCTAGCCGTGCTTCCGGATCTAATGGGAATCCAAAGGGATGAAATGTCTCTGCGAATTTATGTCAGGTGCTACACTAAGCTAGAATCGTCTTCAGCGATTTCAATGAGGTCAGAAGCGGATATAAGCGATATCGGATTTAACGAAATCCGATACCCGCATTTCTGTATCACGGATTTATTAGTTCTTCTGATTTGCGTCCCTAGTTTTGTACAGTAGTAACAGATAAACAAATTAATATCAAAGTTTCGATATGTTTTGAAAATGTATATACCTTAAGTTCGTTTTATATTTTTGACATATTATCTACGTATATTTGAAATTACTTTGCTTTGAGGTAAAATGAAGAATATATTTCTTCAAAATCTGAGCTCCCTTGACTCACTGTATCAAAACTTTTCACATTATAAGAACCGTAGTACTAATTAACGTAATAGAATCTTTCTAACACCTAATGGAAGACGAGACTTAACCTTCAACAAATTTACGTATATAGAGCATGGAATATATTAATTTTGTGAGACAATTATATTAGTTACTTAATATGGTAAATTGTACGGCATTTTCCACCAAGTTTTAAACTTTCTCACTTCGTAATATATGCTTAATTTTATTACAAAAGTCAAAGAGACGGTTTAGTCATATACTGACGTTTGCATTATTAATTAATGTTACCTATACCTAATTTTATTATTTTAATTAATCATCCCGTATCCAATTTACCTTCCTATGTTTACACGAAGCATGTAATCATCCCTTGTCTCAAATAGCAGCTACTAAAATATTTTATTCTTCCATTGTTTAGATTTAATACATGTAACATTTATTGTAATAAATAAAAATACGTCAATCATTTTAAAATTAATAATGGCTTTGTAAGGCAAAACAGGCTAAATTCTACAAAGTAAAATAAAATATTCAGAACACTGCTACATATACATAACAGTAAAAAAATACTATGTTATTTAAAATAGATGCCACAGAATGTTTAGCAACGAAAAACAGCAAAGTGTTTTACAAATATTCACAACGTACTAAATACTGTTTTGAGTGAGTGGATTTCAGTATAATCTGTAGACACCACAGAATGGACTCTGGTCACAGGTAAAGTAAGCAGATTTACGCTGCACTGAAATAATATGGTAGTGCACGGGATTCAGGGATTTTGATAGAGCTTTCTTTGTATTTTAAGCAACAGCTATTTCACACTACGTACGATTTTCAAACTTTAACCACCATTCAGTTTTTCAAAATATCGCATTCTACATACACTACATATGTGAGTAAAGGGGGGCCATGAATTAGTTAACATTTGAAAAAATCGTTTAAAAATCATTTTATATATTATAAAAATTGTTTATTTCCAGGGAAGCTACTTAGTTGGAAATTATTTTTTAAAATAAAATTATCTTAATGACCACCATTTCGACGTTTGCACTCTTCTAAACGTACGCCGAAATTTTCGAATACTCGTCGGCAAAGAGACATCCCTTCGCTGATTTTTTCTTTTAGTTGACATAGTCTATTTGGTTTATTGATGTAGACATGATTCTTCAAATAATCTCATAAAAGAAGTTTGCTTACGATAGATCTACACTTTTGGGTGGCCATGGAATGTCACCACGTCTGGAAATAAACTTTTCCGGAAACATGTCTTTGAACACCGGCAGGGACTCATTGGATGTGTGAGAAGTGGCTTCATCTTGTTGAAAATATGTGTTACGATTGTAGCCAGCAAATTCCAGTAGCATTGGTCCCAAGAAATCCTGTAACATGTTTGCGCGGGATGTTAAATTCAAATGTTAACAAATTCTTGCCCCACCCTGTAAATAACAAATGTCAATATTGTTGTCATCTACCTACTAATTGAGCGGAAAATTAAACAGACAGGGCTATTTTGGTCAATACATTTTATCTGCCACATTCAAATAAACTGATCGTGCTTAATAACTTACTAGACTTACTTGTCTTGATGTATCTTCGTAAAGTAAAGTGCATGCAGAATACAAATACAGTGAAAAAATTGTCGTCCACCCACCAACTAAAAGCTGCAACCATAGTTACCATTTCCTATTAAGTTATACTTAAAGTTGGTGAAGATTTTCTGTGTCTAGCTCGCTGGTCTAGTAGTTTGAATGTTTGAATGTTTAAACATCTAATAGTATTTCAATTATATAATTTATTGTTCTTGTTAGTACATCGCATAAATTAAACTAAATACTCATCATAATTATTCTGCATTTAAGCAGTCTATTTAAACCATTTTACTTGCATACACTTTGCATTCTATCTAACAAGTTTAAAATTAAAAAACATTAAATAATCTTATAACGATATAAGACAGTCTTAGGGTGCAATGACCAAGTTTCAAAGAGCCAATTTCCATCAAAACTTTAGAATCGCTTAAATTTAGATCGACTTTGGCAAGTGCTAACTTAGATGGGTATTACATTCGACGTTTATATGATAAAAGAATAAGATCACAACCACAACTTTAGTTAATTCGATCACTTACAATCGAATTACATTTCTTAAGATGGAGACATGATAAATACACTGTCAAAAATTTGTGGAAGTATCACCTCTGTAAAGACTCCATCATACAATATTGACGACCTGGCCGGTGGGTTATCGTCAGGCGGGTTTGCTGCCGGCAAAATCAGGAAGTCAACGGTATTAGCTTGCAGTCGTTTTTTTTTGTTAAGGCAACGCCCGCACTAAGAGTAAATCCTTAGTCGCGGGAGACCTTACAAGCATACAGGAAACTGACATAAAGAATATACAGACTCAGAACAACAATTTGTGGATCACACAAAGTGCTGTCCTATGTGGAATTTGAACCCACAAGATTGCAGATTGAAGAGCTGCGTGGTGACCGCTTAAGCCACTTTTTTTTTAACGTATGTAAACCCTGCGGTCAGGGTGACATGAGGCGCTGGTAAGCGGGCCTCTGCCGCCAGGTTCGCCGGCGTCGAATTGGGTCCGAGTTGAGATCGTCCTCCCGGGCCTTCTCCGCCACCTTTTTCTACGAAATTACGTCTTTGCAAAAGATTGCGACCGCGATAAAACAACTGTCGCTACCGACTATGGAGCGTATGACGGCCGTTAGTGAGAGATTTCCTCCAATAACTGCAGCCTGCTGCACTGCATCGATCCCACGCTGCGCCACCCAGGCGGAACAAGCCACCAGCATGTGCTGAAGTCAGCCGTCCGCTGATAAACTTCGGCGAGCACTTCCACCTCCAAATCCCACGAGGGAATTCCGGCCAAGACGCACGCCGCTTCCGTCGATACGGTGCGGTATCCGCGTGTGGCTCTAACAGCCAATATCCTCTGAGGGCGCCAGAGGTGAGCCTTATTCTGGGCGGTCAGAGCCGCCGCTCACACCGGTGCACCATACAGCGCCATTGACCGGACAATCTCCGTATATAGCCGTCTTGTCGCGACGCTGGTTCCACCTAAATTGGGCAAAAGTCGCCCAAGGGCAGCAGCAACGCCGACCAGTATTGAAGAAAGCTATCGGAAATGCTCGTCGAAGAGCCACCTGCTGTCGAGGATCAGGCCCAGATACTTCATCATGGCCTGAACCGGTACAAAGACCGAATTGACCACGATGGATGCGCTGGCGGGTGGACCACGACGGGGCCCATGGAACATAAGGGCCTCCCAAGCCCAGCGCCTCAATACGCCCGGCCACCAGAGAGACACCCATGGTGGCCATGCGCGTCGCCTCTTAAAAGTTCATTCCCCGGGCACCGATTCAACCACTAGGCCAACCGTGCAGCCAAAAGTAATATTATCCTTCAGTTATTTAAATGAATTTAAAATATTGACTAGTTTGCGTGCCAAAGACGTCGGTTCAACTACCCGCCGACTTTACCGCTTGTTGACTGTATACACGCCGGCATATTGAGCCTTATAAATGATAAAGAAGTGATACATCCTCAAATTAATGGATGAGGTGGGCAGGTATAAAATAAATTTTATTCATTAAAATACTAAATTTATGAATATACTAAACAGTATGGTTGATGACGAAGAAAATAAAATATTTTTATAAAATGATGATCTCCATTTATGGTTTAAGATCTTTATTTCCTCATAATAATTCACATTGATTACTTTCAATTAAGTATCTGTCATTACATTAGAATTCATTCATTAGAATTTCTGCGTCTTTACATCACAATATTAACCAGACCTGGATTTTAGTTTGTAAAATACATTATCTGTCTTTTCATCATCTATATCTTTTACTGGAGACAGCGTTTTTTAAGAACATGTTCTTTACCCTTATCTGAATATAAATCGCTTTAGCCGCATGTAAATTGTTCATTTATTAAAATTACTGAGACATTACATTTTTAGCAAAAAGTTACGATGCTCGAGAAGTAGCGATAAGAACTTGTAGTTAATTATACTTTATGTTAGAGAGGGTGTCGTATGAACTTTGTTCCAGTAGATTAAAACTATGAAAACAGTATCAGTGTCCCAAACGAGCTGCTCTCTCTTTGGCTTGTCAGTAGATCTCCTAAAACAAACGCAAAATTAAGTTCACTTTACTGACTCATACACTCATCTAATTATGTGTAGAAATAATTCAAATCCCTCAGTATCCTAGTGCAAATTCAAATTTTGACCCCACCTCACTTCCGGCCGTGTAACCCCCGCACCGTGCAACTGAGTCGTTCGCACAAGTTCACCACGAGGCACACAGTTAGTGTACATCTAGTTCATAGGTATGGTAAATGAAACTATTTTAGAAAAATATTAAGGAGCCGTATGGTAGGGTAAATACGCAGTTATTAGACATTTGGTTGAATCCGAAATAAAATAAAACAAATAATATAAAAAGTTCCAATACATACAAATAAATTTATTGTTAAAAATTTCGGTGCAAATACCTTTAATAATGACACCATCTGTTAGCATGTTATTCACTCTTACACACTATTACATTTTACTCTGTTCACTTACTGATGAGCATCAGACCTTTAGCATACTCTCTGAAGTCCTAGAAATCTGAAAATTGATATGTGAATTCAGAAGTTCGAAATGATTGAAAAATTTATTTTAAAAATAGAATTCTAAATACCTTTTTATAAAATTCGTAATTTACTTATCGATTAGTTTAGTATTTTCATCACATTTCAATTGTTTTTTTTTATTCATGATACGTTGAAAAATTGAATAATTATGTAAAATACGTACCATCGTGGCAGCCACGCGATACAGGGGACACACAAATAGAGCGAGAACTACAAACGAACACGCCACCACCACGCTCTAGAAATTTCAACTTGAAAAATGAAAACATTGATGAAGCTGATGACATTTTCTGAAACTTTAATCTTGTAAAGAATAGTTTTAAATATTATTTTATTATACTTAATAAATTATTATTCTACTAAACCTATCTTACCTTACTAATATTATAATTACAAAAATTTCTGAGTATAAATGTATCTGCAAATTCCTGCCCTCTGAAAGCTATCTTGACGTGCGCTTCCCTAACCTTTGGGCTTGTACGACAATAATAAACAGTAGGATTATTTGTCTAAAATAGATCTACATCAAAATCTGCGACAGAATTTGTCTACCTTTCATATCGAAGTCAGTATATTCTAAATAGGATAACCAGAAACAAAATTGTGGATGTTGACACAATGTTGGTTACTTTTTACTTTTTTCATAATGCACATTTTAGAGTATTTATCGATGTTTATCAAAATATCTACATTTATCACTATAAATATTTAAAGTAGATGAACTTCGTCTTTTACATTAAGTAACTTGAGAAAATGGTTTAAAAATTATCAGTATAAAATTGACCGGGCTGATGTGTCATGATTGACTTACTATGAGGGAGCGCGCTAAGGGGAGGGAGGGGCAGTCCATGCAATATTTTTCGTATTAAGTAACTGTCTACTAAGCTTGCACGGTTAACCCGCTACATCGATTTTTATGAACTTTGGCATGAAGATACTTTAATACTCGAGGAAACGATGTACACGCGGCCGAAGCTGAGCGCAAAAGTTATATACATATGTTATGTGTGTTATATTATTATAAATTACGTAGCCTTGCCCACAGTTCACCCGCGTGTATGTCGGTTATACTAGTAGAAAGTAGCCTATATCTTTTCTCAAAAATCAAAGTATCTCAATGTTCAATTTCATTAAAGTACTAACTTAATTATTCTATGCATCTCCATATAACTCATGCTGCATATCTCCACACAAAATTTCATTCTAAATTTGTTTAGCGCTTAAGCGTGAGGAACTAACATGAAGACACACACATTTCGTATTTATAAAATTTATATGGATTAGATACATTTAAGTTAAGGGCCATTGTATCTCACATGCTAAAATGTGGTAGCCGAAAGCTAATGGTTTTATTTCAATCGTGTTGGTTAATGACCACCTTTCTAGCCTACGGTTCAAGAAAAAAATGTGTAATTTAAATGACATATAAAAGAACCACAACAAACGAACAACGTTACCCATTTCATATTTAATCATTTATGCATTGACTATTATCATGGATACTATAATATTCAGAAGTTGTGCCCAACTTATTTTATTAATGTTCATTTCATTAGTTTTACCGTACTACAATGGGCTATACAAATTAGCAAAGACGTAAAGTAATTTAGATTTCGGAGAACAACGGTATGAGGCCGACCGCATGTACAACACGTGCAAATTTTCAATTAAAATAATTTGCCATGGTTTTCATACTTGTGAACTACAAATACGATACATGCTCAGTTATTACGATATATTTGTATTTCGTCAACAATAACAATAATATTCTCACACGGTGATTGAGCATTATAAGAATGTGGTCTGTGTATCTTGTAATAATTAGCGTCATTAAACGAATGGGTACTGCTTCATTGGTCTAACGGTTAGTGTGTGCGACTGCCGATCAAGAGGACTTGCGTTCGAGTTCCGGATCAGGTCAAAAAGTGTTATTGAGTTTTTCTGAGAAATGCTTAATAACAGCGCGGAGTTTGAGAGATGAGATCGTGATCCCCATGTCTCGGAGAGCACGTAAAGCCGTCGGTCTTGCGGTCGATCCTTCTCTGGTCGTGTCGGATAGCCGTCCCAACGATTTGTGAAAGTAAGAGAACAGAGAGAGCACCTGTGTTTGCGCACACACTTGTACACAGTTTACAGTGTAGTTGGCTGGTCTCCGTTAAAACTGGCCATCGTAGCCAAAATCATTTATTTCCTGCTTAATTCAATACAGATATATATACCTTAATTTATTATGTTTATAATTGACATATACGAGGGTAAGTTTTTAAGTTCGCGGAATGACAGTGAAAAAGGCGGGTAAACGCGCTCTTTTGATGCCTACCGTATTCAGTGACTCATAATTAGTCTGCATAGTAAAATTTGTTGTGATTGGATCATTAGTTATTAAACTATCGTTGATCAAGTATTTTAATCGGGAACGAAGTGAAAAAAATGGAGAAAATTGAATTCCGTGCGGTGATAAAGTTCCTTACTAAGCAAGGAAAGTCTGTTCAAACCATACTCAATGAGATGTCATCGGTTTACGGGGATTCTTGCCCAGGAAAAACAATGGTCTACAAGTGGCATAGTTTATTTAAACAAGGCAGGGAATCACTTGAAGACGACCCGAGGCCGGGGCGCTCCGTTGAGGTGACTACGCCAGAAGTTATTGCAAAAGTAGAAAAAATTGTATTGGAAGATGCTCGACTAAAAAAGAAACAACTCGCAGAAATGGTTGGAGTATCGGATACAACAATTTTTAAAATTTTACACGATCATCTTGGCATGACTAAGGTTAGCGCACGGTGGGTGCCGAGAATGCTCACGCCATTGCAAAAACAACAGCGCGTGGTATGTTCACGTGCGTTTTTGGACCTCTGCAATGAAGACAAGGATGGCGTATTGAATCAAATTGTTACTGGGGATAAAACTTGGGTTCATCATTATGAACCCGAGTCCAAACAAGACTCCATGCAGTGGCACAAAAAGGGCACAGCACCACCCAAGAAATTTAAGGTTTCACAGTCGGCTGGGAAACTCATGGCAACGATTTTTTGGGACTCAGAAGGAATATTATTGATAGATTATAAAGATAAAGGCATTTCTATAACGGGGGAATACTACGCTTCAATCTTAAAACAGTTAAAAGAAGCCATCAAAGAAAAAAGACGGGGAAAATTAACGAAAGGTGTCCTGCTATTGCATGACAATGCTCCCGTTCACAAGAGCCGAGTCGCACTGGCTGCCCTGCATAAGGTGGGCTTCGATATTTTGAATCACCCACCCTACAGTCCAGATTTGGCTCCGAGTGATTATTATCTCTTTCTAAAAATGAAAAAAGAATTACGTGGTAAGAAATTTTCAACTGATGAGGAGGTTAAGGAGGCGGTTTCGGCGTATTTTTCAGACAAAGATAAAACTTTTTTTTACGAGGGAATAAAAAACTAATTGAAAGATCTGAAAAATGTATTCGTGTTGCAGGGGAATATATAGAAAAAGAAAAATAATTTTGTGTTTTTATTATTACTCAATACCCTCCATTCCGCGAACTTAAAAACGCCCCCTCGTATAATAAACAAAATATATTCTCAAGAAACCTAAATTATAATAACTCGCTTTAGCAAAACAAGGAATAGTAACCGACCGAAAGTTTCAGTTTCGGCTAGTAACTGCCGCCAAAAATGGTCGATACTCGATACATGCCGCTGTGAAAAATTTGAATGTTCGTAAATTATTGTGCATAATTTGAACTTCGTGAACTTCATGGTTGACTAATGTTCGCCCACCCGTGTCGCTGTACACTGTTAATCGTATTAACTTTAGAGTATATTTTGAATAGAAACAATTGACATAAATACAATATTTTAGAGTATGGTATAGTCGGGTAGAAACGAAAACTATGCAGTGGTTTAAGAACAGGACAACTTTCATGTTTTCATTATTTGCAACATAATGTGTTTATGTAGTATTTGACCTCAGGCAGCGAGCATCTGTATACGCGGCACGGTAATATCACACGTTGGCTGTTAATACTTTTATAGCACTTGAATCGGATGAAGTAGGTTGATATTATTTTTAATTCGTTTATCCAGTCATTCAACTCATTGCCCTTAGCTAGCACAAACTGCTGTATGGTTTCTGCTGCTCTGTGTCCTTGTAGATGAGCTCATGTCGAATTATTGTAATAATAATATTTTTGGTGGTGAAATATTTGTCTAGAAATTGTTTAATTGATGTGTTTGTGGCGACTTCCAAATGTAATGCAAGTACAAGATATATTACAGTGCCATCTCTGAAGACATACCTATATCGAGATTTAAAAATTCTCACACCGATAAGTATACATATGTACATCTTCCCAGCACCTAACGGCGGGCTCCGGCACACCAGGCATAATCACTTCACCTGGTCGGAGGATTCTCCTTTTGTGTTGGAGGGACATGACATCCGTTCCTCCACATATTAATTGTTTAGTCTCATTGCGTTTGTCATAATTAACAGTATTCTCTTCTATTATATTCTGAGCAAATGTTACCATGTACGTAAGATTTCATTTTGTAATAAGTCCGTTTGGTTTTATTTAAAAAAATGACAATCAAAGAAAATCATATTTAATGAATGACATTTACAGGCCAACCACCAAAAATGACAATCAAAGTACTTAGTTTTTCAAAAGGTGATACATCTTACCTTTTAAAAAGCAAGTGACTCCAATTATTCACAAGATCGTAAGTTCGCAGGCACGTCATGGCGACGGGACGGTGTTTTGATGTCACCGACGTTAAAACTACAGTTAAACTGCTCATGTAAACAATAATGTTCCAATTAGAAGTTATATTCTTGTTTTTAACTTGATTTAAATTTGTAAATTTTTTTGTCTTATATTTTTTGAAGTGAAAACTTCTTTAGGCGCGTTGAGCGTTTTGATAGAGGGTAAAATCCTCGGTTCGCGTCACCGACATGCTAATGATAATAGTATATCTATAGCTATGGAGAATATGATATTATATATTATATATGAAATTTATTATTATTATATATTATATATGATATTATATATTGTATATAGCTATATATGAAACATAAAAAATTTCATATAATTTTTGCATATAGTTTTAATTACTCTCAACTTAATAGTTCCGTTTTCACTTCTATCGGCAGTCCCACGACTGCTACTGTTTTTTTTATATTTTTAACCGATTCATATTGAGCCATATTATTAGTTTCGGTCGGACACTATCACTGAATAACGCTACTACTTATCGTTGACTGTTTTTAAACTATTAATAATTCAAGCCTACATCCTCACAGTTTACGAATGAGTATTTTGCATTTCATTATAGAAATATGTTGTTACAAAATATCAAACAGGTTCGAGAAAGGAAGCGGCAGTTGGTTCAGCCGCAAGATTTTAGAATAAGTTCTAATTCTAACGCATTGTAACATAGAGCAATGACCTTAACTAGAGTTAACAATACACATAAGGTCGAATATAGATTGTTACGCTATTATTTGGTTGACGTTCGAAAGTGTTCCTGGAAAGTGATCGTTTCCGAATCTTCTGTTAGCAATTGAAACTTTCAGGAGTGAACGAGTAAGACCTGTGGCGAGTAATATAAGCAGACGATTCGTCGACCGCAGGACAATGCAGTTTACTGTACTGTGCGGTAAATATAAAACTAAAAATAACTAACGAAGTAATCGAAATGATCTCGGCCATCATTACGGACGATTGTTTAGCATTATTTAAGGGTTTTAAATATGTTTGTAATAAAGTGTCTTTAAGTCGTCGTAAAATCTATCTTTTTTCAACTAAACAAACCCTAATACGTAACAACATTTATGTACGTAAACCCAGTGGCACTCAATTTATGACTATAATTTATATTAATAAAAATAACTTTTATTTACACAAAGATTTACGATATTTGATTACACTGTTGATGGTTATTTGTAATAAAAATAGGCTTTAAAATTGAATAATATAATAATTTAGTCTCATATATTGCCATATTACAAAATTATTGTTACATTAGAGTATCCTGTCTTACAAATAATATATAGAGTGTAGTGTAGTATAACTAAACTGACTGTTAGAATACTTACATACTTTTTTATAAATACATACATATTATACATAAACAACACCCAAACTTCGAAACAAGAGTTTGCAGATCATACAAACATTTAGTCCGACCCGGGAATCGAACCCAAGACCTGAAGCACAGCAGTCGCATTCACTACCGCTGCGCCACCGAGGCAATTATTTTAGGCAGAGATTTCAATCTAATATCCCGTGCAAACATGTTATGTGAGTTCTTGGGACCGATGGAGTACTGAAATTTACTGGCTACAATCGTAACTCATGGTTTCAACAAGATGGAGCCACCTATCACACATCCAATGAGACATTGCCGGTGGTCAAAGACACGTTTCCGAAAAAGTTAATTTCCAGACGAGATGACATTCCACGGCCACACAGAAGTCCAAATCTATCCCCAACAGACTTCTTGTGACAGGTGATCTCGCAGTTTCTTTGCCGACGAGTATTGAAAAATTTCTGTGCTCGCTTAGAAGAGTGCAAAAGACGAAACGGTGGTCTTTTAGACGACGTAATTTTTTAAAAATAATGCCAACTAATCATTTGAATAAACAATTTTCATAATACATGAAATGATTTTTTTTACATATGCACTCGTAGTGTATGTAGAAAGCATGCACTTTTACCTAGATATATAGAAAGATAATAAACGAAACAAATACAAATTTATCGGTGAACGAGAGTCTAATATGGACCGTTATACTTAACATTCCAATAAAATCATATATGGTTTTATTTTCAACGGGAACGACCAATAATACGTAACAATCTATGTTTTTAATGAGATTTGTAATTGTGTAATCTACCAGAATGAACAATGAAATAACATGGTCAATATCATCCAACAATTTTAAATTAAACATTGATTATATGAATATAAATTAATAAATTTTCTTCACAACGATTTCACGTCAACAAGAACCTACATTTTTATTTGTGTATTAGACAATGTTTTTATGTCATCTTATATTAAAATCACTTACTAACAGACTATGTATAGTAAATGACTGAACTTAAGTAAAGGTAAGGTGATGATAAACCATCTCACATACTGGTTTACTATACTGGTACACACTCCTAAAATATATTCATTCTTCACAACACTTTTATAGTAATGAGATATATTAATCAATTATTCTCACTGATTTCGGTAGTAGACAGCTATCTAGGTAGTAGGTGGTACTGCCTCACGTGAACTTCTTTCTTAGAGTATTTGATTCGTTTGCCGTCTCCCAGGCTGTATGCTCGTTTGCTTCCAACCATCAGAATATCATTAAGACAAACAAAAAAATATCACTCACTCTTACTGTTTAAGTATAACGAAATCGTTGATTAACTATTAAACAGTACCGCGACAACACGACCTTGATCGGCGTCTGTTTCAGTAGCAAAAGAAACTGAAATTAGGTTTCTATTATTAGATACCCCATAACTGAACTTCACTTACCATTTTCAATTTTGTTATGGAAGTTGTGATGAAAATATCGGTTATAAATATTTTGCTTTTATTTATTATTATTGCTAATACCACGGCAGAGATTTTTCTGCTCTATGTTTTAGTTGCACGAATGTGTACATATTTCTGAAGAGTAAGTGTTCACTATCATCATAATCATAACCAGACCGTTGCAGTCCACTGCTGAACCCTTGGAGGACTTGCCCAAGGCACGCTACTGGGCCCAGTATGCTGCTTTTATGCATCCAGTCGCTACCGTTATCTATATCTATAAATTAATCTGCTAATGCATATATAAAAATTGTCTACAGCTATATTTATATATGTGCCTTTGTACTCTAAAATTTAAAAGTATAATATTATACAAGATTCGTAAACTGAAAAGAAAAATTAACTGAAAGGAGACCGTGCGTGTGTATAATATAAATATAAATGTATTACAATCAGCATCGACCAAGCATTCGCAATGCAATTCAAATCAGAATGAATACAGTCGAGAAAAAATTAAATTATAATTTCATGAGCGCGGTCTTACTTTTAATCTAACTGGCTTCAAGCAGAACTTTGTCGATATCCATATGAATTTCTTTTGTCTTTAATTTAACTAAAGAAAAAGTTATACGTTTTCAGTTCTTTTATTGGACGTGGAGTTACGTGCGCAATGTGCTCGTTACAGAAATGGCTAAGTTTCAACGTTTATAAAAACTATTGTGAAACACACCTGTGCTACATGTGTGGAAAATGTCTTAATTAAGAGAGTAGGTAAAGATATATGAAATAAATATATGAATGTCTCTATAAATAGTTTATTTTATTGATTTTTAAGATAATCACATATGGTTGTATCATATACGGTAGGTATGTGCCACAGACATGATGTGAAGGAGGGAGAATTATTTGCTGCCAAAAAATTACACTAAAGAGTATTCATAGGTTTATATAGGGTGGGAGACGAATCAGTTAAAATTTGAAAAAATAGTATGAAATAATCATTTGATATATTATAAAAATTGTTTATTTATAAGAAAGCTAATTAGATGAAACTTATTTTATAAAAATTATATCGTCTAAATGACCACCCTTTCGACATTTGCACTCTTCTAAGCAAGCACTGAAATTTTCGAATACTCATCGGCAAAGAGACCACAAGATCGCCGACATCTCTTCGCTGATTTCCTCTTTTCATTGACGTGGTGTATTTGGTTTATTGATGTAGATACAATTCTTCAAATAACCCCATAAAAAGAAATCTACTGAGTATAGATCTGAATTTCTGGGTGGCTATGAAATGTCAACTCCTCTGCAAATCAACTTTTCTGGAAACATATCTTTGACCACTGGCAGGGACTCATTGGATATGTGACAAATGGCTCCATTTTGTTGTAACCATATGTTACGATTGTAGCCAGCAAATTACAGTAGCTGATGGGACCGATGTCTTAAGGTCTCCCGTAACATGTTTGCGCGGGATGTTAGATTCACATGTTAACGAACTCTTGGCCCACCCTATACAAAGAAACTAAATGACTTAAAACTATTAAACATACAATCAGATATTACCTACTCAGTCAATAGAACTGAATCAAATGAATCGTGTATAACGTTCATCATAAGCTTTTATAATTATAATATACGAGTATATGTACCTATTTTACGTTTGCGATAAACATATATTTTAATAACCATGCAATTATTAATACATAATAACATACAATTTGAACTGAACGCTCTTGTCGCGGTTCGATAAATGTTTCCGTTCGCAATTGTTCCATGTCTACCCTTCTTATGTTCCACTGAGTTACTGAATGTACTATGTACAATGTTCCAAATCTGAAAGGGACGCACTCATGTGTAGAACGGCGTCTCGTTCGTTTCTAACGTAGGTCTCGATTAAATAGATTATGCAGAAGTTCAAGTTCAATCTACCTCGGTAGTGCAGCAGTAGTGAATGCGACTGGTGTGCTTGAGGTCTTGGGTTCGATTCCCGGATCGGACCAAATGTTTTTATGACCTGCAAATATTTGTTTCGAAGTTTGGTTGTTTTCTATGTATAAAAATATATAAGTATTCTATCAGTCAGTCTAGTTATCATAGCACAAGCTCTGCTTAGTTTGAAACAAGATGACGTTGTGTGTCAAATATCCGAAATAGTCCGAAAATAGCCCGAAATCTTGACTTGATGCCGAAGCTTTAAATTGTACACAATTTACACTGAACCATTTGTTTGTGCTTTGTTCGGTGTTGGCTTGCGTTATGCTTGTGCTCTACCTTAACTTAACTGCCTCGTTGGTTTAGTGGTTAGCGTATGCGACTGCTGATCAAGAGATTTCGGTTACGACCCCAGGGCCGGGTCCAAAAGTGTTATTAAGCTTTTCTAACATCTATGCCTCGGAGAGAATATGACATGTGTTTACGTACACACTTGTGCACTATAACAGTTATACATAGTTGGTTGGTCTCCGCAGAAGTCGATTAGGAGTGTATCATCATTAAACTCTCTTTATTAACCTCTTCTTGCATGTGTTTTGAATTAAAAAAAAATTACAAGTAGTATACCAGGATATTGTAGGTTTCCTAGTTTAGTTTTTAACATTTTATCAAAATCATCAAAAGCTACTTCCGTCTCTTAAATCGAAGAATAATCGTAATTATTTTGTTAACTTATATATTATTGTTGTCTGTTATTCATAATTACAAAAGTAAAAATATATACAAAATTTATATTAGTGTTTTCAATTATCAGTATTGGACGAGAAAAATCAACTATACTTGTAGATCTCTATTGTTTTCTTTTGTGTGATTCTCTATTGTTTTCTTTTGTGTTAGGAAATTTTCAAAAGAAAGATCTATTTAAATATTCTATTCAACTAATCTGATAATCAAACAGTTTCTAGTATTTATTACTAATGACCCAGTTATAAACTTTGCATCACAATACGATTTAACTTTGCGTCGAACTAATTAGAGGTGCTACTACACTACTGAAATGTTTCCTGTCTGATGACATGCGCAACGATCTCTGAACAATGGTGGTAATAATTGTGGCGCATATATTCCACTGCACTGAGCCGAAATCACTAGGAATTCTGTACCTTACTTATTGTTATTGCAGTCGTGAATATTTATGTAATCTCTTCCAATTTAATGGACGTATATAATGTATGAAGATCAATTTGTTTTTCGAAAAAGTTTCTGTGAGAAAGTTTCTAAAAGACGCATAGGTATTTCAAAGTAGCAACACTTGATTGCCATTTTCGATGCTACAGCTATTACGTTGTTCATTTTAACATTATTAAATTATTCTATTTAACTTACTACATTTTTTATTAAATTACAAAAAAAAAAGTCTTTGAATCACTATGTAATACATTCAGGGCTCTCTATTTACTATATTTTATAATAATATAAAAAGATATTTCATTTCAGTCCACCTTCTTGTAGCATATTCTGTTAGCGTTTCCGACGACCGGATGGTATTTAAGTGTAACCTTATTACTAAGGCCACAAGTAACGATTTTGTTGGGCAGAAAATCAATAAGTGGATAAGACAATATGATTATTCTTATTTAACGTATAGAAACCCACTATTTTTAGTATGTTTGAAACCAAACATTTAAGGACTTTAAGAATAACCCATTCATAAGTATAGGTTAATAAATCATAGGGTTAAAATAAAAGAAAAATACAGTACGTCTCAATGCAACGTTCTAAATAATTATTAAGAAAATTAACAATAGTCTTCACGTTAATGTTTTTAACAATAGATACTATTTTACCTTATACTTTATTTCATCATCATACGCTATTCGTTTTTGTAGGCTTAGACCTTTTAAACTACACAATGGATTTAAATGCAGGGTTCACCATTATTTAAGTTATGTTACAAAAGTGGTATATGAATATAGTACACTCATTTTATATTAACAGATCATATATAAAAAGCAATGTTTCGTAAAAACGCAGAATTTAAAACGCTTTTATTACTAATGCTGACTTAATTTTACAAGATACACCAAAATTATGTGCTACGATATTTCATATTTTCAAAATATCTGCAAAATGGTTTATAGGACATTTTTGAATATTCTACATATTTGTATACTTAAAGATTTAATTTATTTGTGGGATTTACTTGCAAAGTAATTCTGACCAATGTAATGTTAATCCTTATCCAATTAAATACATTAGATATGTTGTGCACTTAATGTAGACCAAAGTTGTTTTTTACATCATTTAAATAAATATTATAGAAAATATCGTAGGATTAAAATACATGGGCAGGCAGAGTAGCCAACGCAATTGCACCCATGCGAAACCGGAGCAGGTTGCTCGCATTGTATATGTTATCTCTCAATTTTGTCTACTGGTATACAGAAATGTTATTTGTCGGGATTGCTATTGCTAACATATTAGCATCAGGTGTTCTCCAGTACAATAGCAATGAAAATAGGAAAAAGGTAATTATCAGACCTAAGAGTACTACTCTAACTTCTTTTTTGTTGACAATGTGTCAGTGAAACCAATGATACGATTGGAAATAATATTTTAAGGGACCAGTACTAATTCCTTATTAATCACTAAGTTAAGGCTCTGGTATATACATTTCGTAACAGGTAATTAAAAATTTACGCATCAGTGAGGCACTGCCATGATTCAAACTATTTAGATGAAGTTATTTGAAACTACCCTCAATGCTTTGTCGCTAATTAGCCCCGGTTCGGTGGTATTGCCACTACTGCCAGTACAAGCGGTTTCACGGTTCGGAAACTAACCTGTACCCGCAAGATCTGCTTCGATCCATAGTGAAGAAGTTTAATTATTATACCCGATATATTAGCAGTACGAAAATTGTGTGCTGTGTATATTTTTCTGTTGTTAAACACACTTACATTACACATTATTTATGCTACAGTAAATGAAATAAAGACGCTGTAGAGAAATATGTATAAAGTACTTCTTAATACAGTATACGAATTTTATTTCCATGAACCTATATGATAACTTGCCGCTAGTGGTAGTAGTAATTAATAAAATCTATGCTCGTGTGGCTTTTTACAGAAAAAAACTCTCAAAATATCTTAGACTTTAATATTTTTTATGAAATACACCTACCTACAGTAACATGCATTATTCAAATTATAATTATAAGAAGAAAGAAAATGAACAAAGGACGATCTTTCATTTAGATTTGACATAAATTTACTTTGTTTTCAGCAAATTCTGATGAAACTGTGTCTGGTGCATGAACTGTATTTATTTTAACCTTCAACAATTTATAGTTAATATTAAAAGTCAAATGAACAATATAATACAAGTCATGTAACTCGAACCATCTGCAGCTGACATTTAATAAATTTATGCGCTCCAGAGCCACGGTCAATAAAGTCTTAAAGAATATTTTAGTAACAGAATATTTTAATAATATATCAGGTATATTTTTTTATATATATTGTAGGGATTTGTAATCATATCAGAACTGGTAAGAAACTCTTAAATAATTATGGATAAAAGCAGTCTAAATGAGATATATCACATATTTTACTTTTTCTTTCTTCACTATATTTCCAAGTAAACAACGTCACAATCTACTCGCAACGCTAACGATATCTTTAAATGGGAAGGATTGGATATAACGTCTAAAAGAAAGTATTTGCTGTCAATAATCTCAGAAATTGCTAAAATTACAGACTGAATATTTGACATTTTAACAAATCTTGATTAAAAGCAATATATTTCCGAACAATTATAGAAGTATTAGATAAATACAAAAATCATATGACTTGTATACACGTACATTCCTCATAATGTTATATATCGTCTTAGGGTTCAATTCTGTCAGGTAAGACATTTGAAGTGACAAAAATTTGTAGCCACTTAGAAAAGATGTTTTAAAGGTCACCCAAGCATTATATATAAAAATTTAGGTACATTTTCAGTGATTTTAAATGAAAAAAGAAGCCTTTAGCTTTTAAAATAATGAAGGTCCGGCAATCACGTACTCTTGGACAAAAGTTACGTATTTACCGGTGAGGCATTGAAAGGGACAAAATTTTATTCATGAATAACAATCGACCTCATATGTTACAATGGTTAGGTACGATACAGGCACAGATTTATAATACGTTATAATTTATCTCATTATTTGATTTCATAATTGAGTACTTAACCATTCACCGACATATTTTTGTAAAAGATTAATTAGATATTTGTGTATTGTGTTCACGGATAAATATAGAAACAGCCTCGAAAACTTTTTCATTGTATTCTCAAATTTACGACAGATTTTATAATGAGAAAAACGTGTCAAATCCAAGTTATCCATATACTACGTTATATTGATCATTTTAATTTCAATCAAGTACCTACACCAGTCTTCACCCAGACTTACTGATTTTGCCCACGCGGCCACAGTTGATTATTGTCGAAGTTAGTTCGGACTATTCAGACTACAAGTTTGTTCAGCTTACTTTTCGAATGGCGAATAATAAAAACGGTCGGTGAAAACTTCACAAATTCAGCAGTCGTTCGGGGAAAAAACTATTGAAACTTCAAAAAGTCCCATTCGATGGCAGCATGGAATGAATTAGAAGTAGTTAGTAATTAAAAACGATATGCATGACTAACTTTATCGGTGTTTTATGTTTATTTGTTTTTGTATTTAGAATATCTGTTTATAGTTTTCGTACACGAAATTTAGTTAACTAGCGAACTCATACAACCTCGTCTTTGTCTCCTGTAAGTCCGTAATGTAACAAATAATAATAATAATATGTTTTATTGATCTTAACAAAAATATATAAGTCTTACTCTATAAATTTACAAAAATAATTTGTTTAATTACTTATTTGTGGGAGATCTGGAGTCCAAACTAAACCTTGACCTGTATCTTAGAGCTCCAGCCCCCCCCCTAGTGCTAAATTTACACTGATGCTGTCAACACTATCCTTAAGTGTGGATATCTAATATTCATGCGTGTGTACTTATGTGTGTCTAATTATTGTCTATAATATCAAAGTTTATACTAGTACCTCTAGCAACTTTCCTGTTTGTAAGTAGTTTAAATTGAGTACAATTTTTTTTTATTTTGATTTTACATTCTATATTCGAACGGTTAACTACGGGTACCAATTTTTTTTATTAGCATAGCTAAGAACCCCGGCACATTTAAAACCTATATGCAAAGGCAGTATTTATTTGTATTGACTCACATATTGTGCAGTTTCTGCGAGATTGGGCGACGTGATTATTTCTCTGTAACGATAGGTTTGAGTGCTTGTAAAAGACAGTACACAATACTCATACATATAGAGTGGGCCACGAATTACTTAAAATTTGAAAAAATCACTTAAAAAAATCATTAAACATATCAGGAAAATTTTTTATTTACAAAAAAGTTTTTAATAGTTTTATTTATAAGAAATTATTTGGAATTTAATTTTTAAAATTATCGTTTCCACGTTTGCACTCTTCAAAGCGAGTACTGAAATTTTCGAATACACGTCGGCAAAGAGACCACGAGATCGCCGACATCTCTTCTCTGATTTTCCTTGTAGTTGACGTAGTGTATTTGGTTTAGCAGTGCAGTAGCATCTCTGCGCGGTATGTTAAATTTAAATTTTAATGAATTCTCGGCCCACGCTATATAATTGTTACACAGTTAGTACCTGTTTTTCTTCATAAAGTTTTGTGGTAGGTATATCCTACCACAAAACTGTATCGTCGAGATTTAGATGAAGCTACTTTAAAAATCATCCTCTATTCTCTCTCAACTTATCATATTGGACTTACACGCATCTCTCCATGTGGTGATACAAATACAGCATTCAAACAATACAGCGTGAACAAATTTGTTTGCTTTCAAATCGGGATATAGTGAGCCGACCTTGAAGGATAGCTGTCGTGGATATTTTTTAGAACTTTTAAAACGGAACAATTCTTTCATACATTTGTGAAATGTAAACCACTTACAGTTTGCACACAATAGCTCTCAAAAGAAATAATTATACCCGGTTTTTACAAAATTTTTCATTGATTCTCCCTTCCTCTTTTAGACAGTGTACTGATATATAGGTGAAAGCCTTCCTTAATAACTGAGCTGTCTAACACTGAAAATATTTTTTATTCACTATAATATGAATTTATAATGATGAATAATATCATATCAGGTATTAATTTTAAGTTTTTAGTTTCAAGTTAAGTTTTTTAATTTTAGGTTAAATTTTAGACTATAAGCATGGCAATATTATGTAGTGTTACCGTACCATAACTTAGTTATCACAGTAATTATGTATGAGTTATAGTAACCTCAGTAGTAAAATTTGCTTAAAGCTTGTCATAATCTGAGTGTTCACTAACTAATAACTATTTGGTCCCATCTTATAAAATTATCAATAATATACATTTTTTAAGCTGAGTAACTACTTTAGTACCAAATTTAGTGAATTTTTTAAAGCAATTGGACTCTATTCGTTGTAATCTCAATGGAAAATACTTTTCTTTTCCTTTTAATAAAAAAATACTACTAATTAGCCACGTTTTGAAATCTTCTAAAGCGTTAAAAATACATACTTCTCACAAATGAAATATTTTATGATCTTGGCCTACAATTTTAAAATACTACAAATACCAATTAATATTATCAGCTCAGCGGTTCCTACATATATATCCTCCTATATAAGTTTATTTTTCCTCCTTTTGCAGAGACATGCTACTTTTTTCTTTAAACAGAAATATAAATGTGAAAAAGTCATGGAGCGCTTCCAAATACTCCTTTATTCATTTGCATATTTCACAACTTACTTAATTGACTTTACTACGACGCATCCCGGCTGGCACAGCGGACGTCCACGTTAACAACCGTCCAAATTGCCTGAAACGATCGGACGAAGAGAAATACACCCAAACGTAAATTCTACAAAGTTCAAATTTCATTGCATAATGAATGGACATAAACAGTTTTATTTCCAATTACAACGTACGTACAGAGTGTTTTTTCTTCTTTCTCTAGTTACTAGCGAATTTGCATGCTATTTGTTTGGTTGCATTCTGAATCTTTTGAATAATCTTAATGAAAACTGTTTATTCTCTTCTAAGGCTAGATGCAATTTTGATCACAGAGTAAAGGAGGTATATTATCATAAAAGTTTCTATTATTAAACTAAAAAGAACAGTTATTATTACTTACTTTAAATCTCTGTTGATTCACTCTAAATTTATAAAATTTTAAAATACATAAAGCAAGAACTTTTGTACTTACTATATATGAAAAAAATTCTAACACAGTGTACGCTTGTCGCCGACACACACATACACATCACATACACACATCACAATAAATTCTAATATTCATTCTACGGAAACGATTCACAGGAACATGGTTGGTTGGTTACCCCAAAAACAAGAAATGCTAATAATAGACGACGCAATCCAGGGAAACAGAATAATGTCGTGGAAATACATTGCATTCTATGATCGTAGTGAGCTCTATAGACGTGATTTATTGTTCCATAATACACATTTATTTCGATATTCTACACGCCTTAAACAAATATCTGACAAAGGTAAACCTCGAATATATCTTACGTTAGTGAACAACAAAGTCAACTATGAGGAAGAAAGTAAATATGATATACGCACACAGTAATATGTAAAAAATTTATACAGTGATCTATTTATTAACGTTTTCTTTTAAACAACTGTAATAAGAAGAACTTTGTCCATTCACTATTTTGACTGCATTATACTACGCTCATAATTTATGACGTATGAGAATTTCGTTCTCAATGATAGACCGATCGACTGACCGATTTAAGAGGAAAAATTTTCTTTGGTATGAAAAATCTAACATCTATTGTTTCCCTCTAGTATATTTCTATACTAAGCTTGTTCTTAAGCGTCTATAAAAGTACTACTCTGACTTGAATACAAAATATCTGTTAGGTACACGTTTTACAGCACATTTAAGATACAGTTGCATACAAATCGAGGGCACCCTAACACATAAAGCCCAGATAGGTAAAGAAACAAGTTTTATGTTTTATATTTTTCCTTCCGCCTCCATATAGTCCTTGTAGATTAAATTTAATTTCAATATTTGTAAATACTAAACATCAAATGCTTAATATGGAGTGCTAATTACAGGCTACTCTGCCTAAAAAACTAATTTTACACCTAGAGGAAATAGACGAATTTCCTGTTGAATTCAACCAGAAAGTAATATCAAATTCACAATAAACATGATGACGACTACGCATTACTTATATAGGTACGAACACAGTAAGTGACGTATATAATGGGGCGGACTGCGTAGCAGTATGTAATAAAAGCAAAAAAATGTACACCGTAATTGTCGGTACTTATATCATACCAAATTACTCAAACATAAAGTCCACGGTGACTTTTATTTATACTGTTTGCAAAAATATCAAACATAAAGATAAATATCATGTTTTATAGCAGCAGGTAATGATGGAATATTACAGACCTTTTATTATAGAGTTAAACCGGCCCCTGTTGCCCCAGAAATTTCCGTACGCACACATTTTATTGAATTAGGATAATTTATTGTTTGTCTGATGTGTCCACACTTTTTTCAACGCTCAGGTTGAATTTTAAGCAACATATGTACATACGAAAGGAACATTTTATTTCACGCGAAATTTAAAAGGTTCACGAGTTTTTTGGGATACGATAAGCTTCGTTAATGGCAAACGGCTTATTGTGATGTAAATGAAGGTTAGAAGCATTGATTACGTACGCCGAGATTCAAACCAGATTACAGTAGTAGAAAAAAAAATCAAAAAGATTAGTAAGAGGCTGCAATGATATAATGTATTAATGTTTTGTGATATGTCCCCTAGATACTATTCTAATTTAAACTGTTTCATTAATTTTACTATTACAAGCAGATACATAAACTAACTTCAATATAAGATCGTTCAGAACCATGTGATTTACTTACTTTAATATAGTTATTAAGAAAATGTTCACAACGAATATCTACAGTTTCTAATACAGTATCTAAAACATTTTCTAGCCTCTTTATTTCTACCATAATAATCCTGTGATATTTGTAGTAAAAATATTAGGAACATAGTAGTGAATATTATATCTTTATTTATTCATTATTCAAATTATTATCAGTAAGTATTTGAGTGTGCCTGATAATTTATACAACTAGTAATTGTGCATTGCATTGCATACCATTAGTCGAGTCAATAAATTATAATATAAATTCAAAATGTTAACTGCCTCGGTGGCACAATGACAGCGAATGCGATTGCTAAGCTTGAGGTCTCGGATAGGATTCCTGGGTCGAACCAAATGTTTATAAGATCTGCAAATATTTATCTCGTGGTTTGGGTGTTTTCTATGAATAATACTCGTATGTATGCATTTACAAAAAAAAGTATATATGTGTTCTACCAGTCAACCTAACTATCATAGTAAAATCTTTGCATAGTTTGAAGCTAGATGACGTGTGTCAAATGTCTAAAATATTTATTTTAAAAAAAAAGGATAAAATAATAAACATTTAGATCGCGCGCGAGCTCCGAATCATCCAAAGGAAAGTTAGCGTAATTAGGTAGAGTTGTGATGTAGTCGATATTACGCTCAACACGATCAAGCCTTCGCGGAAGTGTAAATCACTACCTGTTATAAAATAAAGTAGCTTCCATTGCGATGTACGCTTATATCAAGAATGGGCAAGATTTTTACTGTGCGGGCTAATTTTCAAAAACGAAATATATAGGAAGCCAGGTTCGGTTGATTTTATCCATAATATTAATCATTTATGTTTAAATGTTTACCTTTGGATTTTCTAAAATGAAATTATTTATTTACTTATTATTAGAATATTTACTTATTATTAGAATATCATTAGCTTGACTTTGTTAGCGTTATAAAGTTTGCTGCGAATTTCAAGGAACGGTCACATTTATCCTGGTAGGTAAATGATAGATTCTTCTTTGTTACCCGTAATCTTACCATAGGCAAACTCCACTTGTGATGCCAAAACTTTCAGCTATGAGAAATGGTGAACATCAGTGTATCTGTGAAGCGATCTTAGACGATAATCTTTCTTCATTTTCGTTATGCAAAATGTTTGTTCGCACAAATAAGGTTGAATGTAGTCATTGTTTTTTCAGCGTGAGTTAGGTGATATTAGGGTATTATGCCCTTGTGGCTGGAACTTCCACGGCAAATACTCTAACGCCGTGCAGTCTAGCCTCGAAGATTTATTAGGTAGGAGACTCTGACTATACTCTGTCTGATAAAAGCATGAGTAGAATCTAAGACTTGTGGTCACCATACTCATTGCGAATACAGACAATGCAATATGGTGACTTACACCATGGCGGTCTAGTGAGATGCTTTTTCAACACTCGCTTGTCATTACTTTTATGTCCCATGTATGTGGCAAGGTACACTTACACACTCCCCTGGCGGGCAATTAGGGCGGCCCTCGAATATCACGAGGTGCCGCTCTATCTGCGAACCGTTATTGAGGCCTATCTGCGCTACAGGACGGTGAAGTTTATCGGTCGGTACGGAATGGAGAATCGAAAGGAAGTATGTTGCGGGGTTCCCCAGGGCTCGGTATTGGGCCCATTATTATGGAACCTCGCATACGATGCTGTCCTTCGCACCAGTCTGCCCTCTAGCCTAAGTGTCGTCTGCTATGCGGACGATACATTAATACTGGCTAAAGGGTCACACTTCGAGGAGGTGCTTTGGCTCGCCGAGCAGGGGGTGGCTAGTGTCGTGGAAAAGATACGTGAGCTGGGCCTGAGGGTGGCGCCTCAGAAAACTGAGGCGATATGGTTCCATGACCTGCGTAAGCGCCAGGAGCCACCCAGCTCATGTCTCCGGGTAGGTGACGCTGAAGTCCAGGTAGGTCAGTACATGAAGTACCTAGGCCTCATCCTGGACAGTCGGTGGAGCTTCGAAGAGCATTTCGGGCGATTGGTACCTCGAGTGCGAGGGGTAGCAGGTGCGCTGCATCGTTTGCTGCCCAATCTCGGGGGACCACGGGAAGAAGTTCGCCGCCTCTACATGGGTGTTGTTAGATCCATGGTCCTCTATGGGGCACCCGTCTGGTTTAATGATCTAGCGGGTGCCTCCCGCTGCCGGGCCCTACTCAGGAGCCTGCAGCGGCTGATGGTCATACGGATCGTGCGGGTCTACCGCACAATCTCCTATGAGGCGGCGACGATCCTGGCGCGATCTCCGCCCTTCGATATTCTGGCCGACATGGACGCGATGATCTACGACCGAATTCGTTCTGTCGCTCGGAATGCTGAAGAAGCCGCTCCAGATCATGAGCCCGGAATGCTACGGCAGAACGCGCATAAGCAAGCTTTGGTGGCTTGGCAGGCACGGCTCGAAACTCAGGGCTGTGCTAGCCAACGCGCCGTCGGAGCCGTTCTGCCGAACTTCGAAGCGTGGATAGAGAGGACCGACTGTGTCACCTATCGATTGACCCAGATACTCACCGGGCACGGCTGCTTCGGTGAGTATCTGAATCGAATAGGACGGGAGGCTACGGCACAATGCCACCACTGCGAGTCCGAACGGGACTCCGCCCAGCACACGCTGGAGGACTGCCCTGCTTGGGAGTCTGAGCGTCGAATCCTGGTCGGACGGATCGGACGAAACCTTTCACCGTCAGCATTGATCGCGGCAATGCTGGCGAGTCGTGAAGAATGGGAAGCCGCGATCTCCTTCTGTGAGCAGGTTATGCTCCGGAAGGAGACCGCAGAGCGAGATCGGGAAAGGGCCGATCCCGCTCGAAGGAGGCGGCGAAGGGGACGCGGCAGAGGTCGCTAGCTCCCTAATCGCCGCCTAAGGGTCGCTGCGGTCACATCTTGGGGCGTTATGACTGCTGCAAATGACCCGAGTCAGGTAACACTCCGGTGCGGCCGTTGAGTGTCGTCTGGGGCGGAGCGCTGTTCTGCCTCTTACTGCGCAGGGCGATGGGAGGTGCGATAGCGTCTTGCCCCTGGGGCATGAGGTGCCCGAGATGTACCTCACTTGTGAGGTACGGCTGGGAGGACTCTAGAAGCCGCTAATGCGTTCCTAGAGGTCCTCCCAACGGCCGAGGTGGGCCGCCGCGGGGTTTAGTGGGTAGACCGGTTTTCCGGGAGTCCCACACACGCCCTTCGTCCCTCCGGAGGGTATGGTGCGAAAAGCAATCCCCGCGTTAAAAAAAAAAAAAGGGTACACTTACACACTTCCCACGATAACTGTCACTACCTAACGATACCTACCGGTATATTATAATAGATAGGCAATACAGATGGTCACGTTAGAAACAGTACCTTATTTGGGAAGTGCATCTATGGCATCTATCGCCAAACGCCGACTCAGATTTCAGAGTCGAGAAGTGGCGACTAACGCTCTCGGTTTACGGTCAAAAATGTTTAGGCACTATATTTTGTTGTCATTTTTATGTGTTGACGGGTGTTAATATATGATTAACACATAACGACACATTAAATTTTGCAACAAATTTGTAATTACAATTTAATTTCAGGAGAAAATATAAAAAGATCAAAAAACTCTCGGTGATTATTTAAAGGCAAAAACGATTTAGCTTGACCACAAGTTACATACGAATAAGAAAATACGAAGGGTAATAAACGATTGGAAAGTATTTTTTTATCAGATTCTACGCTCCCATTTGACACCTTTATCCCCAATTACAGGGGCAATACGGGCAGATGTTATCACATAATTGATTAGACCTTTTAGTTGTATCTGATATCAGGATCCCTAACGCGGGAAGAGAATCTAATATTTACATTAGGCAAAGCATTGTTCTAGCAAAATTCATAATGTATCCACAATGTAGCATATGTATATGTTCCCTCTTCACCCGACCACGGCGAAGGAAGCGTGATGTTTTGGCAATCTATATGTGTTCTTTCGTAGAGTCTAAACTACTGAATCGGTTTTAATGAATGAGGTTAATAGGTTCATAATAATGACCCGAATGATATAGGCTAAGCAAATTTATTCAAAAGTTTTTACGTAGTTGTGTTAAGGTTTTTTTAAACTTCTTTATGTTCCAAAAAGTAACAAAATATTCTACTCTACTTAATAAATAAAATTGAAATCAGAAGTACAGGAATAGATAACAGTCTCCGTGATACGACAACAGTATTTCTTATTAACAACAACGGAAATATCTACATATATTAGCATCGAAATATGAGAAGTTATTTTAAGACTAGGTTCGCTTATATGTTTCATAAAGTGCGCAAAGTTCTAGAATTGAGTTAAGTAACCTTTAATATTTTAAAACAGTGGTGATTACTTCAATAACAAACAATATTACTATACGTAAATAGATACAATGTATCCAATGATCTGATGTCACTTCAGTACGATCAAGAACTATTGTCCATACTGAAATAGACAGCTTCGATTATGCTTCGAATCTACATTTTCTTTCTCGTTATTCACCGCGCTGGGAACTTCAATAAACTTCCTTTCTATGTCGTATTCAGCGTAGGAAAATCTATCGAGACAAAAGAATGGTATATCTACAGACCGACAATAAGTTACGTGCGCCAGGATGAGCCGATGAGTTAAGGCCCCTGCCTTTCTCTAAGAATAAAAAATGTAGGATTTGTGACTTCGTGATGCCAAACTACGTGACAAGGGTTGTACAAAATTGGTATGAGCTAAATAAAAAATGCCAGCTTAACTGGATAATTCATAAAGCCTTGAAACGGTATTTAAAAGCTTCGTGATTAGATAGTATTTCAATAAACTGTAAAAACGATCCAATGATGTAAATCGGACATTGTGTAAAATCATATCAGTCGATGAACTGCAATGAAATAAAACATAGTACTAAACCATTGGAGAAGCTAATTCAGTAACATTAAAAATATAACATTAATTATTTTTTTCTTACAGGAGACTCTTTGTTCCTCTTACGAATCTGCATAACTTTACTTATAAACCCGTCTGGTGTCAACAGACTGATTTATGTTAGGCCTTGCAATAAGTATATAAATTTATTTGTGTGACTCTTATAGCACTTCAATAGAGGTCGTTTCGTCCCTTTTATTTTAATATCTCATTCTTTTTAAATTGATTGTATAAATTTAACTCAACTAAAGTATTTTTAAGGACCACAAATAATAGCGGCTTTGAGAATAAGTGTTCCATAAAATAATTTTAGTTGATTTAAATATTAACGTCTATTATTAGATTTATATAATCCTTAAGAATGTTACCAGTAATCTAAAGTAATTCAGACACATACATGTACCACAAAACTATTCACAACAGTACGTAAACTTAAGCAAGCTCAGTAAACATGCAAATGTCTAGAGAAAATCCGCCGATATCACTACACGAACTTGAAACATGTTGAGCAAGTATTTGCGCCTTGAAGGCTCTTACCGGGATTTGTATAAGTAGGGTGCTTCCATCGAAGCTGAGGATAATGATCACAATCCGACCCCAAATCCCGCCAATTCGTTCGATTTGTGTTGCTGAGGGTGTTGAATATTACAGGAAATGGATAAAATTCAATGATTTCATTTACATAGCTCTTATCGCCAATGGTTAATAAGTAAACTTTGAACAAAAAGCACTTCGGGTACGGAAAATAAAAGAATCGCAATTATTGCATATCCCAAAGCCAATTATAAGACTTAGCTTTATTTACATACATACATTACAACGTATTATAATATTCTTGTATTACGTTCAAATGTATATTTTCAATTATAGCCATCTAGTCCTGCTTTGACAGTGAAGCTTACAATATTTGCTTTATTACTTTAATATAATAACTTCAGGTTATCTTCAACCAGGTTGCATAGGAGGAATTGACGGCTAAGATTGAAAATTTTACGATACCGCACTAGTCTACTCGCCGTACTTGTCTGAACATTTCTAAGTAATACTTTCATACGTATATATATTTGTGGGTATTTTTTTATTAATAAGCAATAGTAATAATAGTAATTTTCTATTTATTTAACTATGTCATTTATAAATTATAAAATAGAAAAAAGAAACTTTACTGTATTACTTATTTCATGTAGTAGTGAATATAGCAAATCTAATATATACATCTAAGCCATATATCGGTTAAACTATTATTAAAAATTTGCTAGAATATAAATACATAATTACGGTACTTTACACATTGCGAACAAATGTAGGTAGTTGATCCCCTAACTACCAAAATGACCTTACTTAACCATATATAAATGTTTCCATATTAGTATAATTACCCTGAAATACCCGTGACCACGTCTGAAATCACCCTATTAAATTTTAAATGTATTCCACGCAGAAATAGTTAAAGTTACTTACTATTTGACTAGTCACTAAAAGGGTTAAATGCTTCTAAACTAGAATATAAACGTGCAATTTGAAAATGAAATAACTTTGCTAACAACTTCTGAATACTTATTAATTAACTTTATATTTCTATTTAAATGTTCCTACATTATTTTGTTTTCAAGTTAACCTACTTCATTCGACTTTAAAAGACTTTTGTTCAAATCGTGTAGACCACAATAAAATAAAAGCGACATTTTTGAATAATTGATGAGTACAACAAATTACGAATTAAAGTCGTATTATTGACAATACAATTGTAGTGTAAAAGTGTAAAGTCCTATACTTTAACGTACCTTTTCTAGTTTGAGTTATTGTAAATCTTCTTGTAATCTATACTTAGTGCAGTTAGAAAATAAGTACTCTCTACTAATAGGGGAATAAGTACTAAGAGTAAACTAGCTAAAACACGAAGAGACTAACGAACTTACTTGCGTTCATACAATTTCAGATTTCTGTAAAAACGAGTTAGAGTTAAATTTTGTATTTTCGGTGTACTCGTATGCATTTCTATAAAAATGTTATTACTGTGCAAGCAATGTCTTTCAAATAATATACTGCAGAAATTTGCAATAAAATGCATGTTTGTAAGCGCATAAAAGTCGCATTCAGCTTGACAACCCATAAGATTATTTTGAACGAACATTATTTTGAATACTTCGTAATTGGAATAAGTGGTACACTAAATATTTTTCCAATTTCTCAGTTTCTTCGTACCCGTTTTTTTACAGCAAATAAACACCGAATTTTATATTCTATCCCAGCTTTAAGAAAAAAGAGAGCATTTTATAAGACTTTTTCCGGGTTCAAATAATATGATAATGCCGTGCGTTTTCAGAGGGATAATATTTAATTGTAATTTAGTAGAATTGTCAGAAGTTTGTTTACGTTGAGAGCTTTACAACCTGTTTACAACAAGGCTATGTTTGTTGGAATTGTGTAAATATTTTACTTGCAAGTAGCCTTACAGTAAATTTGACACGCTACTCACACAGTTACAAGTACGAACGTAAATTATTATCTCCTAAGCCGAATAATGTCAAGCGTTTCTATACCATACAGTCAGCTCACACATTTCTAAAGACTTACTGGAAGTAATCCAGGCACGTATAGGTATAAGCAATAATAAAGGTACACTAGAAGGTAAGCGGATATTTACATGGTTCAAAGTAATAAAAGACGTTCATCAGAATAAAATCTTGTTTTTTTATCTTCTTTGTCTATTGTTAGCTCTTGAATATTTTCTCAAATATCATTGTTCTGTTCACCAGAGTCCATTTTGATAAGAAAAAGAACAACTCATCAGTTTTATATTTCTAAAAACGCCTCCTGAATTTCAACAGATTTTTTCTGAAACTAAAATTTTAGTTAAATGTAAATTCTAAATTCTACTAAAGCGTGGACTACATTTGAGTGTATACAATTATGTTAATTAACGAAATATAAACACTTTGCACAAAGCGTGTCAAATGAGAATACGGTAGTAAACCGGAGTTTTTTTATAAAAAGATCATCCGACCCTTTACAAGGTTACGTTTTTACGACTGCCATTCTATGTAGACTCGAAATTCTGGAGACAATATGCTAAATTAAAGCCCCCCACCAAATTGTTAAGCCCATTAATTACATGCTAACGAAGTTTATTCCGTTCCCACTGCATAATTGGACTCATGCACTGAATAATTTAGTAGAAATCGAAAAAATGTATACTGGCTCTCGATTTTGCCCCTACGTAAAATGTTGTTCATATTGTACTAAGCGAAAGTTTTAAATATCCATAGTTACTTGTTTAGGTATGGATAATCAGCTTAACTTTTTTAAAATAATTGTTAAGAAATGTATATACCCTTTGTAGTGGTACATGGATAAACAGCATAGATAATCTTAACTTAGAAGTGGATGACCTACAATCAACGCATTTATTATTTTCCTTTACTAATTGTAAATGATTGTTGTTGAGTGTAGTCGTATTTCATCTGGTACTTAAATTCAAAAAAATCATAAGATCATTAGTTGATTTATGGTAGTACAAATATTTACTTACACAACTACGTCTGGTAAGCTATTCAAGAGCAAAAAACAAAATAATTTATGAAACTATTTCCAAAAAATACAAAAGTACACTCAAATACATTTGTTTAAAATCTTTTAATTTGTCTTACCTAAAACTTAAAAAAAACCAATTTAATAATAAAAATAAAATGATTATCATTGCAACACTTGACTAATGTCAAGTTTCTTTGATTTCCACCTGCGTGACCTGTTATTCACTTTGTGCGCGCTCGCTCGTACTTGTGTTTTCTTTTCTGTTTCGACCTATTTTATTAAATAACGGACTTGAAACTAAACTTCATGAAATTGTATTTTGTATTGGGTATGGGCCACTAAAAATGACAATATTATTTTAATAATAAATGCCATTTTTCTGTTTATTTACATATTATAATTTTACCTTACCTACTCTTGTTATGTAACAATTTGTTATTTACTGAATTCTGTACTTAAACTTCATACTAAAATGAATCTGCATACAAACAAACTTAGTAGATTTAATGTTAAACTAACATTATAAACATTTCACATTAGTATTTTAAGCCTGGCTGCCATGTTAAAGCTATTGGCTTAGATTTGCTTAAAAGCTGACCTAAATAACCATTTATGAAACGGCCACAGGGAAATTATGATGTTTAAAAGGGTGTCTATTACGTATAACAGGTGTTGTATAACACTTTATTTTGTAAATGGACGACTATGGAAATAAATAAATTTTAATAAATAGGAGCAATTAAGTACTCCAAAGGATTTTTTTACAGGGAAAAACAAAGGAAAAGGCAACATAAGTAGAACAAATTTATCCTGAAACAAAATCAAAATTATTTTAAATAATTAGCCTAAAAAAATAACATAATTAAAATTTGATTAATTTATTATCATTAACCACCGTTTATGAACGCCAGTAACTTGGAAGTGACGAAGTTTTAAAGTATTTTTTTTATTTTAAGAGCCGGCCAATGTGACTATCCTGCCGGATAGAAAACATGAATAGAATACAAGAGTTTGTGGTTACCATACTCATTGCGAATTTAGACCATGCAGTATGATGACCCACACTATGACTACCTAGTGAAATGCTTCTTCACGCCTCGCTTGGGGACGAAGGCATGACGGTCATCATGGCAGTGTAATACTCACACCCGTACCACGACAACTGTCACCCGTGTATCAATGGTCCTCTGGTCCGTCCGTGCATCAACGAAACGCGACAGCACGAATGCTTGGTGTTGTATAGGAGGGTGGTACTGACCGATCGAACCGACCCGTTTGTGCTGAAATCAGTATGGCTTCACTACCTTGTAAATTTACAAAGATTCCTTCATCTATTAACAGTTACTACTATTGATACAATGACAGTTCCAAAAATTCGGACAGCATCTTATGGAGACGTGTTACCAAAAGCCTTTAAGTCAACTTTGGGTTTGAATATCGTTCTGGGTACTAATTTCTCTGTACAAATTGCTACCATATACAAATTTTGTAGAACAAAATATTTATACATCGTTCGTATATCAGAACATTCTTGGAAATTTCTATGGCTATTTTACTTACATTTTAAGAACATTACAAAAAGAAATTAATTAATCCTTTATTAATTTCACATTTGTTCATGGTTATGTTTGAATGGAAGCTCCAAGAACCAGTTATATTTCAGCAAACTAAGTAAGTTCAGAGCTAAACAAGATTCAATTATAATAGTTATATTTGAAGTTTAGAGAAATGTTTATAGCGTTATTGAAATATACATTATTTAACATGTCTTAAGGGTGTGTTGTAAAAACTGAGCTATGTATCAGTTGATTTGTATCATTTATAATAAACCAACAATATCCGATGTAATCACATCTACTAACAAAGATTTAGTACTATTTGTGAGCTGAACAAATTGGTAATAGTCATTTATATCCCAATTACTATTGTAATGATTGGAATATAACCACGATATTCTCATCTAGAGCCTGTGAAATGAGGACAAATACAGATATTGTCTCTGAACAAAGCTCTTAATGTTTTTTTTATTTAAATTGACTGTTACTGACTAATATTACTATTATTAATAAAACACTATTTTTTACACCCTCATAAGACATACAGAACACAATCTAAGTCAACAAGCCTATTTCGATACTGATTATATTTCCAAATTGAATATCGGAAAAGATCTCATCAATATAAAGCCCAATTTCATCACCATGAACGTAACTCAATTTATCTCACGGAAAATTGTCGTTTTCAAAATGAACATTTATATCAATGATCAGCACGTTGGCCCGAACTATAACATTATTCTCTATATAAGATAAAGATACACTATTTCAACACGGTCTTTTATAGAATAAGTGCAAAGCGCCCATCAGGCCGGACGCCGGCCCCACACATCACTATCATCAATCAAATCGACTTATCGCGTTGTAGTCCACCCGTAGACCCGCTAAAACTCGCTCCATTTCGTATTGCCTGTCATAGTTTCAGATCGGATAATTACTTTACTGTTTCAAGCACAACTTTTTTATGATAAATCATAACGTTACTCTTAAACTATGTTAAAAATATCTATTAAATAGATCAATAAAATATCTAAAAATCTTAAATACCTCATAAAGTATATGTGTATTTATATATATATTCTTTCAGACAACCTTAACATGGACATTTCCATATTAAGGTTGTCTGAAAGAAATCGCCGTGAGCGATAGGACCACCGATTTTTACGTCTACAACTTTGTGACTCATATTTTGTTATGGTTACAATACGGATATACGAGTATAAACAAAATTGATTGTATAAATTTAAATATTTTTCCCTAGCAACGAGTAATACCAGCAAAGTAGTCTAGTACTGCTTTGCTTAGCAAAGTAATACAATTAAAGTAAATTATTTGTCAAATTCTTACGAATAATTTGTAATTTATAACCTCATTATTATTATTTTATTTTACACACAAATTTATGTTAAGCTTAGTTTTATTTGAACTAAACACCTTGACGAAGGTTCTATCTCACTTGGGTGGTCCACCCCCCGGTGCCTCTATCGTAGTCAATTCGGTCCTCGTACCGATTAAGGCCCAGATGAAGTATCTGGGCCTGATCCTCGACGGCAGGTGGCTCTTCGACGAGCACTTCCGACAGCTTACTCCAAAGCTGGTCGGCGCTGCTTCTGCTCTTGGGCGACTTTTGCCCAATTTGAGTGGAGCCAGCGTCGCGACGAGACGGCTATACACGGGGGTTGTTCGGTCAATGGCACTGTATGGTGCACCGGTGTGGGCGGCGGCTCTGACCGCCCAGAATAGGGCTCGCCTCTGGCGCCCTCAGAGGATATTGGCGGTTAGAGCCATACGCGGTTACCGCACCGTATCGACGGAGGCGGCGTGCGCGTTGGCCGGAACTCCCCCGTGGGATTTGGAGGCGGAGGTGCTCGCCGAAGTTTATCGGCGAACGGCAGACTTTCGGGTGGGTAGGGGCATTCGGCCTCCGCCCGAAGAGATACGCGAGTGGCGAGAGGCCGCTCGTCGAGCCACGATGGCTCGTTGGTCGTCCCGGCTGGAGGCTCCACGTGCTGGCTTTGCCGCCGTGGAGGCTCTCCAGCCGGTCATCGCCGAGTGGGCAGGGCGGCAGCACGGGACCCTTTCCTTCCGACTGACGCAGATTCTTTCCGGGCACGGTTGCTTCGGGAAGTATCTGCACTCAGTCGCCAGGAGGGAATTGAGTCCCGCCTGTCACCACTGCGACTGCAGTGAGGACTCGGCTCAGCACACGCTGGCGGTTTGTTCCGCCTGGGCGGCGCAGCGTGGGGTCCTCACTGCAGTTATTGGAGGAGATCTCTCGCTACCGGCCGTAATACGCTCCATGGTCGGTAGCGACAGTTGTTTTACCGCGGTCGCAACCTTCTGCGAAGACGTAATTTCGCGGAAGGAGGCGGCGGAGAAGGCCCGGGAGGACAATATCCACTCGGACCCAATTCGCCGCCGGCGAGCCGGGCGGCGGAGGCGCGCATACCAGCGCCTCATGCCGCCTTGAGTGTGGCCGCGGGTGGACGGGACGGGTTTTCCCCTCCATCCGCTACAATGGCCAGCCGCGAGGAGGCGACGTCCGCGTGTGCCGTACGTCGCCTAAAATAGAGAGTTTACCCATAGATGGTGCCTGCATTAGCGGGCAGGCGCTGGGAGGGATCTGGATGTCGTAATAACAGCTGTTCCCGGTCCCTCCTATGTCAGGCGCAGAGTGGCACACCGTGTGGTTTTAGTCGGTCCGATTCCGACACACCGCCCCGCCGTAAACCCCGGTGGGGTGACGGCCCGAGGGGGTTTCCACACGTTAAAAAAAAAAAAAAAAAAAAGGTTCTATCTCACTTATATTGTTTTTAGTTAATATTTTATTTAGTTTAAGAGACATGGCGTGGATAGACACTCTTTAAACTCATGAGCATAGTTTAAGGAGCATTAATATGCCTTTAACAAATTCTTCAGATCCAAACTTTTAGTTCAGCTAGTATGTTATAACCTCGGTTATCTAAATGTAACACAAGTACACAATGAACAAACGAAATAACAATACAGCTTCACTTTAACTCATACGTTTCAAAACACAGGCAAAGCTGCATTTCATGCAAGAGTGATGCGACACGATATAAAATACTGCCACTGAGGTACAGTGGAAAATTGGAAAAGTTTTCTTCTGTGAAACATTTTGTATTACGTGTTGTCTCGTTGATTCAAAAACAAATATGATAGAGATCGGAACATTGTCTTATAAATCGTAACCTTTTTCAGAAATATAAATAATATATTTCTTAAAATAGTAAGGTTACTTTTGATGTACCAATATATATAGATATCTTTTAATGTTACAACAAAATAAACAAATTATTCAATTGTAGTATGTCAATCCAAATAATACATACTCAGCTAAAATATGAAATACGTAATATCTTTTCATCAAATAGTGAACAAGTAAACCCCAATTTTTAGTAGACCAGTAGTTCTCAAATGACGTCGTTACAGTCAATTTCACAAAATGACTTACGGGTTAGACAAAACTTTACACATAAAGGCACAAGTAATGTGTAATAATGAATGAAAAAAGATTTCAAAGCCGTTTTCTGTCACAAGTCTAGTAGAGTTAATAAAACACAGTGCCAACTCCAAGAGGCTCTTTACACGGACTTGGAACAAGCATAATAACATACCCCGTGACAATGTGTTCAGTCTAACCGTTCCAAGATAGGAAGCACTGCATATTTTCTGATAAACGACTATTTTATTTGAAACTTAAAGTAGAAATGGTAAAAAGTGTGAAAGTATTCTAGTCAACGTTTCAAGCTAAAAATTTGAGCATTTATTTTCAACTCTAGTAACAACTCTAGTATTACATACAAGAGAGATTAGTATATTTTTAGTACTCTTTGTACTATATATATATATATAGGTATATATATATATATATATATATATATATTATAAAATATCACCACCTTTAAAAAGAAGTAAACAGGGCTTTACAAAATGATTAAATTATACCTATATAATGTTCAGTATTAGTAAAACTTAAACTTTTAAGTGATTAGGGCATCACAGCGTAACAAACAAATAAAATGCATTAAACTCACTTTTGCATTTGGAAATGTGACTCTACGTATGAGTTAAGGTACAATTGTATTTTTATTATATTTATCCTATTTATTTATGTCATTAAGAAATAATGATTGTTAAATACAGTGTATGTATGCACATACACTATTTTAAAACTGTTTACGTTTCTATTTTATATGTTTGTAAGCACAAACGATATTTTATACGTTTGTAAGTACAAACGTATAAAATAAAAACGTTTGTAGAGAAATTAACCCAATTGTCAAGTTGAAATTGACAAGGAACTACTGTTAATAATCATATTAAAATGTTTTGTCTATGAGCAGTCTGCCTCATTGGTCTGTCGGTTAGCTCAGTTCAATTCCTGAATCGGGTTTCAAAAGAGTTGTAGGTTTTTCTAACAAGAAATTCTTAATAACAATTCGGAGTATGGAAGTTTGGCGGCGTTTCACATCCGTGCTCGAAGAGTACGTTAAGTCCTCGGTCCTAGTTGTCATGAATATCTATGGCAATCCTTATTAGGAAGTCAGTGCCCTCAAATAAACTGGCAACTAGTTCAATCTTTGAATTCAGTCCACCCTTTAGGCCGATGCCATTCGCTCCGTGGAAAAGTTGATATTCAGGACAAACCAATTGAACTTGTAGATCCAAAATAATGAAGGAAATAGTAATTAAATAATCTACTTTCGCAGGAAAAGCAATCCGTGATTGATGACCTAAATAAGCAACAGTCTTAGCGCAAGTGTCTGTAAAACAACACCTTTCCAATCAACAATTAAATTTGCAGTCTTATCTATTTATACCACATTTTATTGTTATGCGTATACTTATAAAAGAATACCTGATAAATAAACAAAATATTTTCTCAAACTATACATGATGAGTGTATGTAGAATAGATACGTAGAAACCTCACAGTGCGAAGTATTTATAGCTCGTCACTACACCTTGCAACATTCTTTGAAGTTTCACAACTGGGTAAAGATAGTTTAAAACTCTTTACAACTTGCTTTCAAAGAGGTTGTGAGTGATGCGAACTAAACTAAAAGCTTGGTTTAACACAACAATTTACTTTAACTTTAGGAATCTAACTTCTTATAAATCGAAGATTGAATTGATTAATTTTATTGAATCAGAATTTGAAGAAAACGCTCTATCACTACTTTATTTTCTTAATAAATGATATGATGCAAATAGTTTTGATGATCTATGACTGTCTATAGGGTGAAGTCGTCGCATGGGTGTCCTAAGAACCGGCTAAGGGACCAAACTACGCAGGACAGCAGCACTGCAAAGAGAAGGAAATCATTGATACCAATCCGTCTTTCCAGCGTGGTATAATAGGACAAAATCTCTTTTCTAGAAGAGGCCTATGTCCAGCAGTAGACTATTTAAAGTGATAAAGAAAACGTCTGGAGGATTCCACAAGGGGATTAATATCATATAGCTTCTGGTGGAGAGACGCTCAGGGCTAAGTATTAGGTATAATAGGTAAAACACAGAAATAAAGACAGGAAAACATATCTAAAATAAAATCAGATTTAAAATTTGACAAATAATTGTGAAATTAGCATAAACTTGATTTATAATATCTTTAAAAAAATACTTACTAACAATTTTCTAAAAGAGATGAAGTCTCTTTCAACTCCCAAACTCCACATTTAGTGGCCAACCGATGACATAATAGTGCAAATTTATTTAGGAATTGTCGGGAAATGTAGCTACGTATCACCCATCAATTATATAAGTCACCCAGCTGTAAGTCATACCTCCTAATTTATTAACGGATATTAAACGAGTAACATAAAATAGAGAATAATATGATAGATTATTATTCAAGCGCAATGTTGAATTTGAACATAGAAAACCTGTTAAATTAGTTTACTGTAAAACTTTTAAGGCGGCTTAGTAATCAAAGCATTAATTTTTAATTTCTGCTAACACTAATTGATAAACTTGCTAAACAGAATAGATCTATCGAAGGACATCATTTACTCTGCGTGTTAATTTTATCCTTGCACTATAAGTTCACAATTTAACTGTAAATGTTTCTTTAAAATGTAGAATTTTACTTCATATACATTACACATTCGACTTTACCGGTACCGCACCTAATATATAGGCTACTAAGCTATCTCTAATAATTAATTGTCAGATCGCAAACGTTTATCAGATAGGCCTGATGATATTCTAAATAATTGCGGTCATTTACTCACCGTAATTTCCCAGTTGTAATGGAAGATTGGAGATACCTAAATTAGATAGAAAGTAAGTTATCCCTCATGGCAATTAATTCAAAATATTAGGTAATTAATTACATTAATTAGAGATTATATTACTTTTTCAATGCACGCGAACAACTGTATTCTATTTAGGTATTTAGTTTTTTTTTGGCAAATTAATAATAAGAGTATTAAGTTACTAAGGTCTAGTATCTGGTTTTGTTGGATTATTCCTATTTTTTCAATGTTCTATTTTTGTGTCTTGATGACAATATATGTAAAAATGAAAATGTGTCATAATATATTGCCTCGGTGGCGCACTGGTAGCGTATGCGACTGCTGTACTTGAGATCTCAGGTTCAATTCAAGGGTCGTACCAAATGTTTGCATGATCTGCAAATGTTTGGTTTACAGCTGTACTTAGGTTAACATTTGATACCTCTACAACCCAAGTGTTAGGCGACATCCAAATTCTGTAGAAGGATTATTGTTGAACTTTTGAGGGCTACCTGTACCCGTAACGATGGCCAAAGATGTTCGTATGGCAACCCGTAACGATGGCCAAAGATGTTCGTATGGCAACCAGGAACGATGGTGTAACAATAAATATGTTAAGAATAGTCACCCATCATACACTGACCTGGCTAGAATTTAACTTAACTTAACTAACTTTGCAATGTGTTAATCTACACGATTACAACTGAGCTACGAGCTCCTCTCCACAACAACGTATTTAAGAGATTAAGTACAAATACAGCTTAGGAACAGTCCACATACGTCTTAACATCACTTTTTTAATATATAAGTGAGTAGAATTGATCTCCATTTTTGCAATCGTTATGACCATAAGGTAATCGTTTCACACTTCTACGGATATATACTAAGGTGCTATACTGAGATATTTGCATCACTTGCTATCAATCTACAGGAATCACGGGTTGCCTTGCCAAAAAGCCGCACCGTATCTCTAAGATGTGTGGATTCAGTATCCAGCAAGACAAAAATATGTGAAAAGAAAATTAAAACACCAATTTGTAATTATACCTAGAATGTCGCCACTATTACACACATTTATTTAGGTATGAATCTGTTATCTATTTTTTGTAATCTGTAACTTAGTTTACTAGTAGTCTTTATTAAAAGAAAAGACTTAACTTAATAGTAACTCTGTGTTCTTGTTATTGAAAGAAAACACAAAAGTCGCCTTAATGCAGAGAATACACACAATTAAGTTCTCCCACATGAAAGTAAGCACTTTGAAACTTTTACCCCTAAAACTAACAAAACAACAAAAACAAGCAAAAGAAGAACAAAAACAACCGCAACCTAACTTACTTTTGTTTGTCTTCACATTTACTCATAAAAGAAGGATTGAAGAAAGCGGCTAAAAGATTTTTGCTAATTTGAAAGCCATCAGCGAACTGTTTGGTAGCTCCGTAACAATTACTTTGGTCAATTATCACTTCATTTTGACATCTGAAATGAGATACTTAGAAATGAAAGTTTTTAACTGAATATTTAGCGCTCATTTTCTGTTGAGCTGAGCTCAAAACAATACCGGGTGAGTGGCACAAAAGCGAGCGTGATTGCAAGTCTCATTTGCATGTTTCATTGCCCGACAATTTAATTTCCACAGGCTCTCTCGGGGCGTTAATTTTCATTCATTTGTCCTCCGACACATTTTCATGAAAGTATTATTTTGTGCGATACGATTGAGAATTGTCGCCTAATGAACCATTTTACGTGATCGTTTTGTACGATGCCAAGTGACCCATGATTTCGAAAGTTAATAAACCACACAGTCACGTCCGGTACTGATAATTTTACTCAAATTATCAATGCCATGAGTATTACCGGTATCTGAGGTAAAATATGTCTATACGGAAATATTAGCAATAAATTAATTGTAGTGTAGTAACATAGTAATTTAATTCATTTGTTCAATTGTTGTTTGTTGAATGTTTTTGTTCAATGATTATCTAGTTCATGAATGAGTTTATTCGTTTTGGTTCAACACTTCCTCCAAATTGCTACTCTATTGCACTGTAACAATAATGATTTAGTTTAATGTTACAAAACCTACCTAATTAAAAAATACTGTCAAAGGATCTACTCCCTATTTCTTTTTCTGATATTAGCTAGTCAGATTATAAGCTTATATAATAGCAACAGCCATGAGTTACATTGTTTTTCCAATCCAACCTTTTAACCTGCAAAACTGATTCTAAATGTTAACGCCTAAATTGTAGATACTTAAGAAGGGAAGGGTAGATACTTACTTAATATTGTTTTTGAAAATAGAAAAATAATTATGTAGCGATTCTTTGTCTGAAATTAATAAAGCATACGTCATCAACAGTTTTTAACAGTCCACTGCTAGTTTTTCTTTAGAAAGGTAGTTTTAGCCTACTATGCCATACTCGTTAGATGGTTTGGTATAAGAAAAAAGCATACATATAATGAGATATATCTGCATACAACTAATAAACATATGTCAGCGCTACACGGAGATAAAAAACTTAATAATACAGTAACTATTGGTGTATCTCATTATGAACGTTCTATACACGACATCAGTATCATCAACAGTCTTTAATAGCCCACTGCTGGAAATAGACGTTTCTTTAGAACGAAGATTATGGTCCACTTTACCACACTAGGCAGACTATAGTGTTTGTTTCAAGTTTTCCTTCTGTTTGCAGCGATGTTGTCCTGTGTAGTTTACTCTCTTAGTCGCTTCTTACTACATCCATGAGATGAATAAAGGCGTTGACACTCACATATATACCAGATTAGTACACAATATTTCAACTCGTATATATGTAGATGTCGATGTCTTATCGTCCTGTACCAACAATTGAGTAGTTGCGGAATCGTGGAAGAATTTGTATATATTTATTTGTATATTTAATTACTTATTTATTTATTTACTTATTTATTATTTTTTATTTACTTATTTATTTATTTATTTATACGAATAAAAATCCCTGGCGTAGTTTGAAAACATTAAACACACTTCACTTCAGTGACTTCATTTTGTCCTATACAAAGATTTTTAAAAGAAAAGTCTTATAGTTATTTGATGAATTGGTTAAATTGGTTAAGACGTAAAAAGCAAAAAATAAATTCTCATTCGCGTTTGTTTCATTAGCAAGAATAAACACTTAAATTTGGGTACATAATTTTTAAATTTACGCTGAGCAGAAAAAAATCCTCACAAACATTTTACACTTATTAATTCTTAATGAGAATAGCAAATGGTTTAAAATTTAATCATTGAATTCTTCAGTTCTAACATTGACTTCCTCTTCTGTATTTAATAAAACAGTAGTTTCCTTAGGTATCCACTGAATACTAAAACTACAGTTAAAATGGTTCTGCAAAGATCGCATAGTCTATTTGTTGTAATGAATTATACAGAAAACGTTTTAATTTTCTTTACATGATCCTTTCGCTCTTTGTGTTACGGTTACATGTAAAATTATACTTTTAATTGACTTAGTAGTAGCCATATTAAAAATTATGAGCATTATTAATTATGAAAACTAAGTTAATTCTCGGTCTGTTCATCTCATTCAACGTATCATTTTCACAAGGTCGTTCGCCAGTTAACATAGAATCATGTAGCTCTTCAATAATAAGACTGTCTATTCAACGAGTTTCAAGCCTAAATATGCAACGGCATGGTCAAAGTCATACTCTGCATTAAGTGTACTGTGTAAGCCTAACATAATATAATTGGCATGATTCTTGGTTTTGCAGTGTCGTGACTATATTATCCATCCCCTGTAGGTCTATTGTAGGGAGATAAGAGCTTCAGTACAATAAGGTTCGCCCTGGTACCCTAAAGCGAAGCATTAGTAATATGACATGTTTATACGAGTGCACCTTCATTTTATTCAGCATACGGCACGTGCTCACTTTGGCATCGGGTCATCAATTTAATCAAATATAATTCACATTAATAACAAATACAATGAATTACTTTGCCTAAATCTTGCGAGTTACATAAGAATACAATCTAAGACTAAAGCACTAATCAAGACGAATCAAAAGAAACCAAATTCAGAGCGGTTACGTCGTGTTATTACAGAGATCCACCTAACATCCATATGATCACCTTCCAGCTTAATTATCAAATCCTGGATGTCATTTAGGACTAAAGTACTCGTCAAGACGAATGAAACAAGTTCTAATTAGAAGGGATTGTGTTGTTTTACGGACTTCCTGTGACAATCTTTAAACTACATCATCAGATCCCGGATACCGTTAAAAGATAAAGTTCTCGTCCAGACGAATCAAACGATTCCTAACTCAGTGGTGTTACATCGTTTCATTACAATTTTCTTATGATTACCTTCCGGCTTCAACATTAGATCAGCTATATGTCATCATAATATTGTATTGTCACGTGATATATGTACATATGTAAGCAAAATTTAGTAGTAGTAGATCAAAACTTCCTTGCTAAGGAAAGGCTCATGTCCAGCAGTGGACTATTAAAAGCTGCTGATGATGATGATAATAGTTCTATAAAGTTGAACCTAAATAGTGGCAATCTGGAGACTTACAGCCAAAACTGAATATGACTCAAAATCATTCACATAAGTCGTGCTCCCATTTCAAATTGAAAATTAAGCTAATTTCAAATGACGTTGAAGTATTTATCAGCGTTATTATTTATCTCGCAAATTTTAAAGGCGAGCTTGAGCTGCCTGATATACTTTGTCGGAGGTAAGTGTATCATGGGTCTATAGAAATATCCCGTGTAACAAAAACAAAATCTGGCCATCTATCATAGTATTGTAAACGCCTTTGAGTCAGCCCCCCTAGCCAAGATCGAAGTGTTACGTATCGATTCTCTTTTTACAATCGTTAACGCTTCTATTATCTTGTGTGACTAATATTTTATTTTGACCACGCGACTTAACATTAAAAGATGACATTTCTATATATTTATTAGTTTTCTAATAACATTTAGATCTCTACAATACTAACTCAGCTAGAGGAGTAGGTTTGTTTCACTGTTTTAAATATTATTTAATAATATGAATAAAAAACACAAACCCGATGCGTATTTAAAAAGATGGCTTTCAGTATTCACGGTTAATAAGAACCGCCCTGGATAACCAGGGCAGAATAATCTTCAATCGATAATTTAAAAATGAATAAAGTGACAAATTAAAATAAAATTTCAGAAAGTACGTAAAAGAGCGTGCCCGAAAAAAAGTTTCCTGTTGAGATTGTATTACTATCGATCCAGTTTCATAACCAGGTCTGGGCCGCATTTGATAACCTGGGTCATTTATGATCAAGTCTCTAGGGAAGCTTCTCAGTTAGTCAGTGGGGTACAGCGTTAATATTATCCGTCTTAAGTTTTGTTGTTCTTGGCTTGCCTTGACTATTTTGACTTAGCTTTTAAAGAGTAATTGATACATATTTGTGAGTAGAAACGTCAAGACTTGATCCAGATTATTTCAGAACATATACAATTTTGATTATGTGGTGAAGGCTTTTGACAACACCGTGTTGTTGCACTTGACTTTTCTACAAGACTCTCGTTAATCTACGCCAGCATAGATAAAAATAATATATTTCTGACTTTTTCAGAGTTTGAATCAGAACAGAAGAAAAGGAAGCAAAAAGGAAAAATGAGACAATAGAAAACGATGTAAGTATATCCAAAACAAATGACATAATATTTCAAATAATAAAATAAATCAAGAATTGCATTGTGTCCTTAGCAATTGTATAGGGTTGTCACTTTATTCGGGAATATTGAGAAAAAAAAGACATCTGGATAAAGAAAATAAAACTGGCAAAAGAAAGTACAAGCGTAATATTGTTAATCTTATTAACTCCCTACAGACGAGAGCGTAAGATATTATTTGTATCATTTATTCGTGTTATCAATCGTCCACATTCGTAGTTTTTCTTTCAGCGTATTCCTTTGAGTGGAAGTGAGTGTAATGGTCAAGATAATATGTTTCATTCTCTCAGCATAGTGGGGACATTAATAATTGTCAAAATGCGGTTGTACCGGAGTACCGCAAAACCTAAGGAGCAGCAACTGTTTTTGGACTATAGTTGTACTTACTTTTTAAATGGGTACACGTATTAACATTTTTCTTATATTTCAAATTTCTTTTGTAGGAAATTAGAAGTAAGATTTAATCTGATGTTTCAAGAGAAATATTTCTATTTGAAGCAAACTTATAACAAGAAGAACGATGTATAAAACAATCTGATAACAAATACTAAAGTTCAGTGGTTTCGTTGTATTATGCGGGTTGTACTGTGTTCGTGATAGCTCTAAATTGCCCTGTATTAATGTCCGCCGGCTCTCGACTTAAGCGAGAACTCCCAAAAGTAAATTTCTTTGAAATACCAGTAATAGGCATCTTGTGGATAATTCGCGGAATCCAATGGAATGAATAAAATTTAGACACATCTTGTAAAGCAAATATTGTTTAGTAAATTGGTCGGCGCGCTGAGTAATTAATTTATTTCATTTTAGAAAGGAAATGTAAATTTATTTAGCTTAATGAATAAGTCGTTTGAAGTATCTTAATTACATTTATTTAATCAATAACAGAATACACAATTATAACGATAGAAGAAATCTGTGTACTCAAAATGTGAAATATAATTATTTCTTTTACGTTTGTAGAAAATATTTACGTGCTCTACAAATCTTTCTTATAAACGTCAACTGTAAATGAGTGGCCTGATTTATAAGTATATCAGTCCCAACTCTATGCAAAAGACATAGTTTTTTAAAAAAGGAATTTGTAAAACGAAAGAAAGCACACTATGTTATTGGTAAATTGCGCTAGTCACTCATGAAGAATTAAACGCAATTTTTTTGAATGAACTTTCTCACAATTCTAAAAGATCTATAACTTTCAAAAAGAAGTAAGGCATCTCAGGTCATAAAAGGAGACTATAGCATGGTACATAGAAATACAGCTATAATCACTTCTGCGGGGAAACAGCACTTCCATTTCATCAAAGGTTCTATTGCTGGTGGTGTATTCACCAAGTAAAAGTATAACAATTTATAAGTATTAAGTACAAAATAAAAATGAATTAAATGAAATAACAAAGGTTCGGCTAGTCTCTTCGCATACTGTGGTGATACCCTCTACTGTACGTTTGTATGAATAGCAGCAGTATATTTCAAGTGATTAGTGACTTTACTTGTTAAAGTCATATAAGCCCTATTAAGAATTGGAAGAGAAGCTTGTGCATAACTATTCAAATCCTTCCCTTTTCTCAAAATTGGACTTACTCAGACGGCCGACTGCAAATTTAGTAAGTTTGGTAACTTTGTAAGAGCTTAGGCAGTCACTCTCAGGTTCACGTCAGCATTCTTACCACTGTGCAAATGGCAAATTAGAGTCACTTGGACTGTTTAATTAACATAACGAATTTTCTGAGTAATTTATCATTGAGTATGGTAAAACAATGTGTTTTACTAGTGCAGTCTGGTGTATGTATACATTATAAACATGTTTTCACATTTCTTCTAAATTTAAGCAAGTGCAATTTCAAGTAAATATTAGAAGAACAGTGAGTTTAAATCTATGAACTAAATCTACAATATGATAGATTAGACGGCTACATCTATGAATATAATAATTATTCTCTAGTTCTTAGGAACACATGTATATTATACACACTTCACTAATCTGTGAAAAAGTGTAGGTAGGTTCATGAATAAAAACAAACAAGGTAACTAATTAAATTAATAAAAAAAAAAACAAAATTAGATTTTTATAATTTGATATTTAAGATTCTTGATTTTATCCTCCAGATTTAAACGGTTGTTCTGGTTAAATCATAGCTTTGAAAAAAAACATCGGGGTACGTACATTGTATTTATTATTTTATATAGATTTAATATTTATATAGATTTAATAAAACCTAGAAGGATTAAAGGAGCTATGGATGACCATCTCATGACTTTTTCCCTTTCCTTATATACAAATGTCTTTTACCAGAGTAGTATCGTACAAGAAGTTAAATGAGCTACGAAAAAGGATATGTACGAGTATATATACTTGGTATTTTTTTCCATACTAACAGTAATAAGTCTAACAAAGAAAATACACCCATTAATGTTTCTGGTACGATAGCCCATTAGACTTAGTAATTAAAACCGACCCAAAGAGTACAGTTCAGAAGCAATTGGTTATAATTGATTAAGTTGAAGTGTGATAAATATTAAACTTCGAAATTTCGAAACAGGTACAGAGAGTATTCGTGTAGTGATGAATTAAGAATACGAAATGTCAGTACCCCTATTCATCCCGTAGTAGAAAAAGGCGACTAAGGACTAAACTATGCTAGAAAATATCACTGCAGAGAGAAGAAAAACTTGTAACAAAACCTATATCAATTCATCTGGCTAGCATGGTATAAGAGAAGAAAACCCCCTTGTAAAGGAGAGACCTATGTCCAGTAGAGGACTGTTAATGGCTGTTGATGAGAGAATATATGATATGCTTTATAAGGTATATTATCGACTCTAGTACTGAAACAACTTAAACAATATGTGGCAAAGTGATGCGGGCTTCTTCGAACTACTGCTGCTAAATCTCATTACAAAATCCCGAGACTGATAGTAGCCCTTAATCTAGGTCCCTCGTCCTTTACTTTCTCAAATGTGCGAACTGCAACTCTCCTAAGGAAATCAATGAAATCAAAATGAATGAATTTGTCTAAGCAATCAGAATCATGCATTATTACGTGTTGCACTGACGCCGAACAAAAATTCAGCAAAAGGCAGATAAATTACAGTGATGGCACCTGTAATACTAATAGTGTTGCATCACATAACATAGTTAAAGTATGTTGTTACATTGATCATCATCAATAGCCTTTAATAATCCACTGCTGGACATAGGCCTCTTGTTAGCAAGAAGGGTAAAGATAACAATTTTTTTTCACATAATCACAGTTATAAATATTTCCAAAAAATTAACATGAGCTAATGTTGGCATAAGGGTTAATGTAAATTAGATTTGAGATATTTTTCTTTATAAAGATTAACACCTTTTAAATCAAGAGCAAGCGAAGCGCATGAAATGTAAATTCATCTTAAAGGGGACGGTGTTTATAGCCTGTCTGCTTTACTTCAGTTGCTTGCAATCCCTGAAGTATCAACACAGACTAAATAACCCTCGGTTTTGCTTTACATTTGCGTTCCAATTTAAAAGGAATTTTATTTGAAAATCAATTATGGGGATCTTATCAAGTTCTTAATCTCTTATTATATGACATGAATAAAGGCGGCTTATTTTACAATACCTTCTAATTAAATCTTTCGTTGGGTATTAGCCAGAAGAAAAGATTAGTAGCTTATTGATATAATGTAGTTTCCTGTAAGTGTATTGTGTGTGTTGCAGATATAACTAACGTAGGGAAATATACTGACAGTAGTAGCGTGTGTGACTGCTAAGTTTGAGGTCCCTGGTTCGATTCCTAGACCAAATGTTTTTACAATCAGCAAATATTTGTTTCGTAGTTTAGGTGTTATATATGTACGAGTATACTTACAAAAAAAATTTATAAAAATCACACCTGTTTCCCCGGAGTGATAGACAGAGGCATAATAAATACCTACTTTTGGTCCCACGTAATAAATACAACGCATACATACGCAACAAATATAATAGGTAGCGAGCTTATTGCCGCTAATCAGAATGTTTTGTTCACCAGAGCCTCGTCCGTCGATTTGTCCGTCGAAGGTGCACCAATTGCAGGTGAGGTTGACTTGGGGCGCTAAGTCCTAGTTGGGAAACCTATGCTTTATTTAATTATAATAGATTTTTTTTATGTGTTGAAAATATAAAATAATTAGTCATCAAAATTTGCAAGAATGTTCAGATATATGACATTTGAACATTTTTCGAAATGCATATGTGGTAATAATTTGTACGGACAAGTTAGTACCCTATATGGAATTCGAGCGCAAAATTGACGTTAAGTCATTTGACAAGATGTCTGCAAAAGTCGCTGTTCGTATTTCATAAACTGTCATGAAAGATGAAGGAATATTTGCAAACTCACAAGGTAATATTATAAATGTACTTTGTATATTTCACTTAATACAATTTAATTAATTTTTTACCATTATATTACTCGTGTAAATTCTATTCTCGTTTACACTTGTCCTTAGTAATAAGAACAAATATTTGTGCTGGTGAATAACGTAGTGCTGAAAACTGTAATATCTAATTCCTTACTATTTTTGTTGAACCCTAAAAGTGCACATCTCCAGTTCACCACAGTTCCTAGCAGGCGGTGCGTTGGCGAAGCAAGACTAGCAGTCATTTACATTTTGCTCGACACATTTACATACACTTTTGCTCCATTCCCGGAGGAATACAGAATCATAAAATGCAGGAACAACACTACGATCACTGTTGCATAATTGACGCTGTATTCTGGAAATTTGTATATTTATACGCTATCGGATGTATACCAAGATTGGCATCTATCTTAAGATGGCGTTTGAGCTTTGATACTTCGTTGAAAACTTTGGCCGTTGAATTAAATTTTGAAACGTTATAATATTCTGGAGAATATTATACTATATCAGTTGGACTGAAATTTGAAATTGCATATACAGCTTAAGGCTCTCGAACAAGAATATAGAAATGTACTTAGACATTTTTTTGCGTTCCGTTCCTGAAAAGAAGAAAATAACCCTTATTTCGTTTTCCGTGTCTGTTTATCTTGTTAACAATGAAAACACTACTATTGTTGTAAACTATAACACTAAGTATTAAAGATTATTTTTCACAGAATACAAAGAAATATTAAAGGACAATGGCAGCCATGTAGGGATCTTTTGTACCGCCTTGTGTATCTCATAGTAGGGATTATTTTGTATTTATTTGGCTGGTAATATCGTCGACAACAACAATTTTAATTTCTACATTCTGAAAACTTTATGTTAAAAAGTTATTTCAGATTGTACTTTACGTATAGACTGTACTAAAGTCGATAAGTACCTATTACAACTGGTTAGCTGACAGCTACAAATGAGTTGTCATTGTTATCAACAAGCTGGCATGGTAACCATACCGATACAATAAAAATCATTTGTTTTACAGACTTCTCAGTCCGTTAACAAAATGTTGCTGTGTAAAATATTAGCTGTATTATGTACTTTATTTATTCAACGTTTAATGCTGAATCGATTGTACAAAAAATTACTAATTAGCCTTTCGTAAATTAATTGTTTTAAAATGATTCATTCCTCTATTATTCCACTTAATCTAAACGATTAGGAATAGAAATTAATTGTTTTTAACTGCTCCATATACTAGTAAGCTGATTCATAAATATCGATTTAATATTATATTGTTTTTATGTAATTTAAATTTTATATTAAAATATTAATATTTTCAGACACCTATTATACAATGCCATATAGTTTCTAAATATACAGAGTTTAAGAATGGCAAGTTTATAAAAGGTCTTTTGTTTAGTTATTGTAGTTGTAACACATTTTAATAAGAATTTAAATTATTTTAGCAAAGTTCGAAAAATTCAATAATTATATGAAAGTAGTGAAGGAGATTTCCTTCACAAACGGTTTAATTCTCATAGAGATCCATCATATGTCACTAACTGTACAGGATTTGTCCGTCTCTTTTAAGTTCTCGTCAAATACTTAAGTGTACGCTCTCTTCGAGCCTTCAAGAATTAGGTATCGAGGTTTTGGTTTATTTGTACCATTTAGGTAGGTATATTTACTATTTAAACACATATCGATAATTAATCTCAGTGTAACAAAATATTTCAAACAGAATCTGTAATTTTAAAAAGACATGATCCCATCACCTCAAGATAGCTGGCAAAAATTATACTTAATTTAACTCTTAAGACGTCTGCTCGTGTTTGTACAAAATCAATCAATATTACTTTAAAAATCCATATCATCTTAATTGCTATTTTGCTACACTTTACCCGACTTTATTTATCTGCATAATATTACAAATGCTTTTGGTTGGTTTATTTAAATTACCGTTCTTCTGTCTGACGTCAACCCTTCAGTTTGGGAATATAATCGCATTCAGACGGGATAAAGAAAGAAGCTATATTGGGGTAAAGTAACTAGATAGGGCGTTAAAACAGGGTAAGGGACATTGCGTATCGAGCCGTTACCATTAATTTGTATTTAACAAGTTCTCGAGCAGACTACTGAATGTACGAGTACATTTAGAAATAATTTATATATAGGTCCAGAAATGTGCGTATGTGTCGAGAAATTATTTTTTCGTAATCATTAACGATTACGAAAAAACAATGTCTTTAGGAGAAATCTGATAAATTTATATCAGCGGTCCAAAACCTAATTCTATGTCTATGTCTTTGTGTCTGGATAAACTTTGAACTACCAGATCAATAAGCCAACTAATGATGGTTGGCTTATTAATCTAGTGATTCAAGATTCTGCTTGATAAATCAGAAACCGTGGGTTAGATTTTCACTCATTACCAAAATATATGACGAGCACACTCATTTGCCCTGAATCTAATTTGTCTATTATAGTAAAAGCTCTGGTTAATTTAGAATCAGATGACCAACCTGGAGAATTACTAAGATATAAAAAAGAAAACATAGTTAGCCTTTTTTATATTTGTCAGTCTACTAAGCAGCAAAATTGTAAAATCATATTTTAGTAGTACCACATGTCAACAGTTGGAATTGAAATATGGTTCCAAGTTTGAAACTCTGGTCCCATGATGTTCTCGCTTGTTGCACTCTAGTGACTACAGTGGCAATAGAAATCAGTAATTTGGTTTCTACTAAGTTCTTGTCAAGTTATCATGGCATATTACTTGAGCAACTATTACCCACCTTACTATCACACCATAATAAACGCTATCAGCTATAAACATAGACTTACACTACCTACTGAACTAGTTAGAGTTCTTTGTCTTCTTTGTCCGTGGCTTTTTGTTCTTTTGTGGTCAGCCCTTGTCTTAAAAAATACAAATATGAATTTCATATATTTTACTTTCTTGTCTTTCTTCGCCGCTCTGGGCGTATTTATATCATTTCCAGTTGCAGTCCCGTCTTCTTTAGATCATTTTTATTAATCCCTACCCAGGTAGCCGACGATCTACCTCAGCCTCGCTTAGGAGAACCTATATCTATTGAAGAATCCATGATGTAACCTGCTATATGCTACTAAGAATTTCTCTTAAATTTTTAGTATAAGGGATTTATGGTGAAATAAGTAGACGGGTGTACAGACAGTAAGTGAATGTGACATCTGCACACATCTGCATCTGGGACACAAGTGCTTTGCTATCCTTTAACTACTTTTCTTCTCCTTCTCCAGAATGAAGAGAAGGGAAGTAGAACTCCGATAATATCATTCACTTGGCGAAAAGCAACGAATTAATAACTGTACACGTCGGTTATAAATAACTTGGGATACAAATTGCGAAATCCATATTTTTAACTTCGCAAAAGACCTTCAAATTATGCCTAATTCCTTCTCCTGAGTTCCTTTGTCTTTCAATGCCTATAACTGTATAGTTATAGGAATATAGAATTACAAGAGCTCGAGCCTATTTTCAAACAGCTTACACGGGATTACGATCGATTCTGATACAATATTGATGTTACTGGTACTACTACTAATACTGTTGCTTGTGAATATGAAATTTACTAATGTTCGTGGTTAATTACATTATGAATCCGCCACAGCAATTGTCTCACTACTGCGTAAATGTATGCATAGTTACTGATTTGACAACAACGTATTCGTATAATTAGTGATATTAATCGTATATCATTGTGAAAAATATATATTCTCTTTTTCTAAAGCTTATTCTAAAACATTTAAATACTTTTTTTAAAACCGTGTTTTAGGTATTCTTATGTTGATTTCGCAAATTTTTGTGAAACTCTTTTGACTCATTGTAATTGAAAAGTCATATTGTGTATTTTTCGAACAAAACCCAATGCTCGTTCCGAGCCGAACAAAAATTACTGAATAAGAAAGTTCTTGTTCTATTCCTCATAGCTTAGCTGAGCTTGTAACGTCGAGACATGGATTGACGGTTATTTGGAGTCCAAATTCCATAGTATCAATAATTAAAAATGAAAAATACGGGTAGACTGACCCTTGAGAGACTATCGACAAATTTAGTCACGTCAAGGTAATATTATCTATACAGTATTGTGATTCGAGCCTGTTTTGGCAATCTACGTATTTGAATTTTGTCCACCAATATATATGTACACATATATTTATTTTTTATATTTTAAATTTACTTGAGTTTTTTCTAGTTTTGTGATTGTAAATATTATATTATTAATTTGAAAATATGAAAAACATTCTGAATGAAATAGGAAGTGTTCAATAAAAATATATGTTGTATTTTTGTTATTAGTATATTATATAGTATATAAAAAATAAAATAACACCTTAACGAGTGTTTACGATTGAATGTGTACCAAGCGTGTACCGAACTCAAGGCGTGTAGGTATAATTCGCTTTCCGAACGTTTGTATGATGGCAGACTACTGTTTAAATAAAATAATAATATTACCGTGCTCAAGTTAATTGTCCAAATTATTTAATTATTTACAATGTTAACAATATTTTTTAAAAGACAAAAATAATCTCCAATGTAGTTAAATCAAAATTTTATCCAATTTACAATGTGTAAGTTTACACGTTATAATATTGTATGTATCTCCTGTACTAAATTAAATCAGGCCCATTTTCAAAGTTTTCCATTCCTTACTCATACGCTCTAGGACTAGGGCGTCGGCTATGAGAAGTATCACACAATAAATTGTAACACGGATAGTCAAGTAATAACTATAAAACTGTTTTGCAAAAAATACAGAAATATACCCTCATCCACGACACAATGACGAACAAATAGCCAACAAAGTCGTGTAACTATAACTACCGTAATAAAAGTGGAACTGTGTTTGTTTTCTTCCCGTTCAATCACATCTAGTCGTAATGGATGACGGAATAACTTTGTTGTGTAGATTCTTTTACACACATTCGATGATGGATGGGCTTTCACGAGCATGTTATACATTAAGCTTGTATTTAACAAGTATATATACCTAGAAATGACAACAAAACAGTCCTTCTTTGTCATTAATGTTATTCACTTTTGCTTCATTATATTCTAATTCTTTATTATTATTTTTTTGTTCTGAAGTATTTTAGTATATTTTCACGAACTTAAGTATTATAACTTTATTAGTATTTTGTTCTTTTCCTGCTTGTCGGACGACCACTATTTGTAACAAATCGGTTTACATTGAAACGTTAACGATTCCCACAAAGCTTAAGCAAACTATGAATCCAGGCATTAGCGCAATAAGTTCTCATTTGAAGTCGAAGGCACGCAAAGCAAACATTTTCAATTGTAGTGAATAATGCCACCAGAACTGAATTAAAACGATTATAGCGGTGTAGACGTAGACAATGCTTTGATACCTAACGATGCTTTAGCGTGAAACTGTTTTGATCTCTGACTACAGTACTAAAAATAATAGAAATTAGTTGCTTACGAATATTATTTAAAGACTCACGACGTTACTCATAGTTCTTCATTGATGGTCTTTTGATTATTAAGGCAACCAAGCATCTTTAAAAATCGTAGGCCACAATATACAATATCAAAACAGACAAACAATAATATAACTATAATATAACTCGAACGTAAACTAAAAATTATATTTGCGCTAGTACAGAGAGTCTGCAATAAGGCCGTTATAATATGGGTCACCATACTGCATTGTCACACATGTCTGCATCCGCAATAAGTATATTGACCACCATTCTCAGATTCTATTCATACTTTCCATCAGGCAGAGTATAGTCACTTTAGTAGGCCCCAGCCCCAAATAAGAAAAGGAAACATACATTTTTGTCTCGAATCCTTACATTGTCGTCACATTTTAATTAACAGTTATTTTTATTTAATTATTATTTACGTCCCTAAAATATTATACAGAAGTTAAACGGAGGGCAATTCAAACTTGTAAAACGTGTCATCATTGGCAGAAACGAAATGTGACGTCAGATGTCACAAAATTGTATTTATTGGTGTCGATATTCATAATAATGTTGTGAAGACTGTTTAGAACTGTGTTACTGTGGTTATTTCTAGTGAATATATATTTTTAGTGAATCTATAATGATTACATTTTTCTCGTTGCTGTTTCATAATGTTAAATTCCATAAAATTTGTTGCATCCCCCCTAAGCTGAAATAAATCATATAAGCTATATATAAATACAGCATACTTAAGTGAAAATGATCTCTACAACAATATAAACACGACAGTAGATATAAACCATGTCTTTTTATCATCTTACACCATTGTTTTCGTAGTTTCGCATCGATTTGCAATACGAAAAAAAACTTTATCGGGTGTATTTCTAGTAGTGTTTTTACAGTGGCACTATTCAATATTTGTAAGAAGATATTTTAACTTCTTCCATGGTCTGTATAGTAATTAAAACTAAAGATATGTATGAAGTAACTAATAAACTTAATACGTAAAACGTATTTCAAACACGCGCTAAATGGTGGTGTTTCAACGGCTCTAAATTTTAGGTTTGCCCATTTAAAAAAAATAAAGTAATTTTTTTAAGCCTATTTGTAGCCTAAAAAACATGCTAGCCTCACTCAAAACGCCATAAACTTTTAGCCAGTTAATTGTTTTTTAATAAATCTATGCACTTTCATATGAGATTCTGCTGTACACTGTCCTAGATATTTCATTAAACGATCATTAAATCTAATATTTTACATCCTTGTATTATTTTAATTTCGGCTAGTACCTTAATAATGCATTAACAGTAGATTACATATATCTGAACAAAGTAAAGCCTAAAGCATTTTGTGTACACAAAATTGTAAGTAAGTAAGCAATATATATCAAAACATTATGGCTTAAGTCGTGAAAAGGATTTTGGTAACGTTAAGAAACTACGATATTTTTTATCCGAAGACACAACACTCTAACGACACCCCTAGGATACACGGCTACCTCTCTTTATGGCTGTCAGCTCATGTGAATAGATTTATATAAAATTTGTCGTAATAATAGTTGTAAATACCGAGTTTCGTTTTAGTTAATGTAAACACCGAACTAAATTTAGCTATGGGTATGGATGAAACAGATATCATATCACTAACCGAGGGATTACATTAAATCTTGCGGGTGTAATTTATTTATAATATCTATGTATTTAGATATATACATAAGTACGTTAATCAGTAGTCTGGTTAACATAGCACAGGCTTTGCCTAGTTTGGGATCAGACGGCCGTGTGTGAGATGTGTGAGAATATTATTATGATTTATTATCATTTTAACTGCAGCGCTAGAGTTGCCTGACGCATCCCGACAAATATAATAAGTAAGATTGCGCTAGTAGTAAAGTACGTGTACTTTAAAGTATTATTAACGTATATAAGTATTAAAAAAGGTACAAAATCAATAAATTCACATGGGGCTCAATAACAAAAATGCACATTTTCTTTCTGAAAGATGTATAGCTTACCACATTATTCCTCTTATCGCACATTTCATCAGAATATTTGTCGCCATCGATCGGCGTCAGAGGCAGAACTCCGATTTCAACTCAGTATTACCGAAGTACCTTCACAACTGCTTCGCGAATTATGACACAGGAAAGCTTTTATCTCGCAGTTGAGACCATGCAACCGTAAAACCGATTTCTTGCAAATATAAAAGAAGTAGAACATTTATTGGTAAAAATATAAGGTTTAATTAAAGTTTGCAGTTTAAGACCACACGCTAGGTGTGACAGTAACATTTTTTTACAATCAGATTACTGGTTCTATTGTTGTCGTAACAGCCGGCCTAATTAAAAGGCCGAACCTATGCACATCCATAGCAAACCAGTACTGGTAATAAAACAGAACACTGACAAGTTTAAGGACACTCTTTTTTAAGATTATATTTAGTACGGCATTAGATTCATCGACTTAGGAATAAATGTACACTAACTTAATTAAAATTTTAGTTGCGAATAATAGATTGTTTCTAACTAACTTTGGTAGCATATACTGATGCACGCGTATGTCACATGTGCAGAATTTACTCTAATAAGTATGGGAATATACACAAACGTTTTAGAAATATTTGATAATAATATTTTAGTAAGTAATACATAACCCTCGTCGCGTCCACGATAAGTATTCACTTTTGGTGGTTTCGCAATCCATTAGTAGAAGTATTACCCGTAAGTTAATTTTTTAGAAAACCATTTTATGGAAAACTGTATAAGCTATCTATCTTTATTTATAACAAAACAATATGGTCAATGAACAAAATTTGACCTGAGGAGCTAAGTAGTGCAAATTGAAATACAAAGATTGTGCTAAAAATTAGGATCAGAGATTAGAATATTGATTCTGCTGAATTTCAAATTATTTATCTATGCTAACTCGCTAACCTCCGGTACTGCTGGTTCGAAATACAAAAACCTTTGAATGTTACATAACCATGTATCGTGGAAGCCTATAGACCACCAACAGACATAAGATCACACTGAGATCATTAGACGCCGAGTGGCAATGAAAAACATTACAAAACCTGTAAAAATCTAAACCTTTTGAGAGATACAGACAAAGTTGCGTAGGTCAGTCATTCCTCAATAACTTAGTATACGACTAGTATATTAAATTAAAATAATGTCAAATCTAGATATATATTTTCTGTAATTTTGTAAGTTAAAACTTTTAATAGTTTTAGACACATACAATCAGAATTTTAATTATTTTAATCTGTAGTTAGTTCTGGTTAAATCTCCAACGCTCCTTAGAGAAGATAAGTAGCGCGTGTATGAAACTACATTAAAATAGTAAATATCTTTTAGATTACCAAAACGTATCTGTATTATTTGCATCACTGTTATATTTATTTATTTATTTATACTTAATGCACATGTTGTACAAAGGCGGACTTAATGCCATGGGGCATTCTCTCCCAGTCAACCTTCAGGTGATGTAGAAACACGATGCGGTAGGTGCAAAGATAAAATAAAGAAGTTGACATACATTACTAACAATACAATATTTTACATAAACAATACATACATCATACATAAACATAAACATATACATGTATACAAAATTAATGCAATATTCCATATAAATGCTCACTCGGGTACTATCGTTACGACGATTCTACCAAATTATTACGTACTTTTGCCTTAAATGTGTGGCGATTTGTGGTCATCCTGATACCGGCGGGAAGTGTATTCCACAGAAGAACTAACTGCACAAAGAAGGAGGAATTGATAAAGTTGGAGGTGTGTGTTGTTATATAATTATTGTCTAAAATTTCAAATATACTTAATGCTAAGTACCTGGAAACTGAGGTTTGCTCGGTATTTCTTTTGAAAACACGGATAAATAACTTTTCTAAAAATGAACTTAGCTGGATCGATTTATCGCCCCCGAAACCCTCTGCATACTAAATTTTATGAAAATCGTTGGAGCCGTTTCCGAGATTCAGATTATATGTATATATATGTAAATACAAGAATTGCTCGCTTAAAGGATAATACCATAATTCCTATGTTGTTCTACTTCGTAGCTCTATAAGAGCTTAACTATCGAATCAAATTAATAAGTGACATCTATGTTTAGAAACCCGTACTATTGAACAATGATGATAACTACCACACAGTAAGTATGCTAAGTTTAAAACAAATACATTAGATGGCGCTTATAACAGAGAGATTTCGCTAAAATTAACTAGATGGCAGTAGAGTTTCCACTGTTAGAAATAACAACTGATATATATGGAAATGTTCAATTTTAACGTACACATTTATGTATGTGACAAAGATACCCATTATATATTTGCAGTATATGAAGATCATCAAAGAAAATGATTCTCTACAAATCAGAAAACGTGCGTGTTTTATCGTAGCGTGCTGTTTCCAATTTGAAGGCAAACAACATGTTCCACAAATATAGATTGAAAATAAACCTCATTTATTAAGACCATAAACAAGAATGTTTTTGACCTTAATATAATGACCTGCCAAAAAGATCTTGCAAAATTTGTTCTCATTCCCAGCTCGACAATCGTGGGTCATGTTGAAACAAAAAAACAGCACTTACCTCACAATAGACCCTATAACGATTACCTAAGCCCCTTTTGTCTTATACAATGCCTTAATACAGCTTAACACTGGATATATTCATTCATTATAGCAAAAATGGGTTGTGATTGTGCAGTTTTGAATTGTAATTTATTTTAAAATTGAGATTTAAAGCATTTTAATGATTTTGAATCGAATCACATCCTTTTGAACAACACCGGTTAATTTTATGTTACAGAAAAATTCTGAAAGACGTAGGGCTTGTGATTCATTAGTACCCATGTGTTTAGTGTTGTGCCGTTAAACGATCGTGGCGAGGTCAGCCTATAATGAGTGACTATTCTTAACTCATTGAGACTCCTCCGTGCTTCGGTAAGCACGTTAAGTCGTCGCACACTGGGTTTTAATAAACGATATTTGATCGGTTTTATGATATTATTTCAAAATAAATTTTCAATTCCAAATATATTTGAATGTATGCCCACATATTCTACAGAGTGAGCCACAAATAACTAAATATTCGAAAAAAATGCATAAAAAAACTATTCCATATATTATAAAAATTGTTTATTTACAAGAAAGCTAATTAGATGGAATTTATATATTAAAAGTTTCATCGTCTAAATGATCACCGTTTCAACGTTTGCACTCCACTAAGCAAGCATTCGATATTTACGAATACTCGTCAGCAAAGAGACTGCGAGATCGTCGACATCTCTTCGCTGATTTTTTCTTTTAATTGACGTAGTATGTTTGGTTTATTGACGTAGATACGATTATTAAAATAATCCCATAAAAAGAAGATTACTGGGGATAGGTCCAGACTTCTGTGTGGCCATGGAACGTCGCCTCGTATGGAAATCAACTTTTCCGTAAAACATGTCTTTACTCCACACGACCACTGGCAGGGACTCATTGAATGTGTAACAAGTGGTTCCAACTTGTTGAAATCATGTGTTTGTGTGATTTTAACCAGCAAATTCCAGGAGCTGATGCCAAGAACTCTCGTAACATGTTTACACGGGATGTTAGATTCAAATATTCACGAATTCTTGGCCCACCTGTATTAAAAACTGTTTGTCACATGTACTTTTATGTACTCGTGACATTGCAATAGATTGTCGCACTTTGTACTTTCATCATTTAAAGTTGATGCATTATTTGCTTGTTATTCGAATAATCGTGATACTGATTTACTGTAAAATACAGTTTACTTATGAAGGTATAAGCAACCTATTTCAAATTAATATTGTAGAATACAATTATTTGTTTAATAATATATACGGTAATTTTGGTTCTTTTTTAAAATTCCAAAATTCTAAAATGAAAATAGCCTAAGTGTTTTCCTATAACATCAGCTATTTGTCAGTGAAAGTCACGTCGAAATCGGTCCAGCCGTTCCAGAGATTAGCTGGAACAAACAAACAGACAGACAGACAGACAAAAATTGTAAAAAATATTATTTTGATCTATGTATCGTATGTATATTCATATGCATATATTGAAAAGCGGTTATTTTAATATTACAAACAGACACTCCAATTTTATTTTTATGTATAGATTAAGTAATAAAGTAGTAGTGGTAAATTAAAAATTAAACATATTTTATTAGGCAAGAGTTAAGCACTTATTAACTCGATTTATAGCAGACATGATCTTAAAATTGTAAATACTACTTAGCAAATTGGCTACGATAAAAAGATTTTAATAGAATATACATACCTTCAAATATTTAAAATCAACATTATTTCTCGAAGTACATACTGTCATAATAATATCGTTATTTAAATAATTGACCCTAGTGTGCATCGGTCTCTGTTGCCATATCCATAAATGTTGACAATCGTTACGGGTAGCTGAAACCCAAAAATTTCGACAACAGTTTTTCTATAAAATTTCAGTATCGCTTAGTACTTGAATTGTGGAGGGTTAATTGTAGCCGCTCCGCGTAGAAAATCTAAGTTAAGCTATATCGTAGTAGACATAAAGTCGACCCAACATAACTTGGGAAAAAGCTCATTGGAACAGAAAATTGCTGAAACACATCTATAGAATGTTCTCTGCCAAAATTGTCAGTCGTTCTACCTAAATGTATTAGGTATAAGATCAGTGAACTGAACATCTAAAGCTAAGTGTATTGGAATGGGTGTTTTTTCATGTCTAGTGAACACTCCCTACAAATCGACAAGTTATGTCTTAGTCCAACCTATAGACAATATTATGGCCAGACGCCGTAATACAGTCGTGCAATTATATTTCCAATTCTAAATATAAACGGAAAATATGAATCTGTAAAAGTTTTATATACTTTCTGATTTTTACTATAGATCACAATCTCACAATGAACTCGTGACTGGGTTTCATACAACGTTTTGTTGCAAATTACACTAACAGGCCGCTCGTCGAGCCACGATGACTCGTTGGTCGTCTCGACTGGAGGCTCCACGTGCTGACTTTGCCACCGTGAAGATTCTCCAGCCGGTCATCGCCGAGTGGCACAACGGAACCCTTTCCTTCCGACTAACACAGATTCTTTCCGGGCACAGTTGCTTCGGGCAGTATGCTAGGAGGAATCTGGATGTGGTAATAACAGTTGTTCCCGGCTGCCTCTATAATACTGAGTAAGGTATGAGTGAGTAAAAATGACTAATTTTAGTTGTGTTGTAACCCACAATGAGCATTTTGCCGAAATAAAACTTTAAGTTGTATTTCAGAAAAGTTTCAGTTCAAATAATTTAGCTTTATTTTTGTCATCAGCTAAATGTATAAATAAATAAATCTCTAATATCTAAATTCCATTCCTTAATTTGAACTAAGTCTAGTTCAAATCACGTCAAATAATAATAAATGATAAAAATTGCCGCAATTTGACATACAGCGTTATCTAGTTTCAAACTAAGCGAAGCTTGTGCTATGATTCCTTTTTTTTTTTTCGAACGTGTGGAAACCCCCTCGGGCCGTCACCCCACCGGAGTTTACGGCGAGGTAGTGTGTCGGAATCGGACCGACTAAAACCACACGGTGTGCTACTCTGCGCCTCACATACTTTTGGAACGAAGTTCCTTACGGCAGGCTTGGAGGGGATAGGGATTTCGCTGCGGGACCGAACTGAAAAAAATGTGATAGTAAAACCGTAAGAAAAAATCCGTGGAAAAAGTGCGTGGAATAAATCTGTGGAATAAATCTGTGGAAAAAAGTGCGTGGAATAAAACCGTTAAATGAGACGTGCGCAGGCGCGAAAGCGCGTCATGTGTGCTACGTTTCATACTATCTATCACGTACTTAACATTCGTACTATTTCTACCTCTTTTTTCTATTTTTCTATTTCTATGTAATTTTTAATTAATAATAATGTTGACAAAAAAAAATAAAGATACATATTTTTTTGTTATTTCAGTTGAAATTTGAATTACGATGTTTTTTTTATTTTAAGGAATTTATTATTTTATTATTTTAAGGAATTTATTATTTTATTTCCTAAAATACTGAATTTCCTAAATACTTTCTTGTACTTAAATAAAAACTAATCAGCAAAATTAAAGAGAAAAATCAAGAAAACCTACATAAAATTGAGCACGATTTTTTTTGCAAATTGTGTCGATTCCACATTATCCGAAGGAACTTCGTTCCTACCTGGTGTCCCACGACACCATTCATTTTTTTTTTTGTAAATACATACATACATATTATACATAGAAAACACCTAAATTTCGAGACAAATATTTGCAGATCATACAAACATTTGGCATTCCTAACCGGCAATTTACCCGAGACCTCAAGCACAGCAGTCACATTCACTACAGCTGCGCCAACGAGGCAGTTGAAATTACCCTGAAAAAAAATACGTGTCCAATAATTCAAAACTAAAAGTAAAAACAAGAGAGAAAAATTGAATGACTTTGATCTTTCTAATAACCATTCACTTAAAAGATGAAAATTAGGTTTTCAGTAAATGTATGAATGCCTGTAGACTAAAGTAAATTAACATTTTTTTCCTTTCGACTTTGATTCGAACCATCCGCCTCGTGCTTTTATTCACTAAACTCATTTATTCATTCGACCCACAATTTCTGGCTTTTATACTTAACCATATAAAATGTTTACTGTAATGTAAACTTTATGGACATTGTAATAAAACCTTGTGCATCAGCAGAATTAAGTTGGTGGTGAATATTTAGCAATTTTTGTTACTAGCTCTATTGTATGCAGGGCACGTTTTGAGATTTCGTCGAGATCTTAACGCAAATTCAAAAGAAAATGATGTCAAAACTCGAATCAAGACAGAAAATATTGCATCTCAATGTTAGAATTATGTCAACGAGTTATCGATGTTTCCAATTACTTGGATTTTTTTATTTAGAAATTTCCAGGCAATTGCAGATGATATTCGATTAAAGACAAACTTCTCTCTTGCCTTCCTTTGTTTCCTTTGTTTTGCAAAAGAAAAAAGATATATTTATAGATTTTTATTTTATAATTCATATATCTTTTTGGGCAAACGTAGTGTACCATGCCATGCGGCACGATGGACCGACGACTTGAAGAAGGTGGCTGGCAGCGGATTGATGCGGATTGCCAAAAACCGGGATAATTGACACTCCTTGAGAGAGACCTTCATTCAGCAGTGGGCGATAGGTTGATTTCCTTTATTACCAATAATTTATTTATTTAAATTTTTTGTGTAAAAATTAACAACTTTTTACTTTTAATTGTGTGTTTATGTTACTCAAGATCTTTGTGATCTTATAACATCAGTATGTTTTTCTAAAGTTTCTAGAATAAATAAGCAAACGCGAACACTGTTGAAAGTTATTTACAATAAAACTGATTCAATCTCGTAAAAAACAGTTTTAATTATGATGACCGCATGGTCATCTAAACTCATTGTACAGAGAATTGGACACAGTCGATTATTCTTTGTAATTTTTTTTTTAAATATATTTAGTGCTACTCTTGGTCAAAAAATTTGTTTTTGATATGTCTATTATCATATTGTACTTCCTATTGGTTAGTTTTGTTATTGTATATCCGCGTGCTTTAGTCTATTTTATAATAAACTTTTAACCATTAATATTCTTTACTATAATAGGATCTAACATCATCTGTGACATTCTTATCTTTACTAATATTGTAAAGGACGACTCTAGACCATATAAAATCTCACTACGAAAAGCCGAGCATGAATGAAGAATATTGTAAAACATTTCCTTGTCCTTTTGGGAGACGCAGATGAAGTTGTGCAAGTCAGGTAGTATTGTATATAAGTCGACTTTAATTACATGCCACTTAAAAGTTACCAAAGCGTAATTTTGGGTTAAAGTTGATAAGCTTTCGTGAGGCTTTGACAACGAGTGACCTTAATTCAAGTTAAGTAGTGCTATACTGGTTATTAAAAATAATAGCATTGTGATTCTAAAATTATAAAGTTTCATAAATAAATAAAATAAATTATAAACAAGGATAATCTTAAGAGTTCTTGAATGTAATATAAATATATTGTAATTTATCATCTCTGCATTTAACGTGGATGGAAACATCGTAAAAGAACCTGTCCGAGTTTGAAAGTTTTTTAAACCACACTAAGACCGAACCCATCACCATTTCCGAAGTCCAATTTTGAGTAAGACGACGATGTATTAGCTGAACTGATGTGGATATAATTGTGACAGTATAATTTTATCACAAAGATTCAATTTCAATTTATATGTTTTCTTGCATATAATAATGTTTGTCTTTGGTTGTTTGCTCTATATTATTTATGATTACTGTGGCGACTTTCACATACAGTGCCAAGCAAAGATAAACTAAAGAGCCATCTACCGTAGACACACCGAACCGAACATACGGAGTAAAGAACTACGGAGTCACTACTAGTCTTGTATCACGACATTGAAATTCTCGCGTGCATGATCACCTCACTTGGTTTGAGATACTCCATTTGTGATGGAGGGATATGGCACCCGCCGCACACACTTGTGTACTATAATATCTCCTGAGTAGTTGGCTAGTCTCCGTTGAGACTGGCCGCTATGACGGAAACCGGCCAGGAGTACGTCATCATATAATACAAATTAGGTTAACATTAACAAGTATTAATAAAATCATAACAATACGGCCAACGATGTTATACTATTCGCAGATCACATTTCTCGTCAAGTGGAAGCATTACGAGTAATTCAATACATCATGTTCACAGTTCTATAAAGTTGTTTGTATTTAACAAAGAAAATCCCTATGTCTAGCCGTGGATGATGGCGATGATGGTATTTTAGCAATCATCAATTTCACAACGGTTTCAATGAAACCGAATAATAAAAAAAATATATATAAAGTTCAATGTTATTAAAAGTAATGGTCATTTGACCTGCCCGACTGCCTCACTGACGCAGCGGCTGCGAATGCGACTGCCGTGCTTGAGGTCTCGAGTACGATTCCCGGCTCAAGCCTAATGTTTGTATGATCTGCAAATGTTTATTTCGTATATGTAAAAAAAAGTATAAGAATATTCTATCAGTCAGTCTAGTTATCATAGTACAAGCTCTGCTTAGTTTTAAACTAGATGGCGTTGTGTCAAATGTCAGAAATATTTATTTATTATTTATTTTTAGTCAAATTCTGAAATCCTTACGTATGTTCATCTAGAAAGGGTATCAATCATAATTTTGTTCAAAATATACATAAACACAAAGAAAGAAGTACCATAGACGTACATGTTACTAGTTTAGTTGAAAGTTAATTTTATACTCCCTGCAATGTGTACTTATAAGTTTAACTAATTTAGAACAAATATTTGTTCTAAATAATGTGTTGCATAATAAAAAATGTGTTGCATACCCTCAAGCTAATCGTAATGCCAAAGTTGGCCGAATATCCCCTTATCTCTGTGAATCGATTCCAGTTGAGATGAGAGGACGGGGAGGTTAATATATACATAGAGGAGACTCTTTTTATTGACGAGCTACTTTCAGGAGTTAGCCAAAACTCAGCATTAAGATTAAATAGACCGATCACGGTGAATAACAAAAATTATATCTAAAAAAGTCTAGTACCTTTCTCACTTGAGGTAATATATATAAAACAATTAGTATATTTATATACTGCGACCCGCCAGGGAAAGGGGACTTCTGGTGGCGAATTAGTTGCTGCAGTCCGCGATAGCACCAAATTTTAACAACGGACTGATAGACGGAGAAGTCTTTGTGGCCTCCCCAAGATAGGGCCTGACTAGGCGCGGCGTTGATTCTGAAGGGGGCCTGAAATAATATGGTCCGGGTCCCCTTCAGAGTAGAACGTCTGAGACCGGTTGCCGGGGTGGTTTTTAGTGGCAACATCACATACTTCGGGCTTTTGCGTCCTCCACCCCGACAACAATAACAAAAAAAACTTTGAAAAAGAAAAAATGAACTTTCACTAAAAAAACTGCAACTCGCATACGTTTGACTTTCATAAAATCAATAAAAATATTTAATTTTTCTCTAAATCAAAAAAACGACGTCAATTTAAATGAGAAAACTCGTTTGTAAGAAGAGAAACGACCTTGTACCTGTCGCTTGTAGCGTAATTTAACCCGAAATGTACCGTAGCTTTATATTATCCTAACTAGATGTTGAATAAATTCATTATTTCCTGTAAACTCATCTTAATTAGAGGTAATGTAACGCGTTTGTTACTACTTAAATATATTAGGTCGTTACAAGAGTGCGGTTACGGTAAACAACATTATTATCTAAAAAGAGATTCAAAAGATTTGAGGAACATATAAGTGTATTAAAATCTATTTACTTGAAACTTAGTTTCGGAAGATTGCTCCTTTATGTAAGCAGATGAAGAGATTTAATATAATGTAATTCCGATAGACCTAAACATATGATATTAATACAATAGGATTAGTAGAAACAAACTTTTCGGTAACAGCTATTTCGAGTTATATGTACATGCACGATCCTAATCTACTCGAAATATTGATAACAATTCCCACTCAATCCATATCCTTTTCTACCATTGCTTTACATCTCACCAACTTTTCCTTCCATACTGGACTCCAATAGAGAGCATTGAGCAATAATGCTCAAAATATGGAAGTTTAATATGCCTTTACTTATATCTTTAAGGTCAAAGTGTATATACATCACACAATCTTTAAGTACCTTCGCGAGACCAACTTGACTGTAACAGAAAAGCACAAGCTGAAGACACTACCACTTGCCGTGAAACTAATGGGCCAGTTCAACCACGTAATACTATCGCCACACAGAAAACCGCCGTGGTGTTTTTTTGCTTTTTTCTGAGTCAGTGAGCTTACTAGAACCCAAATCCCGTCTTGTCCGTGTGGTGACAGGTTAAGAATACGGAGTCTCACCACCCCTATTCCTCTATCAACGCATCTTGCCATCGTGATATAGTAGGCCACAACCTTCTTTTGAAGGAGAAACTTTTATCCAGCAGTGAACTCCTGGGACGGCTAACTGATTGTGAATATTGAGCTGCAGGTGTCCAAGAGTAGCGGTGGTTACTTATTGTCACTAGTCTCCCTCGTCTGCTCGTTTGCTCCCTAATATTACAAAAAAAAAATAAAGACAAATTTACACATAAAATAAACCGTTGAATATTTAAACAAAAATTAGAATTCGATGTAAAATAAATACATGGTACACTAACTTATTTACCTACATTAATTAATTATATGCACAGACAGATATACTTTTACTTTCTATAAGTAGTTTAGATGAATTTGCATTCTAGCTCATCATAATACATAGATAAATATTCAACTTCCTATTAACTAACTAAATAGAAAAGTGTCAACTGATCAAGAATTTATCAAACTCTTTTCTGTACTGACACATCCAAAGAATAGTCGATTATCAGATTCTTGATGGAATAGAATATTCCTTCGGATCGGGTCATCATTATGGTGTTTTACATATTACCTGAACGATGTGATTTAAATATCCCCTTCTTTTCCTTTTTTCTGTGCGGAAATCCCCTCGGATACCACCTACTGGTGGTTATGTCGGACTCGAACCGATCAAAAACCGCACGCCGTCTCAGGTACCAGTAGCCGGGGAATCAGGTGTACCCTAGAAAGGAAATCCCTGAAACCCCGACGTACCTCGGGTCATCTACCTACGGCTTGCAGATGACCCCTTTTCTGCTCCAAAAGAGCGTGTGCTCCGTAGCACGTCCCGCTGCTATCCCACCGTACTTCTGCTCGGGTGACGGATGGCCTCACCTATCACCCTCAGTCTAGCGCTTATGGAGGACGGAGATCGTTCTGCAATCTCCGGCGCCCGAGCCGTCTGTGATACCGGACACGTTCCCGGGCCTGGCGGACCGGGAGAGTTCTCAACCTCTCCCGGTCCCGCTCCGACATCTCCTTTGCAAGCATAACTTGCTCGCAAAAGGAGACGGCGGAGTTCCACGCGCTCTCGCTCCGCAACATGGCGGCGATCATGCTACCGAGCGAGAGAGTTTCCACTCCGATGGCCGTCACAAGGTCATGCCTCAGCTCCGCACACGCTAGGCATTCTGCCAGCGTGTGGAGCGCCGTGTCCACGGTCCAGCCATCGCAGTGGTGGCACTCAGACGTTGGCTCCTTTCGGATCAGACACGGGTGATCTCCGAAGCATCCTTTTCCAGTGATCACCTGCGTCAGCCGATATGAGAGGGTCCCGTGATTCCTCTCGAGCCAATCCTCCATAACGGGTCTTACCACCGCAATGACGGCGTGCCCGGCGCTTGGTTGCCCAAGTCGTTCCTTCCACTCCTCCACAAGGACCTGGCGGAGTTGGGTTTTCTGATTCTCGATTTCTCGAGTTTCAGGACTCCGGCCCAACTCTCGTGCCTCCTTGCGCCACTGATAATGAGCCACAAGGGCTCTCGCCTCCAGGTCCCATGGTGGAGTTCCAGCCAGGAGACTCGCCACTTCAAAGGAGATTATGCAGTATCCTCTTATGACCCTGATGGCCAGCACTCGCTGTGGTCGTCGCAGTATTGCGACGTTGCTCGCCTTGAGGGTCTCCGCCCACACTGGGGCCCCGTAAAGGGCCATTGACCGCACAACTCCTGTGTAGAGTCTCCTGCAGGAGTCATTGGATCCCCTCATGTTAGGCAGCAGCCGCGCCAACGCCCGTGCTGCTCCCACCAACTTTGGGACCTGACTTCGGAAATGAGTTCCGAAGTCCCATCGGCTATCGAGTACGAGCCCCAGATACCTCATGGAGGACTCAATGCCGATGCGAGTATCTCCTACTATGAGGCTGGATCGATTTGGTGGCTTGTTCCGAGGCCCATGAAAGAACAAGGCCTCGGACTTGTGTAGAGGTACCTCAAGACCCAACCGCCGGATTCGCTCCACGACTTGGGCAACACCGGCCGTGGCCCTCAGGGTTGCCTCACGATGTGTCTTGCCGCACGCTGTCACAAGTGTGTCGTCCGCATAACACGTGACGACGACGCCATCTAAGAAAGCACCGCGAAGCACCCAGTCGTAGCCAATGTTCCACAGGAGCGGTCCTAGGACCGATCCCTGCGGAACTCCGCACGACATTTCACGTCTACCGAGACCGGTCTTACTTGGGTAGATGACGGTTCTTTCCGACAAATATGACCCGACTATTTGACGGAGGTAGAGAGGCACTCGGTGATATACGAGTGCCTCCTTGATGCAACTCCAGGACAAAGTATTGAACGCATTGGCAATGTCCAAAGACACCGCCAATACTACTTCGCCCCGGGAAACTGCTTCCTCCGTCAGAGTCTTCACGCGCATGATCGCATCCACGGTGGAACGCCCCTGACGGAAACCATACTGGTTCTACGCCAGACCCGGCCCCACCCTGAAGAGTTTGCATACCTCGTCAAGCAACACTATAGGCCGGTAGGCAGATGGTGAGTCTGCCGGGCGCCCCTCCTTTCGGATGAGAACCAGTTTCCCCGTCTTCCACAATTTTGGAAACTGGCCCTGCTCGAGGCATGCGCTGAAGAACTCTCTCAGTCGGGGCTCGAGAGCATCGTCGCTTAGAGCCAGGACCCAAGCTCGGCCTGGTATGCCATCGGGTCCTGGGGCGGTGTTTTTTGCTTTAAGCCGTCGCACCGCCAGCGCTAGTTCTTCCCAAGCGACCTCTGGCACGTCGTCGTCATCCACGCTAGGCGCTTCGGGTGCCGAAGACGGAGCCATCAGTGGCGGAGTGTGCTCCACCACTCCCACCGGGAACAAGGAGCCGACAACCCGCTCAATCAACTCTGGCTGAAGACACCGGGTTAGCGGTGGAGCCCATGGGCGCATTTTACCCCTGACCATACGATAGGGGCGCTCCCACGGATCTCGCTCCAGGGTCTCCAGCAACTCGCGGCGGGCCTCACTCTTGGCCCGCTTTATCAGACATGACTTACCAGAACATGACGTGCCAGCAAGGGGCACGCGAACGAAATGTCAACGATCGAGCTGCCCCTCGCCGTAACGAACGTAGGCACGGCACCCCGATTTAGGACAACTAGGCCGGATCTTTGGGCCCAGTTCTCCAATGCCCTCCCCCTTGGATTCGTGCGCCGAGAACCCCAGACAACCGACCAGGCGTTGAAGTCTCCGAGTACAAGAACCGGAAGGGGTCGACAGGCATCGACGACGACGGCTAGCTGAGCGAGCCATTGCTCGTACTCAGTTATGTCTCGGTTTGGCGTGAAATAAGCGGCCACGACCGCTATATCCCCAACCACCGCCGCTATGCAACCCCGTTCCCTAGCAACCACAGCAAAGGGAGGGGTACCAGCGGCAGTGCCGTGCACCAGTGCAGCCGAGCCATCTAAGTCGATCTCCCAGGCAGGTCCGAGAAACCGGTGAACGTATGGCTCGGCGACCGCAGCAATGTGGATTGACCACTGTGCCATGCTCTGGAGCAGAAGATCCTGAGCAACAGCACCGTGGCCCACGTTCGCCTGGAGGATGCGGAGATTTGAATCCATTATTGAGTTTCCATCTCCACATCCCGTCGCGAACCTTGCCGTTCTCTAGCGACACCTTCCGACAGTGATTTGAAGCCAGAGCGCCGACCTCGCAGTTTCGGCATCGATCCGACACAAGGCTTACTGCCAACCCGGTGGTCGGCAGGCTTGCCTTCCGCTGCGCACCTAAAGCAACGCAGTGGAGCGCTGCAACCGCCCGCCTTATGACCGGCTTGACCACAACGGAAACAAAGGTCACCTATGGTGACCGCCGCCGTACATTGAACCCCCACATGTCCCACCGACAGGCACCGGAAGCACCTTGCCGGTCGGGCCTGCAGGAGCCGTGCCTGTGCCCTCAGGAAATCTCCCACCAGAAGGGTATGTCCATCAGTGACCTTTTGGGCCGCCGCAATAGGGCAACTGACAACTGCTGCCCCCTGTCCACTTGGGCCGAAGCGAATTACTCCGACCTTTATATGTTCTAGAGGGCAGCCTCCGCTCTTCCTCACTGCGAGCTTGAGCTCGTCTGCGGCGTAGCTCCTCCACGCTTACGTCACTCGTGGTAGTAGTCGTTGTCATGTCGGATGCGACCTTTTCAAGTAGAGCCTTGAGCAAGAGCTCACCTTCGGCCCTCGCAGCATCTCATCTGATGTCGCAGATCCGCCAATCTGCCTCTCCTGGGCCATCCGCCCAGTCTTGGGAGGTCGACCTCTGCCACGAGCCCCCCGACGGTTTGTACCCCCTTTGACTAATGTGACCTCGTCACTAGAGGCCGACAGCATGCTTTCTTCTCCTGCGTGGGTCTGGCGCCTTTTTCTTTTTTGAGCAGTCCGTTGGTAATGTTCTACAGCTGACATCAACGGGGTGCTCGCACCACTCCTTTCCGAGGCAGTATCACAATCTAACACCGCTTCACGGTTTTACGCGTCCTTCGCGATATGTTGGTCGCCGGATTTACCGCTCGGCGACGGGCGGGTTTGGCATTGGTTGCTCCTCCCAGAATACGACTGGGAGCTGCCGGAGCCGTTTGGCTCCGGGAGGGATTCCCCAGGCGAAGTGCGTCTGGGACCCTCCTGGGTAGGTGAGACCTTTACTTTACCCATGCCATGTTTTTGAGTTTAGTGTCCTCCGACAATAGGACGCTTTCGGCACTGGATTCCCTCCAGCGACACAGCCCATTGCCAGGCGTCAGAACGTGGGCTTCGGGTTTTTTTTTTTTAGAGAGGTTTACGTCCTCGTGGGTCCGAAGAACCACCGGGCCTCTCCGTTCAGGATTACGGCTGGGCCGGACGGGGTCTGCACCAGACCGGGTCCGTCCGCCCCAAGGTTTTTTAAAGAGGTTTCCTTCCTCGTAGCCCTCGAAGAACCGTCGCTCCTGACTGCAAATAGTCAAGTTTACGACTTGGCCGGACGGTGGTCTGCATCAGACCAATGTCCTCTACCTCTGACAGCGCCAGCGGTTGAGAACCCGTCCGCCCGCTAGCATACTCTCTACTATGCCCTCTGCTAAACAGAAGGACACGTAGAAAGCCTCCGAATGACCCTCACAAGGGTTTTTCCCACCTCGGCCGGAATTCGCCGTAGGCGGCAGCGTCTCTCGCATTTGACGAGAGAGGCGCTGCCGCCTCCATTGCCCAGGGTGCACCACGTGGAGGTTCCGGACCCCGCACCCCTTTAAATATCCCCTCTAAATAAATTTTAATTAGAAATTACTGAAAACAGATTATCCTATGTTGTTTTTTTTGTTACTTATTTGTATGTCTGTTCATATGACTGTATTAACGAGTATAAAGTGGTTTTATGGAAATCAAAAAGTAGATGTTTTATTTTGGATTGATTTAATGGAATGAAGTTTACCACAATGAGTCATGTAAATCATATTGTCACTTTCTAAGGTTGTCAATTTTAAGTGAAAACTTTTTAAATATTTAAATGATTCTTAACTACGTTTATGGACCCTGCTCCGTTCCTAAGACTCTCAGATATTTTCTTTGTTTATTCGTTCATTACCATCCGTTTATTTTAAAATTCACTCATTCAAAATTTCTAAGACTGGTAAATTATTATTTAACTTAATTCCTCCAAATTGTTGCCTTGTTCAAATGTTTTCAATAAATTTTGTTGCAAATTTTTATAAAATTAAAAAAGATGTTAAACCGGCAACATTAATTTTCACATCGCACAACTAAAAATCATTGGGACAAATTAAACAGCTTCCGCTTACAATGTGTACAATTAAGTTATTGAAAAAACGATTTTCTAATACATATTCTCCATCTTCTTTATCTCTTTCTTCTTGTTATACTCCCTCCATCTGCGTATTTGGACATATCATCAATCATCTCTTTTATTTACTACACAATTCCTAATTCTTAAATGTTATGCTATGCACTTCTAGACCACACTCTCGATACAGATTTAAAAAAAAAATACTGACAATATAATGTTATCAAAAATTACACTTTCCATAAAGTCAATATGTTTTAAATACACAGAATTTATATCGATTTCTTGAAAAAATTACACCTTAATTGCACCATAGTAACATAATGTAACAAAAAGCCGCTAGTCTGTATATTTCACAACCTGAGTAGTACTTACACATTTTGCCACGCGTCCAACGGTTACGGCCGGCTGCTCCGCGTACTTAATTATCAAATAACCTACACCATATTACGTCTCGGAGAATCTTAAATTGTGTATTTTATGCGCATTCTGGTGTTATGTAGCGACAGATGCCCGCAATTAGAGCGAGTAACGTTGTGATGTTACAGTCAGTTTTTTGTAAGACCATTGCAATTACGTTTGCTCTGCGTAATTAGGTTAGTAATTTAAAGACACACATGCTCGAGTTCATTGCTTGAATATTCTTATTTACTTTTCTGTTAAACATATCTTCTTGTATGTGTAAACAATGTTTGTGAGTATGAAAATAGTTTCATTCCAAATCTTAAACCCTAATAATGTCAAATTACGTAATGAAAGTTATTAATTTAATAATTTCTCTTATGTTTAAGACACAGATTAAATATCTATTCTTTTATGACGCTTTTGTTTTTGTTGGATTATTTGAATATGAATAAAAGGTACATTATAGAATGACTATCCAATATCTTATAACTACTGCAAAAATACTATAGTTCCACGCACCAGAACACGGCAATCGGAGGAGTTTATTATAGAACTTTTCTTCCTCGTATGACGGGTTATTAAGCGAAGACCCTCGCCGCGGATTGAAGTCGCGGTACATAACCATGACACTTCTTTCGGGATTTCGATATCAGCAGTGAGACAAAGTCTCCTAATGCCTACGCGGTGATATTGTGTATACACACTAAGCCCGTTCTACCTTTTTCCACCGGTGCGGTGTAACTTCTACCCATCGATGGGTCCTGCCATCGTGATTTTTTAGCGAGTTTTTCCTCCTCGTAGCTTCGAAGAGTCAACAGAGGAATCGATAGACGCCCACTCTCCTCGACCTCGACCGGCCATGCCTCGACAAGAAAATTACCTCCTTTTCTTACCAGAATGTTAGACGTTGACAATAATGTCCTCTTCTAAACAGCAGAGGAAGAAATACCGTTATCGTCAACGTTACCAGGATGCACCACGTGTAGGTTTCCTAATCCAGCATCCTATACGATAGTGCACCTAAATAATCAGCGAAACAGTAATTTTTAAACACTTGGTTATCACTTCTGTAATTATTTATAACAACTGTTTTACATATGTACACTGATTAATCATCAGTATACTTATATTTAAGACACAAATAGAAACAACTCTATTTTTGTATGACATTCTTCGCTTACTAGTATTACATAAAGTTTAAATGTTATTGTTAGATATATCGCTATGAATCAGCAAAAAAAAAGATCTAATAAAAGGCTAAAGTTTAGTACGAATAACCGACACAATTTGTCATTTACTAATTAAAAAAAAAATAGTTTTATTAGTTTTCATTTTTAGTTATTTTTTAGTATATAATTAGTTATGGTAAAATTTATGATGGCACGTCCGATTTGAAAAGCGACTACAGTGCACCCTCGGTAATCCGGCCCCTGTCTACTCCGGACCCCCCTATAATCCGACATCAATCCAACAATTTTCGCTAATGTAGATCGTGCATGATTGAACAGGTAGGTAGGTCGACGCGTAGGTATTGTTTGAATTTCGATTGCTTAGTTTGAATTTGACTATGTATGATAGCGGTGCAGCTTAACGTTTATTCATTGTGTATTCCGTATACGTACCTAGTAATGTCGTCACAGGCCCAGAAGACAACAACATATACAATCTTATCATTTGTCTGTAATTTGTCGGATTACAAGGTACTCTTTTGTAAAAAAAAGCCGGACTATAGGGGGTCGTAGGCAGTACTCTATAATCCGACAAATTCGATAGTCCGACACTGCCCTGCAAAACGTTTGTTGAAGTACCGGGGGTCTTCTGTATTTTTAACAATTCATGGAGGTTACTGTTAATTGGACAATTTACGACCGAAATCAAAAAGATAGCAAAACACATTTTTAACATTTTGTTAAAAATCTGTACACCTAATATGAAAAAATCTTAGTAACATATGTGGTGATTGTTTCTTTTTTTATTTTCTACCAAGAAGTTACCTTTCAGGTAAAATTGTTCTTATTAACGAATTTAAGACATTTTAAAACTAAAACGCAAAAAAGGGATAAAAATGAAATTAAACTTTTGTGATACTTTTTTGGTACTATATATTTATATTACGAACGTAAGTAAGTTTATATCAGCTAAACATGAAAGTGTGCATCATTTATAAAAACTTAATAATAGATTAGCTCAAGATCAAAAACCACCATTCGAAAGTTCAGACTTAAATGTACAGAATAATTAGACTTTGTATAATCGACAATAGTGATGCATCTGTTATATTGTAATACACAACAGGTGTTGACTAAAAATAACGTCCAGTTGTCAACAACGTGATACTGAAGCACACGACAGATGGCTTTGATGTGCATCCATCACAATGTTGGGCCAATTTTGAGCTGCAAACAATAAAATAAGGTCCGTTACATTTTAATTAGTAAAAGGCAATTTAAAATTTGTTATTTTGCTTATTGTTTACCTTATTATACGTCATGAGTTCAGAAGTTTCTCAAGGAAAAATAAAATCTCAAATTTGATATTCAGTTTAGTTTTTTTATTTTAATTTTTATAATTCATAGAAGAACAAAAAACGCATTAAAACTTCTTTTTGCAACTGCATCAACGCTTTGAAATGTTGTCTATTGTTTAAATACTTCATAAGGAGGTTCGAATCTGTACTTCTAATTTGTTAATGAGGTAACTTTTTTATCGTTTAACATCTCACAAGAAACGTCTCCTAATAGATGGCAACTGCAATGGCTCTAATTTTATTGGACATATAAAAGACTCGAGTGGATAGTGGTTGTTTTAGGGAGAACTGGATAGCTGCCAAGACACGTCATAACGTTATAACTTTATTATTTGGCATTTGGATAATATAAAAACTAATGGTCATTAATGTAAAGATCATTAATGTAAATTTTCTCTTTGCTTCATTTCCTTACAGGTATTTTGTTTGTTTTACATGTAAGTTTATTTCCTTTTCTGAAAGATACAATAATCTGGAGATCCATATGTCCTTAGGTGTATTGAGAATAGCGTACAGCTTTACATTAAATGTAGGTAGAATACTTTTAACATAGGTATTTTATATTTTTATTATTTAAGCAATAATAAGCAATCTATATAAAATTAGTAAAACGTCTACTGTGCCCCTAAATGAAGTCTGTAGTACTCATAAAATAAAACAATGTATATGTATCATAGCAAAAAATGTAAACGCTCAATCATAAATTATGAAACAAAGTTTCAATGTGAATAGTCGCTGAGCCCTGGAATAACACAATATGTTCACAAAGGATCAACATCTCCCAAATGGATTTTACAAAAACCTAAAAATATGCCTAACATTTTGCAAAGGACAAGTGGGTCTAACTTAAGAACTCTAAGAAAAATAAATATAAAACATCACGTAGTTAAACGAAACAATAAAATAAACTATAGCTGGTATTTTCTCTCTACACAAGATTTAAAACAATGAATCTCTTATCTTCAGAAAAGTAAATCTTGAAGAAATATAGCTACAGAATTGTTTTGCTTTCAGACGTAAATCCTTTACAAAATTAAACGAGGAATCTGATTAATTTTACCACAATAATATACCTCCACACTAGCGTATCAGAATAAATTCGATAACTTGTCTGCCACGAATGACGTACGTCTGCGCCCTCGACCTTTCACCCTACGCCCTTAAAGTAGGGTTCAATGGACACCGAGAACTAGTTTCAGAACAAAGTGATTTGAAAAGTTTTAATTACTATTTACTTAAATTTTTACTAAAAGTGTTTTTTTTGTTTAGCCAATTATACAAGACAACTGTTTGTTTTCTATCACTTCTGTAGATTCTTGTAACTTTTCCTAAGTCTCTTAGACTTAAAAAAAATGGCATAATTTATTTTACGTAAAAGGCGAAACCAATTAATGTTCTTGTAAGTTAACTTGAACACAATTGTCATGTTCCACTCACCAAAAGCAAATAAAGGTTTTTTTTGCATCAACACTGCGCTTTATACCGTTAAATGTTATTTACAGCATCAAAATATAAAAAGCCAAAAAAATCGGCACAAGTAGCATGACATATAAAAAAGATCTAAGTTTATTTAGACTTTTGTTCTTGGAATATAATAAATCCATTTGTCTTTGAATTTTGTTATTACAGAATTTTCAAAAACAAATGACTTAGAACTCCACTTTAATTTGAATTTGTGCTGATTCATTTTGAACAAAGGTCCAGAACTCTAACTTTAACAACAGTCAAAATTTGTGATAATTAAAAAACAATCGAAATTGTTTCTTCTATTCAGTAATATAACAATACACATACGTACAGAACACACAAAAAATAAGATAATTAGTGAGCTCACGATGATTTGATATTGTTATTTAATAAAATTATTTGCCGTTGCAGACATGTCGATCGAAGTCTGGCATGGGCATGGATGATAATAGGCCACTAGGGATCAATTTCATTAGACATCCGATACAGAATATGACGCTAGTGTTAGATATCGATGAGGTAATTCGATAGACGCCTGTAATAAATCAGCTATAGAGAAGTGCTACTGTATAGTGTCAATAAAAATAACTTATAATTGTGCGTTGATTACAGTTCTGAAAAAAAAACTGGCATCGCAGTCAGTACACATATCTCCTTTAAAAATCTAAGATTTTTTTTAAACAGATCGTTCCGCGTTAGTTTTTTTCATTTATTAATTCGTTTTTCTCGCTTTCATTTCAAATCGATAGCGATACCTTAACATTAAAATTATCATAAGAACAAATCAAAAGATTGTAAAGTTGTCATTTAATCATTGAAACGTTTTAGAAATCAAAATTCAATCTATTTTTAGTTATTTGTTTGTAAATAGGTAGGTAGAACTTTTATGATATTACGGGAAAGTTTTAGTATTGATTTTCAGCAGGCTTTCTTTGTCTTCAAAAGTATCGTTTTTGTTCAATTTTATTTATTCTCTTAATGTTCAGATATCGTTACGAAAGCAGCTGAATAATTTGAATCCTTATAATTAAACCAATTGACCTTAGTACTTAAAATTGTAACACAATAAAGTATGCGTTATGTACATTAAATAGTGTGTGTTAAGAAAAATGTATAAAACGTTCTTTTTCAATCAAAATATTTTTGTTAAAAAAAGGAAGTAAATTCAGGCTGGATAAAATTTTAAAAATAGAACTCTGATAGGCATATAATAACAGAAGAAATATATCATAGACTTGCAAATTGTAACAGTTGAGACGCAAAAAAGTTTGCACTCTATGACTACGGGATCGCATCAAAGTTTGAAATTGAAGCTTGGCAACGAGGGTGGACATAAAAGTAGAAAAGCAATTTCAAACTTGGAAAATACCGCAAAAGTACAGTCAACGCAGTGAGAAATCTTACATCTATTTATGTAGATTTTGAAGCTTCTAAACTGCGTATTCACGAGTAATCCAAATGCATTAACTGAAAACTAGTCGCAACTTACAAATAAATACAGAGAGTAAAGTTGTGCAACAATAATGAAATGTATTTCTCGCTTCCTACAATTTAAATTTTCAAACAATAATCATATATTCCTGGACTCCTTTTTTTTAATCTTTATTGATTACATATATAATGCAGAGGCTTTTAATCAAACATGATTATGCCAGCCTCATTATATCCCACAATAACCAACCACATCATACAGGCAATTTCTAAAATTATGTTTACATAATAACATAAATATAACAATAACAGTAAAGAATCAAATCAAGATTCATAATTTGGGCAGACAATCACATCTTATTTAAATTGTAAATAAACTCGTAAATTCTAATTGCATCGTCACTGCACGGCTTGGACAAGATGGACTGGAAAGTACCTACATTGAAGACATTAATTTTTAAGCTGGACAATAATGTTTTCCTTTCTTTTCTGTATCGAACACATTCCACTAACAAGTGATGGACATCTTCAACAATTCCACATTGTTCACAGTTAGGACTACTGACTTTCTTCATTAAGAAACTAAACTTGTTGAGCGGATTATGTCCAGATCTAAACCTATGTGCAGTACCAACATGTCTTTTACTGATAATGGTATTTGAAAACCATGGGATACGAGAAGGTTCACACTGCATCGTTTTGTACCATATTCCCTTTTCTCGTGATAGTTTATCAAAATATTCCTTCCAAATTCCGTAACAATTCGTATTAAATTTAGGAAGGACTTCAAAATAAGAAGATTTTATATCAATAATGGTACCATTAACAGCTGCATTTTTTGCTAAAGTGTCAACCAGCTCATTTCCCTTTAACCCGATATGCGATCCTAGACTCCTAATGAAGTAAATTATAAAATTATAAATATCTAGTGTAATGAATACAATGGCCGTGTCGATTAATGCAACGATTGATAAACACAACTACACTACCAAATGTAATCCGTAAAACAATACATACGAAAAGCTAAGCGAAGATGTTATGTTTTCTTTTAAGCCCTACAGAAGAAACAGCATAATAAAGTTAGTTAATGAACTTGGATGTAACAAAACGCTTACTTTAAAGACCCAAGGCCTCTTTTTATTACACCCCATAAACAAAATGTTAATAGTTTCGTGCACCCGACACTGGCTTAGAAAATAGGTCGAAGGTGTTGAAATAAAAAGGTTTCATTGCGCCCTTCAGAACTGTTTCTTCTATTCCGCCGGCAATGACTCCTAGACATTAATAAAGATGTTTGGATCCATGCTTGTACTAGCGGGTTTGTTTTAAGAAAACTGATTTTTTTTGGATTCATTTCATATGAGTACGTTCAGTCACAATCGATCTAATTGCATTAAAATTTATTGGAACGAAGTTCCTTATTATATACCTTTTTAAAATAAATAAATATAATTATTATTATTATATTTATTATTGACACTTGCACAGCTTCTAACAGCATGGCTAACTACTGAATTTGTCAAATAATGTGATCAATAAAATTGAACCATTTACATAAACACATAAACTACTCTAACAAAAATGATCTACCTACCTATGTTGAGTGCGATCATTATTATCTATGTTTTTCATTTTCTATTGTTGCTTAGGCACTTTGAATAGTGTGATACGGGTATATCTTTGTATACGTGCTCGTACAATGCTGTTTAGTTAATGTAACAAATGTTTTAGTTTTATTGTAGTACCTTCTTGGTTGATACAAACAAAATGATATCTGAAGAACACCGAACGCCCTACGATAAAACATCCCACCTTACTGATTTATTTAGGAGAGACAAACGCTTAGTATTGATAGTATCGTACTAATTATACATACTTCCCAAGAAAGGACCTCTGCTAAAATTTGAAAATTTATACTCTGTAACGAATGTGTATATGTATTTCGTTTGGGATCGCTTTGGCTAGCAAAAGTGTCGTCAATAACAGGTATGACATTCTTTCTTCGACTTAGAACATAGCATCATCTGCACCCTAAGTAAACAAAGCTTTTATTTCGGGTTCTAGAACACTGTTAATCGTTTTCTTAAACATACTTGAACACTAATAAATAGCTAAATGGAAGTCGTATGTGGCATATTATTGAATACACAATACTTGCACGGAGAAATTGACTCCATGATGGAATCGATACCCAACCAGCAGAATCAAAATTAAACTGAGATTATGAAAAAATTTTACATTAAATATTTATTATTACAACCGTATATATTAACACTAGGTATGTTATTACACTATACGCTTTATACGTCCAATTACTAAACCCACTCCAATGAAGCGACACACCACCGGTTCTACATAATAGGTCTCATATTTTGCTCTAACGACACAATTCATAAATGTACTACTTACATATGTTCTTAGGTATTATACATTTGAGTGCAACTCTAGACGCGCTTGTAATCTGTCACGCTGCGTATGACGTAATTTCTGGTGATTTATTAAATTTATACTACTGATTTCAGGATGTGAATTAACGTGATTGCCGCCGTTGATTGGTCTTAAAATTTATGCCAAGGAAAAATTCCGAGAAAGGATATTTGATTTATTTAACACTCGTCCAAGCATTCATTCGAGTCTGATAGAATACGTTTGGGTTTCATTTACTTTGCATAATATATATACGATAATTTCGATATTTCATTCAGATTTCGATTTCCGATATTTCAAAACGTGAAAAGTCATTACTTTTAAACAGCAAGAGTTCTGAAATTATGATTTTTTAACAAAAATATTTTTTTTCGTGCATTTTGTTGATAATGATATATATGATATATTGATAATGTTTGTTTGTTGATAATGATATATAAATATATATGTATATATATATTTATTTCCACAAATCTAAATGGAGCCTAATATTCTTAAGGTAAACAGTATTTTCTCTTAATTTTTTGAAGTGAAAACTTCTTTAGGCGCGTTGAGCGTTTTGGTAGAGGGTAAAATCCTCGGTTCGCGTCACCAACATGCTAATGATAATAGTATATCTATAGCTATGGAGAATATGATATTATATATTATATATGAAATTTATTATTATTATATATGATATTATATATTATATATAGCTATATATGAAACATAAAAAATTTCATATAATTTTTGCATATAGTTTTAATTACTCTCAACTTAATAGTTCCGTTTTCACTTCTATCGGCAGTCCCACGACTGCTACTGTTTTTTTTTGTTAAAGGTTACATGAGACATGTTTTAACTGAGTTTACTTTCGCGAGTATTTATTTTATATATGATTTCATAACGTTTTGTTTGCGAAAGTACTGTCTAGTTCGGGATCAGACGGCTGTGTATTAAATGTGTGAAGTTAACATTAATATTTATTATTAACCCTAAATCCATTATAACCTTAATAAGAGAAATAATGAGTATTCTATTAAGAAACTCTTGAATTTATCATCGTTCGTAAGATGATAAATTTACACTTATAAATAAGTTATAAATCAATTATACATAAAAGTTTCTTATATAATAAATACGACAAAAGTTAGAAAATCTCTGTCAGCGATTTTATTATCCTGACTTTCCGTAGTTTTCCTATTATCGTAAACAAAATGGTTGGCAGTAATGTGTCGGGGATCTAGGCCGCGTTTTATGCGATGGGCCAAGGTCATATTATCGGGAACAATGTCACTTAATCTATTCTGTCTTTGTTGTTGTGTTGATTTCTTCTGTCAATAGTCAATAGTCAATTTTAATAATTTGAAAATAGAATTTCAGATCATAATACAGTCTGAACTTTATTATTCAGATCCGTTGATAACAGAGCAGAGATAGGAATCAGCCGAAGGCAGACGAAGGTCAGAACATTGTATTAGCGTTCCTTTTCTCTGTAGTATTTTATGTGTGATTTTGCCTGCTTTGTTTATTTTCTTCCCACAAACGTTCAAATACTTACTTTTGAAAATATTGTGTTGAATATTTATTTTATTGAATACTTTAAAATTGTTTGAATTTTACAATGTCACCAAAAAACCACCTCGATCTGGTACAGGTACGTAATACGGAGATTGCCCCGACCACTATATTTGTTAAGATAGATTTAAATGTGAAATGATTCAAGTTGTTTGAGATAGGCGATGCTCAGGGAACTTTATTTTGTAATATGTCATATTTTGTATATTAATAATAAAATCAAAATGAATACCATAAATATTTTTATGTATATAAATGTTATTTACGCCATAAACGTGAAAACATGCATATGTTCGTATATCTATTATGCTATTAGCTACAAACCATGGTCTACAGTGCATTTTAAAATCTTATTTTTCTTCATTGACGTGAGTACTAAACCTAAGTAATTATATTTCTACACAGTTTTTAGTAAGTTAAGAACGACTTTGTTACTTTTTGTATTAAAGTTTTTAAAATATTTTTTTTACTTTATAACAATTATCTATTCGGTCGTCGAGAATAATTACGGTTCATTCCCTTTGGATAAGTCCTTTAGCTTATAATTACTGTTACAAAGGGTCGATCGGCACAACTTTTCAGAAACTCGCTTAAGCTAAACTACTTTGAATACAGTTTTGTAAAAAACAATGAAAGAATTGTTTAACACTCGTGTTCTGTGTAACCGTAAGATCACTCTGGTATACCCATCCCATTTGTGCCATAGTTTAGCTCTCTCGCGATAAATTTTAAGAATATAGAGTAATAAATGAAACGTTAAAAGTAAAGGGCACTGATTTGATGGTACCGTTGCATATTTATTTTTAACCCAGCTGTTTTAACCCCACTTTTTTAACAGTAAACGCAAAAATATATTGCACGTCTGGCTATAAATAGAGATAATTTTGAGATTTTTATGTCCTGCAAATATTTATTTCGGAGTTTGGGTGTTTTCTATGTATAATATGTATGTGTTTACTAAAAAAATGTGAATGTATTTTCATCAGTTGACTGGTATACATAGTTGTCTAAGACAAAATTGCGTTGTGTGTCAGATATCTGAAACAATGTGTAAATAAATAAATATTATTATTATTAAATATTATATCATATCTTACGATGGACTATACGATTGTATTGATCCAAATGTTGTATTTTATTCTGAATCTGTAATGCTATCAAACAGATGTAACAACATTGAGCATGTCTTAGGAATATTTTGATTAAACTGAAAATTTATACTGAAGGTAGTTTCAATTCTCAATTTATAATAACACATACTTTTGTGTGTAGCGCATTAACATCACAAATCATAGAGGAATTGTTTAACAAGGATCATTTTTTACAGATACGCTACTCATTTTATTTAAAAATGGAATAATCATCGGAGGAATTGAAAAAAAATGTCATAAAGAGTACACGCTATATAAAATGATTTCTGAATGATACATAATAATGCGTATATATATGTAACTACCCGAGTCAAAAAGTAAATTCATATTTTACCCTCAAAATCTTCAATGAGGTTTTCGAGGGTCAGCTTGATTTTTTTTAGATTGGATTTAACATAGAAAGTAGTCTCAGTTTTTACCTCAAAATCCTACTTACGGACGGTTTTACAACTTTGAGGGTAAAATCAGAACTATAGAATCAACATTTGACCCTCAAAAACCTCAAACCATATAAAAATTATCCTATACGGCTTTGAACCTCAAAAACCTCATATGATGTAACCTCCCATTGAATTTACCTCCACTCCTTTTATGTAGAGGAGTATTCCATACCAAATTGGTAACTCAAAAAATTTTTATTTTTTATTTTTCTCTTTTGACATTTTTTAGTACTCAGAAACAGCATTTTGGTAAATTTTGAAGTTTTTTCAATTACTTTAAAAAATTTCAAATTATTAGAAAAAACCTTTTTTTTTTAATTTAGTCTTCCGAATTATTGTTATAAAAATCTCATAATAAATCGGTAAAAGTACTACAAAATGTCGCAGCAGTAAAAAGTCTTAAATAAACTGAACAATAAATTTTCTAAGTCCCAACTACAACTTTCCGATGTATGAGTGTTTTGAGGGTAAAGTTAAGATTTCAAATCTATGGGTAATAGTAATGAGGGTTTTGAATGTTAAAATAGAGTTACTTTTTGTGCGGCAAATAAAAGATCAAAGGAATTGAAGATTTTGAGGTCAAAAATGGAACTTGTTTTTTGACTCGGGTATATATAACATGTCACTGATAATAGATCAACTCACAATGGCCCACACTTTTAATGCTCTAAGCTATCAAAGATCAACATTTCTCATCACCGGTGTAGGCCGACCACCCACATGATTAATTGTAGGGTGACTATGGCTTAAGGCATCACGAATATTACCTGCCGATTGTTCTTCAGTGTGTGCATGTGTGTATATGTGTGTGTGTGTGTGTAAGTTGTGCAAAGTCAAATGAGTAATAGGTTCTTTGGTATTTAACTGTGTTGTACACGATAAAGCACGAGTGTGAAACAATTTTATAAAAGAAATATAATACTACAAGATATTTGAACGATTTCGAATACGAACAGTCGAACGTGAAATTACTTAATTTTTACCTTTTTCATTCAGTCTGCTGTTGTGTGTTTATTTAATTAGCATACAATATTAGTAAATACTCTAAAACAAATGAATATACGATTGGGCTTACGCGTGTCTTTAATTTTGAAAGAAAGTTTTGCTGGAATGTTAGTAGTAGGCGCTAGATTGACAAGTTTCTTAACCAAACTAGTTCATATGTTTGCTGGATGAACTTAGACTATACCTTCTAGCTGTTTTATAGGTACATTTATCGTATTTAAGGTATATTTATGTGTATAATAAATTTATTTTCAGGAAATATAAATTAAGAAGAGCTCTTTCAATTTGCTCAAATATTTTAAATATCTTTTACCTGCGTTTGTCAGCATTGCACTAACTAATTTTTGAATCTTATCTAACAGAAATTGATATAAGGGAAGTTATCAAAGTTTTCATTTTGAATTACTTACTGAGTTATACATTTACAAGTTTCGTTAGTTAACGTTTTATCGGAAAATATTAGTCTAACATCACTAATGGACACTCTACTAAAGTAACTTTTATTTAGAATCCGGCTGTTGAATACTACGGAGGATACAATTTTCTTCGCTCATCACAATTTTGTTTACTTTACACAATTACCATAGTAGACAGATTCGAATGCGTATTACTGCCATTACAATTTTTTTTTTCCGTACACACGATCACGCAAAATAAAACTTTAAATAATGACGTTTCACATACTCTCACATAAGTTTATATTATGTGTGCCTCGTTAGTCTAGCGGTTAGTGTGCGACTGCCGATGAAGATGCCTCGGATTCTATACCCAGGTCGGGCCGAAAAATGTTATTAAGTTTTATCCGGAAGTTAGGAAGTTGGAGTCATAACTCCCGTGCCTTGGAGAGCACGTAAAGCCATCGATCTTGCGTTGTCTCCGAGGTCGTGTCAGATACCCAACGCATCGGATTATAAGAGAGGGAAAAGAGAGTACACCTGTATTTGCGCATACACATGTACACTATAACATCTCCAGCATAGTTGGTTGGTTGCTGATTAGATTAGCCGCCGCGGTCACAATCGGCTAGGAGTAAATCATAATTATGTGTGATAAATTGAAATAATATATTGAGTAATCCACGAATTAGTTAACATTTGAAAAAATCGTTTAAAAAAACATTTGATATATTATAAAAAATGTTTAAACACAACTCTTCAAATAACCTCACAAAAAGAAGTCTGCTGGGGGTAGATCTGGACTACTGGGTGGCCGTGGAATGTCGCCTCGTCTGGAAATTAACTTTGTCGGAAACACGTCCACCGGCAGGGACTTATTGGATATGTGACAAGTGGCTCCATTTTGTTAAAACCATGTGTTACGATTGTAGCCAGCAAATTCCAGTGGCATCGGTCCCAAGAACTCCCGAAACATATTTGCGGGGGATGTTAGATGCAAATGTTAATGAATTTTAGCCCACCTATATATAGATAAATGAATCCTGTAAATATTTTACGGCTCTTTCTCTATTTAATTTGTGTTATATAATTAATGTTTAAGAAAAAAAAAAAAAAAAATTAGGGATTTTCAGTTTAAAATTCAAATCATGGCGTTGAGTTAATGGTCCCACGTTTTAAATATTAAACAATAATTTTGTATATTGACAAGGTAATTATCTGTATCTAAAGAGATTTTTTTTATATTTATACAAGAATTGTGTTGTGTTGTGATTTGTACCGACTAAAACCACATGGTATTTTCATCGTAAGACGTTGAGGAAATGGTTTACCCAGAATGGTTTATTTACAAGGCGAACGTGTTTCAACGTAAATTCATCGGCTTTGAACACGTTTGCAAACAGTATACACTCCATCCTCGCCATTTACTTTTTATTTCGATTTTTCTAAAATGATAAGTACCCATATAAGTATCACCTTTTGTACATGGTTATTAATTTATTGTATTCATCTATGGATTTTGCCTCTATGAAGCTGCAACAATAACCGTCCTAGTACAAGAAAAGAGTACAAGACCAATCCAATTGCATCGTGGAGTAAGACAGGGAGATGTTATATCTCGAAACTATTTATCAATGCATTGGAAGACGTCTTCAAAACACTCGATTGGAACGGACGGGGAATCAATATCAATAACCGATACCTCTCACATCTGCGGTTTGCAGACGACATAGTCATCATGGCGGAATCTCTGCATGATCTGGAACAAATGCTGAACAGTCTGGATGATTCTTCAAAACGAGTGGGACTAAGGATGAACATCGAAAAAACGAAAATAATGCATAATAGGCATGTATCCCCGAGACCCATAACCGTAAATGGCGATGTTATCGGAGTTGTGCAAGACTATGTCTACCTTGGGCAAACTATTAAACTTGGCCGGCACAACTTCGATCAGGAGGCCGATAGGAGGATTCGCCTGGGCCAGGTGGCGTTCGGCAAGTTTCGTCACATCATCGAGTCGCCAATCTCACAATCATTAAAGACCAAAGTATTTGACCTTTAATATATAGTAATAACGTACGGAGCCGAGACGTGGGCACTCACCATTGGACTGGGACATAAGTTTAAGGTAGCTCAGCGTGCGATAGAGCGTGCGATGCTGGGCGTTTCTCTGGCTGGTAAATTCGTAAAGAGGTTATTCAACAGAGAACTAGAGTAACTGACATCGCACAGAGAATCAGTATGCTGAAGTAGAGATGGGCTGGTCATGTCTCTAGACGAACCGATGGTCGCTGGAACCGAAGTGTACTAGACTGGATACCACCATTGGGCAAACGTAGTGTAGGACGCCCTGCGGCGCGATGGACCGACAAGCGCCTATCGGCCTCCTCCCACTGCAGAGCTAAGCTCAATCGAGCGCAGCGGGTAGCGGCCATTTGGATCGTACGAGGATACCGCACCATCTCGTCTGAGGCGGCAACAGTCTTGGCACGTTTCCTGCCTTTTAATATCCTGGCCGATATGGACGTGAGGGTCTATGACCGTATTCGCGCTATCCACCAGGATGAAAGCGGGAAAGACCAGGACGAGCTCGAAATGCGGCGGAGCGCTCACCGACAGGCATTGGCACAATGGTGCGCGCGGCTAGAACAGCCACAAAATGCGCGCCGCCGCGCTGTCGGTGCCGTTCTGCCCAACCTCGAAGCTTGGGTAGGTAGGGAGGGAGGTCACGTCACCTACCGACTGACGCAGATACTGACCGGGCATGGTTGCTTCGGTGAGTATCTGAATAAGATCGGACGCGAGGAAACGGCACACTGTCACCACTGCGTAGCCGACTGGGGCACCGCCCGGCATACGCTGGAAGACTGCCCCGTGTGGGCACCAGAACGCGGAGCCCTAGCCGATGAAATAGGACGAGACCTATCACCGCCAGCAATCCTTGCTGCCATGCTGGCGGGTGAGGAAAGCTGGGCCGCAGTGGTCTCTTTCTGCGAAACTGTTATGCTCCAGAAAGAGACCGCTGAACGGGATCGGGAGAGGGCCGATCCTGAGCGAAGAAGACGTCGGCAGCGTTATGAGCCGTCGCCCGTCGAAGAAAGCCCTCTTCAGAAAGTGGCAAGCATCCATATCTTCTAAAAGCTCACGCGTACAGAGTTCCAAAGCGCGCTACGAAGAGAGCAATAGCTAGAGCCTGACGTGACCATATACAACCGTTGTACAATAAGTTGGAATTATCTAAGTGGCAAAAGCTCATCTATACTCGTCAGTTGGCGTGTTCCAGGGTCAAAACGGTAGAGAATATTTCCAAGTGCCACTGTGTTAAAGATCCTGAGGGTGAGGCTGTTATATGAAGAGCTCACAGTAAATGAGAGTTGGCGCTCTTACTTACCTTTTGACAGCTTTTTTTTTTTTTTTTACGTGTTGAAACCCCCTCGAGCCGTCACCCCACCGGGGTTTACAGCGGGGTAGTGTGTCGGAATCGGACCGACTAAAACCACACGGTGTGCCACTCTGCGCCTGAGATAGGAGGGATCCGGGAACCGCTGCTATTACGACATCCAGATCCCTCCCAGCGCCTGCCCGTTAATGCGGACACCATCTATGGGTAAACGCGGACGTCGCCTCCTCGCGGCTGGCCATTGTAGCGGATGGAGGGACGAACCCGTCCCGTCCACCTGCGGCCACAGTCAAGGCGGCATGAGGCGCTGGTATTCACGCCTCCGCCGCCCGGCTCGCCGGCGGCGAATTGGGTCCGAGTGGATATCATCCTCGCGGGCCTTCTCCGCCACTTCCTTCCGTGAAATTACGTCTTCGCAGAAGATTGCGACCGCGGTAAAACAACTGTCGCTACCGACCATGGAGCGTATGACGGCCGGTAGCGAGAGATCTCCTCCAATAACTGCAGTGAGGACCCCACGCTCGCTCAGGCGGAACAAACCACCAGCGTGTGCTGAGCGGAGTCCTCACCGCAGTCGCAGTGGTGACACGGGACTCAATTCCCTTCTGGCGACCGAGTGCAGATACTTCCCGAAGCAACCGTGCCCGGAAAGAATCTGCGTCAGTCGGAAGGAAAGGGCGATGACCGGTTGGAGAACCTCCACGGCGGCAAAGCCAGCACGTGGAACCTCCAGCCGGGACGACCAACGAGCCATCGTGGCTCGACGAGCGGCCTCTCGCCACTCGCGCATCTCTTCGGGCGGGGGCCTTATGCCGCTACCCGCCCGGAAGTCAGCCGTTCGCCGATAACCTTCGGCGAGCACTTCCACCTCCAAATCCCACGGAGGAGTTCCGGCCAAGGCGCACGCCGCCTCCGTCGATACGGTGCGGTAACCGCGTATGGCTCTAACCGCCAATATCCTCTAAGGCGCCAGAGGCGAGCCCTATTCTGGGCAGTCAGAGCCGCCACCCACACCGGTGCACCATATACACAACAACCCCCGTGTATAGTCGTCTCGTTGCCTTTTGACAGCTGACATAACCCTTATAAATACCATCTTAGTATTTGTGTTTAATCTATGACCAGGTTATGTCGCACTGATTGAGAATTTTATAACCTAAGCATTTTACTGTGTTATTAATGATTTAAAAGGTGCTGGGCCCTTCTTGCCCAGAAATAAATATTTAACTTACACGAATAACGTATTAACCCACCTTTCACATTTTTCAGATTTAATTGGATTTATAACATTAATTAACAATAAAAACAACCAAGTAAGTACCATTAATCCTACATTTAAAGAGGGTTTTGTTGCTATAGTGACAGAATTATCAACAAAGGGGCTTTACCCCAGAAACACAATATTCAAGTGTCACCCCTTACCCCCTTCGTGGAAAACTGAGCCTGAACTAAATTACAAATTTGCATAAACAAACTTTTACTATGTACATAAATGACAGACGCGCCTAACAGTCTTTGTGTGCGAAAAATTGTGGTCACAGAAACATTGTTATACAATGTCATAAAAGTGATACTACGTAACCAGATTTGTTTTGAAATGAAAAATAATACACGATTCATACAAAAGCACGTGGATCCTTCGATATCAAGTCCAATTAAAACAAAACAGAATCAGACAAGATAGAAAAAAATGATTATAAATCTTATAATACAGAAATTCTAAAAAGAAGATACGAATATGAGCACATTAGCAAACAACAAAAGAATATTAAGCACACAACAGTCAAACACACAACATCAAAAGATCAACACAATAGTCCCAGAACTTAATATCTAATATCGAATCATTGTTTGAGATGTAGAATGTGAAAAGCTTTTTGAAGTAGTCATTTCGAGTGATTTTATTTATATCACTAGAACAGATAGATGGAAGAATAAGAATTACTTCACATTCATACTTACACAAACTTGTGTAATATAAGAATTGGGATTTTGAAAATAAAAAATGTATTGATTTTTTTTATGTTTTTTAATACTTCGTTATTAATTATATTGATGTGTCATGCGAAAAGCTGAAAAAAAATTTTTCAATTAATTGTAAGCAATTAAAAGTAAAGTAGTAAATTAAAAATTTAAATAAAAATCACTGGACTATGAACACGCCACGATTCATTACCCCTAATTGTGAAGTCATAATGTTATAGCTGTTCAAGAATAGTACAACGTTTACGGCAATTACATGTGACTTGACAATAATATCGAAAATTTATTGCTAAAAAATTTGTTAGTTGATTCCGTCTAGCTATGTGTGACAAAGGATTTATAAAGGTAAAGTCTGATAATATTTCTAATGTTGATATATTTATGACAACCAATTTTTTGACAAATGATGTTCGGTTCAATTCTGCTGAAGTTCGAGGTGCCAAGGCATCAAGGTAAGTCTGTTAAAAAGTAATAATATAAATAGAAATATTTAAATATTTATTTTACATTATGTTAAATATAAATATTTATTGCACAAATTATAGAGCATCGCGCTAGAGTTACGGCAACAAAGCTATAGGTTATCTTCAACTTTGTTGTAAAAATAATACTTGTATCCTCAAAGGACGGGTTTGTCCAGAACATCGAGTTCGAAACAAAGCTTATTCAGTTACTTTAATTATTAATGAAAAGTCAAAAAAAAATTATTGACTCAACTCATCTACTTATTCGATTTCTATACTTAGATAAATAATAAGTAATAAAAATAATGTTATGAAATATTTACATCGAATGATCTTCACAACAAAAAAAATCGATTTTGTTTTTGGATTATCACGGTGCACTGCTTGAAACCATTTATTTCGACATTTTTCATCTTGGAGAATATTTAAAAACATTTTACCAGGAGTTGTTTTTGTAGTATTCGTACATAATGGTACAAAACAAAAACGATAACTTTAAGATTCGACTTTTCAATATAAATTTGTGTTTTATAACAATGTGAACAGAATTAAATAGATCAAAACACTGCACGTGTTGTCTCTGTGTCAACTGCTATGAGTGAAAACTCGGGTTTGTTCGGAAGCTGTCGGCCTGTCTTCGGTACTGGATTCAAAAACTTATTTTTATTTTGATATAACTTTTGAATTATTGCAAAAAAAATAATTTAAAAATAGTTTTGTTATGAAACTTATATATGATCTTTCTATTTATCGCAAAAAAAAATATTTCAAAAACAAAATTGACAGAAATCGTATTTGTTTTTATAGAAACGTCTTAGGATGCTGACGAATTAAAACTTCGTTATATTTTTAAGATTGTTCTGAAAATTATTTGTCTTGTTTACTAAGCATAAAAGACGTTTAATATGTAGTCCCATAATTGCCAATTAGTCACTGACAAAGACCTTGACATGTCTCTAACTACTAACATGGACGTTATAAATTGTCTTTTGTCAGTTCTTTATGACGTAGTCAACAATAAGCGATTAATCAATACGTTTATTATTCGTAGTCACCATAGATCGTAGTTGTGAATAATCGATTACCCGGAGGCATTAGGTTAGCCGAATAAACAACTTCATGAAGTTATCTATCCACAATGTCGACTAGCACTACAATAATTGATATAATCTTTTAGCAGCTATTTGTTGGGTTTCTGTGTGTGACTAAGTAAGTTTATTCAAGTATCAACAAATAAAAATTTCTATAAATATGTTTGTAATCAAAGGAGTGAAATAGAAATCATATTGTTAGACTCGGCCTACTACTAAACAGTGAACTAAAAACGCTAGAAAGAACAGTTCAACTCTACAAATTAGAAATTACTTGTAATATGTTTGTATAACAAGAAACTTTGTCCCCTTTTTATACTGCTCATCGAGATTATATTAAAATTTAACTTATAACAACCTGGTTTACTGTAAATACTGTTTTTTGTATACTGTTTATCAGTGTGGTGATGAATTAACAATACGGAGTATCATCACCCTTACTCATTCCGTGGGTGTCAACAACACTGAAAAAGAAGGAAAACTTGTAAAAAAAACCAGTGTGTATCACTGCTTAGCAGGCCTCTTTTCTAAGGAGAGACCTAATTCCAGCAGTTTGCTATCAAAGGCTGTTAATGGTGATAATGACTATTTTTAAGATGTAAGTCAAAACACATAGTAACTTTTAATTCTGTACTAAATCTTTAAAATCACATAATACTAGGAGTTTTAAATTGTATTTATGTTCGCCTTAGAGAATTAAACTAATTTGGTTTAAGGTTATTACAGTGATTTTGAGTGCCTAATGCACTAACATTGTATTAGCTGTGAATGCTTTAATTGGATGAGCACAAAACTTACTTTTGTATTTATATAAGATAAGTGTATTGTTTGTTAGTGATCCAAAATAAATTTAAAAAGTCTATTGATTAATTGTATCGATAACGTCTCAATATTCTTTTACATATAAGTTAAAATAGTCCGGAGTAGAGCAAAATAAGTAAACAGTACTAAATGAAACATCATAATCAACCACAATTATCTATGAAAACTAAAATAGTTGAAATAAAAGATACACTAGTTAAAATCGAAAAACCAATTAACTCGGCAGTGGGTATATTGGAGGAGAAGAAACATTAACATATTAGAACAGACAAGAAACCAAATGCTGCTTTTGTAATTAATTAAATTCCACTTCCCATTTACCTAATACTGTACGTCTATGTAGGTATATCAGACGATTCTACGTACGTCGTCTGACACGTATACATGCATATACATACCTATATAGAATCAGTATCAGAAGCTACTCATGAGGATAACCTCTTACGAAACCGAAGCGAGTTTGTAATGCGATGTCGCGGATTTCCTGTGTGATCGCACGCTTCACGTTGATTGCCTTTTACTTTTTTATGTTTCATTAGTCAGATTATTGTTAGATTACGTGATGATACAAATATGTTTTTGTATAACATATTGCTAGAAAGAAACAATCACGTTGAAAGTCAAGTCAAGTAACGTGATTTATTTCAGTCGTTTTTTTTTATTCCACATTTTTACTGTTAAACAACTTTCCTTTATAAATTCTACATATGCCTAGTAAGTAAAAAAATGTTATTTCTGAAAAACTTTTTGTTTCCTCGTTATACTTCTCGTGGAAAGACAAACCCTCATGTGGGGGGAAATAGATCGTCATAGTCCTAGAACAATAGGTAGAAATAGATTCTTAGAAATCCTTCAGAATTTCTAAATCTATGATTTGATAAATACCTTACGATAGTGTTGGTGGTATACAAGCAAGAAATGAGTTATACATTGGTATAAATCGGCATTATATAAGTTCAGACAACATATATGTAAATTTAACAGAAGCTTAGTTAAGAATAAAGATTAAATAAATCGTAAAAACAACTGAATATGTAGGACTACTTAATTACTCTCAGATTTATACTAATGTGCTTAATGGCTTACTTGTTAAATATACACTCCTTTACCCTAAACTTGACATATGTCTAACTTTTTCCGGAAGTGAAATATCGATTACAGTCTTCCCCAATATAAATTTCGTACCTGTTAAACTCATTATTGACAAATTGGTCCGTCACCCCTCCAAAATACATCTGTGTTGGTGTGTGAGTCAATTGCGTATAATTTAACATTACTGAGAATTATAAAGTAAAATTTGATCAGGCCTGCATTGGATATTCAACGTTTAATTCCTGCAATATCAATGTAATACCTCTTGAATATTGTAAGATATGAAGCTTCAGCATAAAGACGCCTTATTTTAAGAACCTTTGAAACAGGTATGTAGTGATACAAGGTTGTTTAATTAACATATTTACCAGGAAAATGTATATTTTAATAGTCGATTAATACTACCACTCGATCATTACAACAGACAGTTACAGAACAGTTAATATAATTGTATCACAGATTTGTTCTAGAAGCTTGAGCGGCGTTGAGTATACATATGCGTATACATTGTGATACAACCACAACGATGCCTTAATACTAAAGAATCGAAAATACACGCTATATAGATATATTTACACACCATTGGATCTGTAACACATTCTCGATAGAAATAAGTTTATGGATCTATGCATCGTAACTGAATCAGAAACGTTACTCATACACAATGTCATGGTGACGAAACTTAATTGAATAAGTATGTTCACGAATTTCTATAGCAACCTTTTTTTGTAACCGGTGGTAAATCCTTTCGGATCTCCGATACTTCGAAGACGACATCGTGACGATACAGGAGCCCCAAAATTACCTTGATGACTGCCGGTCTCAAGTGCTTTACTTTGGGGAAGACTCGCAATGTAATTTCAGATCCCCCGGTAATCGACTCTGCACCTAACCCTAAGACTCAAAACGGTTTTTTTTATAACTTTACTCATCACACACCCAGCCGTCTGATCCCAAATTAGGCAGAGCCTGTACTATAGTAACCAGACAGCTGAAAATGATCGAACTCAGCAGAAATAGCACAAATTTGTCCTGTGTGAGAATTGAACTTTCATCGGGCTTTGCAGTCAGGTTTCCTGACCACTTCGTCCGTTCATGCACACAGTTACTTTTTCTTAGTTCAAAATAATTTGTTTTGTATTTTTTGACGTCGATCAAATTTATAATTAATTTTTAAATAATTACAACATAAAAAGTCATTACAAATAAGTAATATAACTGATATAGTCATTCCTAGTTATATCTTAATGTGGAGAGCCCCGCCCACCGTCTTGACCCCTTGACGTTGTTTATTGCTTGTATCATGGGGAGTGCAAGTTCGAGAAATTATTTGGATGTTTAGTTTTCTACCATAGTTCAACTAGTAAATTATTCCATCATTTGGATAATTGAAAAATATGCACATCTGTGTGTGTTAAAAACTTTTATTTTGCACAGTAAATCTGTGACACAAATTATCATCAGCTTCGAACGATTATAACCTTTAAGAAAAGAACTTATTCCCTATTTAAGGGATTTAGGTTTAAGGATGTCTATAGGTGGCAATAAAAATACTAACCATTTGCAAACACGTACCCTCGTTGGTTAGTCTAAAAGTCTAAAATTGACACCTTATTTCAAGATACTTAAAAATGAGTGTTTTGTTGAATTTATACTCTCATTTTATGCAGTAAAAACCCTTTTATGTGTAGTATGTATATAATTGTGTAGTTATACTTTTTAAAAATATTGAATAGATTCGTTGCGTGAAACACGAAATACTTCGTTATAAAATTCATGGACGTGAGTTGATTTGTGTGCAATTAATTTGACATTTTTGTGCTACATATATGTTTTCTTAAGGTTGAAGCATTGGAAGTTTTAAGAAACCTATTGTTGTAGATATGTTTTTAATATAAATGTATCTTAATTTATATCGATTTATGGTGTAAAAACCTGTATAGTTTGATACACGGAGTAGTATCAGACAATCCTTCGAAACATGTTTCAAGATGGGAAAGACAAAAGGTGATTAATGAACAAAAATTGTAAATGCGGCAGACCGACATATCTCATAGACTGATTAGTTTGAGAAGTTTCTGCAACAATATGTAGCTTATATATATATAGCCTAGCCAGATGCCCTTAGTGGGAGATAAGGTAATGCAACATGAGGCAAGTGCCCAAATTGATGCATGTAACGAGGCTACTTCCTTGCACATTTGAGTTCAGTGTTCAACTATTTTATTTTTAGCCAATAACGCAGACTGATCTAATATTGATTCACAATATTTTTATAGGATTCATGTTTACTGACACTGAGTATATTTGGTATTTACTTATAAAACTGTCTAGACATGTGGATATAAAACGCCCACTTATTGCGCATTTATAGGCATTACACAATACTAATATTGTTCATACTTTTTTCTGTTTGAGTTTACCTAAGCCATAAACATATATCAAATAAATTTTAACAGTCTAACCACATAATAAACACTGTTTTGTAAATTTTAGACCAACTATCAATTTTTATCGAACAATTACAAAAACTCTATTCGACATACTTTATTTAGTGCAAATAGTGATTTTGTGATAAATGTAACAGAATTATATTTAGATGTAGTTAGGAACTTGTCGACAAGTTTCGGAACATACCGAGGTCCGTTATTAAGCTTTGGTTTTTCCCATGTCTACCTACTCTCGTAACTTTCCATCCGCCTTGATCCAATGGGGGTATGAACTTCTAATTATTTCTTTCAACATTATGAATGTTGATTTGTTGTAAAACTGTGCTATGGTCAATTCTTGTGCACTGCAACTCTTATATCTGTTGCAGTTATTGCCAGTTAATCCAATCACATCTATTAGTTTATTATAGTAGCAATATATGTATATACTAATTTTGTTTCGGGTAACATGTTTAAATACCTTAAATGTCTGTTTTATATACCTGTACAGGATCATGGAAGCTAAGATCGTAGTGGCCGAAATCCAATTAATAACGAAATGGAATATTTTACTCTGCGATGTAAACACTCAAAACGTATTACTATTAGCTAACGGGCTATGCAATGTAGTGGCAAAATCAGGCAATGCAAAGATAACTATTATTTAACAATAGCGTTAATTCTCGTGAAAAAATAATAAATATATATAACACAACGCGAAAGTTTTAAATTAAGGGCAACAGCATATTTATTCAATCAATCTGTTCCAGTATATTATTGAACAGGTGTGTGCATTATAGTCTCGGTCCTGCGCCTTATTTTATGAAAATAAATAAACAAAGAAACACGTAAGTTTAGTTAAAGTGAGGTGAGCGACCACCCAGATAGCGAGTCATCTAGAAACCATTAGAAACCTGTAATGCTCCATTACGAATATTATTCCCATTTGAAAAGTATACGGTAACCTTTATATCCGGCTGCAAACGTTTATTTTAATTTGAGAGATACAGACACACGTTTCTTTTAATTTGAGAAACATATTTAACATTTTTTATTGTTTTGTATCACTAATTAATACAACTTGTTTATTTTTTCTTACTGGAACGTATAATGAAAACTTATCTGTAGATTTTGGATATAGTTTTAGTGCAAAAATTAAGATTTATAACTACTTTATGTTTGAACATTTTATTTTCCATACCTCTATGTACAAACTTCTAAATACTTCCAAGGCCTCTTTGAGATTTTGTGGGACAGGGAGAGATGATACCTTGATCACATAATAAGGGGATAATACATTGCCTCAACTTCCCCTTGATACATGTTAAAGTAACGGGAAAATTATACAGATGGAAAAACTTGTTTTTTATTATTACCAAAGTAGAAGGAAATGTTTTCTGTTTGTGTTTATACATTATATGTGTAGATATTATACACATCTAATGTATATGCATTCATAAATGTACACCTCAATTGAATCCGATATTTTCTTGCAAGTATACACCATGTAAGATAGTAAACTGTAAGTCGCATATGATAGTAATGGTGTCATGTCATGCATCCCTCTGTAGGAAGGACTTCGCTTACATTGACTCTATGATATCAAAAGACGTAGTATTTTTATTTTCTAACTGTTATCTGCACTCGTGCCGTTTTCACGTCTGATTAATAATGTTAAGTGTGGAATAACCAACCAACTGTTTGCGTTTAATTGTTGTATTCGAAAATACGAAATATAGAAAGCGTAATACGTAGTCTGTATTTTTGCCTTGGATCTGAAAGTTTAAATACAATTTGAATTCATTTGACTACCCTGTAATTAAATGTAACATTTAGACAAAACCAATCAAATCAACCTATCGCCATCCCCTGTTGAACGAAGGTCTCCCTCAAAGAGCGCCTATTATCCCGGTCTTGGGCAACCCACGTCCATTCGCTGCCTGTCACCTTCTTTAAGCCGTCGGTCCATCGTGCCGCAAGTGCTCTACACTACGTATGACCAATCGTGGTCACGACTCCAGCACACTTCGGCTCCAGCGTTCGTTTGGAGACATGATGGGCCCACTACCACTTCAGCGTACTGATTCTCCGTGCGATGTCAGCTACTCCAGTTCTCTATCGAGTAACCTCGTTACGTAACATTTAGTACATCAATTAAAAGTGGAGATTTTTCGTACTGGTAAATACGTGTGTAATACAATCGTTACCATCATCTTAAGCCATGTGGTCGAGCACCATTCAGTCCAAAACTGAATTGGTAATAAGGAAAGTGACCACAAGACTTAAGAGTTTGATCCATAATACTAGGCTGTGTTGAAGTTGTTACTGAATGTAAATTACAATTATGTTAGCTACCAGAATGGTATAAAAACATTGAGTCTTTGACAGTATTAACATTGCACCGTTTTTTACGCAAGGAATGCTTTTTGCACTGTAGGTACCCTCGGTGGGAGATAAATTAACTTTACACCAGTCCACTCTCGAACGCTGGACCTACAGTACTATGTTAACGACAAAGACACAACAACATCGCGTATGGCAATCGTTGTCTTTCTCCGATGATCTTGACAATACGAATTCCAAACATTATGGTGACGTCAAAACTCCCAACGCAGCCATATTAAGTGACATTAGTTAAAATAATACGAGTGATGTCACGCATCAACCGATACCAGGCCATAAATATCCGTAACGAACAGTGTGCAGAACGAACCAACCTGATCAATATAATTTTGTTTTATTTTTATTACATCTCTTTATTTTTTTGTTAATATTTTTCAAGACTGTAACTAATTTATGACCTATGACTTTAAAAATATAATGTTTCTGTAAACAATCAGAATTTGAAAATGGAACAAATAGGCAGCATAGATGCGTACATGCGACTATAGACTTAATAACGAAATATAAACGGCGTCATTAAAATAGTAATTTGTTGATTACTTAGTAATTTCATACATACCTGTACTTGAAACATGCTTACCGTGGCCTTGTAATTTAATACACCGACGAAGGTCTTGAAAACAGTAATCTAATTAATTAACATTTCAGTTGTTTTAATAGATTCTTTAAATAGATGTAACATCTATAAAATATAGTGAAAGAGCAATAGCCGCCATCTAAACAATGTGAAAAATGTACATAATTCTCATCCTGAACCGTTTAGATATGTTGTAACAGTCCTATCATACATCAATGTCAGTGTGAATACCTCGTATCTTTCCCATAGAACATCTTAACGAATAGCCTCTTTTACCACGTCTATTTTGGACTTGAATCATTCAACCTCTTGAATGACATTTGGATTGTCGTTTCATTGTGATGTAATTTAAATAACAGGTACAAAGTTATGGTTCGTATTGCAATCGGAAACAAGGAAGAACGTAGATATATGGAAAGATTATTAGAGAATTACGTTCTCTAACATTCGACAAATCAAAGAGAAAAAAGAAAAAAGCATAGGGTTATCGCCAAAACCTTAGGTTCCATATCAACCTCACTTGCTCCTGCTGAATGACAGACGAAGCTCTGGCAAACAAAACATCCTATTAGCAGCAATATTCTCGTCACCTATTTCATAGGATCAAAGCACTGGCGAAAAGTGGGCGTTTAATATGCCTCTGCCTACCCCTTATACCTGTGGGGAAACAGGTGTGATTTTATGTATGTATATATGTAAAAGAGCACTCATTCTTGAAGTAATATTCCTTACAAGCTTAAAAAATCTTTCTTGAATTTTTTAAGAAATGTTGTCACAAATGTTTGATAAAATTTTGAATATTGTCAGATGATGACCATTTGAAGTAAAATCTGTTTTACGTATGATTTTTAAAAATTAAACAAGTCGTAACTAATTAAAACAACAAAATAAACAAATTACTATCTTTTTTTATTTTTCATTGTCTGCTATTTAATTTTTTTAAGTAATTTTTTGGTATAGGAATAATTAAATTGTCCAAAATATAAAAATACATCAATATGCATATACACAAACATAATATGTTTTACACCTACAGTACTTTCCATTATTTAAATTTCGCTGACACTATAAAATGATTTAAATTAATTTTAATGTTAACGTTTTAAAGTAATTACAAAATTTAAGCAGAAAATATCTAAAATTAGTAAACGATGCCTTTTACATAAATATGTTGTTGAGTAAAACAAAATAAAAAATTCACACATAATAATAACATAATAAAAAAATCATTATTGGTGGTAAGAGTCTTGACCACACCTCGCTACCTCCAGTGGTATACAATAACACTGTAATATGTGACAGACGTGAAAAATTCCGGTGTCTTTATAACTTGTCATGGACCACACACATCATAGAGGTGAGCAGGTGAGCTCTTTGCATCGTATCACTCACTCAAACGTCTTCAAAGCTTTCCTTCTTTTCAGACCAAAGTGCTTCTTTCTCAATCCCTTCTCCTCCCCCTTCTAAACTATGCTAGTGTATCTTTTCTCGACGCTACTGAAGAACTCTGAAATAAGTTTGAACGGATGCAAAATCTCTGTATCCGCTTCAGAACTCCGAAGAAAACTGAATTGGCTCCCTATTCGCCGGCGTCGAGATGTTCACATGTTTTCCTTATTGTTTTTAACTCTTCTACGCAACCCCAACTTTCCTTCATACCTCCGTGAGTGCTTCAAGCACTTTGTTCCCAGTAAAAACTACTGCTCTTCTCCTTCGAACCCCTTCCCATAGGACAAGTCGCTAAGGCAAATCTTTCAGTGTTGCAGCTGCGCGGTTATGGAATGTCTTACCGCTTGCAATACGTAATAGTCCACTTAGGAAAGTGTTCAGGACGAGGACAAAGGATTAATATCTCTCCCATTAATAACTTGACCCTTAGTATTTGTATTGTATATATGTATGTGTGTACATATATATAACTATTCATGTATATTTTATTTTTATTTTTTTTGTTTTTTTTTGTTTTTTTTTTATTTTTTTTGTTTTATTATTGTACAATTACATTTATTTTCATACATATGAATATTGTTATTGTTCAAATGGTTTACTTTTTTCGAGTGGGTACACATGACTTTACCTCTACGTTCTAAACTATCCTCTATTCACTCTTAAGGTTCGCTAAAAGAAAACTCAGGTTTGGGTTAAGCTCATCTTTGTACATGTTATTTAGTTACTAAATAAATTAAAATGTGTGTACTATAAAGAATAACCAAATAAATTAAAAACATAAAAATAAATAAAAAATAGTGTGAAGCTATGATTACAATAATCCAAATATACATTGATGATTTTGTTACATGTTGATATTAGTTCGAAGTCTACTAACAATTATCACACTTCTTTCTTATCGTTATCATGTTTCTTTATTTTCATGGTTATCGTAAAATTAAAACCGATTAATCGACCGTACGGACCTAGACATATAAAGAGCTATTACTTTTACTTGTCACTAACTATATCTCAACTGCAAAAAGTCAATCCAAATTCCAAGTCTAGGATTAGGAATATGTATAAAAGACAAAGACACATTCCCTAGAATACAAGGTACAAGGTACAAATTATATGAATGTGGGCATAGGGTGCAAATACAACAAGCCTCAATATATCGTTTTCTACATATACCTATTATAATTATATTCATACATAAGTTGTTGTGTAAATCCTAAATTATTTTTTTTGCACGAATCACAAAACATTTTGTCTGAAGATAACATCACCGTTTGCAAAGCCATCGCTGAAGTATATTTCAAATATACGCAATTTATTAAGTACGGTGGTACGTACGAAGGGAATACCTATATTGAAAATGGAAATTGCCAATTTATAATTTATTGGACCGAGACGAGTGTTCGTTTTAATTTCACTTAGTATATACTTTTAGATGTTTCAATGTAAAATGTCGTTCATGTATTATTTTTAGCTGATAACCAATTTTGTTCAACGTTTTATGATTTTTGAAAGTTTATGACTGAAGTATAGACTGTATATCTCTAAGGCTTGCTCTCTCATATTCGTTTGTATAATACGAGTAAAACAATATGCTGCCAAGATCTCGTGCTATCTTAGGGTTCAAGGTGTGCCGAAGGTGAAAAAAACGGCTATATTGTGTCTTCAACTTACTGTAACACTTTAAAGTTTTAGGATAGATAATTAGTATACATATATATGTTCATAAAAGCAACTTCACAATCTTCACGACGTATACAACTGAATAAAGAAAATTTGAATCATTCAACTGTACCTTTAATTTTACCTGCTTAGACTTCAATGCAAGACAACTTATTTCTAAAATGCATTCTGAATTACTGCATTAATCAAAAAAGCACATTAGTTTAACAAAGTTGAGGCGTGATTGTAATCGCTTAGATTTTAGACCGAAATCTAAAACGAATTTTACCAAAAAAGTCAAAGTTGACTAGAAATTTAAACTTTGCTTGCAAATCTCTACTCAATCATGTTAGAGTACTCAGAACTCGTCTCAGGTGGTTAAATTTTCATAATACACATATATACAAACATTAATTAAAAGCTGTTGATATAATGTGAAACATAAATAACGGTTAAGTGTTGTAGCGTTCAACCCTAGACAGTTTATATTATTATAAAGTCGAAAAATAATGATAGCACTCCATGGGGTCATGGGGTCCATAGTCTGGGTGCGATAGTAAATGAACACACGACGTGCTTGTTTAAAAGGATATAATCAAGTAACTGTCTTTTTATTCGTGGAAATAAACCTCATTACATAACTTACGTTATACTACATATCAATCTATACTATATACCATGGTATCAATATGATTCAACAGAATTACTGCTGCATAATTTTATGAGTGTTTTAACAAAATGTTTTAAAGTAATTATGCGTACACACGCTCGAATTGAATAAATTTATGTGATCGTACATATCATTTTAGATAAATCTGTGTCTTTATTGTATTTTTCTTGTTGTCTATTTGTTTTTCGTTTTCTAATTAATTTGCTTACAATAACTTCAATTCGTCCTAAACTAGAAGTGAAAACATTAGTCTATTTCGTTTTTTTAATGTTTGTAGCTATATTTAAGTTTTGCATGCATCAAATAAATAAATAATGTTCGTCACATGCACGACTTTATTTCTTACCAAATAAGAACTGTTATACATATACTTAAATAGGTACATGCGTTATTGAATGACCCGACTGTTTAGTACTGAGTACTTAAATTCAAAAATTCGCAGGTAGACGTCCATATAGCGTGAGGGTCTTCATCGACTGTAGGTTCTCATTAATTCTGCCGTTTTGTTTTTTTTTAGTACAAAAATGTTCGTTCATCCGGCTGTGCACAATAAATTGGAACGTAACGAGATTGTAAAATTATTACTTTTTTTAGTAACTTTTAAGTCCATTATCAATTTACTCAATTCGCTCATTCATTCAATTTGAAACAATTCATTTTATTGAGATACAAATGTGATCCGACAAATAGCTCAAAACCACTTCCGAGGGCTTTTTTAACTACACCCATATTTATTTTTCGTAAAGTAGATCGTTTATAATTATTTATCTATATTACTTAACATTAACACAAATATATGTCATCGTTTTTCACTGTCTCGTTTTTAATCAATTAAGTATAAAATCTAACAGGATCACGTTTGCCTTATAATTACCTGATTTTTTTGACTAGGGGCTTACAATGGCAAAACAAGTTGAGAAACAGTTTGAAAATAATTATTAAATATTTTATAATGCAAATATGTACTTACTTTAATTCTACGTTAAGATATAATAGACATGTGTTTCATTCAAACGTAATTCAACATATTGATTAGTGACGAGCTCGTCTAGACATGGCTAAAAGATGTGGCTCCATATAACCTGCCCGTCAATGCAAAAATGATATGCATGCAAGGTTTCAAAATAAAAACATCCACCGAGTTACCTTGCCTTACTGTATTGCCCCGAGCAGACATCCGAACGCAGTAAGCACCGTACGAAAGCACCCGAATGCGATCTTTACTCAACTCGCGCCGTCAGTCCGGAGGTGACCGCGGGCGGGGCGGCACGTGCGGTGCACGCCTCGCGTTGTTATATTGTGTTTATATACGCCATTGTTTAAATTCAATCCGTCTACAATCAATACGACATTGGAGTGAAAACACGGCCTATATTGCTGCATTCATTTTGACCTAGTGCAAAATTTTTGAGAATATAAATATCTGTATGTTGAATAGATACAAGATACTATTGACAAGTGAAACTCTAACGTACAGTTGAGAGGCAGGACGATTTTGTTTGTGACATTGTTTTTTGACCATAAACGTGTGTGATCGAGTGTTTGAAGAAAAGCATGCAAATCAATAATTGAGTGGATGCCCAGCTACTAGAATCGAAGAGCTCTTATATCGTGCGGTATATTATACGGTTGCATATTGATTGGTTGTAGACCGGGATCACTTGAAGTTGTCATCCAATTAACGGTAAGTAAAGCTATGTTGAAGTGTTTTAATGACATATACTCATGATTACATTACAGATAATCTAGTGCATGATCAAAATATGAAGATACTATTTGTTTGCTTTTTATTTGTCAATTACATTATCGCAGGTAACAAGAAAATATGCAGGTACTTTCAACAACAACAAACCTCAAACTCTTTTAAAAATAAATAATTCAATCGCGAAGATCAACTCAAATATGAAACAAAAGAAATAAGATTTCAATAAAATGGTAATATCTGGCATTGTTTTACAAATATTTGAGGCTTAAATACAAAATATTAAAGAAAAATTCAATGAGCCTATCTTCATCTACTGCCAGACACAGATATGAAATTCTTTCTTCTCTCTGTAAAATAAATTAGTATGCAACCTTCTCTCATAAGAAATTAGTACTATATAAATATAATTCTTGCAGAAGTATAAAGAAATCACGGTATTTACGGGTCTAATAACAGTCGAAAGTTAAAGAAATAGAGATTTCATATTAACAAACTGTGCTGATGATAATTTCGACCAATTGGACCCAAATTAAAAAAAAAAAAAATAATAATAACATTTAAAAACATTTAATTGCTGCATAATATGGTAAAGAACAAAATTGATGTGATTTCGTCAGATAAAACTAGTCATCTGAGCATCTTGCAATGAATGAATTTCGACACCTACACAGCCTGGTATTGTTCGATATTCAAATGTTGAATGTCCATTGTTTATTGTATTACGTTCAATTTTCATACTATCATACAAATTGTATGCATGCAGGTTAATTGATCTATTGATGTGAGGGCAAAATCCGGAAACTTAACTAAATCGTCTGACTTATCTCTTCTTCGTTACTCTTATTCGAAAAAGACGTTTAAAGTTTGCTTTGCGATGTAGGATCAGCTACATTTTTGACAATGGAACAGGTAACAAGAAGTTGTTTATAAATACAGGTAGTAAAATATTACAACTTTTGCTCAGGTATTTTATGGGCACGTTCTTTTTGGGTTTTGAGTATTATGATATAACAGTATCTGACCTTACATCTTATGGACCTATGGTACCAGCAATAACTTGGGGTCACATTTCTGCAAAAAGACACCCAAAGCCAGTGTGAACAGAAGACTAGTTTCGCCACCTGGGCACTGCGTGCATATATTACCAAATCACAACTTTCCAGCATCGACTCGCTCATTTCATCATTGTTCGGGCAAGTACTTCTCATGCAAAGAAACACGTTTTCCCGGGGACGCAGATGCTCCTGAAAACAATAATGTTTACCATCTGTTTTACGTGAAAAGAAAGTACGATTTATTTTATTGTCGACACCGTCTATACTTCACAAGGTTTTATAGCTATTAACTGTTACTTACAAGCAGATTAATTTCTTAAAACTACAATTACTTATAGACTCTCCAATAAAATGCCATTGTCTTTTTATTAGTTAATTCTTAATTTGCACTTTCTATGTGATAGTAAAAACATAAGTGTCAAACACACGTCTTTATTATAAAGTTACAAATAACGTCAAAGTCGTATACACACAAAAAAACGTTTCTTGAGATATGTGTTTGTTATTCACTCTGAATCATTCCATTGGTATGTCAAAGGGATAAACCGTGTCCAGAAATTCAAAAGGATCCTTGTGATTCATCGTCAAGGCTCTTTATTTCTGGCATAACTTAAACATTTATGCTTTTGGACACTCAGTTTATCTAATCATTTTCATGGACCTAGATTTAGAGAAGAATAACGACGTGCAGAACACCATTCCAAGGAATTTGCATTTACTTTATGCTCATTAATTCCGTTGGTTAGCGTAAGGTTTATATTATCCGTAGCTGTAATCTAAAATACTCTACATTTATCCAAACTCAATTACTAGCCGTAACCTGTATAGAAATTTGCTTGAAAACAAGAAAGGGAACTTTAAACTTATAAAACTGAATTCAGATTTTACGTAATCTTTATAAAGAATAACTATATAAATAATGAATGTGAGTAATTCTATAATAGCTTAGTATATTTAGCACAAACATTCTGCAATATCTTTTCCATAAAAGGTTATAATTTCTATTTCACTCTTTACAATATAATAGAAAATTAATACATCAGTAGATTATTTAATTTACTCTTCCTCTAGTTTTCTTCCACGTTCTAACACTGAATCCTTATAAGTGTAACTTAATGACCAACGTTTATGTCAATAAACAAACTACAAGGTAAATTATAACGGCATTTCTGATGTAATTTGACACGCAAACTAACTACCTAACTTCTAAAAAGTAGGTTCTTTGAAAACGTTATTTTTCTCAGTCATGATTTGGCTTGATTCAATAAGAGCTGTCATCGAACATGTTGTATCTAAACATTAAATGGCAGTAAAGAATTTGACTGGTTCGCTTAGATTTATAACCTTGTTAGAACACTTTCTCCAGATTCTCTTATGGAAAGGATTACTAATACATTTCATACAGCAATTATTACGTTCCTCCACTTGTGTATTATATTTTTATAAAAACTATCAATTTTTATTACTTTTGTATTTTACAACTCGTTACTTCGAATATTTTCGTAACCTACTTTAAGTACATGTACAGAATTGTAACGGCATTTCATTACCTTTTATTTCACTGAGTTTAAAGATTGACAAATCTCGGCTTAGAATCGTACACGGGTACATTCGCAATTACATGATTACATCGCGTAAAAATGAAAATAAAGTATGAGTTATTGATGCTGCGTTCTTGTTTTTTTACGAAGACAGTAAATCTATTAAAGTCAACGATCTTAAGCAGATATTAACACAAAAATATCTTAACGATACACTACTACTTAGATACTCTTTATCCTTTAGCCGGATACAAGTCATAATTGGGCTGTTTTCCCACGCAACAGTGGTAACGACCTACGCCGATTCTTGCATTAGAACATCAATGCTAAAGGACACATTATGCGTAGCATGAATCTTATCAACACAGCAAGTGTGACTTTTAGTTGTCTACACACAATACTGGAATAATAAAAGAGTATAGCATTAGTAAACATGAAGTAGTAATAGAGATTTACTTAAAATAACCTAAGTATAATATATTAGGATAAATCTAATCTAAACCTTAGAGCGTTGTCTACTTTGTATGTGTGTGATGTAATATTTTCTTATAACACTACTAAATAACACATAACATCACACTATTATAAGCGAATTACTTACTAAATGAAATGTTTCCTAGTGATTTCGCTTACTAATTGGGTTGGACTAACTGCTACCAAACACTAAAACCCCATCACATAAACTACATTGAAATGTGCTTTCTAGCGGTTCATTTAATTTGACACAGATAGGAAAATGTAATTCATTCATTACCGGATAACGTAATAGAGGAACAATATTGACTCAATTGGTCACGTAACACAATGAGGCGTTGAGCAATTGAATCGGCGCGTGTGATGTTTAGGTACTATCTTCCAAATGTTTCTATAAAAAGTTTAATTTGTGTATTCCATTTCATGAGAGACTATTACCTGTAACCTATAACCTTCTTATTAATCTAATATAACTTCCTTATCTACAAGTCCATGTGAATTAGAACCGTCCAAAGAAAAGGACACTTCAGACATCCTTGACTTTTGCCCTACAAATATTGGAGTGGAGCCTTCTATGTTTAAAATAATGACTCCACAGCTTTTATGTGTTTCCCTTTTTCGTGTTATAAAATATTTTTGGTGAAATTTTCTCTGAACTTAGCTGTATATTTTTTACAAGTGCAAAAGCATTATGTGGATTAAGCGGTATTTTCCTTTAAAAGTAATTAAAATTAAGTTTTACAAAAAGAGAAGGCAAAAAAACTTTTACAAATGCTACGTAACCAATATTATATTTTTTTTTTCTTAACATTGATATTTCTTAACATTCCTTCTATAAAAACATGAAAACAAGGCAAATTATGATCATCAGTCATTGACCTAACTGTGATTCATTGACAGTTTATTTTACTGCAGTAAATTGTAGTTTACTACAGGAACTTTATCTTAGAAAAATTTAATACGTTTCTTCGATAGTTTTCGTATTTCGGATTAAATCGATGTAGTGTTAATAATAGAACATCCACCTCATAATAGAAGAATGTTTTGTACATTAACCTCAATATAAAATTTTATTGTATTTTAATTTTGTGCAGATGTTATGCTATTGTAAGGTGTAATAGTGTTGTGCAATGTACAATTTATTTCTCAGACTACGTGCCTGTTATAAAATCTGAAATATAGTACGCTGTTATGCAAAATTGCTTTCTCTTGACGTTTTTTATCATTAAATCGTGTTTATAATCCATGAAATCATTTTAATACACAAACTTTTAGCAATACAAGCTAGTGATGGTTGTGGTAAAAAGGTAAAAAAGAAATCGATTAAACTTAGACATTCGTATGCGGTTGTTTAAAATTACCGAGGCGAATGAACTGTACATTGTATTAACTATGAATCGAATTTTATTAATTTTCGGTACGTGATGCACCAATTTTAAACTCACTTATCAGACTAAAAGTAATCAATTAAAGAAAACGGCTCACAAAGGTACGTCACGCCATTGCATTGACGTAGTGACGTGAGGTGATAGCTGTTTACTTAACTACGTTGTAAAAATACATTTCCATGTTATAACGATTTATGTTTGTGTAATTTCTACTCATATCAATTTTTAATTAACTGTACAGAATTAAGAATAGAGTTACGATATAATTTGATCGAAAATTTAACTGTATATATATAATCTACACAACAAAATTTGAACAAATTCTATTGCTGTTTTCTAAAATAATGTCATAGCTCTAATAGTAGTGACTGATCTTTATTGACCCGATCTTTGTTGCATTAGATAATTATTTGTGATGTTAGTTGATAAGGGTCAACTAAAAGTCTAGTGTAGTGTTTTATAAAACTTGCAAAAATAAACAATAAATGGCAATAACACACCTAAAAAGGTCTGACAGTTTATGAGTGTGTAATCTTTGACCTATCTCTAAGCGAATACATTTAAAAACAAATCCAATATCTATCTTGATGAGGACTAAATGTCTTTCTCCAGAAAATTACTTCTTTTATGAAGCACAATCATCACTGGAAAAGAACATAAACTTTCTTAATTGTTTATGCTCTGTTCCTTGTTTTATTAACATTGATTGAACAATATTGAATATGCAGACTAGCATTATTAGGTTACTGAGTGGACAAACTCAACACTGAATTGACCATATTCAGAGAGATAAAACGACCGCTCAAGTACTGATCTATATAATTATAAGAACTTAAAATAAGCGTGGGATTCGGTCGTTCACTTGCGTAGGCGCATCATTGCATTTGATTTGACTTTAGAAGTTCCATATTTAATTATTACACATTAGTAATACATTTAGATCTAATGAAGTCATTCACGTAATTTATGTAACTATTCATAAAGTATAATCAGCTGAAAAGTTTACAATATTTACTTTTAAAGAATTTCATTGTTGTAAATAATACAGAAATTGTTAGATCAGAATACTAAGTAGTGTCATTTATACGTTTATTTTAATACCTCGTGCTCGAAGCACAGAAAATAACATAGATAAAACACTGAAGTAAAACACATAAATTCGATAAAAGATATTGATGAAAGTATAGTTAGTGTCACCGAATATAGGTTATATGGCCCTTACAATCCCAGCGACCCAAATGGTCAAGGTGTAATGTTCGCTAGCAATCGTAAAAGTTAATTGTTATTCAGTCTGTATCATCCACCGGCGGTCACGTCCACTTTTATGGGAACAACGCGACTTGACTGTAGTATCTTAGACCATTCATAAGTAACTAATAAACCAAATAGTAACATACCATATTCGTAACAAATGCTACAGAACCTACTACACGTGCAAAATTTCCATTTATTTATTTAATCTTTACTTAATTTTTATTTAATTCTATTATTCATAGCAAGAAATTAGATTCAAAATTATCAGAATGTCTCTTTTATTTGAATTCTTGTCTCCAATGGCCCTTAAACGTAAGGTTTACTAATTGAATCTGTCCCTTGTCCAACTGAAGTTGGCCGAGGTTCGTCCAAAATAATTGCTAGAACCATTAAGATTCCGGGTAGTACCACTCACGAAACTTTCTCGAGTGGGTGGGACTGTTGTAATATAACACTAATAGTTACGAATCTCACATGCTTAGGCCAAAATTGTATCTCACTTCTAAATATTTAAAGTTTTTAACTTAAAATTATTAATGACATTGGCTGGCATTACTTACCTTGTGGTAGTGAAATACATTACATACAGAAAGATAAACATAATATGCTGTGTATTACAGCCTGAAATATAATGTTATTAGCAATTTTCTAACAATGAATCGCATGAGGGAAACTGATGCTCTATTCACATGTCAACGGCACGCAGCTAAACAAGGGGTTATTGATCTAAGTACAAAGTTCTCCCTGGCTATTGTCTTATATATGAGGACGTTTCTAGGATGAATCTGGCTAAACGTGCTCAAGTGGCCGACCCCCTTCTATATATCATCTAATAACAGCACTTGACCAACGACTCAATAGGTTTTAGAAACGGTATTGCTTTTATTTCATAATCGAGGTGTTATGTGCCGTTCTCTTTGATTTACACGACTGTTAGTCAGCTGATGGTCAATTACAAATGAATAATTTCAATACTATTTAAAGTCAATACTAACATTTCTTCTACTATCAGATAAATATTTTGATAAAACTATGAACCTTTAAAAAACAATGACAGTGATTGCATCATGAAAAGTAATATAAATAAAAATAAAGCTATTTCTTTGAACTTAGAAACTACAAATAGGTCTTTGTTGTTGTCATTTCTCTATCAACTAAGTATTTTAATGACTACCGAATATGTAAAAATAGCTTGAAGAACGAAACTGTGACATTGAGCTCTTCTAGATCAAATGGTCGAGGGTAGGTATTTATAATTTGACGCCCACTTCACATCGCTATGCCATTCGTCGTCACGGAGCAAGAATTTTCTATTTGGGAACTTTATGAGTGGCAAGTTACTCAAGAATTTCAAGATTTTGACATAAAGCCAAGTACATATTTCTGTCCCTTATTGCACATTCTTTGAAGTACTTACTATTTTAAAGGCGATTTTTTATGATTGGCATGCTAAGAATAAGATGTTATTAATATACACGATTGTACAGTATATAATTAGAGTCACTAAAGATCGATATGTAGTTTTTTGGCCCACCAAACTGACATTTCCCACGATCGAGTCTTTCAGCATACTTGGTCGATGATACAGCAATTACGAATGTGACCACAAAAATATTATATTCTTCTGAGTAATCTATCATACTTGATGTTGTTCAAAATTGCTTTTGAAAGTTAGTTACATTATTTTATATTACTTTTATTAAGTTACTTTACATAACATAGCCGTAAATCGTACATAATAATTACAGTGTATAATGTCAACAGAACAATTTGGCGTATAAAGAAGCATATTGAAGTACGTAGTAACTGCTTTTCCTTTTTCAGTATACTAAACTTATAAGCGCTAGTTACCTCATTTTCTGAGAAGGTAAGGTTAAGCTACTGTTAGTTAATTGTTGGTCTTGATGTCGATAGCAGCTGTTCTCGAATCCCTCCTATCTCAGACGCAAAGTGGCACACCGTATTGTTTTAGTTGGTCTGATTGCAACAAACCACACTACCGCAAAACATCCGACTCCGACCCGAGGGGATTTCCACAGGTTAAAAAAAACGTTAGTTAGTTATAGTCACACAATGGATTTTAAATCAGGATGAACCCAGATCAAGACTTTAAAATTGTTTAAACGTATAAATATTGAAAGGCAATGTATGAAGATAATTTGTTCAGCATATCTAGGGTTGTTTTTACAGTTATCTTTGCATCATAATTAACTAAATATTTGCTTTAGTGGTAGAAATTCAATTCTATTTTATTTCCGATTATACTAAATCTATTGCAGATGGAACAGATCCAAGGAGTTCTTATCGAAAAACTTAAAATTTTAAGCGATGATTATATCTTGTATCTATACTTATTACTTATTTATTATTAGATAAAAAGGACCACGATTTGAGTCGACACATAGCACTTATTATTCTATCATTCTTTATCTATACTTATTAAGCCGCTGCCGCTGTTTCATGTTCCTTTTTATAGTTTCTATGCATGCCACACTGATTTTACTACATCTTCGCATCGTTTATACCTTGTCATGGTACAAAGTTATTGAACGTGACTTAGAAACCATTGGAATATACCATTGATCCGGCACATTTTGAAAAAGAAAGCAAAATGGCAAAGAATTCAATGTTGCTTAGGGAATTTTATTTTTCTTTAAATTAATATCAACAAATATCTAAATTTACGGTAAAACTATTTGTAAACATAATATTATTGTTTTATTAATGACGTTATCACAAACACATCAAAGTCCGGTAAACACTCTTATGAATGTTGATTTGCAGATTTTAGAAAACAATCACTACGTCGAAATCGGTCTCATTACTTTTTACTAAAACATAAATCGTTTTCATGTCCTAATATTTTTATTATGTGTTTATTTGACAAAAGAATATGGGAGGATAAAAATGAAATAATGTCTAGCTGAGATAAGCAAGAGGACAAATTGTTTCAGAGACACGTTGTATTGCTTTTCAAGCAGAAATAGCCTTTGACTAGTCGTGTGGAATAGGTTTGATATCTAAAAATAGACATTATTATGTCTAGAACTGACTCCTAGATTTCATCTGGTATCGTACCACAGTTGTTCATGTTGGTTACAATGCCTTTAATGGAATATACATATCAAATTTTAAATTCAACCAGTCCCTACTGCTTTGGAAGTGGAACACTATTAAAACAACAGTGTTGTTACCTACTTTATTTTACTTCACAATCAACTACTAAAGCTAAAGCTTATAAATTATCTGTCACGGGATTTGCAAAAGCCAGTAAGCTGAGTATTGCACAGGCAAACCACAACATTCGCAGTTTACGAGCGATCAACAATACATGGACGAACATTAGGGCCAAGTTCTGGAGTGCATGTAATTTTAATATTACAGCTAAATATATATACATTAAACAAACTACAAAAGACAAAAAGAAAGGTTTAAAAATAATTATAATACTTATAGAAAACTAAAATAAGTACAATCTTCAATGTAACAAGTATCATTTACAGCAATAGATACCTTCTATTGTGATCGAAGTCGGCGTCAAATCCAATAAGTAATACTCAAGGTCTATGTCAACTTTATTTCAGCTCAATAAAGAACTAAGAGAAGAACTAAATGATAATGAAACATCTCAGATTTTATTAATTAATAAAGACCAACTGGTTCAATTACCTACACAAACGTATCTACTACTTAATGTATCATGTAAAATAATAATATCAATTGAGATGTGTTTAACTATAATAATTCAACTCGTTTAATATGTCTTACGCTGCATGAAGGCTCTCACACCTTGTACCTGGCCTATTAAGTATCTATTGGGTTTGGCACCAACTTCAAACAGACTAAAAAATATCTATTACTGTAATAAAGTTACCTGTTGTACATTGAGGTTAGTACTTATTTTAATTCCCTATTAGACTTTTAATTATTTTTTTAATTTTTGACTTTCTTTGTTAGTATTGATTGAAGTCGGTTCAACTTCTTTTTCAAGGTTTTTTTTCTATCCAACACAACACGCAACATTTAACTAATGTCAACCAACCTATGTTTTCCGCCTACGTCACTTGTCAATTCTTTCTCTGTGCGCGCGCTCGCTCGTACTGTTGCTGTGACTTTGGGTTTGCTTTTCTGTTTTAACCTATTTTATTAATTGACTTCAAAAAAGAGGAGTTTCTATATTCCACTGTATGTATTTTTATATTACTGACTTGATACTTAACTTCATAAAATTATGTTTTCTGTTGAGAATAGGTCACTCAATATTAATCATATGCTTATTTCAGTAATAAATCGTTCATTTCTAGACCAAGAGAGCTCCTAGTAATCGACCACTTTACACGGGCATACAAAGCGGTCGATTACCTTTGAGATCATTAAATAACACTGGTAAACAGTATTTTGGTTAAAAAACCAAGTCGGTTTTTTAAACACTACTACCTACCCGCATATAAACCTCATACTTAGTTTTGTTCAATCACCCTCAGTTTTCGTTAAATATAAACTAAATTGATTACGCGAATTTTGCTTCTCGACGTATGTTACCGAAAAATAATATTAAATTATTGAAATTAAAACGGTTTTCTTTGTGATTGTCGTTTCTGTACATCGTAATAAGATGCCCAGAGTGTGTGTAAACCATCCCGACAACTTTTGTTACATTTGCGGTCAACTTACTGTTAAAAGTCAACGTCGTAATTTGACATCATTAGTTAAAAACTGTTATTTTAATTATTTTGGCTTTCCGGTGCGAAATTTGGACAAAACCTGGACTCCTTGTGTTTGTTGTGCACAGTGTGTTAGTTTATTAACATCATGGGCTAAAGGATCTCGTCATATGCCGTTTGCCGTTCCAATAATATGGTCTGGACAGAAGGATCATGTATCAGATAGTTATTTCTGCCAAGCTTCTATCAAAGGTATTAATCACAAATCTAGACACACCGTGAACTATCCGAATTTACAATTTACAATTAATAAATCCAGAAGATGTATTGCTACCTCCATTGTACATCAAACTCGGACTTATAAAAAACTTCGTCAAAGCTATGGACAGAAATGGAGATGGTTTTTGTTACTTGAAACAGAAATTCTCAAAAATCAGCGATGCTAAAATTAAAGAAGGAATATTTGTAGGACCACAAATTAGAGATCTACTGTTTGATAAAGAATTTGAACAAAAACTTAATCCGTTCGAAAAATCTGCATGGACATGTATTCGAAATATTGTTTGTAATTTTCTTGGAAACCACAAGGCCGAAAACTATGAAGAGTTGGTCAACAACCTCTTATCAGCTTACAAGAATATGGGATGCAATATGTCGCTCAAGATACACTTCTTACACTCTCATTTGGATTTTTTTCCTCAAAATTTGGGAGCCGTTAGTGATGAACACGGCAAGCGATTCCATCAGGATATATCCAACATGGTAAAACGGTACCGAGGCAAGTGGAGTCCGAACATGTCGGCTGATTACTGTTGGACACTCAAAAGAGATGTACCTGACGCTAAATATTCAGGAAAATCCTGAATAAAAATCAAATGTCAGTTGTATTTCTTGATTAAATTCAATTTTCAACCATATTCACTTAAAAAAAAGTACATTGCAGTTGCAACAAAACTGAGGGAGACTAAAACTTTTTAAAATGCAGATTATTAATAGATTAGTTGTAGATACAAAATATCCCATTCAAATTAATTTAACTTTCATTAAGGACATTTATGTCTATCAGTGTAATTATCACATTTTTCTTCACATTATGAAGTCATTGCCGAAATTACTTTCTTGTTAGCTCATTGCTCTATTTGCTATCACTAACGTCTTATTTGATTATATCTAATTTCTCCTTTGTGATGGAATGTTTGTACTACATTGCAATTTAATCCAGCATTACGCGATGCCAACTATTCCATGCTAAAACACAATGTAATGCTGTAACACTTCCCTATTACCGGAGAGATGGTGTGAAATTGCAATTTAATGACCTAGGTAATAGTGGAATTGTGTCGCCCTGTCAATAAAGGTGTACACCATCGTTACAAACTATGTGATTATGTCTAGTAGGGCTTCTTATTGTAATGAATTTCATTGTAAACGTTGGCCGATTTTTTAATTATAAACATATAATATATAGTTGTCAGAAGGTTATATAAAATGATCAGTTGTTTTATTCAAACTCTACAAAGGTATAAATATATCCCAGTTTTGACGAAATACCTTAGGTAATACTAATTTTGAATTATGTAACTTTCAGTGTGATTTTGCTTTTGTTACAAAACATCGAACATCATCAATTTAGGAGCGATAAATATGTCTTGTGTGCAATACGTAAAAATGACGGTTGATAGATAATTCTTGGTACACTTTAAATAAATTTCACGTACGGAGAGATGTAAAAACTGAAATAGACGTAAAGTTTTTATGTAAAATAAGTGTGGCAAGTTAAAAAACTGATCAAATTTTTTTTTAATATACAGAAGAGACTATTATGAAAAATCTACTCGCTGACAGTTCAAGATATACTTATCAACAATATGGTCGCAATTGGACAAACAGACGAGATTTAATGTTTATACTCTCTAGTCTCTATGAGGTTTGCGTTAAATATTAATAATATTTCGACCATCTTCCACACAAGGCCATCTAGTCCTAAACTCAGCAGAGCTTGTGCTATAGGTAATAGATAATTGATATAATACATATACATTCCTTTATCGTAAATACATACATATTATACATAGAAAACATTTAATCTCCGAAACAAATATTTGCAGATCATACAAACATTTGGTCCAACCTGATAATCGAACCTAAAACTTCAAGCTCAGCAGTTACATACTCTACCACTGTGCAACCGAAGCAAGCATTAAACATGTGCAAAATGTGTCTATTTTTAACGTATTTACATTAGAATTAGACACATTTTTTATGTTATAATTATACACTTTTCTGTCTTTTATGGGTAAAAAGCATTGCCGAGGGTAAGCATTAAACAAATTTTCTGTGTTTGAATTTGTATCTTTTGAATAAAATATTTAACGTACACTTTTACAATGTAAGTTATATGTAAGGCACAGATAATACACCTTACAATTTTATTTATTTATTCACATAAAAATGATGATTTTATAAGGTACATTTTGGTGAAAGCAATTTCTCCGAAAACATGTTAGAATTTAATTTGGATCAGACCGTAATGTTGTATTTATAGCCTACCAATCTAATCAGACGAATCGATCATAAATAATTTTATATTTTCTGGGTGCGACGCCGCCATCGCGTTCCTTTATTGACGCAGATCTTGTTAATACTTTAGCACCTAAATCTCTCGTATTTTCTAAAGATAGAACTATAGGTAGTAGAGCCACGCTGATTGCAGCTCGAACCGGCCAGCTCGAGCGGGGCAATATTACCCTCTCACAGAAGACCAATCTAAAGCGCCAGCATCCGCGCTGTCGTGTTTCGTTGGTGAGTGCAAGACTGGAGGCTCATTTATGCAGGGAAGACAATTATCGTAGTAACTGTGTGAGCCATACCCTGCCACGATGATTGTCATGCCTTTTCTGTTCCCAAGCGAGGAGTCAAAAAGCATCTCACTAGGCCACTATAGCGTGGGTTACCATACTGCATTGTCTGCATTTGCAATGAATATGGTGACCACAACTATTGGGATTTCATTCATGCTTTCCGTCAGGCAGAGTAGACTCACTTTGGTAGGCTCTTAAAACAGAAAAAAACCTGTTAATTAAACATATTATACAGTTAAATATCCGGATAAATTGTCCTAATGTATAGCACCTCACATACGCCAAGATACGATGGTGAAAATATATGAAAATATGTTTACTATCATATTTTTATCTTATAAATATAAAACTGATAAATATATTTTGGTATCTATATTGATAATAATCTTTTATTTCTTAACGAAATTTCGTTGTAAACCAAACATTGGTTGAAAGTAGTCGGGAATATGTGTGCATTTATTTAACGTTAGAATATGTACCGAAGTACATCCGACATATAAACCACTAAGCTAAAACAATATATATTAAAATCACTATCATTTTCGGGCGATTTAAACGCGGGCATGTTGGCGCACTTGTTCTGTGACGTCTGATTTACAGTTCATAAAAATAGAGCGACAAAATCAACTCAATATCATAGAAATAATTATTACACATATTGTGTCGTTCTTATATGGTCTTCATAAGTAATAAGTGGTGCAAGACAATGAGAAGATATAGAGTATCGTGTTTGTTATAATGTGGTGAAGATCATGTTAACGTAAGTTAGGACATCAAGAAAGTAATAAAAAACATTGAAATATTTTTTGTGCTTAGAAACCCACAAATACTTGTTTTGATTACAAACTGACGAAAATATAATCTAGATACATAGGTATTTATCCATCCACATATTACTAATAAATGAAAACATTTAACTAATTAGAAAACAAATAATCACCAGAAACCATACAAACGAACTTGATGTCGGAAAACGTCAGTCAACAAAATGTGACGTCAGTGTAAATTGACGTCACGTTGTTCCATTATTGCATTACATTGCGTTTTAAAAATTTGTTCTTTAGAAATTTGAAAAATTTAGAATAGAAATAGAAGATTTAGAAATTTAGAAAAAAAACCACTTTTGATGGTGAATTTTCATTAATAATTATAATAAATTACAAAGATAACTGTTTATTAATTCACAAGATGAAATTCTAATTGACATTATAACAACACATTACAAGAAATATCTGTTAAGAACGTTAATTCCTAAGAATATTACCATTTAATTTAGTTTAACATTTAAATCTGACCTAATTCTGTTCATCATTAAAAGAACAAGTGCCAAATATTTTCCAGCAATACCATCAGCAATTTCTTTTTTAAACAAACTAGGCATTGCTGTATTGAAATGTGATGTGAATCAATTAAAAATAACTTTGATATGTACTCGTATGTTCACAAGTTTTACTATTCTTTAGATTTTAACTAACATTCCAAATTAATGTAGCAAACTTTTTTTTTTAATTATTTTTATTAAAAATTTTGACTCTGCTGATAGTTAAATGGAACATGAAGATAGTTCAATGTGACAAAGAGTAAATTTAACAATTCAGAAACACGGTTCCCACTGTTTTAACTTAATGACCAATTACCTAAATAAATTTTGAGTAAATAACTGGCTAACCTTTAACCTTACATTCTAGTTACCTTCACAAAACCAGTAAGTAACAAATTCAGTATTATTGTACCGACAAACGTAAATTCCGTTACTCCCTTTGTACGTCTGATAATGAAATGAAACAAGGCTACAATTTCAGGAAACATTGTTATTGTTTATTCGCTAAAGACATCGTGCATCCGTTCTTTCATTGTACGAATTACAATCCTGTTTCGTCAATCGCAGCTGAGTTTATTTTGTAAAGGAAATAAAAGGAAAGACATTACAATTTCAAACAAACTGGTGAACAATGTGTCCGGAACGACGCTCCAATTATCATGGGCCGGTTATACATGCATCGACACGGTCACTGTCCGTATGATAATAATGCCGTAACTACTATTACACCAAATTAATTACGTTACAGTTTTATATTAGTACTATTAAATAGTTCTACGTTTATAAATAACCTTTTAATATGCGCGGAAAAGTAGTCGGCAAAAGTGGACAGGTACAGCGGAATAGTATCTAATCTTTAACCTCAATACTTTTTTTATTTAATCTAATGAAATGAATGAGTAAAATAGTCTGAAATGGGAAATTTATTTGCCATTTCTGCTTTATAAAGCTAAAGAATCTGTATGAGCGAGATAATCTGCTCGAAGTTTCATTATCTGTTAGATAAAAGGAGTTTTATGAGAGTTACGATAACAACCCGCTTCTTCCTATAGTTACAATGCAATATCGTTAAATGATTTGGACAGCTTTTGGCAGTACAGTCTTGCGTATTACCGGTTTCATAAGAACTATAATATTATAAATATATTTTTAAGTTTGTTTTTGTTTGTTTCTTAAGTTTATCATCATCATCATCATCACCATCATCTCAGGCAAAAGACGTCCACTGCTGGATATAGGGCTCCCTCAAGGTTCTCCACAACAACCGGTCCCATGCCGCCCGCTTCCAGCAGTTTCCTGCGACCTACAACAGGTCGTCGGGCCAACTTGTGGGGGCCTACCAACGGTACGTTTCCCAGTACGCGGTCGCCACTCCAAAACGCTTAAGCTTATACGTCCGAAACACTGAACCTATTCTAATGAAAGTGAAAAAATCTTAATATTATTCAAATATTAATTATTTTTTATTTAAATAAAAGTACTATTACTAACAAAAAAGAAAGTTTACGAAGAGTATAATGGCGGGCATATGGTAAATAATACCAAAAAAATATCACACGATGTCGAATTTTATCTATGATCATAGACGTATGATGCGATCTCATTGTACTAGCGAAATTTCAACTCATCGCTAGCGACCTCAGAATGGTTTTAGAAATTGCTTTTCACCTTGCTAAGTCAATTATTAGTTGCCGGGTCGCAAGTCATCACATCTCAACAAAACACTGCTAACTCGTAGCGAGAAATTCTTGCGTACTTTCGAAGCTACTTAATATTATTTAGAAAATAAATAAACTTTCTTGGTACGGTTAATGATGATTAAAGACTTGCACTCCTTATACACAATTTTAATTAAACAATTTTCAAGTAAGATGTATAATAATAAATGTTCAAATCAGACTATCCTACATACCCTTCTGGTCTTTTTTTAATTGCTAAATATGGCAAGAATTTCAAGGACATCTCTTATACTCGTACGTATGACAGTAATGTACTTATATTCAATTTTAAACAGAAAAAAGATTTATTAAACCCGAATCGGCAGTTTTTGTAAAGAATATAATGTTGTGTAAAATATACCTGTTTTCCACAAAATGTTTAATGACGCTATTGTATTTATAAAATCATAAACGATGGTTATTCTTTTACTTTAGACACAGCTATCGGTAAGTATATCCGTCTTGCCGAATTTTCCAGAAGTCAATTTCCAACAACATATAATGCTTTTAAAAAAAATAAGCAAAGTCTGCAATTATAAACCATTTCGCATCATATATTTGTTCCTAAAACAGTATTATGCCTATAAAATATTTAATTTCCATAACATACTACAGTATTGTTCCACAAACTATAAGATTTTACGCAAGTAATTTATGTTCATTCTAGGCTTCTGTACGAAAATTGCTACCTTGTTCTATTCAAATGGTAAATAACGATATGCAAAATGAAGCATTTATATATAGTGAACATCTCATAATGTACTCTACAAGTACCATAAGTGTACTAGTGCACGCTTAGATGGTATCAAGCACTTCCGGTAGCCGCCACAATAAGCACTCGGCCGGAAGCCTCGACGCGTGCGCACATCATACAATCTACAGGCCGTGGTATAATGGCCCATGATTTTTTATAGCGGATTCATAGCTGTAAAAGTGGGGTGTGTTACAAGTGAGAGTATAGAGTTATATTCATAAGTCATTTAAAAATTAATACTTCTTCCTACATAGAAACTAAAGTTATTGTATTTACATGAAAATGTTATGATTGTGGGTCCTGTAATATATTTCAAGAAGAAAGTAAATAAATCAACGTGTATTTAGTGTGTTTATAAGTGTTTAGTGATTAGCCTCGTGGATAAATACCGTTGAAGTATTTACTAATTCCTACTAAAATTGTAACTCTCTTCGTCTGTTATACTTTCACGGCTAAGCTGCTGCATTTTAATGAAATTTTCCTTGAAGATTCTTGAGAAAGGACATAGGCTACATTTTACCGCGAAAACTTATAAATACGCAGGTGGAGCTACAGACAAAAGTTAGTATTTATACTAACTGTTACCGGTACTATACTACTTTGGTACACTAGATATATATGTAGTAAATTACACTTTCCATAATTGCACAAGTACCTTATATTTAAAAATCTGGTTCAACAAATGCCTGTGCGTGTGTCTAGGGTGGTAGAACACGTGACCGTTCCAGTGACTGACTTCAATGAATGTTTCATTGTTAAACATTGCCATTGAATGATATGCTCAAATCAGTGATTTACTGTTCGTGCCGATAGCAATTAGAAGATTGTGAAACTTTCGAACGGTGCGTCACTAAGTGTTTATTATGTATCTGTACTTATATAACCCAACCATCACCATTATTTTAAAGGTTACTGATAGTGCTGCTATTAAACCACAGCCCTTTTTTGAGGAATTTGAAATTTGAAAAGCATACATAGTCAACATTTTCTTTGTTTAACTTAGATAGATAAGTTTGCGAGTACTAAATATTGTAAAAATACATTATAAATATAAAGTGGAGTTTTCTTGACCCTTATAGTAAAGCAGTAATGAGCTAATTCGTTTCTATTATTATAAAGTTACATCACTCTACTGAACATGAAAACCTTGGCAAAGGGCCATGACTGCCAGCAGACCGCAACTTTGTTAAAATCGGCGAATGATGTTGACATTGACCACAGACAGCAACAGTAGATTGACAGTTTGCAATATTTTTCTGTTTAGATAATTGTTAGTCATATGTCAGAAAACTATAACTATAAAATTTGGTACACATAGTTAAAACAATGAATAATATTAAAGTATTCATGTTTGTAGAGAAAATATTTTATCTCAAAACTAAATTTGTTGTTTGAAAAAGTTGAATATTATGTAATAATGATTTCTTAGAAACATGCTCGTTCACAAACGAGCTTGTCATATTATCGGATGGGTGCTAATGTCATCCTGCCACTCACGCTGTCCCCTTGTAAAACATAGAATATTAAGAGCAAAAAACTGGGATCTTATCCTTATGAACAATAATTTATACTAAATGAGTTAATAATGACGTAGAACAGGTTTTAGTTATGCTTTCTCCGTACTAGAAATGCGTCACTACTGCAAGTATTATTAAGACATAAAAATGTACAAAATTATTGAGATGCAAGGAATGTAAGACGAAAAAGTTTATGTAAAACAGAAAATACCTCGTAATTATGACGACTTGATCTGACGTGTTTTGAAGAAATAAGGAATACATTTGTGTATACATATTTACAAGAATTTCTCACTTAAATTAAAGATATCAAAAAATACTGTGTTAAAATGATCATATCACCTCTATAAATTGCTTTTTCTTACTTCTATAATACTGTTGACATAATTAGATATCAAGTATTTAATACGCTACCAGTAATAATATTATGTTCACGTTCGAAACTAGTATCTTACAACACGCATTGATGCAATAATAAACAATAGCTGTAGACATTTGCTTCCATGCATATATGCTAATAAAAACACAAAAACCATTGTTGAATTGTGATGAAAGTTCAATAATTTCTCAGTTTCGTCTATATCAATTCAACAAAAGCAATTGTCTATGTGTTGCCAAAGCAATAAAATTATTGTAGCTTTAGTGATCTTCGCTCATACATCAATCTTTGGAAATGGTGAATTTAAGATGAGCTAGTTAGAAAAGTGAAATAAAGTGAGTGACGGTTTTAGTGTAAGAATAATTATAATTAATAAACTAATATGTTAATTTATTTTTTTTACAAAATATATTATTGTATTACACAAATACATAAAGTATAAAATCTTAATAACACCTTACAACACATCTACTAAATATCGATTAGTGTAAGAATTTATTGCATTGCAAGGAAAGCGATTTATACATTTACGAGTATATATATTTTCTCGCATGTTTAATGTTCGAACAATTGCGTAGTACAATCATATTCAAAATTGCGATACTCGTAACAAATTGTTTTAGAAACGCAAAGCTTTTTGTAGTCTCGCCTTAACATTTACTGTATAGTTGAAACATTTCCATTTAAAACTTGTCATGCGATGTCAAATATGTCTACCAGTAAAATGACATTTTCACGCACTCAAACTGAGAACATTAGCATTGCACATTAAAGAGGGAATATATTGACAAAACGTTGCTTAATCATATAATATATTATGTGATAATCGGCAACTGAAATCTGGAAATAAGAAAGATAAGATATACCTAGATCTCCGTTATCATCTAACATATTTATTAAAACTGTAGACTTGGATGTAAGAATTGGGTCAGATCTGTTAAAGGTTTAGCTGTACAGCACGATATACTTTTTCATACTACACCACACACAGTACTCTTATAAGTACGAGTACCAAGACATACAGATTAAAATTTGATTGATGTGCTTACAGTTTCGGAGTGGATCCTCCTATCTCCTCTCCTCCCCCTCCACTTCACACAAAGCTACAAGAAATGAGCTACAATATGCTTTTAAATCTAATAGGAACTCCTTTAAACACAAATCCTTTTTGTACAGAAATTTTTTTGAGGACATTTTAACATTTTCTCAAAATTTTAATTTTACCTTGTAACATCGAAGCTTCATCGTGAAATATTTTAAATTAATTTACGAAGAAGCAAAGCTTTTACACAGCAACTTTTCATGAAGTGAAGACAAAAGTTTTTAACGTAAAATGAAAACAAATCAAGAAGAAAGCGTCTCAAAAAGACTACATAAATAGGAAGATGAAACAAAACGAAATTCAGTCATAGATAGCGAGCCCACTCAAATGTTTTTACAGTTTTATTGACTTCGTTAAGATAAGATCAAATATTTTGTATATATACAAATATTATAATATGATTGATTATGTACTAGTAGATGTGAATTGCCCAAGACCGGAATAGGTGTCGCATTTTAGGTTAGATCTTCGTTCAGCAACGGCGGCATTGCAGGCAATGGACGGCAATAGGTTGAAGCATAAAATAATACTAAGCCCTTGTAGGCCAGTAATTCTCTATTTATTTATTTTTATTTTAGAAACAAAGAACTACGATTTATATACCAGTAGATATAACTTGAAATCAACTTCATACCATTAGGTTATCGACAATGACCAAGAGCCAGTTATTTACTTGATATACCTTTACACGTGTAAAACATGAAATCATTACAATTTATGTCCATTGTAATTATTTTTATTGTAAACACAACCGATAAGTCAAAACCACATGAGTAAAGAAAAAAACAATGCAGTAAAGACTTCATATCAAAAGTATATGTACCTCAATTGCCGTAACTACGTACGTAAAAATATAATAAAAATTGTATTGAAATCGATTTTATGTATAAAAGATAAATAACCAACATTAAGTTTATAATAATATAGTAAAGTTTACGTAATGCACAAGTGTTTTAGTCTATGCATGTATGAGTATTGAAATATATGTACGAATATAGATGCTAAACAAGTAACTCTGTCTATATATTTGAGATCTGCAATTTTCCTCTATATTTAGACACGACCTGTCGACACTCGTCTTGGAGATCCAGACAAATGGTAGCCGAGGAAGCGTGTAACACTCGAAATAAACCAGTCATTTATATTAAATTCGCTAAACGTTGATTTACTTTATATACTATAGAAAAAAGCTTTAAAACAGGCAAAATATCTGTCACTTTCTTTTACCATTAAATACTAGTGCTTTTTAGATGTCCAAAACTAATTCAAAAGCTGGGAAATATGTCATTCAGGGTCACTAGCCACACACACACACCCACACATACACACACACACACACACACACACACATACACACGCACATACGTACAAAGAAAAGGTTTGCTTATAAAATATATATATATAAAACTGTAATAAGTAATATGCTATAACTTATGCTACTTATGAAATAAATCACTAGTTTAATTATTTTAACATTGTATAGTTAATTATAGCTTAAATTGTCTACTGTAAAAGGAAAATGTGTCAATGATAGATTGCTGGTACTTATAGCACAGGTCTTCCTATTTTAAGTACCAGCTGAACATAAACATTGTTTTAACCATTTAGTATACGAAACAAACTGCTCCACAAGATGTAAACACTGTGTAACATATAAATAAATAAATAAATAAATAAACTAGCCGCTAAAAAAACGAGCTGGTCAATATATTTCACTTTAATTTTTTTCATTAAATAATTTTACTATGTGTCTTGTCACACCTGCATTAACTTCAATTTAATTGTTAGAACTTCAATGTACTTGCACACAGTTTTTGTATAAAATCATGTTTCGTAACAATTTTTTGTTCCATTTAAACATCGGTTTGTTTTTATGCTTACCAAAAAAGTGGGTACCGACGCCGACTGTCGGCACCACAAAAAAGAACTCAAACTTTTGTTTACCTAGGGGTTTCAACGTCCCTTTTTATGTGTATAACAATACATTGGGATATATTCAATAAACTAAGTACATAGCTAGCGCCATATTAGTGACGATTAATTAAATACAGTGGATGGATGAATAAACAATTCGTGTATCTGTATGTTTTATATTTCAACTCAGGTTGAAGTAATATACAAAACTCTGATATATCTGTGAGCTAACTGTGAATTAACTGTTAAATATTAGCTGCAGACAAAGTTCGCGTAGTTCATACAGTTCAAAGAAACTAACGTCTTTGCACAGTCTGAGACCAAAATATAAATGTATTTTAATAAGTACGACTGAAGTTCATAACGTAAATCTTGCAAAAAACTTATCTGGCAAATGCACAACATAATGATATGAACGAAAGCTACACTTCGTTGAATAAATTACAATGCGTTACTCTATAATAATAATATACACTGTTATTATTTAATTAAGTCATAATTAAAATAATGCATCAGCATTATTTGATAACTGAAAAAATAGTAATTGAAAAAGCACCACTTAATTTAAACAAACATATCGACACAATTCTGAAACTGTGGTATTGTTCCAGCTGTTAAATCAACTTCGTAACGATTACACGGTTTTACGGTTGATGTCAGAATAATTTAACCGACGTAATTTTCAAATAGCCTAACTCAAGGTTGAGTAAAAAATATACCTGAATGTTAAACAGAGCTAAATTTCGTTCGTCACGGACCTCTAGTATGAACTCTGGGAAAATTGCAAATATATTTAGAATACAAAAAATACAAAGGTCGCTAACACAACACAAAGAAACAGTAATTTAAAGTGGCTATGACCTGTCACGGTTCGCGGTGGCTAAATTCTTGATCACCATAGAAAACAACGACTCGTGTTTCCACAACAGATGTATTAGAGGAAGCAGCCGGTGTTTGAAGTGGAACGAATAATGTTTTTTTAGCTTACTATCGAATGTGAATCTCCGGTTGGAATATAAAAATGTTGTAGAGTACGTTTCAATTTCTCCGATTGATTTTTTCTTGTTCGCGACCTTTGTGCACTGTTTTAAAGACTGGCTAAACGATCGAACTGTCGCACAATTAATAGATTCGTTTTATCTAAAAACACATAGTATTGAAAAAAGTGTTCACTTTTGTAAAAGTATCCGAAATGTACCAAGTTCTAAATTGAAAATAGGTAGTAAAATTCCATGTATTTGTAATCAAAAGACTCAACGATTATCGAAGTCATCACATTATAAGTCAATTACAAAAAAAGATGTTAAACTTTTTTGCCAAATATTCAACGTTGAATCGGATTACATTATTGTACATAAATTTTGAACTTAAGTAGAAACAATGAAAAGATTATATGTTCATCATTCATTATTATCTATAGAATCCCAAATACAACGTACAAAACTGTCATAATCCATATTAAAATTAGAAATGCGAAAGAATGTTTGTTTGTTTGAATGTTTGTCTTTCTTTCACGTCGCAATGGAGTAATTTTATGGTATGATTTTTGTGTCTACAGATATTTAGGAGGCTGGAGAGTGATAGAAAGTACTTTTTATCACAGTAAATCATCTCATTCTCGTGGGCTGATGGCACTATTTAGTTTTTCGCCTAATTGCAAACGATACTAAATTAGACTATATTAAAAATATGGTTTTTAATTGATGATTATATACGGAATAAATTACCTAGGTCCTTTACCAATAAACATTTTAATATTTTTTCAACTTTAAATATTATAAATGTGTAAGTTGGATGTGTTTGTTACTCTTCACGCAAAAACTACTGTACGGATTTAGATGAAACGTTACAGTATTATAGCTTATACTTCGGAATAATGCATAGGCTGCTTAACCGCGTTAAACGATATATACACGGGCGGGGCCGCGAGCAAAAGCTAGTTATACATAAATTAAAACATTTCAGTTTACGTTTTTATTTTTATGATGCTTTATTGCGCCGTGTCTGGTACGATCACTTACAAACTGTTTCCTTTATCATTTAATAGCTGCTTAATAGAGCGATTAATCTACGTTAAAGAAGTCAATTTATTGAATTATTGAACCATAGCAACTCGATATTTCTTACGTCCCATTTACCTAACTTTTATACAACTGATTATATTTTTGCTTTCAGATTGAACCATCATTCGAGCTGGGAGTTTGGTATGTATTTTTCAAAAATATATCTATGTTAGATCAAATGCAGCTTGCATATAAAATTAGAATATTAAATTATTCTGATTTGTGAGAAAAATATTCCCACGGCGATCAGTCTCATGTAACGTAAGCCTTTAAAAACTATTAATAATGCATAACACTATTCTTGTTTACTTACCTTTCTTGATGCAACTAAATGCTATTAGTGCTGCTATTCTTTCTTGGTAGCGAAACTGAAGAAAATATTATAAAAAATAAAAATTATTTAGAAAAACAGAAGAACCTTGTTTCTAAGAAAAAAGTGATAAATAGGTTTCAGGCGGATTGTACGCTTGTTTGCTAATACAGTGTTGAATATAATCTTTTGAGAAGTTTGGCAGTTTCATCGGTTGAATATTGATGACGTAATAGACATGTTAAAAGTATTTTCTCTTCTGTTCAAGCTTTATCATGAGACTGGCATAATATTAAATTACCCTGGAATTTACACAAAATAAATTTCACGGCCTAATTTCTAAACACTGGCCTTAGTTCTAACCTTGCTATAAATCACTAAAGAGATCATAAATAACCTACGTATATTTTATCCAACCAAAATCTAAAAGGACACTACTGCTCCATTAACTGATTAAAATAACCTAATTTCCTAACGATAAAATTTATTCTTGATATGCTAATTTGAGCCACCAATCTTCCACCAATGCTATGTTTTAACTGATCAGTTAAACACAGAACTAGAAAATGGCAAGTCGGAATATCTATTGCTACCGCAAACTGAGGTGAAATATTAAGTTCATAATCGTTCAAAATTAAAAAAAAAAAACACACATAATAGACACATTTATCATATTATATTCTCATCTTCGGCTTCTACAACCTACAGGAATTAAAATTAAGGAGCTAATATAAAAATCCCATAGTAATTGTTGACATCTATCTAGAGAACAATAGAGTGGAACAAAATGTGAAGAGTGACCCATATACCGCTTCCGTGAGCCGAAGCACCATAAACAAAGTACTTATGTTCGAGGGGAGACTGGCTCATAATTGCGCTCGTTGTATTACACATTGACGCCTCGTATGGCCGATAAAGACTCTAACTTTTGTAATATCTGAGAAATAATTTTATTATATGTCTTTCGGATCGAGTGGCTTTCCTCAACCTTCAATAACAAGCACCCATAATTACTGATATTATCTTAATTGTGCTACTGGATACCAATTCTTGCAAGTGCGATTATTTTTCGATTAAATTTTATTTTTATTAAAGAGTTTTGGACAAACTATTTATGAATTTTGATGATGATGAATATTGTCTTGTGTAGGAAGCATAATATGAACTTATAATATACAAACTCTAATGAAGAGGCTGAATACTTCTCTACGTCAACAGTATATATAGAAATCCAAATTATACAATTTAGGATTATGAAAGCTTATTAAGCGCACGGTCTGACTAAGACATAAACCTTGACAGCCACTGACTACTGCAGTCGTTAAATAATCACAGCAATAGCGCAAATTATTATAGATTTGACTTTGTAAATTATTACTTTATATATAAGTTTTATATGACATTCATAAATATACGATATATATAGTAGGCTCAGATTTTGTCAGTCAAAAGCTCTTTAAATCTTATAAAAGTCATTCAAAATAAATCTCTCTAAAATTTTTAAAACAAGAGTATGGAAAGAGTTATAATTATTTTAAGTTGTTATATAGTACTATTCTTATAAAGAGAAGACAGTAAGAAAATGTATTTATTTCACAAGTATATATGACTATGACTAAATAACAAAAAATAATCCAAAAGCAACAACTTCTAATATAAGATGACAAAAAAAAAGAAAAGCAACGTAAATAGTCACTTACACGTCACTTATAGAAATTACAAAATAAACAAATTGAGTTTGTCTAAAATATAACACAAATCAAGAGAATAGTTACACCACGTGTCCGTATGTCGTTCACATACACATCATATATTGAATACGAAGGGGGTGCGTGTGAACATGTAGGAGGCAAATTCACATGAACAACCGACCAGAAACAGGGACCTCTGCCCCTTAAAACAGCTGCGTTTTTTTCGTACATTCATATAGAAATGCGGAGGGTATTTTAGATCTAAATAAAATGGTTTTTCTCTAAAAGCACGGATTAGGAGAACATTTGCAAATGGTTGTGGGAAAATATACCCCGAATACAAGGTGCAGGTTGAAATATGAATATTCCCTGTATAAAAATTATTCATTATTTTTGATAGTTGCTTTTAGTTTTAAATTAAAGAAGATAGAAGAATATACAAGAAAGAAAATCAAGTATACGGTCTCGCTAACGACAATGATTCTAACCACCATTGTTTTTGGCTCTGGGATCACTCGGGACTTTATTCGCTACCGTTACATCATATTAGAACGTATAGTGACGTACACAAGTCAGTGTAATCGTTATCATTTGTGTACTCGATTCTAAACCAGAATATGGATACAATATATACCTCGAAGGAAAAGAGTTACTGCAATGGTATGTAAGTTAGATAAATTGGGCCCTTTTTTAATAGTAATAGGAAGCACCTGAAGTAGAATTAAAGTCAATAGGGCTGCGCAATCAGCTGTATTTATCCACTGCGTTTGTACTCGCCGCACAACGGAAGATATTACAAAAAGTCGTGACATATGCAATATAATAGTTCCTGTCATGTGTAGGATGACCGAAAAGGCGTTTAGAAGTGAATACTGAATAAAATAGGCCTGTATTTCTCTACAAATTACATAATGAATGGATTCCAAAATAATATGGGATTAAATGAGTCCCGTCGTCGCTTTTACCTCAACACAATTTAGGAATATTATTACTTGAGTGTTGTAAGCGGTTCACGAATATTTTTCAAATATTGTATTTTATGTTTAAAGTAAATCTCTTTGGAAAAGGTAAAAAATATGTAGTAAATTGGTAAATGTATCAATATAAAATTATCTCGATTTGGTAATGTTAAATTTTTCCATCACAAGAGATTACCGCCATTCGTCGATTATTATACTCGTAATTATACACGATATGGCCCGCGTTTGATGAAATTAAATTCATTATCGACATACAACACTGGCACCATACTTAGCTCAATAATAATAAATACATCCTTTGCTTAAGCAATACCCAACTTTGAATATTTCGAAATATCTACCCCTACAAAACAAGCACATGTGCTGTATATTAATCTTGATTCTATCGAAATAAACATTCTTACCGTCCTATTCTTGGCTCTTTACGAACAAATAATTTATGAGATATTGATTTAGCTACGGAGACCTTGTCTAATAAAACGATATAAATAAAATATTTATCCTAGAGTCGTGTGCTGACACTGTTTCATATATAAGTTTGCGACATAAAATGTCTATAGTAGACGTTTTTAACATTCCAAACAAACTGCTGTTACTCTCAAAATGTGTCACTCGCTTGAATCTGAAAACAAAAGACGGGCGTGGCAGATTCACCACGTGCTTGTGAAAAGTAACAATAGAATAATACAACTAAACAATATGATTACCCATGTATAAAACAGTTTACGGAAATAATATGGCACGTAATTGTATTTTACTATACTAAAAATAACATAAACATTTTGACTAAGTCATAGAATGAGGACATGTGTAAATAAAAATTTAGGTGTGTGCTTACGCTTCACTATTCATCTTTGTCCCCGTTATTTCATCATCTTATCATTTTGCACAGGTGTTGTCTGTGAGTTTATATAGATAAAGTCCTGTTCCCAAAGGATGAAAACATAACGTTTAGACATACCCTACGTGAACACGAGTAATACATGTTTCTTTACAAATTACAAGTAAAGCCATAAAATTCATCTAAATAAGGCAAGTTACTTTCAATGCGATCAATAAATTACCTTCTTATAGCACTCGGATTCACAGCGGCCGTAGACACATTTCAAACTTTCACGGCGTATTGCAATAAACTACTTACTTTATCTTACCCATCTTATCTTTAATTTTATGAATCCGACAAAGAAACCTTCTTATTTTCATGACTTTATCTATATATTATACAAACTGGTAGAATTATAGGGAAATTTTTGAAGAAAACTCTCAAGTAGAACTGTCTAAGTAATTTGAAGCTTATAACATTTTGCTTGAAACCGAAGATTATTATAAGAAAAATCTTATAAATGTAAAATAAACATATAAAACGAAGTGCAAAAACAATTTACTTGTAGAGACCTACAATTATGTCATCACAGTATGTAAACACATCGTTGTAGATTTATTGATAACAGACACAGTTGACATGAGATTTGTGGGTGGATATTATTATGCTATTTTCATATGAAATTAACAACATGATTGAAAACGATTACATCATATGAGCACAGAACACCAAGACATCACTAACTCTATAATCACTCTCTGCTTGTAATTTTATCCATGATATCACCGAGGTGGTACGATAATTATAGGTACATCCAAGCTTAAAAAACTGTCAGTAAAAAGTTTAATTGTCGTTGGTTTATATCTTTAACAGTAACGGATGATTAGTTTTGTAGCCATTCATTTATTATTCTTCGACTGTGTAAGGCTTTGTTTAATTTTCTAAAAATATTTTACCGTAGGAAGTCATCAACACACAACACGAAACTTTTGTTTAGATAAATCTGGGTGAGAAAAACACGAGTCTACTGTTTTAATGCTTATACATACCGAGCAATCAGGAGACACAAATGAACGTACATTTTGTCCAGAATTATGTTATTGGGTAACACGTTGCATATCTAACTGGCGATGTGACATGTGAAAGTAGGTCGGATATTAGGGGACATAAATGAGAGGGAACAGCCAAGTGGGTCGCATTCGCAACTGCAATGACCTGCCTGGCAGACTTATGGATCGCCGTACGTAGTTAGATGAATTATTGATACAGCTACATATGACAAACGCGTGCTCCATTCATACAAAAAAAACTTTGTAAGCTTACATGTCAACCCACGGCTTGCGTATACACGACAACATGTAATATTAATAAAAGTTGTATAAAAATATTCCTAAAGATGTTGTTTATATGTTCGCACAAAATTATATATTTCACAATTTGAAATTAAGTCTTGTAAATGCTTTGCTATTTTATTTGATTGTAAACCTTTACACGGAAGCTATTATTTAGCTTGGAGTTCTAACCTAGCTAAAAAATCCTTAGGGACTACCTTCAGACAGACCGCGGTGCGCAGTGCTACACGTGCGGTGGCATAGGCCACGTGGCGCGCGCATGCACCGCAAAAGCGCCCAGGTGCCCTGTCTGCTCGGACCTTGGCCGTCCCGCGGATCATCGGCTGGGGAGCAAGAAATGTTCTCCACCGAAGAAAAAGAAAAGGGAGCTACAGACAGCCCCCGCTCCAGTCTTGGCGAGAACTGACAATAGTCAGCACCCGCTGACTACAAGAATGCCACAGCCGGCAACCCGTCCGGCAGAGGAGGTAATGGAGTCTTAAAATTCATGCCTCCCCAGAAAGTTTTGCAGGGTAACCTCAATCATTGCCGCGCAGCGCAAGATCTGCTGATGCAGATACTCGCTGAGCGGTCGGTTGCCCTAGCGGAGATGGCGGAGCCGTACTGTGTCCCGGATCACCCTCGGTGGTTCGGGTCGTTTGACGGTACTGCCGCTATCTTCTGGGCAGGGGTCGAAAATGGCCTCCACTGTACCCTCCTTCAGCGAGGACTGGGGTTTGTGGCAGTTGAATGGGGCCCCATGGTCATTGTGGGCTGCTACATATCGCCGAATTGCGGCCTCCCCGTATTTGAGGCGTACCTGGACGGCCTCAGGAGCTGCATTTGCACGTACCTGTATCGTCCGGTACTTGTCCTGGGCGATTTCAACGCCCGCTCCACACAGTGGGGAGATCGTCTGGACAACGTGAGAGGAGATACACTCGTTGAGTGGGCGGCGGGACTGAACCTCGGTATTGTGAACCGCGGCTCAGTGAGCACCTGCGTGCGATGGCAAGGGGAGTCAATTGTCGACCTGACGTGGGCGACTCCCCTTGGTATCGAGCAAGTGTCAGGATGGAGGGTGGCAGAAGAGGTGGTCACTTTGTCGGACCACCGCCACATCGTCTTCGATGTGGTCATCTGCCGCCCGGCCGCAGGCCTAGACCACCGCTGTAGCTACCCTCCGCGACGATGGTCCCTCAAGCGGATGAACCGAGATATGCTCGTCGCCGCAGCCATCGTCGCAGATTGGCCAGGGGAAGAAGAACGGGTCTCGTCTGATCCAGAAGCGCAGGCGGCCTGGTTCCGTGGCGTTATGACTGACGTCTGTGACGCGTCGATGCCACGGGTCAGACCGGGAGGCAGGAGGGGTTCTGTGTACTGGTGGACAGCGGAACTCGAGCAACTTCGCACAGCGTGCTCGAGAGCCCGTCGCCGGTTTCAAAGAACCCGAAGAAGACGGCGAGCCACAGCCGAGGAGATTGCCGAAGTGAGGCGGGAGTATGGCGCCGCAGCAAAAGCTGTAAGCCTTGCAATCGCGGAAGCCAAGGCTCGGTCTTGGAAGGAGCTCATACAGGGACTAGACAGGGACCCATGGGGGCGCCCTTATAAACTTGTATTGGGCAAGCTCAGACCGTGGGTCCCACCACTGACTCAGACCCTGGATCCTGTATTCGTGGGCAGAGTCGTAGATACTCTCTTCCCCAGGGACCAGGGTAGTCCCTCATGGCCTCCATTGCTGTCGGATTCCACTATGTGGTCCGACGACTTTGAGGTGACGGAGGATGAGCTGGACCGAGCCATGAAGCGACTCGCCGCCCGCAACACCGCTCCTGGCCCGGATGGGATTCCGGGTCGAGCATGGGTGTGCGCTTCGGTGATCCTAGGGAATAGGTTGAGGCAACTGTTTACCAGCTGCCTCCGTAACAGCGTATTCCCTTCCGGCTGGAAGGAAGCCAGGCTGGTACTCATCCAGAAACCTGGCAGGGCTTCAGATACTCCCTCGGCGTTCCGACCTATATGCCTGTTGGACGAGGCGGCGAAACTCTTTGAAAGAGTTATCGCCGCCCGTATCAGCCGACACCTGTCGCTAGTGGGCGCTGACTTATCAGACAACCAATTTGGCTTTCGAGAGGGACGTTCAACGCTCGACGCGATCGACCGCGTCCGCTCCTTATCGGAAGAGGTTGTCTGTCGGGGGGGAGTGACGTTGGCCGTCAGTCTTGATATAGTCAACGCCTTTAACTCCCTGCCGTGGTGGGTAATTAGAAAGGCACTGGTATATCACCAATTGCCCCTCTACTTGCAGCACATCATCGGGGCCTATCTTCGCGATAGGTCCATATCCTATGTAGGTCGGGACGGTGAAGTACTTCAAAGGGAGGTCACATGTGGGGTTCCCCAGGGGTCGGTCTTAGGACCCCTTTTGTGGAACCTCGCGTATGATGCGGTCCTGAGGACCAGTCTACCCCTTGGAGTGAGTGTCGTCTGCTACGCGGACGACACTCTAGTACTAGCTAGGGGGTATGGCTTCCAAGAAGTCCTGGAGCTCACCGAGTTAGGGGTGACCTGTGTCGTCCAAAAGATCAGCGATTTGGGTCTACGGGTTGCACCTCATAAGACGGAAGCCCTGTGGTTCCACAGGAAACGCGGAGGTGTCGTTCCTACCAGCTCGTTTATAAGAGTGGAAGGAGCGGAGGTCGAGGTCGGTCGACACATTAAGTACCTCGGCCTAACCTTGGACAGTCGCTGGAGCTTCGAGGAGCATTTCGAGCGGATGATCCCACGAGTTCGGGGGGTGGCGGGCTCCCTACAAAGGCTGTTGCCTAACATAGGGGGCCCGCGAGAAGAAGTGCGCCGCCTCTACTGTGCGGTGCTACGATCCATGGCTCTCTACGGAGCGCCGATATGGGCCAAGCGCATATCGGCCTCCTCCCGCTGCAGAGCTAAGCTCAATCGAGCGCAGCGGGTAGCGGCCATTCGGATCGTACGAGGATACCGCACCATCTCGTCTGAGGCGGCAACAGTCCTGGCACGTTTTCTGCCCTTTGATATCCTGGCCGATATGGACGCGAGGATCTATGACCGTATTCGCGCTATCCGCCGGGATGAGAGTTGGGAAGACCAGGACGAGCTCGAAATGCGGCAGAGCGCCCACCGACAGGCATTGACACAATGGCGCGCGCGGCTAGAACAGCCACAAAATGCGCGCCAACGCGCTGTCGGTGCCGTTCTGCCCAACCTCGAAGCTTGGGTAGGTAGGGAGGGAGGTCGCGTCACCTACCGACTGACGCAGATACTCACCGGGCATGGTTGCTTCGGTGAGTATCTGAATAAGATCGGACGCGAGGAGACGGCACACTGTCACCACTGCGCAGCCGACTGGGACTCCGCCCAGCATACGCTGGAAGACTGCCCCGCGTGGGCATCTGAACGCGGAGCCCTAGTCGATAAAATAGGACGAGACCTATCGCCGCCAGCAATCATTGCTGCCATGCTGGCGGGTGAGGAAAGCTGGGCCGCAGTGGTCTCTTTCTGCGAAACTGTTATGCTCCAGAAAGAGACCGCTGAACGGGATCGAGAGAGGGCCGATCCCGAACGAAGAAGACGCCGGCGGCGTTATGAGCCGCCGACGGGACCGCGAGTCGCCAGAGAGTGGGGTCCTCTGGTGGCGGATTAGTTGCTGCGGTCTGCGATGGAATGATTTGTTTCGGCCTGGTAGCAAAAATGCGATCGGGTCGCAACAAATTATAACAACCGGACTGATAGGTGGGGTTGCCTTTATGGCGTCCCCAGGATAGGGTCTGACTAGGCGCGGCGTTGATTCTGGAGGGGACCTGAAGTAACATGGTCCGGGTCCCCTTCAGAGAAGGACGCCTGAGACCGGCCGCCGGGGTGGTTTTTAGTGGAAACACCACATACTCCTGGCTCCTGCGTCCCCAAGGAGTCGGAGATCCGAAGGGATTTTCCACCCCGACAACAAAAAAAAAAAAAAAAAAAAAAAAAAAAAAAAGGGACTACCTTCAGCCTGTCGAAGATGTGTCTTGTGTTCTTCATATTAGTGTGCTTTGAAATATTTGACCTCTCACACTCGAACCAGCATTAGTTGAGCTGTGAAATCATTTAGTTAGCTTTGTATAATAAAGAGAAGTTCCTTGTACGAGCACGTCTTTACTTTACATTATATTTAAATTCTCAGGAGGTTGTGAGGTGTTATGGCCTCATAACACATCATAATGCCTCTCAACCTCGAAGTATTAAATTAAACCTCTACGAACACACGAAAAAACACCAAATTGTTAATAATGTCTCAATGAGTAGTGTATAATTGTTCAGAAATATAACCTTGAAAAAATTAATTGAACAAAACAACGTAATCTTAATACTCGCGCTGATTAGATACTAGATGGTAAAAAAATCGGTAATAATTGCATATTTATCTATAAAAATAAAATAAAATATGTACTTCAGACAGGTATCCATAGTGGGTTAGTAAAAAGAAAAAAAAAATGACAGCAATAATTTAAAATTATTTAGTAACTATGATATTGTTTATGTTCCTGTTATTATTTTCCATTTAGTTGGCACAACCTTTTGGAAATCGTACTAACTACTTCATACTACGTACATACTTTTATTTGTATTTTCCTTTCGGCTACAAGTGTATCACATACTAAAGTAAATATTTTTTTCTTTTGAAGCCCTAAATCGATCAGAGTGGTGTGCAATGAAAGAACCAAGAGAATTATGGCGAGTAGTGCATTGCTATAGGTTGATGATGATAGTAAATTAAGCATGTGACAGAATAAGAGAACTTACAAAAGATAAAACAAGACTTGAGAGAAATATTATACTTTCTTTATAAAAAATATAATGCTATTTCTGACTACCTTTCATCACAGTGATAACAACTTGGGCTATCTTAAATGAAGTAAGAGATATCTTATCAGAAGTTAATGACAGGTGTTCTTGAAGTTATATTTACAAGAGACTTGCCCACAAATGAAGTACACACACAGACTAATAGTAGTCTAGTTAAGTATTTAAATGTCTATCATCTTCATGAACAGCCTTTAATTGTCCACTGCTGTACCTAGGCCTCTTCTTAGAAAGGTTTTGGCCTACTATACACGGTAGCTAGACGGATTGGTATAGGATTTGTTTCAAGTCCTAATTCCATTATATACTCATGCTACTTTGTGCTGAATAAAATAAATTAAACGGAGGCTAAGTAGAAAAATAAATACATTCAGATATGAAAAAGAAGAAGGTTAAGTTCACAGTTGTTACACATGCAATAAAAAAATCTCTTCTCAATCGATTCACGGTATGAAAAATTGAACATAATTTCTTATCGTTCTCATTTCAGTGAATTATTTTCACTGGGCATGACGTAACACTTTTAAACCGACTGACGATTACTTTAATGTATATGAACACGATTTTGTTAAAAAAAAATCTAGTTAATCTGCAATTATAATATTTTACTTTAATTTCGTAGAAATAAAGCTTTTAGGTATAGCTACACAACCATTTTCCCCGACCTGATCGGACTTAATTAAGTGTGGTATCGATACAGGGAGGTCCTGAAATCACATAGTCCGGGCCCTAGCAGAGTAGGATACCAGAAGGCAATAGTGTTTAGTAGAATCGCCACTTTTTCCATACTCTTGAGCCCGCATCCGAAAGAATTATCCACCCCGTCAATAATAAAAGTTATAGCTTCGTAAAATAATAGGTACCTAGTGCGAAATTTTTTACTTATTTCCGCTTAATGCAAAATGGTAAAGGTGATAATAAGATTACACTTCTATTATTTATGCCCATCAGCAATGATAATAGGTGATCTAAAACTATCTAGCCACTCAGTAAATGAAACATTCTCCAATAATTAACGTTTTAAGTTGTTAACAATAAAATTTATAACAACCGTTCAACAGCTCTTATACTTGGTTTGCTTAACTGCTCAATACCTTTGTACTACTAGTATATTTTTGTATTTATACTACAAGACTAGCACAACGTAACAACTGGACGATATCTAGGCACGTATGATATTATATCTGATAATAATGTGTAATTTACGTCAGTAGTAACTATTCTACGTACTGATAAGAAAAAAATACAATCATAATTGATTTACTGTCAATACCTACCATGTTCAAGAGAAAGGAAATTTCCCCTTTTCTTTTTTCTGTGCGGAAATCCCCCCGGATACCACCTACTGGTGGTTATGTCGGACTCGAACCGACCAAAAACCGCACGCCGTCTCAGGTACCAGTAGTCGAGGAACCAGGTGTACCCTAGAAAGGAAATCCCTGGAACTCCCCTTATTTAATTCATTACTTTGAAACTTATTTCTGCAATACAAATACATTCCTCATCCATTAGTTTTTTAGGTTTTTGTTTTCCTTATTTATAGGACTTATATCAGAATGACTTCAAACTATTGTCCTGGAACTTTTTACTTCGAAAAATGCGCAGTTGTCATTATCCGTGTCGGCGCAATTTTATCAATTGCTTCATAGTTGCTCGGCAATTAAAAAAGATAACACAAAAACGAAGGGAATTACTAACCAATTAGATAAATTACAAAAATTTGAATCATATGACTTCAAAGATGTTTTAAAGCTCTCCTACACAAGCGTTGTATTATCGGTCGGTAATCTCGGATACGTAATTGCGATTTTTTTTGTAGTACATGAAGAAATACACTGCTCTAATAATGACTCAATAGAAGTAGGACGCTTGCGTTATTATGTCCTGGAATATTCCGATATAATTTGTCATAACATTTGTATTGGGACACATGCGGTCCCACACACAGCTTGGTTGTTTTCTCCGACAGTTACTAGTGTTTTACTTTATAATATGGATATTGATTGCCTGCCTAGTTAGTCTAGCGGTTAGCGTATGCACCCATCGATCAAGAGGTCACGTCACGTGGTTCGAATTCTGATTCTGGCCCAAAGTTATTAGGTTTTTCTTATAAGAAAGAAAAGAAGTTAGCGGTATTTCACGCCCATGTCTTGGAGAGCTCATTATTTAAGTGGTGAATCTGCCTAATATTAAGAAAATACATACCAAAAACACGAATATAATATTTCCATACCAAGATAATTTATTTCTTCTTAACTTTATATCCAGTGGCACTATTTTCAGACTCCCTCGTAAATTCTTATTCCCGGCTTTATCTATACGATATCACACCACACATTCATCACAGCATTCACATTTCAGCTACGTTCAGACGTCTCTCATCCGCCATCTCTTAATGGTGGCCCATTACTGGCTTACAGAATCATACAAAACAGCGGGAATTATCGGACGATAAAAACGCAGTTTCGCAAGGAATCTGGACGCATTATCGCAATAACACATCCGATATTATCAACCAATAATAACACGCCTGTATGGAAGAGCCTTTAAGCGATCATTTTTATATTTTTTTTTAGTTTTTAATTGTTATCAATAAAAAGTATAGTCTAAAACGTGCATGTATTTCTTAATTGTCTCAAATTATTTTGAATACATATACAACATGTTTGAAATTCTTGAGAATTTGTAGTTATTGTAATAGTATAGCAAATGTGCAAAGCTATCACGTTAAAGTACCTTCTGTACAAAAGCAAGAACACCATGGTTACTTGTAAATTGAAACGCTGGATCAATACATAGTTCGATTACATCTACTTGTATAGAACTTAAATTTAGTAATGAATACAAAGGATGTGTTGTGATATTATTGTCAAGAAAAACAGACGTACAACTCAATTTATTTAGCGCTACTCAGACATGTTTATAACCAATTTACCTATCACGGCGAGCAACACCTGCTGTGAGTTTTAAAATAAATTATAGGTTATTTGTGGATTAGTAAATGAATTTTAATGTTATGTCTCTGTGTTATGCTTGCACTAGTCATTTTTGTGGTTACCGTCTGTTTTCTCTTTTATGCAAATCAGACACAAAGCTTGTTACACATAAGAAACCTTAATCTATGAACTGAACTCTGAATAACATTACAATATCTTCAGATAATTATGATTTTTAAAAGGAAACGTGATTAATTACATCTATTATTTAATAAATTAAATTGTTACTTTTTGTCTGTTTTTGTTTAACTAATCACTACAAAAGAAATACGTATAAAAATATTCCATACGGAACAGTGGAATATATACCTATTTAATAAATTTTTCACTAACTTTATAAACTTTTGACTATGATAAAAACTGCCTCTTATTGCACACAGTGCAACTAATATTAGTTGCACTGTGTGCAATAAGAGGCAGGCCGATAATATCGTTTATATAAACGTAATAAAGACAACCCGTATGCACTCATACCCACGCACACAACAATAATAGTAACACAAACATACAAGATAAAGAGCACTTCATTTTGTCACATCTAATAGAAATATGAAACGATCGTAAAGACTATAAACGTCTAGAGAGACTAAGACTCTAAGACTATAAATGAAATATAATAATGAAAGAGACGGAAACAGATGCATATAGGAAGTTAGTTTATCTAAAGTCAAACAACAAGGTCCAAACAGCGTGCGTCAGTTGGGCATTTGCTTCACCTTATCATTAACAGTGATAACAGTCTTGTGAGTAAGTACACAATTACTTACAACGAAGATTAAACAGTAAAGCCGTAATGTAAAATAATAAACAAAAGTAATCCATAGTCTATATGAGAAATAAACAGTGCACACTTGCAAAGATGTCCAGATCCAGTACTTAGAAATTATTCATTGTAGTGCTATTTTTTGTCTCGTAAAAGTTGTTTTTCTGTCCCTTGAGAACACGTCTTTTTCTGGATAAATGGTATCCTACATATATCATTTCTAACTACGTTCATGTGAATGCAAGGTGTAAAATAATCTCTTGATAAGTTAAATGCCTGTCTAACCGAGACCTCTACTGTAGTAAATTATACTACCTTCAAACATAAATAACAACTGTAATTTCTCAGTACGAATACTGTTTAATAGCACATATTATTATAACATTGTCCGTAAATTTAAGTAGTTTTTATTTAAAGTTTGTTTGTTTTATTTTTTAACGATAACATAAAATATAAAAAAGTTACACTAACATTGCTACTTTAAAATACACGACTTTGCCCAAATATCCAAGTAGTTATTGTAGTACATTTAAAACCACAAAATCGTAAATATAGATCAATCTTCGATTTTTCGACACACTTAATGTTTCGGCTATTTTGCTACGCTGCAATTTGACAACGGTGCGGCGGCGTGGCTATTCGCCCGGTCAAGGTATTTCGCACAGTACAAACTAATCAAACCCTGTAATTATCCGTACAGTCGAGCGAACCTTGACTTCAAATCTAGATGCCCATTTAATAATATTTGACTAGTTGAAGGACTTTGTAATTTGCAACATAAAGTAAAGTAAAGTATTATAAATAAATATGTTGTTGTAATAGTACTTCAATGGTTTTAAACAACATGCTCGCCGTTTGCCCACCGTTCCTTTGTTTTGGTTATGATTTTATAGTTCCTAGAAAGTATGGCATCGCTAGAAAATCTTTTGTACTGCGTAAATCTATTCTTGTAGAATAGATTTAAGAAATTTACGACGTTTTTGCTTTAACGATTACAGAACTATTGTAAAGTTTGATCAAGTTTGACGACATTGTATCTGAATAAAAATACACTCTTTTTTTCTTTAACTTATTTTTCAATCAAGCACTTATTCAACTAAGTAGATATAATGACAACCTACTAAAATGAGATTTAGTGTGTTTAAAACCAATATTTACTGTTTCCAAAATATCCATATCACAATTTACAAAGTTAACACTAAAAATATTTTAATTTCGTTTCTAAAGGATATGTATAAAATAAAATAAACTGATATTTTAATTAAAGTTGAACGAATAATTAGAGACAGTCATGCGGCTTGAAGTGTACTTATAAAATAATATAAATTTGCTATTATTTAAGCCTAGTGCCAGATCGGTGTTTAGTTAATACCCTATAAAACTCATATCATTTACTAAATTTTAATACATTTTTTTTACTGCCCAATACCAAGATAATTGGCGCTCCATCGGTTGACTTCGTTTAACAGTGAACGACGTTAGGTTGGTTAGGTTTCTAACTTCTTTGTTAGCTGTAACTGTTGTTTTCATGTGACAAACTTATAGCTAGTTAGAAATCGATAGTTACAACTCTATTCATAACCTACGAGTATATGGTGACGTTAGTAGGTACTCAGTATTAGCCTACATATTGCTATAATATTAATCGATATTATAAGTTGTTGATGGGAATTACTCGACCATAAACAAGTTATTAATACTATCAGGTACGAAAAACAGGTGTGAGATATGATTAAAGGAAAATGTTATGTGCCGGTGCAATTTCTCGAGCCATTGACCTCAAATCGCGTGCCTGCTCGATAGCCTCAGGTCATTTGCAAATAAGATTACCTACACTATAGACGTCTCATAGGAAACAGCGCTCTCGATTCCAAACTTGCGATTCAGGTTGCTTATTTCTTTTTTATTGTTTCAATTTTATTTTTAATTTTATACTCCTCATTAAAATCAAATAAATTGTAACGTTTTACTAAAATTTTTGATTATAATTGTCATCAAATTAAATACGCCGTTGTCTAGCGACGCTGAAAAAAACTGTTTCCGAAATAAAATTGTCGTGGCTGAGTTTAAATTCATAATCGTGACGTTTTCAGATTCTATTTTCTGAGAACCCTAGAAGATTATCGAACGTAAACGACTAATACCTAATGTCATTTTTTGGCTGACATTTACCTCATTCTAAAGGCCTCATTATGAGCGCAAGGATAAAAATAGAAACATAAATAAAACAATCTTCAATTAACCGGAGTTTATTTGTAAACCGCAGTTGCTACATAAAAAGCGGCGATCGTAAACTCAAGTTTGCTCTTACACTAAAAAGTGGCAGTAGCTAAAGCATAAAAGTATTGCGTCACGTCTTAAACAAACAAAATTTTACAAAGATCAAAGTGCGACGAAAGAGCCTGGATCTATGTTGCGTAACTGACCAACAAATCTGTTAAATGGAAACAAGGCCAGCCACGCAGGCACATGTCGATGAAAGTGGTGACTTACTCTACTAATAGCTTTATCTACAGTTAATGAACCTGATTTGCATGACAGGTTTATTTCAATGTCAACTAAACGTATTTACAATTTTATGGTTTGCACCACTAGGACAGTCGAATTCAATCACAACTTGTCATCAAATCCGACGCGTATCCACTTCCGTGACAGTTGAAACGTATCCCAGATCTAATGCCGGTTATATAAATCACAGTTATCAGTTGACAGATGGATGGTTGATGACGAGAACAAGTTTTGCTATCACGGAGTGAACAACGAACAACTTGTTCGTAAGATAACATCGACGCGGACAACGGGTAGTAGTAGTTATTGTGACACCTTATGACCTACTGAACTGAATAGGTACGTCTACTGCACTTGACTGCATAAATATTTATTAAGTTAAAGTGAAAATAATAATGTTTTATCAATATTACATAAATACTACATAATACTTAGACCTAGAGGCACATACAATATTGACCATGCTTTGACTAATCGGGCACAGTCTCGTAAAAGCAACTTTTTAATCCGGCTCTTCATACGTTAAAGTCGCCCAGATACAAAGGGAAAGATTGAAAACGAACAATTTTGGTTACATTTGACCTCAATCCTGTTGCCACTTGTCATCAATGACCTTAAAATAACAGACATGGTGATATCATGTATCGTAGTAAAATAACCTCAATTAATTATACTTTGGAACCAGAGAATTAAATAAAAATATCATAGTCTAGTCTAAAACAAAATGAAAGCGTGTGTGTGTTTGCTAAGACATAATAGACAAGTTTTACATATAACTTAAGTGAACTTGTCACAGACAGTGATACCCCAATTTACCGGTTCCTACCTTGGAGCGTTGTATCTTGGTTTAAACTACGAGTATATATCCAATAAGAGTAATCCTTGAAACCGTCTAAACCACACTTTTGTTAAATTATCATTCAAATCGTCGTATTTATGCGAATAGATCATCCAGATCCAGATGTTGCAATTCTATCTAAAATTCGCCTATATATTTTATGATATTTTTAATGTTTGTTCTTTACTATACCATAAAAAATATTTTTATGAGTTTGTATTGTATGTGTATTGTTATCTTTTTCCTCAGCGAATCTCTTACATGTGTATATGTACCTACTTTATACTCTGCCACGTTATTTTCCTTCCACAATAAAATTTATCCCTAGGCTACAGAGTGAGTGGCCGTCGTTTAAACGAATTAAACGATCTTGATTAATGGACTTAGTTACTAACTTCGACCGTTCTCGTTCCACCGATCTTCTTCATCGTAAATACCACTAAATGGAATAAAACTTAGAGTTTAAACTGTTTGCAGCAAATACAAAAGTTCTAGTGTTATATATGTATTTTGACAGTATTAGTTCGATGGCGAATTAATAGTTTGGCAATTTTATATTTAAAAACTTGCATTATTAACATGTATAATCCATTATCCTGTATTGCCGTGTAGGTATATATCTTTTTACGAGTTTGTGTGCACTAGCGTGCAAACTAATCCAAGCTGGCTCCAATCCACATTAACTAACTTTGAACTTCCATGAATTTAGTCTCGCTAGCCTTTTTATTGCACTGACAAACGGTTTTATTAATACCAACTAAGAAAATATTTTATCTCGAATGTCTCATATAGGTTTCTTTATTCGATGATGCTATAAAACCTTTTAATACTAAAGAATAGAGAATTGTGGTGACTTCATTATTGTGATTCAGATGTTTTGTGGTTATATTTGTTTCAAGGTTGTGGCAATTTCTAGATATTGTCAGCAAATGTATGTAACATGTTTATTTTTCATTGAAATCTCACGAACTCTGTAATTTGTATTATTGTTAATGTACACAAAAAGCGATACACAGCTAGACGTCCGCGTCGGTCACGTAATGTATCGTCGACTCGGAATCTAAAAGCGCGTACGATCACGAAGCGGGTTCAATGGACAATAATATGCACAGTGCGTAGTACGTTCTTATGTTACAATTCATACTATAGCACCGCAATCATTAGCTAAATGAGAGGCGTTAACTACTATCAGTTCAGTGTATTCACACTTACATGTTTCACAACAAACAGTTGTGGGGCAACGTAGAAGATTACGTTTCTTGTAGTTATGAAATAGTTTCATATGAATAAATATTGTCGTCATTACACAACTATTAGCTGCATAGTTTTCAGTTGAGAACGAATACTGAAAACCTTAAATATAACCTAAAACAGAGGTCATATTCTTTAAAAAAAATACTTATCTTAGATGTTGTTTCTGGGTACAGTATGTAATATTGATATTAAATAAATTGTATCGAGAGATATCTAAATAGTATGCCACTAATCGCTGTAGGTACTCTGGCACACTGTGGTAGTGGAATGCTTCCCTGATGCAGCTAAATAGCAGACTATTGAATGCTTTGACGACGCCAATACCACGCCCCCACAGCTTCTTCGTCACGGCCCTCAGATGCAACACGGCATCGACTGTCGAACGTCCCGTCCGAAAACTGAATTGGGCGTCCGACAGATCGGGACCCATCTCTCAGAGGTGCCAGACGATATGGGCAGTGAGCTTTCAAACAATTCACTTGAATCGTCCAGAAATATGATGCCCCTATTGGTCGCAACTAAACCGGCAAGCCGTCTAGGCTTCCTTAATAGGACCAGCTTCCCACTCTTCCAGTAGTAGTACTACACTCCAATCGATATACGATCTCTTATCTTGACCTAATTTTTAATACGAAAATATTATATATTAATTGATAAGATAGATAAATGAAGGTAAATCTAAGTAACTAATACCAAGTTCCATTCTTGATACTTTAAAAAAAACCTTAATAAAAATAAATGTACATATTTTAAAACATAATCTCGAAGTATTAAAGCAACACATGTTCCGTAACGCTTCAAGGCAACGTACAGTGGATGTTTGATTACAGGATCAAGAGCTATAATGTACTCTGTGCTACTTTAGAGTGAAGTCTTATCTTGACCTACATCGGCAACCTTTGATCTTCAATCTACTACTGCGTAAATTAAAAAGTCACTTGGAAAATATAGAACCTATTTTCATTTCCAAATTAATATACTAATTCATCAATTTAATGGCTAACTTGCTGGCTGGCTGGCTTTAATAGCTGCTAGACATAGGCCACTCCTAAGAACGGAGATTTTATCCTACTAAGCTGGTATGACTAGGTTTAGGGTTTGTTTCAAGTTTTCCTTTTCATTACATTACATTGAACAGCCTCGGTGGCGCAGCGGTAGTGAATGCGAGTGCTGTGCTTGAGGTCTCGGGTTCGATTCCCGGGTCGGACCAAATGTTTGTATGATCTGCAAATATTTGTTTCGAAGTTTGAGTGTTTTCTATGTATAATACAAAAAAAAAGTATATAAGTATTCTATCAGTCAGTCTAGTTATCATAGCACAAGCTCTGTCTAGTTTGAAACTATTTACATGATGTTGTGTGTCAAATGACTGAAATATTTATTTATTAGTATTTATTATTACAATCCTGTTTTCATGAGTTTTTGCTCCATTAGTCGGCTCTTAAGACTCAACAGGGATGAATAGGGGTATTGACACTCCGTATTCTTAATCCGTCACCCCGCGCATTTTATTAGCAACTATTTAACAACAAAAAGGTTTCAGATTATTATCAAAAACTAATACTTTTTCATGTAACGGGTATACATAATCAAAAACAATATTAATATACAATACGTTCAATGCAACACTCCCACGCCTGTTACGCCGATATGCCTATACATTACCATACAATGAAACGTATGCCTTCGGTAAACGAAACAAAACGATTGCTTCCCGTCCTCGAGACTTCTCAGATTGTATTATATAATAATAATTGTGAAATTGCTTATAAGCATTATGTTGTAAGAATAAAACGTATGTCATGTAAACTTCTGCATCTAGAATCATTGAAGTCAAAATTTAACTTTTATAGCATGTTTCAGCTTCACCAGACATTTTTAATACTGATTACTCTCTGCAATCACTATAGAATTTAAAAATGTTTAATATTTTGAAGAATACTAGAACTAGTATTATTTATACAATTTATAAAATATACCATACATAAACATAATTTAAAAAATTATCTAATACACACAGTTTCTGGGTTTACTGTGAAAATCACGCTTTTATGTTAGTTACGTACGCTACATCAATATTGTTATTGCGGACGTGTAGAACATAACAGTGACTAGTCAAGAAGAAATTTTACGAAGTAAAACTTTAGATCTGAAATGTAGTAGATATTACTACAACTTATCTATATTCTACCGTCATATTCTACAGTTATATTGTTAAAAAAATAATAAATTTATGTTATCACACCACATTTGAGAAAAAAAAACAACAGAAAGCAGTTTGTTCCAATACGAATCGTAAAAGACAAATATTTCATATCCTCGAAAACCTAATTGACGTTGCACAGAAGGTGCACAATTGCCTTACAACAACATTTTATAAAACTTTTAAAAATTTCTTTATAAAATAACTCACATTCAGATTATCGGTAATTTAAATATGTGGGATGTAAATATTAATTTATTAAACGCACCTACGATTTCAATTATTTCTGTGTGACGTAAGCCAGAGAACTCTTGTCAAACTAAACAAACAATCAATGAATGAACGTTGAAACTGCTCTAGGCTGATTTTTGGTCAAGAGCGTCGCTGGCAGATGTTTAGGGATAATGAAACAGATTCCATTAACTACGTCGTAGATTTCATGCCAACCGCGCTTTTTTTTTATTTTTGCTGTCATTTATAATAATAGATATTATACAATCTTCTTTTACAGTGATCTCTGACGTCCAAACACCTATGGTGACAGCATTGATGTATTTATAGTTTTGTTTTGTTTTTATCTGACTTCAAAAAGAAGTAAGTTCTTAAATTCCCTGAATATTTTTCTGTATATTATTATATAATCTGAAGAACAATATCTTCGCCACTTTCTGTTTTGTGTTACTTAGTATAAATAATGTGCAGTTAGTTGAATTTAAAAATTGCTATAATATCTTATGCTTAAATGAGTCACAGAGAAAAAATATTTTGTCTAATTTGGCCTAGTTAGTTTTACTCAAACGCACAAGCAGTGGTTTACTCAATTAGTATGATTACTTTCTATTAAACTCTCTAAAGACAACTCCCAGAGTAGGAATATTCCTGTATCGTGCGGATCTTTACCGACATACATGAAATGAACATAAAAAATACCTAGACTCAGAACAACTACTTGAAATCATAGAAAGTGTTGTCCTATGTAGGATTAAAACTCATAATAGTCACGGTGAGGTGATCGCTTATACCGCTACGCCATCCGTGTAACCTTTCGGTTTCATATAGTAGACATTAAACTCTTTATTCTTATTGATCTCTATAATATTAGTATAATAGTGAAGGTCCCACGACTGGGATGATAAAGATATTAGAGATGAAATAACTTTCTTACCCATTTGCTTCAACTGCATTTGTAAGTCAGTTCAGTCTTAAGTTATGTACATAGTTCTATAAATACTCGTATTATTAAACTTATTTTAAGTTCATACACTCTACCGATATTCCTTTTAAATTGATCAATTTTTATATACATTTTTAAGGTGCTGATCTGAAATAGATACTATAATGGCTCTGTAAAGAACCATAAGTAGTTCATCTAACTGTAGTTTGACCAGATCAAATTACTTCTACTATTAGAGAACATCATGCAGAATAAACATTAATTTTTATAATACAATTTACATAAATGTTGAAATTAAACGACCTGTAATCTTGGCGAAAATCTCACGAGCCCGCAATATAGTTGGTGTTTATGGCCTTTTACATATACAATCAGTGCAATCGCAGCCTCACCTGGTACCATCTACAACTTTTTCGCCATGTTATCGTTTATTTAACTGTACTCCAATCTCAACCTTTGTTGGCTCGTGACAAAATTTCTCTCAATATTTAACGAGCGCAACATTTCTTGTCAAACCTGTGCTTTAAAACTTTTGGCACACTCTCGACCACACGAGAATATTTTTTCTTTACTCTGTCTTATTTTCACTTGAAACAAACTTACAGATTCTGAGTCGACATAATTGTGTTGATAGATAGTTCAAATCTACTCGATGTGATTTATATATTGGGTTGGATGTAGTGAAATTCGATGCAAGAAAAGGGCTGGTGTTTCATATCTATACAAAAATAATATATATTATTACAATGGTTCTTATGAGATTATGCATAGACACATTGTGTGAGGGTCGGGACCTCAAATAAAATGAATCCCACCATTGTCCAAGTATTGTTTGAAGTTATTCATGTATATGTACTCAGAATTGTACACATGTTTTAGAGTAAGGTAACTTGATACTGAAGAACATTTATAGTCTTTGCTATTTTTAGTGTCTAGAACAGTCGCTTCAAGGTCCTTATTTCCTCATTATGGTACTTTACCGCCGTATCCAATTTGAGTTAATAGCAGACACAATTGAAGCTGGTTCCGGCAATTCACAAAACTATTAGCTTAAGGAGCATTATTGAAGTGAGATAAATGATCATAACCATAATAAAATAAGAGTAAATGTCATGTCAGTTTTTAATTCCATTGAACGACGCGAGAATATTGCCGGAGCCAATTTAAAAATAAAAATAATTTATCCTATAATTTTTGCTTACTTTGTGATTATTTTTATTTCGTTAACTAATAAATAATACTGCACCGAGCAACAGAGCGTATTAGTTCGATTGAGATATAACGGTACAGCGTAGAGAGTGAAAAGGGCAACAGCCATGACACCAATACGAAACGACTTATGAATGAAAAGCCACCTTAGAACGTATAGAGGTGGTAGCCCCTGTACACTACAATTGGAATGGTGAACTCTGTAACAATTATTGGAAAAGGGAATAAATCGTATCGGGGCCGATTCAGAGTATGGAGTAAACCCCTATTCATCCCATGGATGTCGTAATAACCGGCTAAGAGAGCAAACTACATAGAGATAAGACTTGAGATAAATCCTATGCCAACCTGTCTGGAAAGGTGATACAGTAGGCCAAAACTCTTTTCTGAAAGATCTATGTCCAGTAATGGACTTTTAGAAGCTGATGATAATGAATTATTATTGTATCTTAACTCAGTAAGTATAATATATCTAATTAACTTTTAGAAAAATAAAAAGTCGATTAAATGTAAGAATGAAAAATCAGAACTAATACAATACAGTTCTTTAGTGTACAAGTCTTTACAGCTTTTATTTAAGTGTCAATAGTAAAAAGAATCAGAAATTGTCTAATGTCTTTAAATTGAATGAAATTCCAGCAAGATTGAAGTCGTAACAATATTTTCCTTATTATAATGGCTAGTTTCTTAACAAGCTATGATATACAAACATGTAAGCACTTATGTCATAGGATGCGATTCTAGCGTATCAAATGATTTACTAGAATTGATACGAGTAGTAGAATAATAGCATAGTAAAATGTATACGATACCACTTTCACATTTGTTGAAACTCGGTCTCAAACTATTAACCGTCCAGATAGTTCTTGAAAGCAAATCAGTCCTTGTATCTTGGCACTCATTATGGTACATCTAAATTCACCAATTCACCAATCTACTCTGATATGGAATACTGCTTTCTGTAATTAGTATTTAGAGAAACAAGTTATACACTGGATTGTATAAAAACATTCTCTGTTCAGAACACCGTGCTAAAACAGTTTAGTAACTTGTACTCTTTTGCGTTGGGTCCTTAAAGTTCTGTACTAACATTTCAGCGTTTAAATTTATCAGTAACCATCAGTTTGTTTGTTTGTCTACTTATTTGTATGATGGAATCCAATCAACAAACTTTTCCCATACCATAACTGCATTGTTACAACAGAAACAATACTAGCGCGAGAATTAAACTTCATTTCTGCAAACTAAATAAGTAATGATAGGCACCTATCAAACTAGGGTTATCGTCTCATAAGGGCCTTGGTCCCGTATGTGATTCTATTATGTTGATTACACATTTCCGTGTGACTATTACTGAGGACGATGTCTGCGTCCTTCAACACAAGTGTATGTGCGGATATTGCCTTCCGCCGGCAGTCTATCCACCTTCAATGAAAAATGTATTACAGTATTATGTAATGATGATATAATGCGGATGCGTGTATCCACTACCGTATATAAAATCCTTGCATATTGTTTGTTAATTACCCGTGACGAAAATATACTTTATTTAATTCTAGTTAGTTCTATTATTCAACCAACAAAAAACATCTATGCAAATAGTATAGCACCACTCATAGTATTTAATACAGAACTATTATTTATTTATACGAATAAATAAAACTGAAGTGTCTGTCTGATATTGCAAATTAGGAACTTTTTATTAAATGCATATGAATATATGTATATGCGGTAGTATATGCAGTACCTACATCATTTTTTTTTATCGCTATTTTTATCTTTCTGTACCGGCTATCTCTATAACGATTGGACTGATTTTGACAGAATACTCAAAGCAATTTTGATTAATTCGAAAATAATTAAAACTGCGGATAATACCACGTGTCGCAGTTAGTAATTTGTAAATATGTAACATTTTTTTACAATTTTTACAGGTACCAAGTTTGCTGAAGACTGAAAGGAGGTAGCTTTAAGGATTTCAAATATTTATATTAGCGCTTGTAAGTATGCAATTAGCCTTTGTTTAGAACCGAAAATAGTTTTAGAAACCATGTTTTGTTTGATAACTTGTCTCTTGCCTATGTACGATCATGTAACGATACATGTAACGTCATTTAAATAAGTCACAGTGAATTTTATTTATTTATAGATATTAGCTGTAAGTAGTTATTCCTTAGTTTTAATTAAAAAAAAAACAAGCCTTTAAAATATAAATTGTATTTTAATAAGAATAATTCATATAAAACTTAACATTTGAAAACATTATAAAACATTCGTAATTAAAATTTCAGTCAGTACTTGAATACATTCTCTCGCTGAAAGTTCTAAATTAAAACCTTGGGGTTGAAGCGTACATTGTAACTTTTATTCGTGCAATCAGAACTTCTTTGAAAGAGACTTACAATTAATTAAATGAGAGGCTTTCACATTCTCATCTATTTTATATTTAATGTGTAGTGTAGGGTGTACTTTTCATCAGAAATTGGAACTCTTCTAATTTATAGATATAAATTAGAAGAGTTTTCGCGAGCGACGAGATCGTCGCTCGCGAAAACTTGTATTTCTGACCTTGGGGACCAATACTTTTTTCTCTTGATATGATGATCGATAAAACCGAACGGCCTCAATTTGACAGGATTACAAACTACCAAACAAATTTACACCAACTTTTGTAATAACATTATGTAGGAGAGTTATAACTCTCTTAAGTAATATCCTGAAGTTGAAAGTACTAACTTTGACCTCCTCGTGATTGAAATGAAATACTTCATAATAAAATCCTTTCAATTCTAAACGTCAAAACGTTTGTAACTACAGTTACGGAAGTAATTTCCTCAATACTAATGAACTGCCATACAATATTGAAACTAAAACTTACGATGCTTACAGTATATATCGAATGATTCATTACTTTTGACAAATCCATTAGAACTTCGTACATGTAACACGTTAGTTCCACTCAGTTCCGTTATGCATGGAACTAATACACGCAGGAACCTCGACTACGTTCTTATAGTCTGTTCGTATTTGTATCTCCAAGGCGATAAAACTCATTTGATTTCCTTTCACCTGTTTGTGAATCTGTTTCAGTTTTAATTGTTGGACTGATGAGAGTTCTTACTGTGGAAACTTTTAATGACACCCAGTTACTGAAAGCTCTACGGAGTAGAGGACTGTATTATTTTATTATCCACCCTTCCCGTTTAAACTTGGTCGATACAATAATGTGCTTACTAGTGAAATGTAATTATAATACTTTTCTAATGATTGAAGACCATTTGATTCATACTCTAAATTAAGATGTTCCAGCTTACTTGAAATTTATTTTTTTATTATATTTTTAAGTTATATGACAAAAAACGTATGTACTGTAAAACGATTATAAAAATTAATAAAATTTTAAACTACTAATATAATTTAAAATCTTATCACATTTTTTTTTATGATACACGTACATAAGGAAAAGTTCAAACATCGGCAATTTTTCCACCATCAATGATTAATTATCTCCTTTTGTGTATAAGTACATCATAACAATAAAATCCAAAGTAGAACTTTCGAATATATGGTCTGTGTGTCTGGCATTATGCGTAGTATACGCGTAGCGTATGCGTATCAGGTCCACTGTTGCATTGCATACCAGGTTGACTAGCGGCACAGCTAACTGGACTACACGTTCTGTTAATATTGTCCAGAAGTGTACCAACCGCATCGAATTATTAAAAACGGGCACTTGAAGAAAACAATTAAATGGTAACTTTAAATATTACTTATAAATGTAGTAAGTTATACAAACCAACCTTACATCATGATTAACAAACCAACATGATTAACTACCAGATTTGTTTACATTGGGTATCAGTTGTGTATTGAGTTTAACACTACTGTCGTAACACAATTAATTACACGCTCATCTTTTTAAAACAGACACACTAGACATCACTGTTCGAAGATAGAACAAGAGTTCATTATGATACAACAAAAACTTATAACCCGGCCAAGGCTAAAACAACGTCGTTTGTAGGTTAAAGAAGATTTTACTACTGTTTTGTAATACAGATACAATACAATATTATAATACTTAAGCCTTGTAACGGAATCGTTGTACATGTACATGAAAATATAATGTACAAAAAAGAAAAGAGTTCGCAACAATATGCTCTGTGTTCAGCCTTTCAGATTAATTTGTATAAATTCTGCATTATGTCAACTGTCACAAAGTGTCAAAGACAAATAATGATTAACAACAACAAATAATAGTGATTTTTTTATTAAGTTTAATAGATACATGATTTTGAATTTTTAAAAAGATATTTATTTTAATACTGCAGTGTACTAAGTGTGCCCTTATCTAGGCGTGGTCTCTGATCATGCATCAAGTGAAAGTAAGGGCCACCAATATCGCATCACTTGCTTTCTCTTGGTTACTTTGACCTTACTTATTGCAAGCCTTTGATTGAATTCGCTAACCTTATTTTCCAGTGCAGCAAGTTTGGTTATATTTCCTAGTAAAGTCAAACAAAGTTTAAAGTAACTGATCCTAATAATAGCTATTGTGAAGAGCAAAAAAATGTTAAGAATTATAAACACAGGTATATTTATTTTAAACTAGTTTTTGCGTTTTTATCAGTTATCGTAGCGAAGTAGCCTATGTCCTTTATCAAGAATCAAAGTATCTATATGAAAAATGTAATTAAAATCAGTGCAGTTGTTTAGCTGTGAAAGCTTAACAAATAGAGATACAGAGTTACTTTCGAATAGTGCTGTGCTAGTATAGGTGCTTTTGAATCAGACCATGATAGAATTTCGAAAGATGTTGTCTATAATTCGGCTAAAGGCGATAAGAGTCAGTCCACTGTTAGATGTTATATATCAACTCAAACTTTGTCGTTCGGTCGGCTAAATAAAAAATAAAAGTTGCAATACTAGTTTTTCAAGACGATCGGGTCAACAAATGTTCGAGTCCCACTTGCGATTAAATCGACCTCGAAATTAGGAAAAGTAAAACTTTCGATGTCCCACAACCGCTTACGTTTGTTGACTAGTCCAGTTATTAATAAATCTAATCTACTGTTAATTTCAAAAGCATGTTTTCACAAAAAAATTTTAGCTTCCAAACTAATGTCCATTACTTTGCATTAGAAATGGGTATGCCGTATCAGATTAGAAAAATATTTTTTCGCATCTTTGACAAGACATTTTTGTTACTAAGTTGAGTACAGTATTCAAACTAATAAAGCTTAGAAGTTAAACAAACTTCATTTTCTCGTCGGTGCCAAACTATCTACATATCTAATATAAGAATATTTGTACCGAGGATTTTTTTCTCAAAGTGGAAAGACTATTGACAGTTTCGAGCTTACGGTTTTTTTGTAGTAGATACACAGTCTTTATATCTCGACGTACAGATATCAAAGATGTAATACGTCTTGTCATGTTGAATACTGCAGCTGTACGTGAACCCAATAGTCTAGTCCAAAAAGATGGAGACTAAATGATATGTTAACAACTACTGTTGAATATGAGTAGGCCTTTGACGTATTGTCTTTGATTTGATGTTTAATACCTTCGCGGTTTCACATCTTCCAAACTGTATTGCTACTGAATCCGCAGAATGCTTCAAAGGGCGTTCATACAATAGCCTAATTTCTGACTATGTTTTAGGGCCACCTGGAGTCAGAGCATTTTGGTCATAATATTGTTTACAAGGAACCAGCTTAGTGTCTACTTAACTCACTCAGTATACATGCCAAACTCCTTAGCCCCAGAAACACAATAAAATAATATTATACTAACACAGTTTTTGAAATATTTGAATGTTAAAAATAATTATATTATTTTAAAAATAGACATTGCGTTTTGTATAATTTAAGTAAAAAATACAGTTAATATTTATTTAGCGAGACATTTAAAAAGTGTTTCTACAATAAACACAAACATTGCTGACATATATTTCTGACACTCTTAAATAATAACTGACTTTAAAGCATATTAGGTCGATGCCCTCATGTTGAAAAGATTAAAATAAATCCACGCAAGGTGTACGCTGCTCGCAGTGTCAAGTTAGCTAAAAGCGAATTTCTAATAACCGAACAAATATGAGCTTTATAACCTAACAGTTACGGGTTGCAGTAATTGCAAAGATGCAGTGGCCTGGCAAAGTTTACCTCATAACAAGGCCGGCCCGTGCCTCCGCGCAAAAAGCTGTCGTCGTCATCTGCCGCAAATAATGATTAAAAGGGCGCGAACGATGGCGACATTTTGTCTCGTCGCAACATAAACCTTGCTCTCTCTTCGCTGTAATATTTTCGAATAACCTTATTAATTAAGTTGTGTAGTACGATAGTAAAAGTAAATACATAACTGGCTTGATCTTTTGAAACAAATTTTGATTTTAAATTTGTATTTATATAACATTGTATCGAGGCTATATGACTATCACCATCTTTATTTAAAAACTTAAGCATTCAATGAACACGAGGACTACTATGTCTAAATGTGCCGTTATAACCTAAGTATGAATAGTATTTTTTGGTTTTGCATATATTAAGCGTAGGCATCCTTTTAGTATGAAAGATTTCAATTAAAATTTATCAATGCCATCTCATTGGTTGTTTATACGACCGCAATGGATTCCGTTTTAGTGTATTTACAGGAGTCATTGCCTTTCTTCAAATGCTATTTTTCAGGTTTAAATATGAAATGTTGATCGAATTTTGAAACCTATAATTTTTTTTTTAATTTCCAGGTTGTTTGGAAAAGTTCGTGATGATTCGCTCAGACGACAGTGTTAGATAACCGCCGTAAAGCTACGAAGCATGGGTGCGAATATGGGCAAAAACTCGAGCCTGCTCGACGCGCTACCCACAGCGCAGGGTACGCTACATGTGGTCATGCTGGGCCTTGACTCGGCTGGGAAGACCACAGCGCTCTACCGGCTCAAGTTTGACCAATACCTTAACACCGTCCCCACTATTGGGTTTAACTGTGAAAAAGTGAAAGGAACTCTAGGAAAGTCTAAAGGTGTTAATTTCCTTGTATGGGACGTTGGCGGACAAGAAAAACTGCGACCTCTCTGGAAATCATACACGAGATGTACGGATGGCATTATATTCGTGCTAGACTCCGTTGATGTGGAACGCATGGAGGAAGCTAAAATGGAGCTAATAAGAACGGCCAAGTCACCAGATAATACTGGTGTGCCGATTTTAGTGTTAGCTAATAAACAGGACTTACCAGGGGCAAAGGAACCTCGTGAGTTGGAGAAGTTGTTAGGCTTACACGAGTTGGTGTCATCACCGCACGGCTCACGCGATGCACATGCATGGCACGTACAGCCTGCCTGTGCCATCACCGGTGAGGGGCTACACGAAGGGCTGGAAGCTCTCTATGAAATGATTCTCAAGAGAAGAAAATTGGCCAAGTTACAAAAGAAACGTGTCAGATAAACTTTAGAAATGACAATTTTTGTGACAAGTCAACTGTGCGATAGTAAGAGTGTTGGTCTGACAGTTAAGTATTTTAACATGCTCATGATAAGGAAGGAAGGATAATTTTATAATATCCTAGGAAAACACCAAATATTGTTTTACTATAGATGTATAACGTCTTATGAATTGTTCCATCAACATGTTGCTCAAGTTATATTGAACATTTTGAAGGAAACGAATATTGTAAATTTAAATTAACTACTAGTCATTTTCTTTTGAAAATAGCTAGGTGGAAGATAATGGTAGTGCTATAATAAAATGTATTTAAGAAAAGTTCATTTAAAACGAGGTAAATACGTATTACATAACTGAACGTGACATTATCGCTTTTAAAGGCTGCGTGGCCATTAACCTGCCTAAATATGCAAAACCTCAGTTTTTTTAGATTGTTTTCATAATTTGCAAACGTGGCTCACACACAATATTATGTGGGACCATTAGTGTTACAATATTTAGATAACGTGATTGAATAATAAGGAGATGAGCATCGGAAAGTTCATAAGCCTATGTCATATAAATGAAGATAAATTAGATTTCTCTTTTAAAATTACATTATTATTTATATATCCTGACATAATTTTAATAAAAATTACCTACCGAGCCAATCGACATAATGCGACGTCTTCTACAATGTCTTCTAGTATTTTTTGTGCACATCTTATGAATATGTCTATACTGTTCTGGAACTATAAATGTGTCTGTAAGTATCAAAATATTTGTAGAAAATTAGTTGCCTCTACGCATTAAGGATATTTGAATCCAAGACTGTTTATTTCCAATTATTTTATTTGAACTTAAAAAGTTTGGGCATAATGCTTTAAGTGTAATTAAAGATGCAGACTAATTCGTTATAATAGGACCAAATTTTAATTACTAGTAATTAAACAGGTGAATCAGTTTTTTTGAGTCATATTAAAAAGTGTAGACGCTGCTATGTTTGTAAACTTACTATATTTTCTAAACTCAAATAAGATTGTTTTTGTAACGTAATATTTCTATTATAGTTACTATAATTGAATATTAATAATGTACTATTGTCAACACACTCATTATCTTCGTCCTATATAATCCCCTTAACTATGTATAGCCAGCCAACTTAGTCCATTCAATGTTTTACATAATAATTGTGATGTCATTTAGGCATTTTTATAATGAATGGCAGAGGCTTGTACTGTGTTTATGTTGTTTGGAGAGCTTCAAATGTTTGTACATAATATGTACTATACATAAAGTAGAAATATTAATATCGTACGAATACACATCGTAATCATAAATGTATGTTTGTCTTACGAATACAGTCATTGTTTGTGTGTATTTAACATTGCTGATCTATTAAATTAGTTATGTGTTAGACACAATATTACTGTTTTAGATTACACGTATTTTATAAATACCTAACCGAATCATTCACTGGAAAAGTTTAATATACCCTTTACTATACCTTCGGTCAAGCGTGGTTAAATGTTTAAAATTCTAAGTTTTCTTTAAATTACAAAAATATTTTTGGGAACAGTCGAGATTAGCCCACTTTTAGGCTACTCGTAATCTTTGGTTGATGAACAAATTCAAGTTTTTACTTGCTTTTGCCGTACATTTTTTCTGTTAGAAATTTAATTTCTAACAGAAAAAATGTACGGTCATGATTTGTTTACAAATAGTTTTAATTAGCATGTATTTATTTATTTACTCGTAGCTATTACCCTTTTTAATTAGATAATATGCATTGATTGAAGCTTTTACCATATTTTGTTAGAAAATCACTTTGTAAATATGTAAATTCCAAGTAGTCACTTGTCATATACCAAGAAACCAAACATTTTTATGTGAAGAGCATGTAAATTTTGTTATAAAGTATATTTGTTTTATTATAGCTATACATTGTGTATTATTGTATTGTGTTTTATGAAGATACATAAACGTTTTTCATATTGAAGCCCGTAATTAAACTGTTTTCATTAACAAACTGTGTTTAATTGTAAAATACCTTCGAAGATTCCAAATTTATCTAATTCGTGTCCGCCGTGCTTAAGCTCCGCAAATAAAGCGCAGGATCTTCTTTCTCAGTCCAATCAGTAAATAGCAACAAATACTCTATTTCTGATTCTGTTAGGACTCTCGGAGGTTCGGTAGTAGTTGCTTCAGGAAGTGTCTTTTTTTGCGCACGTCGCTTAACCTTTGGTTGATAAACGATTGGACTGGCATTAGCCGCCATTGGGGCGTAAGCATGAAGTAAAGCTCGCTCCAGCCGTTCGAAGAGACACAGTTCTCTGGCAGCTACTTTAGCTCTCCTAACTTTACGTCGTTCAGATTCTATAAACTGCTTGAGCGCGATTTTAATATTTTCAGCTGTCACCGATTCCATCCGTTTCGAATAATTCATGTAAAATTCTTCTAAAGCTTTGGCTGTACCTAATATACCTAAATTCATAGGCTTTTCATTGAGGACTTTTGCGTAACAGAATTCTAAATGCATTTGAAATTTTAAAACTTCAGGGGCACCTACACAGTCATAAAACAATCCATTTAAGATTTTAAAGAATTTATCCTCAAGTTGTGAAGATTTTTCTTCACAAAATAATAACAGTTTCTCAAAGTTTTTAATGACGTTAACTACACCAGTGGTATCTTGAATGATTATATCTTTGAAAAGCTTAATTCCTCTCTTTAAAAAAACAGTGTGTGGAGATAGTCGAGCGACGTGAGTGAAATGGTGTAACTGTTGCTGTTCTATGCCATCAAATATTTTCAACAAATCATTTGGATGTTCAAAGTATAATACTGGCTGTACTAAGCCATTATCGCATTCTCTTTTAAGGTTTTCAAAAATAACATTGAATGTATCTTCTTCACTAGAAATTCCAAAATCGAACCCCTTTGCCTCAATTTCTACAGATCGTGCAAAGTTTCTATTTTTTAAGCGCCAGCTTGGAGGAGATAAGTAATATAAAAATCTGCCATATTTTTGTTGGAGACCATACCTATAGTCCAGTCCTAGGATTTTGGAGGTCATAGTAAACTTAACTGCCGCCAAACACTGCAACTCAAATGCTTTTTTACTGACTGCCATTTTCATTTCTTCAGACTTACTTAAAAATGCCATAGATTTATTATAATCATGAGAGATAAAATTATCCAGATACTTTAGTTGTTTCTTGTATTCTCGACAAGTGATGTCATAAATTTCTTTTTCTTTTTGATGATTAACAGCGATATTTAACATACAATCGTGTCTGTAGCCAACTTCCTCTCTCCACCTTAGTTGGCTGTTAAATAAATATTTCAAAGATTTAAATGGAGCAATATACTTTGTAAATTGACTACATTTCACACACGTAAAAAATGTCGGATCAATATCGGTTATTCCACGATAGTCATCTATGAAATCATCAATACCTATCCGTGTCTGCATATCTGTGTAGGCTAACTTATGCTGTTCACGAATACCTATTCCTGACTTTTCTTTGAACCTATCCTTTTCTTGCTTTTTCGAATACCTCAGATATGGTAGTAGAACCTCTTCCTTGGTAATTGTGGCTGTTGGTACTGGATTTATATTAGCAATAACGGGTAAACCACATACTGTTTCTTTGCATTTTGGTTTCCTAGGCTTTTTCACAAGACCTTTTGTTCTTGTTGTAACACTGTTAGGTTGAAAGCACTTTCTTGGTTTTTGTATGTTGATAATAACAGGCAGTATCTCCTCGTCAACCATTTTTAAAATACCACATACTATTTGTTGAGCTAATAATATTATAAAATATGTAAGTGATGTTAAATTTCTTGTCTAAACCATCTAGACTCATTCTTATATTATTTTTTTTATTTTCATATTGCATTATATAGTTACTCAATTTCAACTTTTATACAACCCTAGAAGAGCTAATGAATATGTAAGCACTTTCTAGTCTTACCAGAAATTACGTTTCTTCATTTTACTTACAATCATCATCATCATCAACAGCCTTTTACAGCCCACTGCTGGACATAAGTCTCTCCTTAGCCAAGAGGTTTTGGCCTACTATATCACGCTAGCCAGACGAGTTGGAATAGGGTTTGTTTCAAGTTTTCCTTCTCTTTGTAATGATATTTGCCTAAATAGTTTCTTCCATTAGTCGCCTCTTACGGCACCCATGAGACGAATAGGGATGGTAACACTATGTATTCTTAATCCGTCACCAATACAATACATACGTTATGAAATTAGAAGAAAAAACAATAAGGTAGTAGACCCACACTGATTTCAGCAAGAACGTGTCGGCTCGACTGGAGCAGTACTACCCTCTAACAGAAAACCAATCTAAAGTAACAGCATCCGTGGTGACGTCTTTCGTTGGTGAGTGCGAGATCGGCGATCCATTGATGCAGGGGTGACAGATATCGTGATAAGTGTATGAGCAGTGAGCTCGAAGACTCATTGTGATGGTGGCGTGAATCGATCCGTCAACCAGTAACGGTGGTGCCGCTGGCCGCCCACGGCATAGAAAGGGGCCCAGTTACGGTTAACCATCCCGAATCCAACCCATCAGATCGTGCATAATCAGGCGCATAAGCGTGCAGAAGTGGCTCGTCGCGCCGTTTAGTGATAGGACAGTGCCCGACGACCACTTCTGGGAGGTTATGGAGACCATTCCTTATTAAGTGATCGGCAATATAGCTTTAGACCGAAAGACATACGCTCTTTAACTACGCGGTTCGGTCCTTGCTTCCCGTGCAGAGTAGTCACAACCTGCAACTCAATACCAGCGTACATGTTTTTCTTCCATTATGAACCCGGGTTCTATAAGCGGGGCGTAAAAAGTATCTCACTAGGTCACCACAACGTGGGTTGCCATGCTGCATTGTCCACATTCATAACGAAAATAATGATCACCACTCTTGGGTAGTACTCATGCTCTCCACGAGGCAGAATAGAGTCATTTTGGCAACTATTATTAAAATATGTTTATGTATATATTTATGAATATTTATTAATTTCAAAACTATATCTATACCAATACAATTTAAAGATAATTTTGCTCTATTTGAATTGCATACTAGACTTTCGGGATACCCACTGGAAAGTTGGCTTCGTGTAAGTATAATAATCATGTAAGTAAGGAGCTGGATCAATACCTTCACACCAATCTGTAAATAATATCAATCCTTCCCTTTCTTCTTGGGATAATGTGTAGTTCTTTTGTTTTGGTTTCTCAGAATGTTCTCCCATTTTGAATGTTTGTGATACAGGTCTTTTATCCTTAATTTTTTTTAATACAGGTCGTCGAAAATTTGCAGGTTTTAAGAAAGCCTTATTTATAGCGCAAGTCATTTCTCTAAAAGCTTTTAATTCTCTTTGAGCTTTATAAGCGTTATGCATGACCTTCAAATCTTGTGCAAAAAAATCATTTCTAGCTTGATTGACAATCTTGAAATCAAGAGAATCCAAGCGTAAATTATAATCTTCATACATAACTTCCAGCACTTTCATGGGATCATGGAAACTTTGATGTCCTTCCTCACACTTACCAAATATTTCTCCATAGACGAACTCTATACAAATTTTCAACTTTAGCGTAGCGGGACTTGCAATACTGTCATGAAACGATTCATTTAATATGCGGAAAAACTTTTCACGTAAATGAGATTCGTTAAATTTTTCTCTAGATATTTCGATATTTATTCGATCAATGTAATATTGGAAATAATCCAACTCTTGAATTGTCACTTGTTTTAGATGTTTTATTCGTTCACGTAATAATCTGCTTGGGGCATCCGTTTTAGCCAATTGTATCAGGTACTCTCTGCTTTGCAATTCCATTGATCGAAACAAATACATCATTTGCGTCGGTCTCTTAAAATATAACTTTGCAGAAGGAGGATGTTTCAGTTCGCTTTTGGCAATTTCGACCATTTTCTCGATATCTAAAGTCTCTACTAAGTCATTATCTGTTGCAAATACTCCTTCTTCAAACTGAATAGACTGTACCCTTCCAGTTAAAGTTTCATCATTGATTTGTCTCCATGCTAATGGAGCTACGAACATCAAGTAACTTCTATAAGTTTTTAGAATACCCCTAATGGCATCAAGCTTGAATAACACGTTGTTTAATATATTTAAAACTGAAGCATATCCAAGAAATTCGTTATCTTTGGCTACTAATTCAACGTAAACTTTTTCAGCTTTAGAAACCTTAACGCATGCTTTTTTATAGTCTTCCGTCAAAAACCTTTGAAAATTTTTTATGTGCTGTTTTAATTTATAAACTATAGTGTCATACTGATCAGATTCCTCTACAATACTTTTATCGATCTTGAGAATTAAATCTCGTCGATATCCGATTTGCTGGCGATTCATAGCATAGGCTCTTATATTGTTAGTGTACACTTTTATGTCGTCAAAACATCGTAAAGGACGCCCTTCAATTACGGTATAGAATTCAGGATGAATTTCCACGACTGCCCTCACATCATCCTTGGGTTCTTCTATGAAAAGTCTTGCTGAAATATCTCGTGTTGCTGCAATCCTTAAATTATCTTTTAAATGTAGTGGTTGGGCCAATCTATTTCGTGTCGTAACTTTCTCCTTACGATCACTATACTTTATGTATGATAGTAGCTTTTCAGACTTTGGTACACGAAATGGTTGCATGGGTTTCTTCTTTGTTGCACCTTCAGGTATGGCATGCTTGCGATTTGCAAAATAATATTGGGTGTTAGGTACATATCTGCGCCTGAATATGATGTCCAAGGTTTTTATGGGGACCATTGGCTTACGTTTTTTTCCTATACCTGACATTTTCAATTTTCAAGTTGTTTCTGATGTCAAGTGCAGCAAGGTTTATTCAGAGGTTTCAGAACTATATAAACTTGAAGAAAATAAATGTATAATTAATCTAACAAATCTCTAACCCTGTATCATGACAGAATATTTGATCGATGGTGACATTTGATTGAAACTACAATCAAAAGAGTATAAAACTTTATTGCAAAATTATTTAGTCAAAGATGAAAGTCGCATACGCCTACATAATATAATATTATACAATATTTTTTTAAAGCAACTTACTTGTTGACTGATGTTTATAATTCTTTATTTTATATTATGGAACGTAATAGTTAAAAAGTTAATGTGAAAAGAATGTATTCTTTGATTTTGTTTGATATCTGGCAGTAAGTTTATATTCATATGCAAAATCACATAACATATGAAATCTCTCAACACTTGCTTGAAAGTATCTTTAGTCTCATAATGTCGAAATCAATCAGTTTATCAGACTTACATCGACATGTTATAGTTTAATTCTGAATAAGTCGGTCTTGGGAAATTCACTGGTACATTGGACCCTCGGTAATCCGGCCCCTGTCTAATCCGGACCCCCCGTAATCCGACATCAATCAAACAATTTTCGCTAATGTAGATCGTGCATGATTGAACAGGTTACAACTTGTTATCGACGCGTAGGTATTGTTTCAATTCCGATTGCTTAGTTTGAATTTGACTACGTGTGATAGCGGTGCAGCTTAGCGTTTATTCATTGTGTATTATGTATATATACCTAGTAATGTCGTCACAATTCCAGAAGACAACATATAGAATTTTATCATTTGTCTGTAATTTGTCGGATTACAAGGTACTCTTTTGTAAAAAAAGCCGGGCTATAGGGGGTCTTAAGCAGTACTCTATAATCCGACAAATTCGATAGTCCGACACTGACATTTCATTTTTAAGTCCTCACCTACCTACCCATATCCCAATTTTATATGGATTTGGCACAGTATGTTTGGCTCTGCCATTCTACTCCATCATTCGTCATTTTACTGTTTACTAGAGAAAAAAAAGGAATATAATATGGATAGAAAGGGCCCTATTCATATCCTCTCTTACATAATCCATCAATCCATGTTCCTTTCCTCGGTATTCACGTTCTCTTGGGTTCAATTTCCATATCAAACATTTACCTGACCACATTCTCCACATCCCACTATTATTTTAAAGTATAGGTAAGTGTATAAGTGTAATATCGAGAAGAATGTTTTTGATAAAAATAAAAAAATACGATTCAGGCAGGTTGCCACATGTGCAACGAACATTGTGTGAAAATACTTAAAATAATATCATCAAAATGGCTAAAGCAGGATAGAGGACATTACGCTACCGATTTTGACGGAGCAAATTATACCAGTTGGAAGTTAAGGTTTGTAAGGTAAAGTACTTTATTAGAGTACAAATAACGCAATGAGCACGCCATTAGCGTGATGCCGGTGTCTGTAAAAACTGAGAATACAGCGGTAGACTGGAAAAAGAAGCATCTAAAAGCGAGGACTATTATAATGAGTACAATCTCAGATAAACAACTTCAATATGTAATTATAATACAGTAGAAGATTTTTTTGTAGTAAACATTAAATGAGTTTAAAGTAGCTGGAGCAAAAATAGATGAACCACAGAAGCTAAGATTCCTGCTTAGAGCACGTCCACCAAGCTATAGTTGTATTGGAGATTTTCTTGTTGTGATCTCAGAGAAACTAAGAACTACTAAGTATTTATGTACAGTCTAAAATAAAGGACTAAAATATGTCTACTATTGACACGGACAAGAAAATTAATGTGAGTACATTCGCAACTAAAACTATAGCCCAATGCTTAATTTGTGGAAAAACTGGCCATCTCGAGAACGATTGCTTACACGCACAGAGGAACAATCAAGGTCAACAAAGTTGCCGAGGCAGATATCAATTTAATCAAGGTTGAAGTAGGCTACATAGATGTTTTAGGTGGAGCCAGCGTCGCGACGAGACGGCTATACACGGGGGTTATCCGGTCAATGGCGCTGTATGGTGCGCCGGTGTGGACGGCGGCTCTGACCGCCCAGAATAGGGCTCGCCTCTGGCGCCCTCAGAGGATATTGGCGGTTAGAGCCATACGCGGTTATCGCACCGTATCGACGGAGGCGGCGTGCGCCTTGGCCGGAACTCCGCCGTGGGATTTGGAGGCGGAAGTGCTCGCCGAAGTTTATCGGCGGACGGCTGACTTCCGGGCGGATAGCGGCATACGGCCCCCGCCCGAAGAGATACGCGAGTGGCGTGAGGCCGCTCGTCGAGCCACGATGGCTCGTTGGTCGTTCCGGTTGGAGACTCCTCGTGCTGGCTTTGCCCTCGTGGAGGCTCTCCAGCCGGTCATCGCCGAGTGGGCAGGGCGGCAGCACGGGACCCTTTCCTTCCGACTGACGCAGGTCCTTTCCGGGCACGGTTGCTTCGGGAAGTATCTGCACTCGGTCGCCAGGAGGGAATTGAGTCCCGCCTGTCACCACTGCGACTGCAGTGAGGACTCGGCTCAGCACACGCTAGCGGTTTGTTCCGCCTGGGCGGCGCAGCGTGGGGTCCTCACTGCAGTTATTGGAGGAGATCTCTCGCTACCGGCCGTCATACGCTCCATGGCCGGTAGCGACAGTTGTTTTACCGCGGTCGCAACCTTCTGCGAAGACGTAATTTCGCGGAAGGAGGCGGCGGAGAAGGCCTGGGAGGACGATATCCACTCGGACCCAATTCGCCGCCGGCGAGCCCGGCGGCGGAGGCGTGCATACCAGCGCTTTATGCCGCCTTGAGTGTGGCCGCGGGTGGACGGGACGGGTTTTTCCCTCCATCCGCTACAATGGCCAGCCGCGAGGAGGCGACGTCCGCGTGTGCCGTACGTCGCCTAAAATAGAGAATTTATCCGCAGATGGTGCCCGAGGTAGCGGCCAGGCGCTATGAGGGATCTGGATGTCGTAATAGCAGCGGTTCCCGGATCCCTCCTATTTCAGGTGAAGAGTGGCACACCGTGTGGTTTTAGTCGGTCCGATTCCGACACACCACCCCGCTGTAAACCCCAGTGGGGTGACGGCCCGAGGGGGTTTCCACACGTAAACAAAAAAAAAAAAGGCTACATAGATGTTACAACAGAGGTAAATTCTATAGAAGTCATAGCAAAGGGAGAGCCTTAATGGTCATTCCAGAGGCGAATCTTCATCGGAACCATGGACAGCTCAAGTATGTAATCCAGAAATAAATCAGATAACTGGGTGTATGGAAAAGGAAGAATGTAGTAATCACAGTAAAATTAACTACCTTTTGTGGGTGTATACACCATATAATAAATAATGGTACTTATTTTTATAATTCAATAGATTTAAAAATTCCAGTAGATATAAAATTATCAGACGGCAAAGTTTTAAAAGCAACCAAAGTAAGTACTATCAAAGTTTATTTTAAAAATTACTATAACTGAAAAAAGGTAGATTTAAAATATTTATTATGTAAAAGGAATCAAACAGCATTTGTTAAGTTTTTCAAGAATCACTCAGACTGGCCCTATTGTAAACAAAAATGACAGTGCCAACATTTATAATCAGTCGAGAGAATTGATAGTAGTTGCTAGTAAAATAAATGATCTGTATTGTATAAAAAGTTTTGTATCAAACAATGATAAAAAAGAAATGTATGCACATTCAATAAAATTAACTCACAAAGAGAAATAGCATAGGGCTCTAGGCCATGTAGATTTTCAAAATTTAAATAAGTTAGTAAATAATAAATTAGTGGATGGTTCACCAGTGATAAGCATAAAGTACAGAAATTTAATAGGTGAATTATTGTATATTAGTACGGGAACAAGGTCAGATGTAGCGTACAGTGTTAATTATTTGAGTAGGTATAAAAATTGTTACAACCAAACATTACAAACATGCAATGAGAATCTTCAAATATCTGGACTGAGGATTTACATACTACGATAATGTAGACACAGAAGTATAAGATTGTTTGGGAGATTCTGACTATGCAGCAGATAATGTGGATCGTAAATCTAGATCAGGCTTTATATTCGTAATTAGACTGTTTGGAAACTTCATTTTTTGTAAGACACATTAACAGAATACAGTAACCAAATGTTCAACTTGTACAGAATATATTGCTATGTCAGAGGCAGTGACAGAAGTACTTTTTATGAAAAATTTGTTAGGTAAATCATTTGATGTGAAATTTTGTAAACCAATTAAATTGTATGAAGATAATTCGGATGCTGTTGCGATTATTAAACACGGTAACTTTACAAATGTATACAAACGAGAACTATGAAAGGGTAATAATTGATATCGTAAAAATTGATACAGATTTTAATTTGGCAAACATATTAACAAAAAGCTTACTTAAGACAAGATTTATGAAAACCAGATTAGAGCTAAGATTAATTGAATATATCATACAATTTGGTTGGTATGTAAAAGATTAAGATATAAATTTAAGGTGTATTGTAATTAATCTAGTCATCTAGTCCCTAAATTTTATTGTCTGTGGACACACCACTGTGTAATAAAATGTGGCGTTATAAATTTAAAGCGACGCGTTGTAATGTATGCTATAAGGGATATTCCTTTTTCAATGTAATCTACGGTCCTATTTAACAGTTATATTAGAAACAGAATATATTCCTTATGCGAGAGAAGTCTTTAAAAAAAGGCGAGTCCAACAGACCGTTGGTCAACTCGTTTGGTAGTAACGGGTAAAGAAAATTATTTGGTTTGTGTTAAACGCTGATTATTTCATTGTGGTATTTTCAAGAATATTTTAAAGTGGTTATATACATATACGAGTAGAGTACTTAAGGTATCGATATCTTTCTAAATCCGATACTTTTGTACTGGTAATACTAAGGAGTGCAATGTCAATTTTCGGTTTCGTGCCTCGACATATTTAGATCGTGCAGCACTAACTATTCTACACATTTAAAAGCTATTTTTATGATTCATACGTTCTAAACTCCTAAGAAAATATCAAATATTTCAATAATCGAAAGAGCATTAAATTTGTTTCTGAAATAAAAGTTAATATGATACATATTGTGTTGATTCTAGTAGTGATTTTTTCATACATATATTTTGTAAATATAAATAATGTTAAATCTGTAATCAATACTTAAGTTTCCTTCTGGAAGGTTCAAAGGATGACTTCAACCGCTTAGCAAGTTTATCGACATCTTTCAATAGTTTCGCTGCTTCTTTCGCTTGTTTTATTTCTTGCACTCCATCGTCATAGATTTCTTTTTCAATTTGTTTTATCATTCCCAAATCAAACGCTGATATGTCCAACATCAAGTTTTCATATTCACGTTCTAATGCTAGTACCATGTTTATGGAGCTAAATTTCGTTTCATTTGACGTTATTAGTCGTTCGTAGGCAAACTCTACGTAATTGAAGATTTCTAAAGCTGTGCCTGAGGATATAAGGTACCTCATTTTGTCTCTTAAAATCTTAAAAAATATCTGTTTCACTTCTACTTCTCGGTTTTCATTCCATCTTATTACATCTTCAATTGCTTTAATCTGAAGTAATATTAATATATAATTAAGCTACAAATCTAAATAGCCTGTCTGACAAACATTGCATGAAAGAAAAATACGAGAATATACATATGTAGTTAGTGAATGGTTAATTTTTAAATTATAAATTAGACGTGAAAGTAAATAACAAATACCTACCGTTTCCTGTATATTGTCCAATTCTTCACGCAACAATACTTTCAAAACTTCGACGATTTTCAAAAATCTGTTTTTCTCTGAATTAAGTTCTTCTGTAAGTAGAAGACAATTTAGGTTTTGTTTTTCCAATAATCCAAATATTGTCAATAGTTGCTCGGGGCAATCAAAATACAGCTGTGGAGCCGGCAGGCTACTGAGACGTTTTTCTGTTATTTTTTTATCAATTTCTTTGAAAACATCAGAATCTATGGTAATAATCTCAGAATATTTTGTGTCCAACTTTATGTTATGACTATTTTGCCATAGAATCGGAGATGCTTTGTTGAGAAAATTTTGAAATGATAGTAAAATCATAAGAGTCTCTTCAATGTACTGCAGCTTGGATTTGAGAGAAGCCATTTCATAGTTAGCTTTCTTGAGTTTTTCATTTTGATTTGTGAGTTCTTTAGCCAAAGCGTCGGATCTTTGCATTACAGCAATCGTTTTATTATTATCATGAGCCAAAAACTTATCAAAGCTCTTTTGATATTCTTCGAAGTGCTTATATGCTTTCTCGTAAATATATTGTTCTGATTTCATTTCTCTGTTAATCCTTAATATTTCATCAACTAAAAATCCATGCACAGTCCTGCTCAAGGCAATATTTTTAATATTTTTCCTGTACACATGAATTGATTTATTTATCCGTATAGGTCGCCCTTCAACTAAGGAGTAAAACGCTGGATCCACATCAATTATAGTTTTAACGCCACTCTCGGCTACAGGTTCAATCGGAGGTAATTTAATACCGGCAACAGTTTTTCTCGCTTGCCTTTTCATTTTCTTTTTTATTAATTCCATTCCTATGCAAAACTTGACTACACATTACACACTAACTCTTACATATTCCTCTATGCGCAAATCAATATTGCTATGGCAACAAATAACTTTGTTCTTTACCTTGCAATTGAACGTCACGTACCTACTACCGAACACTAAACATTGGATAATGTAAAAATTATAGTCTCAGGCTTTTTATAGTAATAATAAACCTTTAAGTAATTAATGGCTAAGAATATTAATAAGACATGCTAAACTCTAAGAAACTTTATTGTTAACAAACTCCACTATAACTTTACACACACACATGCGTTATACAACTCTCAACAGCTTTTAATGACACGGAACACGGAATGGAGTTGGTGATACTCGTATTATCATTTAGTAATGCATTACTACACAGACAATATAGCTACCTAATTCGCGTTCACAATTGCAAAAAGAAAAGAATGAAGTAGAAATAGCAATAATATTTATTTATTTAGAGAGTAAAAAAATGACTAGAAACAATTTTAAAATTCCACACAGATTTGTGGTAGACATTTTATTCATTTGAATGTTCAGAGCTCTGTGAGCCCTCGGCAGATTTTTCGTGTTCGTCTTCGTCTACGTCTTTCTTAACCAATTCCCAAGGCATGACGGGCAGTGGCTCCACAAACGAATCGTCTATCTTCAGCTTGTACAGAAGCCGAGGAGTAAAGTGTGTTAGTAGAGGCCAAACTTCCTCTAAAAAAGACAATGAATGCAATGAAAACAAATACATAGACACATAGAAATATCCCATATTATTTATCTTACATGTAATTATGTGAAAAGAATCTAAAAAAACACCTGGGCAAGATAAGTTACTGTAAATTTATTCTATCTCTATATTCCCTAAACAATAAAATAATATATAATAATTAAAATTATAAAAAGTTTGATAATAATATAGCAACATCGTTAAAGTAGAACTGACTATACTAGAAATAACTGAATAAATGTCAATATCTTAAAAGGTAACTTTGACCTATTTCGCGAAAGAAACCTTGATAATATTCATTTCGTAAGTTGTCGTACAAGAAAGTCAATAAATGTTGGGTAAAGTATACCTTATAAGAAACTACTGATACAAACTTAAGGCAGTTTCCATTGCAAACAATTTTATAATAATATTACCGTTTGTTATAACGTAGCAACGTCGGTAAATTAAACTAGAGAAGATGGCTCCAGATAGTTTTTAACCGAACAGGACTCAACATTAGTTTATTTTACTTTCTGAGTGATTCTTACCGCTATAAAAGGTGTAGTCACCAACGCGTCGATGTAAATTGGCAGTTTCGCGAAGATTGAGGAAGTATTGGGATTGCAACATAAATTCTAAGAGAGCTACCTCGGGTAAGGCCTCCATTTTCGGGTCTACAGCACTCAATCCTTCAAATGATAGCTGCAAGCATATTGAACGATTTTACCACTTAAAAGACTAAAATCAACACGTGACCTTATAAAGTTGTTGAAGACTGAGCAAGAATCCGATAATCCTACCGAAGTCCTTTTATTTTGGTGAAACGCCCGAGGGCAATGTTACTTATGATGTTATATATTAACGGGAGTCAGATTTTTCTAATATTCATAGATGTAGAGATATTAATGTTACCTGTTTCACAAATAGCTTGAAAATTAACCGAAAATGTTCATTAAAAATACTAAACATTTTTATAATAAATTAATAACAATAAAAGACAGGCAGGACTTACATTTGGATCGGATCGCGCAAGTTCACAAAGCTTCGTGATTTTATTCAGACATATACGAAGTTGTTCAAAGTGTTCTTGCAATGGTCCATGCACATCTAGCTTTCCAATAAGTGATGGTGGTCTTGCAGTGATAGCATGCCAATCACTAAAGTCCAACTAAAAAGAAAACTTTATCAAACCATTTTGGTATGAATATCCAGCAAAAGCTTTATGGTGAAAAATTAATACCTAGACCCTGATTACGAATCAAAAACGAGTTTTGAGGGTGTAGTTCGAGTTTTTAACACCAACACCGAAACAAGTAGCTTGAACGAACGGAGACATGGACTATAATGAACGCTTGATGCAAGGCTTATTCATTTTTAGTGACGAAAAAGATTTAACAGAATCTTGACCAAGCTTTGAACGAAAATGCTACTCATTCTGTTGTTAAAAAACTCTCTAAACTAAACTTTTGTTTAGTCTAACGACATTTCGTATTCTGAAATTTCAGAGTAGTACTAAGAGTATTAATAAGTATATTATATTTAATATGACACAACCAAAATTAGTTTAATTATTTAATTTGGTACATAATTGGTAATTTGTTATTCTTTTATACATTCTAAACGTTAAAGATTGATTAAAATTGGAAAATGTGCGCCTACTCGTATTATTAATTTTATTATGTACATAGGGTACATACTAACTGGAATTTAAAATAATTCAAAAGTGATTTTTAGGAACACAGTGGCAGCATATGCAATTTCTGCACTGAGACTCGACGCCGGGGTCGGACCAAATGTTTGTTTGATCTGCAAAAAATTGTTTCGAAGAGTGGATGTTTTCTATATGTAATTTACATATTTACAAAAAAGTTTATAAATATTTTACCAGTCAATCTAGCTTTCATAGCACAAGCTGTGTGAGTGTTTAGTTTGAAACTAAATGGCGTTGTGTGAGATTTCCGGAAAAAATATTATAATATTATAATTATTTAAGTAATTTAATAATTGAAAATGTTTACGTACCTTTTTTAAAGAATCATAGACCATCAAGAGTTTTAAACGATTAAATATTACTTTCTCATGGGTAGTTTCCTTCTTATCGCTCAGAATAACGTTAAGCCCGACTTCCTCCCCGGATAGTGGTAGGTCCTCCTCTAGTTTTTTCTGTTCCGCCTTCCAGTGTTCTTCACGTTCAAATAAAAATCTCAGATGTCTATGTATAGTGTCTTCTGAACCCTAAACAAATTAGTTGAGTACAGCTCGGCACTAGAGGATTCACATTAATTGTAACAATCGAAATCAGACACATCATGTACGAAATACTCATAGTACAATTTAATAGCTTAGTGGGTACATAACACACCTCGATTATATGAAGAAAATAGTAGTCATATACGAGCAATAAACCGTGTACATTAATAGCACAATAATGATCATTAACAGAATTGATCGTTTCCTGGAAGTGATGTATAAGCTCTTCTTTTGGCAGTGTATGCTCTCCAATGTATATCATTCGAGTCGCGTAGGTTTTCTAAAAGAAATAAGGACAAAGCAATTAACGAGTTGCATAGATCAAATGAATAAGTAATTACAAATACTCGTATCTATTCATATGTACCTATTTACAAATAATGGAAACGGGTACTAACCAAGTTGATTTTCTCGAAATTTTCTTCAACGACATTCAAAACAGACCTGGTATCCAACTCTGGTAGCAACGTACCCATAATACATATTTATCTCTTAATTTTATTTGTGTAAAACATTCAAGGTTTTCCGACAGAATTTTTTGATATGTCGATAAGGCGGTCTTTATGATATACAATTGAACCTATGCTTTCGACCCATATAAGCCTTCAGACGTCAATTTGTATCCATGGAGACTATGGTTATACATCCATTTAAATAAGTAACCTTGTCACAGAGAATATAGAAAGAAGTTTCTATACCTTTCTATAGTATGTAGGTCATAACCTTCTTGTAAGGGAGAGGTCTATGTCCAGCAGCGTACTGTTATAGGCTATTGATGATGATTGATGATGTTTCTATAGCTAATATCCTCAACCAGCTTTATACTATATACATAAAAATATATATAATATGTATAAGGTATATAATAATTGGCATTAATCAGAGTTTAGGAGATTGACCTTAGAAAAGTTTAAGATATTGGGCTCCCAGTTCCAACGTTTTAATAAAATTCAACGTTTATTTACTTTTTAAAAATTATCTTTTGTGTCATTTTTCCTTTTTACTAATTCATAGACTAACTAAAATATATTAAAATCTTATTTATATATTTCTTCAAAGAAATTGATGTTTTGGAGATTCCTCAGTTGACACGTTAGTGAATTGAGAGACTCATATCTTGCCACCATAAGTCCGTAATACCTTGTGCTACAGATTTAGAAATTTCTTAAAAATTTTAAGAAAATTCTAAATTGTTCAATTAAAAGCATAGAGATGGTTCCTACTTACTGAGAGGCTATGTCACTTTATGCACGTGTCTGAACTGAGGGTCCAAGTTATTTAATCATAACAGCTTTAATTCACGTTTAAGAGTTTTATGACCCTTTACTCTAGATTTTTACTATTTTTTACTATCTTATTTCGTTTCACAAAAATTTTTCGCTTTTGACTCAGATGTACACATTTTTTGGCCAAGATTAACCCACGAAAAACAAACTTTCAAAAATATCTCCAGTGTAGCAATTAGGCAGTGTATAATTAGAATTACTACGGATCAAAAAAGTCGGTGTATATCAAATCAAGGTCCATTACTACAAAAAATATTTCTAATGCATTTAAAATATTATTAACGTTCACATCTAAAGGTCCAATCAGAAGGCAAATATACGAACCTGCGACATCACGTACTTGATATAAAATTGAAGTATCCGTTTGTAATTTCAAATTAATAGCTTTTCACTAAATGCATATAAAAATATTATATATATATATATATATATATATATATGTACGGTACTTACAACAAAAAATCAATTTTTAAAATTATTATCTGTCTATATCTTTTTGCCGGTTAAACTCTGCAACGGTCGGACCGGTTTTGCCGGAACTTTTTCTAGCAGATAGCTGATGTTATAAAGAGTAACTTAGGCTGCTTTAATATTAGAAAGAAAAACCACAGGGCGCAGCTGGTCTTCAATAAAGTTATTAGCGTTTAAGTTTAACACGTTCACGCCGGCGTGTACCACCGGTGGCTCGCGATTGATTGTGCCATCGGGCGACGTGTACCACTGGTAGCCCGCGCTTGATTGTGCCATCGGGCGGCGTGTACCACCGGTGGATGGTGCATCAAATGAAAAAATGCGCCGGCGGGAACGTGTTAAGTAAGTTCTAGGTAATCCCCTACTAAGAACTTAAATTTAAACATTATTATGGAGAAACGAAGGTATGTTGATAATTGTTTTACTTTATAAATAGATATTACATTAATAGACACCGGGCGGGTCAAAATGCCGGCCCTTGTTAATCATGAGAAGCACGTCTCTTAGACTCACTTCATCTTGGTTTGATCAGATTGCTATTCTATTTTTTCGTTTATGAAGTTCAAGAAATCATAACATACGTAATATAATACTAACCTTCAGAAGACACTATCACTAGGACTGCCGCACCCGCTCTCTTCACTCCTGTTTTACTCTACATTACTATATTTAAAGGTGAAAATAAAAACATTGAATAGGTGCACAGAACAGGTAAAGTTTATTTAGTAATTTAACATAATTTCAGTTAAATTATAAATCATTTGTGGCGATTATAATATTTTTATATCAAAATTAGTGGCACGACCAAAGACGCATACAATGTCTTTAAATAGTTTTATTATCAGAATACAATCACTTACTAAATATATTAAGGTGGCATTTACAAAATTGCCTAGACTCCTGGTGTGAATTGGATGGGTCAGTAAAGGCCTGGATTGCTTTAGAAGAAGTCAAAGTCCTGTCTTTACTCCGATAATAGCTCAAATATCGGGGCAGTCCAGGACATCATTTAGTATTGCTTAGTTCAATCCCACTATTGCAATTAAAAATTATAAAATAAATTAAAGTACCCAAGTTTTTCCTTGTACACTAGCTATCTGCCGGTGAAAGTCCCGTCAAAATCGGTCCAGCCGATTTAGATTAACCGCAATAGACAGTCAAAAAAAATTAAAATGGATTTTTTTTTGTAACTACCGTAAAACACTTTCAAAAGCATTTAGAGAAAGGCTGTTATTTTAAAATTAGAAACAGACGCTTCAATTATATTCATTTGTACAGATTGATGTTTTACAAAAATAATAGACAAAAATAAAATAAATGCAACCTTAAAATAGTTTAGTAACTACGGTTCATCTATTATCTAAGTCATAACACCCATCTAAGCCCCTATTGGATCTAAAAGGGTGAAAATAAATTTGAATAGCTAATACAGTATTTAAAATTTCTCTACATATAATTTCATTTTAATAGTCCTCTTCATCGTATCGACTACTTCTTGGGCTACCAAATCTGTTAGGACCCCTGTTTTTGTTGTATTGATAACTATTTCTCTTGGACTGGTAATTATTCCTGTTGTACTGGTAGTTACTTCCGTTAAACTGGGAGTTGCTTCTGCTAAACTGGTAATTATTTTGTCTTGGCTTCCATTTACTTTGCTTTTCTTGATTAACATTGTGACTTGCTGCCAGATCCAGTAACTCACGTGAAATTTCCTGAAACATTTGTTTTATATTTGAAATGATTAATATGCGGTTATTTCTCAGGAACACATGCTCGTATGTCAATTACACTTGATTATTTTTATATACTAAAACAAACTACAAGGATTGGCTTAATCAAAACTAAAAGAAATATTACTTACTACTACACAACATCACATCACATATATTTAAAGGTTCACATTTCGAATCATTTCACCTAGAGCTCTATAAGAGATAATTAACAAAGAAATTTGTGGACCGTGATTAATTAATGCAGTGTGTCTGAAAAAACTCACTACATGTGTACACATTTATCTACAAATCATGTACACTTGACGCATTAGCTGTCCAAAGCTAAGGCATTCTCTATCTGCCCCAACCATTGGGTAAAGCAGAGTATCCAGAGAAAGTAAATATGTAATTCATTTTATCATGAACAGTATATACATATATAAATGAAAAAATGGTAGCAGGGCAAGGTGAAAACATCTGAAAAATTTGCAGGGTGAGGATGCTATCATTGGCGCCGCCAGAATTATATTCAGGGGGTGCATCTATATCTACACATACTATAAACCAATATAAAATAAAAAATTGTACCTAGGTCTTTTCTCATGAAATTGATATTTTTTTATGAAATAAGTTATGTATTTTTTTTCTGTATATTTTATATTTATTAATTAAAGCTATCATCCATACAATGTATGCATCTTTGCCAGCACAGTGAAAGTTGTGAAGAAGTATTGATGCCTTTCTTAAAGAAATTAACTGGACAAGAGAAAACAAATTCTTCACAGACATTTTATACTGCCTCTCGGGTAACATTACACACCTGCTGGTGGAGTCAAGTAAAAAAATATGTATTTTTCTATGTATATTATTTTCTGATGGAGGTGTGCAAGTTCCCTCCTAGCAGCTTTGGATATAATCTTCACCTGAACTAACCAAAACCTATCATTGGCAATAACCCAGAATAGTGGTTCATTACAAGAAGATAACATACACTACATTAACTTAAAATGTTATACAAATTGTACCTGATTTGCTTCTTTCATCACCTCAATCAAACTTTCTGCTTGTCTTGCATTTTCGTCAGTCAATATTGTGTGCGAAATCCCTTTTTTTTCTTGGCGACCTGTTCGCCCTATTCTATGAATGTAGTCTTCTGCGGTGTTTGGGAAGTCATAGTTGACCACATGTGTGATTCCATCAACATCTGCAATATTTACAATTTGCAACTATATTCATGCCAATTGGACGTTCCTCTTAAACACTCAATGTCAAGTATATATTTGTCTTATCAAAATTCTGAATATATTACATTTGTGCCATGTGGAAAACAGCTATACAATTAATTTTTATCCATTCATTTCAACAACTACCACTTCAACAGTCAAGATAATTGGCCATTAGACCAACCAGCCTGTCTGCCTGTTAATGCCCGTAACTGTACTTTAAATAATAACTTAGCCTGAAAATTTTAAATTTCTCACCAAGGCCTCTAGCAGCAACATCAGTTGCTACCAAAATTCTTGACCTGCCAGTCTTAAATTGATTAATAATCTTGTCCCTTTGTCGCTGTGTCTTATCACCGTGAATGCCTGCAGCAGGCCACCCATTTTTCTGTAGTGTAATAGCCAAAGAATCCACAAATCTTTTAGTGTTAGTAAATATCAAAAGTTTTCCATAATTGTCTCCAGATATTTCATGCATTATTTCTTTAAACCTGAAAAATATGCAATTAATGTTACATAATGGTTTAAAACTATCAACACTGGCAACTACTCTGACCTGTTTTGATTTAATATTTAAATTGCCAATATGTATTATTTTAATATTTTAAACAGTATGCAAATATGTGCAATTTTTTATGTAATATTACTTACTTATCCATTTTTTCTTCCTGATCACAGACATGTACTAATTGCTTTATGTTATGATTTGCCGACAACTCAGTTGATCCAACATTTACTTGTATAAATTTTCCCAAATAATCTTTTGCTAAATGCCTTACTTCTTTAGGCCAAGTTGCAGAGAACATTAAAATTTGCCTTTCTTTGGGCACTCCTTCTAAAGCTTGACGAATCTGTGGCTCAAAACCCATATCTAACATTCTATCAGCTTCATCTAATACTACATAAGTTGATCTGTTCAATGTAGTAGTTTTACTGATCAAGAAGTCGTTCAATCTACCTGGTGTAGCAATTAGAATGTCAACTCCTTCCCTTAATTGTTCAGCTTGCACTGATCGACTTGCACCTCCATATATACATAGACAGCGGATGTTTAGTAATGTCCCAAAATCCTTTGCCACCTGCTCAATTTGTCGGGCTAGTTCTCTTGTAGGAGCAAGTACTAACACAACTGGACCAAGACCTCTTTTTGCTTTATTTTCTTTAATATGAACAGCTGCTGGTAACAAGTATGCCAAAGTCTTACCAGTTCCAGTTTGAGCAATCCCAACAAAGTTTTTACCACTCAAAGCAATAGGCCATCCTTGTGATTGAATAACTGTTGGTTTTGCAAATCCCTGTTCATTTAAGAAGTTCTTTATATAGACAGGAAAATCACAGGTGTCAATATCGGTATATGGATCTGGTACATCATCTCCAATTACTGTAATATTATGTTCATTGCGGTATTCATCAGAATCTAACCGTTGTGCAGCTTTAATAGAGTAGAATTGATCAAACTGAAGAGTTGATATTTGTAACTTAGATTTCTTTACAATGAATTGTTTATAAGTTGAATGTGGTATGAAGAAAGTGTTAACGAACTGAGATAATGTAACTTCATACTTTTGTTTGGAGCCAACCGTTCTGGAAATGAAGCAAAAAATAATTATTACAACGAATCAGACATTTTGATATTATTTTAAATACTCATTATAAATGGATAGTATCTTACAGTTTGTACACACCCCTCTGCCTCAATAGTCTTGTCAGCATATTTAAGGCCATATCTGGTTATACTTCTGTTTATTTAACAATTAACTCAAAATGATGAAACCACGATTAATTTTAGGTTATGTTAGCTTTATTAAATGTTGATACACTTCAAAAAAATAATGTTTAAACTCTTTTACAATCCTAAAGTAAAGAGATATTTTTATGTGGTTCTTTCTAGACTATCACCTTATAAATCATTCAAGCAATTTAAGTAAATCTTATTTTAACTTTATTATAAATTGTCATGTGCAAATGCAATTGACAAATTAATAGGGATGGAAATCTAAAATCGATTTATCAAGATATCAATTTTTCAAGTTTAAAAATCGATTTTAAAATCAAACTGTAGTACTTAATCGATTCCGAAAATCGAAATATCACTCTTGAAAATCGACATTCGGTTTTTTGTTTTGGCAAAAATCATACAATTATTTGCAATTAGTTGAATGTATCCATATTATAAGAGTGCTACAGGTTAAACAGTTAACTATACAAAAACTCGTAAGTTAGCTGTGTGTTTAGTTTGCGAAGGAAAGTAATCTAACAATTGTTATTTTCGAATTCCCTGATTCTACTGATAAGAGATCGTGAATTATAATATTTATTTTGTTTTAAATAAAATTTATTTATTGTAAACGTAAACTTGAAAAGAGAGATTTTTTAGAATCGATCTTTTAAGACCTCGATATTTTTGTGAATCGATTCATTAGGCCACAATTCAATTTAAAAAAAAATCACAATTTTGGTCAAAATCCACGTTTTCCGGAAAGAATCGTTATCCCTCTAATAAGAATAAGCCTCACCCATTCTAAGAAGTGGTCACTTTAGGAAATATCAAAAATATGAAATATTTTCAAGGTAAATGAATTTTTAACATACATTAATGGCTCTTTCGAGTGCTCCAGGCTACGTTTTTTACCCTACCCTTAAGATAGGATAGAAAATATAGGAATTATCCTTTAGAATAGCAACATTTGTATGACAATTATTAAGTAGTATGAAAAAATTCTATAAGATTTATAAATAAGTTCTTACAATTTTAGTAGACAAATATTTTATGTAAATTTTTGTGATCTTCCATTATCAAAAAGAGATCGCTTTTAGCCTTCGCCTTTAAGAGCTGCCTCACTAGTTTCAATTTTTTATTCAAACTTCATTTAACTACATTTAAGTTAAAAAAACGGAATACCTAACCTACAAACTCACTCACACGACAAAAACGTTACCCTAGATATTACAATTACTTCACCGGTGTGGGCGGCGGCTCTCACCGCCCAGAATAGGACTCGCCTCTGGCGCCCTCAGAGGATATTGGCGGTTAGAGCCATACGCGGTTATCGCACCGTATCGACGGAGGCGGCGTGCGCCTTGGCCGGAACTCCGCCGTGGGATTTGGAGGCGGAAGTGCTCGCCGAAGTTTATCAGCTGATGGCTGACTTCCAGGCGGATAGCGGCATACGGCCCCCGCCCGAAAAGATACGCGAGTGGCGTGAAGCTGCTCGTCGAGCCACGATGGCTCGTTGGTCGTTCCGGTTGGAGACTCCTCGTGCTGGCTTTGCCCTCGTGGAGGCTCTCCAGCCGGTTATCGCCAAGTTGGCAGGGCGGCAGCACGGGACCCTTTCCTTCCGACTGACGCAGGTCCTTTCCGGGCACGGTTGCTTCGGGAAGAATCTGCACTCGGTCGCCAGGAGGGAATTGAGTCCCGCCTGTCACCACTGCGACCGCAGTGAGGACTCGGCTCAGCACACGCTAGCGGTTTGTTCCGCCTGGGCGGCGCAGCGTGGGGTCCTCACTGCAGTTATTGGAGGACATCTCTCGCTACCGGCCGTCATACGCTCCATGGCCGGTAGCGACAGTTGTTTTACCGCGGTCGCAACCTTCTGCGAAGACGTAATTTCGCGGAAGGAGGCGGCGGAGAAGGCCCGGGAGGACGATATCCACTCGGACCCAATTCGCCGCCGGCGAGCCCGGCGGCGGAGGCGTGCATACCAGCGCCTTATGCCGCCTTGAGTGTGGCCGCGGGTGGACGGGACGGGTTTTTCCCTTCATCCGCTACAATGGCCAGCCGCGAGGAGGCGACGTCCGCGTGTGCCGTACGTCGCCTAAAATAGAGAGTTTATCCGCAGATGGTGCCCGAGGTAGCGGCCAGGCGCTATGAGGGATCTGGATGTCGTATAGCAGCGGTTCCCGGATCCCTCCTATGTCAGGCGCAGAGTGGCACACCATGTGGTTTTAGTTGGTCCGATTCCGACACACCACCCCGCCGTAAACCCCGGTGGGGTGCAGCCCCGGGGGGGTTGCCACACGTTTACAATTACTTACTATTAGGGTAAACCACCCAATTATTGGCACTTTAAGCAGCTACTTCACAAAACCAGTAAAATTTGCATGTAAAAATATGTTTTAACAAAGAGTAAAGCATTTATATTGGTCTCCTAATCTCTGCAGAATATTATAAAGTACTTATCATTAATGAATTATATCGTTTTCTTCAGTATAGTGTACCTTTTAAAAAAATACCTTAAATACCAGTTGCTGGCATAGTCAAACCTTATATTAGCAGTAATTATTACCTATTATTGTCACTGTTCTCCCGAGACTGAAAAATAGCTGCTAAGAGCTAGCAGCTATTTTTCATTGTCGGGGTTTTAAAATGTATTCTACAACATCTATTTATGTACCTATTTTACGATAATTCGTAATAGAAACAAACAAAATAAAATCCTTTGTTCAGGAAAGTAATATTTATTTGTATAGGAACATACCATATCAGTTGAAACGCTTATAGTTAAATAAACTTTCTATAAAGTATTAAAACAAAACCAAAAAAACCTTCTACCTAGGCTTGAACAAAAAATAGAACAACTTTAGCGTAAAACTATTTAACTTCCTTAATTATATTTAATGAAATCACAGTTCTAATTGATTAAGATCATAAGTAATTCTTAAGTCACGTTAGTCATCTGAATCAGTCTCAGTCAACATTTTTTCTATCTCAGCAGCACTGTAATTTTTGCTAGTACTTGCTTTTTGGTTTTCGTTGTTATTATTTTTAAGTACAACTTCCAATTTGCCATTGTCAAGTTTATAGAAATCTTCCGAAAACAAAATTTTGGACACGTTGTCTTTGGCTTTAGGTTGTTTTTTGTTTTTCTTTACCATTTTCTTCTCTTTTACCAATTTCTTTTGTTCTCTTTCTTCTTTTCTCTTTTTAACACCTTCTGCTTCTCTTCTTTAATTTTTTCGTTTTCCTTAGCTTTCCATTCGGCAGACGTTAGTACAAAAGGCGTCTTCTTGGTATTTTTTATCCCTTTTCTTTGTGGCGTTTTAGGAAGTACCAAAATATCTTGTAATTTTACTACAGTGTTGTCTTACTTAATCAGTGGTACTTTCAGTTGCATAAACTGATTTTGATCTGCACCTATTTTGATATTTCCAGTTACTCTGATAGATGGTTTCTGGGGAGTTGAATATATTGATGATTGCTGCTGACTGCTAACGGACGATTGGTAGATAGATGTTTGTTGAACAAATGTTTGCTGTGTGGATGGTTGTTTGTTGCTTGGTACGTAAGTGAAAGATGGCTGTAAGATCGAAGTATGCTGTAAGGAAGTAAAGGCTTTTTGGGAGGATACTTGCTCTATGGATTCTGGCTGATTGAATGCTTGTTGAGTGGGTAAAAGATGATAGTGTGGTTGTTGGCTAACTGTTTCTGGAATAAGTTCTTGTAGGGTTGATATATCTTCTATAAAATAATTTAATTCAGAGCATTGGACTGTTTCCTCAACAACAACATCTTGTGAAATAAAATCGAAACTTTGCTCAGCAACATTTTTGTTTGGAGAGTTATTGATAATTATCTCCATATTTTCAACATCAAAATTCCCTATATTGTCATTCTGACGCTCTGTGTCTAATATTGAGCTATTCTGCGAATCATTTTGAGACGTGGTAAAGAAATTCCAGATTTTCAATAAGCTCTCACTTGACTCCTCTGGCCTCAATTTTGTTTTATCAATTTTATGTATTGCACTTTCTCCCAACAACTTCATAAAGTCATCTTTGGTGAGCACCCGATTGTCTGTTACATGCTTGGGTTGCGCTATGGTAATGTTATTTTTATTTGAAGTTCCTAGGCACTTGGAATAGTCCACTGCATCTTCATTAAAAGGACAAAGTCCAGTTGCTCTAAAACCATTTATAATTGTTGACGGGTTAAGACTTTTTTCCATAGTATCTTTAAGTAATGGCACAAATTGAGTTTTCGTTAACGCTTGAGATGGATTATTTCTTCGCCATTCTAGGAGATTTTTGTGCCATTGTGTTTTTAATGGCTTAAACGCAGCGACGTCTGCAGGTTGAAGGAGCCTAGTGCAGTTAGGATATAACGCTATGAGAATTATACCTAAATTAGTACATAATTCACTGGTAGCATACGTCAAGTGCGATTTGTGGCCATCTACAAAAAAAAACACAGGGAATTGTGTGCCAGTTTTTACGAAGTGAGGATGTAAAACGTTTTTGATATACTCAAAAAATACATCAGAATTCATCCATCCGTTGTCGCTTAAGCCCACGCCCCAATCTTCAGGAATCTTAGACGTTATCTCGCCAAGTAATCTTTTGTATGGAAAAATTACCATTGGCGGAGTAACTTGACCGTCTGCACCAAAAGTAAACATGACGGTTAGTGAAGTTTTGGCTTGGGCGTGGTCAATTTCGTAAACGTTTTTTTCTCCCTTACAGCTTAAAACAATACCTGTTTTTGGACATAGAACAAAATTCGTTTCATCGTCATTGAATACTCTTGATGGGTCTGCTAAGATGTCATAGTAGCTGTTTTCAGTCATGTAAATCCTTATTTGTTCAAACCAGCCTCTTATATCAGATGCAGAGACCGTGGAGCTGGCAGCTGTTATGGCTTCTGGTGTTCGAAATGTAACTGTTGGATGTCTAGCTAAAAACAATTTGAACCACTTCTGACCATTCTTAAAACTGCTGGCTCTCCCCGATTTACTGATAAAGTCTGAAACACTCTTTATCAAATCTTCTTTCCTCTTCGGAAACCCTTTTTTGCTACTGATTTTTATCCAGTCAACAAAAAGCTGTTCTTCTTCGTCAGTTAAAATTGTGGACGGACCGGGCTTAGAGCGATGATAAGGATATTTCAATCTAAATTGTATAGTAGACCACCGGTTTTTGCAGCAAGTTTTTTGCTCATGCCTTTTGATATTTCGTGGACAGCTTTTTATAGGTTCTCTTCTGTATAAATTTTCCGTTTGAAACATTTTTTACTATTTTTTTCTCTAGACTTCTTCAGACTAGGCTTCATTTTGAAAGTGACTGAAAAGAAAATGTTTTTATTGGCACTTTTTTATCCAATGATTGACACCTGTGCCAATAAATGGATTGTATATAATTGGCAGTGGGCCAACTTTTGGATTGGTGTATCCAAAACGTTAGAAAATATTTTCAATGCAATCTAAATTCAATTTTGAGACAAACAAAGTATAATTTTTAATAAACTCAAATTATTTTAAATGTTCTTTTATTGGCATGTGTGCCAATAAAATGGATAAACTGATTTTACGCATACCAAATGTTGGCACCCCACAAATAACTAAAAGTTGGCGGTTAAATTATAAAATAATATTTAAAAAAGGCAGTTAATATATTCAATAATAGCACAAAATATTTATGTATAAGAAAAACGAAAAAGAATTGCAATTTTTAAAAGATTATGATAGCTCTTACCCTAGTAAAAAACGAATATTTTGATTGTTTTTGTCGCACAGATCACGCCTAGTCAAACAGATGGTAAATGCGTAGCCATGTATTAAAAAAATTAAAACATGTGTTGCCAGTTGAGTAACAAATGATTACTACTGTTTAATTTCTACTAAAAATATAAGGTCTGGCTACAAAAAATCTTAATTTTCTTAAAAAACTAGAGCATGCCAATAAATTGGTGGAGTGCCAATGATAGGGTGGTTTACCCTATTTTCAAATTACCACTAATCAACTCTCTCATCGTCAAATCAAATTAACATTTTATTCTCTTTCTCAGTCACAACTATTTTCATAACATTCATAATACAATGAACCGATAAGTAATATAGATAGAATTTTATGCAATTGCTATAATAACGTCAAGAAAATTACTTTTATTTTATTTTTATATATTTAGATTTTTCAATTTGACATGTAGGACTTTGTGGGAGAAGGGTAGGCTCTGCCTTAAAATAATAAGATACTAAAAATATGGTTATATTATTATGGGTTAATGGCTGCTTCGGCCGTATTGTGGAGCAAGATTTAATTTTAAATGGTGCAGTACTTTGACCTTCGTTAAAATGCTAGCCTTATTGAAATGTTAATTTGAAAATTACAACAAATTAAATAGTAACACTGGACACTAAACGGGACGATAATTCGACCTGGCTTCGAGTTGGCTAGGCAAAAGTTTCGCATACTGAAAATATCATCATCAATAGCCCTTAATAGAGTGGACCAACAAACAATTAACACACTAACATCCCGCGCAAAAATGTTACTGGAGTGCTTGGGACGAATGCTACTGGAATTTGCTGGCTTCAATCTTAACACATGGTTTCAACAAGATAGAGCCACTTGTCGCACATTCAACCAGTCCCTGTCCACCTTTCACTGGATAAGCTACATATATTAATCTGCTTGTAAAAGTAAAATAAAAAACCAGTTTATGTGATTATTATATTTAATAGTTATTCAGAACAGGGATAATGGAATGACAACCACAAGATGTGAAACTTACAATGATAATAAAATTAAATAAATAGTAGAGGCCTTCCATAGACAATTACTGATAGACAAGATAACACTATCAATAGTCCAATCCTCTGAATCACAGTTTAAGAAAATATCACAGTGTAAACAAAATACATTCAAGGATGTTAAGATATGCTACTTCACATTTTATCTAACCTGTCATGTAAACCACAAACTGCAATATTATCAATACATTCCTTAAAAATTAATTACACACAGATTTACTAAAAGTTATTTTGTACTTTAAAATTAATAATCATTAAATCTCTTGTGGCCACTTCCAGCGCCGTTACCCCTCCCGAAATTGCTTCCACGTTTAAATGAGCCACCACCTCCGCGGCCACCTCCATATCGGTTTCTATTCCAGCCACCGCCGCCGCCACCACAGCGATCAGCCATGTTTTGTAGTTGAGGATTGACAGTCTGTAAATAATAGCGTTTTGATCAAAAATGTAATTTAAAACTAGAAAGCTTCGATTGCATAGTAAAACTATTGTTACAACATCTGAGGATGGGATCCAGACAAAAAGTGTGGACACCGAAGGCATGTAGCTGTCTTTAATGTACCTCATACTCGCATTCATGTTCCGCTATGTAAAAACGTTCCCATGCCAAAGGTATGAGGAATAGAATAATGTTTCCTTATATTTTTCTTACCTGATTAGCTTCTTGCAGAACAGAGACCAAGTCTTTGGCTTGCCGAGAATTTGAAGGTGTGAAAAAGGCGTATGATGTGCCTTTTGATTTTGAACGTCCTGTCCTACCAATGCGGTGAATGTAGTCTTCCGAAGAGTTAGGATAGTCAAAATTTATGACATATTTAATTCCATCCACATCTGTAAAATATTTATGTTAAAAAACCAAGAAAAAATGAATTTTACCTCTTAATCTGTGTAATAACTCATAACTCTGCTACTTACATGAATGAGTTACACAGTTATGTACCAATCAAATCAACATTTGCCTCTCACTTGCGAACCCTGGAGTATTACAAAGGGCATTGATGTTTTGAGCGTATTTTTCAAATCGATTCATATTGCCCTCTTCAAAACTCCTTTTGGCCGAAACAGAAAACCCTTGACCTTATTGCCAACATCTCAAATGTGGTCAAGTTTTTCAACAATGCACCGTCGCAGCTTCTAATTGACTCAATAATCTATTTGTACTTATGAGCACCAGTGCATCACCAGGTTTTCCGCACTCTCAAGTGCATCCGTATACACGGACATACCATCAAGTATTCCGGCCTTGGGTCCAATCGTGAAAGGCACTAATGAGGCACCTTTATATTGACGAGTTATTGCATTCTCTAAAATAATGACTGCATCAGACATATTAGTCATGTACAAATCCAAAGCAGAGACTTGCCCATTAATTTCAGGCAGTATTCGAACAGAACACAATAACTTTCCGCCAGTGCCTCTGAAAGTATAAAAGAAATGCAGGTTATATTTAAAAATTAACAAGCATTTAATTCATTGCTTTGAATAGCACAATTAATACCAAGTGAAAATTAGTATATGATAACTGTGGAACATACCTAATCCACGGGCTGCAACATCTGTTGCAACAAGTATACTAGCACGACCCTGCTTGAATTGATATAATACTTCGTCTCTTTCTTGTTGTGTTTTGTCACCATGCATGCACACTGCTGGCCAACCATATCGTCTTATATTTCTAGTGATATTTTCAACTTTCCTCTTAGTTTCCACAAAGATTATAGTTTTAGCACCAGGCTCTTGGCTTTGTCCAATCTCTTGTAATAAAACATTTAACCTGCAAAAGAATGAAAGTAAAAATATTGTTGCAGTAGCTAAAATAACATAAAAAATATTATTTTCTTAGGCTCAGATCTTCTTAGAGGAAAATATTTAATTTTATTCACAATCATATCATTCTTATAAAAGTCATCATGTTTTTTAACTTTTACCAGCATTTAAAATATTATTTCTAAAACTCACTTATTTTCTTTCTCATGTTCTTGACATATATCAATGATTTGAAGGATATTGTGATTTGCTGATAACTGCAGAGATCCAATGTTAATCTGGACGTAATCTCCAAGATAATCTTCAGCTAATTTCCTTACTTCTTTAGGCCATGTAGCTGACCACATTAGAGTTTGTCTGTCTGGCCGAATCTGCTCAATGATTTTTCTGATTTGAGGTTCAAAACCCATGTCCAGCATTCGATCTGCTTCATCCAAAACCAAGTATGTGCATCTTTGCAAGTTAGTTGTACCTTTTTCTAAGAAATCAATTAACCTTCCAGGTGTAGCTATAACAATTTCCACACCCCTCTCCAAGTCACGACCCTGTTCTCTCTTGGGTGCACCTCCAAATACACAAGTGTTACGAACATAAGCAGAGTTACCAAAATCGGAAGCTACTTGTTGAATTTGCTGTGCCAATTCTCTTGTTGGTGCAAGTACCAGTGCAATGGGGCCATCTCCACGCCTGATTGGAGGCTGGTTATTTATGTGTACTATAGCAGGTAAAATGTAGGCTAGAGTTTTACCAGAACCAGTCTGTGCGATACCAACCAAGTTCTTTCCAGACATAGCAATTGGCCAGCCCTGAGCTTGGATGGGTGTTGGGTCTTTATATCCCATGTTCTTAATACTTTCATTAACATAATCAGGGAAATGACCTTCGGTAAAACTTGTGATAGGGTTTGGAATATCTAAACCACTAGTAGTAATTTCATGTGTCGCTCTATACTCTTCTACTTCATAAGGTGATCTGTTCAATACTGCAGAATGTGGATTGTAGAAATTTTTGTTGAAAGGCTGCAATGACATGGTATCCCAGTTTGGGCGGCGCATATTTTGGCCACCAGAAAATTCTTTTTTATTACCAAAACCCCCTGATCCGCCAAATCTACCACCGCCTGCACCTCCGCCGCCAAATTTTGACCCACCATTACTAAATCGAGATGCACCATTGCTGTTGCCGAATTTGTTTCCTCCGCCGAATTTGGAACCGCCACTTCCACCACGGCTATTGTTCCAATTGTTAGACCTGAAAATTTGTTACTTGTTATTGCTAGATATTAGGTTTTGATTGAGAAATAACATCGATTTAGCAGACATTTTACGTAGGGCGTTTCTGCTTCAACTTAAATTCACGCAAGCGCAGTGTCATGAGAATTGGATCAATAACGAATATACCACGGGAAACAAAATGGCGCCTTCATTAATTATAATGGTGTAATTTTTTATGTAGAAATTGAATTATTATCACTTGGACCTTGACAATGACTGATATAAAACTCCGCGCACGTGTTTGGACATCAAGAGCAAGTTAACACGTGAAAAAACGAAGCATACCGAACATGACTCATTATACACATGTACCTTCATGTTAGATGACGCGGCGTATAACATTTGAAATAGTTGTGTAAATTTTGGTAAGGTTACTTAAAAACGTAAATTTTGTTTAATTCTAAAATTGAACCATTGAAGGCGTTGTACACAGACCTAGTTTTAATACATTATTTCAACAAATAAGCCAATAATTCAACAGAAAAGGCAACAAGAAAATATACAACTTGGGTGAAAAATATGCATCAATTAAAGAAATGTAGAATAAAATTTAAATACTTACATTTTGAATAATGTGTTTTACTGTAAGATGTTAACAGTAACTCCAGATGTATATAGCAGGGTCGATCTGAAATCAAAATGGAGGAACTCTGTGAAAAACTTGAAGATCACTATTATATCAACGTAACTAGCACATTTTAATACAATTGCAAGTTAATCTCGCAGCAATTATTGAATTTGTTAATATTAATCTTTACAAATAAAACTCAGAAACACTGAATGACGACCCACCTAGACCACTGCTAGCGTCGAAAGAAAGAACTAAGTTCGGAGACGGGAGCAAGTTAGATTCCACTACCAACACTCAAGCTGCGAATGAATGAAAATGAATGACCATTCTATTAGCACATCCACCAGTGCTGCCAACTCAGGTTTTAAAAAACAGTGACCCAGATTAAAAAATTACGTAAAATTAGTAAAAGTTATAAATGAAAAGTTCGTAGTTCTACTCATTTTTTTAACATTTCATTAGCTGGACCTGTATGTATATAATGGAATGTAATTTTTATTAATTTAAAAATTTAACTTGCAAATTTGCACCTATGCCAAGCCCTGTTAATAATACAATGATTATTAGTCATTTTTTGTTAAAAATGTGACGTTCGTTATGTGCAGTCACATTTAGCACGGTATTTTGCGCGTGAGTGTGGCGAGGCAAGGTTATCGTCCATGGGGCGAGTATGGAATGGAATGTTCAACTATTATTTTTCTGGAAAATAACGGCATTTAGACTTATTCAGTCTAGCGTTACTTGTTAACTAATTTGAAAATTTCTATAAACTATATGTATATGTAGATTTTGAGATTGAATACGTATGCTATGCAGAAAAGGTCTAACTTACAATACGTAGATCTACGTAAAAAGACGTAAAGTTGGCAATGTTGACAACCACCCACGTCTTTTGGATTCCACAAAAATGTTGCAATAAATTCTGTACTAGTAAAAAAGTTAAGTCGTTGTGGGACGCCTAGCATTAGTGAAACATCAAAATTACATATGTGATAGAAATAAACTTTTAAATTTATTTAAAAACCTGCCAAAGTGACTCTACTCGGTCTTATGAAAAACATGATTAAACTCCAAGAGTGGTGGTCACTGCAGTGACAGTGCAGCACAACAATGCAGTGTGGTGACCCTCACTGTACTGGACTAGTGAGATGCTTTTCCATGCCCAGTAAAACACAATAATTTAAACTATAGAACACTTAATGATGTATAGTGGATTAATAGTTTATTCATACTGTTCTATACTTCGACTACACCAATGTCTTTGAAAAATTTATTTTCTCGTCCAGCTGTTTTCTTCGAGAAGGGCTTTAAGAAACTGCTACTGTCTTGGCAAAAATGCTTAGATTGTATGGGCTTTGAAAATTGTTTTCTTACCATTTCCTTACTCTTACTAATTGTTGAGTAATTCTAAATTTTAGCTACTATATATTAGTGTATCTTGAACCATGATGGATTTCACTCAGAACAAGAAAACCAACGTCCATCAAAATGTGGACATCTCCTTTCCTCTAAATTAGTTCAGTACTTTAAGCGTGAAGAGATAGACAGATAGACATACGTGCTTATTTTAAAAATAGTATGCAGTTTCTTGTTGTTTATCAGAAGTTATGAAGTGAGGTTATCAGAATCGAAATTGTTTTAGAGGTAGCTCTCAAAGACCCTTTAAGTTACAAATGTACATGAGCGGCGTTAGTCTCTTATCATTATGTGACTGGTCTGTTGGTTTACCTTCTACCAAAAAATGATATTCCTATGATATTATTTATCATTTATTTATTTCAATATTTTTTGCAAAGACAACAACTACCAAAAATGAAAATGAGTAATATTAGATAGACCTTTAATATAAATGAAAACAAAAATGTTCTGAAACATATATAATTTTGTTTTATTTCGCAAATTTGTAAGTTTTTTATGGATTATATTATTATTCAAAATTATCACCACAACGTAAAATAAATTTTATTTTATCTGTTCAATGCGAGTTTATTGGTTTCTTCTGACGTTTGTAATTCTCATAACCCTAAGTGATTAATTCGGTTCATTCGTTCATTCATTCTTTTGTAGAAGTTACTGCGGTGCTGTTTGAGCTACTCGTTTTATTTATTACTAAAACAAAACAGTTATTTTCAATATATTTATTCTTTTGAATTTTGGAATAACTTCTTACCATGGCGATGCAACCTCATAGTAAAAAGAGAGTGTGTTATTATTATGACAGTAAGTATTACAAAGTTTGTTACCCGCCACAGTAGTTGCTTACAGCGTCCATTCATTTTGCAGTATTATATCTATTATTATTTAATAGAAAATTTAGTTATTACAAATATTTTAGAAGATTTGATCATTTGCCAACTTTCAGAGTGATTAATTTTATATAAAACGCCAATAAATCGTCTTGTGACTTTTAATTAGTTATAACTTGAGTCACTTCAAATCGTCTGTACCGCATTCTAGTCTCTCATTGGCTACGAGCATTTCATTCTCATCTTGATATGTGTAGTACAGAGTGATATGTGTCAAGCCACGTAATGAACTGAATAACATATTCATAAGAAGTTGAAATTGATCATAAGTTAATGTTTTATTTATTTCAAGGTGATATTGGGAATTATTATTATGGTCAAGGACATCCCATGAAACCCCATCGCATACGTATGACCCACAACTTATTATTGAATTATGGCTTATATAGGAAAATGGAGATTTATGTAAGTAAGCACTAAAATGATTAGATTTCTCTTTAATTAGATAAAATATAGAACTTAATTTGTTCGGATGGGCTGATGAAATTTTTAATTTTGATAAAATATGTAAAGATTCCATGATTATTTTTTAACATAAACAGGTGTAAATACTTAAGTACTAAAACTAAAGAATTGTGAATAAAATTTTTATCACCGGTTTTTTTCCCTTATAAACATATAGAAATTAAAAAATACACTGTTCTGTACCACAGCTGAAATTTAAATATGTAATTTTTAAATTGAAACATATTTCAGAGACCCCACAAGGCTACCGCTGACGAGATGACAAAGTTTCACTCGGATGATTATATTCGTTTTCTCCGGTCAATTAGGCCCGATAACATGTCTGAATATAACAAGCAGATGCAAAGATGTAAGAGTGAGATAAGCTTTGTTATTATTATTTAGTTGTATAGCTGTTATCATCTACTTTAATAGTTCTCTGTAGAACATCCTCCCATCATCAACAACCCCTCCTTAGGAAAAAGGCTATGGCCTATTATACCACACTGGCCAGATGAGTGGATATGGGGTTTATTGCAAGTTTTCCTTATCTTTGCAGTAATTTCTACTAAACAGTTTCATTTTTTTTAAATGACATCTGCACTAGAAATATATCCTGTCACTGGTGACTTTACAAACATATCTGAAATGGTCATAGAACAACCAAACTCAACAACTTACAGATCATGCAAGGGTTGTTTCATGTGTGCTCCCTAGGTAGGTAGGGAGGTGGCTATAGGTTTGCTCTCTTAGTTGGCTCTTAGGACACCCACAAGATGAATACAGGTACTGACACTTTTTATTCTTAAACCACCACTATAACATTATTGCATATGTTTTTTAGTCATTGTTTTGGATCCCTGTGTAACTAAATTTCTTACAAATTGACAGTATCTGAAAGAGCAAAATGATTTAAATTAGTTGAGTCACCAGTCTGTCAATACTCAAGATCTATCTAACTGAATTGTGAATGTAGTGTTTGGTACCATGAACACCTAGACTAGACACATGGCAGTATGTCCAGTCTGTGATATAATATGCTCACTTAGAACCGATAACATATTTCCAACTTCTCCAATTTTCTTCTGATTAATTTCTGGGACTCGTAAATGTCATAGCTTGGTCTGTTTATGGGTCACTGCTGTTGATCCTGAGTTACAAGAGTTACAGTAGTGGTTGGGAGATGGAAATCAGTCTAATATCAAAAATACTGTTACAATCTTTGAACTTTGATTGGCTGGTATGGTCGAACATTAAACAAACCCTATTTTTTTATTCTCACAGTTAATGTAGGTGAAGATTGTCCTGTATTTGATGGTCTTTATGAATTCTGTCAGTTGTCTGCTGGAGGTTCGGTTGCTGCCGCTGTAAAACTTAATAAACAGGTAATTTTTTATTTCAAAATATTTCAACAGTATTCCAAAGAACAGTTTTTTGTTTTAGACAAAAGTATGGCATTTCCACATGATTGTTATCTAGTGTTATTATTTATATCCATTTTATTTCTTTTTACTATAAGTTATTTAGTTACAGTATAATGTGGAATGCATATTGTATATATAGTATATATTAATTAATTTGCTTATTTTCATACAAGTCTCAAACAAAATTCCTGTCTTCTCTGCATCATCTATTGCTGTAGCCATTAAGTCTACCAATGTGCCAAATGTGCATGATGTATAAAAAAAAATATACGCTATCATGCAGCGAAAGCAGTCATACGAGAACAACTGAAAATCTAGTTTGTGGCGTAACTATTTTGTTTTTACCTTTTAAAAGGACTACTGTTTCACTGTGAATATATCATGTGTAACATGAGATTTAATAACTATTGTGACACAACAAAGATACCAAACTTAGAACAGTAAATTATGGAATATACAGTGTTGTGTCAAGTAGGGATCAACCCTACAGTACTTAGCACAGTAGCAAGAAACCGCTTGAACCACTATGCCATTTTTTAATTTTTAGAGTAATTTATTACACATAACACTGTTAACATAGTACCATTGCCTAAGAACACGAGTTACAGAAGACTTGCAAAATTTTTCTTTGATAGCATGTAGATATTGATTCACACAAAGCTCTAATAATAGTTTGTAAGAGTTCACAGCTGGACATAGACCTGTCCTTTTTAGAGGGGGAGGGAAGGAGGAGGTTTTGGTCTACTATACCATGCTGGCGAGACATGTTGGTATAGGGATTGTTACAAGTTTTCCTTCTCTTTGTAGTGATGTTGTCCTGCATAGGTTGCTCCCTTAACCTCCTCTTGTGACATCCATGGAGTGAATAGGGGTGGTGACACTATTCTTCATCTATTACCACAAGAACCTTGGTATAGTTCCAAAAATTTAATTATTACTCCTTGCAGGCATCTGAGATCTGCATTAACTGGGGTGGAGGCCTGCATCATGCAAAGAAGTCAGAAGCATCTGGATTCTGTTATGTCAATGATATTGTGCTTGGAATTTTAGAACTTCTCAAATACCACCAGAGAGTTTTATACATTGATATTGATGTTCATCATGGAGATGGTGTAGAAGAAGCATTCTATACCACAGATAGAGTGATGACAGTATCTTTCCATAAATATGGTGAATATTTTCCAGGAACAGGTTAGTACCAAATAGTTATTAGTTATGCTAATTTGTAATTTAATCTAAGCCCAACCATAATTCCCCTATTTCAAACAGTGGAAAAAATTTTGATTGTAATCCTGTTTTCATAATTATTAGCTAATGTTTATCACTTTGAAAAACTTTATTTATCGTCTTCCTATAATTTTCTCAAATTTATTTGGGGTTGGTGAAATGAGGTTTCTTCTTCAATTCTGCTGGTCATATGATCTTATATTTTATTTCATTGTGAAATGCTTATCTTTTATGGGTGGCCACCATCCTGATCTCTATTCTCCGGAATAAACTTCATTGTAACTGTAAAATTTGCATATAAACAGTTTTAAGTCTTTTAAGAAAGTATTAAAAGATTGGGAAGGTATGAAAGTGTGCTTCTTGACTGATATTAACATCAATAATACCTGTAAAAGGAGGTTAAAAGGCCTTTCACTATTTGCTGTTGCTGTAGAATGCCACCAGAATAGCTAAGAATGGCATTTATTATGTTTTAGGTGATCTTCGTGATATTGGTGCTGGAAAAGGCAAATACTATGCAGTAAATATACCACTGCGCGACGGTATGGATGATGAATCATATGAATCTATCTTTGTACCTATAATATCTAAAGTTATGGAGACTTTCCAACCCAGTGCAGTTGTGTTGCAGTGTGGTGCTGACTCTTTAACAGGTTAGTTACTGGTAAAAAAGTGACAAGATATAAGCAAAAATAAAATTTTCTTACAATCACACATTGACATCCATAAAAGTTGTTGACTTGAAAAAAAAAACAGATCAAAAAAATGTTTAATACATAATATATTTTTTTAACAGGTGACCGTCTGGGTTGTTTTAATCTGACAGTGAGAGGGCACGGCCGATGTGTGGAACTAGTTAAAAGATTTGGATTACCATTCCTTCTCGTTGGAGGTGGAGGGTATGTACAATTAATACATGTCTTGGAGTTCAGATTAAACATAACTGAATTAATCTTGATATTATGCTTATTTTATTTCAGTTACACAATTCGAAATGTCTCACGTTGTTGGACTTATGAAACATCAGTAGCTTTGGGCGTTGAAATAGCAAATGAGCTGCCTTATAATGACTATTTCGAATATTTTGGACCTGACTTTAAACTGCACATATCACCAAGCAACATGTCAAATCAAAACACGCCGGAATATTTAGAGAAAATTAAAAATAGACTTTTTGAAAATTTGAGGATGTTACCACATGCACCAGGGGTACAGGTAAGCTAATATGTAAAGAGCTTTTTTTTCTTTTTGAGATAGATAATTACAAATAAATACTGTTAAATTTGAAAAGTTTTCAAACTGAATTGCTGGAAAGTTAGAATTTTTTTCAACATTTGGACCAACTTTTTCTTATTTCAATTCATAAATGTGTTAATAATAGTCGTAATTTGTTGTCTATTTTGTTTTGTATAGGTACAAGCTATCCCTGAAGATGCTGTGAATGATGAATCTGAAGATGAAGACAAAGTCGACAAGGATGAGAGGTTACCACAAAATGAAAAAGTTAGTATATAATCATATATTTTTTATGTCACTGATACTAAAGAAGTAATCAAAAAGAAGACTTCTAAAATTAGGTGTAAACACTTTGTTTGTGCTTCTATATTTTAATCTACTTAGTGATAATATCATAATTAGAATATTTTACTTGATCAGGACAAACGCATAACTAATGACGGTGAGCTGTCGGACTCGGAAGATGAAGGTGAGGGCGGGCGCCGCGACAACCGCTCGTATCGAACCCCACAACCACGCAAACGTCCGCGCTTAGACAAAGATGTTACACAGCTTAAAGATGAAATCAAATGTAAGAACCATTTTCTTATCTTACCAAATTTTAAAAATTTACTTTTTGTTTCACATTTTACGGCAACAACCAGTTAGCTGATCTCTGCAGATATCATAAATCTTATACAAAAACATAATCTTTCAGCTGAAGACTCGAAGGACGACATCAAAAACATAAGCAGTGCTGAAGAACCAAAGAAAGAGATAGCGCCAAATCCCTGATGCGTGCGGTAGGCGCTAGCATTTGTACAGTATTCTATCATGCGGAAGTCGTGATAGGTGAGACTCTTGTCCACACTGTGTTTATATGCGCGCGTCTGTATTGTGAAATGGTCATAAACAAACCTGACATCTAAGTGCTCCAAAATGAATTTATTTTATACCCAAACACTAAATAAATGCAAGTGAATTAATTCGGATTGTAAGTTTAGTGACATACATCATCTTCCGTATAACAAGTGTTCCAGCTCTATATTATGAATGCCCTTGAAACAATTCGACTATAATAAATAAGTTTTCGTTATAAAATTCGTCTAGCAATAAGAATATTGTAGTGGATAACAAAATGATAAAAATATTCAATGTTAGCTTATTTTTTGGTAGTGTCGATTAAATTATTCTCACTTTTACTGACCAGTCTATGGAGTTGTTTCATAGTAATTTCACATAATATAATAATATGGATAATATTTATAGACATTAAATTAATTATTCTATGAAGTGAATAAAAAAAATTAATAATGCTGACAGATTACATACTGAGCAAATGTCTGCGTTATGTGATCTATAGAATTTTTCCAACTTGAAGAGATGGTAAAAGATTACTCAATTTAAATGACACAACAGTGAAAAAATCTGTTCTATTATATTTTTCATATTATAGTACTTTATGAATTAATCTCAAATGAAACATCCAAAGTTTAAATTAGATTTGTATCAATAACATTTATATAAAAGAAATAGTTATAGCAAAATACGTCATACACTGTGAGCAGCAGTGACACTAGTTTATAAATAATTATCTCACTAGCTATAGTTATAAATGTTTGTATGACAAAATAACAGCAACCGATCTGTTTAAAATGTTAGTATGGGTAAGAATTAGTGGTTCGATAGAATTAAATAACTAAAGTAAAGTGAGAGCAAAATATTCTATTTTTATGAAATTACAAATGTTGCATTAAAAACATTCCCTATGGCAAAATTCAGACCCAGTTCTGACTTAAAAGAATTATTTTGTTATCAACAACATAACATAAAAAACCAAAATATGTATTTCTGTATTCTTGTAGTATTCATCGTCATACTAAGATATTTGAACGCACGGTTGGCCTAGTGGTTTAAGCGGTTGCCACGCCGCTCTCTACTGCGCCGAGTGCTGTGGGTTCAAACTCCACATGCGACAACACTATGTAATCCATAAATTGTAGTTCTGAGTCTGGATGTTCTTCATGTCCGTTTATTGTATGTTTGTAAAGTCACCCACGACAGAATTTATTCACAGTACGGGCATTCTTTTTAAAAAAACATCTATTAGATGCTCTTCTATTGCATTTTGTATTTATGAAAATAAATTATAACAATAACATTTTATTATTCAATATTAGAATAGGGTAGAATCGTTTGAGAACACTAGACATCTTGAAAAAGGATTTTGTATGAATATTAAAAAAAAATACATGTATATTTTCGCTAGACAAAGAAGACAGAAGACGCCCTGCGTTGCAATTTAAAATCTTGTCATAACTATCTAAAGTACTATAATACATTTATAAAATTACAGGAGCGAGATTGATAAAGTAGTTATCTTATAGTAATTACATTGTTACAAGCAACAAAAAAATTTAGCCCCAGCTCTACTTCATCTATTATCAGAAAACGTCATTACATTAGTAGTTTCGCTTATAAAAATAAATTAGATTATGCATTTTAAATATATGCAATTTTATCATTGATTTGTGATTGTATCATATTTTATCTGATTTTGCTGTGTGACTAACCACCGCCATCGATTTTAATAGCACAAAAATTCCAAAGGGAGAAAACAGATCTTCACTAGGTGCCCTAATGGTCAAAATACAAGTGTGTCCGAGCTGGGATTCGTAACCTTAGATAGGTTACCTATAAAACCCTATAAGGTTTAACCAGTGCCCAACAAATTGCGTTTAAATTTTTGTGTTATCAAGAATTACAGTCCACGATGGTTGACTACCATCACCATCGTCTTTGACATGATTTTACCCTTAATATGTATACTCGTATTTGGTGATGTGTGAATTCATTAGGTCTCCATTATAAATATCCTATTTGTTAAGGATATTTAAAACTCATTGATGACCTATGAATGTAGTTATTGACGTTGTCGAGTGGAGCTGATATATTCGCTACGAATTTTCTTAACTAAGTATGTACCAAGTAAATTGTTTAATAACCTTTGCATCGTTGATGTAACTACAAAAAAAATTGCAGGCAGGGTAACCTAATCTACAATATACATAAATCAAGGCTTTTTAAAAATATCATTAGTCACAATTAGTTTTTCAAGCATAAAAAAAATCTATTTCATACAAACAAGTTTTAAAGGATTTTCTTATCCTTAATTTAGTATTTGAGTTTTAAAAAACTTGAATATCGAATAACCTTTACAGTTCATTAAAAATAATAATTAAACAAAAACTAGAAAACCCATTCTCGATTTATGTTGTTTTAACAAAAAATAGAGTTAGTAATATATGATTTGACCAAAACAATTGTGGTAATCAAATTTTTTGTTGCTCATTATTGACAATAACATTTAATTTTTACTTGTTAACGTTTCATATGTATTCATTTGTATATTTTTTAATTTATTTGTATGTTGTATACAAAAACATTACATTTCTTTGTATATTGTGTGTATGCAAAAACCTCTAGTCACTGACTAATGTTAATTAACTAACTGCCTCATTGGTCTAGAGGTAAGAATATGCGAGTGCCGATCAAGAGATCTCGAGGTCGATTCCCAAGTCGGTTGATTAAGATATAATAACAGCCCACAGTTTGAAAATGTGTCTTAGGACCGTAAGCTTTAGGTGTAAAACTATGGCTATGTGAGTGAAGGAACAGAGTGCATCTGTATTTGCACACACACTTGTGTACCTACTATCATATCTCATGCGTAGTTGGCTGAGCTCCGTTGAGAGTCTCAACTTGAGACTGGCAGCCATGAACGAAATCGGCTAGGAATACACCATCGTCAGTTTTGTTTACGTAATTTTGTCGTTATCAATGATCTTCTTTTAAGCAGTATTATTTGAAGAGCAAAGAATGTATTGACTCACGTAGTTTATACCCAGAATATGCATCTACTTTTAAGAAATCATTGTGAGCCACACATGTTGGAAAAATGTTGATTAAGAGGTTTTTAAAATTACTAACTGGCATGTTTCACGAAAATAGTTCAGAAAGACGAAAGGAATAATGACAAAAAAAATACTGTTGCATAAAATAGCATAAAGACTGTAAATATGTTTTTTATTGTTCAATATACGAAAATGTGTCTGATCTATTTGTTTTAGTGTTTCAGGTGAGATGTTTGAGATAAGAGATCTTTTTTATTTTATATAGCCTACTCTGCCTACTGAAAAACATGAGTAGAATCCAAAAGTGGTGGTCACCGTGCTCATTGCGAATTAAATACATTAGATTATCTGTAAATATATTATTATACATTTCATTCTTTACCGATTTGGTTAATCTATTCATTTATTTTTGTTGACGCGGTGACGCGTGGCTTCCTAAATTATATACTGGGTGTCAGCATCTCCATTCATGCCATGGATTTCGTAAGAGGCGACTAAGAGAGCAAACTACGCAGGAAAACATCACTGCAAAGAGAAGGTAAATTTGAAACAATCCCTATACCAACACATCTAGCCAGCGTGTTATAGTAGGCCCAAACCTGCTTTTTATGGAGATGCCTATATCCAGCAGTGTACTGTTAAAGGATGTTGATGAAATAAAAAATGAAAAAGGCAGAATGATGAGTTCGATCGGTAAAGATGGATTATATAAGAAAAAGATTGAGATACATAAATAGAAAAAGATACATATTGTTTAAGGGATAAAAATTACATACAGAGTATCTTTGTACGAGTTTCGCAATTTCGATTTTAAGACTTGAATAATAGGTAATAAACCTATAATAGCAATAATTGCTAACATAGTAATTTTTTTTTATTATTTAACACCTACATATCACGCGTGGCATTGTCTACCACCGTCACATTAGATTGCCAGATAATGCCAACTAAGAAATGGAAGGGGACATAAGAAAATTAAAATAATTAAATAAAGTGATCCATATGTTAAGTATGGGATATTACATACCTACTTACAATATCATCTATACTTTCTAATATAAAGCTGAAGAGTTAGTCTGTTAGGATGAATGCGCTAATCTCAGGAAACACTCGTCCGATTTGAAAAATTATTTCAATGTTAGATAGCCCAACTATTGAAGAAGACAGCTGTGTTAATGAAAATTGTTGCAAAAACGGGAGCAAATAATTCCTTTTGAGAGCGTCCATTGCGTGCGCTGCGTAAAAGTATGAAAGAATTGTTTCCCTTTACAAGTTGTGCAATATTAATGCAATTAAGCATAATGTCTAACTTTTAAGGACTCGCTGTAACCTTCTTAATGGTAAACAAATTTATTCACGCTTTATAACATCACGCTACAGACAATAGGAGATATAAATCAGATTCATGAAACTACTGATTCACAAAAAGATGCAAGAATCGTAAAATTAATAATTTGAAGATTTGTTTTTCAACTGCAAGACACTTTTAAGTCCATGACCGAGCGGCGTAATGCTGGCGTCAACTACGAAGTATAATAATAAACTACGAAGCAATTATTAATCCTGCATCGCGAAATAAAGATTCGCGTGGCAATTAGCATATATACAACATCCCAACATCAACCGACGGGCCGTGGCCCACTAGGTATGATCACCTCGCCTGGTCGAAGGATGCTCCCTTTGTGTTGGAGGGATATGACACTCGTTCCCTCCACAGTGGTGACTCCGACGTAATTGGAAGCAGTGTCACACCCACAACGATAAGCGGTAACCAAGTCTCAGCCAGCCAGCCAGCCAGCAACCTCGGCCTCAACAGGCATACCACACGCAGAAAGCGTCCGCTTCAGCCTGGTTACTATACGGCCTTATCAACGTCTAGGTACAGCACACTGCACCTACGGTCCACGTAAGCAGAGCATCTCTCTCTCGTCTACGCAGCAGCCAGCCACTACGCAGCAACCGCCCTGACTCACTGGGGACTTCACCGCAGCACCGCGCACCGCATACAATGCCCACTCACTGGGATCTGCAGACTTCAGCTCCGCCTCACTGGGACTAGCGGCATTAAGTTCCGACTCACTGGAACTACTCACACCTGGCACTGGCACGCTCCACAACAGAGCATAAACCGCTGACTCATCAGTACATCGACATTTGGTCTTGGAGGTGGGTGATGTGGCGACTTCCACATACAGCACAACAAAAAATATACAACAGCGCCATCTAGCGAAGATACATCGAACTACGAAGCAACTACTAATCCTGTATCGCGAAATAAAGATTCGCGTAGCAATTAGAATACATACAACAGCTTAACACCAACCGTTGGGCCGCGGCCCGCCAAGCATGATCACCTCGCTTGGTCGGAGAATCCTCCCTTTGTGTCGGAGGGACATGACGCTCGTTCTCTCCACAACACTACACACTACATAAGTATATTTATATATTATATATTTATATTTTTATATAGTATTAGTATATTTATATATTTTTATAAGTGGAGATTCTATGTTCCACTGTATGTATGTATTTTTTTATATATTTCCACAGATTACTTAATTGTTGACCGAATTTCAGTTTTTTTTTTGTATTCAAAAGGGTATATTCTCGAGGTGGCCCGATTATCACCACGTCAGGATCTGATGATGGGATTTCAAGAAAATTAGTTAAGACAAGAATTAACACAGTAATTTTGTAAATAGGTCAAAATAACGTTTATATGGCTAGATTGCTAAGTAAAATATTTTTATTTATGTGCATTATAAGTTTATTGAGAATAGCTAAATTATAGTTACTAAGTAAACTGTTAATTTGAGTTCGTAGAAAAAGTTGTTCATTTAAAATAAAATACAAAACAGTTAATACAATTTTTTTTCGCATTTTAGTATTTCTGGTTAGTTTCCGTTCAATTTTTTTTAAGTAGGTTTTTTTTTTTTTGTATAAATAATTACTAACGAACCTAAATTCAAATGGAGAATTTGTTTTAAAATGGACTTGAGGAAAATTAGATTGGGTGTAAAGAAAGATGCGGGGAATGAGAACAAAGAACAGTGATTGTATAATGTATGTAATTTTAAACGATTATCACAACGCTCTAGACATAAATTGCACCATAAAATAAAAGTACCCTAAAATCAGTCTGGTACCAAAGAGCTAGACAAAACCAACTGAATTGGAATGAATATAAAAATACTATGAAATAATTTAGCAATATACATCTACTTCAATCAGTAATTTTACATACAGTAAACTCCAGTACGAGACAGCCTTTATGAATTCAAAGATAAATGAATGTAATAGTTTTACAAATCTTTACTCTAATGAACACTTAACTGTATGGGGCGAGTTACTACTTTCACCAAATTATCATAAAATTGAACCTTACATATGTATGTCACTGCAAGTGCAGCAATCTAAAAATTCACTTCATGTTTTGAACTTCATTTTAAAATCACACTTGTTCATATTCATATTAGTCACTTCTCTAGTTTAAAATTTACAAAGGAATGTATACATTGGAAGATATCTGTCTTGGAAAATAAATAAAATGTGAAACTACATATTTCCACAATTCATAATCTCGTAAATTGTGCGTAATTAATTAATTAATTAAATAGGCCTTTTGAAATATGACTAGTCAAGACCAATTATTTTGGAATTCGAATTCGCCTAGATATCAACGTCAAAGATTTACAAATATACATCATCATGACCAGGGTTACGTATTGCTTCAAATGATTTATTAAATATATGTTCAAATATTTTGCAATACCTAATTAACAATATAATAGTTAAAATTTTACGTTACTTATTTTGAAATATCGTTAAACCAGAAAAATTGTTAGGTAGAGTTGCCTGTATTGGACGAAATATTTCTTTTAATATGGAAAACTGTCTTATTTATTAATTATTTGAAACATACTATCAACATAATTTTACTTACACTGTAGCGAGTGAAGATGGGCAACTAAGAATTAATTTGATCCATGCAAATAATAACGTAGAAACGTGTAGCCTTAATGGTCGTATACAGGCAACTGTCGTAAATTATTCAATATTCGGTATTGAATACAAGATATTTAATCTGCAATCTGAATCACGGCAAGCATTATGGCAATACGAAACTTTGTATGCACTACAAAATACAAAATGATCACATATTTCATGACATTCATTACCAATGTTTTGTATATAAAATAAAATAATGTTGATTAATTATATCAAATAATATATATCCCATTAAAACAATAAATACTCATGGGAAAGGTTATACATTCATAAATAATAAGCGGCTAAAATATATTAATGACTACATGAATCAGTAACATAATAGTAACTGAATCACAGTAAATAGAAATTGATTATTATTATCTTACCTACAAATTACTTGAAATTATTATGACCATATATCATCAATTCATAATGTTCTTAATGTTAAGAATTAAATTTAACCACTCCGTACAGAAACCAAAATGGTGATCAATATATTCAAATACAATGTTAGAATACTAATCAGTAACTATTTTACTGTCTAAAATGTTAACTTTCTAACTGGCACAATTGTGAGCATCCGAGAATAAAATCCGAGTGTGTGTAGGTAATATCTGGACATGGAACCCTGCTCAACGTATCACGTACTTTCTCCGTCGTGCTGAACTGCACCCGAGCTTGGCTTAGGCTTCAGAGCCCTCTGGTAACATCAAAAGTAAATATGAGTCGACATTTCATATTGATTGCTTTCATTTTACATCTGGCACCTGGCAAAAAGCAAATTTCTAATCTAAAATATCTAATCTTTTACAGAAAATTAAACAACTGGCATGCCAGAAATTGAGAATTATTATTAATTGTTTTGGAGAGCCTTGGGGAATTCTGACATGTAGTGGACGTCCTTCGGCTAATGATAATAATATGCCAGAAATTTGCTTGCTGTTATTTAACAATATAAATTTAATTCAGATCCTGTGAATATCCACTGTTGGATATGACGATGTTCTCTTAACTGATTTCAGCCACGGTGGTCACTCTTAACAGCGGCCAGCCAAGTACGCAACAGACATTATAGTGCACAGGACGCACAGGTGCATTTTCCGTTCCCTCATTCTCAATCTGATGGGATGGTTCTCCGACATGACCGGGGAGAGTTCAGGCGCAGGACAGGCGGCTTTACGTGCTCTCTGAGGCACGGGGGTTTAGACCTTAACTTCCAAACGCCAATTTTTGTAACCAGAAAACCTCGAGAACACTAAGTAAATTCGGGCAGCGAACCCGAGACCTCTTGATTAGCAGTTGAATACGCAAACCGATAGACTAACAAGGTAGCAGAGACTGTTGGAGATAGGTCTCTCCTTTGAGGTTTAAATTAAATCATACAAAAAGGACAAATTATCAAGAATAAAACTAATAGAGTTCGATGTTTATTCTTATATAAAGGTAAATGTTGATTAAAAATACTTTTAGGCGTTGGTGACGCGGTGTGCTCCAATTGTGTGCAAAGCAGTTTCAAAAAACAAATAAAGGCTACTAATATTTATTTTTATATCACCAAGTTTGTAAAATGAATCGCCTACTGACCTGGAGTTAAAGGATGATCTCGTAGCATTGAACCTGTAATATTTATAAACAATTACAATTTATAATAGAAACACAGGTAAATCCTACACTACAATTTAATATAACTATTTGTATATTTGTATTTATATTTATTGAATTATAAATTATTGTATTGTTATAGATTTCTGTAGAAATCTAAACATGCAAACACATGCGCAAATTAAAACAAATTAGCAACTACATACGAGTATTTCACCAATTTGCTCATTATTATTATCATAGTTTCTAATTTGTAGATGTCTAATCTTAAAATGAACGATTTTTTGTATGTTTTTACTTTACATTACATATTGAGTGTTAGGTACATTGACGCACATTTAAATAATATTAAGTGAACACATGCAAAAACGATATGATTGTTATTATTTTATTAGTACAAGATGCAAACTTAACAGCGTAGGTTTAATGCAAATAAAATGTTTCGGTACAGGCTTGGGGTAAATACAAGGAAAGCTATGTTTAAATAATACTCTATATTACCATCACTAATATTTTATGTTACTAAAGGAACCTTCATGTCTTATACTTCGGGAATGCTCACCATACTTTTTATTTATTTGGAAATGTGCAGCTCATGAAAAAACTTATTAAAATTATAACTTAAAGGTCAGGTCCGCTGTCACAACGATGGAAAACATAGATGTTGTGATTAATACGAGTATATTACACCATTTAGTTTCGTTACATAATTTCCGATAGAAACACTGATGGTGATAGTGAGATGTCAAACATGCTCAAAATAGCACACAAAAAGCAGCGACAAGCTTTTACCTATGCAGCGAGACGGTACAAGAGGTCTCAGTATAGAATAGCGTCTGAAAGATGGTTACTGGTTAGTGCGGCGCCCGGCGTGATGCCCACGATGCTGCCTCCGACGCACGCCTCCACGCCTTCTGTAGACCACCACCCGAGACGTCAAATTGTAACCAACACGATATGACACCGAGGAATCACATTATATTACATATTTTTGCTTTCAGATATAAAAATATCAACTAAATAAGTTCTACTTTTAAAAGTGTAACAGTATATTGCCGCATTCCGTGATTTATTTGATGTTTATCACGCTACTAGCGATACAAGCGTTCAGAGATTAAAAATATAAATGTGTTTCAAAAATTCAGTTTCCGATTTACATACATAACTAATATTATCTTTATAAAATATTAATTACGATCAAAACAAAGAGAAGAAAAATGTCCATCCGCTATTAAAAAAAGTCCGTAAATAACAAATAAGAGTCCAATTGCACTAGGTTTCTACCTACAAGACATACATATATTTGTATTATTTTTATTTGAAAAAAAAATAATCTATGTAGTATTTTGCATATTCGGAGCCTGGATGGATTATTTAACTAACATATGTATATCTTTAAGAATGCTAGGTAGCATGGCAACCAATTAAAACCGGATGCCGCTGACGGTATTGCTCAATATGTGTCATATCTATAAAAATAAATTTAGGTAATTATGATGTATGCCACCACCATCTCGAGAAGAACACATTTGTGAACTTTAACATGAATGATAAACCAATTCCTAAAAAAATTACATAACATAATAACAGTAATATTATTAGCACATACTATTAAACCGAATCAAAAGTAAGTAATAGAACCAGTTACCTAATGACATGCAACTGTAAAATGCTGCTTAAAAATAATTATAAATGATTCACAATAATAAATGATTCAGAATTCGAGCTAGTGTTATGCGCTATTCGTTACTATGTCATTAGTCATTTAATTTCGTTAAATTGCACAAGTAATTGAACTTATAGCTCACCTGATCTAAAAGGTACCGTATGATAGTATTACTATTTGTTATTTGTTTTATTTTATGTGCATATTGATACTTAAATTATTTCAACGTTGTAGCCATTAAATTTCTTTCTACAGTTCTGCACGGAACCTTTTTTTTAGGTTTTTATTATTATTTTTTTACTTTGAACTATGGAATCTCACAATTGTCATGTTGGTTATTTCTTTGCGTTTTCTATCTAAGAATACTTGGGTTACCAAGACGAAACTAGCGTTATGTAAGATATGACGTAATAAAGAATGATACGTACATACGTACAAGATACGCACGAGAAATATAACCGTGCTTTGGCGGTCCGGTAACAAACGTTTGGATTGAAATCGACTAACTATTAATAAGTTCGATTATTCGTAAATTTTAACGATTATTGGTATAAGTGTGAATTTGTAACGTCTCAAAACTATGGTAAAAGATTACGCGACTTTGAAATGATGTCTGAAAAAAACATCTGTTGTATATATATAGGCTTTTTTGCTTTGTTTTAAAGATTTACATTTAAATTTACTGATAAATAATACAAAAGAACATCTTGTGATGAAATAAAATAGCTTCATAAGTCCATGGTTATCCGGCAAAGGTTATTGAGCTTGTGTGAGTTACGACTGTACAAAGTTGTTTCGTGTTCAAAAGTATGGAACGACAAAAGGTACCTCTTTAGATTAGATGGACCATAAAATAATTAAGAATAAAATAAATATGTATACAGAGATATAAAGTTACGACGTAAGATGAAGTTGGCGCTCAAATCAAAGGTTTTGACTGGTTTTTGCTATTATTTTCGTTACATTAAAACTTCAGGACATTAATTTTGTACGATTCAAATTACAGAAGGGTAAAATAAAATCTTTATGACCAGCTTTTGCAAATATTTGTGCCTATTTATGCCTAAGTATTTTTTATGCTGGCAAGTAAGATAGAATTCTATATTCAAATTTAATAAATTATATTTAGGTCCTTTGACTCTGTATAGTGTGGTTAAAAAAAAACATAACAACCATGCAAAATCTTACCGGTAGTACAAGCTGCGGCGTTATTGTCCGGGTTGACGCCGGCGACGGACCAGGGACGGGCTTTGCCAGGTGTGCGGGCACATCCGTTTCCTAGCACACGCACTCGTTACACACACACGCACCAACACAATATACTCGCCATTGTTAAGTTTTGTGCAAAATTTTACGAATTCAAACGATAATATTTATACGTAACAATTGTTTTTGTCTTCATAAAGCCTTTAGAGGCTCCAATTGCCAGGTTTCACCGAACAGACAATTCAGTACATTCGTACATTTAGAATTGATCACGAAAACGTGGCTTACGAATGTAATATTAAAAGCTTATGTTTTAAATAAATACAGAAATAACTACAGACCACTGTTTTGCACAACACTTATTAGAAATTCGATTAATAATATAAGGTATTAGATCACTTTACTGTGACATGATAGTAACACTAACCCGGTTCTAAGCATACAATCACATCTGCGTACAAATTGCACAAAGCTGTGTTAGCACATTCAGAGAGAGGCAGTGAGGTGGACAAACACTTGGCGCAAATACCGCTTCAAAGCCAGACATTTGAAGTGAAGATACAAGAAAGATTTAAGTATCATCAATTTATTCATATAGTCTTAAAAGAAATGTTAGAGCCTGCAATTTGATAACAATAGGTAATTTTTTAAAAAAAATATTTGATTACCCGATATCAAATAAATATGTATATATAATATGTATTTCAATTTTTTTCTAGATTTAGGAATAATTATATTTGTCCATATCTAGAGGCTGCGAGATATTCTAATTTTGAATAAATACTGAGACTCCTTACCCATGGTGTTGACGTTATCAGAAGAGCGTGACGGCGGCGGCGTGGATGCCGTCGCCTTGATGCCCACATTATCGGTAGACTTGCAACGAGACACTTCTGCAAAGCAGCACAAAACACGTAAACACATTATATGAAAAATTGGCAGTCAGACACAAGTTCTATAAATTAAAATTGGTTCGTCGAGTTCATATTTGAACTGATGTTCCGAAAGAGAACATTTTGTGAGACAGTACATTCTACTTCAAAGCAGCAAAATATTCTAATCAAGGAAGTTAAATGCACTCACCGCATTCTAATAACACCGGCGTACTTTCACCCGATGTTACACTGTACCTGAATAAACAAAATTTTTATAAGCTTAACTAAGAACGTAAGCAAATATTGGGACTCAACTTTAATTTATTCTAATTGTTGTGTAACGGAACAGCTGTCTACACGAAGCGTGACTGTCGGCAACCATCGGATCAACTCGGAGGTTCGGCTTGAGTTCCCACCCGACAGTGCGTTGTCTGCTCGCGCCCAGCACACACGCCGTGTTAATTCGCTTTAAATTTTCTATGATAATTACCCTTATACCTACGTAATAATTGTTGTTTTCCTTTTTATTATCGTATTCGCTGAAACTGTTGTCTATGCGCTAAACGCTTGCGCTATTCTGTCATTATCGTTTGTGCGTGTCTAAACTGCTTTCCAGTGTAATTAACCGTTGTAAACTGTATTTTAAAGTGTCCGTAAATATACTATTATTTGTTTTTATTTCGTGTACGAGTTTAATTAACTGCATCTTCCGTGGACTGATACATCAATAGTAGTTCAATTTTATGATGAAGCCTGGAGGTTGAATTATTAATTAGAAAAGGCTTCTAATAATTTCCTAGATCCCTTTTTATATTGCTTGGACATAAAAACGCAAATATAAAAAGGTGGTTGATCGCTATTCAAAATAAACCTTAATGGCTGAATTAAGATGCTAACAGACAATACATTAATTTAAGTAGCTTTTAAAGACTACACAAATGAGTTTGTACCTTTATTCTCTATACTTTAATAAATTTGGAATTGTAAATGACATATTGGAAATTCATAAGAGGAGAGATAGAGATAGCCGCCAATAACGTATGAGATCTGTTTGTGTAAATCATTCCCACACAGTAAGTAAATATCCTTTTTTTGAAAGAGCAGATTGCACAGCAGAATATTACATGTCCAGCGTGATGCAAGGATTATCAGTGTGACGTAACGTGGTGTTTATTATAAAGTGGCATATGAATATTGAGCTATGCATACATGGTGTCATCGCGTTGCAACGTGGGTGAGTGTCGCAGCGGCGATGGTGATGCGAGTGACGACAGCGAGTGCAGCGAGCGTGACGTCAGAGGAGTACGAGCTGATAGTGACGCTTCCTCGCTGCCCGGTGGCGTACGACATGTGCGCCAAAATTCTTCCAAGCCTACAAATACAGAGTGGAAATTATATGAGTACAGTTTGCAGCGTTCTAAGATATTATATATAACCATGCGTGTGCATTTAATTTTCATTTAAGATTTTAAAAAAAATTACCCTCATCGATGTCCTGGGACTGATCTGTTATTGGGCGAGTTGGTGCTCTTGTTTTGGTTCTTCTCGGTCGCCCTGAAAAGATATACGGTAGATATAAGAAATAGTTCTAAAGTATTACCTATTTATATTTAATAATAATATAATATTTCAAACACGTAACACACAACGCCATCTATTCTCAAACTAAGCAGAGCTTGTACTATAGGCACTAAACAACTGAAATAAATACACTTGGTCCGTCCCGGGAATGGAATCTGAGACCTCTAACACAGCAACCGCATACGATACCACTGCGCCACTAAACCAGTAATTTAAATTACTTTTTCTCTAAATCAATAATAAGAAATTCCGATGGTTACGATCGAATCGAGATCATAGGGATGTCACTGTCTGTCTATCAATTGTGACAGACATACACAGTTGGTTTTATTGCGATAGTTTACATTTGAGCACTTTAAATGGAAATTGGCACGCTGAAATAATAACATTTCACACGATAATTTGATTCCAAACTATATAGAGTTAATCAGTCTACTGATAAAAATACTTATTTTTTTGTTAATACATATGACAGATATACTACATTCATTCACACAAAATAATCGTATTTATCTCACAATTATTGGTTCGGGTGGGAAGTGAACCCACGACTTTTGGCTTAGCAGTTAGGTCACTAATCACTAGAGCAGGCCGAGCGATTTGTCAAATAAATATTTGTAAAAACATACATATTATATACAATTAACAGCAACGACATACGTATTCGAATATTTATCCAGACACACAAACACCAATATGCTTCATACACCCTCTTACATTGCACACAACAACACTCTCATTCGCTCACCGTACTTTGTTAAATTGAAATATTTTATATACAAGTCTTAGAGGCCAGGTAATTAGATAACCTTATATCCAAGAGGATCGGTGGTGATAGCCAAAATACAGGCTCTGCACAGTCCGGTTACAGATGACAAGCGTCAACCTACGTATAATTTACAACTCTGTATATATTAGTAACCTTTGACGAGGTGTCGGAGCGTGTGCGCGGGCAGGTCGGCGAGCGCGTCGGCCGCCTCGGCGTGCAGCGGCGGCAGCGACAGCATCTCGTTGGAGCTGCACTGCTGCTGCTCCGCCACGGACTTGGGCCGCACGCGCCGCCCGCCGCGCTCGCGCCGCCGGCAGCCCAGCGGCGTGGCCTGCGCACACCACACCTCATGTCTACGCGCCTCCGAACGGTTACAACACGCTCTCGACGATAAACAAATAAAAAAAGCGATCCGTAACTTCATTGTGCTTTCGTCATCGTCGATAAGTTTTTTTTAATCAAAAGTTTTTTTCATTTAGCGAAGCGTTTAACATAAAATTCTGATCTTTTTTACTTGAAGATCGATTACAAGAATATTTGTTCTCGTTATCAAAATGTCTAAACGAAACACATATAAGATAGCTTACCAAATTTAAGTAGTCCAATTTCTTAGGTGCATGAAACATAATAATATATTCTCACAATTTGTCGTTGCAGACGAGAGTCAGATGACTTTTCACTAGCAAAAGGTCCAACTTAACTATTATACCGAATCATTTTTCTAAAGTAAAATATCCATTTAGCTTTTATTAAACAATGAATGGGGCCTATGTGGCCTACCTAACGATGTGATATTTTTTTCTCATTTCTTCTATATTAAGAGCCAGACAAAGTGATTATACTCTGCTTGATGGATAACATGAATAGAATTCAAAAGTTGTGGTCAGTATACTCATTGCGGATGCAAAGAATGCAGTATGGTGACTCACACTATGGTGGGATAGGGATATGCTTTATACGATGGGCTTCCGGCCTCTCACTCACGACTAACAATGAATTTTATTAAATCTGTTCTCTCTAATCCCCTAGAATATCTTTTGTAACTGATTCAAGCATTTTAATGATGATATTAAGGTGGTAAAAGGTTCTTAGACTACTATCATTTAAAAAAAAAACTATAAAATATAACTCACCCCAGAGTGTGAGATGGGTGTCAATAAATCCGGTATATCACCATCGGAACTAGGAACTGGTTCACTATCAATGTTGTCCACGTTCTCGCATGCTAAAAGAGCGAGGCTTTCCACAGCCTGACTGTAAAGAAATGATTAAAATAAAGTAGGTAATAAAGATACACCTTATCGACTACATGGGGGTACAAATGTATATACTATAGGGTTACTACTTTACGGTGGCTTCCTTCGGTTGCTTACGTGGATATCTCAAGTACTCTGTAATAGATTAATTTATGATGGAGCATATTGTGGTTTTACTTTGCTCGGGTCTGATATCCTCATATTCGGTGAGGTGATTATCTGTGAGGGTTTCTACATGAAAATACAAAAATAAATAAGGGAATAACTAATTAAAGTGTCTGCAACATTATCAATGTGGCAAGTTATTCTCTGTCAGTATTGCCATTATTTGCTCTGTGACAAATATAAATTATTAATTTTGTGATTTTTTGATTCCCTATGGGTGCAAATAAATGAATGACTTTTGTAACCTGATATGTAAGATACATACAAAAACTTATAATTATTCATTGAAATTTCTTTTTATTCAAGTTTTACTATAATTTAATTGGATCCAGATATTGATGGGCTACTCGAGATAAAAATCAGTAAAATCATACAATGCACAACAATAGGTTTCAATATAAAATATAATATTGATAGGTGAAAGAAGCTCACTTGAGTAGATCTTGAAGGGGATTTTGACAGGGTGCCATGGCGTCTCGTACAGCTTGCAACGAGACTAGCTCACTACTGGTACCGCTGCCGCCCATCGCTGCGAACACTTCGCCGCATCTCTGTAGATAGGTAGCTTCCTTTATAGAACATTCGTGCTAAGCCAATAGCATCGAACGTAAGGTCCACCCCGGATCAATCAGAGGGCCTAGACATTTTTTTCACTTCTACTAGATCGTCACGGGGATCGTGTTCGACGTTGTGATCGGTCCCCACTAAAATCTTCATCAATAACAACGTTAAACGCGCTCGCCGACGAGAGCAAGTTAACGTGAAACAAACTTGCACTAAGTCCTCTGGTCCCAATTATTTAACGTTTTGTAAGTAAGCTTGGAACTTGTTAACTCGTTGCGACTATTAGACTTGAGAATATACGAACATACGAATCGATTATGGATGATAAACTTTAAAAGGTAACATGAGAACCTATTGAGTATAAGAGTCTGCGCAGGCTTTTGTAATCGCATATTTACCGCAATTTGAACGCAGTCGATAGAGATGTGTTTAAGTGAACGAATTTTGATCTTGCTCGTGTCGAATCGCTTGGCGGCTAAACCAAAGAAACAAATAAGATGAGGTGGAGTGGCTCGTCTCGAGTATCTACTTTATGTCTATGTTTACATTAACTATATTTTGAAGGATACATTTCAAAAATTAAGACTACTTATTATACATCTGTGGAACGAGGATCGTTAGTGGTATACAGTACATAAAGGATTGACCTGCAGGTACTGGTGCAGCAGGTGGTGCGCGGCGGCGGCGGCGCGCTCGAGCGCGGCGGGCAGCGGCGGCGGCGGCAGCGCGTGCGCGGCGTGCGCGGCCAGCGCCGCGGCCGCCTCGCCGCCCGCCCACGCGCGCTCCAGCGCCAGCGCGCGCAGCGTGTGCGCGCCGCCCGGGCTGCAGTTCTGCGACAACCTACGCCACACGTAACTCTTTTTAACGTACACGTATCTCGTAATTGTTGCCCTGATTACTTTGAAATAAACAAAGTGTTAACACATAACATTTTTAAAAAGCATCACAAATCCCAAGTATTTAACCTAGGCCGTACACTCGATTAAGTCATCGCTTATACGGACAGATGAGGCATCTGTACAGTTAAACGCTAAGTAGTCGGTCTTCGAATTAATTTTCAGATCGTTGCGTCGTTCTTAGGTCCTTCCTTCCACGCCTGTCCCACTCCGGCAACGCAATCTCGTCAGCATACACAAGCAACGAGGCGGTTACTATCACATTTTTTAGAAATGCTATCTGATATTGGAATGCACGGATAATGTAGTAGTAAACGAAGCGGACGCCTCGCCGCTCTGCGCTGTGCGTGTAAACTCCACACAGGAAAATACTTTGTGTGATCCAAAAATTTTTGTTCTGAGTCTGGGCGTTCTTTGTGTGCGTTTCATCTTTGTGTGTAAAGTCCCCGATATATTCCTAATGTGGGAATGATCTTTAGTCCTGGAGCGCAAAGGCAATGGATACTATGGGCAAGTATCATACGTGATATAGATTCCTTGATAGAAGCCTGTAAGCAGCCCAGGAAGGTTCCGCGCTTCTAGAAGGAAGATCAGGACCATACCGTACCACAATACATTAAGGACCGCCCCCAAGTCTAAATACGGAAGCAAGGGCCCACCCCCATTTACTACTAGAACCAATACACTTTGCTCTGATCGATTTCTTTACTCCTTTAAAAGGACAATATCAGCAATATATGTGACTTTTGATCCGGCGGTTGTTTATTTATTTAGTAAATAATATAATTGAAAATAACATTTCAACAAAGTTATTTTAGTTTGTACTTTACAATGTAATACATAGGCTACTAAATTCGATAACCATAACAGCTGGCTATCGCAAGTGAGTTGTCATTGTTATCAACGAGATGGCATAGTACCATATTTTTGAAAATAAAACTATTCGTTTACAATTTTCTTGATCGGATCGTTTCGGCAATCTAACACGCAACGTTCGAACTAAGCAGGTTTTAATCGTGGCAAATTTAGAAAGCGTCAGAATGCGTTTTGTTATTGCAGTTGGAACAAATTTTTGAAAAGATTTTGAATTCTTTTAACAAAATTCTAAAAATATGATAATTACATGAAAATAGGATGATTCACTTTATAAGTAGTATACCTACTAGTATAGTATAGTATACCTGATGTTATTTTCCTGTGTAATGAAAAATATATAAGCCATGAGATTTTTTCTTTCATATTGAATTGGTTCAAAATAAAAGCACCCTTAAGTATGTATTAGTTCAAATGAGATTAATAGGGAAAGTGAGAAATGTACCTTTCATGCAAATCTCTCCACAAGGTGGCCACGCGTTCGCTAGCCCCACGGCCGCCCGCTGCTGCGTCGCAGCCGGGGAACTCGACACGACGTACGCTCACTGATCGACGTAAAGCTGTAGCTATATCGGTTAAACCTACAGAATTACAAAAAAAATATGTCCTTACTTGTTATATCAGTTGCAAAACAAAATATGCGTATTTTATCTACTGTTCATACTCTATGCTATGCTCTATGCTATGTTCACGAGTATTTTATCTATTGTTGTTAGTTTATTAGTTCTGAAACTCTTCTGAGAAAAATTTCAAAATTACATCTTGTCTTGGCAATTCATTACTAAATATCACCGAAAACGTTATACTGAGATGGCAAATGACCATCAGATACTTTATAATGACAACTGACAAGGTGGAGATAAGAACCTACCTTGTAAACTGAAAGCATTTCGATCAATATAGAGAGTTTGTAGAGTACAATTGCATTGGAGAGCTTTCGCTAGGAGTCTTGCACCCGCATCACCAGCTAAATTGCCTCCCACGTCTAAAGAACGAAGTCTTCTCGCACCACCTAAAGCGTTTAGCAACCCGTACAAATCACCCTGAAAGATAATACTATATTATACACAATAATACAGCATTTTGAACCTTAAAATAGTACATATTTTACTGTGCAAGCAATAAGGCTTTGCAATAATTTGCCTGAAACAATCCGACAAGCAAACACGTTGCCCGTTTTAAAGCTAAAAGGATTACTATTTGTCATTGTGAATGCTTTTCATTTCAATTTATATGGTACATATATATGTATATGTATTTGTATAGATGTATGTATGTGTATTGGTATACGTGTAATACGGTTACGTATAAATGGTTGTGTATTTGTATCCGAGTCTCTATTGACATTTAAATATTCTCGTTATAATGTGTTACTTGCGTGTAAAATATCCTAAAATATTCAAACACCTGATGTTGATGATGACATGGACGTCAAGGTGGTCTGGAAGAAATCACCGTGAGCGATAAGACCGCCGATTGTTACATTTACATATTTTGTAACTTATTTCTTATTTTGTTTTGTTTTATGTATACAATAAAAAGAAATAAATAAAAATATTCTTCCTTTTTATAACCCTTCTGGCGTTTATATTTTCTTAATTGTCCCATGAGCCCAGTAATATTGTTAAAAGAGAAAACCAGCAACGGACAAGTGATACCAGTGCTATTGTAAGTTTTATTTCAGTATTAGCAATATAAACATACCTTTAGCTTACAATCGCTGAGATCTAACGAGGTCAATGCTGTATCAGGCTCTTGAAGGACATGGACTAGAGCCTAAAAAAAATTAAGTATTATTTTATTAGGGTTATGAGGATATGGTACAATCTAATAAGAAATAGTACACAGTGCACATAAATAACGACTTTCTTGCTTTTCTATGATCTAACGGATAATAGTTACAGCATTCAACCATAAAACATGTGCTATATTTAATTCTATATCTAAATGATGCATTTGAAGTAATTAGCGTAAAACAAAAGCTATTTTTTGTGTTATTATGTAGATAGAAGAAAAAGAATGCGACTCCGTGAGCATCACTTACATATTAATAAAGTGTTATGTAAATAAAAAACTAGTAAAGTACCAAAAACATATTAAAATAAAAATTAGTGTTATGTTTAAAGTAACACAAACGTGACTGTACAAATTACATTATTTATGAGGATACTAATTAATACAAACAAGTTTACAAATAAATTAAAAAAAAAATGACAATGTTGTTTGTGTTACTGTGTCACTATAAAGCACTTTTTTGATCTATGCTAGTTCTAGTTTAACTTTTATCGTTTATAATTATTACTTGGGTTTAATCATACATTTACATATTGTATCTACTTATATAAGCGTTACGTGTGGTTATTTACGCCTGGTTATGCCCGTCTAACCGTGAGTTTCTTACGCAATAGAGTTGTTTGTTAGTTATCTTCTTATTTGACACACATTGCACGTCATGTATGATCTTTTATATCGTCGATTTTTAATGTTGTCTTATACAAAATCCAGGCATAAATTTTGAACCAGTTTCACTTTCATAAGATCTTTTATACGTTACGAATGTTTCTTACTTCACCCTTTCACATATCAATTAATTAATTTAAATCTTACCTGTATTAAAGGTGGAGCATAAGATCGTTTGCCTGTCAATTTACTTAATGATAAATGTGTGATGGAATGATTCTTGCCAATTGCTCTGACGATGCCAGACAACTCGAATTCCATGCCTGAAATAAGTTTAAGAATAAAAACCACTTCTTTTATGTTAAAATTCTTCTCTCTTCTTAACACTGCTTTTGTTCTAATATTGTTCGTATAACAACAAAAGTCATTTTAAAATTCATAATCAACAACACTCACTGTTGTCTGACAAGTCCAATGATTGTAGGCACCTCACACCGTGTATACAAGACTCCAACACATGTGCCGCTTGGGAGGACGATAGCACACCGGATAGGTTGAGTTGCACTCCTGTCGCACTCTCGTTGCACGCCAACCCGAGTAAGAGACTCCTAGAGTGATAAAAATGTAGACATCGCAATGAATAAAATATACATAATGAGAAAATAAATATAGCATAAGTAATACATAAGTAAGAGTAGTGACCCCTTCACCTAGTCTTGAAGAGTAGGTGTGAAATTATCTACGTTGAAATGAGTTTAATATACTGATTATTTTACGACTAAGAACTCACCTACACCTCAGTCTCCGATTCAATCATTTTCAATACTAATTGTAGCTCTTGTGTAGATTTATACACGAGTAAGGGACCTGAATTTATCTGGGGTTTTGAATACGCCTACAAAATTCTACTAAACGAATTAAAGTGTTTTTATAAACTAGACGCAAGGATAATGTAAATGGCTATGTGGCGTGTCTGAATAAATGCATGACTCCCTCATTACAAGGCCGTACAAAAACAATACACAATTATATTGTTTACAGTATTCAGATAAAACAACCAAGTTGTCTCTGAGCTATGTTTAGAAACAATTTTCGTAAATAATGACACTTATTTTACTGCTATGAGACGTCTCTTCTTTTTAAATATAAAATAAAATTTCTGATGCAATTCGCCTTAGTCACACGTCGTTGTCAGTAATATATACAAACTCTGCTTTAAGTAACATTTTACGAAATAATATCTACCTATAGCCAATTTCTACTACTTAGAAGACGAATTACTAAATTAAAACAATATAAATCCAGGTTTTAGAAAAACTATACAAGTATCTATGGTAATTCTTTTTCTAACTTCATATCGGCTTACATCCCACTTAAACTTAATTAAAGAGCACCAAAACCCCTTTTCTTATTAAAATAATCGATAAAGCTAAAATTTGAACGTTGTTCGTAATAATATACGTAATACGTATACGTAAATAATAATACGGTATAAAATTACTATTTTCAAGTAGTTATAACTTTGAATATACGAAAACCGGCATTCTTTATAATAAACAGTTAAGTAAATTAGGGAAGTGATTACGATGAATCCTTGTATTGTTTATGGAAAAAAGGGTAGAACAGAGGAGCCTCTTGTTATAAATGATTTCGTATAATTATATTTGAGCAAGGCAGCTGCCTTGATGGATATTTTGTCATTGTCTTAGGCAGAAAAAGTTTCTCAAAGTGTAGATTCATAGAACATACTTGAGAGCGTCTGGTGGCATTTTGCAGTAAGAAAAGTCGAGGTTGGTAAGCGCGAGGCAGGCTGTGAAGAATTGCCGAAAGGAAGGTGGAGGGTCACGGGCTCTTCTAGCTGCTGACCAAGGGTTTCGTGCCACTGACAGAGTGCTCAGGCGAGCGGCACAGCCTCGCAGTAATGCGCCCCACATCTGTAAACACGGTATCACCGGTATTATTGTCAGTCTTTAATTTTTTATCCTTATTAATAGTCAAAATTCAGAGCATAATAATAACTCCACACTCTCACACCAGGCTGATTCTCAGACCTAAAACTAGGCGGAGAATGTCCCAACTGTGGTAATCAGATAACATACATATACATTTCTATAAATACATATATGTTATGGATAAACTAAACCCAGATACAGAACAAATGGTCGTGCATTACATGATTATTTGGTCTGAGTAGGAATGCAATCCACAACCTCTAACTTAACAGTCAGCATCGTTAGACTAATATGCTCGTCATAAAATATTTATTCTGCGTAAACACAAATTTCTGTTCAAACTTATATATCTTCCATGTTTTTACAACTTGAATTAATAGTATTGCAATTAAACGATCCTCTTTGCAATTATAGTCAATTTTGATAACAACGAGAATAGGGAAAAGCCCAAACAAAACAGAACATTAGTATCAAATTTTAAATAGTAGATTTTCTTGAATAATTTAAAAATACAATGAAGTTTTGCTTAAATCCTTTCCTTACTGGAACGGGAATTGAAGTCTTTTTGGGTAATAAATATTTATACAAGTACTCAATTTGTTGAAAATGGCAATTTTGTAGTACGGTCTAGAGGTTACCACAAATTATGACAGGGACTACTTACATTTTCTAAAGTTGTCTCCGTATTTGTCAAATTTAAATGCGTTAAAACATTCGGTTGAGCGAGAAAATTGTACAAATTCTGCAACAAGAAATTTACATAAAATGGAAGTCATAAAAAGTGGTACTTTTCACAAGTATCTTATTCTTGAAACACTTACGTGTACGTCATCCTTTAGATTATTGTAGGACAAGTCGAGATGTGATAAAGTAGAAAGATGGCATGGATTGTCATTCAACAAAGTAGCGAGGTGCATCACAGTTTTGCCGGTCAGCCCACACTGAGACAAGGCAATATGTCTCAACCCATCTGGATTGTTTGCCAAACCACTCAATATACTAATAGCACCTAAAATAAAAACAACATGGTGTATATTACGCAGTCAAATTCTATCTCACTTGTGCAATTAGCACAAGTGGAATAGTAGGTATATGAAAGGAAAATATGCTAATTGCATGCATTGAAGTTGACAATGTTTAATTATTGGGATAAACAGGGACCTGAGGGGAACAGGATGCGTTGTGAGGTATTAGACTATCCGCCACTATGGAAGGAGTCACATAACAGCGTCGGCAATAGTACATTTCACCCGCTCACAATGTACTGCCGTTCCGCTTTTAAATAAACACATGAAGCGTGATTAATGTTTGTGTAATAGATATAGCAAGACAGATAAAATTAGATTTCTTTAACTTAGTACTGTTTGGTAGATAGTTTTATATTCAATTTCTGTTTTCCATGAGGTGTACTTGTTGAAATTAAAATAGAGCTGCTTTAAATTGAAAGATATTTTAACACATATTAGTCGACCCCGCTAATATTTACTTTTAGAGTTTAAAAAGGTGAAGTATTGCATAAACCTAGAGCGGGCGTTGTTTTAAAAAAATAGTATGTCCTATTTTAGGACAAATCGCCAGATGCCAATCAGTATCGCGATTTTTTTTTTTGACAGCGCCCACTCTAGGAATAAATTCTTTGTCGCGGGGGACTTTTCAAACAACAAGAAACGGACACAAAGAACATCTAGACTCTGAACAACAATTTGTGGATCATACAACATGTAGTTCTCTGTGGAGTTTGAACCCACAACACTCAGCGCAGTAGAGAGGGGCGTGGCGACCGCTTAAACCACTAGGGCAACCGTGCAGTCGATAAATATGAAGTACGTATTAATAATGTTTAATTATAATAAGATTTCAACTAAAACTTTGTTTCGATTGAAAACTAAATTGAAACCAAAATTTATCTTTGAATGTCTGTAGAAACTTGCATGTTACGAGTAATAGACAAATCACTGTTTCTCTAAATGGTATCAGCTTAGATAGCGAGGCTGATAAGGTGTCGGACTTGTGATAGCGTGTTTGTTCGAACCGAAAATAACTATTTTGAACATATTACTTTTTTATTAACTGCAAAGTGACTCATAATAATGTATCAGTGTTGTAGTTTTGCATACAGAAAGGCGAGATGGACTAGACTAGCTGTGTGCCGGTCACGGAGAGAAACTCGATAAGATTTTATATTGACTTTCAGTTGCCGCCGAAGTTTCAGCATTTTTTTGACAAATATATGCTTTCTTGACCAACGTAAGATTTTTGGGCTGAAATCTAATTCGAATCTTATTTATTTATTACTCTAATTTTCAATGTATACATACAATGCGATTTCACATAAGTTATCATTCGTATAGAAAAGTGTTTTAGTAAAAAATGTACAGTCACAGGGAAAATCACAGAATTACTACTGCAAATGTGAAAGTAGTTTTAATATAGTCCTAGTCGTAATGACTTACTAGCTTAGTGAATCATCCTAAACTTCGATAAGGACACACGTCATCGGGAGTACAGAAATGATTATAGGGTATTGTTTGTTTAAAAAAGAGACTGTTCTCTTTGGATAGAAAAGTGCGGTAAAGACACTCAGAATGTAAAGCGACTATACCTTTGTCTTCAATATGATTCTGTGAGAAGTCAATAGTATGCATGGCAGGGCGATGCCTTGCCCGACAAAGCGCGTACCCCAGCCGGGCTGCGTGGTCGTGCCTGAGTGCCGCCGCTCTCCACGACAGTCGCTCGGGAGGTGGTCTGGCGCACCGGACTACTCGACATATACTCTCCCACGCTTCACCACTCGCTCGGACACCATCACCGCAAACACCATGGAACCACGTGTTGTGTTGTAAGGCCATTACTAAAGGTATCAGGTCTCTGTTGAAATACGATCGACGTGGTCACATACATAATCGAAGACGAACAGTCATTACTGTTTATATAAACGATTATACTTTGATTCATGGGTACATTAAAGCACGAAAACTTATTATTCCACACAAAGGCAACACTTCGCTAGATACCAGTAACTTTTGTTGTTATAAATTAAATTTTATTTCTCTAATGCAGCAGCAATGGTTTAGTAGCTATTATACGGGCGAATCAAGCAGTATGTATAATCATTTCATTTCATCAGAATTTGAAGAAACAAAATAAAGTTACCTTTGATCTAAATGATCAAAATCTTTTAGATGTAACATTCGTATATCATGCGCCAGATATATTGTATCAATATCCCATGCCACTTCGGGTCTGTAACAAAAATATATGTATATAAAAACAATCATAATGTAATTAATGCGGTGTCTATTTTAGAAGTTTGAATTGTATCTTCGTCACCACACTATTCATGCGGCATATACGAGCAATCGTTTAGCATATTTTTTGTGAAGTACATTGTAGGTATATCTTCTGTCAACTGTTATAATAAAACTATATCATTTAGAGATGAGAATTACTCTGCTGCTATAATTTATTTTCGAAGTAATTTAAAAAAGAAAAATCACACTATTAACGTATATGTACGGTAAGTAGAAAGTCATTGTTTTTAAACCGTTTTGGAAGTAACGATATAAAAGGAGTGTCCCAAAACAAATAATCAATTGCTAAAATACTACAATATATCAACAGCTTTGATTACTAAAACAACTCAAAGCAGTCAGGTGATACGCTTTCTTGATTGCCCGTGTATCATAAAAAAAAACAACTATGCTCCTTGACGATTCCGATGGTGGTCAGTCTCAACGGAGACCACCCAACTATGCAAGTGATATTACAATGTCCAAGTGTGCGCGCAAAAACAGTTTCAATCTTTGTGCCCTTACTTTTACAATCCGATGGGACGGTTATCGGACACGACAGGAAAGAGATTAGGCGAAGGATCGACGGTTTCACGTGCTCTCCGAAGCACGGAGGCCAAGACCCAAACTCCTAAACTTCGGGCTATTATTAAGTATGTAACCAGAAAAACTCAAAACCACTTTTCGACCCGACCCGAGACTCGAACCCGAGACCTCTTGATCAGCCAGTCGTATACAGTGACCGTTCGACCAATGAGGAGTTAGAACACATGTAATAAAACATGAAACAATCACTTCACGTAGATGTACCTTGTCTTAAATAAGTATGATAACACTAACGTTCCTTTTGTAGCAAGAATTTGTTTTAAATTTTCATTTCATTTACACCACAATACACATGCCATAGAAGTGCTGGCTACAAGATATTTTTATTACAAAAGGATAAAAAGTGATATTATTGACTTCCAATTAAACATTGCCTGAGACCAAACACATTTAATTAATCGTTTACAGAAAAAATTGTACGATCGATTTACGTCCGTAAAATAACCTTGTCACGCGATTTAACGCCGCACCGCGATCAGAATATTGATAGACATGTCGTTAACTAATGCAAAGAAGATTGTTCGCATTCAATAATATGTATTAATTTAGTAGTATGACTACAAAAAGAAGACATCGTGATCGCACCTATTTTAAAAAAAAAAAACAACGCCTGCATTAGGAACATACCCTGTGTCGCGGGGACTTTACAAACATACAAGAAACAGACACAAAGAACACCCAGACTCAGAACAATAATTTGTGGATCACACAAAGTGTAGTCCCGTGTGGGATTCGAGCCTCGCAGCTTCGAGCCGCAACACTCGGCAGTAGAGCGGCGTGGCGACCGCTTAAACCACTACGCCACCCGTGTAGTTCGAGAACTACTTACGAACAAATTAAATTTTATGGTAACAGTAAAACTATTATACCTATGTTTATTTTGTTCAGTAGCCGTGTCTTGTTGATACAATATTTTCATGCGCCTTATGACAAATTCCAATTTTGAAGTAAGAAAAGTAAGTAAAAGAGTAAATAAAAGTTGGATTTTTCTCCTTTTTCTGCATCGCCCAATCGGTTGACTTACAGGGTATCTCTTTAGCATTAAGTCTGCCAGTGCATATATTTGTGCATAAATTAATAAATATGTAAGCCTCCAGTCTCAAAAACTGACCTCTATAATGCAATGCGTAACTGTAGAGGCTACTATAAGAACACAGTTTGTTGAATAACCATCGACTTTGACCCGATTCTACATGTTTCTAGGACACCTAAGGAAGGAAAGAACTAGTGGCCCTGATACACTGATGTCTCAAGTTACATACTTTGGGACAAAAGTTTTTATTGAAATGACAGAGTAATTGAATAAAAAACTTGCAGTTGGCTAATAAGATAATAACATCATATCATGTACGTTTATCCAATAACTATTTTGTTAGTCAACGGTTATATTTTTTCTTGCATATAAAGTCAACATCTTCAGTCAATACTATAAAACTATTAGCCTTTAATGAGAACTACAGAGAAAATCCCTCGACACAAAGTAGCATGTATGTATGGAACACATCACTTTTTTGTAATTTCTAGAGCCTAAAGACGTAAATCTTTTACATGATACCGACTAGTTTTAAAGCCGTAGTAATTAAAATGTTACGGCTTATTTTCTACGAAATCTTAAATGTTTGTTATGAACGTCCACAATATGCGCTGGCTCCAGGGATTCAAAGTGTTACAATACCTTATGTATAGGTAACAGTTCAAACAAGATTAAAATTTAACCATGTATCACAAAGAAATTGTATTGGTTCATTTTCCATCACTTATTCACCGTCTTGTATTCTTACAAGCTCTTCAATCTAGACATAATCAGTGTTGCATTTATAGGTAATAGAATTGAGTTACCTAAAAGGTGTTTGGCAAAGATCACACATGGCTGCATATTGGTTGGAAAAATCACCACAAGTTGAGTGTTTCCGAGTTCCACTTACTTGAGGCACGGGGAATGGTAAGTATACCTGTGAACAAAAAACTTACATCTTTAGCACTAAAATGTGTTATTAACAGACGTATAAACTAAAAAAGTTATATAACACAAAATGCGAAAAAACTGCTACTATATTTTTTTTCTCAAATATAATTGAGAGTAATTGGCAAATTATTGTATTTAAAGTTGCTTTGTCAAGGCAAAACAAAACAAGAAGGATAAAATATCCAAATTTCCTTTTACGTAAATTAATTAAGACAACAGAATGCTGTGGCGGTGTTACGGCTATAGCACATGCTTCATACGTATTAGGAAATCACGAAATTACAGAATTCTTGCGACTACCTGTATAACATGTCGATATACATTTTACACAACACGTGGTGAATCAGAGTTCAGATTTCACATTTAACAAGTATTAACATCGTGAACTTCAAATTATGTAACGTTTAATAGAATCATCATTATGTAATTATTCTATCTATCGTAATATTTTCTTGGTCTAATAAAAGAGAAAATATCTACCTTTCGTTGATTTAAAACATAAAAAAATCATTAAAGAATTTCTTGTTTATGCTTTCTTGGTTTAGCTCTTACAATAAACCTGGTCTTATCGGTATTACTTGCTAAAAATTTGTCAGATTATGTAGCTTGTAGCAAATAAACTACTGGTATCGTGATTTAATACATATCTGATAATTTTTTTCAATGAGCGGGCCATATAATACTAATCAATATGGATTTCTAGAGCGCGAGATTAAGGAGTTAACACAAATAAGTGAATACAAGATTTATAACATCATCACAAATTGATATTGATTACAGTGTTATAAAACAAAAACTATTATAATTACAAAATGTACATGAGCACGAAAATACAAGGGTTATAAGTAGTTAAATGAATTTAAACTCAGTCTGTATATGTTAACTAACGACAATTACTGAAATTAGTGTTTATGAATGGGTCCAATTGAATGAATAAGCAAGTAAACGCGTATTGCATGTAGGTACTTTCATGTATTATTTATAAGTTAATGTGCATCTATTATCTTTTTATCTTATTAATCAATAATGTTATTGGTTAATAATTAAACACCCATTGTCTAATTAGTAATTTAGCACCTAATCTTCCATTTAACTATTGGGTATAATTCAAACAAAAGTTGATACTAGAACTCACGTATAGTTATTGTCTGCTATATGACCACTCATTTAAGATTAACAGTTTACTACATCCTGTTAAATAACTTTTTTAACTATTTAATTTTATATTCCTTTTATATGGAATGACGCATTCGAATTAATTAACTCAATGATTCTTTAAACTAAATAAATGACAGACTCTTCATTTAAACAAATGGTTTCTACGTTAGTTCTCATATTAAATTAAGAAGTTATAAGGACATAACTGATTACTTCTTGTATTCACAAAAGGTCTTAGGCCGACGCTAGACTTGTATGTAGTTTCATAGTTTCTAGATTATTAATTCTTTTTGTTTCTCTAACCATATGCATTTCAAATTTAGTTAATAAAACATAGTGCACTAACCTTCGAAATGATGTCCACCATAGCTACGTTAGGATATAAATCATCAAATGCCATTGATAAAGCGTGCATTATATTCAAAAGACCCTCGGAAGTTCCTTCTTCACCTGAAAAATGAAACTTAGCGTTATATTTTTTCAGCAACTTTAGTATCCAAGACTCATAGGACAAGGTAATAAGATCGTAATTTCTTCGGGTAAAACCTTAGCCAAGACAAAACACTTTGAAGAACTGGCGTTGAGTTTGCAATGTCTAGACAGCATGAAACGATGAAGACACCAATCTCGTGAAAGTCTTTATTTTTTTTTAGAAGCAGGTATCTGTCGTATACTACTGGAGATTTTGAGAGCACTACCTTGCCAGAATTAGTAATTAGGCGATAAACTGTTTTTTTTTGCCTTGCATGGCCAGTAACGATAATGGATTAGTAGAACAGGGTCCTGAAGACCTAAAGAACCAATAATCAATGAATTTATACGCGGCTTAATTACCCGCTAAAGTATAAACAATGTCAAGCAAAACATCGCGATTAGCGGCAATTGGCTAGCCAGCTATTACGACAGACCAAAACACTGGCGAAAAGTGGGTGTTTAATATGTTTCTGTTTGCCCCTGTGGGGAAACAGACGTAATTTTATGTATGTATTATTATTAATTAATAAGTAATCGTAGGTATTGTACCTACAATTTGATTTACTTATTTCAAATTAGTGACTCAGAGCACTCCAGAACATGCATAGTCATGAGTTTCTTACCGTTTGTGACGAAATTATGTCAATTGTACTTTGCAAGCTAGTCTAACATTTATTATTCTGCTCCTTGCACAGTCATTGATGGTATTGTTTGTGATTCAATCAACAAAATAAAAAAAGTAATTGAACAAGCTGATAATCAACATCAAAATAAAATGTATAAATAGCGACAAAAGTATATAAACGCAAGGATCACACAGTGTATTTGTTTAAATCAGACTCAACAAAGGGAATAAAGTGACTCATTAGAGTCTGGATACATACTCAAAAAAAGAAAATACTATTCAAAAACAATAAACAAGTCTTACTTTCCTGCCCAAGCATCCAGAACTCATCTAAACTTGTTTGCATAATATTATATAATTGAATATAAGGTATTTATTTTAAATTATTCAAATGATAAAAGTTGTAACATTGTGTACTAAATTTTAAACAGTAATTAAACTAAGTTAATGTATTCTTCTACTGTTTTTATAATTTATACATTTCTGTATAACAATATAGCACATTAATAATAACAGTTTTGTGTAGTACAGATGAGGAGATACATATATTAGCACAACAGTGAAAGTGAGACTCTACAACAAACTTTGTTTTAAATGAACTATTGATTCTCAATTGCTGCAATTTATGATGGATATCAGTATTCATTCACCAGTTAAGTAAATTTTAATTAAATAGTGGAATAAAAGTGTAAGTGAGTGTTATTTCAAGAACATATGACAACAAAGCTAACCAAGTGTTGATAATCAAGAATACAAATTATTACAATTTTCATTATAAATTGTAGCAATCCAAAATTACTCTTTGATAATGCCATAGTGTTTTTTTTATTCTTCATAGAGGTTTATAGGTTCTTCACAGAAGTTTTGCCACAGATTATTGTCTTCCTTAGTTGTTAATTTAAAATGGTACAAGTTCAATTTATGTAAGCTGTGATTGCCTATAATTGAATAAGCACAAAACATGTATTTTGTATTTTTGTATTTTATAAGATATGTGTATCATTTGTTGGTGATCCAAAATAAATAAATAGAGTGAAAACTATCAAGTCAATTTTAATTAAATAGTGAAATAAAAGCACAAGTGAGTGTTCTCGGATATCAGTGTCAACAATCTATACACTTACCTATAAGTATAGATACTGGTTTATGTTCATGAATCAATGTTATTGATAGATGGTTAGCCTTCTTGCTTTCTAGTGCCTCTATCTCCATCAGGTGAAATCCATTGTCAACCTACAAAAAGACAAAGGAGTATTTAGTCTAAGAAAAGTGGCATTTTAACTTAATATTATCATGAATTTTGTTTTTAAATTTAAAAAAAAAAAAAAAAATAGTAGGTACATGTAAGCAAGGAGAACAGGTATTTTATGATTGTCTTACCCGTGTTGGTACTTTGGCTGTGGTGATGAAAATTCTATAAGATGTTACAACCTGTAACAAACAAATTTCAAAATATTTAGGATTTTGTATGTGGCATTATCATCCGTATAGGCACAAAAAATAAATTTTCTTGTATAAAATAACATCTATTATAATTAAGCAGTATGTTTTGATTTTAGAGCAAACCCTATTGGACCCTAACAACCCTAACCCTCCAAAACATTGGAGTGTAAATATTCTAATAGAAATGATTAAATAGGCTGAACATTTTTCCATTTTATAATATGAGTTTACCCTGTATTATCTATAAGTTTAGATAACCATATTTCAAGTGTAAACAACATTTTAAGTTATTATCACACAATTACTCAGTAGACAACTTTTTGCAGGATTTTTGATAAAATTATTGGTCATATTTTGCTATCAGTTATAACACAATGTTTATTAAAAAAAAGCTACTGTACATCAGTGCCCACGACAAATTGTGTCAATGAAAATAATAAACACAATGAATGGATAAATTGGTTTAGTCATTGTGTCTAAAGTTGACCATGTTAGGTTTGTTGTTAAGCTCTATATGTGTTTGTAGGGATTACACACACAGTTGTGGCTTGTTAAGAGGCTAGCACACCTACATGACTCATACCCCTGTAACTACATAATCAATACAATTCAAACCACATATGGAACTGCATTTTAAATCATTTATTAACTATGTTTTGTTTGTTATTTAAATGTGTTTATAAATCTCTTACCATTTATATTTAATGGCAAATAAATAAATATTTTTTTATATACACTTATATACATTTCAATATTAAATATTATATAAAAATAAATTAAAGTACAGAAATTGAGATTGTAATTTTTTTTGATGTGAAAACCTAATTTTGAAGCATATTAATATTCACTATCAATAAATCGAAATCTGTTTTCAAATAATGACTACTTACCAACACTTTGTTATCTACTTTATCACCTCTTGATTCCATACGGATAAGGGATTTATATAGAATTTTAACATTTTTCCCCAAAACATTGCTTATACTATCTGTAAAAAAGGAAGAAAAATCCATTCTGTATTTATGATTTATATTAATTTATGAATAACAATTAGTACAGCATCTCAAAAAACAATTTAAATAGATAAACAGATACAAACCGTTCAATTCTGTGGATATGTGAGATTTTGTTGACATTTTCGCAATTTTCTTCAGTGTCATTACTCCCACAAAATGTAAATATTTTTAATGCACAATACATCCATATCAGAGAACACCTTAATAAAAAATTTTTGACCTTACAGATTAAATAATAAGACACAATAACCGAACATCACAATATAATATTTTAAATACTTTAGGATTATTGACCTAAAATTCACCACAACACTTGTAACACGGAGGGCAGGATAACGAACCACAGATAAACTAAATATAAAATTAAATCATCCATGGCCCAATACTGCAGGGCTGCCACCATTCCGAGTGAAGCCTCAACTAAGATATAAAATTCATACGGGTTCATGAAAGGTAATTTAGTATAAGTTACTTCTTACTTATCAAGAAGATAAGTTGTTTCTGCTTAATTTTTGTAAAAAATACTGTAAATGTAAATGTTTATTAAATAATCGATATTACTGAGGAGCAACTAGATTTATGCAAAAATCATGAGACTGACTTATGTAAATTACATCTGTGACTGTCAATGGTCCAAATATTCTTTCTATACCTTATACCATGTTTTTCAATTTCTGTTAATTTTTCTGTTCAGTTGGTAATTATATTACAGCAGAAGAAAATTGCATAAATAATATTTAACATATTTATTAATAAAAATTTGAATTTAACACGATGAATTTTAGCGATTTTAATATTTAATTTGGTAAATTGAAGTCGTATTAAATCTTCTATAACTAAATTTGCGTAAATAAATATGACTCATAAGCAAAAAGAATTTGATTTAAATGATAGTTGTTATGTTAAAATTTTTATAAATTGTTTAATCTCTGGAGGTAGTTAACATAAAATGGCAGAAGCTGTGGATACATATTGTTTATGTATGTACTAGATCAAAGCATTATAACAACGATATGTTGTCAGTATTCCCTATAATATATAAATGAGTCAAATAAAATAAAAGTACCGTAACGTGCCAAGACCGGTGTTACTTTCCCTGTTTCACCAACCCATCTACATCTGGAAATAGGCCTCCCCAATTGTACGTCACTTAAGTCAGTCCACGCAAGAGTAGATCTATTTGTGGGTTTAAGAGACTGTAGCCCAGGGCCCACAGTATCCATTGAATTGTAAGATTTAGATCGCAAGGCGTATGCTTTTTAATTTTCGATTTACATTATTTCTAAGAATTAGAATCATCATCATCGTCGTCAACAGCCTACAATAGTCCACTGCTAAAAATAGGCCTCTTTTATAACGAGAATTACAATAAGAAGATTTAAATCTATACTAATTTTATTATAAAGCTAAAGAGGTTGTTTGTTTGGTTGAACGCGCTAATCTCAGAATTTACTGGTCCAATTTATCAAGTTCTTAAAATGTCAGTTAGGCCATTTATCAAAGAAGGCTATATAACCTATAGGCTAAATATCATCTCGCTGTATCTACTAGGAGCGGAGTATCAATTAAAAATGATGTAAAACAGGGAAAATTATCCCTTTAGTTCGCTTAGTAAACGGTTAAAGTTTCGTGAAAATTATGTGTGACACAATTGTTGCTCTTAAAAATATTAAATGATTCACGATAGCATGTCTATCTTTCGAGGTTGGCTCACGATAACTTTTTTTTATATACGTAACTTTATTAATCGGATTTGACGTAGAAGATGACAACGATTGAAGTCAAGCCAAGTTATTGTAACACTGCCTAAGGGTGGCCGGCTTGAGTCCAATCAAAATCAACACTACATAAACACACAACACAAATCTCTGTTTTTGACAGTGATGCTTGACCCTGTCAAAATAACATGAAATTGTTTGTTGGGGGGAGCATGTTGGCCATTTGTCTGCCTTATCATAATCAAAACCTTTAACTCTATTCAGTGGTGGGCTTTCTGATGTATTAAAGTTGATCCTTACCTGCGGTACATAACTAAGATTTATCTCCAGGACAGGTCCAAAATGATTATGAATCGAGGTGGTGAAGTATGTGTGTGTGTGTCCAGGTGTCGATTTTGAAAACCCTTTTATGGTATGTCACGTATGATGCAACTCTGAGGGTTAATTTGCCCTCAGAAGTAAATGTCTGCCACGTGAACTTTCTTTCTGTACTAAAGGGTCGCTCACATGGGACATCGTTTCCAGGAAGTCTATTTTAAAACTTGAGAGAAATTCTTCAGCGCTGATATGCCGACTTGATCGGAGTAATGACTCAATCAGCTTCACAGAAAACCGATGTTAAGCATAATTGCTTTCCTTTTCTCTAAGTGAGGTTACCGGAAATGGGAGCATTTCAAAAAAATGATACCTCAAGTTTGCAGGGTAGTGGGCTCCTTATAAATTCCATCAAACTGCATCGCCGTTACTTCGCGGTCTTACTGTCCATGGCTGGAGCATCAATGTGGAACAATTACATATCAGCCACCTGCTGCCGAGCTAAGTAACTGGGTTAAGTAAGCTAATGCGAAGTAGGTTAATTAATAAGTTTAAAGGTGATGGTTTGTTCAATTCATAATAACATCTGGAAAATATTGTAAAAAAATAGTCTAAAACTTTGTATATCGTTACCGCTGGACGGAGCTATATTTTTGATGTTGAATTAAAATTACAAAAAATTGAGGTAGGGAAATATAAATAATAAATAACAATCGGAAGTTGGAATTTTTTTATTGGAAATTGCCACATTAAAGATTTTTCTTCAAAATGTCATAATTACAAATAGTTTTTGAGCTATTAACGAAAAACTAAATAACATCTTTTTTTCCTAATTTGATAATAACAATTGTAAGTTTTTATATACCTAGTCTTGCCATAAATATTGTAATAAAGAAAAAAGAAAATTGTTAACTGCAAATAACATTTATTACTTTTACAGTGTGTCAGTTTAATACATAAATATAAAACAATTAAAAATATAAAAAGCTTATTCGAAGTGGTCTCCATTGGCTGCAATACAGTCCTTTAAACGATGAGGCCAGTTATCAATAGAAGCACGCACTCTTTCCATGGGAAAATTCTTCACTGCCAATCGTATAGATTGTTTTAGGGACTCCAAATTATCATGGCGTTTAGAGCAAGCTGTACTCTCTAAAACTGACCACAAATCATAATCCAGCGGATTAAGATCGGGACTAGACGACGGCCAGTCTTCAGCTCTGATGAAGTCCGAAACGTTCGATTCCAACCAAGACTGCGTGGACCGAGCTTTATGACCCGGCGCCGAGTCTTGCTGGAAGGACCATACTTGGTTATTGAACATGGTGATGTTAAGGGGCTTAACTACCTTCTCAAGAATGGTATCTTGATACACTTGTGCCGATGTTTTGATACCTTTTTCACAAAAATATGGCTCAGTCACTCCTTCATAGCTAACACCCCACCAAACCATCACTGAAGTCGGATAATGTCCACGTTGCACTCTGTCGACTAATTGGGAAGCTTCCTTAGAGCTTTGAGCATAAATACGGTCATTTTGTTTGTTAAAATGTTGCTCAATTGTAAAAATTTTCTCATCCGTAAACAAAATTTTTCTGTGACCTCCCTTTGCGTACCGCTTCAGTAGTTGTTTCGATTTTACCACCCTATTCTTCTTTAAATTATCAGTTAAGAAATGGCCAGTGCGTCTCTTATAGGCTGCAAGTCCTAAGTCATCTTTTAAAATACGCGACATGGTTCTAGGTGCTATCTTCATTTCCCGAGATAAAATCTTTTGCTTTCGGACAGGATTTCTTCGAATTCTTTCCCTTACTGCTTTGACCACCTTTTTCGTACGAACACTACGTGGACGGCTAGATCTTTTTCTGTCACAAACAGAGGAGGTCTCATTGTACCTATTAATAGCCCGGTACACAAACATTTTACTAATACCAAGTGTATGGAGAGTTTTAAAAATTGCATTTGGCTCCATACCTACTTTGTGTAATGCTATCACAGCGATTCGGTTCTCTTTATCACCCCACACCATTTTAATATCGCAAAATATTTTACAATGTATTGGCGCCAAAATGAGAAAACACAATGAACAATCGTATAAAAATGACAGATTCGAAATTCAAATGTAATATTTTTTTATAATTAAGTGTAACAGTATTTATGGCCAGACTAAGTATAGTAATAACATCATCATATCACGTTATCTCACAGCCTTTAGCCTACACATATTTCAAATTCCTCATCTTACCTAACCTAAAGAAATTTTGTATCACGGAAGAGCATACCACGACTTCACAGGAAACCAGCATTTAGCAATTCATTAGTTTCTTTTCAACGAATGAATGGAGCCTAAACATCCTTCTCCTACTAACTCTAAGGGCAGGCACTCAAAGAGCGGTTAAATACTTGTTATAGTTGCAGGTATCCTTGGATGGAGGTAGTTACTTATCATCGGGTGACTCATCCGCTCGTTTGACCCTATACCATAAAAAATCGTCAATAAAAAAGGGCTCTCGGTAGTATTAGCCCAGAGTCTCAAAAATTCACGATTTGCCGCTGTGGTCCTTAGTTTCTCGCATCTATTTTCTGCCAGACATTTTGTGTACATTGTTACTTCACCTACCTTTCCTTATTATATTATTATATTTTAAATTTGCCGCGTTTTCGATTAATTTTTAAAATGGTTGACAGTGTGAAGCTTGCTTAGTTCAAATATTAAAATACTTGTATTTTCTTTATGATTGTGGGTGAACACGTTTATTTATTGTCAGTAAAACTCATTGACTATTTTCAGAGTCCAATGCGTTTACTTCACCTGTTGCCGTCCGCCCTGACTCACCACTCTTTCGGGGAGTGCTGTGTCTAGTTATTATTTAGGCCAATAAAACTAAACTAAAATTTTAGCACTTGTCTTATACTATTATAGTATCCCCCTGTTTAACACATTTTGATGGACTCTTTAGTATTCACTCACAGAAATAGTTCTCCTTAGTCCTCGTCACCTCTATACACCATAGACTAAAACTCAAGTTAACCTATTCGTTATTAGCATCGCTATTCACTGTCATTCTTGTCACGTTTGTCAGTGTGATGGTTGCGAAAATTATAACATTTTTTGTACAATTCCTGTAAAAATCCTTGTGGGCAATCATTCTTTAATTGATAATGAATAAAAACTACGAGAGATGCACTCATTGCAATCGTCGCAAATGGCTTGCTACTGGTTGCTTACGGAAGTGGTTGAAGCCCCCAGAATGTAAACATCTACAACGAACTGTTGATAACAAAAGAGACTTCAACAACACAGACATTGTTAACGGCGCATTTTTACCAGATCGCAAGCCCCCCATGAACACAAATAAGTTTGTAAAGTTTTGGAAGAATAAATTATTTATTACTGGTAACGTTAGAGCTTTACAAAGATATTTTGGCAGTAAGAATAATACTGGAGAACATTTGTGCAGTCTTAATAAATGCACTGATGCCTCAACATCGTCTGACAAAAGAATTGCTGTTACTTCTGGATATGAGGCAAAAAAGGAAGGTCAATTAAATAAACAAGTAATAAAGTGTGAACATGCAGATGGACATTCTGTTCTCCGTGGACATCACCAACATGTTTCTCTTGAGACATGTGCTATATATTGCCAGTTATCAAAGTAAGTAACATTTTCAAATATAACATATTCCAGGATTTTCTGGATTGGTTCTATAGAGTATCCCAGACATCAGGATCCCCTTTTACTAAAAAGTAAGTGAAGACACTTTCAGAATTAACATTTCATCATTGTTGTTTCAGTAACCTTAATTGAACTATTTCGCAAAAACAACCTTGCTATTCAAATTTCATTGCTTTGTCTTTAGTTTAATAATGTCTGTAATGTATGTAGAAAAAAAGATGATAATGAAAATATTATGAAAACAATATAACATTCTATTGATAAATATGTAGAAATACTACTACTACTACCAGATAATACACTTCTACTCAGAGTTTCTGCCTAAATTTATTTCTGTTATATACTGGACTAAATTAGTCTATATAAACTTATGCACATATTGTACAAAGGTGGACTTCATGCCATTAGGCATTCTCAGACACAGATAAAATGTTGAATTTGACAAAGTTCATAATAGTTGTGTAAATAAGAGATGAATCTGCATCAGATTTAACATAATTTACTGATTTATATATCAATACATCTATACATAGATATAAAATTGGAGTGTCTGTTTGTAATATTGAAATAACCGCTTTTTACTATATGCGTATGAATATACAGACGATACATACACCAAAATATCATTTTTTACAATTTTTGTCCGTCAGTCTGTCGGTTTCTTCAGGGTAATCTCTGGAACGGCTCAACCGATTTCAACATGACTTTCACTGACAGATAGCTGATGTTATAGGCAAAAACTTAGGTTACTTATATTTTAGAATTTTGGAATTAAAAAAAAAAACCACATGGACAAAGTTGCGGGTGCATCTAGTACACAATGTAAATAAACATGCACATACATGAATTTAACTCTTATTAATATTACAAAGGCGAAATTGTACAACAGATCAGTTTTATAGTATGATTTTTGTACCTGGAGAGTGTTACTGTTTACTGTGGTAAAATATTTTATTTCCATAAGAAAATCTGCCATGATGCATATTTGAATTCCTCCAAATTTTATAAATTTTGATCGATGGCGCTGTTAGGGTTTTGCACCCGATTGCGTTTGGTACAAAATCTGTCATTAGACTTGATAAAAAGTACCTGCGACTTTTGCTAGATGGTGTTATATTGAATATCGTACCTAGCTTCTTTATCGATAATCCCTTCGATGTCGATATCGAATAGCCTTATATCGGTATTCTTACTGAAAATTATAAATGATGGCTAATACAAACCCTTAAAGGAGCTAGATCGACTTTATTAGCATTCCAGTTGCATGAAATAATTTATAGCTGTTTTTCACGTGAAACATAATCTACTGCAGAGTCAGACCGGCTGTTGATGCTGCCACACTTTGTGATAGTATTTGAATTATGTAATATGTTGTGGCGACGCTTCGCAAGTGATTCTGTGACTAAATATTATATTTTTATTTGTGCTGTATTAATTATTTCTTGTAACCACTGTATACTCATTATGTAAAAAATATATTTCGATGTTTAACATCTACCAGACGTCCTGGTCTGCCCCTCGCAAGGGCTTCATTTTTTGTGGTGAATTGCCACATTATAAGCTCAGTATTATTATAATGATCGAAATATTAGGTGCAGCATACTTTGGGCACGTTTTTTCGGCGGTAAGACCCGTTTGTTACGTGATGCGATTAACCTAAAGGCATCACGGGACCCTCTCATTCCAGCTGACGTAGGAGATACTGAAAAACTGATACAGCGTGCTGTTTTTAGTCAGTTCGAGACTGACGTAACCATCCGGTGGTATCCATGGGGATTTCTTTACAGAAGAAAAAATGTGCAGCACAGTTTGTTGTCTGATATAATCCCAACAGACACATAAAATATCACATGACTGATGGTGCACCTTCATATGAATATTTTTTTTTTACAGACGTGGCTGGTACTGGGGAGGTATAACTTCTAGTGAGGCAGAGGAGTTGCTTGCAGGACAGCATGACAATGTATTTTTAGTAAGAGATTCGTGCGACTCCCGCCATATCCTTTGTGTCTCTTTTCGATGCGTAGGACGCACACTCCATGCTCGCCTTCGACACGCAAATGGACTGTTTTCCTTGAACAATGAAACATTTGTGCCAGCAAATCGAATCTCAGAACACTGTGCAGCTGTAGATGTAAAATCAAACCTCTTTGAAATGCCTGTCAAACTTGCAAGGCCACTAAATAGGTATCTAAAGCATAAACATTTAAATAAATTAAATTCAACTAAAAATTTATACCACAATATAATACTATTTAATTATTTTGTTATTTTTTTTAGGTTTGCGAGGCTGGATTCTTTGCAAATGATCTGCAGGTTTGTCATTAGGCAAACTGTATCAGCGAATCAATGGAGCAAGTTACCACTACCACCAAATTTGATATCTTATGTATCTGCAGGCAGTGACTACATAGTACCTTCATAGCTACAAAAAATGTGCCTTCACTAATCATAGCATGTGTTTATTGTAAGCATATTTTACATAGAACTTTTATTAAGAGACTGCATCATATTAACTATACATACAAATATAATAGAATTTTTATATGAGAGTTAAATATTTTATTATTCAAACTATAAAGAATAAAGATACACATTAGTTGAACAGTTAAACTATTTATTACCAACACCTAATTATGAATCTATTTACTTTAATACTTCTCAAGGTCTTACAAGTTGTTTTTCTTGTGTGTGTTTCATATAACCAACACTTATTAGCCTAATATAGTCATCATGTTATTTAAGTGTATTAATTCCCAAAATATTCTTAGCCTGAAATAAAATAAAACGTGTACAGAAAGTATTTCACCATATTACTCAATAGATAGTGAAGAAACTAAGTAATAATGATAGTCAATAACTTGAATTACCGTCGTGAAGGCAGCAGTTAATGTTTGCGGCGCAGCAGATACGGGATTTAAGTTCAATGCTGTCTGTATCAACTGAGCGTCTCGAATCCGTGACGCGACAAAATTCCTTGTGCTAGTGCTTTCTGAGCTACTGTCAGTTAAATAAAATAATTCTGCTGCTTTATATATTCCTGCTAAACCCACCCGGCGAACATACCAGTTGAACTGGAAAGTAAATTTTCTATCAGTTTAGACTAGGTAATTTTTTACAAGTTTATATTATCTCTTATACAGCTGAAGAGTTTGTTTGGTTGAAGGGGTTAATCTCAGGAACAACTTGTCCGATTTGCAAAATTCTTATATTGTTAGATAGTCCATTTAACGAGGAAAGCTATATATTATCACGCTACGACCAATAGGAGCGGAGTATCAGTGAAAAATTTAGCAAAAACAGGGGAAAATATTCCTATTTCCATTCTTCCCCTTTGAAAGTTCTAGAAAAAAAGTCCGTGACAGAATATGTTTAACATTTAAAATGTTTTATGTTAACAAAATTTGTTTCCGCTGTATAACATAACGCTACGAGCAATAGCAGATTTAGACGAGGCTGCGTGGGTCAACTAGTATTTAAAGTGACAGTCTACCGAAGTGTTTGGATTTTTCCTTTTTTTTTCTGTGCGGACTTCCTCCCGGATACCAGCGGCGGTTATGTCGGACTCGAACTAACCAAAAACCGCACGCCGTCTCAGGTACCAGTAGCCTGGGAACCAGGTGTACCCTAAAAAGGAAATCCCTGGAATTCCGACGTACCTCGGGCCATCTACCTACGGCTTACAGATGACCCCTTTTCTGCCCCAAAAGAGCGTGTGCTCCGTACCACGTCCTGGATTTTTTTCCCCTAAAATATTTATGCCACTTAGTTTTAGAGTGTGTTAATAACAGATATAATGATTCCAAAACGAAGAAAGTTCCATAAGTCTAAAAAAGTTCAAAAGACATCGATAACTTTGGTGGGGGGGTTCCTGACCTTGTCTATTATTTTTCAGCGGCCCAATAGAAAACATAACTATATAAAGTTTAGTATCAAGTCAATCATATAATCGAAACAGAAAAGCAAATACAAAGTCATATCGACAATATGTGGGAGCGTGCACATTGCCAATGACAGGTGATGCAGGAGGGAATCATAGGCCTTGGTCCGAATCACGCTTACAGCGCTCATAGCGTACCAACGTGCGGTCCAATTCGTGCTCACGCTCACAGTTAGAGTTGTGGATGCTATGAGGTCACATGTGACGTCACTACCTAGTGCTTACAGAACTGACGGGTCGGATCATTAGCATAGTGAGCATTGACGTTATTTTGCCCCATTTCTTTGAATTGACTTTCCTCGATTGCGGAAAATGCTTGAAATACAAGCATTTTACCATCTTCATCGGTTACACCACATCTCCACTCATGTTTCTGTCAAAAAATGCTCTGTTATGTTATTTTCAACTTAATGAATTCGTAAGCACATTCACAAGTGGTCCGAATTATTAATACTGCTAACAGACGTTGGCGCGCTCACTAAATCGGACCACACGTTAGCAGTTTACGTCGTAACTGCTGTGAGCACAATTCGGACCAAGTAGACAAGTGTTACTAGGATAGAAAAAAACCCCACACTCTGTTCATGTTATTTTGCAATCCGTACATTTTTTACGTTTCTTATGTATACAAATTTAAGTATTTGAAAGAAAAGTATTTGAATGTACTTTTCTATTGTTTGAAATAATTTCACAATCATTTGTTTTGTTTTTTGCCTTAAAAAGTTTTCCCTACTGCATTTAATTATTTAATTACAGAACAACATGTACGATCTGTATGACCGTAGATGGAATAAACATCTCATAAAAATCATATGTTATTTTGATACTGTTGGATTGTGATCATAATTTATTAAATATTTAAAAAACCATTTTTAATTTTTATTATTAAAAAATTAGCTGTCCACGTTCAGGCCAAGATTGGTCGGTGTCCAGCAGGTTTCACTTATAAAAAGCTGAGTACGTTCTGTGTCGTAGCGGTAGTCGTTAATTCTACACAACATCAGTCCCCTTAGCCAAGATACAAGTATTTCGAATGGATTCTGTTTCTAGCTAGCACTTCGCTATTCACTTGTATTATTAGCTAATATTTTGTTTTGGGTACTCAACTTAGCACTGAGACATGTCATCTCCGTACATTTTTTAGTTTTTCATTTCAAGAATGTCAACTTGGCTAAGGAGGCTGATGTATAATAGTAAACTTCCACCAATCAAACCATGACAGCACCTTACCATTATTACATACTTACATCTACACTCCTGTCTCCAGAATGGTAGCAAATGTCATCTACAAGTGATAATAGAGTAGCCAAACAGTTAGGAACGTTATTAGGAAGTGTTTGTAGAGCCATAGCTTTAGGCCAGGTACTCCTATAAGTAAAAGGCAAAGAAATATTAGGTAAGTATTGTTTCTAAGTTAATGCATAATGGGGCTGTCGTTGTAGTTCTTCACCGCGTATAGCCTATATGTGGTATGTAGCGAAGGCGAGTGCACCCACGTGAACCGTCGGGACCGAAGCGTGGATAGCATGGATCCAATCAATTAACTATATACTTGTTCACATCTTTTGTAATAATAACACATTAATACTAAAAATATAATTAGCCTCGGTGTGCAGTGGTAGCATATGCAACTGCTTTGCTAAGGTCTCGTAAGGCTCTCTTCGTGTTGGAGTTTCGGTGTTCTCTATCTATAACATGAATGTATTGACAAAAAACAAGTATATAAATATTTTGTCAGTCAATCTACGGGGTTTACGGCGAGGTGGTGTGTCGGAATCGGACCGACTAAAACCAAGCGGGGTGCCACTCTGCGCCTGATATAAGACGGATCCCGGAACAGCTGTTATTAAAACATCCAGATCCCTCCTAGCACCCGCCCGCTAAAGCGGGCACCATCTGCGGATAAACTCTCTATTTAGGCAACGTACGGCACACGCGGACGTCTACTCCTCGCGGTTGGCAATTTAGCTTTTATTGTACAAGCTTTACTTAGTTTGAAACTAGATGGCATTGTGTGTTAGATGTCTGTAAAATATTAGTTTTAAAATACAGGACAGAGATGTAAGTTAAAACCAGCCTCAGTCCATTTGATAGAGAACCTAAAGTTTGCTTGTACTTACTTATATGGTTCAATCATTAACAATCTTGTCACAATGGCATTTTCCACAAATTTTGCTGGTACTTTTAAGTCCTTTAACTCCTCACTAGGCCACTGTACATCAAAAAAAAAATATTATACATTTTAAAGCAGATGACAAACATGTAACTATATAATAATAGAAATATACAAAATATAACTTACACTTTTCATTTGATCTACTAGCTTTTCATTGCATTTAATATTAAAATAATGGACCAGATCTGCACCACCATTAGGGAATAATCCATGTGTTATAGTTGGATACCCTATTGCTTTGGCACCTGAACTTAAGGATTCGGTGGACCATCCACTCTTTGGTACAAATTGTAAAGCTTTTTCCAAAATGCGATTTTTAACATTTTCCTCGTATTGGTGCTCTTCATGTTCAGTAATAACAGTGGCAGGTTTTAGTTCCTTTTCAAAACTGCTTTGACAGTAACTTCTAATTATCCCTTGTCTCTTAGAGATGGAAACTGATGCCAATGGACCAACTATTCTTTGGCCATTCTTCAAAGCTGTTAACAAGGAAAAAGGATTCTGAATAGAAATAATAAAAAACCAAACTACACAAGAATTTAGTTATGAGTTCCAAATAAATAAACAAAATATTCAAGAAAGGTTTATTTAAAGGACTAAAACTCTTTTTTAATATTAGTAATAACACATAGTCTAATAACATTTAATCACAATTAATTTTTAAACTTTGCGTTTTGTTTGCATTGATACATTCAGAAAGACGTGCCATTAGACCTTCTATCAAATGAAAGGCATTTAAAGCAGAACATAACATTTCTTTTTTGTTTTCTTTAGGAATCTTGTCTAATATATTGCCTCCAACATTAATAGAAACATTAAGTTTATCTCCTGGTACATCACCCTCTTCTTCAATATCTCGTAACTTTACTTCATAATGAGCCTTAGACATGTTTAGTCCAATTCGCAGCTGTTCCAGGTAAATATTTTCAATGTATGTAAAATTGTCTCTGATACCAGTATGGTTCTCAGTATCTTTGATTGTCAAATATCTCAAAAAATTTAATGCTGATATTATTTGATCTGCATGTTCAACTATATCAGACTCTTCGCCATGTGGTAGGTAGCAAATTTTCTTGATCATAGTTGAAAGTTGGGCTCCAGTAAAACACTCATCTAATTTAGGCTGTGCATATGATTCATTTATGGAATTTTTATATAAAGTTATAGCAAATCCAATCATTCCAGAATGATTAGACAGTTCTATCAAATACTTGATAAGTGTACACCTGCCCTTATAATCAAACTTATTAATATGGCAATTAATAGTTGCCAGTGCTTGCTTACGTAGTAATTCAAAACTTGAATATATTGCCACCTTTGTTAATCCCTCACACATATCAATGTGTACTGGTGAGAATAGGTCATATGACATTTTTTGAGGAAAGCGGTTTATAATAGCATTGCATAAGGCAATAGCTTTAGCAAGTGGACCATAGTCAGGGAAACTTAACAAGTGAACAGAACATAACATTACAGTATTAAGAACATAATCTAAACGATAAACTTGTGGGATTGCCAAGTCAGGTATAGCAAAATGCCCTGAGAAAACAGCATAAAATAATCCAGACAGTGTAGTCATATTGATTTTTTCCTTGTGTTTATAAGGCAGTGTTTCATTGTTGTTGTCTTGTTTTGATACACTTTTCTTAAATCCTTCCCTATAACAAACTTCCACTAACTCAAGAAATTTCAATACATTTTTTTCAAGAGTACAAATATCTTGAATTATTATTGAACAGGTTAACCTTGCCTCACTTTTATCATTAGTCTCTGGATCTAAGTCTAGGTAAATTAGAGGTTTACCAAGAAGGCTAATCAGAAATGCTGTTATTATTTGCTTTGTTTTGTTATTTGTATCTTTCTCATCCAATTCTTTGATGAAATGTGTGTAAAATGTTGGTAATAGTGTATAAACTTTTGTTATTCTTCTCGTGTTATTATCCGAGTCCATTAATAATCTTTCTTGGCCCTCCAAATGATGATCTGGTATAGGAATTTTCTCAATATATGTAGAAATAGAATTCAAACACCATTCCAATGATCTACCTCTTTTAACAGACATTTTTTTTAGTAGATCTTGGAGTGGTTGTAGAACGAGTCCAAACTGAGCATCATTCTTTGCAAGTTCGACTTGCTCAATAAACTCTAAAAGAGCTTCTTCTGGTGAACATTTCTGAATAATAATGGACAATAATTGTTCACATGCACCATACATTGATGGTTTGATAACAATTGTGTCATCTTTGATTTTTCCAACTACCGCAGCTATTAAATCCCAGCACTCATCCTTAAAACTTTTTGAAAATCTATCTTCATTGATTGCGCCTAAAGCTTCTTTATATTTCCCAGAATCCAGCAAAGTGGCAATATAATTGACCATAACAATATTATCAGCCATGACGAGATTTGTATAAAAGAATTATTTATTCCAATAAACTCTGAAATTTAATTACTTTTGATATTATATATAATTGCGAGGTTATTATGAGACATCAAAATCTTAAGTATTTAGTCGGAATGTAATGTCAAGACTTACATCGAAAAATTCTTGGCAATCTGCTCATTCTTGTAAGAATTATTTGAAGTGATTTTTAACTATTGTAATATCCTGAGTTTTGTTATTTTTATTACCAGTTTTCTGAATTTTGTATTCTTAAAAACATAGATAGTCGCCGAATGACATATATGACAGTTTCTAAACGTTTAACATAAAATAATCTAGACTAACATCTTTCTTTCCAAAATGAGTGTCCCGACTATTACAGTCAATATTTTTCATGTTAAAATTTATTACTTGTTTAATTTTATATGTGTATTAATAACGAAATTATTTTAATGTTGTGGTGACTAAATTCTTTGTTTACACTTCTGGACTAAACTTGTTCTTTTCTTTTCAGTTTTTATCTAAAAGAAATATTTTTAGTTATTATTACATTTCTTTTAAATTTTTTTTTTTTGCAGATCTTTAAGATACATACAATATATATTTTCATAGCATTATAACACATATCTCTGGAATTCTCGGTTTTTATTTATTACTACTACTACTACTACTACTACTACTACTTTCTCACAGTTTCACCTGCGTTTTTAGTCACAAATGTGTCTTCATTTGGTCTCATACACAACACGTTAATGATAAAAAGAGCTATTAAAATATTATAATCTTTCGCTATTGGGGATAGAGACAAATAAAAAAAAACATTTAATTTAATCCAGGCGTTCTACACTTATAAATCGTGTATCTAACCTTCCTTTTTAATTATAATATGATAAGACAAATGTATTATACACACAAACCGTCCTTTTAATAACTCTTTATTAATGAAATTATACGAATGAGACTAAGTAGAAGATTAGCAGTTTCAGTAATGGACTATTTAATGCTGTTGATATGACGTATAAAAATTTATTGGTATAACTTGTGCTATATGAAATTTATGTGTGGTTGTTTTGTATGACAAAAATACATGTACTAACTTAAAAAAAATATATCGAGGAGTTGCCATGGCTCTTTCATGTAATATATTATCTATTATCTGTGTATCTATCATCATGGTATGATGTGAATGTGACAAATATGCTTAATAAATATATTCATTAGACTTTATAGCTCATAGGTACTGCAAAAACTAGTTAAAAATTGTTCATATTATTCGTTTACAGCACCTTGTTTTCTTAGGAAACACAATAAGAAACTATGCAAGAAGTCTGGAGTGATAATTCATAAAATATTTATTAAAGAAATATGAATTACTTATAGAACAGGTTCTAGTTAGTTTATCATATATAGCGATTTTTCGAATGCTATTACATTAAATGTGCGTATATCTCGCCGGCGAGAGGCAATAAGATAGTATTACTAAATTTCAAACATGGCAGCAAGACAGAAAAATATTTTTACGCGTAGTAAACCTTTAATGAATATTTATAGTGGAGTTGATCAAGAAGGCAAAGAGGTATGAAAATAGTGTATTTATTAATTACATTTATATAAACATTTTACAGATGTACTATGCACTTAGAACACGTTGTATAACTTGTAACCAAATATACTTATTTTTATGGCTCTACTATTGATTATTGTAATGTTTTAACCAACTTCAAAAAAGAGGAGGTTCTCATTCGGTCTTTTTTTGTGTTTCTTACCTCATAACTTGTTCTGGGTGTACCGATTTTAACCATTCTTTTTATATTCGAAAGTTTAAGTGTAAATTTGAATGAAATCTGATGAGTAGTGTTTAAGTTATCTGTAAATGCATATTTAATAGAAAGCATCAATGTAGCTGATATTGTTGATGCTTTCTATTTTTCATTTGCCAGTCTAAAATGAAGTGACAGTAAAACTATTGTTACTGCAGCAATCATATGTATATGTGTTTAGATAATCACAATATATCATCACGCTTGTACACTGTGTACCCTCTAAAGAAGTACGCAGAGTTATTCAGTATATCACCATCTACTTTATAATGAGACAGTTATTTAAGGATCCTTAAACATGTAATGAAAATGTGTCATAAATGCAAATAATAAAGCTTTTTTTGCAAAAGCAATTCTGATATTAAATTTTTATTCCAAAATGTCTCTCATGAGTGATGTTTTGATGGAGTTCTTTGCTGAAATATATGTTTTTGTGCAGCTGTAAAAATAAACAAAGTATGCAATACCTCTTGATTTTACAATGATCAGGCCATAGAATCCCAGAATAAAACATAACATTCAAGTTGTATTTTCTAGTAAGCTTTGCACTCTTCATAAGTTCAGAGCTGCAGTTCTTTTTTTTTAAATGGCCGTAGGGGTAGATTTCATATTTTGTGATGGGTGGTGCTTCTTTTCTTTGTCTCATTTGAACAGTGGTGTCTCAAATGAACAGAGTATTTAGTAAGTCTACTCATGTACACAAGTAAAATTACATATCGAACCGCAAATTCACTGAAAATCAAGAAATAAAGAAAACTTTAAAAAAAAATGAATTCAAACAGAGAATATCTTAAAATCTAAAATGCACTGAAAAATAAAAACCTAAATTTGAAACCAATGACACAATCATCCAAAGTTCTGTGTTACAGCTGTGTGCTTAATTGTGTTGTACCTATTGTAATATTAATCAACAATCATAACTAACAATAGTTGTAGACACATGAAAATGTAATTATTTTTTTACTTTTCAGTGCATTTTTGTTTCAAAATGTTTGCTGTTTGAACTTGATTATTTTTTGTTAACCTTTGTTTTTGTTTATGTACTGGATTACTTGTTATAATTTTAAAAAAAATAATTTATTTTACATATGATTTTTATCAGTAAACCTATACACTCAACATTTTAAGCTATTAAGTGTATATGAGATAGTTCTATTTGCTATTAAGTGTTACAGTCAAGTACTCATTTTATTGTGTTGTTAGCTCCTTTGAGTATTTATTGAGTTTACTTGGCATTCTACAGGTAGAAGTCCGTGAAGATGCAGAACAAATAGTGAAATGGCATGAGATATCAGATGCATTGGTTGCAGCTGGCTATTACAGAGCTCAATTACAGGGTCTCTCTGCATTTGACAAGATTGTTGGAGGCCTATCTTGGTGCATAGAGCTTTGTGACATTGATGTAGATATAAGCCTATTGTTTGAAGAGAATCTCACAATTGGAAAAAAAATGCAAGTATAATTTTTGGAAATGGGCACTTTATTTATTTATTTATTTATTATACATCATGCACTTTATGTACATAGGCGGACTTAATGCCTAAGGCATTCTCTACCAGTCGACCTTTGGGTGATGCAGAGAAACTTTACCCTATTAAACTTTTCGTTTTAAGTTGACTCTTTCTCTTTTGGTATAAATTTACATGTTTCCTAGATTAAAAACGTCTTATGTAAATGAAGAAGAAGGAACATAGTAGATGTGTGAATTTTTCTTTGACTCTTGAGACTACTCAATTATTGAACTACCATAATTAAAAGAACAAATTTTTTTTTGACTATATAAAAAATCTTTCTGGTTGTTCTGAACTTGTTACCTCTGTAATGGGTACATAAGCATAATTTATGAACCGTATACATGACATATGTCTAGGTATTATTATTATGTCTGGTATTTGTTCTATGTTAAACACAGTATATTTTAAAATTTGTACTTGTTATCCTTTCAAACTTACAAAATTTTATTATTACAGAGCTTTAACTGAGAAAATTGTAAAAGTGCTACCAACAATGAAATGTCCATATACAATAGAACCTCATCAAATTCAGGGTTTGGACTTTATCAACATTTATCCACTTATTTTATGGCTTATAAAATACTCAAGTGAATTCAGAGAAGCTAAAGAAGATGAATTACGCAAGTTTGCCGTTATTCAGTATGATAAAAACCATATATTTGAGTCAGACAGAGCTAATTACATGCAGAAAGAAAAATTATTAAGAAATTTAGCTATGGTGCAGGTAAATGCTGAAATAACAACTATTTATGACCTAGACAATTATGCAGGACAAGAGCACGGTAACGAGAAGGAAAACCTGAAACAAACTATGCTTACCTGTTTGGCCAGTGTAATATAGTTAGTAGGCCAAAATCTCTTTACAAACAAGAGACCTTAAGACCTTAAGAGAGAATTTAAGTAAAACTTTATGTGGAAGATAGATATTACACTAGCACTTCCTCTTTTTCTCCTGTTCATTATCTGTGCTCTGTTATAATAACCAATAACTTTACGGAATCTATTTTGATTTTAGAACTTGTATAAACCGTGTAGAGTTCGTAAGAGGAAAGGTGGTCTCCCAGCTAATGAACTAGAACAAGTGAATGCTACCCTATCTGAGTATGACCAAAGAATGTTGATGCATGTATCCACAAGTAAAGCAGATGTCAAAAATGATGATGGATTAGACTTCTTGGTGAGTAAAAGTACAAACATACAATAACATCTTATATGAACATTAGGCATGTATCTGTAGTTTAAATTCGATTATTAATGCTAGACGACATTAAAATGTAATTAAAAGAAAACACTAACCATATTGCAACTAAATTTTTTATGAAATTCAGTCAAACTGTGTCACACCTTGTCGGGTTGCTAACTTTGCCAGGTAGTAGACCCACGCTGATTTACAGAAGGTCAACCTAAAGCGACAGCATCCGCGCTGTCGTGTTTCGTTGCTGAGTGCGAGACCGAGGGCCCCCCATTGTAGCAGGGGTGATAGTTTTCATGGTAATAGTGTAAGCATTACACAGCCACGATGACTGTCATGCCTTTTACATTACCCAAGCGCGGCGTCAAAAAACATCTCATTAGGCCACCATAGTGTAAGTCACTATATTGTATTGTCGGCATTCGCAATGAGTATGGTAACAACAACTCTTGGTTAACTTAATCTTATATAACTCTTGGTTAATCAACTTATGCTAGATCAGGCTGGACTATCAGAGTCACTTTGGCAGACATTTAAATAAAAAAATAAATGAAAAAAAAACACCTTTATGTTGCTAAATATTTCTATTTCTATAAAAAAATATGTAACTTCTTGGATATTTAAAAATATTTATAAAAATATAATTATATTATAAAAATATTTTTTACAGTATGATTACGAAAAGACATTAGCAGATCCATCGGAAATCACTACTGAAGTAAGTATCAGTTTAAGGTATTTATTAAGGAAAAATATAATATCAGGGTTACATGTTTTAATGCATTTTTACAGGCTAATAGATACCTAAAAGACGAAGACTTTGAAGATAAAAACGCTGATACCAAGGTTCATTATGCAGTGCTACAATCAGAACTCACTGGAGAGATATCAAAAGAATTAGAGGCAAGTGAGAAGCGGAAGTATTCCGAGGATGTTGACAAACTAGCTAAGAGTATAGCTGTTATGGAAAAAGATATCCAAGAGTTCAAAGATAATCATGAAGAGAGAATCGAAAAAGTCAAGTCTCAATATACTGACGTACTTGGCAAGTTGCGCAAAATCACTCATAAATTAATGAAATCCGAAGATTATAGGTGTGTATGAGTAAAGTTCATACCCTCTTTTATAGGTCTTATTTATTGTTCTTATTTTAATGTTTATATGTTTTGATACAGTGATAAAGATGTGAAACAATTCTATAAGTCATTGAAAGATCTGGCGCGAGAAAGAAACGAGCTCCTGCAAATTATTCAGCACAGAGACAAAGAGCATGCTAAACTAGAAAATGAATTAAGGTATTAATATACAGAGATTAAATACTATTTCAGACTGTGTTCCTTGAAATTGTATGTTATATGTTTATAAAATGTACAGATCAACAAAAGACCCTGCTATAAAGATTGAAGAACAGCCATTAACACCTGCGGAACTAAAAGAATTTAATGAGAGGGAAGAGAAGTTGAAAACATTTATTACAAATATGAGATTGGAACTAGGGAAGGTAAACCGCGAGGTATTGCGATACACTACTGCCGTCGACGAAGTGCCTGGCACAGCAGAATTGTTACAATATGAAAAAAGATTTATAGAACTTTATAATCAAGGTAATATTACATTCATTAACAGGCCTTAATAGTTCCCTATTGGATATAGGCGTCTTCTCTAATGTAATGAACACGTCATACCTACATCTTTAAATATTCTACTGTACAACTGCATTCCTCCTAAACGACTGGACCGATTTGAATAAATTTTTGTGTATGCGTTTGGGTGGCACCCTGGATGGTTTAGATTCACAAATCAGCCCGGCAGAAAAAATAAAAAAATAGTTTTGCCGTACGAAGTTCGGCGGGTCAACTAGTGTATGTATGTATATTTTAGGACTACAGATAATGAAATAAAATAAGAAATTAATTACACACTTCGTTCAATTGTTTATTTATTCTTTAATTTTTAAAACAATTTTTATTTAGCTTGTGGCCTATTTCTATTCACAAATGTTATGGTTAGTCAAATTAAAGAGCCTCTGGATCTCATATAAAAACTGATCAGTGCTTAATATTATTATCGAACATTAACACTGCATGTCTGTGCTTAAAAATAAGTCATAAGATTAACTATTTATAAATTTTATTAATCTGTAAAGAGGTAAAATAATTGTAAGGCAACATTATATATGGCACATGCAGATTTTGGCTACAATGATCGTTTTAAGGTCCGATGTGAGTTATCAATTCAATTGCACGTTTGACCTAATGGCTTAAGTGGTGGCCACGCTGCTCTCTACTGCGCTAAGTGTTGTGGGTTCCAAACTCACATGAGACAACACTTTGTGTGATCCACAAATTTTTGTTCTGAGTCTGGATGTTCTTTTTGTCCGTTTCTTGTATGATGTATATGGATGTATTCCTAAAGTCAGTGGTGACATATAGAAAAACAAAAAAAATATTTAAAATTACTTAATTGTTTGCTCGTAAATATAATATATAGACATGTGATAATTTCGACTTTTAGTGTATCTAATGCAAAGCATATTTTTTTAATATTTTTAGTTGCATCAAAACACAAGGAAACAAAACAATATTACATTTTTTACAATACACTGTTAGAAGTGAAATTGTATACTTCAAAAGAATTAAGTCTGCTCAATTCTATTTTGGATAATTATGATGAGTAAGTATTAAATATACATTATGTATTAAGTCGACGTATAAAAACTTTTTTTTAATATATATATATATATATAATGTCATTGAGAAAGATTTCAGCCATTCAATGTCACAAGCTCCACAAGTATCAAAGAATTAGCATATAGATAAACTCCGTGGCAATCTTATCAAGAATTATGTAATTAAAATAAAAGTTATTACTATATTAGTTATCAAACATGATCTTTTAAGATAAAACTTCTATAAAGTGCTCCATAAGGTGTTACCAAAATTTTGCATTTCACAAAACAACAATAACGAACTAAATGCTTTACGTATAACCCTTTGCATAATGATGAAAATTTCCATCACAACATTTCATCAGGAAAAATATTTTTATATTTATTTTGGGACGTATTATGACAACGCATGATGATCTAAATTTCCGTCATATTGTTTTTTACACATTCATATTTTTATTTATAGTACTTTTTTTTATTTATTTTAAACCTGTTTTAATTAAAAAAAAATAGAAAAAAGTCATGCAAAGAAGGGTTAAAGATGATTTACATCGAACGGTTCGCATCTGATCGAATCGAAAGGATTCGAACGGATACGACGAACCGTACGGAACTGATCGTGCATCGCTGCATACTTTCGGCTACCCGTCCGCGGTCAAGGACTTGATAATATGAACTTTAAATACTGTACATAATTTTTTATGTTTAAAGATTGTAATGTCCCGGCCGATCTGATACGATGTGAGCCGTGCGGTAGAAATTATCTTTAAGTCTGTAGGAATAACTCAGCTGCCTAAAACTAGTGTTATGTTTGTTTTAACAGTCTATTAAGCAATTTATAATGTTCTGCATCGTGTTTTAATATATTGATGGTCAGTAGTCCTCGGAGATACGTATGAAAGGTGTTAACGACTGACAAGTGTGTGTAGCGAGGCTGAGTTAGAATATTGCTGTGGGTCTGATATAAACTATTTCTTGGAGTATGTTCTTGTAATCTGCAGAACTCATGAGAACTCAATTAGTATTGTTACGCTTAAGGGTTCAATGTCGCATGTGAGTTTCCAATCGAACGAAATTCGCCCAACCAGACTCCAAACCTAATCAAAAGCTCCAAGCCGATATCCAAGTGTCAGGAGATGACAGCAGTATCTCTGATATCAGTTCGTCACGTGAAAACGAACTTTTGTTTTTTAAAAAAAAGTAATAATCATAGAGAATACCTGCGCTTTATCGACAAATCTTATTTTCTTATTTTATATAACATTATTTTGACCACTTATGTTTCCTGCTGCTGAGGTTAATATAAATTTTAAGAAAAGTAATTGAAATACTAATTACTAAAGATACAGTAATACACAGCAATACCGTCAATAATGTAGATATATCTCATCAAGTAAGCACAACGAAGGGAGATCTACCAGAAGTGAAAGCCTTACACATGTTCACACCTATAGGTACTGTTAATAATACACATACAATTCCAGGATTATAAAAACAGAAGATGAAAAAGTCTGTTAAAAGTTGGATGAATATTTGAATTTCATTTACTAATCATTGCAGGGCTATGTCGTCTGTGAGAAAAAGAGAAGAATTCATGTCACAATTCGAATCCATAGTAGACTGGGTGAACCATACTGTAAAGAAAGTTGAGGAGAAATATAAAAGTGAGAAACAACAGAAAGCTGATCTCTACAACGAGTATTTCAGGTTGATGGATATTCAAAGACAGTACGCTGCAGCACTTAAGAAATTGGGTGAAGAGAGGCAGAGGATTGGTGCACAAAGAAATAGCTGACCGCTTGATATTATATCGTAATATTTATTAAATATTTATGAAGACAACTCACAATTTTATTTGAACTAACACGTTTTTCTAGTCTTCGATTTATAAGTACTGCTTAATTTTCTACTTTTGTATCCATTCCAGAAAAATCCTATATAGACTTTAAGACTGAATATAGATTTTGTAATATTCCTAAACGTTTTGTAATGCACTATAGGTACGTATCAAAAATGCATAATACGAATTATTATTTAAAAATAAATAAACAACGCTGTTATAGAAAACCATGTTTTATTTTCAAACCCTGATATTACAATAATATAAAGTAATACTGATTTGCAATAGAGATTCGAATTGATTACACTCGTAAAATTTCGCTCAATTGAGCTTGATAAACAGAGTAGTACAAATTATAATGTAGACGGAATTAACCAATTTTGAGATTCTTACGGCGTGCATTCTATTCACTAACATTATACACGTTAATTAAACAATAACACTGTATTCTATGCATTAAAGTGTAACGACACTGCTGCTGTGTGGGTGGCTCTTACTGGAGCCGCTGTGCGTGTGTCCGTGGCTGTGACCGTGACCTGGCGTGTTAGAACTGGACTTCTTATACATAGTGAAGGAGATCAGCTCACGGTTTGCGTTCGTCATTGCCATAGCGTGAGACACAACATCGTAGCCAAACAATGCGTGAAGACGGTTTACCACAACCAGAGTTATGCCTTTTTGTGTAACTCGAACTGTTCGATCCATTTCCGATAAGGAGGCGATGGCCACATTAAGGGACGAGTTTAACTCCTGTAGATAACGTAACAATGAATATAAATAAATAAGTAAACAATGGTCACAAAATACATACGTAGATTGCATTCTTATATTACACTATAGTAGTAGTAGTATAGATACAGTAGATATTTTATATTAAAAGTCAATGGGAGAGGTTTATGTCCAGCGGTGGACTGCGATAGGCTGATCATGATGATGACATGTAAGTTCAGTAGGTACTGAGTATAGATTTTGAATATTTTTTCAACTATCATTTCTGAGTTTGCTTACTAAAATTTGTTATAACATCAATACTAATAGATATTTATCTACTAACAATACTTTTTTAGAAAAAGATGACTATGATAACATCAATGATAAGAAATAAATAGGTAGGTACTCAGACACAAAATAAAAATGTTTTACCCGAATTAAAGTTGCTCTTTCTTCGCTTTTGAGTCCATACACTGTAGCCCCTTCATCCTTAGAAAGATGGTGTGCACTTAGGCTACCCATAACCATAATATAAGGCATTTTAAGTCTGCTTACTTAAAACACTATCAACGTAAGTTAGATTTTATCTGGAATGTTGTAACTAACAATAAAAGAGTCACCGACAAATTACGTACTTCATTTTAATTATAACGAGACTGACTAAATTAAATCACGAAATAAAATCTTGTAAAGTTAATGAACTGAGACACATAACCACGCGGCCGGACAGCCTGTCTTAGCTGCGATAGCTCGTGCACTCATGTGTGTGTCGACTCAGTCAGATAAGCACTACCTGCATATATGTGGTTACAGTGGCATTTCTATGTAGGTTGGTGTACGGATTGCTAATGGCGCGCTTGTAGTTGAACGAGACGTGACGTCGAACGCTAAATGACCTTCACGGCTAGTTGCTTTACGTGGACGCTTGCGCCGGTCGCTGACTGCCGCACGGTCAAATAAAACAATATTTATGAACTTATAAGTAACTAACTATAATAAAGTATGGTTTAATAGTATTCACTTTGCATCACGAATTTGAAATAGCTATAAGTAATAAGGTTAAATAGCGGCAATGGTTGCCACTATATTTTATGGTCATGACCAAAACTAACAAATGAAAATCAAAGTGACACACATATATTGTCAAATTTGTTTAGAACTGAAAACTGTGTTACAAAATACTTGCTAAAACTTATTAATATAGTCATGAGTCATTCTATGAGCAGTCCTAGAAATATCCAGCTAGGTACCCAGCTACATTGATGCTGTATATTATTTATTATAAAATATTTGTTTATATTTTAAAATGATATCGTTGACATGCGTAACTGCTTTCCAAATTAGTTTGGTCTCAATATATTAGAAGCGAATATTATGATTGTTTCTTATTAATTCTAAAGAGCGGTTGCTAAATGATGACGTTTCATTTTTTAATAACGTAGTGCACAATAATTAGTAAAAGAAATGTCTATCAAAAACCTGCTAGGATTATTAGGGTATACAGTGTTGACCTTTGTGTCATTGGTGTTCCTTTTAAGGTAGACACTAAGTGTAAGTTAGTGTTCTTAGCTACAGCTGCAAGTGTGTACTAGCTACTATAGATACCTACTCCTACTAATTTAACATTATATGAGGTATATGGTACCATATTTATAAAACTAAACTGATTATTGTGCGTAAATTTCATCTATCACTTTTAGTATTCGAGACGTATCAAAAGGCGCGGTTAGTGTTTGTGCAAACGATGGCTGAACTTGCTACCAGGGCAACTAACGTCAAATGTTTGGAGAGCGCAGGGGTACTTGGTGAGTATGAACTTTTTTTAATATTCATTTTTTTTTATATATTTCAGGCATCCAATACACAACGCAATCAGGCTTCAAACTAACTAGAGCTTGTACTATGATCGCTATATCGACTGATAGAACACTTTTTTACGTTTTTTAAATACATACATATAATACTTACACAGAAAACATTTGAACTCTGTAACAAATATTTGCAGATTATACAAATATTTAGTCTGCCTTTGAAATAGAACCCGAGATCTCAAGCAGTCGACCAATGTATACCTATTAATAGCTAGTGTAAAGCTATTTGTTGTAGGTAATTAACGGTGATAAACAAGAAGCTTTTTTTTTATGGCATTGGGTTGCAAACAAGTATAAGGTTACATGACGATGGCATAGTGCCCATTTGCCCTTCATTCGTCGTGCGCACCTGCAGCTCAAAGGCACACGTGAATGTCTGTGTTATAATACCAATTTATTGGCAAAACTCATTACGTAGGTACAAGTTTAATTTACTTACAGAGTTACTGAGACCCTTGCTGTCCGATGCCTGCAGTACCGTCCGACAATGTGCGGTGGTGGCGGCAGCACGATTGGCTGAGCATGAGGAAGGAGTTGCTAGGCAATTACTAAATGGCGGCATGTTGACCATCACGCTGGAGAATTTGAATAAATATAATGTGGGTGTTTAGCTCATAGTTATATGGGTTTAAAATATTTATTTAATTGTCTTTTAGGGAATCCAAAGCTGAAAAGTAATTTTGTTGTCTGGATCTCGATACATAGTAAAATAACAAGTTTGCATTGTTATTATCTTGTGTACTATACGCGTAAGGTCATGCTAACTTAAAGCAATATTGTTCACAGGTGTATTATAAAAGGTCTGCTCTCTATCTCTTGAGAGCTGTTGCGAAGTAAGTGAACAAGGACAACATATGTCATACTTGAATACAAAAATGTATGTCACACTGAATTACTCTTATTTTTATTTTAGGCATAACGAAGAATTAGCTAATGCAATCGTTCGATTAGGAGCATTAGAACACATAGTCACATGCTTAGAAGATTTCGATACGCAAGTAAGTATTATAATTTATGCGAAAATTTTGTTCGAATTCCTTGTCCTAATCTTTGAATTTTTCTTTTTAGTAATATTTTAGGTGGCTCCTAAAATCCCTGTTACTTAAATGTGTTTCATATATTTTTAGGTGAAAGAAAACGCTGCCTGGGCTTTAGGATACATAGGTAAACATAGCGAGCAGCTGGCAGGATTGGTGGTAGATGCTGGCACACTACCACTGTTAGTGTTGGCATTCCAAGAACCCGAAATGAGCCTCAAACAAGTTAGTCTTATTGTTAATCTGCTATATTGTTACTACAACCTTCAGCGTATTGAGTATTGATGGCGGACAGGGCCAACTGTTTAGATATTACTGAGTGCCTACTAATACAATATATATATATTCACGATAACTTTTCCAAGTTTACCCGTTCTATGTGATGATCGAACCCACAGAACAATACGGCGAGCTTACCGCTTAAACCACTACGCCATCAGTAATTTTGAGGTTTTCACTGGTTACGAGTTGTTATTATTATTTAGAACATAGCATTGATTTTGTAGAATTTCAAGTACTTAGCAAGATAGGACGTAAGTAAACAGTTATTTTACATCTATTGCACCTTTTTTCTTTTCCTTTTTGTTTTACTTGTCTACACTCTTTTTCCTTTTGCAGATTTCAGCTGGAGCATTAGTGGACTTGGCCCAGCATAAACCAGAAGCGGTAGTAGATGCTGGAGCGATATGTCATTTAGTACATGGATTGGAAAACCAAGACCCTAAGCTGAAGGTTAATCGCACAATATAAACCGATTCATTTAGATCACTAAAAGTTATAGATACTTCTTGAGATAAGATAGTACCATCAAGAAAACATCTTTTTTTTGGAAATCAAATGAATGAATTGTATAAATAAAATGTGAATGACGATTTTTTCCATGCATAATCTGCAAATATTTTAACCAATTTTGTCGTTTAGCGGAGCACACTGTGTGCACTAGGTGCCGTTGCAAGTTCACGCACCGACTTAGCCGAGGCCGTTGTAGCTGGTGGGGCTTTACCTACAGCACTGTTACATGCTGGTCACGATGCTGCACCAGTGCGACGCGCCGCTGCTTGTTTACTACGCGATATTGTCAAACATTCCGTTGACGTAAGACTTATTCAATGGAAAATAATTTGCTATCTAAACCAACAGTTGCTCATAGATGATTTAATGTTCTCAGGCCGTATTATTGCGCACTCAGAAACACTCAGTAATACATACTCGTACTTGGCGAATTGGTCTGGTGTTTAGTTCTCTTTACTGTTGAGCTGAGCCGTGGCATGAGTTGAGCCGTGGGTTCGATTCCCATCCAGGAGAAGTAATTGTGTGATGAACACGATCATTTTTTCTGTCTGGCTATAATTTATTTTTAGGATTTATATATATAGTTGATAATTTACAACCACACTTATTAGCACTATGATAGTGTAAGCTGTACCTTGTTTCGGATTCGACACTATTCAATAAAATAAAGAATAGGTACTTAGACTTCCCTGGGAATTTTAACTTAGTTGATAGTGTTATTTAACTACGGTCGATTCTTTTGTGTAGAATATTGAGATTTAAAAAGACACTTGAAACTTAGACAATGTCGGAAACAATGTGACACGAGATGACGGTTGAGTAATGTGCATATGACATTATGATTATGAATATGTTTAAAATACCTGGAAATATGGAAGGAACATGGGACAAAAATTTTGATAATATGTATGTGTTTATAGTTGGCGCAACTAGTAGTTAATACCGGCGGATGTGGTCCTTTAGTGGAGTTGTTAGCGGAATCTGTCGGCGGAGCTCGAGTGCCCGCATGTATGGCACTCGGCTTCATAGCTGGACAATCTGACCAATTAGCCATGGCTGTAATTGAAGCGAAGGTACCAATTATATGTATATAATTTCAGAAATACTACCAAGGGAATTCTTCAGGTAGTAGATTCGTATCCTAGTAGTATTCACAGAGAAGGTTACAAGCGTAGCAATTTGCACACGATTCATGAGAGATACGCTATTGGAGGTACCCTATTCAAGCGTATTACTCTTTGAGAATTCATGTAAACTTCTCTTCCTTTAGGAAACGTTTAGGATTTCCTTTTTCAAGACAAAAAAATATTATAAATTATAGAAATATCTAAGGTGATGACAGTGTTGAAACAATCTTAATATATATAAATCTCGTGTCACAATGTTTGTCCTCAATGGACTCCTAAACCACTTAACCGATTATAATAAAATTCGCACACCATGTGCAGTTCGATCCAACTTGAGAGATAGGATAGTTTAAATCTCAAATTATAGTCGCAATTTTAATTTATTGCTAATTATTTGTCTGTTATTATTTGACAGTCACAATTATCTGTTAACTCCAAATGATTCTAACAGATGTCGATACCTTTCGACTGGGTTGAGTAAGTAATCAATAGATGGCGCTGCTATGGTAAATCTACGAACGAGATGCTATTGCTGGAAACATCGATGGAAATTTAAATCCATCATCATCAATCATCATCAATTTAATTTAAATGTAATGCTTTCATTTTACCTTCAAGCTACATCGGCAGTCCACGGAACATGTAGGAATACATACAAGATGCGATGACTTACGTACGTCATTACGGCCGACCGGATTTATTTATTACATTCACATGTAATCCGAATTTTGAAGAGATACAAACTTTACTATTGCCAGGACAACAAGCCATTCATCGTCATGATTTAACTGCACGTGTGTTTAAACAAAAATTGAAATCCTTAATTGATTTTATTGTTAAATATTCAATTTTTGGTATCACACGTTGTTGGCTGTATACGATAGAGTGGCAAAAGCGAGGTTTACCTTATGCCCACATTTTGGTTTGGCTTAAAGATAGAATCCGTCCTGAAGAAATCGATCAAATAATTTCAGCCGAAATTCCAGACCCATTAATTGATCAAGAATTATTTGATATTATCACCAAACACATGATCCATGGGCCATGCGGTGCTTTCAACATGACGTCACCGTGCATGGAAAATGGAAAATATAAAAAAAAACTTCCCAAAGCCGCATACGAATGACACGATCACGGATATTGACGGTTATCCAATGTATCGCCGCAGAAGTACTGAGAATGGTGGCCACACATTTACAATGCGACTGCCGAACTTTCCAAATCAAGTTGAGTTTAATAATCAGTGGGTGGTACCATACTCACCACTACTTTCAAAAACTTACAAAGCTCATATCAATGTTGAGCTTTGCAGTTCTGTTAAATCAATTAAGTATATTTGTAAATATGTAAACAAAGGCAGTGATTTGGCCATATTTGAAGTACAAAACATAAATAAAAATGACGAAATAGCACGATACCAAATGGGTAGATACATTAGCAGCAATGAAGCTATTTGACATATTCTCAGCTTTCCCATCCACGAAAGAGATCCTGCTGTCCAACATCTGGCATTACATCTTGAAAACGGTCAACGTGAAGTATACATCACTGAAGAAAATGTTCTCCAAAGAGCGTTCGAAGCTCCGGAAACGACTCTAACTGAATTTTTTACATTGTGTCAAAAACCTGATGTTTTTGGCCAATTCGCGAAGACATTGGTGTATGGTGATGTTCCACGTTATTTCACATGGGACAAATCCAGTAAAAAATGGGAGCCACGGAAACAAGGAAAACCACATCCTTCCATTACAGGCATATTCAAAGCTAAGACATTGGGGAGAATTTACACGGTACATCCAAAGCTACGTGAGTGCTTCTATTTACGTTTGTTATTAGTGAATGTTCCCGGACCAACGTCTTTTGAATTTTTACGAACAGTTAATGGTCGAGTATTCAATACATACCAGGATGCATGTCGTGAACTGCAATTGCTAGAAGACGATAACCATTGGGACTTAACGCTTGCTGATGCTGCGTTGACATCAACACCGAATAACATTCGTCAGTTGTTTGCAATTATTTTGACGACATGTTATCCCTCGCAAGCACAAACTTTGTGGGAAAAATATAAAAATTGTATGACAGAAGACATCTTGCACCGAATTAGACAAACAAATCAATGCCAAAACATAGATTATACACCAGAGATGTACAATGAAGCATTGGTCTTGATCGAGGATTTATGTGTTCTTATTTCAAATTTACCACTTAATCATTACGGTATGCCATCACCTAATCGTCCAGCCACCGACTTAGTCAATACCGATTTACAACGGGAAAATCAATATGACCATGGAAGTTTAGCAACAATTATCATGAACAGTGAACCATTACTAACAGCAGAACAAAAAATTATTTATGATCGGATTATGCTGGCTGTTGCTGCTGAACAAGGCCGTTTTTTTTTCTTGGATGCACCCGGTGGAACCGGTAAGACATTTTTAATATCGTTGATTCTTGCCAAAATACGGTCGCAACAAAAAATCGTATTAGCAGTAGCATCGTCAGGCATTGCGGCTACTTTACTGGATGGTGGGCGAACAGCACATTCAACATTCAAGCTGCGCTTGGACGTTCATAATAAACCAGATGCAATGTGTAACGAAGAGTTCTATAATAATTTGGGATGAGTGCACAATGGCACACAAATATTCACTTGAAGCATTAAACAGAACTATGCAAGATTTAAACAGCAATAATAAACTTTTCGGTGGTGCTACCTTACTTTTGTCTGGTGACTTCCGGCAGACCTTACCGGTTATACCTCGCTCTACTTTCGCGGATGAGATTAATGCATGTTTGAAACAATCATTCTTATGGTGAAGTGTTGAAACAATTCGATTGACCATAAATATGCGAGTACAATTGCAAAATGATCCATCAGCACAAATATTTTCCGAACAACTACTAGATATTGGGAACGGTAAAATAGAACTGCAACCAAATACACAATGCATTAAACTACCAGACAATTTTTGCACTGTTGTTCAGGATAAAAATGAATTGATTCAGAGTATTTTCCTGGATATACAGAATAATTATTTGAATCATGAATGGCTTAGTCAACGGGCGATTTTGGCAGCCAAAAACATTGATGTTGACGAAATTAACTTCCAGATACAACAGTTGTTACCAGGCCATCTGATGTCTTTTAAATCAATCGATACTGTTGTTGATGAAAATGAAAGTGTAAATTTTCCGATTGAATTTTTAAATTCATTAGATATCCCTAGAATGCCACCACATAATCTTCGATTAAAGATTGGTTCCCCTATTATTCTCCTCCGTAATTTGAATCCACCTCAATTATGTAACGGTACGCGTTTGGTCATCAAAAAGATCACCGGAAACATTCTTGAAGCAACCATTTTGGCTGGGAAGTTTAAAGGAAAAGTGGTCCTGCTGCCACGTATTCCGATGATACCATCAGATTCTACCATACCCTTCAAAAGGCTACAGTTTCCAATTCGTTTAGCTTTCGCCATGTCTATAAATAAATCTCAAGGTCAAACAATGTCCATTTGTGGTTTAGATTTGGAAAATCCATGTTTTTCTCATGGGCAACTATATGTTGCGTGTTCACGTGTTGGGAAACCGTCGAATCTATTTGTGTTAGCTAAAGACAGGTTAACCAAAAACATTGTGCACCGATTGGTGTTAAATTAAATTGAAATTGAAAGTATTTATAATTCAAAAAAATAGATATTAATGTTTAAAAGTTTAAGACTGTCTGCCTTGCCTACCTCATTCATGAGTTTAAGCGTCACATGTTATTTACTGTGTTATACTGTAATATACTTATATTTGTTATAAATTTAAATGGAAATAATAAATCTGATAAATTTTTATTTTATACCTATTGATTTCTGCTTAATATCAAGTGTAAGAACATTTTAATTAATTGTGTTCAACGTACTTCCCCTTCAAATCTCAATCCAGTGAATTTGTATACCAACATCAACATTTTCGTCTTTGTTCGTAAATAATTTCATTGTACTAAAGGGTTATAGTAGTAGAAAGTCAAATAAGGAGATCACCATATTTTTTTACAAATACCATCTGTGTGAAAAAGCATAGTGGACTCCGTGACTGATGTTCTCTTATTGTTCTTCTTAGATTGTTTACTATAATGTAATATAACAAAAACTTTAGCCACAGCAACGCGTGGCCGGGTCAGCTAGTTTATCTTATAAAATTATCTAAAGATTTGTTGCAACAATTGCTTCCATCTAACTTTCATATATATTTTTATTGTAAAGAACCTTATTGGATACTAGATACTTTTTAAGTAAACAAACGTTGTTTTAAGGCTATTCCGGCTCTAGTTAATATACTACAAAACACGGAAGCTGAAGATGCAGACCTCTGTGCAGCTGCATGGACTTTGGGTCATATTGCGAAACACTCGCCTCAACACAGCTTAGCAGTAGTTGTTGCCAACGCTTTGCCAAGAATGTTGCAGGTGAGATAAAACAATATTATTATGTTCTGCCGACTTAACAAATTCTTCACTACTCAACAGTAAGTAAATAGGGTTCTGTGCCTTGTACTTTCTTTTGTGTATAAGTTTAGAACCTGCTTATCAATATGAAAAAAATACCATGGAAGAAGATACAGTAGCATAAAAAGTTAAACTCTTGTTTGGGTTAAACATTGTATCGACACTACGTTTTACAAATGATAGGACGTCTATTGTCATAATATATGTATGGGCACCGGGACGGGGGTGCAAGGTGGTGGACTTGTACTCCCCAAGCAGAAAAGAAAATATACATATACAAAAACATGTATTTTTAACTTATTTTATAAAAAATCAATTTCATAGGTAAAGACCTAGTATAATTCTATATTAGTTATTAGTATTTGTGTATAATTGCGAACTGTATTGCAGTTATACACAAACCCTAAGTCATCAGGAGAAGTACGAGCTAGAACATCATGTGCTCTGAAGCAATCACTTCAATGTTGTCTGCATCGGCCTGCGTTAGAACCTCTTTTGCATTCCGCACCAGCTGGTATTCTGAAATATGTTTTAGCACAATATGCTAAGGTTAGTTGCCTTCTGAGTTTAAATGTATATACTATACTCGTAGAAGTTCTGTCTTTTGATAATTTTATAAGAAGAAGGTGATGACCTTCGATACTTGTCCACATAGGCTCTGCTCGTTTGGGAAAACATAAGCGAATGCCTTGGGCATTTAGTCCGCGGATGTGCAAATGTAGTGCATAAAGTTTATAAATAAATAAATATACTGGCATATTCTCACGACTTCGTCCAAGTGTTGGCCGACATCAAAGAAAATAGAATCAATCGGGATAATATGTAAAAGGAGAAAATGATTGACTGATTCGCTGACTCATAATTAGATTCTAAGTACGTAACATTTTACGATAAATAATTAGTACTATATAGTGTTTATTTATTGTAACCAAAAGTAGGACAAAATTTCTTGTTTCTAACTTTAAAAATGATGTACTCTCATATAACAGTTCGTCTTTTGTTTTATCTCCTTAGGCAATAATCATCCGAAAGACCCTATTTTGTTTATATTTTGCCAAAGTGATTTTACTCTGCCAGAGTTGTGGACACCATATTCATTGCAAGTGCAGGTAATACTGTATGGTGACCCACACTATGGCGGCCTAGATGCTTTTTCATGCCCCGCTTGGGGACGTAAAGGCATGACAGTCATCGTGGCGATGTAAGGCTCACACTCTTCTCATGATAACTGTCACCCCTGCATCAAAGGGCCTCCGGTGTTGTTAGAGTACATCTACATCATTTAAGGAACACTTATGCCGAATGTCATGCATCTAGACACAGTAGTTATAGCTGTGTCTAGATGCTAGTGTGTTCATAGATCAGGCAGTCAAATGGTGAGTCGATTTATAATTTTGCATAAAATAGGTAGGTAGGTATACTAATTTAATTGAGAATCCTATAATAACTATTAATATTATCAGCACCATTAGCGTTGTGGGAGTTAATTTCACATTAACTCAATTATCACAATGGGCATGTTCTTCATGTTCTTCCGCACCCGGGGGCTTAACGTGAGTTTATTTCAAATTAAATCGAATGGACAGTGAAAGTTTCAAAAATAGTAGTAGAGTAAAAATAATAAAGAGTACATATCCCTAATTATGCTTGTTTAATATATCTATTAGTGTTTTATTCTAAGTTTTATTAGGTACTTAAGTTAAAAAAAGACAGCCAGACCCATTTGTATTTATCATTTTATTTATTATATGTACATCTTCATCATATGTATGTATATGTATATATACATATATATATATGCATATAACGTGTTGTGTGTCTCTGTATATATTTACACATACATGTATATTTTTCTTATTCTTACATTATCCGTATGTGACACCATAACTTCAATACCTGTAATTACATATATATGTTAACTCAAATATCAGAGAGAAACATATAGTATAATAAGAAAGTTATTGTAATGATTCAAAATCCATACCTAAATTATTTTACGACAACTAAACAAAATAAAAAAAATTAATGACCACATAAGGACACATAAGTTTCTCAAACATGTCTAGGAAACTCAGAGATACATACCGTATGTATGAGTTTGAGATCGCCAAATTACCACTAATTTGTAGAAGTTGTTACTTAAAATCCTTCAATCGTCAATAATATTAGAATATGTATAATTTTGGTTCAATTTTGTTATTAACTCCTCCCTACAAATAATAAAGAGCGTGTTTTAACAAAATGACTTATCACAAAGTGCTTAAAATAATGTTAAATGTTAAGTAACTTTAACCTCAAAAGAATATTTGGTATTTTACTTTACATTTCCATTTTAATTCGGCATTTTTTAGCTCAGAAAACAAAACTTAATTACTAAATAATGTATAATTAGTTAAGTATATATAATATTGCATTACTAAAGTGTACTTGCTATCTATAATAAAAGTAAGCAGTCTGTTAAAAAATAATGTATGAAAGGTGAAAAGCTCTAGAACTGAAATAAAAATTTCTTTCACAGACCGCTCTAAGAAAATAACTTAAATGTGTACATAACATGAATATCTTAACTTTAGTAAACAGGTCCATCATCAAGGTTGTCATCTTCTTCATCATAGTCTTCACCATTATCAAAGTAGTTATTGGCGTAGTCTGTACCATCATCCATTTCAAACTCTTCCTCCTGTTCATCCTCAATTTCTTCATCATCATTACCTTCCTGCTTTTTGAGGGTCTCTTCATTAGCACTTGCTTCAACAGTTTCGCCGTTCTCTTGACTTTCTTTCTTTTCTAATGTCTGTAACCTCTTAGCAATTTCTGAAGTATCCTCTAGTTTCCTTTTTCGAGATGTAACACGAGTCCTGTTCACTTGGGGTCTCAGCTCCATTGGCATATTTGGCCATACACAGTCAAGTACTTTACCTTGTTTAGCGTCTAGTGCTAACATTTTGTATTTATCAGAGTATCGCTCTACACCGTCGCTTTGAGATTTTGGTTTTACAAATGCAGGCGATTCGTGTAAAAACTCTATGAATTGTTCCTTAACTATCAACGTGTAGTCTGTAGCAGCGTCACAAGCCAGTGGAAGAGGCCTTGCTTCTAGTTTAGGGAACAGAGGAGGGGGTGCGACAATTTGCGTTGTATTTTCTCCTCTTCCAATTCCTAATGACTGTAGTTGCTCATGAGTTAATGACAGGGTGCTACCACGACCCCGTCCTCTACCAGCCATTTTAAATATTTATATGTATAATTATACTGAAAGTAAAAACTAATTATTTTTAAATTCGTGTTAGTACTTTAACAGGCTTTTTAACTAAAAGTCAAAAGTAAGCCAACACGTGTTTTTGACATTTGTTTATTATGACGTTAGTAGAGAAGAAGGCCGTGCGTGATCCGAATCACGCTCACAGCGCTCATAGCGTATCAACGTGGGGTCCGATCGTGCTTTTTACGCTCACCGTTAGCGTTGTGGATGCTATGACGTCACATGTGACGTCACTATTTAGTGCTTACAGTACTGACGGGTCAGATCGTTAGCATCGTGAGCATTGACGTCGTATTTTTCGCCATTTATTTGAATCTATTAATCTATGATTGCGGCAAATGCTTGAAATACAAGCATTTTACCATCTTCATCGGCTACACCATACTCCACTCATGTTTATGTCAAGAAATGCTTTGTTAGGTTATGGTACACTTTTTGAATTCGTAAGCACACTCACAAGTGGTCTGAATTATTAATACTGCTAACAGACGTTGGCGCGCTCACTAAATCGGACTACACGTTAGTAGTTTAAATGTCGTAAGTGCTGGGAGCACCATTCGGACCTTAGCTGAAGTTTGTTTACACGGAGATGACAACAATGATACCATACTACTATTTTTCGTATAGATACTACCAAATGATGCTAGAGCTCGAAGATTATTTGTCACCACAGGCGCTTTAAAACGAATTCAGGAAATAGATTCAGTACCAGGATCGTCACTGAAAGAGTATATAAACATTATAAACAGTTGCTTCCCGGAGGAAATCGTTAGGTAAGGCAAAATATTTTGGTCTCCATTTCAAAATAACATATACATTGTTTCTTTTTCACTTTTTAAACTTAAGTGAAAATTTAAGTTTTAAAGTACTAATATTTATTTTAGATACTATACTCCGGGCTATTCAGACTCATTACTAGACAGAGTGGAAGCATATACACCCCAGGTAACCACAGGCATTAACAACTTATATTTTATTGTCGTTATTAAATATTATATTTTACACTAAAACACGTGCATTTATATATGATTGTCCTTGGGATTTAGGGTTAATTTTCAATTGTAATCTGTGGAGTACCCTATAATATGCCTTGATTCTAACGTAGTAGGAACAATAAAATACAATGTGACATCGCTGCAATATAATACTAACGATAGTTTTTTTAACGAGTTCGAAACTTTTTAATGATAGTAACATGTTTACTAGATAATCACACAAATTTGGAAGGTTAACTGTCGTGAGAACGTGCATATTATTACAATCGATTATTTCTCCTATTCAGCAGTTATTTTATCTAAATGTTTATTTAATTGTGCACTTAAAACTACCATATATGGCAATAAACGCCGGCGCAATTATTGTTTGATGTTAAAATTCAAGATTTGTTTAAAAACTAGAGTCGCTAAATGTCCACTATAAGTAAACAAATTGCTTCGTGTTATCATTTGAAGTACCTATGATGATTCTCACTTATACGATGTTATACGAGTATCATTGTACCCAATCATCACCCAAAAATGGAATAATATAATATAATAAGGAGCTGATCATTATAGTCTGATATATTACTATCTTTCAGGTGCCAGAACTGTTTACAGACAGAGTACCTAGTGATTGCCAAAGTGAATTCTCTATAGAAAATACAAATTAAAATGTTTTTGATATTTTATTTAATAAAAAGTTTTATAAAATATTGTTCTTCATTTTTTACTTAACGTCCAAACTAAATTTTGAATTTGAAGAGTTCTACCACCAATTACCGTTTTCTCTATTACCATAGACTGACTTACAATCCTGTAACTGCAAAAAAAATCAAAATCAATGGGTCTTTTAGTGTAAAGTTTGATAAAACAAAATAAATAGGGATTGTAGACACTAATATAATACTTACTTGTACCTGGTTTGTGCCAATATGTTCAAAAGCTGAATACCTGGGACGTCTACTTCGTAGAAATTTTCTTGTTTTATGTATGTTAGGTTAAGGTTAGAAAATTCTGCTTCAAGAACTGTCCAGTCTTCCGCGTACAAGCCCTAGTAAACACGAAATAAGTAATTAATTACTCATTCAAACTATCTAGAAGTAGTTTATTATTGACTGCTAAGCTGAAAGTTGTGGGTTCGATTCACACTCGGAGCAAATAATTGTATAATGAGCACGATCATTTCCTCTGTGTCTTGAGTACAATTTGTCTGCAATATGTATGTATTTAGCGTTATATAACATTCTGGTTACCATTTTTTACATGTGAGACTTAAAGAAATGGTTATCATCCCATAAGGATCATAACCATCCATTCATCCCTTTGGACTATCATTCCATAGGAATCTGTGACGGTGGTGGATGTTGGCATCGGATCGACTAAAACGATGTGCCAGAAATGAGTCTTTCCTCGTCTGGGAACCACTGTCATTAAGTTATCTGAACCTGAAGCCAGACTGATAATAAGGAATCGGACACCCGTGTAGGCGAATTATTAAGGTATTATTGTTATAATTTTTGTCATTTTTTAAATAACCAAGGTGATAGTAATATCAGTCACATATTGTCTCATACGCTCAATAAAAGCTATGCCATATTTTTCGGTCAGCAGATGTCGAGATTTATCTTTATACGTTGACATAGTCACCACTTACAAATAGCTAGATCGATATATCTGCATAAAGATGACACTGTGGAGTGCTTTATCTGCTACACGTATTAGTTAACATTTGAAAAAATGTATAAAAAAACTATTTGATATTATAACAATTATTTATTTAAAAGAAAGCTAATTCGTTGGAATTTATTTCTTTAAAATAATATCGTATCAATAACCAAATAACCACAGTTTCGATATTTGCACTCTTCTAAGCGAGCACCGAAGTTTTCAAATACTTGTCGGCAAAGAGACTGCGAGATCGCCGACATATCTTCGGTGATTTTTTCTTTTAGTTGACGTAGTGTAATTGGTTTATTGATGTAGACACGAATCTTCAAATAACCCCATAAAAAGAAGTCTGCTGGGGATAGATCTGGACTTCTGGGTGACCATGGAATGTCGCCTCGTCTGGAAATCATTTTTTTTTGGAAACATGTCTTTGACCACCGACAGGGGCTTCATACTCCACAGTGGCTCAATCTTGTTGAAACCATGTGTTATGATTGTAGCCAGCAAATTCTAGTAGCATCAATCCCAAGAACTAACATAACATTTTTACATATTCAGCAGAATTAACAGTAACTGAACGGCTGCGAGAATCTTCGAAAAAGTAGGGTCCAATGATTCCTTGCTTCCTGCGCGTTTATAAATCTGGATTACGTCGAACAGAAGCGGATCCAATGATTCCTTGCTGTACGTTCTCTTTAGCCCGAGAACTCCATGGGCCTCCAGTTTGCTTCATATTTAGCGTAGATCCCGTCTCACCAAACTTCTTCACCAATTTCTTTATTAAAGGAGCACTGGGACACTGATTTAATTCGTGTAAATCGTATTCAACGCGAAATAAGCGTCTCACAGTAATAAATGAACTGTTGTTTGAATAAAATTGTTTCACACAGTTAGCGCGCTACGGCCCCGTGAAATGATCCATTGTGACAAATTTCCGAGAAACAATGCAAAGTGATTTTAAGTTGGATCTTTGTGAATTAACTTTGAGAAACATTTATTTTAAATCTATATTTACACGCATAATAAAAAAATATTATATAAATAGGTATACCTGTATTTTACAAGACGTGAAGCTAGTGTTCACCAACTCTGTCACTAGTATGTAATGCATGTTTTATGTTTATTAATGACTATGGAAATGGCAGTCCTATTTATATCGTTCTGATCTATATATGTATCGGTATAGGCACATAACATTATCAATTTCCGTAGTAATGCGGTTAGAAATATAATAAATATATTTTTATTTATCAGGTCAAGATCATGTTGGACAACGATAATTAACTTATTGAACAAAAACTGGTCAAGTGTGTGTCAACCCAAAAATAATGTTTCGTTCAGATCTTTTGTTATTTCATATTATAAAGATTTCACATTAATGATTTTGACATCCTACTACTTCAGTGTATTGTCCTCGCTGCTGAACGAAGGGCTTCCCCAAAGATCACCGACCTTCTGTCTTGGGCAGTCCACATGGATTCGCTGTCAGTCATTTTCGTCGTGAACAACACAAATATTTCTATAACATTGACAAAATATTTTGACCAATTAGCTTGTTCAAGGTATACACTATGCTTTGTCGAAATGATGTATGTTCATGCAGAATTGCAAACTGACGGCACTACCTAATCCTCTGTGAGATATAGTGTACACAGACGGATGGTCGTGACGAAATTATAATGGTTCCGTTTTTGGCACTTGGCTACGTAACCCTAATAACTGGACAAGAATGAGTCGGTTCACGCGCAGTTTAGGATCCGTAGTCATTTGTGACAATTTGCGGGCTTGGAAATTTATATTTACACGTTTACAGAATCATAATCGTCTTTAAAACCCCTCAATATTTGTGAAACAACTATTCAATGGTATCCCACTCTGTGGAATAGCAGAGAACGATTGCACTGGTACTAGCGACGAACGGACGCCGATGGAACCTCGACGACATGTTGATACCACGCAGCAAATATAAAGAGGAGAGGGGCTAAACAACTGTATACCGAGACTAAAACAGGATCTTACGTCATCAGAGTGGGCCTGGTTTAAAGCTTTTACACTGTTGGCTATAGCAATTCGTGCTGTGCAAAAGTTGCTGAAAATCGCAAATTAATGTGTTTTCATGAAAAACCAATGGTGTTAAGAAGAAAAGAACATGGTGCTATATTTTATCGTATAAAAGCTATCTAAATGTGCGTTTTGACGCTATGAATGTCACCAGATTCAGTCAGAAAGACCAGCTATATCCCTTATACTATATCTGTATCCCTTGGAGAGGACCCCACATATAAGGTTGTTTGTCATGCCTATTCCACGGGTTAGCTAGGCCAAATATCTAAGTATAACCCTTCACGATCATCTAACCTTCGGGCCCTACGTTAAGGTGGTTCGTGCCGGTCAGCTTTAGTGTTGGATCGATTTTATTTAATGCTCGTTCGAAATTTTCACTCAAAAATAAGATTAGATTATAGATGGCACGTGTAAGACTAATCATGACATATGATAGCGTAGTTTCCGCACACTTTAGGCAATACAGGAACCATAGCCTATAAACAATACAAAATAGCTTCATGCGCCGAGCTACAGGGGTTTAGTTGTATGTGCATAATGTTAACCACCACATCAACCTACAGCTGCTGAGAATCAGGCAGTTCATACAACTGTTTATAACTTGGCTACTTGGATTCTGACTCGGCTCACTCCAACATTCTAGGGGATGAGGCTGTAAACAAGATACCCAGCTCTCATGCATACGTAGACTCAAACACGCACTAGGGGAGCTACATAATATTATCACACCGTTATACGTACACGTAGAGGTAGAGCGAATACGGTTCGACTGGACTAGTGTTTTATACCACTCTTCAACCATCTGTGTTTTCAACACTCATATACGAAATATACATACCTACGTATATACGTACAGCAGGATCTCTTTAATCCGAACGGCGAAAATTTACCCTCCGGATTCGTGGAGCGTTCGGATTATAGTATTTTAGGAACTATAAATAGGTATATGTATATGGTACATACTTTCCTGAAATAAAACAAATAGTATTGCAAAATATTAATTAATACATATATACTTATTCAAAAACATATAAACCGTAGTAACATTTATTAAACTTTTTTAAAGAAATCCTTTATTTTAGTTTGTCGGGAGGTATTTAATGAGCAACTGGCGAGAAAAGCGAGCTAGTATAGGCCTTTCGGATTATAGAGGGATTCGGATTAAAGAAGTCCTGCTGTATCTACTATCAATAAAACATAAATTTAACAGAATAGAAATAGGTTTGCAAAATTTTTTCACAATTCCTTTATTTTTTGCTCAGGCAATAACAACAACAAAGTTTACAAATGAAATTAGTAAAAATGTAAAATAAATGACCATATATTTATTAAACGTAAATAGAGGTTGTAATGATTAAATAACTCAAGACGCGCGCAGTGTAATAGCCTAATTTTGAGATATTATTGTTAATTATTTTTGGTAACTTGATTAAAAAATCTTAATTTTTAAAAAATCGCTAAATATGTACAATACGACATCATGATTCATGCCGGCATAATTTACATCCCTCAGATCGTTAAAGTATATAGTAAATTTGCCAGCCCAGTATTATTGTTAATATAAGAGATATTATATCGAACGTTCTTAACTGTCGTGGTGGATCAAGATTAGAAATTATTTTGAGAAAACTTGTATTATTTGAAAGTCTATACAATCGTTTCACTATAAAATAACATTCTAAGAAAATCGGTAGTGTGATCGGTATTGACGATATCTCATTTGAACAAAAATGAACAATGGAGAAAAATATGAACACCATACTATGAATTAATATTTATTAAATAACACAAAATTGATTGGTATTTGAAGATTTCTATTTCGTGACCTCCGCCTACTGCAAAAATCCAATGGCATCTTTACCTGTAACAATATGAAAAATTAACACCAAATCGTGGATGCATGTACAATATAATTTAAATTTATTTAAATCAGTTAGTTTCTATCTTCAAAAATTAATCTAGATATATGCTTGTCTAATGTATTCATCATAAAACAAAAATGATTATATCATAAATGGAAGTTAAATAAAAATTAATTTTGAGTTAATTGCATACCTAGTAATTTGAAATCTATGTTGCCATTTCCAATGCTCTATTAGTGGTGTTCAGTAGTGTTTGCGAGGCTGACAACTGTAAAAGAATAATAGGATTACACAACAATTCATTATTAACCTATTTTATCTAATTGGAAGTGTTTTCAGTTGTTACCATACCAATTATTTTCCCCACGATTTCGTGAGACAGGGATAACTAAGATATTCATCATTTAACACTATGGTTTTAAATAGTATTTAGCTAACTTGAGAACAGTTACAAAATCTAAATGTCACTAGCTACTCACTACTTGCTAGTGCCTGTAACCACTGCACAAGAGCTCTAACGTTAAAAAGGTTAAGAAGTGTAAGTATTAAGTTTCTAACGATCAATTGTGCTCAAATTTTTTGTTATGTGTTAAAAGATGATTTTCAAAAGTAAATTATTACCTTTTACTTCTTGTTTTTCTTCAGGAAACTGAACTCTGGATATTCCTGAAAATTAATTTTCACATATATTAATATAAGAGTTAAACTTAGACATCATTTAAAAGTTACAGAATGTTTCAGTTGTTACCATACCATAATTTTCCCCACGATTTCGTGAGACAGGGATAACTAAGATATTCATCATAAAATTGCTTACACTCGGAAATTATTAGTAAAATTCAGAAACGGACAATGCGGACGGACAGTGGACAATTTTCTGCTTGCAAGTGGGGCAGTATATAGAACTAGTAAACTACCAAACAAAAAGATGTACAGTTCGACATTATGTTTACTTTCAAGTTATTTACTGTGGCAAATTGCAGTTAAAAGTAAATTATTTTAATGAATATAATACTTGAAAAACTACTGCTGTATGAATTATGATCTAACAGACATAAGATGTACAACCACATTTGTGAATGTTAATTTTGAAATTTCATGAAAAAATTAAAATATCTTACCATTAAGTAGTAACATCAGATTGAATGTTATTTTTAACATGTGTATCAATTCTCACATTCCAGTATATTTTCCAAATAATGTTGTAGTAATCAATTCTAAAATAAATAAAAAAAATTAAAATATTTTTATGCATAACAAACTGATAAAGAATAAAATGTTATTTTCAGATGTTACCATACCATATTTGTCACCATGGTTTAGTGAGACAGGGATAACTAAGATATTCATCATTAAACTGCTAACACTCAGAAATTATTGGTACAATTCAGAAATGAACAGTGCTATTGGATTTGACAATTTTCTGCTTGCAAGCGAAGTGGTAACTAGAACCTAGTAACAGACTTTTTCAAACAAAAAAATGAATTGTTGGACATTGTTTCTGTTTCAAGTAATTTACTGTTTGCAGTTAAGAATAAATCATTTTAATGAAAATAGTATTTAAAAAACTACTACTGTATGAATTATGAAGTAAAGAACATTAGGTTACTAATGCTATTCTTAATTTGATATTGTCGAACCAAATTTGTGAATGTTAATTTTGAGATTTCATGAAAAAATTAAAATATCTTACCATTAAGTAGTAACATCACATTGAATGTTATTTTTAACATGTGTATCAATTCTCACATACCAGTACATTTGTCAAATAATGTTGTAATCAATCCTAAAATAAATAAAATAAAAGAAATTAAAATATTTGCTATGTATAACAAACTGATAAAGAATAAAATGTTATTTTCAGATGTTACCATACCATATTTGTCACCATGGTTTAGTGAGACAGGGATAACTAAGATATTCATCATTACCAGTTTGAAATATACTCAGGTATAATATTACTAGAAACCTCACCTTGTGTTTTGATGGCAGTCAACCACAGTTTATGGAACTTTGGTGATATTAGTTTATTTAAAACCTAAACAAGAAGAAAAGAACAAGTTAAATAACATTCAATATAATATATAGTTAACAATTAAAATCTAGTTTTTATTTAATCAGTGAAAATTTTTCATCAATAATTATATGATATATGCTTGTATTCTTTGTACATCATTTCACAATAATTGTGTTGTGTGTATAATTTAGTTCAGTGTAATTCAGTTTGTTGTGTTTTGTAAAATTTTATGCATACAAACCTTTATGATATTAGTTTTCTATCACATTCTGCTTTATCAAGTTCTAAAACAAAACAAATGATAAGTAAGATGGTGTTTAGAGTTAACACAGTTAATATATAAATTAATATTTATTATCAGTAAATCAATCAACACATTAGTTCAGACTGGGGCGATATAAATATCATCATTTAAATTACTGTTGAATCCAGAAGCTATAAATTAAAACTAGTACCTACCACTTTCATTTTGTCAATTGAACCATCACCAGAGACTTTTTGTTTCATCATTGATCTGGTACTTCATGTTCACAACCTGCAGAACAAGTACATTTTTGTGAACATTGTATACGAAACTTACATTTTCATTAAAAAATGTAAATTCTTTCAGAATTTATCAATCATCAGATATCAGATAGGGGCGATACTTTACGTCATCATTAAGTAATAATAACTACTTTGTTTTGATATAACAATATTTTACAAATTATAACAAGCTGCCTGATCTCTGTGCTAAGTTCAATGACTTGTTTTACAGAGATCAGTGTCCTCTCTCATATTAGATTGCATCCAATTTTATGGCAAGTATATAGACAAAACCTTGTTCTTAAATATGAATTAGAATATACATACTAAGTCATTAAATAAATAAATACAGGCACTATAAAAACTTGTACCTACCACTTTATTTTCTTAATAGAGCCATCATCATGGTGTCTCATCCAATCACTGATTGGACACTTAATATTTACAACCTGCAATAATTATACTTTATTATTTAATTAAATTTATATTAAAAATTACTTTTATTTAAGATTATACTATATACTTTCAGAATCTATCAATCATCAGATCTCAGATAGGGGCGATACTTTAAGTCATCATTAAGTATTTAGACAAAATTTAGTTTTTCGTTTTTAAAGAACAATATTTCTACATACCTAGACAACAAATAAACAGCTCCAGCAGGTTTCAGTTGTTGTTCTATATATACCTGAAATAATAAAACAACATTATAAAATAGATACTCATGGTGATTACCATTAGTGAATTGCAAGATGAATCAGCTGTTATCAATCATCAAAACTCAGACAGGGGCGATACAAGAACATCATTTAAATTAAGTACAATTATTTTTATTTATTTTATTTATTACATTAAAATAGATGCAACATACCTGTCAGCATTAGCAGAATTACATTGTGTATTTAAAATCTATGCTTTGTTCCAAGTGATTTTCAATTGTTACTATAGTGATCTTCAGTTGTTCTTTTTGTAAGACAGCAACATCCTGAAATAATGAACTTAATTATTAACATGAAACATTCCTTATTTTTAGTTTTAGTTCTGTAATATGTTCAGTTATTATCAATCATCAAATTCAGCCAGGGGCGATACTTTTAGTCATCATTTTACATTTAAACTTTTGATTAGAGTCTGTATGTACATTAAAAACTTGAAGGAAAACTAATAAAACGTATTTTTATACAAGTAACTTATTAAACTTAATACTTAGTGTGTTTAATTTCGGTCATGTGACAAATCAAAAAGTTATATCAGCTTAAAGAATCACCATGATAACTAACATGTATGCGGGCAGAGCCGCAAGCAAAAGTTGGTCTCTAACTGATGGTCTTTCTTAGATAGTTTGTTTGAAGTAAAAAAGTGTAATACAATTTATAAATATATCTTGCTAAGTAGTTGATCATCTCTAACACCTGCTTAAGTTGTTGCAAAGTTTAAACGAATTTAGTCTAAATACTGAAAGTAGTTGTATATTCATTAATCTCTAGTTTTTGTCCAACAAATTCAATAATTACCTGAATTTATGATGTCAGGCTTAGAAGGACTTGTTTATCTGTAACAAGAATTTCTTTTTTAATTAAATCACAATGCAAATGTCAAACAATTTTTTTATCAAAATTGTATTTTTGTCACACTCAACCCTTGGACATACAGCCATAGTAATTGTATGTCTTACACAGAGTGTGCTACTTTTCCTATCCAGAATCCAGTATACATAATATGACAATGCATCCAATGGCTTCAGTAGGGTAACACTACACTAACTACATGTGCATTGCTTTGGATGTGTTTAATATTTATGTGAGTTGCTTGCAAATGGTCTAGCTTGTGTAAAGTAGAGTAACCTCAATAAACGTGAGTTTGTCAATATAAGAAATAGCATATCTTTATAACTATAAAGATACTAATAACTGCCAAGCTATGTAGTGTATTGAACTCGATACACTACATAGCTTGGCAGTGGAAATGGTCACAATTACATAACTTGCATCACTACATCACAGGCATTTTACATACTACATGTTTAAGCTACATCAGGTGCAATCTAATTGTATTTTAGCAGTCATACTTTTGTATACAACTTTTAACGATACTGTTTGGTTATCAGTATAATTTAATTTACACTTAATTTATTTACCTTTCTGACTTTACCAAATGCCTATAAATATTATATATTCCATTAAAGAAAGTACTTGGAACACATTTAAACAAGTAATATGTAATAAAAGTTATTATAAACTTACCATTATTGTTGGACTGCAATGTGTACACTTTTAGGTTAATTGGAGTGTGTGAGCCATATCTTCCATTGTCTCCACCTGTCAAGAACATCATATTGCTTTAAAAAAATTCTCTTAGTTTGAAAAATTGGTTTTCTATTCATGATGTAGATTTGTCACACTCAACCCTTGGACATAAAGCTATGACAGTTGCATGTCTTACACAGAGTGTTTTACTGTTCCTATCCAGAGTCACGCATGCATAACAAGTATGTGCACACATCGGCTTTGGTAGGGTATATTTTTTATCATTTACATAAGTGTAATACTAATGATATGATGATATTTAATTGTATTGTTCTGTGCTACGCATGGAGGTATTAAAATTGTTTATTAACTTAAATTGCTGCTTGCCTGAGCTGGGGTAAGCCAGTGTTTCAGGCAGTTGATTCACATAAATTTAATATATGTTTAGACCAGAAACCTTTCCTATGAATTATTTCTTAAAAACAAAGGCAGTTCATGCATACTGCATTATTGTCTGTTTAAAAGTAACACTTACTTGTAATAAAATAAAAGCATTCAATGCTATATCTTGAATATACCTGGAATATAAACAGAAACTGTTTACATATAAATATTGCACAATATTAACATTCTTTTCAGATATTTTATTTCAGTTAAGCGGTATTTTTGTAATCATTGGTTTCATACGAACGAGACTATAAAATATAAGTCATCATTATACATTGAAATAATTATAATAATATAATATTTGAAATATATTTTGTAATAAAACATGAAACTCTGAACTAAAGTAACTGAGGCAGCTGAATAAATTTTCATAAATGCTTACCTCATGGCTTTAGATATTTAACTTCTTTAATATGAAAATTTAACCCTCTTTTAGTGTTGTATGTGCAATTAGGACCAGAGGACTGCATAGTTCTGAAAGTAATAAAACATTTCACTATAGGAAAACTATTTCAGAGGTTCTGATATACGTTGTAATGTCTAAATCAGCAAGGTGGTGAGTTTCTAATCAATAAAGTTCATACGAACGAGACTAAAATTTAAATCATCATTGTACATGACAATCATGAAAATCTGACGTTAAGTACATTGAGACAGTTGAATAAATTTTCGTAAATGCTTACCTTCGTGGCTTTAGATATTTAACTTCTTCAATAGTAAAATATTGTCATCTTTTAGTGTTGTAGGTTCATTTAGGGCCATGGGACTACATAGCTCTGTAAGTAATAAAAAATTTAATTATAGGAAAACTACTTTAGAGATTCTGATGTATGTGATAATGTCGAGGTCAGCAAGGTGGTGAGTTTCTAATCATTAAAGTTCATACGAACGAGACTATAAAATTAAATTCATCACATAAATGAAGTATTGTGTAAATAAATATTACTTATACTTACTTTGATCATGGGACTTGAGGCCGCTTCTGAAAAATAAAACAGATTGAGTACAGATAAAACACCACATGCCCTATAATACCAACTAAACTCACCTATTAGATTTCATTAACAGGATTTAATAAAAATTTCAATAACAAGAACACTAATGGCTTAAAATAATTCTTTATTTTGACAAGTCCCTTGATAGTTACACATTATCCTCTGTCAGGCACTAAAGAATTACTTCTTCGCCGGTTTCTTGGCGCTGGGCTTCTTACTGCGCACCTTCTTAACGGCTGCCTTGGGTACGAGCTTCTTGCCGAATGTGCCGGCACGCGCCGCTTTCACCTTCAAGCTCTTGAACACTGCTGTTCTTGCACGGTTCCTCTTGACACGCGCCGATGTTAACTTAAAACGATCATAATCGGTCATCTCAGCACGCTTTTCTTTGTTGGCCAATTTCTGAGACCATTGGCTCTCAGCCCATTTTTCTGTTAGTTTCGCATCAACCCACGCTTTTCTGACAACGCGTGTAGGCGCTGTGAAGGGGTAGCTCAGGCGGAACTTGGTCAGATGCAGTTGGTTAAGGCGGATTTGTTGACGAGATATCCCGCTGCAAGGTCCGTCGACCAAAGCGCGAGTCTGGTCAATAACATCGACCACGCTTACCAACTTTCCTTTCAAAGGACCATCAGCTACCAGAGCTACACGCCCTGGTTCCACAAACCTTGCGAAAGGCATGACGTCCTGCAAGCGTACGATTGTATATTATAAAAAACTGTAGATGTATCACTGCACGCTGATGTTATAGGAGATAAAAAAGCAAAAATCACCGAAAATATGTTTCAATTTACATGAAGCATATATCGATGAACAATTTTGATGATATCAAATGAATAAATAAGACATAGTTTGTTTAGATTACAACAGATAGAAATTCTAACCTTATAACGTCTTAACACTAACACTGAATTTACGAAAAGGGTCTACGAGATGGACAGATACGTCAAATTGACAACTGACATTAGTGTCTATACTTTAAACGATTCAGTGTTGCCGTTCTAAAGTAGTTTCATTATGATCTCGAAAATCAGCAAACATTAGGTACTCCTAATGATACGATTATAAAATAAAAACAATTACACTCGAAAATACAAAAAAAGTAGCCATAAAATATAAACAGAAGTGTGGATTACGTGCTTATTTTTTAATGATTACAAATCGACAAACACAATCGAATTAGTCATTTGTAAATGTATGTATGTAACTAGTATATTTATTGATGATGATTATTTTGTGGCGTGGTTGTTCAAAGTGCTTGGCACAACTTACCGAGGGCTAGTGTTATAGACATTTCACATTCGGCGAATTAGACGTTTTAAGTCTCATTGTCTTTATTATTGGATTAGATTTGTCTATGGTGAAATGGCGCTATATTTAAAATAATCAAATTGAATGGTCACTAAGCAACTTGTTGTGACAACAAAAATTCTTAGACACGTTATTTGCTATCTCATATATTAATTAAACTGTACTAAAAAAGGAAAATGCGATTAAAATATTCCAAAACTCTTTTAGAATCTCAGGTAAATTAAACATGGCCTTATTTGTGTGTTATTCGAGTTGATAATGTTGTTAGGTGATTTATTTAACTATACATATGGTATTTCAGGATGCTGAGAGTCCCATTGCTGATATCTGCTGGTCTCCGAATAATGTTAAATTTGCGGTTGCAACATGTGAACGGTTAGTTTTACTATTTGATGGCGAGGGCACTAGACGCGATAAATTTTCTACTAAACCCGCTGATCCTGCTGCTGGCAAAAAGTCATACGTTATTACAAGTAAGTGTTTTAATGCAATCATAAGACTGACCACGTTGACGTGTTTTAAACCTTGCGATTTTCTTGATTATTTGAGTTATATCAGTTATATAATAATAAACACGAAGAACCTTTTTCTGACCTTGACGGTTGTAGCATACTTATTGTTAAAATAATCTAAATAAAACATATTCACAGACACTAAAAGACCTAGATGTTTTGTTAATATGATAGTAGTAGTAATATAGCAGTAGTTTCATTGAGTCTATATTTCAACATTTAGATGAAATTGTAAAACATGCATATATTGTTTTATTATGTTTGTTCGGAATTCTCGTTTGTCCGTTTTTAAAAGTAAATCGTCAATCATCTTTAGGATCGTCGATTTTTACAGAAGCGTCAATATTAACCCCTAACAAAAATTGTTGGCTGCTAATATGCTTCAGGTATATCATTCAGCGAGAACTCGGAATTACTTGGAGTGGCTCAAAGTGATAACATGGTATTCGTGTACCGTGTTGGTGCAGACTGGACTGGCAAGAAGGTGATTTGTAATAAGTTTCCATTGACTGGAGCGCCGACAGCTTTACTGCCTGCTGACAATGGTTTCTCTACTGGTACTAGTGATGGAAAAATTAGGTTCTTATATTTTTATTACCACATATTCGTATATCCGTTTACATATGCCGTTATCGTATATATTTATTACTGTGATTTTTTTTTACCATCATTCGTAAAAAAATTGTAAATATGTATATGTACTGTATATCTTGTGAATACAGTTCGATATTTAGAGTAATTTCTAGCAAACGTGTGTTAAATTGCGGTAAACTAACAGTAAACTAATAAATATATCGTGTAAAAAATAAAGTATATTTACATACGAAATGAGATTTTATATAAATATGTAAAAAAGTAAATAAGTAGTGAAAAACAAAAGCTAAATTTGCTAAATTCTTTAGAAACAAGTATTTTTCTAATTGTAATTAACAAGTCGTGCAAGATATGACATTATTGCTATTATTGGACTTTATTTGGTATTTATAATGTTTATAAATTAACGCAGGATAATATAAACGTATAATCGATGTACTATTTTACAGAATGTTGGATTGCAAGAGTAACAAAAGCAGCAGTTTGTGGACGGCAGGTGCTTGCTGTGTGTCGTTGGCACGCGGTGCCGAGGGTACGCTTGCGTCTGGTCACGTTGACGGCACGCTGTATCTCAACGGCAGACTACTACTGCGGTATGCACTACCTCCAACCGCGCTCGTATTGCAGACTCCCTATGTAAGCATTTAGTTTACAGGTTTTGTACAACTCTTAATAACAACTTTATTACTTAATTTAATATTAAATATTTCGCTTGCATTACACATTACAGTTATTTTAAAGTAACAGAAGCACATTTAAAAGTTAATAGCCTTTTAAGACTCAAACTGTCACCTCTAGTGATACCTAGTACGATCGTACGAACTCACCACTGCTTATAATAATTACTTTAACAAAATTATGTATCAGTTTGAAATAGGCGCTGGTACCGAGATTTCGAGAGAGGTAAAATATTTAAGTAGGTGTTGTATTTTATCTAGTATTGCTCACACATTCATCTAATCAACGAACAACATGCATCTGTATAACCTTATTATAACATTGAAGTACAACACAATATAAAGCATTGAAATATCATACACTCATAGATAGATACAGAATCGGCGTGCGAAGATGAGCATTTCAGTGCGACTGCATTTATGACCCCTGCTGGCGAACCAATAACAACCGAGGGTAATAACTCAGGGCACAACTAGAGTTATATGTGTATGCCATTTATTTGTTTTAGTTGATAGTTGGATCGTGTGACGGTCGTGTAGCTGTGTATGAAGCGCAAAGAGGCGCTCTTCTGCGTAGTTTAGAGCCACAGCTACCACCAGATCGACGTGATCTAATCTCAGCTGTTCCTAGTCCTTCAGGACAAGTAAGTGTGAAAAATATTAAGTGAATATATACATATATTACGGGACGCAGAATAATTGTATAATATATGATGTAGACGGTGGCCTTTGGCGTATTCGACGGATGTTTAGTTGGAGATGTAAAGGAATCTGGCGCCATTGAACTATCAATGCTGAATATTCCAAACCTCTACGCAGCGCGAGCTCTGGCTTGGAGCGGCGACGGCACAAAGTTGGCAATTGCGTCACAAACTGGTGCAGTCATACAACTGGAGGCTGTTCTCAGGTCCACTCATTTTATGTTGATTTATGTGTCATACTGTTGTTGTATATAACTTTGATACATTACTGCTATCGTTTCTTGCGGTAAAATATCAACCCTTCTCACTTACATATATGTATAAATGAAACTCTACCAAAGTGCGTTTTTTAAATATTTTTTGTCTCCAAACTGTCGAGACATTGCGTACTCCCGACTCTTGAGTTGCAAGCATCCATGGGCTGGTAGAGGTAGTACTAAACGGTTAAAATTTCATAAAATTAATTTATGAAAGAATTGTTTCCCTTCAAAAGTTCTTAAAAAAGTTCACAACATTTGTCTATTTTTAAAGGTTGGTTCACTATTATGTTTTCCTTTTGTTCACGCTGTGTAACGTCATGCTATGAGCAATAGGCGACGCAGACGAGATTGTGCGGGTCAGCTAGTAGTATATAAAAATTATCATAACATTGTCATCAATATATAAAACGTTTTAAAACGTTATGATAAAAAAGGTCCAACAAATGACGGTCTTGAGTCTTAAGTTATAGGAGTTTCATGAGCAATACACGTTATATGTTTTCGTATAAAATATTGTATGTGGTTGGTTCCCCTTGAGAGAGGCGTACATCCAGTAGTGGACGACGATAGAATGATTATAGTGATCATGCTAATGATTTAGTACTTGAACCATTGCCTGAGTTGTCTCATTTTCAGTTTAGTTCATATCCGTTTTACTTCCAGGCGATGGGTATGGCGCGACACTGTGGAAGTGCAGCACGTGAGCCCGCGTCAGCTTGTACTGTCGCGTTTGGCCAACGACGCTTTGCCTCTTACAGTAACTACTAAGCAATCTCCTGATATATTTAACGTTCGTTTCATAGGTACGTCTGTAGTTCCCATTTAAATATTACTTTATGAATGAAAAAGTCATTTATTGTAATAAAAAAAATAGGAATGAACTTAATTGAAAGCTATGTCGAGAAATAGGAAAGTAAACTGTTTGGTATGAAAGTAAAGAAAGTACGAGTATATAGTTTTGTGGAGGAACGGCTGCTATGTCCATTCAATAAAAATTGAGGATTCTTTTATGAAACGAGCGAGGTTATCATGCCTATTCGCGGCAGTTAACTATGGTTTAACAAATGATTTTGGGTAGTTGTTGCCGTTTCGTCTTCATATTTTTCATGCCACATGTTTTTGCATATATTCTCATATACTATATAAGCCCATTGATAATAAATTGTATATATTTTCATATCTTCTCAGTGTGGTCATTCTGAGTAAATTTTATTTTTTTAAACTTAAAGCTATATAAAAGAATTTGTTTAAAGGATAGCCAACTAGAGACCTATTTCTGGCAGTGGATTCTTCAAGGCTCTTGGTGTGATGCGCTAGTTAACTTGATGTAAAATACAAAATCTTTTTTTAAATATTAGCATACTGTAATAAAACTATTATTTTTAGAATTTTAAAGTCTGTGTTTACACTTTCGGCAAAATAAAACTGAGGAGTTACGCACAACACTATTATATATACATACTATTATATATACACTATTTAGGGTTATATTCATTTCAGGTAATGACTGGTATGCTGTATGTCGTACAAGTAGTACGCTGATACTGTGTGATATAGCACGAGGGTTGACCAGCGAAGTAAGTTTCAAAAACAAAAATGTTTTTTTATATGTTTTGAAGATTTGTGAATTTCTCTTAAGAACCAATACTTTTCAATTTTGTATAATTTGAAATTTCTCGTTGTGTATATAGATCCCGTGGTCGGTGGGCGGTGAGAGAGTGTATGCGGCAGTGGGTGGCGCTTGCTTGTTGCACAGAGCTGGTGAGCTAAGCGTTGTTGAGTATGGACTCGATAAAGTACTGCACACTGTGAGTACTTTTGATAAACCTTATCGTATCAAATCAAATCTTCTTTACATATTTTGAGAATAATAAAAACCTCCTTTTGTAAAAATATTCTATTAATGGGCTAAAAATTATGCAGTTCAGAAATAGGCAAAAATGTTTGGCTAATAATAGTTTTTCTTTGCATTGTTAAGTGTTTTCTTATCCAGGTTCGAACGGAACGCGTGAACCCTCATGTGCTGAGCGTTCGCATCAATGAAGGTACCCATGGGGAATCTGATCTGGAACGTAAGCACCTCGCGTATTTGCTCGATAGGCAGACTATCGCTGTTGTTGATCTTATAACTGGTAAGTACCTTTTCAAAACTTCTTGATGAAAAAAAAAACAAGATATATTTTCGCAATTCAAAAAAAGAAAATTAGCTAGTGACTCTCTGGACGATGTAAATATTCTAGTTCTACTGACATCTTAGTCTGATTAGGTATTTGGAAATTATGATAGACTGTAAAAACTCACATACAAGAGCATTTACAACCCGACACTTCTTTTTTGTGTACTCATATAAGGAACAGGAGAATATTGAACTAGAAGTGGAAGGAAGCATGTTTTCATAGTGTTATTTTATGCAAATACTTAAAACTGAAATGTTGATTTGAATGCCTATATTCAAATGTTTCGAAATCCTATTTGGAAAATTATGGATCTTTTTTATGTCACACTAAAATTTGTATGAAACTACGCACATGACAAGTATTGTTTGATCAGCACAATCATTTGTTCTGTGTCTAGATGTACTTTATCTATAATGCGTTGGTATTTAGAACTGGAGGCCTATTGATGCAGGGGTAACAGTTATCGTGGTAACTGTGTAAGCCTTACACTGCCACGATGACTGTCATGCCTTTTACGTTCCCAAGCGGGGTGTGAAAAAGCATCTCACAAGGCCGCCATAGTATGGGTCACCATACTGCATTGTCTGCATTTGCAATGAGTATGGTGACCACAACTCTTGGATTCTATTCATGCTTTCCATCAGGCAGAGTAGAGCCACTTTGGCAGGCTCTTAATATAGAAAAAATAAAAATAAATATATAAGTATGTTTATCAGCAGGGTGGTTACTATGGCACGGGCTCCGTCTAGTTTGGGATCTGACTGTCATATGTGAAATGAGTGAGCTTATTATTATGAACTAAGAGCCTTCAAAGCTCTTGTGTCTTAAAGTTTATAAGAGACTCGGATGCGTATTCAGGTGTACAATTGGGTCAATGGTGGCACGAAACTCGTGTAGACTGGCTGGAGTTAAACGAAAGTGGTCAGCTTCTTCTTTTACGAGACACGAGACGCAGACTCGCCATACTAACACTGCATAACGGCGAGAAGGTATGTGGTTATGGAACTTTATGTAGTATGAATTTTGCTTATTTTACTTTAATTTTTTTCCCAGTAATATTTCAAAATTATCTTAGCTTTTCTATTATAAAAATTTAGCTAAATATCAATATATCTAATTTACACTGGGTGTTCTTTGTGTCCGTTTCTTCTATGTTTCTAAAGTCCCCCACGACATAGGTTTTATTCCTAAAGCGGGCGATGTCTCTTTAAAAAAAAAGCTGTACCATCTCATTTCAAAATGTTATGGGTTACTTATCACAGTGGTTTTACTCGGGACCAGGGTTAAAAATGATTATAATATAACATACATATAACTGTGTCTCACAGGAAATCATAGCAAGTGGTGTTAGCTTCGTGCAGTGGATCGAAAACAGCGATGCGGTAGTAGCTCAAACTCCGACGCATCTACTTGTTTGGTTGGTGTTAAATTTTTTTATTCAGCATTTTAGAAAAAATATAACGGCTGAAACCATACGAAATTAAAGATATTTCAATGAAACTTTATTTTCTAACGATATTTTAAGGGACTAACTATATCGCAAGTTATACTAGCAAGTTTAAGAATAAAAATTATTGAAAGTGATTAAATACTACGAATAAAAATAAAATAGTTGTTTTACGAACTATTTCTGCAACGACATTCTGATATGGCATTCATTTAATAATGGAAAATAAAAAAAAGAGTTGCAAAATAATAACTACATAATGGGTACTCTTTCAACAGTTTCCTAACAAAAGTAATAGTGCTCATGACCGTAGATAGTTTAGTAAAGAAATATAAGGCAGATAATATTGTTCTAATAAATTACAAATTCATTTTAATTACATATATGACCTACAAACTCTCATAGAAAGGAGAACCGATTATAATGCTCGAAGTACCCACTTGTAAAGGAAAATCGTCCAACAGGGAAGTTAAGAGGCACTTATCTTTCATTCATCGTAACGCCTGAAGCACATTTTATGAACTGTACACGTGTATTGTATTCTCTTTTAGACTATATTTTATTTCCGAACAAGAGTACATATTTGTAAGAAATATTTAAACTTAAGTAATGGTATCACAGGTACAGTGCGTGGGATCCTGGTAGTGTAGAAATGGTAGAATGCGGAGGGGCTGTGGCAGTTGAAATTATATCAAGAAGGGTCATCCTCGATGGAGGCATTCTGCCATACCTACAACTGGACGAACATAGACTTGCCTTTAGTAAGAAACGATATTTGAATGATCTACCACTTTACTTGTCACACAAATAAATTCAAGTATTACCTATGAATCAACCCGGTGGCTAATATTATAATAAACCGATCTAACTTTACTTTAGAGTCACCTAGAGTTACCTCATTACAGAGTTACGTTTATTGCAAGGCTATTTTTAACCTCAGGGTTTCCTGACTTAAAAATTAGTTTCCTTTTGATATATTTTATTATTCGCCACCGGAAGCCAATCACTTTGTGGTATTATTGATATATTGCATGTTTTTACCTGTAACGAGTTAAAATATTGAAAAGAAAGTCACTATTATTAAAATTGTATGAATATTGTTGTAACTGTTGATGATTCTACGTTAAACAAATACAGTTACCGGAAAATATATAACGAGTGCAGAAGCAATCTATGTTGTTAAAATATTGCGTTATGTGTATTTATATTTCCCTCAAAGTTAAAGTTACGCAAACGACAAATTACTTGTACAAAAATTGCCAACTGTTGTTGTTAATAGGTTCTAAAGTCTATTACATGAAAAATATAGGTTATTCGACCGATGGAAATCTTTTAAAATGACAGGTTTGTATTCTCGTATTTATAGATAACGCTCTACGTAGCGGTGACTTGGCCGGATGTGCCAGGTACTTGGATGGTGTAGGAAACAATGCTGACGTAGCTGCTCTTTGGAGGCAACTGGCAGAACGTGCTCTAGATAATGATGATGTGGAGGTAATTAAGTATAATATACGGGATTAGGAACAATGAGAACCAGAATGTTTACAGAAATAGTTAAAAAAATGTTTACCAGTTCTAATATTAATTTATTTTCTGTAAAACAATTAACTTTTAACAAGTAAATTATTATTATTACCCTGGAGGCACTTATAGCACAAGTCTTACTATTTTAGGAATAAATTTGATGTTCATGTTTTTGTTTATTCTGTGAATAATACAGACTAAATAAAAAAAAATAAAAATAAAATATTTGTTTACTAAATTTGTTTGTTGAGTTAACATTCAAGATCACACCATTGTAAGTGACATGACTAAATGTGAATAACTTTAACAAATTACAATTTGAACGTTTTAGCTAACTGCAAAGTGTTACCGTGAAGTGGATGACGTGGCGCGTACATTTTATTTAGAGAAGACAGTAGAGTTAGCAAAAACGGAAGGCGATGGAGATGTTGCCGTTGGTATGATAGCTCCTATAATTTACTTAACTATTAATAAGTATTTAATTGTTTTTGTGCCTGGCCAGCGTCGTATAGTAAGCAGAAACCCACTTGCTTAGGGGTGGTTTATGTCCAGCAGTGGATTATTAAAGGATGATGAAGATGATAAAGTGTTTAATATATATGTGGATGAACAGCTGTTATGCGATTATTTTTCATATTACAATACACTAACACTAGACTGAAATTAGAAAATTCTATTATTACAGGTCTACATAATCCAATAGTTAGAGCTCGTTTGGCTATTTTCGCTGGCGATTTATTCGCAGCAGAAGAGTGGTATGTTAGGCGTGGTAATCGCCCTGACTTAGCCGTGAATATGTATAAACAGTTCAATAAATGGTCGGAAGCTATTGCCCTCGCTGAGAGGACCGACAGAGCGTCTGTAGCTACATTGAAACAACAGCACATGGATTACTTGACCTCTACAGGTTTGTTATTTCTTTTTTAGCTACGTTTGCAAAGTGAATTTCATACAGATCCAGTTAATGAAATATTTGTCATTATATTGAAAAGAATTAGTAGAATTAGTGTATTATTTTTTGTTACATGTTAATATTATTATACATTAAATATTGCTGTACATTCAACATTATTGTATTATACACACATTAAAAAAAATGTGTAGGGAGGTCTACTGTTCCACTAGAATCCGCAATCAGCTGTAGAACTCGATACCTGACTGGATATTCGCTCACTGGCATTTAACGATTCAAATAAATAGTATGACACCGCAATAAGAGGGAATCAAAGCGAGAGATTTTGAAACAATGGTATACATTTCTGTTCTTTGATTTTAAGTGAATTAACCAACTCTAGGGGTTTGGAATGCCAGGTTAACGCTTTTAACAGTTTACCACGGGTGTGTTAAACTGTATTCGATCGAGGCCATGCTTTTGCGTATCTGCCCAGCTTTGGGTTTAAAACCATCGGTTTCCTGTGAATACAACGGCACTAAGCGTTATAGAAAAAACTGACTGCCGTGCATCCGCCCATTAAAACTTCCAGTACACGGCATACACCTATTCGCCCTTAGCACAAAATACACCACAATGACAGATTACCAAGATACAATAGTCCAGCAGGGCCATAATCGGTGATCAATCGGACAGCACCGTTCCAGCATAAATGGGATCTCTCCACATCGCAAAGACTTATAAAGAGTTCCAACTTATGATCTCGGTCAAAGGTATTGCAAAACTACAAAATAAACCGACAGTAATGCAAAGGAAAAACAAAAAAGAGATTACTTTTAATTACTCAACAATTATTAAAATACTCAGATCGGGATCCTATGAATGTGCATTAATTAGACAGTAAAAACTAACCTGTATAGCGCTGACTTACGCTGAAGGTAGTTCAGCGTTACATGTTTTAACTTACTCAAAGTAATGACCGAATACGCTTGACCTCCTGGGTCAGGTCAATCCACTTCAATCACGTATGTAATGTTTAAAAGATGTGCACGGAATTAACGTCAAATAAATTCTATTAAGAGCCCTTTTTAAAGAATTCGTGTCAAGAAATAAGCCTTTACTTCAAAGGTTTTAATTACGCGATGGTAATATTATCATAGTAGCCATAATAGTTTATTACCTTTCTCATAATAATATCATTACATTTAAATTAGTACTGGCCTGTGAGAGATAATTACCTCTCTGCACCTTCTAGTCCAATGTATAACTTATAATGGCTTGACCCATACGTGAGTGCGAGTAAATTATAGTTGATAATATAATTTTTATGCACTCCTTTCTGCATTATTTATGATTATGTTAAGGACGTCTTGGAGAGGCTGGTGCAGTTTTGGCAGCAACTGGGGATGTTCAGGGAGCGGTTAAACTATGGCTTAAAGGAGGCCGCTCACGTCGGGCTGCTGCTGTACTGTTGCAACATCCGCAGATGTTGAGAGATAGCGATCTAGTAGAGGCTGTTCATACACAACTCATACAGGTAAATTTAACAAATTCGACCTTTAATAATGATGATAATAACGCGGTACATCTCTTATACGGCGGCCTGATCTCAAATTAATATATATTAATGTTTAACCAACAATATAGATTTTAGACTTTCCTTCTCAAATGTGATGTAATGTTAATAAAATTGATGTATACGTATTTCATTTAAATGTCCCATTTGACGCTACTAGAGATACGTTACAAACTGCCGTAGTAGTTTTCCCGCAGTTTTAAAATGTGTTACACAATAGCTTGAACAATTATTGTCGGTATTTCTTTTCAGGCTAAACTTAAACATGCAACATTTAAAGTTTTTTCGTTGTCAGTTATTTTCTTAAATTTTTGAATGAAGGAGGAATTTAACTTTTTAGGAAGAATGGTGGGAGACAGCTGGTGAAATATCAGAACGACGTGGTGATACTCGCGCGGCAGTCGAATACTACGCGAAGGGAAATAATTATGCTAGAGCTGTTCAACTTGCTAGAGAGGTATGTGACCATTGCAGCAGCTACGTAATATCTATATTTCTGCTTGAAGGAAATGCAGCTCATAGTGTGCTCTCGTGGTAACAATGTAGTCGGTATTCAAATTTAATACACAATGTTTGGTTGTTCTATTTTTTAGATTAGATCGTAAAGGTTCCAGCAAACGGTTTTCAGAGATATACAGACGTGCCGGAACTGTGAACGGTGGTGCTCATAGTTCTGGTGCATCTGCCAAGCCTATATCGCATTTCTACCTTTTTCTCTGTTCTGTGGTACTGACCAGAACTGTGTGCGATAGGAATTTTAATTTATTTTTAACGGTTGTCAAAACGCAGTTCACTTGACTCTTCGAACGTACAACGAGCAAATACAATTTTTTTTTTTTTTTTTTAAAAGGCAACGCCCGCATTAGGAATAAATCCTGTGTCGCGGGGGACTCTACAAACATACAAGAAACGGACACAAAGAACACCCAGACTCAGAACAACAATTTGTGGATCACACAAAGTGTTGTCCCATGTAGAATTTGAACCCACAACACAGCGAAACGGAGAGCGGCGTGGCGACCGCTTAAACCACTAGGCCAATCGTGCAGTCAAATTACAAATTACAGCCACGTTTAAAAAAAGACACAAAACAAGACAAAAACATGGTGTGTAGCTTTTGCTCGTCACATTGTCAACAAGTGGAGGAATAAAAAAATACCTTTTCTTGGTCTGAAATTCAAACGCGTCAAACTATAATATAAGCTAGCTAGCTAGGAATATATGTAAGCACTTTCTAAGTAGGATGCTTTCCTTTCCCTTTAAGGAACATGTCGATATTCTAAAAAGAATAGGTAACACGTATACATTATAAAATAATTTTTCACTTTAAAATAAAAGCTGATGGTCTTTGAATTTAAAGATCACTGGAGATTCAGTCATTTTTCAAATAAGAGTTATTATAATTTATTATATATTATATTATTATATTATTGTATTATTATATTATTATATATTATATTATTATAATTTATTAGAAACGGTTTAACCATTTAGACAATATCGCATAGAGTAAATGTTAGACAAAAGGACCTTTCCCATTAGGTTGTACCGTAATCTTTTAATTTTATTTTTAATGTGGACAGTATTTTATAGTTATAGTTCTACGAAAATAAACTTTGTAGGCTTGTCCTGGTGAGGTGACGCGTCTTGAGGGTCTTTGGGGCGCGTGGTTGGTTTCCTGTCGGCAAGCGGGGGCCGCAGTACCACATCTTATAGAAGCGGGACTTTCTAGGGAGGCGCTTGACGCAGCGCTACAAGCCCATCACTACAGGAAGGCTCTTCAAATTCTACAGGTGAGTGTACTTAAATGCTTATTCGTACGTATTGGTACTATCAGATGAGTCATCAATTTTTTATTTAAAATATTACTTCAGTGTTTACTTGAATGTTTGTATTGCTTGCAGGCTATTGATGACAAGGAATCGATCAGAGAGCAATGTGAGAAACTCGGTGATCATTTTATTTCGACGCGAGTAAGTGTTTCAAGTTACAATATTCAGATGATACATTTTCATTATAATAATTTATGATAAATTATAATTTGAAATTTTAATAAATATTGATAATAATTTTTAATAAATAATTCTGTATAACCAATTATTTGAGTGCAAATTTGTGAATGCATAGGATGCCCATACCCTCTTATAAAGGTTCCACATAGTTTTGATTTTAAATCTCGCATAGATTTCATATTTCATTGAAAATACATGTAAAAAAATATTTTCAATGTCAATATTTATAAATTCTACAAGGAATGGGAGACAGCAGAACGCGTGCTAACATCATGCGGTCTGGCAGAGCGATGTGTACGTGCGTATAACAACGCAGGTCGAGTGGCCGATGGACTACATCTCGCCGCCGCCCATTTGACTGAAGAAGAGACTAGAGATATTTACCTACCCTTAGCACAGCAGTTGAGGGAAGAGGGACAATTGAGAAAAGCTGAACAGATTTATATTGGCTTAGGAGAACCAGATGAAGCTATTTCCATGTACAAGGTATGAATAATTTCTTGGTGAAATACTATTACTCTTTGATGATCTTTGATTTTATTACTCTTTGATGTAAGTACTCTGGTTCTATAATTTATATTATTTTAATACATTGAAGCTGAACTTTCAATTTTTCAATTATCAATTACAAAGAAATTTATGACTGATTCTGTTAGGAAGTATCACAGTATGAGGCAATGCTACGTCTCGTAGCAGCCCACCGTAACACATTACTGGAAGCTACGCGCCGGCACGTAGCTCAAGCTCTACACGCATCGGGAGACTTACGCACTGCTGAAAACTATTATGTACAAGCTGGTTAGTCAAGCGAAACTTTATACAGTGATGCGAGTTTAGAATTTTTAAAGTGATTTGTGGTAAATTCTGTTATCTTTTAGGGGACTGGAAAAGCGCAATTCAGATGTATCGTTCAGCTGGTCAATGGGAAGGAGCCGAGCGCGTTGCACGTGCTCATGCACCGAGCGGTGTTCAACAACAGGTAACATAAACCTATTGATAAAATTATGCGTCGCGTCGTACGATTAAGGTTATGTTATATTTTTGAAGAATAAAACAATGTTAACCGTTTAATATTTTAAAAATGTCCTTGTTTAGGTCGCTTTCCAGTGGGCGGGTGCTCTAGGAGGAGCTCCTGCTGCGCGACTGTTGGCCGCCCGAGGGTTAGCCGCTTTAGGAGCTCGCTGGGCACTTCAAGCTCAACGGTAGATTACTCTGTCCATACTTATAGTATATGTAATATTTATTATATTTATTTGTTAAACGCTTACTTAGACTATCGAAAATAGAAATATAAAGTCCTATAAAAGTTAGTTCCATTAAAAAAATCAATGCAAATAATAAGTTGTTATTAACTTAAAGTTTATTTTTACTTAGTTTTCTATCGTTCGAAATAGAGTTTAGGTCCGAAAACATTACATTCGACAACACTATCGTATTTGGCAGTTGGGACATCGCCATGGAACTTAGCTCCTTAGGCGGAGGCATGACTCGCAACGAAGTGGCTCGGCACGAGGCGGCGGCGCTGGCGGACGAGCGGCCGCACGAGGCGGAGGCGGCCTTCTTGCGCGCCGCGGCCCCCGACCTCGCCGTGCGCATGTGGCTCTCGCACGGCGACCGGCACCGGGCGCTGGCGTTGGCCGAGCAACATGCTCCTCACTTGGTATACTATATTTTACTAGCTACTGCTACGGCTTGGCATGGATGCGATCGGCGTTGGCCACTCTACCTACTCATGCGTTTTAATTGTCTGATATCTTCTAATATATTCAGTTTAATGGTATACTGTTAAAGGCAATTTTGGTCGATATAAAGTGAACAAATTATCTAACGTATTTACGTACATACGGAATAATATTGTATTGGTCAAAACTAGTTTGAAAGTGCAAATAAATTACAAACAGCAGATGAATTAAATCTCAAAACATAAAAATGGTTACTGTTTTTTGTAGATGTTTTTAATATATACAATTTCGTAGTACATCATCATTTCAGCATGTAAAAATTTCTTAAAAGGTAAGTGAAAAGTTCTGTTGAAGTGAAAACTTCTTTAGGCGCGTTGAGCGTTTTGGTAGAGGGTAAAATCCTCGGTTCGCGTCACCGACATGCTAATGATAATAGTATATCTATAGCTATGGATAATATGATATTATATATTATATATGAAATTTGTTATTATTATATATTATATATGATATTATATATTATATATAGCTATATATGAAACATAAAAAATTTCATATAATTTTTGCATATAGTTTTAATTACTCTCAACATAATAGTTCCGTTTTCACTTCTATCGGCAGTCCCACGACTGCTACTGTTTTTTTTCTTAAGAAATTGTTTTTTTTTATATGGACCATTGATAAAACATAGATGTATTATGTATTTAAACCTTCCTTAAAATATTTCCAAAATAAGTGTTAAAATCACAATTAAATCCGTTGCGTTGTTTAAAAGATCTAAGCGCACAAACAAGAACGAAAACAACTTCATTTTAATTTATACTTAAATATTATAATATGTGTATATTATAGATGTACATATATTTGTACAAGTTTGTATTACTATATTTGTCTTGTTCGTGTGGTGACGGATTAAGAACACATAGTGTTACCACCCCTATTCATCCCGTGGGTGTCGTAAGAGGCGACTAAGGGAAGAAACTATTCAGGAAAATATCATTACAAAGAGAAGCAAAACTTGAAATAAACCCTATTCCGATCTGTCTAGCCAGCGTGGTATAGTAGGCCAAAACCTCTTTGCTGAGGAGAGACCTATGTCTAGCAGTGGACTGTAAAAGGCTCTTGATGATGATGATGATGTTTGTCTTAAAGCCAAAACGGATGGTATTTAATAAGACCACGATCATTGGTAACTTTCCCATAAGTGCACCTACCTCATCCTTTCTCTGCATCACCCAATCGGTCGACTGGCAGAGAATGAGTAAGAATGCCTTTAGCATTAAGTGAGCCGATGCATGTTGTTAGTGTTTAAAGTAGTAAAATAAATAAATATATTTTGCTTTCTCCAAATATATCACTGATTATCGAGTCCTTTAAAAGTCAACTCGATATAAAAGTACTAATCACTCCAAATTTATCTGTTGGTTTACTTAAATTTAGTGTGTTGCAACGCAGTACGTTCGTAAGTGAATTGCCTGTTTTAAAAATAGGCTTAGCTCTGATTATAGCTAACTGATTTTTGTTTTACAGTATTTATTTCAATTAGCCTTTAATTAGCCTTTAACATCTTTATAATAATTTAATTGTTGTAATAAACAGTGTTGTATCATTTGTGTATGTATATATATGTACGTGTAATTCAGACTGTGTATTTGTAACCGTTTGTGTGTTTTGTTAACTTAGAAATGTACAAATTTGTATTATAAAACCTCTAAAAACCCTATAGTTTTGTCAGCTTATGATAAACGCGATTATTCCATTTGCCGCCAGGTGGAAGAAGTGTTAGTGGAAGGTGCTCGCGCTGCAGCCGAGCGCGGTGATTTAGCGCAGTTCGAAACGCTCATGATCCGTGCTAACAAACCTCGTGAGGTCGTGCAACATTATAAAGATCTTGGTAATTAATCACATACTAGGTAACCATAACACTTTAAAGTCTGATTTATATTTATTTAATTTTTGTTAAAATTGATTCAACATAATTAACAGTCCTCCAAAAGTCTATTGCTGAGCTGCTAGGCTGCCTCTCATTAGTAAGGAGATATAGACTATTAGACTCAGTATACCACGCTAGTCCAGGAGGGTTAGTATAAAGTTTTTGTCAAGTTTTCCTTCTCTTTGTTGTATTATTGTCCTGCATAATTTAATTCTTCAGTCATACTGTGCTGTCACTCCGTATTCTTAATTTGTCACAACAAAGATGGTGAATTATAGCTACATACTTAGTTTTGAAATAAAAATACGTTATTTGATGTAGAACTATGGGACGAAGCGGCGCGCGTATCTCGCGAATACTTACCGGAGAGCAGTGCGAGCAGTACCGGCAGTGGTGAGGGCGTCCCGGGCGAAGTGCCCGCTCTACTGCAGCGAGCTGCCGCACACGCCGACAGGGAGGAGTGGTGGGAGGCTGTTAGATTACTCGGTATGACTAATAACCCGCAGGCCACTTCCTAAGTTGGTCGAAAATTAACGAATGCCCTTCGCCTCCCGGTGGGTCTTCAGAGAGCAGCGCGAACGGTGATGCGTTCTCCTTTTCTTTCCGTTACTCCCTTTGATCCTTCTCGTAGACTGATGCGACGGTGCACTCTCGCTCCTAACCATGGACAAAACCAATGTCGAAAGCGAGACGCTACTCGCAGAACTGACTGCCGCGATGAGCCTATATCAGGTATTCCGTCAGCGTTTGAAGTGCCGTGTCGTCAGGTCAGTCATTATAATGATGCCACTATAACGTCGGTTCCCGACCGACATTGCTGTAGATGATTGAAAATTCTGTATCTAGATGTAACAATAATCAACTGATGCGACTAACAAAGAAATCACTGAAACCTTTAGTTAAATCTGGATAGGATTTGGTGTGAATACATACGCAGTCAATAATGTAAAAAAATAGCAGCATTAATGAATTTTAAGTAAAAAATTTAAATCAACTTGTCGGCAACACATACATCTAAATATTCGTTTAGATTATGATTTTTTTTTTTTTTTTTTTTTTTTTTTGAATTGATATTTAGCTGTTGGCCTCAGACGGCCTCTACAACTTTACCCGGTTTAGTTACGGTGAGCGCAGAGGGCTCTCAACCGGCCTTTATTAAACAACATTGCCCAAGGGCACCCCCTGCGGGGTACGAACCTCGGCTTGGGGTGTTGCTGAAACACTGGGGCGGCCTACTCCCATGTTTTGTTGACGGTTTACGCGGCGCGTATTCCGCCCCCGCCGGCGGGGACGAAAACGCGGACGGTTCGTAATTAATGTGTTCGCTCTGCGTTGAGCGCGTGTAATGTCGTCGTCTAGCTCCCCTAACGCGTGTTTGGGTCGACGTATTTTAGATATTTTGCTCGGTGTGTAATTTACAGCCGCAACCACTAGAGGGTTGGGGTGAGTCGGAGCAGAGTCAAAGTAGCTAAGGGAGCACTGTTTAATGAATTGCTTGATGGTCGGCAATCTGAGGTCGATGTGAAGATCGACGTTGCGTACATACCACGGTGCTCCCGTAGCTGTGCGCATGAACCTATTCTGTAGTGTTTGAAGCCTATGGATCCTGTGTGGCCTAACGTGTGCGAATACTACACTACCGTACGTCATTATAGGACGTATGCATGCAGTGTATAATCGGACTTTGTTTTTTAAGTTTAATTTCGAACGCGCGTTAATTAAACTGTGTAGACGTCCTAGCACGAAGGCAGCCCGGTTGCGGACTGCCTTGATGTGGGGGCCGAAGGATAGACGGTCGTCAAGGGTTATGCCTAGGTATTTGGCCTGCCTAGCCCAAGGGATAGACTTGCCGAACATCCTAATCTGAGGGGTCTTCTCCAAAGGATACAAGCTTAGCTGTCTTCTGTGAAACAGCACCGCCTGGCTTTTCTCGGGGTTGACCTCTATCCTCCATTTCCGGAACCAAACGCCCAGTGCGTTGGCTGCGGTCTGGAGTTTTTTGGCTACTGTCGAGGGGTTTACCCCCGAGCAGTAGATAGCCGTGTCGTCTGCGAATAGTGCCGTCTGCACATACCGATGCTTCGGAATGTCGCTAGTATACAGCGTGAAGAGCAGTGGGGAGAGCACGGACCCTTGTGGGACACCGGCTCGTATGGGGTGAGTGGAGGACAGTGACCCTTCTACTCGGTAGCGGAAGCTTCGATTCGACAAGTAGTCTCGTATGATGAGCACGAGTCCGTGTGGCACTCCCATGGTAAGTAGCTTAAATAATAAGCCGTTGTGCCACACTTTGTCGAAAGCTTTCGCTACGTCGAAGAAGAGGATTCCTGTGAACAGGTTGCGTTGAAGCCGATCGCTGGTGTATTCAACGATGCGGTGGACTTGGTGGACGCACGAGTGTTCGGTTCGGAAACCGAATTGCTCGTGGGGGACGAGAAGATTAGCATCGGCATACGCTTTCAGCCTACTGTAGATTAGACGCTCGTATAGCTTGCCTAATCCGTTAAGCAGACTGATCGGTCTATAACTGGTCGGTTCGGACTTTGGTTTGCCAGGTTTGGGTATCCCAATAACAACGGCTTCTTTCCATTGTTGTGGAAAGATGTTGTTTTTGAGTGCTGCGTTGAAAATGAACGTCAGCAGGACCAGTAGCCTCTCCGGAAAGAGTTTTAACACCCTGTTTGTGATACCGTCCGAACCGGGCGCCTTGCGAGCGTGTAGGCCCTTGACGATCGTTTCGACTTCTTCGGGGGTGACCGTGTCTAGGTCTTGTTGTGTATCTGTCGTCCCCGTCGGCGTTGATGTTGATGTAGGAAGTGAGGTTATTAGGCGCTCTACTTCCGAATCAACTTCGGCTATTTGGTCCGAGTCGCAGTGTATTACGCTGGGCGTGCACTGATTCTCTAGACTCTCGGCCAGGCATTCTGCCTTTTCGATATCGTCGAATGCCGGTGGAAGGTTAGGTCTGCTTAGAGGAGGCATAACGGTGACGGTGTCTCTCTTAAGCGAGCGGGATAGTTGCCAGAAGGCAAGGTGGGTAGGTTCGAGGTCTTGTAGTGTCCTATCCCACCTGTCTTGGCGCATTTGGTCGATGCGTGACTTGACCGCTCTTTCTAAGCGTCGTAACCTGATCCTGTTGGCGTCGCATGGATATCTGTCGTAGGCTCGTACGGCGGCGTTCTTCCGCCTCAGCAGCTCACGTACGTCATCGGGTAGGTCCCAGCGGCGATCGTTCGTCGCCGGTGCCTCCCGAGTGCATTCGTTAATTAACGATTGCACGTGAGCTGTGAGGTTGTCGATCGCCATCGTGGTGTCCTCTTGGCTATTTATGTGGTCGGGTATCCTATCTAGATGCACGGACGAGGTTGCCTCGAGTTTTGTCCCGAGGCGCCTCCAGTCCGTGGTTCGTCTAGTGGGGTACGATGACCTGTGTCGATGGGACCCAGTCTGGGTGCGAACTCCACGACCACAGGTCTGTGGTCTGAAGTTAACTCGTGTAGCACCTCTACTGAACACAAACGTAGGTTTATGTTCTTGAGGAGCGCCACGTCCAGAATGTCGGGTCGGTGAGACACGTTGTGCGGATAGTGGGTCGGTTCGAGCGGGGCGATGATGTCGAACGCTAGTCTATTCGAGAGCGACTCCAAGGCTCTGCCTTTGGCGTTGGACTGGTGACAGTTCCAAATGGTGTTCTTGGCGTTAAGGTCGCCGCCGATTATCACGGCGTCGCTCAGTTCTAGCAGCGCTCGGAGGTCGCTCTCGAGTAGTTGCCGATTGGGTGACAGATAGGCTGAAACTAGCGTGATCGGTTGGTGTCCGGTCATGCCTATTCGACAGACCGAAGCCTCGATGCTAGTCAGCGCAGGCGGATCCATAGGTACGCAGTGAAGGGACCTTTTGTAATATATGAGAGTTCCCCCTAGCGCAGAGTCAATCCTATCGTTGCGGACCACAGAGTAGTTCGCAACGTTTGGGTTTCTCTGCGAGGGTTTCAGAAAGGTCTCTTGCACTAGTAGTATGTCGAGTTGGTGTGCCCTAAGAAAAACGCCAACTTCATCTCGTTGCCTACCGATGCCGTTGGCGTTGATGTACCCTAGCTTGAGTGATCGGGGTTTGACTCTGCGTGTTGGTGTGCAATCCATTATGGGTTGCATTTAAACGCGCCAGATTATGATTACTACGGGTTTTCGTTTAACTACGATTGCAGGAGCAGCAAGCGCGGCGGCTGCGAGCGGAGCGGCGCCGCGTCTCGCCGAGCGTGCGGCGCTGCGAGCTGCGCGTTTGGCGCGAGATCACCTGCACGACAAGCGACGTAGGCTCGCTGCCGATATGCTGGCCGACAGGTGAGCGCTATGTCCGAAACAAACAATAACTTTTACTCAATACGCATCGCACTCATAATGATGCTTAAACATTAAGAATGAAAGAGTAAACATTACGTAGGAGAAGTGATTTTATTCCTTTTCACGTCAACAAACAAAACACTAGAATATTCCATTGATTTATCACTGCTCGCATTTAATTCTATTAGGAAATGCCTATGGTCATAAATGTTTGTTTTAAAATAGGTTTCCAATAGGATTTTACTGGAATAGAAAATAAGACGACAGTATATATTGTATTATTTACTAAAACATTTCAACAATCTTCATGTATAACTAATCTTCACGTCTTGCAATTTTTGCACTTGATTCCCCAGCTTCTAGTATCCGGCGGTTTTCGGCCGGTTCGATACCACCATAGCTACGAGTAGGTAACCAAGGGGATATTCGCACAAAAAAGGCGATTGCACGTTGCATTTTATGCTTTTCAATATTATATCTTCAGTAATAATGGTAAATTTGTTTATAAAGATTACATTACAAGTCATATTTAAAAAGATGTACATTAATCGTTTACAGCTAATCACGACACATTGAGTGTTAAAAATTGACGTTTAAAATTACTTTAGAAAATAATACTCGGGAAATTAGATACTGTCACCTTATTTTCTAAAATATTCGAGCCAATCCTCCATAACAGGTCTCACTCCGCAATAGCGGTGACACACCCTAAAATATTAATATGATAAATATCTATTTCTTCTGAATGATCATGATATCTTCTGTACAACTTCTTACACTTAATTTTTTGCATTTGTTACATACACAAATTTTTATTTTTAACCGTCATATAGATATCAGAACGTAAAATTTAAATTATAATGTCCAATGAATGACCGTTATAAGAGATTTAAGAACTACGACGAAAATTTTAATCTTATAACATAAAATAGGTTTGCAGCAATTGGTCAAGACGAGATTGGTGAACAGCTGCGAGCGGCTCTGACAGAGGGATACTCCGGTGACGATGATGCTCCCGGTAAGTGATCTTTTAATCATGTTATATTATTTCACTGCTATACCTGCTTATATCATCTAAGGAGCTAATTTATGTTGGTCAACAGGGTTTTTAGTATTTCTTAAAGGAGAAATTTTGTCATAAGTTATGGAAATCGTATAAGGTACTGCACCCATCTAACATAACAACACGTCGACTGTTAAGTTGAAAACTAGTAGGATTTCTAGGAAGGATTAATTCTGCAATAAAAACGTCAATTATTATCATTTACAATCTAGAAGCAAGATACGTTATACATAGTTATTTTGACTAGATGCTTTTTAATATTTAGAATTGGTTATAATATGCAAAATATAAAGAAAGATAATTTTGCAAAATTTCACATACAATAAACATTATAAATAGGTCCATCAGAAGACTATGAAGTAGAAGAAACTGAGGTGGCACCTCGCGATTCTGAAGGCGATGCAGCGGCAGAGGCTGAAGCGTTGGAAAGATTGGCACGAGCGGGACATTGGACACGCTGTCTCGCTCACGCAGGCCTCAAGGCACCACATTATGCTCTCAGATATGCTGCCCACCTGTTCAAGGCACACCCGGTACGTTCTGCATTACATAAAGACTGAATTATTATTTATTTATTTATTTTTTACTTTCTGCAAATAAATTTACATTTCATAAGGTGGACTTAATACCGCAGGCATTTTCTTCCAGTGGACTTTTGGGTGATGCAGAGATGTGTGTAGCAGGTGTAACATTGAATTACTTGTGTTAATAATAATATTTTAGAATTTTACGACGAATTTTAGTATACGAAAATAAAGACAAGTTATCAACTCTGTATTTTTGTAGGCATTCAATAAAATACAATGTTGATTAATATTTATTTTTGGATGTAAGAAAAGATACGAGGAGAGGACTTGCCGCTATAGTGTCTGTGACACTAAGTCTTGACTTTCGATGTTTGGTAATAATTATTGCAGTATCAACGGCGAAAGTAGTTCTTTGAGTACTTGGCCTGAGTTTGTGCAGAAGAAGTATATTAAAAACACAATTGAAAATAAATGAATATTGGAGTCGGGTTATTTTACAATAAAAACATACATTGAGTTTTTTTCCAACATTAAGCATGAAATGAATAATTTACAGCGTATGGAAGGCATAGACATCGAAAGTGAGGAAGTACCGGAAGTACTGTCTCAGATTCTAGACGCGTTACGACAATATGTAGCCACTGGGGAGCCGGGGGTGGACTCTATGATTGGTGCCAGTGACGTGCCGCTAGCGAAGGCAGTGTGTAGTGAGCTATTGGTGCGAGTGTCAACAGCCCCACGTGCTCTCACTACTTTGAGAGACGCTGCTTCAGTCATGATGTCTGCTGCAGCTGATGACAGAGCATTGCAGGTATATTACTTAATTGACTCTGTTAGATATTAAAGTTGACTGTATTTAGTATATATTTAATAAGCACAGATTAAAAATATTAGAGGACTAGTAGTTGGCCTTGTTCAAAATATTTTGACAAATTCAAAATCTAAAAAATTGGAACGCGATTATAACTCTCTTTTGTTCAAACACACAAAACACATTATTATTAAAATAGGTAGCAACGTATGAAATACTGTCAGATTTGTTAAAATATTAGTAAAGAATAAATAAAGACCGTATTGAATCGATGATTAGAAGCTTATAAAGAATGTGTTGTGTTGCAGGCTGTAACTCTCTTGATTGCTCTTCATGTACCTAACGTAGCTTCTAGAGCGGCTAGGGCACTGCCTCGATACACAGATATTATTGTCGCAGATGTCGGTAAGTACGTCTAATATATCCTATTTTTCTTGCTGCAATAAGTTGTAGTTTGTTTGCGTTATTGTAGGTTGTAGCGTATTGTCCTTTTAATCGACTCCAAGGTTGGCCTAGTGGTTTAAGCAGTTCCGAGGGCACGGCAGGCGGCCAAGGCAACAGCCCGGACGCCCGCACCGAGGTCAGGACTCAAAACAGCGGCAAAGTCTGGGGCGGAGTTCCCTCCGCTCCCCACTCCAACCGCTGTATCTGGCACCTCAACAAGTGCTCCCTCCACATCTGCCCCTTCTACGGATGGTTGGCAGGTAGTCGGGGGGGCTAAGAAGTCCCGAAAGCGGGGTAAGAAGGCTGCACAAATAGCAGCCTCTACCCCGCAGGCGCCATCGGCTGCAGTGGTTGCCACAAAGACGCCGCGCAAACTACATGCGCCTAAAAGCGCGGCCGTGGTAGTCACCGTGTCACCGGAGGCAGCTAGCAGCGGGCTGTCCTACGCGGCAATTTTCAAAAGGGCCCGGGACAGTCTCGCACACGATTTCGGGACAGTAGGTGTCAGAGTGCGCCTCGCCCAAACGGGAGCTCGAGTCCTCGAGTTCCCTGGGGCTGAAGGTGCTAAGACGGCGGACACAATTGCCGAGAAGTTGCGGGGTATGTTTACGGCTACGGATGGTGTCAAGATCGCCAGGCCCACCAAGTGCGCAGAATTGCGCATTTCGGGCCTGGACGACTCCATAACAACCGAGGATGTCCGCGTTGCAGTAAGAGAGAGGACGGGTTGCAACGCGGACAACATTAGGGTCGGCACCATCCGCCCCGGTCCAGGAGGGCTTGGCGCAGTGTGGGTCAGCTGTCCCGTAGCGTCGGCCAAAATGTTGGGCGACGCCGGCAGGCTGCTCATCGGTTTCGTGAGCGCTAGGATCACAGTCCTGGCGGCGAGACCGATGAGGTGTTACAAATGCCTGGCATCGGGGCACACACGCGCCAAGTGCGTCAGTTGTTTCGACTGCAGCGGGTTATGTTTCCGCTGCGGTCGACCGGGGCACAAGGCAGCTGAATGCTCTGCCGCCCCTCACTGCCCGGCGTGTGCGGCGGGTAACAAGCCTGCCAATCACCAAATTGGGCAGAGAGGCTGTAAACCTCCCTACAATTCTCGGCAAGCGTCGGGGGCTAGCCAATCGACCCAGGCTGCCTCTGATGTTGTTCGTATGTCGGCATCGTTGCCCATGGAGGAGGTTGTAGAGACGGTCGAGTAATGGCCCAAGTCTCCAACCTCCTGGTCCAGACGAACCTGAACCACTGTGCCGCGGCGCAGGACCTTTTCCTGCAAACCATGGCACAGTGGTCGATCGGTGTTGCCGTAGCCGCGGAACCCTATTATGTTCCTCCCCGTCCAAACTGGTTGGGTGACCGGGACTGTTCCGTGGCAGTCGTCGGCTCCACGGCGGCTCATTCCCCGCCCTTGTCGCTAAGAGACAAGGGCACTGGATATGTTGCTGCCGAGTGGGGGGGGATCACTGTATGGTGTATACTTCTCCCCCAACCGGAGTTTGAACGACTTCGAGGTTTTCCTTAACAACTTGGAAACCTCGATGCGGCGTCTAGCGTCTGGGCACGTCTTGGTGCTGGGGGACTTCAACGCAAAGTCCATTGCGTGGGGTTCCCCCAGGACGGACGCTAGGGGCGAGGCCGTAGAGGAGTGGGCGGCCTCGGTGGGCCTCTGTTTACTAAACAGGGGCTCCACCAACACGTGTGTGCGACAGCAGGGAGGGTCGATAGTGGACCTTTCGTTCGCTACCCCTGCCCTCGCCGCACGAGTAAGGAACTGGCGTGTCCTGGAAGAGGTTGAGACGCTCTCGGACCATCTCTATATCCGATTTGAGCTCTCCCGGTCCCAGGACGCCAGAAGGGGTCACGCGGCGCGGCATTCTTCTCGCTTTCCGCGGTGGGCTGTAGCCAAATTAAATAGGGACCTACTAGAGGAGGCGGCCATTATTCACTCTTGGCTGTCTCCGCAGGCCCCGACCGAGGAGGTCGACATGGGGGCTGGTCGCTTCTGCGATGCCATTGCGCAGATATGTGATGCGGCCATGCCCCGCATCCGAGGTTGCCGGCCTCCACGGAAGGAGGTTTACTGGTGGTCCCAGGAGTTGGCGGACCTCCGTGCGGCCTGTACTCGTGCCCGGAGGTCCTACACCCGTAGTCGGCGGCGACACCGCGAAGAAGGCGGGGAGGACCAGCTTCATGAGGAGTACCGAGAGGCGCGGAAAACTCTGAAGCTGGCCATCAGCCGCGCCAAAGAAATTAAGAGAAAGGAAATGCTGGAGGGTCTCGATCGTGACCCCTGGGGTCGCCCCTATCGTGCGGCGCGACAAAAGCTCCGCACGTCGGGCCCCCCCCTTACAGAGACACTCCAGCCCAGCTTCCTGCGGGAAGTGGTCGAGGGCCTTTTCCCGCAGCGGGCGGAGCACACGCCCCCGTCGATGGCCTTCATAGTCGAAGACGACGGGGTGAACGAAGTCAATGTTCCGCCCGTCAGGGAATCGGAGGTAGGGGCGGTTGTTCTACGGATCCGCTCTAAGAACACCGCCCCCGGGCCGGACGGGATACCTGCCCGAGTGCTAGCCCGAGCCCTCGAACACATGTCGGACCGCCTCAGGGAGGTCCTGGACGCTAGCTTGGCGTCCGGACGCTTTCCTGAGTGCTGGAAAAGCGGGAAGCTGGTCCTATTGAGGAAGCCGGGACGGCCAGCCGAATCGGTAGCGGCCTATAGGCCCATCGTGTTGCTGGACGAGGCGGGTAAACTGTTTGAGCGGATACTCTCTGCCCGCATCGTCCGGCACCTCTGCGAGGTGGGCCCCGATCTGTCGGACGCCCAATTTGGTTTTCGGGCGGGGCGTTCGACGGTCGATGCTGTGCTGCGCCTGAGGGCCGTTACCGAAGAGGCGGTGAGCTGTGGTGGCGTGCTGTTGGCGGTGTCGTTAGACATCGCCAACGCTTTTAATAGTCTGCCATTTAGCTGCATCAGGGAAGCCCTCCACTACCACGGGGTGCCAGAGTACCTGAGGCGGCTTGTGGCAGACTATCTTGAGGAGCGTACCGTCATGTACGAGGACCGTGACGGTGTTCTGAGGCGGCGGCCCATGTCGTGCGGTGTTCCACAGGGGTCTGTCCTCGGACCACTCCTGTGGAACATGGGATACGACTGGGCCCTCCGAGGTCGTCTTCCCCCCGGGTTGGGCGTAATTTGTTACGCAGATGACACATTGGTCACAGCCCGGGGAGTGAACTTTCAAGAGGCGGCGCGCTTGGCCACCACGGGAGTCTCTTTGGTGGTCGGGCGTATTGAGGCGCTGGGTTTACGGGTGGCCCTAGATAAGACGGAGGCCCTTTTGTTCCATGGGCCCCGTCGTGGTCCACCACTCGGCGCCTCTATCGTAGTCAATTCGGTCCTCGTACCGGTTCAGGCCCAGATGAAGTACCTGGGCCTGATCCTTGACGGGAGGTGGCTCTTCGACGAGCACTTCCGACAGCTTTCTCCAAAGCTGGTCGGCGCTGCCTCTGCCCTCGGGCGACTTTTGCCGAATTTGGGTGGAGCCAGCGTCGCGACGAGACGGCTATACACGGGGGTTGTCCGGTCAATGGCGCTGTATGGTGCGCCGGTGTGGGCGGCGGCTCTGACCGCCCAGAATAGGGCTCGCCTCTGGCGCCCTCAGAGGATATTGGCGGTTAGAGCCATACGCGGTTACCGCACCGTATCGACGGAGGCGGCGTGCGCCTTGGCCGGAACTCCCCCGTGGGATTTGGAGGCGGAAGTGCTCGCCGAAGTTTATCGGCGGACGGCTGACTTCCGGGCGGGTAGCGGCATGCGGCCCCCGCCCGAAGAGATACGCGAGTGGCGAGAGGCCGCTCGTCGAGCCACGATGGCTCGTTGGTCGTCCCGGCTGGAGGCTCCACGTGCTGGCTTTGCCGCCGTGGAGGCTCTCCAGCCGGTCATCGCCGAGTGGGCGGGGCGGCAGCACGGGACCCTTTCCTTCCGACTGACGCAGGTCCTTTCCGGGCACGGTTGCTTCGGGAAGTATCTGCACTCGGTCGCCAGGAGGGAATTGAGTCCCGCCTGTCACCACTGCGACTGCAGTGAGGACTCGGCTCAGCACACGCTGGCGGTTTGTTCCGCCTGGGCGGCGCAGCGTGGGGTCCTCACTGCAGTTATTGGAGGAGATCTCTCGCTACCGGCCGTCATACGCTCCATGGCCGGTAGCGACAGTTGTTTTACCGCGGTCGCAACCTTCTGCGAAGACGTAATTTCGCGGAAGGAGGCGGCGGAGAAGGCCCGGGAGGACGACATCCACTCGGACCCAATTCGCCGCCGGCGAGACGGGCGGCGGAGGCGCGCATACCAGCGCCTCATGCCGCCTTGAGTGTGGCCGCGGGTGGACGGGATGGGTTTTCCCCTCCATCCGCTACAATGGCCAGCCGCGAGGAGGCGACGTCCGCGTGTGCCGTACGTCGCCTAAAATAGAGAGTTTATCCGCAGATGGTGCCCGAGGTAGTGGGCAGGCGCTAGGAGGGATCTGGATGTCGTAATAACAGCTGTTCCCGGATCCCTCCTATGTCAGGCGCAGAGTGGCACACCGTGTGGTTTTAGTCGGTCCGATTCCGACACACCACCCCGCCGTAAACCCCGGTGGGGTGACGGCCCGTGGGGGTTTCCACACGTTAAAAAAAAAAAAAAAAAAAAAAAAAAAAAAAAAAAAAAGTGGTTTAAGCAGTGGCCACGTGGCTCTCTACTGCGCTGTGTTGTGAGTTCAAACTCCATATGGGACAACACTTTGTGTGATCCACAAATTGTTGCTCTGTCCCCCGCGACACAGGGTGTATTCCTAAGGAGGGCGTTGCCTTTTCAAAAAAAAATCTTAACTTGTTTTCTTAGATCTTTCTGTGTGTTATTTTACATTGGCTGCAAATAGTAATATATAAAGGATGTCTATTAAATTATTAGTTACAACGTCGTTTGGTGGATATTTTTGAAGGTAGGTATCCAAAACTCAAACATTTACTTATTTATTTCCTTAATTATACTTATGTAAAACATAGTAAAATGAACAATGGGTATCATAGTTTACCATTCTTTTTTGTCGATGACATACACTTTTTGGACAAACATATTGAAGATCTGGATAAAAAAAATACACAGTGTACTACGCATGCGGCATGGCTATCCGTGGTGAGGGTCCGGGTGGATCACGTGAAGCCTTTGTGATGCTGAACCGATGCCTCGACTTAGCCGAAGCAGCTGATGACGATTCCGCTCACCTGCTCGACTATACGGATTTTGGTATGTATTTTATGCTTTTGTCTATATACTAAAATAAATAAGAAGGAACCAAAAGAGTCCGCATCTTTAAAAGTGAAAGATAAAATATCTATAAAAATTTAGAAACTGTAAAAATTACATCTCATATTAATATACGTACAAACCGATAATGAAATAATAATTAAATAAAAAACTCTATTATAATTTGAACTGTCATTATATAGACTTTTGTACCATGATAAACGTATTCTGCATGTGACACTTCTTCACGTAAACATTAAGTAATTTAAATATGATGTTATTCAATGCGACCTATTTGACCAATACTGTAAATATTGTGTCCTACAGAATGTACCGACTGGAGTCGAACGCCGTTACTTTTGGAGAGCGGGTCCGTCAAGGGTGCTGCGTTGGATGATGCGAGGGAGTGGGTGCTCGCTGTATCCATGGACCAGGCAGTAGAACAGGTTGTTGAAATAATATTTTGGAATTAAAGTTATAACTAAAACAGTATCTTTAACACCTCTACTGTGTGTATTAATGATACATAAATGAGTTGATAATTTAATCGTTTTCATCGTCAAAAAATATACGAATTTAAATTTAGAACAATATAATCATTGTTTATACCTATATAAGCTTATATAAATGCATTAATATGTGTTGAAAATAAAATGGGCAAATATTTGTGTACAATATGTATACAGATTCATATAAACCATGTCTTTCGTGTGATACGTTTTAACATACTAAATATTCGGGTATTTTCGTGCCTCAGAGGACATATCAAGCTATCAGGTTCCGTTTACCATACGAACGTATTTGGTAATATTTACGGGTAGTTGGAGCCCCAAAAACTCTGACTACATTATATCTCCAAGACTTCGATATCATCTATTTAGTACTTGGGTTTTGAAAGCCTGATGACAGTCACTCCACGTGAAAAAACGAGGTTCAGCCGTTTCGTAGTTGACTTAAAACCAATGCATATCTAGTTTGGTAAAATGACTCAGAGAAAAAGCAGTTTGAAGGATTTCAACTAATTTAATTTGCAGGGTAATAAATATATTTTTATATGTACAACGATCTCGCCACGCTTAAGGATGTTACATATTTACTGCTTGCCTTTTCTCTTAAAACTAAGTGTATCTTAGCCACTGGCGTAGTGCTGTTTATTTTCTCATTTGAGCGGACACAATACAAATTATTATTGTTTTAGCGTCAATATCACTTTTAATTATTTTTAACGCCATTTTTTTTTTGTATTTTATAGACATTACCAGTGGATAGCCGCGGTTTGTACGCGTCTAGCGTGGCTGATATGGAAGCATGTTGTGTGCTCACCGGGTATCCGCTCGGCTCCAGGCTCGTCACGTTCACCAATGGTAAGTGTTGTCTTAACTTTTTTTTACACGTTGGTTTTTGGCCATATCGGCAATTAATCATTTCTAGTCCGGGTTACCGATGTCTTGACAGTTTATTTGTTAGTTTTTAAGCCTCAAATACGAATACCCATTTTTGCATAAATTACAAGTTCAGAAGGTCTAGTGTGGGTTTATTTCACATCAACTCGCTGTTGGCGACGAGGGTGTTTGACGTTACGATTGTTGAAGATTTCACTGCGGACCAATCGCAACGTGGTCACCGTGACATTCGAGTTGATGTAAAATAAACTCATACTAGTCCCTCAGAATGATATAAAGTTCATGCGTTGGGTGTAGGTCGCTGTGCAAACCGCGAGTGGTGGTCGCGACTTGTAAGCGCGGCGCGGTCTGGAGGTTCTGCCGCTACGCTCTTACAGCACATCGAGGCTTGGTGTGGACCTGCTGACTATCACCATATCTAATTGCATCTACAATTCAAACCGATCCATGATCTCACTAAAACCTCTCACTTAGCATTGAGGATGAATTTTACTACTTCTTATCTGCCCTATGTACACGAAAAGTTCGTGATTCGGACATTTCATTATGACTAGTCCCTACCAGAAGTTAAATGATATAAGATTATTTCTAGATGTTTTTTATTTATTATGCTAATTAAGATATTATTTATATAGTTCCTACTATTGATATCAACTTACTTAAGTCCCAGAGATTAATTACGTGATCGAATACTAATTGCAATATAGTCCCAGTTTTTGTATGTCTAAAGGTCTCGACGTTCATAGCTTATGAAGTTTATGTTTTATGATTTTAATTGTTGTAGTAAATTTTAATTAATTTGCATGTGTTTTTTATTCTCTGAAATATGATTTTGTTTGTACCTTAACTATTACAGATCTATATTATTGAATTATATAACTTACCTTAAAATAGATTTGAGGTTTGAAAGTAAGGTCAATTATTAAAAGTTTAATAAAACACCATTATATTGTTTATATCGCTATAATAAACTCATTTGTTATCACATTTATTTAATAATATACTTTGACACACATATTGTTACTTACTAGGATTTGTAGAGATTCATTCCGTTCTCGTGATTAGTACTGAAAAATAAAATACTGTTACAATAGATTTTTGTATTTTAAAATAATGATGTTAATGTACTGATTAAACGATGTCGGTGTGATGAAGATGTTTTCATTTTTACACATTTTTCAGTATCAACAAGAATCGGAATGAGGAAACGTTTTCTAGGAAGAAACGATATGAGACTAACACTACAGTAAGAAAGGTACATAGTATGATATCCGATACCAAACCACACAAGTGCGCTGTGCGCTGCACCGCACTCAGAACGCCACAGAGACCTGCTTGCTTGGTGCTAGCACTGTCTTTATTATCGACAGCATTTAGCAGTCCAAAGCTGGACATATGCTTTTCTAAATTTGGTTTAGATTATTTTGGTTTAAATTTGGTTTATAATACTAGGCTTCTTCAAAGTAATTGGCATTACGAAACAAATGAACATTACTAAAATAAAAATGTATCTTAAGAAAAAAAAATATAGAACTAAATTGTTAAAATATTCTATATGTACGTATGTTTTTGATGCATACATATATGTAACAACGTATGAGCACGGAATAGGCATGATGACAGATTTTTAATAACTGGTTTTTTAGGTTCAGAAATAAATATTATATACAATGTATATCAAATTTCTGCTTAAAATGAGGAATCAATATTAAAGAAAATATATTTTACTTTGTTTTTCATTTCAGCCAAATCTCTTCAATCTGTCAATGGCGTCGTTTGTGACGTCACGTTCGATGTAAGCATTGACGGCTACAGTATTAATTATGCATTGTTTGTGTTTTAAAAGTTCTAAAATATGAGTTAGAGACCGTATAGGTGTTGTGCAGTCCTTCTGTGTACTAATACCACTATAAAAAAGTCCGGACAAGTTATTTATATTCGTTCCCTATGATAAAACAATACGAAATAAATGGCTTAAACTTGCAAGACGTGATATAAAAGGAATATTGACTAATACTCAACTTTATTTCTGTGAAGATCACTTTGACGTAAGTATTTACTTGTGTTTGTAGATTCTACATAGTTTCCAAACCATTATAATGATAATGCTGTTCAATATTCAAACTTTGAGGTTAGGTTTCACTTTTCATATTAAACCATTATTTATTAAACCATGTTACAACTCAGATTACAACTATGTATTTGGTAGGTAAATATTAAAAGAATAATTGCAATATAGCCTCCAAGCGTAATATTAGAAGTTTCATTGAAGCAGGTAAGCAGGTATATTGAAAAACAGAAAGTATATTTCGAAACATTTTGTCTTATATTTATTCATTTTTAAGTGATTTTATTATAAGATTTATACTTACATTGATGTGTATTTTATTTACTGTCATCATCCCTATTATGCTCATTTTAACTTTACTGACGTTTTAGTTTAGTTTTTTTTAACAAATCTGGTCTATTTCATCTATGCACTGATTACGATTAAATTTATTAACGAAAGGGAAACAATAGTTTTGATGTTGGTCTCTACAGGACATGGGAGGTAATTATTATGTATCATTGTCTGAATTGTGAATTGCGTAGCATATGCGTGCAGATCTCTGTGGCTTGAGGTTGAGAACGGCGCGCATACAAAGCGGCAACTCCGTGCGGTATCGGCTCATCGAGGCACATCATAACTTTAGATTATGTTTTTCCACTTTTTACTTACGTAAGAATTATACTTTGTTATTATTCTAAATATCAAGATAATAAGCGTAAGTAGTTTTGATCGATTCCAACACTGTCAGAATTGATAGTTATATTTATTTAAATATCTAGATCTTTCATTGTTACATTTGTAAATAATTTATTTATACTTTTGTCCAAATCAATAGAATACAAAAATTATAGTGTTAAAATATACTTAACACCTGATATATATTAGGCATATATTTGAATCGTTTGAGTATTATAATTAGTTAATCTAATAAGTGAATAGATAATATGATGTCTACTAAATACTTCTCTCTCTTGGAAAATGTACAACCACATTGAAAGAAAATGCAAGGACGTGCAGTGATTTCTAGTGCCAATGTTTCTACGCGACACCTGTTCGTGCAGATATGTGTACATTAGTAAGTATTGTTGCGACGTCGGTAAGCAAGTTCGATATTGTCAGTTGAGCCACTAAGCTATCATAGCTTTGGAAGAACACAGATTTTGATAAGTTACATTAAAAGTTATCTCGCACAGGATATGTAGATTGTTTCTAACACCGATGATCAAAATATCATTCATCTCACAAATATTTAATTATCTAGCTACTTATGAAATTTGTATGTGTCTAACTAAACGAGCGGGAGCGGTATAGCGTGATCGCGGTTAGTATGTCCTTACGGTCGCGTCCCCGCCCCTACGTCCCTTATAGAAAGATTTCATGAGTATTATTACGAAGGGATATCATCTATTACATGAGTTCTAACACGTAATGCAACAAACGTTCTGATATTGAAGATATTCAAGTAGTTAGTAATATGTACGTTGGTTTTCATCTAGATATTATAAAAAGATTAATATATAAACTCTATCACGAAAATGTTGTGCGTAGAAATTTTTTGGAAACAATTTCACAATAACTATGTACATTTACAGTAAGATTTTGGACTCTAAGAAATAAAGTAGTATACCATCTAGGTACCGAAGAGTTTGTAAACCAAGTAGGTATACTTTGAAAAATTCACTAAAGCACAACCTTGGAAGAATAGTATCTAGACGCGCTTACTCACTAGAATATTATTTAGAAATGTATTAATCATATAAGGCAAAGTGTCGAAATTGGGGTTCCTTTGATAACATATGTTACAAGTTAGGGTTGATACGAATAACTATGTACTTAGAATACACACATTTGATACTAAAGTTGTGATGTCATCCAAAGGGAAGTATATTTTCAGAAACTAAATTTCTCTACAAAAGTTACTCGAGGATTTTGAGGTCGAAGTTACAAAGTGATACAGGAAATGTAGATCTTACAACTATTTTAAACTATTGTACTCCACATGATTTTTTTTATATTTTGTTGTAGATACTATACTAAATATTTTGAGTTTTATTGAATTAGCGACACACATACGATTTAGTTATATATGTATAACAAAAATCTCTACAAATATATACTAATTATTTCTAAATACCAAGCGCAAACACGATGAAATTGTTAAAATGAAACGCATACATTTCTTTGAGCTTTCAATAGATTACTGTAACAAATATTACCGTAATTAGGCGCACCCTCAATTGTACATAAATACACATTCAAAAAATTCGAAGCATTTCTACAATAAGCTCCTTTTTTTAAACTACAGTCTAAAAATGGTGTCGCTCGTGGGTCTTGTTCTGGGGCCTTCCTTTTAGGACATGTTGTAATTTATTGGCCCCACCCGATTATTTCGTTATAGAAAGTCATCAATATCAACAAAATTGAATCAAACTACAGAAACATGTCGACATAAAGTTAATAAGATATATATATATTTACACTATAAGTAAAATGATGACAATATTATTGGATCTGATCAACAGCAGTATGTGGGCATAAATGAATGCTCGGCTAAGGTAACAAATAGTATCAATCAGTATTTTGTTGGTCTGTGCTTGTGCGTGTGAGCCGTCGTGGTGCGCTGTTAGTCGTCGCGGCGCTCCGGCGACGGCTCTCTGGATCAATCGGGCGACTCGTCCGCAGCTAACGACGTAGCGGGGAACAAAGGGTACCAGCCGTACGTGCGTTGCGGCAACGACAGCTTGTCCAAGCAGATCTCTACGCCACCTAATGCCAAGTTGTGTTCGAATCCACCGCATCGCTGCCACAACATCACCACGAGAGTGCGACCGAGAGCTTCACTAGCCTAAACAATGATTTCGTCAATGATTTTTTTATTTTTAAGTTACGTTAGAGAAAACTTTATTTTAATCGTATTAAGTTGTGAAAGACAAATTTTGCATCTTTGTTCAAAACTATACGCAACCAGTATGTACAGAAGCAGAAAATTATGTATTCAGCTGCGGAAATTAATGTGACTGTGTAATTGTATAACTTTGTATTGTCTTATATTTCAAGTACCTTACACTGGTCGTGTGATAGGTTTACAAAGTCAAACATTATTTTTTATATGTTTATTTCTATCACATGTATTAAAATAAGTTAAATATAAAAATAAAATACCTGATATTTAAGCGTCTGTTTGAAGTGTGGCTCCGTAGTTCGCCTAATGACGCGAGTTTTGCGCTTATGAAGCCACTTGTCGCCATCTCGGAGGTAACACTTGACGTACGAGTCTGGCACTTCACCGTTCACGCCGTATACGCGACGAGCATGCGATACCTGATAAAATAATAGCCAATAAACATAAAATTTGAGTTATGGGTTAGCGAATATTGATACAATTAAATTATTTCAACTAGAACCCATTTAAATAATTAAATTCTTTTTATAACTATTGTGATGAGCGACTAAAATACAAGTGGCATTTTTACAATTAGTACTCACAAAGAATACCTCAGTTTACAGAACTGATGACGTTCAATATTAACATGACTAGCGCTCAGTTAGTTGAGAAGATGAGATATATTATAGTTAAATATTTGTAAATTGATAAGATAAATTGAATGGACATCTAAGCTTTAACCATAGAATGCTCCACAGAACCCGTCTTATATAGTAGAATTGTGAATTAACGTATCAAGTTTGACTAGATTACGAAGTCGTTAAATTATGCAAATGGTTAAGAGTATCAAAAAATAGTTAATGATTGTAGAAAAAGACCTCAAGCTCCAGTTGTCCCTTAACCATGATGATGCTAATGTTGATCTCGGCGTGTAGTGGTGCTAACTGTGCATTACGCGGCGGTAATTGGCCTGGCCCTAGCAGTGGTTCATCATTATCAGGCACCAGCGCTTCACATGCCGCTGCTGCTGGCACCGCTGCCCACATACTGCCCTTGCGGCCCGTTGCTGTACCTGCATCATGCAAAGTAGTACACACTACTCGCCTCGCGACCACCACCCGTACAATGTTAATTTCGTGCGATACCATTTATATCGACTGATGTCATACGGGTTGCGGCTGACATCTTCTTAATTCTAATTTTATAAAACACGTAAAGGAACAAAAATCAAATTACAAAATGATAGTAAACCATTCAATCGAACACTTAAAATGATGAAAAATAAACATTTACATAAAATAAGCACGTCAAACAGCTTCGTGCCAATGTATACAGTTTTTGTTTACATAGACTTGAATCTTTCCTTTCCTAAACACATAAATGAAAGAGAAAGCATTTTATCGTGTGCAGCCAAGAGTGGAGTCGAGTTTCTAATAGTTGTTTGAAGCGTTCCTCAACTTAGTATGGTAAGCATTCCGTGTCATGAACAGCCATATTATTGATTGTTAGGAAAACTTGCGTTCTTGTGGAGGATTATCGTAACATAACTCATGCCACCGCTGGCTTCGGCGTGCCGCGAGCGTCCGCTACGTCATGCGCGACCGCGACCTACGCGTCTGCCAAACATATATCTACTTCCCCATTTGAAAAAGTAAACAATGTAACGTCGGTTAAAGAAACGTCTTAATGAACTACGGCCTAACTATATTAGTGTAATAATTATATTTACAAGAAAACTAATAGATGCGTATTATAACAATGAGTGACATTCGCAGAGGTAATGAAATCCAAACATCCTAGGCGACACAATGCCATCGAGATGAACGAAGACGGGCAGCCGAACAGACGGTACACAGAGACAGATGAAGTGAGCGTGATCGCCCGCGGCCGGGCATGCGTCAGGACAGTACAGTACAGACACAGTGAAGTAATGAAAAGCGTCGGGCGCAGCCACATTCAACGGTGCGTGCGCGCGGCCGCCGCGCAAGCGATGTATGACCCATGCTACTACGTGCCCCCAATGTCTACCCGGGCTCCCATCAACTGTAAAACGATAACGCGCGCTCTGCCCCGATTGATTGGTCAGACTCGAACGAGAGAGAATGAGCGCTCTCGTTCTACAGTGACGTGGAGTCAGAGTTGATATGCGAGAACTGGCGGCCGTCGGACGTCACAAGGGATCGCGTACACCGACACCGCGCGCGAGTCGACCCTGTCCGGGTGAACGCGCGGGCGCGGGCACAAACGAGCAGTCGCTTACCGAGGTGCTAACGGTCCGTCGCTGCTGACCAAACAAGCACAACACAGTACAAATCAGTACTACCCTCAATGTTTGCATTGTCTAATGGTTGCGATGTGTAACTGGGGAGACGAGCGGGGCGAATGTTTACATAATTTATACACCTTAGTTTCGTCTAGATGTTTAGATAAGGCGAACCGAACAATTGGTTTGTGTTAATTAGAATAATCATGTAAATAAACAAATAATAAATAATTAATCATAGCCGGATTGAATCTACAAAGGGCTTGTTGTTTCTATCATCATATTATACATTATTAATCTAATCGAATGAAAAATGCTCTATTGAAAAAGACAACACAATTAATCTTATTTAGTAGGGCCACGTTAATATTATTAATAACAAGATTTTAAGTGAATATTATGATACTATATGAAGTGATTGTGTGATAGAGATGATGCTTTTAAAGGTTGAATACTTACGCCTGGCGGTCGAGCCGGACAGTGATAACGTACGTCCGAGCTCGCCCTTTACGGCGCGAAGAGACCGTAGAATATCATCGGGATCACGACGCACGCAAGACGAGCGCCGACGCTCGTTGCGCCGGCAGGCTGCCATTGATGGTGATGCGTCACCAGCCTCTACACAACCGTAGCTTATGTTCGCTTATATTTTATTACAGATTACGTCTCGTGGAATAAAATTAAGTTAACTTTATTTAAAGAATATAATTTTGTAAGTTCTTTTATATTCTTATTCTTAATAGAAGCCTATTAGTTATGTAGTTACCCTTCTCTTGCTGTTGGAATGAAGAACGGCGTGATCCAGGCAGGGATCGAGAGAAGTCTTTTCCAAGTTGATAAACTTCGACTTCCAGAGTTTCCGATTGTGATGAGCCACGCCGTGAGCCCCCAACCCAAGCGTGATCAGGATGAAGCAACGAAGCGCATTCACCGATTGAATCTACATCATCTGAAACAAATTGAAAATCCTATTTATAGTTCTAAATTGTAACATTTAAAACTCTACAAACCATAGGTCAAGGTATAGTTAAGCGCGGATCCAAATCGTGAAGAAATGAGAATCGAAACATCGACACATGCTAGGTATTGCTACAAATAGAACATTCAACATCAAACATATAAGAGTTTTGAAATCAGACATGCTAAAAACATTATGAATATATGGTTGTCACTCACTACCTAAATATTTATTGTTATCGGCTTATTAACATTTAGAAACCAATATTGTCCTTCGAAGAACTATCAAGAGGAATAATGTAACTTTAATAGGTTATCGAAAATGATGACTCAATGACTTTTATGATATTCTGACAGCAATTGTCACTAGGGTTGAATAGAAGGGAATTGAGTAACTCTCTCCATATAGTCGTAATGGTGGTCCATTTCTAAAGAGTATATGGTCCGAGCTGTGGTCATGCATCCATATATAATAATGCGCACCCTCTTCTGTGTCTTCTTTTGTCCATAGCGTGACGTTATACAGCGTGAACAAGGAATGTTATAGAAAGCTAACCTTAACAGATAGACATTGTTGACAGACGTTGTTGTAGACTTTTTTTCGAACTTTTAAAGAGGAAAAATCTAAATGCTTATACAGCGCACGCAATGGAAGCTCTCAAGAGGTACAATTTTTAACCGTTTTTACAATACTTTTCATTGATGCGCCGCTCTTTATAGTTGTAGGGTGATGATAGTACATGAGCTTATAGTACATACACACGTAAAATCACGCCTGTTTCTGTAAAAGTATGAGCAGAAGCATATTAAATGCCCACTTTTCGTCAGTGTTTTGGTCCCGCGAAATAGGTGGCAAGTCTACTGCCACTAATCGGGATGTTTTGTTTGCCAGAGCAGGTGTGCCACTTACAGGTGAGATTGACTTGGGGGTCTATATTTTTGGTGGCAACCCTATGCACCTAGCCTTCCTCGCTAACTGGGCTATCTAACACTAAAAGATTTTCTTTAATCGGACAAGTAGTTCTTGAGATTAGCGCGTTCAATTGAACAAACAAACTGTTTAGTTTCATAATATTAATATATGTAGATGAAAGATACAAAAACATGAGTTGATGGAGGTCGTGACAAGTATCATTGAACTTTCAATTACTATGAGTTCATATTACTACTTTTACAGTTACATTACCATACCTATTGTTTTACTTACTTACCTATTCCTTTTTGATTTTAATTTTTGCCACGTTTAGTTTTCCACTAGTGCAGGAATAATTTGAACATATAATGGTAGCATAGAAAATGAAATGGACAAGTGAGTGGCGACCATAATTAAAGCTCAATCGGGGTTGGATCCGCGTTCGGTACCTGACACAGAACGCTGGGAGGCGAAGTCTCCGCGGCGTAATGCGCGCGCACCAGTGAGCGAGCCGCGAGGTGAAGCGTTGGCTGATCGTGTGCCGCGCTCGTCTAGGGTCCACCATACAGCACGCTCCTCTGCGAATGCTTTCTCTAGGTCCATCTGATATTTGATTAATAATTTTATTAAATATTCATCGTTGACTTTTGCGTCTAAGCTTAACGAGATAGTACTAATATCTCGTGTTACTTAGAAGCATCATATTTATCATTATCAATCAGCTACTACATTTTCGCTCTTATATAAAATGAATACTTCGTGTGTACAATATTAGACTCAAGTTACTTACAATACATTCTCCAATCAGAACTGGTTCAATGCCTGGGCAGGCATCCCAAAGTGTGAGTTCTATAGCTCGGCCTGCTAATAGGTCGGCTGTAAGTCCACCAAAGCTTAGCGTAGCGTTCCATACGGGGCTGCACGAGGCTGATGCCGGATCAGTTTCCACCGGAGGGCAACTCTCACTGTATAAATAATTCAATGATAGGTATTTTTCCCTCGTTCTATATGTCCCTACTAAAGTATTGTAAGGGTACTAGTAGGGGTACTTTGAACTTTTTTGCAATTATCACCACCGGTGGAGATATTTGAAATCTCCTACTCCATGTATCTCTACTAATCGCATCGGTAGGGATACTTGTACTTTTTCCTCTTATCACTACCGGTAGGCATAAAAGTTTTCAAGGGTTTCTTTTATGATTCCAATTAGATGTTCCTGAATTATTCGTGATTAAAATATTAAATTGAAGTTTTCTTTTGTGTCAATGGAACATACGAGTAAAATTACTTAATATCATACAGGATTTCACTAACACATGTGATTAGGAACATTTAGTTAATCATAAGGAGTAAACTTCTGCTACTTTTTATTCCTACTGGTAGGGTTGAAAATAATTATATTCAATTATCTCTACCAGTTCGATTAGTTGCGATATATAAAGTAAAAGGTACCGTACCGGTAGCGATAATTAGGAAAAAGTTCCAATTATCTCTACTAGTGAAGATATTTTAGTAGATGTGTTAGGATACTTTTAATATTTCCCTCCCACTGATTTTTGTATACATATGTATATGTACTATTATGTCTATTAATGAATTTCGTGAAAAATATGTCGTAGTCTTCCACTGGGTGAATGGCTGTATATACTTGTCTTAGCATCTGAAGTAGCCACATCTTTTGCTAACTGAATTGGAACACTTTTATCATTCAATATGTAGTATAGTTTTTATTAAATAATGCATCATTTAATACTAAAAGTGCTATGGATTTCCGAGTCTAGCCGAGGGTCTTTTATTTGTTCACTACAAGAATGGGCAAGGCTGTTGTCAGACCGCAATAGATCAAGAACTGATTTTGATAATGTATTTCTTCATGACACTGAGATTACAGCTCTCCTAGTTAAATACTTGATTACCGGCAAAGTTGACACGATAAGCATATGAGATGCATTCCATACATAATGATGTTAATTATAAAATCAGTTCTTTTTGAATATTACTTACAGCGACGGTAATAAACGTATCCGAGCAAATGCCTCAGGTTCATCTCCATATCCTAGGGTGTGGTCTCTGGGCGGTAGGTCGTCGGCTGCGATGAGCACGACAACGAGTTTGCGTAGGTCGCATTCAAACCACACCTGAAGTTGTGCTCGACCCGGCAGACGCTCGCGCGCGCGTTCAGCTCGATCCTGCTCCTAGATATAAAATTACTTATGTAATGTCAACTTGCAAATACAGTAGTTGCACAACAATGTGACTTAGCTCTGATATTGTTTCCAATTTTTTTTAAAAATGTAATGAAATACATTAAAATATACTTTTGAAATAATAGTATACTAGTTTTATAGCTTAAGGCACATGGTATGTACAATCCACTTCGGGGTATTATAATACTACTAAACAAAATAAATGTGATGTTGTTGGCACAAAAGAAAATTGAAACAGAATTATTGTAACAAATATGTCCCACGTTTCGTTATGCAAAATCTAAACCAGTTATAAATACATGGGGAATGCACAGTACTTTATTAAGTAACATGCAGCAACCATCAGCTATTTATTTGTCATCAGCAAAAGAGGACAATCATTAGATTTTTTTTTACTCTTTGCGACTTATAGTAATGCATTCATATCGCCAGTAAACCTTTCAGAATTTGAAATTTCCATTTCAATTTACGTCAAAGTAACATGCGTCGGGCTGAGGCATTTCTATTAAACACAAATCAATGAGAAAAATCGGATATATTTATCCGCCATGCAGGAAGCTGTATCATGCTGATACCGGTCTCACAAGCTGCATGTACCTACAACCTGTAGCTGAAATAAGACGTTCAGTCGGACATTCTCTAAAAAGATTATTTAATTCGTAATTTTCTAGATAATTTAATTTGTTCACAGTATTTTCTGCACAAGCTTCTGTAGGATAGGGGGCAGTCTCTATTCAAGTCTACTTTATAAATTGCGAATATTAGCAGTGGAATTATTTTTCACTACAGTATAAATCTAATTTATGAAAGAATTTTGTAGCATTAACTTATATAGCAGAGAAATATGCCTACATTCATAAGAATCTATCAATGCCTGAGAGTTGAGAGCTTAAGCGTTGGTTCAATTTTACTTCACTATCACTATTCTAGTTCATGTGCTTTGATTTGTGTATATTTTCATTTTCACAAGTTTAAAACTACTTACTTTCTGTTGCATAAATAAATTTTTATAACATTCAGAAGCTATTATAATAAGTTTGAATCAGAGCTGCCTTGAAGTTGATAATAGCATGAATTGCATCGGCGCATTCACTCACATTGACATAAATGACGGTAGAACAATAAAATAATATATTAATACTTAAAAGCGTTAACAATACACACGTGTATTTTTACAATAACAATGATAAACGAAATACATGGTTATATAAACATTTCATTTCCTTCAACAAAACACATCGTTCGTATTAAAATTCGTGTCACACAGAGAGGCTTTCACGTTTTTTACGGTGCTTTAACTAGATCAATGCACATATCGACATTGTGCAGCGTCATGCATTTCTGAACCTTTAACCAACGATTTTAAAAAATCAACTACATATTTAGAGCGGTTATGTACATTGTGTCGCTGTTGGGTGTCGTCATCACAAGACAGAAGCGTCGATGTGCGCCTGTCGTTCAAGGTGTTCCAGTGCGGTGTACCGTGCTGCCACCACTCGAAGCTGCTAACCAGACTAGTCGCTGCAAACGCCTTCGTTACAAGTGCAGCATCACACTAAACTAAGTCAACAGCAAGACTCGGTAACAGACACTCGATGCGCTATATATGAGACGGTACAAACGGATGTGTGGGCTCGTGGTTGCGCGTAGAGCGGGTACCCGTGCGGCGCCCCAATCTTACTTCAGTGTTGGACCCTGTTGCCGCCGTCACTGCCATCTCTACCATCCCATTTGATGCTACAGTGTGTCTCTTATTCCTCTGTTCTTATGTCTCTTCCTTGTTTTTTTTCAGTATATAAATTGAACTATGTGTGCCAGATTAATTTCCGCGAGTGTGATTTTAGATATGTAAAATATTGCTTATGCTGAAAGCTGTGGCGTATCTAGCTTTACTACTTTATTTTACCATGTTGGTATACAATGAGCTAATCATCCAGGGTATCCTATAGTTGATACCTGCGACCGGGACGAATCCCCTAATCTACCATCAAACACTAAAATTGTGGTTTACTTCTGTCTACACTTACATATTACTGAATGTTTCATCGATATTTGTGTAATTCCCGATTGATCCCTAAATCCACTCGATGCGATGACGACAATATGAAATTGTTCAGGTGATAGAAAAAATAAAAATCTGAAAATAAGTAGGTAGCATTTTTTCACACACTTCACTTAGGATAATCATCATATGAAAACGATAACGTATAACGGATATTATAGATAGGTAACAAATAATCTATAAAATGTATGTAAATATTTTGAGTAAACAAACAAAGTATCCCTTTATCTAAATAGTAAAGGTTAACAAAGTTAAAGTACATCTACATTCGTATATATAATAAAAACACTAATCTCTTATAACTAGACTAACGTGGAAGATGTTCGACTGATGAGTGCTACAGTATCACAGCAGTCAGTGGAGACCAGCCCCTGCACTTTATACCCAAACAAAACCGAAAGGTAAATCAAAATTAAGTATAGTTCCAATTGTATGCCTTTAGATTTTGTTGGTAGCAAAAAATGTGAGGAACATCGGAGCAACAGTCAACACGATAATTTGCATGGTCTCGATAACATGGAACGAGTGATGAAAATATTTTACAGGACGTGTGGATACCATCAGTTTCTCGCCAAATATTAAGATATGACTAGATAATCAGTCGGAATTTCAAGTCATTCTTTATAATGCGTTTCTAAATCAAGTCATTGAGTCGTTCTAGAGCCTCTCTTTAAAGCTCGCCCTCTATCCTTAGGAAATCATCTTCAAGTGCTTTACTTTGTTATCTACTCGTATGTACAATGGTACAACAACTACCAGCAAGCTTTATTAGTACAACTCGAAGGTGATCTAATAACCACATAATTACACATTGATTGAAGAAGACCACACACTGTAATGAATGATCCAAAAAGCGCAGAGGAGTAGGCACCAAGTGACAGTCTCTACTAGAGTTTATGAAGGAGCATTAAGCTCAATGTCTTATGGGTTCACAACACATATTGTTACCAAAAGCCTATGTATGGATATTATACCGGGGTTTTCGGCAATTTCCGTCGAGTCGGCGAAGATGGTGATTTGTCGGTATCCGGTTCTGTGAACCAAAATAGTTTAATTAACTCTCACCTACTTATTTAAGATGTTATAAGTAACAATTTTTTATATTGAAACATTTTGAATATAAAACATGGAAATACCGTTTTGCCCAAGACGAAGGTTTGAAATGATGGTGCAGAAAAAGACAGGTACAGAAAAATGCTGTTAACATATCAATTAGTTAAGGTTAAAGCAAAGACAACCAAAATGAAAGAAGTGTTGAAAAAAAAAGAGTGCGATATATTGAAATGTATTCTTTTTTTAAAATGTGATGCAAGAAAATGTTCAATAAGTAGAGAAAGATATTAGAACTTAACACTGGATTGCTACATAATATGCAGAAGTAAGTACTTTTATAAAATTATTTTGTTTCATTTAAAAGGACATAATATTCAATAGCTGGTGCCATACGTACCGTACAAGGCGTGGTGATGTAATGAACTTTGCGACGGCTGTGTAGGTTGGTCGTCGAGTTGTGGTGCAGGCTCCACAAGTAACTCCACGCTGTCACCACCACGTTCTAGTACCGCACACACTTCTTCAAAACTGCGTTCCGTTAGAGGTACTCCGCCCCATTCTAATACCTTGCGAAAATTTAAAAACAAATCGTACTTGTCCTATAGCTTAATATAGTCTATTGGACAAATCATTCGTGTAAAATAATAGGAACCATGAATGTAACTGAATATTAACAAACCTCATGAAAAAAATACTGTTAATACTGCTATGATTATTCTCTTAACCGTTATTTATTTCAGCAAGTACCTAGCACCAATAAATTTTAGAAAACAAAAGGGGTATTCGTCTTTCTTAGTTCCACACTGCTAAAGAACACTGCTAAACATAGAATAAGTTCATACATATCAAAATGTAATAACATAGAAACCTATGTGAGATGTAATAAAAATGAAAAAACATAAAAAGGACGTATGAAGTTTATGACGTATCATCAGTGATACCTTGTATAAATACTATCAGAATTTTTTATGTCGTGTACATCAAAATATAATGTATTTGTTAGGAAAAATACCTTATCACCCTGTTGGAGGCCGGCGAGGTCGGCGGGTCCACCGGGCACGGTCCACACAATGACGGCCTCACGGCGACCGCTCGCGTCCGGTTTGCCGCCCACTACACGCATGCCGAAACCACGCGCTGTAATTAATAATTTACAGAGGTTGGCTGAAAACCTTTATCGACTCAGGATGTTATATTTTTTTGATTACCTACAAAGGCCTCAGCTCGCATTATTTTTTACGTAAAGGTAAATAAATAAATACACGGGAAAGAAATAAAACGATAAAACGCTCACTCGTTTTGTATAGGTACCCATGTTTATAGGAAAACTCGTTTTAGAATGTTTTAATTACATATTTATAAAGTTATTTGAAGTAACGATCTTATGCATGAATTTGCAAGTCACTTATAACTTAAGTAATCAGTTATTTCGTTTCTCGTATGTCTATATAATTAAAAGTAACAACTTACATCGGTGACCCTTATCATTAGGGTCACGGCGCAATGATACGCGTCTTGGCGTTTGGTCATCAACGTCATGTATGACAATCTTGATAGCTTCAGCGTCAACAGACATTTGACGTGCGGCTGCTGAAATTGCAGCTGCTGTAGCGGCAGACAAGGCAGTGGCTGGTTCGGTTAATGTGTCTGAAGTACGTGACGTCAACGCAGCCATCGCATTGAGAGCCCCTGTTCGCTGTTGCAATGCTGCTATGTCTGGCCTGTGCAATAAGAAGTTATTTCTCAAGAAGAAAAATAATTAACTTTATCCATAAAAATACTATTGGAACTTATAAAGAGATTGTTATTTATTTGTAAAATAATTGTTTAGTGATAGTACAGTAAGAGTAGTGGACGTAATGTTACAAATTTTAATTTAATTTGAATATCAATGTAGGTACTCGTAAATTAAAGATCTAAGTATCTCAAGCTATCAAAGTCGTAGACAAAAATTCATCTTATAAGACGTATAACATTATTCAAAAACGTATTACACATTGTTTCGTCTCGACAGCCTCACGGTCTCAGGTTAGCATATGTGATTGCTGATCAAGATGTCTCGGGCTCGTTTCCCAAGTGTTATTGAGTTTTTCTGTTTATAGAAGTTCTTAATAACAGCCTGGAGCTTGGAAATTGGGATATTAACCCCTCTGCCTCGGAGGTCACGTAAAGCCATCGGTTCTATGCCTGATTTTTCCTTGGTCGTATCAGATAACCGTCCCATCGGATTGTGAGAGTGAAGGAACAGAGAGTGCATAAGTGTAAGCGTAAACACTTGTGCACTATTAATATCTTTTGCAGGACTGGCTGGTCTCTATTGAAACAGGCCGCCGTAGCCGACGTAGGCTAGGAGTCCATCATTACCACTATGCAAACGCCCAATGACAAATTTTCAGAAATATTGTGATTTCTTACCATCTTATTATAATACTCTTAAGATTAGATTTGCTATGCATCACTTTTAAATGAGTAAAATATTGTAATAGGTGACATGAGATTAGATAAATGGATTCACTTTTAATATCATAGTTCACTTACAGTTGACTGCCACGGCGTCTGATAGGTCGATCTTCGTCAACGTTGAGACCGGATATTTGTGGTGTAGAATCCGTGTCCTCTGTGCGGTACGAGCCACGCCTCGATGTAGCACCTCCCACCATATCCACTGCAGACGATCTATTTGACATTTGATTAACAGATTTGTGTGATAATACAGCTTTCGGTAGATTTACGCTTGATTGATTAATTACTACCTTATCGATAGATACGAGGTTTAAGAGTGATCAAATGCCTGACTACTTATCAGATACTTAAATATAAAATGTTGTAATGTTATAAAATATGTTCTTGCGAAAAAAAAAACAGTAAGTAAGTAAGTAAAAAGAGTAAGTAAGAAACGTAAACTTGAACCAAACAACTGAAAGTATGATGATGATAGACAAGATTAAAGAATTTATCTTTGAGGTATACCTCCTGGATATGGAAGGTGCATTGAGCGCCTGATGAGCTGGTGACTGTTTGCCCACGGGCTGATCCTCGTCGCAGGAGCGCTGCCGAGGAGCACGCACAGAACGACGGCGAACTGGGGTCACGGTGCTTGGCCGTCGCGACTCCACTTTAGGCGTTGTGCTGCCGCCGCCCTTTAACTGCCGCCGCGGGCAGCGTGGTTACGAACTCAAACTCATATATGTTTATTTGCTATTAGGTAAATAACTAGTAGCAATCAAGCCTCAATTATTAGAACGCTCTTTACGATAACGATCGGGGTGCTTTGCTTTAAGATACAAACAATTTCTCTATGGTCTGCTCACTACCATGAAGTAATTATTAGAAACATTTTATGTGTATGGGTATTTTTTTTTTAATTGGTATCGTATACCTACTAGATTTTGCTTGTAATTGTAGAATTCAAAGTGCTATTGTGTTGTCATTGTTAACGTTGCTGTTGTAGGTTTTGATTATCAACATACATTACTATCTGGTACTAATCAATTTATTAGAAAAAATCACGCCGAAAGATAATGTCCGGATATTCTTTTCATCTCAGTATAAAACGAAACACTCAACAGTTAGTGTCAGTTTAACAGTGAAAATAAATTTACATCACAACTAAGTGATTATCAGGGAATTGGCTTATTGTGTCATTTACCTACGAAGCTAGTAACACGACAACCGATTAGCATTACCTTCTCTAGTTCCTTTAAGGATGCTGGTGATACATCAGAGTGACGTCGCAGTTCTGGTGATCGCGGTGGTGCAAGGCCAGAGCTTGCGCCACCGCTGCCCAGTCGTGCCTCGGAGTGCCTTCGTTGTAGCGCCTCCAAAACGGGCACTTCTAGTAGCGAGTCTGTACTGTCTTGAGCAGCAGGAGGCAGACGCGGTGCCGCTTTACGTCGGCATACCGAGCAACGCCATGAATTCTGATAAAAATGCATGCAAGAAATGTACTAAAAATATCAACTTAAAATGAAGATTTCTTAGTAGGGAAAAATTGACTATCTCGGAGTCTTTTCGTTATACTACAGATAGGTATAATTTGCCAATAAAGTATCTCACAGCGTCTTCATCACTAGCTGGTTTGGAATATGATGAGCAATCTTCACAAACACGATGCTGGCATCCATTGCATATATGAAACACTTCGCCAGGCTTCAAGGCCTTTAGACATACCCGGCATGCGCCGGCACGGGAGGGTGCTTTGCCTGCCTCTCTGCAAAACGGAATATAATTAGTAAATGATCAACTAAACATAATGAAAACTATACTAAACTAGTTTCTTTTTTATTATTTTTATCCAGAATTTGCATTTTTGCTTCAATACAATTAATTTCACGTAATAATATCGATTTGTACACCGCACAATGGTAATTGACATCGCTGTTCCTCATGACGAGAACCTTGTGAAAGTTGAATAAGAAAAACTAATAGAAAGCAAATACAGTCATTGTTTCAATAATCGTATCTGCTCTCGGATTGAGAGTCAAAAGCCTCGACCTCTGGACCCCTCTCTCCGAAGGGTCTGATGCAGAAGGCAGTCCTTCTTAGCATGGTCTGTATGTGAGGAGGTTCCTGGTTTTGGAGCCGTAGCCACCACTTTCTTGGTCCCTGTATCCGAAGTCGTTGGTATTCTGTATTTTAAATGTGTTTTTTGTTTTCTTTTTTGTTATAATAAAGGGAACAATGATAAATATTTCAGACATGTGTGACACAACGTCATCTAGTTTCAAACTTAGCAAACCTTGTATTATGAAAGCTAAATTGACTGATAGAATCCTCATATACTTTTTTTGGTAAATACATACATATTATACATAGCAAACAAACATACTAGAAAGAAATGCTATGAAGTTAATTTTATCCAAGTTCGACGGTGTTTGGTAAGTAACTAAATTAAATTAAACATTTGATTTGAAAATAGAGTGTCACAAATATCTATCATTCACAGCCTATTTCAAACTAATAGGAAGGAACGCTAATTTGGATTCTTAATAAAAGGGAAAAGCAAGGACTAATAAGTCCACACATCATTATGCATTGACTGTTTATCATTTATGAAATGGTATACTGCAGGAGTTGAGGAAATTATTCACCGTTCAGTCTTAGCTGTTTGTGCTGGTGGTGGTTGAGCGGGTGGCGGTGCTGGCGCAGGCTCAGCTGGGACCTCGGTTACACCTTGTCTAGGACCTAGTTTCGTAACTGAAATAAAAAAATGATACATCATTTAAACTAAAATATCTTTACAATGGATCCGCATACTTTAATAGTATTACTTTTGAACAAGATTAAAATTAACTACTTCAAAATGAACTGAAAGTCATTCAAACTCAAATTACATTCAGTTCATTGTTATGAAATACTGAATTGGAATGAAACGATGAGAATTCAAATAAGTCCGCAGTTTGTGTCTACCTTCCGAGCAGGAATCCGCTAACAATGCGTGCCAGCTCCTCGCTTCCCCTTAGCTCGGTCCTGTGGGAGAGGCGTACCGTGCGATATTTCGCTATGAATATTAAGAAACGATCATGAATTCCATTGTGAACTACTCTCAGACCCTATCAAATACCTAATACGTTTATATCTTGGGCTCATTTCACATTGGAATGCGTTAATATAAAATTCTTAATATAGGAATAAGATAGATTGCAACATCAGTATTAACCTTTTATAAATTCTTAGATAAATACTTTCGTTGTTAGTAACGTGGCAGGTTGGTTGGTTAGCATTTCACGTTGGACATTTAGATTCATTCACACCAGGTAAATTTACTTGGGATGACTTAATAAATACATAATTAATAATTATTTTAAAACAAACCTAAAATTATGAAAACAGTACAGATAATATAACTCCATCTTCGTTTTAAAATGATTAAATAACACTTGTGTCGTAATTTTGAAAGTACTCGTAGGTGGACTTAGGTACGATGGCATGAATGAATATTTTGAAAGTGGATGAATATATATAGCCTTAGAAACTAATAGCACTTGCTCTTAGTTTCTGAGTACAGGTCTAGAATGTATAGAAAAACTTAGAATAATGCTAAAAAGCACGGGTACCTATTTAGGCACAAAAAAATACAATACAAATAAGCATGTTAATTTATGGCCTTTAAATTTTGCTAGATGGAATTTGAGAGCTCTACCATTCTGATGCTAAATTGTTAGTACAATTTACACTATAAAAAGGTATTTCTAAATATCTATTTGCTGAGTGCCTCCCACGAAAGTTTTACTACCATTAGTCACTAGGAATTACCATAATAATTATGAGCCCACCGCATGGGATATAAACTTTTGTTTGTTTGCTAACGTTAATGTCAAACTTTATGATATTAGTTATTAGAAGTTAGTTTTATCTAATATAATAATATATTCATAGCCATTTATAGCATAATTATAGTTTAACATCTGGGAAAAGGATTTACGAATATAAATAGTATTGATCGACGTCAAACTCCCAACAAGGATGTGAATTTTTAGTGTAGAGTTTCGAAGCAAAACCCATGAACACCAGTGGTTCGTTCCTCCTTTAGTGACAGTCATCGGTGTGTAAAAATAGTAGGTAGATCTTAGGTACTCGTAAATTGTTACATATGTTCAGTGTGAAATATTTTTAATGATGATTACTAAAAGATAAGAATGGTTTAATATATTCGATCATAGTTCATAGGGGTTGTACTAACCTCTAACAGAAGACCAACCTGAAGTGGCAGCATTCACGCTATCGTCTTTCGTTGGTGAGTACGAGACCGGAAGCCCAATGATGATAGGGGTGATATTTATCGTGGTAAGTGTGAGCCGTGGTAAGCTAGTATAGTCATTATGAAGGTGATGAATCGACCCGTCGGCCGAATTCATAGAAACGGTGGTGCCGCTGGTCACCGGCGGTATAAAGGGACCAAATCACGATTAACCCCCCAGGGAGGCCGTCCCGTCAGGTCACTCATAATCCATGAAGTAGCTTGTGTGTCGGATAGTGGACCTGGTGACAATTTCCGGGGTACGGAGGCCTTCCATCCGATGTCATACTTCACCGTTACACATTATACAAAATTCGGAGTCTCAGTGTTATACTGCTACTATGACTGTCACTCCTTTAACGTATATTTTTTGAAGCACTAAAGAAAAAGTATTTTAGTTCAACAGCGGTATTTTCTTCTTCCACCAACCCGCTTTTTAAAGTGGAGTTCACAAATATCCTTTGACTTAACGCAAGCTTCAGCGCCATCTACCAGCACTTTGAAAAGGTGCAGCTGACCATGCTTTTCCTAACAAAGACACAACAATATCCCAGCTACATGTTCGAAGAGTACTTTCACACGAAGTGTGGCCTGTGTCTCTTGATAATGGTCGATATTTGTTGTCACTGTCTACGCTGCCTCGAGGATTCATCCTTTTTCAAACTTTGGCCTTGATCCTGAGCTTGAAATATATGCGAAAAGGACGCAGGTCACGAACTAGGACATGTTAAATCTCTTTTTCTGTTACATAACTTAGAAATTTAATTGGACATGGAGCCTAACCCCAATAATGATTGTGAACTTTAAAACATCATACTTAAAATGGTACTTGTAATAGGTGTAGTAGCATGATTAATTTATGCATAGGATTGAGTTAGAATTCGCGATGTAAGGTCCACATAAATAAGGGTAATAAAAATCCTCAGAGAAACAAACAAAACAGCGCTCCAATCTACAACACACACGAATAGTTTCAAGATTTATTGCTATCGCCTGTAATAAGGGTCTATTTCAGATGGTCCTGGTAAAATTTATACAGAGATTCAACATTTGTAATGCATTGAATGTTAAGCTAATTCTTAGAAAAAATCTTCTTAATTACAACAGAGACGCCGTTACTTATTTTCTTAGAATGTTACCGAATGTTCCTTTAAATGCAAAAAAACATTTTTAAAATGTGGAAATTAAATGACAATAACAGCTACAATATGTTACAGTAATCTTTTTTTTTGGTTGTATTTATGTGTACTTCACCAGCTTACCTAATCTCGAAAACAATATTAAAATTGGGTGCATGGATATCAATGAATCACACTATTATAATTATCCTTTTCTAAAAGTACAGGATGGGCCAAGAATTTTTTAACATTTGAATCTAACAATCCGCATAAACAAATGCTGCACGGAGCGCGGGGAGGGACTGACTACTAGCTCGTTTTTCGGATATTTTATCACAATGGATCGTTTCACGGGGTCGCAGCGCGCTTACTATGTGAAACAATTTTATTTAAACAACAGTTCGCTTATTACTGTGAGACGCTTATTTCGTGTTGAAAATGGTTTACATGACTTAAATCAGTGTCAGAGTGCTCCTTCTATAAAGAAATGGGTGAAGAAGTTCAAAGAGACGGGATCTACACTAAATGTGAAACTAACTGAAGGCCCACGGATTTCTCGCACAGAAGAAAACGTGCAGCAAGTTTCCGCTTCTATTCGACGTAATCCAGATTTATTGACGCGCAAAGGTTCGGCTGAATCAGGTTTATCCCGCACATTATTACGCCGTATTTTGAAATTACATTTGAAAAGACATCCATGTAAGATCTAGATAGTGCAGGAACTAAAACCTAATGATTTAAATTTGCGCCAGTCGTATGCCGAAACAATGTTAGAACGATTCAGTAATTTTGACAACATCCTATTTTTTCCCGAAACCCATTTTCATCTCAACGGACAAGTAAACAAACAGAATTGCGCCTATTAGAATAATAAGCTATGGCTAAGGTATGGCTGTATGGGCTGTAATTTCGGCAAAAGGAATCATTGGACCCTGCTTTTTAAATATTCTCGCGGCCGTTCTGCTGAGTATGTAAAAATGTTACGGGAGTTCTTGGGACCAATACTACTAGTATTTGCTGGTTATAATCGTAGCACATGGTTTCAACAAGATGGAGCCACTTGTCACACATCCAATGAGTCCCTGCCGGTGGTCAAAGACTTGTTTCCCGAAAAGTTGATTTCTAGACGAAGCGACATGCCATGGTCACCCAAAAGTCCAGATCTATCCCCAGCAGACTTCCTTTTTATGGGGTTATTTAAAGAATCGTGTCTACATCAACAAACCATATACACTACGTCTACTAAAAGAAAAAATCAGCGAAGAGATGTGTGCGATCTCGTGACCTCTTTGCCGACGAGTATTCGAAAACTTCAGTGCTCGTTTAGAAGAGTACAAACGTCGAAATGGTGGTCAATTTTTATAATATACCAAATGATTTTTATACTGTTTTTTTTTTAAACGTCAACTGGTTCGTGGCTCACCCTGTAAATAATTGTAGACATGTACCACGCAGACACGTAGTCAGTCACGGTATAGTTAAGGAAAAGCAACTAATAACTTGTTTCTACTTATTTCATGACGCCATATCGTCGCGGATATATTATGATTTAACGTTATATAAAATAATATTACATATCTCTCGTGACTCATGAGACTTGTGATCAAAATAAATGAGTGATTGAAATATTTCAAACATCCTTGAAAGTTAGTTAATGCTTCGAAGAAATATATTTCTGATCCGTCAGATCAATTTTACGCATTGCTAAACTCAGGAATTCGCTATTCCATTTTATCTTCTGTAAAAAGGGCAATGTTTTTTCATCATTCAATGTCGATTCAATTTGGACGTGAGGAGTTTCTTTGACTTTAACTTTGTAGGAAAATTGAACTGCAAGTCCGTAGTTTTAAGTGTGAGCTAGATTATAATTTTAACAATACCTCCATTATGAAACAGATACTAATATTTTAAAACTGATAAATCTGAAGAACATACATGAAGAACAGGATTATAAAACATATCGACGATAATTATTGAATAGTTCATTTATCGAGGAACGCTACAGGCTATATAACACCACGATACGACCAATAGGAAGCGCGCAATAATAAAAATGTTGCACAAGTTCAAAATTTATTCCTTTTGAGATGTGCAGACGAAGTTACGTGGATAGCATTAGTCTATAATATTGTTTGTTATCATGTTGAAGACTATGGGATTGGGTTCATTATTATTATTATCACAACCTTTAATAGTCCACTGTTATACATAAGCATCTTCTTAGAAAGCTTTTAGGACCAAGTTATGGCCATATAACTTTGAGAGAATGTCATAAATAATTTATTTCTGAATATATAACTTAGAAATAATGAAAAATAATGTTAACAAATATATCTTTAAATCAAGAGTCAAACGCTGAACTACATTTCTAGTCATACAGTCCCAATATCGAATCATTCGAATTTTCTTCGGTGTCTTCTGGAGATATCAAGAAGATTACAATATCTATCCGTTCTAATGCTGTGGAGTATGATGATATTAGCCGATGTACAATTATTATAATCCTAGGCTTTACGCTCTCAGTAATTACTCACATACTCAACTTCTCCTTCGATTTAGGCATTTTCCCTTGTATAAGACACGAGGTTTATAATTATTCTTCTTCCTAAAAAAATAGTACCTACCTGTACCTACCTAATTTCACTACCTGAACAGCTTCGATCTGTTTCCATTATTCCCTTTCTATCTAAAGTGCTCGAGGCCTATGTATACAAGCAGGATTCCGAATTTGTATTCAGACACAAACTGCTAAGTTCTCTACAGTCGTGCTTCAGGCTCGGTCACAGCGCTGTTACCGCCCTACTTAAGGTGACTGATGATATTAGGAAAGGCATAGCAGACACCAAAGTTACAGTTTTAGACTTGATTGATTTCTGTTATCCTTTCAGTAAAGTCATTCATGTAGTAAGTATGCCAACAGTGTGTTCATGTAATTGATTGGTGCGACCTTTATACTGGCGTCCCTTAAAGCAGAACTTTAACTTTTTTTATTCTCTCTATTTGTAAACCTCTAACTCGACGCCTTCAATATGCATATCACATTGGAGTCCTGTAGTCAAGGATCTAGCCCTGCTCATCGACTCGAGCCTTAACTGGCTCAAGTTACTTATCTAAGTAAAAAGTGGCTATAAAAGTTGTCCAAAGAATTACCTATCTCCTGAAACGTGAAGATCTCTCTTGCAATTCCTAATTATTCTTGTAATTGATTTTAGTAATGTGTGTTACGTCGACCTAAATGCAGATCCCTTAATTAGCTATACCGCAGTATAGTGGCCCATGCTATGGCGACCTAGTGGGATACTTAGATAGATAGACAGATAGGTACTCTTTATTGCACACCATAAGTAGGCAACATACAATGTAGGATACAAACAAAAAAAACAGTAGTACAATGGGCATCCTTATCGCAGTCTGCGATCTCTTCCAGGCAACTGTTAGACGGTCTATACTGTATAGTATTATGTAGTCTGTGGTGTACATTGCAATTTACGTACATTAGCTACCATTACACTAGCTCGGCTTAAAAGACTTTGGGTTACAGGGGGAGGGAAAAATGTGAGCAGATAGTGAGTTCAAGGTTTTGACTGAGAGTGCGTATGTCTTGCATTCCAAAACGGGGGCTTTAATTGTATTTGTTTTTGGATAACTATAATCTCGATGCACCTAACTTACAAGATCTCTACACCCTCCAAAGACAGGCTGATAGAGAATGCCTAGAGCATTATGTCCGGCGATGTACATATGTGCATGAATTTACAAATAAATAAAAAATATTTTCAAGATCTCTCAGTAGGCACTGTGAAGGTTAGATATTTTCAAGGAATCAATTTAGTCACATGATTACAAAACCGAAGAAGTACCTTTGAACAACCGATTTTATTTTATATCACCTATATTTTCATTCACATTACAATTAATGTACCTTGTAAGTTCTGAAATGACAGAAGTGACAACTGTCACAGAGATAAAGCTATATTTTAAGGACAGGAAAATCTAAAGGTACCGTCTCCGTACGTTTAGAATTACACAGCTTTTTTAGTAAGCTATTAAGATGTAAAGTGAGTTTACCTTTGTCCTGGGCGGTGAGCAGTGATGAAGAGAGTGTTTGACGAAGTTTGCCAAATGTCCCTGGGGACTCTATTTGGCCGGGTACGGTGCTCGACGTGTCTTCCGTTGCCACCATCTGATAAAAATAAATACATAGAGTTACATTGGTGCGGTAATTTTATTAGTCGTTTGTTAGTAAAATACAGAAATTGTTGTTTATGATTACAGCTTACCCTTTTGAAAAAATAAAACTATTTTTAAAGAGAACTCTGATGGGCCATGAAATCAATATATTTACATATATCTATGACATCCAGCAGTTTTCCTTTTTTAGAAATATCTTTCATGCAGTTACGTACCTTAGATTGGAAACCACATAAACATCGTAAAAACAATATTTTGAACAAAAAATATAAAGTTAATACGTATTTGGAGATGTCTCTAAGTTCTAAACCTTATTTATTTGAGCCCTAAGCCAGCAGCTACCCTACGTAGTGCCTTAAAATCTACATTACGTCAGAAGTTTTATCTATCCAGCCTATACGCATCGGTTATAGTATTTTAGGAGTATTTTGGAGCGCACGCGCACTACGCATGAGCTAGAGTATCTAGAGGTCTTGTAAAATACGTACATATTATTAAAAAATTGTCTTAAACATTATTAAAATTAGTACATCAAAATGGCATTACAATCCCCAATTGTGTCTATCATATGAAGGTAGTCAATAAATATTGAAAAGTCTTAGTGAAGACCATTTTTTATAACCTTAAAAATGTTCTTTGTTAGCGATCTCTATAAAACCCTTGAGTTGAATAAAAACTCGTGTCATGGAAAGCAACACCTCGCAGCGATAAAACTCTTCGTACAAAAATAACGACTCAATAATATTGCCATAAATTTTATGGAGAGCAACAGATGGAGAATCAAATACAACACAGATGAGAAAATCAATATTGTCTCCCGAGCTAGATTGCAAGGCGCTTTTATTACTTCGCTTGCGATTCACATCAAACTTTTTCCTCAAGAGCCACAAGTAAGTCAGACTTAAATAAATTATAATATTCAATCTCTTTCATTGATTTAATTGTAATATTAGGGGACATCCTGTGTTTCATCTTGACTCTTCATCAAGGTGAAACATGGGGACTCTACAAAATCCTGTACCCCAACTGATAAAAAGTATAGTCAATAAATGAAGATAAATACATAAATTATCATATTATTATGAGTATTTATTTTAATATGTTTTTCTAAATAATTGGTCCACGAAACTTCATTATTTGTCAGTTGAAATCTAAAATATTTTTTTTTCACGGCGTTCTTTGCGACTTTTATTGACAGAAAGTCCAAAGCATCAATTACTTTTCATACCTCTGTTAGCAAATTATCAAGAAACCATATGTTACACATAAGGTTTTCACTAAATTTTTTATTGTGTTTGGTTCCAACTCACCGTGCAGGAAATTATACGGCGCCGCTCTTTAAAAAAGTAATATTACATTAATTCTAAATTAAATTAATCTTATCACTGAATCGAAATTAATTGAAAAATCGAAATTAATTTTGTCACTAAATTGTTTTAACTGCATATTGTAAAGTGATGCACTTAATTGTATTGCATTACTGTATAGTAACGTCATCAGTTAGAGCATAGGACCCTATTTAGTCCCCGTGCTTCCCCCAAGCGGAGACCCTAGGTAGCACAGATCTGTATGATTTATTATCCAAACGGTGACGGATACCTATGAACACAATGAACTTCACAATTATTTACGCTCACTTAGATGATAACCTCGTCCTGTCCACCCTTCAAAACGTTCAAAATTCTATAGAGGTCAAAGTACCCTACTTAACAGCTAAACAAAATTAACATTTTAGTACTGATGATCTACCCCAATGTTTGGAAGACAGGAAGTTGACAGGTCCAAATTGAAATCTTTTGTAATCAAATTAGTATCTTGGTCAAATCTAAAGGGTAAAAATAAGCCTCAAGATTTCTTTTTTACATTTTTCTCAGGATTAGTGACGGCAAATGAGAACATTATGTAAATTTAAAGAACTTATGGTGTAAAAGTCTGAAAAGACTGATTTCTAAAATAAAGTTATAAATTAGTTAACATTTTTAGGCACTACAGTACAGGTACTGCTACAGTACAGGTACTACTACAGTACAGTCACTACAGTACAGACAAGCATATGTTGGACCTATTGTTGTTATGCAAAGTTCATTCAATACCCCACAATATAACTGTATATATCACTTAATTCTTAAAAAAAATCTAGTCTGTACAATTTTCATATTTTCTATATTAAGAGCCTGTCAAAGTAACTCTACTCTACCTGATGAAAAGCATGAATAGAATCCAAGAGTTGAGGTCACCATACCCATTGCGAATGTAGACAATGCAGTGTGGTGAGCTATAGTTATAATACTAATAATAATAGAACTTTCAGATTCAACAAAACTCAGATCTCTGTCTGCCACCGAAATTTACAAGTATCTATAATCATATCTGTTCATGGATTGATAGCGTATAGCCTCACCACCACCCACCTTAAGAGGCTCACGTTAGAAGGTTGGATCAAGGGTCTGATGCAGAAGGCAGTCCTCCTTGACACGGGCCGTATTGTTCGGAGATTCCTGTCTTTGGAGCCCTAACCACCGGTGTCTTGGTCCCTGTACCCGATGTCGGTGGTCGGTTAAATGTGTATTTTTTATATATTTAAAAATCTAACCAACATGTGTATATAATGGAAAAAAAAGAAAATAATAATATATATAGTAATATACTTATTATAATTTGACTTCATTTAGTTGTGGTCTTCTTGTTTAGTGTCACGCTATCGATAAATTAGAGAAAATTTCTCATTTGCTAGACGTTCGCATAATTGTGAGGTTTTCAGCAATATAATTACAGATGCAACATGCTTAGAATTATAATGTAAGCATACCCCATAAGGTTAGTATATTTAGCACATAAACGCACTTCGATATCTGACGGAGATTTCAGATAAAATGGGTCATGAACACGGCTTGTTCATGACCCACTGGTGAGGTGCGAGGGGTGCGGGGTGGCGCGGGGTGGCCGCGGCCCTGGTTGACCCACTTGTTGCCTCAACCCGCTATTTACATTACAACTCTAATTGCTGTCGGCAAACTGTAGGTGTAAGCCTTTACTTTATCATCACCATGGGGCCAACCTTTCCTAATTCGTTGTTCGACTTGTACAAATGTAATCCATTATCGACAAATTAATTTTATTTTACATTTCAGAATACAATAGGTATTTATTCATTTGAACATTTTTTTCACTTTCTTGGCTATTAATAAAGACTTTATCCATTTATTTTCTCAAACGCAGTTTTTACTGGACGATTCTTCAATTGTCCTTATCAAGTGGCTAATTTGGTTAATCCGATGTATGTATATGTATATATATACAAATGTGATTATGTATTATAAAGATAAAACCATGTAAAACGGCTAGAAAAATGGATTGGCACATGGCTGGGACTTATTAAAAAATCTAGGTCTATTTATGTTTGAGAATTGGGTCATGTCATGCTATTTAATATTAATGGTGAAACATGATCACAATGGTCGCGAACTTGCGCAAAAACAACAAAAACTTGACCAAAAATATTTTATATGTACATCAAAACTTATGTCATGCTGTCTCAAAAATTTAATACAAGCACTGGGACAAGCACAGGTGCTTTAACCTACATAGTAATATGTCGGTAGTTAACAAAACATTATGGTTCTCTCCTGATCAAAGGATACAAGGAAGTTTGAAGAAGTGATATTCTTTTGAAGATTAAGGATTTTCTCTTTTAAGGACATTTTTTGCATTTTTAAGGATTTTCTACCACGTAGCAGAATCATTGCTTCAGTTCAAGTGGAAAAAAAATACAAGGATATAAATAAATACATTCCCATCTATTTTGTCAGAATATTATCCTAAATTACTATTATCTTCTGTCACTGCAGACAATATCATATAATTATCCATGCCAGAAAATACCATAAACTGGTTTTTACTCAAACGCCGTGAAGGTTTTTTTAATTATCATTAGTCAAATTTTCAAAAACTTTAGTTTTTAATCCTATATATTTATATATATATAATTCTAAAAAGAGAAGAAGAAGAGATTCTCAAGAAGAATATTTATATATATATAAGAATACTCTTCTTGAGAATCTCACTATTTGACTGTAATTATACTCTCATTAGAAGAATTTTAGCTTTTATAACAGAACCCTTTATTACGTAACGTTTGTTAATTAACACGCTGGGGATAACAGTCAGTTCGTTGTTGCGTATTTCTTACTACAGTTGATTGTTGCCAGTTGTTCTGCTGCCAGTTGTGTTCATAATCACACCATATCAACAGTCCACTGCTGGACATTGGCCTCTCCTTGCAAAGGTTTTAGCCTCACACTGGGCAAATGCGTTGAAATATGGTTGTTGTAAGTTCTTCTCTTTGTAGAGAATTGTCCTGCATAACTTAATTCCTATGTCGACTCTTACGACACTAATGGGATGAATAGAAGTGGTGATACTCTGTATTCTTAATCTGACACCAGTCTTACTATATATTTGGAACGTTGAATGAAAATTTTGATGACACGGATGCTATTTGAATATTTTGTTACAGATGGTAAAGTTAGCAATGTGTATCATCACGGACCTTGTCGGGCTTAGCACTAGATGAGTCCCATATTAAGCATGTGCAATTGAAACTTTTTCATAATTTCCTCAAACATTCAGTCAGATTCAGGAGACAAAGCTATTTGTCATCAGACTAATAGTTTTGTTTCCAGCTTTCATATTGAGAAAAAGTTTAGAAGAATATTTATTCATATACAGACATTTTGTGTAGCTTAGTTTATCAAGAATAGATTTGAATTAACCCATCTCACGCTTGATGGTCGACTGTAAGACATTCTAGAGTTATGTCACTTTCTTTAAGAAATCACATTTAGTTTGAGTGAAGGAGGTCGGAACTACAAGCGAATAAATCTAAATCAGTGGCGTCTGAATCTCCGCTTAAATCCACTTTAATCTTGTTCACACTCGAGTGCTTACATTGCGCTCGTGTTATAAGCGTTTCACTAAATCACCAAGTAATGCAGCATCGGGTTGATAAAGATTACTCTTAAACTGGAACTGAGTAGATTTCAGTTTAGTATAACACCTAGTGAGTGAGTTACATGGTATTGCAGAAAATGGTGAAAGATGTATCACGAAAAAAAATATTTGTAAATACTATAGGTATGTATTTTTTAAATACAATACGTATTTCACAAACATGTAAACTCTCAAATACTACTACTAATGTTATAAATATTGGAATATAACAATTAAAAATACATTGTTTCAGGCTTTTTTTACTAATACATTAAAAGTAGGTAGGTATCATCTTTTTAGATCTGGAAAAGACTTACTATAAAATCGGAATTGATCCAATATTTTAACTTATGTCTCGTTTGATTTCGAAGTTTTAAAATTATAAAAAATAAATTTGATCATATTATATTTCAATGTGTGTAAATAATAATAATGATCAACAGTGGTACATAAATTGGAAAGTGTCATTTAAATTGTAGATGCATGCCTGCGTAGACATTGTAGATGCGTGCATGCGTAGCATTGTAGATGGGTCTACATTCGATCTACGCTGGTTCGATTATTTCTGCGCCCTCTATATTCTGCATTTACATCTCATCTTACATCTCTCAACTTGCGGAATTGTTGGTGATACATATTCTGATATATATACTTATGTTGGGTTTCAGTATTGTTAAGCATGTACGTTTAAATAGATTTTAATTCGTATAGAGATAGAGATAGTATTTTCAGTTGTGTAAAAATATATTTCTTCTTGTGTTATGAACTAATATTTCATCCATAATATATTCTAGATATCTAGAGCACCCATCAATACTACTATTCAATATTCCTCATACGTACACAATAGCTTTCACGCTGAGTTTTTGTTCTCTACTATGGAAAAACAGTGTTTAAAAGATATAATGAAAACACTATTCCCACATATATGTATGTATTACAGATAATATTACAACAAATTATTATGCTCATAACACAATTATTTTTCCTCGGTACCAATCAAACTCATGACCTCAAGCTTAGCAGCCACGATTACTAAATACGGGCCAGATTAGAGCACCGATTTATATATGAAATAGACACACTTTATTTAAATTTATATTTACACGACAGAAAGCTATAATTAACCAAAAACGATTTAAATTTGCTAATACTAATTACTATTCTTTGCACGTATGAACTCGATGTATCGCAACTCAAAATTGTGTCCACAGTGAATGTCAGCGTTATTCTAAGTTCAGGAAGATTTGCAAAATTGTCAAAAAATACAGTAATAACGTTATTGTTTCAATAACCCTATGAAAGCATTTAGAACACCATGGATTACTTGGAAAAGTAGAAATCTTTTCTAGCATTCTTGATTACTTTCGCTAATCGATAACACATAGCGCTACACTTCTTACCCTGGCTACCGTAACAATATATCTTTTATAGGATTATTATATAATTTTCATAATATATGCAGCTATATATTTAGTTAAATGAACTGTCAGATATCATACGCTTATATTCTTAAATCAAACAAGTAAAAGATCACTAACAAACAAAATAACCGATTTGTGAATAGTTTTCCGACCAAATTAAATGTATCAAGACATACTTAACTGTCACTGTACTGTCGTTATCATGTTATACGTTTACAGTTACATTACAAAACACTAACATTTTACACAGGAAACATGTCTATGATTTTATTTCCTATAAACAAAACAATAAACTGACTGACAGACTAAATACATTTAGAGGACTATACCTATATTACTTTTAAAAAGAACGGTAGCGTGTTTTGTAGTTCTTTGGACGTATGTTTCAAGAGATTTACAACCAGAATAACACTTTCAAGTGTTATTCTTTGTTTGAAAAAATAGAGTGAAAAATGTGAGGTCTTTTAAATCTTTACGAACATTCATTTTATAAATCAAAACGAGAAACGTTTACTCATGAAATATCCATCTTAAATGTGATTTTTCTACCACTTAAAATTATGGATTGGAATTTTCGGACGTTGCAATTAATCTTATTCAGCAATAAACGGTTCTGAATTTGTTAGATTACTTTGAGAGGTACTTACGTAAACTTTTCTTAACTAATGATGGCTGTTAAAGCTTTGATGGTTCTAAAAATGTATGGTTCCCCATACAATTAATGATAACCACGGCTGCAACTATGACAGTGAAAGCAGTTAAACTATTGTATATTATGTGTAAACTTCGCAGTTTTAACTAAATGCTAACCTTCATAAATAGATAATAGAATAGAAATGGCTTTCCTTGTGCGTCAACATAATTTTTAAAAGGAACACCATCTTGTAAATACAAACTTGTACAAACCACTACCTTCTTACAATAAAGTAAATTTAGTTAGATAAAGACGACAATAGATAGATGATAGATATTAGATGTGGTATCGTATTCATGTTATCCCTACACATATTTTAAATTTTGTACCAGTTATTTTAATTATTTTAAAAATTAATTAATAGGACCTTGAATAAGTTCTCACTGCTTGCTTTACTCAAAGTGTTGTCCACCATTTGAGATCACTTTTTCCCATTTTTCTATCAGTAATCGAACCCCCTGTCGAAAAAATGATTCATTTTTTGATGCAATCCATAAATCGACCCATATATCGATTTCTTTAAAATAATGGAAGTGCTGTTCGCTCAAACTATGCACCATCGACCGAAACAGGTGGTAATAGGAGGGTCCTATATTCGGTGAATACCGTGGGGGTTTTCTTAGAACTTTTGACTGAAGCGTTTCCCGATCAGTTTTAACTGGTTTTACCACGAGTTTTTTTTTGTGACCGAGTATTGAAATGTAATATAATCACTTTGTCGTATCTCTGTTCGTACAGTGACCACTTTTCTTACAGAGCTCGACTCAAACAAACGCTTTAGCTAAGGTCTACAACAACTCGGCTACAACTCATACGGCACCCAATATTCTTGCTTTTGGATCATTCCTAACGCTTTTAAAGGTTTTGAAGCTGTTGAAGCATCTACTTGCAATATTTTTGCCCGAGCTCTACAAGCGTCTAACATGGATTTTGATCAAGCACTGCCTCTAATTCTTCGTCTTCAAACTTTGTCGGTGGTCCAAAACGAGTAAATGTTATAATTTATGAAGTGCCTGAACCAGTATTTGCATAGCGTATTCGACAGAACATTGTCACCATATGTTTCAACAAGAATTCTGTGTGCTTCAGAAGCAGATTTCTTTTGAATTAAACGGTACAATAAAATTCCCCGCAAAAACACTTAGTTTGACACAAAAGTAGACATTTTCATAATAAGTAAAAAACATATGGTTGAAACTGTGGTAAGCTATATCTACTAAAATTTGAGGTTACATATAGTATTACTTAGCTGATGTATCACTGTACGAAATTCCATGTACAGAGTGCCGCAACGCCATGTTTTAAGAAACAGCGAGAACTTATCCTGGGTTCAAATATTAAAACTGCGAAGCAAGAGTCACGACCAAGCTCTTGATGTATAACAATTTCTAATATGTATAATTTGTTTCCTAATAGATTAATATAAAATGAGTCTAGTGCCAGTAAAACCATAAATGCTTGTGACTAACGATCTTTGAATTGAAACTTCTAAGCTACAGGCTGTTGCTAGTTTATCATAAATTCGTTACAGTTATGATTGAACGGTAAATCGATACGCTGTACGACTAAGTTGACCCTCGCTTGTCAGTCACGTAATTTGAAGGCTGAATTTAACAAATATGGATAATAGTGTCACGAAAGGTATTTTAAAAACCTTTTATAAAAGCAGAAGAGTACGGATCTGAAAACCATAAAAAGAACCAAAATACACGCAAGTTACTTAATTGTAACTAATTCTAATATCTGAATAGTTACTAAATGTTTTAAATAGTATATAAAATAGTAGTGATATAAAGGTTTAATGTTGTATGGCATGATGTATATAGGGTAGCATATTTAATGTTTTTTTTGTTTAGTTTTTAATACAATATGTATATGTTATTTGTACTTTGCATAAATGTTGTAGTTGTAGATTGTATTTATAACCAAAAATGCATTTTGTAGTTTAAAGTTTTCAACTGTTTGCCAGTTTTAAGGATTTACTTTCCTACCTAAAGGGACCAGTTGCAATCGTGGTGCTCTCTGAGTCCTGTTGAAGTTTAATTGTTACTAATTTATTTAGTCTATTACATATTGTCACTAGTCAGACTAAGACTGAAACAAGTCTTTAGTGTAAGACCACAAAATTTAAGTTTACATAAACTGGGATTTCTGATTATCAAACCTAGTCATAGAAAGTACTACCACCATATAGGCTTGAAGAACAAATCAACTTAAACAATGTAAATATAATTTTATTCAACACTTGTTAACTGCCAATAATTTAGGCCTACACGGCTAATTTTAGAAAGTTTAGCAAGTTAAGTGGATCGGGATAAACGTCTTTGAACGTGATTTGACTCTGTTTTATCTTATACCGTCTGGCGCATTACACAACCAGAGAGTTTTTATTTAACGCTCATATAAAAGTGCCAATTTTATTTTATTTAACTGCTGACCATTATAAAATTGTGATTTGTGTAACATTTAAAACGTTGTTCGAAACAATGTATTCGACGAGCAAACAATTCGTTGAGTCACAAACTTGCCACATTTTTATTAGGAGATGTCTCTTGCTTGAACAACTTACATTGGTCTTTATCAATTGCAGATTGATATCATATAAAAATAAGAAGAATTGTATTAGATCGTAAATCGTATTTTATTAAATCTTGCAAGTTATTTCAATTTTCAACCACAAGTTTTAAATTAATGATATTTTTAAAGTCTGAATAGAATAATATTAAAAAGATCTACCTGTGTATCGATGTATTTTTTTTTGGAATATTCGATATTAACTATATCTGTGAACTATAAAAGCGCGTGCAATATGAACGTTAGTGAAATTGTCCAGAAATGTCTCATTTATTTCAACAACGAAACTGTGTGTTATGCGGGTATCTAGGTGGATAGCTTTTGGTAAATGTTAAAATTTGATGAGGAATCACTTGTTTGGTTTAATCAATGTCCTTGATCGATGCCAAATGATATATATATATATATATTTGATTTATGATATAAACTCTACGATTATTGAGAATGAAAATAAATGTTCTAATTTTCTTTTTAACTTAAACGTCTGGCCTAATGGCTCTAGTTCCTGTTTAATCTAAATTCAATTCATCTACTCGCACTCTCGTTCAATCATTTCCTCTGTATCTAACTACATGTAGCACTCCAAATTACTGAAAATAACATAAACCGTCATTTCACATAGGTCGTCAATCAATCTTCTCGACGTCATGGTAATAAAGTCGATAACTTCGATTTTTACATTTATAAAATCTGTGAATGTTAAAGATTACGATAAGAATCAGTCCGTAAGTACTTTCACCATAAGCTATTATGGTAAAGTCAGGGTAGAAGCGTAACTTCGGTAAGCCTTTCATCTATGTGGGAGAGTCGGGCGGAGGGCCAAATCGCATAATTTGAGCGGACTACGTGTTGTGGGTCTACACCGACTTATTACCGCGAAAACTGGTCATGTGAACGTACGTTTTAAACACACTATTATTAGCTTCACCTGTATGTTTGTTTGTTTGATTTTAATAAGTGTATTTTCTTAGTTTTCAAAATTATATTTCTTTGTTTTATTTTTATTTTTAAATTATATATATTTGTAATTATATTAATATTAAAATTGCAGCAAATAAATGCATTTCAAAGAGAAGTGTCAATACATTTATAAAGAAGTAAAATTTAATAGTTGTTAGTTTTAAAGAAGAATTTTCCCTTGATTTAAAGTTTTGTAAACATTTTTTTGATTAACTTATGGGTATAACTTATTTTTACTTCCAAGTGATTCAATTCTAAATTTTTTTCATTAAAATGATAATAAATATAATTTTAAGTTTTTGTCTGGGTTTGCATGAGTATTCTGTGGCAGCACTAAGATGCAAATTGAAAAAGTTTCTAAATTGTTTGAAATGTACAGAGTTAAATTGCACCTTAGAAACTCCCTGCCGTCCATGGGTTAATTAAATTATTTTAAATTCAGATTATATTCAAGTTAACTAACTGGCTGTACACATACGAGTACACATGGATAAATTAAGGCAATTATTAAAATAGTTAATTACTTACAGTCTGTTATTAATGGGGATCTGACCCAGACAGCGATACCATTATCTTTTTATCAAAAATGTTGCTTGTTTATGTTAATATTCATACTTTAATACCAATTACAATAAATGACTAACTGTAACTATGTACAATTCCAACCCATGAAAGTCTTTTCAATAAAATAAAATGGTTTTGCCCTTGATAGCATCATAATGTATATTTTAATATGTCGTTAAATGCTGTCAGAATCATATGCGTATATTTTTCATGTTGTTTAACACTTTTTTGCTGTTAAAAAGACCAGTGCCTAGTTTTGTTTTTAGAGTTTGCTAATTTAACTCTAAAATATCACAAGATAAGCTCACTTTCGGGTGAGCACGTCTAATGATCCTTTAAATCACATGCAAAAGTTTTGAACTTTAGTGAAAGTTTTATTTATTTTTTAATTCATGTTTAATTTCTAACAATCAAAATTTGATCATAAAAAAGTTCTTTAAACATTCCTCCACACTTTATTGGTTGCATGGATGAAAAAGACAATGCTGTCATGTCAATAATTATAGCTCTATAAATGTAGACGGTACATAAGAATATGGATTGGTAATTATGGAGGAAATCGTACCGAAACCGAACGTCAAGGGTAAAGAAGCTGTGTTTGCCCATTGAAAATAGACCAAAGCGATATTAATTTATTTACTTAGAAGTAACAGAGTTGGGGCAAAATCAATACTTGGGCAAAGTTTTATAATTCTCTGAACGGGATTAGGTACCTACTGACTTTGAACTGAAAACTAAATATCTTTATTTGAATATGGAATTGTTATATTTATTGCTCCCGATAATGAAGTTACTTATACAGTTTGGAACTTTGGTGGGCGTAGTCTATCTACACGCGATTTAGTTATTACCAGTATATTTCTATACATTTACATAACTTCCAAATGATTGATTTCAATGCATAAATCATATGGACTTATTTGTAGAATCAGTTATTGTTACCATTATTATGGTAATTGATAGTAAGCAGTCATGTCCGTATCGTAATGACATGTGCAAAAACATTATTTAACAACATCATAGCGAAGAGATATGAATTACATTTAGGGGAAAATAACTTCTTAATTATTTGGTTTTGTTTGTACACCAATTTGTGTAGAATTTCGTAGTTTTAAAGTTTGAACTTAATCTCCAACCATGGCGATCGTCCTCTTAAATTCATTTTAAAATCTATTTTTAAAATCGATTTCTTTAGATTTTTACAAAGCTTTGCTACCTTAGATCTGAGCTATGGTGTTAAGACTATAAGAAATATTAAGCAAGAAAACGGTATATCGACTATGACAGAACTTGGTAATAGAAGTTACTAAGTGTAAGTAAACTAGTATTTAGGTATTTGCAATCATATCTAAAATGTAACAAGGAAAAAGATCGAAATATTAAGTTGCTACTTTCATAAAATAAAAATTTATTCAACTCTATGGATTGCTGATGGATATTTGATGTGCAATAAACTGTACGTCTCTACATAATATGCTACTTTACATGTATAATAATTTAATAAATCAACAGAATTCTTTTTATTTATTTTGCTTCACTTTGAAGAGTGAATTAGTATTTAAAAAGATAAAATATTCATAAAATATTTACTAAGAGAGCGCTCCGTTCATTTTGTTCTGTTTTTATTCGATGCTGAGAAATGGGTTGATATTAGTTTTAAGAGTTTCAGCATCTGGTAAATATTTCATTCGGAAAATATGATGGTTAAGATATTCTCGCAAGCTTTTTTATTCTGATGGTTTCATCAATATGAGAGTTTGCACATCTGTTTGTAGATAAATATGTAAAGTAGTTGCATGATGTGTTCGAGAATAGTTTCGTTCAGTGTTAGACGGGAGACTGATTTTCATCTTCATTCTTTTCACGGACGGCTTAGTGTTTTAAGCGTCGATGCCTTCTATTACTTTGTTTTAATATAAATATTGATTATTAAACAGGGCCGTCCCATGTGAATGTAGCTTTCATCATTATCTCACGACATCTTCTTAGCCTTTTTTTATTCCCAAGATTACTTGGGTCGGCTACAAGTTCAACTGGTTTTACTTAAATATTAGTTTTTTCCACAAAGTGACCTGAGTCCTCATTAATCCTAAAGATTGAACCGAATTAGAAGGCTGAACTAATTTTCAGTATATTTGAGGATACTGAATTCTCCATAACGATTACCATAGATGTTCATGACAACTGCAATCGATGGCTCAACGTGTTCTTCGAGATGGGGATATGAAACATCACCAAATTTTCATACTTCAAGCTGAATTTCTTGTAAGAAAAACCCAATAATACTTTAGCACGACTCGAGAATCGAACCTAGACCGTCGTTGATTGACAGTCACATACGCTGACCGTTAGACCAATAAGGTAATTTGACGTCATTATTTCACAACATTCCTGATAATTTCACGACGATCAATATTGTTAAAAGTTAGAAACAAACTCACATTCACATTTATTTACGGTTTTTATTCTGTAGGCTTTTAGAAATAAGTTTAATTTTTACCCTTAAAACATCTATTTGACTAAATAGTTGATAATAATAGCAGTAAATACAATTAAAAAACAAACATAAGTACTTATTTTAAGTACAAACCCTTTTCCGGTAGCACTCAAAATAAAAGTCACTTTTATGTAAGCACTTTGATAAGGTGCACTTTTATGCAGCCGGCTGTGTGCTAATAGAGTCGTCAAAGTAGGACGCCATTGCAGCGAGTTTCATTTAGTGGACCTTGCACTCGATCTCCTTACCTCACACTAAGCCACGTCCCAGAGCAATCTTTAGAACAGGTACTTCTAAAAAATATAGTTTTCAGACTTTACCTAATTTGTTGTTTTTTCTTTGTAATTAGTACCATATTGGACAATTAAATTGAAACTATTTATCTTTGTAAAAGAAATCAGGGGTATATTATTTCTTTCGGAATTATTTTGTCTATTTGGTAAACTCTGTATTTTCCAAAAAGAAACTGTGTTTTATAATCGTATGGAGGTAATAGTGGGGAACACGTTGAGCTTGCTTTGTGACTTCATAATGCTGTTGTAAATTCAGACATTAATATTCTTTTGCAAACATTAGCAAATGAAATACAATTGGACTGCAATATATTTTTATGCAAGTTGCAAAAAGCCAATATAGTTAAATGTACATCATAAAGCCATCATAATAAATATCAGTTAATAATTGTGTGACTCTCGGGATGATTACATAAAAGAATCAATGCGAACGACACTCTAAAAATTTCAATTTGTTTAGGCTTGTAGAAGTGATGTCGTAATAAAGAAAATCGCATTCATACAACAATATGTGTATCGCACATATAGGTACCCTTTTTGTAGTTGTTTTAAATCGTTATTAATAAATTACGGTCCAATTGGAAAAAGTGCATAAATATTGACACAATGTAATTCTTTGGATTCAATGAAAGTTACGATCAACACTATAAAATATACTATAAAAAGGAAGTTTCTATTACTTTCACAAGATATTATGCCACGATGGACGTCAAACTTTGTTCTGGCCTGAAATGTGTGAATGTAAGTTCTGAATATGGAATAGGGGCAAAAATAGGGCGGTTAGGTCCTGCAGTTAAATCTTCGATATGAAAGAGATTTCGAATAATTGCTGATAGGATGAAACTAAGATTTCTTTATTTCATGAAGTAAATGAAATGCTTAATAAACATTTACTACTCAAAAAGTTATTGTCTTGACTCATCAGTCTCGTTTACAAATTTAATGCAATAACAGTAAAAATTGACGGAAGTTCAATTTGTCATGTGTATTCCATTGTACAAATTTATTACTTGTATATAGTATGATTTACTAGTATAACAATTATATACCACAAAAATACATCTTGGTACGTCTCAAGCATCTTGGGTTAGACATACTCCTATAACGTATTTGACCACCCTTAATGGTCTAAAATCGGGTTTGTTGTGTGGTAACACTACCTTATGTCACGTGTGGTTCTGCTTCGAAAAGCCTCGAATATACCTCTTAACAGGAATAGGTAACGGTAAGTATACTTTACTGTGAGCCAAATAATATAATGGATTATTGAGTATAGGTATGTCGAGAGGACGCCCTGGACGTACAATTACAAAAAGGTTGTTCAACTTCAAAAGGTTAAGGACGGACGTACGAACCCAATCAAGTAGAGTTTCTATACGTATATACGTATGTTTTAAGTTTAATACTTATAATTACATATAAATGTCTGCTTAAAGGTATGTATATTACTTTATTAAGTGTATTTACTGTTCTCAGAACTGAGTAATATTTGCTTGTAGCAACATAACTCTTCCTATATGCTTAGAAACTTAAGGGTTCTTTATGAGGGTAACGATTACCCTTTTAATATTAAGATCGAAAAAATATTGCTGAACAATCGATCTGCGCAGTTCTTAATGCGTCACAAACCTTTGAGACCTTACAAACTTTCGCGTCTATTACAAGACATACCTCTGACTGAAATTCAATGAAAGTGTTGTGGGTTGCAAATGTTTTACTTCGTACTCGAAGTAAAACATTTGCAACCCACAACGCGTTTACAATTTCACAACAAGACGTCGTTTGAATACGAAATAAACTATTTAAGAAGCATATATTTGTGTTGTGGGAGACGTGTATTTCGGCACATATGGACCAGATTCGACCGCAGTGCTGCCAGGAGCTCACAGAAGACCAGTGTTACTGAATTTTTCATTACTTTTCACCGAGTGAGTGAGTGAGGAGTTGAGACATAAAATCTTCTCGGTCTTACTAACTTTGGGGAGATGGTCTGAAGTGATAGCACCTCACTTGTAACTCTTGACTTACAAGCTTCCATATGCGGTGGCAGTTTCGCGGCAGTGAGCCATCTGGTCAATTGTCCCCCCCAATAAGAAGTATACTTTTAATACTGCAACCATGCTTTACGGTAATTGAATGCTTCAAATAATGAAAAAAATAACTGAAATAAGCACAGTCGTTAAATTGTAAAAGTAATATCTTTTGTGGTTGCCTAAAATGCAAAGTGACCTCCTTGTTTGCATCGGGGTATTCAGAAGCTGTATTAAAAGAACTTTGTTTGTAAACCCACCCTGGTAAGGCAACATCCTCAGGAAAAAATTCAATAAGTTGAATTCATATCTTTTATATCAGCGCGAATACTACACACACAACAGTTGTTCATACTCCATTTCCCATATTTTTCAAAGTACGACATACATAGTATGCCTTATGCATAATTGTCATGACATGTTCATGTCTATTGTTAGATTTTACTTTGAGGCCTGGAAAGCTATATTTGTTATAAAAGCGGTTTTGTTGTGGGACGTGAAACACAACGATATTGTTTTGACGAGAAAGAAAGATGCTTCCGCTCGGTAGAGCGTTAATTCTTCTCACAGAAAAGCGGAAGCGGTACTGAGGCTCCGCTATTGCAATCGTGTCTACCGACTACTAAAAGAAACAATGCAATTGCTTGGCATAAATTTTTGAGTAACTAAAATAAATAATAAAGAACCTACATTTTAACAGCTACAATTAAAGATGTGCTGAATGAGATTGTCATAAGAACAAAATTAAAAAAGATAAAGATCTAAATTTAAATTTTTATTTAGAAAAAAGAAAATATGTTCAATGGCTGACGTAGATGCACAATCAGTCAGAAAAATGAAAGGTCATCTGTTCTGCTGTATTATTTTTGTTAAATCCTTACATCACGACACAACACACGGAGAAAAAGAAAAGACTTAACACGTCATAAAGACATATTCGTTTACTCAATACGGATGGACAAAGAACAAAGCATATTTTCGTAGCTGCCACGATCCAGCTTTATCAGTTTAGCAATGACTTACTTGCCATCTTTTTACGGTGGAAGCACAGAATTACATAATAATACCATGTATTGGAGATTCAGAATGTAAAGTATAACATTTCTATTATACATGTTGTTTCTTAACTTTACCTGTATTTTCGTGTACAATTTATAGATAAATAAAGGTAGGAGAAGCCTTCTATTATATCTTAAATTCAAATTTAAGAAATTGATAACATTACATTTACACAATAATTAATTGATTAATTTAACTGTGGAAAAATACTGAGCATACATGGAATTGTATGTAATGGTTCTAAAGAAGCAAGTGTTAATGGTACAAATAAGTTAAATCAACAAAATTAAAATAAAACAGAAAAGAAGAGGCTGTTTAATCACTGGAACAGCTTTCAAGTACAAAATACTAAAACCTTAATAGTTTGTAGTTAAGCAGTGTCATTTACTTTTTAACACCTTCTAGTTTCAGTACTAGTTAAACCAAAAATTGCTTGAATGTGAATAAGGGAAAATATTTTCAGTTTTCGAAATTAAAACCTAAACAAAAGTGTGCTATGTCGAAAGTCAATCCTAATTGGGATGGAAATTGGTACCTAGACCATGAACTTCACTTCAATTTCAAAAGTTTGGAAAAACGGTTATCTCTATTTTATATGAATATTTCAGTGTTAGAGTAGCGTAGCGCTGATTCATAGAGCAATGGTATATGTATAAGAGAAAACGTAATAGTTGATGCTTGAACTTTTATGAATAAAATCGATTTTAGTCTTTTATTGCCTAATGATGGTAAAATAACATAAAAGTATGAACAGTTTCTGTCCTACTCCCGACTACATAACTTATTTACTTTGACGTATTTATATTTAGTACTATCTTTTGTCGGCGGCTTCGCTCAAGTACGTAAAATTTATTTTTCTCATTCTACTTCTATGTGTACGCCTCAGTACCCTAGACAAGGTATATGCCAAATTTAATGGCGATGAAATTATCTAACCTTCACGAAATTCTTTCTACTTAGTTAAATGACACACGATGCTGAACGAATTAATTTTAAATCATCATCACCATCGTCAACCTATCGAAGTTCACTGCTGGATATAGGCCTCTCTCATTGCACGCTACTGACCGATTTTTAAGCGTCCTGTATCCTACGCCTACATCACTTCATCTGCGATCTTGTGCAAATCGTCACTTCACCTGGCCTGTGTGCGCCCTACATTACATTTGCCGAGACGTAGTCTCCACTCTAGAACTCGTGTACCCCACCGGTTGTCGGTTATGCGAGTAATATGGCCCACTGTCACTTCAGTTTTCTAATCCAGTGGGCTACGTCGATGGCCTTGGTTTTCTGCAGGGTCACGTCACTCCTGTTGCGATCCCGCAGAGAAATATCCAGCGTTGCCCTTTCCATAGCACGCTGAGTATGGACGTGGACCAGTCGTACCGTAAGTGATCACGTTTTGGGTCCGTATATCTTTAGACTCTGTGGGACGGACGACGTGAAGACTCGTCGCAGCTTTCCAAATGCTGTCCAACCCAACAAAATTCTTCTATTTACTCATATCTTGTCCTCTAAGTGGACTCTACTCAATTGCAAGGCTTGCCCTTGATAGGCATATATTTTAAAAATAATAATTTTAAATAAGTATATATATATATATATATTTTTAATTATGCTCTCAAAACAATACATTTAAATTTTGATCGAGTTCTTTAGATAGTAAATTGACAGACCCTCCACTTGTGGTGATATTACATGTAAATAGATTTAAATAATATAAAAAGTAGTATAGTAGAAATAATATAAAAAGTAGTATTACAATCGATTTACGTGAAAGAAATTTATTATTTTTTCTAGAGAATATCCGTCGTAATTCGGCTGAACGACTGAGTACTACGAGTAATATTGATAAAGTTGGTATGCCATAATATCAGCCTTTTTGTATGCGGCAACCCCCATGGATCTTGACCGAATCCGAGGGTGAAGTGGCAAAGAAAATACGTTGACGTAACATTGCATTAATTAAAATGGTATTGTAATTAAATACAAATGTCCAAACCCGTATGTGTATTACATCGTGCTTTTACATCACTACGCAGGGATGTCCCTGAAATAACTAAACTTAGTTTCGCTAACAACGGTTGACCTACTTCCATTCATTGCACGAAAGAGCACAAACGTACGTTACTAGATTTTTTGCTATTTTTGAATTTTTAGCCAAGAGTAAAAATAGAGAAGGAAAAAGGTTCTACTTTAATCTAACACGGTTTCATGTAAGAGCAGTGATTACTACAGGGAATTTAATTAAAGTGCGCTGGTAATAAAATCTAAGTTATGATTCTAGTTAATGTAGATACTATTTTATAATAACATACGAAGAATTATAAAGGTTACGTGATTTCAGAGTTTGTGTACATGCTCGTTATTAATGTCCTTTGTTATATTTTGCCAAAATATTTACATTGCAGCGAAGTCAATAGACGGAATGTTATATGCCGATACACACAAAGATTAAAAACGTAGAGTAAGCATATCGATATTTAAAAGTCAGCATGTTTGGGATATTTTATCAAAACTGAGATTAAAATCAATGTTGGAAATAAAATAACACTTATGCCAAAGCTTTTAACAGTTAATTAAAACTAGCTAAATAATGAATGAATTTGTGGGGTCACAACGTATCTTACTTATTTATTTAGTTTTTAGGTAATCCCTAAAGAATTTAAACCAGAACAACTATTAAAATTTAACATTAAGTACAGTGTAACAACAAGTTGAGTCAAACTGCCTCGGTGGCGCAGCAGTAGTGAATACGACTGCTGTGCTTGAAGTCTCGGGTTCAATTCCCGGGTCGGACTAAATGTTTGTTTCGAAGTTTGGATGTTTTTATGTATTCGTTTAGTATGTAAAAAAAGTGTATAAGTATTCTATCAGTCAGTCTAGTTATTATAGCACAAGCTCAGCTTAGTTTGAAACTAGATGACGTTGTGTGTCAAACGTCAGAAATATTAATTTATTTATTAGTGTAAGGAATGAAAGTGGACACATATGTAAGTGGAAAATAAATAATTCCAACTCATTTTTTTTTGCGTAGTCACAATAAGAAAAGATAAATAAAAGATAAATAAAATACTATAAGTGGTACCTTCTAAATTTTTTAAAGTGATCATTGGGTTTCCTAAAGCGATAGTGTTGGAGTAATTTTGTAAATTTCTACTTTGTTAATTTTTCATTTGTTTTTAGATTACCTATAAATTGAGGTGCGGTACCAAAATTCATTTAAACGTTACTTTTGGTCAGTCAAAAGCGGGAATAATAAGAAAAGTAGGTTTCTTTCTTCTTCATTTTTTACTTAGGGTTGTAATAAGTAATCTTTGTACCCATAATATATGCAATTTCACCTGAATAGGTCTCAAGGCTCCTTGATATTTAAAGTTAAGAATGAAAGGGAAGTCGTAAGGAAATAAATTATGCCTTTGTTGAAGACAATTTGCATTATAATACATTGTAAATATATTAAAATTTGCTTTAGTGTTTCTATTCACACCGAATAATAACTTAAATTAAGTCTGGCACTTATTTTCTTGAAATAAAAATAAAATTAGAAGATTAATAAAATATCTTGATTTGATAACTTATAATATACACTATGCCTATCTAGATTTTCTTGGAAATATAGATTAAAACACAATAAAAGTATTTATTCACTTTAAAAATAAAGATAAAAAGTATAAACATATTCGTATTCTGTTTATAAATTAACATTTGTCTATATTTTATGCATTAATGTGCGGTTTAAACGTTTATAATCGATTTTTTAATTTTCATTGGTACCGCAGAGGATATAAAAACGAATACTGAAAATACCTTGAATACTGAAAAAGCCGAAAAATATTCTTATAAAAGGTAGTTTTACATTATAATTTTTAATTATATTACGTAAGTTGTTATCGTTTTGACTAATCTCTTTCTTATATTCTTTCTCCTCCGTATCAATTCCATTCTTTGTTTTAATAAAATAAGACAGAAATTTGATAAAGCTAGTGAGTTTTTACTGACTACGTTCATGTATCTTTTTCTTAAACATTATTGCCAATCACTCACCTTTTTCATAAAGGACATCACATTTGTAGGCAACATGGTTGCGTTTTCTTTTTTTAGTTCCACTACACTTTCACATCATCACACACTGAGCACTCGAAAAACACTATCTGTCTTAATCTGGGATCAACACGCTACCGCCAAAACACGACATTTTCTACTTTTTGTATGACGATTAAAACGCACTGCACTGTTGTCAGTCCTGGAGGATGTTACCTGAAAAGAGAAACGAGAAATATTAGATCGATGCAAATAAATACATAAGTTCAATGTGGAGAGCAGTATGTAGAGCTAGATATACTTATTGTGAAGTCGACATGGCGTTGAGTTGTCGATAACTGTCGACCGCCTTGTCGAGAAAGCCGAAAGAGAATGGAGCTATCCTCGCAACGCGTTCAACAGGTTACTACTTTGTTCGAAAATCTTACCGTTTTTTTTCAACCATACATATATCTATTTGGTCTGCTATTCAACATACCAATGGCAGATATGTGTGTAGTAGACATGTGTATATTGTATAAATACAAGCAGAAGATACAATGTGCAATGACAAATGTTAATTATACAGATACAGTGAGATTCTCGCTCGTTTGTGCTAATTTTATCATCATATTAGTTAGCAATCGTATCATTAAACAAACAGGTCTATTAATTAGTCAGAGGTTGTAGGTTCGATCCCAGGACTAATATTGTATGGTGAGTTCGGTCATTCGTTTTATGTCTAGGTGTAATTTATTGATGTAACAGAAGTATTTCTTTGGGATTTATTATCAACACAAAAAGCATGATGATCTTGAGAGGTGACAGTGGTAACAAACTAATGTTATGTTACCAAGAGTAACCGCACATTCATTTTCTTGCGTTACATTCGTGACACGCTATAGCGTGTAAAGAATGTAAGGCAAAAAAATACTCTCATCGTTATGTCTCTGTCAATTATACTATACGGTAACATTATCAGTACGAAATTTTGCTTCTCCTTCCAATAAAGATATACTAATTAATTTAATAATTACTAACGTATTAGCTCAGTTACAAACCTACATTGGAATGGATTTTTTAATTTTAAAGAAGTACCTTATTGCATTAAAATCAGTTAGGAATAGTCTATCTGTTAACGCATTTTATATTTATCTCTTGTGAATAGTATTTTATTTCTCCTTGTAAGTGATTGTGTCATCTTGAGAAGTAAAGTGATTTTTAAACCGTAAACCGTAATCTAAATTGATTTTTTTAAATAGTCTCTAGTTTGAATACTTTTGAAACCTTATATAAACACGTTTATGAAATTAAAGAATCAGATAGGACCCCTTGCAATAATCTCGATTTCTTTAAAAAGCTTATAAAATATTTGTATCTTTTGGCAGTTAACGAGGCCATGACTCTTAAATAACTCTTGAACCCAACGATTGTACCATTGCACGTAATCACATTCGAATCACCTCATAACGTATTTAATCAGGGACTCCATACTGTCGCATACATACGTATTCGATTGTGTTATTTAAACTGTTGATAGTCTGTGATGGTCTTTCATTGGACCATAATACTTAATATCAAACCAAATGATAATTGTTATTTATTAAAATTAATAATAAAGAGATATAAATTATGAATATCAAAAAAATAAAGACCATGTTTTACGTGCAGTCAGTTCTATTAGTGATTAATGTGTTCTAGCAGTGATTTAATTTAGATGTTTACTAACAGAATTTATAAAAGGTTATAAAACCACTAAATCTTAACACAGCCTGTAGCCGCTGCTAGATAGTTAAGGCGTCTTCTCACTTTACGTGCCTCGAAAATAGGCTATTTTCGGGCTTTTTTTTCGAGGATTTTTGCTTAAAATTATGGGATAAGATGGATCCTATGTAATAAACACATCTTTCAAGTACATGAAAAATTTTCATTTTATTTTTTTGAACAATTAATATTATTAATATTTTTATTTATTATTAATATTATTAATATTAATTATTATAATGCAACAGTAGCATCGAAAAACCCGTCTAAAAATGTTATGGTCGTGGCTTGTTGATGGTATCTCCGAGACGGGTCATATGAAACAAAAAAATAAAACTGTTTTGTATTCAGTATGTCAGTGGCTATAGCGCATATCATCAGATTTTTGATATTCGCGAAAATAACAAAATGGCCCACGTTTTTCGAAAAAGTAAAAAAAAAAACACGATTTTTTTGCAGTTTATTGTAAAAAAAAATTTCATGACAATCGGCCGGATAGTTTCCGAAATTTCATCAACAAGGCACCAAACAATCTTGTTTTGAGATAAACGCGTTTAAAGTGTTGATTGCAGAAAAATCATGAAAAAACCTTACTTCAGGTTAATCAGCAATACCTGCTCCATACAATGGAACTTTCGATTCTTAAAAATTAAATTTAATTAAAATTTAATTAAAAAGAAATTAGAATCGATTTTTTTAATTTTCCAAAGTGAGAAGACGCCTAAATGAAAATGCATACATTCTCAAAACTAAGGACGCATCCCAAGTAACTGCAACTGCACAGTTGGCCTAGTGTTTTAGGCGGTCGCCACGCCATTTTCTACTGCGCTGAGTGTTGTGGGTTCAAAACCTACATGGGACAACATTTTGTGTGATCCACAAATTGTTGTTCTGAGTATGCGTATCCTTTGTGTCCGTTTCTTGTATTTTGTAAAGTCCCCCTCGACACAGGATTTATTCCTAGTGCAGACGTCGTTTCTTATTTAAAAAAAGAAAAAAAAGAAAAAAAGTGAAAACTAGTTACATTACATTTCTTTAAGTTAATGTAATGGCTAATAACTGGAGAGGACATCAACGTTTATAGTGTTTAAAAATGTTTAAATCAAAGCAGGGCCAATGTGCACATAATGCATTGCATACTTCCTTTATTTTCATCATAGTATATACACACTATATTGTACAGAGTATCTACAATTTAACAGAAATATCTCACAAAAATTTCCCTGAACATAGTACAAGTTGAATGTATAAAAGTCTATTGTCGATAAGCGTTCTTAAAAATATACGCTATGCATGAATAACAGAACGATAAGTTGGTGAGTTAGTTGAACGCGAGAATTGCACGCTTCTGTGAGTACCGATCCCCGCCAAACTGGGCCAGCGAATCGAGTCGGCTTGCATGCTTGCCGAGGGGAAATGTGAGCTTGTTAAATCGATACTCATTATTTTCTATCTCTAACTGCGTACATACAGGTATGCGAGTATCTCGTTATAGTTATATGACATCCAGACTAATCTCTGTAAATACACATAAGGATAGGAACTTAATAGCTTAAGTTTCACTCTTTTTTTACTATTCTACTGATAGCGGAAAGATGCTTGCACTTTTTTAAAGTAGGGGAACTTCGTCCTAAAATGGAATTGTTCCAGGTACAGTTTTTATTAAAACACACGGTCACCTATCTTACATTTTTATAAAAGTACTACCAAAATGAGCCTACCAGTTTTAGAGAATCTAAAAAAATATATATTTAGTAATGAAAATATTTTCGCGAGAAAATGTACTCCATGAATCTACCCTCGCCCCCTTACATCGGGGAATTGAAATTAGTCAATATTGTTCTTAACTTAGCCACGTATAACAATCTACATACTCGATAAGAAGATTTCAAATATGCCATTTGCCTATGTGTCTTTTGGTTGTACTTAATATTTAAAGTTAACACCCACAAGACTATAAACATAAGCTATGAAACTAATATAATATGATTCTGGAACATTATCCGTACGATAACGAATTAAGAATACGGAGTATCACCACCTTTATTCATCCCGGTGGTGTCATAAAGGCCGACTATGGAAGCAAATGATGCAGGACAACGGCTCTCCAAAGGAAAACAACAGAAAACATGGTTTAGTAGGCCAAATCTTCCTTTCTAAGAAGAGGCCTATGTCCAGCAGCGGACTATTACTGTTGATGTGATAACGTCGGCAGGTTCGTTAAAGTTGAAAAATGTAATAATTTTTTTGTGCTAAGTACCTGTCAACTTACTATGTAACATTACCCAACTATAATGTAAATGCTTTATAATTATCAAAGTCAACATACCATTGGTATAGAACTGATAATTGTTTTCTTTAAATATAATTTACATATTAATTAATTATTACATTGTGATTAAAACTTCTTTCTTCTATCGCCTTTATCATGGAGAATGTTCTGAGGAATTCTTCCAACTGATCCCATCCTCTCCGTTCCTCTACAGGACAACTCGTTCTGGCCTTGGAAGTCAGTGTTTTAGAATGGTAGACATATGCTCCCGAACTAAACGGTTCGGCTCTTCCTTCCTGTACAGATCAGTTAAAGTCTGGAGTTCATTACCAGCGCACGTGTTTGCCTCCCACTACGATCCCAGGTCCAAGGTTCAAGCGGGGCGTGAAAAAGCATCTCACTAGGCCGCCATAGCGTGAGTCGCCATACTGCACTGTCTTCATTCGCAGTGAGTACGGCAACCACCGCTCTTGGATTCTATTCATGCTTTCCATCAGGCAGAATAGAGTCACTTTGTAGGTTGCTATAAAAAAAGTTTTTCTTTACACGTTGTTATGTCATTATATATTTTGTAATAAACCTAACACTACATTACAGAAACAGGGCAACCCTAAAATACACAGAATACAATACAGTTGAATACCACTTGTTCTATGTAATATGAATACTTTTTAAAAGGTCTGAGGAATGGATCAAATTGAGATTATACCAATACGAATTTCTGGATGACAATATACCGATACGAATTTTCTGCATTTTACTATTTTTGTTTGTCTCTAGCCTGTCGTCGTGGTGATAGATATATCACAAGGCTGAGGCTAAAGCACAATTAACTGATAACATGGCAGCCATTACAAAATCCTTTCTGAATCTTTCAGTGGTATGAGCATAAATATTTAGGTACTGTTCAAGTTTTCATGTAACCTCTGTAATACGATTTCGTGGCTAGCTTATTGCAGAATTGATTAAATGTAATTTGAATCAATAATAAATTATATAAAGCACTCCTTTTTTTCTCAAATATTGTAAGCATCTATTAAGATTCGGTAGTGCCTCGGTAAAAAGGAAGCAAGGAACGTAATTTTATTACGACGTTTCAACCGCAGACACCCGATGGTAATGCTAGCGGGAATTATATTTTTTTATTTAAAAAGAGCAGTAAATTACAAAAGTATTTGTACATAGAAAACTAAAATAAGATATCAAAAGCGTGTTATGGGTGATTAATAAACCCGAAAGGTGAATACATATAAAATACATATAAGTTTACAGAAGAACGACAAGTATGTTTTAATACATATTTTTGAACACAAACCACAGAGTACACCGTGCTACGCTTTGTTATTTTTCGGTTAATAAATCGATGGAAAATAAGAAATATTACTGACGTAAAAAATTAACGTAAACTTCATTAGAAATGAGTTGTTTATTTTGTCTAAATTTGAACAAAATTGTTAGAAAACTTTTTGAGTTCTTGAAGCGTACAAAATCCAACGTAACATTTATATATACGAGTATAGGTATAGGATTATTTTTATATATAAAGTTAAAGATGTATCAGAGTTTATATTTAGTTAGAGAGGTTAACGATAGGGGTTTCCAGAACTAATGTTATATATAATATACATAATAATTTAATCGGGTGGTTTAGGTAAACGAAGTTACAGAGAGCGCGACGCTAAGTTCATTTCTTGTAAAATGCAATCATTGCAGCTAATTTTATCATAACGGATTATTCAAGTAATAGTTTGATCAAGGTCGCTAATTGAGGACGGATGGATCAACTACGATTCAAATACTTCCACATTACACAAACAAAAAATACAATGGCGTCATCTAGCGAAGACGCACCGAACTACGAAGTATGAACGAAACATATGAATGTAATGAACGATGCAACTACTAATCCTGTATCGCGAAATAGATATTCGTGTGGCAATTAGCATATATATCCATATAAGCAGAGCTTCTCTCTCCCGTTTACGCAGCATCCAACCACTACACAGCAGCCGCCCCGACTCACTCGGGATTTCACCGCAGCACCGCGCACCGCATACAATCCCGACTCACTGGGATCTGCGGACTTTAGCCCCGACTTACTGGGACTATAGCGGCATTCAGTTCCGACTCACTGGAACTGCTCACTCCTGGCACTGGCACACTCCACAACAGAGCATAAACCGCTGACTCATCAGTACATCGACCTCCGGTCTTGGAGGTAGTGATGTGGCGACTTCATCATTACACAAAGAAAAATATACAACGGCGCCATCTAGCGAAGATACACCGAACTACGAAGTATGAACGAAACATGAATGTAATGAACTACGATGCAACTACTAATTCTATATCGCGAAATATAGATTCGTGTGGCAATTAGCATATTTATAATATCGCAACATCAACCGTTGGGCTGTGGCCCGCCAGGCGTGATAACCTTGCTTGGTCAGAGGTTCCCCCTTTGTGTCGGAGGAACATGACACCCGTTTCCTCCACAAGCTGTGTATTTACTTTTCAATTTACATACATAAAATTACACTTGTTTCCCCAGAGGGATAGGTGGAGGCATATTAAACGCCCACTTATCGGCAGTATTTTGGTCCCATGTAATAAGTGGTCAACCTATTGCCGATAATCGGGATGTTTTATTTGCCAGAGTCACGTCCATCGATCAGCAAGTACACTACTTGCAAGTTAAAATCATTTAATAATAGTCAGCATTTAGATATACTAATATAGATTAAGACATACCAAATGTTTAGGCTATGATGCAGTAAATTAACTCACATACATACATTTCGTAATTTAAGTAATCCTGAAACAATTAGTCTCCTTTAATCCTGTAAGTCTTCTTTGATCGTGTAAAATAGAACAACAAACATTATATGTGGCATGACTAATTTCTAGAGTTTACTTGTTTTTGTGTGATGCCATCATTAGATATATACTTAATGACCGTGATACCAACTATTTTAGCATTTCATATAAAAATAAAGGTCCATAGATGACGAAAATTTTAGTACAGACATTTAAAAATAATGTCATTGGTACGATCTCTATTTTATCTTTTATAAGTAAAAGTATTATTTAAATTTACAATCATGTACACTAAAAACAATGTAATCGACAAATTGAAATTAAAGCGGTTCTTACTTGTATTTACTTACACGATATGCAAGCGACAGCCCTAGCAGCACATTCCAATGTCGTATCGACCATTATGTACTTGACTGATAACGAAATATACATTACTGTGGCATTTTCATTAATAATTTACATTACAGTTTAGATATATTTTTTTTAAATATTAGTACAAGAAGTACTTACTTTATGTTCAAAAACGTTTTTAGGCACGTCTTAGTCTTAATGCCTAGATGTTTAAAACCATATTGCTATTATTCCCTTAGACTTTATCACTAGATAAGCCGCGTTCGGTACAGTGTGTAATTTGATATTGAATCACCTGTCTATAGCATCTATATTTGTTGAACTTGTTTACACTAACAAAGCCAGTCGTTGGCATTACGTAAATATTTTACCGGGGCATTGAATGCGATATTAAATCGCGCGGGTAAGTCGATTACAGGCGGCTATCTTGCTGGGCCCGCTGCGCTGGATTACCGTAGATAATTGGAGCCGGCTCTATTAGAGCCGAGTGAAACGACTTACTTTGTCTTTTATGTTTAGGTAGGTACCTTCTCTGAACCACCTAATGGCTTTACTACAACTAACTTATGTAAAACAATCGGTGAGCACTTCAAAAACGTCGTAACTACTATGACTAGAAACACTTTGAGTTAGGTCAGAGTTGAACTAAAGGTTTATTCAGTTTAGCAACTTGTTAAACTACCTATCTATTTTAGTTGATCTAATGGTTTGGATCACCCATTAACTTTCGTGGTCGAGTCTTCAATTATGTTAAATTGATATAATACTAAAGACTAGACTATTTTGAGTCGTCCTAGAAAGATATAGATATGTATATACATATACACATTATAGTAAGTAGTGTAACTCGATCGAAAGGTCACGCAATTCGTAGCTATGCTTAATCTAACCACATTTATTGCGATTACATTTTTAAGTGTTAAGTTAAAATGGTAAAAGTGTTTTTGAACTGTTAATACTAAATATTATAATTTTAAAACAGGGTTATAAAGAATCTAGAACTCTGACTACTGTCATGTAAAATCATAATATGATAGCAAGTACGCAATTGTTAGAGTTTTGTCGAGGACGAAAGCAAACACTTGTAATTTTTCCAATACGAAATGACTTGTACTTGCGTACGCTTCAGGTACTTAATACATCTAAGAATACGAGGCTTAATCAATAAATTGCGTTACTTGCAAAGGAGTAATAAAGTTACAAATATAAATTGGTGATATTACATTCATACAACTCCGAGTAAAAATGAAACAGGTGGGTAAGTAAGAGCAAATCGTTGGCTAAGAGTTCTTCAAATGTGTAATAACGCTTCACTTCAATAATGATTGCAGATTTTTTTTCTTAGTACATACCTACCTTTTTAAAGTTTTCCTGCACCTTCAAATCTCGGTGAGAAAGTTCAAGAAAAAATATTAAGCTTAATAGGTAAGATAAGAATCATGAATGCCTAGTTATTAAAACAAAGGTTAAAACGGAAAAATAGTACAAAAAATAACCCGTAGAAAATTTGGAGTGGATGAGTTTATATCAAATTGTAAAATTAAATTGAGAATCACTCAGTTAACTTAAAATCGTTTGTAATTTAAATATTCTGGTTTGAATTTCAATAGACGACCTTTGTGTCTGCCTATGATCAGTTTCAGCAAAAAATTTGTACCTTTGCTGAAACAGAAATACAAATGATGTTAAAGTTATTCATGAATACACGAAGACTTGCAGGTTGAAACATTCCAAAATTTCAAAGTAATTTTAGGTAGGTATTATTTTGTATTAACTGGTTATATTAACAACTTGATTGCATTTACTTCTTTTTAGAGCATTAACATAGCAACATAGCAGTTCAATGTGTTATTGAAAATATTTTGATTTTTTTTGTATTTAAAAAATTTACTCTGAGATTGAGCTTTAACAAAAGTAAGTTCATAACCTCGTTTTTAAAAATTATATAAGTTTTTAATGCAAGATGCCCATATCCTTTGGGTACCTTATGTCCGACATGGATAAAGCCTTACCCATGATATCACGAAAAATCTGTTCGCCGTTCGTTTACTGAGCGGAAGTAATATCCGGCCGATCGTCGTTTACTGCTAATCGAAGGCTTCCCAAAGAGTACCAAAGATACCGGTAAAGGGCAGACCGCTTTCTCACGTCATCGGTCCATCAAGGATATGGACAGTTAATAATTGTCTCTAAATGAAAATTCGCCGAAAAATGTTCAGATTGTACTTTATGTGGTAACAGTGAAATATAATGATATGTATATATCGTCATAGTATATATGATGTAAATTATTATTAATTAGTTATGTTATATATATACATATATATATGTATATAGCGATGCCGCTGTAGGTATTAACCTACGCTACATTTTTTATTTTTTTCTGAGCGACATTGCTACAGGCTATTTATATGATACATACATATATACTATATTGACATGCTATATATGATGTGTAACATAATACATGCTGTATATAACATACTTCTGTTAATTTTTTTAGAGTAGCTTGTGAGTAAATTTGGAGATACCGAGATAGTATAATGTACCGGCCTGTAGCGTTACCGCTCAGAAAAAAGAAATAATCTATAATAGTGTAGGTTAATACCTACAGCAGCTGTGCTGCAAGTTACTCTAAAAAATTTAACAAAAGCAGTGGCAGTCATTAATAAAGACTTAATGAAAATGTGTAACTGACGTAGAGAGTATGAATAAAGTGTGAACCCAACTTTCCTTGCTCAGGTTTTTTTAAATAGTTTATTAGTTATTTGTTATCCTTGGCAACTCATTTTATAATTAACCTTTTGTAATTGACTCTGACTTTACCATGTTAACTGATAAGCAGTTTCGCTCGTCATTGAAAGTGTTACTTGCCTTAAAATGTGGATGAATTTGTTTTAATTTGTTGATCTCATCATAAAGTCGATCCTCGTCTACATTTTTTAAACAGACTGAGTTGACAGATTCTATAGTATCTTCATAAATTATTGCATTTTTGAGATCGAATTTTGAAAATAGTTTGAATATAAAATTCTCAGTCATAATTTTTATGTATATATTCAATATTTCTTTTGTATATATCATTAAATTGACTTTTCAATTGCTCCTGCTCAGAAGCACTAAAATATTTAAGATTTTTCATTATTTTAGCGCCATAAAACTCATTAAGTAGTCGATTTTCAAGTTTTCTTTAAAATTTTCATAACTGAATGCAACTCAGTAGATGTTAGTGTTTTTTTCAAGCAACAGTATGGATTCTGAGAGCATATTCATGTAATGATGTATAAAATATAATTTAATTTAACTCGGCTTTTGATCACCGGTATCACCGCCCGGAGATGTTGTTGCTGAACCCGGAGCCTGGATATGTACAGTTCCAACCTGGAGGCTCCGGGTCAAACATGGAGAGGTGGCAACGCTAGGTACCACTCGTCAAAGTACTGAAACGGAATAATACAGATCCACTGTCCTTAAAATATATCTTGATGTCTGAGACAAATGGCTATAAAACCAATGAAGTGACAAGCTATTTAATTTGTATCACCAATATTTTAATTTTTTCGTACCATTTTATCAGAAATGAAGTGTAATGTATTATAAATATAAAAATTCACACCTAAAATACACCGTAAGTTCTAAAATGACACTGGTGACAACACCACAGAGATAAAGCTATATTTCATAGACTAGGTAACGTATCGAACTCATTTCAAGATTTCAGTTTTGTAGGTCTCTTGCTGACAAAACTGAACGTATAGTCATTACAAAGCATGTCATAAAATAGCTCATAATATATTCATATAACGTGATAACTATATCGTTTTTTTTGTGTGGAGATCTCGGACCGACTCCCCATTGGGGTTTGCTGTGGGGCAGAGTGTTGGAATCAAATCAACTAAAAACACACGGTTTGGCACTCTGCGCGTAAATTATAAGGATCCATAACATCTTTTATTGAGACAACGGCCACTTGTGGGCAGGCGCCACAAGGGCTCCTTGTGGCGCCTGCCCACAAGTGGACACCACCTGCGGGTAAATCTCTCATTTAGGCGACATCCAGAGTATATACTTCAAGTAAACAAGACAGTATCCTTCCTGACCATTAAAATGTTTATAGATTGTACAGACAGTTTGACACCAGTAATAAAAATGGTTGAGAGCAAGAGCAAACCTGGCAAATAACAAAAGTGCTGACCCACACAGAGGAGCCAAACCTAAACCGTTGGAAACTCCATGGCCATAACTGGTAACCAATAATCTATGTAATTAAAATAAGTCTACTCTACAGAAAAATAATAAAATATTGTTGCAACAGTTTTTATTATTACCACTTTCATCAAACGTTTTATTAAGGGTTTGAAACAAACTATAAGAAACTTATAATACATCTATTTGAGAATTAACTAGAAAGTTGGAACTTGCTGCATGAACTAAAATGTAATTACAAATTAAATTTAGAATACATCTTATGTTCCACTGATAATGCAATAAACCATTAAAGTATAATCATTAACATAGATATCACAATATAATAACTTAGAGAAAAAAAAAGATCCTATAATTATGTTACATAGTAATGAGTTTGTTTGGGATAGTGATGGTTAAATAATAGGTAATTAGGAGTGATATCGCTAAACACCCTTTTTTGTACAATCGATTGATCTCCAAACAGTATGCAATTGTATATTTATATTCAAACTGTTAAATGTAAAATGGTGAGTGAAACTTAGAACAATACCCAAGATATTTGTTAAAAATTTAAAGGAATGTGTAATATGTGGATGTTAATTAATTAATAATTTGATGAAAATATATAGATATGTACAAAGAGCACTACTTTATTGGGATAACAATGGTTGGACATAAAAGTAAGCAATCAACTTATACTAACTGAAATGTGTGTTTACAAAGAGCACGCAAAGAAAATGCAAAATCTACATTTTAAGAAGGACATAGTCAACCAATGGACTATTAAAGGCTGTTGATGAAGACTGCTCATTTTTTTGTCTAGTATTACCCTTCCTCTACACTACTCCCAAAGTTGGATGATGTTAGACGAACACATAAGAAATGTGGAGAGGGGCACTTTGTTTTACCTTGTCAAATTTTACCTCGCCTCGGGCGACTTTCTAGAGTACTTCGCTGTGGAACTTCGTCCAACTGCCCGAGTAGTGTAGAGGAGGTAATAGGTTAAGAGTGATTTCAGTTAGTCTCTTAGTGCCACCATGAAGACATGTCCAATCCATTCATATTTACAAGGAGATCCAATAAAATACAAAAGTGAAGCATCTTTATGCAATCTATTTAGCGTTCCATACCTTACAGGCACTTACAAACCAATTTCAATATCTTCCCCTGTATGTCCATAGAATATGTTTGTTCACATATCAAGATGAATTTTGGTTACAAATACACCATTTCACTTATGCTATCAGTTTCACTAAATAGTTGCACTAAAAATTATTATGTGAGTTATGTTAAATATACTTATATTATCATGGAAGCAAACTGAAGCTAAAATAGGTACACAATTAAATGTAGATTTTATAACAATGTATATTCCCATTTGTATTTTTAATATAGTCACAGATTTTATTTGATTTTAGGCTAATAATTCAGGAATCCTTGGTTACTAACATTGTTTTTCGAGTATAATTAGCTATGGCACAGGAGTTGATACATAGGATGAGGAAAAAATGAATATTTATTTCAACTTAATGAAGCTAAAATAGCAAATCATATTCAAATTGTACAATACACTGATTTAATTTGGAGTATAATCAATTTTAATAGCTTTAAATCATTAACCATCACCAGCTTTTGGTATTTTAATATTAAAGGTTATTACACAAATACAGATGAGCGCTGGCAACATTGACATCAACCAGTATAAAAATGACTGCCACAGCCATTTACAAGTAAAATGTTAATAGTGTTGGCAGTCACATTTAATTTTAGAAATAATTTAAAATTTAGATTGGAACTAATATAACAGAAATAAAACATGACACAAACCCCAAGCCAAACTATCTGGCCAGTGTGTCATTGAAGGCCAAAACCTAATTTTTAAGGAGAGACCTATGTCTACCAGTGGACTATTAGAAGCTGTTGATGATGATGATGATGATGATGAGGAAACCCAATGTTGTAAGAATAGTTTAGAGCTAATGTATTTATATATTACAGTAAGGTACCTTGTGGCTTGAATTATCTTTGGATATTTTTATTTAAGAAGTTTGTTTGTTTATTACCCACTACAGAAATATGAAATTAAATTTGAAGTATAAAAAAAATGACCGTAATAATGTTAATAATCAGGCTTTAAGCCTTTTTAAATGGTTGAAGTCAATGGCCTTAAGTGACAAATTTTATACAATATAAATCCAGTTGATAACCTGTTACTATCAACCTTTGTATTTTCTTGTAGTTACATTCCAACAGTTGAAATACAACAAGTTACGCCTTCTATAAAAATACACACAGCTTATTTGTTCATTAGTAGGAAATGTTCACCATTCTGCATCACCATTAGCTTTCTGAAAGACAAAATCTTTCCCACCTAAGTTCATGATACCATCTTTAAGGTAAAACTTCCACTTATTACGACTACGAGTAATTTTGTCGTATTGGCAAACCACAACATTGTCAGTATCAAACATTTCACCAGGTTCTTCATCTGATACATCATCTTCTGAATTGAGAGGTTCCTCCTCTGCACCACCACTTTCATCTCGTTCCTCTTCCTCCTCCTCAGCTCGCTCTTCAGGTGACTCCTCATCTTCGTCATCATCACCTGCTGCATCATCAGAACCATCTCCTACATTAGAACCTTCATCATCTGATGAATCTAGAGCACCGTCCAAGGAGAATGGAGCAGTTCCACTGCGTCCGCCCCCACCTCCATCAAATTCATTTTGTTGACCAGCAAGTGCTGAGTTTATGTGTTGCTGTAGTAAAGTAGCAGCTAAGGGTTGGGGTAAACTTATAGTAGCGTTAATAATAGGACCTGTAAGCACCTGGTGCAATTTGTTGCCATTTAAGGCTGATGCAGGTATTTGTATAGTAAATGACCGTGGCTGAGATCCTGGCACACCAGGTTGAGCAGGCAGAGTGAGTTGCACGGGTACTTTATTATTGGGATCCAACACATGATGTGGATGTGCACCAGCAATGTGAGATGCAGGAGGTCCATGTTCTACACCTGAGTTTTGGCTGGAGCCTTGTTGACCCATATGAGGATCTGTTCTTTTAGGCATAGTGTTATTACCATTGGCCTTTTGAAAGTTCTGTAACACCGGCGGAGCTGGCATCAACGGTTCAGGTTGAGGTGGATCCATTGCTCCGCTTGACTGTAGTTTGGTCTTCCATAACTGTTTCAGTTCTTGCAACACTTGTTCATCGACACCGTCATCTAAAAAGCAATCCCGCACTCCGGTGATCACGTCGTCGACGACTGTTGTATAGAGTTTCATAACTTGTAACTGACTCATCGTCATCTTGACGGCTTATGTCGACACTATACAACACGATATTGAGGTACACTGATTTAGAAATAAATAGAATCCGTTTGAAAACTTAGCGATGTTGATAGTTAGCTGACGAATGCGTCTCCACTTTTATGTTCACATCTCAATTCAACAACTCAATGTCAAGTCGACACAGTCATTCAACGGGTGCAAAACGTTAACTACTTTATTACAATCGATAACCTATATCATACTCCATGAGATGAACAATCAACAAGTACATGTCCACTCCATGATAACTGAGCAAATATCACGAAAATATTCAACATAAATTTTGACAATTATTCACTAAAACATAACCTACAAACAAAAAGCTGATTTGCTTGCCAGATAACGAAACGAAAACTTGTCTATGGTCTCAGTGCGAGCTCGCAAGGACGCATGCGCGAGTTCGTTGCGCGGACGAAACGCCACAGACGACGCCCCGTTCCACGTGCCAATTTTTGACGAGTTTGCGCCTTGGGTTTCGTGTGTTAAATTGATTTTACTTGAAGTTAGAAGAGATTACAAAAAACTAAATAATTTCATCCGACACATAAACCATTATTTGTTTAGAAATTTGAAAATAAGAACATTTGATAAAATTGAAAAAGTTATTAAAAATACTCTGAATAATTAAAATTTATGTGTGACTTAATAAGGGAGATGTTTTAATAAGAGAATGTTAAGATAAAGATACTATAGTAGGTTAGACGCGACTTCTAAAGAAAAATTGCAATGTTACTTATAATTGTTTTGTGAACTTTTTTAGTGCGTGACAAGCAGGAATTCAACTTAATTTATAACTAAAGAGTAGTGATAGTAGTTGTCAGTCTGTCGATTAATATATCTAGGTGTATCTTTCATCAGGTTAAATAGTGTATGGTTAACAAATTTAATAGATGAATAGATAAACATTAAATATTGGAAACATATGCCGGCAAATAAACATGGTGAATATTTCGTTGAGTTCAATTGAGTTTCAAGTAGACTGAAAATATATTAATAATTATTTTTTTATAATATTTTTTCAACATTGGTAAACACTCATGGACTATTATGTAATATTATAAATGCGAAAATAACTCTGTAATTTTTTATGAAATTTTATATGAAGATATCTTTACTTTTGAGGCAAGGGCTATTGACTGACTGTGATAAACGCTATGCTTGCGTCTCCGTCATCATTCAACCCGGTGGTAGTCCGGTGGGATGATCCTGTTATATATGTATCTGATGGAATTGCCACACGATTGTACCGTATGTTTCAATTTGATTTGAGTGTTGATTTCAAGAATAAGAAGGGTTTTTCTTTTCAAAAACAACGCCCCTTGTGTCATATATTCTGTTTCGCCGGTACTCATCCACAATACTCAGCGTAGAAGTTTAAGTCACTACACCATCCCTACAATCTGATTTTAAAGATACACCTATGTAAACAATAACTTAAGGAATTTCTAACTAGTATGCTCACAGAATGTGTGAACTGTAATTTAGTAACATATCTTTTTAACTATTAAATATAATCCGAAAAAAAGGTTAACTGATTTATTAAGTAAAACGACAACATAACAAAAAGTGACCTAGTTTTAAAATTACTACCTTAGCTTACCGGCAGATTTTTTACGACTTAGTTTACATTTATTTTCTTATCTAGTTCAATAAGTATACTCCATGTCATAAAATAAGTCCCTCAAACGTGGTGCTGCAGCCACGAGCATGCGATGGAATTTTGCCAGTCTTTACTATTGAATTTCCCAAAAACCTTAGCAGGTGGATTACGGGTAGTATTTAAATTTAACTAATTCGCTCTTGTGTTTATATAAAAGATTGAAGAAATTCTAACGGGAAAGTGATCAAATAAAATATAATTTAAGATGTTTAGTTTTTATATTTTAATAAAATAATAGTCACAGATAGGGTTAATTTCAGAATATTGTTAAATGTTGACACACTCAAAAACGCCTTTTGTTTTGTATTGTTACTTAGAAAAATATGGCTTGTGTCCAGGTTAGTTTAAAATAAATTCCTTTTTCATATAATTGCTGTTGTATTTCAGTTTTCAAACATAGAAGATACTTTCATATTTTAAAAGTGTCGATAAATTTTAGTAATTGTTTTAATGTTAAACATTAATGAAATATTTTCAACTCGATAGGTACAGAAATATAAAAAAACTCCCAAATAAAATGACAAAAATCACATTACTGCAGGTAATATATATATATATATATAGACTTGTAGTAATATATATATAGACTTTGGGGATGCCAATACCCAAATATATAACTGTCATGGCGGCTACTCTCTTACGAATATTATTTTTGGTATCAAAACGCCATGATTCTACTTTTCTGCTTTACCTTCAATATTATTTCTCGACCAACACTTTTTACAACTTTAAGCATCGTAAATACAGCAAATGACTAAAAAACGAAAATGAAAAAAAAATAATATCGATGAAAAAGGTAATAAGTTAGTTTAAAATATATGGAAAAACTAAAGTTATTTGATGAAGTTTAATATCTACGTTTTGCATGTAGTGAATCACGACTTTAGTCGACGGTAGTGACCTGAGGGTCTTATGTAATTCGTGTTAGATCGTCATGCACGCGGTTGGTGTTACGATAAGTGTTTGTTTCACATGAATTTGATGGTCACGGCGAGTGCGTTTGACGTTCTGATTGATAAATATTTCAGTACGGACCAACGGAAATGTCCAAGACGGTTACCATGACCATCGATTAGGCGTTAAATAAAGTTATACTAGATCCTCAGGAGCTTAGGCACCAAAATCACCATCTGAAGAGTAGCGGAAGCATTCTCCGTTCAAAATCGCCGTAGCCTTCAAATGCCTGATAGGCTATTGACACCAATAGGGTCTGACTAGGCGTGGCGTTGATTTTGGAGGGGACCTGAAATAATATGGTCCGGTTGCCAGTGGGTGGTTTTCAGTGGAAACACCACATACTCCTGGTTCCTGTGTCCCCGAGGAGTCGAAAATCCGAAGGGACTTTCAACCCTGACAACAAAAAAAAAAAAAGGCTATTGACACCAATGCTATGACAAATAACCCCTCATAATTTTCTGCTTTTGTCATCAAATTTTTTAAAGACTAAATGAGGTTACTTGCTCGATTCTATTCGATCACGCATACGATCCTTGTTGCCCCACTGACCAGGCCCTCAGTAGTAGAAATATTGTATCTCAGCATAATTATGGAGTCTATATCCAGTTTTAATATTTGCTTCAAATCAAATCACCATAGTTATTCATATCAGCAGAAGTGACCTTTGAAGGTGATCGCGAATCGTATGACACATTTCAATTTACTATGTACCTATGATTGTTTTACACTCAAAATGTTAAAAAAAATCTTTTTTCAAAAAAAAAAACAACACCGACTTTAAAATAACCATACGTAATCTCCCTTTTGGGAAACACTAAAAAGTGAAAAATATCTCCCCTACAAGAGAGGTGATCTGGCTCATGCTCGCTTATTCACTCATTTTTTTTGTTTTGGAATATTGTTCTTGTTATGTCTTTGTTTGGCTTGGCACTGAATTCTAACAGATTTTAGATACGTAGTACATATTATACTAATATTTAAGTAAAATTATTAGGTAATGAGGTTTAAAAAAAATTGACACAGTAATTTTGTAAATAATTCATAACGACTTATAAGCGTAAATAGCTTGATTGTTAAGTAAACTAATTTTATGTTTAATTTAGAGAGAATAGAAAAAATATAGTTATTAAATAAAGTTTTGATTTAAGTAGTTACTAAAAGCATGCATTTTTGAAGGAATATATAATTCAGTTTATTTTTTTGTTTTTTTTTGTTGTTTCTAGATCCTTATCTTCTTGTACTTCAAAAAAAAAGCCAGACAGTATTTCCCTAGATTCGATCCGGTTTTTTTTTGAATTCGGATGTCTTTTTGTTTTTTCTTGTTTTTTTGTTTGGTAAACATTACGGGTATAAATTCTGCAAACTGGGATAAGTGGACATATTTGATGTCTACTACTCAGAGGCATGTTACAGGCTCTGGCCGGTCACCAGTGCCAGTACCATCGACATCATACTTGATAAATGATTTTGGTATTATAAAGTAGTTCGTTAAAGCCCTGAATAAAGAAGATAGCGAATGTTTTGCTTATGTATCAAAAAAATTACTGGCCTAAGCAACGAAAAATTGGAAACAAGCATTTTCGATTGATCACAAATTGGACAACTGGTAAAAGATTGAACTTTTGTCGAATTTATGAACGAACTTGAAAGCAAAACTAAAAGTGTTTTCTTTGAGTAATTCAAATTTTTTTTGGGAATATTTCTCCCTGTCCTTTTTCCTTACCTTTGTAGAATTAGGTATTGCTATGTTTATTAAATATGTAATTTTTCTACCCTTCAGTGTTAACGTGATATCCAGTTTATTGTTTGTAGTGGTTTTGTTCTTTATTTTATTATTAATAGGATGTTATTATTAAATTAATCAATTTTATGACTTTAACAATTGCTATTTATACCGAACCCAGAATCTCCAAACCAATCATTGTATTTTCAGTCTCAACGAGTAAATAAGCCTTCTTTCTACGGAGAGGCAGGGCTATGTTCAGCAGTTGTGGCAGCGTGCTGTTGGCGGTGTCGTTGGACATCGCCAACGCATTTAATAGTCTGCCCTTTAGCTGCATCAGGGAAGCACTCCGTTACCATGGAGTGCCAGAGTACCTGAGGCGGCTTGTGGCAGATTATCTTGAGGAGCGTACCGTCATGTACGAGGACCGAGACGGTGTTCTGAGGCAGCGGCTAATGTCGTGCGGTGTTCCGCAGGGGTCTGTCCTCGGACCACTCCTGTGGAACATGGGATACGACTGGGCCCTTCGAGGTCGTCTTCCCTCCGGGCTGGGCGTAATTTGTTACGCAGATGACACATTGGTCACAGCCCGGGGAGCGAACTTTCAAGAGACAGCGCGCCTGGCCATTACGGGAGTCTCTTTGGTGGTCGGGCGTATTGAGGCGCTGGGTTTACGGGTGGCCCTAGATAAGACGGAGGCCCTTTTGTTCCATGGGTCCCGTCGTGGTCCACCACCCGGCGCCTCTATCGTAGTCTATTCGGTCCTCGTACCGGTTCAGGCCCAGATAAAGTACCTGGGCCTGATCCTTGACGGGAGGTGGCTCTTCGACGAGCACTTCCGACAGCTTTCTCCAAAACTGGTCGGCGCTGCCTCTGCCCTCGGGCGACTTTTGCCGAATTTGGGTGGAGCCAGCGTCGCGACGAGACGGCTATACACGGGGGTTGTCTGGTCAATGGCGCTGTATGGTGCGCCGGTGTGGGCGGCGGCTCTTACCGCCCAGAATAGGGCTCGCCTCTGGCGCCCTCAGAGGATATTGGCGGTTAGAGCCATACGCGATTACCGCACCGTATCGACGGAGGCGGCGTGCGCCTTGTCCGGAACTCCGCCGTGGGATTTGGAGGCGGAAGTGCTCGCCGAAGTTAATCGGCAGATGGCCGACTTTCGGGCGGATAGCGGCAGACGGCCCCCGCCCGAAGAGATACGCGAGTGGCGAGAGGCCGCTCGTCGAGCCACGATGGCTCGTTGGTCGTTCCGGTTGGAGACTCCTCATGCTGGCTTTGTCCTCGTGGAGGCTCTCCAGCCGGTCATCGCTGAGTGGGCAGGGCGGCAGCACGGGACCCTTTCCTTCCGACTGACGCAGGTCCTTTCCGGGCACGGTTGCTTCGGGAAGTATCTGCACTCGGTCGCCAGGAGGGAATTGAGTCCCGCCTGTCACCACTGCGACTGCAGTGAGGACTCGGCTCAGCACACGCTAGCGGTTTGTTCCAACTGGGCGGCGCAGAGTGGGGTCCTCACTGCAGTTATTGGTGGAGATCTCTCGCTACCGGTCGTCATACGCTCCATGGCCGGTAGCGACAGTTGTTTTACCGTGGTCGCAACCTTCTGCGAAGACGTAATTCCGTGGAAAGAGGCGGCGGAGAAGGCCTGGGAGGACCATCTCCACTCGGACCAGTTTCGCCGGCGGCGAGCCGGGCGGCGGAGGCGCGCATACCAGCGCCTCATGCCGCCTTGAGTGTGGCCGCGGGTGGACGGGACGGGTTTTCCCCTCCATCCGCTACAATGGCCAGCCACGAGGAGGCGACGTTCGCGTGTGCCATACGTCGCCTAAAATAGAGAGTTTACCCATAGATGGCGCCCGCATTAGCGGGCAGGCGCTAGGAGGGATCTGGATGGCGTAATAGCAGCGGTTCCCGGATCCCTTCTATCTCAGGCGCAGAGTGGCACACCGTGTGGTTTTAATCGGTCCGATTCCGGCACACCACCCCGCCGTAAACCCCGGTGGGGTGACGGCCCGAGGGGGTTTCCACACGTTAAAAAAAAAAGTGTTCAGCAGTGGGCTGTCAAAGGTTGGCAATGGTTGATGGTTGCGATGTGTAAATATATATGTATATATTGCTGGAAGACAGAATTAGACTTTCACAACATTGTATTTTGTTTGTATTGTATGCAACACCTTTTTAATAGGATAACAAGATGTTTATTCAGTGAGAATAATTTCTATGTTCCATAAACACAACATACCTAACGTAAGTAATTTAGAGGTGCAAACAAAAATCGTAATAGGTATATTAATAAGATGCAATAAATAGTCAAGATGTGTTTTATAATTAAACATAAATTTACACATAGCTTAGATGAGTTACCCTATCTACTCATTTAATTTAGTAAGTTCCGGGTAAAAGATCATAACTATCGGTGTTTAGATAAGTTTATGGGTGCTCGAGCCTTGTAAAGTATGAACACCCACGATAGGTGTTCGTACTTAATTATTCTATAAACCTGCACCATCGGTTATATGAGCGATGTTATCTTACACTATGTTGTTATTATTTTTAAAACTTTTGCCATCTTCTTATCAACATTATACAAAGCATTTAAAAACAATTACAAGAGTACAGTACAGGAAAATTTAGAGCGTTTACAAAGTACTTCCCATACCCACCTATCTACATGAGTTTAACGTATTTGATGAAAAGAGAACGTCACAACATCTCCGTCCATTGATAATCGATTTTGATGACATTTTTTATTGAGTAAATTCAATTGAGTAAATTTGGTTACATTTAAATTTGACTGACTTGAGTAAATAATTACACTTTCAAAGTAACAAATTACGGGGTTATCTTTTCTTAATTTATCACATTTTAAGCATTATGAAATGTTGTTTGTTAGTTTAGTTTGATAATACCCTAGAGAATTGGTAATGGTTAAATGGGAGGCATTTTCGAGTTCAAAACATATGAGATATTAGCTATACGATTTGACATGTCCTTAGCAACGGAAATAATGAAGAAGTTAACATCGAGAGTAAAGTGTGTGGTGGGCCGACACCGCCCGGCCGGTGCGGAGCGCGACGGTGACGGCGGATTAGCCTGTTGGCTGGCTATTTGTGTGCGATGCGATCGATACGCTCCAGAATGTCATTACCCCTCACCTGAGTCGGGCTGTGCTGCTGGCGAGACAACTCGTTACCATTACTACCAAATTCTAAAATACCGCGAGGCTTGATAACGTCCTAACTTCTAATTCAAAGTGGATATATACTCTGATATCTTCCTTGTTATTTAACAGTTGAATCACTACCTATCTCTTGATGTTTGTTGAATGATTAACTTGAAAATAGTATCACCGGTTTCAATATGCCTGCATGTAATATTTGGTCCGTACTTTTCGCCCTTAGGGATGACGTGTTTCTTCAATTTTCATTGACACCCAACAGAAAGTTTTACCCTTTTAAATAAAGAAATGATGTTCTAAATTAGTTTTTAACGGAGGGCCGAAGTGAAAAAGATTCAAGTTTAAAAAAACTATAATTACTTTCAAAGAAAGGGGTACGGGGCGGATCATGGCTCTATATTAATCATTTGTATCTATGCATTTCTGGATTTCTATCTGAATTATTTTCTTGTTTCTTCCTTTAGATCCCCCTTTTTTATACATGCTTTGATGGGCCTGTTAATCTAGCGATCAGTGACTCTGATTGGTAAGCTAGAGGTCGTGGGTTCCATTTCCATCCAGGAAAAATATGTGTGTGATGAGCACGATCATTTGTTCTGTGGTCCGTGTAATTTAATCTATATTATGTACATATATAAATATGTTTATCAGTAGTCTGGTTTTCATAGCACAGGTTTCGCCTAGTTTGGGATCAAACTACCGTATGAGAGATCTGTGAAAATATTGTGTTATAAAATTATTAATCTTTATTTTTTTATTTAATAATATTCCGTAAATGAATACGACTAATACGACAACAGCATGTTATTTACTTAACAAGTTAATAACAATATATGCATATTTGTAATGTGTTCCCCAAGACATTTCTCTTGATTCAGAACACTTGAAGTTTAATTTTTTGAGGTTAAAATCTGAGGTTTAACTTCCGTCGTATGAAAAACTTTCTTTTGGCTTTGCCGTAGTCGGATAAAAAAACCATTTTTGACCTAATTGAGAATCTTCTTTTTTTATCGTTAATTAATAAAATAAAATTACGTGTAAACAAAACATAATTGCGGCTATGCATTTTAGAAACCCAATTTCTTTCATTATGAATGTGCCATACTAATGCTTTTTGAGAGAGACAATTTAAATTAACAGAGGGCACAGCTCATAAGAGCGGTCACTGAAACCTATTCACGTTTGCAGCATCGTGGGTGTCCGAGACCTTTGTAGACCCAATGAAAACCTTTTGATAGCCTTTTTGAAGAACCCTACAATTTAAACATTGAAGAAAAACGTTTCAGGGCTGTCATTCCGCAGATTGGGCGTCCCTCGGGAATTGGTATTCGAAGGTTCGAATGGTAAAGTATATATAAAAGTAAATAGTATACCTATATTACATGTAGATACCTATAGGTATAGTAAGAGAATAAATGATGAGACATACTCAAATTGTTATCCCAGAAATGGTATTTTCGTTTTTTTATTTACTTTCATTTCCCTGTAACGTTATGCTATGCTAATTCCAACTAGTCTGATCTTTAATAGTGTACGTACTTAACCTAAAGGTATTAATCATCTATTATAATATTATACTGAACATGCGTTTAAGTGCTAAGCTTGTTTGTTTTTATATTCAAGTTACAAGAGATATATCAGAATTATGCATATGGGTGTTGAAATTTTTAATTTGACTAAATTGTCGTTTATTTAATTAAAATGTTTGGTCACATCTTAGGTCCCAGGTCATTATAACGTTTTCTGACTTCTAACAATATTCTCACAATAAAGTAAACTAATCAATCGATAGTATCTTATATTTCGACGATTATTTGATCGAAGGATTTCTCAAACTTCACTGTGTTACTGAAGTAAGTTCGGTACGGATAGTGGTAGCATTATCTCGAGTTCAACAATTGACACTTGTAAAATGACGTCATTCGTTATTCGAGAAGGTAGGCTATAAAAGAAGATGAACGACTGGAAAGAGGTAAGTTTTGATCGAATCGCCTTCGTGTGAACGTCTGATTCAGGCCTATAACAAATTTACTACTTTCTTTCAAAGTAATGCGTTTACATACGTGATGTAGTGATGAGATTTTTTCTTTTAGGCCCAATTTACCTCGTCAGGAACGGAGAATAATGGAAGCGACATTTTGACGGCCTGTTGGCGTATAGCACAGTGGTAGCGTTTGTGACTTGAGGTCTCGTGAAATAAATTAGTTAAATTTAACGTTAATGCCATTAATTTTAAAGTAGGTAAACATAAAAGGTAAGGTAAGGTTATTTTTTTTTTGTTCTTAATGTTTGTGGCGTAATAGATCTTCGTTACTTCTTAGTCCCTTATTTCATAAAAAGCAGCGAAAGAATTACTTCACACCAGCTGTTTATTAGGCCACATTGTACCATTTGATTCGAGCCCGCCAATGTGAGCTGAAGCATGGCTCTGGAGCGGTTCAAGTGTTTGTTAAGAGATATTTACTGAATTACCGAGGGTATACTGAATTTTCTAATTATACAGTATATATAACCTACTTAAATACATATTATGTAGAACCATACTGTACGTACATCTCTGATAACTAAATTCTACATAAATGCTTTTCGCAACTACCAATATTAATATAAATTATTTACAAAGTGAATTTTGCAAATGTTAAATAAAGCGCTGAAAATGAACACTGTTCATCAGTAAATTATTCATCGTTCTATAACCACGATTATGTTGAAATGATTAATGTTATTATTAGATTTGATTCAGCGAAATAAAACAATTAGAATCAGTTGAATGTGACCCTTAATCTAACGTATTTTTTTTTAAATACATGTTTAAAAACGTTTGATGTGACTGTTCAACATTTTGTACTGTGCTAAAACTATTACTTACTAACCAAGTCCTTACAGTAAATAAACATATTTATCATATTAATCAACACTTTTCATTTCATATAGTGTTACACAATAGATGCCACAAAGTAATAAGAACAAGCCCATCTCTCAACAGAGCTATCATTTTGTGGATATTCAGTTGTTTTAAATTACAGGTAAGTTATTGTTTCAATTGCTTTGTAACAGTCTTAAAAGCTTTTAATAAGATTACTTCATACGTGCTTTTCAGATGAACATCGCAATCACTCGATCCATCCTAGACTCACAAAGTAGGACATGCACCTGAAACTGACGCGAAGGACTCTTCACCTCTTGATAATGAACATCCATAGGGATCGAAACTAGTCGAGGGTCAGCGAACTATAGCCGTTAATTTTTAATTAATATTTATTATATATATTACCACTTACGAAATGTTATTTTTAACAGCCTGTACTTTGTACAGGTGCAAAATAAATATTAATGTGTAAATAATTAACGATAATGTATTATTATTATGACCTTTATAAGCAAGCGCCACATTCGCCTGCATATTATAAATCGCTTTAATTTTGGACTTCAAACTAAATATTACTTGCATAAATATTATAACAAAAAACTATATTATACATAAATTTCTGCCTGTGTTCCTGAAAGTTTGTATAGAAGTGCATTAATTTAGACTGCCACATTTTGCTAACAATAATTTCAGTTCCTTTTACGTAATAGGAGACAAGTCTATTATCCTTAATCAAGCACGTTAAGGATAAAAGAATTCTGGTTGCTTAATACACTTCGGCTTCCAAAAAATTATTAACGTTCTTTTTGATTATGTTTTTGAATTTATTGTTCTTTAGGACTAAAATAATAACTTACTTCAATACTGATATTAGATAATTTTGTCGACTGGAAGCCATAGGCTTGTTCCTGCTACCGTTTTTGTGAGATCCATTCATGAACGCTACATTAGCAAAAGATTTTTGGTTTAAATGAGGTTTATTTACTTAATGGGTTTAGAAAAGTAGATAAGAAAGAGATTTTTCTTTAATGAAGGAATTAGTGAATGTAAGCTAAAGCTTAAGTAAGTTATACCTACCTCAGGCTGTTGTCGGCAAGTCCGATCCTTGTAACATGGCTGTAAATATAACATGAAACAAGAAACATACGCAGATTTTAATATCTTCATTTTTTAAATGATTTCTGACTGAGTAACTGGCTGAATTCGAATTTCAAACTAGTTTTGAGTATACATATTTGAGGACACTGAATTCCAGATAACAATTGCCAAAGGTGTTCTTATGATAAGTAGATCAACAGCCACAAGTATGTAAAGAATGATCACCCATTATAAACTGACCTGGTTAGGATTACAATTTCTTCACCTACGTGGTTATCACCAAGTCAAGAGCCCCTCTTTTTTAATTTATTATTATTTAATAAAATATTATTACTTATTTAGAAAAAAATTGCCATTTAAATATCGATGTTATCATTTATTAAATATCTTCATTGAGATATAATAACGATATCGCATTACGTTCAATATACAATTTCACCAATCGGATGGTATTCATGAATATAATAAAAAAAACCTATATAAAACGTTACAAAACAGAATCATAAAATGTGATTTCATTGTTCACATACGAAAACGTTTCGCTCCACGCATCGTTGCTAATGACATGATTATGGGAGATATATCCATACTAAGGTGTAATATTTACAAGGTCTCAAAATATCGGGTTCCTTCATACCTACTTAATAGGTATGTAAATTTAATACAGGTATGTAACACGAAGTTCCACTCCTTGGTGTATTATTATTCAAAGGTGGATTTTCTAAAGAATTGAAGTGAGTCTGTAATGCTCTCTAAAAATGTAATCGGTTGTTGATGATGGTTTATGGTTCCGTAAAGGCAAAAGAAAATCTGTATTGAATCACTTTTTGTATTTTAATTTGTCTGATCCTTTACAACTCATTTTCTGAATGATGAGAACGTTAAGGGCTTACATTGTCTCCAAACTACTGCACAACTCATTTTTGATCCTGCATGTTAAGGAAAGTATATAATCAATCATGTTGAAAAAAAACCTACAGTTTAAGATGTACACTAAGTTTAATGCGACGTGAAAAACGATTAGTAAAAAAATCTATATCAAATATTCACAAATATCCCTCTGAAATTTTACAAATAGACCATTGAAGTTAATAAATACTTTAACAATTCTAATTGAACTTTGCATATAAATAAAACATAGTAAAATACGTGTACATGTGACCTAGATTTGTAATAATTTTTATTTTTCCGTTGTTAGAAGTTAAATTTTTAAATATTTCATGAGGGTCGACGTGCGACCCGTGTCAGTCACAAAAGTCAGTCGCGGTCCGGCGCTCGTACGGGAATCCTGTGTCACTCGCTCTTACGCCTTACTTGTCAAAAATGTGCCTAAGAAAATACAGAGTAGGTGCGTCGGTTTGGCGGTTACTTGATGGCCTATGTAAACGAAACATAAGTCGTATACATTTTAAATAGTTAATAAACAACAATTTACACAGTCTGAAACAAACAATTTATCCCAGGACCGAAAAATTTGGTCGATTTACGAGACGACTTAGTGGTGTGTCAATAAGATTTAATAAGATTTAATAATTATTACATGCTGTACAGACAAGTTTTATGATTAATTACATCAAAACTTAAGTTTTAGTAATTATTTAGTTTTATTTTGTTAACTTTATGTATAGTATTATGAAGAAACCCGATAGTCGATAATTCAAGTCTTAATTTATCAAAAATGTTAGATAGTGATCATACGATTACAATCTGACGATCACAATCTGACGAATACAGCATTATTTTCTTTTGCTTAGCATAATCATATAAGTTCATTCAGGTCTTCTAAAGTTTAGGATGTAGTATCATAAAAATACTAAGATACAGTAGTTAAATAAGCTACCACTGATTTAGAAAAAAAAAGAATTTACTTATAAGTATAGGGATAAAAGGTGGTCGCTAACCAACATAATTGGAATAAAGATATTGGTTTCCGGCCCCATATAATTTAGTATGAGAGAAACAATAGCCGCAAACTTAAATTAATCTAATCCATACAAATTTTATAAATGCGAAAGTGTGTCTGTCTGTATTCTTCTCCTTTTTAAACACTAAATAAATTTAGATTTAATTTGGTACGAAGATAGTTTCGAGTCCAAGGAAAGGCATAGGATAAATTTATCGCGGCAATCACAACCATAAAGGGGCGAAAACAGGGATGGAAGTTTATAAAATGAATTACATGTTCTATAAGAACTAAATGTGTCCAAGTTATTACGGTTACCACAAAAAAAATGTGCAAATCACAATTTTCATAAATTCACTCACATTCACTAAACTTTAAACCATCATTTTCCCGACACGCACTTCAATTTAATGTGATGATAAGGTGCCGGATGTTGATTAATTCTAGTGTTTAGTAACGTGTAGGACCTCCTCTGCTCCTTACACATTCCCTGAGCCGGTTAGGGACGCTCTCTATCAGGTGAGCCACGTTTTCATCAGGAATCTGTTCCCAACAATGTTTTAATGCATTCACCAATTCCTGTCGACTGTGGATAGCGGTATAAGTTTCTTTAAGGCTTCGTTTGAGTTGATCCCATAAATGTTCAATCGGGTTTAGGTCGGGACTCATTGCAGGCCAAGGCAAAACATTAATATTCGCGTCCGAAAGAGCACTTTGAGTCAGACGGGCAGTGTGAGGACGTGCATTATCTTGCATCAAGATGAAATTCTGACCAACTCGCTGTGAATATGGGATGACATGAGGTTGGATGACCTGTTGGACGTAGCTGGCGGCGTTTACGTTGCCCTCATCCAAGAATACCAGCTCAGTTTTACCCAGTAGACTGATTTCACCCCACACCATAATACTGGGTCCACCAAACCGGTCAGTTTCTCGAATACAAGGATCCTCAAAACGCTCCCCTGGTTTTCTCCAGACACGTACCCGTCTGTCATCACTGAAAAATTTAACTTTAGACTCATCTGTAAAGAGCACTGTTCTCCAATTGTCCATGGTCCATTCGAGATGTTCACGTGCAAACCTTAAACGCGCTGCACGATGTGCCCTGGTTAATTTTATTCGCACAGCGCGCATTCTGGATCTTTGTTGGTCTTCATGAAGTCTGTTCCGTATGGTTTGATCGCTTACACGGGTACCAGTAGCATCACGTAAGCGATTTTGTAAGGTACGCGCTGTCACAGTGCGCTCTCGACGTGCAGTAAGTCGAACGTACCGATCTTCCTGGGAAGTGGTGGCCCGATTTCTACCACCACCTCGTCTCCTGGCAACACTACCTGTCTCCTGATAACGTTCCCAAACATTTCGGATCGCATGCCTAGACACACCGAGGCGTGAAGCTACCGATCTCTGTGAATTGCCCTCTTGAAGCAAAACTACAGCTCTGGAAGCTGTTTCCGGGTCCATATGACGTCGAAATCCGGGCATTGTTATTTTAAACAAAGCAATAACACCGAAGCAAATGATAAACAACGATACAATATCAACTTGTGTTTGTTATGAGATGCAGAACACAAGTGATTAGAAAAGTTCGTAAACGCTGAGTTGACCCATTTTTTAGTTTTTTCCGTCTAACCACTTAGGAACCACCCTAAACGTGACATTCCAAACGTGTGACCATGTGTAAACATATGCACTTAGAGTCTACACACTTCAATTTACAAATCAGCAGGCAATAAAAATATTACGGTCGAAGTTCCGAAAAAAATCAAGTGGGCCCTAAGTTGTTTTGAGTAGTTTATAAGGAATCAATGCGCACTGACAAATTTAGATGAAGTTTATTGTATTGCAGAACGGCAATTTCATAGGTAAAAAACTATTATTTGCTAATATAAAAATAGAGTCTCACTGACATCTGCTATGGGGATCAAGTTACTGGAGGTGTTCCAGAGGTAGACCGCCTCATTATGCGTGCCTTCTGCATCAGGCTCCGAATCCCGCTTTTATTATAGCGAATTATTGTTATTTATTTAGTCTTATTTCTTAGTTTTTCCCTTGTTACATGTCTTCAAACAAAATTTTGGGTATTTCGAGCTTCACCCTAAAGTATCAGTACCCTTGAGGTCTATTTCTTTCACAAATATACAAACTCTATACAAATGGTTGGATTGGGAAACCTACATACCCAATTTCAGTCTTTTAGGACATCAAGAAGTTTCTTAGAGTTTGTAATGACTATCAGTGAGGGAGGCAGTCTTTACCGTTTGCCTAGAAAAATAGCTAGTCGTTTTAAGGTAAAACAATAAAACCATTTGTACTTGGGCATCGGCATTTTTCTGTAATATTTGTTTTATTTTATTTCCATGTCTACGCTATATGATGTAGCATTGTAAATTTATCCTATCATTCGATTACTTGATATTTTTCTAAAATCCTTTTATTTTATTTCCATTCCTATGTACTAGATATAAAATAACTGATGTTTAATACCCGATTGTACGTTGTGTGACATCTGCCGCGTTGTAAACGCGTGTGAGCAAAATACCTACGACTGTGCGGTGCCAGTAGCGGCGCGACCGACGCGGTTCAGGAAAATTTATATACAAACTAGAATACTGAAAACTCTTAAGTTGAAAGAAGGACTATTTCGGACGCAAAAGTTAACAGATTGGACAGTGTATTAAAAAATTGTTATAGTTTTCTAAGCGAAATTATAAAAAATAAAAATTATAAATAAGAATATGTATGAAAATCAAGTGACAAGTGCCTCGTAATTGTAAATACATTTCCCCAGTTGGCAATCTGGTCATCGACTGACATATGGATGTTTTGTCATTTCTTGACATATTGTTATAACTGGTTGTCTATTTTGGAGACATGGTTACACTTATCGATGGGATGGTGAGGACATGGATTGCCGTGAGAATTTTAACTTTGCGACTGGTCTCAGTAACTATACTGACTGAAGTCTCTATCAGTTATTCAGTGATGTACATTTCAACCTCTTTAAAAAGGTACCTACTGTAAAGATCTCCAACGTCCCTTTTATCATGTCTTTTTGTGTGAATACATATATGTTAAAACAATACTTTTTTAATAACTAATTAAATGACTAATTCTTCAAGGAACCTATGTAAATTGTTATTTGATTGGTTTAATATCAGTTTTTGAAGATGAACCATAAATATTTTGTACATATATTGGGGTTTTGAACTTCCTCTTATCTATTCTTTAATGGTACTCCTTCTACGTGTGGGATATTGAATACACCTATAGTCTCGTCTTCGACTGTAACGACTGTCCAGGGTATGCCAAACGTGTCGGATCTTTGATACGTCATATATGGAGACCCACTATTTGCACTCCACGCGTAAAAAAATTACACAAACAAAGTCGTTCAAAAATATTTAAACAAATCAAGTAAGTATGATTGAGTTAACACCTGGGGCTAGGAAACTATAGAGTCGTCCCTTTCTTATTTTTTGCCTGCGGCTTCGTTAGCGTGGAGTTTGGTCTGCCACATTAAGTTTCGAAACTGATCATTTTTAATAAAAATATTTATATTAAATTTTTTTAATAAAAGGAATCCTATGTTACATCTAATACTTACAAGTACATGTGTACAAAATTTCATGATGATCGGTTGAGTAGTTTTCACGTGAAACCGTAATAAACAAACTGACATTTGCATTTATAATATCAGCAGAGATATAAAAGTGTGCACTCCATTGGCGGTATAAAAAATTAGCATATATTTGAAGATTGAATAAAATGCTTAGAACAAAGTGGCTTGATACTCACATAAGTTTGACATTAAAGCTTTGTAGAAAATAATTAAAATGTGTGTTCTTGAGTAATGTTTTTATATTAGATTTTATGGCCCAAAACTGCTACAGCCTGTTTTGTACCTGCTACATCTCTCGCTAGACTTGAGCAGAGAACTCTTGTGTCTTACTTTCCTAGTAATATTTGATGAAGTGACCTACTTCTCTTGACATTCTTAAGAAAATAGATAAATAGACATATAGGTATGTACCTAGGTACATATGATTATTATAATGAATATAGATTTACGGCTGTATTTATATATACCTAGTCTTGCCATAAATATTGTAATAAAGAAAAAAGAAAATTGTTAACTGCAAATAACATTTATTACTTTTACAGTGTGTCAGTTTAATACATAAATATAAAACAATTAAAAATATAAAAAGCTTATTCGAAGTGGTCTCCATTGGCTGCAATACAGTCCTTTAAACGATGAGGCCAGTTATCAATAGAAGCACGCACTCTTTCCATGGGAAAATTCTTCACTGCCAATCGTATAGATTGTTTTAGGGACTCCAAATTATCATGGCGTTTAGAGCAAGCTGTACTCTCTAAAACTGACCACAAATCATAATCCAGCGGATTAAGATCGGGACTAGACGACGGCCAGTCTTCAGCTCTGATGAAGTCCGAAACATTCGATTCCAACCAAGACTGCGTGGACCGAGCTTTATGACCCGGCGCCGAGTCTTGCTGGAAGGACCATACTTGGTTATTGAACATGGTGATGTTAAGGGGCTTAACTACCTTCTCAAGAATGGTATCTTGATACACTTGTGCCGATGTTTTGATACCTTTTTCACAAAAATATGGCTCAGTCACTCCTTCATAGCTAACACCCCACCAAACCATCACTGAAGTCGGATAATGTCCACGTTGCACTCTGTCGACTAATTGGGAAGCTTCCTTAGAGCTTTGAGCATAAATACGGTCATTTTGTTTGTTAAAATGTTGCTCAATTGTAAAAATTTTCTCATCCGTAAACAAAATTTTTCTGTGACCTCCCTTTGCGTACCGCTTCAGTAGTTGTTTCGATTTTACCACCCTATTCTTCTTTAAATTATCAGTTAAGAAATGGCCAGTGCGTCTCTTATAGGCTGCAAGTCCTAAGTCATCTTTTAAAATACGCGACATGGTTCTAGGTGCTATCTTCATTTCCCGAGATAAAATCTTTTGCTTTCGGACAGGATTTCTTCGAATTCTTTCCCTTACTGCTTTGACCACCTTTTTCGTACGAACACTACGTGGACGGCCAGATCTTTTTCTGTCACAAACAGAGGAGGTCTCATTGTACCTATTAATAGCCCGGTACACAAACATTTTACTAATACCAAGTGTATGGAGAGTTTTAAAAATTGCATTTGGCTCCATACCTACTTTGTGTAATGCTATCACACCGATTCGGTTCTCTTTATCACCCCACACCATTTTAATATCGCAAAATATTTTACAATGTATTGGCGCCAAAATGAGAAAACACAATGAACAATCGTATAAAAATGACAGATTCGAAATTCAAATGTAATATTTTTTTATAATTAAGTGTAACAGTATTTATGGCCAGACTAAGTAAATGTGTTTATGAAACTCCATCTGTAGAACCCCTTTTGATTCGAAACTAATTGGGCTTCTTTGAATTATCTATACATATACATGAGTATACATATAGGTAGCTTAAGTAACCTCTAGTGTACTTAGAGACAATAGACAGCATTTGTAATGTAATTGGTTTATTATAATACCGTTGATTTCGAATGCAAGATCCATTATAATGTAAAACGTAACATCATATTGGATTAAAACTTAATTGTCTCGACGAGATCTTATAATACGTAAGCTCTTTAAATCCTGTTAATGTGTTATAACGCGAATCAAAGCAATTACCAGGAGTTTTGAGAAATCGTCAGTCGTTCTTAGTGGTCAGATATTACAATTGTGTAAACATATGTCTATTTAATTGTACTTCGAAAAGGGTAACGAGAGAAGAGAATATTGAAGACATTCATCACTTTACGAGTAACCCAGTAGTAAGCAACCATGACAGTAACACTGGTAATAAAAACATGTTAATATACGTGTAAACATACACGTTTCCAAGAAAATTGAATGATATTTTTGAATATTTTACTCTCATTTGTACGTAAACTATAACAAGAAAACTGCTATTTTGGAACAACTTTTAAACTATTGTAGTCCTTTCAGACACACAGATCCTTTTCGTTTTCAAGGCTTATCGTATAACGACGTTTTGAGACCGGAGGCCTATTAATGCAGGGGTGACAGTTATCGTGGTAACTGTGTAAGCCTTACACTGTCAAGATTGTGATGTAGGTACATATTAATTTATAATTGTTCATATACTGTTAGTAGGTAGCATTGTATCTCTGTCGAGAAATATACTGTGTGTTCAACAGACGTGTCTTTGATTAAGCTGCATACCTTCAATATAACAATTTGGCGACGAAGTTTATTAGAACCGTGCGTGAAAAAGTATTTATTTTAGAATCATGTCGATAGGTAAAATAAGTGAATTTAACGTAAGAACCGACAATTGGCGGTTGTATACAGAAAGACTGGAACAATATTTTAAAGTTAATAAAATCGAGGCCGACATGCAGGTACCGACATTGATAACGGTTATAGGAGCTGAGTGCTATGAATTATTAGTCAATTTATGCACACCACAAAAGCCCAGTGAGAAAAATTTTCAAGAATTGAAAGAAATTTTGGAAAAACATTTACAACCAAAACCCAGTATACTGGCAGAAAGATATAAATTTCGTAACAGGAAACAATATATCAACGAAGGTATAGCTGACTATGTGGCTGCACTAAAGAAGATATCTGCGATGTGCGATTTTAAAACTACCTTAGAGGAAAATCTACGGGATCAGTTCGCATGTAACATCATAAGCGACACAATACGACAGCGGTTGTTCGCAGAGGATGACCTGACTTTCAACAAGGCCTATACGTTGGCGGTTAATTTAGAGGCGGCAGAAAAAGATGCAGCAACGGTATGCCAAGGTCGAGCGGGCGTAGCCGCTGACCATATTGAGTGTCCAGCGATGTACAGCCGTGAAAAATTCGCGGCGCGGTCGCCGCAAACACCATCACGGCCACCGGTAGCGGTGGCGACGGCGGCGGGGTACCGCGGGAGGCTGTCGGCGAGCGGCGCGCGACGCGACGGGCGGTCACAGGTCGCGGCCGGTTGGCGGGAGCGTCGGCACCAACAGCAGTGCGGAGTATGCGGTGCTACACACGAGGAAGCGTCGTGTCGGTTTGCGGCCTACGTGTGTCGGGTTTGTAACCGGCAAGGACACCTCAAGCGAATGTGTCCATATGTGTCCGGGCATCATAACTTAAGTGCAGTGAGCGAGCCCGTTCAATCTCACAAGGAGTTACGAGGAGAGGTTGGTGACAAGGTAATTATCAATATAAATAAATTGTCTTTAAATCAATGCAAACCAATCTTGATTACGCTAAATGTAAATGGTCACAATATTTCGATGGAATGTGATACAGGTAGTGCAATAACATGTATAAGTGAGGATCTTTATCAGAAATTGTTTAAAAATTTAAGAGTCTATCCATGTAATGTAATATTACGATACTATACAGGGGAACTAGTACGCCCATTAGGAGTAATAAGGCCGAGAGTTATTTATAAAGACACGATTAAAGCATTGGATATGTATGTATTAAAAAATGGCAAAACATTATTGTTAGGACGACAGTGGTTGTTAGAATTAAAAATACCGATTTCAATTCATCAGGAAAATGTTAATAATGTGAAAAATGAGTTATTTAATTTAAGTGAATTCAGTTCCAGGTATAGTGAGGTGTTCGCGGACGGCCTCGGGCGCTTCACCGGCGGCCAGGTGACGGTGCGGGTACGAGAGGGCGCGCAGCCCGTGTATATGAAAGCGCGACCGCTGGCGTACGCGCTGCGCGAGCCGGTCGAGCGGGCGCTGGAGCAGTTGGTGCGCGACGACATCCTCGAGCCGGTGGAACGCTCAGACTGGGCCACGCCGATCGTGCCGGTCGTAAAAAAGGACGGCACGATCAGAATCTGCGCTGATTACAAACTAACGCTAAACAAGGTACTCGATATTGACCGTTATCCCTTACCAAAAGTGGAAGACTTACTAGTTAGACTACACGGAGGGCAGCGCTTTAGTAAAATAGATTTATCACAGGCGTATGCCCAACTCGAATTGGACGAGTCGAGGAAATACACCGTAATCAATACGCATAAGGGGCTATTTATGTACAAACGATTAGTCTATGGCTTGGCATCGAGTCCTGGGATTTTTCAGAGACTGCTAGAACAATTATTCGCAGATATGCCACATGTTGGGGTATTCTTAGATGATATAATTATAACGGGAAAAGATACAGTCCAACATATAGACAATTTAGATAAGGTATTTCAACGATTGCGAGCACGTGGGTTGAAGGTAAAGAAAGAAAAATGCACCTTCTTCGCGGAGTCGGTTAGCTACTTAGGTCATGTAATTAGTAAGGATGGAGTTCACACTTGCCCGGACAAGGTGGACGCGATAGTGAAAGCCCCGGCGCCGTTAAATATGTCAGAGTTGAGAGCCTTTATAGGCTTAGTTATGTATTATGCTAAGTTTATAAAAAACGTCAGTACTATATTATCGCCACTATATAAGTTACTGAAAATAGGTAATAAATACGTATGGAGTATAGAATGTCAGCGTGCATTCGAGGCCGTGAAGTGTGTACTGAAGAGTAGTGAAGTGTTGTGTCATTACTCCACCAACTTACCGTTAGTGTTAACAGCGGACGCCAGCACAGCCGGGGTGGGGGCCGTCATTTCTCACCTCACACCGGAGGGGGAGCGTCCGATCGCGTACGCCTCTCGTACACTTACGGCGGCCGAACGGGCTTATGCCCAAATAGATAGGGAGGCGCTAGCTATTGTTTTTGGAATCAAAAAGTTCCACCAGTATTTATATGGTCGTAAATTTATTCTGCGAACGGATCATAAGCCATTAACGTACATATTCGGAGATAGAGTAGGTATACCGGTGATGGCGGCATCACGATTACAAAGATGGGCTATTCTATTATCGGGTTATGATTATAAAATAGAATATGTAACCTCCACGAAAAATTGTGCAGATGCATTATCTAGACTACCTCAGTCGGCAATCAATTCGCGCCCGTCGAGTGACGAAAACGAAGTAACATATTTTAATTTTGTAGAGAAATTTTTACCAATAACAAACAGTGATATTAAAGTAGCTACGTCGAAAGATGTTTTAGTGAGCAGAGTGAAGGCTTATGTCCAGTCCGGCTGGCCTAGTTCGTGCAATGACGATGACCTTCAACCCTATTTTCTTAGACGACGGGAATTATACATAGAAAAGGGTTGTCTTATGTGGGGGTACAGAATAATAATACCATCCACGTTACGGGGTTCAGTCTTAGAACAGCTCCACATTAGCCACATGGGTATTGTAAAGACAAAAAGTTTGGCTCGTAGCTATGTGTGGTGGCCGGGGATAGACGCCGACGTGGAAGACACCTGTCGGCGATGCGAGACGTGTGCGATAGAGGCGCAAGCACCGCCGCGAGCGACGCCTAAGCCTTGGCCGTATTTAGATCAGCCATGGAGTAGGTTACACGTGGATTTTTTAGGTCCAATTTATGGGAAGACTTTTCTTATTGTAATTGATGCGACAACGAAATGGTTAGAAGTATTTGAAATGCCGCGAACAACTGCTTCCAGTGTAATTAAGGTGTTAAGATCGACCTTCGCTCGTTTTGGGTTGCCTTTAGAAGTGGTTTCGGATCAGGGCCCACCATTTACAAGCTCCGAATTCAGAGATTTCCTAAAGAGCAATGGCATACGTCAGTCACATTCGCCGATATATCACCCCTCATCGAACGGTGCAGCGGAAAACGCGGTGAATTTGTGTAAACGGGTAATAAAAAAAGCTTACAGAGACTCTATTGATATCGAATCAGCACTACAGACATTTTTAATAACCTATAGAAATAGCATTCATAGTACGACCGGTGAAAGTCCGTCCATGTTACTCCAGCGCCGGCCGCTACGGTCACGATTGGACTTGCTGCGGAACGACGGGGCTCTCGAGGACCGCGTGCGGCGCGCGCAACAGTGCCAGGTAGCCAATAGCGGGGGACAGGAACGTATATTTTCCGAAGGGGACGCAGTCTGGGCTCGGGAGTACAACAACCGGGACAAGTGGGTAAAAGGCGCGGTTGTGGACAGAGAGGGTTCACGTAGATATATACTAGAAAGGGATGACGGTCAATTGGTAAAGAGGCATATTGACCAAATCAGACGCAGATCCACTAATATTTTTCCCCACATGGAAAAAGAAGGTGTGGAGGAACTCGAGGATGTCGTGGAGCAACAACCAGAGTCGGGCCTGGTGGAGGAGAGGGCGGAGATTGAGAGGGAGGAAAAGGATACTAATACGTTGGCTGGAGATCAATCTCAGTGTCTGCAATCACCGACCTCTCACTCTCCAGGCTCCCCTAAGCAACTGACACAGCAGTCACCTGTGCGGTCGCCGGTGAGGCGTCTGATGCGAACACGCAGACCCCCAATCAGATTTGGGTATGAAAATTAAGAAAGATTACTATTTAGAATAAATAAAATACTACTAGAATAATTAATTAGCATTATATAAGTTAAACGGCCACATTTCGATAGCATTAAGTGATGAAATATTGTACTACACCTTACTGTGATTTGGTTATGTAAATCATGTACGTAGGGGGGTTTAGGTGGGGAGGTGTGATGTAGGTACATATTAATTTATAATTGTTCATATACTGTTAGTAGGTAGCATTGTATCTCTGTCGAGAAATATACTGTGTGTTCAACAGACGTGTCTTTGATTAAGCTGCATACCTTCAATATAACAAAGATGACTGTCATGCCTTTTACGTCCCCAAGCGGGGTGTGAAAAAGCATCTCACAAGGCCGCCATAGTGCGGGTCACCATACTGCATTGTCTGCATTTGCAATGAGTATCGTGACCATAAGTCTTGGATTCTATTCATGCTTTCCATCAGGCAGAGTAGAGTCACTTTGGCAGGCTCTTAATATAGAAAAAAAAAATTACGCATCCAAGTCACCACGCCCTATACACTTTCCTTTTTATAATTTACCTTATTTCTTTGTCCTGTTTGAAAATGACTGCATTCCCAAGGAGGTTTTGACTCAGGCAGACAGCCGATCACAAGAGAAACAGGCTCAATTACACTGAACGCAAATAGATATAGATAAATAGTCACAGAACCGCTGTGAAACTTAGGAGGCTTACCGAAGCAATACGAGCTCAGCTCACCGATACACTGCATAGAGCCCGTCGTACACAATGTTGCTTTTCCAAGCAAAGAGATAATTTATTTTACAATTTACGTTTGTGACTGTGCGCTTTTACAACAAAACTGTTTAAACACACTTAAAAGTTTTTCTTGTTAAATGGGAGAGCTGTATAATATATGCGGCCCATTAAAAAATGTTAAATTGTTATTGATATTATCATGTTGTTTGTTGTTGTTATTAATAAGTTATTGACTGCTTCGATGGTGCAGTGATTACTATGCGACTGCTGCGCCTAAGATTTTGAATTCAATTCCCAGACCAAATGTTTGTATGATCTGCAATTATTTGTTTCAGAGTTTTGGAGTTATATATGTATGATAGGTATTTATTTTAAGTAATAAATTATTTTATGTAGAATAGGTAAGTTAACTGCTTCATTGGTATAGCGGTTAGCGTATACGACTGCCGAAGAGGTTTCAGGTGCAATTTCCGGGTCGTTTCAAAAAGTACTACTTAATTTTTCTGTTTCCAAAAATATTTAATAACGGCCTGGAGTTTGGAAGTTGGGGTCTCAACACCCGTGCCTCGAAGAACACGTAAAGCCAACCTGCATGTGCCTAATCTGTCACCGGTGGAGTCTGAGTACGGTCGCATCGGATTGTGATAGTGAGGGAATAGAGAGTGCACCTGTGTTTGCGCACAGACTTATGCGCTATAATAATAACCTATTTTGCTGAACTCCATTGAGCCCGGCTGCCGTTGCCAAAATCGGCTAAGATTACATCATCATCACCATCTGGTATGTATTTCTAAAAAAATACATAAGTATTCTGGCAGTCAATCTAGCTATCATAGTACAAGCACTGCTTAGTTTGAAGTCAAATGGTGTTGTGTGTTAGATATCCGAAACATTTATTTATTTACACATTATAATTTGAAAGTCGCCTTTATTTTACAATTTGTGTGCGGCTGTTACTCAAAACTTTAGCTATGTATGCACTGAGACTATGAAAAATATACCACGCATTCTTTCACGTACTCTATCAGAAATATTTGGAATCCCCTTGTTTCCAAACATGTCATTAATGTCAAAATCTCAAAAACATCGTTTACCAACCACAGAAACTGTTGCTTTCACTCTTTCATCCAGTTTTCTTTTTAAGAATGTTAGTATAGATATGTACAATTGAATAATATATTTAAACAAATTTTAATATACATGAAATATGTAATTATATTGTAATATCTGGTATTTATTGACTAAATTATGTGTTTTCCTCTAATGGTGTTGTTTTTAGACGGATACTTAACTTCCTAAGAATTTCTATACAATTGATCATATTCTTTTGCGACGCTTTGTGCTTTACGGGATTAAGATCTAGCAGCGAAAATTCTTTTTCTTTTCATAAATCTTTTCTCCGCAACGGTAACAAGTAACGGAGGCACTTTGCGCCCCTTTGGAGAAGCTGCCCTAGTAAATTTGTTGCTTCCTAGAGCGCTACATTATGTACATACGTTCGCTTCACATACTTGGAGAAAATTCTGGAACACGATAACTTCAGATTTATAATATAATTTCAAACATCGATTGGAGAGACTTGTTTGAATTTACAAAGTTAGAAAGGGAGTTTTAAGAACCGTGTATCTTCTTACCCTGTCGGTTCTGATGTACTTATATTTTATATCCACTTAAAAGCCATACACACCTTCATTCAAAGTATCTTTAAAAAAAATTGAATGGTCTTTTATGTCGACTCTAAAGTCATAGAGATGAACATAGCAATACACAAAATCGATAATTAATCAATCTTGCGTACTGGATGTACAAGTACACATTAAACGGATATTCGGTAAGTTTTAGGTCTATATTTATTAGTACTTTTAAGTAACTTCAAATACGATATATGCCTCAAAAGTAATTTAACTTAATTTAAAGTTTTAACTCTACTACGAGAACTTCGATTTTTTGGCGTGACTGTCATCACACTTCCACAACCCAAGTACTAGACGATATCCGAAGTTTTTCATAAAGAGACCTTTTATGGCTTAGGTACACTACCTGTAACCATTGATATAGATGTTCGTATTGCAACCAGGATCGATGGTTTAACATGTTCCCTGGGGCACGCAGGAGTCTCAATATGTAAAAAATAGTCACCCATCCATGGACTGATTTGGCTAAAATTGCTTTGACTTTGTTGCATCTTGACTACGATCTTTTCCTTGAGAGAAATATGCTCTTAAAAAAAAAGAGTTTTCCAAATTTATTTAGAAATGATAAACTGATGAGGTATCAAATATGAAAATAATTATGTAATATTTTCTTTTGTTAAAATGTTTTAAAGTATTGCAATAAATAATAATCTGGTACTCAACATAAATATCCAACAAATATTGTGAAAATTAAACTTTTAAAACAGCTTAATTACACGATTGTGTTATTGAAAGAGTTATCCTCTAACTTTTAAAGGTCAAGGACTTAACCATCGTCAACTTAGCGATATGAAATAATGACTACGAAACGCAAACAACTGTATAGTTGAGGAAACAAGCCAATACATATCGTCGAGGCCGTACAATTTGCAGGCGTTCCTCGATTTCTCTCAGATTTCATTATCAGATGCCGACATGGTGATAATTATACTACCTCGTTGCCATCTAGAGTATAAGCGTGATGTTATATTGTGTGATTGCGTAAACAATGCATATTTATGCGATTTCAGCTATTGCAACTGCTTTGCTGTCATTTATTGAAGACTTCCGAAATCTGTTTCAAAGGTCATAATCAGATCTATGTGAAATTCAAAATACCGATTGTAAAAAATATTTTTGTGTGCACATAGATGCATTTATATACGAATAATATATAATAATATGAATATAATATTAATATACTCAGAATTGACACGGGTAAAGTTTATCGGGATGACAGTAATAAATATCTCGATAGAAAACAAAACAGTGTAGTCTTTTTAAGTTATAATGTATGTAAAGGTTCTTTGTACCCAAGGATCATTGTCTATCTATATTATGGGTAGATACAAGAATTATCTACCAAGAGGTTCTGATTACCTTTGTCCTAGAGAAATATTGCCCGCGGCTAAAACCTTTGTTGTTAAAGAACGTAGAGATAGCCGTTACTGCGTTATTGCGTTTGTTTTAGTAAGATTATTACTGGTTCTCGTAATAGTAGCCTTAATAGTTGCCTTATTAAGAATGTTGTGATATCTGACGCCCAGTATAATATGTATTCCATTTCTAAGAATAATTTTATATCTTATATCTATTGTGAAACGACAGTCTGCAAAAAGATATAAAAAATAAATGTTGTTCAAAATAAAAGGCGGTCAGTAAAAGTTTAATCGAATACGGGCGTTGGAGCACTTCTGTAAAGACCCATTTTGTCGACGTAAATGAGGGTAACTCAAAAGGCGATCAAAATTGAATCTTGTATGGTACAATTTTTCATTTTTTTAAGTATTAAAAGCTATGAACGTAGTAACAAAAATTCCAAATCAAAGCTGAAAACGGCATCTCAATAAGAGTTTATATTTTTACAGATTTGGTGCAAATTACTTTTTGTTTCATCTCAAACCTGAAAATATTTTGAGAAACATTAGTGTTTAATAGCAATTTTTTTTTACTAACAGTTAAAATAATAACTAATACTTCTTTATTTTAAATTATAGCTCAACTTGATTTCAAAAACACAACAAATTCATGATAATAGAAAAATGAACAGTTTATTTTGAGATCAATCGCCACTCTGTAATTGGTAGGTATTCGTAAGTGGTATTGATATCTGAGTCGATACTGAAGCTATGTTAGATTCTCTGAATACCTTAATTAGGTGATAAACTTAGAAGCTATTGGAAGTCCCGATAGAAGGCAGATATAGATAGAGCATATTACTTTTTTAATTAAATTTTTTAACGATCGCGTGCGGGTATGCACATATTGATATCGAGTGCATGGTAATATAATATGTTGTTGTTGAAGGCGTAGGTGAGCTGTTGAAAGACGAGGTAATTTGATAAAGGCGTTACAGTTTGGGGTTCACTATATACGATCATATAGTGACATATTAAGAATACCGAGCGTCACCACCCTTATTCATTCTGTAAGTGCCGTGAGACTAAGGAATAACAGCAAAAAGGAGAAAATGTGAAACAACCCTATACCAACTCGTCTGGCCAGCGTAATATAGGATGCCAAAACCATTTTCCTAAGGAACGGCGTTTTTTGTTTTTAATGACGTTAGGATTTTACACGTGTGCCACACTGTCCCTGTAGGATGAGTCCTGGAACTGCTATTATTAAGTCATCCGGATCCATCCTAGCACCTGTCTGCTGTTGCGGGCACCACCTTCGGGTGAACTTTCTATTTAGGTGACGTTCGCACAGGCGGACGTCATCTTCTTGTGGCTGGCCATTGTGGCATCCTGTCCATCTGCTGCCATGCTTAGGGCGGCATAAAGTTCTGGTAATAGGGCAGCTAATCGGGTCCGAGTGGAGATCGTCCTCCTGGGCCTTTCTGCCGACTCCTTCTACGAAATGACATCTTCACAGAAGGTTGCGACTGTGGTAAAATAGCTTTTTCTACCGGTCATGAAGCGATAGATGACCGGTAGCAAGAGATCTCCTCCAATAACTGTAGTGAAGCTCTACGTTGCGTCGCCTAGGCGGAGCAAACTACCAGCATGTGCTGAGCCGAGTCCTTACTACAGTCACAGTGGTGACCAGCGGGATCCAGACTCCTAGCGGTCGAGTGCAGATACTTCCCGAAGTAACCGTGCCTGGTAAGGACCTGTGTCAGTCGGAAGAAAAGGGTCCCGTGTTGTCGCCCTGCCCACTCAGCGATGACTGACTGGAGAGCCTCTATAACGGTAAAAAGCACGTGGAGCTTCCATCCGGGATGACCAATGAACCATTGTGGTTCGACGTGGGTTCCATGCCACTCACGTACCTCTTTAGGCGGGAGCCGTATGCCGCTACCTGTTTAGGAATCAGCTGCCTGCCGATAAACTTCTACCTCCAAATCTGACGGCGAGTTCTGGTGCGGTAACTGTGTATCGCTTTAATTGCCAATATCCTCTGAGGCGACAGAGGCGAGCTCTATTCTGAGGGGTCTGAGCCGCCACCCACACCTATGAACATACGCACTGTATGTTTGACCGGATAACCTCATGTACAGTACGCCGGTATTACATGTACCCAAATTTAGTAAAAGTCGTACAAGACAGAAGCAGCGCCTTTCGTCTTGATCGACCAAGAACTCGTCGAAGAGTTACCTGTCAAGGACTTATCCCAAATGCTTCATTTGGCCTGAACCGGTAAGAGAATTGAATTGACTACGCTGGAAGTGCCAGAGGTTGGTTGACAACGGTACCCATGGAAAAAAAGAACCTCCGCTTTATCCAGGGCCATTCTCAAACCCAGCGCGTCAATGCGCCCAACCACCAAAGAATCTCTCCTGGTGGCCACGTGCGCCGCTTGAAAGTTAGCCCCCCGGGCTATAAGAAAAAGCGTATGTCAAGCAGTGGACTATGTAAGGCTGTAGATGTGATAATGTGATGTGATATGTGATCACATAATACAAAAATAAGAATTAGCTGACCATACTGCGAATAACTTTTCTTAAAATATATTTGACCTTTGTTACCTGAGCCATTATTAAGATGCCACTGACACAATTCTGTAGGTATGGCACTACAATGAACATAGAAACACACATAGACTGCCAAAACTACATATTAATCTTCCTTTTGACTTCATCGTAGTCGGATGAAAATGTTTATATAAGCTACGCATTTGGTAGTAGGATTTTGTCCGTTATGTTTAGATCCTATTTCATAGCGAGCCTGGCGAGAGCCAATTACAGACTGCCCAGAATTTATGATTCTGTACTTGGGCATTGTTCCAGAATCCGAATATTCTCAATAAATGGAATAAAGTGTTACGTCCAATATCCGTAAAGAAGTATAATTTATTATTCGTACGCGCACCTTTTTTTAATAGCTACCTATATCAAGATCCGTATTTAGCAAGATAGTGTTGTACACAATCTACCTATTCCCACAGGTAATCAAGTCTGATAGAACCCAAAAGTGTATATAGCAGGTTAGCAAAATTACTAGTTGGATACTACTATCAACCTATCTACTATAACCTATCTTAGCTTCTTTGTACAAACAAGTTTAATCAAAAATCCCCTTATATTTTAAATTATTATAATTTAGGATGGACTTCAAATGCATTAGTGGTTTGAATATGCGCGCGTTAGACCGCAGACCAATCAACATTTATATTACTGCACAATCTATACCTAAAGCATGTTGAAATGATTTAAATTAAGTGAGCGTTTATGACGCGCAGCTGTCACTTGTTTAATATTAGTAGATATTCTTCCACACAATAGTGATAACATGTAATATTAATCTGACTTTTATTTGAGTTAGTTTATGTTTCAAAATGTAACTTGCAATTTTTTTGTTGTGTTACCCACTATCAATTCAAACACAAGCAACATTACCTGTAAAAAAACACAATGTTGTGTTCCTCGGGGAGGTCACTATTAATGGGGGTCATATTATCCTTGAGAATGCTTTCGAGATACGAGACGTCTTGTGATATTAGTCCACACTTAAGATATTACAAAGTAAATAATCATATAATTTATATTCATATTACATATTACATAAGTGTAAATAATAATTAACATCGTACATAATTTTTAGCAATGCTAAATTCCTAAACCCACTTTAATGTATAATGTTATCAAATGATTAAAATTTAATTATTGGTAATGTCGAACTAGGTTACATCTCAAAGGGATTGATAGTTAATTATTAGTGTAATAATTATTATTCTGCTACCTAACATCCTGTTTTCTTCCTCGCTTGGCATAATTCATCATGACAGCTTAAAATTTTACTTCATTAATTTTCAGCTAACACAAGATTTGTTAATTCGATTAACAATATAAATCTAATCTTAATTGGTGCGTAGGACATTAATGTTGATAGAAACTCAAAGGAAAACAACTGAAATAATAATTTCTTTTAAAATTACTAGTCCAACTCATCTGCAACCGGGTTTGTTTATCATATTAAAAGATAATCTCCACCGAACTCGGCTCACATCGAATCAAAATGGACTTCATCACCTATACACAGTATTTAAAGTCTATATTACCAACCAATATTTTCTGCCACAAGTTGCTGTACGTGTACAGCAGTAAATATCAGCTCCGTTCACCTGTCATCGTATCCAGTCGGATTGTTTTCGAACAGCTGCAATACGAACCGATTGGTGAATGTCATTAATATGTGGGAAACTGAAACTCTATAGTATAGAATTCGTCACATATGGTTTTACTTTATTGTGCTTGTAGTGACAAAGATAAAACTCATAACATTTATTACCTGCACCGGTAATGACTATTTAAGACCAGTATCAGTACGGTTACATAACAGTTTTAACGAGATTTTTTCTTTACTGATATGTTTCTAACGAATATATTTGATAAATTTTATTTGCTTAAACGAACCTTGACGTCTTTAATTACGGAATTAGCTCAGGATGAAATTAAAAATTATTGAGTTCGTGTTTGAGGTTATTACAACAAGAGATTCTTGCCTGAAAGTTTTAAGATAATTTACGTATAGATATTATTGAGAATGTTCATGGGGTGACTAAAAAGCATTATAGTAAAAATAAATATTTACAAGTTAATATTTTAAATATATACTCTCCATCCCTTTTAACAATACAATGAGTGTCTAGATAAAAAATCAGTCGTATAATACGGGTAACTTTACCTTTATGACACGCGTTAGGGCGGTGACGCTATTGATAATGTTGCCCTCTTGAAAAAATTACAACGTGAGTCCCATCATTCATCTTTATGCTCCCCTTACCTATTTATTAAATGAAAAATTGAAGGAGGTAGCCACGATCGTTGGGGCTTACTTGCAGTATAACGTATATGAAAATTCATAAATAGCTTCAAATCAAGCGTTTTCGCACTCAAGTTTTCTATAATTATGTGTAAACAACGGCGTGCGCATATAAATATTTACCAATTTATTGACATATTAAGAAAATAAATCCAAACTGAAAATACTTCTCGATTCTTAAAAAATTAGGATAGGTTTGCCATATACTAAGAATCGTCTTCCTTTGACTCATTTTTTGGACATTGTTTAATGTTACCGATATTTAAGATAAGAAGAAAAACCTAATGTAGTACAAGCTCTATTTTTCTACACGAGCCACAATCCACTTTAAAAGTCCTTCATTTGTGCTTATCATAAAATTAAGAAAAGAATCGACTCCGTTTTATTGTTCATTGAGTTTATATGGCACTTTTGAAGCTTTTATATGTAAATTTATCAAAGATATTATGACGCGAATGATATGATACAAGTCTATTCTCTAATTGAAGTTGATACATGTATTGTGCTTTTTAAGTACACGTTTTTATGAATGAATTGTTTCATTAAATAAGTAAATTTTATTTGCAACAATCGAATATGTTTTCAAAAGGGAGTGGAGTATAAAAGCACTAAAAGTTTTTAAATGTTTTTAATTTAATAGATTATCAAAATACTTACAGAGACAGCAAAGACTTATTTCATTCTCTAACTATATCAGTTAGTTAAAACATTTCAGTTTAGTGGTACGAATTGTTTATTGCATTAATACTAATAATAATAATTCTAAGAGTACTGTTCTAAAACTGTAAACGAAACTAGACCTGTTAGGCATCCCGGTTCAATTATTCGAACCTGGTAGTTTAAGGTTATAATAGGTTGAGTCAATACTCGATCTGTGCGCAGTCTGCTATTTTAAATAAATATACCTTGTTCGATCAAACAAACCAGAATTATTTTAAATTTAGTTTCAACAGTCGAAACGTCTTAATATATATAATTCTTCTATACGTGTTTTTGTCAAATATTATCTCCTAAACGGCTGCATCGATTAGGCTGAATTTTTTATTTTAATGTGTTACTGGATGGTTTGAAACAAATTGGAGCCAATGGTTTTTGAGTCAGTATATCACCATCAGCTAACAACAAAACATACCATTTATTAACTCTAAGACGGTACGAAGTTTCCCGGGTTAGCTAGTAGTAGTTATAAAATTGGACCAAACTGTATATAAATGATAAATATATGGAAAAAGTAATGTGTTTTTATAACTCTTCAACTCAACACTGAAACAGTACAGAACAGATTGTACAGCTGTAATACACCGATAGATTTTACCCTAAATAAACATAAGATGTTCAAGATTTATACTAGTGGTGTTGGGAAAGCGTTCAATATCAATTTGAATGTTTCTTCTGGTACTGGGGACCAGAAAATTCGTTACCGAGACTAGGGAAAAAGTTAACTTAAATAAATTGACTTAGGACCTAAAATGCATTTCCCTAGTATTAAGTCTGAGTTATTGTACTTCTACAAGTTTTCCAGTCATTTTTCAGTTGGTATAGTATAATTAATGTTCATGTGCAAATGACGGCCTTATCGCTAAAAAATAATTTCTTCCAGACAATCTTCGAGTGAACAAATCAACTGTAAAAAGATGAATTCAAGGGCAGTTTCAGTGTAAAAAGGTATAAAAGAATTCATTTAATTCTGATAAAAGAAAATAACACAAAAGAAATTGTTTATATTACTTAATAATACAAATGAATAAATTTATACTTACATAAATCTACAATATCTACATTTTCAATGTAAACGAATACAACCGATTAAATATGTTTAACTGAATAACTAATTAAGATAATAGGCAATTAACAATTTTCTTAAAGATAGACAAGATTTGGTACCTTTTTTGGACACAGCACTCCATAGTCACCTATAAAATGCACAGTTAACGACTTACATATCTTAGAACCCGGTACAGTGAGTTGGTACTATCTGTTCCTGTGATTCAGATGACGTCACTGAGGAAAACTAATAGAACAGTATAAGTATGAAAAGAATAAAGGCATTCCGACGAAGGCGGGTTAGGAGCTAGTTAGCAGGTTATAATGTTTAGGGACATCATATTTGCGTAATCCAAATATGAAATTTATACAAAAGTTTTGAAGGTGTACAAGCTTATCAAGATACACCTTCGTGGTATCAATATAATTGACATCAGTATGGTCGAGTATAGGAAGGTGTTTTCGTAAGGATCCCGAACATACAAACAACAATTTTGAACTGTCCTTTCGCAATTGGGCTCAGGTTAAAGTAGTATTGGTACAAATTCCAAAATTTTTAACATAGGTACTCATTATTAACACAATACTGTCAAACGTTATGTTCGGTGGTCGTGTTTAGTCTATTCTTGTTTAGAATAGTATTCAATACGAATCAGTTTAAATATATCATAAGTAGAAAATACCACAACATCTAAAATGTGCCACAGATTAGATAATATGTCTGGGTATAATTTAACTATAATATGTATGTATTTACAAACATATAAGTATTTTTATCAGCTGTCTGGTTTTCATAGTCCCGGCCTAGTTTGGGATCAGACGGCCCTACGTGATATTATGATGGTTATAATAACATTTATGTAATAGAAATCTTATGTATTGCAGCTACTTAAATCAGTAATTACTTAAACTACATTTCATATACAAAATAATGCTTGCTTGTTACCCTTACATTTTTTTTTGTAGAAGCCTGAAGACAATGCAGCATGGCGACACAGGCTATGGCGGTTTAGTGAGATGCTTCTTCACCTTTCAAGAACGTGTCAATTACTTACCACACGTGAGAGTTACTTTAGTCCTAAATGCCACTTGAACATTAAATTTACTAAGGATCTCAATGGTGTCATGATACCTCATTTATTTAAGGAAAGTTAACAATATATATATACGTATAGTAAACGTTTTTATTGTTATAAGAATGAAATCTTAACTTAAAGTTTTTATGTCTGCCTGTTTATGTATGGTCCGCCAGGCATGATCACCTCGCCTGGTCGGAGGATCCTTCCTTTATGTCGGAGGGACATGCCACCTCGTCCTTCCATAAAAGTATGCAAGACAACATCATTACAAAGAGAAGGAGAACTTGAAACAAACCCTAAAAAGCGTGGTATAGTAGGCCAAAACCTCCTTGCTAAGGAGAGGCCTATGTCCAGCAGTGGACTGTAAAAGGCTGTTGATGATTGATGATATCTGCCTGATACGTATATGGTTTAGAGTTCGACTTTGTCTTACATCATACTTTTAGGCATGTCAATTTTTATCACTAACAAGTGTAGTAAATAATAATTTAGTAAAAAGTCGAAGAACTTCATTGTATTGTTTCAGTTCAGTTTACTTTACAGTTAATGAAATCAAAATCTATGAAAATGACGGCCGTATGGCATAGTGATGTAACAGATTCTTTTAATGTTTGATTTGGTCCGAGTTTTTCTATGCATAATACGAGTATGTATGTATATAGAATTCAGTGTGTTAAACGAGTATCCTGCTTATTTGAGAACACTTGGTTTTATTGTGAGTGCACTTGCGACTTACAAATTTAATTACACGCTTTCTTACAGAACGTGAAATGTTATTAATAAATACTTGGTTAACATTTAAAGTCAAAAAACCTATAAGTCTTTTAGCAATAATGAGAAAGCAATGCGGTCGCGCGCACCAGTTTTGTGTCGATAATGGCGGTATTCATAAATACTCAATTTATTAATCCCGGCATTCGCCCTTCGTAATTTATTTCAATTTCAGCCTAATTTGAGAACATGAAATTTATTTTTTAAAAGCCTTCAGTATTCTGCTCGGCACATGTGTGATGTAGTAAATAAAGGCCATGTTTTAGAAGTAATTTTTAGTGTCACTAAAACATTATGCTCGGATGATTAAAATATCGTAATTTAAAAAAGTGTCAAACAATATCACTGCTTGTGTTTTTTGTTTGAAGGATTAAAATAAAAAAAGAAAAACAAAACTCGGAAACAATACTATACAACCAGGACATTAAGCACCTGTATAGTAAATGCCACTATGTGAAAAGTAGATTTAACTCAGGTGTACTTAAAATTCATTTTATTTAATATTAATAAATATTACAATTGTTTTTTATATTTTTTAAAGTCTAAAAGTGTCTGCACGTAGTAGGTAAAAACATAATATAAAACAATGAGCACGCTTTTTTCTTATTTACACTAACTCTGTAAAAAAATCATCACAATGATATACATATTTATATGTACACACACAATTCCAATTTTAGAAACATTATTTTTAAAATTGGAAATCGATAGATGTGGGCAGCACAAGACCGGCTGTTATCCAAAGTCTTACGGAAGGCCTATGTCCAGCTGTGGACGTCTTTTGGCTGAGATGGTGATGATGATGATGATGATGAGTGCTTTTGTATAGGTTTACTAATTCATATATTTTTATCTAGCCAAATAATTTAATAATTTATAGCGAAAAATAAGACAATGTATTTGATGAAAACAGCCACACAGATGATAATATAGACAATTAACAAGATGATACAGATAATCAGTAATCTGCTGTAGGTATATATATGTATATTAATAAGGATTTAAAGTTATTGCTAAGTTACGCAAAAGAGTGCTTAATATAAATGTATGGGATTAGTTAAATACATAAAATTTAAAACACTCTAAAAGTCAAAGATAGATTAAGAGATGTATAAAATCTTAAGTCCATGTTCCTTTGGTTCAGCTGAATTTTAAATTCGTCCTTTCTCTCTTACTGCCAGTTTTAAACTTTCGGCAAAGTCAGGCGACCATCTTTAAGGCGATAAAAGTGAAATACTCCACTTTAAAAAGCTAAACGTGTGTAGAATAGTCATTTAAATAATTTAGGATCGTACTTTCCAAAGTCTTGTTGTGCGTATGTAGGTAGATACGTCTTACAGTATATTAATATTTCATGCTTAACATGACTAGTAATGAACTCCGTTATCATAATTTGACACGCGTTCGGATTTAAGTGCTTCGTAGCGAAATTTTACAGTAATTTCTATTTTTTTATTTCTTACAACGTTGCTTTTATAGATATTCAAAGGGTTTTTGGCCATTCTATGGTTGATTCTGTTTATCTATAAATTAATTTTATGACAAATAGCAATCTTAAGTCGAGATTTGAAGGTGACAAGAATCATTTTGTCATGCTTATAAAAAGTGGTCGTGATAGCTTTCGGACGATTGCGACATAGAAGTGTCATTGGGTAACCGCAACGCTAGCACGAAACCGCATTTGATCCCTGGGTTTTTTATCCTACACATATTTAATGACTAGATAACGTGGTCTATGTACAGTTGAAATCAATTGGTTGGAGCTTTATTGGTACTTGGAACAATAGACACTTTATTGGGATACTTCTATCAGCTAAGATCAAGCTCTTCCGATAATTCAACAGCTTAGAAACTTTTTGTTCCCTAATGAACTCATTTCACTGCATATCACTTTTTAAGTAAGTTCTTAAATTTATGTCTAATTTAAAAGTATTTAATTTTAATTTAACAGTCTTCATTATTTAGCATTTTAAATTTGCTAATTAATATCCAATGTTGTATCATTGTACTTTTAAAAATAACTGGAATATATTTTCATAATCGACCACGTCAACCTGTTTCCTCTCAGGATGTTCGACTTTTCACTTTGGCTGTTAAATATTTATATGAATGTAATAAATGCTCTATCGGATTTCATAAAATCGTTTTCACATCATTGCCATTCATACAATTTTAAAAATAACAGTGGCTCTCCCTCGTCAGACTGCGTTGGATAAATATAAGGGAATCTGGCACTTATCGCCTATAACACTTGAATACAATTTGTATACTCATGGGTGGAATACATTCCGGTTACTGTATTTGAATATTATGGTAACACAACTTTAGCGATATTGCGTATTCAGATTTATAGTAGATATCTTGTGTAAGTAATAAATGTTACGACTTCTGATATCTATTATTTGAACGCATTTTTCGTTTTTCAGCTTATTGTAACTAAATCGTTGCCTTTATGGTATTTAGAACTAACTTGATGGTACAATCTTTTTATTTCACAATTGATATATTTTTTTACTTTATTATTGATATAGATAAGTTTGATCGTTTTTAAGACACTATCACTATGTAAAAATATTTCATCATGAATTTACATGGAGACATGTGTATGTATATTATCTGTCGGATTATTATTCATTGAAAAATCTTTATAAGCAATAATAGTGAAACTAACAATAGGTTTTCAATATCAAATTAGTGAGATTTTATGGCTCTGGAAAACTCTTTCTTATTAGTTCTAAAAACATACATACCTTTACATATTACACATACATAATACAAATTAGATTAACATGAGCGTGTAACTTTAACGAAGGCACCTGTACGTACACGCTTCAAATCAAATACACACCGTTTTCACGCGTTTTGGTTGTGAAATTGATTGAATTACTGCGGAATATGTACGTGAAGGATTGACTACCATTTAAAACTTAGTATATAGGACGTTGGTTGAGTGCTTACTCAACTAGTGAATTTATGTTTAATAATTACATACTGAATTTTCAGATTAAAACATGATATAACATATTACGTTACCCACTTTACAAATTTTAAAGAGAAAGATAGAGTGTTAGTTTGATTAGTTTAAGCACTAATCACAGAAACGGTTAGCTCAAAATGAAAATTAATGCTACATAACCAATGGATTGAGGAAGGCAGGAATGTATAATATCACGTTACTACCAGTAGGAACCAAGCATTAATGAAAAATGTTGCAAAAACGGGACAAATTGATTCCTTTTGAGAGATACAGATGAAATTGCACGGGTCAGTTTGTTGAATTATAGAACAGAACAGTCTTCAGAAACCTCAGAGTTGAGTTCCATAATTATAATAGTTACAACTGGGATCAGTTGTAACTCTCCTCTCCGTTCTTCTAGAGGACAACTTGTGCTGGCCTTGGAAGTCACCGTTTCAGAATGGTAGACATGCACTCCAGAATCTAAATTATCCTTCCTTCTTGTATAAATCAGTTAAAGCCTGTAACTCATTACCAGCGTACATGTTGCCCTCCCACTACGATCCTGGGTTCTTTAAGCGGGGATTGAAAAAGCATCTCACTAGGCCGCCATAGCGTGGGACGCCATACTGCATTGTCTTCATTCGCAGTGAGTATGGCGACCACCGTTCTTGGATTCTATTCATGTTTTCCATCAGGCAGAATAGGGTCACTTTGGTAGGTTTCTATATAAAAACAAAAGAAACTGATAATGATTGCTAAAAAACCTTATTAAAAATATTTATAATTCTTATTTATGTATTTAAATGATAGATTAAACTTGGAAGTATATAGATATTTATAATAACAGGTAATTTTCTTATTCAAGGTTTCAATTTGAATGTTTGAATAATTGTAAAGAAAAGTGTATGAAGTTCCAATTAAAAGAAGAAAACGAAGTTTCAACAGACAAAAGTAGCGCCATTACAGCTAATGAGCTGTTTCTTATTAATTTCTTTCTTATTTTGTTTTTCCTATTCAATAGCTGTTTTAACTATCTTACTTACCTACCAATTGAGTGTCAGTCCTAAATAAACGTACAAATGGAGCTATTTAAGTCATCGCACGTACAAATGCTTGGAACGTACTTTGCAGGCAACGTGAGAAAACGCCTAACTAGCTGCCTGCTACAGGTGGGCAAATAGACTAATGTAATCGTGTATTATTTTAAATGTAATATATGAACGTAAAATTAACTCTGATTGTTTATTTTTATTGTACACAACGATGACCCTGGCGTTATAATCTAGTACCCATTTTAAACCCAATACAGACAACCTCTCGCATATGAACGCAGTTAGTTATTGATATTCAAGAAAAAATAAGTTTTTATTTAATACACAACGGCATACACAATATTCCATAAAGGCACAGCTTCATATCACATCATATCTACAACCTTTAATACTCCACTATTGGCCTCTTTTTTGAAAGGAGGTTTTAGCCTACTATGCCACGTTGGTCAGACGTTGGTTTAGTGTTCGTATCAAGTTTTCCTTTTCTTTGTAACATCGTTACGTTACGTTACGTTCTGCGTAGTTTGCACCTTTCGTTCTTACAGCATCCATGGGACGAATAAGGGTAGTGACACTCCATATTCTTAATCTGTCACCACGCTAATAGTCTCTCACCAAATGGATAGTGTGTACCACACAAATAGACAGGTTAATATGTTTTACATAAAGATAATAACCGTTTATTCGGTTACGCCAGGACGGTTACATTTTTTTAATGTTTGTTTATGTATTTTTTTTCTTTGACATGTTTTGTAGTTCAAATACTTTGATGATATTGACGTCGTTAGATTTATTTAAATTGTGAAAGTGGCTTTAAGAATATGAAAATGATAAGAGTTTACTATTCAAAATTTTGCAGTTAAAAATTATTTATAATTTACACAATCTGTACTAAAGTCGATACCTGTGACAGCTGGATGTCATAAATGAGTTATAATTGCTGACAGAAAGATGGTGTAGTACTAAGTATTTAAAACAAAATCATTTGTTTACGATTGTCTTATTCCGTCAGTAAAATGTTGCTCTATTAAATAAGTTGAATTACTTTTTTTACATAATTTTTACGAATAATATAATCGATTAAACAAAAATTATTAGTTATTATTTCTTATATTAACTGGTTTAAAATAATTTATATCTCTATTACTATGTGTAATCTATACAAACAACATTAGAAATAAAAAAATGAATGATTAACTTTATAAAAGTTAAAAATCTCTTAACCAACCATCTGTCATATTTTGCCAACGGTACAGGATCTGCCGTTTTCCTTTTAAGTAAACATTTTAAGCTAGTCGACATTTTTCTTTTATAGTTTAATATGTATCTACATATCTATATTGCATATCAATATATAGAATTTTGTGAATTTTGATTTTTGTTTGTTTGAAAATTTGTTTTTTCTTGCATAGTTTTTCTGATTTTATTCGTAAATATTCGTCGGTTGAGTTCAACTTTCTTACTAAATCATTGTGATAAATTATGTAATAATTTGTAATTTCCACAGTTCTTGACGTCTACCACGTTCTAAGAACTATCTAGGTAGCTAAAATATGGACTCCTGTTAATGTTTCAATTTAAAGCATAAAGGGTCCACAGGAAACTAGATACGACTCGCGATAACAGCGATAAAGACATTTTGTGTCCCACGAAAAGCGGACAAACAAACCCTTGCTGCCTAACTAAAATTAATACTACGGGTGGCATTAAAACATGACGACTGCGCCCTGACTTTTAATTTATTTTAAGGAAATTTATTTAGCCCCTTCCTAGGAGTCACTTAATATTTTTAAAACCTTGTATATTACTCAATCAGATTGAGCTCTAAATGCCTTGAGAGGTTGGATATAAACGACCCATTAAATACCATCCCCTTTATATCCAGCGTGTTTTAAGCGTGAAGACTCGCTCTACAAATTGACTGTTTATCGCGTGGCTCGGCGGCTCGAGTGTTACGCAAAACTCGCTTGTTCACAGCCCAATTTGAACCGTTCGCCGGCACAAAGCATAGTACTAAATAACAAAATAAAATAGGTGTTGAGCTATTAGGTGTTTGAGCGTCATGAAACCGCACTCAAACAGAATTGTAGTTTTAGAAAACTTAAAAGAATTAAAACCTACACGTAATGTTTTAAATAGAGCTAGATTAAAAGCTTAAGATTATTGTCTATCGTTTATATAATTTTCATAATAAAATCAGTAGCCATTTTGCATATGTAATAAAAATGTATAGGTAAACAATAGTGCTGTTATTTATGGATGTACGCAAGATGTGCAAAGGAAATGAAAGCCCGAGTACGTTAATTGCGTGCAATCGGCTGCGAGTAATTGCTAATCTGTCGTGTCGACGACAGCGCCGCTTGTCTTTATATACATACGAATTTACGGACGGAAATACACGAACGAACCCCAGAGCAAACGGGGAAGAGAAACTGTCGACGAATTTAATTACATACACCTACGAGCTTGTGGTGAGATAATATCAGCCAATAAAATAAATCGATTTAATTTTACCATTAGCCTCGGCAATGTGAATACGAGAGTATCTATTACAATTCTTAAAAGAACAATCTGACGCCGTTAATACCAACTATTCATATAACATGTATCGATTGTATTAACACAACAAGTAAAAAGATAACAAACTGCACAGAGATCCTATTCTTATTTTAGTCCATTCCTGTCTAGATAAAAACATTCTGCTTCGACAGTGTACTTGTAGGAAGTTACAATCGGTTGACTCAATCAAATATCTTGGGATTATCTTAGATAAAAACTTAAATTTTCAGGCTCACATAGATCTATTGACATCTAGGATTAAGAAACTGATTTACATATTTAGAAACCTACTACATGTCTCAGACAACAAAGTCCTGAGAATTACTTATCTCACTTTATACCAATCCATGATAACTTACTTTATATTATCCTGGGGGGCTACCACCAAAACTACGTTGTTAAAATTAGAACGAGCCCAAAGAGCAGTCTTAAAAGTGGGTCTATGCTGCCATTCTTGTATCCTACAGCCAATCTATACGCGAAGTTTGATATGCTTACAGTTCGACAGCTATTTATTCTTCGTACAGTTGTTAAGTCACACGCACATTCTAAATACGACCCACTGATTAACGCTACTAAATGCCGTAAACATAAAATCTACCAGACTGAAACAACATATAAAATAGCATCGTCACATAGATTCTACTGTTTTCTAGGTCCATACTTATATAACTCCATACTTATATATATACCCCTTGAACAAATTTAAGTTCCAAGAAAAATTTACATCATGGCTAAAAAAATTATCTTACAGCGATACTGAAAACCTAATTGTACCATTAACATAATAAATGTAACTAAAAAATTATTTTTACACATGGGTAACAACTAGATCTTCACAAGAACTTACACTAATACACACTTTGACACACACACACACACACGTATGCATAGAAAGACACATATGTATATTTATGTATATACAAACAATCTCACTTACACTCATATACAGAAGCTTACTGCATTCTCTTAAACACGTATTCGCAAAACAGTTAATGTATGCCTAACCTAAAAATAAATTAAAATATATGGTATTTCCCAATCTCATTGTAAATTGTTATTAAGATTCGCCCAGGAGATGGGAGCCTGGTGATCTGTGACACAGGGTTTTCCTACTACAGATACGACTCCCTCACAAAGGAATAAGAATGACTTGACTAGTATTGTACCTATCCGAAAAATTGTACTTACCTTTGTAAATGAGATAAACAAATAAACTAATTATTATTCTCTTTATTATCATTGTTCGATTTCCAACACACTGATAATAGCCAAAAATGTTATCTAAATAAGCAATGCTTCATAATAAACTAGGGTAAAATATAGTGACAATAAAGATGGCCCTGCTCTCAATCAGTCCCAATTATAGTCACGGTAAAATATAAATTTATTTTTAGTAGGTTCAATACAGCGAGAAAAGTTTATTATAAAATACTATTATTACTTGATTATTGACTACCCGAACGTTGCTCAACGACTCGCTATAGCAAAAAACATGCGACAGGCAGCATCAGTTCTAAACATCTAATAAAATATGTGAAACAAGGCAATAAAAAGTACAATGTTATCACTTCGATGCCTTTATATATTATAGCAATATCTAGTCGTAACAAAAATTGTTCATCTTTTTTCAACTGTGACGTTAATTTAAATTAAGCCTTTCCCTTGCGATAATCAGTATTACAAGGCATGTTTTTTATGTAGATACTAAGGACATAAAGTAACCAGTGCTTTTATGTTTTTTTTATTATGCCATTCTAGTATCGTCTTTCCTTCTTTAGTTTTTTTTACTACTTTATAATTAAAACCATAAGGGACATCGTCGAATTCATGAAAATGGGCTTCAATCTTAAAGTGAATCTTTTTTCTTTTCGGAATAGTTTTTATAGCATCACAAGAACATTAGGTTTTACAAGATAAATAATAAATAAATAAAAAATAAATACTTTCGACATATGACACACAACGTCATCTAGTTTCAAATTATTCAGAGCTTGTGCTATGATAGCTAGACTGACTGATTCACTAACGAGGCAGTTACGATGTTATAAATATTGAATTAAGTGTTTTTAAAAAGATTTTCTTGAGGTTACATTACGTTATGTATTCTTTCAAATTTATTCTAGTTAGAATTATCTAACGAAAGTTTTTAAGGCATATATTATTAAAGACCATTTAGTTTAGACCATATCGATTTAGTTTAAGACAAAACTGGAGGACGTTTAATATCTATCTTTATCTGTCTACCTATCCCTTTGGGGAAACAGGCGTGATTTTATGTGTTTATATAGTTAATGCTATCAAAAAGAAATGCAAATATAATGTATAATAATAATAAATATTTCTGAAATTTGACACAATGCCATCCAGTTTCAAACTAAGCAGAGCTGGTGCTATGATTGCTAGACGGACTGATAGAATACTCATATTTTTTTTTTGTAAATACATACATATTATTCATAAAAAACACCCAAACTCCGAACCAAATATTTGCAGATCATACAAACATTTAGTCCGACCCGGGAATCAAACCCGAGACTTCACGCACAGCAGTCGCATTCACTACCGCTGTGCCACCGAGGCGATTGGTATTATTATTGCAACTGAATCCAATTCTGTAACAGATGAGACCAAATAATTTAAATTCTTCTTCTGGGATCTGACACAAACTAACAAACTTAAAAACTTACAAACATTTCTAGATAAATATAAGTTTTGTCAAAGGGAGTTTTTTTCTTACTATTTGGCTGCCCTCACTTGTTTCCTTTTATCTAACTTGGTTTAGAATTTAAAAACGTATTAAGTTAGAAATGGCACTGTAACTTTTCTTATTCTTTTGTTCGCTTAATCTGGCTATAAACAAAATAGGGCGCTAAAATGACGCAGAGTAAAAAGAGGGTAATTAAACCTCTTTACGAGCTCTCCTCATTTGCCTTCCTGACCGCTCGCTCGGGTCCAATTTGCTTGAATGAGCAACGTTATGTCTATTTCTGTTCTTCTCAGTTTCTAACGAATGATTTTCACTATGAAAAGCCCAAAAGATCGATTTAATTTATTACCCGACTGTTAAGGAAAGGTTATGTTTTTCGTCTTAAGAAATACTTCATAGCAATTTGGAATTTGAACCTTACCAACGAATTGTGAAAGTCAGGGAGCAGGAGTACACCTGTGTTTGCGCCCCCATTTGTGCACTATAATATTGCCTGCCTAGCTGGCTGGTCTCTGTTGAGACTGGCCACCGAGAATGGCATTGGCTAAGAGTACTTCATCATATTTAAGTAGAGTAGAGGAAGCACACTATATAATCCTAACATTTTAGAAAACATAGATTAATGTTAAAGACGAAAGTTTTAAACATATTTAAAATGTTACTCTCGACAGCAAGTCTACCGCTATCGAAAGGTACATTTCGAATTTCAGAAGTAGAATGTGTTAATATTTTTTAATGGTTGTTTGGTTGGTTGGTAAAATTATCAGTAGAAAATTCAGAGAACTAGGCGAGGCGCATAAGTGATCAATTAGTAACTGCGGTAATTACATGTCTACGTCTATTAGTCACTGTTCAAAGATTATTAAACAATTTCCTACGGTATTACGCACCACACAGTACTATAACGTGCCGAGAATACTACATTATACAACAGCACTGGTATTCTCGGTTATTGCCTCAATGGCATTTGTCCTTTGTTCATCATAATGCCTAACAAAAGGAAGTTATTAAGAATGACGTCAGTGGTCACAGACGTCTGAAGTCTATGAATTCAGTGCACATAAACGACCTCAAGAATTTAATGACAGTGAAAAGTCATCCTAAATATTATTCTGACTTGTAAATTCTTTGACTAATTTTAATGAAACCAGAGTATCTACTTATTGAGTTATTATAATAGTCCCTTTTTAAGTGAGCAAACCATTCTTATTTAAAATACTTTTGTCAATAGAAAAGATAAAATAATAATAAATTTAAGCAAATGATCGCACTCTTCATGCAATAATTTATACTTGGAATCGAAATCACGACCTCTACCCTGGCAATTAGTGTCACAAACGAATAGACACAGCTACTAAAATCTATATAAAATTTAATAACATATTTTTAATGAATTTATGTAGAATATCTGTCGAAAAGAACTTCCTAAAATGTATAAATGCTGAATTAAGATCACTTTTTTGTCATAAGTAGAGGAAAAGTAGCACTTCCTTAAATAGAAATGTATTTTTATTCGTACCTGTCCAATTACTCAACGTCGGTAAATTTTTGCGTATTTGACATTTATCTCTTGAGATTCAAACAGTCCTGCTTCACTCACAATATCAGTTCATTCTTCAATTTTTAGCTAAAGATGTGTTACAGCAACTACTATGTACCTAACCATTCCAAGGATATATTTGTTACTACTTCAATTACAAATTAGTAAAGGTAATAAAAAGTTTCATTGCTCATTAAAAAATATTATTACTAGCATCGATCTAGTAAACAGATAAAAACGTGAAAGTATAATTTAAAAGAAACAAATAATCCATTTCAACAAATATAGGCAATTGAATTCTTAACAAAATTATTGTGTAACATCTCGTTAGGTTGATTTTTTTCCCCAATAAAATTGATACGTGCACAAAATGAAATCATATTACAGAATCTGGTTTGTATTGATCTTTTCATATATTTAACCAACATTAGGTTAAATATTTCTTGAACAACAACAGAATACAATAAAATTATATTTTTAACATTTTCTATTCATGTCTAAAATGTTTAGCAACGATAATATGATTATATTAGAACAAGATTTGGCACTGTTTGAATTAAAAAGTGCCTTAAGGTCAAATGTGCTATAATTTGCGATAAGGATTATCTTAAATAATCACAGTATATAGGAATATTTTTATCTTTATTACGTAACATTTGTTTTACCAATAAAAACATGTATGTAAAAGATTGCAACAGTAACACTTCCCTCCCACGTCTTGGTAATAGTCCTATGATGTTTTTAAAAGATCGTTTCGGTTTGTTTCCTAATACTTATAGGCGGAAATGTTATATATTTACAGGCAGAAGGCTGTCGCAATTAGCATAAACCGACCGATTCATTGTTATATGTAAAAGAGGATTGAGGAAAAAACTGCGTTACGAAGTCACGAATGATTACATTACAAAGAATGGTGCTATGGTACGATATAGTATCTTAAAAATAAGTACTTGTGTGCAATTTCTAGACAATAAAATGTGAATACACAAATAAAACATAACACAATAACCTTAACACATAAAACGTTTACATATTCAAGGAATAGTGAATACAATTTACTAACTCTAACTACAGGATCCTGTATGGCCAGTAAATATGACATGCGGAGTCTGATTCGATACTATTCATTCGTAAAGAGCAATTCGAGGTCGCTGATACTAAGATTAGATGTAATTAAGTTAAACAATATCTTAAGTACTACTGCATTCAACCATCACTCTTCGATTCAATTCTTCGATTCGACCGGGGGTTACTCTGTTAATGATGTTTTTTATTTATACATAGTTCGGATTTGTACTGTTTTGACTTTGGACATAGAAATGACGTTTAACATACACAATAATACTTTTATTGTGAGCAGTATGTTAGACCTACATTACAATAACTGAAAAATACTTTCTTCTCTCTTTTTCAAACACGAGAAACAAGCCTGAAGGGAAGTAATTTCCGGGCATCAGTTGCAGGAGCTCACAAGCCTTGAATTACATCGCAAAGTCACTAACTCATCGTTGGTATAATAACGCAGTCATACCACAACATAGTGATTTGATGTGTGTCTTCGTAATGGTTCGTTTAAGCCATGACATCCTTCCATTATTACGTGCGTGTTATATAGATCTTTTGTATATGTAACGACATATTACCCTATATCGGGGTCATGGTGTCATGTTTGCTAATGTTTTCATGTTTTTAACTCATTACTACTACAAAATATAACAATTACCAAACGTAACTACTGTTAGTAATAACTCAGTTTGGTTTTAACTTTTGCTTGAGAAAATAGGGTTCATAATCATACTAGGTATCCTGGTTGTCTGACTATAGACAAACAAAATTATTTATAGATATAATTTCAAATACAGATAAATATCATAAAATATTTGCCTCTGCATTTCATTTTATATCTTATTTTTTGAACACATTTTGAGAAAGAAATCAGCGGCAGATGAACGTTATATTTCAAAGATATTAAATTGTCTTTATGAATAGTTTAGTTTAGTTTAAGGGGTTAGGGGTAGTCAGAGACACGAAAAAATGATAATTTTCAGTAATTTTTTTTCGCTATTAAATCATTTTATTTTACAAAAGTAATAATATGGCCTTATTATACAATGTTTTGACTTGAAGTCACGAAAAATTGAAAAAAAAAAATTTATAACTCCCAAAGTTATAGCTGTTTATGTTGACCCAGTCCAAAAAAAGGTCCTTGCGGTGACAATGATAAGTCCTTGGAGATTCATCTAAAATCAATCGGATAAGAAAAATTAGTTTTATAAATAGATAATCCTGGGCCTGATCGAAGCTTTTTTTTTTTTCAAAAATTAAAAAAATGGCGGACTCAGGAATTTTTTTTCTAAATTTTTGGAAAAAAGTCAACAGTTAATTGGTCTTAAAAAATCGAAATTTTTGAAAAAAAAAAATCCTTCGATCAGGCCCGAGTTTATTATGTATTCTAAAAGCTGTATAAATTTCATTAAAATCTACTGAGCGGTTTTCAAGTTACAGTTGTCACCAGTTCAAAAAACATAGTTTTGAGAAAAACGCATTTAAAGTTTTGCTATGGATTTATGTCGAATTATAAGAATTATGTAATATCTTACACTGAGTCATCTATTCCTGGATGATGATGATGATGATTTATATATATATATATATATATAATTATACATACATTAAAATGGGGAGATATCCATGACAATGAAACCCGAAAGGTCGGTTGCTTGCAGCTGTTTCTAGCTACCTGCTCTCGAATACCACGTAGCACCCGAAAGGTCATTGTTAAATAACTCGAAAAGGATTTGTCGGATTCACTTCAAATTTTCACACAATATTTTAAAAATATTATACTTTAAGAAAATGCAAAAAAAAAGAAATCGATTTTTTGAAAATCCTGACTACCCCTAACCCCTTAAAAAATACGCTTACAAAAGTAGGTTACAAAGAAACAAACAGAGATACAGAATAAGCTAATCAAAGCATGTTAAGAAAAGTGTTTTAAGTAGCGTGCCTTAACAAATTATTTCAAGAATGTTTTTCAGGTCTGTCAAATTATATTGGTCAATAAGGAAAATAAAACATTGGAATCTAATTATAGCTGTTAACGAATAGATATATGTATAATAATCACATCAAAAAAATAACTGAAAAAGATTTTTTTATCGCTTAAATGATAAAAAATTAAAGTGTACTAACCTACTCTAAGTGTCCTGACGAATTAAGAATACAGAGTGTCATCATCCCTATTCTGCAAACGGGTGTCGTAAAGGGCGACTAATGGGAATAAAATATGCAAGACAACAGCACTGTAAAGAGAAGGACTCACTGCAAAGAGCTTGAAACAAACTATACGCATACGTCTGGCTGGCGTAGTATAGTAGGCCAAAAACTTCTTGCTAAGGCCCTACTTACTGGTCCTTACCTTTAACCATAAGCCTTTGCTTGTATCCAGCAGATGACTGTTAAAGGCTGTTGATGACGATTAACCGACTTATATACTTTAATTTGTTATTATTTTATTAATACTAATTATTAATAATTTCAAATTTTAATTTTTTTCCTTTGTATGTTTGAGCTCTTATACCGAAGAAAGTTTAAGTGTTTAATTATACCTACCTGCCATTTGAATTTAAGAAATATCTACTCGTATGTGTATGTGACTGCCACCAGCCTACGATTGTTTAATTAATTTTTGTTGTTTTTTTCTACTATTTTATTGAATTCCTTTTTCCTTTATCTACATAGGCCGTTTATGGCCACTGTTTGTGTTTAACATTTAATTCTTTTTGCAATGAGTATGTTATGGTTTTCATAATTTAAGAAGCGCAAAACATGAAATTGTGATTGTATTTTATCTGTTATAAAACTCACATGTAAAGTGTATTCCTTGTCGGAGATTCATAATAAATAAATAAATAATCTACTTTGAAACCAAATATTAAGTTAGGTAATGTGTCAGTCATAAAAATGCAGATTTTTTAAACTGTAGTATATCAAAAAGCGTTTCAACAATATTTATAAGTTTGGATGCCAGACTGGCTAAGAGCCTTTAATAAATGTGCCAAAAAGTTTTTGAGTTGTGAAGGGGTCGCAAATGACTTGAAATGGTTTGTGTTATAACAAACGGCTGTTGCGTCACCAGTTACTTTTTCTTTGAACTTGGCGGGATGTATTAACAAACGTGAGATCAGTTGAAGGTTACGTTCGGTGATCTTTGGAGATTGAATACATGAAATTCCTCTATCCCACGATATTCTATACTTGTTTACTTTTCACACTGGTTTTGTACTAATTCATAAAAAAATGGATATTTGTTGGATTTTGGCTATAAAATGTATTTCATTCTTAAAATTGTATTATACTTGAAAGTCAACATATTCTACAGTTGTTAAAATAATATAGTTTAGGTAATAAAATGAATAAAGTACAAATAAAAGAGCAGGCCCCATGTTTTCCCAGCGTATAAAATACCTTTATAACTATGCAAAGCTGAACAATGTCAAAATGTTATATCGTCGGTGTTCATGAACGTATTCGTGCTTCTATAGAGATAGTGTAAAGGAGAAACAGGTAAATTTACCTGTTTCCCTTTCTACTTTATTTTATATATGTGTATGTGGTGGAGGTGGCGAGACGACGTCACGTCGATATCGAACCCGCCCTCGCCCGCCCGGGCGCGCATCAAAATACAACATACCCGCTTTAAAAATATTTGTGTACCTTTTCATATTGCGTTCACTTTGCGAAATATATGCTAGTAGTATTTGAGCCTTGCCTGGCACGTCTGGACGCCCCACTGAAGGAAATCTCACTACCTACCCAGTTCAAATATTTAAGGTTCCATCAAGTTGTAGCTAAATGTTCGGTATAGTTGCCACGTGAGGAAATTGTATGAGTTTTATTCGCGTCAGCATAAGATCCAAATTCAAATGAATAAACAGGGTTGAAACAACTTTAATTTAACATTCCCCTGTTTCTCATTTCAAAATATTAGTGTTAAGGTAAATTTGTTAATTATTTACAAAACTTGATTTCTAGTGGATATCCAAATATGTTTGTTACCAGTAGATTAAAAATGTTTTCTTTAATGAAGACAGTTAAATTTATTTTTATATCAAAACCAGCCATCACCAGCGGCGCCGCCTGCTGATATGGAGCGTATGAAATAATTTAACTTTATAACACTCAGTGATAAGGTTCGGTATTTGCTAAGATTACCCCCTACATACAATACTATCATACTTTATACTTTATACTTTATTGAACAAACAAATATAACGATTATATATGTATCGATCATACTCGAGAGAGGTAGGGCATAGCGTGATATTTTCCGCTCAAAACTTGGAGCAGCCCGACTGGGGAAGGACCTCCGCCTTACAGAAGACCACAGCCAAATAGCACTGCATCTTCGGCAGTGCTGTATTCCTGTGGTGAGTAAGGTATCCAGAGCTCTAGAGAATTCGCTGTTTTGACAACGGGGGACTAGTGGTGCTTATAATACTGCTACTGGCTCGTGTGGGCGCGGGATGTGGGCGCGGCGGTCAGGAAGACCCGCTGAAACGGTTGTCCGCTGGCCGCCCGCAGGATAGATGGGTTCCCGAACCCAGGGATCACTACAACCTCCACCCTGGGAGGCTGAACCGCCAGCCTGCGAAAAATCCCTACAGTAGTAGTCGTGCCGGAGGAGGAGACCGGAGTGGAACCCGACCGCTGCTGCAGGGGGGGAGCGGGGGCCCTTTCGTACGCCGCGCCGACAAATCGCACTACCCGCATCGACCATGAGTAGATTAGCACCGCCCCATTGCCCCCTTAGTTGTCAACACAGTGAATCCTCACAAACCAATTAAACCCCCCCAAAAAAAAAAAATGACGAAGAAAAATAGAAAAAATGTATCTACAGCGGCATCCTCTTCCACATATATGGACTTCTGCAACATCAGGGGACTTCACTCCAACCTGAACGCAGTCCACCTTCATCTGGAGATTGCGCAGCCGACCCTCTTATTTCTTACGGAGACGCAGATATCCTGCCCGGCCGATACATCATACCTACACTACCCCGGCTACAAACTCGAACACAAATTTCTGGGACGTGCCGGTGTATGCATGTACATCTGGGAGGATATCTGCTGTCGCCGTCTCCATTTTTATGAAGACAGGGACCTGTCAGTAATGTGGGTGCGCGTAGACTACGGAGGTGAGACTCGAATCTATGCGTGCCTATACAGGTCTCATAGCGGTGACAGGGAGACTAAAGCACTCTTTAAGCACCTGCAGGTGACGACTGACAAAGTTCTTGAGCGGTACCCTCGTGGTGAGTTTGTGATTTTAGGGGATTTTAATGCCCACCACTGTGAGTGGCTAAATTCTCGATCCACCGACTTTGCAGGCAGATCTACTCATGAATTTGCTCTGGCCCATGGCCTCTCACAACTGGTACATTCTCCAACAAGAATACCTGATATTGAGACCCATGCACACTCTTTGCTGGACCTTCTGCTGACGACGCGTCCGGACGACTACACTATTGCAGTGGACGCACCTCTCGGCTCGTCCGACCACTGCCTCGTCCGGACCGAAGTCCCATGCCCTCGGCATATTCCACCTCGCCCAGCCAATTTGCGCCACATGTGGCAATATAAATCAGCAGACTGGGATGGATTGCGTGAATTCTATGCATCGTACCCGTGGAGGCAGCTTTGCTTCACGCCAGAAGATCCTGACTCCTGCGCAGCCGCTGTCACTGAGACGATCCTGGTGGGTATGGAGTATTTTATTCCCAACCCATCAGTAGCTGCGGGGGAAAAAAAGCGACCGTGGTTTAACCGGCTTTGCAAGGAAGCCAGGCTAGTCAAGCAGGCCGCCTATAGGGCTTGGACCACGGCCCGTACCAATAAGGATCCGAACATCTCTGATGTGAGACGTAAACTAAATGCTGCCTCGAGGTCCAGCAAAAAGACAATTGCCAGAGCCAAATTCGATTTCATCGGCAGGATTGGTGAGCGACTTACGAGCTATCCCTCTGGGAGTCGTGCGTTTTGGTCTCTTGCTAAAGCTGCCGAAGGAAATTTTTGCCAGTCGTCTTTACCACCATTGCGAAATGCCGATGGTAACTTGGCCCATAGTGCTAAAGAGAAAGCCGACCTACTTGGGCAACTCTTTGCCGCGAACTCGACCATGAACGAGGATGGAAGTGCGGTACCGCCTACTAACCCGCCGTGCCAACACACTTTGCCGGAAATACACATTTCGCAAAGAGAAGTGCGGCGGGAACTAAACTGTCTAGACGTTCGTAAGTCGAGTGGGCCAGACGGCATACCTGCAGTGGTGCTCAAAAAGTGTGCCCCTGAGTTGTGCCCTGTACTAACGCGACTTTTCGTGATTTCCTACCGCAAAAGGCAAGTGCCGTCTTCGTGGAAGACTGCCCATGTGCATCCAGTGCCAAAAAAGGGTGATAGATCGGACCCATCGAATTACAGGCCTATAGCTATAACCTCCCTTCTCTCTAAGGTGATGGAGCGTGTAATCAACACACGGCTCCTCAGTTACCTGGAAGAGCACGATTTGATCAGCGACCGCCAGTACGGTTTCCGCCGCGGTCGCTCGACTGGTGATCTTCTAGTGTATCTCACTCACCGGTGGGCTTCAGCCATTGAGAGTCAAGGTGAGGCTTTGGCAGTTGGCCTGGATATAGCAAAGGCGTTCGATCGGGTCTGGCACAGGGGCCTTCTATCGAAGTTACCGTCCTACGGCCTGCCCGAGGGTTTGTGCAAATGGGTGGCTAGCTTTTTGTCTGGCAGACGCATAAAAGCCGTCGTCGACGGTAGCTGCTCCGAAAGCATGGACATAAACGCTGGTGTCCCGCAAGGCTCCGTGCTATCTCCAACACTATTCTTGCTGCATATCAATGATATGTTGACCATAGATAGCATTCATTGTTATGCGGATGACAGTACTGGAGATGCGTATTACACGGGCCGGGCTAACATCCCTCGTACCGCTGTAGTAGAAAGTCGCGAACAACTTGTGTCTCAAATCGAGAGCACTTTACACAGAGTCTCCGATTGGGGTCGGGATAACCTGGTCCAATTTACCCCCCTAAGACACAAGTTTGTGCGTTTACTGCTAAAAAAACCCCGTTCACTGTAGTTCCACAATTCCAGAATACACCCCTTACCATCTCACAGAGTATTGGGATCCTCGGTGTCGATATCTCCAGTGACGTCCAATTTCGGACTCATTTGGAGGGAAAAGTGAGGCTGGCATCAAAAAAGCTTGGTGTTCTGAATAGAGCGAAGCGATATTTCACACCGGCACAAAGGCTACTACTGTACAAAGCACAAGTTCGGCCTCACATGGAGTATTGCTGTCATCTCTGGGCGGGAGCACCGAAGTACCAGCTTGAGCCTTTCGATTCAGTCCAGAGACGTGCTGTGAGAATTGTCGACGATCCTGATCTCACGGACGGTATCGAGCCACTAAGTCTTAGGAGAGACTTTGCCTCCCTGTGTGTACTCTACCGTCTCTACAATGGGTTGTGTTCTGAAGAATTGTTTGATATGATGCCCACAGCCACATTCTACCATCGCACCGCTCGCCATCGTCAAGGAGCTCATCCACATACATTGGAACCTAAATGGTCGCGCACAGTGCGGTTTCAGAGAAATTTTCTCCCGCGAACAATCCCGTTATGGAATGAGCTCCCTGCCACGGTTTTCCCTGGGAACTACAGCATGGGGTTCTTCAAGAAGGGGGTTAATAGGTTTTTGAAGGGTCGGCAACGCGCACGTGATGCCCCTGGTGTCGCAGGCGTCCATAGGCTGCGGTAGCCGCTTACCATCAGGCGGGCCGTATGCTTGTTTGCCACCGTCGTGGTATAAAAAAAAAAAAAAAAAATATATTACAACGGATGACATTTTTAAGACATTTACTGTATCTTGGGTTAAGAACTGTACTCCTAGATAGGCAACTATGTTACCTGTGGTAAGGAGTTACAGTACCAGACCCCTGCTGGTATGTCGGTTGCTTTTATTAGTAATGAGATACATATGTGTGTGGGTGCATGCGTGCAAGCGTGTGTGCGTGAGTGCGTGTTTGCGTGCGTGCGTGTGTGTGTGTGTGTGTATATGCGTTTGTGTGCGTGTGTGTCTATGTACATGTGCTTGCTTTTATTTAATTATAAAGAATTCAGTTTCATCATATCATAACGTTAGTAAGTATTTAGTTATGCGTATGCGTGTTGTGATGTCCCTGTATGGTGTCTGCAGGTGTTGTATCATAACTATTTTTAGTATATAAAGCTGTCTTACATTAAGTAAGTTTCACGATCTATATAGTTCTCTTGTAGGGAATAAGATCGGTCGAGATGTAGCCACCTTTAGTATTGCTCTGTGAGCTATCTCTAGGGGCAACAGAATAGTTTTTGCTGCCCACCCCAGCAAGAGATACCGTAGTCGATAATAGACCGACAAAGTGCATAGTATACGGTACGTATTATGTAATGGTTGGCAACATGTCGCAGGGTTTTAAAAACGTAAATCAATTTTCTAACACGGCCTGTCAATATATTGATGTGGTGTCTAAAGTTTAAATTATGGTCTAAGACTATACCAAGATATTTAGTCTTGGTAACTGAGTCAATAGTCGGGCATTGGCATGGAGATTGAAAATGAGGGGAACAGTAATGAGCTATTATAGAGATAGGTGTTTTTGGCTGTGAAACTATGTTAAGCGAGAAAGTAATAAATTTAGTTTTCAATGCATTTAGAGTTAGGGTATGTGAGAAGAGTCACTTTAAAGTAAAATTAAACCCATACTGCGCAACACTCTGAAGTTCCGACCACGAATCTGAGAAGAATGTGAGCGCAGTATCGTCTGCGATAGAGACAACCTTACCATTAACTAAATTGAGATTGTAGAGGTCATTAATAAATATAAGAAACAAAGTGGGGCCCAAAATATTTCTCTGAGGGATGCCGTAGTGTATTGGAAGTTCGTCACTGCTGTGGTGGTCTATAGAAACAATTTGTGTGCGTTCAGAGAGATAGTTTCTGAAGAGCTCAAGCGGAAGGCCTCTGACCCCAATTTGTTCTAGTTTAAGTAAGAGAGTAGGAATGAGAATAGTGTCAAATGCCATTGTAAGATCTAGAAAAATAGTAAGAACTTTCCTACGGGAGTTTAATTTTTGAGAAATGTGAGTTACCAATTCGCCCACAGCGTCACCTGTTGATTTCTGTTTCCGAAAATCAAACTGTTGCGGGGACAGTATTTGGAAGCGTTCTAGGTACCCTATTAACCTCTTGTTAAGAAGTCGTTCCAGTATTTTAGACATGGCAATAGAGACTACTATAGGACGGTAGCTAGTTGGTAAGTTACCAGGTTCACTCTTGAAAATGGGATGAATTATCGCTCGCTTGAACAAAGTGGGAAAGACTCCTGTTCGAAAACAAGGGTTAAAAATGTGAGACAAGATGAGCGCAAGAACACGTGCATAACGTTTGAGGAATCTCTCAGAGATACCATCCCAACCTGTAGCCGCATTGGATTTAAGGGAATTAATAGTGACTATAATTTCGTCTGGGTCTGTCAACTCTAGGGCAAAGGAATTTGATTGATTAGAATTGTGGGTGTTAATAGCAGCGTAGTTTGTAGATATACTGTTAGCGAGGGTGCCTCCAACATCAACAAAAAACTGATTCACCTTATTGCAAGACTGATGTGGTGACGAACAAAGAGACAGTAGTTGAGAGGAGGTGTGTTTTTGTTTGGATGTGTTTGTTACAGCTTTCAACGCATCCCAAAGCTTTTTGAGATTTCGGCTAGCCTCATTCAGTTGTAGGGCATCATAATTGTAATCATAATGTTAGTATTGATTGATTGCTGGTAATTTTTGCTATTCTGTTTGAATTTTTTAGAAATATTTCATGAATACAACCGAATGAAATGTAGTATTTATACTTAAGTCATAAGGTTTTAATGGGTGATTTCAGAAGGATAGACGACAAAGAGTCTCTTCCTATGACTTAGTTGAGGTTGGCTATAAAGCTACTACGACGCGGCTGAATTTTGATTTTTGAGGACGGAGCGGTTAAGCGTGCTCTCTGACACACGGAGGGGTTTCACTATGTCAAGAATGGTCGCCCGTGCAAAGACTGATCTGGCTAGCTTTTTTTAACTTTACAATGTATTAATCTACTCGATTACCACCGAGGCCTGAACCACTGAGCCACATTTAATATTTTTGCCGCAAATTACAAAATATTTTATTTATAATTGAGGTCTCTTGGGAGTGGAATTTCAACTCCTTTGTAGTTGTCCTGTTGTTTTAGTTTTATTTCAAAGATCACTTTAACTTGAATTGTTACCATATAGACTTTTGTAATGTGACAATTCAAAATATATACGGGGCCCTTTTAGCTTTTTTAGGTGATGTTTGCTCTAAGAGCTTCTGATACATATAAACATTGAATCATATTAGTTTAAAAAGGACTATAAACAATTTTCATTATGTGTTAGTAACATATAATGGTTTTTAGACTAGATCAGGCACCAAAAATATAGTCACAGTTAGGTGCTAACGAATAGTCGTCATATAAAACAAAGATAGGGTTGAATTTTACTTAAGAAACTGTGTATTTTTGGTGCACAGTAAACAGTAATTAAGTCTGCACTCCATTTTATGTACATCTAATTATATGTTTCTATTTATTCATTAAATTTTATATTCTCAGACTTTAAGCTACCGATCTTAAAGAAATACTATGCCTCTTTTACCATCGAGACCTACTTTTAATAACATATTTGTTGTTTAATTTAATTTTCCAAAAACAATTACAGTTTTGAGACATGACAATTGTAAGTTAGAAAAAGAGAGACCAAATGAAATTCTATTCAACTTGCGGCTTCTTTGCTTTTTTTAGTCACACTGCGAATAGCAATAAGTTATTTTTCTCGTTTAAAGAGCAAGATTCAATGTATATTTTTGTATATAATGTATATTATATGTATGTAATGTAATATTACAATGTTTATTTAACAGGTAGTGGAGCCACGCTGTTTTGAGCACAAACAGGCTGGTTCGACGAGGCAGTACTACCCTTCCACAGAAGATCAACCTAAAGTGACACCATCAGTCGTACTTCGTTAGTGAGTGCGAGATCGGAGCCCCAGGAGGATCGGAGTGACAGTTGTTGTGATAAGTATATGAGTATCACAATGCCACGATCACTGTCATGCCTTTTAGTTTCCCAAGCGGGGCGTAAATAAACATTTCACTAGGGCGTGTCTCATAGTGTGTGTCGCCATATTGCATTGTCTGCGTTATAAATATGGTGACCACAACTTTTCAATTTCATTACTGCTTTTCATTAGGCACAGTAAAGTTACTTTTGAAGGTTCTTAAGAAAAAATGTTTTTCTTTGCAAGAGCGTTCCTCTTGGAATTTTTTTACTCAATAAAACCTTCATAGCCGCTTCATCTAACGTTCTTGCGCGTGGTTTATTCATTCCCCAACACACGTTCAGCTAATGTAGTGAAATAAAAATGTTAAGGAATTCAGGTTTTAGCCACAAATTATCGACACATTTGTTACTAAATTACTTATTAAAAGATATAAAAATTACTAGAACTACCTAGAAGTTTTTAAGGCAAAATTATGGCCATAAAAGTTTTTGGAAATTGTCAACTGAAACACAGTATACAATATATAAATATGTTACATTTGTATTGTGTAAATATACATTTTTTTTATTCTTCATTTACTTAGATTCTTTTATTATAAAATAATATGTTTTAAGTATAGTATAAAATAATACATCGTGGCATATTCTAAAACACTAAGGAGACAGAGGAAGTCATTGTTGTGTAAATATCACTGATGATGTCCAACACTTACAAGTTGATTGCGTGAAATATCGCCAACAGAGGAAATCGTTGATATGCAAATAATATAATCTTAATGTGTACGATAAAGGACTCTCCATTACCACTCTAAGTAATCCTACTTGAAATATACTAGTAGACCTATATGAGATATATGAATATTATCGAGGAAAATACGAGTCTTACCTCAAAGTTCTACATGATAATACTACATAATAATTTAGTAACATCTCGACCTTCCCGTAGCAATTAAACTAAATTTTGAGTAAGATTTACAAATCAGTCATTAAGCTAAGTGAAGTGGCCTGACGCGGGGTACAAGTTAATTAAACCGAATCTGTCATGTAGTAATCCACGCCTCAGATATGGATCGGACGCACGACAGGAGTTGAGGCAACACGCCACCCGCTACGCAACAGTTTGAACAAACAAACTCTTATATACACATTGTATGACTAAGTTAGCCATATCTGTACAAGAACAATATTATGTCGATTTGTCACCTGCTTTCCTGCCTTAAATCGCCATTGATTTTTGTCCTCCTTAGACCTAGTACACCCACTGCGGTATTTTATTGTAATTAGGCACTCATAACCACAGCCATATATGCTCGCATTTGCTGAAATAATTACTAAAAACTAGTACAATCCTGCAGAGTGATATGATACCATTCAAGACAGTTACAACTGTGTACAATAAAAGAGAACCTTCTCAAACCATACCTACTTTCAAGAGGTATAAAGAAAATATACTTTGTTGACAGGTGAAAATAGTTATCGGTAAACTAATTCTGTTGGTTGAAGCTGGTAGCGGCAGTAAATGTTTGCCACATTTATGTAACGCTAACACAATTTCAGCTGATAGCTTAGAACAAGCTATAGCAGAAGACGCGACGTAGAACATTATATCACCTGACAGTTTTCACGCTCACACTCAAACTTAAAATGTCTTTGTTTTAACAGTAATTTACCGTTACACTCTTATTCCACTGATGCTTAACATCCGACCCGACGCTCCCGAGGAAATTAAATTTTAAAGCTATCTAAAATTATAACGGTACAACGTTTGCCCTGTGGCTCTGTGATATTATGCATAGCACTCATATTACTCATGAAGATGGAGATTTTTAAGAAGGAATTAACTAGAGAGTTGGCATACTCGTACACTATAAGGTTCCTTAAAGCGCATAATTTTAACGACAATTTTAAGTGATATGAGCCTTTATTTAGAAAAAAAGGGTTTAAAACTGCACATTTCAACATTAATAATTATGGTATGGAATGATAAGAATAAAATAAATCTTTAGTACAATATTGACTGTTGAAAATTTTACTTTCACACATACACTCACGCCTACACACAGAATACAGCAAAGTGTTTATGTTAATTGTAGTATAAAATGATGTTAGAAACCGGATATACCTACAGCTAAAACCTAGCAGTGGATACGTTGTTAAAACTTTTATAATAAAGAATAAACTAAATACAAACAAAATTGATCATTGTGAATAGATCGAGATTAAATAAGGAGATTTTTTTTTAAAACAAAGCTTTACTGTAAGACGTGGCGTTTAAACGTCATGTCAGAACCTGTCATAACAATATTTTTACTCGAGAAATTCGTCGAAATATGGTAACGTGAACTTGTCAGTTAAGTTAAAAGCACTTTTAACATCACCAGATTAGTCACTCCGCTCCGCCCTGCCGTTCCCAGAAGCAACAGCAGAAGGCTGTTGAAGAGGCATCGAGCTTTACTTCAAGCGATGATTTTTTCTCTTCTCCAATGTTGCCAACACCGCCAACATTGGGATTCCAAGAACCACTCTCGATTACCGCTACCGGTGGTGATATACGCCGCATAAAGTGGACACATTCCATAAATGAGAATATTTTGTATTTACGGACATATTTTCGGGTGACAGAGGCCTATGTGGTGACGCTTATCTATAACAGCTATGGAATCCATTAAAATTAATAAAGATGATTTACGTTGTACAGTCCGTTCATTGCCGAATTTGGTACCAAATTTTTCACCTGGTCCAGACGAACTGTATAACTTAATGCTTAAGTGGTGCCGAAGTTCACATGCGTGTTTGGCACCTCACTTTCAGGCAGCATTAAATTTGAAATTTACAGTTTTACCACTGGCACATCCCACTTACTCTATACATCTGGTAGTGCCATGGAACCCATTTATTTTAGACTTATTACTTGCATAGCAACTTTGTATAAACTTTCAACATCTACATATAATATTTCAAGACTCAAAATTACTAGTCACATCAATAAAAATATGATACTTTCCGGTTCTCAGAATGGATGTTGAAGTGGTACCCGTGACATTTATGAGCTCCTCATCACAGACATGACCATTAGGCAATAGGTACGTCGTAATCATCGTAATCATTCCACATGCCTTTTAAAGATGCTAGAGTTGTATAAAATTGATACAACTCTGTGCACTACCTTAGAAACATGTATGGATCAATGCAGAATAACACTTTGATATCCAGGATGTCGACAGACTGTGGTAAACGATGTGCTAATAAAGGTTGAGCGGGATATATTTCAAGGTGATAGCGTAGTCTCTTGTGGTTTAGCTCAGCACTTTGTTGCAAGGTTTAGGGTTAGGCTATTAGAGGTTACAAAAAGACCCTAATGTCGTAATAACAGCTATTCCTGGATCCCTCCTGTTTTAGGCGCAGAGTGGCATGCCGTGTGGTTTTAGTCGGTTCGATTTCGACACACTTTCACGCTGAAAACCCCTATGGGGTGACGGCTTGAGAGGGATTCCAAACGTTAAAAACAAGAAAAAAAAATAGGTTACAGGTTACATATGGATGATTTAAATCTACTAGCCCCTACTACATTACATTTGAAAGCGTTACTGAAAGTCATTTAAAACTTTAGTAATTCTATTAAGATAGAATTTGGTGGCAACAGATGTATGCAAAGAAGGACGTGATGGTAAAATCTGAAGAAATAGAAGTTTCAGATTTAACAAAACTTCTGAGTCAACAACAGAACCCACGCGGGGAGATCTGTCTGGATTTTTTTGTTGTTTTGATCGTGGATTACTAAATGTCAAGACCCTGGACAATCGCGAAATACGAGTATATACAATTTCAGAGAATATTCTTTTCATACTGACGTGGGAGTGAATCACAATGTAGTTGCAGTAAATACCAGATTCACTCCGCTCGCTAGAGTTTGGACTTTTGAAGAAAAGACCATAGTTTTGAGTCGGCCTGTTCATACAGATTGCTAGTATTATTCAAAATTAACGATCCGAAGCACAAAACTACTGCCAGTAGGACATAAGGGTAGGCCATGGAAACACTCAACACCACCGGAAAGATACTAAATGGGACCTGAAATTCGTAGACTAGACTATACTTACTTTTAATTCCATGTAAGAAAAAAATAAAACAATAACGTAACATCACATCAATAAACTTTCACAGTATACTATTGGATATAGGCGTTAAGTTTTAGGATCAGGTTTAGGTCTATTATAAAAAAAATATATTGAAACAAATACAACAATAAATTAAATATCCATCCACTTTCAAACACAACAAACGTAAATGCGGGAGATAGCAGCATCTACCCAAGCAAAATTGTCATTTAATTAATCTATGACTGTGTAGTAAACGTTTCCACATAGCTTTTGTTTTATTAAAGACTTGAATTTGTTAAGACTTTATTTTTGAAATTTGCTTGGCATTTTATTGAAGAATCGTACACCCTGACATCAAAAGAGCTTACTTTTTATAATCTAATCGTTCACAACACGAGTTTATTTTTATTTTTAGTGTTGATTTCCAGTATATCACTGAACTTTGTGAAAAAATTAATATTTTTACTGTCATGGTACCAATTTTTTTAAGCTTATCTCTCAATGTCTGCCTGTAATTGAGATTGTAAACTGCGCAAATAGCCCTCTTCTGCAACATAAAGATACTTCGAATGGCATCAAAATTCTCCCAAAACAAAAAACTGTGTGACGTTAAACTATGAAAATAGCTAAACTACACTAGTCTAGATATTTTTACATCGGTAACAGATTTAGTTTTTCTTTTGAAAGTAAATTATTAATATTAAATCAATGTACGCCATCATAGAATATATATATGTGTGTATGTGTATTTTATTTTTTTTTTTTTTTTTTTTTTTTTTTTATACCACGACGGTGGCAAACAAGCATACGGCCCGCCTGATGGTAAGCGGTTACCGCAGCCTATGAACGCCTGCGGCACCAGGGGCATCACGTGCGCGTTGCCGACCCTTTAAAAACCTATTTACCCCCTTCTTGAAGAGCCCCATACTGTAGTTTCCAGGGAAAACCTCGGCAGGGAGCTCATTCCATAACGGGATTGTTCGCGGGAGAAAATTTCTCTGAAACCGCACTGTGCGCGACCATTTAGGTTCCAATGTATGTGGATGAGCTCCCTGACGATGGCGAGCGGTGCGATGGTAGAAAGTGGCTGTGGGCATCATATCAAACAATTCTTCAGAACACAGCCCATTGTAGAGACGATAGAGCACACACAAGGAGGCAAAGTCTCTCCTAAGACTTAGTGGCTCGATACCGTCTGTGAGATCAGGATCGTCGACTATTCTCACAGCACGTCTCTGAACTGAATCGAAAGGCTCAAGCTGGTACTTCGGTGCTCCCGCCCAGAGATGACAGCAATACTCCATGTGAGGTCGAACTTGTGTTTTGTAAAGTAGTAGCCTTTGTGCCGGTGTGAAGTATCGCTTCGCTCTATTCAGAACACCAAGCTTTTTTGACGCCAGCCTGACCTTCTCTTCCAAATGAGCTCGAAATTGGACGTCACTGGAGATGTCGACACCGAGGATTCCAATGCTCTGTGAGATGGTAAGGGGTGTATTCTGGAATTGTGGAACCACAGTGAACGGGGTTTTCTTAGCGGTAAACGCACAGACTTGTGTCTTAGAGGGGTTAAATTGGACCAGGTTATCCCGACCCCAATCGGAGACTCTGTGTAAGGTGCTCTCGATTTGAGACACAAGTTGTTCGCGACTTTCTACTACAGCGGTACGAGGGATGTTAGCTCGGCCCATGTAATATGCATCTCCAGTACTGTCGTCTGCATAACAATGGATACCATCCGTGGACAGCATATCATTGATATGCAGCAAGAACAGCGTTGGAGATAGCACGGAGCCTTGCGGGACACCAGCGTTTATGTCCATGCTTTCGGAACAGCTACCATCGACGACGGCTTTTATGCGTCTGCCGGACAAAAAGCTAGCCACCCACTTGCACAAACCCTCGGGCAGGCCGTAGGATGGTAACTTCGATAGAAGACCCCTGTGCCAGACCCGATCGAACGCCTTTGCTATATCCAGGCTAACTGCCAAAGCCTCACCTTGACTCTCAATGGCTGAAGCCCACCGGTGAGTGAGATACACTAGAAGATCACCAGTCGAGCGACCGTGGCGGAAACCATACTGGCGGTCGCTGATCAAATCGTGCTCCTCTAGGTAACTCAGGAGCCGTGTGTTGATTACACGCTCCATCACCTTAGAGAGAAGGGAAGTTATAGCTATAGGCCTGTAATTCGATGGGTCCGATCTATCACCCTTTTTTGGCACTGGATGCACATGGGCAGTCTTCCACGAAGACGGCACTTGCCTTTTGCGGTAGGAAAGCGCGAAAAGTCGCGTTAGTACAGGGCACAACTCAGGAGCACACTGCTTGAGCACCACTGCAGGTATGCCGTCTGGCCCACTCGACTTATGAACGTCTAGACAGTTTAGTTCCCGCCGCACTTCTCTTTGCGAAATGTGTATTTCCGGCAAAGAGTGTTGGCACGGCGGGTTAGTAGGCGGTACCGCACTCCCGTCCTCGTTCATGGTCGAGTTTGAGGCAAAGAGTTGCCCAAGTAGGTCGGCTTTCTCTTTGGCACTGTGGGCCAAGTTACCATCGGCATTTCGCAATGGTGGTAAAGACGACTGGCAAAAGTATTATTCAGAGGTTCTAAAGGGGTTCACGTTAGAAGACTAGATCAAGAGTCTGATGTACAAATACCGACTTGTGTGTTTAGAGGTACCATACATAGGTATGTGTTAGAACCCAGATTAGAGTGCCGCAAAATTATTATCGAAATCACCGATCGAAATCCTCATAACAAGAATCTCAAGAAAGTTGAAAAAGAAAAAGAAATAAAATATTTGGATTTATGTCACGACATTGTCGATATGTAGAATGTGATTTTGGTGATCATGGTTCCAATAGACGTATATGCTCACGGATTTATAGCCAAGAGCCTGGGTCAACACCTTAAAAGGCTCACGTTAGAAGGCTAGATCAGGCGTCTGGTACTGTAGACAGTCCTCCTTGACACGGCTTGTATAGTAATGAAGTTCCTGTTTTTAGAGCCTCAAGCTCCGGTTTCTTGATCCCTGTATTCGAAATCGCCGATCTATTATTTTTATATGTTCAAATATGTATATTGTATTTCTTTATATGTATATATTAAATGTAACTTATATTTATATGATGATGATGATGTTTCCCTAACTGATTTCGGCCATGACGGCTTGTCTCAGCGGAGATCAGTTGAGAGAAATTATAGTGCACAAGTGTGTGCGCAAATGCAGGTGCGATATCTGTTCCCTCACTCTTGCAATCTGTTGGGACGGTTATTCGACACAACTGGGTAGAGATCAGATGGAGGATCGATAGTTTAACGTGCTCTCCAAAGCACTGGAGTTCAGACCCCAACTTCCAAACTTTGGGCTGTTATTAAGTATTTGCGTAACCAGAAACACTCAATAACACTTTTTGACTTGACTGGGGTATCAAACTCGAGACCTCTCTATCGACAATCACACACGCTAACCGGCTTAGAGTACATCGTACAATTGTAGTAAAGAAAATAATAATAATAATTTATTTAATACAATAAGCATTCGCCATTCCCCATGAAACTATACAAATATTATTTACAAGCAAGTTTTATATTTTGATTGGAAATGTAAATATTTACACTGTCTTCATTAGTGGACCGAGTTTACGTAGACCAATGTAAGTTTCAAATAAACATTCTACTATATCAACAAAATTCATGTTAAAATGCAAACAATAAGCATGTATGTTTTAACTGTTATGAATGTAAAGTAACAGGTCATAACTCGGTTACCACTAACCAGGTTGTAACTTTCTGGGCCATTCAACTTTAAGTGAAACTAAGAGGACAAAGAAGGTGAAAACATCGTAATGTGTAAATTGTTTGAAGTAAACTGAAGAGTTGTCATGAGAGCACTTTTATTCAAACCATTTCCACAAACGATATAAACTACATACTTGTGCAAAATTAACCTTTTTTACTTACCTTGACAAGTGCCAACTATTTTTTATATTACAACCTATGAATGAGATGTACATATGTACGTCCATAAGCCATCCAGGCAATGTATGGGACATTAATCTTGGTGAACTTAGTAAACCTATTAAGGCGACAACTGTCCAGTAGCACCACATTGTTAATAATTTTGCAAAGTTAGTAACACTGACTCCCATTTGTTAAAGTTACGTAGTAATAACTAAATAGGGTAGAACCATAACTCGTGGTAGAACAATTAAAACTTGTTCGTTTGAACGAACCAAAAAATTTTCATTGTATGAAGGTGCGAAGCATGTGCATGTTATATTTGTATAATAATAAGGTATGAATCTCCATAAGGACGGATACAGCCATATTGAATTGCTCTAACTCTATACTACTACTATATACGGTCATCCTCAGGTTGAGAAATATTGACATAAAGAAAAAGAAAACTTATTTGTAATCATGATACGAATTTTTAGTTATAATTCTATATGAAAATGCCATCATATACTGGGAGATATATGTTTAATGCAGATTCCTCCGATTACCTGGTTCCATGGACAGCGAAAAAATAATGTGTCAGGGGTCTAGTATGAAGACGGTAACTTATTACTCGACTACGATATCAATCGGAACTTCAGAAAAAACTGTGAGTAGGGTTGTCGTATGCATATGTTTGCTATGAGTACAATTTATTACGTCCTTGGACAATTGCGAAGGTAGCAAGCTGTGTGTATTGAATGTGACGTGTTATCTTTTATTAATATTAACGTATTTGAAATTATTATAGTTTTAATTATTTAATCCATAACATTGATACCTTATACGTAAATTATCAGAAGCATGAATAACTTTAGTGCCAAGACGAATTTCGACAGTATTACTTTCGTGTACTTAGTTAGTTTATGATTACAATGATAATTTGGATTGGTTATTGTCCGCCTTGATAAAAGTTAAACGTGCAATCTATGACAAAAAATACTTAAAAAGGAGGTCGACAGTCTTATCTCAAGATACATGCTACATTATAAACATTGTGCTGTAAATGTAAGCATTTATTAATTTATTATTTTACGAAAATACAGTGGCCTTATATAATACTAATTTACTTCATTTTAAAGTGACCACTATTTTATATAAGCGTCTTACTTTTATTAATAGCATATGTTGTATAAACGAGATGTGTTTATATATTTATTATTTCAAAAATTTCAATACATTGCGCCATTTTACGTATGTATAATTATAATGCGTTAAAATTGAAAATAAAAATTTTATTTTATGACTAGTGAAGTTAACATCGCAGTGTAAATTATTTGTGGTAGAATAATCACTCACTAATAGTACAACCCCACTGATAGACCTCATTTGTGTAATACATTGTAAGTTAAAATTTCAAACGATGTTGTAAATTATAACAAAACAGTAGGATATAATATATTTTATGTTGTAAATCTTCAAAGGAAAAGATTGAAAGTCAAAAGTAATTTAAATAACTTAAGGAAACAACTCTTTTCAAGACAGAAGCCATTTCATTTTTTACAGCTTCGGTATCTTGTAAAAGTTCGCACGAAGAAGACGTGAATTACGAAAAGAAAATTTCTTATTAGTATTAATAATAAGTTGAGTAAACACGGCCCGAGCACTCAGAATATATGTTACAAATATGAAGATTGTAAGTTCGTTAGTAACACAGTGAACTGTGGGGTATTTGTGAGAATACAAGCTCCCTCTCCAGTCTCTCAATACAGTCTAACTGTGATGACACTTGAAACCTTCAACTTCTACATACGAATATAGCATGCAATTAAAACAGTGTAATTACCTTATTTGTGTCCATCGCACAACTGACGAAATTAAAGCTTCAGACTGTTTCATCTTAATTGTATACATCAGATAATGTATGAGAAAAGTGCTGATATGGTGAAACTCACTTGTGATTTCCCCTCCGAATTATCTTCCTGTTAGTACTATTAGTTCGTTACTTTACGTTTTAGGCGAAACAATTTTACCACCAACTACTCAGATTTTGTAAGCTTCCTCTATATTTGTTCTCAACTCATCAACAGTTATCGCTGCAACACATTGCAGCAGAAGTCACTGTAGACATAAAACAGAAATTTCGTAGCTCCGTGTCGTAGCATGTTGTAGCATTGTTCTACACAGTGCTTGGCTTACGGCCTCGACCGAGTTTCGTGACGTGACTGTTTATAAACGGCAAAAGGTTTTGACATGATATATAAGACCATGAAATATAACTCAATTAAATACAATTAAGTGACAGGTGTCGAAATAAGGTTTAAATATTTCATTATGGCCTGTATTTCAACGAGAAACATGTGATAACGTAGCACAAACACTATAAAGTACACTTATTATGAATAAATCAGAAAGTTTCTTTATTCATAGATTTCATTAAAAAAGTAAGGTTAGAATATTTAACGTAAACACAATATTCACATAAGTGATGTTCGAGTAGGTTTATCGTAAGAACTTCAGCATAATCTTTGAGGCCCGGCTTTACTGTAACAAAGACGTCGTTTCCGCTGCAGATTATACGCTTTTCTGTCTCACTAAGTGCTGTTTCATATACAACGAGCATTACTTATGTACTACTCATATTTTCCATGTAACTGAATAAGTTGAGTAGCTTTATTCTGGTAGGAATACCTTGTAATCATATTATTCGTAAATTCCAGAATTATATTTAGACATAATTTAATAAGATACATTAAAAAAATATTTTGATCAATTTGAAACTATGTAACTTGATGAATTAAATAAAGTAAAACCTTTGATGTAGAAATAATTTCAAAAGTGACGAAGCTTTATACTTTTATACTCAACTTGAAATTGAAATTGAAATCTAGCCTGTTTAAATATTCTAAGCTAAGATCGTTATTCTTGTAACAAAATCTTAATAAAAATAAAATATATCTTAATACATACATGATATACACTTGCAATAATAATTACCTTGCCTTTGAATTTGAAAATTTGAACCCTATGTGGTTACACATAGGATATACCCTCAAGCTTTAAAAAAGGATTTATCGGCATTAACAAAACTACAATTTCGTGATATTCCGTCACACGGTAGACTTCTTCAATAGTTATTTTCAACTAGTAAGAGGTTAATTAATTTAATACACTCTTTAATCCATTTTTAACGTGTTTAGTTACTGTAATAGTCGAAAAAATCTGTAAATAAAGTAATCTTGGCCAAATTCTCACAAGCATAAAAAAAGTAATTACAAACAAAAACGCACAAATTTATTAATTGTTTAGAGGCAAACTGCCGACAAATCTAGTATTTTATTATTTAAAGACTAAGTTCAATTAGGAGTTCATAGCAACGGTTGTCTCGGGTCAAGGTCAACTCAAAATTGCGATCGTCTGGCTATAATGATTTATCTCAACAAGGGCATTGGGTTTTAGGTGAATTCTCACAGAAACAGTCACCGCTATTTGTGATAGTGGCTTGTTGTGAACAACGCGAGAAGTGGCTAGCTACGACGTAATTTAATGACAAAAGCCGCGGGAAAATAGGCTTGTACACCAACAAAGAGCATGACGCTCCTTGTTTTAAGAGAAAGATTTTATGTAGTTCAAATTCTACAGTCATTTCTAAGTTAAAATCTCAAGTATTTAACTTTTTAACTTAGATAATAACACAGTTGAACAAATGAATAAACACTACGTAAATATTGTATATTATTATTTAGACGTCGTTCAAACTCAGTGCTCACAGTTTAATATATAAAAATTCAAACCCAGTAACCTTCAATTAACTCTAAATTTTTGGTTCAATACGCTCATAACTATTCACTTAGTCGTTGAGAATTTAATTTTTGAGGGCATTGTACGTTATATGTCGTAATTGCAAGTAACACTACTGAGAGAAGTAATGAATGAGCTACTTCTAAGATGAAACACCTTAACCGATTACTATACCTGATTTTCAATGTAAAATAATGTAAATAAAACAGTAAATCTAATAATCAATCAAATAACTTCGTTGTAACAATTGAATTTATTTCAACCGCTAATTAATTAGTATATTATAGCCTGATCATTGAATTCTTAAGGTTAATGCTGCTTACAAGTTGTGTTTTAAGAAATTATAGTTTCTGTTTCTATATTTGTATTAATCTTACCACTCAATTATTTTTACCGACGAGGTAGCTATTGAAATTAACCATATTGTTAATTCGTACACTTCCCCTAAAACATACTTTAGCGTTGTTGGTACATGAGCGTGACTGTTAGTTAATTGCTTAAAGGGCTATTAGTAATAAAAGCGGCCCCTAATCGCACTAATAAAGCGCAGGAACACACGCACTTTCCAATTACAGGTCGGAAACACCGTAAAAGTGTCAAATCATTAACTGAAATTACTTTGCCGTATTTCATGAACCGTGAAACCAATTCGTAACTATTAAAATTTGTTTTGGATCCGATGGTTAATGTTACTCAACCATTTATACAAACGCATTTAGATCATCATACCTGTTACCGGTACACGTACCTACATCAATATCCATTAAGCTATTTACTGTACCGTCCGAATATTCACATTGAAGCTAAATTGATGTCGTCGTCGACGACGTCCACGTATTGATCAAATTCAAAATACAAATGAGGACAATGTTTATGCCCGGCTTACCTATACTGACCTGTTGATAGATAAATATGCATACTGTAAATGCACTATAGCTTAACACACATGTGTAAAACATACATTTTTGCTTTAAACCCAACTACCATACTTTGGATTAGAACTACATCCAACAGAAATCAGTAGCTAGGTGAAGACGAGTATGAGAATACTCATGAGAACTGACGAAAGTTCTATAAGGAAATTTATAAGTCTAGATCAATGTAGATCTATCGAATCAGTAACAACCAACGAACTACAAAATCGATCTTACAATCGACCAAAAAGATGTAGTAATAACATGTCAGAATAACACATATTAGACAATGTCGTAGGTTATCGATATGTTATGTAAAGGAGCGTCGACGACCAACGAGGTATCAGAATGATAAAATACTCAAAAATATTTAAATTTAAATTCAAATATTAAAATGAGATCAAAGAATTACTCGCATTAGACCAAGTGTTAAGTATAGGCACCGAGAAATAAAAATACTTAATGATAGTTTGTATACTGATTCAAAATTGACAATCTATAGCGACTGAGGCAAACCATTGAATATTTATTAAAATATGTATAGAAATCTTTATTCGTATCGTATATATCAGAACACTTCCCATTAATACTAACTGTAGCAAACTAATGTGTCTACCTCTGTTAATCAATACTGTGAGGAGCTGAAAAGCATAGATTGTATATTCAGAGAGCACGTAGGACATGTACCGACTAAAGGTGACATCTACTTGTTCTGAAAGGAGCCATGAAAGCCAATTAAAATTGATTGTACGGTACGTGTCGTATATCAAGTTACCGTACGATATGCTAATATCAAGATTTAAAAATGTGCATACGAATATTACTGATAAATAATATCATTAGTCTCATAATATCGTAAGCAAGTCACAAATACTGAGAGGTGTAGTAAGATTTCTTTAAGTAACAATATACTAATATAACTGTATTAACGCATATTAATCACGTATTAAGCAACATAATTAATGTGTAAAAAAGTGAGTTTTTCTATATTTAGAAACATTTTTTATGTTTTGTTTAAACACGTTTAACCGTCGGTAAGCTATTCTTCAGTACACACAGGACCTTTCGAACAAAATGAATAAAAAAACTGATGTTAACATTTTTTCGATGCATTGGGCCAAGTGAGTGAGATTAAAGAGGCGTGACTACCCTCTTCTCGCAATTTTAATCCAAGTTGCGTGTTAAAAGTTAACAATTAGAACACACGTTTATGTTAGTGATATAAAAAAGACAGTGGTTCAAGTAACTCCAGTTCAAACGAATCAACTATCATAAAATGATGCTATTATTATTTATCTAAAACATGAGACAGAGATTTGTAGATAAACACCCTTTATTGCACACCAAACATTATATCAGCAATCAGGAAACAATAAACCATTAGTGTTACAATGGTTCGTCTTATCGTAAACTGCGATCTCTTTGGGTAAATAAACAACAATGGTAAATAGATATGGCCAGATTTTAGTGTCTAACAACCAAATAAAAGATATAAATTTATTACAGTACAGTATATAGTGCTTTTATAGTATTATAGTACTTTTTCTTCAGAAGAAAGTTGACATGTGTTTTGAATGGAATCAAATACTTCAAAAAATCAGTTACACACAAATAAATAGAAAGATAAATGTACAAATGAAAATCTGTTATGTATCCGTACATACATAAAATCACGTCTGTTTCCCCAGAAGGGTAGGCAGAGGCATATTAATTTTTGGTCCCACTCAAATAGGGGCCGAGTCTGACGCCACTAATCGTGATATTCTGTTTGCCAGAGCTTCATTCGATGGCAAAACAGTCAGATTGTAATAGAAAATAATTGGTCAATATAATGCGTGTATAAAGTTTCATGTAGGAATTATAGAAAATTAAGAACTGTATTTATCTAAAGTCATTTTGGAATTTGACTCCTACTATTTAAAATAAATATAAAGTTTAATAAACATTTTGTTAATCGCTAAAGATTTTTCTTGTCTAGAGTCTAAACTTCATGTGTGATAAGTGTGACCATATTGTGTATGGTCACACTTATCACAAAAATACATTGTTGCACTGCATCAACACATACAATCTTAACTCTGAGTAGTGCTTATTTTGTTTTCAGGAATTTACCCAAACTAACAAACATTGCAAATTAAGTAAAAGCTTTTCAAAAAGAATCCTTTCAATCGGAGCAAACCTTCTTTTTCTTTTTGTTTCATGAGTTAAAAAGACTCGATTAAGTTGCTGTTTTAAAAGTTAGATTACGAGCTACCTTAAAATAATCTATATTAAAAAAGTTACAAGAATAAATATAGTCATGAAACAGAACTGTCCTTGACTATATGAAATCGTATATCACATTTGTTTCCAGTCACGCATTGACCTAGTATAAATAAATTATGTAACATTCGGAACAGGGCAGTAATCTGTTGGATTATCTACAGCTTATACTTATAATAATAACCAAGACTGATACAATACCTCAAGAAGTTTATCTTAGAAAGCTGGATCAAGGATCTGATGCATAAATACCAACTTGTGAGTTTAGAGGTACCATGCTTTAGGAATGTGAACGACCCATGTTCTCGAGAATGGTCAAATTACGTTGTATTAGGACCGATCCATTGTGGGGTGCTTGGCTAAAAAACCTCCACGTGGTGCACCCTGGTAACGTTGGCGATGGTGTTCATCACTGCCAACGGCTAATATTCCAGAACGAAGAGGAAGCCATTTTCTTCGGAAATTCAGCCGAGACTTGGTCCAACAGAGCGGGCGTGTCTGTCGGATCCTCCATTGGTTCTTCGCTCTTTGGAGTAATGAGGAGGAAAACCTCGGTAAAAAATCACGATGGTGGGACCCTTTCTAGGGTCGGAGTTCCTCCGCTCAGCGGTGGAAAAGGTAGGACGGGCTCTGTGTGCACTTACACAGCCACCGTGCAGGCATCAAGAGACATAGTCTCCCTGCCACCGTCGACATATCGTAGTCCCGAGTTGGAGTTTCGCGACTCCAATCGGGGGCGAGGGTCTTGGCTTAACCGCCCGGACTGCGAGGAAGAAAATCTCTATAAAAAATTATACCGAATCCCGTGTTCTGGTGCATGACCAGAGGATGCGTGGCTGATGGGTTGTTCAGTCGCAAGCGCACCCCCAGCCGAGGCACCTGCGGGGCCATGCCCCTGCACCCTGTGGGCGGTTGGGCATAAATGTACGCTTGCCCGGGCATTAGGGATCTCTGCCCGGAACGACCTATATTCTCCCCATCTCATGGGTTCAATTATGGAATTTCAATTAAATAAAAACATAAAAACTAAGAAGGAAAGAAGGAGATAGATGGTAGGAAGCAGAAAAGGTCGGACGACTTCTCTTCCTACGACGAGGAAGCATTGGTTAGGATGCCTACCTCGGTGGGGTTGCGAAAGTTATTATAACTGCTAGGAGCCGAAGAACATCGGAGTGATTACGTTCCAAGTCTACCGAAGGCGGAAGCTCTAGTGTGAGGACGGACGTGTTGGACTTCATGGAGACGGAGCTGTGTGACAGCCGGAAACGCGGACGCTTTAGAGATGAGGAGAGTGACCCATCCCAGGAGATATTACCTCCTAAAGTCACTAGCCACCGTAGAGGGAGGTCAAGAACCCCAGTATCGGCCCCGCTAGGCTCCATCTTTTGTAAGGCGGCAGCCTATAGACGGGTCAGGGCAGACGGCGTAGTCTTTCCGGAGGAGAAGATTGCTGATCTCCTGCTGAAAATTAAGGACCTGATGGTGGGGGATTCAGTTCCCCAAACACCATCGTCCATGCAGGAGAGAGCGAACGTGGCGGTGGCCATTATTCACAAAATGACCACTAAGTCGAGTAATCTTAAGGGCTCTTTTGCGAGATCCCTTAAGGACTCCTCTTCTGCTATTGCGGGAGTCGTGGATACCCTCGTCGGAGACGTGGCTCGCCTCCAGGCAGCCAACGATCGCCTGACGGGGTAAGTGGCTGAGCTCAGCGCTGAGTTCGCCCAATTCCGGGCGCATCGTCCTCCAAAAGATCCGGCCTCAACCCCGTCTCAGACAGAGCAGCCGTCTCCCAAGCTTGGTGCCATCTCCGAATTACGGACGCAATGTGGCATATGATGGACGGGCGTCTCGCCGGCCTGGAGGCGAAGCTGCCTCCAGCCCCCGTTGTCCGGCTGCCGCTCGCGGTACATAAACCAAAGGCCGCACTGGACCGTCAGCGCTTCCCGTTGTGGGAGGTCACGTGTCCTATACCGCGGCGGCATCGGTGTTTGCTGCTTTCGCAACTGCTCCGAGGGCACGACAAGCGGCAAAAGCAGCGGCCAGGACGCCTGCACCGAGGTTAGGGCCCAAAACAGCAGCAAAGGCTGGCGCGGAGTTTCCACCACTCCCCACTCCAACTGCTGTACCTGGCACCTCCACAAATGCTCCCTCCATATCTAACTCTGCCACCGATGGTTGTCAGGTAGTCGGGGGGGGCTAAAAAGTCCCGAAAGCGGGGTAAAAAGGCAGCCCAAAAACTGCTTCTACCCCGTAGGCGCCATCGATTGCAGTAGCTTCCGCGAAAAAGCCGCGCAAACTGCAGGTACCTAAAAGCGCGGCTGTGGTGGTCACCGTAACACCGGAGGTGGCTAGTGGCGGACTGTCCTATGCGGCCTTATTTAAGAAGGCCCGGGATAGTCTCGCCACTGATTTCAGGACTGAAGGGGTCAGGTTGTGCCTTGCCCTGACGGGAGCTCGAGTCCTCGAGTTCCCCGGAGCTGAAGGCGCAAAGACGGTGGACAGGTTCGCCGAGAAACTGATAGGAATCTTTGCAGCTATGGATGGTGTAAAGATCGCCAGGCCTAGTAAGTGCGCAGAGTTGCGCATTTCGGGCCTGGATGATTCTGTGACGGCCGAAGATGACTGCGTTGCAATTAGCGAGAAGACGGGCTGCAACGCGGACAGCATCAGGGTCAGCACCATCTGCTCCGATTCGGGGGGAATTGGCGCTGTGTGGATCAGTTGTCCCTTGGCGTCGGCCAAAATTTTGGGTGACGCTGGCAAGATCCTCATTGGTTTCGTGAACGTCAGGATTACAGTCCTGGGGTCGAGACCAATGAGGTGTTTTAACTGTCTGGCATCGGGACACACACGCGTCAAGTGTGTTAGCTGTTTTGACTGCAGCAGACTATGTTTCCGCTGCGGTCGACCGAGGCACAAGGTGGCCGAATGCTCTGCCGCCCCTCACGGCCCGGCGTGTGCCGCGCGTAACAAGCCCGCCAATCACCAGATTGGGCAGGGGGGCTGCAAACCTCCTCGTGATTTTCGGCAAGCGTCAGGCTGCTGCTTCTGACATCGTTCACGCGTTGACATCGTCGCCCATGGAGGAGGTTGTAGAGACGGTCCAGTAATGGGCCAAGTCTCCAGCCTCCTAGTTCAGACGAACCTAAACAACTGTACTGCAGCGCAGGACCTTTTCCTGCAAACCATGGTACAGTCGTCAATCGGTGTTGCCGTAGCTGCGGAACCCTATTACGTTCCTCCCCGTTCAAACTAGTTGGGTGACCGGGACGGCTCCGTAGCAGTCGTTGCCTGCACGGCAGCTCATTCCCCGCCCTTGTCGCTAAGAGACAAAGGCACTGGATATGTTGCTGCTGAGTGGGGGGGGGGAATACCATATATGGTGTCTACTTCTTCCCGAACCGGAATGTAAGCGACTTGGAGGTTTTCCTTAACAATTTGGAAATCTCGATGCGGCGACTAACGTTTGGGCACGTCCTAGTGCTAAGTGACTTCAACGCAAAATTCATTGCGTGGGGTTCTCCCAGAACGGACGGCCTAGGGGCCGAGGCCGCAGAGGAGTGTTTATTAAACAGAGGTTCCACTAATACGTGCGTGCGTGACAGCAGGGGGGGGTCGATAGTGGACCTTTCGTTCGCTACACAGGCCCTCGCCGCACGAATAAGGAACTGGCGCATCCTGAAAGAGGTTGAGACGCTCTCGGATCACCTCTACATCCGATTTGAGCTCTCCCGGACCCAGGACCCCAGTAGGGGCCACACGGCGCGGTGTTCTTCTCGCTTAATGCATTGTAGCCAAACTAAATAGGGACCTACTAGAGGAGGCGGCCATCATTCACTCTTGGGTGTCTCTACAGGCCCCGGCCGAGGTGGTTGACATGGGGGCTGGTCGCTTCCGCGACGCAATTATGCAGATCTGCGATGCGGCCATGCCCCACATCCGATGTTGTCGGCCTCCATGGAAGGGGGTTTACTGGTGGTCCCAGGAGTTGGCAGACCTTCGTGCGGCTTGTTGGCGACGACACCGCGAAGAAGGCGAGGAGGACCAGCTTCAGAAGGAGGCGCGGCAAATTTTGAAGCTGGCTATCAGCCGTGCCAAAGAAATTAAAAGAAAGGAGATGCTGGAGTGTCTCGATCGTGACCCCTGGGGTCGCCCTTATCATGCAGCGCGACAAAAGCCTTGCACGTCGGGCCCCCCCCTTACAAAGAAGCTTCCTGCCAGCTTCCTGCGGGAAGTGGTCCAGGGCCTTTTCCCGCAGCGGATGGAGCATCCACCCGTCGATGGCCTCCATGGTCGGAGACGACTGGGGGCACGAGGACTATGTTCCGCCCATCAGGGAATTGTAGGTAGAGCCGGTTGTTCTACGGATCCACTCTAAGAACACCGCCCCTGGGCTAGACGGGATACGTGCCCGAGTGCTGTCCCGAGCCCTTGAACACATGTCGGACTGCCCCAAGGAGGTCTTGTACGCTAGCTTGTCGTCCGGACGCTTTCCTGAGTGCTGGAAAAGCGGGAAGCTGGTCCTATTAAGGAAGCCGGGACGGCCTACCGATTCGGTAGCGGCCTATAGGCCCATCATGTTGCTGGACGTGGCGGGTAAACTGTTTGAGAGGATAATCTCTGCCCGCATCGTCCGGCACCTCTGCTAGGTGGGCCCCGATCTCTCGGACGCCCAATTCAGTATTCGAGCGGGCTGTTCGACAGTCGATGCTGTGTTGCGCCTGAGGGCCGTTACCGAAGAGGCGGTGAGCTATGGCGGCGTGCTGTTGGCGGTGTCGTTAGATATCACCAATGCATTTAATAGTCTGCCATTTAGCTGCATCAGAAAAACACTCCACTACCACCGGGTGCCAGAGCACCTGAGGCGGCTTGTGGCAGACTATCTTGAGGAGCGTACCGTCATGTACGAGGACCGAGATGGTATTCTGAGGCGGCGGCCCATGTCGTGCATTGTTCCACAGGGGTCGATCCAATATGGGATACGATTGGGCCCTTCAAGGTCGACTTCCCCCCGGGCTAGACGTAACTTGTTACGCAGATGACACATTGGTCATAACCCGGGGGATGAATTTCCAAGAGGCGGCGCGCCTGGCTACTTCGGGTGTCTCTCTGGTGGTCGGGTGTATTGAGGTGCTGGGTTTGCGGGTGGCCCTGGACAAGACGGAGGCCCTTTTGTACCATGGGCCCCGTCGTGGTCCACCCTCCGGCGCCTTCATCATAGTCAATTTGGTCCTCGTATCTCGATCCTCGACGGCAGGTGGCTCTTCGATGAGCACTTCCGACAGCTTACTCCAAAGCTGGTCGGCGCTGCTTCTGCCCTTGGGCGACTTTTGCCCAATATGGGTGGACCCAGCGTCGCGACAAGACGGTTATGCACGGAGGTTATCCGGTCAATGGTCCTGTATGGGGTACCGGTGTGGGCAGCGGCTCTGACCGTCCAGAATTGGGCTCGCCTCTGGCGGCTTCAGAGGATGTTGACGGCTAGAGCCATACGCAGTTACCGCACCGTATCGACGGAGGCGGCGTGCGCCTTGGCCGGAACTGCCCCGTGGGATTTGGAGGCGGAAGTGCTCACCAAAGTTTATCGGCGAACGGCTAACTTTCGGGCAGGTAGCGGCATACGGTTCCCGCCCGAAGAGATACGTGAGTGGCGAGAGGCCTCTCGTCGAGCCACGATGGTCGTCCCGGAGGCCCCACGTACTGACTTTACCACCGTGGAGGCTCTCCAGCCGGTCATCACCGAGTGGGCAGGGCGGCAGCACCCTTTCCTTACGACTGACGCAGATTCTTGCCGAGCACTGTTGCTTCGGGAAGTATCTGCACTCGGTCGCCAGGAGGGAATTGAGTCCCGCCTGTCCCCACTGCGACTGCAGTGAGGACTCGGCTCAGCACACGCTAGCAATTTGTTCCACCTGGGCGGCGCAGCGTGGGGTCCTCACTGCTGTTATTGGAGGAGATCTCTCGCTACCGACCGTTATACGCTCTATGGTCGGTAGCGACCGTTGTTTTACCGCGGTCGCAACCTTCTGCGAAGACGTAATTTCGTGGAAGGAGGCGGCGGAGAGGGCCCGGGAGGACGACCTCTACTCAGACCAATTCGCCGCCAGCGAACCAGGCGGCGGAGGCGCGCCTACCAGCGCCTCATGCCGTCTTGAATGTGGCCGCAGGTGGACGGGACGGGTTTTTCCCTCCATCCGCTATAGTGGCCAGCCGCGAGGAGCTGACGTGCGCGTTGCCCGTAAGTCGCTTAAATAGAGAGTTTATCCGTAGATGGTGCCCGCTTTAGCGGGCAGGCGCTAGGAGGGATCTGGATGTCGTAATAGCAGCAGTTCCCAGATCCCTCTTATCTCAGGCGCAGAGTGGCACACAGTGTGGTTTTAGTCGGTCCGATTCCGACAAACCACCCCGCCATAAACCCCGGTGGGGTAACAGCTCGAGAGGGTTTCCACACGTTAAAAAAGGAAAAAAGGATCGATCTATTGTTATAGACAGGGCTATTGGTGCCAATAAGCCTGATAAGCCTGGTGATAGATCAATTAGAGCAACGCACAATGATTTTAGACATAGCCGCTGATCATAACGAGAATCTTATGAAAGTTGAAAAAGAAAAACAAATAAAATATTTAGATTCATGTAACGAGATTGTCAATATGTGGAATGTGGATTCGGTGACCATTATTCCAATAAACGTATATGCTTACGGATTTGTAGCCAAGACCCCTGACTACCACCTCAAGTCTGATGCAGAAGGTTACCCTCCTTGATACAGCCCGTTTAGTGAGGAGGTTCTTGTCTTTGGAGCCCTAACCACCGGTTTCTTGGTCTCCTATTTTTTTTTATATTTTTCATATGTATGTAGATGTATTATGGATTTTATATGTATATATATTTCTTATATTTATAAAGAATAAAGTAAAAATAAAAGATAGGATAATAATGTTACATTAAATAATTTAAATCTCTTAGTGCTTCGGGTAGTTTATGATATTATAAATCACAACACACGCAGATATATTATTTTATTATTTCTGAGAAAATAGATATTAACGTTATGTGCCTATAATTACTTAGTTCTATAACATCATCTTTTTTGTGGAATGGTTTTAGCATGGCAATTTGAGCTTGGTAGCGAATACTTTTTGCGTAAATTATTTATTTACTAAGTATGCAAGAGGTGCTGACATTATGTTCGCGTATGATTAAGGCAGATAACAATATTACCTTTTCTTTACTTTTGAAGTAACTTTTAGAAGTTTTAGTTGTTACTAACTATACAATTAGTAATATATAATAACATATACTAATTAAAGAACTATCTAATTAAGTATTTGAATGTAATTTTAATTTTGTGTGGTGACGATGGGGTCATAAGGATCCAGGAAATGAATACCTTAAACCTTTTTACTTTTATTTACCGTTAAAGGGTGTTTTTTTGTTTTAGCAAATTATGTAATACATTCTATGTCCCTTAGAGCCTAAACAATGTCGTGTATATCACATGATAAAAAACAAATTATATTATATTGCGAATCCAGATTGTATTAATGTTTTTCACAAACGTATATTTTCTATTATAACAGGCTATTCTATTATTATTCGCAGAAAGTACGTTGGAAACCAGGATTTAGTTAGTAAATACTTTCACTTGTGGTTCCAGACCCTTGAATATGGGATGAGCATCAATTAAACAATCTCCTCGACACGGTCGCGCCAGGATTATACGCATGAGCTCCACATGGCCGGCGGACAAACCATTATTTTATTATTTATGGATTAAACAGTTGCAAAATTACTACCGTATTTTTAAAGATGAAATGTGTTTTTTTTTGTTAAATTTATTATAAACGTTTCCCTACATGTATTTACAGGACCTGAAGACTTAACCAACAAAAAGGATTCCTATATCTTTTTGTTATACTCTTGACAACTTATGTGTACAATTTTATAATGAAGAATTTAATAGTTAAGGCATAAAAAACAAAAAATCTAATTCACTTATAATAAAATAAGATTTGTTCTTGATAATATGTCTAAATTTGCATACGTTTCCAATACATATAAATCGAATTACAGTCGCAAAATGAATGTTGCCGAATTTATTTACGAAGATGGCATTTTTGTTTAACCCTCATACGCGGTTTGGGTCCCGAAAAGAATTAATTAAGGTATTTAATTTCTTAAGACTATTTTAGCAGTGATGCCGGCATTACACTGGCATGGTAACTACAATAATGATTACTTTTAAAAGATTGTACATTTTTATTTGCCTTCGTTTTATCCGAAGTGAATTGATCTATCACAAATCCGATAAGATAAAATAAAATAATTTAAAACGATTCACTGGGCAAAAACATTCATTATTAGTGTCAGAGTAAGTCATGCATAAATTGTGATCAAACAGCGAATAAAATACCTAAAGGCGCTGCTGTAAAACAGATATATTTATTTAAATTGTAATAATAAGTTATTTGCCTCAAGTTTGGGGATTTTTAAAATCTTTTGGATTCATAATTCTTATTAATATTTAAAAAGTAAACGTGCGTAATGCATATTTATTGCTGTTCTTAAAGTTAGAAATTTGTTGTACATTTCACTTTGTCTAGCTGACGGCAGTATAGAATCAGATTGCCCGTCGTGTCGTGTCACGACATAACCCCGAACTTCACTCTAACACAATCGGTGGCGGACACACTGCGCCCTCACAAAAAGCATTACGACACGACACGATAAGACAATACACGACCTACAAATATTTAACCAACCGTACAAAATATATGAACGCGACTGATGCTACACACCAGGCTACTACTGTTTTGGTTAAACACACATAATGTTTAATAGTTTACCAATAATGTGAACTTTTTTACTGACTTATATAAATTACTTAAAAGTAAGTAAAACGACAATATAATACTTCGTAAATGTTTCTAATAGCCACTGCTATTTCATCATGATATGTCTATACCATGAACCTTTTTCCACGGTTATTATATTTTTTTAATTTCTTTCTTTATTACATTAACTGCGGTAGTGAATGCGACTGATGTGTTTGAGGTCTCGGGTTCGATGTCCGGCTCGGACCAAATGTTTGTATGATCTGCAAATATTTCTATCAAAGTTTGGGTGTCTTCTACGTATTATATGTATGCATTTACAAAAAACAAGTAGTCTATCAGTCAGTCTAGTTATCATAGCACAGACTTTGCTAGAAACTAGATGATGTTGTGTGTCAAATGTCCGAAACATTTATTATTATTATTATTTATCTTGGCCTGTACTATCAACATGCTTAATCACGTTACCTGGCAATGTGGGTACCAACTTTTCTTTTAATATTTATATACGACTCGCACATAATCATACGCCATTGAACTAAACAGAAAATAAACTGATAAATTGTTTGTATTTCCATTACAAGATACAACAAGCATAAAATTGTGCAAAATTGTGGCTGTAAAATAGCAATTAAGGACTTGTTAAAATTTTACCGTATTAAGAGTGTTAAGGGTTGCTTTATAGCTGGGTTTTCCCAGTTCAGTATTACAAGCATAAAATCGAACCTTACTGTTATTATTACCTTCTTTTAGAACGATAAATAAAAAGGCCTTTTCTATCAAAGAGGATGTAGCACAAACAAATGTATATTTTTGAATGACTAGCCATTAGGTTGTCGTGAATAAAATTTGAAATTCAGATTTGTCATCGCCTACTGTCACCGCGAGGGACACATTCAGATATATCAAATTGATCCGCTTTGTTGGAAATTATAATGTGTTAAGTTTTATCTGTGCTACATGTGTGTTTTACATCTAATAAATGTAATAATCCAGTAACAGCGTAACATTTCACGTGTGTATTTTTTCAACAAATATGAAACAAGACTATGAATTTCTTATTGGTTACCGACTTTAATTACGTCTTGATTATGCAAAAATACAATATTCTCTCTTTTCGAGTAAATAATAAAACTGCAATCAAATTTCCCATATTTTTAAATATATGGTTAGTTGATACGGAAGGGACACTTTTATCAACGGTGGGACAATGTCTATTAAATATCATATAAACTGGCACAGCTCTAACATTTTAAATTTAATTCCTCAATTATTCTGTTAAAAACAGTAGATAATGATTGTTTTCTAATACGTTTAGGTATAAAGCTATAATTGCCCCCGCAACGCTGATAGACATTTAATTATCACAAAAACTACAGGATGCTAAGTTAAGAACATTGATCGCAGCGAGCCAAGGGACACTTCATGGACATAATGAAAAAATGGCTGCCATTTTCAATTTCATTTTAAAACATCAGTTAAAAGTAATACGATTCATTTTGGATATTGAAATTTAAGACAAGTATTATTCAAAGAATGAGCAATATAATCTTGAGGCTTAAAAACTTTTAATGAAATAAAGAAAAAAAAGATCGTCGTAAATTTTACTGCAAACTTCGAAGCCAAGGGACAGCAGAGGAATTTGTAGCGAGGAGTCCTAAGGTAACGCCGAAACTCAAGCTATCACTGGCTGAATTATGTGTAATGCTTCAAAGAAACCATAGCTAAATTTCTTTTATGATTACAAGCTTTACTAGACAGACATAAAAAACTTGGATAGGGTACTTTTAAGTTTTATTAGATTTAGTGGCAATTATTTTTACGTTATGTCTGCGTTATCAAAATTCTGTTGTGTTTGTTGTTGTAACACATAATCTCCAAAAGGATTAATTACAGGCGTTCAAGAGTTTCTAAATAAGGGATTCTATGAGCCTCTTTCACGAATGAAGACGACAGTTTGCTCTAAAAAGATTATGGCAATGAGTGGATCCTAATTTTACTTAACAAAATGTGGGTGCTCATTACGCCTCGGACCGCCCCTTTAGAGAAATGAACCTAAGAACATATGTATTGAACTTTAAATAATAGAAAAAAAACGTTATGTGTTATAATATCATATGTGGATAAAATCGTCTTGCATAAAACTACCATTATAACTTTAATGAAAGATGTAAAAAAAGAGGAAATTTAAATGTTGATTCATAAGATTTTCCATGCGTTTACTTATTTCAATATATGTACTTTTTCCTAAATTTCATATAATTGGATTTAATTAAGACCTAACACAAAGGAGCCTAAGGTGGAAGGAGGAGGGACTACTAGATGAAGTTCTGTGACACGAATACGACATTTAGGAAATAATTATCCCAGAACAGAGATGCTATAGACTGTTTAATTTGTTGAAATAAATAATCAGCCAATTACAAATTATTAGACATTTATATCATTGTTAGGTGACGGGTGTCTAAACATCACTAATGTGAAATATCTATTACATGACTTTTTTAATAGAGTAAATCTTGTGTTTATAGTGTGACCCGTATATACACCATACAGCATTACCCATGCACATTACAATTTCTTCTGCATTACATACGCATATGTATTTGTTCACCCCTTGCTACAATACGACAAAAAAATTAACATTTTTTGCTAGCAATCTTTATTTTTAATCAAAGTTATTCTTAATAATCTTACCCTATTATATTCATACTCGTCCATCACACTAACTTGACATGAACAGCGCCCGTCTGGCAGTTAAGCCGAGAGTGCGGGAGTTGCTAGAAAAAATAAATTGCATTTGTGGCTTTACTCAACTGGAAAAAGAATAAAACTCTACCCGTGACCCCTCACCTAGCGTCGAATATGTGTGCCCTTGTTAATATAATTTAAAAGCATTACAATAAGCTTAGTATGCTACATTTATTTCAGTTTACACCACGTTACAAAAGGTTCCTTTAGATAACAAAAATCTCTTTGCTACATTTAGAACAAAAATTATTGCTAAAAATATCTTCTAAGCTCTAGAGTGGGCGCATCATTTATAAGTATCAGACTACGAAGTCACTAAATGGAGATAAATTTCACCACATCTTTCACTTAATTTACATCACATTTTAATAGATAGGTGCTGCTAGATAAGTGACTAATAACAACATTAAAATTAAAAGGATAATTTTCAAAACAATGACTTACCATTATTCATAAGCCTTGTGAAAAGATCTAGAAATTAATTTAATTATTTCATTTCACAAACATTTCTTCCGCTCGTTAAATATATGTATCGATATATATTCTTCACGTAAATCATTAGATAATATGCACATATTATTTGGTTTAGTATAGTGTTAAGTAGTTTAATATTAGTTTCAAATTTGAAATTAACTTCTAAGAAATTGATTTAACATCACCTGTCTTAAATATTTCTTTTTCACTTTATTAAAATAGACATTCTGCACTTCTCTAAATAGACAGTTTTAGCTGCACGATTTTGGATATATGTATAAATATAATAACGTAAATTATTAAGAATATGTATCAGAGTGGGTTTGACTTCCATTCAGGAAAAATGTTTCTTATTTTCTGTGTCTGAATATAACTTGTCTACAACAATATAATATGTATGTATATATTTAGAAATATATATTTTTTTTTATCAGCAGTCTGACTACTATAGTACAGACACTGTCTAGCTTAGAACCACACGGCTCTGTGTGAGACGTGTGAAAATATTGTTATTAAAGGGATCTCTGTCCACGGGACTAGTCAGTTACTTACAGTTCATTAAACTTTCCCAATATGACCCAACGCTTGATAACATATCGCTGAACCGACCCTATCGTTCCTACGTTGGTTAAATGAGTTCAATTTCTTTTATCCTTAAAATATTGTAAGTAATTTGAAAAAAAAACAAATAAATACAAAATGGATAGCAGCTGTTAACAAAACATTTCAACAAATGTTATAATCCCAATTTGTTGTGAATGTTGTCTACACGTACATGTACATAAATCTACGAGTTTGTAAATAGAATCGCATAATCTGGAGAAATAATAAATTTGACTTATTTCGTTATGTTGTCACGTAAATATTTTTTTAAACTTACTTAAAGGACATTAGACTAAAGAAATATTGATTATGTAAGTGATGATTTTCTATAACATATTAACACGTCATAAGAACCATTTGCTTCTTTATATGTATTTTTTATTATCTGTATTGACTAGTGGTCTCCATCGCAATAGTGACTACTGTTTCTCAGTTTTTCTAAACTACTAGCTGTGTTTCAATGTATTTTAGATGTTAAAGCAGTAATCCTACTATTCCTATATTAATAAATCATTCCATCCAATATTTCTTTAACATCTTTTAAGTTATTCATATAAGGACAAACAGAATGAAAAAATACTTGAGTCGGGGTAAAATGTGATTGATGGGGTCGAGGCACTTGACATCATTTTGGCTGTCCATCCTTTACTGAAACAGAATTGGTATCAAAGCTATCACGAGATTAAAATAGTAACAAATATGTAACAAATATTTCAAGATTTACTCACTTTTGCGTGTTTAGTAGTAGTAGTAGTAGTAGAAGTACGTATTATCTCTTTTTATACTTTAAAAGTTATAATTAACTAGCTTTTAAATGTAAATTTGTGATCAATTAGCCTATTTATTAAGCTAGACAACCATCTATAATTTTATTCTTTTATTCTTCGGGTCCAGGCTTTTTTTCTGGTCGATGTACCTTTGGCAAAGTGTAAGCAAAATTTCATGACCAGTTAAGACGTGAAAGTGCACTCACACTCACACACATTCAAACTCATACAAATTCACATGTACATGAACCTCTTCGCCAATAACGTCTTTAAAATAAGTTGACTGTATCTCTTTTACTGTTTTATAATATTTGGAAAAGAATACCTTAAAATATATTGCTATAGCAAATTAAATTAAATTACTATAGCAAATAAATTAATTCCTATAGTAAATTTGCTAAATATACTTGAAATAAAAGAATAATCATAAGAACACAAAGGCAGTAACAATAAATAGCTAAATAATGATCTTTTTAACGCATTAGTGTAATCATCATATTTGGTAAGTTAGTTGGTAATCGTACACCCGATCTTCGCCTACACTAGGAGGAAAATTAATGTAATTTTATCGTGTTCCTACCATTAGGGGCTGATGTTACAATTCACCACCCCTTAAGCAGTCATTAACTAGTAGGTGGGTGGATTATGTTTTTTTTTACAATCAACAGAAAACCAATATAGCGTTAGTCTTCTAGCAATTGTGATAAAAACTTTAACTGCCTCTTAATCGAGTCTTAACACTGATAGTATATGTATTAAGTCTGATAACATTTTATTTATCCAATATTTAGATCGAACACACTGATCGCGGTTTCAGATTTATTGTCTATCGCGATAAACTCCTGATTAATACGTGAGAATACAAGATGCGAAAATTTCTAAACAATTTTAGCGCCTAGCCTGTAAAACAAAATAAGTATTACACAAATTACATTGGTTTATTTGAATCTAATCGTCTTTCTTTACATAAATAACAAGTTGAAATTATTTTAATTATTTTTTTTAATTTCTTAAACAAAATATGTAAGAGGGCAATATATTTTTTTAACTTACAAATAAAAAATGGTTATCTCACTACCATGAAGACCGTAGTGTACTTGACTTGAAAATTATAAAAAAAAAATGAGTAAACTTGAACAGATTAGTGTACAGAAATTTGTAAAATAATTTTCATTTAATTGTTAGACCACAAATAAATATAATATAGATAATAATGTCGTGAACACAAAAACCAATAGCGCCGACAACTTCTGAGTATCTGCTAAAAATAAATCATTGCTTTGTAAATAGGTACACAACATGATAGATATATTACTTTACAAAGATCAGGTTTCTTGACTTTTATTTGGGCACGTGACGTAAAAAAGACGATGAAAATATTTTACTGGGGATTTAATACAAAGAATTATCGAAACTCAAACATCAGTTGTCACTTCAACGTTTCTTGACATGAAGTTAAATATATAATTATTATTTATAAATTCTTACAACTTACTCTGTACATCATTGTTTATCTAAATAAGACAAACAAGGGAAAGTAAATACTATCCTTTCCCTTTTTATGTTAATAACATTACATATACTAATAAAGTAAATTTTTCGTAATCGTAATCACTAGAAATAAACTTTATCATGAATACTAGACAATGCTATAAAATTTCATATTTTTTGGTATACCATCTCGAAAGGAAATATATTGTTTTCTAGGCTCAAAATAAAATTATAAAAGACGATAAGAGGCGGTTAACCCCTTGCGCACACCAAACCGCTCCTTGCTCCGTGGCCACGACGGCCGCCTCGAATCCATTATTTTATCTCACGGTTACTTATCACATTTATTGTGCTTTGTTTTCATATATCTTACATTTATCTTATTTCTTAGCAACCTGCCTCTTCCACTATGCTACTTTATTTATAAGCCCCAAAATTGCGGATTGCCAATAGTCTCGAACTCGAAGCACTGATTCGTTTAATCTCTCAATATAATATTGTTTTTCACATCTTCAATGTTTGTATACCGTACGCGAAGGGCTCTCAAAGGGAGCCTGTAATTAAGTTGGCTCGAGTTCCCTCAATACGACGAGAACCAAACAATATTAGCCTTGAAGGATGGCACATCGTAAAATGTTTGTATGACGACAAGAATCATGAACCCTCTAGATTTAAATATTTACATAAAAAGGACCTCTGCAAGTAAAATTATATATTCAAGAAATAATTTTTAAATTACGTTGTCGAGGACTTATTACAACAATAAAGATTTAGTATCAAACAAATGTTATACAAGTACATACATAATTGTACACATCGTAAATGAGTTCACTGTGGAACTCTAAAGCAGATAAACTAAATGATACTTTTTATGACGAGAAGGAAAAGCGGTCGGTAATCTGCGTTAAGTGCGACAGGTGCTACACGGGCGCTACGAGTATGCTACAAGTCTAGGTAGCTACGACTACCCATCTCTATACACCATCTACCATAGCTCATTCTACTCTGTAACGGATCATATACATATATTAGACCTTAAACATAATGTAAGCCACATTTGTATAGATGTTACTATTTATTGTTGTTTGGATAGTTTTTGCCAGAATAGGCTTTAATCTCAGGTTAATTTTAATCTTTTTGTACTGAAATAAGGAAAAAAAGCCAAAAACTAGCTTGCTGAATATATGATTTATATTTACTTTCTAAACATATATTTTAGGTGGATTATGCGCTTAATACTCCCAAACTGCTATTTACTTCATTGGAGTCTCGTAAAAGAACCAAAAACTGTTCCATATTGATATAACCACTACGCCGTACCCTCAGTGAGGGTAGTTGTAACCCTAAGGGAATTCGATTCTCATGAAATGGTTAGAAAAATACAAGAAAAATAGAAGTTTCAATTTGGTTGTTTATATGTTCCTTTGAGAGTTTTTGCATTGAAAACATTTAAATATCATTGTCTTTCAGTTCATTGTTATGTATATGTTTCTTCAGAAGATGAAAATTATTTCTCATATTGTAAAAGTTGAGTGCCTTAGTAGTTTTATCACACAGAATTATTACATATTCTCGTAAGGAAGCCGTCAATGTAATATTTCTTATATTTTTCATGAGAGCTATTCATATCTTATGGGAGTTATTTCGAGCAGCGACTAAGCATTATATGAAGTATAAAATGTTGAAAAGGAGAGCGAATAGTGTGATAAAATTGGAATGTGAATACTCAACATATTTTCTCTAATAAACATATTTATATTAAACTGACAAATATGTTTTTGTATCATCGTTCCCGCAAATTTTTGCAGATAGTAAAAATGTCAAAAAACGGTTTGCGTAGAATGTCCAGCTTACTGAAATCGTATCGGACAAGGGTATGAAATCATGCTCAAGTTGAAATAATAGCCATCAAGAATGTGATGGAAAAAAATCTGAAAAATTGAACGGTCTTAAAATACGAAAATTATCACTCGCTGGAAAGTAGAAGTCAATAATCTGCCTACATTAGAAAAATGAAGACTGCCCAACACGTTTGCAGCTTAAAAATAGCTTCTTTCAGAAAGGCTCGCTTCTACCGGTCCTTAGGAGAATTTGCATCCATATATCAGCCTCGCACTTCTCTCGTTAAATACTCGTACTGTACTTTTGTTATCGACATTACGAATACTGTCTTCAGTACCATATTGTCATCATGATCGCGATTTTCGTTAAAGTTTAGATGACGTTGTGTGTTAAATGTCGGAAATATTTATTTTTTATTTATTTATTTATGACCTATATCTTTTCACGACATTCATAACGTATGATCTTCAACTACATCCTACAAAAATATTCTTGGGATTTTACCAAATTTCAACTAAAAAGAGCTTAAAAAAGACCGTACAGGCCTTACAGACACCTAATATTTTCAAACTAGTTATCCATTAGATAATATCTGCCTCATCAAAATGTCATCCAATTGACATTCAGAGGGTTCCCTGCCAACCATCAATCAAACTTAGTAGGCAGATGGGTAATAAAAGTTCCATATTATTATGTCCAATAGAAACTACTTGTTACTGCTATAGCATAATTAGAAGCTTCTTGTTTGAGATTGTTATTGCAAACTGTAGCCGAGAACGTCGATTCATAGTTACGAAATAACTACAGATAACGGAAATGACTCTACTTTCATTATAATTGGAACAAACTGTCTGACCCTCCAACTTTTCTGATAATGTTCGAAAAGGGTATTGTTTTCGCTGAAAGAGGGTCTACCTACACAAACATTAATTTCCTTATAATAAAAATGAGTAAAGGCACAATGAGTTAGATACGGTACCGCCGCCAGTATACTCTCAGAAAATCAATAGATGCTAAACATGTGTAAAGAGCATCTTCGCTTCGGGACCTACTTTATTTAGGAACCACACATTTTAAACGAGAAATTCTTGATAACAAACTTCAGAGCTCACCCATATTACATATAAATTATGTATGGAGGTATTTAGCTTGTAGACGGATGTGATAACCTTCTATCATGTAGGGTTGAATAACAATGGAGTGTAAATACATACTAATTGATACAATTACGCCCTTCGAGTCACTTCCCACACGAAATAAAATTTGATGTCGTTTTATTAGCGGTTTTCCTACACAATTTTCCTTAAAAGTAAGTGATTAAAAGTTATGATTATTTTGTAATATTTCGTTTCAAGTTAAATATGATGTGGAAGATCAAAAAATTTTCTATTGTTTGAAGGAAGCGTATTAAAGACCAGAAAATTAGGAGTATTTATTTTTATTTTCTAGTCTCAAATATCTAGTCTAAATCTAAAGATATTATACTTACCTCTATTGTTTATAGAATAATAACTTATATGTGTAAACAAATTATTTGCAAGGATGTTTCTTATAATATATAACACTGACCAAGATATTTCTGTCTATACACCGACCACTTCTTTCTCTAAATGGGTATATATAGTTTCGGTAAAATTACAAGTTACATAAATTCTTCTCAAATTTCACTTTCATATACATAATGCTCGTGAACAAAGGACTTTAGTAAAAAATTACACATTCGGACATAATAACAGGTGATATAGTTAATAAACTAATAATAAATATAGTCGCACTAACTCAAGTGAACGAGTGTGAAGCGGAACACTCTTTAAATAAAAGATGTCTTGTAAGGAGGATCACGAGACACCACGAAGTGTTGGGATAATAATGACGGCCTGTCAAAACCTCTGCATTTAGGTCGACTTTACTATGAATATTAAATGTTGCTTACTTTATACACTAGTAAGGCTGAATATTTTTTTAATAATTCTTTTAACAGCTGTAAACTGTGATGAGATGGAGGCAAATTAAACAAAAATTGAATTCGCCTAGTCTATACAATGACAACCCAACTTATACTCGTCAATTCAAGTTATACTTAAAAGAGATATTCACAACAGTCAAATTTCGGCCGACAGACGATCTCTAAGCTGAGATAAAAGCATACCGTCTGTTGAAGGATTATTAAGATAGCAATATAAGAAAAGCGATGAATATAAAGCCTTAGGCCTTGACAATTCGTGGTATTTTTGCGCAAGTTTTAATATGAGTTTTCTCCTTATTAAATAAAATTTATAAAAAGTTTTTGCACAAAATACCAGGTTTCTTCTTAAATATATTACAAACAAATCCGACGCATATTGTTAGATTTTCTTTTCATACTATAAAATGAAGCTATTTTTTGTTCTTGTACGCAAAAATCTTCCAAAGTACCCAACGGGGTTTAGTGCGATTTTCACTATTGTGGCGACTTACACATACAGCGGCAATAAAGAAATACGAGTAATACAGCGCTATCTACAGACGAAGCACTGAACTACTAATCCTGTATATCGATAACTAATCCTATGTCGAAATATAGAAGTTTATATATACAACATCCCAACATTAACCATTGGGCCGCGCCCACCAGACATGATCACCTCACCTGGTTGGAATATCCTTCATTTGTGTCGAAGGGATATGACATCCATTACTCCTTGATCAATATTTAGGTTATGTTTCAAGGAAGGTATACAATACTCCGATTTTATAATACTAGAAAAACTAGAGATAGAGAGTCTTGCATTCCACCAAACAAGTACAAGTCAAAAATTGTCTCAATACCAAAAAATGCTGATACAGGAAGTTATTTCAGTAAAGAATGTATTGAATGATGAATTCTAACAATTAATTTACTCTGCCAACTAAAAATTTTGCCTGATTTTTCTTATTCCCAATTATTATTAAGTGATTATTTTCTGTTACGGTTATAATCTGAAAACGTTTTGATTGCCAAAACGTTTTAAGAATACAATCTTGATTACAATATTGGTTTGAAAGTGGCCTATATTAAGCTACTCGAATTGGAAAGAAAAGTTTGGGATTTAATTACGCAGGCAAAGAATCACAAATTTAAATAGGAGTACATTTGTTTTAAATAGGGCTGATGGCACAGAAAAATCGCCGAAAAAGATGCGGATTGAAGTAAGTTTCTGTAAGATTGAACTGGTTAATTTGGAGATAATAATAATATTTAAACAGTAAATAGTTAAAACACGGGCGAGCCTCCGTCTCCAGTATCGTTTGATACGATGAAACAGGAGATGGTTGTGGAGTCTCCTGTCCATTGGACAGTAAGTACTTGGTAGGACTTAGTGTAAGTTTTTAACATCTCAATCAACCTATCACCGTCCACTGCTGAACGAAGGTCGTAACCGAAATCGTTGCCGGCCCTTGGGGGAGACCTTCGTTCAGTTTTTAACATGATCAATAGTAAAACTATACTAATTGTTGCACTCATAATACTCATTATACGATCATGACTATAACTATAATGTATTACGATGTTAAGGAAGTCAACTACACGATAAATAGATTTTTTTTAAATAAAACAGTTGTTTAATGTTGTCGTATGTACTGTGTGCTTTTTATAAATAAAGCCTTTATCATCTATTTGTAGTACTATTTTTTCATATAAAATGTATAAAGAAACTCTGCGCTCAAAATTTACAAGGATTCTCGTACAAGCACTATCATTAATAAGCTCAAAAGTTTTATATTAAATATGTATCTTCTGAGAAAGCGTTGGTCATGTATTTATATTTGTAGTTATGTTTTAAGAATTTTCATTATCCTTTGTAATAGAAGGATATATAAACAAAATCTTGAAATAATAAAATTCTAGATTAGTATAATAGTAGGACAGATTTACATGAAGGTACAGACCAACACAGACACCAAAAACAAATTTAAATAATTAAATTCCATTCAATTTGATTTGAAAATCTTGCGTGTACATACGTATAAACATAATTAGTTACATCGGTTACTGACCATGATTAGTGTAACTTAGCTGATAATGAGTTTAAATAACTTGATTAACTAGTTATGAGTATTATATTATTCTATAGTATTACACTAATGTATAGTTTTTCCTACTACTTCATCGAGTTAATTCAACACACTAACTACTTATGTATGTAAAGTTTTAAAATTACACACGTATTTAAGAAAAAAATACGAAACTTAAAATATTAGTAAGGGTGTAAAAAGACATCTAGGGCTCCATGGATCTTCACATGACTTTAATGACAACAATAATGACACATGCTTTTAATGTGTATACTTTAAAAAAATTGCCCTCGCTCAAAGAAGTTTATATTAAATCTCATACTGAGGGTTACGCTAAGAATGAATTGGATAAAATGCAGCACTGCACCTGTAGCGAAGCGGTCAATAGTCGAGAATATTCATAATATGCTGCGATGTTAAAAGGAATTCAACGGCCCTGACCGACTTCTGTGGCCGATATCCGTGTACCGCGCCTGCCCCCGGGGCCCGTCATCAGCGGTACGTTTTGACTGAAGGACAGTAAATAGCTTTATAATTGTTCAAGTTTTAATAAAAATTGTGTAATCAAGTAGCAATATAGAACGCTATCCAAAGAAAATGTAAAAAATAGTAGATGTAGTTGAAAACTACTATTACTTTCTTTTTTTTACGTAAAGAAATAGTAACGTATTATTCCTAAATTAATTTGAACTTTTGCCGATACAGTATTTCTAGCCTAGTAGCCTAACTCTTCAACATCCTGACTTAAATTTAGTTGCGAAAGTTAATGTTCTTGTTTAATGTTTTTTTGGGCTTTCACACATTGTATTCCCATCCATGTTATAATGGTCAATTTATGTTTATCTCATTTTTAATACCATTCCATATACCTTTATAACGCTTGGATGAAATTATTGCCAATTTAGAAGTGTACATTTCCAGCAATAATTGCATAATTGCTTACTGCCATAGGTCATTTTTTTATATTATTTGGTTATAGCATAATTATCGAAAACACTAATACATAATAAAACCATGTTTAAGTCAACTTAAACATAATTTTGGCACTAACAAATAAAATGCCAATTCTTGAATAACGAGCATTACTACTGGATATTAAGTTTCCAAATCACAAAGTAGAATCACAGTTCAAGAAAGAAAATCAAACTAAGTAGCAAAATTGAACCGAAAAACCTTGCAGAATTGTGTGACTTTGGTGTTTGTTAAATGACTTTGAAATTATCTTTGCTTTGAAACCTGATATCTCGTAGCCGACTATGCAAGTTGCAAGTTGTTAAGCTTCCACGACCTCTTTTTTAAAGAAAATCTAAATTTAAACAAACCTTTAATCTACTTTACCTTTAACTTTGCACAAATCAGACATAATTTTGAAAATAAAATAAGAAAGCCCGTCGAGTTCAGTGATTCTAAGTGGTTGAGTTATATGTCATTTTCTGAAGTAGTAACGTCTGGATATAGTAGTTATCTCTTGTGCAACTGTCGTGATATAATACGTACATTAAGCCAGTATTTGTCAAAATTAAAATGATTTTCGTAGTTTTCTAGGTAGAGAGAACCCTATTAAAAAGTTTATCTCTATTAAAATGTAGAAGTATATATTTTTAGAATGTAGCTGTAAATATTCTCTAATGCCGATTTATTATTAATTATCTGGACAAGAAATAAACTAAATATTACGTAACTTGATCCTATTTCATTACAACTATTAATTTATCGAATTCGAAGGGATCAGGGGGAGGGAGGTTTGTGGCGTCGGTAAAAGACTTCTGGGAAGAAAGGCCACAATTCTATTCTACACGTTACAGAGTTAAAGCACGGACAAGCTAACCCTTTATGGTAACTGACACAGGCTGAACCTGATTAGTGTTGCCAATAAAACCGCTTGTGTTTTGGGTATGAGTTGATTTTGGGTATGTGTTTTGGGATGTTGTATATGATTGCATAAACAGCTTTAAATAGTGTCAAAGGTGACAAATTAATTAATATATTCTCAAAATATTTATTGAATATTAAATAATGATACAATGTAAGTCCTCATTCCATCTTGGAATTACGATAATATAAAAGTCATTCAAAATATAATTAATATGATGCAAAATATATGTCACAGTTTTAAATTAAATAAATATTTGTAATAATAATTATATCTAAGAAACTTTTAACACTAAGCATCTTTTTAAATTTATGGTCTACCAATAAACAATGACACTCGTTCAAATAATAAACAGAACCTAACTTTGAAAACTACTTTTAAAGTGACATAACTTGACAGTAATCTTTATGTTCTTAATATTCTTTAAAAAGTCACAAACTTTATGTTATAGCAAGCATGACTTATTTTCATGAGTCTAGTTCATTGATACTAAGTTAAAATAGCTCTGTTAAGTATGTAGGGAACTTGTATTGTAAATTAAGTTTTGGGCATAATGTACGATTTAATGATTTCAGACCTGTTTTTGTGATGCGTGAAGAAATGATTACCGTGAAAAATGGCACCTTTTTATTATTGTTGATATTATCTCTACTTGAAACTAAAAGCCGTTTGCCAAAATTGCTTAAATAATAATTTTATGGTATTAAACGTCTTTAAAATCTTAACTACAAAAAGAACGACAGAAACATTGGAAGAGATGCGAAGTTGTTACAAGTAAAAACGAATAAAATTATGGAGGAAAATCTCTATAACCAAATCAGTAGTCTCTCGCAGTAACACGATTGGAATTTTTTTATACTGTATTCTTTATACAAGTTATTTTTTATAAACCTAGTAACTATCATGTGGTATTTCTTTTATTCTGTAATTTTAAATGATAATGTTTATACTGAAACTATTTATAGAGAGAGTAAGCGACAGTGCTTATATATTACTGTTAATGTACATTGTTAGAAGTCATTTTGCTCGTTTAAGCTCGTTAAGATATTTTATCTCACACTTGGTCATCATTTTTTAATCAAACAAATTGAACATAACTAAAAGGACTAGAATAGAAGCACATTAGCCACCAACAATATTTATTGTTCGATACTTATGTAACAAAGTTAAGTCACTACTATAACTTTTTATCTAGACCTTACCTGATTCTATTGTGCATTTTTAACCCTACCTACCTATAATTAGTGTTAATACGGCCGAATACTTAGTACTATAATTTAGTAAGATTGTTATATATAATTATATTATGAAACCGCTGTTACCCTTAACTGATGAGGTCGGTTTAGCAAACATCGTTGTTAAATTCTTGCCATTTCCCTAATTTTATAATATGACCTTTTTTTGATTTTGCAAGGGGTTTTAGATAGTTTTTTTGTGACTTCATCTGATACCGACCTTCCTTGGTAATTTAATCGGTTTTAGATTGGACAAATGGAAAAATAGACAGGGCGTGATAGCTTGGGTAAATGATGCCGCAAGTGGTTAAAAATGGTGCTCGGACTGCTCAATAAAGCAACAATCACATACTCGTGTATATACATATGATGTGCATTTTGCTGTTTCAGCCTATTGCCTTCCATTGAAGGCCTTTCTATCTTTTTAGAGGAGGCCTTCGTACAAATTATTTATACATATACAATTACTTACTCTGACTGAATGAGTGATATATCAACTGTAAACTTTAAACATCTACTATGAAAAGATTTTTGTCATATATTAAATGAAAAGGGAAACAGTTGTGTAGCAATTCATCAGTTTCAATGAAAATTTTCAAAATTAAAAATATGGGATAAAAAATTACTATGCGTGTAAAACCGTAACAATAGACAGTTATTTGATACCGCTACTTCTATTTATAAAAATATCTTTATTTTAAATTAAAATATTATTATTATAACATTTTTACCAGGTCGATCTTCGTGTATTGTACTCTTAAAATTTTAATGTCGAAAGACGTAATCGTAGGTTAAACAAAACAGGAAGACATGCAACAAAATCGTCATTCGTTTGTTTACCCTCTCTACCATGAAAAAAAGTATTAATGAAGACAAGTGACTCATTCGTTTGTTTATCCCCTCTACCATAAAAATAACATTCATGTCGACAGATGATAAATCCATTTGTTAAACTACTCTACCATAGAGAAAAGTATTTTGGGGACTAGTAACTCCATTCATTTGTTAACCCACCTTACCATAAAGAAAAGTATTCATGGCGACAAGTGACTCATCCATTTGTTAACCCACTCTGCCATAAAAATAGTATTCATGGGGACAAGCGACTCATCTATTTGTTAACCCATTCTATCAGAAAGAAAAGTATTCTTGGGTACAAGTGAATCATTAACTTGTAAACTCACTCTACCATAAAAAAAGCATTCATGGCGACAAGTACCTCATTTATTCCTTAACTCACCTCACCATAAAGAAAAGTATTCATGGGGACAAGTAACGCATCCGTTTGTTAACCCACTCTACCAAAAAAAAAAGTATTCTTAGCGACAAGTGACTCATTCATTTTTTAACCAACTCTAACATAGAGAAAAGTATTTACGGGGGACAAGTGTCTCATCCGTGTGTTAACCAACTCTACCATAAAGAAAAGTAGTCTTCGGGACAAACAGAGTTTTCTTGCTATACTCGTATAAATAATTAGTTAAATTGATAAGCTCACTTAGGTTGTATGAATACCTATAAATGTTATACGAAACTCCCTATACTTGTTTACATACAAATTTAAAATGTTTAACTTAGAAATGTGTCTGCGACTTACATTTATAAAAAATATCCATTTACAAGTTTAAAAAAATTATACTGAATTTTAATGAATAAAATACAACATTAAGTCTTAAAAGATTTAGTTCCAACGCTTGTTTTTATCTCGCTGATTTCGTAATGAACACTAATTTAGAATTAGCAATATTTAATTTGAGAGCTTAAGAAAAGTCTAACATTAGGAAGTATTGTTTTAAGTATTAAGTTATTTTGCAGTGAAGTTGTAATCGTGAACCATTATTTACTTTAATGTTAAGATCAAGAGTATTTCTGAAAGAACAATGTATAATGGAAAAAGTTTTAATAGAATTTCATTGGAAGGAAACGCTTTTTAACGTCAGAGTCAGTTATAGAATCGTTCCTTACGTGTTCTCTCCGTGTCTTTTGGAATGACTTTTAACAGAAGATAATGAAACGCTTGAATTGTTACATCACTAAAAGTTACGCAAATTTGTTTACGACCTTATATTATTTCTTAAATAACATTGTAAAACAAGAATGTAAATCTCTTAAATATTCAATATTTAATATTCAATACGTCTGCTTTTATTTTCCTTCCTTTTGTAAAACTGAAAGGGGTAAGGAATAGATGAAAATTGGCTACAATACAATGCTATCAAAAGCATAACAATAAATTAAAAAATTAGGAAGTTGCCCAATTTGTTAACAAACCAACGTTTTATAGTGATTTTGAAAATGTTAGGCATCTTTATATCTTCCAATAATCCAATAAAGAGCCATCCATATATCTTCTAATGAAGAGTTTTATTTACCTTTAAAATTTTCTTAACAGTCTAAATGCATCTTGAACCTGACTGTCCGGTCCGAGTCCAGCCTGGTCGCCAGGATCTCGACTTACGTTTTTCTTCAGATTACTAAGACTAAAACCAGAGAGATAATCCAAAAAAAAACTATTGATCACTGAGATTGTTGTTTTGTTCGTTTGTTACGCTTTAATTTATTATATACGTGTACATCGGATGAAGGACACCTTAGGATTCTTTCCACCAGTAAAAAAATACTGATTTCAGGGACCAATTGATAAGATTCGTAAAATCTTCATCAACGCGATACAAACATTTTTAACCCATCCTTAAGAATCGCTTTTTTTCAGTGTTATAAAATACTAACACAAATTACAAAACATTTTCAGTCACATTTTTCCGCCATATGTCAGGAAACGTGAGCACCAGGTACGTTTTAAATAAAACCGGGTCAAACACCAAGGGCTGCGGTCGATGTAACGACATAAATAAGGTAAGAATGGCGCAAGTTGTGACTCTAATAGCACATTGAACAGATTAAATGCCTATGAGACAGAATCGTTTTGAAAAAGCTCCGAACACTTTTTCTTGCGTACCGTCCGTGACCGTAGACCGTAATAGCTCTTGTAGACAAAGATTACAAATGATAATTACCAATTCAACTTTATATAAAACTAAACTAAACTTTTATTGTAGATAAGATAATTAGATAATTTTCCAGTGAACCCAATATGGCTCCGTAATGTAATTAAAGATGCGATATCGTCAATGTTCATTTACATTAGGTATCTTTCCCCGGTCATGTCAGATAACAGTCCTATGGGATTGTGAGAGTGAGAGAACAGCGAGTGAACCTGTGCTTGCACCCACTGGTACACTATAATATCTAATGTGTTGATGGAAGACTGGCCTCTGTGACCAACATCGGCTAGGAGTACATTATCATCATCATCATGATTTACTTGTTTAATTTCAAAATCAATATTTTTTAATATGCATCAGAACCCGAATAATACATTGTCTGTATAATAATATTTTCCTATGCATTTAGAGTAAGTATAGTAAATATTTATGTATATATAATAACATGTGAAGGATATGATGCTTTTATTCATACATGAAAATTCATTTCTTGTCCAAGTACGTAGGCGTTGGAAGGGGGATGCAAGCACACTCTCTTGCACGCCCCTAGTAGAAAAGAAAATATGTAACAAATACATACTGTTAACTTGTTACATAAAATTTCACAGGTAAAAATCTAGTATAATTCTATATTTTAATAATGTGTGTTGTAGATGCACCACCTGAAAATATACCTATATATAATACCTACCTATATATAATAACCAAGAACACTTGTTCTAACACTTCTACGAACCAATAAATCACAGTATAAAATCGTCTTGAATAAACAACTTCCATAGCAATGATAAAAACACAGACACATACACTAAGTATATATATATCAGGATATGTTACTTACCCTGAGGGCAGATCACGAATTTCCTTTGTACCTGAAAATATGTTAAGTAAGTTAGATATATTTAGCTTTGATGATAGGAAACACGCATAATACAATTTATCGCCCTGCCTAAAGAATGTAGAAAGATAAATACTCGTATATGTAGCACAGGTTTGAGGGGGAATTGCAAGAAGAAAGCATTTGTGACGTGGGTAAACATATTTTTACATATATCACATCTTTGATACAATATAAATTCCCTAGAGTGACGATGAAAAGTGATTTTAGCAATCCGATTAATTGATAAGATTATATTATAGTGATAAATATATACGAAATGCTTTCATCTAAAAAAAAAAAAAATTAGGGAAGACAATTTACAAGTTGGAAAGACTACCTGACAATTCCGAGACATTTGATCCCTAAATCGGCACAAAGAAAACCTCATCTTTTATCAAGACCGGCCTAAGATTAAAGAACATCCAAGATGGAATTCTCATTGACCCTTAGGTAAAAACTACTGTCCTGATTTCAAAGCGAGTCAATATTACAAATTAGAAAATGTGTAGATCCTGGTTCGGCTGAAGGGAAATTATCATTGAACTTTGTGTACCGAATTCTCAGCTAGAGAGTTTGAAAATTACTACCGAGCGGCAACCAATAGAAGCCCAAAATAACGGAGTATATGTAGATATATACCTCGGTCTACCTAATATACTTATCGTATATCGTACTTACTCAACTGTATGTAAGTTTTGTTTGTTTCTAACGGTATTGTTATGATATGAACGTTTTGTTGGGCAGGCAGGTATTCTAATTACCTCACGCTCCGAGCTTTCATCGACGATTAAATTAATTTAAGCCAAGTCATCTTGCATTTTAAAGTATTACTGTGAGACTAAAGTTAAGGTTATGAAAAAAGATACGAGAAGTAAAAATAAATATTAAATAAAGAGAAAATAAGGCCTAAGCCACCATAGTGCATTGTCTTCATTCGCAGTGAGTATGGCGACCACCGCTCTTGGATTCTATTCATGCTTTCCATCAGGCAGAATAGAGTCACTTTGGTAGGTTTCTATAAAAAAAAAATAAGTGTTCAGGTCCAACTTTTACTAAAGGCTAGAAATTTTTAGTGATCACAAACGTAAACATATTTTTAAATTCACTGTGATTTCACACTGTACATATCAACGCTTTTAGTATCTCTATCTAATTTTATCACGTAAACTATAAATTCAAATGGTCGATCAAACTGATTTTTACTAGCAAAGTTAAATATAAGTCACAAACAGTAACTCAGTAACTACAGCACTGACGCTAAAAGCTGTTCAAAACTTCTTTGTTGTATTAATTTCATATTCATATGTTCGCAAAGTTAATGTAACGAATATAGGCCGCAACTTTCACAATTTGTCTACAGCTTTCATCATAGTATAAGATGGCCACCGGGTAGACGGGTCGCCTAATGGTCACTTTGTTCGAGCCAGTCCATTTATGCTCATACACGGTTCTCCCAGGAGCTTCTTTTATTCTATATAAATTTCTTTGAAGGCTTAACACAGTCCTTTTCTGTTGGTTCCTTAAAATAAATCTATATAAACAAAAATGTCGATAATTAGGACTCTCAACAAAAACCAACCATAATAATAGCAATAGACATCTCACCACAAAAATAGAAATCTATTCAAAAGAACGTAATCTCTTTCCCTTCTTTTTGATGAATTGTTCTTCGAGATAATTCATAGTTTATAAAGTACTGCCTCTAATGAGATGCCTGCTACTGCCGTCTTAGAAATATTATGACCTCATATTTATCAAGTATATATTATACAACTAGTAAATGGCAGTGAAAATAAGTTATAATTTTCCAACTATCATAACTTTTTCGACCCGCAAAATTTAATAAAGAAATTAAAATAATGTATTTGTAAAGCGGGAAGAACTATTTCCCATATTTAAATCGTATTTTTGAAAATACGATTTAAATATATGAAATCAACTTTGTATAAGCGGGTAAAATTCGTGAATAGAAAAATTCAGTAGATTTATTTATCTGTAGCTATTGAAACGCCAAAATAGAACTGTTTTCAGAATGAAAGTTACCAGCCTCGTGCGTAGTAAATAATAATTATATTGCTCCTATTCAGACAGATGTTTCCAGGAAGCAATAAGAGAGGGTATGATTTCTAAAATACTAGTAAATATTAGAGTCCAATTCTCAACTGAAATAAAGTAAATAAACTTTTTATCCTTTATTTTGTTATGAATATATTTGTTTTTTCCGAACACAGTTTATAAGAGATTATTCATAATAAAAATTTAAGGCCTTAAACTTGATTTAAAATCTCTTAACTGTTGTCAATCTAAAAGTCATTTCTGCTGGGAATTAGGACTTTTAATGTAGTTACAATGTTATAATTACGAAAAGATAAGGTGTGTCTAAAAACAGAAGAAGTGCAAGAAATAATAAATAATGAATCATCATTTAGTTAGTTAGTAAGTTATCAAACTTAACACGTCACAGATAATCCCAAATTATAGGAGATACGTACATACATTTACAAAGTAATTATAAGAGTATCATTTATTCATCATTTGTAATGATGTGAAACTTGACTAGCTGTACCTCAGACAATGAGATAAACAATTAAAATGCCGCACAAATATTATAAAGATTTTTATATTTTAACAAAATGTGAAACTTATTATCCAGGCACGAAAGCATTTGGGTGGTTTATTTACGTTTATTAGTACAGTGTTTTATAAATCACTAGTCTTAGCCCACTATTCTATTCACTAATAACGTTTTTTATAGGTACATTCCTCAGAACTTTTTAGTTTAAATAAAAGTTATTGCGAAATTTTTCCGTATGACATGTGGAATGGAACACATAAATAAACTCACTTTTGCATTAATAAGGATTTAAAGCTATGATTTGCTAAAATCATACGTACAACATACGAGTTCTCATCCAGACAAATTATGTAAAATAGGCCTCGCGTTCAGTCTAATTAAATACACGTACAAAGATAATACTGACATTGTACAATCGTAAATGGTACTTAAAATTTAGTATTCTTGTGCTATCTACACTTACGATAAGATGTCTTAACGCTAGAATAAAGATTTAATATTTTGATTTAAGTTTCATTAACTAAGCGCTTGTAAAAACCTTATTACATTCGACAAATATCAAGGATGTTGACTCCGAAACTTGCAAGGACCTCGCGGAGTTGGGTTTTCTGATTCTCGATTTTTCGAGTCTCAAGACTCCGGCCCAACTCCCGCGCCTCCTTGCGAAAACTGATAAAGAGCCGTGAGGGCTCTCGCCTCCAGGTACCATGGTGGAGTACCGACCAGGAGACTTGCCGCCTAAAAGGAGATTGTACGATATCTTCTTATGACCCTGATAGCCAGCACTCGCTGCAGTCGTCGCAGTATCACGACGTTGCCGGCCTCGAGGTTCGTGCCCACACTTATATTTTACCCGATTTATATTGTACATCGGTTATCACGGTTAAAAGTAGTCTATATTACGCGCTGATAATGTAGCTTTCTATTATGGAATGAATTTTTAAAATCGATTTAGGAGTACAGGTGTGAATGCGTAATTAATAAGCCTAAGTTTGCAAATTCGTATTTATAATATTACTTAGAATTTACAATTCAATTGCTATATTAGTTATTGTATTACTATATTATTTACGGTGTTGCCTGTCTTTGTGTTCAAAATACATTTTTTTGATTAGCTATGTAATAACTATTTTTGGGTAGAGTATCAACTTAAACATTGATTGTTTTTTCTTATTCGTTCTCATCAGAAGCAGTCTATTTGTTACTGTAATTTGAAACCGACGTCAATTACAATAAATATATACAAACAGTTGTATCTTTAATTTAAAAACTGGTTTTTTATTTATTTCTTGAACTCGTAGATTTGGTTTTTAATATTCATTTCAACTTGATCCTAAACCCGTTCCTCAGAAATAAAAGGTCTGACAACCGGACGGACAGCAATGTGATTATAAGGGTAATTTTGAAACTTGAGGTAGGAACCTCAAAAAGAACAAAGCAATATATTTTTATACGTTAAAACTAACAAATACAAAAGGGAAAGATATTTAGATTTATAAATAGGCATTACGATTAAATCTAGTTAAATTTTTCAAATCGAAATTTAGCCAGTAACAAAATTGAATATTACAAATGTTAGTTAGTTAAACATCAAGGCGTAATTTTTCGAATTTATTTTTATTTATTTTTAACGTACTCTCCCTTTTAGGTTTATATACTTTTACAACGTTTCTCCAACTTTGTTCAAAAAACATTTTTTTTTAAACTGTAAACAGACATTTGTTTTCGCGGTAACCTCTTCATTTGCTGTTATTCTTTTTCCTTCTAGCCGGATTTTTTATTGGGGAAATATAAAATAGTTACAGGATACAAAGTCGGGCAAGTAAGGTGTCATTTTGCTTCTAAAACCAGAGCTGAACGCAGTGGTGCATTATCACAGTGAAACAACAATTTTTTCCAGGACCAATGGAGCCCTCGTCTCCTTCAATTTCTTATCGAATCTACCCAATTATTCACTGCAGTGCTGCAGTGCTGTGTCATCTTTCTTCCTGTTTACAAATAGTTGATTAAAATTATTCTTTGAGAATTTAAAAATATCGTGAGAATTATTTTTGTAGTTGAGAATACTGTTTGTGTCTTTTTCGGACCTGAATCAACCAATTTCTTTAGTTTTATAAGAAGATTCGATTTTAGTATTTTTGTTGCTTTAGAATGTATTCCATGCATTGCTATTATCTCTTTTAATTTGTTATCGAATCTATCTAATAATTCCCTGTAATACTATCCTGTAATCGTTCTTCCTTTCTATAAATAATTAATTCATAACGATTATTGCTTTAGAATCCCAAAATATCGTCGCCATAACTTTTCTGGCTGCTTGCCTGTACTGTCTTCATCTTCTTCGAAGCAGACTCACCCAAGTAAACTCATCATTTTGAATGCCATTTGTTTTCTTGTGTAAAATATGGACTCAAGTTTCAGTAACGTTGCCAATAAAATGTAAAAACTTATGCAAATTTTGTTAAAACTGTTAAAAACTGAAGTCTCGGGTTCGAATCCCGAGTCGGACCAAATGTCTATATGATCTGTAAATATTTGTTTCGGAGTTCGATATTTTTTCTATCTGTATTTATGTATTTACAAAAAAAATAAGTATTCTATCAATAAGTCTAGTTATCATAGTACAAGCTCTGCTTTGTTGATAACTAGATGATGTGTGTCAAATGTCCGGAATATTATTTATTATTTATTGATGATTTATATCAAATTTTCATTCAAAATGGTTCTAAAAAGTACACAAGGTGATACATATTCTTGCAGCTTGTCCGTTGTCTTTGACAAAACTAAACCAGTTCTAAAAAATATTTATACCACTGACTAAAGGCAAAATGATTGGACAAGTCGTCTTATCGTCTTATTACCACATTTGCATCGATTGAGTGTTACTCCAAAGTTTTTGAAAAAAACTTACATTTTAAATCCTTGACGATAACCTTAATTTTATTAACAGAACATGTACATAATTATCGTGCATAATAAATAAATAATACAAATAGAGACTATTTAATAAAACTTGTATAAATCCTTTACTCTTGAGCTAAACGAAGATATATTGTATAAAACTCAGGGTTCTCTTATATTTATTGAGTGGACCGAGATGTTACTCTTTTATTTATGGTGACTATTATATTTTTCTGACGCAAATATAAGCCACCTACTTTGAGCATAGCAAAATATATCGATCAATATTAGGATATTTATCTTCCTGTTATTACATTTCTCTATACTGTGATGTGAAACTTCACATCTGTTAATCTTGGGTTCAAAACAGAAGCCTAAAGTACTCAGATTAAGTATTAGTCTAAAACGAAAATATGAGAGTTTAATTAAGTAAATACTTACTTAATTACAATCTAATCTGATATACATATTTTATTTTGAAAGAATTCACCTTCAGTAACAAAATTAAATCTATATTATAGGTCAATACGAGTGTCTGAGTTCTGTATATTTACTTAAAATGGAACAGACTAAAAGTTAATGATGGTCATAGGTTTTAAAAGTGATAGTATGGTAAGTACTCTCTGTCTACATCTACTACCGTCGTTTAGTTCAGCTGCAGACTACGACTATAAATAGTATTTAGTCGTGTCAGTCACAAAGCTGTAAAATACGAATAAAATAAAATATTTAGTAACTAGACAGTCAGCCAACTGACAACTGTTGCGACAAGTGGGAAAGCTCGTTTTTATATCATCTCATGTTTCAACTGATATTTTATTATTCCACTTCTTACTCTCACATCCGAGCACGTGTAATGTGCCTCATAACTATATTATATTAGGTAGTATAAATTCAACTGTAGCACAAACGAAGACTAAGCACTTCTTGGAAATAACAATCATTTATAAAGCTCCGAATTAAATTGTTCTGTTCTAAGCTTGGCCTGCGCTATGAGCTTAAGAACACTGTTTAAAGAGTATTAAATATAATTTTATACTCACAACAATAGTACATCATAAAACAAGTTATCTGTCACCATTAACATCTAACAGTTACTTTCAATTTATTAGAGAGTTAATATAACAGAGTACAGGCGATGATATAAAAAAAAAATACATCACTATATAACAAAGGAAAAATAATTAGGGGACGATTTCAAATTATCTTTAAATTTTGTTTCATAATGTTACAATTTTTCTAGGCGGAAAAAAATTAAATGTACTAACATAGCATATCATAACCCTCCGCCAAGAACGAAAACGTTATTTAAAGATAGTAATAGAGATAATTTTATAATTCTTACTACATTAACAGACGAAAAATATCTAGAGAATGCAAAGTTAATTAATATCACAAAAACGGACGCACGGAACGCATGATAATATACAGATATCATAAAAACCCATGCCATTTCAAAAACAATCATAATAAAATGTACTTATTTTTTTCATCTTGTTATAAAACTCGATATAATAAAAATAGTTAGGGTATTGGTATCAGCCAGTCAATTAAGGGAGGAGACAAGATAATAAAACTAAGAGGGTATTAAAAAGAAAGATAGATACAAAGAGAACTCAATGGTAAGGAACGAAATCTTATACGCATAGATTGTGAAGCCTTAACAATAGCTCGAGCTTACCAGAGTCGCATTCCTATAATGAAAATTGGAACTTCAGGTTTTAATTTTAGTCACTAATCTCCTGATAGAAGTCTCAATTCTCTATTCGAAGTTCAAGCCTTAACCGCCATCGAAAATTTCTATACGAATTCTCTTTGCTATATATATTAGATTATATATTAGAACCTGTTTATTTGCTCGAATAAAAGCCTCCTCTAATTCTATAATATCTATCTTTTGCTTTGGTAAACCAGTCTAGATCTGCCGCTTTGTTTATCTCATCCATTCATCTTTCGTGTGGTCTTCCTCTACTCCACTTACCGAAAGCTCCAGTTCAAACGTTAAATTTTTTAATCCATTTTCGTTTGTTCATATGGATAATGTAGTGACCCCGTTTCAACTTTTGTTTTTACAATGTTTGAAGGCGTCTGTAAGATTTAAGCTTTTCTTATTCCCTTCCTTTCTTCTCGTTTTTTCCCATTTTTATGCTTAAGATGGTACGCTTCACTAATCTTTAACATACATATAATTTACTCGTATTTTTCGTTTGCATGTTATATATTGAGATTTAGCAACTATAAGTGAGATACATGACTCTAGAAATAATTTCTTTAGTTTTATGGGAAGAATTGATTTTTATATTTCTTTGTAGCTGCAGAATTTCGCTTGCGGTTTAGTTTATCCTGATTCCTAGTACTTGTAAATGTAATTAATCTACCCAAATATATGTACTGACCATGTTGTTGAATTTAATAGACTTTAAAAGTTAATTATAAATTTTGGTTTTGTGGTATTAATTGCCAGACCGATTTTTTAACGAATGGCATTGAGTCCATTCACAATGCTCTTGAACTGCGATGCAGTTTCTGAAAATATTACAATGTCATCTACAAAACCCAGATTACTCAGATATTTCACCTTTATATTGATAACTTTTGTTTCCCAATTTAGGTCATCTATGATATTCCGATGTACAGTTATTAAGATCCTTGCCGTGAGGGGATCACCTTGTGTAACGCCCCTCTGTATATTTATTTCCGACCCAAATTTCTCTATTTTCACTCGACTTGTACTTTTCTCATTTATATCTTTTGAAAATACGCACGCAATTGCAGACGTAGATATAAAAATACAGACACGGTACAGGCATGGATATTTACACACAAATACAGTTGTAATGAACTTTCTGTAAATCTATTATCGAATATACGTCACATTACATTGCGTTTTATAGTTGCTGCTGTTAATATTATCTGGCACTTAATCGTTTTTTTGACATTTTCTTTGTTGTATGTATACAAAAGATATAGATAAGGTGATTAACATGTAATTGGTGCATGTGTTTACCTATAAGAGTTTGTTACACATTATTGTGATGTTTGCGGATGTATTATGTGTTAGTTTTAGTGTAACCAAATGTTAGTGAGAACAGGCGTTCTAAAAGTTGGTGTTTTTCCGTGTGAAATGCAATACGTTTTTCTATACATGATGTAAACAGTTTATATAAATTTGATTAATGGCTAATCTGCATTTTTTATTAAATAAAAAAGGTATAGGCAACCTGTCTTCGAAAATCTGCCAGTTTTGATTGCTGCATTTGAGATATTATCTGGTCCATCATTTTAACAGGTTTTAAGAATTCAAATGTTTTCAAGATCTCTATTGTGTTTTTTTTTTCCGACAACTTAAGTTTTTTTTCATGAGATTTCAAAAAATTAGCTTATTATGAGGTTTTCATAAAATCTCGTTGCTGTTTTTATTATTGAAAGCCTAAAGTAGGTTTTTTCGCTATTAAGTTTTGTAGATAGCTTAAATTTTTTTTGTTTTTTATGGACTCTAATTTAGTACAATTCAAGCTAATTCAAGCTAACGGCTTAAATATAGGGAGTTTCTCCGTTTACTGGACGCATCTTTTTCCTCTGCTTTGATTTATTTCATCTTATCATTTGTGTACTTTGGTCTACTCTTTACAAATATTACTTCTTATAAATCGATGGTCGCTTGGAAACGTAAGACTGTTTCGATTTTCTATTTTTTAAAAAAAATCTTATCTGTTAGAAAACAATTAATTTGACTTTTATTCTTCTTCGGTGAAAGCTATGTCCATAAATTGTTTTTATTCTTCTTAAATCCGGAGTTCAAAATATAAAGATTATTCTCCAGTAAAATTGGACCAAAGTTTTGCCTCTTCTGCCTGTTTTTTCGTATCAATATTCACCTAACAATTTTTTTTGACCAGGCAACCATTGCGTATTAGGTAACTTTAAAATTCGAATCGTTAAGTGATTTGAATTGCCATACCTTGGATTAAATTATTAGATTAGGTCATACCTTCAAAGGACACCGACCAATCTTAATCTGAACGTGAACGCCCAGTTTGTTAATGATATAAATTTAAGATAATTGTTTTTAAATATTTAATAAATTATGGTCATAATCCAATAGTACCAAAATAACATATATTAAAAAGATTTATGATAGTAGTAATCGTTCGTGCAGTCGCGTAAATAAATAATTAAATGCAAAAGAAAAAACTATTCAAACTTCATCCAAACAACGAAACAATTTATTAAAATTTTATAAAAATAGATAAGTATATTAACGAACTTTTCTTTAATATTCTTGGTTTTTTTTTACCTAAGAAACGTCAAAAATGTGTACTGATTGTATAATAAAATAAAATGACTATACGTAGTCATTTTATTTTATTTCTATTATAGTATAAATAGTAGGCTATATTATTATTTTCCTATCTAGGTAACACTTGACTAATGTCAACCCACGTTTCCTGCCTGCATCACCTGTCAATTCGCTTTGTGGGGCTCGCTCGTACTGTGGACGTATTTTGTATTTGCTTTTCTGTTTCAACCTATTTTATTATATAACTGATTTGATACTAAAGTTCATAAATAATAATAATAAAATATGTTTAAAATATACGTTCGAATAGTCTTTTTTATTCGATTAATAAAGCTTATTTAAGTCGAGAAGTATATTTGACATATTATATTTAAACACACGCGTTCCTTGGGTCTTGGCTTAGCCGCCCGGACTGCGAGGAAGAAAACCTCTATAAAAAATTACCCCGAATCCCGTGTTCTGGTGCGTGACCAGGGGATGCATGGCTGATGGGTAGTTCAGTCGTAAGCGCACTCTCAGCCGAGGCACCTGCGGACCCCTCGGTTGGGCATAAATCTACGCTTGCCCGGGTATTGGGTGATCTCTGCCCGGGTCGACCTTTAGTTCTCCCCCTCTCGTGGGTCTAACATGGAATCTTTACAAATAAATATACTTAATAAAAAGGAAGGACAGAAGAAGAAGGAGAATACGAAGGAGAGAATTGCAAGGGCGGACGAACTTTCGTCTAATATAAAAGACGTAATGGTTGAACGCCTATCTCGGTGGGGCTCCCAGAAGCCATTATAGCTGCTGGGAGCCGAAGAACATCGGAGCGATTACGCTTCAGATCTACCACGAGCGGAAGCTCCAGTGCGAGGACCGATGTGCTGGACTTCACGGAGACGGAGCTGTGTGACAGCCGAAAACGCGGACGCTCCAGGGATGAGGAGAGCGATACATACCAGGAGATGCTACCTCCTAAGGTAGCAAGCAGCCGCAGAGGGAGGTCACGAACCCCGAACTCGGCCCCGTTAGGCTCCGTCTTCTGCAAGACGGAAGCCTATAGACGGGTCAGGGTAGACGGCGAAATCTTGGCGGAGGAGGAGATTGCGGATCTCCTGCTAAAAATAAAGGAGCCGATGGTGGGGGATTCAGTTCCTCAAACACCATCGTCCATGCAGGAGAGAGCGAATGCGGCAGTGGCCATCATTCACAAAATGGCCACCAAGTCGAGTAACCTTAAGGACTCTTTTATGAAAGCCCTTAAGGACTCCTCTTCCGCTATTCGTCGGAACGGTCGCGGACACCCTCATCGGGGACGTGGCTCGGCTCCAGGCGGCCAACGATCGCCTGACGGGGCAAGTGGCTGAGCTCAGCGCTCAGTTCGCCCAATTCCGGGCGCATCGCCCGACAGAGGATCCGGTCACGTCCCCGTCTCAGCCTGCCCTCTCTTCCAGCCTCGGTGGCATTCCTGATGCCCATCTGCGCCAAATAACCGATGCAGTATGGCGCATGATGGACGGGCGTCTGGCTGGCCTGCAGGCAAGGCTGCCACCGGCTCCTGTTGTCCGGCCGCCGCTTGCGGGCCATAAAGCGAAGGTTGCATCGGTGTCAGCATCGCTTCCCGTAGCGACCGGTTGCGTGTCCTACGCGAAGGCGGCAGCAGTTTCTGCTACTCCTGCAACTGCTCCCAGGGCACGGCAGGCGGGCAAGGCAGCAGCCCGGACGCCTGCACCGAGGTCAGGTCCCAAAACAGCGGCAAAGGCTGGGGTGGAGTTCCCTCCGCTCCCCACTCCAACCGCTGTATCTGCCAAGTCCCGAAAGCGGGGTAAGAAGGCTGCACAAATAGCAGCCTCTACCCCGCAGGCGCCATCGGCTGCAGTGGCTGCCACAAAGATGCCGCGCAAACTACAGGCGCCTAAAAGCGCGGCCGTGGTAGTCACCGTGTCACCGGAGGCAGCTAGCAGCGGGCTGTCCTACGTGGCAATTTTCAAAAGGGCCCGGGACAGTCTCGCACACGATTTTGGGACAGTAGGTGTCAGAATGCGCCTCGCCCAAACGGGAGCTCGAGTCTTCGAGTTCCCTGGGGCTGAAGGTGCTAAGACGGCGGACACAATTGCCGAGAAGCTGCGAGGTATGTTTACGGCTACGAATGGTGTCAAGATTGCCAGGCCCACCAAGTGCGCAGAATTGTGCATTTCGGGCCTGGACGACTCCATAACGACCGAGTATGCCCGCGTTGCAGTAAGAGAGAAGACGGGTTGCAACGCGGACAACATTAGGGTCGGCACCATCCGCCCCGGTCCAGGAGGGCTTGGCGCAGTGTGGGTCAGCTGTCCCGTAGCGTCGGCCAAAATGTTGGGCGACGCCGGCAGGCTGCTCATCGGTTTCGTGAGCGCTAGGATCACAGTCCTGGCGGCGAGACCGATGAGGTGTTACAAGTGCCTGGCATCGGGGCACACACGCGCCAAGTGCGTCAGTTGTTTCGACTGCAGCGGGTTATGTTTCCGCTGCGGTCGACCGGGGCACAAGGCGGCTGAATGCTCTGCCGCCACCCCATTCCCCGGCGTGTGCGGCGGGTAACAAGCCCGCCAATCACCAAATTGGGCAGGGAGGCTGTAAACCTTCCTAGAATTCTCGGCAAGCGTCGGGGGCTAGCCAATCGACCCAGGCTGCCTCTGATGTCGTTCGCATGTCGGCATCGTTGCCCATGGAGGAGGTTGTAGGGACGGTCGAGTAATGGCCCAAGTCTCCAACCTCCTGGTCCAGACTAACCTGAACCACTGTGCCGCGGCGCAGGACCTTTTCCTGCAAACCATGGCACAGTGGTCGATCGGTGTTGCCGTAGCCGCGGAACCCTATTATGTTCCTCCCCGTTCAAACTGGTTGGGTGACCGGGACGGCTCCGTGGCAGTCGTTGGCTCCACGGTGGCTCATTCCCCGCCCTTGTCGCTAAGAGACAAGGGCACTGGGTATGTTGCTGCTGAGTGGGGGGGGATCACTGTATATGGTGTATACTTCTCCCCCAACCGGAGTTTGAACGACTTCGAGGTTTTCCTTAACAACTTGGAAACCTCGATGCGGCGTCTAACGTCTGGGCACGTCTTAGTACTGGGGGACTTCAACGCAAAGTCCATTGCGTGGGGTTCTCCCAAGACGGACGCTAGGGGCAAGGCCGTAGAGGAGTGGGCGGCCTCGGTGGGCCTCTGTTTACTAAACAGGGGCTCCACCAACACGTGTGTGCGACAGCAGGGAGGGTTGATAGTGGACCTTTCGTTCGCTACCCCTGCCCTCGCCGCACGAGTAAGGAACTGGCGTGTCCTGGAAGAGGTTGAGACGCTCTCAGACCATCTCTATATCCGATTTGAGCTCTCCCGGTCCCAGGACGCCAGTAGGGGTCACGCGGCGCGGCGTTCTTCTCGCTTTCCGCGGTGAGCTGTAGCCAAATTAAATAGGGACCTACTAGAGGAAGCAGCCATTATTCACTCTTGGCTGTCTCCGCAGGCCCCGACCGAGGAGGTCGATATGGGGGCTGGTCGCTTCTGCGATGCCATTGCGCAGATCTGTGATGCGGCCATGCCCCGCATCCGAGGTTGCCGGCCTCCACGGAAGGAGGTTTACTGGTGGTCCCTGGAGTTGGCGAACCTCCGTGCGGCCTGTACTCGTGCCCGGAGGTCCTACACCCGTAGTCGGCGGCGACACCGCGAAGAAGGCGGGGAGGACCAGCTTCATGAAAAGTAACAAGAGGCGCGGAAAACTCTGAAGCTGGCCATCAGCCGCGCCAAAGAAATTAAGAGAAAGGAAATGCTAGAGGGTTTCGATCGTGACCCCTGGGGTCGCCCTTATCGTGCGGCGCGACAAAAGCTACGCACGTCGGGCCCCCCCCTTACAGAGACACTCCAGCCCAGCTTCCTGCGGGAAGTGGTCGAGGGCCTTTTCCCGCAGCGGGTGGAGCATACACCCCCGTCGATGGCCTTCATGGTCGGAGACGACGGGGAGAACGAGGACAATGTTCCGCCCGTCAGGGAATTAGAGGTAGGGGCGGTTGTTCTACGGATCCGCTCTAAGAACACCGCCCCTGGGCCAGACGGGATACCTGCCCGTGTGCTCGCCCGTGCCCTCGAACACATGTCGGACCGCCTCAGGGAGGTCTTGAACGCTAGCTTGTCGTCCGGATGCTTCCCTGAGTGCTGGAAAAGCGGGAAGCTGGTCCTATTAAGGAAGCCGGGACGGCCTGCCGATTCGGTGGCGGCCTATAGGCCCATTGTGTTGCTGGACGAGGCGGGTAAACTGTTTGTAACTGCGGGTAACTGTTTGAGAGTTGTTTCGACCCAATTCGCCGCCGGCGAGCCGGGCGGCGAAGGCGCGCATACCAGCGCCTCATGCCGCCTTGAGTGTGGCCGCGGGTGGACGGGACGGGTTTTCCCCTCCATCCGCTACAATGGCCAGCCGCAAGGAGGGCGCGTTTATCCGCAGATGGTGCCCGAGGTAGCGGGCAGGCGCTAGGAGGGATCTGGATGTCGTAATAGCAGCGGTTCCCGGATCCCTCCTATGTCAGGCGCAGAGTGGCACACCGTGTGGTTTTAGTCGGTCCGATTCCGACACACCACCCCGCCGTAAACCCCGGTGGGGTGACGGCCCGAGGGGGTTTCCAAACGTTAAAAAAAAAAAAAAAAAGAAAAAAAGATCTTCGTACAGCAGTGGATGGCAATAGGTTGATTGATTGATATATCCATACTCATCACATGTATATATATTAAATACACATAAAACGCTAATACATATATATGTATAACTAGGCTTACCATACGTCCCGGTTTGACCGGGATAGTCCCGGTTTGAGATCCCAGTCCCGGCGTCCCGGTCAAACTTGAACAGCACCGACACCCCAACCAATCGTTCCCCCGCGCCCCGCCGCGTAGAAAGTATATTCACATTTATTAATATGTTTTCAATTCATAATAATTTTGATTACATTTCAGATATCAAAAACACAAATTAAGCGAAAAGTAAATGAAAATGAGCCTCTTTCTCTTCTGCGTCCCGGTTTGGCTCTTCGTAATTATGGTAAGCCTATGTATAACCGTTTTATGTGATTGTGCTTGGATGGATTAAGAATACGGACTGTTACTTCTCCTATTAATTGCGTAGTTATCGTAAGAGCTGATAAAGCTAAGAGAAAACTACACAAAAAAATAGCACTGCAAAGAGAAAGAAAACAGACACAAACCTTATACTGATCCGTCTGGTCAACGTGCTACTAGACGTAGGTTTTTCTAAGTAGGTGACTATTGTGATAGTATTATCATATTACATAATTTAGAATTTACAATTATTGTTATGGTTATGCAAGAATATATTCTTAGCCGTTGGCAACACGTGCATGTGTAAAAAAAGGGTCTAGACAACAGAAAAGGACCGTCACTTAACGGACAGATTATTAAGCGGCCCTTGTACAAGTAAAAACAAAATATTTATTGCACTTTTAAAACGAATTCTTTGGAAAGGACTCTTAACAGACCTTTGGATATCGGTTCCAAGACATCTGTGAAAGTAATAATTGTAAACAAAAAAGGCGATAGGTAGCGGGGTGCGGGCTGAGAGAAAACGACAGGGTTGGAGAGAGTCGAGATAGTCAGTGAGGGTGCAGGGTAAAGGCAGGACGTTCGTGAAAGCTGGGCATAGCCGGTCGTGTGGGTTACCATTACGTTGAGTAAGTTAGCATATATAACGCTGCAGTAGCTAGGTAAGTCCTTGTTGCCTATTATTTCGTAGGATAATGATTTATATGTATTTATATGCCGGTCTGAGTATAGTAATAATCGTTGAATATTAAATGATATCTCTCTATTATTTCTCGCTGAGCATTACTGTTGGTTAATCAGTACCTTTGATAGAGATAATGAGTGGAACTCTTTATAAGTCGCTGCGGTGTGGGGAGTCTATTTACGATCGAACGGAGCCATCCGGTAGATCGCCGGAACGGCTCCGTTACACGATTATATCTGGGTGATCTGTCCCTATGGTGTATTTATATTGTAGTTACAGCGTGTGTGGGTGTGTGCCGTGTGCTTGAGTTCTAGGAGTCTTAAGGGGCGGATGCACGGGGGTCAGTAGGCGGGTTAACTCATATAGCGGGTTGAGTACACAGGAAACCGATGGGTTGGAGTCCCATGTCGGGGCGGAGGCGCGAAAGCGTTTAGCTTCGGTCGTATACAGCTGAATACACCTGTCAAAGCGAGTTATAGGTTTGGACTTAGCGTTCCTGACAGCCTCGAGTTAAAGTCAGTTAATTCACCTAAATCTTAAGTGCACAACGGATGGAAGAGTGATAAGCACAACCAACAGAAATGTATTTAATTGTTTCATAATCTCTCATTTTGATTCCCTCTTATCGCGGCTTATCATAATTTATTTGAATCGCTATATGCCAGTGGGAGAATGTCCAGTCTGGTGTCGAGTTCTACAGTCTAACGCGGATTCTGGAGGAGCGTTAGACCTCCCTCCATATTGGAGGGTGCTGGCTTGTAAAATAATACCTCATTAAATAACCGAAAAATTACTATACTCGCACTAGGTTTCTAGGGTGGACCATCATACTATATTTAGCAATGGACTGTCAAAAGCTGTTGATGGTAACGATATTCAACGATAATCAAGATTAATCTTCTATTTCACAAACATTTAAGTGCTATATTTACACAAACGATTACGAAGTATTGTCCGGACACTTTTAACTAATGATTGATAACTTTTTGAGAGTGACATTTAGGTGAGGCAACTTCCTGATGTGTAGTAGCACTGACGCATAACTTTTTATAAGTATTCAAGTATTACGGTCAATTCTTAAGTTCACCAATTGTTTATAAAAGATTTCATCTCTGCCTCTGATGTGATCTAAACATAAAAGTGAAACTTTTTAGTTAATTAACTTTGGCACGAAGGCAAATTGAAATTGCATTACTAAACTTAAATCTAAGTTGTAAATACCGGGATTTTATAATAGATTTTTTTTTCAAACGTAAACATTTACGTCACTTTTTCCGATAAAAATTACACAAATATAAATGTTCCACTTTAAAGCACGAAGCAAATAATTGCCTCAACAAAAGTCACGTTGTATTCCTTGCTCCCATTTTCACTGAATATTTCTGAGCACAAGAAAGTTTGGAATATAACGAAACTCATCTATTTCTATAATAATGAAAAACTACGTCTACTGAGAAAGTTGAAAACTAAATTCCATAACGTTTTCATACACTGTATTCCGCTTAACTATCAAAACTGATATGGAATATAATTTAGTACTGTGGATAACAGAACACAACAGTTCATCTTAATCATTGATGTGCAACTATTAAAATTATTATAGTGTCTATAAAGAAATAAACGCCTCGTGAAGTTTATTGCCAATCTGTTTATGACCAATGGTCTGTATATAGCGGTAGTCTCAATTTGTCCAAAGAAGCTTTTGATGTATACAAGTATAGTCCGTCCTATTACGCAACTGGTCTCGTTGAAAGCCCATAAGCACTATATTGCTTCAGTTGGTGAAAACCAGATATAACTTTTGGAGGCTAAAAATAGTCCTAGGCTTTTAAAACGTGAATGTCTTGATTAAGTTTCAGTCTATAGTGGCATTTGTTAAAACTTCATACAGTGAGCGTTCGAGTGGAGACCACTAAAAATCAATATTGCTATAATTTATAGACTTTCAGAATATAATCAGAACTTATACCAATCACTTTACTATTTATTAAATAAAACGTTTAATTAGTAAATAGACAAATAAAAGCTACCGTACTCAATAAACGTAACATCTTTATTAAAGCTAAACGTTCAGCCGACCGAGCAATTAAAATATTAATGATGTTCAATTACGTACTGTTTAGACACATTATGTTTTTAATAGGTTTGATATTACAACTCAATTTAGATCTTTAGCAGTGCCGAATATATATATTATGATATAACCTGTAATGATGTTTTTTATTGTTGATTTGATCAATTGTAACTTTTATTTAAAACAGGGCTAGAAATCGATTATAGATTATGTTAGAACAGAAAAACAGGCCTTTGCCCCACAGTTATCTACCTAATATTGACGCGGATAAGGTAAAATAAGAAAACTGTAATAGCGCTCCAAAATGTTTGACCAACAATTACTTTCCTGATTGATTCAGTGACTATTCGATCAACGCACGTCTGAAACCACTAAAAGTATGAAATTTTTGCAACCGGCGACATTGTCGTTCAATATAAAATATATAAGTGTAGTGATGTTGCACGCAGATACACCCTACATTGTAGCCTACGTTTTAGTGAACATCTCAAAATCGACCTTTTACAAGCATTGATACACGTACCTATCATATCCCTTATTGTACTTGACGGGTTTCGTATGCTGTAGACAAGGTATAAGTTGAAAGATAATGTCCCACGAAGTCGCATAGTCATACCACATTGAACATAGGTGATATATCCCTAAAAAACGTCCCCTAGTGAAGATTTAACGTTACATGTTACTATTTAATATTTATCAAACTATCAGTCAAAGTTAAAATTTTTCATGTCAAATATTTTTCAACTTTATAATGAAGTCTTTTCTACGTAATTTAGAAATTTCTGCTTTACAGGAAAGTGGATATATTTTTTCTTCTAAAGATAGAACAAAACTTTGTGACTGATTCTCCAAAAGAAGAAGCTGTTTGTTAAATAAAAAAGTTGCCAATCCGAGTTGTTCAACTACCGTGTTTTAATTGATATATCTACTAGCTGCACACTGCCAAGCTTTGCTGGGGCTTGGCTTGGCACGCGAAATACAACCCGTTTTTTTTAATATGTGAAAATGTGTGAAAACCGGGGTTTACGGCGGGGTGGTGTGTCGAAATCGGACCAGCTAAAACCACACGGTGTGCAACTCTGCGCCTGAGATAGGAGGGATACGGCAGCAGAAACTATTACGACATCCAGATCCCTCCTAGCGCCTGATCGCTAACGCGGCACAAGCGATGGAAGGAAAAACCTATCCCGTCCACCAGTGACCACTCTCAAAGTGGCATGAGGCGGCTGTTGATGATGTCCAAAGACACCACCAACAGAACGCCACCACAGCTCACCATCTCTTCGGTCATGGCCCTCAGGCGCAACACGGCATCGACCATTTGAATCGGCTTGTATAACGTGTCAGATGTGTTTAGTGTAATCGTTGTAAAAAAATATAATTTTTACGATAACCAACTTAACATTTTTCAATATATGGGTAGATATAATTATACCGTTATTATCTTGCCTAAGATATTTTGTAAAAGAAAACCTGAATTTTAAGAGAATTGAAATTATTATTTTGTCTAATAAGAAACCACTAAGAGTAGACAATATCTTATATCTAAAAAAAATTGAAAATACCTTCGGCAAGTATTGTAACCACCAAGAAATAACAGAAAATAAAATCTAATTCCTGATCACTCAAAATATTCGTTTGAAGTCAGGCAGCTGGCGCACTTTACGAAACCATCCTTCTTAGTATTTCGTTAATAACTGTTTTAGACTTTCGCGAGTTTTACACATTTCTTTCACATTTTATGTAGAAATGTCTTGAACGTAGAAAATATTGATATATTTATTTATTATGCTTTTTTCATCAATATTTTTCCATTTTTTTCAATTTAAGTGTGATATTATCATTTCTTCATTCTCCTACAGGGACATATACTCTCCTATTCCACAGGAACACTCATAGACTACAGACTCATAGATTAAACTTCATTTCTATTTGAAAAGTGATAACTCGTTTGAGTCATTTTTACTATACTTTAAAACAATCTCTTTGGCCTTCCAAAGTTTATTTGCTTTTCTAGTTCTTGATCTATTGAAAAGGGTATTATAAAATCAATTTAAAAGTAAAACCAAACTAAAACAGATAATAAATAGCGTACTTATGTAATGTACCAGAAAAAACGTAGTGACAGGGATAAATTGGAATCCACATGGCCCTAACATGTCAAATAAAACCTTTTTCTATATTATTTTCGTTTCAACCTTTACCGTTAGCAAAAGAATATAAAACAACGCCAGAGTAAAGCACGACAGCCGAGCTGTCCATGAATTAAAAATGAATAAAGCTCTAAAAATGGTTTACTTAAATATCTGAATAATCTAATACCTGTAAACGAGAAACTCTGTTATAAATATATAATTAGTTTCTCGAAAATGGCACCACCATTTTTGGACGAATGTTTTACTGCTATTTAGGTTATTATGGTCTCGCAACATTAGGTTTTGACAGAAAACAAAAACAAAAAATAAAGAGCTAAGCCCAGTCTTATAAAATCAGTAGTAGGTAGAAAATAACTATAAAGACCAGGTATCTACCTATTTAATTCTAGAACTGTACCATAATCATGCAACAGTGAACAAAGTTAAAACAATACCGCGAGTAGCACTAGGTTACATAAAATGGGCGAAATAACAGTTAAATATGAATAATGTTTTATACTTTCACCGTGTTTATTGAGTTCTACAATGTTCCAATAAATGGAAACAATGTTTATTACTTCCACCTGTATCAACATTTGATTTCCATAAAATAATTATTTTTAGAACAAATAATGGAAAACAATTATAATATAGTGGATAAGAAATCAGTAAGGTTTCAATGCTTTATTAGGTTTTTGGTATAGGTGACAATTGTAAATAAAGTTAATAATTAATTAAACATCTCAGCTCTGTTTTGTACTCACCCTTATAAAACTAGGTTCATTATTCAAACAACCTCTTATTAAAAATTTTCTAATTGCCTCACAACAAAACATTCCTATCAGTTTCACTCAATTCGCAATGGAAAAGGTTTTGTTTGAAGTTACTCTGATGAATCGAGTCTGAAGCCGACAAAAGAATGTTTCGCTGAATGGATCAGCAAGTTGACCGGTCAAGCAAGCAAGGCAACGCACGTGAAACAAAAAACAGATTACCAATGAGCTCAAAAAGTTTTTGAGTGATGGACATAAACCGGAAAGAGCACTTTATGGTCACCAACAAAGTGGACAGGTGACTTTACATAGATCACAAGAGACTTACTTACGGCAGTGGACGTCCTGTGACTGAAATGATAACGAGTGCAGACAACGTTCACTGAGCTAACGAATATACTTCAGCTATCGATAGAGTTTACACCACCCTGTTTCCTGTTTTTGTTGGTTATTGTTCGCTTTAGAAACGCTACACATCCTTTCTTAATTCCTGTTTAACTTTAGATTGGAGCTGTTTCCATTTTCCGATTTGTATTTCTTGATATACATTCCTGATGGTAACTCAACACTTCAAATTTCATAATTAAGAATCAGTTATATAAGCACACAGTAGGACACAATTTGGTTAAAATTAATACAATTCGTATAGAGCTAAAAAAAACAAGTTTCAATCCATATATGTTTGTTCGACTGGTCTTTGTCTGATCTTTGTTCTTTTAGTTGGACGAAAACCCTTAAAACAGTTTATCTAGCTTCATTTTTTTAACACTCGTATATATGAGCATGCCCTCTCTTTCCTAGTTAATCGAAGAGCGTTCGAGGTTACGAAAGCTTCTACCCTACATACTCTGATAATATAAAAAGTGATCCGCAAAGATCCTGTGATCCCTAGTTTTACGATCCGGAGTCTATAGTTGATACGTGAAACGTATGATGTGCAGTAATCTCACGATGGGCGTATTTATTGATCACATTGCGTTAAAAAACACCGTGTTACGATTAGATTTTTTTTGTCCCAGTGTAGCACACACTGAGACAAAAATTGCATCGATATTACCTTGAATACCCTTACCAGCCTTGAAATATCTGCTACATATTGTTAAAAGTTATAGAAGATCAGAGATTATCGACCATATTGTTAAGAGACAATCTTTTTTTTAAATTAGTTGTAATTATTTTAATTCTAGAAAATGAGTTTATAATCTTCAACGTTGATAACCATTCTAGTAGCCTTTAAGACATAACCTTTACCTTAAATCTATATACGCTCTCATTTCCTTATCATGAATATCTTACGGTGTTTCGGTGGTTGTAAATTTTAGTTGTACTAACAATACTCAGTCTTCGTCAGCGTCAAAAGTGAATTTCAGTTACACGACACATACACATAGCTTTTATGACTCGACTACCAAAGGATTATCAGGAAATTTTACCAGGAGTTCTGAGAAGACTATAGATTGATTCAGAATGAATCCCTGTTTCTGAGATAAATACTTTGCACGTGAAGGAAGTCGAGACAAGAAGCTAATTATCAATATAACATAGCTGTAAGGCTTGCGTGGTATACATTTACACTATACGAGTACTTTTTTATATTGTACCTCTGAAGAAAAGCCAGATCATTTCACAGACTCGTTTAATGGGATCTAGCGTTTTTCAGTAATAGTCAGGCTCATTACAAATGATTTTGTACGTGTTAGACTTATCAATAAATATGTGAAGTGAAACCCCTATGATGAAACGTATAATACATCATATGATTTCTGATATCATGTACGAAACGTTTTTAAATAAATTATAACAATAAGTTGGAGTTAATATTTAGTTTTTTGGTCATATTGTATACAAGGCAGAAACGCAAAAAATTCTCAGTTCCAATTCTTATAGTTTAAAACAAGTAGTTTAAGTTGCCGTAATACCATTAGTGAGTAAATGTTTGCACTGTGGCTCAAAATAGCTCGATCGATGCATTTCAAAATGAATACCGAGTAACCATGAGTTGTATTTATAGCATGTTTTCGAAGAAAATAATTTAAACGTCTCACTGACTATGTTGATTTTAGCAAAATATTTCTATGAAATTATTACTACAGTTTCGTAATGTAATTCAGAACATAGTGAGACCTAACGAATGTAACCAAGAATAATGTAAATGTAATATACATAAAGAAATATACATAACTACATTGCTATCGTACGCAAATGTTTTATGGTCCCAATTCGTCACGTACTAAGTTAATGGCAGTGGTCCCTTTGCCGGTGTTCGTAGGGATTTACTTTCTACATTACACCTGAGGTTTCGGCGGTAAGATCTTGCAACAGAAAAAGCTGCTATTGTAGTCCGTTCGAGTCTGATATCTTGCAGTTAGTCGCCATTTAATGTAACGAATCGTGGAGGTTTCCACAGACACAAATAAAACAGTGGTAGCACGCTATCAAATTAATTAAGTTTATTTTTTTTTAATAATATACTGAATATACAACGTCGGCAGTATAAAAGAAACATTGTACTTTTTTCTCGTATATTTATGAAAAGCATAAATTGTGACTTTATCTTTTAATATATTCTTCGACATTCCTGTCAGTCGTGTCCCAATTAGAAAAAGAAACGCTACAATAATGTTTCAGTTGTTACCAAATCTGAATTTTGTATCGAAGAGAAAAAGAGACTCTCTCAGAAATTTCGGGAACATAGTTTTTCGTCGACTTTTCTTATAATTAAGCAACATTCATGTTTGAAATAACCCTTATATTAATGGTGACGTGTCTATTCTTTTAAATTTTTGTAATAAATATTTGTTTTTTAGTTTTCAATTTAGCTTTCTCCGAGTTTTTATTTATTCTATTGTTTAAACGGACGCCGAAGAATTAATAAGTACTTTCCTACTAAGCAAGTAAGATTTAATCAAATTTCTTTCTTATTTTTAAGCTTTAAATAACAGGTGTTGAATGCATTAAAGTTTTATGAACTCTCAGGTTTGCTTACTGCTGCTTGCTAAAATTCTTTTTTAAGAATTTTTTGAATTTCACAATTTGAATGTTATGAGATTCACTGAGGTCTTTAATTTGCATCCAGATAAATATGAATATAAAACTATCACAGTGTTTCAAATTTCGAACTCCAATTATTTGTTCTCGGGGACTACCAATTTACTTATACTCGAACATTATCCAAGCATATGCAAATAGGGAAGACCAAAACAACTTGTGCCCTTTTCTCCTGAGCTAGTCAATATTTTTTTTGTATTTTCTTTTCCTTTTAACCGAAGCTCTTATTACATTTAGAGAATAAAACAATAAAAGTACAAAAATGTAAGGATTTCATTTAATCATGGTAATTAATTTGATCAAAATCATTTTAAAAAGGGACACTTATGTATTTTAAGTTATATTATGAGACGAAAATTGATATATCTATAGAAACAAACCGTAAGGTTTTAGATATATCAAATACTAAACGTATTTACGCGAATAATAATAAATAACTCTCCCTGAGTTAATATTTATTTATTTGGTTGATAGTAAACTTATATTGGTATCAATAAACTTCTATTACTATCTACCAACTGTCAAAAGGAACCAAAACGTACAATAAGACAGCAGTGGAAATATGGTAACAAATAAAAACTCTAATAAGGACCAGATGAGGCTTACGACTAATAGATTGATTACTTCTACATGAGTCACACTAGGCAACTGAGTCGTTGGCTTAACGACGAGGAGGCCTATCTCCGCCTACTGTATTACGTTTATGCCTTAATCAAGTTTCTTTTGGGCATCGGAAAATAATGAACAGCAGTTTGGAGTAGTAACCTAAACTCCAACTGTAGTTGTTTTAAATTATGGCTGCTACTTCTTAAATATTTATTTATGAAGTGTTTACTTTTAAAGGATTTTCTTAATGGCCAGTAGAATCCTTTTTTAAAGATAACTCCCACATTAGGAACATTCCCGTATTGCGGGAAACTTTTAAAAACATGTGAAACGGGCTCAAAAAATCCAAACTCAGAACAACAATTTGTAGGGTTGAACAAAGTGGGGTCCCATGTGGGGTTTGATATCTCTCAACGCAGTAGAAAGTGGTGAGGTTACCGTTTAACCACTAACTACGCCATCCTTTCCGTCAAGTAGTAACAATAGTTAAGGAAAGCTGAAGTCCAAATGACACAAAGTCGTGCTCTAATTTGAAACACGTCTTAATATGATCATTCAGGGAACTATTGATTTTATATGTACCTATATTCAGACTCACCATCCCGAATAATGTAAAATACAGGGTGGGCCAAGAATTCGTAAACATTTGCATCTAACATCTCGCACAAGGAAATCCCGTGCGGGGCGTGAGAAGGGGTCTGACCCCTAGTTTGTTTCTCAGTAATTTTGTCGCAATAGATCGCTTTACGGGGCCACAGCACAGTTATTGTGTGCAACAATTTTATTTAAATAACAGTTCGCATATTACTGTGAGACGTTTGCTTCGCGTTGAATATGATTTACACAACTTAAACCAGTGTCCGAGTGCTCCTTTAATAAAGAAATAGGCAAAGACGTTCGAAGCGCCACCTACATATCAAGCAAACTGGAGGCTCACAAACTTCTCGGACCGAAGAAAACGTGCAGCAAGTTGCTGCTTCTGTTCGACGTAATCTAGATTTATTGACGTACAAACGTTCGGCTGAATTAGGGTTATCCCGCACATCTTTATCCGTATTTTGAAACTATATTTAAAATTACATCCATATAAGATCCAGTAAGTGCAGGAACTGAAACCTAATGATTTAAATTTGCGCAAGTCGTATGCCGAAACAATGTAAGAATGATTCAGTAATTTTGACAACACCTATTTTCTGACGAAGCTCATTTGGGGGGACATGTAAACAAACAGAATTGCAGGTATTGAAACAGGGCAAATAAACACGAGAGGCTACTTCATTCTCCCAAGGTATCTGTATGGTTGGTAATTTCAGCAAAAGGAATCACTGGACCCTACTTTTTCGAAGATTCTCGCGGCCGTTCAGTTACTGTTAATTCTGCTGAATATATGATATTGTTATGGGAGTTCTTGGGACCGATGCAACTGGAATTTGCTGGCTACAATCCTAACACATGGTTTCAACAAGATGGACCCACTTGTCACACATCTAATGAGTCCTTGCCGGTGGTCAAAGATATGTTTCTGGGAAAACTGATTTCCAGACGAGATGACATTCCATGGCCACGCAGAAGTCCAGATCTATCCCCAGCAGACTTCTTTTTATGAAGTTATCTGAAGAATCGTGTCTATATCAATAAACCAAATACAAAACCTCAACAAAAAAAAAAGCATCGAAGAGATGTCGGCAATCTTGCGGTCTCTTTGCCGATGAGTAATCGAACATTTCGGTGCCCACTTAGAAGAATGTAAACATCAAAACGGTGGTCATTTAGACAATAACATTTGGTCCGACCCGGGAATTGAACCCGAAAATGTTAACTAATTTATATATATATATATATATATATATAATTCAAAACAAGTTATTATTCAGAGAGCGTCGAGAGCGAAGTTCACGGACTTTAGTAAGCAACTAGAGCGAATTTTTTCACTACAGTTCATTTCAAATCTATATACTGTTATAAAATATTATAAAATTAAATAATTTGCTTGTTTTAATATGCAAGTTTTAGGAATAACTAGTTCGCATTCAAAAAATATTATAGTTTTAGATAACCCTTTTACCGACAAGGGCTTTAGTGATGTAGCGCATGTAATGTCTTGATATCAGGGTATCACATATAAATTATAAACAACACGGCTGTTTGATTTCAAAATAGTCAAAATCTACTGCTGTTTATGGAATTTGATAAATAAACAAAAATAAGCTTTAATAGGTCTGTAGGTCAGAACGTATATTTGCGTCTTTTAATTTAGTGCTAGGTACTGTTATTTCTTGACGTAAATTGTTGACCAAAGGACAGGGAACAAATAAAAATGTACACATAAGAGAAATCCAGTCATCTGCTTCTTTCAAATTTAATGCAATATTTTTAACTAGTGATTAAATATAAGTAAAAGAATATTTTTGACCTACATAAGTGCAGATTTCGTGCAAAGTTGTACAAATATAATTCAAGCAATTTAATTTTTCATTACATTATTCCATAATTTATGTTCCAGATGTCATGATATCCTACAATAAAACAAGTGTGTTTATGTAAAGTATGAATAATTGTGTTACTTGTGAACATTAACCAAAAATTCCTAGATAAGGTGGAAACACAACTGCTAACATGATACATCGATTACCATAAAATTATCAAGGACTATGTGAATTCTAATCCTCGTTTATTAGAACAGGCCTATATACGAGTATGTCCAGCAGTAGATTATTGAATGCTGTTGATGTGATGTGATGTGAATTTCTACTAACGTTTTAAATGTGAAAGTTTATGAGGATGGATGTATGGATTGTTACTCTTTCACGCAAAAATTACTGAACGGATTTGGATGAAACTTTACAGTGATATAAGTTATACATCATTACCTCATCGTTACATCATTTAAAGGTTGACTGTAAGATATCACCGTGAGTGATAAAACCACTTTTCTTTTTTTCCTATGAATGAGTGTACAATGAAGATAAATAAATAAAAAAACACCATAACCAATAGGCGCGATAACTGCGATAACTGACAAACTCGCTAAGTAGTAATATATAATTAGTTAATTTGGTATTTCATTTTCAAAGATATATCGAGATATAACACTTAAAAATTTATAAATTCCTCTTCGCTAATCTACCTGTAGCTACAAACGGAGGAAGAAGTACTGGTAATCAGCCCAAGTCTTTTACAATTTGAGACAATTCTGTAAAAAAATCTTTAAAAAGAGCTCTCTAGAAGACACAGGTCTTTTCACGCATCGCTAAAGTAGCAAGTGATAATTTATATCACGTGCTACGTCAGTTACGACCCGTGATTTACATTCTCGCGGGTAAAACCACATTTGCCGGTGTCGTGTTATTTTTATTAAATTAGGCCGTTTATATTTCTTTGTTTTCACGATAAGTTATTAATTTATATAACGAAATTAGCATTTTAAGTTCATTATTTAAGTGTATATTTTAATATTTACGGTTTTGAAAACTACCTATCCTACTTGTAATAACTTAGCTACAGTGGCATGTACTAGGAAGAACATTTATATACGCACACTAATATTAGACGGAAATAAAATGGACTAAATTTTGAAACTCAAATATATAATAAAAAATTTGGTATCTTGGTTATTATATACTAACTAGGTACTATACACACAATCAAAATTTCAAAAGATAATTGAAATGTTTATTCCAAACCTCAAATTAAATATAGGTAGCTTTTTTGAACGTACAACAGTCAAACCTTCGGGGCGCTAGTTCAAAATGTCAAAGTAAGTGGTAATTTGTCTTCAAAACCAAAATGTGATAAGTTTGTACAAGCCGATGAATGATAAAACCCCTATCCTTCTGAATAACTCGAAGTAAATTGGAAATCTTGATGACGTCATGTAGCTTAAGAGCACCAAATCGCTTACGCTTCGCACTCGAATGAATTTCGAATTTCAAATATACCACAATGTATTGACAAAACCACGAATTCAACCGCGGGTAAAATATACAAAAACATACAATATATTTTCTAATTTAAAAATATTTTATACATAATCTACTAGATTTTAACTGAATAGTGAGTCCACGATACATGATATAACAAAAATAAGCTAAAATAGCCTGAATGAAATAAAGCTAGGCTTTGCTTTTTTAAATATTAACTTTAATATATATATGTTTAAAGTTAATACCAACATTTTCATGTTAAATGTTTAGATAAATATTAAAGGGACCTCGTGCATTGTCTCCTTTATGCTTCATGATGTACGCAGATCTAGAACTTGCGTTTCTTGAAAAATCTCAATCCGTGTACCCATAGAGAAGTGCGACTAAAATTTCCGTAACTAGTTTTACTACTCTCATCATCATCCTCATAAACAGCTTTTAAACGTCTACTGCTTGACATATGCCTCTTCTTCGAAAAGAGGTTTTGGCGTACTGTACCAAGCTGGCCAGACGTTTTGCTTTTTTTGCAGTAGTATTGTCTTGCGAAGTATGTTCCTTTAGTCACCTCTATAGGTAAACAATCCATATATAAAATGTAATTCTGTAAACTTTTGAGTGTTTTAATATATGCAGTGAAGCATGCATGATGTATATCACTGTTGCCATTGTTTCATGGTTGAAACCTATAAATACGTAGAAGCAAAGGCGACAGTAGATTGTTACACGAGAACAGCTGTTGTCGACGATATTGCCTCGTTCAACACGGTACGTCCAATGCTTACAAAATACACTGTGCCGACAAATCGATACCTACTGCCTGCCATCATACTGCTGTAATATTTGTTCTATATATATTCTGTTTTTAGTGAACTGTACGTAAATATGGTGATATTTTCTAGAACCATCGTAACTGGTTACTAATGAGCGAAGGCTCTACTTATAATTTTCCAGTAAATTTAAATGGATATATGATGTACGAGTATTAGACAGTATAAACGTTTCAAACCTTGTAAGATTATGTCGTTAACTATATACCTACATTATATTACACTTTGATAAAAAGATAGCTTTAGTTACTGTTTTTGAAGCACGTTCAAGAACTTAAAATAACAACTATTTAAAAGTTTTAAATGATAACATTTAGTGATATAACTACTATCGTAGTTAAAGTTATGAATGTTGTTGCCCAAGACGTCAATTTCACTTTATTTCTATCGAGAAAACACAGCACGTTCTCATTTACATACACTTTGCTGACCCAACGCCGATAAACCCCTTTTTATAGCAGTAAAAAGGATTTTTGAGGTTCCACAAAGAATTTCTTGACTATTTAATAGAAATCGGAACATTTACCGGACCATTCTCTACTATCCTTCATTTAAATTGCCTTCATTATACTACCAGGCCAGATGGTGCTATTTCCTAAATAGATTTGGAGGAACACCTCTAAAGTTACAATAAAGATACGCACCTCACACACTTATTTGTTAGAGGCTTACTCGTGTTTATTACACGTACATATTGTATTTGTATGTGTAGTTTTGAAGTTATTATTTAAATAATTAGGGTAAGTAATACCAAGACTAAAATTCATTCAATTAGTTAGATTTATATCTAAATAGATATCCAAATACATAAAGATACTTTCATTACAGTAAGTAATACATTACACATACATACTTTTTTATATTCTTTTCTATATTAAGAACCCACCAAAATAACTCTACTCTGCCTGATGGAAAGCATTAATAGAATCTAAGAGTTGTGGTCACCATACTCATTGCAAATGCAGACAATGCAGTATGGTGACCCATACTATGACGGCCTTGCGAGATGCTTTTTCACCCCGCTTGGGGACGTAAAAGGCATGACAGTCATCGTGACAGTGTAAGGCTTACACAGTTACCACGATAACTGTCACCCCTGCATCAATGGGCCTCCGGTCTCACACTCACCAGCGAAAGACGACAACACTAATACTGGCGCTTTAAGTTGGTCTTCTGTGGGAGGGTAGTACTGCCCCGGTCGAGCTGGCCCGCTGGTGCTGAAATCAGCGTGGCTTTACTACCACCTAATTTTATACAAGAGGGCCAAAACAAATTAAGCCACTGAGTTTTATTGAGCCTTGCAAATATTTTAACCGTACGAGTGTTATTGCTGAGACAAAATTACATTCAACAAAATTTTAAATTTAATACAAACGAGTTACTAAGTTAAAACTTTGAGTTTGTATAAATGTAATAAAATCGGGCACATTTTACTCGAGAATTTTATACACAACTTACAAAATAACTGCTAAAGTTTAGGATGTGATTTTTAAATACAAAAGAACAAATAAAAAGTATAACTATGATTTGTTATTATGGAGAATGCAATAATGCTAAGACATAACTTATTCGTTTATATCTCTGGTAAGTCGGTAAAGTATAAAATATGCGACGTGCTCTGTTCAATAGATATAAAAGGTTGAAAGTGACGTAACAAATGCACCTAGTTTGCCGTTCAGATAAAAACGATAAAAATACGCTGATCATCGAAAATGGGGCGGGCGCGCAAATGACGAGGCGTGGCCCTTCAACCATTTGTTGTCGATTGCTCTGTATCTACAGACATTTTAGCCACCAGTGCATGACATTCTAAATTATTAGTTTTGGCAAACATGTAATTTCAGTATCAAACTATATTTTTTAGATTTATTAGTTGAACCAGAAAAATAAAGTGAAGGCGTAAGGTGGATCAATTTTTCATGTAAATTTACGAAGATGACCGACGACCGACTGATAGAGATCTAAAACTATTTTGTTGTTGCGAAATATCAGGAATATTCGAGAAAGGAAGTAAAAATCGGTTCGGTCACACAATTCTAAATTAAGTTCTAACAATAACACATCCTGTCACAGAATAATGAACTTTAGATTCTCGTGATAAACTATGGTGCGGTTGGCATATTTACATTTGAAAGCGTTTCTCGGAAGTGATCGTGTCTAAAAATTCTATTAGCAATTGGAACTTATGGTAATGAACCAATAACCTGTGGTGAGTAATATAAGCAGGCGCCTCGTCGGCCGCGAGTTAGTTCAGTTTGAACTACACAATACGATAAATATCGAATTGATTTACATAAGTGATCAACAGAGCGACCTCTGAAAAGACGTTTATTTTATATTATTTGAACGTTGTTAAGGATTTTCGTAAAATTTAAATAAACCCGAATATGTAACCACTGGTGTCAAAAGTAAAATTAGAAAATGCCATGGACCCTAAGAGGCGACGGTACCAACAAGAGAGTGAAAACCAAGGCCCAACGTTCTGCAGGAGCAACGAGCATGGAGGAAGGTGTCTCGCCCACCGGCACAAGTTCTGGTTGCCCAAACCCCTACGACCATGACCATACCAGACTTAGGTGACCTATTGAAGATGCTGGTGGCTATGAAAAAGCATCTTGGCAGCAAATTTGTGGCTATACAAGTACTTGTACAAAGCAGCCAAGCGACTCTGCAAAAACAAATGAAGAATGACGAACTGATTCTATCTTTCGTTAGCGAAGTAAATGGTGCTGTAGATAAATTACGAAAGCACCTAGACGGAATTGAGAATCGGATAACCAGCTAAATTACTGAGTGTGAAGAATGACCTAACGGAGCTGCAAAAAAACGTAGTTTACGTGAAACATCGACTATTGACCTAAAGTAACTCGTTACATGGAAGGTATAGAGCTATGTTAAACATTCTTGGAGTGATGTTTCATCTACAATCGCTATCATTAAAGCTTATTATGCACAATAGGATAACTTGGTTCTACAGGACGGGATGCTATAACAGAAATTGGCAAAGATCAACGACAGAGAGTTCCACCTGCAGATAGTTTTACCAAGAGTTAAGGTACCAGACGTTCTCCGTCAAGCACCCGATGGAGTTTCATTTTGGTGTCAAGAGAATATTAATAAAAGCACGTGAAACGTTTTCATTGTCGGCAAAATAAACAAAATTGATGCCGCAAAAAGCCCACAGACTCGAAGCCGATGCAATTTGCGACTATACAAAATCAGTTCACCTGGAGGAAGAATTGTTGTTTATTAATTTATAATGGTCAAATTTTTTCACAACGCCTAATAAAAAAGGTACAATGGTCGCGACAAAATTGGTTGAAGAAGATAGCCGACAAATGAATGTCTGTTTGATGTATCCTTAGAAAACCATTTAGATTAGAGCAGAAACTTCCGAGTCACAAGTCTTACAAGTAATACGTAGAAATTTAGAATTGTATAAGACTCGAACCACTGCAACCTCATATCAGATGGAATAATTGAACGATTGAACCAGTTACTCGAGATGAAACGGACAAAATTAGTAAACACTAATCAGCGTGACTGACACAAGTACATCCCATTGTTCCTCCTCGCCTACAGATCCGTGGAATATAAGAGCACAAAAGTGACTCTCGCATACATAAATTTCGGTAGAAAACTCCGTACACCAATAGACTTACTTACGGAAGGGTCACCTTAACCTCATACAGTTCGAGAAAAGAAATGAAAAAGGTTCGATTGTGCAATTCTAAATTAACTTCTAATAATAATGCATTATGTCGCAAAACACTGACTTTAACTAGAATAAATATAAAGTCAAATATAGATGAATTGTCACGTGGTTGGCTTGTTAACTTTTTCAAGGGTTTCTCGGAAGCGGTCGTAACCGAATGTTCGCTTAGGAATTGGAACATTAGGGACTGATAAGTAGGCACCTTGTCAACCGCAAGTTAGTTCAGTTTGAGCTACAATGCAATAAATATCAAAGTGATTTTAGTGGTTGAGTGACCCAGCGACCTCGGCAATCATCAGAGACGATTGTTTTGTATTATTTGAACGTTTTTAAGGGTGTTTGTGATAAAATCTCCTTTAATCCTCATAAGGCTTATTTTTCAAATTAAATGAACCCTAATACGTCACAATATGTTCAAATCGAAATCAGACAGCTTTTTAATAATTTTAGTACCTGTGTGAAAAAAATTTTGCTATCAAAAACTTTTATTTATAGTAAAACGAACTGCTATAGGTGGTGATAGAGGGTTTACTCTCTTCAACTACCGCTACAGTCAACCTCAATAAGTCATAGAAGCAATAATATACCTTAGAGTAAGAAATTATGAAGGCTAGTGCAACATAATAATGTGGCTTAAATTTACTTTAGACCCACATCAAATGAATTTATTACTACTCTAACAAATTTTCATTTCAGAGAATCATAAAGTTATTACACAACTAGACTAGCTTTATATTTCAACTTATTAGTTATAATACAAGCTTGTCTAGTCTCTGATTTGGCTAGTAACATTCGACTAGACGAATTATATGATATATTTTATGAGAAATCTTAGAACTACTTAAAGACTTGTGAATTTCTCAGAAAGTGAATAAGAATTGCGCCTTCTTTTCCGGTGAATAAAGACTTTTTAGCGAAAAAGCTTTTTAGATAGCAAAATGTAGTGGTCTCTCGAAATTTAATGACTTCTTTAAGAAAATGGATGTTCTTGTTCAAATCCTAAATGATTAATTATATTCTTGGACATTTGACACAATGTAATCCTAACTTGTACTTGTTCAAATCATAGATACTCAAATACTGTACCTTTAATATGTGCAAATAAATGGAAACAGACTTCGTGCAAATAAGTATTCACTTGATCTAGAATTCAAACTTGATATTGCAGTCCAACGACACGATGACAGCAACAATAAATTCTTTTAGCCTCTTTTGGAGTTTGAACCAACAATAAAAACATTCTAAATGGATAAACTTTGCGTGGATGCCCCATCATTTCCACAAAATAAAAATGTAAATTGATTTAATTTATAGTAAGCCGCTATTTAATTTTAAGATTTTCCTAAAGACGTGATATCCACCTTGATAATGCTTACAATTCTTCCTTCAAGAAGTTTAAGAAATCTTTAGTCGATAAAAATAAAAATCTCACACCAACACATCACGTCACATACACATAAACACATCACCGTCATCAGATGGTTTTTAATTACGTTTTTGTTGATATCCGTGAGTTCCGTACTACTACTACCCTCTCTGGGTGCTGAAAATGGATAATTTTCAGATATTATATTTATTATTTCGATAATTATTTTTATTGTCACTATTATAAGATGATGATTTGAATGCAATTAAATCAGATCTTGTCACTGTCAAAAACCCAAGAACCCACGAATTTTTCAAGATCTCCTATCTCTCCTCTCCTCTCTTCATCTTACTCTAACCAAAACCGAACTTAATTAATTCTACTATGTATAATTTTAAGGTTCTAAAAATTCTTCCCTTCTAACGCCCGCCTCAAAACTGTAAATGTAAATTTTTAGACAGCTGTATTAATGTCAACAGCATCTCGTCGATGTGCACTCTGACCATTTAGTAAGCTTAATAATTATCTACAAAACCCAGTAAAAGCAACTGAATGTTCAGGCCTACTCTTATTCTAACTTTATTTATCTTCGTAGGAAGTCTCATCTAGATTTAAGTATTTAATACTTTTAACATACTGGTAACATTATGCTATAAAAATAAAAATATAAAAGTAAAAGCCATTTTACCTTTAAACCGACGCAATCAAAACTTGTACTGGACCTAACGTTTTGTGTTTAAAGAAACATCAGCGTACAGTAAAGTGATACTCTTCAGGTAATATAAAAGTATGTTACAAATAATATCCCTAAAAAACGGTCTCTTGTGGTCTATAAATGACTTGGAACGCTCAGCAAATAAGTCGTTAAAATCTCATTCAACCCTTCTAAACATAATTTCTTGAGTGTGTCTCTTCAAATAAAGAGTGTTTTGTAAATAATGGGTTGTGGATTGAGACCGTCATTCTATTTATACTGTATTGAATATCGCTAGGCTTTTCGTAATGTCATCCAACCTTAATTGTAAGGCTTTTCTATTCAACTTGAATAAGGCTAATTATAATAATTAGGTGAAATAGCAAAGATATTGTTATTTTTTTTATTGTAATAAAATCAATGATATATTTTGTAAAGAAAAACTATGTACAAATTATTTTCATAGAAGTAAAATGATTTTTATAAAGTTTTGACGTTTTAAATGCCGACAAACATAAATCCTTTTGAGCGGGCAAGAACAAACTTTTAGAGATAAACTATTACTCCTTGCTTATTACTGAACATTGCATACTCTATGAGCTAACGAGAACCCAGTGATTCTCGACACTCACGCTAGTGTAAACTAACGCAGTGCAATGCAAAAACATTGTCAAAATGAACAACATTTTTCAACGCAGTATACTCAATGGATTCAATTAGCGAAAGTGGATGTTTTTTGTTTAATTTACTCGTATATTGTCGAGTTTAACTGTATATAATGTTGAGCGCATCGATCATTTAAAGAGATTTTCCAGCTATCACGAATAAAAAGGCACAAAAATTCTTGTTTTTAATATCGATATTAGCACGTTATACTCGTAAGCTTAAAGGATGATTTTATCTATTGTAAGAAGGCTGTTGCGTGTACAGCTAGTTGAATATAAATATTTTCAGTTTTTATCGTGCATCCATTATTTCATAATGAGACTGGCACACATTTTAAAAACACGTTCCTCTACTGTTAATAATCAAATATTGGTTTTAGAATGCGGTATGAGATAGTCCTAACATTATCATAGATGAGCTTAATGGGACCTTAACATACATTAAAAATAAAGATAGATAATTAATATTAGAGAGAAGATAGATATATTGTTGACTGTCTGTAGAGCTCATAAAATCTACTTCACCATAATTATAGAATATCCATCAGAGAGCACATATATGCAATTTTTAGTAAATTTTAAACACATTTTCAAGAGGTAATGAAGCATTAAAGTAAAAAAATATATAAATGACAAGGGACATCTTTGTTGCCTTTATATTTTCGAAACTTTGAATATTTTTAGTAAAGACTTCTTCAAATAAAAAAACTTTAAATTCCAGTCGAATCCAAGTTTCCATTGCAATCTCCCTTTCGTGTTTAGTTTTGAACTGTTACAACGAGCTTATCGAGCGAATGAACATAGATGAATAACGTGAAAAACTCTTTAATTCCTTTATCCACTATAAAATATTTAATAAATTACTATTTTCATATAATATACTTAAGCTTTGATAAATTATAAATAAATTAATACGAGTAATGAATTAAATAAATCCCTACATATAGGTATGTATAGTTCAAACCAACCACAACACTCATAACGGTATCTTTAGTCATCTACATAACTAATTATACATAATAGAATTCCTGCTTTTCAATTGTGAACCCTCATCAACTCAATCCTCGATGGGTGTAATGCTTTACTGAATATATTAACGAACATCACAGAGATCTAAAATGATTCTATATACATCATAAAATATTATACGTATATGATAGTATTTTACGGTGCATCAAGTGCATAGACGGATTTTTTGAACGATTATTATTACAAAGTTATTTGAAAACAAGATAATCATAACTGTTAAATTAGATAGGGTTAGATATAATTAAATAGGGTAAATACTTTATACATTTTTTCAATAATTTATAAATATTTTAGATTACTTTTGAAGTAGCTTAAAAAAATGCCAATTAAGTATATAATAGTTTTGGCAACAGTTATAAATTGTGACAAAAGCTATAAATTCAACTATCGTACTTTCATAGTGATTGCATTATTGACTTTTTCAGCTTACACAAACAAGAGTGGCTCAAAGACAGAGGTAATGTATTCTAGCGATTGAAAAAGAGTGACGGAGAGTACCATATATAGTTCTTTTTGACTAATAAAACAGGCGTTAAATGTAGACTGATATTCTTAATTGTGTATCAAAGTTACACATGCCTTTTGTAAAAAATCAAATTGAAATTTTAAATTTCTCACTCTAATTCCCCGTCTGCTTTTCAAATTAGTTTTCATCTAAAGTCAAAATTTTCATCTAAAGTCAAAGTTTTTAATTTGGGCATACCATTTTTGAATTAACATTTTCCTAAAGTTTAATCTGCACCCTTTTGTGTTCATCTGAAAAAAATATCTTTTCTCATGTAGACACTACATGAAGAAATAACGAAGTGCTAATAAAATGATAAAAAAATAAAATAGCAGTAAATTAGCATTTATTTGATTCATAAAACTGTTAAAATAATATCAAAAACTGAAACGATAACATTAAAATAGACGCACTCGTATAGATTTAGACGGTCATATGATTACAAACGTAGAAAGCAGATTATATGTTTTAATACATTAGTTATATGCCCCACAACGCTAACGCAATTAAGAACTACTGTATGTATTTGTAATTAGTCTAATGGATCTGACAAGAAACTATATGTAAGTATATGAGTTTTAGACACAAGCTTAATAGTAATGTTAGAAAGGTATCGCTTCTCGCTAGCAATTTAACTCGAAGCAGGCCAGCAATTAGATTAGATAAAGGTGGTACAAGAAGTGTTTCACGTGAAGTACAGCCCTTTTTAACGATAAGCCCATTTTATTGTCTCCGTTCGTAACTGGCCGCACGCCTTTATCTTTTTTACTGTCCGCCCGGGCCAGCATTAACAATATGCTCTACAAATTATGACCTTAACAAAAAGTAGGCACAATAAATGTTTTTGACAGTGAATTATTTAATTGGACGATCAATGTTACGTGATCAACGACTAGACATTTATTACAAACAAAATGGATGAATGGTTTCAGCATGTTTCTTTTATCACAACTTTATCCAGACATAATTTCGGAAGTGCGAACAAAGATGTACGTGACTGGCGCGTAAATGTAATCAATATTGCATCCATATGGAGCGCGGAGGCTAGCCCGCTAATTGGACACGTATACTCTGTAATACTTCATAATATCTAATACACAGTAGCCGATTGATATGTTCTTAATAACAACACGCGAATAACTACTTAATAGTAGTAAAGTACACCCACTGTTTAATTAAAGAAATTAGTTCATATGTTAATGTTAAGTTAATATTCTTCTAGTAAAAAAGACTACGGGTAGTAAGTAGAAAAGAAAATGCTTTAAAACAAATTATGTTAGTTACAATAAGTTCTAATGTGTTTGAAATATATTACTGCAAGGTTTACAATAGCTTCAATTAAAAAAAGTCCGTCCGTCCACGGCGAACATTTACCGATCAAATTAATTATGTTCCGAAATGTATAAAGTTTACATGACCCTCCTCATGATCAAGTACCGACGAGCATGCATACAATAATTGGTGAATGTGGACGAAGCAAAAGAGATCAAATGTCGGGACCGTAGTAAGTGGAGATCAATTGTCTCTGCCTACCGCTCTTAGAAATAGGCGTGACTTTATGTTATATTATGTAATTTTCTTTATTCAGTAATTCTTGAATTAAACCATTAACAGTTTTGATGGATATGAGGGCGACAAGAACTCTCTTAAACTTAAGAGTCTTCTTTTATTGCTTTATTCAGATATATATTTATCAGTAAAATGAACCACATTAGCAATATAAAGGTAAAGAAAGAAGAAAGGAAAAAATAAAATTTTCTTAAGTCTGTAATCAGTAATACGAAGGAGAGGTAAACTAAAATAAGGCACTGTGGTTTCATACACAACGAACTACATAATATAGTACGTTTCATTGAAAACTTAAAACGCTGGTTATATTGATAAAAGAGTGGCTTCATCCATATACGTACTTAGTCCAGTATAATATAAGCCATATTTAGTTTTGTATATTAACAGTAAATTTTACTATGTCGATGGATCTTGATATAGCCCGATTTTCTGTTTTTTTTCTCTTCTGCCAGACTTCATAGTTTACCTTTATACTTGAAGTTATACTTGAAGTTCATGAGTGACTTATACGTTATGAAGGTGAGCAAACACAATAATCCCTTCATCTGGGTATGACCTTAATATTTCGAAGACGTAATACAAATCGAGTAAGTCTCAGAAACTCACAAGATATGAGCACTTTGCTTAACGTTGAAGCACTAATACGTCTTATCACAAATGATTCCGCCAAGTAACTTTGATATCATACCTTCTATTCCTAACACAGGCTACTGGAAAACTATACAATTTTTCACAAGTAATCTCACTTATAAATTATTATTAAACTTGTTACTAAAGTCTCCGACATTTCTTTTGCAGTCCATTTCACGGTACACACATTTTTCATGATTATCTTCACTTCGCACTGTATGAGCAAGTATGACAGGATATTAGTTATTGAGTCACTTCTCTATTTCAACACAACTTTAGATTTTTAGTGTGAACTTTCAAAATGTTTCAACTTGATATAGTTAACACACACAAGTTGATAATGTACTGTACGACTGTAGTGCAGCAGATAATTCTATTCATTGATCATTGCAATGTCTCCAGAAAATGATTTCATATTTTAAACATGTTTTCAAAGATAATTTAATTAATTTTGTAATTTTAGTATGAAGTAACTTTCAGAAATCAAACAATATATATAACCTACAAGTCCAAAACACAAAATTTATATCAAATAGTGTAGTCCTAATGTTGAACTGTCTCGTATTAGCCTTTTCTTGTTCTGTCTACGTTAAACAAGACACTCGGTGCGCCTCTACAATTGTAACATATTACTCTTCATCTTTAATCAAATCTGCTCTTTGTGCAGCACGTTAATAAAGTCGTCTTACAACAAAAGGACTTCAAGGGTTTCCAATTATAGCGAGTGTTTACGAACATTCATTGTTATTTTATCTCCGACTCGAGAATCTTTCTTCGCCTAGGTGTGCTTGAATTGTGTAGCTACCTCCATTTATTGTTTCTTTATTTTGCGAATCTTTTAAACAATCTTAGTCTACATTTTGTATAATGATAATATAAATAAATATTTATTTACCCGGGCCTTACAATAATGAGACTTTATAGTATCCGAAGAGGAAAAAGGTTCATCTCGGCTTAATATAGTTCAGTTCAGGCTGAACCCTTAGATAAAATAGGCCAAGAAATCACAAATAAAACAAAGAATAAGCATGGTGATTTAAAAAAATATCGAAACGTTTATGTGCCGTTTGTATTATTTTAATTTGTAAAGATTTTCATTGGCTTCTACATACATACAGTATTACTATTTAAATAAATAAAATTTCAAAAACAGACACAATAAAAAAAAAGTAAAACGTTCATCAACCATCTAAAAATAACTTGGACATTGTATGTGGGATAAGGACTTGACACTTCATTCAATAGAAATATTGAATACTGCGCCATTACAGCTACGTTATTAACTAGTTATACTACAAACACACGCAATTAATAATTTCATTATTATATCTAAAACAAGATTGTACGAACAAAGCAATCGACTAATAGAATTAGAAAAGGGAAAGTGAACGTATATTACTTCGTCATACATTCAACAGGTACACGGTTATATGGCAGACATCACTGAGGAATGGATGCCCGTTTACGATATCTTTCTTACACGAGCGCGGTAATGGTGAACGGTCAGCGGCGGCCGATCTGGCGCGAGGGGTGTCCCCGAGCCGGACAATGCATTCGCTGCCGATCAACCGAATAAAGGTAAGTAATTAAATCCGTTAAACGTTACTTACGCGGTGTGCGCACTCCGGGTGTCCGTTAATTGTCGTAGAGTGTGGGGCCGCGTGGCCGGGCTGCGGCAGACTGTTGCTCCCAGGCCCGCTTCACTTGTTACGTGCCGCCCGCCCGCCCTGCGCGGATGGTAGCCGCCCTCCGCACGTCGCACCTTCGCCCCCGTTTCAGCAACCCCGCCCCGCGTCAGCTCACCAATATCACGGGTCCTTCACTTCGCAGCATCCGCACTCACTTAGGTGAGTACAAAGGTGAGCCTTTTTCATCCATTTCATTCGAATGCAGCCTTCGTCAATCACCTGGACATTAAAATGATCACACCTTAAAAGTCGACGTTATCATCGAAAAAAATAAAACTTACATAGTGATTATTGTGCTGTGTTTGCTTTATAGTGGTTTAAAATTTAAAACTTTTGTATAACTTGATATGAATATGTTACAGACAACTTACAGGGTTCGACATAATGATTATCAATATAACACGGTCTAGACTACGGATCATAATTTATTGATATCACACATACCAGTTACTCAACTACGACTTACTTGCACGTAAACGCCAACGCAATAGTTATTTATAGGAGCTCAGTGATGTTTTTGTGTACCCTAGCAAATAGGAAGATGATTTATTATTCAGATTAAAATACAACTATCATTAGGAAAACTACAGAGGGACGGTTAGGCTGCGTAGCTAAACACAAAGTCAAGCTTCTATAACTTAACGTTTTACAGAGTTTACTAATAAAAAAATTACAGACAGAAGTCACGCCATTGCAAAAAACATTAAAAATTATTCTTATTTTACGCCAGATTAAACACAAATTTAAAATTGTTAGTCCATTTTAAAACAAAGCTCTCAGAACCTCAATTCGTAAGTTGCTTTTACTAGACTTCAATTTTCGAGAATGTTGTTTTATCTAACTATGAATGAAACCATTCGAAAACAGCGCTGGCAAGTATAGTTGTGCTTATTATATTTAAATTTCCTAATATAATTTATACACCTTTAACTTAACAATATTCTATAAAAATGTACATAACATACTAATTTATTGCAATATGTCCATAGGATAAATATACAAAAATGTGTTGTGGTTTCATGGTACCTAATTATTAACTAAGTTATCTTTATACAACTGTTTTTGTATTTTTTAAATCCTGAAACATTTTAAGTCAGCTTTGGAAACTCTACTAAATACTTTTTCAATCATGATATTTCTAACTTTCTGATCTCTCTCCAATGTGTGTAGGAGATGAAGTATATGAATTACTTATATGTAAGTAATCCACATAAAGATAGGAACTTATAAATTTACTATCATGATATTGTATTTCCATCATTAACTATGATGTGGAAACCAATAGCGGCTGGTTTGACAGGTTCGATTTACCTGTAAACCCTCCAAAGTAATAGGCTTTCATATTAACAGATGACCAGAAACCTAGATCCAAAAAAACTAATAATTTTAAGTCTTCAATATTTCAATTATTCCCTAAGTTCTTCTGTTTATGATCTGAGTCCATTCGTCGAAAGCATCCTCAACTAACAAACCTGAATTACTAGGAGCAGCCAGACAGTTGTAAAAACCTTGCTGGTCCTATACAGTCTTATCGACTTTTTATTGTCTTATGTAAAAGTACTACCTGTACAATTTTACAGTTAAATGTTTCTTAATTTGATCATGTTTGCTCATTTCGGTACTTGCTCATTGGGGTGATCCGGCTCCCGATTCATCAATGTCGTCATTTGAACTAACTTCTCTTACTTATATTATATTATTCGACTCACTTATATCACCTATAAATAGGACATTATTCTTTCAATTCAACGTATTACAATCATAATTCCATTCTCATTTAACCTGTCCTCCTATGAAACGCTCTTCCCCAGGAAATTAGAACAACAGCCTGTCGCTATTAACTCAAGCTGAAAGTATAAATTCTCTTCACACATAATATAGCAGAATCATCACAACATTAAGACTTTTTATATATTTTATGGTCTATTTTATTTGTACGGGTATTTGAAAGCATGTTTATGTATATCTTGTATGTATATATGTCAATAGATACTAATAGGTTACATTTGTTTTTTACCTTTCTTCTCTTCTCGTTTTGTGTTTGAATATATTTCTTAACATTTGGTGGTTTTATTCACTTTGGAATTGCTAACATAATTATAAGGCTAGTTCTAATCACTCATTGTCAAATATTCCTCACCTGACCACCAGTTGAATGGTTAGCGACTCAAACTGACTAAAAACTGCACGCTGTCTCAGGTACCAGCAGATGGAAAACCAGTTATAACCTAGCAAGATATTTCTGGATACCTCACCAACCCTGGGTCATGTATCACTAGAATCATTACTATCTGTCATGCCTTATTACATCCCCATTTCTCTGCCTGTCTTTTTAATCATGGCAGTACAAACAAAACAGTATACGATTTCAATAGGGGCACTCTCCTCTCCCCCTAGCCTTTTATTTGAGGTGGAGTTCACAAATATCCGGAGGCTCGATGCAAACCTCAGCGCCGTTGAGCGCCTCACCTTGAGACGGTTCGGCTAGCCATGTTTTTTTAGACACAAATATATCGCACTACCTAAAAAACATACGTCATATTCCTTAGAAATTGTTCAAGAGGATTGGATAGAGGCGAATGTTCAACTCATCCCCAAGAATGACAACTGCTCCAACCCGTCCTATAACCGACCTATAGCCTTCACTTTCATTCTCTATTAGGTTCTTGAATGTATCTCATGATATATGTAATCTCAACAAAAATCTAACCCGCTACCTGAAGGATCACTCCTTATTAAGTAATCGACAATATTGCATTAGACCTATTTCGATCCACGGGTGATCTTCTAGCGTACTTCACACACCTTTGGGGTCAGGCTATGAATAGGCATGGAGAGTCCTTGGCCATCAGCCTCATCGTGGCCAAGGCTTTTGATAGGGCTTGGCACCGTTCACTTCTCCACAGAGCTGCCAGTATTTGGCCTGCCCCCTTAACTCTGCAACTGAGTTGCCAACTTCCTGTATAAACACCACATTAGGGTTCTTTGCGACAACGTGGCCTCTAATTATCAGCAGGATATCGGGTTAATGCTACTGTACCATTGAGGCTCGGCCTTGTCACCCACACTGTTTCTTCTGCATATGAATAATATGTTAGCCCTTAGCATAGTATACATTGCTATGAAAATGACAGCACAGTTCATAGACGATATTTAGGACACTTTACAGCCAAGATAGAAACTTGTCGCTGAATTCGACCTGGCTCTAGGTCCCATTTCTCAATGGGGTTATGAGAATGTAGTTGAGTTCAATGCAAAAAAAAATACAGGTATGAGCTCTCTCTACCAAAAAGTCTGTATATCGCCCCCTTCCTACTTTTCAGAACACTCAACTGCCATTGCAGGATAAGCGAGTTCAGTTTCCCAGATATGAATATTTGCTATCATCTCAATTCCACGGTTACGAAGAGGTGTCGGCTCTAGGGCAGTGCAAAAAAACAATACGAATACAAAAAAAAAACACGAATACAAAATAATTAGAAAGGTGTTATTTAAGATAGTGTTGGATTGTGTTGTGAGTGTGTTTATAGTGTTCTCGCTTATATAGTTATAACACTAGTAATATGAATTAATAGATAGTTATGAACAGTTTTCATTTTGAATCTTACGGTATATAATTAAATCCCTTGGGATATAAGTTTATCACGTCCTTACTAGCTTACTACCACAAAGAGCGAAAATTGCTGTTCGAATTGATTTTACATAGATAGACTGCTAGATAAGTTTTACTCGTATTATAGCTTATAGCTATAGCTTAGCTTCAATACTTGAATAATTAATACAACATTTTGATAAAAAAACATCAACTTCAAACTTGTACACTGCATTTTGGTTCAGCAATTACCTTTAGTTTTGTCTTTTGTAGCGTAGATACTCAGAAGGTAAAGAGTGTACGCATGTTAGGTCTGCCTCAATAAAAATTCTCTATAAGTAAAAAAAATAATTTTGTTAAGAAGATTAGAATAACGACGAAACTTCAAATTGCAAATTGTTGATATTTATGTGTTTTTATAATAAAACAAGCTGTTTAGAACACGGATAAAAGAGAAATATTATATTTCGTGCGTAACGTATTTTACAGAGATCGGAAAGATTTTTTAACTGTCAAAATGCAACCAACATAACAAAATACAGACTATACTGTAATACCAAATTACAACAGATAAGGTTGCGTTCCTAATTACCAACACTCCCTCCAGAACGCAAACCCATTATTTAAATAAAACATATGTTTTTTAAATGTTACACCTTCAAATGTTACTACTTATTAATGTGTTTAATATATTTTGATTTCACCTGAGTTGCATTTAGAGAAAGATATATTAAACATTTGTCTCTCCTCCGGAGTAAACTTGGTGAAGTATTTGCACTACGTTCTGGTTTCTCTCGCTCGAGTCAACGTGAGACAGTATCGATCAGCTACTAGGCTTTTACGCACTAGCGGTGCCAAGAAATTGCATAAACTTCTTCTTGAAGTAGTTGAGTTACATCATTAAAAGGAGGTTTATTTTAAATTCATTTAGAATTTCATCAAAAGGACGTCAAGCCTCTGTAACGCCAAGGTTACAGAGGCTTGCCATCCAAGGCAATGACATTTATGTCTCTAAAACATTTTGGAAACGTTAAATTTCCAAAAAGTTTTAGAGACAGTATTCGTATCGTAGTACTGTAAATTACAGTACTACGATACGAATACTGTTACTGTTAGTGAATATTTTCATAGCAAGTAGTGTGACAATTGATGAGTGGTTAATGAATCAGTCAGTTAACCAAGATAAGTAATTTTATATGTATAGATTATCCAACACGTCATGGAGTTATCAATTCCATGATTTAGCTAGACACGCACATTATATGTATATATTTACAATTTTAACAGTAATACATTTAAAACTTATTTTTATTTACTATCAATAACGTTCAATTAGGCGCACAATAAGATAAAATAAGTTGATAATTCATTCAATTTTGTCTGTATCCAAAAATATCTCAACCTGCCCCTGGGTACTAGTGACGTAATACTTTATTTCCGATTTCTGTCACCTACCCACGTAGTAACAGAAGTTATTAGTAGCTGACCCTGCATGACATTTACTAAAAGTTGAACAGGAAATAGAAATGAATAGTAATAAAGATCTTTACGACTAATAAGACAGTATCTAAGAAATTTCTATGCAATTATAAAAATTGTTTTAAATGCTACTATATAGGCATACTCGTACTATGCTATTGAGGCAACATAAGAGTCTATTCTTTACATTTGATTACATCTTTACAGGGTATGGGAATTCCTGCACAGCAAAAAAGAGAATTGCCGCACAGAAAAAAAAAAGACACGGTATGGTAGGTGTCATGGAGTAGTGAATAGTTCCATCTATCTTTGAAGATCCTTTTAGATTTTAATTCTTTTCTTATTAAGGTACTATTGAACAAAGAACTGATTTTAAGTAGTCGTGGTAATTTTTTTCGAATTTGTGGTTAGGAGCAGAGTACATTGGAAGGTTAACTATTTATTGATATTGCACCCATTGATATAAAACTGCTAAAGAGTAGTATGCGATCTATGGATGCGAAACATGAGATATTTTTTTGTTTTTGAAGACATCACCCGCTCTAGGAATAAATCCTGTGTCGCGGGGGACTTTACAAACACACAAGAAACGGACACAAAAAACACCCAGACTCGGCGAGCGGCGTGGCAACCATTTAAAACACTTTTTTTTAGCGTTTGGAAACCCCCTCGAGGCGTCATCCCACTGGGGTTTACGGCGGGGTGGTGTATCGGAATCGGATCGACTAAAACCACACGGTGTGCCATCAGAACAAAAGGTGATATTACAACATCCAGATCCCTCCTAGCGCGTGCCCGCTACCGCGGGCACCATCTGCGGGTAAACCTCTATTTTAGGCGACGTACGGCACACACGAACGTCGTCTCGTCGCGGCTGGCCATTGTAGCAGATGGAGATCAAAACCCGTCCCGTCCACCCGCGGCCACACTCAAGGCGGCATGAGGCGCTGTTAGGCGCCTCCACCGCCCGGTTCGCCGCCGCCTCCTTCTGCGAAATTACGTCTTCGCAGAATGTTGCGACCACGGTAAAACAACTGTTGCTACCGACCATGAAGTATGACGGCCGGTAGCGAGAGATTTCCTCCAATAACTACAGTGAGGACCCCACGCTGCGCCGCCCAGGCGGAACAAACCGCTAGCGTGTGCCGAGCCGAATCCTCACTGCAGTCGCACTGGCGACAGGCGGGACTCGATCCCCTCCTGGCGACTCAGTGCAGATACTTCCCGAAGCAACCGTGCCCGGCAAGGATCTATGTCAGACGGAAAGAAAAGGTCCCGTGCTGTCGCGCTGCCCACGCGACGATGACCGGCTGGGGAGCCTCCACGGCGGCAAAGCCAGCACATGGAGCCTCCAGCCGGGACGACCAACGAGCCATCGTAGCTCGACGAGCGGCCTCTCGCCACTCGCGTATCTATTCGGGCGGGGACCGTATGCCGCTACCCGCCCGGAAGTTAACCGTTCGCCGATAAATTTCGGCGAGCACTTCCGCCTCCAAATCCTACGGGGGAGTTCCGGCCAAGGCACACGTCGCCTCCGTCGATAAGGTGCGATAGCCGCGTATGGCTCTAACCGCTAATATCCTCTGAGGACGCCAGAGGCGAGCCCTATTCTGGGCGGTCAGAGCCACCGCCCACGCCAGTGCACCGTATAGCGCCATTGGCCGGACAACCACTGTGTGGAAACCTCATGGTTCCTTAACTGTCCCCCGAAAGCGTGCGCGCAGTTCGTAGCGCTCGCATTGCCACCCCAGCCTGCTTCTGCTAGGATGACAGATGGCCTCACCTGTCACCCCCAGGCCTTATGGAGGACGACACAGGATTATGGAGGAGCATTCAGCTAACGTGTAAATCGCTGTGTGCCATCATTGCGATGGCCCTCAGGCGTTGGCTCCTTACGGATCATACACAGATGATCTCCGAAACATCCTTTTCCAGTGATCATCTGCGTCAGCCAGAATGAGAGGGTCCCGTGATGTCTCTCAAGCCAATCCTGCATAAGGAATCTTACCGCCAAAACAAGAGCGTGCCCAACGCTTGGTTACCCAAGTCATTCCTTCCACTCCTCCACGAGGGCCTGGCGGAGTTACGATTTCTACGAGGGATTTCTCCTTGCGCCACTGATAAATAGCCGCAAGGGCTCTCGTCTCCAGGTCCCATGGTGGAGTGCCGGCCAAAAGACTCGCCGCCTCAAAGGATGACAACATGAGGGGACTCGATGACTCCCCTCATGTTTGGCAGCAAACGTGCCAATGCACGCGCTGCACCAACCAACTTGGGGACCAGGCTTCGGAAATGATGTCCAAAGTTCCACCGGCCGTCGAATACGAGCCCCAGATATCACAGAGGTCTCGATGCTATTGCAAGTGCCTCCTACTATGAAGCTCAATCTATCAGGTGGCTTCCTCCAAGACCCATGAAAGAACAAGGCCTCGGATTTGTGCAAAGCCACCTCGAGACCCAGCCGGCGGATAAGCTCCACGACTTGGGCAACACCGGCCGTGGCCCTCAGGGTTACCTCACGGTGTGTCTTGCCGCACGCCGTCACAAGCGTGTTGTCCGCGACACCATCTAAGTATGCACCGCGAAGCACCTAATCGTAACCGATGTTTCACAGGAGATACCCTAAGACCGACCCCTTCGGAACACCACACGACATTTCACTTCGACCGAGACCGATTCTACTTGTGTGGACAACGGCTCTCGCCGACAAATAAGCCCCGACAACGCGGCGAAGGTAGAGAGGCACTCGTATGATATACTAGCGCCTCCCTGATGCAACTCCAGGCCAAAGTGTAGAACGCGTTGGCGATATCTAGCGACACCGGCACTACCCCTTCGCCCCGGGAAGCGGTTTCCTTAATGCTTGAATTTTATTTTTGTGCCCGTATATTTTTGTGATAACTTCTAAAATGTTAATTTAAATTAAATGGTGTAAGAGAGTTTAATAATATGTATGAAGTACTCAAGGCCTTTAACGTTCTTAACATTGTATCCGTCTATTAGTTTTGCTAATACCGCATTTTACGTGACCAATTTTTAGAAAAATAGAATTTGTCTAGTCAGTTAGCCTTTAAAGTTTGATATTTGCCATCACTTACTGTTTTGTAGTTCTATAAAAGAGGAATATCCCACCAAGCATTGTTTTGTTATATCCGAAAGGGGAGATTTTAACCAATGTACACAAAAACTTAACAAATTATATACCCTAACCTTCCTCAAAAGTTTTTTTAACTATTAGTGAGAACCACGTAAAAATCCGTGTAGAAGTTTTGAAATTTATTGTGAACAGACAGACAGACAGACGCAGCGAAGCACTTTGCTTTATAATATATAGTGATAGTGAAGTTACTAAGGGTCTATGTACGTAGATTAAATATTTTAAAGAAAACGTTTCTAAGAATCTTTTCTTGTACTATTAGTTAACAATGTGAGAATTAAAGTTTACTTTTTCCTATTATTTTCATATCTTAACATTTAGTAAACTTTAAAAATAAAAGGTTCTAATTTAGACTGCTGAAAGTATTTTATGCGATACCTATGTCTTTTGTGATCAAAGTTTCTAGAGTATTCTTACGTAGTCTTGACCAACAAAAAGTTGATTATATCGTTACTCCTTTGACTTTGAAGTTATTAAACTTACTTTGATCATATTCCCTCCTTTTGGGATCAAAATTTAATTAAATAAAAATAACAACAGTTGTTTTTGAGCTCTCCGAATTTGTTTTAGCAAGTGGTTTGGTTCCAGTTATTGAAGACGACGGTATTAGATAGAGTTAAAAATGTGACCTAATTTATTCTTTTTTAGCTTTTTACTGAACAACCGAACAGCATAATAACAATTAATATTCATTATATAGTTTTATGGAGCTTTATAAAGCCAATAATAGTTTTGCCTAGATAACTCACATAAATAGATCAGTAAACAGATAGAGATCTGTTATGACTTACAACTTATACGTACTCGTATTTGCAATGTTCAAACATAAATGGTATATGGTGTATGTTCAATTAATTTATTATTCCAATAAAGGCTTAATTGTTTATTTTCGAAACCTTCGTTATTTGGATTTTAAAGGTGTTTTGTGAAGGAAAGGTATCTACATCCTGTAATAAGATACTTTTAAATTTATATTTAGTACTTAGTATATATTACTTTTATACATATAGTATATTTAGGTACTTATTATATATTAAAGTACTTTTAAATTTATACTTAACATTTCTATTTTATTATTATTTATTCTAGAATTCTAGTTAACCTAATTATGCTTATATAAAGAGTGGGTTAGAAGCAGCAATACCCCTGCCAGTCTTGAGTTTCAGGTGACTATGGATGGCAATTACCACTTACTATATTACCATGTGACATGTCTGTTCGTTTACACCTCATATCATGAAAAAAATTCTCAACAAAGCCTTATGCCATTATGCTTGCCTTGCCTAATACATTAAGCCATTACGCTTACGCTAATCAAGTATTGACATAATATATTTTATTTTTATTAAAAAAAGACGCAATGAACTACTTCTAGACATTTCTTTTTTCTTAATTTTACAAGATTTGACAAACAAGCCCTGTCGCTATTCTTTTTGAATCCTCCATCTGTTTTGAAAACTGCCTTGCTATAAGTTAGGAAAGTAATATATAAATTAAATAAAGAATAAGAAATAAAAACAGCCTTTTAATATTAAATTACTGGCACGCCCTTAATGTTCAAAACATAGACCTTACGATTAATAATAAGAAAGTTCATTTCTAATTAATGAAGTTAAGTTTGTTAATTAAGATAGAAGGAGGCTAGAACAGATTTGTGGGGTGGTGACCTTCACCGCCCGTAGTAAGTAGAAAATCCTTTGAAAGGCGTGACATAACACGGACTAGAGTTGAAAGAGCATACCTACACGCGATAGCGCCTGGACTAGGGAGATATCGATAGTTAAATGTGAAGATGATACCAATCACGGCTGTTGCCAACGTCAGATTTACCATAAGCCACCCAATTAAACGAGAAGCACGTCCTCGCGACCCTATATGTCACAGATTAAAGTAATCATAGAATCGGACCCCTACGTCATATAAACTCGTATAGTCATAACGAAGGTAGTGTATATTAATAAGGCAGTGTATAATAGTAATTGAAGCCCTGAGTTAAACTGGTAGATAAATATATCGATTATATTAATATTATGGTAATCGTAACTAATGTCCATCGTCACTATCTCAAGGCCACCAGTTTCTACTTTGAGAATATAATATTCAAAATTGCAAATTGTGATTATATCCAACGATTTACAATTTTAAATGCATTGGAATGTCATTTCAACCAACGAGCAATCAACTGCACCTTATTCAATGCATTCTCAGAAATATTCATCAGGAATTCTATAACATATAAAGTAGACGTTCGTGTTTCGCCAGTTGAGTATTTACCTGTTATTTCTTGTTAATGTTACAATGTCTGCTTGCTAGAACTTATGTATAACCACTAGTATCATTATAGCTATTATCAGCTAATGTATACAATTACCGTTTTCCCTAGAGGCGCTATCAGAAAACGTGTAAAGACATTGACGACGTCTATTGTTAAGTTAAACCATAGAAAACCTTTGTTTCAAAAAAACTTAAATTACAACTTACTAGAAAATGAAACTTGAAATTTTTTTTAAATATGTCTATCTATTTTTTGTGACTGCGATCGAGAAAACAGTTATCTAACTTTAAAAGGGTAGAACATAGCACGTACAACTGCACACTAAACTGACAACTCGATTGTATAAGCTACACACTTCTAACAATCGACCTTGCGATTCATAAATCGACGATTTGAATGCAAGGTGAACCGGAAACAGGACACTCAAATTGAAGCTGAAGGTTTTGGTATCAGAACAACCTCGTTATCGAACATTCTAGTTGGCCGAGTTATTTCTATATTTTACGAATGGCTATTCCTATACATTACTTTCTTATAATGATATGATTAATTACTAAGGCATGATTGATTCATAGAATCGGATCGGATAAACATATGACTATAATAAGATATCATAGAATCGGACTAACTACCCATATATGTATGTCTATATTAGAAGCTGATAGAGGTAAAATAGTACAGATTACGGTTTTAATTGGTAACGATAACGTTTATCATTGAGGTTCTACTGCCAAAGTAGCTTAATTTAAATCGGGAAGGGAAAGTTGGGAAAGGTTGCGTTTCATTTGCAACATTCACTCAGTTATTGAGTGAACCGTGTTGCTGTTTACTATCTTGACAATAACAATTAACTTTTAAAAATTAAAACTGATTACAATTATCGTGATAAATGTAGCCAGATATATTCTTTATTCAACAAACCTTGTGGTCGAGGGCCTTTCCCTGCAACGGGTGAAGCTTACATCTCCGTCAGTGGCCTTGTTGGTCGGAGACAACTGGGGAAACGAGGATAATGTTCCGCCCGTCATGAATTCAGAGGTAGAGGCGGTTTTTCTACGGATCCGACGAAAAACCCCGCCCCCAAGCCAGATTAAACACCTGCCCGAGTACTGGCGTGAGCTTTGATCATATCTCGGACCGCCTAAGGGAGGTTCTGGACACTAACTTAGCGTCTAGACGTTTTCCTAAGTGCTGAAAAAGCTGGAAGCTGATCCTATTGCGAAAGCCGGGACGGCCTGCCGATTCCGTCACGGTCTATAGACCCATCGTATTGCTGTACGAGGACCAGGATGATGTTCTGAAGCGGTAGCTCATGTCGTTCAGTGTTTTGCAGGGGTCTGTTCTCGGACCACTCCTGTGGAACATGGGATATGACTGGGTATACACTGGCTTTTCGTGTGGATAAGATGGACCATTAGTTCCAGGGACCCCATCGTGGTCCACGCTCGCCGAAGTTTATCAACAGACGGCTGACTTTCAGGCGGGTAGCAGCATACAACCCCCATCTGCAGATTGTCGTCGAGTGGGCAGGGCAGCAGCATGGGTGCCTCTCCTTTCGACTAGCGCAGATCCTTAACAGGCACGATTGCTTCGGGAAGTGTCTGCACTCGGTCGTTAGGAGGAAAGATATAATTTCAGAGACACATTTATCAGTGCCTCATACCGCCCTGAGTGTGGTCGCAGATGGACCTAATGGGTTTTCCCCTACATCCGCTAGAGTGACCAGCTGTGAGGAGGTCACGTCAGCGAGTGTCACACCATGTGGTTGTAGTTGGTCTGATTCTGACACACCACCCCGCCGCAAACTCCGGTCGAGTGACGACCCGAGAGAACTTCTATCCATTAAAAAAAAGGCCTATGTCCAGTAATATTGATCTTTCGGCTGAAATGATGATAATAAGATGATGATACTATTTATTTCTTAACTTGCAATAGTATTATATTTTTCTATGATGTAAGGTGTGCCAAGAGTTCGTTACCATTTAAATCTAACATCCCACACAAACATGTTACGGCAATTCTTGAGACTGATGCAACTGGACTATGCTGGCTACAATCGTAACCCATGGTTTCGACAAGATGGGGCCACTTGTCACACATCCAGTGAGTCCCTGCCCGTGGCGACGACGACATTCCATGGCTGACGAGGCGAAATTCCATGACTACGCAGGAGTCCAGATCTATCCCCAGCATACTTCTTTTTCGGGGATTATTTGAAGAATCGTGACTACATCAATAAACCAATTATACTACGTCAACTAAAACAAAAAATTTGCGAAGAGATTTCGGCGATCTCGCGGTCTCCTTGCCGTCGAGTAGTCGAAAATTTCGGTGCTCGCTTGGGAGAGCGCAAACGTCGAAGCAGTGGTCAGTTAGACGATATAATTTTTAAAAAATAAATGCCAACTAGTTAACTTTCTTGTAAATGATAGTTTTTTATAATATATCAAAAGATTTTTTAATACGATTTTTGCAAATGTTAACTAATTCGTGGCTCACCTTATAGCTATATTAGCTCCGTATATGCTGTGTGGTGAAAGATTAAGAATACAGAAAATAAAAATTAATCCTGTGGGTGTAGTAAGAGGCGATTAAGGGAGCAAATTACGCAGGACAACATGACTATAAGGAGAAGGAAAATTTAATATAAACCCTATACAAACCCGTCTGACCAGCGTTTTTTTTTTCTATATTAAGAACCAGCCAAAGTGCTCTACCTGATGGAAAACATAAATAGAATCCAAATGCAGACAATGCAGTGTGGTAACCCACACTATTTCGGCCTAGTGAGATGCTTTTTCAAAACCTCATTTCTAAGGAGAGGCTTATATCCAGCAGTAGACTATTAAAGATTGGTGATGTGATATTTATATTATATATATATATATATATATATATTATTTGTATTATATTTTCCTTTCCCTTTTAATACCATGGCTAGCAATACAGCATTTGCTCACTAAGAGATTCACGAGTTTACATGGTAGAGACAGGATGAAAGAACATTGACAGATTTGATTATCTGCAAGATTCCTGTAACTAAACCTCAAAGTATAAAAATTGAAGTATTGCATGAAAAAAGTAAGAGGAAAAACTTTGAGGGAAAGGATAAATAGAAGCTTGGTAGTATATTAAAGAAGCCTAAATGTGCGGATGATGTTAAAGTATTATAAAAGAATCTGAAGAGTGGACTAGTGGAGTCAGCAATCGCAGTATGTGGGATTGCTAGAAAAACGAAATGTAACAGTTTAGACCGAAATGATGGGATAACTGTATCAGTATAAGGAGAAGGAGAAGCACTCAAAGGACAAGTGCAAAGGCACTGTGAAGCATAGGACATCAGATGACGATATACTCATTTACCTCTCATACCATAAAGAAACAAACACTAATGCCCATGACTACGAAGATATGTGCAACAGATTTAAATATAAGCAACTTTGCATATATTGTTAACCACTCGCCTAAAAGGTTCATTGTAATTACAATGTGTGGTGAAATAATAATGAATAATATTTGCAACAAAATGGATAAAGTGCAAATTACAAAATACTGGTTAAAACAAGCGTAGTTTTATTGTTGTTGGATAACATTATCACATACTAATGTACATAATATATACAATAGTTGATCGTCTCGCTTTTATATTTAAATTTAATCGTCTCAACAAAACACGTGTACTCTAACAGCATTACAGATTTACATTGTCTGTAATAGATGTACGGAGCACTACACACATACATACGAATACGTACACTCACGTCTTTTATATCCAAAGAGGTAGACAGAGGTGTATTAAGTGAATACATTTCGCCAATTATAATTATAGTTTACTACACACGTACGACACGTATAAACATAATATGAACCTTAGATTTACAATCAAAACTTTACAAAGCCACAGTACACCAATCTGGGAAATAAATCCGTATAATCCGACGGATTAAATACAACGGCTTCTTATTGGACGGAGAAACTTTTTCTAAAATTGCGTCGTTTGGTATTAAAATCAGGTACAAAAAAATTAACTATGTTTAAGACTGTCGTATATTCAATTGGTTGTATTTAAAATAAGATACTTTTTCATCATAACTTTTTACGCATTAGTATTCATTTTTATCCAAAAAAGAACGTGTCCGTCAAAAGAGAACTTCTATCAGATCAGGGAACCGCCTATTCGGGCTTACCTCTGCAAGCATAACAGTCAGCCAAACCCGCAGACCAAAGGTCAGCGTTCAAATATATAAATCTAAACTTTAATTATCTTCTACGCAAGAAAATACTTTTCTGCCTCGCGCCTATTATATTTTGTTATAAAATCATATAATGGCAATAAGATTCATTGGCATTTATCACACTCTCAATTGAGATCATGGATACCATGGACCTTAGCGTGAGGTTTACAACAAAAGATCGTATAATTATTGCTTTCAACTTCAAAGTAGTATTCTTTCGAAAGTCTACGTAATCGTGACAGTTATACGCTGGAATTGGAACCAAGCTCAGCTAGCCAGAACACGTAATTGCTGAAATAGCCACGTATATATATTGTATATCTTACCTTAAACTGTAGAAGTGGCTGCTATGTTGTCTTTCTAGACAATGCTCAAAAGACAGATCTCACCAAGGCAATTATAGCATGCCTCTCTCTCATTTAAAACATAAATTTCACGCTACTTTTTGGTCATAGTTCTTTTACAGGCTTAGCTTTGTTTCAGTTTATTTTTAATTTGGTGAAGGTCGTGGGAAGCCGTTGGGTGCAGGTGGGACGGTACCAGCTGTTGTAGGGAGCCTTGGGGAAGGCCTATGTCCTGCAGCGGACGTCTTTTGGTTGAGATGATGATGATAATGATGATGAGTTTACGCATACATCTAAGAAATTAAATTGTCCTTAACTTGTTCAAAGGCAACATTTTATTTATATTTTATGTCTACAATGTCGTAATACAAGCTGGATATACGGAACGCAGAAGATGTATATCAGAAATGGGGTTTAAAGTCGACCAACTGTTGAACCAAGCTATGAAGACTTTGCTGCAAAATTACACTTTAGCAAGTATACTACATGCTGATACCGTTGATAAGAATCAGCAAATATGCCAGTAACATGTTTATGAATAATTTGTATGTTAGTGTGTCATTCTTTTTTTTCTATTATAATTGACAGAACCATGAGACTTCTACATTTAGACGAAGGCTTGTAATTATAGAATAAAAAAATATAAAGAAATAAATTAAAACCACAACATATAGCCAATTCTTTAATTTTGACATTTTGTTTGTTAGTTTTTAATTGAACTGTGACACATCTGACTTTAATTAAACATTTTTCAACTGCCACAGTGCCCTCTTAGACAAGAGGACAACGTCACTGCAAATCACCATCAATCAATCATAATCCATCCAGATCCCTCTTAGCGCCTGCCCGCTGCCACAGGCACCATCTGCAGGTAAACTCTCTATTTAGGTCCGCGTGTGCCTTATGTCGCCTCCTCGCGGCTGGCCACTATAGCGGATGGAGGGCAAAACCCGTCCTGTCCACCTGCAACCACACTCAAGGTGGTATGAGGCGCTGAGACACGCTCCTTCTCTGCCCGATTCGCCGGCGGTGAATTGGGTCCGAGCGGAGATCGTTCTCTCGGGCCTTCAACGCCGCCTCCTTCCACGAAATTACGTCTTCACAGAAGGTTGTGACCGCTGTAAAACAGCTATCGCTACCGGCCATGAAGTATATGATGGCTGGTTGCGAGGGATCTCCTCCAATAACTGCAGTGAGGGCCCCTCGCTGCGCCACCCAGGCGGAGCAGACCACCAACGTGTACTGCGCCAAGTCCTCATTGCAGTCGCAGTGGGGGTGTCAGATAGGACTCAATTCCCTCCTAAGAACCGAGTGCAGATACTACAACCGTGCCCGGAAAGAACCTACGTTGGTCGGAAGAAAAGAGTCCCGTGCTGCCGCCCTGTCCACTCGACGATGACCAGTTGGAGAACCTCCACGGCGGCAAAATCAGTTTGTGGAGCCTCATGCCAGGACGACCAACGAACCATCGTGACTCGACGAGCGGCCTCACGCAACCCGCGTACCTCTTCGGGCGGGTGCCGTTAGCCACTACCCACCCAGAAATAAGCCGTCCGCCGATAAACTTCAGCGAGCACTGCCACCTCCAAATATTCATTCATACATAGTACAATTGGAACGGTCCTTTGATATTTCAGTAATTTTCAAGTCCTCCTGATAGTCCTAAAATTTTGTATAGCTTTTTAAAGGAGTTTATAAGTACTGTGAAATAAGAATTACTGCAAGTTTCAGAACATACTGTATATATCAGGGAAAGAAACTTATCCGGCTACACGAAACTTTCACTTCGCCTTCGAGATGTCATATCTCACTGGAAAAATGTGGGTTCTTCCTTAGAACTATTGTGTAGAAATTGAACTATGAATAAAAATCGTATTATGCACCCAATGTGATTTTGTTCGTAAGGCAAAATAAGAAGTTGATTTATATTAAAAAAAATAACAATCAAAAGTTCCTGATTAGACGTGTTTATTGTTTTTAACAAAATTACACACTACACAATGCATAATTATTCATTTGTGGTCTACTATCAACAGCCACTCATCATCAACCGTGAATCATCAACAGACTTTAACAGTCTACTGCTGAATATAGGCACCTCTCCAGAACGGCGATGGACTGATAATAAATGTGTCTCTCGTTTCCTTGTAAATATGTAGAATGTGAGTACATAACAGATATTGAAAAGATATCATAAACAAACGTATGTGTAGTATTACGGTCATATGGTTCGTAACATGTGTATCGTGAAACGTAAAACTTTACAATGCATGTATTCAGATTTAGCAAAAACTCTGAGACTATCGTTTCTCGCAAGAAAATCTGTATAGACTAGATAATATAAATTTATTCAGATTCTGAGCTAGACCGATGCTTGACTCAATATTTTAGTAACAGTGCGTAGCTTAGTCACGAAAAGTAAACGCAAAGAAAAGAAATAATAAACGGATACAACATTTCTTTGTGTAAATCCATAATTAAATAGATTTGGGTACAAGCAAATTGAATTTCAATACTTCTAGTAACAAAAAACAAACAAGATAAAAGAGTTCTTCACAATTAGCTATTAAAGATATTGCAGACCCTACACCGTTGTACAAAAGAAGGAAAACTTCAAATTACTATAGGAGCAATCAGTCTGGGCAGTGTGGCAGAGTAGACCATAACTTCCTTTTTAAGGTGACAACCATGATGATACCCTACAGTTTTACTACTCTATGTATTATTATCTCGAAATGTAAAATACTATTTACTATTAACTATCAACTATTGACTATAAAATACTATTAATTTACCACAAAGTTTCATTTTTTTTTGATAATTAAATTAAGAGACAGATGTTTTTTGCTATTTACTCTTTAATACTGCCTCTAGTTTGTAGTATTTGACTAAAACTCGATATTAAAAATTTATAAATTATATGATAATAAGTAATCGATTAATATCCTGCTTGGTTCAATGACATGGAACTAAACATTTTTTTTTAAACTAATTGAATTATAATTACGTAATATATCAAAGTTATAGACTCAGTATTTTGTAACATATTTTAATTGCTTTGTTATCACAATTATATAAGTATTATCAATGCGGTAGTTACATAGTTTTATCTCAAATAATTTAGTTTTATTACATGTGTTACTTGAGGGAAACTCGTGGCCAAGTGGTAGCCTCGGAGAACATGTACGTACACACAGACCAAAATAGTGTGGCATCCCAGTACTTTAAAAATAATGGAACATAATTTAAATAAAGCTAATTTTTGGTGACGTATCTCAAGAAAATAACAATTTTAATAGTTATCAACATCTTTTTAACGTAGCAACTAATCTATCTTTTTGTGACATTGTTATTAAAAACAACATGTTCATTTCCTGTAATCACGGTTCCAGTTTTTGGTAGTAAAAAGTGGTATCAGTATCAACTCATTATTTGTTAATCTGGCCAGTTCAAGACGGGGTACTGGATGTTACTCAATGCTATACAATGTGACGTTTTGAGAAAACAGAAATATCAACAGAGTTTCAGTCATCATTTATTAAGATATATGCAATTATATATATAAAGATACATATTTTAAGATACATATATTAAGTTCGAAATGAAAGTTTATACTTACTTACCATGGACAATTAAATCTAGAAAAAAAATCTCGTTTCAAGAAAATCGCAAACACTAGCATCAACGTTGACATTACTTGTATTTAAGTCTAATCTAACTTTTGACATTTTAAATGTTTATCGTAAACTTGTTTCGAAAATTTGTTATTTGTAAGATCCATGCAAATAATCGTAGATATTAGTAAAAGTTCGAATAAGAAAGACTAGAAAACAAGTATGTAATGATTATGCATCATTGTATACTTGTTGATTTGAGTTTAGCATTTGAGGACAGATAATAATATGTTTTGCCTTATTTTGAATTATTTCGCCTTTACGTGGATTCAGCATTGTTTTATACCATTTCCAATATTTAAAATGTAATATAAAGTACCTGTGTACCTTGCCCAATAATTTTACCAGGTTTAAGCACATTGTTTTAGAAAAAGAAATACACCTAAAATCATATTTTTATTACTCAATTTTAATGCAATCTTCTCCTATATTGATAAAAAAATTGCCCATATTCTATGCGGTGCCAACAGTTTATTCCATCATTATAAAAGGTATAATCGTTACTAGCGTTAAAGGAAACATGGTGAGGTAAAATAAATGTTATCAAGGCATAAAAAATACTTTTGGGCGAACGAAATAACGAGAAAATTACACAAGCAATTTCGTACTTAAAACATTTTCAAACATATTACATATTTTCTTGTCCTCGGGACATACGACCAATAACTTGATTAACGTGTTACGGGCAGACTAAAGTGATTTTTATCAGAAAATACGTTTGACACAACATACGACAGCACGCTTTACGTTTGAAACATGCTAAGAAATTTGTCATTTGAAGAACTTGTTTAGAGTACATACAGATTAAGTGAAAAAAAAATGTAATTATCTGACTCAGATCTATATTGTTGAGAGCAATATAAAACAATTTACAACTAATCTCGATAGCAAAAAGTGATATACCCCGACCGCTCGAAAACCCTCAAGGGCCTCGTAGAACCTTTCTCTTGACCAACTTTTTTCAGACATCTCCCAATAAGAGAGTTCATTTAAATTGTCTCGGGAAGTCCCATCAAACAATGTGGTATAATAAATGATCTCATTAGGTGTTAAATATTTATAGCTAACAGTCGTAGGCTGTAGAAAGACAACATTTGAAAACAGGAAACAAACTACTCGTACTTTGCCTAAATATAAGTAGGCAACTACTATAATCTCTCATGTAACTTCTTAGTAAACATAGTTAAGACCGGGTATTGTATATTATGGCATTTAAGCTATGAGTATAATATGTAACACACAAAGTGAAGGTAATCAGTGAAAGCATGATTACCAGCATAATTTAATTTTGTTATGAATTTCAACTTTTTCATTTTCTACTTACCAAAAATAGTAGATTTACTGAAGCGGTGTAAGCATGTGAAAAATATTAGTGTAGAACGAATGGCAACACAAGTTTGATGAAAGACTTCTTTTTTATTAAAACATATTTTAAAAAAAATTCATACTGAAACTATCCAGAAACTCTATAAAACGAAAAATAAGGAAAATTATTTATTAGTTCAACAAATTCGAGGATTTCCCGCGATTTTCTTGGGATTCCATCATCATATCCTGACATACTGATAACGGAACCACCTCGAGAGTATATTCTTTTGAATCAAAAGATTTTTTAAATTGGTCTTCAACGGAGTAATCGGTGAACATACGTAAAAAATATATAGTGGAACATAGAGCCTCCTCCGTTTTAAAGTCGGTTATAAATGATCGATAAGGGTAGCTCACACGGACCATACTAATGCAATCATATCGATAATATTCTCAACAAGGTACCAAAATTCGGGCTGGTGATTTTTTTAACATGGGCCCAACCAAAATGATTCAACTCTGCCTGATGGAAAGCATGAGTAGAATCCAAAAGTAGTGGTCACCATCACCATGATTATGAATGCAGACAATGCAGTATAGTAACCGACACTATGACGGCCTAGTGAGATGCTTTTCCTTGCCCCGTTTAAAGGACCCGGGATCATTATGGGTGGGTAACAAGTGGCGCTGGTAGTAAGTTCTAGGTTTTAACTGATTAACGCAAAAGAAGAGCCGAACTATTTAGTTCGAGAGCGTATGTTAACCACTGTAAGTTGTTGCACGTGTTGTTGTGTAGAGAAAGAGAAAACGTAGGACCAGTTGAAAGAGCTCGTCAGAATACTCTACAATGACAAAGGCGATAGAAGACTACCATAGAGATTTCCCTTCGCTGGCTGCAGAGGCTCAAGGAATTCGGTGGCTTCGGGACTGTCGATAATGTGCACTGCTCACGGCTACTTGATTGAAAGACAAGTACAGTACTCTATGCATATGCGAGCTTAGGTTTTATAATGAAAACACAGATGCTCGAGCGATTAGAACCGTCTTACTTTGTTCAGCATACCTAGCTTCTGCGAGATCGCCTTAGTGATACTCATAGAGTACTCACTCGAGTTGAAATCCCGGCACACACCCAGGATACCGAGCTTATCCTGAAGTGGTAGTTGAGTGTTCTGCAAAGTGGGGAGGAGAAGTGACAGAGACCATTCAATGCCTTCTTGGCGTATTGACCTACTGTGACGTACTATGCCGTTACTGACAACTATGACGTCACGTGCACTATTAGTAATGTGAAAAAAGGAAAACTTTATTAGAGCTTATATATTTTAGTTACTTTTAATGACAATCCATACTCGCTGATCCGCTGTTTGAAATCGTAAATTGAAAAGCATGTTTTACTAAAGATAATTTTGATTGTTTTCGACTAAACAACAAACACTTTAAATACCGTTATAATTACCGTTCTACATTAATGCAACGTAATTAATCTTGAATACCGGAAACTAAGATGCCTGCATAATCCGTCATACAGTACAAAACTAGGTTATCACAGATTTTTACCAACGTCATAAGGAATTGAAAACATTACAAACAGTATACAATATCAAATTTATTTTATTTATTATTATTTACCATCTTAGCAGGTCAGGAACATGCGTCATCAGCAAGAGATCACTGTGTTCTAATTACCATGTTATTCATATTATCATATAAATGTACGCATAAATTTAAATATTATATTCAAACATATAAATAGCCCATATAGCAAATATACTAAAAATATTCCTCAGTGATACTTGAATAAGATCAAATAAAAAGCAGTATCATGTGAATTAAATATTTAACAACCAAGTAGCGTAGAAATCTATTTAAGCTGAGTAATTGGTTTAAATTTGACAGTGAACCAAAAATATTCACACATACTTCATTCGTTTAGAGAGATGGATTAAATGAGAGGCACAACATCAAACACGTTTCCTTTTACATCTGTTAAAAAAACAAGAGCCATCATCGTGAACTATAAGTTTACCACAATCTTATCATATTCTAATATTTATCAATGACTTTGAAAACAAACACATTATTATCATCGTCACTGATTGTGATATAACTAAACATATATATTTCTATCCTAAAGGTTACTAAAGGTTTGTTTATGATAATACATATGTTCAGTATTGGAATTAAGTATCTAGAGACTATACGAAATAAAATGATAGAGGATATTATTATAAGTTATTGCCATGTTGAAAGGCCAGGTTAATGCTTAGTTACAATAAGCGGCAGATTTTAAATTACGCGAGATGTTTTAAATTTCCCAATAAAACCAGGCGCGTTTGACCTCAAACATGACTTGAAGATAGAACAACAAAATTGCAATATTTGCTCAGTTTTGGAAAAGGATGCAGTAGCAAAACCAAAACCTACAGTTCATCTGGCGATGTAAAGGATTATCCAATGTTAAACTACCTGTAAATATAGCCAACAGCCAGACAGTGCTATTATCAAAAGGATAAAAGGTAACGAAAAGCCTACCTCATGGTTCATTTGAAAAATTGTAAAATACACGTAAAACTCGTTTCCAAACTTAATCTCGTAACATTTATTTCACTTTTCCTTTTTGGTTGAGATTTTAAACTTAGATGTATGATGTCCCCAACTACTTTGTTTTTGTCTTCAACAAACATCTTAAAAACTTAACATTATTCCAAAAGTACAATATTAGTCAGTTGAAATCATTAATTAAATGATAAACAGCATCACAGTTTTAATGTCACACAATTTTAAAATTAGTGGTTTATATCTTATCACACGCAAAGCAATTAGGCGATCGATGTTCCAGATATGGTCTGTTGTATTTTGCACTGTAGTATACTGTAATGACTCTTTTTTTGCCGGACAAGAGTTACGTATGCTTCTTTTTTCTTTTATTATGATTTTATTCGACATTTTGTGAACAACTTCTCACACTTACTTTCTCCTCTTTTTTCTTTCATTACCACGAATGATACTCCATGGAACTTTATTTTTTTGCGTTCTGGAGTTGTCAACATATACGACATAACTATTTTAAACAGCCTTATTTATCATACCATAGAAAAAACAGAGTGACCAACGTCTTGTTTTGTAGTCACAACTCAAACGGCCACACATTTGATGAAATCTCTTTGCCCCCACATATGAACAAAGCCCCTTTGGTTTCATTGTAAGACTTTATTATGAATGCATCGTAAATGTTAGAAGAGCTGTCGTCCAAACTTTGAAGCTTGCCAGTAAAACTTTATCATAAAAACCAAACATTATTCACTAAGTACTTCTTTTACGTTGGCTTAGATGGTGCTCAAAAAAATTACCTTGTATGGTTCAGCAGGAAGTTATTCAACTAAAAACTTAGGCATAAACCAATTATCTACAGCAATGTTTCGATTACGGCCATGAATTGTTTGTGTCAGTAATTTAGAATAATGAGAACCCAGAAGTTCGGTTGGCATTTGACTATTTTTTTCTAGAAAAGGATAAGCATCAAATAAATACTATTTATATTTGTTTGTTGGGAATGTACCTACATTCTAAAAGGGCCACCTTTCACGAAACTTAAGTAGCTGCTCATGGTCACCACATCTTCGTATAAATATCTTCCAAATATTTCTTTGGCGCAAATTTGTCAAATTGGCGAAATTAGAACGGGTTTTTGATCGAGATCCGAAACATGTGCTAAATATTTTGACAGGAATTTTCATAGTCATTGCTCGGAATGAAGGTAAGATGGCAACGCTGTTATCAGAATCAAAAAATCGTCAAGGGCCATCTGTAAACAAAATATGCATTTTTATAAAAAAACTCATATCCATCACGTCCAAAAATCCAATCATAATAAACAAATCCCTAGAAAATTATTATCTTGAATGCTAAGGATCGCCTCCCAGGTGTTCCAACACTCGGGGCACGGAGTTGAGGTGAGCGCGCGCGTTGCAAAACTCGCACGTTCTGAAATTATAACGAAAAAACTACGAAGTGCCGCCTCTCAGACCAATCATACCAGGTTAGTACTCTACTGGATACGGATTAATATTATATAAGTCAAAATCACTTTGAAAGTGTAACTCACAAATAAATTAAATCTTAAGACTTTAAATAGTTGCTGGGGGTGTCCGTAAAACATAAACACAGCGGACTTTTTTGTACATATTTTATGATGTACAATTCCTAAGTACATTATTTTGATACATATATATAGTAAATTTTTGTCAGTATAAGCAATAAAACGTATAAAAATTATATACTTCTACGAAACATTGACTTTTTAATATGTTCTATTTATATAACACTTTGGAAAATTTAAGCACGCAAGAAAAACAACTTCGTTTGATAGAATATAAAAGTAAATACTAGACAAAGAGTCATTACACAGAATGTGGACGCAATAAACGAATATTACAATAAACACCTAAACGTTAAACTTATCAGTACATTCATCATCGTCACAAACAACCTTCAACAGTCCTCTGCTGGACATAGTACATTAATCGTGAAAAATAGACTACACTGATTATTATTTTGTATATAATTTTATATTAAAACTCCTTTATAATGAATCCTATTTCTTAACGCCATAAAAATATTTTTGCATGCATCCAATGGATTCGTTAGACGATACTTACTCATCCTACATCGATATATGAGGTATCATCAAAAAGTAAGGTGACTTTTTAAAGTTCACTCGGTTTGTACATTTCAAATTCAATTTTTTTGTCATTCAATTTTTTTGTCGAAAAATTACTTAGTTTTAGTTTGAAACAGCATCGGATGAACGTCGAGAGGACATGTTAAATGACATCAATGATGATCCTGATCTACTCATGAGGATAATAACTGGTGGCGAATTATGGCTATAAGGTCGTAACTAAAGCTCAATCATCTCAATGGAAAAAGCCAGAAGAACCCAGACCGAAAGAGGCACACCAAGTTCATTTGAATGTGAATGTTTTACTCGCAGTCTTCTCTGATTACCATTGTGTTATGCATCAAGGATTCCTATCACAAGGTCGTACGGTAAACAAAGAGTTTTACTTTGAAGTTACGCGATGTTGCAGTGAATCAATTAGAACAAAAAATCCAGAAGTGTGGCAAGAAAATTCATGGCTTTTGTGCCATGATAATGCATCTGCGCCCACATCGTTAGGTGATTAGTTTTTTGGCTAAAAACAATACAGCCATCATGCCTCAACCACCATATTTACCAGACCTGTCCCCTGTGACTTTTTGCTCTTCGCAAATTGAAAAGGCCCATGAAAGGTCGAAAATTTTCGATGATCAAGGAGATACAGGCTGCATCGCTAGAGGAGTTCCAGGCTATACCCAAAAGTGCATTTCAGAAATGTTTTAACGACTGGATAAACGCTGCCACAAGTGCATTGTATCAGAGGGGGAATATTTTGAAGGCGATAACATTATATTGGATAACTAAGTTATTTATTTTTTTTGTAAAAATGAAAAGTCACCTAATTCTCTGAACACCTGTTTTTATGTTTTAACTACAATCATATAAATAAGCTGGTTCTAGATTTGGTTAACTTCCAAGTATTGAAATCATATATATTCGCGAGAGGTGAGCGTTGTAAAATTTTAGAAAGCTCATAGACACATCTATCAATGTTGCACTTAAATACTCGCAGTGTGAGTAAAAATTTTGACAACTTTGTGTCTTTCTTAGATCAATTAAAATTGTGATATAATTGTGCTCACTGAATGTTGGATAAGAGAGATTACTATATCCTACCGGACTTAAAAGGTATAACTTAAAAGACAAGCATTATACAAAAAAAATACATGTGATCAAAATGACGGTATTATAACACATCTGCAACAAAAAAGCTGCCTGTATGTTTTCAACTAACTTATATGTATTTAAGTGTTCTGAATACAAAAAAAAAATAATGTGTCTAAAAGTACATTTCCTTCATTCCCACCTTGACTACTTTCCAGATAATTTAGGAGATGTGAGTGAAGAGCAAGGTGCGATTTCATCAGGATATTAAAGAGATGGAGAAAAGATACCAGGAAAGATGGAACGTCTCAATGATGGCCGACTACTATTGGAGACTTCAAACAGACATTCCTGATGCTTTGCACAAACGCAAATGTACCAAAAGAAGTTTCACTGGGAAAAAGAAATGTATTTAGTGATTACTAATTACTGTATTTTGGATGAATAAATAAGTTGGGTACGCAATTTAAAATATTTGAAAAAAAATTAGGTTATTATCTTTTATTTTACGATGAGGACTTGTTTAACATAGATATCTACATTGTCAGAAAACGTGACGTTCCACAACAAAATAAAAGTCATTTTCGGATTCAGCACACCCAAATACATAAGAATTGCGCAAGAAAATCAAAACAGCTCTCAATTTTTTTTATTTTGCAGACTTGTGTAATTTACGCAAAGTGTTTTTAAAGTGTTTAGTTGCACAATCAGAAGTCTTCGTAAAGATTACCCTCTTATCCTCACATTATCAACTTTTTGAATAGCCTAGACACTATACTTCTACCTGTATCCAAATTAGAATGGTTTGCTCCTCTTAGACCTAAGCCAATGAAAATTTTGTAATTGTAATCGCATCACCAGTTACTGACTATTTTCCGGTATTTCTAAATATTAATTTGACAGAAGCAAAGTCTTAGCAAATAGTTGACATAACAAGCATCCAAAAAGACAGAATGCCAATGATGCTAATGAAGTGGCCTATATATTGATGGCAACTTTACAAATAATTCAATAACACTCACGTTACAACAAAGTTTCCAGAAAGAAAGGACATATCAAACCTTGGCGTACTTCCAGTCTACTACAATGTAACCGCTGGCGAGACATAGTGCATAAATGATAAAGATTACAACCTGATAATAACATTTTCTTATATTCTCGTTATCGGAACTTCTGCAACTCACTGTTGCAGCAGCTTAAAATTAGTTACAAGGAAACAGGTTATAATCCTTAAGCTAAAGCTACCTTCTTCATAAGAAAAAATTACCGTGTGCATTCAAAAAAATCATCGCCAGCAATGGAACTCCTAAAAAATAATGTTAATAAACGTAGTTTGGTTAATGTGGTTTACAACTATTTTGTAAGTATTGTTAGTGTTAATTTTCCGCTCAAGAAAAAAATAAATCACTCTGGCATTCAATGGCTGCTCTAGAAACTGATTATCGGTAAGTTGAACAAATTATAAACAATTTGAAGACCCATTCAGCAGTTGGTATTGATGATAGCTCTACTAACATTTTGAAAACAACACGTAAGACTCTAGTCCTTTATATCAACCACATTTAGAATCTTACTCTGTCTGCTGGAGGTTTTCCAGATATGTTTGAAATAGACTTAATCCACCCTGTCGTCAAGGAAGAAGACAGGAACCGTGTCAATATTTATAGACCTATCTCGGTTTCCAGTTATCTTCAAAATTGTGGAGAAGCTTCTAAATACCCGTTTGCTTGCTTGCGTCTCCGAGCTAACAACATATTATTATAAAGTCAATGTAGATTTAAAACTGCTTTGCAACTGCAGACACGATAATTGATTTAATTAAAACTGCAGCTAGGCAAATGGATGTCTTGAATTTTTTTTGGATATTTCAAAAGCTTTTGCCGTTGTTCCTGTTACTCTGCTTTTATCAAAATTAGAGCACATTAATGTACTACATAATACCAAACCAAACCAATACGTCAAAGTAGGTGATATAAGAAATGATAGGCCTACTATAGAGTGCAACGTGCCCCAAGGCAGCGTATTGGTTCCAAAACTTTTCCTTGTAAATATAAATAACCTTTGTTTATTTATTTATTTATACATTATGCACTTTATGTACCTAGGCGGACTTAATGCTTAAGGCATTCTCTACCAGTCGACCTGTGGGTGATGCAGAGAAAATGGAAGTAGGTGCGTTTCAGGTGATGTTGAATAAAAGAAGTAAATATATACAAACTTATCATATACTAAAATTTATACAAACACATAAATACATACATATACATACTTAAGTTAATATAAATCTATATGCATACATACTTACACAAATAAATATCATAACAAGTATAAGATGATAATCACGTATTGGTGGATTCTGCCAGCTGTTTTAGTAAATACTGCTTCACTTTTTTTTGAATGAAAAATCGTTGGTAGCCACCCTGACTTCGAGGGAAAGCTCATTCCAGAAAAGAACGGACTGCACAAAGAAAGATGAGCTAACAAACTCAGACGTATGGGAGGGGCAACGAAGGAGAAGATTGTTAGAGGACCGAAACTTTCTCTCGTGATTGCTACATAAGAGTTGGAAATAGCAGTTTAAATATGTTGGCGAAGATGGGTTATTAAGTATAGAGAATAGAACAGTGAGCGCGCGTAATTTTCGGCGTAGACGAATTGGTAGCTAATTGAGCTGCTGCTGCACTTTGTACATCGGCGGACTTAATGCCCAAGGAATTCTCTTCCAGTCAATCTTAGGGTGGTTTAGACATATTGTAAGGGAGGTGCACAGAGGTTATATTGACAATTAAAATATACAATACATGAGTGCGTATACATACATGAACACATATAATACATACGTCATAAATTCTCATATAAATATATACATATATACATAAATATACACATACATTTAGATTATATTCGTACACTATGACAACTTGACTGTAAGCTGAGCCAACTAACGATGAGACGATTCTTCAATCTCGTTAAGAAGGAGACTATGTACATTCTTTTTGAATGTAAAACGGTTTGTGGACATCCTGACTTCGAGCGGGAGCGCATTCCAAAGTAGTACTGCCTGAACAAAGAACGAAGAGTTCACGAAATGAGAGTTATGAGAGGGACATAAGAGGAGCAGATTGTTTTTTGAGTGAAGGTTTCTGTCGTGATTAGAGGATAGATAGCGGAGGTACGAAGTAAGATATGTAGATGAGAACGATGAGTTGAGAAATGAAAATAGGGCAGTTAGTGCTAGCAGATTGCGGCGCTGGCGAATAGGTAACCATTTTAATTGGGAACGTAAAGCAGACACGTGGTCATACTTTCGAAGATTAAAAATGTATCGAATGCAGTTATTGAGAAGTCGGTCTAGTTTGTTAAGAAGGTCTGCATTCAGGTCGTAATAACACACATCACCATAGTCGATTATTGAGATTATTAAGGACTGCATGAGAGTAATTTTGGTATTATAAGGCAGGAAGTTCTTCAGACGATATAATGTTCGCAGGTTTCTCGTTACTTTCTGGCTGTCATGAGTAACTTGAACTCGCCAATCAAGGGTAGAGTCGATGAGTAAGCCCAGATATTTGACTACGGGGCTGAACGGTACGACTGATCCGTTAAAAATGATTGGTGAGATCGAGGCAGTATCGATTCTGCTCATAATGCGTTTGCTGCCCACTATGATCGCCTGACACTTGGTTGGGTTAACTGTCAATCCGAATTTCATCGACCACGAGTTTATGATTTCCAAGTCTCTGTTGACCACGTTAACAGCTTGTGTTATGTCTTCCACCCTTGCCTGTGAATACACTTGCAGATCGTCGGCATATAAGTGATACGCACTCTGAAGTTGTTGAGTTATGAGATTAATAAAAATTGAGAATAGGAGAGGAGATAGAATGCCGCCTTGAGGGACGCCAGCGAGGAGATCACACCAGCTCGATGTCGAGTCAGAAACGTGAACACTTTGTTGTCGTCCCTGTCGATAAGTGGCGAACCATTCCAGCGCCACAGAGGTAACCATGAGATATTTAAGGATAGATATTTAAGGATAGATAAAAGGATTTCATGACTGACGGTATTAAAGGCATTAGAAAAGTCAACTAGTACAAGTACCGTGACTTTGGTGTCCTCCATGCCCTTCCCAATATCGCCAGTCACTTTAAAGAGAGCAGTCACTGTGCTGTGACCGGCCCTAAAGCTAGATTGTAGAGGGCTTAATAGCTGGTTTCTGTGAACAAATTAGGAAAGTTGCTTATGAACACAGGCCTCGAGTACTTTAGACAGAAAGGGAAGAAAGAAGAAAGAGAAAATTTCTCAGACGATTTAGAGCCTGAAGTTTCCCAGTAACGCTCTGGCATTGTTTTGCAACTTGGTTACGCCAGATTAGTGTGTAATCGAGGTGCAAACCTAGATCTTTCACCGATCCACTCACAGGTATGGTAGTTCCATTAAAAGTAATATCCGGAAAAGTCTTAGTGTCTACTCTGCTTATCGATCGGTGAATTCCCACTACGATAGCTTGACATTTTGTGGAGTTTACTGATAAATCAAACCTTTGAGACCATGTGTTAATTGTTTTTAGATTGTGGTTGATCTGTTGTATTGCTATCGAAATATCTTCCACTTTACTTTGTAAGTAGAGCTGTAGGTCATCAGCATACAGATGATACACACAAAGGAGTTCCAGGAATAGGAGGTTAATATACACAGAAAATAATGTAGGAGAAAGAATACCGCCTTGAGGAACACCAGAATCAAGATTACACCAGCTCGAGGAAGATTTTTCGATATGAACAGACTGCTGGCGTCCGCAAAGATATGGTGAGAACCAATCCAGTGTTTCAGGTGAGAACTTAAGATAGGAAAGGATAGACAGGAGTATATTGTGATTAACTGTGTTGAAGGCATTAGAGAAGTCGATTAGTACAAAAACAGTAATTTTAGTGTCTTGTATACCTGCCTTGATATCGCCAATCACTTTAAGAAGAGCGAAAATAGTGCTATGACCAGGCCTGAAACCCAATTGAAACGAACTCAAAAAGTTGTTTTTGTAGACAAATTCAGAAAACTGTTTGTGCAGTCAGGATTGTAGGACCTTGGAGAGGAAAGTGAGACCGGATATTAGTCTGAAATGGTTGGGGTGTATGGGATTTGCAATTTTAAGTAAAGGGATGACACAAGCTTTGCGCCACAGTGATGGGAAAATTCCAAAATATAAGAAGTACTTTATAATATGGGTGATTATAGGTAAAATGTGGTCAATAATTGTTACGATCATACATCGGCTGATTTTATCACAACAAACAGCATTGGATTTGATAGAAAATATAATCTTTTTGATCTCACCCGACGCAACCAGAGAAAATCGGCAGGGATTTACATATGTTAGGGCTTACAACTTGTCAGGTAGTCGACAGTGCGATACTTTGTTTGGGAATCCAAATGAACAGATAGAGAGAAATAGTGGTTCAAATCCTCCAAAGCAACCGTCCCCTACAGACCACCTGTTCGCTGCTTACCGATACCTAGAGTTCCAAGGAACTGCCGAATATTGGCGGTAGAAGAATGGGTGATGTTGTCAAAAATGTGTCGCCGTTTGGCGTTGCGTTGCGTATCACCTGATTGCAGCGATTTCTCGCGATTTTGCATAAAGTGCGCTTTACCTCGGTACGGTCGTTCACATAGCCAAAAGCACCTCTTTCGTCATTCAGGGAGCAGGTTGTCTCTTTATTTTAATACTTTTGATGTGGATATCATATGGAGCGAGAAGTACGCGATAAAAGTTGTGAAGCTTCTCATCTATGCTTGTAACCGACGTTACTACATCCCAATTCAGACAGGCAGCATCCCTTAGTAGCTCGTCCACCTCGTTGGGGTTTAGGTAGTTTAAGGGCATAGGAGATGAAGATTAGATTGTGATTGGAGAATGCCGGTGCTTCAAGTTGACCATGATTACGGACAAGCGTAGGGGCTGACACCAGCATTAAATTTAACCTAGTTTCCACCCCCAGGCTGTTATGACGAGCTTTGTTCAATTTCTCTTGAAAATTGATTGTGTATACCTACGCTAATGACAACTTTATTAGTAGAAGACAAAGACTGTCGAGAAACAGAATATTACGCTGAGCCGGCACTCAATATAGTGATGAGTTGGCTTGCCAATAATTTGTTAACGCTACACACAGACAAATTAAAGTTCCAAGTTTTTCAATAATATAAAATGATCTCTGTAAAAGCTTACACTTGTGCACATCACACAAAGTATGCATATTGTCCTTGTGCTTGTCTATCAATAACATCACTAATAAAAGTACTTAGGTGTGCAAATGGAATTCACTTTCTAGAGCACACAAACTAAATGTTTAAAAAAACTTCGACATTCATGTGACTCGTGTACTCTTATGTATGTCTCACAACACAGGAACGAAAGAGGTAAGCCCCGCATAATATTTTATGCGCATAAATAAAGCTTAATATACATATTTTAAAAAAGATTTACACGTGTCTTATTTAATAATCTAGGTTTTACGATCAACCTTAATACACTTATTGCTTGTTTTATTTTTTTTGTAAAACACATTTTGTCCCAAAAAGTGCGGTGAATAATACTGGGAAAAATCTATTACCGTAAACCAGACACGTAGACACTAAAACATGTGTTTACATAAAATTACAAGAGCAATTTAAAAAAATTGATAAAATTTTTTTCATACATTAAAAATCAAATAATTTCCGAAGGGCGGAACACATTTTCTAGAGTTATGATAACGTTTAAATTTTTGTTACAATACAAAAGATGCCAGTTCATTGGTAGAAAATCTGGATACAAAAATGTTTTCTCTAAGATTTCCTTAATGTTACAGGCTAGAAAAGAAAAGCTCGTTGACAAAATAATTATCAATTTCCAGAAGGAAATGTTCAATATCCATTCTCCCTTTCCTGTCCAAAGTACTGGAAGCCTGTGTACATAAGCAACTATCGCACTTAATTTATCAGAACAACTTAGTCAATAAGTATCAATCAGGATTCTGACCTGGACATAGTACAAGGACAGCTTTGCTCTAGATAGCACTTGATATTAAGGCGGCAATGGAGCTAGCTCAAAATAACTAGCTCAAAATAACTAGTTCTAGCATTAATTGATAGATACAACTCTGAATTGGCACGTTCAGGTAACCAGTGTCAGTCTTTCTTCTCAAAAACTTTCTCTCCATAAAAACTAAGGCTATGCTAGTGCATGCCATAATTTTGCCAATCATCGACTACGGTCTTGTGTGTTACCTCGACCTGAATGCAGATCTGCTCAACAAATTAGACCAACTTCTACGTTTGATCATGTATCTGCTTATCGGAAGCAACTGTTATGGTTACCTGTTAGACAGCGCCACCGCTTGCAGGCATTGACTATGTTACACTCCCTTATCTTGACTCCTAACCCACTGGAGATCGTCCTTCCAGGCCTTCTCCATCGCCTCCTTCCGCGAAATTACGTCTTCGCAGAAGGTTGCGACCACGGTAAAACAACTGTCACTACCGGCCATGGAGCGTACATATGACGGCCGGTAGCGAGAGATCTCCTCCATTAACTGCAGTGAGGACCCCATGCTGCGCCGCCCAGGCGGAACAAACCGCTAGCGTGTGTTGAGCCGAGTCCTTACTGCAGTCGCAGTGGTGACAGACGGGACTCAATTCCCTCCTGGCGACCGAGGGCAGATACTTCCCGAAGCAACCGTGCCCGGAAAGGACCTGCGTCAGTTGGAAGGAAAGGGTCCCGTGCTGCCGCCCCGCCCACTCGGCGATGACCGGTTGGAGAGCCTCCACGAGAGCAAAGCTAGCACGAGGAGCCTCCAACCGGAACGACCAACGAGCCATCGTGGCTCGACGAGCGGCCTCACGCCACTCGCGTATCTCTTCGGGCGGTGGCCGTATGCCGCTACCCGCCCGGAAGTCAGCCGTCCGCTGATAAACTTGGGCGAGCACTGCCGCCTCCAAATCCCACGGGGGAGTTCCGACCAAGGCGCACGCCGCCTTCGTCGATACGGTACGGTAACCGCGTATGGCTCTAACCGCCAATATCCTCTCAGGGCGCCATAGGCGAGTTCTATTCTGGGCGGTCAGAGCTGCCACCCACACCGACCATACAGTGCGATTGACAGGACAACCCCCGTGTATAGCCGTCTCGTCGCGACGCTGGCTCCACCTAAATTGGGCAAAAGTCGCCCAAGGGCAGAAGCAGCCCCGACCAGCTTTGGAGAAAGCTGTCGGAAATGCTCGTCGAAGAGCCACCTCCCGTCGAGGATCAGACCCAGGTACTTCATCTGGGCCTGAACCGGTACGAGGACCGAATTGACTACGATAGAGGCGCCGTGTGGTGGGCCACGACGGGGCCCATGGAACAAAAGGGCCTCCGTCTTATCTAGGGCCACCCGTAAACCCAGGGCCTCAATACGCCTGACCACCAAAGAGACTCCCGTGGTGGCCAGGCGCGCCGCCTCTTGAAAGTTCGCTCCCCGGGCCGTGACCAATGTGTCATCTGCGTAAGGGCCCTGTCCTATCCCATATTCCACAAGAGTGGTCCGAGGACAGACCCCTGTGGAACACCGCACGACATAAGCCGCCGCCTCAGAACACCGTCTCGGTCCTCGTACATGACGGTACGCTCCTGTAAATAGTCTGCCACAAGTACTCTAGCACCCCGTGGTAGTGGAGTGCTTCCCTGATGCAGTTAAATGGCAGACTATTAAATGCGTTGGCGATGTCCAACGACACCGCCAACAGCACGCCGCCATAGCTCACCGCCTCTTCGGTCACGGCCCTCAGGCGCAACACAGCATCGACTGTCGAACGCCCGGCTCGAAACCCATATTGGGCGTCCGACAAATCGGGGCCCACCTCGCAGAAGTGCCGGCCGATACGGGCAGAGAGTATTCTCTCAAACAATTTACTCGCCTCGTCCAACAACACGATGGCCTATAGGCCGCAACCGAATCAGCCAGCCGTCCCGGCTTCCGTAGTAGGACCAGCTTCCACATACAATATCTCTGCTCTAACCATGACAGAAATCTTCGTTCCTCCGATAAACTCCTCCGTCTCTGTTTATCACATAATTCCCGTATTGTCCATTCGTCCTTCACTGTCCAAGCTGTAAAGCTCTGGAACGCCCTCCCCTAGATGTAAGAAATTCTGTCAACCCATTAACCTTCAAGGTACGCAAGCTTTACGTAGACTTGTTGATGGAGTCATTATTCATAAGTATTTAGTCATTCATTATAAAGGTATGTGTTTCCTTTTATAAATATATATATGTATATTTATATATGCATATATATTTATATTTATATCATTATGTATTACATAAACTTTTTATACACAAATTAAAAAATCAACCATACTAGCTCTAATGTTACAGCTGCTACACACACCTCTGCATCACCCAAAGATCGACTGAAAGAGAATGCCTGCGGCATTAAGTCCGCCTTATACAATGTTACTTATTTGCGGAAACTATATATAAATAAATAAATAAATGTCAGCAAGCAGCATCGATCATTTATTAAGCACGCATGAAAAATATATTTTTTTTTGTATGTCATTCAAAAGCATTCAACTTAATATTGAATTGTTTTCTTTCTTTCTGCAGGTTTTTTAAATTTAGCTTAACGACTACTTAAGGGATGTATCCACTTACTATTGCAAGAAGGGACGTGTGCTTGCTAGTTAACATAAAAACATAGAAAGTGTTTTTTTATTAAAACTTAAACAACACGTTATAAAGAATGTTAAAAAGTTGGCAAAACATAAGGTGTTTAGTTTCCGTCTGTGTAAACCGTGAATTTTTCGTATCAAATGCTCGGCAAAATTATATTTTTTCAACATATGCTTTATAAACGAAAAGTTACCCTTGAAAAGTTTTCTCTGAGAAATGGCCAGAAATATCTATTAACAAATTACCACCTCAAATTGACGTTTAAAAAATACTTTTTGTCCATGTCCATTAGAACCTCCCACGGTTTATAAATTAAGAAGATATTTCTTCATTACTATCAACAACAGTCTTTAACACAGTACACTGCTGTCAGTCCTTTCACCTGACAAATAAATGGTATAGTGGGAATAGACACATGAACTCATTGTGCAAATGTGGAAAACGCTGGGTGTGATTTTACTACAATCTCTACATGTAAGGAATACGTATTTCAAGAGTAAAAAATTCCATGACGGGCGGTGCGTTCAATTTGCTTTCTTACATTAAATATTTTGTACCTAAATATTGATATATTTTAAATGTTAAATACAACTAGTCCCAAACTATTACAATCTTTCGTGACATACAAATAAAAGATAAAAAATATCCTAAAATAGCGTTATATATATTTGTACTCAACTATAAATATAACGAACCGGTTAGAGATACCAGCATACTCTGCTACGATAAGATTGTCATATTCTCTAATAGCTCTACATATTTAAGTTACCAGTCGTTGACCCGACCGTTGTCTCACGCGATATGTGAAACTCCCAATAGCGTGATTTATAATATCATACGAGTCTACGAAGACAAATATGGAAAATAACAGCCACTGAAAGAAAATAATTACACACTTGGATCCATATTGTGTTTTTTGTGCGTGTTTTTAAATTTTACCAACTGTCTTTAGTTGAAAAAGTAAGTATTTGTAATAAGTTTTGAAAAAGAATGCTTGGATTATAGGTTAAGAGTGTTTGTCCCGTTCATAAGAAACTAGTAAAGATGCTGGTCGATACTTCTCCTAACTGGTTAACTCGTTTCTTGCTCAGTAAATTAGCATTGTGATACCACGCGGCAATGTTGCCAGCTTTCGGAACACTACTGGTAAGCGACAATGTGGAAAAAAGACTTAATAATGTATTTCGTTTTTATATACCATATAATATAAAAAAGAATTTCACCCAGCCTACTATAAGTCAATAGTTATAAAAATCAGTCTTTTAATAATATACATAAAAATATGTGTGTTCTTTTCATTCTTCTCAGCAGAAAAACGTCCATTGTTAGCCATAGACGTACCGGTCTGCCCAAATTTTACCATAACAAATGGTCCTGTACGTTCAACAATTTCCTGCATCCTTCACCATAATATGTATAAAAATCAATTGTATAAATAGCAATAATTTTACATATTTTAAACAAATTCTCAAACTACGCAGAGTCTGTGCTATAGTAAGCAGACTGAATTCTATAGCACTGATTGTAGAGGAGCTGAGAGAGATATACTGTACATAAATTGTCCCCAGACATAACAAAAGCTCGTGCTCATCGCACAATTATTGCCCGTGGTGGAAATCGAAACCTCTCACTAAGCAGCTAGAATCACTAATCACTAGGTCAATAGGCCTATAATAATACACCCATCGATATAACGTCGACATTTATGAGATATGTTACTAATTCTCTAAGGATAATCACAATTTGTTTATTTCCTTCTTAGAAAATTATCAATGATTACCGTTGGATGGACAATAATGGCTGTCCATAGACATGATGTCATAAATTATCTAAGTAATATAGTATAAAATCCTCACAGAGTAAGTCCTTTTACACCAACGAACCCTTGCAACGATTCCCAAAGTAGAACCTCAAATTTAAATTATTTATTCATGTGGGTCACACTGGCACTTATGAAGGCCAAAATTTACATTTAATGAAAATGTTCAACCGTGAATTCATTCTAAAAATATTTACAGCTGATGGTTTTACTGCATATTTTGCGGTATGCGCTCACATTAGCTAGTATCGATTATTATAATTGAAGTTACTACATAAGTCCTACACTACGTAAATACACACTAAATAAATGACCTATAACTAATTATCAGTTCAGTTTTGCAATTTCTTTTTTATAAAACATTCTGGTTTATAATCCTAAGTTATATTACTGTAACAACAGATTATTAATAGATTTTAAGTGAAAGTACTCGTAACTCTACCAAACAGGAGATCGTCAACAGAAAAGGACCTGCTACACAGTCGTAGTGTTATGTTTCTCATAAGGTGATAATCACTACAAGATGCCTGTGAACGCCCCAGGAAGCTCTGTGCGTTTTGAAGAGTGGTCATTGTGCTTATTTACTTTTAGATTTGTTTAAAATATCGTTGGTGTTTGTTACCTTTTTTTACTTCGTCGTTATTTTGTTCAAATAAAATAAAAAAGCGAAAACCTTGAAAATTTTAAATTGTAAAATTACAGAATCGTTCTAACATGCACGTATGTTAATGTCTTATTATGATTTTGTGATATCAACAATTTCTGTGGCATTTAAACGGCTGTGATGTGCAGACTGTAAAGCAATCAATGTAAGCGCTATGTATATATATATCAGAAGAAAGTTACTATCTATACTTGTTGTTGTAAATGTGGCAAACGACAAAAAGTAGTTTTGAAGACGCTTGTTTGTGCTACGGAATCGTCGCAAAACGTCGAATAATGCGACCTCCCTAAGATAAAGTATTAATATATATCACACAGAGTATACGTAGGCCATCTAGAAAATATAACAATCATTGAGATCATAAGGTTATCTATTTATAAAGTAAAATATCAAGTGATAAATATGATTAACGGATTGTTTCTAGAACTCCAAGGAGTCAATAACAAAAATATTATTCACATTGGAAGTATACATAAATTATGTTTTTTCCCACTGCAATACACAGAAAGAATAAAGTTTTTGAATAGTTTTTGATTAAGAAAAAAAATTTACGTATGTTTAGAACCATCCACAAGAATTTACTTAAATTAGGGTGAGCATCAAAATTTACTTGTATATCTTAAATAGTATTAGTAAACTGCGTTGCAAATTGCGTAGAAAACGTAATGGACGAATATTACAACCTACTGTCAGCCCACTCTAAATCAATAATAATATTATAAAGCTGAAGAGTTAGTTTAGATGAATAGGGGTGGTGGCACACCGTTTTCCTAATTAGTCACCACACGGAGATAAATTCTTTCAGTTTTAGATATCGAGAAAAAATTGATCCTCTTTAAAAGTTTTAAAAAGAAGTCCACGATAGCATATATCTCTGCTTTAAGGTTGATTTACTATAATCTTTTTTTGGTAATTACATGTATTCAAGCTGTATAACATCACGCTACTGGCAATAGAAAACACAGACGAGGTTTCACGTGCCAGTACATGATATAAAGAAAATATATTAGAAGACAAACTTTTAGTTTGTGGAAGAATGGGCGTTATATCGCTCTAACACAAAGGAGACAAGGTAAACATGGTGTTGAGAAATAGTGTTTATGCTAATCGACATGAGAAATTTTCATAACACGAAACAGAATTATTAGTCACTTTGTTCTTCACCGTGTCTTCATTAGGGGACACTAAAGTTTTTTTTTGTTTTATTATATGTGAAAGTCGCTACAATTATGATTTTCGTTTAAATCAACAGCCTTTAACAGTATACTGCTGAACATAGGCCTCATCTTAGAAAAAAGTTTTTAGCCTATTGGACCATACTGGCTAGACGGGTTGGTCTACAGTTTGCCATCTTTTTACTGTGCCTTCGTCCTGCTTAGTTTAGTTCCTTAGTCGCCTCTCACGACACCTACCAGATAAATAGAGGTGGTGACACGTTTCGTTTTCACGCCATTTTCTTAACTAGTCACCACACGGAGAAATTTTCATTTACAACTTGCTTTCTGATGTTATTGTGCTATTATTCCAATTAATTGAAAAAGTAAATTAATTGAAATAAAGATAGTAAGTATTATTCCTGTGGAGCCACACAATGTAATAAAGCATGGGCGCAATAACGCAGCGATCTCGTGGTAGCTATTAGCATCGATAGCCTCTTGGACTTGTCCATTGCCCAAGCGGAGAGTCCACTAGATTTTGATGTTTTTTGATGAACGCTAACGAAGTGACAGCAAAAGAATGGAAGAGGGCCAGTTCTATCGACTCAAAAAAGTGACACCAGACGCCAGATGATCTCTGACCTTCCTGGAACCCAGACTCTGGCGACAACAAGCTTGAGAGGGTAGCGCAACGAGTTCTGCGCGCGCCTGTCTTAACCGAATGGACTCTCCATATAATAGTATGGCTGCCTATGGTGGTCTGAGCACCCAAGGTTCAGAAGAACTTCTTTTCTACGGTACATTCCTTGCAATAGACTCACATGTGACGAACGGCCACCATAACAGTTTTTTTCCAAGTATGAATTACGTCGGCTCCATTTAGTTTTACAAGAATATACGAGTATATATTAAATAGTCAAATACTTAAAAGAATACGGTAAAAGAAACACCACACACACTTACCGTAGTTCAAGTGAGACAGTGAGTGAACTGACTGTAGATATATGCGTTGTGGATCAATATTTCAAAGACTGTACCGAGATAAAATACTCTTTGCATAAATGTATAATACTGTACTAAAAGATTTATAGAATATTTTTCCGTACCTCCTAATCTGTGTAAAAATTTTCAATAACTAAAACAAGTAGAAAAAAAATCTTCCCAGAGTACAGTTTACTTCTTGTTAATATGTAATGCGATGTGTATACGCGTTTGAAAATGTAATTTTATCTTGGGAGACCAAAACATTTCTATTATATAAAGACTACTTATTTAAGAATCTAATATTATTATATATCATATTATCTAATATACATGTATATTTATATACAGAACATTTTAATAATAAAAATGTACTAAGGCACAGAATGGCACCCTGTTACTAATCGCCTATCTAGACAAGCTATTTTTAGGAAACTAGGCAAAGATCAATCAACTGGTAACTAAAGTCTTTTGCCATAACGCAATCCGAAATTAGAGATATTTTATAATCCGTGTGTAGTTCTAGTCTTTAAAATGTTCAACCTTCTTTTTTTTAACTTTTATTATTGTTTAGTTTATTTTGTATAAAAATTTCATTTAAGACACACAAAAAATGAAAATAATTTAAAAAATAAAGAGGTTCATTATTATTACAAGGCATAACCAAAGTGTAATAATGTAAAATGTGTGAGCATTAACTTTCATAGTCCGTAAAAAATCTAACATCGGACATTAAACAGTAAGTAATGGCAAAAAATTTTACCTAGATAATATTTTTCCTGGTCTGTAGAAACATTATATTCAAAAACAGAATATGAATACATGCATAATAACTTACTTAATATCAACGTTTTAATCAGTTCATTATGTATACATATATTACATAATTATCTTTGTGGCCTTAATAATTTAAAATAAGCATTCGAAATTCAAATTTTAAATATATTCGCTCTTTGTGTTGCGTGTATATATGTATATATAGGTATATACTTATACCACTACATAAGCTAAGTGATTAAACACTGCACCATTAACAATGCCCAGGAATGAATGTTTGGCTATCAATACTAACACCATTACATTTTAGTCACTTACACATGAAGGGGGGACTGTCCTCCAGTTCGCTTTGAGGGTACGCCTCTACTGCCTATGTATGAAATCATAATTATCAAAATGTCAGATAAAAATCTTGATAGACACCCGACTAGCGAACAGCACATTGTAAATAAAAAAGAGGAACGGAACCACACGTACGAAAACTGCCCTTACGGTTTGGTAGAACCTACAAATAGTACTACAAATGGGTAGAACACCTCCAACGACTGAAAAATATCAGAACAAAATCTCATATGATATGCAATGATTCAACACAAATGCTTGAATCCATTTTTTACAATTATTCACAAAAATAGACTGTCGGTAACCTACCAACATATTTATTCTGAAAATAGTTTCATAGAACACTCATGTTCACCAAACTTTACTATTGACATTAGAATAAAGATATACAAACATAACAAAGCATACGTCAAAAAGCCAGTAGATTTATAACTTGAAGGCATTTTTAATTTTTATTTGTTACCTACTTCAGAGCACCATTACTTAGAAGGCATTTGGAAATGTTCTTTTTATTTTATATTATATTGATACTTCCCGTTTGGACCCCTTGAAATTAAAAAAATGTGTGCGTGTACTAGCGTACACTCGTAAGAAGTGAAACTTCTTTATGACGTTATTTTTCAAAAAAATAATTTAAACCCGTCCGAAGTCGATGTAATCGCCACCTGGATTTCAAAAATGTAACTACTCAAAACGGGCCGCAAAATACATTGGAGACATTTACCAATCCCTACTCCGCTGGAGAAAGTATACTTCGAATCACGCGTGGTAGGGATAAGAAAAAGATGGCGCGTAACGAGAAAATGTGACGCGTAACGAAATGTTACACTAAATTTTTTTCCAACCCCGATAAAGAAGTTTCACTTCAAAAAAATGAGTTTGAATGAAATGTTTTTATGGTACAATATTTTCTAATGGTGATATTTTTCAGTTTACGTGGAACATGAATCAGCCCATCGCAGTCCACTGCTGGTCATACCCCACCTTTATCTAATTAATGCACGCCACTTGTTCATATGTTGATGTAGTAGTTTTTATAATTCGTGATGATGTAGGCGCACATTAGTAGGTAACTTTCAACTCTATCTTATATCAATATTATCGAAAAACTTTTTCCTTGACTTGTGTTTGTATATCGATAAGGGAACTCCCTAATAATTGTTTTACAGTTAATTATGCAAATTAAGTGTGAGTTATGAGTTGATACTTGAACGTCTTTAGTACCTATCATTGAGTGATTAGTTTGACCGTGTCAAGTATTCTATTCAAGGTTTTAGTGTCAAGAATTATAAATTTTAATCTGTTATTGCATCTAAGTTCACCTTGCCGGACTATTGATAAAATAACGTTTAGTACCTACCTATATCAATTTTACGTGCGTTATTTTCAGAACTTACGCGTCTTTAATAGTCAACTCTGCTGCATATAAACCTTTCCTAACGTACTTTCTAAGGAGAAACCTATTTTACAATATTTGTTTTTAATTCACTAAGTTATAATGAGTTTATTTTACGCAGTTGTATTATTATTATTATTTCGTTGATGCATTCCCTAAATGTCGGTGGCTCGAAGATCGCTATTATAACTCTATGTTGAGTATAGGAGTGGCCTTCGACCTTTACCTAATACTGAAAGTATCAACAGCAAATACCTGATTTGGGAATAGTATGAACTTAACACCAGTTTACCTCTGAAACCGCACTGGACGCAGTATAACTCTGGGGCCGGCCATAGCGGCTCTAGCCGGCCCATATATGCTAAAGAAGGGCTTTCCAACGGGTTTTTTAGTTAGTATAGTGGTAATGTTCACATTTATACCAATTTAATCAATATTCATTAACAACAGTAAGAACCTTACACATTTTACACCCTGTGGGATCATCCCAAACTAGGCAAATCTACTGTGGTAATCACAATACACTTTTAATTATATATTATAGATAAATTACACCCAAATACATAACAAACAATCACGTTCACCACAATTATTTGTCTTAGGTGAGAATCGAACCCACGAGCATCATTCAATGTCAATACACGAATGTACTAAGCAGAGCTTGAACTATGATAACTAGACTGACTGATGGATACTTAAATACTTTTTTTGTAAATACATACGTATTACACATATAAAACACCCAAACTTCGAAACAAATATCTGCAGATCACACAAACATTTGGTCCGACCCGGGAATCGAACCCGAGACCTCAAGCCCAGCAGTCGAATTCATTACCGCTGCGTCACCAAGGCAGTTAAGCTAATGTAATATGTACTATATCTATTTAACTGTACCTATTCGTTTACGTAAAGATTTTTTTAGTGTGTTCCTTCTTTGTTACCTCATTACCAGATCCTTTTTATTTTAAGAAGTAAATACTCTCGAATTTTGCAATATGATGTGGAATAAAATTTTTGATCAATGCCACCACAAAATATTTAGAATTATGATAATTTAGCAATTAACAGGTGCTTTTGATTGCTAATAAGTTTTCTCCTGGTTCTAGCGCAAAGGACACCTTTTTTGGATGTTGATACCCAGAAAGATCCCTGGAATCAAACCCCTCCCTTTTTTCCCCTCTACCAATTCTGGTGTGGACTCACAGGACAGCAACCTACTTGTGCGTACCAAATTGAAGGTGTCTATATTCACTAGCTATGAATTACCTGTACCGATGATGATAAATCAACTGGTTTTTCTATCTCGACATTATTCCATCTTTGTATACTCCTTTTGATCTTTTAATTAACAAAATAGTCTTGAACTAATAAAGACTAATTGAAATTGTGTAAATTCTCCATAAAAAAAAAACAAATGTCGTAGAACAATTGTACTTACACATTCTCAGATGGTCCCTCGCATCTAAAAATCTTTATTTCTAAATTTTAATTACCAAGGGTATTGATTTGTATTCTGTGTATATCAATATACTAACATTTAACTGGTATATTACATTACGTGAATAAACAACAGACTTGCTGTACAATTGGTGCAAGCAAACTATTTCAAAATACCTCTGAATATTTGAGAAGATCCAAATCTATATCGTTAGCAAGAATTGTGTGATTCAAAGACAACTTACAACTCTCAGATGCAAACCGACACGTAAAGCTATATGTAAAACAATAGTGAAAACTCTATCAAAGTTTAAAGTGAAAATAAGAGTTTTACTTCTAAAATACTCTAATAATTATTTACCTAATTCAATCCCAGCTCATGATTATTTGGGATACCACACTTAGTCTTTATAGAGTATATTCCTTTGGTTATAGATAAACACATTATATTTTATACATAATAAAAATTGTCATGAAAATAAAACACTGAATCCGCCGTCGCATTCCTTATATTGTATGAACAAATAATCAGGATTTTCAATAACAAATATGACAAACTTAATGCATCAACAGTTGATTCGTTTTGATTTTAGATCTATACAAGTACAGTAAAATATGTTTTATATTCTTAGACATCAAATTTTTGTGTAGATACCAAATTATATTTCATAACAATGAATGCAACCTATCCTCTAAATAAAAGAAAAATGAAAAATGACAAAGGGCGCCACCTTTTCTTTTTTTGATGATGTTATTGTGTGACCCTCTACTAATGAAAAGTGATTCTTGCTGCTCGACATAGTCATGTAGCTGAACTTAACTGAGATTATATCTAAGTTAATTTTCTTCAAAAAAAACGAAAGCTTTCCGTGATTTCTTTTTTGAAAAGAGATTACTGCGCGTTTCACTGTCGCGCTTCATGGTATGTTATTTCTCTAGGCGGCGAACTCATGATATTTACTTGATAAGACCCTTGGCTTTGAACAGGTCACGCATCAGTCCTTTTAGATAGCGAATTTCGCGCTGTAAGTCGGAACACTTGTCGTTAAGGTCCGAATTACGTTGACGCATGGTTTGCTCCTCTGTAAGAAGAACTTCAACCTGAGCCTTCTTCTTCTGACGGTAACGAGTCGCAGCATTTTTGTTTTGCTCCTTTTTTCGAGAACGACGGTCGTCTGATGAGCGGGAATACGGTTTGGAACGACAAGGCGCCGACCACTCGTCGTCGGTACATGATGAACGCGGCGATGACGGAGGAGAGGACTGAGGTGACACACTCGCACTTCCTCCAGAGTGTTGGGGTGATAATAACTGAGCAGCGCGGTTCCGTAGAAGCTCTTCTACGTCTGCAAAACCGCAATCATAGTCGGAGATCGTCTGTTGAATTTGTGCAGGTGCAGATGCGGCTGGCCACGAATCTTGTGACGGCACAAGAGGAATCGTGGGCACGAATGAAGCATGCTGAGCTTGTTGAGCGTAACTCAAGAGTAATTGAGTTGCAGGTCCTGGAGGACTCTGAGGCGGAGTCAAGTGAGTCAATTCTACGGCATCAAATACAGTTTCGAATTCCCTGAGAAGTTCTTCGGTTGGTTGCGGCACTGTGCTAACCGTTGGCGCTAGAACCTGGTGTGACACTGGGACCGGCACCAAAGGCGGTAACTCTACGCGTTCCACCACTTGCGAGATGTTCTCAAAAATAGGAAGATCTACCTTTTCCTCCAGCCAAGGCGGGAAGATAGTTTCTGTAACAAAAAAAAAAATTATGTTACACTCAATGTTTCCATTTGTTAAGTAAAACTCATATGCATAAAGATATAATTATATTGCAAGTTTTATACTGTTGTTTTAAAATCGACTAAAGTTAAGAAAATTTAATCATCATTTGCAGAAATTATGCAAAATCAAATATAATTAAATTTACTAGCGGCATTACTGCAACTTTAGCAAGGTAGACGTCTACCCTGAACTAAATAAACAAGTGTCATGTTGCACGCAAATCGGCGGCCGCGCCAATGTTAAACCATTGTAACTTACACAAATTCTACCGTCTATGCTTTATTCAATTGTAATTCTTTATTACCGCTATGAAGATAGAAGTATTTAAAATGTAGCTACGTACAATAATAAAACCTTTTCTGCATTACAATAAAGGCAGTAAACATCGCAATACGCTTGTCCCCTATTATGTTATTTTAAGTGGGATTAAACTTTAGCAAGCAAAGTCTGGCTGTTTAACGCGATTATGCTTACCGCTTGGCAGACACAAGAGTATGTGTGTGTGTTTGTGTGTGTGTGTATATGTGTGTAAATACTATTGACCGACGGTAGCGCAATCAATGGTCAGTCAATTGAACGTAATTGTCCAGATTGATGTTGCAGACCTTATGTGGAGGGAAGAATATCAATTTATCGATATATAGTATTTTTAATAATTCAAATCTTGTAACAGCTAACTTATGTTTAAATGTATAGTACAAAGCTCGGTCGGTCGCCTGCAACCTGACCCTTGATAAACCTGCACAATCAAAGTTCGCTGACACCGCGCCCCCGATAGCAAATAACTAGATATGTAAGTTAGCACATCAACGAAAATATCTAATTTTTTATGCGCGACTGACAATTTTTATAGTAGTATAACCACCATACATATACAATCGGACTCGTGTTCTCAAACACAATATAAATACAGAGCAGTTTAACCTTGTCAGTTTATTTTCATATTGAGTGGAAAGCGTCAGTTCCTATATGCAAATATTTTATTATATTCTTCAGTTTCTAGATAATGTCTCAAGGCGCTATAATTAAACTCGTATGCTCACTTAAGGCAAATAAGACTGCAAGTGTATTATTTGAATGTAACAATTACTTCCATCGTGATATTTTTGGAGTTTACAACCTTCAAAGTGTTTAAATATGCCAACGCAAAATAATAAATAAACTTATATTTTATCACGGATACATTACGTGCAAAGATAACTATTTATCCTCAATTCGAAAGGTGTTATTGGTAGGTCACATTATATGTATCAATGTTAAGAAATGAAAACAAGTGGTCAATAAAGTCGTCGCTTTAATTATTGGGCGACCGAACAACCGAGATCGCCTTGGGCGCCAACTGGTTTATCAGTTAGGCATGCCACAAAAGATATACATACAACAGAGATTGTATTCATTCGTGCATTTGGGTGTATATACATATAAATACAGTTAAAGACTATGTCAATAGTAAGTACTGGTTCAATTATAAGGAAAATAGAATTGTGCAAAGTTAATTTGACTTACTGAATTCCAAGCTAGTAATTGTGACTAGTATCACTACATAAACAGGTTATACGAGTGTACAGATACATACAGGGTAACATGAATGTCAATGTGACGACTTATAAATGTCTGCTTCTGACGCTAATATTAAATTTTAAATAGAATATCACTTTTCTATTCAAAATTTACTTACTTAATTTACATTTATGCAGGTACAAAACTAACAAATCTCAAGTTCACGTATGTCATCCACAGTTCACGTTGGAAAGACCTAACGACATGTTTCCGGCATAAGAAGCATTGAATGTATCGATGCCGTTTTGTAAACAATTTTGTGGCGCAGTTATCGCTTTAAATAGAGTCAGAAATGTGTTCAGTTACTTATTTGTGCCAGGTGGAACATTGATTTAAGTAAATGGTCATAAAAAACCGGTAGCGCTAAACCTCAATGACATAAAATATGATTACACAAACAACAAAACAAAAACTAGAGCATTAAGACCTTGAAAACGCTCAAGCTCTGGAACGCTTAAAATGAACAAATCAGTCAACTAATTACTAGCAAATAAGATATAATGGGGATACCACCTACCAACATACATTCCTGCCATTGTCATCACGAATCCAATTAAATTTTAGCAACTGCTTTCTTAATTCGAACAAAAATATCCCGTAATGTCCTTACTGCTACGATACAACAATAACTTTATGAAGATTATAAGGGCAGTGATATTCTAAAAAAACTGGAATCCTCGTGGAGCGAGCGATAGTCGTCGTTGAAGGTTCAGGTTCAGGCCCTGAGATCTAACGTCTTTTTACAAGTTTTTGTGAGTTGAAAACAATTTCTTTATTCCAGATGCAACGATAATGGCACTTCATTCTAACGGCGTCCGAACGGCGCATCAACGTTGGCAGACATAGGTTAATACGCGAGCGCAAGCGCTCGAAATGTGCTTCTCGGTTCGAATTTATTGTCACGGGTTAAAAAGCAAATACGATCACCAGCAAACACGGCGCGACGCGACACAAGATACTACTGTATAAAGCGCGCGCGCGCGCGCACCCAATGACAGAGGTCTGCCCCACTACCAGTCTCCACGAATCGTCATAAAATATGCCACTTATGTGCAACATTACATTCACATTTTCGATTCGAATGAGTATGTATGGCTACGTAATCATTACATAGGTACTGAAAGACCTTAACTAGAGAAATATTTGTATTATATATATTATATTTATTAAAGTGACGAGTAGAAGCCGCTTTAATAACGCCACATTAGGCATTTAGTATTATTAGCAGTAGCGTTGACTGTCGTGTACAGACGATATACTATTTACAGTTATCAATCAGTATAGATATCACAATGTACATAACGCGAATTTAAAGTAGTGTAAGTTTTAACATTTTGAAATACATTTCTTTATATTTTTTTATGATATTGTTAAAACGGCGTAGCAACGCAGGAGATCATTCCTATTTCATCTTACGTCTGGTGAATAAATTGTTTTTACTCTAGAATATAGAGCGACCTAATCTTTAGCTAAGTCTAATGCAATTAACTACTGTTTGGTTAACCAATTAATTGTATTTCAATGCTGTTTTATCCTAAGAAATAACTCTGATTAAAGTTAAAAATATTATTCCTATACACGTAACGACCTAGCCTATATAGGGACTAGAAAATTAAACCATTTTGAAAGCTTTTTCCGGACTTTTTTTATAAGCTTACATATAAAAGTAAATATTTATGACATTAAACAAATAAAATCCTAAACGCATTTAAAATCTTAGCAATATTGCAGCAAGAGCAATATTTGTGGTCTGTTTCTTTTTCACATACCATTAAAAAAATATTTAGCACACCTTGGCTAAATCTACTTGATTGATTTTGGCTAAGCAAGGCCCAGTGGTCTTAGATAATATACTACATTACACTCGTTTTAGCCTGTTTGATTTTATTTACCTACTACCTGTCTAAATATGTGGTCCAACGGAGTAAGGTCTCCCTGACTAATAGCTTAATCTTAGTTGGATGCATTGACCTAAACTGATATATAACTATTTGTTTTGTTTGTATTTAGTACTTAAAGGAAACTTTTTTCTTCACGAGTCTTTAACTTTAATATTATCACTGTCCGTGACATGTGTAGTTAATATGCCAATTAATAAAGTATAATGACTAATTAAGCGTTAATGATAAAATCACGCTAGCATGTAATGAGAACCAGTGAATAGAGGTGTGTCTTACTTTAATGTTGCTATTACAAATATTATTTATTTCTTTGATTAGGATACCCTATGGGTCACAAATACAGTAATATTAATGTTTAAATTAAACGAGAAAAGAAAATAGCTGATCTTCATACAGTATTAAGTTTACATGCAGCTTTCTCTAAATCAACTATCAAATAATTGAAGTAGGCAAAAGCTTAAGTTGATCCTAACTAGTTTCGCCTCTATAGCGTCTATCTCTCATATCTACGAGTATAAAGATAAACATGTGAAAACATAAGAAATATACAGGAGGAAAATACGTTTAAATGTAACTTGCGAGAAAAACGAACTTGAAAAAGCTACAAAAATCTCATAAATATGGTGAACTGTCATGAAACGGAAAATCAATATATTTTTAATAAGAAATTATATTGATCAATTATGTAAAATAGAACCGTTAAAACCTGTAAGTTGAATTATGGTCGATATTCGTCCAGCAGGCGATCTCTAGTTTATTTAACTGAATGTTTGTAATAGAAATTATCACCAGACTATTGATAGAGATGAAATCTGTAATAAAAACACAAAACATCATCTGACAATGTTTTGACGCGTGTGTAATAAATAACCGTGTGCACAAGCGTGCGCATAAGCGTGTGCACTATAAAGCACACACTAACACATGCCAAGGTACATGCCAGGCCCCTGTAGCTTTTACATGAAAAGTTTATCATGCTATTCTTTTTTAATTAAATGAGCGTACATTGAGCTACAGTTACAACTATTAAAAGGTGTCAGTCAGTTTCATCCTCAAAACTAAAATTTTAGTCTTAACAAGGAATTTAACTTCAATAAAGTATCTGTTTTTTTTAAGGTTGATACGTCTGGAAAATGGAGATATTAGACAGAATTTATTTTTCTTAGCACACCTTTTTAGCAGAGAGCTGGTTTCAAACTCTGGATCCCTCCTATCGGCTACCCACAAAGCACGCACACAGACTTTGATTTATCGTATTCTAGATTACTGGTGTACCCAATTTTAGCAGCAATAAAACATTATTTTAAACGAGTAAAAACAACATAGAGTACAGAGCCAAGAGGGGTGTGTCAAGTTATCTCGCTGTCGAATGTAAGTGCTCAGTGACTCGACTTATTTCGCGTTCAGTAATATCGTCACAAGAACAGAGAATTCAAATGATTTCATGATGAATGATTTCTAGATAGGTACTATTAACAATGGCAGACTTTTATACAAAATTAGAAGTTAAAAAGGTTACATAACAAATGACTGATATGATAGTGGGTCCTATCTAAAATATTTACACTTGAAATTATCGTTGTTTTGAAAGAATAGCATCACGTTCTCTTTAACTGTGCGTCATGGCAGCAAAACACATTGCGGGTCATTGGCACTAATTGGGCTTCAGTAGGACAAAGACTAGCATTCAAAGTTATGCAATTATTAACCGTATGATATTACGTGGATTTCACTCACTTCCTGTCTTTCACTTCTGAAATACTTTTAAACGTTATTTAACTGGCATCATCAGATTGCATCTCATTTACATGGTGGCGGCAGATCTGTCCCGCCCCCCGGCCCTCTCCCATAACGGAGGTTAACGAAATTGTAGGCGAAATGAAAATTATAAATAGCTAATATAGCGATTTTTTTCAATTAAATAGAAAGAAAAATCAAGAGAATTTTAAAGTATGTATATTTAATGTGTAACATCTCATCTACTATAGTATAAGACAGCCATATTTGCTTTGACGGTCATATTTTATAAAGGTACTCCACAGATTGAAGATTTTTGAGGTTCATTTTAGTGTAGTGTTAATATATTTTAATATACTAAAATATTAAAAAATAAATTTATTACTGAATTTAATCATAATTATGTGGTAAGCCTATTGCTGCATGGATTCTTAATAACCTTACACGAGAGAACGCCTTCTTAAGAACAGTACAAAGTTTGATATGTTTTACCATACAATACACTTTCTCATCAAAGGAGTTAATTGTGAGTGTCTTTCTTTTAATCTTAAATAAATATTCTTATAAGCTATACGTAATCCCACAAATCCTCAGTTTCCAAATAAATCCAAGCTGTTATGAGCTACCATCACCAATGTTATAATATAGTGTAAAAATTAGTTAAAACCATCTTTTAGGGCGATTTAAAAGGTTTAAGAATTATATATACTGTAACTCTTACTGTACTATTCCGGGCGAAGTTTTGTTAAGAACTTAGAATAATTTCATACAAATAACCATATCAACATAACCACAACAAATTTTTTTAAGTCAAATGAAATGCATAAATGCTACTTTGTGTATGATTGTAAGACGCTTATTACATTTTTCATAAATATAAATATAAGTTTTTGTGTTATACACACACACATTAGTTATCTATACGAGACTTTAGATACATTTTTATATAACTTATAGCCTTTGATTGACTGCAACCTATTTGAAAGTTCCAAAGTATTTTGCTGTTTCGGCGTTTTGTTCACAAAGGTTTTTAAGATCGAATAAATACTCAAGGTTAAAAGAAGGGTGATATAAACTTCTAGAGTAATAAATTAATTATAATTAAGTCAGGACGAAGAATTAAAATTCATATTACGTAAAGCTTGTCAGCTAAATCAAGCTTAGTAATAAATTTGGCAAAAAACTAAAGTAACTTTAAAATAATCTAAATAATCTGTGATTTATGAGTAATACAGATTATAAAAATACATTGTATCAAAGAATTTTTAAACATTTTTAAATAAAACTGGTTTGAAAAAAATTTTAAGTTATAAATTAAATAGGTATATACCTTGTTTACATTTGTTGTCTAGCTGCTGCAGAAGATTGTCGGCGAGCTCGGCGCGGCTGGGCTTGATCTCCGGTGGAGACGGCGGATACAAGCTTGCGGTCGCGTCGTCTTGGAGTCGGTAGCTCTCGTATTCGCTCTTCGGTGCAGCGCTTGGAAAGGTCTTAAGTAAATCTGGTGACCAAAAATAAACAAGTTTAGACTTGCAGTCTTACACTACTCTAATATATCGAAAATCATAACACGTACTAATATCGAAAGCACAAACAAATTATCTGAGTGTTGTCTGATAAGAATTTTTTTTTAATTAAAACTCTTATTCTTATAAAATAATATTACACTCCCCTACAATTTTTATTTGTTAAAATAAACACTATTTAGTATTATGTCTTACTTTGAAACAGAGATATCTGGAATTCTCTACACAAGTCACATAAACCATTAATGTAGCAGCACATTGTTCACAAATTAAATAGACAAATTATTTTAAAGAGAAATAATTATTTAAAATTATCAACGCAAACGGTTTAATAAGTCGGAGAAGCTTCAAGGTAAGGAGCTTAGATAAGTAATGTACAAAATACAGTGTGAGGACTGAAGACGTCAATATATATATGGTCCATATCTGTCGCACAATTACGTCAAAGTAACGCCCAGATGTCGTGATGCTTTCAATCTTTAGTTATAATGTCATAACAATCATTTCTGTTACCTAAATCATGTATGTATTTTTAAAATGTTTGCAGATGCATCATGACAGTACTTACTTGTCCATTGCTATTTTAAGTCAATATGGGCAATATATGTTTTTTATTTAAAAATTATGATCAGTTTGTGGTATAATTAAATAGTCTCTAATAGAATTGAAGTTCTGTGTATGTCACGTAATAATTTCATATATAAAAATGATTGCGTTAGTGCCCTTACATATCTGTAACCATACATCTTGGCACACAAAAACATTAAAAGTTTGTAAGTGTGACTTAAAATGGATAGAATATATAAAGCTATAAAAGTACGTAATATACATCAACAGTCTTTAATAGTCCACTACTGGACATAGGTCTCTTCTTGAAAAGGAGGTTTATGTAGCATTATGGTTAAAAATTTTAAACATTTTCAAGTCGCTACTTCAATCATAAAAGGAACAAAAATATCAGCCCATGATATTCTCTTTGCACAAACATGATGTTGTAAATTTAAACATCAAAACATATTTTCATTGGATACAAGATAACGAATGGAAACTAGCTAACAGAGATAATATGCAATTCAAAACAAGTACTGAGGCCAAGCGAGTAACTTGAGGTGTTTTGAAATATGGTCTTGTGACGTTATTTTTTATCATCGAAATATAGCAACCTGCCACTAGGCATATGATTATCATGACACACCCACGTTTTCTGGCATGGCAACAGACAATGCTTTGATTAGTTTTATAAATTAGTGAGCGTGCATAAAAGTTTTAATGAAAATAGAATGGACGCGAGTTGTATGTGAGAATCATGTCAAATGGCAGTCTCTATTTAAAATAAAAGTAAACAATTTAGTAGTAGTTGTATATTTTATAGATTTTTGCATAGCGACATATATTTCTTATCAATATCGTCAATATCGCAGTTGTTGGTTGGGTCAGGTTTGTTATAAATTATACGGTAATTATTACGGTGGTGGATTGCTACCAAGGTAAATAAAATTAAGCTCTAAGAGTTAATGTTAATAAAAAGAGAACGAATAGCGTAAAAATAAAAATAAATTAACAACAATTAGCGACGCATTATTTTAAAAAAATCTTATGGGGTGAAAGTCTCTTTCATCAATCAAGTTAAATGAAAGTCAATCATAGTAAAAAAAAAAAACATGAGTATTTTATTAATAATACTACCAACTATGGAATAAAAAACTGAAATTGAAAAAAAACACTGAAAGGGTCAGTCATTCACATTAATAGAAGACTATACGAAAAAATCTACGAAATTACAACAAAAAAGAACACAACCATGGAATTGCTCTATTTTAATCTTAGAATTCATTAAAATTGATTATATCCTAACCAATAGAAAAAAAGTAGATCATATAAAATCTGACATTTGTCAGCGACCACCGACTCTTAAAAGTATTTAAAATTGTACCAAACTCAGTTTAACTGAAGAATAGACAAATTCATACAATTCTTAATATAATAAAAAAAAAATGTAAAAAATTACACAACTAGAAAAAGTAACTAATGTAGTTAATAAAGTAGAATTAATTATTCTGTATTAGAAGCAACCAAATAAAGTGACATTGACTGCTTCAATTAACTTCAAGAGACAGACGCTTTAACAGCAAGATAGAAGAGTATCTTGGATTACATAAAATGCCCTATTGCTAGATGAAATTATTTAATTCAGAAAAAATCACTACCACATAAAAGGGTAAATATGTCTACGTCTACAGTACTACTGGTCAACAAGAAATTGAGAAAAGAGAACTGACACACGGTAACAGCATTAAGTTTAACAATAAATAGATGCTCAGGAACGTTCTCGAAAACGGAATTGGGCCAGTTATATTGCAAGAACAAATAAAGAAAACAAAGAGTAACCATTTGGTAAGGATCAACAAACAAACATATTGTTAAATGAATATAAAGTTTTTACGTTTACTGTTAGTAAGCACGATATTTAATAGTTACTCAAATCTCTTACTTGTCTTAATAATGATCTATTTCTTACTACTACATTTTATTAGATTAAACGTACTTAAATTAAAAAAAAACTGATTGATTTCTAACTACATGGTCTGATCAACCATTTGGTATTTTGTTGTCAGTAGAAATCCATACGTGAGGCAATTTTAAAAAGAAGTTATTGGGTGACCAATACCTTATCTCCGCGATACGAAATTACAATCTATTATATGTATATAACTACAGTCTCGATTTCTTTAAAGGCTCCTCGGTATATATAATCCACGTGGCCTTAAAACAGGTATTAGTAAAGTGGTTTAGTACACATACAAATTCAGATCGTTCTAGAATACTTCTTGGAAATCGGCTAAAACTTATTCAAACACGTGTAATTATACACAAGGCTGCGATACCATTTTTCTAGATATATTTTTAATTTTAATTGTTACTTTGTTATTTGATATATTATTAGGTATCTTATTAATTACGTGTGCACTGTAACATGCGACTGTAATAATATGCGCTTGCAAGAACAGGACGTGCATTTGATAATGAACGGTGCGCATTAACATAACAAAAAGCTTAGTTTATGATGTATATCATACTCGACCTTTTGATTTGAATAATTAATATACAAAATTGCAATTAGCATGAAAATATACACCGTAATTGGAGCAATTTATAATTAGATCGACTTAGCACTTTATGCGTGCATGCAGTGTGTTCGTGGGGGGTGCTCTAGCCTCAGAAATAATTTATACTCATTTGAAAAGTCAAACGGTCACTTGATATAAATATGGATATTGATAAGACTAAAACAACAAAATGATGCGGCTCCAGAATACTGCGTCAATCATTTGTGGGAGCCCTATTGCAAGTGTAACACAAACAGATTCAATAAGCATCTATTAACTGTGTAATTAGTTTCAGAAAATCTATTTAGTAGATTTATACCCATAAATTTATTGTACTTCATAGGTTCATAAGGTCTTACAATAAATTAAATTGTAGTACAAATGACTCCGTAGGAGGTTTAGGCACTATTACAATTATGAGAGGTACACAAATTTAACTATTATAAAAGCAAAAATCTGACTGCTTAAAAGTTATGAATTGAAAAGAGAAAAACAAGCATCACATTATCTTTATAAAACTCGACTAAATAATGTAGTGTTTTGTAAGCTTACTTATTCACATAATGAAATAACTACTTATGTATATTCAAATTATATAAACGTAAATACTTTATGGTGCCGCATACGGTGACAAACGTAGTTTTGGTTAATCTTCGTTTACCCGTAGGTAACAAAGCATTGTTGGTCCCCGCCTGCAGCACCATAAAGTATTTAATTGGACTAATTTGAATATTTATTTATATGTAGTTATTGCATTATTTGATTAAGAAAGCTTACAAAATATTGCATGAGTCAGTCAAATTTTGTATAGATATTGTGCCACGTCGATTTTTCTTTTATAATAAGACTAAAACAACAAACTATTTAGTGTTATCAACCGATTTTTATAAACTATAATATATACTATAGTATAACTAAGTCGAAGCAATGTCATTCCTAACTTGAATACATTCTTGCTAAAAAAAATACTTTGGGCGTCCCCTTATATAATTAATACATTTTTTTGACAATTTGTATTAAAACACTTATTTGAACTTGATAAAACATATACTATTTTTAAATTATCTTTTCACGATCTTTATTTGATACCCATATTGCTAAGGCAAACCCTGCCCTCCTTTTTTTTATTTGCGGATTCCATCTAGAAAATTTATGTAACCTGACGCAGGTGAGTAATTGTTAATACAATTTTTACTTGTATTAGTATTTATAATAGTGTATTATTTCATACACTGATAACTACAGCGCTAAATACTAAAAATATTTTACATTCATTTGCCTATTTGTCTTAACAGTAGAAGAACTAAACTAAACAATAGAAGAACTAAAACTTGTATAAAAACTTATTATCGGAAAGCAGTGACGCACATCATTAAGTATATACATACATAATAGTAAAATTATTATGTAATTATAATAGTGATCAAGATCACAATAAGTATGTACATTTTCCCTTTCCCCGAGCCGTTTTCCCAAACTAAGTCAGAGTAGGTTGGCTTTAAGTCTACTACGATATAGCTGAACTTTATTTTTTTTACATGGAACAACTGCCATCAGACCTTCAAAACCCAAGTACTGGGTGACATCGGAGTTCTGTAGATTAGCGTAACGATTGTTAAAGAGGTTCGTATAGTAACGGGGACCGACGGTTTGACGTGCTCTCCGCGGCAGCACGAAGAGTCTGTCTGTTAATAATAGTCACCCATCCATAGACTAACCTAGCTAGGATTACTTAACTTTGCAATGTGTTAACCTACGCGATTACCACTGAGCCACGAGTCCCTTAGTAGTATATAAGTAGTCAATAAGTAGGTATCATCACCATTTATAAAAATTCCAATATCGACCTCACGTCACAATAGTTCAATAGATATTAAGATCACTTATTATCGAACATACCGAATAAGGTCGTCGATTAATTAAGCATGTAGTTGAAACACGTTCTTTACTGAACTCGATTAGATAACGTTTTTTTAGCTTATCGTACGTCTTCAAGGAGAATTTATATAAAAAATAGTGATTAATCTTCATAACTATGTGAATTACATTCGATAATATGTAGTTTATGTAAATCTATAAAGGTTTGGTAACATATTACCTCCATGATTATACTCACGAAGCTGAAATCACAACGAGAGACGATAAATCATACACAAATTAGGAGATTGTACATAACCTTAATTTGATCAATTAAAATTGATTGATACTTTATTACTAACTGTGAATATTAACCGACTTCGTAATTGCTATGGGTTTAACATTATTGTGTGCCTGTACAATATGTTACTGTGATTGATAAAATACTTGTTGGAGTAATAACTAGCGATGATTAAAATGAGCCATAGGTGTGGGCCATAGGCGCTTAAGATGTCTGCCAAGACATCTTAAATGCCTAGTGCCTTTGTTGTTGTGTATAGTAAAAAAGTTTCAAAAGAAGAATACGTAAGTAATTTTTCCTCATGGGTAAAGCTGGGTATAGTTATTTGTACGTATTGTTATCTACATGAATTAATAAATCAAAAAATTGTATTTATCCACAGCAGTAGATAGAGCGCACTGCATAAGCAATACTAGCAACCTTTAACACTTGCTAAGTTAATTGAGAACCTCCATCTAAAAACTACTATTATTATGATTATTTATTTAAAAATCTAAAATTAAATTTAAAATAGGATATATTACATATAATCGTATAAAGAGTTTTAATATATGTTCTTAAGTATATAATAACTGGCTTATCGTCTGCAAAATTCTATAGCTTTGTGATTTGTACGTCTTGCCTTGACTCCGACCCGGTAGCATAAAACTGCGTAATAAACTATTCAAAGAACTTTATGAATCAAAAGGAAAGGTCAAACGAATACGCATAAGAAAAAAATATTACTGACTGTAATTATATGTGTGCTGAAAAAGACTGTTCGTTATGACTGAAAAGAATATTATTATTATTTCTTATTTTTTTCAGTACTTGCAGCTTGACCTTTACTTTTTCGCAGTTTAGTTTATAATGTAATGATTTGTGATTTGTTTACAAACTAAATACCCAAAAAAAAAACTAAAAGAAGCTACTTAATGTTATATACTCTCACGCTACAATTTTTTTTGATCTATTTACCATTTAACAGGTTTTTAAATGCTTATTCTTATACAATACAAATGATAGGTTTAGTACATAATATAGTTTACTAACATCCCTTATTTCTGCCCTTCTAATATGAACTGTAACACGTAAAATAGAAACTGTCATTGGACCTGAACGGGTTATTCATCAAATGACTATTAATTACATCTATTTGTGTTATGTACGTTTATAAATATTGTGGTCATTTCTGTGGAACTCATATGCAATACAAATATAGAGATTTCAAAAATGTACACCAAACATTGTAGACAGATAAGACATGCCTTGCACTTTGGTAACGAAATAAGCTTTGTCTTTCATCTTCTTGTTTGGAAATCTAATGTTACCAATCGCCGTACGCTGACTGTTTCCATCATTTCATGATTCTTATACACAAAACTTTGAAAGGCTCTTATTGACAAAAAAAATATATTGGATTTTAATTTTTGAATTTAAATGAGCGACGAAGCTTAAAATAAAGAATTGAAATAAAGTAAAAACATTATTGAACACTTACATATTTATGTTCTAACCACTGCATTAGATTAGTCACACCAGCACATTAGCTTTGCGCACGTGAACTTTTTAGTTTAAATGAAACATAGAACACAAGCATTGTTGAAAAGCTGTGAGGCGACAATAAATTTCTTATTCACAAATATGCTAATCAAGTCATAGGTTCAATCGATGCCCACTCAGGACAAAATACAGTGTGATGTGCACGAGCAATGTAATATTATTTCAGGATTATCAAGAAGTATACGTACAGGGTTGGGTAGCAAGGGGAGTCCGTGCTTCCCTTGTCTTAAATTACGGAAAAAAATTCCAAAAAATATGTGGATATTAAGCGCCTCTCTTCACCGTTTCAAGGATAAAAATGCGAGTGCATGTATTTTTTAGCGACCATAAGTAAAAAAAAGATAGTCATACCTACTTGTGTCTTACCAAGCCTTAATTAAAACTATCTTTTGCCTTAGAAATGCTCACAAACAAATATATTTATTGCTAACATATTTTTATTCTTAAAACTTTCATAAATCCTAATATCGACTCTGCTAAAAATATTAAAAAAACATGAAAATCATAGTTCTATTCAATTCTAACTAGGATTACAAATATAATGATCATGGGTACACAACACACTATTAATGTGAATCCATTCCTAGCACGGATTTTGTGTTATTAAAATTAGACAGATTAGAAATACTGGTGTGTAACGAAAAAAATTGCTACATAATGTAATATAAACTCATATTAAGTGTAACATAAACTAAATGTAACATAAACTCATTTAAGTGAATTGTCACTACATGACGCTATGTTAAGCTATCCTTTGTCAACTACAAAGGATAAAATTTCCTTCTGGTAAAGTATTTATTTAGGCTGACAGGGCTGAATATTGGTGCTAATATTTGTGCACCCAGCATTATAAATCCAAATCAATCAGTTATTATATATCAATATTCGGTATGTGTTTTTCAATAATTTTTCTGTCTAGTGATAACTTTTCTGATGAAATAGTTCTTACTTCTACAACTAACACCTGTTTTATAAAGATATTAATGTTTTACTTGCATTTTCATTGTTCACCAAAGTATTCCCTAGCAATAATTTATAAGATAAAACTACGTTTGCCGGGCCAGCTAGTAATTTATAAAATCTTTAAAATTCTCTTAAAATAAAATATTGTCCATTCTTTTTTATATTTGTCACTATTCAGTATTCGGAATAGCCGATACCGAATAGTTGCCGAACATTCGTGGCATCTCTAGTGTATACCTCTTTGAAAATAAACACCATTGCTATTCGTCGATTAAGATCTCTGCGTATCTTTGCATGACAGAATTCCATTGCAAAGCCATTTAATGAAAAAAAATTAAAAAACCAACCGACACACGGTACTTAAAAGAGAGTTGATAATAAATAATCTTTTATGTGTGGTCGGTACAATTGGGGTTATTTTTGACAGTTTTTACTGTAACGGTGGGACCGTTACAGTAAAACATCAGTTAACATTACCAACGCTGCATAAAGTAATAATGAGTAATAGTAGAGTTTTGTATAATACGTTATCTGGTTTAAAAACAGTGTTGATTTTTAAAATATTAAACAACATAGTAGTGTTTTCAACAGTTGTAAAGTTTTTGAATAACGAAGTTAATGGAAGTTAGTATCCATTCTATCTTTTAATATTATTTTTTATGTATTTTAAAAACCATCATAGGCCTCAATGCGCATAATTTATCAAAAAATCGTAATAAAATATTATAAATTCCTGTCCACTGGTTCATTATATAATTTTGTTGTCATTCTGGGGGCACTTTTTTTTAATTTAATGGGACTCTTACCAAACAATTGAAATTTCCAAATCTGTTCCATTTTTACAATAACGGAGTCTGAGGTAATAAACATTTAAAAATGTAACAGGTTTACCGAATTAACCGAAACCGGTTATAAAACATGTTAAATTAAAAATCAAATATCTTAATCAATAAATAGCCGAATCTAGGATGTGACACAATTACACAAAATTAGTGCCTAATATATTTTTATTTGTTTATACCGATATCTTTACGTATTATATGATATTATCTTTACGTCTTATAAATATCATATATCTCAAAAATTTCAATTTCTGTTTTGGCAACACAGCGGTTGCAATGCTAATAAAGAAGCGTGACGGAATTTTTTATAAATGATGGCGTAAGCTAAAACTTTTCTCTGATCTATTTTACAACAAAACTTATTGCGAAAACATTTAAAAACAAGCTTATTGTATTTGCAAATTTATGATTGACTAGGACTTTACATTACATTTACTACTTATGTATTTTCAACAAGAAAAGTACAACAGTGTAATACAATCGATTCAGAGCACGTAGTTATCTAATGAGCGAACACTAATACATAACTTGTTTCTTTACTTGTAAAGGAAACAAAATAATAGGGAGAAAAACTGCTATTACTTGTATTTCAATAATGACATATAAACAAGAGTCCACGATAGTATCTCAGCGACTTACATGTCTTAGAATATGTTTTATTTAATTACCTGGTCGTGAAATTAGGTTTAACAAACTTACTAACGCATTTTTATAATTCAAGTAGCAAACTTATTAGAAAAACGTTGAGGTTGTATTACAATAGCTATTCTTTGAATTTGTAGCAACTTTAAGACTTATGCAAAATGAACACACGGTATCATATTGTAATCTTACCGCCATTAATGTGCCGTCCTTTTCTATTAATATGTTTTTTACATCTGGAAACTGTACCAAGCCGTCTCTTCGGCGTGGTATAGTAGGCCAAAACATTCTTTCTAAGGAGACCAGGAGTGGACTATAAAATGCCGTTGATAATACTTTTTACTGTTATTTTGCTCAAAACTTTTTAAAGCATGAAACTAGTCAAAAATATACTTCCATATATGAAATTTATCAAAAAAAAAAATAAGATAAGCAAGAAACCAAAGCAAAAAAAAATATTTGGCAAGTTGTCTGCTAGATAAATGAGTTCAGTGACCTTTAGTCTGAGTGATTATATACAGGGTTACATGTTTAATGTTTTGGCAAATGCTTGTAATGGTGTCCAGTAATTTAATCCAATTAATGAATTGGACTGGATTAAATTAATGAAAAGCCATGTAGACAAAGATTTTACAAAAGTTTATTTATATTATTAGCTGACTTTGTGTTTTTCAGAATTTATAGTTTTTAATGTATTTCTAGAAAGTAAGAATGCTATTTTTAATAAGAATATATAAAGAAAATAATGGCATTTATTGCATATATATATCCGACCAAAAGGGTAGCAATGACTTTAAACAGATTTGCCAACCTCACACAAACCCATAAAAATATTTCAATAGCTTTCACTAACTCCATGAACCATTTCTGTCTTCCCTTTTTATTTCACTAATAAGGAATAATTGAAGTCTCATATAGTCGACACTTATATTTCTTTTATGTAAAAGAATACTAGACCAATGAGTAGTTAAGTGTGATATAATAAAAATACGGTAGATGTGAACATTGTTTAAAGGACCGGTTCATACTACATATTATTATTTCTATACTAATATACGATTAGAATAGACTGGTGATTAGTCTATAAGATACTTTCTTGATATCCCTGCTTAACAAACTATGTACTACTGTGATTTCAGTTATTTGAAGCCCACATAGATACGAACCATCTAATTGATACTACTAACTAAAGTACAACATACCAGACTTGTCAAAGATGTCAATATCGGTGTCGAGCAGCAACATGCACTCTTCATTAGTAAGAAGATCGCCGGTTGAAACCGGCAAGTCCCATAGATTCGCACTCATTCTTCGAGATGTTCAGACCCTGGAATTTTTAAAGTAAACTTTACAAAATGTTATTTAAAACTTGAACTATATTTTCCACATATTTTTTGGCATTGTGGAACATAAAACATGTTCGTGTGCTGCAATAACATTGAAATGATTTTACTAAAAAACACAGACTACACAAATTTTTACTTTGATTAAAAAAGTAATCAGAGCTAGAATCATATATAATAACCTAATTAGAGGTAATAGTTACTTATAAGAATGTTTCCGTGGGAATTTAACATCTTTATAAAATATAAGAACATGAAGTTTAGAATACGTAAAGTCCATACTTAGAAGTGGAAAAAACTAATATTATGAAACAGTGAAAAACAAAATTAAAATTACGTGAAAAAGGCTATATTAATCTTTACATTTCTAAAATAATATCGAAGCTGCAAAGAAAAACAGTTCTAAGCTGCAGTTAGAGCGATGTTGGTTAGCCTTTTTTCAAAAGTGTAGAACTTTAGTCTTTCCAGCATAAATTTGTACAATGGCACTTAAATTCATACTTACCACTGAAGTAATTCAAAAATTTAAAACGTAAAATAATCTTAGAGATTACATTATTAGTGAATGTTAGAGATAACCTTAATATAACTTACTTGAGATGAAAGAGCAAATCCTACGGGATCAAATTGTGGTGACGTGGTTGATTGGTGTAGCAGGACGAAATTGTCCGGTGAAGACGCCATGATGGCACTAAAAACAAAACAATTCAATATTTAAAAACACATTTTCTTTAATAGCATTCATTCAGATTAGGTATTGCGGACATAAAGTAACTTAGGAACTGTCAGAGGATTTAATGGCGTAGGCTCTTAGCTATATCTACGGCATTTTTTATTAAAAAAAAAAGATTCTTCATTGGAACTCTTCTTTAATTTCCTATATCAGCTGCATAAGACAGAAGGTGGCTTTGGGACAGTAATTTTTGAAACAATTTAAGCTTTATAAAAAGGTTTTTAAACTAATGTATGTTAATATAGTAGTGTAATAGGTTTCCAATGGTTTCTAATACATAAACAAATTCATATTTATTATACCTATAGTATAGATCCTGTAAAACTTAGAATTTACATTCTATATAGAACCATACTCGTAGGAAGATACGTACTAAATAAATACAATAATTAATGGATTTCTGTCGAGGTAAACATAGAGACACATTGGACAACACATATTTACACAAAATAAGAAATCGCAACTTTAAGAAATAGGTCACCCCACCTATTTTTAATAAGTAGTTACTTAAAAGTAGTAACATTTGTACCAACTTGTGTATCTCGAGTGATTATTTTGTAATTATTTGATTGGTAATATAATTAAAAATAACATTTTAAATTGCCAGATTTTTATTACTTTACGGTAAAAAGTTATTTCAGTTTGTAGTTTACAACGTATAATCCGTCTCACGAAAGAAGTCCCACTGTTTCCCACACACACACAGAACATGCTGATTGAGAAATAATATTAAAGGTGAAATAGTTTTGTGATCCAGAACATTTGGATCGGTATGTTTTGATACCAATTAACAATGTTTACAGAAGAGTTTTATTTTTCACATAATTTAAAAGAGTCGTCCGCGTGGTGACGGATTAAAAATACGTTGCGTTACCACCACTATTCATCCCGTGGGTGTGTCGTAAGGGGCGACTAAGGGAAGAAACTATTCAGGAAAATATCACTACAAAGAGAAGGAGAACTTGAAACAAACCCTATCCCAACCCGTCTGGCCAGCGTGGTATAGTAGACCAAAACCTTCTTTCTAAGAAGAGACTTATGTCCAACAGTGGACTGTGAAAGGCTGTTGATGATTGATTGACGGTAAAAGAGTAGCCGCAATGACAGAAACACCACTTTATTTGTGACTTTTTTATTTCACACGTTTTTGTTTGTAAACTAAAGTTTATCGATCGACACTCTTGAATGTTCTAAAATGTCGTATGTTGTTTGAAAACTGAAATGCAATCATAAAAAAAGTATTTATTTTAAATCGACCTCGTAGAAACCATTTTGTTTGAACTAATAAAAAAAAATAAAGACCCGAAAATAGTTCAATAGTTGACAGAAAAAGCATTTCTAAGCGTGATTGATGAAGCTGATGAATGAAAAAAAGGACCGCATTAAAATATCTTCAGCAAGTGCTAATGAAAGTCTGATGCCGATAGTAACATAGATAGATGCCTATGATTCAGACAGTGACAATGTCTGAAATGAACCCAATCGGTGACCACAATTGTGCTGATTAAAATATCTATTTAAATTAAAATCTTTTTTAATTGATCTTTTTTCACTTAGAATTCGTTCAATCTTTTATATAAACACATAAGAACGAACTGTTCAACTTAATTTACTATACGGCTGATAACATTCCATCGCATGACTGCAGCGCCACGTCTACGTTCTTTCGTGAGACGGAGTGTAAAACATATTTAAGTCGACAGACATGACTCCTGGCTATTATCACTCGAACTAATGAGTTATCATTGTTTTCAACAAGATAGTGTAATACCATGTTTTTAAAACTGTAAAAAGTTTATGATTTTCTTGATTCCACAATATATTGTTGTTCTATCAAGTTGATTTAATTAAGCAAAGTAAGCAAAATAATTAAAGTAAGCTCTTTCATAAACACCGATTTAAATATTTTATCGTTTTTTATGAATATAATTTATATTTCGTAATTATAAAAATTTTGTTGGACATTGACACAACGCCATCTCGTTTTCACCTAAGCAGATTTTAAGAATAGCATGTTTAGGAAATGTACATTCCTACGTTTTGTTATTGCAATTCTAACAAGTTGAGCAGAATAAGGTCCAAAAACATGATAATTACAAGAAAATAGTTAGGATGATTCACTTTGTAAGCGGTGTAAATCTCATAAAAATCTATTACATATTGCAAGCGGTACAGAATCCGCCACTGTCCTTTTAATCAATATTTAAGTCGTCAACAACCTTTAACAACCCACTGCTGGACGTACTATTTTTCCCTAGAAAGATGGTTTAATAAAGACAATAACAGCATTTAATTATGTCTAATCTTTAAATTTAAAATAATTGCATGTTTATGGATACATGTTGTGTAACTCTTTATTTGTTTGTAAGGTTACGAATCTCATGGTATGTTAAACGTGAGTCATGCATCTACGTCAATATGACGTCATACTTGTTATAGAGCAGGCAATTGAATTGAAAATAATGAAACGACTGACACTTCTCGACGAATGCGAAACTAAAGTAGGTCGTACATTTATAAGTTTTTGACTGCAGTAGACCTAAAGTAACATAATTTTTCTAACTTTTACCCAACTTTAATGAGGGTTTGGTTCAATGCTAAAATTGTCCAGGGCTTTTGTTGCTTTCTTTAAAGGCCGGTTGCTTGCTCGACTCCTTGCTTCTTTAGGAACGGTCAGACTAGACAAAGATAAATGTAAATTAGGGTAAGGAAAAGTGAGCGGTATGTACTAGCATGTCCGTCATGTGATTTGAAACCACAAGGACTGGCCTAGTGATTTCAAATCGCAGGATAAACTAACTATAAAATAGGAAAATGACCATGGTAGGCGTCTAAAAACATTAAATTAATTCCCATTGTTTGTGTTACATAGCTATGCTGTTTTATACTCTGTACAGATTTTAGAATAAACGGTCATTCTTAGGTCTGCTATCTCGTTGGTCTAGCGGTTAGCGTATGCGATTGCTGATCAAGAGATCTCGGATTCAATACCCGTCGCGGGCCAGAAAAATGTTTTTAAGATTTTCTGAATATAGAAATGCTTCCAGAACACAGATCACCTCCTAATAGATGCCGCATACAGGGCCACAAACGTGCGCCACACATAGTTACTATAACAGGCTTATAAAGTTACGCTAAAAATCACGACATCAGTATCGTCCAAATTTGTGATCCGTAGACACACCGAGGTATTTGCAATTTAAAAAAAGTTTTGTTTTAAAATTATATTGTAAATGGCTTACTGTGTATATATAGTGTATGTATATGTAGCATACATATGCTAAATTTGTCCATAAATGTAGAAGGGTTAATTTGTCATTCTCCATCATTTAAATTGGTAGGTACTTTTGATGGATTAATTTTCGGATTTTTGACCATCTTTAAATAAATTTTATCGAATGAAATGTACAATTACAGTAGAAGTTCCTTATTCGCGGGGTATGCGTTCCGTAAATATGCCGCGAATACAGAAACCGTGAATATGGAATGGTAATTTGTATGGGGTTATAGGGGATACGTGCCTAGATGACGAAATAAAATTGCAAATTGTTTATAAAAAAATGTTTAATTGAACTTTCTGATCATACAGGTTGATTAATTACATATTATCATCAGGTTTAGGCAATGGTTTAAAGAATTTAGTAATTTTTTCTTGTTTGGCATTTTTTAAAAGCTCCTTCAACTCAGACTGATATTCAGCAGTGGCATTAGCAATTTGCCTCTTAAAAATAAGGCTTCGTTCCATAGATGGATCAATTTTCATAAAGAAATCACAAAGCTCATTTGCCATTCTTAAACCTTCACTAAGATTTTTCAAATTAAATGTTACGTTTTCAGCGCTTGTTGAAGCCTCTTCTTCGATGGGTTGCGAATTTAACATTTCCTCCAAGTCGGTTTCAGTCAAATCTTCATCTTGTGCTTCAAGAAGTTCCTGAACATCACTTGATTCTATCTGATCGAACCCATCTCGTCCTATTCCACTCGCAATTTCGACAATGTTTGCAGTTAAACTTTGAATTTGCACAGGTTCTTCCTCATTATCCGCTGTCAGAACAGGCCACAGTTTTTTCCAGCATGATTTCAATGTGTATGCCTTCAATTCTTGCAATGATTCTTTTATGTTTACGATGCATTTCGCTATGTCAAATTGCTTCCAGCATTCTATAACATTCGTATCAGGATCACATTCCATATTATCCAGTATGATTTTGAAGGTTCGTCTAATATAGTAAAGCTTAAAGGCCTGGATTATTCCTTGGTCCATAGGTTGAAGCAAAGCCGTCGTATTGGGAGGTAAAAATGTCACTTTTATATTTGGATGCATAGTTTCAAGTTCGCGTGGATGACCTGGTGCATTGTCCAAAACTAGAACTGCTTTAAAGTCTAAATTCTTTGATTTCAAATAAGTTTCAACTTCAGACACAAAACAATTCCGGAACCAGTCACGAAAAATAGCGCTTGTAACCCACGCTTTCTTATTAGCACGCCAAAACACTGGCAGGTCGTCTTTGTTTTGATTTTTTAACGCACGAGGATTTAAAGATCTATAAAGCATGAGTGGTTTAATAAAACAATCTCCAGATGCATTAGAACAAAGCAGCAATGTAACTCTATCCTTTGCTGCCTTAAATCCAGGGGCAGACTTTTCGCTTTTAGAAATGAATGTTTTGTTTGGCATTCTTTTCCAAAACAGTGCAGTTTCGTCTGCATTAAATACTTGCTCAGGCTTATACCCTCCATCAGCTATCAGGTTCGCAAATTCGTTTGGATATCTTTCTGCTGCAGCAGTGTCTGGAGATGCAGCTTCTCCAACGATTTTCATGTTATGCAATGATTGTCGCATTTTAAATTTATTGAACCAACCTTCCGATGCTTGAAATCCTCCATCTATACATTCACCACCACCACTACCACCAGGTTCCTTAAAATGTGCGTAAAGACGCTTTGCTTTCTCCCGTACCAATGGACCACTTAGAGGCACCCTTTTTTGATTGCGGTCTTCTATCCATAATGACAACGCCACTTCCATTTTTTCTATTGCTGGATCACGAACAATTTTCGCTGACAGTGAAGTTGAAGCTACAGACGACCTTATTTTATCTTCGGATTTTTTTATCGATCGTACAGTTGATTCGTTGACATTGAATGAACGTGATATCGATGCAAACGACTCTCCAAGTCGTAAACGATCAAGCATTTCTATTTTCACTTTAAGTGGTAACACTGATTTTTTTCGCATCGAAACACGTTTTTCATTTTTTTTGGTTGACATTATTACAGCGAAAGACACGTGTTACTCGATCAGAATTTTTGTAACGAATGGAAAAGTAAAACAACGAAACACGCAATGCGGCTCTTACCCGAGGACAGAACGTCCTATTGTGGCAACATTTAATAAATTACTTTATGTTTTGAGTAATAAGATACATAATTTTACCTACACATTCTGTTTGTGTATTCTCAAAAACACCGACTGCGGCGAAGGCGGCTTACGTCAAAGAAACTGCCGCATAAAACAAACAACGCCGATCACTTTAGAAATCACAATCTAGACGTCGTTGTAATAAGGTCTATTTTATTTTTTATCCTTCTACTGACGTGTCGACAAAGGATAGCGAATGCATTTTTTTAGGTAGGTACATGTACGCATCGATATTTCGATTTGATCCGCGAATAAAGAAATCTTAGACCGCGAATATAGGAATTGGATCGCATTTTTTCAATCCGCGAATAGTGAAAACGCGAATAAAGGAAGCGCGAATAAGGAACTTCCACTGTATTACAAATCACATATGAACTGAAAGCCAATTAAAATAAATCTTAAAGAATTATTTTTATTTTATTTTTGCAACACATCACCAAAGAAGCGTGATTAATTGAAGTTTGCCAACACCACCGAAATCGGGTACGACAGACGGGTTGTTCAAGCTTAATTAGTGAAACGCTAGATCGATAAGTCGTGCAGGAATACGTTGTTTCCAATAACCAGTTATCAATTTAACATTGCGTAGAATGTTACTAAGCTTCTGTACTCTGAATTGCTGGATATAAAAAAATCACGTATCGTATTTCATTCTACTATGGCGCCATGTTTGATTGCCTAATATACTCCGATTCAATATAATTGTGACTTTCAACATGATGGTTACGCATCGACGCGACCATTATGTTTACATAACCTTTTATAAGCTAGGCAGTATACTAAGCGAAATTCGAATCGTTTATTATCGAGAATAACTAACGAGAAACTTTCAAAATTTATGAGCATTCTCAATTTTATTTGTGCTTTGCCAAAGCATGAATAGAATTCAAGAGTTGTGGTCACCATACTCATTGCGAATGCAGACAATGCAGTGTAAGGACTCATATTATGGCAACCTAGTGAGATGCTATTTCACGCCCACTTGGAGACGTATAAGGCATGACTGCTATCGTGGTAGTGTAAGGTTCACACACTTACAATGATAACTGTCATGGGCAAACGGTCTGGCAGTCACCAACGAAAAACGATGTTGTATATATTCCAGTAGCAAATTATTTCGTCAATCAGAAAATCTGATCATTAAAATGAAGGAATAAGGGAATTCAAGGACCTATAATAACTTGAAGTATATTCTGCCACTTGGCGATCAGTGATAACACAATGAGCCAATCATCTGGTATTCAATCTAGTAATTGTTTATAGCAGTAAGAGTATCCTTCAGATTCCCCAACCAAATCTTGTGGTCAGTTTAGGCACATCATGCCGCTTTAATCGATCGTGCGATACACTGCCTGTACCTTGCAGTCCTGAGGCCAACTCATTTACGTGAGTGGATATTCTGGTTTGATAGCTTCTACTGTACTCAGTGACCTCTTGTTTAACTGTTCTGATATTCAAATCTGTGTGTATATGTTTGTTGCTCACGTAATACGGTATATTTAGCATGGCTCTTAGCGTTTTGCTTTGAAATCTCTCGAGAATCTCGACATTACTATTGCTAGCAGTTCCCCACAATTGAATACCATAAGTCCATATGGGTTTCAGTATGGTCTTATATATTGCTATTTTGCTTTCAGGTGTCAGGCTTGACTTACGACCTATCAGCCAGTACATAGATCTCACTCTCATGTCTAACTGTTTTCGTTTGGTCCATATGTGTTTTCTCCAGGTTAACCGACGATCAAGATGCATCCCGAGGTATTTAGCGTCTTCAGCTTGGGGAATCTCTCTGTTGCAGAGTTTTATAGGCGGACAGGTTGGTTTTCTCAGGGTAAATGTTACATGGATAGATTTACTTTGATTTGCCTTAATGCGCCATTTATCCAGCTACTCCTCTACCCTGCGGACGTGGGCCTGTAGTTTCACTGATGCTATTACTGGTAGTAGTACTAACTGATAGTATGGCTGTATCATCTGCGTATGTGGCAGTTAGTGTCATCTTGTGTCGGTAAATCAGCAGTGTACAGGAGATAAAGGATGGGGCCCGATATGCTTCCTTGTGGTACTCCTGAAAGTATTTTCTTCAAGGGAGCAGTATCATTGTTGTATTTCACCTCAAAGCATCTCCCGTTCAGGTATGATATCAGCAATTGGTAGAAAGAATGAGGTAGCAGTTGTTTGATTTTGAAAAGAAGCCCGTCATGCCAGACTCTGTCAAAGGCTTGGCTGAAGTCTAAAAATACGGCAGAGCAGAATTGTTTATTCTCCCACGCCAAACTTATGGTGTTTGTTACACGGTAGACCTGTTCAATGGTTCCATGCTTCTCTCGGAAGCCAAACTGGTGAAGAGGTATGACTGCTGGTAAATATGCACGTATCCTATTCAGTAATATTTTCTCTAGTAATTTAGCCAATACACAGAGAAGACTTATCGGTCTGTACGAACTTGCTTCTTGTAGTGGTTTGCTCGGTTTAGGTATCATTATAACTTGTGCTATTTTCCATTGAGCGGGATATACATGAAGTCGTATACAAGCATTAAAAATTGCTGTAATGTGGATTATGCCCTTTTAAGGAAGTTGTTTTATTAGCCGCGCGTCTATTTGATCGTATCCGGGCGCTTTACCTTCCTGTAAATTTAATATTTCTCTCTGAACTTCCCTGGGACTGGCACTTTGCAATGGCAAGCACATTTGCATTGGTGCTTTAAGGAATGACGTATATTAAAATGTAACTTTTCATTGATCTATTTGTTCAATACTACCGAGTTTAACACGATATACGACATAACTACTAGTTGGTGATTTCAATACATACTACTATCTCTGTATCCATTACAGTGTTGTCCATATAGAACTAGGTACCTACCATTAATATATTATCATGACTGACTTGGGAGCTAGTCGGCTAGTCAATTATAAAAATTTGTGACTGTTGAACTCTCAAGTCTAAACTTTTTTGATGGGCCTGTTAGTCTAGCGGTTAATGGCTCTGACTGCTAAGTCAGAGGTAGCGGGTGTCATTTCCACCCAGAACAAATATTTGTGTGGTGAGCACGATTTGTTCTGTGCCTGGGTGGCTTATTTATCTATAATATGTATGTACTCGTATTTGGAGTTAGCTATGAATGTACTATGTATACATGTAATATGTAATATATTTTTTTACTTATATATATTTTTACTTTAAACAACCTGAATGTTATATTTTAAATAGTGCTAATTTAATTATTTTTTTATATATCAATAGTCATAAAATAAATATTTAACTATCCGATGACCCCACAAAACTATAGTTACTAATAATTATTTGCCTGAGTGTCAGAAACTGTCACTGCATCACTAAATTAATTTTATTTAAAGGGAAATAAAGTTTATATTGTAACGTTGTTATTTTTTGTATTTAATTTTCACTAACAACACATGAGTACGAAGTATTTATTTTCCAATATTGTTAAAGAATTATTTACACATCTAACACGGTTCGTTATACACAAATAGACGACAATTCGCATGAAGTACTGATCACTGATCAGGCTAACAGTTATTTATCGAAATGGCAATTTGTTAACTAAAGTAATCAAAAATATAATCACAATATTTTTTTAACAAAAATACTCCACCATAAGTACAAATATTTGTTTCGAAGTTTGGCTGTTTTTTGTGTACAATATGTATGTTTTTACAAAAAAAAAGTCTATATCTATTAATATTAGTTTGTCTAGTTATCATAGTACAAGCTCTGTTTAGTTAGAAACTAGATGGCGTTGTGTCAAATGTCTGAAATTTATAATCTATGACAACGTAACACTCCCCGCGCATGCCCCGTGGGCTCCTCTTTCATAAAGTTGCGTGTTAACTTTAATATAAAATAGCTTCTCTAATACACTTTAATTCAATGGCGGCAACGCCTTTTTCTAAAGATTTTCATCGAGTGGCAATGCGACGAGTAGTTGCAGGAACACTTATATCGTTCTTTAATACAAAATAATCTAAAATAGCACCGGTAACCGATATCGATTTTATGATTGATGGCTATGGTGATAGTATCTGTAGTAACATTTACTAACATTTCTTTCGTTATAAATCATCGATTACGTAAATGATTTTAAATGACTCACTAAACAATAATAAAACTTATTTTTATGCTTTTCAATTCAATATAAATAAAATTGATTAGACAATGTTATCGATATTTTCCGTTCAATTAGCGAAATGATTTAATAATAACTTGATACATCTCAAATACTTCATCTCATATCGTCTGATCCTAAACTAGGAAGACCAGACCAGAACCTGTAGGCTGCTGATCAACATAGATATATTTGATTCATATTATTTATAAATTATATTTCAGCATAGAATAAACAAGCGTACTGACCATACAATTATTTCTATCGCTTGATGATCGAACTCAACTTGACCAACAAAGCAGTCAATTAGTACCAAAACACAATTTTACCATTATTACCCATAAATGTATTGCTACTTAACCAAATCACAGCCTGAATCACTAAATTAAGATTAATTTACATTATATTAACTTAATGTCATAAAATTAAGAAATTTGCTTGGTTGAACGCGCTAATCTCAGGAACTGCTGGACCGATTTGAAAAATTATTTCAGTGTTAAATACCCCAGCTATCCAGAAAAGTTATATTTCATAGCGCTACAACAAAAATTGAAAAACAAACAAACAAAACAAAAAAAGATGTATGAAAGAATTATTTCACTTTAAAAGTTTAAAACAAAAGACAAAATGTCTATCGGTTCTGTATAACATCACGCTAAGGGCAATAACATAAGCAGACAAGGTTGCATGGGTAAGCTAGTAAATTTTATTTTTGTACGAGTTCCATGATAGCAAGCATACTTTTACCACATTTGAAGTACGAAATATTTCTCAATAGGTGGCACAAAAAAGCTATTCTAGCCCTTTAAATGACTAATTTCTATCCATGTCTACACAAAACCGTAGCCTTTGTTATTCCCAATATTATTTGCGATCGGCTACTAGTTAAACGGGTTGTATCGGAATATCAGTTTTTCCACGGAGTGACTACTCGGACCTCCGCCACTCTGCGGCGAACTAAATTCGACAGTTGAACTAGTTGTCAGTATGTTTGAGGGCACTAATGATTGCCGTAGTTGTTCCTGACAACAGGAATTAATGGTTTAACTTGCACTCCGAGGTGCGATATAATACACGGCCAATTTTCATATTCCAGGCTGTTATTAAGAATTTCTTGCAACAAAAATCCAACAACAGTTTTTAGCATCATGGCCAATAAGACTATCAGAGTACAGAATCTCTCTATAAATACAGAAAAAAACCTTATATCATTATTCTTCATCTCTAAACTTCCTTAAGTAATGGTAGAGGGTAAGGTCATATCAATATTGCTGATAAGCTGTGATAAGATTGTATTGTCAAACAAAGAGAAACAATTACAAAGAGCACAGAATAACATTTTTTATGTCAAAAACCCAGACCACTACGATCCAAATGATTTATTTAAAGTTATAAATGCAGAGTTTTTATTGTTTTATATAAATACATTTATCAAATAAATTTGTATCAGCTTTTACAAAAAAGTTTCTACTAAATTAGCTCCTACAATTGAGTTGATATTTTTTTTTTATTCATTAATTTAAAAATTAAAATATGTTAAAAACATAGAATAAAAACACAAACACATTAATAGTGATGAAGTGTAAAGCATTAAATGATTTTAATCTTGTACAAATGTATATTTTTAATTTTAGCTCTCGAGTTGCTGACATCCAAGAGTGGCAGTAGTCACTTTTCATTAGATGACCCAACTACTAATTTGCTGCCTATTTCATTAAAAATATTTTGATAAAATGAATATTGTTTACTGTTAAAAATTTAATTAGATATTAAATTAATAAATAATCATTGTTTTAGAAAGATAAAGCACTGGCCGAAGTAGATAACTTTTTTTGTTCATTAAATGTTCATAAGTAAATAATTTAAGTAACAGCTGAGAATATTATTCAAGTTTCTGAAATGTGTATTTACTTTACCTTATGTGTACTGAATTTTTTATTAGAAAATTTTGTTGTATTTAAGTAGACAATATTTTTAAATAGCGTTGCAAAGTAATGTTTTAACAAAACAAACAAGGAAAGATTTCAAAAGTTTCAAAATCTAAACTTTAGCTGAAAGTAGTAGTAGTAGTATTGTAGTAATATTTTATTGATTGAGACAAAAAGTTTTCAGATTTATAACAAGAGTAAAAAAAACCTTCTTAAATAAATGCACCAGAAATATTTACTCTAAGGCAAGCTATAGTCAACAAATTTCAAGAACAAAAATAAATACAAATAATCAACATAATCTACATAAGAATGCAATGGTTATGGAATACAGGTGAGTAGGTATAGTTTATCTCATCATCATCGTGTCTACTATTAGTTTATGTTATTACTTGTACTTAATTATTATTTTATTTTATAATATATGATCGTTTAATTCAGAATATTGTGGAATGAAAAAACCTAAATGACAAAACTTAGTCCATATCAATTTCACCTATGTGTGTGGTGGCTGCTCTGATCTTATAATCGTAATGTTAATTGCTAAAATCATGACACGCATTGCAAATCATGCTCGACATAGGCTTTTTCTTAAAAAGTAGGTTCAAAATGTTTCTCAATGAGACATAAAAAAACTTTTAAAACCTAAGTGATAGTTCCGGTGATTACGCGTTTAAACAATCAAAGCACCTTCTGTTTGATTATATTAGTGCAAACTTCAAAAATAGCATTACTTATACGTCGGCATGTTGCTTTTCCTCTATTGATAAATATAATCTAACGTGATCTAGTAACTGCTGTTTTCAAGGAACTGCCTATTGCTTTACTGTTCGAGAAACGAGTATGAACGACTAACTGTGAATACAAATGTCTCGAGGCATATGGCATTTGTTTGGAATGTTGTTATAGAAGGCCTCCCGCGTAAATTGGTGAAAGTGGATTTCACCATAATTTATAGTAGCGTAATTATACGACAATATCATCATGCAAACAATATTTTGTGACCAATTAATAAGTATATAGATTGTCGAACAAACGGATACAATGCCTTCAAAAAGAAAAGCTATGGAGATAATTAATAGAAAGCCAATTAAAAATGATTAACATTATTAAAATAAAATATAAATCAACAAGTTTATACTTACAACATTTTTATTATCGTGTGAAGGCACACGCAGGTGTGCAAACTTTATTACTAGAAACCCATCATAAACGCAATTAAAGCACGAAAAAATTATACACGTCCACTAATTGCGATCCATTGCTGAGTAAGTGAGTGAGTTGTGAGTAATAAAGGGAGGAAGTAGGAGGGCGGAGAGACCAAACAATGGAGCAAATTGTTAACAGTATTGCCACATCCTAAATTGATAGATGATCCGTGTTTAACATAAATTATAATTAAAATAAATAATTAGTACAGTCTATTTCCATCGAAATACTGAATACAAATCTGTAAAAAATATTAGTTTTCTTATTTTGGTCAATTAGAAACGCATTATATTTATTGTTAAGTGACTTGTGCATACACAAGTGCACGTATTTTAATAGTAAATACATAATAATATACAAGCTTCTTATTTTATTTAACCATCACTATTTTATTTAGTATCCTTAAGCATTTTAAAGAACTAAAAGACATCGATAGTAGAATGTATGACCTTTTGACAAGGTTACATGACAATGGTTTCATACAGACTTGTACTTTAAAAAGTTAATATCGTAACAGTCCACTTAAATTAGCACATTTTAGAGGAAAGCAAAACAAGTTGTGCTTAACCATGCCACTGTAGACTAATATTCTGTAAATTCATAATTTGATTTGGTTATAATTTGTTATAAAATAAGTTTGCTAGTGAAAAAAATTATTACTTGAACTGGACAGATGACGCAATTTGTTCATTCATTTGCACAATCTAGATTCATGTGTGTATAAGTACATTACAAAATACTTTGCTATACATATACTTATATAGACATTTTATTTTGTACTTTTAAGGGTCTATAATTAGATTATTTAATTATTTGAATGTGCATTCATATATTCAATTATGCATAGAATTTGTGAATGAAGATTACAGATAAGTAATATTACAGAATGTAGTGGTTACTTCAATCATTTTTTTTTACAGATTGAAAAATATTAACTTCAGTCTTCGACAGTTCTGATGAAACTATCATCATGTTTAACAGAATCGATTTTGTAAACTGTTTAATAAAATCTATTGTACATATTACTTTCACTTCTTGCAAGTCGCTGTTAACCAATATAATGGATCAATTAGTAGGCAAGGCATCGAACGTTTCAGCAGATTGTTTAGCCAGCTTTTTAACAAATAAACAATTAAATTAAAGTAACGAAAACGAACAGAATAGAAAAACGGCCACATTTACTGAAAAATAAAATCCTGTTTCACCAAGACAACGCACCGTGCCTTACACCTTAGCGGTAAGCCATGACGAAAATCCACGAATTACGGTTTGGACTGCTTGATCATCCGTCTTATTCACTAGACCTAGCCCCAAGCGACTTCTTTTTGTTCCCTCATCTACTGGATTGCGCTCGGAGGACAGAAATTTTCATCAAATGAAGAGGCAATCACCTTCGTGAACAATTATTTTGCAGAGACAAACACCGAGTTTGGATGGGTTACAGAGATGGGAGCATCGCTGGGAGAAGCGTGTAGAGGTACAAGGAGACTATGTTGAAGAATAAAATAAAAAATTCTGAAAAAAATTCCTGTGTCTTTGTAAGGTCGGATACTTTTATTTATTTATTTATTTATTTATACATCATGCACTTTATGTGCATAGGTGGACTGAATGCCTAAGGCATTCTTTACCAGTCAACATTTGGGTGATGCAAAAAAAATAAGAAGTAGGTGCGTTTCACAAGAATATAAATCTATATACATACATACATACACAAATAAATATCATAACAAGTATAAGATGATAATCATGTATTGGTTGATTCTGACAGCTATTTCAGTAAATATTGCTTCACTTTTTTTTAAAATGAAAAAGCGTTGTTAGCCATCCTGACTTCAAGGGGAAGCTCATTATAGAGAAGAACGGACTGCACAAAGAAAGATGAGCCTACAAATTCAGACATATGGGAGGTACAACGAAGGAGAAGATTGTTACAGGACCGAAGCTTTCTGTCGGGGTTGCTACATAAGAGTTGGAAATGGCAGTTTAAATATGTTGGCGAAGATGAGTTATTAAGTATAGAGTATAGGACAGTGAGTGCGCGCAATTTTCGACGTAGACAAATTGGTAGCTAATTGAGCTGCGAACGGAAAGAGGATACATGGTCATATTTACGGAGATTATAAACAAATCGAATGCAGTTATTAAGAAGACGGTCTAATTAATTGAGAAGATCTGTATTCAGGTGCCAGCAGCACACATTACCATAGCCGATTAAGGGAAAGATAAGAGTGTGCACAAGCATAGTCTTGGTTATTACAGGCAGGAAATTTCTCAGACGATGTAGAACCCGAAGTGTCCCAGTAACCCTCTAGCACTCCAACTTGGTCACGCCAGGTCAGTATGCAATCTAGGTGTAAACCTAGATCTTTCATCGATCCACTCACAGGTAACGTAGTCCCATTAAAAGTAATAGCCGGCAGTCTTAGTGTCAACTGTGCTCATCGATCGGTGACCTCCCACTATGATAACTTGACATTTTGTAGGGATTACTGATAAACCAAACCTTTGAGATCATATGTTAATTGTTTCTAGATCGTGGTTGATCATTTGTATTGCTATCGAAATATCTTCCACTTTACTCTGTGAGTAGGTCATCGGACTTTTCAGACTTTTAGGATTATCAGGACTTTTCAGATCACCCTCGTACCTGATAGAATATTACATAGCTTATGAATACAACATTTAAATTAGACTCTCACAACTACTACTACACAAAATACAATTATTATACGCATCAGTTTTTTTTGAGTTCCTCTTGCACTTTCAAAGTGGGGATGTTATTTTTATATTATTCAACACCACGGTGTAGTGTCATTTGACATAACTTTTAAAAATAGTAAGGGTTTGTGAAAACAATGTTTTAATTACGGTAATCATTCGCGAGTTTTTAAGCCTTAAAGCGCTGATTTTTGTTAACACATTGATTGCTTAAACAATGGATACAAAGTAATAGCCGTAAGCCATAACTTTTTATGGTGAATTTTGATTAAGTAAATATGAATGTTTGAAGATATGTATGAATGTATATTATTATTATTATTCTCTTTATTACATTTAAATATACATATTGATTACATTTTTAAATATATAAAAAATAAAAAATACATATTTAAAAATATAAAAAATAGTAGACCACCGACATCGGGTACAGAGACCAAGATACCGGTGGTTAGGGCTCCAGAGACAGGAACCTCCTCACAATACGGGCCGTGTCAAGGAGGACTGCCTTCTGCATCAGACCCTTGATCCAACCTTCTAACGTGAGCCTCTTAAGGTGTTGGTCGAGGCTCTTGGCTATCAATCCGTGAACAGATATGATTATCGGAACAATGATCACCGAATCTACATTCCACATATCGGCAATCTCGTGAGACAGATCCAAATACTTCAATTGTTTTTCTTTTTCAACTTTCACGAGATTCTCGTCATGAGGAACGGCGATATCGACTATCATTGCGCGGCGCTCTAATCGATCTATGACCACAATATCAGGCTTATTGGCAACAAGTCCTATCTGTGATAATAGATCGATCCCAATATAACATAGCACGACCGTTCTCGAGAACTGGGTCGGGCACATACTTGTAGTATTATTATTATTTTTATTAAAAAATACATTTTCACTCTTAAAAAATATATAATCGCTTCGAACGCCGGTGCGTTACTAGCCAAAACAAAATGAATGGGACGCTTGCACGGATCCGAGTGGGCGGCACCGAATATGAAAGTCAAGTGTCCCTCTGTCCCAAGCATAAGTAGTATTTGGAGATACAAAAAAAAAACTTACGGTAGTAGTATATTTAATGTATTTGAAAGGAAAACTGTCATGGTTAAGAAGGCTTTATTCAATTACGAGAAATCTGGACTAATAATCTACTAACTAATTCGACGTTATGGGGCATAGAAACCGTTAATGTGACTTTTTTTTTAAAAATGAAGCCTGCAGACGATCAATTGGTTCATCTAATGGCACGCGATTGCCTTCACACATGTACACATGCAACTCGGTGAGTCGTACAGAATCCTACATTGGGCGTGGCTCGACACACACTTGGCTGATGTTTTTATTTACTTCACGCTTATCTGATTAACTGTTTAGGCTCAAGGTTGTTGTTGCAAAATAAAGAAATGATTGAAAATAAAATTTTATTCAAGGGTAACTTTAAGAAAATTGCATACTGTAACATTCCAAATTAGATAAATTAATAAGAGCTATGGTTTTTGTGTCACAAAAGTTTGGAACACACACGATCCTCGTCTGCTGACCGGCATCTCCTAAAACAAACAAATCTTTAAATAATAGATGTTATATTCAGACATCCAAATCACATAAATTTTAAATAATGTCATTAGTTAAGTCAATATTCTGATTGCAAAATAAAACAGCATTATGTAAATTAACTACAGTTTCAGTCTTCACCCTTTCTCTTTATGAAATATTCATGCACAGATAAAATTGTTTCTGTAAGTACCAGCCATCGATAAATTTAGTCACAGGAATTTTAACCCCTGTAACAATTGATTAAAGTATGATGTATGTAGCAAATGCAGTCTATATTAGCTTACCTTTGTAAAGATCACTGGAGAATTCTTCAGAATTGCCACAAAAATATATCGCTGGACAGTTGTAAATAATAAAAGGGTCCGTATCTGTACATGGTGTGCATGGTATTGTATCAGGACAAGTAGGCGCCAAATGTCTCCACTGCAGTGTTTTTTTCATTGCTTCTAAGCTATTATTTACTTTACTGTATCTCATAATATCCTTGATTGGTTCACCTGAAGTTCCCAAACATGTAAAACCTGAAATTAAAGACCAGTTGTAGAAACATAAAATGAAAATAATCAAACAAATAAAACCACTGCTTTGAAATATAATTTGACTAATGATGAGAACAATGATACTCTAAAGTATAGGATGGACCAAGAATTCATTAATATTTGAATCTAACATCTCGCGCAAACATGTTACGGGAGTTCTTGGGACTGATGCAACTGGAATTTGCTGGCTACAATCGTAACACATGGTTTCAACAAGATGGAGCCACTTGTCACACATTCAATCGCTATCATCATCCAATCAATCCACCCAGAAGACCAGACTCCAGCAGAGTTCTTTTTATGGGATTATTTGAAGAGTCGTGTCTACATCAATAAACCAAATAGTAGTGTATTTGGTCAAATAAAAGAAAAATCAGGGAAGAGATGTTGGCGATCTTGCGGTCTCTTTGCTGACGAGTATTCGAAACTTTTGGTGTTCGCTTAGAAGAGTGCAAACGTCGAAACGGTGGTTATTTATACGATGTAATTTTTAAAATATAAATTCAAATTAATTAGTTTTAGCTAATGTAAATAAACCATTTTTATAATATATCAAATAGTTATTTATAAGATTACACAGGCCAACAAAAAATTTTTTTGTAAAAACTTTTTGAAAAAAAATACCTAAATCTTATGCATTTTTGGATGCTGAAACCGTATTTAATAGCAGTTTTTTTTATCACCCACCATTATCTCACAATATGATATCAATGAATATTTCAAAAAATTGGGAAAATTTGATCTATAAAAATTAAAGAAATGACAGTTTTTTAAATTTGTTATATTTTTGCTTAAAATCATATTTAATTGCTTAAATCATAATACTAGATGCTAATTTTTTTGTACTTCCTCTCCCTTTTCTCCGTAAAATTTCGTGCGTAGCTTTTTCTTCTATGAATAGCATTTTGTTGTTCTCTGTGTAGTGACCAACAGTAATCACCCATCATTGTGGTATTCCACCGTCCCTGGTATCGTTTCTCTATCTCTTTTATGTCCTGGTGAAACCGTTCTCTTCACTTACATCACCTAAGTTTTCAGGGAAAAAATCAAGATGGTTGTGCAAGAAGTGGACTTTAAGGCTCATCAGGCAACCAAGAGTTTTAAACTTGTTTATCATGTTACCTACGATAAGTTTATAGTTCGGAGCTTTCACATTTCCCAAAAACTTAATCACAACGTCTTTAAATGATATCCAAGCCTCCTTTTCCTTCTCATTCATCGTTGCTTCGAAGTTTGAATCGAACATTAATTTACGGATATCAGGCCCGACGAAAATCCCTTCTTTTAGTTTAGCTTCTGATAAATGAGGAAATTTGCTACACAAATATGTAAAACAATCGCCATCTTTAGGTAAAGCTTTAACAAATTGCTTCATTAAGCCCAACTTTATGTGGAGTGGTGGTAGAAGAATCTTCTTGGGGTCAACTAAAGTGTCATTTAAAATGTTTTTTATGCCAGGTATCAAGGTTGTCCTTAAGGGCCATTGCTTTTGAGACCAGTGTTGATCCCTTGCTCTGCTGTCCCATTCACATATAAAACATGGAAACTTTGTGAATCCCTTTTGTTGACCAAGGAGCATGGAGATAACTTTTAAATCACCACACACCATCCAATCATGAGATGCATAGCTAATTTTCTCTAGAATAATATTAAGATTTTGGTAAGTTTCCTTCATATGAATTGAATGTGCTACAGGCACTGAAGCATAAGTATTTCCGTTATTTAATAACACACCTTTCAAGCTTGTTTTTGATGAGTCAATAAAAAGTCTCCAATCTTCTTTTTTGTACTCAATTCCAAATTCATTTATTAGACTGACAATATCATGGCAGTAAACCAGATCCTCGTCCTGTCGAAAAAATTTAGTAAATTGTTCATCTCTTGTTCTATAATGACAAATAGATGTTCCAGGTTCCAATAAATGTTTTTCTTTTAGTCTAGAACCAAGCAATTCTGCTTTTTCCTTAGTCAGACCTAAATCTCTAACTAAATCATTTAATTCGGCTGGTGCAAATAACTGTGGTTTTAAATTATCCGGTGTACATTGAAAATCGTCATCAGTCGGTTGACTTTGACTAGATTCGGGGCTAGACTGTAAAACATCATCAATATGCTCAGGTGGCACAGGAACAGGAAAGCAAGGTCCATGTTTTACCGGCCGATCCGCTGACGTAACGTTAGGATAGATAATATTTTTATTTTTAGAGTTATATCCACTAACATCTATACAGCAAAAATAACAATCGTCTAAGTGATTTTTTTGCTCTCTCCATACCATCGGTACTGCAAATTTAAAAGCTATCTTCTCTTTTTTAGACCATTTCCTGAGGTCCTCGACACAGACATAACAAACTTTGTGAGGAACCCAACTCTTGTCTTGATTCTTGATTTCTATGCCAAAATAAGCGAAGTATACTTTTTTTATAAAGTCAGTAATGTTCCTTTGATGTTTTTTAATTACAAAATTACCACATATATAGCAAAAAGCATTATGAGAAACTTTACAATCACGATTAACCATTTTTATTTTTGAATTAAAAGCACACAGCAATTTGAGGTTATAATAACTGACAAAAAACTTACAGCTGTCAAATTCATTAGAAATACTAACCTAAAAAGTTTTTATTTCATTGCCAACCAGATTGCATTAGAATAATGTTGCCAACTTAAAAAATATTCCGTAGTTAAAGATATATCCTATACATTCTGGTACATAAAATTTAATATTACATAATAATGAAATGTGAGAAATTGGTGGGTGATACAACTTTTTTATTATTTTTTTCGTAATCAGGAGACCAATTTACGCAGGAATAAGTTAAAATTATCAAAAAAGTTTTTTCGTTGTTGGCCTGTGTTATTACAAATGGTAACTAATTCGTGGCCCACCCTATTCATTAATCGCAATTTGTTGATTCATTTAAAACAGCTAGTTTTTTACTCTAAACTTAGTAATGTTACATATATTCAGATAGTAAATTTAAAAAAAAAAATTGTTACCTCCAATATCACATTCATAAGGATTTGAAACCCTGTTAAATGACTTGTACTCTACTGCCTTGGGAAATAAACCTGGTAACAAAAACAATTTTTATCATCTAATTAAGCGATGAGTTATAACAATAAGAAATATATGATCTCTTACAATAATGAAAGGGCTTTTGAGGCAACATTATTCCTGTTGGGTCTTTACTGCTTGGCATAAGATCCAGCGGTGTCACAGCACTAACTGCAGCTGCGAAGGAGTCCATTAATTCTACAGATGAAATGAACTCAGCTTCATTCACTCCACTTTGTGTAGAATGATATGCAAAAACTCCACCTGTTTTAAATTATAAACAAATTAAAATTGATTTTTTTTATTTTTATTTAGAAACCTTTCAAAGTGACTCTATTCTGCCTGAAGGAAAGCATGAATGGAATCCAAGAATGGGGGTCGCCATACTGACTGCGAATGAAGACTGTAGTATGGGGACTTACGCTATCGCAGCTTAGTTAGATGATTTTTAAATATTCAAGATTTTCTTTTAAAAGTATGTTAATACATACTAATATATAATATAATGCATTTTACATATTGCACATGGCATGTATAGCCTTAAGAACTTTGAAATGTTATATATGTTATCAGAACAGTATTTTAAAAATTGAATATGGACTCCTCAATAGAAGACTTATTAAGTCTAAGTAATTTTTGTTTTTAAATAATACTTCAATTTTAAAGTTTACAACTCAAAGACCAACCTTTTTATTTGTTACAGTTTTTTCATATGGTGGTGTTGTTTATTTAGTTTAGCTCTAAAATAGTGATACAATATTGCTTTATTATTTTTATTTAAATGTAATTAAAGGTACAACAACTATGAATGGTCTAGTATACATAAACGAATTTTAGAGTAAAATAATTGAATAAAAATAAACAAGTAGAGCTTACCAGCAACAATAACCCGAACAATTTTCGAAACTTCTTCTTGATATTCAGAAGTCCCTGATAATCCAGCCAACCATTCCAAAAACAAATGCATTGAGAACATATTGTCTGCTGTGTTTGATGCGTTTAGACCTGATACCAGTACAATATACCTGAAAACAACATCATAAATAAATAATCTGCGAATAATCTGAGAGGTTTTTTTAGAAATGCTAATATATTATGGCATAGGAAGATAAATCGAATTTCATGTTCCACTAGAAATTATGTTGCTACTGTAAAAACATCATTTTAAATCATATGTTAAATGAATAGTACAACAGTCTCATGTTTAAGAGATTCCCCAATTATTGGTCTTGCCATGCATTCAAGTTGAAATTAAGTGCCCTACCAGTTTGGTATGGCATTTAACATGGTAGGGTCATAGATTACCATGATGATAACATATGATACACCTCTTTTAATACACATACTCATTATAATCTGCAATTAAGGTATGCAGGTAGTCAATTTTAAACTATACATCTCAATCAACTAAAATATTTTATTTACCTGTCAGCACTTAATTTTGGCAATGGCTTTTGTATGGTGCTATCAGCCCAGCACACATCTTTAATTGTGAAAATACCATCTTCATCTTCCGATCCTGTAACATGGACTGTGTTATCTATCATGTATTCATAACTGATACTTAGTTTTGTTGTACAGCAGCACTTAATTGCAACAAAATTAAAAAGGTTCTGATAAATTCTGTTCTGCGTCATTAAGTTCTAAATAAGTCCCGCTGCACAACAAAACTATGTTTATGTGTAAAAATTGTGAAAGTCTAATAACAGATATATTTGATACTATCAATTTTACACAGACCATCCTTTATTATTAATACCTGGCTAATAATTCTAGAAAATTCTATCTCACTATCCAAATACAAGCAATTTTGTAGCAACATTACACATTATAATGACTTGTCTGTGAGCAGATTAAATTTTATGCTTGATTTACTTTCCAGCCTCTTTATTGTTAAGGACAAATTTTAAATCAAATGATATACAAAACTTACTAAAATTAAGACATATTTACCTAACAATCCGCAAACAACACCTGTCACAACTTGATGAATATCAATGGCTTCACCAACTAATTTAATTCTTTGAAGTTCATCCTCCAACACCAAACTATCAGAGTCATGAACAAAATGTGTTCTGAAACATAAATGATGAAAATAGGTACCATAACAAAAAACTTTATAGTCCAGGAAATTATATCGAACAGATTCAGACAGAACTGTTCTAATATGATTTTAAATCAAAATTATATGCCTGATATCATTTTTTTGTGATAGATACAAATTAATTTATTTATTGTGCATATCGATTTCCCATTTTACTCAAATTTGCCCCGATATAGTCCACCAGGGACAAGATAGGTCATAAATGTGCTAGTTTTCTAATTTAGTAAAGAGATTGGTTTGTAGATTTCAGTTTTACAAGAACCCATTTACTTTCTTAAGGCCCTCTCATCTTTATAAATGAAAATAAGCATAAATAACATAACTCAACAGTTTCTTTTATGAGCACTTACCTAGGAGCTTGAGGAATAATTTCTAATTGATCTGATAACTCTTTAAGTATACTAGGTTTCAGTTTTTGTAGTTTAAAGAGCGTGCCAATAATAACGCAAGTTGTACCTTTCTCGCGAAGTTCACACAATTTCAAGATTTTATAACGATCAGACCACTTTTTCTTAATTGTTGGGCTCAGAATGTTTCTATAAGTGTTAAGTCTAGCTAAATAAATGTGAGCGTATTGCTTAGAAAAATCGCGTGAAACTTCGCAAAATCTTTTAGAAGAATCTGTGTATGGTACGTTTTGCCTCTCAACCTCACGAATCGCAAAAGCATTTTCTGCAGATTCCGCAGAATGAGAATTAACTTTAAACAGCATTTTTCTAAGATTTAATGCTAAACAGAAAACACAACCCCACTACTGTTTTTTTTGTTTTGGCGGTTTTATCTTCTGGTATATACATAGATGTTATATACTTTTGTTTATGGTCTTAGTATCTAACATATTTTTTTTAAACTCTTTGACGTAAGGAAAGACTGCAAAAGAATAAAATGGTTGATGTGGACATGATCAGAATCAAAAGGAGAGATAATTCATTGGCCATAACATCTAAATTTTTAAAGAGTTAATTTATTTTTATCTAGTTAAGAAAAATCAACGGCTTTGAGTCACTAATTTAGGCAGAATAATAGATAACAACGAAAATAAATGTAAGTAGTACTAATATTAATTCATCTGGTTATTCAAATAAAGAATTTGAAAATTAAAAAGTTACCTCTACTAAACTATGTAGCAAGAAGTTGGTTCCCTCTTAGAAATTAGATTTCTTCTATATGACTCAATGGTCACTTTAAATGATTCTTTAAAAAATGGCGGGAGTTCAAAGAGTTAAATTAAATAATTTGAATATTAACATTAAAAATGCTTTGATCGTCGGAATTATAATAGCAAAAAATAGTCCACGTATAATAGGATCTAAAAAGAAGAACGGCGACTCAAGAGGAGTTACATCTTTTACTATAAGAGATTCTGAAATAGACACAATTAATGTCGATGTTTGGGGATCAGAATATTTCATTTTAACTTTTTATGAACGATTTTTAGTGGGGGATGTCGGTAACTATAAATATATTGATCATTCACATATCTCTGTTTATGAAAGTTTGTAATTCAGATAATGTTATTTTTTTCATTGTAAAGTTGAAATTACATCACCAAAAATATGCGTCAAAAGTGGAGATAACGAAAACTACAGACCACAGGTAGATTTAAAAATGATTATTTCTTTTTACATCATCCTTAAATCGATTTCAGCAGCTTTTCTCTTGTTGTTTTAGGTTACTTCTCCTTTTTACTTGTCGCTGAATGAAGGAATATCTGATGTGACCATTCACAGTGGAGACACTTTTAGCGCTTACTTGCCGCTAATTCATATTCCTACTAAGCAATCATCTGGATATTATGGACTTGCTGAAGTTTTGAAACTACCGGGTCTGTTTTTAAGTTTTGTTTTACTTCAGTAATTTGTATTCTTTTAAGATTGTAACTTTTGATTTATAACTTTACTATCTTGTGTAAAATTAACACACTTTTAAAATTACATGAGACTCTTATATATTTTAACTATTACTATAGTATTACGAGTGCAAGTAAATTTATATTACATGGGCCAATATTTTTTCAGAAGAAAATAACAACGTTTATGTCGATTTGCTGGTAGTTGTGAAGTCGGTCAAGCCTTCAAGAACAATAAAAACTAAAACAGGTAAGATTGTTTTCAACAGAATAATTGCAACTGTTTTAGGGAATGTTGACGTGTTCTAAGTCTGTGCACTAAAAGTGCCACGTTTATTCGGTAACTATTCGGTATTCGGCTATTCGGCTATGTTTTTTACTACTACAAATATAATAAGAGATGGCACGAGAAAATACTCACAATGAATTTAAATCGCTATTAAAAATAGTATATATATATATAACTGTTAAATATATAGAAATAAAAAATATTATAAGGTTGTATTGTAAGTATTTTTGATGCTAAGTCATAAAAATTAAAAATAAAGTAATAGCACAAAAACTAAAAATAAAAATTCTGGAGAGGGCCACTCTTATTACTTAAGGGTACAAAAAATACTCACTCTTATCAGTAAAATCAGCCTTATAGGAGGAGTTCGATAAAAACACTGTGACACAAAATTTTTTGATAACAAATTTTTGGGGGCTTGTCACTCAGTATAAACACTGTAGGTTAATACGTTGCTAATTAAAGCAATCTTAGCCAGGTTAGTCTATGGACGGCTAACCATTTTTAACGTATTGAAAACCCTCTGTACCTCAGTGAGCACGTTAAGCCGTCGGTCTCGGTTGGTTGGTAGTCGGAACCCTAAAAAGTCCTTGGACTGTGGGGTTCTGATAACAGTCGCTCCACTTAAAACTTCGAAGGTTAGCTGTATTGCAGTAGACTTGAAGTCGACCCCAATCTAATTTGGGAAAAAGGTTCAAAAAATACATTCATTATGACGACTGATGGAAAATGACAAACAAATCTTATTTTTTTTTAAAAAAGTAAGTATGTTATGACTCGACCCACTCGCGAACGAAACAAAACATCCAAGGCACGTCTTCGTCACACCTATCTGATCTAAGTTTAAATCTACCATCCGCGAAAAGTACTAGGTGTCGCTGAATGTTCGGCGCTTCGGCCAAGAGATTCGCCGAATATTCACCGGTATCTCTAATGTGTACTTATTGTAAATGTGTATTTGGATACTTATATACTTTTTGATTCCAGGTGTCCATATGTCAGTTCGCGGTGTAGAGATCGTGGACAATACTACACCAGCTTCCATAACCTTGGATTTATTTGACAACGATACAATCCAAAGGTCGTTATTATTTATTTAAAATGGTCGTTTTTGTTTATTTTTCTCGAGAGATGATGTCATTGGATTACTCCAAATTACCTTCATTTCTTAGACCTCAATAATCTTAAGTTTTACACATGCATAAAACAAAGACGCTGTTTGGAGAAGTACTTTAAAAAAACACAAATGTCGCTAGAGAATTGCGTGACGACTAACTTGTCAAAAACAGTACCCAGATACCGACCACATTTATTCGCTAGATTAGGTATCCATAGCCTTTGTATAGCAATTGCTTTAACAATTTTAACAAACAAACTTTTATAATAATGTCGTATGTGAATACCGTATGATTTATGTGGGTTTAATTTTGGGTGTGCCAAAGTTCGTGTTGTGAGTACGCTAAATGACTTACAGCCATCCTAATTAAAATGGGATCTAGTAACTTTTAATCAAACATAAATAACATATTTTGTTATAAATATTAACACAGTTTAAAACAAGAAGATTTAAGTTTTGAAAACTTAAAACCGACTACGTGAAAAAAGGAATCTAAAGAGGATGAAAGAAGAAAATAATTCAAGTAGAAATCTAGAAATGCATAGATGCAAAACTGGTTCAAATAGAGCCACACACTATGTTCCTGGCACTCCATAATCGTAGTAGACATACAGTAGGTGCGATCACGGCTCACGGCTCTACCTTGACTATTTTAGTACTATAATACAAAAGTGTTTCTATCTGAAATATTTTCTTATTTCTTTCTTGTAAGTAGTGGGATTATAGTTTTGTAGGATTTATTTCTTTATTTAATACTTTCTCATGTTTCGTTGCATTGCATACCAATGTATTGTAAATATAGTTAGTAAATATATTAACTTTATATTCATTTTTTTTAACGTAATGTTGGTTTATTTACTTAAACGAGCACATGACTGAAATGGCTGGATCGTTCGAACTGTGCGACAGCATTTTAAATATATATTTTGACTTAAACAATAAAATATTATTTATATGTATGTATAAGTACTACATATTTGTAATGTACTCACCTTTCTTTTGATACCAAACACGTGATTATCTTAGGGATTATCTCAGTTTATTTTCAGTATCATTTAAAATTGTGATAAAATATATATAGCCTATGTCACCTGAGGCCATTATTACGAACCTGTTGACTCATCAATCATTAAAATTAGTGCTGTAGTTTCGGCGCAACGGTGGCACATACTTATCCTTCCTTTTGGCTTCGCCGTAGTCGGATAAATCCATTAGAACGATGTCAAAAATTTATAGTTTACTACGAATAGGTTCTACGGGTTCCTTCGTTTGTATAGCATACCTTTTTAGGAACCTCATAAGAAAAAGGCTCATAAAAAATTAAAATCTGTAGGGCTGAAGGATGGCGTTCGTTAGAGAGCGTACTTTTCATAGCAGATGCTAGAGCATCGTGGCGCTTCCGCGCTGTAACCGTACAGAGTTGTGCGCGAACTGTCATCACTCATCAGCCACATACTGCGGATGCTGAAGCGCTCAGGCTCTACATACGTAACCAGGCGAATGCACGTAAGTATAGTTTGTTAATTTTATGTACCTGGGTAATCACGGTCTGAGATGGGATATATGCCGCTGCAAGTAAAAACTGGAGTTAAAAAAAATTAGTACCAGTCTAAAACATTTTGGAATCATTCTAAGCTCTAACAGCAGTGGTGACTTCCACATACAACACAACAAAAACATAAGAACTGCGAAGACACACCGAACTACTAATCTTGTACCGCGATAAAAGATATTTCTCACGTCAATATAACTTCTCAACACGAACATCAATTAAGACATAGACAACTTCCCAACATCAACCATTGGACCACGGTCCTCCAGGCATGATAAGCTCGCCTGGTCGGAGGGACATGACACTTGTTCCTCCACAAAGATACACATCTTTGTGGAGGAACGGGCTACAGAAGATTTAAAATTAACAATCAATTTATTAATGTGGGTCGAAATCGTATGTCATGACTGTATGTAATCTGTAATGATCGTTGGCATGTAAAGGTGGCGGTGAAGCCGCAGCGTGGGCAGCATGGAGCGGAGAACGCGCGAGTGCTGTGAGCGTGGCACAAGTAAGAGACAGGACAGTCAGCGCTACGCCCTTCTGCGCCTCGCTGCACGTACTCATCACACACATCGACTTGGGTGCACTCGATACTACGTATTGCTTCTTTTTCCTCTATAACATAACTTCTACTCGTTAGAATGTATTTACCGTGGAAGAGCCCTCCTCTTCTGCCTAGTTTTTTATTAAAAAGTGTGTTTACCGGACCCCAAAGCAGTAGGGGTTTTTTCTTCTGATTCTAAGGAAAAGGCACGAAGGATGACAAAGCATAACGCATTCTTGTGACTCTTGCGTTGCGGATACCATTAGCTATATAAAATATCTCTTCAAATCTCGAATAGCAAGTATTCTTCTTATACGTCTACATGTACATCCCTGCGTAATGCCAGTGACTCAGTACTTTCAAATAGAAAATTTAACAAATTTATATGTGATCCTTGATAATATAATTAGTTTAAATCGAAATAGCTTCAGTGAAGCTCAAGAAGCAACACTTTTTAGACAGGAGTTACAAGACTAACATAAATCAACAGGTCAACGTTCATCATTTTCTTTGTTTTCACAGAGACAACAACATTGAAGAAATTCGTATTCGATGTGCTGACCATACAGGAGAGTTGACTGCTCGGCTTCCCGTCAATGTTTTAGAAGATTCTTTTGGACACTCTGTAAGGCCTACACTTTTTGCAAAAATAAATGGTATAATTGAAACTAGACACCATGAAAGCTATTGTTTTGTTTACAGTTGGAACAGTTAAAATCAATGTCCAACGATGATAGAGCTGCAATTGGTTGGAACTTTCTTCTCGAACAGTGTTATGTGAAACTAGCAGTGTCACCGCCACGTATTTTAGTGTTGGTTGTGCGAAGAGCTACTCAAGCAGACCCAATTCCTTTATATTAAACTTTCTAATGAGTAACTGTATTAACATCTTGTTGTATGTTCCTAAATAAATTATTTACTTAATAAAACAAAACTAGTATCGTTTCCATTTAATGACTGTTATCATGATGAACATATTATAACAATTAAATGCATACTATACTTGATCGATTAGAACATAATTATTAATGAATGGATACCAATAGCTGGGTCTGCTTAAATATTTATTCCTTCATATTCAGATCACTATTTTCCCCTACCTACCCCGCAATGAAAGTAACCTTATATAATATTGATCAAACAGCGCCTATGGTTTCTGTTTGTGTCTGACTGTACTCATAATGGAAAAACCAGAAAAAACTGAACTTACCTATGAGTATACAAAACGCAGAAAAGATTTTGGGAGACAAACCTTATTCGAAGATCATGGACCAGAAATGTTATGCAGCATACCAAATAATCCGGCGTATTATAAAGATTATATTCTACGAAATCCGGTACATATAGGAGTTCAAAATATACCTTCAATGTCTGAACATTGGGTGAATTCTGTGAGGTGAGTAAATACTCAGTACCAATCCTTTTGATTAACGCATTTCATGCACCTACTTTAAGATCATGAACTTTTTAATTTAAATATCTACAGTTATCAAATAAATAAAATTGATTTGTAACAAATTAATAATTGATATTTTCTAATTTACTGTGGCTCCCTAATACAGAGCCGAGTACACAAGTTCCGGTGTCAATCATGTGGAAGGTGGATGGCCTAAAGATATCAACATGAATGATCCTGAGGCAACGCAAAGATATCGACGCAAAATTGAAAAGGATGACGCTTACATTCACGCCGTCATGCACTTGGGGCATGTAAGCTTTTGATGCATAATATTATGTAAAAATAATAACGTTTTGTGGACTTTAAACCTTTTAAGCCAAAATATTGTTCTTCAACAGAGCATGGAACACTATATACTTCAAAATAATGCAATAGACATGTACGAGTGTTATCATTCAGATTTACCTTCAATCCCACCTGTAGAAAATAGTAGCTGTCACACGGTAAACGTATACAGAGAGCCTGGGACTAGAAGACCAGTGAGATCACTGTCATGGCAAGCAGATGGGGGAGCAAGATTTGCAGTAGCGCACACCGATATAGAACTGATAAGAAGCTCAAGGAATCCTCAGTACTCTTATATCTGGGATATAGGTAATAGGCCAACCTGAGTTTTGTTAAATAATATCAGTCGCTGGTTTTCATTGACCAAATATGATAATTACAAAAACCTATTTCATTTACATTTTGCCAGAAAACGCAAATGCTCCGGAGCTAACAGTGAAGCCGCCACAGTCACTGCTAGATTTTCAATACAATCCTCGTGATCGTGATATTTTAGTAGGAGGAATGGTTAATGGGCAGGTAACACACGATATTATATTTCTAAACTCATTAAGTTAAAAATATTGAAGCAAGAACCTGAACACCTGAGCTAAATACTGAAACGATTGTAATGAATGAAGTGTCGATAGATTGCTACATAGGCTGTATAAATTTCATCAGCTTTTACGTGGTCGGTATAGTTTCTTAACTTTTTCTTGTTAAAGTTATCCAGATTTAAGTGCAAGAATTCCTAATCAAAGATACAACAGTCCAGGAACAGATATCATGTTCCTCCAACAGAAAGGGAGGATCCTCCGACCAGGCTACGTTATGCTTGAAATCTAGTTAAGAAAGAATTATGATCTTAGTTATGATCAATATAGTTTACGTTTACAGGTTGGTTGGTGGGATACGCGTAAAGGCGGAGAACCTGCAGGTGTGTGTCCACCTCATGTCGCACATCGGGACCTTGTACGAAATGTTCTTTTTATAAACTCTAAAATAGGAGCGGAATTCTTCTCTGCATCTCCAGATGGTGTAGTAAAATGGTGAGCTATCCATATTGAAAATCTGCTGTCTTCACTTACTCCTACTAAATAAATTAAATTAATGTGACAATTTCTATTTAGGTGGGATACTCGAAATATGAGTGAACCTACTGACTCCATGATAATTGATATCGTGAAAAGTGCAACAGACACTCAAAACATAGACAACGCTATTGGAATTTCAGCTCTTGAGTACGAGGCTACAATACCAACAAGGTACATCACTTTATAATATAAATCAATAGTATAACAGATTGTCATTGAACCTCCCCAATTTACGCTTTTTTAGGTTCATGGTGGGAACCGAAACAGGGTTAATTATTGGAGGTAATCGTAAAGGTAAAAATGCATTAGAAAAGCTGCCAACGAAGGTGAGTCTGATATAAACTTATAATTAACACCACATGGTCATCATAGATTTTCAAGGAGAGGTTTACATCCAGCAGCGGAATGTTAAAGCCTTTTGATGATGGTGATCACCAATGCACTTTGGATCAGTATACTCGTAATACTAATTTTTCTTGCTAGTACATTTTTTAACCCTTAAAAAAATATTTGTTGTTTTTTATTTAGTATGAAGCGCACTTTGGACCGGTATATGCACTTCAGAGAAATCCTACATTCGTTAAGAATTTCCTAACAGTAGGAGACTGGACTGCTAGAGTTTGGAGCGAGGACTGTAGAGAATCGTCTATTTTATGGACATACTCTCACCGTACTAAACTCACCGACGGAGCGTGGAACCCCATTAGGTAAAATATACAGTTAGGTGCAGAACTGAGTCAATGTTTCGCGATTATTTGATTACATGAAATAAGTCCATATTTAATAAAAATGTTTGAAGAATTTTATCCCATAAGTTAAATCTATATTCCTCAAGTTAATCGTTCAAATGGATATTATCCAGTTACTGCGTTTCAAAACGTTGAAGTATTTGAATGTGATAGACTCACTTTTGCATCGTGTTTGTTACTAACTCTGCGCTCAAGTATGAACATGTTTAAACTTGTCAGGATTAGTAGAGAAAGACAATTTCGCTTTATTTATTACTCAGTGTAATTTTATATCGCAAAGGGAACGTTTCGTACGCTTTATTGAAATCATGAAACCGACATCGAAGTCCATTATAGAATCTGCTAAAGAGTTACTCAAAAGTGGAAAATCGACAAGATTTATCGCTCAAGAGTTAAACGTGAGTCAATCAACAGTACAGAGAATAAGAGCAAAGTGTAAATTTCCTGTGCCAAGTAACGTTGGTGGTCGTGTTAAAAAGGTATCTGACAGAGACGTAAAAAAAACTTATTCACTACTTAAGATTTAGTGAAGCGTCTTCAGCATCAGAAGCGGCGGCAGTTTTAAGACAAGACACTGGCACGTCAGTGAGTAAGCGGACTGTTCGTCGGGCATTACACAATGTAGGTATGCGAGCTGTAGAGAAGAAAAAAAACTTCTCCTTACTAAAAAGAATATTAGAGCAAGAAAAGAATTTGCAAAACAATACATTAACTGGACTGAAAGTGACTGGATGAGGGTTATTTGGTCCGATGAGACCAAAATTAATAGATACAGCACAGACGGGCGAAAATGGTCTTGGAAGAAAGAAGGGGAACCATTACAAGCAAAGGATTTTATACAAACGGTGAAACATGGTGGAGGTAATATCAAACTTTGGGGATGTCTGACAGCTTTTGGTGTGGGACCAATTCACAAAATCGATGGAAATATGGATGTTAGAATGTATCTCAGCATTCTTAAGACACATCTGATGGATGCTGTAGAAAATATGCCATATCCTGTAAATAAAGTAATATTTCAACAGGATAACGACCCCAAGCACACGTCAAAAATAGTAAAAAAATGGCTTGATAAGCAAGTGTTTCAAGTCCTTCCATGGCCTTCTCAGAGTCCTGATATCAACCCTATAGAGAATTTGTGGGCATATTTGAAAAGCATGCTTTTAAATGAATATAGAGCACTACCATCGAACTTGAACATTCTGTGGTAACGAGTACAAGAACAGTGGTACAAAATTCCACCCAAGTACTGTGAAAAACTTGTAAAAAGTTTGGTAAATAGGTTGCATGCAGTTGAAAAAGCAAAAGGTCTTTGGACAAAATATTAAAGATATGTTTTCATTATATTTTATAACTGGTGCAAAAGTGAACCAATTGTAATAGTGATGATTATTCACCAAAATAAGATTTAAACTTATAAGATTTCTTTAATTAAACATTTTAATACAGAACAGAAATAAAGTTTTTAAATATTACAATACATTTTTTATTTAGTAATTAATACCAATTTTATATAGATATTTTTAAAAAATTGTAAGGTACTGACTCAGTTCTGCACCTAACTGTACTTACTTTATTGCACGTGGTAAAATACAAAATATTTGCTTTTTTTTTGTAATTTTTGGTGTTTTCGTTTCGTAGATTCTCTTTAATGTTGGTGACGCAGTGGGATGGTTGCCTATCCTGTTGGGATTTGTTACGAAGGAGAAGTGCGCCAATTGTAACTGCTCAAGTTTGCGATGAACCTTTACTTCGACTTCGTCCACATGAAAACGTCAGTAATTCTTTGAAATTAGAGTATGTGATTAAAGTACAATTATTTAAATACTTTTTAATTTTTCCAGGGCTTATTGGTAGCGTGTGGTAGCAGTAAAGGAACTATATACTTAGCTGAACTATCACAAAATCTGGGTACTGCAGACAAAAATGACAAACTACTTCTAACTCATGTAAGTGCGATGTCATAAACGGCTATACTTATGCTTACAAAAAAAAAATACAGATAGATTATGCGGTTCAGGCACATAAAGTAATTCTTTGAACGTAATATCCCTATGCTTTTTAGGTTCTAGACCGCGAAAACAAACGAGAGCGTATCTTAGAAGCTCGAGCCCGAGAATTGTGACTAAAAATGCGGCAAGATCACGCCGGCGGAGCCCAACAGACCACAGATGCTGACCTACCTGCAAACGACAGAGATCTAGAGGAAGCAACAGCAGAATATCTGCAAACTATTAACGAACTGCAAGCACAACAAAAGGATATTTAGTTACTCACACTAACCATGATTGTCAGCATCAACACATAATTCACATTTATGTAGTCAAGCACAACAATAGGGATAATACCACAGCATATAACAATAATTCCACATATCTTTTATAGTGAGTTGGTTCCTAAACAGAGTTTAGTTTGTATACGAAACTACATAGTACCTGACTGCAACTTAATTGTCTGTCTACCGGTTAGCGTATAAGACTGCCAGCCAAGAGGTCTTGAGAGTTCGAGTCCCATTGGAGCGTGCACCTGTGTTTGCGCACACACTTGCGTTCTATAATATCTCTTACGTAGTTGGCTGATCTCCGTAGACTGGGTGCCGCGTTTATTTCGGCTAGGAGTACATCATCATCATCATCATCATAAAATTTGACTGACTAATCCATTGATTCGTAAGTTTACCTAATCAAATAAAGAAATAACTACATACGAGTATGTTTACTCAAATTATGTAGTGAAACTATTTGCTACCATGTGGTGATAAACTTAGTTTTGGTACATCTTTCTTTGCCCGTAGTTAACAAAGTATTGTTTATCCCGGCCTACAGCACCATAAAGTATTTAGTTCGACTAATTTGACTAATGTGACGTCATGATATATTAGCGATATGTGTATTTGTGATATTTACGTAAATATTTGTGTATGTATTTATATGCGTTAGTAGCATGTACATTATTTAAATACATTATTATAAAAATACACCATCGACTACCAAGATATTACAATATCTGTACAAAGGTTGTCTGGAAGGGATCGCCGTGAGCGATGATGCCACCTTTTGTAATACCAAATATAGATCTCCAGCTGTCTGCGTGAAATTTATACTGTAGTGTGCAGTGAAGTTGCAGAGATATAATAAAATATGTAGTTATTTCATTATTCAATTAAATAAACTTACAAAACAATGCATTAATCAGTCAAATTTTTCGTTTCTTTCACTTTTCAGTTCATAACTTTTAAGCAGTAGACTTTTAGTTTTTATAATAATTTTTACAGCTTCTACTAACATGGCGAGTTTCATTGTATCTTTTGTTGATTTTAACAAGGATATCAGAAATCTTTTTTTTTAATATTTTATGTGTTTCAATAAATTTAGTGCGTATTACAGAATGTTCAGCACTCTATCAATCAATAAAATTAATTAGAACGTTGCATTAAATGTCGAGGTTAGTTACAGCAACAAATACCATATGTTTGGATTAGCTACCGTTACTTTGAATTTATAAATTTATCGTGTTTAAATATTAAAATTGCCTGGTACTACTGTAGGTAACTGTAGGTACTAAAAGAGTAGGTGCTGTTAATTACTAGAAATTAAATATCACACAGTATGATCACATCGATGATTTATTACAAAATACTACAACTTATGGAATTCTATAAAATAGATAATGATCCATAATGGGAGGTCCCATACAATAAAGAATCAATTCGCACATGCCAAAATCAAGATAAGGACATAGAAACTTTCAAAACTAAACCTTCTATCAACCCTGCAAGTATCAAACTGATCAGATCATTTCGACTGAACAAAAAATTTTATCATCCACATCAACAGCAGTTGTTATGGATAATAAACAATAAAAATAGACAATAAGCCAACAAAATTCATGGCCATGGTCATTCAACAATCCTAAAAATAATTGAAATACTTTTTTTTTCCATAAGTCCCATACCACATGGTCCTTTACATTTTAATCAAAAAGTCGTGCGAGTTGGTTCTCGTTTGCATACTATAATAAAGTAGGTATAACTCGAGGTATATTTTTACAAATGAATCACGCTATATGGTTCCTAATTGATTAAACTTTATTTGTGAAGTTTAAGAAGTAATGTCCTTTTATTTGAATCTGTGGTGTATAATAAACTCCTTCATAAAATTAATCAACCAAGTCGGTGGTATCTACATCATCCGTTACCCAAATTCAAAACCTAGCAAGTGACTCAAATAAATTTTACAGTAAAAAAAATCAACATTTACCTTAAGGATAACGCATGTTTCAAAACGGTAACGCATGTTGGGAGTAAGTCCCTTTGCAGTATATGGTTGGCTATAAGAAACAGTATTTACATTGTGTTTATACTGTTTCATGTGCGTAAGAATATTTATTCTCTAAACCATTTGGTTTTAATCAATGTTATTGAAATAATTTATAAGCCTATTAATAAACTGAAAACGACTGGTCAAAATGAATAATAAAATAAATACTACTACCATTGAATAATTCCTTGTAAGTATTATTAGAAATAAAAAGCAACGAAATTTTTCTATTACTAAGTCGTTTTTTCGTGTAAGACCAATTAATATCATTTTTGTAAGACATATTGTGGTGTCCATTTATAAATTTTACTTTAACTAAAGGGTTGAGGAAAAAGTTACACAGTGGATTACAGCCTCTTACGTCGTGGCGCACGTTTCTAATTCACCCACTGATAAAACTTTGACTTCGAGAACTCCAAACTTTGGTAGTCTGATATAAAATCGTTATAGTCCTGAGTCATAAACAGCATCTTGCTTTCAAAAATCTGATTAATCCAGTATATATAACATTAACATACAACATATTTATATATACATATATATAATATGGTTAGTTGTTAACCGAGGCAATGTGTACAATATCTAAAACATATAGGTAATGTATGAAATATAAGCTACATTATACTTTGACTAGGTACTCAATATACTTAGTCTGGCCATAAATACTGTTACACTTAATTATAAAAAAATATTACATTTGAATTTCGAATCTGTCATTTTTATACGATTGTTCATTGTGTTTTCTCATTTTGGCGCCAATACATTGTAAAATATTTTGCGATATTAAAATGGTGTGGGGTGATAAAGAGAACCGAATCGCTGTGATAGCATTACACAAAGTAGGTATGGAGCCAAATGCAATTTTTAAAACTCTCCATACACTTGGTATTAGTAAAATGTTTGTGTACCGGGCTATTAATAGGTACAATGAGACCTCCTCTGTTTGTGACAGAAAAAGATCTGGCCGTCCACGTAGTGTTCGTACGAAAAAGGTGGTCAAAGCAGTAAGGGAAAGAATTCGAAGAAATCCTGTCCGAAAGCAAAAGATTTTATCTCGGGAAATGAAGATAGCACCTAGAACCATGTCGCGTATTTTAAAAGATGACTTAGGACTTGCAGCCTATAAGAGACGCACTGGCCATTTCTTAACTGATAATTTAAAGAAGAATAGGGTGGTAAAATCGAAACAACTACTGAAGCGGTACGCAAAGGGAGGTCACAGAAAAATTTTGTTTACGGATGAGAAAATTTTTACAATTGAGCAACATTTTAACAAACAAAATGACCGTATTTATGCTCAAAGCTCTAAGGAAGCTTCCCAATTAGTCGACAGAGTGCAACGTGGACATTATCCGACTTCAGTGATGGTTTGGTGGGGTGTTAGCTATGAAGGAGTGACTGAGCCATATTTTTGTGAAAAAGGTATCAAAACATCGGCACAAGTGTATCAAGATACCATTCTTGAGAAGGTAGTTAAGCCCCTTAACATCACCATGTTCAATAACCAAGTATGGTCCTTCCAGCAAGACTCGGCGCCGGGTCATAAAGCTCGGTCCACGCAGTCTTGGTTGGAATCGAACGTTTCGGACTTCATCAGAGCTGAAGACTGGCCGTCGTCTAGTCCCGATCTTAATCCGCTGGATTATGATTTGTGGTCAGTTTTAGAGAGTACAGCTTGCTCTAAACGCCATGATAATTTGGAGTCCCTAAAACAATCTATACGATTGGCAGTGAAGAATTTTCCCATGGAAAGAGTGCGTGCTTCTATTGATAACTGGCCTCATCGTTTAAAGGACTGTATTGCAGCCAATGGAGACCACTTCGAATAAGCTTTTTATATTTTTAATTGTTTTATATTTATGTATTAAACTGACACACTGTAAAAGTAATAAATGTTATTTGCAGTTAACAATTTTCTTTTTTCTTTATTACAATATTTATGGCAAGACTAGGTAATACCCAATGAGCAACCGGTATTTACAGTCTACGGAAATAGGCCAAAATGAATCAGCTCTCGACTTCTCAAATCCTAATGATTCAACAACAGGGGATCTGGTGCTCCGTGGCCGCTACCGCGGCAAGTTTGCTACACGGTATTTTTATTATTTTTTTTACTATAAATTTATGGCATGATAACAAATTAAAAAAAATCAACAGACACATAATTTTGCAAAAGGAACCAACGAGTTTTTCTTCTATTATTTCCATCAAAATTATATTTGTATACATAAATTAAATTATTATAAATTAACTTTATTCGAAATATCAAACAATTTGATTGTATACAAAATTTTGGTAAAAATGGCTTTCTGTTAAAATTGTCGTTGTATGGGTTGATTTTGTCTTGTGTAAGCGTGCCCATTATGGAGGTATAGGTGAATATTGGAAGAACAGATTAGCAACCATATATCGTATCTGTACGTAAATAATACATTTGTGTTGTAAGCTGACTGCCCTAGGTAAAAACATATTGAATCTTAACAACTTAACGGTTTACTTACTTTCACTTTGTCAGTTTCAAAAAAAAATTGTAAGTATTTTTATTCATTCATTCATCTCAGATAAAAGACGTCTACCGCTGAACAGAGGCCTTCTCCAAGGTTCTCCACAACAGCCGGTTCCCTGCTGCCCGCGTCCACTGGCTTCCTATGATGTTCACTAGGTCGTCGGACCACCTTACGAGGAGCCTACCAACACTTGCGCTTTCCAGTACGCGGTTGTCACTCAAGAACTTTATGACCCCATAGGCCATTGTTTCTGCGCGCAATGTGCACCGCCCACTGCCACTTAATTTAGTCATTTTTCGGGAAATTGAAGTATTATGCAAAGATAATAAATAAAATCAAACCATACTGTCAAAACAGAACTGTCCGGTGGGTAAAGCACACCTTATAGTAGCTATAGCAAACTTGAGAATTTCAGTGGAGAGGTTTTGAAAATATTTTTATATAAAACTCAATACCAAAAACTAATTAACCATACTTAACTTTTCTCCGGTTATTTTTTACAACAGTATCATTATTGCTCATTGTTTAATAACATGTTCACTTAGTTTTGATATGCAGAAGGGTTCTTAAGTATACTAAGTTTATAGTCATTATTTGCTAATCTCTTCTTTGTTGAACGCTATAAACGACCACCGATGTTCAATGTTAGCACCAACTCCTGTTGTGCTGCGACTAAATACATCTTGGTGCCTTTGGAGTACGTGATGTACAGTTGCTTGAGAGACATTAGGAAAGAGAGCCCGTACGTATGACACTACGTAGTCCAGGCTAGCACCTTGCGGATGAACCTAAACACAAGAAAGAGTTATCATTCGTTAGGTAAATATATACAGTAATTTAATTTCTTTTTAATTTTAGAGTATGCTAAAAATATTTTTTTCACGTTACAATATGCAAAACTAAGTAACTACTTAAACTTCAAATCAATTGAAAAATCAAAAGAAAAATAAAATTAAGTACCGTAAGTAATATTTCTGTACAACAATAATAATAAACAATCTTAAGAAGGTATAACTTCGCTTTGCAGAGTTTAACAAATGCTTTTACTTGTAAGAATGCTGACATAACACCAATCAGCTTGGCTTCACCGCAGCCTGCTTCAACTACTTCTCTTAGGTGTACTTTGGAGTCAAGATCGTCTGGTAACGGCAGTGGAAGTGGCGCCTTCACGCCTGCCGCTGGCGACGGAAGTGTTGGCTGCATTGTATAAAAATATTATTACAAATAAAAAAAACGTCCGACAGCATCTTAGTGTAATTTAAATGCACAAGATTACTTTCAATTATAACATGAAGACATAAGGTTGAATTCGGTGAAAAAATATACCGAAAAAAAGAAAAATAACTTACATTGTTATCAACGGCTCCTTGTAAGGCTTGCCGTGCGATAAATTGTGCTTTAAACTTGTCCATTTCCTTCTGAGCGTCTATTTTAATTACATCAACCTCATTTTTATAAGCTTCTAGCTGGAACCGTAGACTTTCGTTCTCGCGCTGAAATTATAAAACTATTTCAGATTGTACAGTGACTGCAAGCGTAAGCTACATAAAACTATTAACACCGCTCACCGGGCCTGTCTACATCTTTCTTAGAAAAAAATATGAACCATGTAAAGTTTAGAAGATACTACCAAGCTATACAAAAAAAGGATTAATGAAACCTCTGTATCTATACATACAATAAAATTGTAATAAGTCGATGTCTGTATATTAAAGACATTGAAAAAAAAAAAACAACTACAGTTTTTAGAATCTTTGTACGTGTGTTTGTGCAAGTTAATTTCAGAAGTGGCTTAACCGATTTTGGATACTTATGTATTGTGGTAAGCTTAACTTAAAATTTAGTGTAAGTTTTATTGAAATCGGTAAACAAACAAAAAAGTCATGTCACTTTCAACAATCAGGTCAAAAAGTGACTTCCATTTATTGTCAGTATGTCCGTGAGCGGAGCTGCGGGCAAAAGTTAGTATTAGTATAGTATAGTATGTAGTATGTTCTTACCTTCAGTTGTTGTATTTCTTCGCTATTATTATCAGCGACTTTGTTATTGGAGAAACCATTAAAGTCAGTATCATCACTGTAAAATTTCTCATTGAATTCTTCTTTTAACGTGTTAAATTCCTGAAAAAGTTTACATTAATTATTGGGGTCTGTATCAACAATTTTGTTTACGTCATATCTAACGTTAAAAATTCAACTAAAAGTAAGTACTTTTATTTAAGTTTAAAATTAAAACGTAAATACCGAAATTTTACAATGTTCCCTATGGTTTATTTATACAAATGTCGTAAAAAATAAACCTCATTGCAAAATATTGGTAAATACAGATTAAAAATAGCACCTAAAATAAACCTTACTTCTATTTACCTGTTCTCAGCTGTCTTCTGGTTCACCTAAACGATTTACTATTCATTACAATAATTAAAGGTTTCAACATTACACGCAATTATGTAATAATATTGTGAAATTGTGGATTTAACGATCCCTTCTATAGGTATTTGTTCAATGTAACTTACCCTTAATTTTAGTAAGTAGTTGTACTTACTTGTTAAAAAAAAACAATATCGTAATGAATAGTAACACTGATGAATAACACACACATTTAAATAACAATTGTTTCGTAACAAAACAATATCTGTAAGTACCTGTGTCATTTTGTGCCATGTTTCAATATTCTTCCTTTGTGGTTTCGTGAAGTGATCCCAGACGCGTTGATGAGAGGCAGCTATAAACACTTTCCCCACCTGTTCGACTGAGGTTCACAAATAATTATGTTAAAAAAACCGACATTGGCCGTTGGACCAAACATACCGTCGCAGTACATTCTCGACCGGTCGTTCCAGGCTTCCACTACGGGTGGTGAGTAGATCCAAGTCCCACGCGAGTTATACATCTACCTATCAAGTTCGTTGGTTGTTAGGCAGTCGCCTGTGTTGCTATCTCGCTGCATCTCGCTTTACAGAGTGAAGGATGTGACGCAAGATTCTGAACTGTGTGTCAACACAGAGGGACCCAAAAGATCTGACAATTTATTTTAAACTTCGTAAGTGATTGGCGATATTTCCTAAAAATGTTTTATTATTGTATAATTAAAATAAATTGTCACATCAATAATAACTTACAGATATGCCCATCACTATCACAACGATAATGATATTATTTAAATATATTCAGGGCTTGTAGACTTCTGGTGAACACGGCAGGTCCATTGACTGATTGACTACGAAGTATGACCCGAGCAGATTTGGTGGCAATCGCATAAGGTTTTGTATCTCAAGAATTGTTTACAGCATTCAAAGAAAACACAAAATGTAGTTTAATATGCTACGAGAAATTAGGAATGTTACACTAATCCCTCCATTTTTGAAAACTTTTAGCTGTATGCTTACCTTGGCAATTTACATTAAAGTTTAAGAAAACGAACTGAGTGAGAGAGACGGTAAATCTGTATGGCATTAAAGTGAACATTACACATAGTATAACCTGTAAAGTATTAGTCAAGATTCTATCACTTACGTTGTTCGATTACATTGGCAATTAGGTTCTTGACCCTTTCCTTGCACTCTTGCAGTTCTTCCTCAGCTTGCATTTTCTCACTGAATAGTCTTCGTATATGAGAATTGGTAGTCTGTATCATAGTATAAAACTGATTGGCATTCTTCTTTGAGCATTCTCCACGTTCTAACCAGGCTAATAAAGTCTGTGTAAATGACAAAGAGATTAGTAATGTTTAACTTTAACTCATGATTGTGTGATACTTTTTATATTACGTACTGGCAAAGATGATGAAAATTGTTCTTCACTTTTTATTTTTTCAGACAATTGTACCATAGCCGCATTGGAAAATGGTTGCAACCGCACTGGTGATGGTGAACGTATATAAGTGCCCATGGACATCGAGCGATTCACCATTTCCTGCTGAGCGTTTAAATGTTCCATTTGTTGCTGTTGAACTCTCAATGCTAGCCTCTGATTTCTTTCGTAATCGTTTTGATCATCTCGACTCTGCAATAAATATTAATTCTTGTAGTAACAATAAATGTTAGAAAGTTAGAAAACTAAAATACACGCATTTGTAGCGAGCCCAATTAAAGAAATTAAAAAAGGTAACTACTGCTTCTTTAAGCATCCTCGTTATTGTTTGTGCACTCGTGTTTACTCCACGCACTTTCTTCAGCTCAGTTTTGATGTTTACTGATGTGAGGAAAGGATTTCGTAGCAAAGTTAAAACAATAAATCGGTTATCACGACGAGTGGTTTCTCCAGGTTTCCTTTTGTAAGAACCTGCCTCTACAAACCTTCGGTATACTCTAAAAACCGTAAACTGGTTTATTATGTTAAAATTTCTAGCAATCGTTCATTTTTATCATTTTCATTTTAAGTAGCTTGTTCGGCTAAAGCTTGCATACTTATGGTAACGAAACATCTGTTGATTTTAAATCAATACTATTGGTTTCAATAATTGAAATCGCAAAACGAAAAAAGAAACTTAATTTAAATTTTACTCCAACAACACGAATTTGAGACTCCATAAATTTTATTTTCCCGGTTTTAATTTTATCTTTTACTGCAGTTTTATTTTAAATTTTGATTTTTTTTTATGATTAATTGAGTCTCGATATTTCCTTTTAGCTGTCCATTTCCTAAAGCGTTCGCATACTTATCAAAAATATTAATTCGAAAGTAGTCCTGAACTACAAAGCAGCTTATGAGTCAGTATATGTTTTAAAACTATTTATTCCAAACTTTACTAAGCTAGTAACAAAAATAAATACCAGACAGACAGGAGTATGATATATTGCGTGTAAGTTTGAGAGTTATTGGATTCTAACTGATATTTTCAAAATAGCAGCAGGTAACTCACACAGTAATCATCATCACCACCAACAGCCTTTAACAGTGCACTGCTAGACATAGGCCTCTCCTTGGAAAGGAGGTTTTGGCTTACTCACTAAGTATTTCTTTTTTATTTTGTGGATTCTCTAAGCATACAAAATTATATCTAATAAATGTAAAGAAGTAATTACCAATGCATAATCAACGTGCAACCACCCGAAATTCGCCTTATCGTCTTCGGATTTCTCCTCATCTTTACTGTTATTAATTAATTTAATGCGATATCCAGATAACAATATAGCAGCCTCCACACAGTCTTCCCGATCAAAGCGAATGTGACAAAAGTTTTTCTTAGACAATCTTAAAGTGTGAATTCTGCCATAAGTCTCAAAAATCTCTCTTACAGTACTTTCTCTGGTCTTATCAGGTAAACCACCGACAAATATAGTTCTACACCCTGGTGGTCTGCTCTTGCGGGGAGGTTGAGGAGTATGCGAATCGGGTGGAATAAGCTTGCAATGTTTAAAAACTATCTCTTTTTTATCCCGATCAGTCGTAACATCTGTACTCATACTGGGGTACATTCCTATCATAGACGGATCCATCATCATTCCCCCCATCATACTTATATCCATGGTACTACCAGTTGAGGCAATAGCTTGGCTGCCTATTGCAGTCATGTCTATTGATGTTTGTGGAAGCATTTCCATGCCAGTCCCCTGCATCATCTCCATTCCCGTAGAATGCATCATACTACCACCCATCATTGTGCCTGGCATCATCATGTTAGGATACATTCCACCAGCCATCATCATGTTTCCTGTAAGAGAAAAGTAAAACATACAACAAGTAAAAACATAGTTTCTATTATTATAAGAATAAGTTAAATATAAAAAATAAAAAATAAAGTAAACATTCAAAAAATCTAAATAGGAAAACTAAACCAACTTCAAAAAAGAACAAATGGAATTTCCCTACTGAAAAACACTTAAAACTGAAAAATAAACTGAATTATGTTATATACAACTAACACTTTATACGTTATATTTAAAAGATCATCCTCTAACCCCTAACTGCTAAGAAATTTTACCTTCCCAAGTAAATAACTTAAAAGAATACAAATTAAGGACTAAATGTATGCATGATATTGAAAGAATTATCCTCCAATTCCTTACTGTTAAAGAGTTGTAAGTTAGATCATCAGCTCACCTGAATAGTTTGAAAGAATACCACTAAAAGTTACATACAAACATTAAAAATTTAAAGAATTGTGCTCCAAATCCCAATCGTTAAGAAATTTTGTCTTCCATTAATTCTATGACTAACAGACAATTTCGAGGGTTGTCCTCGATTTTCATGGGATCTCATCATCAGATCTCAACATGGTGATTATGAGAACCTCCTTGAAAGTATACTCTTTTGAATATAAAAAGAATTTTTAAAATCGGTCAACTAGCATAAAAAACTTATATATACATACAGTAGAACATGAACCTCCTCCTTTTTTGGAATCGGTTGAAAATGGCTTTATAACTGTGTGCCATTGTAACTCTAGTAAAAAAAAACATGAAATAAATGTTATTTGTTCAAAATGCCATTGATCTTTTAAAACGAAACATAATAATATTTACTTTTATTTAGTAAAAATTGTTTTTGTATTACCTTGTGGATACATATTTGCCATCATCATTGGATTCATTTGGGTGACATTTTGCAATTCAGCTGTTTTAAGTCCACCATTGCCCTCATGATTTTTGCCTTCACGTCTGCGACCTACGCTGTCTACTCTTACAGGAGATCTTGAGCGATCTTTTCTACTGGCTGTTGAAAGAATATCAAACAATAATATATAACAATAGAATAAGTTAAGTGTGAAATTTGTATATGGACAAATGATAATAAACACTTTCATTTTTGTTTTACAAGGATCGTCAGGTCTTTGTAAAACAAACTGTCAAGTTAAGGTTCATTCGTTCATAAGACATATTCAATATTAAATTATAAAATTTTATGTCTAAAGCTACTAATTTAGCTGCTACCTGGATAATTAGGAAATATTTGCTGTATATATGTTTGCATTAATTCCCTGCCACTTTGCATAATCCTTCTGTATATAAATAAGTTTTAATTCAAGTGGTTTTCTCTACTCCTTGGGTTTTTTGATTAAGAAAAATAGGTAAAAATGGCTTAACCAGATCCATATTAATATTTAACAGTTTATTTACTCTTAGTATTCTGGTAGATTATTAAATACTGTGTTATTCAATTCAGGACAGTCTTTTTAACCACAGTTTTTAGATATCTTTGCTCAGTAGGGTTCCACCCTCCCACAGAAGATCAATCTAAACCTATGCAGATACAAAGGTAGTGGAGACACTCTGATTTCAGTACAAACAGGCCCTCTCGAATGCCAATGAACCTCTCACACAAGGCCAACCTAAAGCAACAGTATCTAACACACTGTCGTGTTTCATCAGTGGGTGCGAGACTGGAGGTCCATTGATGCAGGGATGACAGTTTGCGTGGTAAGTGTGTGAGCCTTACACTGCAATGATGACCGTCAAGCCTTTTACATTCTCACTCACTCACTAGACCACCATAGTGTGGGTTATCTACTTTGTCTGCATTTGCAATGAGCATAGTGACCCAAACTCTTGGATTCTATTTCTGCTTTCCATCATTCAGAGTGTGTCAATAAGGCTGGTTCATAAAAAAATTGCGAAATTTTGATTACATGTATGTTTATAATTGTTTATTAATTAAAAAAGAGGGACCATGACTTCGTTTATCCTTTCTTGTCATAAGACTCAAAGGGTACAGACAGTTGTAGATCATCAGAGGCATTTAATGTGTTTTGCATAGGTAAATTTATTTTGCTTAATATTTGATAAAATACATTCTTGGTTTATTGCTTTCGTGTGTGGGGCGAATTTAAAAATATTTAATTATTACTTTTTTTTGATTTTGATTAGACAAGTAAAACAATAATAAAATTTTATTTTCTCAATAATGTATAAATATTACTTACTACTAGTAATTAAGAGAATTAAATACTAACTTTGCATTGTATCCTGGATTTCAATGCTTTGTTTTTATTTTGGGACACGGTACAAATCTTCGTATTTCAAAAGTTTTAATTAAATCACCATCATCGGCACTCCGACGATTAATTTTAACACTTCACCCTCTTGTATTATTTATTTCTGGAATTTAACTTTTGGATAATGATTTACATCTGTCTTATTAGTCCTACGAATAATTTACTGTGACTGTACCAGTGTTAGCAACCTGAAGTAGGCCGATTATCGTACCTGGGGGCATAAAATTATCGTACATTGATCGAAATTATCGTACTAGAAAAGTCTTAGTCTATTATAGATAAATAAATCATATAAATTGTAATATTGATATACATGCAAGTTCATCCGGGTAAAGTTGTAGAGGCCACCCGAGGCCAACACCTAAAAAAAAAAAAAAAGAAAAAAACATACAAGTTCTCTATAGTTTACACGTAGTACAGACCTGAACTGATTTCCTTTTCACTTCAAGGGAAGTTCAAAAAGATCATCATCATGATAGAAATTATCGTACAATCTGTGTATGCTATCGTACATCGTACGCAGGCACAAAATTATCGTAAATGTACGATAATTATCGTACGGTTCCGAACACTGGACTGTACTCCAGTAGACTTGTCTTAAATGTCAAAATCGGCAAACTCCATAGAACACATATACTTCGAACAGTATACTCCGTCTCTCGAAAGAAGTCCACCAGACTCGCCACTACAGTCACTTCGTTAATTGTTGCCAGCCTTTATTAACTCCACGAGTACCTCACCACTAGTAAAATAAATGTGAAATGTGACATTAGCCATCAGTGTTGCCAGTTTGGTGATTTTGTCACTAGATTTAGTGATTTTTAGGAGCTATATGGTGAAATTTTGGAAAAAATATCACTAGAAAAATATTAGTGATTTTTAGTGATATTTTGAAATCTGAGGTTAAAACCCCCGCTTTTTTTTTTGTTTTGATCTAGCTGTTGGCCTCGGATGGCCTCTACAACTTTACCCGGACTTTACGGTGAGCGCTGAGGGCTCTCAACCGGTCATTTGTTAAGTAACATTGCCCAAGGGCACCCCCTGTGGGGTACGGACCCCGGCTTGGGACGTTACTGCTAAGTTGGGGCGACCTACTCCCATGTTAAAACGGTTTACGCGGCGCGTATTCCGTCCCCGACGACTGGGACGAAAACGCGGACGGTTCGTATTTGATTCCCTAGCTGCGTTCGCTCTACGTTGAGCGAGAGTAATGTCGTCGTCTTCTTCCCCTAACGCGTGTTTGGGTCAAAGTATATTTGAGATCCTACTGGGTGTGTAGTTTATGGCCGCAACCACTAGAGGGTTGGGGTGAGTCGGAGCAGAGTCAAAGTAGCTAAGAGAGCACTGTTTTATGTATTGCTTGATGGTCGGCAATCTGAGGTCCATGTGAAGATCGACGTTACGTACATACCACGGTGCTCCCGTAGCTTTGCGCATGAAATTATTTTGTAATGTTTGAAGCCTATGGATCCAGTGTGGCCTAGCGTGTGCGAAGACTACGCTACCGTACGTCATTATAGGTCGTACGCATGCTGTGTATAACGTAATTTTGTTTTTTAGTCTAACTTTGAACGCGCATTTATTAAGCTGTGGAGACATCCTAGCACGGAGGCAGCCTGGCTGCGGACTGCCTTGATGTGGGGGCCGAAGTTTAGACGGTCGTCAAGGGTTATGCCTAAATATTTGGCCTGCCTAGCCCAAGGGACAGACTTGCCGAACATCCTAATCTGAGGGATCTTCTCCAAGGGATACAGGCTTAGCTGTCTTCTGTGAAACAGTACCGCCTGGCTCTTCTCGGGGTTGACCTCTATTCTCCATTTCCGAAACCAAGCGCCTAGTACGTTGGCTGCGGTCTGGAGTTTTTTGGCTACTGTCGAGGGGTTCTTTTCTGAGCAGTAGTTGGCCGTGTCGTTTGCGAAAAGTGCCGTCTGCACATACCGATGCTTCGGGACGTCGCTAGTATAAAGCGTGAAGAGTAGGGGGGAGAGCACGGACCCTTGCGGGACACCAGCTCGTATGGGGTGAGGGGAAGATAGAGACCCTTCTACTCGGTAGCGGAAGCTTCGCCTTGTCAAAGAAGAGGATTCCTGTGAACAGGTTGCGTTGAAGCCGATCGCTGGTGTATTCAACGATGCGGTGGACTTGTTGGACGCACGAGTGATTGGTTCGGCAACCGAATTGCTCGTGGGGGAGGAGGTGATTAGCATCGGCATATGCTTTCAGCCTATTATAAACTAAACGCTCGTATATCTTGCCTAATCCTTCAAGCAGACTTATCGGTCTATAACTAGACGGTTCGGACTTTGGTTTGCCGGGTTTCGGTATTCCGATAACTACAGCTTCTTTCCATTGTTGCGGAAAGATATTGTTAGCGAGCGCTGCGTTGAAGATGAAGGTCAGAAGGATCAATATCCTGTCCGGAAACAGTTTTATAATTCTATTCGTGATTCCGTCCGAACCGGGTGCCTTTTTGGTGCGTAGGCCCTTAACGATCGTCTGGACCTCTTCGGGGGTGACCGTGTTTAGGTCTTGTTCGTTTGTCCCCGTCGTTGTTGTTATTGTTGAAGTCGGAAGTGAAGCTATGCGCTCTACTTCCGAATCAACTTTAGCTATCTCGTTTATATTGCAGTGTATTGCGCTGGGCGTGCACTGAAGCTCCAGACTGTCTGCCAGGCACTCTGACTTTTCGATATCGTTGAAGGCCGGTGGAAGGTTAGGTCGGCTAAGAGGAGGCATGCAGGTTCGTGTCTCTCTTTAGCGAGCGGGATAGTTGCCAGAAGGCAAGGTGGGTAGGTTCGAGGTCTTGTAGTGTCCTGTCCCACCTGTCTTGGCGCATTTGGTCGATGCGCGACTTGACCGCTCTTTCTAGGCTTCGTAACCTGATCCTGTTGTCTTCGCATGGATATCTGTCATAGGCTCGTACGGCGGCGTTCTTCTGCCTCAGCAGTTCACGTACGTCGTCGGGTAGGAAAAGAGCAGTGGTCTCGAACGTCATAGAGCGAGATCGGTAGACTTGCCTGCTAAAATCGGTATATTTCTACTTGGCTCCTTGGCTGCTCGTCAGACGATATTTTAACTTAATTATTTGAGGGCTTCCTCCAGTGGTCTCGAACGTCATAGAGCGAGATCGGTAGACTTGCCTGCTAAAATCGGTATATTTCTACTTGGCTCCTCGTCAGACGACATTTTAACTTAATTATCTGGAAATCGTAGAAAAATCGTTATTTTTCGGTATTTCGGTAGAACAGAGCCCATATCAGTAGAAATACCGAAAAATCGGTAGGTTCGAGACCACTGGAAAAGAGATAAAAACCCCCGCGTGAGAATGTGAGAAATAGCGCTATCCCTGTTCCCCCTTTTACATAGGCTAGTGATGCTTGGGAATTCCCATTTTATTAAAAGGGGAATTCCCCATTTCAATCTACACTCGAATAAGTAAAAGAAAGTCGAAATTAAAGTATTTTATTGGAAAGTGTTTAGTCTGTTGGTTGTTTTCTTCAGAACGCACGATAACGAAGTGATTAGAGTTTTTGTGAAAGAATTACAATGGATGTGCTGTTGAAAAAAACGACTGTTTATTCTCAAAAATATCGAAAAGATTGGGAAACCCAAGAAGAATTTAAAATGTGGTTACGACCAGTGTCAAATGATCCCACTATAGCTTTTTGTAAGTTCTGTCATTGTGAAATATATGCTAGAATTGGTGTCAGTAAGAAACACAGAGAAACAAAGAAACATAAAGAAAAATCAGACTTGGTGACTAAAAACAAACAAATTGAATTTCTCCCCGCTTCCAAAAATAATACAAACTCACTGAAAATAGAAGGAACTTTGGCTTTATCAATTGCTGAACATACATCGATACAGCAAATTGACTACTTAACTGAGGCTTTAAAAAGTTGTATAACCGATTCAAAAAGTGTTATGGATATAAAAATGCACAGGTCAAAGTGTAGTGCAGTAATAAAAAATGTGTTGGCTCCACATTTCAAACAAAAGTTACTGGATGATATTGGAAATCAGAAGTATAGTATGCTGTTGGATGAATCTATTGACCTCAGTGTGTCAAAATTGTTGGGTGTAGTAATTAGATACTTCAGTGCCACAAAAAAGTAGTTTCATCATTTCTCGCCTTACAACTAGTTAAAACCGCGGATGCTTGAGGCATCGTTACTGCCTTAGTCAACTGTTTAGAAGAACATATTTTGTTTGTAAAGAATTTAATTGGAATTGGGTTGGATAATGCCTCTGTCATGACGGGTATCCATAATTGCGTACATACTATATTAAAACGGAGTATGGCTTGCCCAACTTGATTCTCGTTAGATGTGTTTACCATTCGCTTCAACTAGCTGTTTCACAAGCATCAGAACACACGTTGCCACGAAATATAGAGTTTCTTATAAGAGAAACTTATAATTGGTTCTCACATTCGCCTAAACGCTATGACGAGTACAAAGATATATATGAGACCATAAATTGTGGAGAGAAGCCTTTAAAAATATTAAGCTCTTGTGATACTCGTTGGCTCTCCGTTGAAGAAACCGTGACTAGGATACTATCTCAATAGGAAGAACTAAAATTGCTTTTTTCTTTGAATAGAGACAAATGTTATACAGCAGACCAACTTCATTCCATGTATGCCGATGAACTTTTTAAGAAGCATCTTAAATTACGTACAAATTGGAGTAAAGACTTTTGAGAATGAGAACTCAAATCCTGTTGCCCTACTAAATACATTGATGACTTTGCTTCGTTCTATTTGCAATAGAGTATTGATACCATCGGCTGCAATCTACTGACAATGATTATTTGACCATTAAAATAAAAGCCCATTTAAATCCAGTTCCGTACTTGGGATATCTTTTTGAAACCCACGTTCAAGAGACCTCTTTAACCGATGATGTCGTCAAAGCAGTCAGAAAACGCTGTATTGAATTCACAGTGAAATTAGCTAAAGAGATTCAGCAGAGACTGCCTTCTAATTATATAATCTTGGAAAACTGTATCTATTAAGCGTGGACAATACTCTTCACCAGGGCAAAGACAACCGAATAGCAGAACTAGCCAAAGAACTCGGATTTAATGGCGAGATATAGACAAACTGCTACAACAGTGGTTTGCCATATGTGTGGCAAGGAATGTTCGCTCCCGTATCAATTAAAAATCTCATACCACGTTTTCGGTCGGTAATAGTGAGGCGGTTGGACGGGTGTATAGCGCAGAGTTCCGCCGTACTCTGCGTTTCATTTAGTTTCCCTGAAAACTTGAGCTAGTTGTCTGTTTCCAGTCACATGGTTCAACGCACTTCTGCGCATATTTTCTAAATTTATTGTGGTAGAAACAAAGATGCTTTCTTTCCCGATAGTTTGTTCATGTTTTTGACCTTGATGGAGAACGTTGGCGATCGAAATAACCTTGAGTGCTGCGTTGATAGTTTTTGCGGCCTCGTTGAATTGCACATATTTCTAACTGCATTTTTGGTAATTCTGCTAATATGAATGACGTTGTGTTGTCGACTGTTTTGTTTTCATCCACAGCTGACACTTCTGTGAGTCTTGCATTCGTTAATATTTTGTCGGCGATCTGGCTTATTTTGTTGATATCCACGTCCTTCGTGACTGCTAGAACTGTTGTTACTGACGGTGGTAGAAGCCTCAACCATAAAAGTTTGATGGTTTCGTCACCGATTTTTCCTTTTTTTAAAACTTGCATTTTGCGTAGTAGATGCGACGGTTTTTGATCGCCGAGATCCATTTCTGATAGTAATTTTTGGAGTTGATATTGGTTTGATTCCTCATAGCAGTTAATTAAGCGTTCTTTAATGGTTTTGAATGATGTCGCTGACTTGTAATATTTCTTCTTTTGATGGTTTGGCTAGCACTGTGTAATATTTGTAGTCGTCGCCTTGTTTTTGTGGTGCTACTATTGCCTCCAGTTGGGAAAACCATAGTCTTGGAAGATCTCTCCAAAATTCCGGGATACGGGATAGTATAAAGGTGCTAGCTGCAACTTCTAAGGTTCCTGCTTGCTGACAGCTGCATAATGTGTATGTTGGCGGAGTCATGATGAAAGTGCCTCTGGTGTCGACACGTCGGCTGTTTGCTGCTCGAGGTGGCGATACGTCGTCGGTGCTGTTCTTCGGGGTCACCAATTTGCCATATGTGTGGCAAGGAATAAATGAGACACGAGTTGTTGTTTTAGTCTGTCTATTTGTAGTTGTGCTAATGCTTATATATTAATATGGTAAGTGATAATGTGAAAGTATGCAGCTTCCTTAATACGTGGGTTTATGTGCGCTGTTGTACATTTTTCTTTGTGTTATAATGTAGAAGCCGCTACAAGTGGCATGGAATAAATTTTGTGCAATGGACAGCTACACATGACGTTGTTGAATTTTGGGGTGAAGTTCGAAATTACAAAAATGTTGCTGGAATTAATACGTTTCAAGATTTGTTAAAAATAAACTAAGGAACAAAATGGCTGTAAAAACCTTAAACAGTATTCTCTTCATAAGAAATCAATTAAAAAAATGAAGAAAACCTGTTTTAGCTATGAGCTCCCGATGGATATAATATCTGACGTTGGCAAAAACTTAAAATACGCCACAAATATTGATCCGTCTCAACCGTTTACATCATCATCGGTAGACCCGTGTTTTCAAGATGAAGAAATACCAAACGAAGTATTGAATGTTGATTTCTAACGTTTTAATTTATGTATTGGTATTTTTGTATTTATTTTGTAATTGACATTACTTAATAATAATCTTGCAATTAAAATTACGTTTATCCTAAGATACAACTTGTAGTTTTATTTAATGCCTACTTAGTTAGTGAATTTTGGAGATTTTTTTAGGTAAAAATTTGTAGAAATCTAGAGATTTTTTTCATACAAGCTAGAGAGTTTTTTTTCTGTGAGCTAGCAACACTGTTAGCCATTGTTGTGAAATGTGCTTTGAAATGTCATTAGAAGTAATTACCGCGAGGCTTGAAGGCGAGTAACAACATTGAAATGGGAAGAGCTTGTAAATATTACACCGACTATCAAAATGTTTGTTTTGGCTGAAATGAAAGATGTGATCAGGATTACTCCAGAACATTTTCATCAAAGTTTATCAGAGTCAATTACTACATTACTTAATAGGAAATTAGCCAACAAAGTGAGTATATAACCTAACGTTTACTCTTTACCTATTCATTCTCACGTGCATGTCGGTTATCGCTACAAAAAGTAACCTATGTTCTTCCTCAAGAATCAAAGTACCTCTATTTCAAATTTAATTTAAAACGATTTGAAAGCGTAACAGATAGAGCTACTTTCGCCTTTATATTTTCTACCCTTATGGATGTATAGTGAATAGAATAGTTTTGTACCCAAAAACAGTAAATATAAAACTTTTCTGTCTCCTTCCCCCAAAAGCAAACTATCTTTTTGTCAAATTACCAAATTTTAAGTAACATCTATTCCCTTAGACAATTTCTGAGATAAAAACTATCTTATGCCTTAGACTCAAAATTTCATAGATATATTTCAGCTATAACAGTTTATATATGGAAAAGTAATAATCATGCATTTATAAAGTTGGCATGGCTTCTACTTTTTTTTTAATATACTGCACTTATTTGTTTTAAGAGAACTGTGACGTTCTTAACCGTTTTTTTCTATTTTTAGGTGGTTTTGAATGTTGGTTTATGCATAGCATTATTTGATATAACAGATATTAGACACTCCTACATATTACCTGGTGATGGATCATCTCACACCGAAGTCAAGTTTAGATATATTGTGTTTCGACCTATCGTTGAAGAAATTTTAATAGGTAAAATAAAAAATTGCAGTAGAGAAGGTGTTCATGGTAAGTTTTGAGTTTATTCACAATAATGTCTATCACTTGAATAGAGAACTGAAGTTAGCCTACCCTAGCGAAGATCTCAACAAAGTTCCTATATTGTAACTAAGTATACTGTACCTATAGATTGTATTTCCATAGCTGAAATTTTTGAAATCACTCCATATTTTAGAACAGCTTGACTTAATGCTAACATTCTTTTGGATTAAGTGTCACCTTTTGAGAACAAATTGAACCTACACCACATATGTTCATGAAGTTACCTTGTAACAAATTTATACTGCTTTCTAAAAAATAAAGTAAATTAAGTAATTATACAGAAAATTTTCTATACTTCTATTATGATTAATATGACATGATACAATAATAATTTATAATCCCTAGAGAGGCTCATCGCTCAATGGTAGCCGCATAGAGTTGTGAAGTTAAGCAATCTAAGCCAAGCCAGTCTATGATATAATTACCATTCTTAACATAGTAACACCCCACTATGCCTCGGAGAGCATGTAAGGCTTTCGGTCTCCATTGGAAAACGAAAATGTGTGCTTCATGTAAAAAAATAAACCTCAACCATATCATAAAAGACTTAAAGCTGACCCCAATATAATTTAGGAAAAAACGTCCGAGAAAAATAAATTAACAAATACCGAAATTTTGATTATAGATGTGCCATGCACTCACCGAAAACGGGTGTTCCAAGTTGACAAGGTTGCTTATTTGCTCCCTATTTGATAAAGAAAGTTATAGTACATTAATATAAAATTTATTATTTCAGTGACCTTAGGATTTTTCGATGACATTTTAATACCAGTAAATGCCCTTCAGCACCCATCCAGATTTGATGAAACAGATCAGGCTTGGGTGTGGGAATATCCAAAAGAAGATGGTGAGAAGCACGATCTGTTCATGGACTCAGGTACCCTTTTTTTGTAAACGATTATTTCTGTAGGATAATTATATATATAGCTGTGCCACTTTATTCTGGTAGAATTCAAGATATATTCAAGAAAGAGTTGTAGAAGTACATTTTGTGTCTGAAAATCACAAGTCTATTGTACATAATTATTGTAACAATGATACCCAAGCTGTCATACTATTAAATAATTGCACCACCAAAAACACAACCGCTTCCAACAGTTCAAATAACTAATATATTTACTTAGTCACTTAGAAATATGTAGCTTATATGAGAATACAATATACTGAAACTAGAAAAAAACTTTTTTAGAATTTGTGTTAAACAGTGAAGTGGGCCTTGAAAATAAAGCAAAAAATATTGGGCTCATTGCAGACAGTTTCATCAACAGCCTGTAACAGTCCACTGCTGGACATAGGCCTTTCCTAAGCTAGGAGGTCATAGCCTACTATGCCAAGCTGGCCAAACGGGTTGGCATCGGGATTGTTTCCAGTTTTCCTTCTCTTTACAGTGTTGCCTTGCACATTTTGTTCGCTTAATCACCTCTTACTACACTTATACAAAATATAAGTAAGTTAGACAAGTACTATGTGAAAAAATCTGTGGTACATAGGCATTAGGGGAAACAAACTTTGGTAGGAGGTACGCTAAAAGGTCACCATTTTGTTTGGTTTTGGTTTGGTTGTATTCAGTCTTTTTACACATATAATACCTATCATCATGATGCAGTGTAAGCTATTGCTTTGTTCACCATGAACTTTGATGTATAAAGCATATTATGGACTGAAACACTATATCAATGAAACAGTGGCCACACATTTTGAAATGCCTCCCTTTTATTTTAGTAGCACTTGAATAGTTCTCAAGTGAAATAAGTCAAATTGTTTTCCAGTACGACTATGCTTAATTAATTACTAGGGATCCAAATAAACCTGTCCTTATTTGGTTTGTGATGGAAATGTATAAAGAGGAAAGATTATCCACTAATTTAATTGTTAGTTATGAATTATATGTTTACAGACCTATGTCATGAGTATGCATAATTATATTTTTTCAGGTGAGTCTATAAGATTCCGTGTGACAAGTGAAGCTTTCGAGGAAATATTCCCATCGGGCCCACCTGGTACTGAATGCACAACACAAACAATAGCACCTTACAGATTAATTGGAGGTATAAATGAACCAGGACTTGGACTACTAACTTGGTGGGAAGCGCCCGAACAAGATGATGGTGATGAGAATGAGGATCAGGAAAATGAGGATTAAATATTTTTGTACAAGAAAAATGTTTTTGTTACAATTGCAAATGCATTCCATGTTCCGTTTTTTTAGTAGCTTTAAAAGTTCTTTTCCAATTAATATCACAGTAGTACAATGATATTAATTTCAAAGTATGAGTAGAAAAATTAGGTTCAAATTTTACAAATAAAATTTCAAGACTGAATAAATACCTATGTATTTTAAATCAATCGTTTTATCCTATAATCGCTAAAACACCTACAGATTTCGGTGGAAACTATCCTTTAGGCAATTGCAAATACAAAGTGGAACAAAGAATCCTATATGGAGACAATACCGGCACATCCCTAACATATTCACAACACAGTTACAGCTCTCCTTAAAGTGACTGGTGATATTATGAAGTGCATGGGAGACACCAAAATTACAGTTCTAGTCTTAGTTGACTTCTCTAATGGCTTTAATACTATCATACACGAAATCCTGTTATGTATTCCTGCATATCTTATGGTTCCTTATGAGACACTAGAATTTTCAAAAAATCGATTTATTTTTTTTTGCATTTTCTTAAAGTATAATATTTTTAAAATATTGTGTGAAAATTTGAAGTGATTCCGTCAAATTCTTTTCGAGTTATTTAACAATGACCTTTCGGGTGCTACGTGGCATTCGAGAGCAGGTAGCTAGAAACAGCTGCAAGCAACTGACCTTTCGGGTTTCATTGTCATGAATATCTCCCCATTTTAATGTATGTATAATTATATATATATGTAAATCATCATCATCATCATCCAGGAATACTTAGATGACTCAGTGTAAGTTATTAAATAATTCTTATATTCGACATAAATCCATAGCAAAACTTTAAATGCGTTTTTCTCAAAACTATGTTTTCTGAACTGGTGATCACTGTAACTTAAAAACTGCTCGGTAGATTTCAATAAAATTTATTGTACTTTTGAAAAACATTAAAAACTCGTGCATGATCGAAGAATTTTTTTTTTTCAAAAATTTCAATTTTTTTTAACAATAAACTGTCGGTTTTTTTCTCGAAAATTTGAAAAAATTTTCCTGAGGCCGCCATTTTGTTAATTTCGAAAAAAAAAAAAAAGCTTCGATCAGGCACAAGATTATCTATTAATAAAACTAATTTTTCTTGTCCGATTGATTTTCGATGAATCTCCAAGGACTTATGATGATCACCGCAAAGGACTTCGGGAGGAACGGGCTCTACAAAAACAGCGATAACTTTTTGAATTATTAATTTTTTTTTTTTAAATTTTCGTGAAGTCAAATCGAAACGTGTTCTAATAAAGCTATGTTTTTATTTTTGTCAAATAAAGTAATTAACTACAAAAAAAAAATTATTGAAAATCATCATATTTTCAGGCCTCTGAGTACCCCTAACCCCTTAAGAGCCTGCCAAAGTGACTCTACTCTGCCTGATGGAAAGCATGAATAGAATCCAAGAGTTGTGGTCACCAAACCCATTGCAAGTGCAGACAATGCAGTATGGTGACCTACACTATGGTGGCTTTGTGAGATGCTTTTTCACACCCTGCTTGGGAACGTAAAAGGCATGACAGTCATCGTGACAGTGTAAGGCTTGCACAGTTACCACGATAACTGTCACCCCTGCATCAATGGGCCTCCGGTCTCACACTCACCAACGAGACACGACAACACGGATGCTGGCGCTTTAGGTTGGTCTTCTGTGGGAGGGTAGTACTGCCCCGGTCGAGCCGGCACACTCGTGCTGAAATCAGCGTGGCTCTACTACCTAAGTTGGTGCTACCTCTACATAGACGTCTCACAAAGTGGATGTTTATATCCTTTCTTATTTTCAACATTTATTTACTTTAAAACGCAACATTTTCAGTGTGCGTATCACCTATAAATTGATAATCTACAACTGTATTTATAGGCAAGTGTGAAGGACGTAACGCAGGCTATTGACAAGATCAACAGGGATCTAGAACGAGAATTCTGGTTGATGAGATTTATACTATCAGTTAATCCAACCAAATGCTAGGCAATCATAGTAGGCAGAAAACGTTTCTTAACGAACTGACAGAACAGCTGTTCTGTTTTATGTATATCTGTATTCATAATTTTTTAACTTTTTAAGTGTAAAATTTTACTATGACATAGTAATATTATTGTTTTAAAACCTATTCACATGATATTCAAAAACCTGGCATGGTCTCGTCGTCCACTTTTTTAAATAACCTCACAAATAAATAACTGCACAACTTACAAACGGATGTCTGGTCACATGGTAAACATTTTTAGATATTCCTAAATACATACATATTTTAGATAAATTACTTACTCCTAGACTCAGAACAGACAGTTGTGTTCATCACACAAATATTTGTTCTGGGTGGGCATCGAACCCACAATCTCCGGTTTAGCAGTCCGAGCCATTAACCACTAGACCAACAGGCCTATCCAATATCTTCGCCGTCATAAACGAATAAATAGATAATAAATCGGACACGTAACAACACCATTTAGCTTTTAATATGAAAGCTAGATTGACTGATAAAATATTTATTTACTTGTTTATTGGTAAATACATATATATTATATATAGGAAACATCCAAAGTCCAAAACAAATATTTGCATATTATACACACATGAGGTCGGGCCCGGGAATTGAGGCCAAGACCTGTACCTACTAAAATTATCACTGCCCCACCGTCATTAATTAAAATACTGATAATTTAAATATAACAACTAGGTATTAAGTGCTTCTCACGCGTCAGATCCACGTGGGCCACTGAGCGAACAGAATGCGTATTGTATAGGTGCCGCTGTGGAGCAATAAATCAACAAATGGTGAATTCACAACATATATTTTTTTTTTTTTTTTTATCTTTGGAAATACAACAATACTATTCTATATAAGTAAATATAAAGATAACATATATAACTGTATTAATATATTTTTTATTCAATAATGTTGGTTATGATCATTTTAACACTAACAACAATACTTAAATAATAACAGCCTAACATCACAAACAATTTTATGCGCACATTCACTAATAATATTAACAAAAAAATAAGATAAAAAACATTGCGTTGGGTATAAAAACAAAAAAGTATTTTAGTCGGAAAATAATGAGATTGTTCTTCTTGTTTTCTGTGTCATTAGATAAGATAGGTATTATCTTTTGTCGAAGCTTGTTTCTTTTTTCGTATTTAGGAAATGGTTTAGGTTGATGTGTCTAAAGCACACCCACCTAAGTCATTTCACAAATACGATGATAATTCGAAATATTTTTAGTTTTAATTTATAGAAATTTTCTTTCAGAAAACATATTGCCTCATTAGTCTTTCAAATTTTACAATTATTTGCTCAAAATGGACAAAAAGAGTAAACAACTAATTTTATTAAGAGATACAAAAAAAAAGGAGATTTACAATCTCCTTATATATTGGCATATGACCAGCTTTTTTTATATTGATAGCTACCAAGCCATCAACTGTCTCACTGGTGAGAAAAAAATTAAAATTATTAACATAATTACAGTTTTATCGTTATAAATCCGTAATCTTGTATTTCTATGATGAGCTGACTTTTGCGTAGTGATATGTATCCATAGTAAACCTGGCTAAAGCTAACACATATCATATTTGACATTATTATTTTATATATTTTTATAAAATAATAGTGGACTCAATGGACACTGTCGCGATTCACATAGGATATCAAAAAGAAAACTCAAAAAAATTTATAATAGTACTAAATAAAAAATATAGTTTCTAAAAATCCATTGCAGCATCAACTATCAGGGCCTAATTGGGCTAAGTCATTCAGAGTCCTTTACAAACAAGTAATTCTTAACAGTTAAATTCATAATCCTTTGAATTTCTCGCATACAAATTACAAGAAAATATACTTTAGAGCTTTTTAAAAATAATTGCCATGGCAACCATCGTAATCTCAGATCCCAACGAGAGCTGATATGTTTTTCACATATTGTTGCTTAACATAAAAGGAAAAAAATATGTATAGTAAATCTAATCTAAGAGGTAACGTATGACAGTTCTGACAGGTTGAAAAAATATGGATAAAACGTTCACTACAATTTCGATTTATATTTTACAGATTTATGTACTAGATCTGTAGGATATTTTAGAGTAGATAGGTACAACAAATTGTAAAAATAAACAAAGCGAATTCTTTCTCGATAAAAACTAAAAGGTAAAGGACCTAACTACGTCACCTTTGAAAAAAAAATCTATTGTGCATATTAATACTTTTTACTTTGTTTTAAAGATTTACATTTAAATTTAGTTATAAAGAATCGTAAATTTTGTGGTAAAATAAAAATACCTTCATAATTCCACGGTTTTGAGGCAAAAATCTTTGAGATTGTGTGAGTTGAGCCTGTTCAAAATTGTTTCGTATTGAAAAGTATAAAACGTCAAACGGTACCTTTTAGACTAGATAGATTTACAATTAGTTGAAGCATTGAGTTGGCAGGTTTGCATAATATTTAAAGTTCTTATATATTTCTTTTAATATTATGTAAACTTAAGGAAACTAGTTAAAAAGACATTGAAACTTCGTCATTACTCTTCTCACAAGTTCACCTTTTTCTACTGAAGACTGGAAACACTGTAGCTCATAAACACTGATATCACTTAAAATTAAACAGATCTGATGTCTACACTGAGATCAAAAACAAAATATTATCATTTTGATAATAAGTCAACATGATTTACAATACGTACTCAATACCTACGGTTAACAAAATAAGCCATTATTATAGCTACACATAAGTCAACAGTAATATATAAGTTATATTTGGTCAACTTCAGCACCAGAAAAGCTTGCACCGAACACATTGCATAAAAGCTGTTATTTAATATAGTCAACTTTTCAATCTATTCATGCCTTAAAGTAAATAAAGTCCTAAAGTCAATGTAATAAATACGATTTTTTATTGTTTTTAATTTAAGTTTACAATGTCCTACTGGTATGTATAGTCAACACTTAGATTTTACTTAAATGTATAAAGCAGAGGTGAATCAGAGAAGTGGTGGGCATTGTTAATATGTGCTATAAGTCGTCCGTCAAGCAAATGTCGTCCGTATTGCGCGGCTTCATGCTCGTCCTTGGCTAAGCCGCAGTTTATAAGCCAACGCACGAGACATGACCCTCGAAAGACACACCGATAAGTGCGCATACGCCATCTATAACAGAGAAAATGCTCATGAAAAAATTATCATCTTCAAAACTCTTTAATTATGGGCTAGATTAATTAAGGTGGAATGAATTAAGTCAAGTAATCCTTGGCAGGTCAGTTATGGATGGATCAGAGCGTAACAAGCCGTCAGTCCCAATCGCTCCACGAATATTTGTAGAAATCGTTACGGGTAGTCCTAAAAAAGTCTAAACAAAAATCTTTATGCAGAACTTCGACATCGCCTAGTACTTGGGTTGAAGAAGTCTATTAGAAGTCGCTCCGCTTATGAAATTGTAGTACAGCCGTAAGTATCGTAGTTAACGTAAAGCTGATTCCAACCTAGTTTAGACAAAAACTGAGAACGAACACACTTTTCAATTAATGTATTTTTTTGAAAATGGAACTATACCTTGTGTCCTTAGCAATAGCTTCCTTACAGCGTTCCAGGTGATGAGTAATAAACTGATCGCAAACATGTTTAGTTTCAAAGCTAAGATCTTCGATTGGTGGCAAGACTACTGCGTCTCCTCCATACCTGCATAGAAACCAGAACAATTAATCGAACTGTGAAACGCCCAGTGCATGGCAGTTACTGATTAGATGTATTTCATATGGGTGTCAATAAGTTACTTTACTCTTGTGCGATGTATTTGCTGGTGCTGGAAATTACCTAATTATAAATAAAATAAAATACCTAATTATTGTTTTTTATAAACTAACGTTTTTAATGACGAGTTTTTACATGGGTAATCCATCGGTTCCAGTCCTTGTCCTTGGCTGTGGCCTTTTTAGTATGGTGTCTAATTTTAAAACAGTAATTTAAAACTAGGTAGTAGAGCCACGCTGATTTCAGCACGAGCGGGCCGGCTCAACCGGGGCAGTACTACCCTCCCACAGAAGACCAACCTAAAGCGCCAGCATCCGTGTTGTCGTGTCTCATTGGTGAGTGTGAGACCGGAGGCCCATTGATGCAGGGGTGACAGTTATCGTGGTAACTGTGTAAGCCTTGCACTTTCACGATGACTGTCATGCCTTTTACGTCTTTTTACGCTGCTTTCTACGTGCTTTTTACGGTGTGAAAAAGCATCTCACAAGGCCGCCATAGTGTGGGCCACCATACTGCATTGTCTGCATTTGCAATGAGTATGGTGACCACAACTCTTGGATTCTATTCATGCTTTCCATCAGGCAGAGTAGAGTCACTTCGGCAGGCTCTTAATACAGAAACATAAAAAAAAAGTTATTAATGTTTTTTGTAAAGTTACTGCATCACTAAGATTAAAATAAAATATGTTAGGTATAAATAAATAACGTCTCCTATAATTTAATTTATACAAAAACACCTTTGAACTATCAGACCACTAAGAATATTTTTAAACATACCATTTGTTCTTCAAGAATTTGACAGCTGGTATCAATATCTCTTCGGGATCGAGGCCGAACAGTATAAACATGACTAAGGCCTGTCCATAATTGACCGTAATGTCCAAGAACTGAATGCCCAGATAAACGCCGCTCTGGTCCTTTAACACCATGCTCCATGTTGTTTCAGCAATACCCTATGTAATAAAGAAAGTATTATATAAAAAAAACTTCAAGGGTACTGTACGGTCCTTTCATACGGCAAAAAAGTTTAAAAATATTCTAATTTATCCAATTACTACGCACAACATATGACATTCACTGGCCCGGACTGTAAACGCAAGACATAAAGGGTTGCTAAATTAGTAGACATCATTTAATGAGAAATATCATCATCATCAATAACTTTTATCAGTCCAATACTGGACATTGGCCTCTCCTTATCAAGGAGATTTTGACCATATACCATACTGACTGACTTACCCATTTTTTTTTAAATTATCGAAGGAATTGTTAAAAATATTGATTAAAACTTATAAAACTAATAAAAACATCCTTTTTTTAGAATTAAATATAGATAAAATAGCAAAATATGATAAAAATATCAAAATCTAATATACTTACAATAAACATGCTTAAACTGTACACAATAATAAGTACAGTGTGCTTCAGTAGCTGTCCGCCTCGGTCGCGAGTTTGTTCCGGCGGCAACATGCCCAGTGTACCAGCCGCACGCTCCAGCTCGTTCAGATACGTGCAAGCTCCCGGAACTGTGCAACGATGTTTCTGTGACGGTGGGCAAGCGCAATCCCTGTCGAATGGTTCAAAAACACCATATAGAATATTATCTTGTCTACTTTATAATAAAAGTAGTAATATTTGAATACGACACATCGTGTTAGATTTCCAACCGTATCGTATACATCCGAACTCATTATCAATAGCCTTTAATAGTCCACTGCTGAATAAAGAAAGGGGAGTTCCGGCCCACTATACATACAACCCAGACCAGATGTATTGCACAGGGTTTGTTTCAAATTTTCCTTCTCTTTGTGTAGTTGCTTCCTTAGTCGGCTTCACGACATCCATGGGATAAATAAAAGTGATGACATTCGAACCAATGATGATTTCAGTCAGGATGATTTACATGTGGCAAGTCTAAACACTTCTGTTATACTTGCAATAATTAAAGGACACCGATCAATCTTGGCATGAACGTGGAGAGCCTTTTAGTTAAATACATAACTTATAAACATAAACTCGGTCTGTCGTCCATACAAAATGGTCAATGTCCTTTAAATGATAAGACAACGGAGCCAGTAGACATAATTCGTATTAATAATTTACTCTTTCATTCGTTTATTTATTACATGACTTAAACCACTGTGGTCTATAAATTTATTTTTATAAAACGAACGAAAAAAATTTTAAAATTTTATATGAAGCAACGATAACTAAAATTGTTTTGTCAATTTAAAAAATAAACCTAACGTCTCGCTCACGACATACTGGTAAGTATCAAATATATATCGCGACTCTAATACTTAGCAAATAATTTATTAACTTTTATATTTATACAAAAAAACAAAAAGAGTAAAAAAGATACAGTTGCAGAAGGATAGACAATCAAGCTTAATGTTGGAGAAGCCTAATGGCAATAGCTGGTGTTGTAGCGGCGCAGCCGCCACCCAAATGACGTCTCACTTCTCAGCGAACTCGTGTCTCTTCGGGAGTTTTCGCTGCCACCGGGTGCCGTTCGGTTTTGCCACGGATCCCGCTACAGTCCGTTATTCGCCGCCGCGCAACGCATTCCCGCGCTCGCTTTCTAGCACGCTTTTAATAACGACAGTTTCTTTTTGTTATCGTATTAATGTATATTATTTACGCTTTGAAATTCTTAAACCTAATTTTCGCTAAAGTGCTTTCGGCTTCATAAACTGTATATCTTGTGTTTTTGTGCTCACGATATACACAAAAGGGTAGTCCTTTTGTGTATATCGTGAGTTTAAAACTAAATATATAACTGTTAACATAGAACACACAGACTTTAATTTTGTGGCCTAACACCTACAGTGTACATACTTACTTAACAGTACTCTCCAAGTCTTCGATATCTTTGGTGTTTACTAATCCATTCTGACAATTAGGGTCGTTTGAACAACATCCGCTTTGCTTGCTGGGCGATGGAGTTGCCGTTATTGCACCGTAACAACCTAATAGATTATTACAAAAATAGTTTCATGTGAATAGCTCATATATTTATTAATTCCAAAACTTATGCACTTTATAAATCGGCAACTTTAATGCCCACTTCCAGAAAATCTTAGGGTGGTGGAGAAATCTTGTAAAGATGTTAGAGGTAACATAATCAAGTAAAATATACGCTACATAGGTAAACTTATACGTACACACACTTGCAATACACACGTTATAAATACACATATATTTACATATATATTTACAAATACAAATATTTACATTATTACAGTATGAAAATATGGTGTACGGACTATAGATTTGATAATTCTGACCCTGAAGCTAAGTAAAGGACCATTTCAGTACCTCCGAAGGAACCATAAAACATGTTAACATCGATAAAAGTATTTCATGACTGACGGTATTAAAGACATTGGAGAAGTCAATTAATACTAGTAATGTGGCTAGTGTATTCAATGCCTTTTCTAATATCGCCAGTCACTTTAAAGCCGGATTGTAGAGGGCTGAACAGCTAGTTTCTATGTACAAATTATGAGGATTGCTTATAAACGCAGGTCTCGAGTATTTAGGCAGAAGCGGAAGAATAGAAATAGGACGAAAATTTTTGGGTAGGTAAGGGTCAGAAGTCGAGTGAGAAATTGATTACATGAATGACTGCTAAGAGGGTACAGTGAAGGATGGTGACAGCCATGCGACGGCTATTGCCATCACATCCTACAGAATTAGAATGGATAGATAGAATAATCTTCGTGATATCCTTGTAGTGGTCCTGATAAGACCAGATATGTAGTATAACGTTTTATATGATTCCAACTAATTGTATTATTGAATACGATAATGATGTTGATGATGATGTTTTACAAATAGCTAGGGTACCAAAAAGATTCCAAATATTGGAAGAAGAAGAAAATTCTTTTTTCATCATTATCTAGGTACATTTTATGTATGCATCAACTGCCAACTCTTACCACACAATTACAAAATGGAAACCCCATTTCAAAAATCTGCGTATCCTTATAATTATAATCATTGGTCGAATCTTTTCTTTTGTTTGAAGAAGAATTATTTCGAAAGTAAATCAACGAAGTAGTTTGATCTACCATTTAGACAGGGTTTTTAAGTTGAAAAAAAAATGATCTCCCAAATATCCTTCACCTACATTGATATATTATAAGGTCTATTAACGTCAAACAAAAAAACAAATTAAACGCAATCAATATCGTCGCCAAATTTGGATGACAATTGGCATTCGATGTCATTTCTTTTACGTGAATTTATTTAATTTTTTAATAGGATAACATACCATTGCCTGCAGATGGTTCAGTTTGTGAGACAGGCTCGGCATTGTCTATTAGACTAGTAGATTCTTCTTGGGGGCTGGAGGTTGTAGCAATTTCGGCAGATAGCGATGCGTATTGAGCACTTCGACGTCGGAACCTTATGTATAATATCAGACATCCTGTCGTTACTGTAAAGATACATTTATCTATATTATAGTTATCGTCAGCAGCCGTTAACAGTCCCCTGCTGGACATTGGTCTCTCCGTAGAAAAAGGGTTGGGTTTACCATACCACGCTGGCCAGACGAGTTGGTATAGGATTTGTTTCAAGTTTTACTTCTATTTGCAGTAAAATTGTCCTGCGTAGCTTGCTCCCTTAGTCGCCTCTTACGACACCCTTGGGATCACTAGGGGTGGTGACACTATATTTTTAATCCACCGCCACACTATGAATTTATATTAAATAATATGTACATATATGCTTTACAACCTATAATATTTATGTTATGTTATTTATGTATTGTTGTATATTTCTAAAAGTATTTATTTTTACAACTTTTTTTCAAAATTAAATGCTTTTGCTACATAAAATTATTTTACAATTCTTTTACATTTCCTTTCACATCAAAACTACCTATGAGTCTACGAGCCTACGTCATCTGTAAGAAATTGCTTTTTAGCAATAAGGCTGCCATTTGTTGTAGGGGTTATTAAAAATGTACTCTTTTACAATTAGGCTTGTTCTATTCTTCGCTTTTCTGAAAATTCGTTTCGATTCATTCGTAACATGTATCACTGAGGTTTTGGCTGATTAGTTTTAAAACCGGCGGCTTTCTGGCGCAAATCTTCATAGCAAATTCAAACGAAAACACGCAGGTAATTTAAGTTAAGAAAACGGCTAGAAAATTAAGCTATACCCTCACCGGGCGGTGAAAAGATCATTTAAGAAAAATATACATTTGCCATGTCCTTAGGTCACGATTGTCTATTTTTTACCTAAAATGGCAAGTCTAAGAATATATACAGTGCAAGGCAGTGCAGTGCAGCCAATTATAATTTTAAAAATGGTTTAACAAAACTCACCAGTAAGACAAAAGACTAGAAGACAAAATCGTATGGCATCAGTTGCTTTGCTCTCTAAGTCACCGGCACCCCTTGTAGCGAATAGAACTACGATCATTACGGCTGGGGCACCCCACGCCACGAATCCAAGCACTGGCCACAAGGTCATTACGAAACATGGACCACGGCTCTGAAATAGTCGATACACAAAAGAACATTAAACTGTCTTAAATGTATGTAAATACTGTAGATATTTTAAGACAAATCTTACACGAGGAATATATCCTGTGTCGCCACGACTTTACAAACATACATGAAACGGAGAAAAAGAACACCCAGACTCAAACAATATATTTTTAGAATACGCAAAGTGTTGTCCCACATGGTATCGAACCCACAACACTCAGCACATTAAGAAGTGGCAAGGTGATCGCTTACACTACTACGCTATCTGCGTAGCCAATACATTGGCATGAAAATAAAATGATTTCATTTTTTTTCCAATACATTCATGTTATAAAAAGAAATATGCATACATGTGAACTCTTTTCACCATATAAAACCAATTAATATGAAAATATTTCGTTTCATACAATTATAGGGTTGTAAGAAGTATTAATTATAACTTTAAACTACATACTTGAAGTAATTTATCAATTAATTTTAATAATATCATTAGATTTTGGATAGATTTCTGCGAACACTATTGACATCTTACACACGAACGTCTTCGTGTGTAAAAATGTAATTTTTAATAGCATGTCAATATATCAGTTTTTCATTTGAGGCAATCCTAACCATGATGTCATTCTTGGTTTATAAAAATTCCATATCCAATTTGGTTTAAATATTCGTAATAGTATATTGTAGACTTAATGTTATTAAATTATATACCCTGGAATAAATCCGTATGTTATATATTGAATAATGATTCACTTTATAGATGTTGTTGTTCGATAATGATTTACTATAAGTTTTAAAATAATTAATACTTATACTTAGTTTAGTTACCTGCAGCATTAGAATACCGACAGAGAGCATAGACGTCCATAGCAAACACGAGAACATACTGAATATTCTGAGTCCTTGTTGGGCTAAACCACTCCAAGATGGTGTAGTAATAGTACTGATTTCAGATCCACCCCACACCACGCTTATTGCCAGAAGTAACTGAAATATATAATTGTAGTTCGTTACTTTTTTAAATGAATTACTAACTTTTGCTCGAAGCTGTGTCCACGCGTCTGTACCGCGATAACCGATAAAAACCACTGTTCTTTCTAAAAAATCAATATATCTCCAATTCATTGAAATCATTTCAGCGGTTGGTAGGTAGGAGTTTTTTAATATTCGTATTTTGGACACCTGACACTCAACACTATATATTTATTTATTTTAAGCATCTCACAACAAGAAAGATAGAAAAGAAAAAGTTATTTGCTTCCTCAATCATAGATCACATCCTGTACAAGCTAGTAGAGTAGTAGTATTACTCTATTTACATTTTTTATGAACTTAAAGTATGTGGTAGACAACTGAAGTATCCAATAAACACGTTTTCATTTAATTAAAGTTAAAGACTATAATATAATTTACATGCCAGTGAGCTGTGAGCAGATTCGGGATTTATATTTTCAAAGCGTATTTGAAAAAAACGTCTATGCCTTAGGAAGAATATGACACAGTGTTGTGATGAGTAATGATAACAAGTGGGGAGTGGTTTTACGGCAGTTCGTTCGCTATAAACTAAGAACTTGTACTGTCAGTTACAAAGCTAGATTGACTGATTGAACAATTATATACCTTTCTTTTGTAAATGTGTACATATTATAAATAGAAAACAGCTAAACTCTGAAATAAAGATTCAAGGTTATGTAAACATTTTGTCCGATCCGATATCTCAACACAGCCGTCGCATACACTACCATTGCGCCACCGAGACACTCAGTTATTTTCAATGATTATCTATAGATAAAAAAAAACAGTTGTCTATGTCCAATAGTTGACTATAAAAGGCAGTTGATGATCTATAGATACTGTAAAATTATAGTGCCACTGGTTTTACGACACTATTTAATACCTAATTAAGTCATTTATGTCATGTGATCTACCACGATTAAATTGTAAGCACCAATAAGATTGGAATTTTTTAATCAATTAATTTCATAATTAGTGTAATTTCACTGTGATAGGCTAATCAAAGCTACTTATGGGCGGATAGCCAGTCGTTGTTATTTAATGGTCGCATAAATCGACAACCGTTTTACGCTCGGTTTATCTACTAACAAATAAAAACGTGATAAGATAGAATATAGTGTACCTCATAAACGTATGGAGCTTTTCCCATTTTAGCGTTGCTTCCATTTATCTGTGTGCTAAAATAATACTGACAAAGCTTAAAGTACTTTTTTTTTATTTTGCAGAATCGGATCTTGACACCTCAAAGTTTGTAAGTAGCTTCAAAACTGCAAGGAACAAATGAAACTTTTGCTACCCGACATTGTCACACACAACTACCAATTAGTGACTTTATTACTCTGACGCGGGTCACCGAAAGGTGAGAAGAGCTAAATAAGATATCGCTTGCTGTCGACGAGAAAATAGCAGTGTACTAACCGACTGTTAACACCAAAACGGAACCGCTTATTAATACCAAAGGCACAACGCTAAGCCCATTTACAGGACTGACTGTCCTTTTTGTTAAAATTTCTATAGACTAGTAAACTAAAAAATAAATCAAAACAAACTAACCTGAGTTGAGGTTAAACACAGCGTCAATGCATGTGGCATTCTCTTATATTTCTTAGTTATGGTGAACACGAACAGTATCCAGATAGTCGCCACCAGGGCCACTATAGACAAATCGAATCCAAACCTTTTAAGTTGAACCGCGTAATCCTTATTGATAGATATCATTTGGGCTGACATAAACATGATGGGGGCTGATAAGAATGTACAGATCACCATAGAAGAGGCCATCTGAAATAATAAAGAGTTTGCATAAAACAGGTATTTTTTTTATATAAAATTATATTCTTGTGTGTGTGACAGCTGAGTGCTCACAATGAGAATCACACGCACCCCATAGGGTTTTGGGTTCAGCGGGTGGTCCTCAGAGAGTTAATAATAGTAGAGTACACCTGGTTCCTTAGCCTGATACCCGAGACGGGGTGCAGTTTTTAGTCGACATAACCCACCGACCGTCCGGTACTCGGGGGTATTAGAGAGGATCGCTGCACGAAAAAAAGTATTCCCTTTGAAAGAAGAAAGATGAAACTGAAAGATTATTTACAAAATTTGAAGTTCGAGTCAGTTTTAATTAAAAGACTTTAGAATCTTTAGCAGTGTAATCTGACTCTACATCTACGATAAGTGACAGGTAATTGAATTTAATATAAGTGAGTATGGAATTGAGTCTGTTTTTTTACTTGTCCATGTAAATGGGTGCACGGATAAAGTGCAAGTTTTAATCGATAACTGGTGATAACATATTAAGTAGATATTGTGTTAGGGACAATGGAAATTTTATATACGCTTCTTATTTTTGTTGATTTTTTATGTGATATGTATAACTTACCAAATCGATTTCCAACTGGTATATATTGGAAAACACGAACACCGCAGGCGCAGTCGGTATAGTGCCGTACAGAAATGCGTAAGTAGAAAGGGACACAGTTTCAGATTCATTTGCACCAGCGTTTAAAGCACTGACGCTTTCTCTCATCACAACTGGCAACACAATCCTAAAAAGTAATTTTTAATATAAATCTCTTTTTAAGTTAAAAAGGGCTACGGGTGCCAACCGTCGTGGACGTATGCAATTCAATAGAAACAGGTGCGGTGCCGCCCTCTGTGTGTCGTGGTCGTCGTCCCGTCCCAAATAAGAGGGGCAGGAAACGGGAAGCGGGTTGGATCTCCGATAATCTCATTCACTCGGTAATAAGCAACACACTCCTGTGAAACAGGTCCATGTGTCGAAACATGGCTCTCCCAACGTTAATCTTCACAAGGACTAGGGAAGATATGCGAACAAAAATTTTTGCTTTAGCGGTACTATTGAGCTAGATAATAAATATGGACGACTCGAGCACTAAGATGAAAATCGACAACAATATATTTCGTTATTACTTTTTATTCGTAAAAAAAATCATTTTTAGATGCCTTGCGGTCTGCGTATATATTACTGCCGGTACATTCTTTGAATTGACTCTACTATGTTTAAGATTGAATTAAGATTCAATCTTAAACATAGTAGAACATCCAAACTAAAATTAAAATATATTTATAAAATTACATTTGGAATTGTGATCCCTGAAAGACAACACTTACAATTTTACCATGATGAGCACACAGGGTAAAAGAAGAGCAGGACCTTTTAATCTATGTATTTGTCCTACCATACGAAGTCCTAATAAAAACAGAGCACTCGCTGCAAAAGACTGGCCAAACACCTAAAATGCAACAAATAAAAATACATTAATTCAATATAAAATAAGGATAATAATACAGGGACGGCCAAGAATTCGTTGACTTTAGAATCTAAGATCCGCGCAAACAAATACCGCACGGGGCGCGGAGAGGGGTCTGACCACTAGCTCGTTTCTCGGAAGTTTTGTCGCAATGGATCGCTTCACAGAGCCACAGCGCGTTTATTGCGTGAACAATTTTACTTAAACAACAGTTCGTTTATTACCGTGAGACGCTTATTTCGCGTTGAATACGATTTACACGACCGATTACAGTGTCCGAGTGCTCCTTTAATAAAGAAATGGGTGAAGAAGTTCGAAGAAACGGAAGCAAACTGGAGGCCCACGGCCTTCTCGGACCAAAGAAAACGTGCAGCAAGTTTCCGCTTCTGTTCGACGTAATCCAGATTTATCGACGTGTAAACTTTCGGCTGTATTAAGGTTATCCCGCACATCATTACGCCATATTTTGAAATTACTTCCATATACGATCCAGACAGTGTAGGAACTAAAACCTATTGATTTAAATTTGCGCGATTCGTATGCCGAAGTAATATAATTTTGACATCTTATTTTCAGACGAAGCCCATTTTCACCTCAACGGACACGTAAACAAACAAAATTGCAAGTATTGGAACAGTGAAAATCCCAAAGCTAAACACGAGAGTCCACTTCATTCTCCCAAAGCACTGTGTGGGCTGCAATTTCAGCAAACGAAATCATATGACCCTACTTTTTCGAACATTCTCGCTGCCGTTCAGTTAATTCTGCTGAATATGTGAAAATGTTACGGGCGTTCTTAGCACTGATGCTACTGGAATTTGCTGGCTACAATCGTATCACATCGTGTCCACATCAACAAACCAAATACATTACGTCCTCTAAAAGAAAAATCAGGGAAAAGATGTTGGAGATCTCACGGTCTCTTTGCCGATGAGCATTCGAAAATTTCGGTGCTCGCTTAAAAGAGTGCAAACGTCGAAACGTTGGTTATTTAGAGAATGTAATTTTTAAAAAACAAATTCTAATTAATAAGCTTCCTTATAATTCAATTATTTTTATAATGTATCAAATAGTTTTTTGTATACGATTTTTTCAAATGTTAACTAATTCGTGGCTCACCTGTATTAGCTTTTTATTTCGATAATATGAGCTATAAAATCTATTTATGAAAACATCTTGCATACATTAGGTCCTTAAGAAGGAGGATTAAAATGAAAAGTTATTATCTTAATGTTTGTTTCAAAGTAATTTTCAACCAATGTTATAATTTCTAAGAACATGCTTAATAAAAATAACACAAGAATATTCATTAGAGGTAATTTAAATAAAAAAATTCAACACAACCGTGTATTTTATGGTAAATAATATTTTAAGATCTTTATCGGAAGTAGTTTGATTAACAACATTTGAAATCGATTTTTTATTATTTCTTAGTTAGTGTGCTTAACCTTATAAAGATAAATAAGATAGCTTCAAGAGTTAATAGTTTATACAACAATTACTTGCTAGGTCATGATACTAGCAAATACCTATAAACGTATTATAATTATACATTATTAGTATTTAAGATAGTGGAATAGAGTAGATTATAAAAAGAACGGATGTTTTACGTATACAATGTTGTACTGTGTGAATAGAATGTTTCGTATATAAATAAACTTATTTAAATTTAACCGGTTCTTACAACCATAACTTGTTAGTAATTTAATAGTAATGGTGTCCACTCTGGTCTTCTATGGCCACGAATATGTTGTCACAATATAGGTATATTTCTGATTTCTGATCTTTATCACACATTTGATCGTAAAATAATTCAAAAAGGTCGCATCACAAGTTATAAGATTACTTAGAACTACAACTTAATGCTTACATTAATATAAAGAAGATTTGAAAGAAAAAAAGTATTTACCTTAATGTACGTGAAATAGTTAACAAAAAATCCATTTTAACTAAGGAATTCGTTGAATTTTCTAACACTTATTACTTTAATTAGAAGCACATACAACTAAAACGTTAGATGACTTACCTGTAAAAGTCCTTCTATATAAATAGAAATTTTGTGTTTGAATAAAACATTCCCAAGGATGCCCAAGACAGTCATTGCTAGGACAGGATTAAAGGCTATACCTTTTAATATTTGCTTTACAAGTTTTAATTTACAGATATTAGATTTTGGTTCACCCTCCACCACAATTTGAGTCTGTTCTTTTTGTTTATTAATCTCCATTAAAACAAAGGCAATTGGGTTCAATATAGCAAGAGAAATTGGAGCCATCAAGTAAAGGTATAGTGCGTATTCCGGATGAGTGTTTTGATATAATGCACTAACTGAAATAAAAATTATGTTGAAATTAAGATTCATGGGATATATACTACTTAGACGGTATAAAGTTAACAAGGATTATAATATCCTTGTTAAGTTAAATAACTTCAATTTAAATTTAATAGGTTCCCATTGTCATCCTCTGTTTTCTGTGCTAGATTACGACACAGCTATCGGTTACTTCACAAGGTAAGAGAAAGTTAACCTTTTTTAACAAAGTTAAAACGAATTGATATCAAAGACGCAGGTCGTTAATAGAACGTATCGTTAATACAACCTAAATTTGTAAAAGTAATGGTATATTTGAGGAGGAACGGGTGTCATGTCCCTCCAACACAAAGGGAGGATCCTCCACTTAGGCGAGGTGATATTTGGTGGTCCACGATTGAAGTTGGTAAATTGTATATACGATAATCGACGCGAGACTTTCCATATCGCAATACAGGATTATTAGTTACTCCATAGTTCGATGTCTCTTCGATAGGTGACGCTGTAGAAGGTCTTTGTTGGCGCTGTATTTGAAAATTGCCACAATATGGAAGACAGACTATAAATTATACTTGGCATTGGTTAAAATAATAAATAGTAATTACAATCTTTTCCAGTAGAAAAACAGTGTTGTGACAAACAAGACTTGGATTTTTACTACATATTGTTTAAGATTATTATATTCATCCCAAAAACTGGATTTTGAACCATGGCCTTTGTTTTAAGTTTATAAGATATTAGCAATGTTCAACTGCACGGATAGCATAGTGTTGCCTTGCTACTTTCTTCCATACTGAGTGTTGTGGGTCCGATCTTCACATGAGAGAATACTTGTCCCACAAATTGCTGTTCTGAATCTGGGTGTTCTTTGTGTCTGTTCCATATATATTTTTTTTTGAAGCCCTCTAAGAAAGTTGTTAAAGACGTGATATATGTTTGTAAAGTCTCGTGCGACAGTTTATGCTTAACGCGGGGATTGTCTTTATTCAAAATGAAAAAACAATAAAATGCAACTTAATAAAAAAGTCGAACGAAGAACTCGATATACTATTTTGGTTTTCATTTTAGTTGTCACAAAAGCTGAAATTTGTGAAACTTTTTCTCCCTGCTTAATAGGGTAGTTAATATTATTTGCAAGGTTTCAAGCTGATACCATATACAAAAATAAAATGCAGGATTTGTGCATTGCAAATGATTTGGGGGGTAAGGTTGCTCACGTCCGTAGGATATACCATCTTGACCCTCAAGACCCACCCTACACGTGCCCCCCGGGTGGTGCTAAATGAGCAACAGCGCCGAGTTTCAGGCGGCGGAAGTGATAACCTGAACCAGCAAGTCTAACCAACTTGCCTTTGTTGATGGTAGGAAATGACCTCAACAACCCGGTCCTTACGGTCATGTCTCGTGAGCCTGGGGGCCTTGGCTTTACTGCCTGGACCAAGAGGAAGAAAATCTCAATAAAATAATTACCCTAATCCTAAGGTGAGGACTGTGCCGACAGGATGAATGGCTGGAGGGATTCCAGTTTCTAGCACCACCCTCTATGTGACAGGCCAACATAGTTGAATTGTGCCTTCTTATAGGGATGGGCGTTACCCTATAAGCGACCGTTTAAAACGACCCTACTCGTGGGAACAAACATGAATGAACCGAATCAAAACACCTCAACCAAAATTAACCAAAAAAACCTTGCCCAACAAGTCTTTCATCCAGGACTTTTTAACAGAACAAGATCGGCTTCCACAAGCGAACTTAATAAACCTAACCCAACCCAACTTGAAGCAAACCCATCAACCATTGTGGACTTAACAGAAAACTCATCAAGTCAACTAGCGCCACCACCTTGGCAGCGGGTGCCAAATACTTATAAACGTAAAAGAACAAGCAAATCGCCGCCAAATTCCTCCACCATACCAGTATCTAATAGATTTAGACCTCTACCACTAGATCAACCAGGAAATCTAAATAATGACGCTCCCAACCTTAAAACGAATATACCACCTCCTATTGTTCTATATGGAATAGAAGACGTCGGCGAACTATCAAAACTGATAGAATCGGTGTGCGATCCCAAACTATTTAAAATCAGAATAGTAAATAAAAATATGCTCCGAGTACTTGTAGGTTGCTCTGAAACTTATAAGAATGTGATATCGGCAATCAGAACTAAAGGCCTGATAGGGCATACCTTCACCCCTAAAGAAAAGAAGGCTTATCGTATAGTTATCAAAAAGTTACACTATTCGACACCTCACAATGAAATAATCGAAGCGATAGAAGCTACTGGCAATAAAGTTCGGGGGGAAATTATTAACGCCCGCCATGGCCCAGATAAGACACCAACTTTCACTTTTTTCGTTAACTTAGAACCAAATGAAAATAATAATGCAGTTAAAGACATAGAATATATTTACAACCAGCGTATAACTATAGAAGATCCACGGAAATCATCAACAATTGTTCAATGCCATCGTTGCCAACAATATGGCCACTCGAAGAACAATTGTATGAGGCCTTATAGATGCGTTAAATGTGGGGAAGGACACAAAACTGCAGAGTGCCTAAAGAAAGATCGCAACACTCCAGCTAAGTGCGCTCTGTGTGGCCTAGCCCATCCAGCTAACTACAAAGGCTGCCAGGTCTACTTGGAAATCTCGTCCCGAAAGACAAATCGAACCAAATATGCTCCACATGGTCATGCAAATAATGAAAAAAGAATCATCCCAATAATGAAAAATCAACCCAAGCTCATCAGACCAATCCTATGAAAGCCCTGCATACCACTCAAAATCGTGATAAAAGCAGCTATGCTGACATCACTGCAAATAGACATAAACCTGATTCTTATCTAAAATCTGAAAACATCTCCCAACAAAGCTGCATTGAGCAAATTTTAATAAAACAGTCTGAAAAGATCGATCAACTCATACAACAGATAGGTACTCTCCTGAACCTATTAACTACTGTTGTATCTAAGTTACATTCATAGTGCCTCTGCGGATTGCAACCTGGAACATTAATGGATTATCGTCTAACATACATGAGCTTGAGGCGGTGATTGACAGTAATAAAATTGACATAGTCTTGATTTCTGAGTCTCATGCATCTAAAAATAGCTCCTACCGAATAAAAGGTTATAGTGTTTACTTCACTCCTCATCCCGGTGATGACAAAGCCCATGCAGGTACTGCAATAGTTATAAAATCAAACCTGAAACACACTGTGTTAGAGGGCTATGCCACGCAGCAAATCCAGGCTACTACAATAAGACTAGAGGATTGGACAGGCCCTATTACATTGTCTGCTGTTTACTGCCCTCCAAAACATAAAATTACCCAGGAAATGTTCTACAATTACTTTTCCCAACTTGGAACTAAATTCATATCTGGAGGTGACTGGAACGCAAAACACACCTACTGGGGCTCCCGCCTTTCTTTACCAAGAGGCAGATCCCTTAAAAGCTGCCTGGATGATCACGGTTTTACCCCAATATCTACCGGAGAACCGACGAGCTGGCCCACTGATATCAACAAGTCTCCTGACGTGCTAGACTTCTTTGTAACTAAAGGAATTAGTCACCTGTACTCCTCCTTAGAATCAAGCCTGGATGGCTCATCGGACCATACGCCGGTAATCCTCACCTTGAGCACTTCAGTCATATATGTCGAGCCTTCCGACGCCTTATCAAATCATAAAACTGATTGGCAAGGGTTTCGTAGCTCCTTAGAAGAAAGCATTCAGCTAAACGTTTCCTTGAAGACTCCGGATGAAATTGACTATGCGTGCGAGCTCCTCACAAACAAGATTCAAGTAGCTGCATGGATAAACACACCTTGCCTAACTCGCTCCTCAATAACAACCCCTCAATCTGCGGTTGTCAAGGCGAAATTAGTAGAAAAAAGACGGCTAAGAAGGCTGTGGCACCAATCCCACCATCCTACTGATAAAACAGCGTTTAACAAGGCTACAAAAGAATTGAAATTGCTACTTTCACAATCAGTAAACATTTCATTCAGAAACACATTAGAATGTATGACACCACGAGGGAAGGGTGATACTTCACTTTGGAAAGCAACTAAATCCCTCAAAAAACCGCAAGAACATCTATATCCCCTTAAAAACTCAACCTTATGGGCGCGAACAGATGGCGAGAAGGCTGAAGTATTTGCAGACCATTTAGAGAAGGTATTCACCCCAAACGAAGGTACAGATGAATCTGAAGTAGACAACATAATAAGTCAGGACCTCCAGTTGTGTCTTCCACTGAAACCCATATCCCCAAAAGAGATAGCAAGCGAGATAAAAGGACTAAATTCCCTTAAGGCGCCAGGCTTTGACTTAATCACCCCCATTATTTTAAAAAAATTGCCCAGGAAATGTATAACATTACTTGCCTCAATTTTCAATGCAACCTTAAGATTATCACATTTCCCCAAAATATGGAAAATCTCGGATATTGTCATGATCCACAAATATGGCAAGCCACCTCACGAAGCTTCATCATACCGCCCCATTAGCCTCACACCAGCTCTTTCTAAATTATGGGAAAAGATATTCCTAGTCCGCTTAAAAGAACACATGGACCACTGTGATCTAATCCCCAAACATCAGTTTGGGTTTCGAAAACAGCACTCGACAGTAGAACAAATGCACCGGGTCCACCATGAGATCAGACGGTGCTTTGAAAAGAAACTCTACTGCTCGGCAGCTTTACTAGATGTCCAGCAAGCCTTCGACAGAGTCTGGCACAAGGGTTTACTGTGCAAAGTAAAAGACAAACTTCCACATTCACTTTACCCTATTATCAAGTCCTATCTCGAAAACAGACTCTTTCAAGTGAAACATAGAGACACCAGGTCTACACTTCGACAAATTAAAGCCGGCGTTCCTCAAGGCTCAGTGCTGGGCCCAGTGCTGTACAATATATTTACCTCAGATTTGCCAGTAAATGAAGACGTAACCATTGCAACATACGCCGATGACGTGGCCTATCTCGCTAGTGATGATTTGCCAACAGCTGCTAGTAATAAGCTCCAACTAATACTCGACGAGACTTATTCATGGATGAGAAAATGGCGCATTAGGGCAAACGTTCAGAAATCGAATCACATAACTTTCACCTTGAGAAGGGGTAACTGCCCTCCCGTCAAGTTTGGAAACGATTTCTTGCCAGATAGTGAAGATGTAAAATATCTGGGCTTCAACCTAGACAGAAGGCTCACCTGGGTTAATCACATTAAGAAGAAACGTGATGAAATCAACCATAAGTTCCGTAACCTCTACTGGCTAATGGGTAGAAACTCTGTCCTCTCAGTTGATAATAAACTACTCATTTACAATGCTGTGTTAAAACCTATCTGGACCTATGGAATTCCAATGTGGGGTTCTGCATCCAACAGCAACATTATGTGCATTCAACGTGTTCAGAACAACATCTTACGTACCATCACAAACGCTCCATGGTTCACTAGAAATGATGAAATCCATGACTACCTCAATGTTCCCACTGTTCAGTCTGAAATCCAAAAGTTTAAAAAGAGATATGTTGATCGTCTCACGATTCACCCGAACATCCTAGCCAACGACCTCCTAAAACCTTCCCTAACTGCAAAAAGACTGAAAAGGAAGGATGTGTTCTGAAAAGGCAGACAAGACACTGGTCTTTTCGCCTAATAACCACATTTAATTCAACACATCCGCTTATAGTCTCGCGACTGATTGCAGATATAAAAAAAAAAAAAAAAAAAAAAAAAAAAAAAAAAAAAAAAAAAAGGATTTGTGCATGTGGTCTATAGCTATGAACTTGTGTTTGTATTATAGATAAAAGTAATATTAGAGCAAACATTTACGTTAAAAAATTGATAGGAATAAAAGTACTTACTTATAGGATATCCTAAAGCAAAATCATTGCTTTGTGTACAGAATATTGCAAATATTCCAGCTCTTCCTAAGTTTAGGGGTTTCGATACCAGCATTGTAATTATCATAACGCTAAAGAAGACAATTCCTTTAGCTAATAGTATGGCAAGAAGGAATGTCCAGTTTACAGTACTGAAGTCCAACTGAGCTAATGACAAAAATATAAGAGACGGTAGTGCAAAGGTACCCACATATGTGGCTATACCTTTGGACTCGCTTGCTGATACAATATTAAGACGACCAGCAATATACCTGCAAGTTAAAAACATTCATAACCATCAAACATTTTGAATGATGTATCATTATTTTATTTATGTGTCTGCTTTGCATTATAGGATGCAAATAAAAAGATGGATCACATGATTCTTAAACTATATGTGTCATCCCTTCATTGACACATGCAACGTAAGAATTAATATTTTAATCAACGGGTAATGTAATACAGCTTTATTTGTGAGACCATGATAATGATCTGACGAAACTCGGATGTCCCACTTCAAAATTAAAACATAATCTGTTTTTGCTTTTCTTTACATTTCAACATACAAAAAGATACCTATTGCTAAAGCTGTTACAATCATGATAACAATTAAAGAATGCATCAAAATTCTCAATGCTAGAAAGTGACTCCACTTAATAAGATACAGTAAGGAGTAGAAGATCTGAGGAATGATTAAAACAAGCATGAAAAGAAAATCTGTGGCAGTACACATACTTGTGTTGGGTTCGAATTTCTTTAGTTGTCTAAAGCTCCTCCTATAAGCATGAAGTCTTTAACAATCGAAACATGTGGATCAAGTACAAAAACTTGAATATGCTTGAGTCATTGCAAGAGAAAGAGAGAGAGTTTAAAGTTACCATTAAGGAGTGCTAGAAGTACATCTTTTTTATTTTATTTTAAAAGATTTGATGCACTATAATAGAAAATTAACATCAATAACATTTTTGAAAATACCAGTCACATCATTTGCCAATAATTAATGGCTTTCTGTATAATTTGCTGTATTTGCTGTATATATTTACATATATATCAAGTAACTTTAGTTACACGAAATTTAAGCTCAATATGCTCAAATTCAATTGATTTAACTTAAATATTTTGGTAATAAATTATTTTTAATATTAAAAAATAACTTGATATTAAAAAATTATTATTTGTTTAAACTATTAACCACAGTAAATCAAAGAAACCATATAAAAATTATACTACTCCTCATCTTCAAAGAAGTCCATTCATAAAACTAAAGTAAGAACTTTGGAAGGAATGTAATACATAGTAATTATTGTTTAATATAATTTTAGCACAAAAGATAAAATCACTAAATAACGTGTATTTTAAAATACTAGTCTTATAGCTTTTTTACTATAGTTATAACAATAATTACCCGCATAAAATTATTGTGAAGCATTGGAATAGAGCCGGATACAAATTATCAGTTGCATTTTCACTTTCAATAAGCGTTTCTTCCTCCATGTTGCTGAAAAAATACTCTCCATAAGAGACCACTGAAAAGATATAGCTTTATTTTTCGAAAACGAACGAAAGTATCTATAATTTTTTAAAAAAATAAAAAGAGTAGAATATTATCGAATGTTTTTATTAGAAACAATTCGATGGGTCATCCCATTGATTTTCGGAAACAAATATTTAAGTTAAATTTATGCGCACATGACAATGTTTCAAAAAGGGGTATAAATTAATCAGTATAGATTAATAAACCCATATTAATATGTATCTACAATAACACTCACGGATTTTTTTTCACATAAATTGTTATGAAAGGTTCAAACACTCAATAACTTAGCCCGAAAGCCATGAAACATCGCACGCAACTCTCATGACAGTGTACTACTTAATGTCAACTTGTCAAGTAGGGCCTAATTGACAATTGACAGCAACATAGCAGTACCAGTCAGGCTGCGGTCCGGATTGTGCTCATAGCACTTACGACGTTTAAACTGCTAACGTGTGGTCCGATTTAGTGAGCGTGCCAACGTCTGTTAGCAGTATCAATAATTCGGACCACTTGTGAGTGTGCTTACGAATTCAAAAAGTTGAACATAACCTAACAGAGCATTTTTTGACATAAACACGAGTGGAGTATGTGGTGTAGCCGATGAAGATGGTAAAATGCTTCTATTTCAAGAATTTTCCGCAATCATAGATGCATAGATTCAAATAAATGGCGCAAAATAACGTCAAGTTCACGATGCTAATGATCCGACCCGTCAGTACTGTAAGCACTAGGTAGTGACATCACATGTGACATCATAGCATCCACAACGCCAACGGTGAGCGTGAAAAGCACGAATCAGATCGCACGTTGGTACGCTATGAGCGTTGTGAGCGTGATTCGGACCACGGCCTAAATACCACACGTTAGCAGTTTAAACGTTGTAAGTGCTGTGAGCATAATTCGGACCGCAGACATAGACGTGGCATAGCAGTTACGGAATGTTGCCAGCTTTTACTTATTCCCCAAAAATCCATAGTAAACGGATGAATTTCTGGTAGTATACAAAATGAATACTTCGTTCTTAGATGTATATATAACAACAAACAAATTTTAGGGGAGAAGAGATCAACCAAAACAAAATCTAAAGCTTTTAATTGCTGTATTTTAAGTACTAAATATTTTAAATTCGGTTTTATTTGATCTTTTTATCCTTAGAGTTTGTAATGTTTTGCATGCAAACATAAAAAACCGAAATGTTTAATTTTATACACAGCTGGGAATCCATTTTCTAATTAAGGGATTTTATTTATTTATTAATCTATTCAATTACTCATTGCATTAACAGTATGCCCAACACGTACAGCGAGTCTTTACAACGTTTCAATGTTACAGGTATAATAATAAATGCTTATGTACATATATGTGTGCCTGAGAATAGCCGTTTCCACAGTTTTGTGGGCCATTTCAAACTTTTTTACGTATTATAACTGAGACTAAAAAAGTAAACACGAGTTCGTTCCACGAGTCTTGCGTTACTTATAGCAGAATCATTCAGTAGCGAAGTATGGCAATATCCCGTCGCAAGAGTACTGCGCAGCGTCTACGATACTTCTTTCGTCAAATGGTCTATAGTTTCAGTCCTGCAAGCTAAGGATACAGTAATATTATCTATGTTCAGTCATTTCTTTTTTCCAGGTAAATTCTAGATGCAAATAAACATTAATGTTTTTTTGTGATCAAGAAACAGTAAATATTTTTAAAACACATTCACTTAAACCGAAAATTTTGAAAGAAGCAAATTAATTAGATTGCATAATGGACAGAATGTTATTAACTTAGATTTTTTGCTCACAATTTTTTTTCTCAATTTTTCAAAAAGTATCGAAAAATTTCCATTCGATGGTTTTCTTAATTTATGATCACATCGTTAATTTATGCTAGGTTCATATTTTCTTTTCATATTCTATGTATGTTTATATACATAAGGACTTAGAATATATATATATATATATATATATATATATATACAAATATAAACTTATTTCCAGCGATACATATATATAAAAATAATGGTGATTTTAATGCTCCTAAAAACGTTTTTCGAAGCTTACGTTAAATATCAGGTGCAAAATTTATTGTATTCGTATTAATTTGAGTCAGCGTGCCAAATACCCCGATTTCTTTGCCTCGTACTTTCGAAGTGTGTATATGGGACTTTCAATTTGAAATACATATAGCGTTATTATAAAACACTTGAGTGTTCCATGGACTTTTCTCCATGGACGGATTAATGAACTAAATAAGTAACGTTCGAATAAGTACTAAGAGAATTTAATTGTATAAATTAGAATTTGTTTTCAATTTTTAAACAATATATTTTTTTATATTGTAATACAACAAATAATTTTGGTAATTCCACTGGAAAATTTACAATACCTGTATAAATCCTAAATATAATTTTTTTCTTTTATTACGTGACTTAAGAAACTGAAAAGAAATGTTGGAATAAAATGAAAAGTAGTTATTTAGTATTTAAATCAGATAATTACTTCACCAAATTATTGAATGTGGCAATCATAAAAACTTTGTAAAATCCGTTTCCGACGAGCGGCCATATTATCGAAATATCGAGTTGGAGTTGTTCGTTCACCGGGTCTGGGGAAGGTCGCCAGTGAATGATAATTATTTAAAAATTTCCAAATTCTCTCTAATCGAGAGGTTAGTTCATTGTGTTGCCGTGATTCTTATTTGAATTCTATAATTTGTTTTAACACATGCTCGTATCATCTTGTTCCAGATCCCAACTCGAGCGACCATCATCATACAAGTTAATAGAAAAGAGTTCAATAACTCGTCAAGATGCAGTACAATGGATTTCACAACCAACATCCCATGTATGTATTTGTTTATTAATTGATTTTGCATTCATACCATACGCTGTAGATCATGTACTTCGCAGCGGCCATTTTGTGATGTACATTCAGTTCTGCTCAGCTGATATTGCACGCAACCTACTTTAAAAAATCAATACATAAATAGTGGGTTAGCCCTTTCGAATTGGAAAATGACCTTCGATGTTCTAATAAGATTTTTCATACATTTTTTGTGGCCTTTAGCATATTATACATATAGTAGGTAGTTATATGTCTATAGTCCTTTCTAAACCGACGCGCTTTCATTTTTCGTACCTATGTGGACGTAATCAATAAAGTAAGAGATTGCGCACTAGCTACTTCATTGTATTAGACTTTTGGTTTCGCTTATAAGAATTAACTAGTCTAACAAGTATATATATGAAATCTCACTATTAATTCGCAGTCCAAGGTCATGAAGATTTCCTCTAAATTTCATAATTGAATACATTAAACTTTTACATCATTAAAATTGTAGGTAGGTAGCAAGGACTTGATGCTATTTTATAATTCTAAAATCAGATGTCGATAGATACGTAGACAGTCGTAAGCTGTAACGAAAATAAATTAAATCGACATCAATTTAATTATTTCCCTGTTAAATAGCACAATAATGTGAATCTGTATAAATATTAACATCTAGCAAAATATCTGTGCAGATTTCAATAAGTTACATAGATATATAATCTATATAGTGAAAATAAACTCTTTCATTATCGAACGAAACTAATATATTAAAACTGAAGCTGTTAATAATAAGTAATCTCTGATACTTCTTTAAGCATTTCATAGCTGTATATTTCATTGTTGAAACTAAACTGGCTTGTGCTTCTAAAACTGAGAATTGATTATGATAAGTAATTAGCTCTGAGTTTTAGTTTTCTTATTGTAGAGATTTTTCTGTTAAATGAGGAAAGAGTTTAGAGCTTATCTAATTTACTACAAGTTATGTTCACCTTATGATTAACTACCTTTCATTAGGTAGCAAGTTGCAATAAACTTAAGATTCTATAAAACTATTTTACATTAATCTGCAACCTATAAAACTGGTATTACAAGTAATTAATCCTCTTTTCTAAGAAGAGGTTTATTCATGCCGCAATGGATATTAGAGGCAGTTGAGGATGATAATTGAGTATTTATTAACTCTCTTGGACCCTGTGAAAGTGGATTTCTTTAGGTGTTAATTGTTAATTCTGTGTTAATTCTTTATTTCTAAAATTGAAATTATCCCACAATAAAAAAATATGAATTTAATTATTAGGCCCATTTATCTGTAACTGACTTATAGGCTCTTATTCTACTTTGTGAAATGTTCTACAAATAAAAAATTGCCTGTACACCAATATCTAAATATATTTATTGAAGAACATATCAACAAATCAATAACTGTAATCTTTCTTTAAATAAAATTTAATTCCTTTTATTTAAGAGATTGGTATTCATAAATAAAAGGAATTAGGCTACACACACGGCCACACTACAGGTACAGGAATCAGTCTCTGATATAAGTACTATATATACTATAGTCAGTATGAAGAACAAAAAAAAACAGTCGATTATTTATTGTGTTTGGTATATCACCATTTTATATTGGATTTTAACAGTTATTTAGTTCATTATTAGTATTTCTAACATTTAAAAATTTAAATTACTATTTTCGAATGAAGTCTTTAAATGTTAGATCATTTTAATGCTTGTATTTTAATCATTTTCAGTTTCAGACCACGACCAGACCGGAATGAGCAATTCGGTAAAGTACCCTTTTTTAATGGACCCCATGAATTTGGAGGACCAAAAAACTTTGGACTTCGAAACATGGGAAACAAGAATAATTTCCGACCCAGAAATGATTTTAATGGCATGAGAAATGATTTCAATCACAAAAATGAGAATGGTGGACACCAGAGTGATTTTGGGGGTCCAAAAGATTATAACAAAATGAAGTCAAACTTTAATAATCAGATTATGAAGAAAAATGATTATGAGGGAGATAAATCTGCTAATGGAAATATGCAGTTTTATGGCAATGGTAAACCTGACTTTGGTGGACCTAAACCACAAAATTTCCCAAAAACTTTTAATAATCAAAATGGTCATAATAATCAACAGAACTTTGGACCAAAAAAGGTATTCAATATGAATGCTACACAACAAAGTGTAGATTTTAATAACAAGCAGCGGGGCAAGAAAACCAAGCATCCTGGTGATAGTTTGGTCAAGCCAATGTGGGATATATCAAAACTTGAGCCAATTGAAAAAGATTTCTATAGGCCTCATGCTAATGTTGAAGGCCGTTCTGATGATGACGTGCAGCAATTTCGAGTGTCAAAAGAAATTACTGTGAGCGGTAATAATATTCCACGCCCCAATCAGATTTTCGATGAAGGTAACTTTCCTGACCACATTATGAATACTATTAAAGAACAGGGGTGGGCTGAACCAACAGGCATCCAAGCTCAAGGATGGCCAATTGCTTTATCTGGTAGAGATATGGTTGGTATTGCATCAACAGGATCAGGAAAAACCCTTGCTTACATGCTGCCTGCTGCAGTTCACATTGTACATCAACAGCGCATTCAACGTGGTGATGGCCCAATTGCCCTTATTCTCGCTCCGACTAGAGAACTGGCACAACAAATTCAATCAGTTGCCCAAAGTTATAGCGCACGTGGCTGCATAAGAAACACTTGTCTTTTTGGTGGTTCACCCAAAGGACCCCAAGCTAGAGATTTGGAAAGAGGTGTGGAGATTGTTATTGCAACTCCCGGGAGGTTAATCGATTTCCTTGAGCGTGGTACGACCAACTTGCGGCGTTGCACTTATTTAGTATTAGATGAAGCTGACAGAATGTTAGACATGGGTTTTGAACCTCAAATCCGTAAGATCATTGAACAAATACGCCCAGATCGTCAAGTTTTGATGTGGTCAGCCACCTGGCCGAAAGAAATTCAAGCTCTTGCTGAGGACTTCCTCAATGATTATGTCAAAGTAAACATTGGCTCCTTGAATTTGTCAGCTAATAATAACATTAAGCAAATAATTGAGATTTGTGAAGAACATGAGAAAGAAAACAAGCTCACTAACTTGTTGAAAGAAATTTCTCTAGAGAGGGACAACAAAGTTATTGTATTTGTGGAGACAAAGAAAAAGGTATAATAATACCTTCTTGAGCCTGATAAATGTATAATATCCTAAGTGTGTTGTTTATTTAATGTTTACCTAAAATCGATTTTTTAGGTGGATGACATTGCACGTGCTGTTCGTCGGAAGGGACACAAAGCTCTTGCAATCCACGGAGACAAGTCGCAGATCGAACGTGATGCCGTGTTAACCGAATTTAGAAATGGAGCAACTAGTATCCTTATTGCCACAGATGTTGCAGCACGTGGACTTGATGTTGAAGATGTAAAATTTGTTATCAACTTTGATTACCCTAATTCATCTGAAGACTACATTCATAGAATTGGTAAGTAATCAATATAATATAAATAAATTCACAACTAGAACAAAATTAAAGGAATATCTTATAATTCATGTGAAAATATTTTAGGTCGTACAGGTCGTTGTCAACAATCAGGTACAGCTTATACATATTTCACAAGTGGAGATGCACGCCAAGCTCGTGGTTTATTGGCTGTACTTCGTGAAACAGGTCAGAATCCTCCTGCCAAGCTTAATGAGATGGCACGTAATAACAACAACAATTCAGGTAATTAGCTCGACTGTTTACTTTTGTTTGATTCAGATATCATTTTGAATAAAAAAACTAATACTGATTACAAATACATTTTCAGGCCGTAACCGCTGGCAACAACGAAAAGAAAACAACAGTGGTGCTAGTTCACCACGTCAACAGAACAATCAATGGAACAATAAGATGGCAAATGGGACTGCTGAGGATAGTCAGAATGTTTATCAAAACAGGGGAATTAACCAGCAAGCACCTCGTTTTTCCAATCAAAACCAAGCTAACCAAGGTTACAGGCAAAACAATTATCAAAAACAAGTACCATTCCCAAGTCCAAATGTTTTTGAATCTATGGGCAGTTATCAAGGAGGATACAATAATGGCTACCAGAATGGTTACAATAACCAAAATGGATATGCCCAACGGCCATACAATAGTAAGTTTACAAAAATTGTTATATCATAATGAAAAGTTATTATAAATGCATATAATTATTATTATGTTAACGTCATTCTAATTCTAGATATGCGAAATGGACAACAACAATATCGTAACAATAGCAATGGTGGTAACAAAAACAATGGCACGGGTTCATCATATGGATCCCCTCCACCACATTTTGCTACCCCTCAGCATTATCCACAGATGCATCCTCATCATCAAGAGATGCTTGGTAAGTTCCTATTATTCTGCTCAATTGAAGATTAGTCTTTATGATATTAACTGAAGTGATTTACTGACTGTGAAGTGACCATGTGTGAGGATATATGAATGTTTTTTACTCTTTAAACACTCTTATACACATTTAGATGAAACTTCACAGTAATATGGCTTATACATCAGAATAACACATAGATCGGCAATCGCGGTAGATGTAGTATTTAAATATGATATAAAATCCGATTTGTATGAAAGCGGAGCCACGGGTAAAAGTTTGTTTATATGTAATTTGTAATATTTCCAGGTGGCAAATTCTACGGAGGTGGCGTTGGCGGCGGCGGTCCTTGCGGTTATCAAGCGGCCGTGGGTGTGAGTGGGCCATACGCCCACCTGCCCCCTGGCCCACTGCTATATGCTGCCCCTGTCCAGCAGTAAAGATCTTTGCCGACACGCCGCAACTACGCCCTATCCATACTGATTAAAATAATTGTTTGCCATATTAAAGGCATTAGTATTATCAAAATATTATATTGATGTACTTCAACATTCTTTTAGCTCTCTTATTCAACATTTGTGTATTAGGAGCTGTAAATCTGATTGTATTCTGATAAGCGGGGTGTTGAGTCTACATTTAATGGTTATTTTATTACTTTCTTTTTTTGTTAGATCTGAATGAAACTTACAAAATTAATTTTTACTTGATAAGGGACTTGTTACAATTATTATAAATTGTTCATTTCCAGCTATAAATTCACATTAGCTATCATAATTTAGTGTTTGTACGCACTGATTTTGTTTTGTGAATTCTCTTTCAGATCCATTTGAATTACAAGTTAATGTGTGTTAGGTTTATAAGATCAATTCTCTGTTGGTTGGATATAACGAGCCAATTTCAATTGCTGTGTGTTTACTGACATGTCTACATACATGTTATTGAAGTTGTGATAAACTTGGTTTATGACAAAAATATGTTTCAATTTATTTATTATTTAGTAGTAAAACCAACAGAGAAAATAAATTTTTCCAAACTAAGATTGTGCAGTGGAACACTATATGCAAATTGTATGTTCCACTTTTAGATTTTAATCATTATATTTTAGAGTAGTTGGTGTAGGTACCCACTCGTGTAATCCCGGGTGCCTTTCGTTTTCTTTATCTGTGTGTCTGTATGATGTACGAAATGCACGAAACATATAGAAGATGATTGAGTTTTAGGGAAAAGGTGAAATTTATCTGAAATATTTTATATGAAGCGATTGATTGAATCCAGTGGATAGTGGGACAACTTAGTGATAGAAAATTAAAAACGCGTTATACCAATGCTTTTGATATACTTCATAGATAACAATCTGTATTGCCAGATAAAATTGTGAATATTTTTCTTATGAGGGATGTCAATGACATTTCAGTCACTGATTTCAATGTTATTTTTTTATTAAAGATTAGATCTTTATATACTTGAATATTATGCCTAGGGATACTAATTAGTCAGCGTCAATTTGATCTAAGACAAAATTGGGCTTGGAATAGAAAACTCGTTTTACCATTCGCAAAATAGAAGTGTGTATATAACATGCATTTATCTTAGAAAGATTAGTATTTTGTGCGTGATAAATATAATCAACCACAAGTTTACTTTCATAGCCAAATAAGTGATTTGTTCTTATTTTTGATTATTTTTATGTCATCACTTCAGAGAAGTCTGCTAAGTACTGACTGCGATTTCTTTGTACGTACACGGGGTCTGAAAACTATTTATAAAGAAGTGAATAGGTACAAATTATACTGGAAGTTATTAAGTAGACACCCGTTACTGTCCAAAGATTTAGGAAAATCTGTGATATTTCATTACTACTTAACCTGTCGTTGCGTTGGTCAATTGTTAATAAATAAGAGCACTTCCCCAAGCCTGGAAGGAATGTGTTTACTAGACAAAAATATATTTTTTGACTATTTGAACGAATTTCATAAGAATGTTTGTGACAACAAAGCTTGCACGTCGTTCACAAATATATGATAATTATAATAGGTGTAAGATTTAATAATTTATTGTTATTCAATTTAGTTTTCCGTTTACCATTAGGTGACGAAATGAACCAGTTCATTGGGACGTAAACGTTATTATCTATAATAAGAACCCCGTTTTATAATACATCTCTGAGATACGATGTAATAATGGCAACGGGTCTAATAAACGGATTGAGGGGTGAACAACGTGTCGTGGGTTTCGCATTCACGGATAGTTCAAATGCGAGACTTGCTTTGTTATTTGTGTACATTATAAGAGAAGACTGCCATGGAAGGATGTTTATGTGCATAATTTCGTCTAAAAGATGATTTTTTTATTGCTAGCCTGTGTCGTGGGTTTTTTTTTACTATTTATTATTCAGATGTTTGTGAAGTCTGAAGTAGTCTCTCGTGGCGGTAGGACTGTCGGGCTAGTAAATGCGTGCGTAATTTAGAATGGCCATCGAGTCGAGGATCGTGTCTAGTATGTCGCGGATCGCAGGTAGCTCCTGTATTATTATGTACAAAGTACTGCACCCACCTCTACTAAACAACTGTGATAATAACACTAAGTAGCGTAGCAGGCGATTTATAAACTAGTTACGTCCATGAGAAGGGATGACATCATATCTGACATATTGTATTGTGATAATATTTATATCGAAACGTCCAAACCACGTTTTGACAAAATGTTTTCTATAAACAAGACTGATTATTTCTTATAATAAATATTTTATACATGTTCCACTTTTGACTGAATGAATTAAGATGTCTGTATTAATATTGGTAGTATTTCTTCTCTTGCTGTGTGTTTCTCAAAAATTGAGTATTCACTATGTTGGATATGTGTCACAATGCCTTTCTATGCGGTCACCAAATTAATAAAATTGAATGTACATTTTGGTTTCGTTTATTGATTTCTAGTTTCCTTTATTATTGTGATGGAAAATGTTGTTGACAAATTATGTGGCAGCGGCGGTATAAAACGTAATTCTAGAATATATTATTTGTTGTTAATTTGCAAAATTTTATTGATCCAGCAGATATCTCATAGGCAACGTACTTTTATGCTTTACTATTTAAGGATTTAGTTTTTGAAATTGGGAGTTGGTGAAAAATATACATAGATTTTTAAGTATGTGGCAATGCAGATCTTCATAAATATTGATTCTAATATCACGAGCGACATACCTATTTATCCAATTTATAAAAAATGGAGAAAGACTCCTTAAATAAAACTGTCCCAAAGGGAAGTCTTCTGAATGTTTCTAAGAAGTGCATTTCTTCTATGTAATACAGTATTAAATTCAGAATAATAAATGTATGATTAATATTGAAATTGTATAGTTATTTATATTTTAGACATTGTTACCAATTTTGTTGATACAAAGCTAGGCTAAAAAATTATTAAATTTCATTTCTATTATTTAGTGACCTAACTTATTGTGAAGACTAAAGCATTTCCAGTAACCAGAATCTAATTTCAAAAGTATCAATAAGCACCTATGTAGTGAAATATGGTTTTCACTGTACCAATACATAGGTACCTATTGTTCAATGTAAGTAAACGAGTAAAGTGAAGTGATCAACAGACTGGGTACACATGTCACAAGAATATCACGCGACTACCAACCTCATCCCAACCTTGAATCCAAAGCAACGCCAATACCTGTAGTGCCTACTACATCTATAATAATAGAATAAGAAAAGAAAAGATAAATTCTAGTCAAAATATTTATAAAATGAGTAGACACCTACTACCTATTCTATAATTTTTTTTAAAAGAAAACCAATACAGCTCAAAGATAAAAACCGTTTTTAAAAAGGGGTCCCGTCAGATGCAAATGGTGCCTTATCCGGTTATGCACACGTAATGGAAATTTTAAAAACTGATGTAATTAATAGGCTTTATACTTAATTACTTATTTATTTTAACAGAATAATACACATTAGCAAACACTTTCATAGCAGAGATGGCGGCAAGAACGTTTTAACAAAAACTGTCAAACGTCATCACGTAGTGAGAAGTTGAGAACGCGGCAATTTCAAATTACTACAACACTCTCTCCAAATTACAGCGTTCCTCATAGGTGAAACAAATAATAGTAACTAACAAAAAACAATAGGTTAAGTTACTCTACACATACATAGTATTACTAAACAAAGTATTACAGAATCAAGTTTTATAAGTACAGTTACATTTTCCTAATACCTAATTTACTTCTTAGATATTTAAATTTACTTTTACATAAGGGTTTAGTAAATATATCAGCCCTTTGTTCATTACTACTTATATACTTTAGATCAATATCTGTACTTTCATATTTCTCTTTAACAAACTTGTATTTAATATCTATGTGTTTACATCGTTTATGATAATTTTCATTTTTTATGACAGATATTGCACTTTGATTATCTATGTTAAGTGTTACAGAATCCTGATTATATTCATCTATATCTAACAAAAGTCTCTTTAACCAAATAACTTCCTTTCTTAATTTCTAGGCCAACAAAGTTTTTAGGTTCACATACTTTTATTTCAAAATTTACTTTTAAATCATCAATAACTTTGTTCAACACACTTTTATCCTTGGAAACTACCAGTCCATCATCCACATACAGTATTAGGTACACCTTACTACCATTTAACTGACCAATATAGATACACTTGTCTGAGTGACTATTGGTGAAACCAAATTTCTTTAAAACAGAATCAAATGTTTGATTCCAGCACCTGGGTGCTTGTTTTAACCCATATAATGACCTTTTAAGTTTACAAACATGCCCTTCAGGTACATCTAAACCATCTGGTGGATTCATATAGATATCTTCAGTTATGGATCCATAGAGAAAAGCAGTTTTAATATCAAACTGTATCATTTGCAAGTTATCCTGACACACTTTAGAAAGCAAAACTCTTACAGAGTCATACCTGACAGTTGGTGAGAATGTTTCTGTGTAATCAACCTGGTGTTTCTGTGAGCAGCCCATGGCACATAACCTTGATTTATACAGTAGTCCCGATGGTGTATCTTTCACTTTGAAAACCCACTTACAGCCAATAGTTCTCACTCTATCTGGCTTCTTCACCAACTCCCATGTTTCATTCTTACTGTGTGCTTGCAACTCTTCTTCTATAGACTTTTTCCACTTATCTTTATCCACTGATGACAGAGCCTCTCGGTAAGTTATTGGAGTATCATTTTCTTCGTGTTCTCCACCTTGACAGAGGTAAGTATTAGTTTCATATTTTCTATTTCTATTTCTAAGTGTTATATTACTAGGTCCACTAATATTTATTTCTTTTTCAGGTACATATGCAGGATCATCATCGGAGAAGAATGTTTCTTCTTCATCATTATCGGATAATGTTACAGATGAGTTATTTAACTCTCTTGTGCTTTGATTTGTTAGCTCAACAGATTCATCAATGTTCTTTGTTTCATCAGCACATATTTTAACATTATTATTATTTTCTGTTAGCGGAACCATACAATATTTTCTTTGTACAGAATTTTCCAGAAATACAACATCTCTACTGATAAGAATTTTTCTTGTTTTAGTATCTAATAGTCTGTAACCTTTAGTGACTTCTGAGTAGCCAATAAATATCATTTTTCTTGCCTTAGGATCCAGTTTTTGACGTTTAGCATCAGGAACATGAACCATGACTTCACATCCAAAGATTCTAAGGTGCTTCAAATTTGGCTTCTTCCCGGACCATAACTCCTCAGGTGTAGCGTATGAAATGGATCTTGTTGGACAGCGGTTCGTTATGTACGCAGCTGTCGCCACTGCTTCAGCCCAGTAGTGTTTCTGGTATAGTCATCCACAAATGTGAGGAAATATTGCGCTCCTCCAACTGATTTCACCTCCAGTGGCCCACAGATATCGGAATGTATAAGTTCTAGAGCCTTCTTAGCACGAGAACCTTCCTTAGGAAACGGCAGCCGGGACTGTTTTCCTTCTTGACAAAATTCACATATCATATCCAGCTTATTGTCAGTAAGCTTGACACCTTCTGCACATTTGGAGAGTTTGTTCAGATCAGTCATATTGAGATGAGCCATCCTTTGATGCCATAAGTAGCTGTCACTTTCCTTTGTATCACATGCATATGCTTGTGCACTACTTAAGTTCAGACGATACATGTTATTCACTAATTCACAAGCTACTACTTCTTTTTGAGATTTGTTGAATATTTTACAGCCATTGTTACTAAACTGTACAGAACATTCTTTCTTTATCAGCTGACTCACGGAGAGAAGATTGCTTGCTAACTCAGGCACATACAACACATTGGTTACTTGTATGGTTTGTGTTTGTCCTACACTATTACATATAGGCAGATCTATTTTTCCACAGCTCTTCACTTTAAGCATTTTATCATCAGCAATACGGATGCTTGTAATTGGAGGTGATGATTCATCGTATAGCCAGTCCTGCCTCATTGTCATATGCATGGACGCTCCTGAATCAACAAACCAGCTCTTACTGTCATTTGCTGCACTGGATGCCGAGAACACAGCGACATATCCAGTTTCTTTGCCTTGGTCCTTTTTCTTTGTTTTGCAATTTTTACTTATGTGACCATAACGGTTGCATTTGAAACAACGGGGACCTTTATTAAACTTCGGAGAACTATCAGAGTCCTTTTGTTTATATTTACTTGACTTACTTGCATACAATGCTACTGACTCGGAGCTCTTTATTTCTTGTAAGAGCTTAGTCTTTACAGAGTCTGCTGTAATCGGCACACCAGAACTTTCGAGGGCCATAATCATTGGCTTGTAGACTTCGGGTAATCCAGCAAGGAGTAATGTACCCAGCCACTCATCATTGATGTCAAATGATATGTTTCGAAGTTTATGTGCTGCACTCATTATTCTATTAACGTAATCTTCAACATTTTGACCTTCGACCTTTGCTTTCAGGTCGAGCTTTGAATCAACAGGTTCGCCTTTATTTTCGATACAGCACCAGAGGTCTTCATGTTGTAAATACGTCATCACGGCAAATCTCCATGTATTGTAATTATCTCGACCACTTAACTTTTCGATAAGAGTCATTGTATTTGAAGACATTTTGTATAAAAAAATATTTTTCTACACAAACCACGCAGCTTTAGGTTATGTCGTGTCAGTTTTAATGACCGGCGACTTTGTATATCGTTATTTCACTGATATTACTTCTCACTGATACTTATTACAAACAGATTACGTTCTGGGCCCATAACCTGATGTAATTAATAGGCTTTATACTTAATTACTTATTTATTTTAACAGAATAATACACATTAGCAAACACTTTCATAGCAGAGATGGCGGCAAGAACGTTTTAACAAAAACTGTCAAACGTCATCACGTAGTGAGAAGTTGAGAACGCGGCAATTTCAAATTACTACAACAAAAACATTTTTCTCCATTTTCTAAACTTTTTTATTGGAACTTGGCACATTTAGTTGCAGCGTGAGCCTTCCTCGGTAACTGGGCTTTTAACTCTTGATTTTTTTTGAATCTGGCCAGTACTGCTTGAGATTAATGAGTTCCATGAAACATCTCTCCAACTTTATAAAGAACAGTAACGTTACTGCTGAGAAAGTAAAATTCGCGTTTACTTGATAAAAGCTAATTTTTCTTAACCAGAGTTATGGCTTTCGAATGTGCGTGCAAATTCTAGATTCATGCCGATTTTGAGTTTAATGGAAATAAGTTTTCTGAAGTAGAATAAAAAGAAGTGGCTAACCTAGAAACATGATAATAGGACCGAGCTGCATCTTGTTATGTATTCTTAAAGCCCTACAAAATTTAGTTCCTTCAAGGCGTGAATTAGTTACAATGAATATTCTGTTGCCGCTAACGAGGTTTTTTTAACTTCAAATACTTATACTTTTACCAATGAGGTAGTGTGTAATACCACTTATATATCAAATATATAATATGAATAAATTTCGTCCAAACCTTACCGTCTTTAAATGAAGCTATCTAAGCTTAAAGATGATTACAACAGTTTTGGAACGATAAACCCTGTCTCGAAAATCAACAAAAGAAAGAGAAACGAGAACGAGAGCTTTATAACCGGGTCGTGATTATGACTACTTTTCCGAGGCGGACTGCGCATAAGTCACCACTCCTGTCGCTGATCGCCCGGAGCTGGACCTCCCCAGGTGTCGCCTGGGGTTTCATCTGGCTCGAGCTGACCGCCGGAGCGGTGTGAAGAGCGCAACATTCCGCCTCAGGAACCCTTCAGTACTAAGTACAACCCCAGGACCTGCCCTTTTCCAAGGGCAGCGAAACCTGAACCCGCTGGCAGGGGGCAAACCGCCCCGATCCAGCCTCCACGCACCCCTTGCGGGGTGATGTGAAGACCACGAGACAGACTACTTTTAAGAACGTGAAAAGGCAATGAGCAAGTATAAATAACATTGGTCAACAAAATTTTATTTTTTTTTGTCAAACTTGTGTCAAATTTTGAATAGCCTTTAAGGGGGGAGCCTGCTTTAGAGGCTTCAAAAAATCAATTTTTTCGAGAATTTTTTTGGGAAGTAAAGAAATATTCGATTGAAACGAAACTTTTAGGTTTTATTGTTATATATTTCAGCAGTCTTCTCAAATTTTTTCATTCAAATATATGTCATATTACGCCTGGTACAAGCATTTTGTCGAGGCGCCTCGAGTGTGCATGTGTCGTGCGGCGGGAAAGATGCAGGTCGCAATTTCCATCTGAAACAAAAAACCCAAAAAAAATATTATTTTAGTATAATATAGCTTCTAGTTAAACCAAAAAAATTCAACAAAAAGTGAAAAATTCAACAATTTGTCGCTAATTAAAAAAAAATTTATTTTTTTTTGGAAAAAAAATTACTTTAGATTATTTAAAAAGTGGGTTAATCAAAACTTTCTTAAGGTTTTTTAGGTTCAACTAGAAGAGAATTTAATCCCAAATACAATCAATTTTGTCCCGTTTCGATAGGACGTTTAATTTTTTCCCTATCTTTCCCGCCAATTAGGAAAAATCGTAAAAATAAAAAACCGAGAAATCGCGCGTCAAAGTTTTCATATATAAAAAATCGTAATTTTCTTGAACTTACCGCAATAATATGCTAATCAACGATTCCTGGTCCATAGAGTTGGCCTTCAGACTCTTCAAAAAACTGGTTTTCGCTCTGATGTTCGAGTCTGCGGGTTGTTCTAGCCTCTTTACTTGACTATGAATCGCGCCTGTTTTGTCGGGTGACGCGCTCCTTGTCGACTCCCTTGGCGAAATTGTTGCATTGCTGTCCAATTTTGAAATCGAGTAACTGCATGGTTTTCAATGCTGCACTGTAGCCTTCATTGAACATTCCTCCAGCGATGTGAGCAGCAATCTCGATGATTTTAAAGCCTGAGTTAAGGTGCTTAGGTGCGATGCGCCATACAGTAGAATTGAACGACTCGTTCGCATTTTGTGTGTGTCCACCTAAACACCTCGTTAGCAGATCGTCCTTAGATAATTCCTCGTACACAGGACGAATGTGCTTCTCGACATGTTCGTCAATCAGACGTGGTGGATGTTCAAAAGTAGCCAGGGTGTTTGTCGCAAGACCGTTTGAATGCTTTGTGCATGATAAGTATTGAAAAGCGCCTTATAAACTCAATAGTGGATTTTCAAAAAAAAGTGATAGATGTCTTCGCTCGTCAAAAAGATCGGCGAATGGATTTTATCTATAAAGAAAGGTAAGTTTTTGTGAACCTCCATCCAAAAATGTCACGGGCCGCCTCTGATATATACCCTTATAATACATACTTTTATCCCTACCACAGTTCCATAATGACCTTCTACAAATAGTTAATAGTGTCTCGAAAGACTTTTAGTCCCTTTGGATTCGTATAATAGGTACAATACATACAATAGATCGAGGGGCGGAGCGCGGGTACTTCGAGCGATCCGGCCGCTTGTATACCTGCTCGACGCTTGCTCACAATTTCTTCTGTAACTCTGAAAATATTTTGAATTTGCTTCTAAAATTTTAGGGACACATTCTTGGATAGTTTGAGAAGACATTTATGCAAAAAAAAAAAAAATCAATTTTTTGAAGTCTCTAAAGCAGGCTCCCCCCTTAAGCAATAATATATCAAGGAAAAAAAAATGATACGTCGGGTATCGTTGTGATATGGAAACATATGTTTATTATTTTTGTCTAAATGTAAAAATTAGCTACACTTAAAGAAGTTATTGTTTAATGTACAATATAATAGATAAATTTTATTTTCGGGAATATTTAGCTTCTGGTAGGTCTCTTTTAAGATTTCAACAATAATCTGCTAGCAATTGAGGATTTCATTTCCCTTGGTAGCGCTTCTCCATTAAGGAAATGTCCTGATGAAACCTCTCGCCTTGTTCATCACTCACAGCTCCCAAGTTTACAGGAAAGAAATCCAAATGAGAGTGTAGCATGTGTATTTATAAGGACATGTTACATCCCAAAGCTTTATATGTCATTAGAAGTTCATTTATTAAATCTTTTTAATTTGGCGCTCTACAGTTTCCTAAAAAATTTTGGACAACGTTCACAAAACTTTTCCAGGCATTTTTTTCTAGATCGTTCAATTTCTCTTCAAAATCGTTATCCTTTATTAGTTTCCGTATCTGTAGACCTACAAATAAACCCTTTTCAATTTTTACTTCGCTGAGTTTGGGGAATTTTTGTTTTAGATATAAAAATTCACTGCCGTCTTTAGGCATAACCTCCACAAATTTTTTCATTAAACCAAATTTCATATGCAACGGTGGTAAAAATATATCATCAGGGTTCACTAAATTTACACGACATATATGTGGAACCCAGGATTTATCTTGGTGCGACACAGGAAATCCAAAGTAATCAAAATAGTTCAATTAATAGCGTGAAATTTCGGCCCTGAGATGTAAAAGTTAATTCTCCACACACATAACAAAAATTGTCGGGGTTGTTTAAACACTTTCGTGGCATGTTTACGATGTAACTAACTTAGTTAAACACAATAGTTATACAGTTGCCAAAATAAAGTTTTTCTTACTTAACCCTCTATCACTCATGAAATCTGTTTTTATTTATTTCTTTCGATTCGATTCCATAATATAAAAATAAAAGACACGTATTGTTTTATTTTTCTATATTTTGAATATTTATGAAGAAAAACACAAAAATAGGGAGTGTTGCTTACAAGCAACAATGAGTTAAGTGGTCAAAATTTACTGTGTAATAAGATAGGTTAGTAGGTTAGAATAGATGAAAGTTTTTGAAACAATTCTTGGTTTTCGTGTAGCATAATGCTACTCCGTATTTTTCACAGACATTATGGGTAAATGCTACGCACTTTGGAAATTTGCATATGCATCCATATGCTGATTATATTCTCCTATCACATTGGGTCGCTTTATATTTATATACCTCGAGTTTTGTTTGTCCCATCTCCGAACATCACTTTCGGGCTTCGGTCCAGCAAAGGTGGACGCCAGGCTGACAATTTTATTGTCGTTCCATGCAACAGTTGAGCCGTCGATCCGGTTGACACCGGCCACATATTCTTCCGAATAACCTCGTTCCCTTTTCATCACTATCTTTTCAGTTGACAGCTTACAATTCTGTACCCGATTTCGTCTGATAGTACCCAAACTGAGAATGCCTTCTTTGGCTAGGTATTCCAACAAACGAAGAGAAGTAAAATAATTATCAAAATAAAGTTTAAAATTCTGGTGCCTTGGAATCATACGAGCTAATCGCATGACTACATTAGATGAGGTATCTAAATCTGGTTCTCCATCCAAGACGACATTTTCTTTGCCTGCTTCAATCTCTGTCTTATAGGCAAAACCTGTAACACCACTCAAAACATAGACTTTATAGCCCCATTTGTGGGGTTTGTTGGGGTTGTATCTCTTCAATGTGTTCCGTGATTTAGTTGAGCACGTTTGCTCGTCCACACAGAGGTATTCTTCAATTGGGACGTTACTGTAAGCCTCATTCAAAGAATCAATTATTGGACGTATTTTGTATATCCGGTCATGATCAGGATATTCCCTAGGAAGGTTCTTACTGTTGTCATTGAAATGTAGAGACTGACGAATTTTTTCAAATTTGTTCAAGCTAATGGTCTCCTGTATTATAAGTGTTACGAGTATAGGACTCCAGTGGTTCGTAACTCTAGGTAATTGTACAAGAGACATTATATATACCACACCAATGAATTGACATCCGTCTCTGACACCCGAAAAGTGCTATTGGGATCTTTCTGTACTTGATACAAATTAGTATCTTCAGAAATCGTCTTGATAAGTCCTGGTGAAAATAAGTGGAAAAAGTATTGTATAGGAGTGTCCAACTCAAGCAGATCAGAACCTAGGCTCTTGTTTCCTATGAACATGAGCTGTAATTCACTCAATTCAAGATTCTTTTCCTTCCATTTCAAATTCAGTTTAGGTAACTTCTCCTTAGCAGGTTTCTTGGCGGGGGAAGCTTGATCACTCATTTCTCGTGATGGAGCATTTTTTATGCTACAGGCAGGGCTTTCATGATCGTCTTCGAGAGTTTGTATCATGGAATCAACATCAATATTCAATTCTGGTACGTCATCTTCAAAATTATTCAACTCTGGTACAAAGTCACTGTCTGCAAGGCTGTCGTCATCGAAATCCAAGCCATCCTCACTATCTGCATCATGAAACAGAGTAGCAGCTATGTCTTCATCACGAAGAAAACGCTTATGAGATATCCTGAAACTAATAAAATCCACTGTAGATATTGTAGGTAATCTTACAAATTAACTAAGCGATTCGTCTGATGTAGCCTACGGGCAACAAACAGTTATCGTATAAAAAAACTAGCAAGACATAAACTATTATCAAAAATAACGATATACGATAAATTTCAAACACTTACCTCTTCAATCGTGCAAGAATGTAAACAAAAACAACCGTAAAACAATATATTATTATTTATTGAAATCGCAGACGCAGAGCACTTTTCAAAAATATCGTCCATTGAACGACAAACTCAATTTTACGACAGGAACCGCCATTTAGTCATATTCTTTTGAACTTGATTGGCAACTAGGATTGTAGATGATTGGCGATAGTGAGTAAATTGCATATAAAATAATTAATTTACGTTTGGTAGAACTTCAAACGGTATGTTGCTTATATTCTACAGTATGCTATAGAGGGTTAAGTACGCGTTTAAACGCGTTTTGAGGTTAAAAATGTATTTATAGCTGTCACTAAAAAACTGGACGTGACTGGAACGAAACTATTTTTTTTAACGAAGGATAACCAACCTAAACAAAAATTACCACTAAGTTCATGTGACAAAAACAGTGTTGATTAGTGTAATAGGCGGTATTTAGTTAATCACCTATATATATATATATATGTATATGAAATAATGAAATAACCGAGTAGACAGGTCATAGGTATATATAATGATATATATATATCTATCAATATATACATATACATATATATTTGGTCCGTGGTGATGACTGTGTACGTAGCTCGGCTTTTAATCCGCATCTTTTCAACGCTTTGAGAAATCTATGTATTCTTTTACAGGTGAAGATAGAATATTTACTAATACCTTAGGTAGGTATGAAACTTCTTCCCCTCACACATTTCAAATTAGATTGACAGATTTGTTTTAATTTTAAGAAAGTTTTTTGTTCACTGCTTTATCGATTGTAATTCATTTTTATGGATGCGGTTAAGTTAGATAAGTTTGTGAAAAGGCAAATGAAATAAATAAATTTTATTTTTAAAGACAATATAATATTTAAAGAAGACTACACTAAAGGGGCAATATATTCAGTATTCTCCATTGTTTATGCAAACAGAAAGTAGAAATGTTAATTGAAAAGATGTTATTTGCTATTTTTGAATCAATATTGATTTATTCGTAAAGTGAGTTTGCTGCCACCTGTAGAAAATACTTTGAAGTAACAAGATGGTTTAACTTGAGCAAATCTGAGCTGAGTATTTGCCGACTTCAATATCAAAAGTGGTCACGAGATGGCGCACTGTAAAATTTTTCTATTGTCAGTCATTCTGAGTTTTGGGTTGAATGGCTGATAGTAATAGTAATAGTTTTTTTAGGAAATTTGCAATCAAACCAGTACCAGTTTATTGTTGTGTTCGTTTGTGCTTTATTAATGTTCTAGACATTAAGTGAAAACATTGGAACTTGTCGAATGTCAATTGGTTTCGCTATTTGTGCTGAAGATTGTACCAAATTTTATTAATCGAGGTCATAATTTTGCAATGGCTGAGTGTCTAGTGGTAAGTAAGAGTTATCATTTATTGTAACGATTTTGGTATCATGAGATGAAAATAAAATAACCATACTTTTATGGATATAGGGCCTTTTTCTCATTGACTGTTGCCACATAACCCAACTTTTATTAATACCTACTTATCTGGACTCGACGACCTTGAATCTAATCTTGTCAAGTCAATGTCGCTTGTTTATCAATGATTTTGTCTCAAATTTGATTAGTTCCACTCATTTCACATTGTTTCCTTTTTCTTTCCCCGAAACACACATTGAAATAAACCATACATACACAAATACATACTAATAAATTGCACATAAGCAAAAAAATGTTTAGTTGGCATGTTATTATATATCTACTATTTCTATAATTATTATTATGTCAAGTTTAACTTTTTAGGCTACTGCTAAGTAAAATTGTTGTAGGAAGGTACCACCGAACCATTGGAATTACCCATGCACCAGCGGGTAATACCTAAGGCATTCTCTACTAACCAATTTGGTGATGCAGAGAAAGGACCTAATGTAACAGCTGGCCTTAGAAAAGATTTTTCGTTATATTTATGTAGGAGCTATTGACTACGGTAATATTTCCATAGTACTTTATAATACACACACATATTACTTACAGTAATGTGTTTTATTGAAGTGTTTGGTAGATTTATGAGTAAAGAAACAGTTTTTGTGTAAGCTAGGTCAACTAAATATAGTTTTAAAATCAGTCGATAATTCGAGGTTTGACGGTTGCAATCCTTAACATGAACATATTTGCAAATTACATTACAAATTACAGACTTGCTAATTATAGACCACATAATCTAAAAGGTACAGTATAACAGTTCTGACAGATCGACGAATAGGGAAGGTATCAAAGAAATCGATCACTACAGTAGCCGATTCTCGATATAGTTTCCTTATATTTACAAATCAATTTCAGTTTTATAGATGAACTGGACTAGTTTATTTACTATTATAATTATTGAAGATGCTGGTGCTGAAGATATTACAAATTGTTAAAATAAAACAATTCCCTCTCGATAAAAACCTCTACTATGGTTATTTAACGAAAAAAGTTATTTTTATTATGCGTTTTCGCTCATAGTTGGATATCAGTTGAAATTTATGTATTATGAAATACTAAGCAACGTTTGTATTGAAAACGTCTACTTTTAATAAGTTCGATTATTCGTAAATTTTTACATTTTATATTTACTGATATAAAAGTAAATTTGAAAAGTCACTTTGAAATTGTGACTTAGAAATGACATCTGAAAAAAAACGTATGTTGTGTACATAAATATAGTGTTTTTTAGCTTTTTTTAATTATCTACATTTAAATATAATTATAATAAATTATAGATCTTGTGATAAAATAAAAAGAATCTTTATAATTCCCTGGTTTTACTGACAAAGTTGTTTTGTTTTGAAAAGTATGAAACTTCAAACGGTACGCTAATTTTTTTAATGCCACAGTACAAGAGATAGTCCCACTTATTTGAACCTCATCATTATTCGTCAGAAAAAATTGTAGCAATAAAACATCTACTGCTGAAGATAGGCTCCTAAAGGCTTCTAGAAAGAATACCTTTACCTTCAAGAGTTTTGACCAGGTCCTCACTAAGGGACCCTCGCTAAGTCAGGTTTCAGAGTGGAATGACCATGAACCCTCCTACGAGTACTTTACTCTTGTAAATATACATATGTTAACAGTAAAAACTGTTAAAATGTGGATAATAATTTAGATAACTGTTAAACTATGTAAAGATATAACTAATCAGGCATTATTGAGAATCTAAAATAAATGATAACGTAAAGTCAAACATACTCAAAATATGGCCAACCATTGAAATGAGAAGCCTAGAATGCGGCTACGGCAGTCTTGGATGAATCGTAACTAAAAGACAATGAACAAATGAAATGTTGGTAATTTGATGTGTCTACGGTTGTATGCACTTAAATATATATGCAATTCTTTATGTCCTTACGAATATCGAAGTTATTAATGGCTTATTAGTACCAGAGAACAGAGAAACAAACGTTATTCTCAGTTCTGTAATAAGTATCTCGATTGATGCTTCAATTGTATTGTATTATATCGTAAACGTATAATTGTAACACTTTAACGTACTGGCATTAATGGACGAGAATACGCAAAATATTAAAAGATTTGTTGATATTTAGATTTATGTCTTCGTCTCCATATCATCATAATCATTAACAGTTTTTAACAGTCCACTGTTGCATATGGCTCTCTCTTTAGATAAGAGGTTTTGCTATAGGATGGCTATTACATATACAGTTAATGATATTTGCATTTAATGTTTTTTTTAAATGTAAGAATCTTCTTCAAGCTATGGGTAACACGCCATAGGGAAACAAGCTCAGGTCTTACATGATACCTTATTTGTATAATCTGAGAAACAAGCATATAAAAAAATCGGTAATTAATGCATGTGACAGTAAAACTAAAGACTAAAGGTATAGACGGTATATAGGTATAGGCTATGTATCAGTTCATCTCATATTATAAACAAAAAATTGTAATAGATGACTACAAGGAGAAAATAATCTACTACTAATTTCATTTCAATGGTCTGTATACGTTTTAACAGATTACAAAGCGTGCATATACGAACGACTAATTTTCTTACATAATTAGGTTGACCAGTGTATAAACTTCTACCAGACATTAATCGAACCACCTACTGCGATGGTGTACAGCTTTTACTGTTGGTAATGACTTAGTTGTTCAAATTTCAAACCAACTTTCAATACATGCTTGAATACATGCAGGCACACATTTATATTCACACATATAGACGTAAGCATACGCAACACAGTCTCATATACACACACACAAAATACATACATATATATACCCATACGTACACAAACATACTTACATATACACATACGTACATACACACGTACAAATACATGTATATGTAAAATTAACAAAATCTGTTAACTAAGTATATTTCTATGTATGTTCCAAATGCTAATTGTTACCATAAAGGATTATTATTATTATAAACTGATTTGAAAGTCAAAAACACTAGGTAAGAGATGCTTCTATACATACCACGGTTACACAGAAAACTGATGTTAAGCAACTTCCCTTATTTTTCACCGAGGTAGAGACTCAACTCAAATTGTGTCAATCACACACAGGTGTCTGAAGGTGGTGGTTACCGTCACTTTACGTCAGATGACAGACCTGCTCTGTTGCTTACTATACCAAAATAACAAATCTACTGCGATCGCTCGAATGACCATGTAACATTTTCCATACCATATTTTCTTGCGATATTTTCAAATTAAAAAGACCCGTGTTCACTGTAAATTAAAAGTTCTTCTAAAAAGTCCTTACATAAAACTTTTATTTACTAAATTAATTAAGTGGAAATACAGCTATTACGTAGCTGTTGGTACAAAACAGTTTTTTATTCAGTGCCATACCTGTCTAGAGAAATCAGAGAATAATTCTCTTCAATAAAGAGCAATAAAGATATTGACTTATTTACGTCAAATTGAAAAGTTCAGAAATACAATCTGCAAATGGGGACCATATCTGGCAATCTTACTAAACACTAACACAGGCAATAACATCATTACCTTGATATTTCTATTAAGCAAACGTTTGCAATGTATACATCTTGCGGGCACTTCCTACTTATATGGCAGCTTAGATTAAAGAAATCGCTCGTAAGGTATTTAGACTTGCAAACACCTGATGTTCCTCTGACCTCTGACTGATGTTCCTCTTGAGTGATTTTGTTTTCCGGCGTGGAATGGCCACACCACGAGATGATAGGACGTGACTTTTTAGCCTTTTTGATCAATGATGCTACATTTTGTTGTCAGAGTTTTATATTTGCTTCGGCACCTATTAGACGTTTAAGTCACACTTAAATATTTTTCTTTTTGTCTTACAGATGTATTATATAAAAATTATTTTGTAGAATTAATGAGTATAAAAGAATAGGGTAGTCACTTGTTCACGGCGAAACATCACCACACCACTTTATACGTCACGTATGCTGTCAGAATATGGCGACGCATGCCAACAATCACATAAAAAATTCCAGAAAGTACCAAAATAGAAAGTAGTATACCAGAAAGGCTCGCAGACGAGTTGATTGCGTGTCCCTTCTCAATGTTGTTAAAGAAGTCAAATACAACGTCAGATATTGCTTTTCCACTTTCTATTAGGTTACTAGATTTGATAAAAAGTTCTTGTAAAATTAGCTTTGATACGAAGCAAGAACTTGAGATAGAGTTTTGTTTATTATTATACCATATCAATACCACCCTGGAAGTCCCATATGTGTATATATATATAAAATGTATTTCAAAATTTAAAATTAATATTAATTGAAGATTTTTTGACTAAGAGGTTTTAATTTTAAAAAAATGGTTTTAAACTTCGTTTTGATGTTTCTTCGAAAAACGAAAAGTTTGAAACACCTTTGTATACGCAAAGGATGTGTGCCCAAAGTGTTTGATTACAGTCTAGTGTTAAGTGTGTAGTCTATTTGAGGAGTAAACCTCTTTTGAGTTTTTCCTTGAGAATTTTGGCGGCATTCATCAGGCAATTAAAAATAAAATTATCCGAAACTATCAATTGCGCAATTACTACTTCTGGAAATACTTTATCAAAACATTTTGGTTAATGAAAATATTCTCTTTTCTATTACCTTGCCATAATATTTTTATTTTCTATTCAGGAACTGCTAGTAGATAGGCAGATGGCTGCCAAGGGCGCCGGCGGCAACTAGGTTAAGGCGTCACACACGCTCAACCAAGTCGTTATTGCGGAACGAGGTAAGTAAGAGACGGAGCCTATTATGGTATCGTAACTTGTTTGTCTTGTAAAGAATGTGTAGTAAACACTGATTCATGCTGTTTAGGAATGCAGGTGAAATTGTACGTAACGGTAGCAATGCGTCACTACCGTGGAACGCCTGTATTCAATGTTTGTTTATTTTCGATTGTTACTATTTCTATAGAGGAGTTGAAGTGGATATTACGACCTACAATAACGATAATAAACATATATCGTAGTAGGTAAGGTATGTTTACTTAGACTACATAAGAAAGTGTATACCAGTAAGTCATCATCATTAACAGCCTTTAATAGTGTGCTGCTGGAATTAGACCTTGGTAGTGCACCACTCGAAGTAATGATACACTACATACTTAGAAAGTAGACAATTTATTTGATATATCCACAACCGTTTATGATCGACATTGTTAAAAACTATAGCCCGTTACAACCTTGTGATACAGCGACATCTATCGAGACACTTTGACATTAACAGTTACACTCAAACAGACCTCTTTTTAAGAAGAAATTAAGGTTGTGGCCTACTATACTACGGCTGACGGGTTTATATAAAATATTTATTTTCTAAAACTTACATATAGAGAATGAATTAAGAAGTTCAGTAGTGGATATGGTAGTTAAGGCATGCAGGCGTATGAAACAAAAAGGTTACATTGTATTCACATTTACTTAGAAACCAACAGCTACTATTCCTGTACGACATTACCTTAAAGATACACTAGATCACACAGTCATACCATAATGACTTTAATAAACAATCAAGTAACACAGAATTCAATCTACTCACTACTACTGTCGCTGTTTGTGGTATTACAACCTATTAATGAACAGTACTTACTTGTAATTGCCATTTATTAACCGAAGTGTTAACTCTGTACATAACGCTGTACATAGTCTAGACATAAGAACCACATCTACTGTAAAGTGAAACCACCTCGTTTGTACATGTTGTTGTAAATAACCTTCACCAACCATAGTCAGTAGACATGTTTACAAACAACACAACGTGACCGCGGCTGCGTGAATGCCACGTCTCGTGTCCATCAGTCCGTCATGCAATTATTGCGGAAGCATCCTACCATTAAATATATTATTTCCATGGAAATGCGCATTTCCTTTACTTTGGCTTCAATTACTTCCTATTGTTGAACATAAACGTGAATCCCAGGCGAGAAACGAATTTTATAGTGAATTGGGCCATTGGATCGATAATCAGCATACCATTACGGTCCTATCTCTATGTGGTACGTGTTAATGTCGCGAAAGTTACCTATTATTAGTTTCGATTTTGATACTACAGCTTATCACTTTTCAGACATTGTTATGTGCTAACCTAATTCTGAAAAGTGATATTATAGTGATACTTATCTAGTTGTTTCAAAATGAATTCTTATGTATTACACGACACCTCTAATTTCAGTTTACAAATTATTAATCTTTTTATCGAATGATTTGAACAGTAAGGATAAGTAAAAACATATACATATGTCTATGTATTAACATCTAACAGCGATTAATTTAGCATCTAAGTTTTATGACGGGTGTAATTTTAGAAGTTGGCTTTAATAGTTAACTAACTGTATAACGGTACAGCATAGTAAGTCTGTATATAAACACAAACGTATTACTGCTATTAGTCCGTCTTATTTTATAAGCTGTTATTTATTTACTTGGAAACTTTCTAAGTTACATAACGGTAATATTTAGCATTTGTTTTAATACAAAACTGTGTCGTAACGGTAACAGGTCCTGTTTACAAACAACCCGCAGAATAACAGACTGTAAACATCTATTTTGTACTTCATCATAATTCGGTGAAATGAAGTCATATAAATTCGAAATCTGCGTAAACTGTTTGAAAAGTATTCGACAAACAAATATTTCAATATTCATGAGAGGTACTAAGATGGAAAGTAAACGATACAAAACGTGAGCACATGTGATTATTTAATTGGGAGTTAACGCGATCACGCAGTGAAACTGTGACCACATCAAAACCTGTGAAACGTCACACCATTCAAGAATATCTGTGTATGTGCTTAATTCCCAAGTACATAATTTACCTATGCGTTTATCGAGGAATATGAAATACTAAAAGTTAGTATAGATAAGTACACTTTTAAGAACCAGTGTTGGCAAACACACTATGTGGATATTAGATTAGACTTATTATAAGCTTGAAGTGCTTTGTTTGTCAGTGGGTTTTAGTGATTCACGCAGTAATGGCTACATCCTGGCACCTGCCAGGTGTCAGTTAGATACCTATATTATTTACGTCTCTGATGTTTTTTTTTTTTTTTTTTTTTAATCTTTATTGTTTACATAAATAATGTAGAGGCTTTTAATTAAACATGATTATGCCAGCCTCATTATATCCCACAATAACCAACCACATCATACAGGCAATTTCTAAAATTATGTTTACATAATAGCATAAATACTTATAACAATAACAGCAAAGATTCACATCAAGATTCATAATTTGGGTAGACAATCACATCTTTTTTAAATTATTAATAAACTCGTAAATTCTGATTGCATTCTCACTGCACGGCTTGGACAAGATGGACTGGAAAGTACCTACATTTAAGACATTGATTTTCAAGCTAGACAATAACGTTTCCCTTTCTTTTCTGTATCGAACACATTCCACTAACAAGTGATGGACATCTTCAACAATTCCACATTGTTCACAGTTAGGACTACTGATTTTGTCTCTGATGTTACAAAGATGAAAATCCTAATAGTGTTATAATATGTAGAAAATTAAGTAAAATTACACGTTAGTACACAGTTTCTTAGCTTTTTGCGTTTATTTCTTACGTATTTGTTACGGAAACATTGTAAAGAGCTAAAAAGGGAAACCAAATTAAAATTTTACACCCGTCAATTATAAACGAACACCATATAAATATCTTTCAAAAATAAATCTATAAATAGCTCGTTATTAAAAAAGTACTCACTTAACTGTAAACACCGAGCGTGACATCCGCAAGAGGAGTGGAATGTGAGCGCATTGCGTAACGTGTTTTGGCGGCAACGAAACCTTCATTGCTTCATACTGATTACAGTCATTGCTTGCTTTTAGTCGAGTGTCACTCTTGTGGAAGTTTTTGTATAGTTTCTTTTTGACGTGATATCGCTTTGCAGTCAGTCAAAATAGTGCTAAAGGAGATCGGTAGTCAATATAATTACATAGTACAATCTATAATATGTACTTACTATTTTTGATATCACTGGACAATATAACAGCTCGTTTTTGGTGAAAACCGCCAAAATTTGGAACGACCTGCCTGGGTCTATTTTTCCTGATAAGTTGAACTCTGGAGCCTTTAAGAGTAGAGTGAACAGGTTTCTTTTGGATGGGCGTGTACCACCTTCGTCTTCATCTACACTTTCCATCAGGTGAGATGGAAGACAAACGCCTATTCAATTACAACTTTATAAAATATAACAGACAATTCGAAATATAAAGACATACCTCTGGAATGTTATTTATCCACTTTATCAGGGATATCATATGTTATCAAAAAATTAGCTTACACTACACGATCACGTTTAATTTGATTTTTACGTGATTATTTAAAGTTAGTTATTACAACTTTAAGTTTGCTGTCGAATTGATTCTGTCATATTTATTTCAATTAATTTTCGTTCAATATACCGTAAGTATCCGTATCACGCACTAGAATCCTGACATCGCGTTGTAAGAATTACCTGTGGTACTGTAGGGTTTGCTGCAGTATTTTCCGTCGGTGACAATGATGCGCGCTAAGAAGTTAAAATTTGTTTAATCGAGGATCTCATTGAAGATGTGAATCACACAAAAGAAATTAATACCAATGTTTTTAAAACGCCTTCACAAAACGTTTATTAAAGATGTAAGACTATATATATCTTTGGGTCTTTACCCAGTGTAAAATTTAAATTAAATTGAAAGTAACTTAGTGAAATTTTGAAGTAAAGTAAATCTGACAATTTGTTCTATATTTATAGCATGGTTTTAAATAGTAGTAATAGCATAGTTACATTTTCTGTAACACGAAAGACAGTTACAAATCAGATTCACGGCCCTAGAGAGATTTCTAATTACTAATAATAATGATTCGTCTTTAACGTGGAAGATGTATAGAACATATATAAAATTAAATGTAGATGGTAATAAAGGCCGTAAATTAGAAAAGCCATGAATTTATTTAGGTATAATGCCAATTCAGTTTATATCGCTGCAGAATACTGCAGGGTGGAAGAACTTCAGACATTGATAGATTATTTTATTTGAACAAATGGTTTAAAAAGATGTTTTATCACTTCTAATGGCTAAGTAAATACTTACACGGTTAAAGCAGGAAACTAAGATAAATTACCTGTTGTTTTATTGTGGTTCAGACTTCTGCGAATTGCTGTGAACCTTAGACTTCCGTATACGTACGGTACACGAGTTAAGCTAAGATTAGAATCCGGCTTAAGCATACACTTAACTGCTCTTGTGATACTAAAACTTGTAAGAAAATGAAGATGCCCGGCTTGCTGGCCAGCATATACTTCAACTTAGTACTCTACTCCGACTTAGCTTATGTTTCAGCGTGTTTTAGTGGCTACTGTCTAATGACGGTGGCAAGGCCACTTCTGCAACAACCGATGTTGATTCGTATTACCTCGACTATAATTTAAAATCAACGATTTCTAATAGAGGAACGACACTTTTTTTGTTCAATCGATTGGACCTATTATGACTAAGGTTTTCACATACCAGATACTTTTAAACAGTCATTGTTAATCTGACTAGTTTATTTTTTAATCTTCTACAGTTTAAAACTTACTTTTGCACCTAAGTGAGCAATAATTTTGTGTGACCCAACTCCGTCTGAGACTTTGGTTATACATAATTTGCCACTACAAAAACTTAGACAAATACGAAGTATAAAATATCAATAAAACTTTGCGATCCTATTGAAAACATAATGTCTTAGTATTCAGTAATTTTCATATGAATATTATTTATTTACGATACTTACATATTTAAGACTTTTGTGTCAATGTCAACAACATATAGCCTTTTGTAAAGATGTAGACGAGTAGACGAGTCACATGATGGAAAGGGAATACGACCGCCCATGCACACCAGCAGTTAAGAAGTTACAAGCATGTTGCAGGCCTTACGAACTTGGAAACATTCTTCGTTTGCCTTTCTATTGAATCCTAAATCGTCAAGTCCTGGGTTTCTTATTTTAATTAGTAGAAAAATCTAGTCTGAAGTCATTTATTTAATTAGTAAATGGAATTTATTTAATAATAGAGAACTACTTCTGAAAGTAACATCGAGCTGTGATTATCAGAGCTCAACTCAAACGTATTGGCAGCTGTCACAGCACTTACGTATGATAGTTGATATCTCATGGCACCCTCAAGTAATTCGATCACTGCAACAACCAGTCCTACCGCAAAATATCAATTTTAGAGGTCATTCCGACCTCGAGCATTTGCTTGGTAATAAAGAATCACGGAAGTTACAACTTTTCGTTCAAAATGATTGCACTGGATAAGGAATGTAATATGATCTTATAAATATGCATCAGTAATTATTTTCAAGATGATTAAAAGGAAACTTCAGTATTTTCTCAGTGGCGACAGTTCATTTATGTAAATTATGTCATGCTTCGTTTCTTAAATTAACTTCAAATATACTAAATGGGAGTAAGATACTTTGAAATAAAATTTATTTACAATTAGCTCATACCAGTACACAGACACAGCTCTGTCCAAATTTACTAATATTCCATACTTCATCATTCATACGTCTAATACGTACAGTTTACAAAATTATTTAAAGGACATATACATTATTGTAAGTTACTGTTTAGTTACTGTTCGTGACTGTACGGAAAGTTGTGTATCTACCGAACGGTACGTAACCATCTGTTAGGATCCGGGTGTGCGGTCGACGTCGTGTCGACAGCCTTGCTATAGGCGGGGTTTTTGCCAAGCTATTGCATCAACAAGGCTACGATGTACTATATCGTTCTCGTTGTATTGCAAGAGTAACTTATTTAAACAGGATTTAAAGTATATTATTATGTCAAACTATTGAGGACTGTGTTTGTACAGGGGTTTACGCGCATGGAATTCAGATCCCTTGTTAGTAGCAAATAAGTTATACAATCTATCACAGTATTAAATTATAAACCAAAAAATTTAATTAAATTAGCGCTGAACATCTCGACAATATTTTATATTTCAGTGTTCGTAAAAAATTACAGAAAGCTAAAAATTTTAAACAATTTGTGGTCTAACGTAAATATTTTTTCTTTATTTATTTTTTTATTTATTTTTCTTCATTGTCACATATCAATAGGAACTAAATACAACACAGTAACAATCGACGGTCTTATCAGACCTGCTAAGAAACAAATGTCTAAACAACAACAGTTCATAAAATACTGGTCGGCGAAATAAAACAAGATGTACATAACCGTCGAAATTTGACCGCCAGGCGATCCATAGTCATAACAAATATCTGTTTGCAAGTGACAAATCGTTCAATTAATGGTTATGCGCAGGCGCCTTTTAACTTCTACTTTTTCCTTAAGTTTATTTAGCACTCGCACTGTGTAGGTGTTTATTAACGGTAATCGCTTATCAACATGGGAGTATATCATAATATTTGTTATAATCGGTAAAGATTGAGTCATCAGGTTTAGTTAATAGTCAGGTTTTACAGTCGATAGTGGATATTTATTGTTTAAACTAGGCTTAAAATTATACTGGGGTGCTGGGCTAGAAAACCTCCACGTGGTGCACCCTGGTAACGTTGGCATCAGCGACAACGGCTAATATTCTAGCACGAAGTTAAGGCCTTACTTCTTCGGCCATTTGATCGAGTTGTGGTCCAACAGAGAGGGTATAACTGCCGTTTCCTCTGTTGGTTCTTCGCTCCTCGGAGCAATGAGGAGGAAAACCTCATTAAAAAATCACGGAGGGGACCCTTTCATAGGTCGGAGTTTCTCCACTATCAGTGGTGGAGAAAGGAGAACGGGCTCGGTGTGTATTCACACTGCCACCGAGTAGGCATTGGGAGATTTAATCCTTCTGCCACCGTCGTCATATCGTAATCTCGAGAGGAGTGTTGTGGTTATGTCTCACAACTCTACTCGGGAGCGAGGATCTTGGCTTTGCCGCCCGGACTGCGAGGAAGAAAACCTCTCTAAAAAATTACCCCGAATCCTGTGTTCTGGTGTGAGGCCAGGGGATGCATGGCTGATGGGTAGTTCAGTCGTAAGCACACTCCCAGCTGAGGCACCTGCGGACCCCTCAGTTGGGCACAAATTTACGCTTGCCCGGGTATTGGGGGATCTCTGCCCGGGTCGACCACTATTTCTCCCCCAATCGTGGGATTAAGCATGGAAAATTTAAATGACAAAAACCAAACCATAGAAAGAAAGAAGGAGAAAAAGAATAGAACGGAGAAAGGTATAAGAACGGACGATCGCTCTTCAAACGAGGAGGACGTATTGGTAGGCACGCCTATCTCGGCGGGGCTCGGTAGCCGAAGAACTTCGGAACGCTTGCGTTCCAAATCTGCTATTCCGTCGGATGATAGTAGCTCCAGAACGCATATGGACGTAGTGGAGCCTATGGAGAAGAAACTTTGCGAAAGCAGGAAACGCGAACGTTCCAGGGATGAGGCGAGTGACACATCCCAAGAAATGCTACCTCCCAAAGTGGGCAGTAGCCGTAGAGGTAGGTCGCGAACATCGACCTTGGCTCCGTCTGGTTCTGTCTTTTCTAAGGCAGAAACCTATAGGCGGGTTCGAGCGGAGGGCGAAAGCGCAGCAGAGGAGGAGATTGCAGATCTCCTGCAGAAGATTCGAGAGCCGGTGGAAGGGGGTTCTGTCTCCCAAACAACTGTTTCTTTGCAGGAGACAGTAAATGCCGGGGTGGCCATCATCCAAAAGGTGGCTACCAAATCACGGAACCTTAAGAGCTCTTTCGTGAGGGCTCTTAAGGACTCCTCCTCTACCATTGCTGGGGTTGTTGAGACCCTCGTCGGGGATGTAGCTCGCCTTCAGGCAGCTAACGAATGTCTGACGGGGCAGGTGGCAGAGTTGAGTGCCCAGTTTGCCCAATTTCGGGCGCAGGTGGACATTCCAATACTGCAGGACATGGCTTCGAAGCAACCTGCCTCCACTACCGGTCCCAGTGACGTCAGTGACGCACACTTGCGTCAAATTTTGGACGCAGTGTGGCATATGCTGGATGGACGTCTCGCAGGCCTGGAAGCGAGACTGCCTCCTGCCCCTATTATGCGGCCATCACTTGCTGCAGACAGGCGAAAGGCCTCATCAGCTTCGACTCCGCTGTCTGTCGCGAGTGGTCGCAAATCGTATGCGACAGCGGTGTCAGTGTCTGCACCTGCTGTTGCCACGAGGACACAACAGGCGGCCAAGTCAACAACCAAGATGGTTGCACTGGTTACAGGGAATAAGACGGCGGTAAAGAGTGGAGCAAAATTTCCTCCGCTCCCCACTCCAACACCTACACCTGATCCCTCCACATCTGCCCTCTCCAATGACGGTTGGCAATTGGTCGGAGGGGCTAAGAAGAAGTCCCGAAAGCGGGGTAAAAAGGCTGCCCAGAAAGCAGCTCCTACCCCGCAGTCGCCATCGGTGGCAATAGCCACCAAGAAGCCACGGAAGCTAAAGCCGCCAAAAACCGCGGCTATAGTGGTTACCGTATCGCCGGAGGCGGCAAGTGGCGGACTGTCCTATGCGACTTTATTCAAGAAGGCTCGGGATAGTCTCGCCACTGATTTCGGGACGGTAGGGGTCAGGTTGCGCCTCGCCCAAACGGGAGCTCGAGTCCTGGAGTTCCCCGGGGCTGAAGGCGCAAAAACAGCAGATTCGATTGCCGAGAAACTGCGAAACATGTTTGCACCCACGGATGGTGTCAAGATCGCCAGGCCTACAAAGTGCGCAGAACTGCGCATTTCAGGCCTGGACGACTCAATAACGGCCGACGATGTCCGTTGCAGTTCGGGAGAAGACTGGATGCAACACGGATAACATCAGGGTTGGCACCATCCGCCCCGGCCCAGGGGGCCTTGGCGCAGTGTGGTTAAGTTGTCCCGTAGCGTCAGCCAAAGTTTTGGGCGACGCTGGCAAGATACTCATCGGTTTCGTAAACGCCAAAGTCACAGTTCTGGCGGCGAGACCGATGAGGTGTTTCAAATGCCTGGGCGTGGGACACACCCACATCAAATGCGACAGCTGTTTTGACTGCAGCGGACTTTGTTTCCGCTGCGGTCGACCGGGTCACAAGGCGGCAGATTGTTCTGCTGCCCCTCACTGCCCCGCGTGTGCGGCGGGTAACCAACCCGCCAATCACCAGATTGGGCAGGGGGGTTGCAAACCTCCCCGCAGTTCTCGGCAGGCGTCAGGGGCTAGCCAGTCGGCCCAGGCTGCTTCTGACGTCGTTCGTGCGTCTATGCCGTCGCCCATGGAGGAGGCTGTAGAGACGGTCGAGTAATGGCCCAAGTCTCCAACCTCCTTGTCCAGACTAACCTGAACCACTGTGCCGCGGCGCAGGACCTTTTCCTGCAAACCATGGCACAGTGGTCGATCAGTGTTGCCGTAGCCGCGGAACCCTACTACGTTCCTCCCCGTCCAAACTGGTTGGGTGACCGGGATGGTTCCGTGGCAGTCGTCGGCTCCACAGCGGCTCATTCCCCGCCCTTGTCGCTAAGAGACAAGGGCACTGGATATGTTGCTGCTGAGTGGGGGGAGATCACCGTATACGGTGTGTATTTCTCCCCCAACCGGAGTTTGAGCGACTTCGAGGTCTTCCTCAACAGCCTGGAGATCTCGATGCGGCGACTAATGTCTGGGCACGTCCTTGTGCTGGGGGACTTCAACGCAAAGTCCGTTGCGTGGGGTTCCCCCAGGAAGGACGCCAGGGGCGAGGCCGTAGAGGAGTGGGCGGCCTCGGTGGGCCTCTGTTTACTAAACAGGGGCTCCACCAACACGTGTGTGCGACAGCAGGGAGGGTCGATAGTGGACCTTTCGTTCGCTACCCCTGCCCTCGCCGCACGAGTAAGGAACTGGCGTGTCCTGGAAGAGGTTGAGACGCTCTCGGATCATCTCTATATCCGATTTGAGCTCTCCCGCTCCCAGAAACCCAGAAGGGGTCACGTGGCGCGGCGTTCTTCTCGCTTTCCGCGGTGGGCTATAGCCAAACTGAATAGGGACCTACTAGAGGAGGCAGCCATTATTCACTCTTGGCTGTCTCCGCAGGCTCCGACCGAGGAGGTCGACATGGGGGCTGGTCGTGTCCGCGATGCGATTACGCAGATCTGCGATGCGGCCATGCCCCGCATCCGAGGTTGTCGGCCTCCACGGAAGGAAGTTTACTGGTGGTCCCAGGAGATGGCGGACCTCCGCGCGGCCTGTACTCGTGCCCGGAGGTCCTACACCCGTGGTCGGCGGCGACACCGCGAAGAAGGCGGGGAAGACCAGCTTCATGAGGAGTACCGAGAGGCGCGGAAAACTCTGAAGCTGGCCATCAGCCGCGCCAAGGAAATTAAGCGTAAGGAGATGCTGGAGGGTCTCGATCGTGACCCCTGGGGTCGCCCTTATCGTGCGGTGCGACAAAAGCTCCGCACGTCGGCCCCCCCCCTTACAGAGACACTCCAGCCCAGCTTCCTGCGGGATGTGGTCGAGGGCCTTTTCCCGCGGCGGGTGGATCACACACCCCCGTCGATGGTCTTCATGGCCAGAGACGACGGGGGGAACGAGGACAATGTTCCGCCCGTCAGGGAATCGGAGGTGGGGGCGGTTGTTCTACGGATTCGCTCTAAGAACACCGCCCCTGGGCCAGATGGGATACCTGCCCGAGTATTGGCACGAACCCTCGATCACATGTCGGACCGCCTCAGGGAGGTCTTGGACGCTAGTTTGTCGTCCGGACGCTTCCCTGAGTGCTGGAAAAGCGGGAAGCTGGTCCTATTAAGGAAGCCGGGACGGCCTACCTATTCGGTGGCGGCCTATAGGCCCATTGTGTTGCTGGACGAGGCGGGTAAACTGTTTGAGAGGATACTCTCTGCCCGCATCGTCCGGCACCTCTGCGAGGTGGGCCCCGATCTGTCGGACGCCCAATTTGGTTTTCGGGCGGGGCGTTCGACGGTCGATGCTTTGCTGCGCCTGAGGGCCGTTACCGAAGAGGTGGTGAGCTGTGGCGGCGTGCTGTTAGCGGTGTCATTGGACATCGCCAACGCATTTAATAGTCTGCCATTTAGCTGCATCAGGGAAGCACTCCACTACCACGGGGTGCCCGAGTACCTGAGGCGGCTTGTGGCAGACTATCTTGAGGAGCGTACCGTCGTGTACGAGGACCGAGATGGTATTCTGAGGCGGCGGCCCATGTCGTGCGGTGTTCCACAGGGGTCCGTCCTCGGACCACTCCTGTGGAATATGGGTTACGACTGGGCCCTTCGAGGTCGTCTTCCCCCCGGGCTGGGCGTAATTTGTTACGCCGATGACACATTGGTCACAGCCCGGGGGGCGAACTTTCAAGAGGCGGCGCGCCTGGCCACCGTGGGAGTCTCTTTGGTGGTCGGGCGCATTGAGGCGCTGGGTTTACGGGTGGCCCTAGATAAGACGGAAACCCTTTTGTTTCATGGGCCCCGTCGTGGTCCACCCCCCGGTGCCTCTATCGTTGTCAATTCGGTCCTCGTACCGATTAAGGCCCAGATGAAGTATCTGGGCCTGATCCTTGACGGCAGGTGGCTCTTCGACGAGCACTTCCGACAGCTTACTCCAAAGCTGGTCGGCGCCGCTTCTGCTCTTGGGCGACTTTTGCCCAATTTGGGTGGAGCCAGCGTCGCGACGAGACGGCTATACACGGGGGTTGTTCGGTCAATGGCGCTGTATGGTGCACCGGTGTGGGCGGCGGCTCTGACCGCCCAGAATAGGGCTCGCCTCTGGCGCCCTCAGAGGATATTGGCGGTTAGAGCCATACGCGGTTACCGCACCGTATCGACGGAGGCGGCGTGCGCCCTGGCCGGAACTCCCCCGTGGGATTTGGAGGCGGAAGTGCTCGCCGAAGTTTATCGGCGGACGGCTGACTTCCGGGCGGGTAGCAGCATACGGCCCCCGCCCGAGGACATACGCGAGTGGCGTGAGGCCGCTCGTCGAGCCACGATGGCTCGTTAGTCGTCCCGGCTGGAGACTCCACGTGCTGGCTTTGCCGCCGTGGAGGCTCTCCAGCCGGTCATCGCCGAGTGGGCAGGGCGGCAGCACGGGACCCTTTCCTTCCGACTGACGCAGGTCCTTTCCGGGCACGGTTGCTTCGGGAAGTATCTGCACTCGGTCGCCAGGAGGGAATTGAGTCCCGCCTGTCACCACTGCGACTGCAGTGAGGACTCGGCTCAGCACACGCTAGCGGTTTGTTCCGCCTGGGCGGCGCAGCGTGGGGTCCTTACTGCAGTTATTGGAGGAGATCTCTCGCTACCGGCCGTCATACGCTCCATGGCCGGTAGCGACAGTTGTTTTACCGCGGTCGCAACCTTCTGCGAAGACGTAATTTCGCGGAAGGAGGCGGCGGAGAAGGCCCGGGAGGACGATATCCACTCGGACCCAATTCGCCGCCGGCGAGCCGGGCGGCGGAGGCGCGCATACCAGCGCCTCATGCCGCCTTGAGTGTGGCCGCGGGTGGACGGGACGGGTTTTCCCCTCCACCTGCTATAATGGCCAGCCGCGAGGAGGCGACGTCCGCGTGTGCCGTACTTCGCCTAAAATAGAGAGTTTATCCGCAGATGGTGCCCGAGGTACGGGCAGGCGCTAGGAGGAATCTGGATGTCGTAATAGCAGCGGTTCCCGGATCCCTCCTATCTCAGGCGCAGAGTGGCACACCGTGTGGTTTTAGTCGGTCCGATTCCGACACACCACCCTGCCGTAAACCCTGGTGGGGTGACGGCCCGAGGGGGTTTCCACACGTTACACACGTACGACTAATGTTGGATTGTTCAGTTCAGTCTTATATTATATGTATAAATTATATGACAAAAATTTTAAATGTTCTTACAGCAAAAATTGAATCAAGCAGAGTCCAATAATTCAATATCCTGTAGCATTAAGCTCCGGTTTTATGTACAGCTTTTGAGTTTTCCCTCGGGAATTTGGGGAGGACTCAAAGAGCGGCAATGAACTTGTGATTTGAGCTTAACTTTGAGCACTTGTCATCCGATGACCCTTCTATTCGTGTGTCCATAAAAAAACGTGTTTTTTTTACACTACAATAAAGTTGGCGCCAACTGAGTTTCACACGAATTTGAGGACTTGTTGACAGCACATTTGAGGGTGCTTAAGTACATATGCAGGCAGTAAACGTAACTTTACGTACATAATGACTGAGGAATGTTAAATGGCCCCATTCCAAAGACTTATCTATGACAAATTAAACAATTTTCTGTATAGACACGTAAAAATTAGTTGAGTTGCAGTAAACACTGTCTAAGTGTTTCAACAATGTCGTAAGTCGCACTACTTCAGTCAAATGTGAATGGCCTTTTTTAGATGACCGTGTCTCAAATTCGTGAAGTCGAGTTTATTATAGGAGATGTGATATTATACCTATAATTACTCAGACTATGTTGTTTTTTGTAATTAAACCGAAATGCTTGTTATTGAAGTCATACAAATACAGCAAGGTCGCCGCCCCCTCTCTTCTGTCAGTCACAGTATCTTTGCGTGTCTTGTTCCTTCACGTGACTGTTAAATGTAAACAGCCGCTGAAATAAAAACAGCGTTTCGTTTTTCACGGACTTTGTCCTCCTTTATAATATAAACTGAGAAAGAAGTGTCATCTCAGTCGCTAATGCAAAAATTTGAATCTTACAAAAACAAATCATTAATTATATAATCTTATATAGGCTATTCTTTTGTGTACTTTATATGATAATTTTGAAATGTAAGTACTGTACCTACGCGTAAGAGTAAAAAGAGTCACGGACATATAAATTGCAGTGGAAATTACGAGACTCGGAACATTAATTCAAATGTTGAAGAAAAATTTTGACAGCCTCGTTTAAAAATTGAAACTTTGAAATGAGAGAATTATTATACAACACTGAAATCCCACTATTGTTTGAAACTGTAACGGTGTGTAACTGTAATGTGTAATGTTCCATCTTAGCTATGACACTTTGCAATAAAACGAGCAATACTTAGAGATTCAAAATTATTAAATTCAAATGTCATTGTGTCAGTTAGCGCGAATTTGAACTGTATAACTGTATAATTAAATTTTATTTAAGTCACCATTAGTTAAACTCATTACTCAATAAAGTATTGTTGCTATTTTCTAAAACTAAATACATCCATGAATGTACATCGAGTGAAAGGTTTCCTTCTGTACATCGTAATCTTTGACTGAGTGCCTGTTCTCAAGACGACAGACAACACGCGGTCTACAGTAAGCCAAACCCACCGCAACTTGTATCAATCAAGTCAACCTACACTGGACTGTTTCGAAATCGTGTCACAATACTCACAATTGGCCTGTGGGGCTTCACGCAGCCGACGAGTGTTCGGAACTTCCAGTACACCAGCACCGCAGTGCCGTTTCACTGTCGCTTATAATCACAAGTGGGCTAAGGTCGCGCTTGTGCATTTTTCATGTTACCTGCCCGACATGTATTGTTACATTCTAGGTCCATTCATACAAACGGAACGTGTTTATGTCTTAATAACTTGTTCAGAGAGTTTCTCTTACTGATTATGTAAAGATGTTTACGAAAATACTTTTGCCAGTCTGTGTGTGTGTTATCTTTAGACTATTAACATTTTATGCTACTACTTATACTATGATTGTACTCTTTTTAAAACATAAATAACATAAGATAGTATGCTGATTCGTGGTAGGGCCTGCTAAATTCGTAACAAAAAATATACAAAATAGCTCATAAAAGTACTAATTATAACAGGCTATAAAGTCCGCTGGTGTTTACAGGATTTTAATATAGTGGGAGAGAATGAAGAAAGAAAATGTTCCACCAAAATTTTCCACTGTAGATTATGATTTTTCTTTTCACTGGTCACAAGTTACGCTACACGTAAGCGTTATTGCGTAAATATATTAGCTTGTGATTATAAATATGCATTTAAAATATATTTTATTTACATAATGTTAAGTAAACTTTCATAAAATTAGTATTATCTCTTGAAGAAATATTGACAATCAAGGGCCTCCTTTTTTTAAAATTGAGGTCTGTTTTAAAAGGATGGAATAAGATCTCTACAAATAATTCGACTTTAAATTATGTGATTAATAATTGCGAGTTTTTTATTTTGTGTTTTGTTTTGTATTTTACACTTTTAAAGGATATAATGAATGAAAACAAGTAAGTACTTTATATTAAGATGTTTATTCTTTTTTTTCATTAGCTATTTTCAGAATTTGCTAATTTTCCAGATTTTACTCAATTCATGCAGTAGAGGAGTTAAAGAAAATTATTGGAATATATTAAGATGAAATTTAAGAAGAGATTAAATCGAATGCAGGCGGTGCGCCTGCGTTGAGCTGCGACTGCGCCCTTTAACTGGGTCAACAGAGTAAAACAAGCCCACTTATGTCTATCTTCCTGGCGCCATACAATCCAACCCAGTTTATTTTAAAACGGTCTTTAAAATAATATTACCATAATAAAACGTAACTCGGTACTACTAACTTATAGGTGTGCGTCTGTGTGTGTAAAAAGGCAAAGTAAAACTTGCAATTGAGAAAGAATTACACAATGGTGTCAACTTTGGAAATTTCATTTGTTTAATCAGATTGGACTTTTCCTTTTTGAACAAGATTGAGCCCAGATTTAATTTCTACAAAGGTTGCTTACGTTCAAAAAACACAAATACAAAACTTTCGCATGTTTCGTTTCTATGGTTCCTATTTTACCGAAATCCTAAAGTAGATATGTCGAAATTGACTTTAGATATAATAGGTTAATTACGATGATTTTGGCCACGATATCATGTAGCTAACACGATATATTGTTTACTTATTATTATTTACTTACTTATATTAGTCACTTAGTACAATAACTACCAACATGCAGGAGTCCTCGTTTTGAAACTATAACTGCTGAAGTTTTGCAGTCGTTGTGTGCGCTACGGATGTAGAAAAACTCTCAAGACAGTCTCCAACATTTTCTTTAGGGATAGCGTGTTGTCTGTCCAGCTGCGTTATGTAAGTAACTAGGGTGTCACCATATAGAAATGACCGGCGCCACGCGGCGCGCTTACTGTATGCATCACGTCATACCCTGCGCCAGGCCAGTAGACGCAGCCGGTATGTAGGTCACCTGCTCGCGATGGTTTGTTTGGGTCCCCAAATTAGAATGTGTTAATAATACGACAACCTTTGCTTACCGCGTCTCGCACGTCATGATCTTTTACATCACTCTATTTTTATCAACGTTAATTTATCGTCAGGCATGTAGTGTCAACTCGGATAGTTTACTTTAGTGGCTAAAAATACCACCAACTGTGTAATCAACAGTGCCGGTAAGATATAACAAGACATAATAAGTAGGTAACTTCATCGTAAGAAAACTCTATGTTTATACAACTAGATTAACAACAACTTTTTTTACAGCGTGCGATACACCAATTTTTAAATACCCGTGCCCTAGATTAGCCGGGTCAAACTATCCGACAGATAATTGATTTGTGTATAAAACTCATTAATCGCACAACTCTAGATTTGTAAAAATGCTGCTGAAGACACAATCAGCCTTTTATTCACTATCAATATATGTACTTGTGTCAATATTAGGAGTCAGCGAATTATTTTGACTAGTGGTCGCCCAGTGGTCGAAATTCGACCATAATAAATTTAAATTGTAAGTGACTTAATATACATTATTAAAATACAATATTCAAACATTATTAAGGTTCTACTGTCGAAAACTAAACTACTATGGTATAACCACAGATTTGACCAAGACTGTTATTTGCCAATTTCTTTTTTGAACAAATTATATGAAATTAAAAAGAAGTAAAATGAGAAATACCTATTTAAAAATATGTTTATTAAAACAAAACATGCTATAAGAGGATGCAAAACAACAACATCATAAAAATATAATTGTGCATAACATGGTGAGCGACTATATGCGGCAGTCATTGGGCCTGATCTGTGTTAAAAAAACATCATGTATTTTGAAATGATACACTCCACTTGTAACTGCCTCAGCAACTTTGGCTTCTGAGCTAACCATAGCAAAACATGAATTATATTTCCTAATATTTTCAAAATATTTTTTTGATTTATTTTTTATTGAAGGTTCATTTAAAGTAAGTCCATCATACAATCATTTAAAATATTCATTTCGACTTATGGGTGGTAATATTGCTTTACCCTTGTGACAACATGAAGTGAATGCAGTTCGGTCGCCTCAAGTCACTTCAGATTCAAAATGTTTCGCATTGCAAAACCTGCACTCTAAATCCATTAATCCACAATTATAACTTAAAAACACATTTGGAATGACATTTAGAGCACATTTAAATGTATCTCTCAAAATCATATTACTATCGAATACTACTAATGGGGAATTATTCCTTCCTCTTAGAGAAATATTCCTTTTTCTTTGTCTCTCACTCCGACCCGTTAATGTTCTATGTCGGGGCATAATTAAAGTTCTTTCATTAAATTACTGAAATCAAGAAGAGAAAAAGTGTTTACCTGTATGATGATGTTGCTAATTCTGATAATTTGTGCACATTTCAATGTACGTATCTCTCAAAATCACTTATTTATCCTGAAGTATATGCAATTACTGAAATCGTAAACTACAATAATTGCTTTGAACCAGTAATAGCAAATTATATTTTTTTTGTACCTGAATGTTGTTACTGCAGATTGCTGCTACAGAACTTTCTTTATGCATATAATGATAGTCCGTGTACATTTAAATGTATCTTACTGCTACACAACTTATATATAGTACATAAATTTGTATAAGCGCTCAGTATTTCATGTAGTATTCGTCAAATAAAACTTTTCTGTTTGACATTCAACTGTGTCTATAATAAATAAAAAGAAACAATTTGACCACAGAGTATGTATACGTGTACAAATTGTGTATGCGTGTGTCAAATGCATGCTGATTTGTGTAATGTTTTATTTATTGGTTTAATGTACTTTTTATGCATTATTAATAAAATCTTTTTTTATAATAAATGAGGCAAAAAAAACTTTTAACTTTTTTGTTTGACATTTAATAAAACCACAGTAAACAATTTCTGTTTGACATTCAACTATGTCTATAATAAACAAAAGAAACAATTTGACCATAGAGTATGTACACGTGTACAAATACTTGTGTATGCGTGTGTCAAATGCATGCTGGTTTGTGTAATGTTTTATTTATTGATTTAATGTACTTTTTATGCACTATTATTAAAATCTTTTTTTTTGTATTAAATGAGGCAAATAAAACTTTTTTTTGATATGTCTATGTCAGTACTTTATGTCTATGGACCAAATGAAAAACAAAAGAAACAATTTGACCACAGAGTATGTATGCGTGTACAAATACTTGTGTATGTATGTGTGTGTGAAATGCATGGTAATGTGTAATGTTTTATTTATTGATTTAATGTACTTTATAAGTATTATTATTGAAAAATATTAGCGTTCTGCACTTCTTCTGCACATAAACTATAAGTGTGCTAAATTTTATGCTCTTGCGTCCGCTCAATTTTCGTAAAAAGGGGTCCAAAGTTTTTTCATCGCATATTAATACGTAGATATACAGTTAAAGATAGGTTTCTGTATAAAATGCAGATGATTGTGAAAAATGCTCATAGGAAACTAAGCCTAAAGAGCCGTTTCTAACTTAAACGAAAACATAGTTATATATTACTGTAGTGTACACAATGTATATAGTTCTTAGGTATAACCCTATTACTACAATTTTAAAGTAAATTAATTTTATTTATGAATAATCTCTAATATGAAAGTGGCATTATAATGATTTAAGATATTTTGTCCAAAAATACAGCGCACTCTTCTTCTTAGCTAAGTGGTTTTTGTAGCGTACATTTGTTTGTCAAAGCATTTTTGTTTATTTATTTCGCAACCAGAAACTAGGGCAATGTGACAAAAAGGTGCGATATTTTGATACCGTCAGAATGTACCACATTAGTAGAAATCTTTTACATGGATGAATTGGTTGGGTAAAATGGATGGAATTTTCGTCAAAACCGCGAAAGACAAAATTTATTGAACTTATTTTTTTTTATAGTTGAATCGGCTGGTGGGAATGAAAGATATCGTTTTGATTAATACGTATAATACGTGATAATATATGATTTATTTGAATAAAACATGCGTCTGATTTTTATATAATTATCATTGTTGCCACAGGAAAAATTGACCGATTACAATTGTATCCATAGAATAAGAAAACGTCATTACGAGATACCTGACTAATTTTTACTATCTTAATGTATTAAATATTGCACTCAGCTACGTTTACAATATATATGCAAATGTATATACATCCTACATTTTATATTGGTTTTGCCACGTGTTAATAGTTTTCGGTAACATTTTATCGTTATTATTGCTATACTGCAGTCACATCTATGTCGCAGTTGGGGCAGACGGAAACGTTTTGGACGCCAACTATTTCAGTCTTTATGACACAATAGAGGGCAGGCGTATTGTTGTTCACTGGAACCATTAGGAATTAGATGGCATGATTATGAGTATAATGAAAGGAAGGATATTCAGAAGGAAAAGGACATTGCTTGTACGATTATATTGTAAACAACATCTAAAATAATGTAGTAAGTTCAAGCAGTTCAGAGACGGTTACCTGGAACTCGAACTGGTTTTTGTCGGCAAGTCTTAGCCGCACCTGCTACTTAAAGGTAGGAACTATAATTAATGCAAGCTTTAAGCGTTTGGTTTTTAAATAGAGATAAATTATAATAATAATAATATCCTCATACATCTCACACACGGTCGTCTAATCTTAAACTAGGTAAATCCAATACAAACAGATTGCTGATAAACATTCTTATATATGTCTAAATAGATCAACAAGACTGTCTTGATATACATATGATGTAAATGTTTCAATATGTTAGCGAAAGTCCTCAGTTATGTTTATGTCATTTAGAGCTTTATAGTAAACATATTCAGTTATGTAAGCTTCATGTGCGTTGACGTAATATATTGGTGCATCCGGCGCGGCGCCCTGGTCGCGATAAATAGGTCAGTCGCCCACGCCGCCGCAGCACCCGTTTGTTTGGGTCTCCATTATTGATCTGCTTCGTCAACGAGGCTTGAGGCAAGGCGTGCGCACGCAGATCCATACCTTCCGATGCGTTGCTCTCTGTGATCCGCTTATGCTGATATCCAATTCCAAAATATTTATATGTAAATGCTATTTTGATTCTGGTATACACATTGACCTCAGTGAGGCAGTGTCGATTGTTTTTAAAATGATTCCTTCCAGTTATTTTTAAGAAAATGACTTAAGTACAAACACGATTAAATATTTATACAAGCTTTAAACATGAAGTTTTCTGTTCTAAGTAGTAACACTCAAAATAACGCAGTATTATAAGGAAAACCTTAACTTAATACCTTAACGCTGCTAAGGAAACAACCTATGCGATAATGATAGGTGATATGATGATCTATTGATAATTGCAATCTCATTCAAATACCCTGAATGAAAACTCTATTATTTGTACAAGTTTTTATTCAAATATACAACATTATTTTAGAAGTTCTGTTAACTTAAATATTTTACTGTTTTGGATTTGATCCTTCATAAACTTAAACTGGAATTACTCTTAAAATAACATTAACGCATACAGTTTTCACATTTGACCAATAGGCTGCACCACTTGCCAGTTATTCAAAAAACAGAACGTTAAATCGATTACTAGAACTTTATATTATTATCGAACAGCATATAGCATTGCTCCCACGTGGTTAATCTCTATGATATGTATGTAAATGATCGTATACAGACTGAGCTGACCTGTCCCCAACACAAGTAGGCCACGGTTGCTTGTGTTACGACGTAACTCGTGATTGCACTCATAATTCCGCACGATAGCAAAACGTTTCACAAATAACGTAAATATATTTAATGAGTATTGCCAACAGTAATTGTTGGTATACTCAGGGTCACACGGCACTGACAGAATTTTAATTGCTATAACTATGTTTATATTATTAGAAATATTCTTGGAATGCAGCGATGCATTAAGGAATTATATATACCTGCCTAACGTCCGCGGAATGGACTGAAGTCTACGTAGACTTCAAAACCTTAAATCGAGATCTGTTGTCATCGTTTCCGTGACATCAAGGCCCTTGACTTTTCTGTTTTCTGGGTCACGTAGATACTGGCCTTGATCGAATAAAGTTATATAGGTAAGTACTTGCTATTAATAGCGAAAATCGACAGTCATCAACACTGACTATTTTAGAGATGCAACGGCCATAGTCCCACAACATATTCTATCTGCGTAGTTGTTGTGGTCTTGAGAGAGAATACCCAGTAATAAGTGATAAGAAAAGCAGGCTTGTTGCCAAGGTAAAGTTCTTGGCGGCAGGTTCAATTTTCTTCTAAAGATCCACCGCACTGTGTTGTTGCTGTTGCAAGTGTGATATATTAAGCTATATAGTACTTTATTCCTTAGCTGATTTATTCCTTGAAATCAAAACTCACGGGCCTGCCAACCGTGCCCAGGTCAAGAAATGTGTACGAGAAAGATTAGAGGCTTAGACTGAAGACTCAAGGGGACTCAACTCGAAGAAGGCTAAAGGATTCACAGCTTTCATGGATAGTAAAAATTTTGTTACGAAATGTGACAAAGATTCGAGAAAGGAAGCAATAACTGGTCCGCCCGTACAATTCTAGATTAAGTTCTAATAATAATGCATTATAGGATAGAACAAAGAACTTTACTGGAGTATACATAGGGACGAGTATAGATAGATTGTCACGCGGCTAACTTGTTTACGTTCGAAAGCATTTATCAGAAGCGGTCGTGTCCGAAAGTTCTGTTAGCAATTGGAACACTTGGGAATGAACCAGTAAGACCTGTGACGAGTATTATAATTAAGCGTCTCCTGGACCACAAGGCAGTTCAGTTTGAGATACAGTGCGATAGATATCAAAGTGATCCAAGTGACTAACCTAGTGACCTCGGTGATCATTAAGGACAATTGTTCTGTATTATTTAGAGATTTTAAGAGTCTTTGTAATAAAGTCTCTTAAAGTCGTCATAAGGTTTCTTTTTCAAATATTCGAACTTTAACACTTTACTATATCATCATATTATCATTTAGTTTTCAGCGTATTTAGCCAAAAAGAAAGCATTTGACAACATTGGGTATACTGGAAAATTTTTTTTTTTTAAAAAAGCCTACCAAAGTGACTCCACTCTGCCTGATGGAAAGCATGAATAAAATCCAAGACTGGTGGTCGCTAATTAAGTTACCATCTTTCGAAGAGCTTCCTTGCTAGCAGCGCGTTTTAGAAACTATTAAGGTTCTGGAAAGCTTGTTAACGTTCAAATAATTAATCCATCCATTGCAATGACATGTACAATCAACAACAATCATCTGGTGTTTCTTGAAAACAAATAGTTCTTCAGTGATATTTAGACATATCATATAACTTGCTCTGGTACGAAGCCTGAGTAAACTTCCAACGTGAGGCATACCAACCGAATTCTGCGGTGAATTATAGGCTTGCCTAAGGAAACGGATCATACCTTTAGTGATAGATCGATACTATTTTAACATATCGCAAATAAAATGCCGGTACGGCTCAGTGATCCTTTCACGGCTATCTTGTTCCTATTCATATTAATGTCCTTTTAACATATAGACTATTCGGCACTTTAGTATATAACACCATTACAGAGAAATAGAATCAGAACTGGCAGTTTGCCACTGTAGCGGTGTTTGCATTGAGAGGAGGTCAATCTTGTCTATTTCAACTCATCTAAAAAATAAGTGTATTGCACAACAGCTTTTTTAGAAAAAAAGAACTTGACATACTAACTTGAAGCTTTGAACTCTGACGATCGAAGAGCCTCTCAGCTTAAAAACGAATCACCAACAGGAAACTATATTCTTGAACATCGCCTTAAAATTGCCTGGTTATTGATTGTTGAATGTTCTTATTTCCATAAGAAGTGAGCTATTATTTGAACAGACTACTCTTTGACCAAATTTCTAAGCTCAGATAAGAGTCCGCTCTCCCATTGCAGTGACACCAAATATTGAACTAAAGGATTTGACTGTTCTTTAATCGAAATTCAATTAAATTCAGTTAATCGAAAATAACATAAAACTTTGCCTGTGCGGTGTATGCATTTTCTTGAAATACTTAATTATTCTAGAAATAGTTCTAAGCCTCGTTTTAAATGTTAACAGTGAGATAAATGTATTACGTTTAAAATATCAGTTTTCAAATGTTGATCAATACAAACATTGTTAACTGAATAACAGTGTTTTAATTGGTGCCCACGTGCCAAGAAACCACGTGGGCGTGTACCACTAACTATTGATCCGTCGTAGCCTTGTACCTTCCGAACGTAATTTATGGTCTTTTACTTTATAAATTGCACCTGCCTCTCTTCCTACTTCTCGAAATAATACATTAGGCAGGTAAGTAGGTTAGTGAAAAACAAGAAATGTAAGGAAATTTATGGCTAGATTTTGCTTTTAAGAAAAATGAGAATGAGTTCAAATACCGCAGACGTTATTGTTTTGGTGTCTCGTCTGTTGCTGAGTAGATTAAGTTTCATGGCCAAACCCTAATAGAATTTATGTAAGTGAGTAAATTACAGATCATATCGTCTAGCAAGTTTTGTTTGACGCGCCTGCGCTAGCGTGGTCGACTTGTCGCGCCACCCCCATTCTAGAGTTCGATAGCGTTACGTCGACAGTACGTGAAACGTAATCGTAAGTAGGTCGCTGTCTAGAAGTGCGCGCGCAACTTACCACCCCTCCCCACTTCGAGGCCTCGTCGCCACTACGACGTCATTATTGATCGTGCACGTGGCGCCGTAAGTGACGTAGAGCCTGTCGCGTCCGATAGTACACCCCGACCCCTGTCTGCCCCCGTTTGCGTCGGCGTATCTTACCACCCCATGTCGCCCAACCCCATTTTTACTGCATACTGCAATTGTGATGTTATGTACCTATGTTTGTGTTTAGAATGACCACAGTAAAGATAGTTAGAGATCCCTAGCATTTAATAAAGACCAACATGAAATATACTTTTAATAGAAAAGAAAATTAGAATTGTTGGAATATGATGCCCATTTGCCTGAAATGTTGTTTGCAACCAGTTAATATTGAGTATGCACATAGTTATCATGTTGAAAAGGATAAATAGAATGCCTTTTTATCTTTTGACCAGGCCCTTATACTTGTTCATGTTAAAATATCAATGAAAAACTTATATAGTGTACATCGGATGTTATTGTTGCGCATTCATTACTAGAACTGATAAAATATCAACGAACTGATATAAGTGCGATTTCTAGCTATTTTTCGTTTACACAATCGATTGACGTCAGCATTTTTATACTTCACAGAAGTCGTGTACGTAGGTGAGGTGTGACTTAATGATTTATTTATTTTACCTGGTTTTGAACTTACACACACATAATTAAAAGTTTAGATAAACTTGTTAAATATGATAAGATATAAAGAAAATTTATACTGTGTCTTTAAGCATTTTAATAAAATGTTGTTAATGCAAAGGATATTATATTATGTTTTTCAGTTATTATTAAACAAATTTAGTTTATACTAAATTAATACTCTTAAAATTTGTAAAATTTTGTATATTTTGTACAACATTAACTTTTACTAACACTTATTAATTCAGAGAGAACTCTTGCTCTCGAGACATGCTCCTCTAAACTATTCTGTCAACAGACCAAGACTATAACAGTGTATACTGGCTGTTTGGGTACTTTCCTTGGCGAGACTCATAAATTTACTTTGTCTATGTATATATATATATTAAAGATAAACATTTGTTATACTCATATGCGTACCAAAAGAAACTTATATTTTAATGTTTTTATTATTGTAAAGACGTTTGGCTCTGTTCTATAGAAAATAATGACGACGAAGAAAATGACATGCTTGTTTTCTGTACTTTACATTTCTTAGACAAAAGAATAATTTCGTATACTATTTTCTTGAAATTTTTTTTTAAGTTCTTTAACTGCATTCAACTGCCAATTTAAAGTTATCTTGCCATTCCGTGGACGCTACTCGTATACATGACCATATCGATGATCAGTGTTCATGAGAATTGTTGTCTTATGAATGGAATATGTGAATGCATTCACATGCTCAACGCATATAGTTCAACTTTTGGGATATATTTTTATCTTACAACTAACAACTTTTTATATACTGTACTGTACTGTATGTGTGATAAACTTGTGTAATTAATAATATCATAATAATTTGTTGTGATTGTCATTCTTAACCATACCTTTTTTACAGAATTTTTCAATCTTTTGAGTTTAACTTGACAGTCAGATTTGAAAGTCTAATAAGCTAAGATAAATATTTTAACTTCATGACACATTCCTGAAGTTAATATAATTCTAAAGTGTATTACCATATTGCCAAGTTTTACCTATTATACTTAATCGGCAAATGTAACGAATTTGACATGTTGCTCAAAAAGCATTTATTACATTTATTATTTATGATTTTAGTCTTGAAATATTTCTGGCAGTCTAGGTGAAGTTTAAAGTGTGAGAATGTAAAAACGAAAATTAGAGTTAGTCACTAATACCAAAAGTAAAATTTTACGTGTACAAAGTAGAGGACACAACTAATTTAATAATAAACTTAGTCTTTGTGATATCACCTCAAGCTCGGATCCACCTCGTCAGCTATGAGGTAGAGTATGCGCAGCGTGCGAGTCAAAGGTGCTTCGCGCAGTAAGTTAGTGTGTGCACGTGGCACCGAAAGCAGGTGCGGTCGCCGTCGACGGCCTTTGTAGCTATCTAGGACACACAGACCCACCCTCTAAAATACTGATGTCTTCTTACGATGAGAACAATGTTTACTTCTTGCTTACAAGCAAATCATTTGTAACAAGAACTTAGAAGATGTACCATGGCCTTGACAAATATAATGTATAGGCAGCACGAATGGCGTAGTAGTTTCAGCGGTCGCCACATCGCTCTCTAACGCGATAAGTGTTATGGGTTTAAACCTCCCATGAAACAATACTTTGTGTGTTCCACAAAATATTACACGATTAATACTCGAGTCCTACAATCTTGATGTTAAAAGTATTAAATACTCAAGTATGTATCTAAGAAAATAAATAAATGAAAACGCCATTTATTCTACTACTAAATTATTTTACAAAACTCAACGTGAAAGTCTATTGTATAAAATTGTATAATAATTGTATATTAGACTTAATAACACATTACATTACTGATATCTTACTATCATCGATATAAATAATGTGTATAATGTTGAATAAAAGGTTTTGGTGCAGAAGACATATATTATGTAAAGCGTTGTGTGTGTTCGTAACCGTGGCGTCAGCTTAGACGTGCCCTACATAACGCCCTTCACTTTACAACAGAATGCATTTAACATTGTTTACGTAACGCTGCACTTATAGAGCTGCACGGAAATCGTTTTAATCCTCTTACCTGGGACATTTTGTTCTTTCTATCACTAACTATATACTTATCAAACTTTTATGTACATATGTAGTTACCACACAGTTTTGCGATAATGTTCGTGAGTTTTGAGTAGTATGATTTAGGTGGTACGTACGGTCGACAATACATTCTTATTTGTATAATTAAATCGATGTTTGAGTATAAACATACTTTTCGAAGTTTCTATCATTTGGAATTAAGCTCTATAAACTTTAATCCATGATGGATTGGCATCTGCAGATGAAACTAAGCCGTCAGTTAGCTAGGTCAATAGTATGCCTATGTGCTCTTGCCATGACCTCGTTTTAAGATACTAAAATGTTTAACTGTTATACTTCATAATATCATTTTCAAAATCGATGTGACAGATAGCACAAATTGTCCTACTGCACTTAAGACTTTATACTCACACAACCATACAAACATGCATCTTTATTACACTGCGATATGACGTAAATTTACAAGGGACCTTATGCCTTTGTAAGTGTATATTAAATGTAATTTTTATACAACATTTTATCATAGTCATTCCCTGACGTTGGTTTGTCTAATGATAGCGTGACGTCACCGTATCTACCCGTTATGCATTGCATTGTTTTACGAGCCGTCTTAAGTACGAAGCTTAATGCTATTTATTAGTTGCGAAGCGCGTTGATTTTATCATCTACGCATGACGAAAATTGTTGTCATGGAACAAGCATTTCAACGATGGCAATCCTAATTGTTGGCTCTTGCCTTGCATTGCAATATAGCAGTTGTTTTAGTTTTTCACATGGCACACATGTGCCTATAGTGGAGAATTACACTTTTATCTGGCCAAATTTATTATTATCTATACCCAGACCAGTCCGCAGACAGGTTTATACAGATTCTGCGAAGCATAACTTCAAAAAGAACCCATTGGAAGCGACCCACATCCACCGGCGTGGCGACATCATCGTGACCTACGAACTGTGTCGTCTGTATACCTAGTTAACGGCCGTACTATGCTACGCTTGTGGGGCGTGAGTGGGGGCGAGGTGGATCATACGTCAAAATAAATGATTTATATTCTAGCAAAACTTCTGTTATTAGCAAGTCACATCAGAGAATTACGATGAAACTGCGTCACATCACTACGGTTAAAATTTCACTCGAGTACGTTTTGAATACTTGATACTGTCCAGTATTGATTTATCTTTAACTACTTTACTGATTTGTCAGTGTGGTACTGACGGTTTAAAAACAAGTAGTGTTGCCACCCCTATACATGGTTGTTATAAGAGACGAATCAAGGAGCAAACTACGCAGGACAACATCACTGCATCCCGTCTGGCCAGCGTGGTGCAGTAGGCCAAAACCTCCATCTAAGGAGATGCTTATGTTCAGCAATGGACTGCTAAAGGCTGTTGGTATGGTGATGATATAATGTGACATGACTGATTTGACTATGGCAAAGTAATTTACATTTGTAATGCTCTCGAATCCAGCTTGTTATCTTGCTTCTTATCTTTATCTATCTTTACGAATGAAAAAAAGTTAAGTAAATTCCTTAAGAATGTATAAAAAAATCATTGAAGTTTACGAATATACATACATAATAGTATGTCAGAGATAGAGCAGCATATAATGCCAGTAATAAGAAACTAAATGTTTTATTATGTTTTTAGTTTGACCTTATAACAATTTCACTGACAAGTGAAAATTGATTCCAAAGCCATTTAAACATTACGTTATTGGGGCATTGCGCAATGTTTTCATTACAGCCTAAAACTGAAATTTAGGTATATCTACTCACTTGACGGCGCTCTGATGGTACATGACGCGCGGCGCGTGACGCGTCTCTGGAAATTGCGCACTTTGTTCATTTGTATAAGTTTCAAGATTTTAAGGATGTTCAATTACGTAATAAATTATAAATTGTCATTCTGAGCCTTGAGTACGAACATTCAACAATTACGTCAAGTGTAAACGTTCGAATTTTGCCCATTGGAACACGGTTATATAATAAGCATAGGACCTAGCACTTACTGTGTAATCACCAAGAGAACGTATCCGAATGGTTTTATACACATCTGGGAATCCCTTTTATTTTGTTCGTTATAACCGTTAATAAAACGAGTCATGTAATATATTAATAAGAAATTTATATTATTAATTGCTATAAAATTAGAATTTTAAAAATCGGTTGCTGCTATAAAAAAATACTTTTATTTTTTTTCTAAATACATACTTTTTATTTTAACTACTCCTTAGTAATATGGTTAATGTTCATATACATAACAATACAATACATATATCTATTCCGATAACCTACCGATACTAATTGAACACATTGTTTCCTATATTGTAGACTATGTTGACAATAAGAATTAAAGAAACTGAGTTATTTTATTTTTTTTAAATCATTTACCGACAAAAATATCAAATAAAAATATATATATTGTTCACTTTAGGAGGCTCTAACCAGCGAAATTTTGTACTTTAAAATTTTGTTTTCAAATAACGCTTTGCAGCACTAAAAACATCTATATTTATTTTTGCTCCGCAATAAGGTAAAATATTCGTATTCTCTGTCCAGGTATTTGAAGGCCACGGATTTCATGTACATATATTATGTATTTATTTCACATGAACACTGGTAATCACATTGATAAGACCTTGATTAATAATATCTTATAAAATTTTATTAAACAAAGTAATATGGAATTTGTTGTACAGCGGGACTTGTTTGCTACAAAATTATTTCAAAATGTCACGATCACTTCTATTGCCCGACCTTTCGAATTGGTTACATCGTTTGTGTTTACGAGTGGACTCTAGTAAACCTTTTAAATACTTTATTGCCAATAAGTCTTAACGATACAATAAAACTGTGTCTATGTGTAAAAATCGCGTTATTCTAAAAAAAGTTAAAATTGCATAATAGCTAATTATAAGTAATTATATATTGCAAATTACCTAAAATTGTTAGAAAACCTTTACTAAATGTGAAATAGCCAATAAAGTCGTAATAATATATTCTTAACATACGATCCCGGTGTCATACATACTCGTACAGGACAGGCTGATTCAGACCCAAGAATAATTATTTTTTTTTTGCTTCACATTATTTTTCTTACTGTATTAACACACAGAAAATTTTAGATTTTTCGATGGATTGGAAGTAATGGGTTAATGAAAGTCAATACATATAGCTTTGAGAGAATAACTCTTGAAGCAAACATACGTTGCCCTGGAGTATCCGTCCACTTTTGCAGTAACATGCTTACATCACTCTCATGAACTAACTTACAGTCATTTCACGAATACAAAAATACACACATACACAGAGGTAGTTTTCAACCAATACCAACCAACAAACTTTTCTTATATACTCTTGTTTAATGTGTTTAATTTTATTTTTTTATTGTTACATATTATTTCTTATGTTTCACCTTTTATTTACAGGCAATTTCACACATACTACGAGCGCTAGCGATCCTCAACTAAAGTATTGCCTAGCAATTTTGTAAGTTACTTTGGCAACTAAATATTATATTTAGATTTTGATGAGAAATAAACGTTTTTATTCTTATTATCTATTTTTTTTGCCTAGGAAGAAACATGGGTAACAATAAATCTGCAGCAGTCACAACAAGCAACTTTCAACAGAGTAACTGCATTCGTTCTAAAATATGATATTTTAATTTCACTACGACATGACCTCAAAATTGTACATGATAATACTATTACTATAGTTCGTTACTGACACCACACCCTTCTTATATTGTTTTGTACGTATATTAAATATTAAATTGAAACTAAAAACAGAACATTTTCTCTAATAAAACAAACCCTCAAAAAACATTTGTTTGTGAACACCAACACTTCACTTATTTAATGCACAATATTCAATCTAAAACCTTTCAAACAGGATCTACTCAGCATCAATTAATGTGTATGTGGGTCGCGCTTAATGATGCACCAGAAAGGCCAGCAGGTCGTGCTGCAGTGCAGTTGGGAGGCGTGGGTGTATTCACGAGGGTTGGGTGGAGGATGCAGGTGGGCGCCGAGCCAGGCGACCTGGAGGCAGATCGTGGGGGTACCGTTCACGCCAACGTTACATAAGCCCACGGCTGTACTTGCCTAGTTCCGTTAATGCCGAAGGTTGCTGCGCATAAGGTCGCCTGTCTGGGTCACGATACAACCCGTGAGCGTGCCGCTGTGATTGTATTTTCTATTTCATGCTACGTTATCTGTTATAATAGTTATTTTTAGTCTTAAATGAAAGCAAATTAATTATCTTTGATAAAGTTGCTCTAGCCTCAAAACAAGTTTATGCTTTGCCTTGACAAGGTTTCACTGTATACATTCTCATTCTTTATATTAAGTAAGAAGGGGCAAATGAATTTATGTTGTAAATAGATGTTTTCAGACTTGTTAACATGTCTAATAATTCTGGTTAAATTATTTGCTTTACGGCTTTCTACAAGGAATTTTGAAATGGACTTTAGTATCTGTTTCTACATAATCGTAAAATGCGCAAATGCCGACTAGGCTTCCTGGATAATTTTGACAATGTCTGAAATATTCTTTTTAACTTCGACTTGATGAATTACAATAGTGCTTAGACTAGATCAGTATTAACGTTATTGTGGAATTCGAGGTAGTCTAACGTAACTCATTATGAAAGCTAATAAAACACTTAAAACTACCAGACTATGGACAAAAAAAAAGTTGATGACTTAAATGGGACTTTCAATAGATACATTATCTATCTGTTACTTATATACGATTTATTGTTGTTTAACTAAGTGAGCAAAAAAGGTTTTGACTAGCCAGCACCAGCCATCAAAAGCTGATGGCAAGCAATTACCAGGGTCCATAAATACTTGCAAGTGTGGTGGTCATGGACATTTACCAACTTTATTCATTAACAAAAAACATACACAGTGCTGATTTATCGCGGTTTCTCTATGAATGAGTATATATTTATATATCGAAAACTATTTATCATCTTTATCAATTGGCGCCGTCTGCGCCTGTCACACATGCCAATGTAATCTGATTACGATTACTTATGCCAAATTGTACTATGCGTCATTCTTTGCTGTTTACGATGACTTACATAAATTTTGAATTGGTACAAATACCAATACGTGTCAAAGTTTCATGCTAGGTTTTTAAGTAGGTTATTTCAATGATAACTGAGATAATCAGCATTTTTTTAAAGCCTGTAGAGGTTGCACAAAATGACTTTACTCGTACTTTGCCTGATGTTAAGCATGAGTAGAATCTAAGAGTGTTGGTCACCATACTCTTTGCGAATGCAGGTAATGCAGTATTTAACCTTCTTACTAGGAGACTACTTACTAGGAGAGACCTATGTCCAACAGTAGACTATTAAAGGCTGTCGATGAACCACTCTATGGCGGCTTAGTAAGATGCTTTTTCATTCACCGCTTAAAGGATCTGAAAGATGTCAACAGAATTTAATCTTTGCATACTAATGGGCTATGTTACACCCATATTATTTGGCTACTAGTGTTAATATTATATTTATTTAAGTAACAACTTTGTAATCTAATATTAACACATTTGTATAGCTTTCTTAACAGTACGTCATTGTGAGGAGATATTATAGTGCACCTGTGTTTGTACAAACACTTGTGCGCTCTGTTCCCTCACTCTCACAATATGATGGGACGGTTATCCGACACGACCGGGGAAGGATCAGGCGCAGAACCAATGGTTTTACGTGCTCTTCAAGGTTAAAACCCCAACTGCCCAGTTCTGGACTGTTATGAAGTATTTCTGTAACCAGAAGTACTCAATAACACTTTATGATACGAGAATCGAACGAGATCTCTTGACTAAATAATTTACGCTTTTTAATAATATTCATAATTTATTTACTTGAAATAGAGTAGTACATAGGAGGCACTTCAAGTTTATTACAAATAATTTGAATAAAAAAAACGAACACTTCATAGTTGTTCAACCAAACTGTCATTCTTAGGTTAATTATGAATCAATCTTATTGATCTTTGTTTCATTTATTAATCCTACAGCTCTTCATTTGTAATAAATATTTGATGGAATATATTTTTCTGCCGCATTAACCACCAATGTAATTTATTTAAAAACTTATTTAAGGACAAAATCTTCATACTTTTTGGGATTTTATTGAACATTTTGCCGCACATAGTGTAAGCGTTATTCTGTGGCCGATTGCTTTTTGGTATCATGTCCAGAACGAGTCTGTCCGGGTCTTTTATATTATCACACCAAGGACGAGTTACATCTGTTGCACGTTTATTAGGGCGCTGCTTGATTTTTTTTTCTGTCTCTGTAAAGGTGGGCCAAAAGGAGCATTTTAGTTTTTTAAAAAAAGTGTTATTTTAATTTCTAGACCACCGATTTTAAAACTTCTGTCACCAATTGTATTTTGTTTTGAATATAATAATGCCACATTTAACAACTCGTTATAAAACTGATATACTTTTACCAGACTTCGATCTGAGATATTTCGTTATCTTTTAAGAATAGTATGCACTTCGATGTATGTCATTCAATAATTTTATATATATATTGTCAAAATTTTTTGTTTTTAAATAATTTTCTTTTGAATATTATCATCGATATCATATATTAAATGCATAAGTTACTTGCATGTTAAAGTAGCACGTACCTTATAAAAGGTAGTAAAATATTGAGTTTTCCTTCAGTCACGGGGGTTTTCCTATGTTTATTTAAATCACATGCGGGTTTATCTGTAGTACACAGATAATGGTGAAGTAATCATCACGACATATATGAAACCAAGCAAGTTGTTTTTTGCTACTTAGCTACTATGACGTCACAAATATTATGATTTGATCTGAAAGATGAAACGATGCATAGACGCCGGCGCTTTGCCAGTCACCGTATAAGATGATTCACTCTGAAGAACATATTGGTAGTTATTGTTTCTTCAATGCCTATGGACCGACCGGCTCGACCGTAATGTGATATCATGGTCTCACTCAAAATCAGTAGGTATTAAGCAATTCATTCGTCGTTTCTCACTAAGTGAGTGACATAACCCTCTTCTCTCCCGGTTTGGGTAGGGGGGCACTCAAAGGCCGTTCTTCGGTCTCTATGTTACAGTAGACGGCGGAGGTAGTCAATTACTAATACTACACATTTTCCTCCGTGCCATAAAACATTTATAACTATAACCTGAATAATAAAAATTATAACCAGACTACGTCAAAACTATTGGTATATTTTATATAGCCTATGTCAGCCGGGCTGTCATTGAGACTCTATTGACACGTCTTTAGTTTTGTTACATTTACGATATTTTAGGTGCTACAGACAAAAAATTGCTTAAACTACCCAAACTATTATCCTTCCCTTTGACTTCGCCGTAGTCGGGCAAAATTAGGTTCAAAATTTATGCTCACTTAAGATTTATTAACACCCTCCATTTTTTATTTAACATAGAAATAAAGAAGTGTCTAAAGATGATTCTAACTTGAATTAGAAGGATTAAAAAAATATCATTATAAAGCTATTATAAACACATTATCAATTGGCTTAAGTTAAAATCGCAATACGCTGTAAACACCTAGTTTTTTCCTGTTCTTTTTTAACAGGCTTAATAAAAGATTATTATTTTCTCAAAGCGACGTTTTTCTTGTAAGAAGTGTTGTATATGCTGCTTGTATACATATAATATTATTTTTTTCAGGAGATTTTGCATGCTTATCTAGGGGAGACTAGTCTTCCTATATACGCTTTTAATACCATGATGAGATATGCCTCAGGCTATCTCATGATATAGTAGTAGTAGTGTAGTATAGCTCAGGCAGACCTTAGGATCAGACTGCACCCATTATTCTTTATATAAATTCTAATAATTACCATCATTTCATACATTTAAATTATAAACTACAAAACATACTTACTCGTATATAATTGTTGTAAGTACTTACTATTACATATTAGAAATAATTCTATGAAGGTTTCATAATCACGATATCATAACAAAAATACTTGTTAACAATTTCCTCAAGCTGAACGATAAAGGCTGTGTGATTCATCCATTTAATCATTAAGCGATGCCGTAAGAGAATAGCTCATCCTTTATAAATAACACCAGTCACTTAAATAGAGTTATCTAAAAATGTGCCTTACGAAAACATCTTGCTACTAGAAGGATTTCCCCTTTACCTATGCGTCATCTTTACTGTGTCACTCTTATTATCAACTCAATAGCAACAAAGTGGGCATCTTAACAACGTACCAATAAATGTATCTTATTGTAGTAAGTATAAAAATATATGTGGGTACATAAACTTTCCTTAATACTAGTTTGAATACGAAAAAATAATAATAATATGTATCTTACACCTGTTACAATAAGTTAAATTAGAATTGTCTAGGTTTGGTATTATATATATTTTGACGTGTTTTTGCCTTAGCGACAAATATTTTTGATTCTAATACTATCACAGGGAATTATATATTCCAGTATCTATATTTTAAATTTAAAATACAACATGACAGTATTATTAGGTGTAGACGAAGTACAGAGAGAATTAGATGAAAATCTTAAAAATATATTTTAACTTAGGCAGTAAAATGAAACATAACTGCAAAGAGAATATACTACGAGATTACTCCTTTCAGAGACTTTTATCTAGTACTAAACTCGTCTTAGCCAAAAAAGAGTTTGATTTAATCATAAAGCAATATATACTCATATATATGTATATATACTATTCTTAACTATTATTAACCTTAATAAAATAAATAAAAAAGAAATATAAACCTATAAAAACCCCACACCGCGCAATCGTAGCTACATATCTTACTCGCACGAGTTCGCCACGAGACAGGTATCACTTGACGTACGATAGGCTATTAGACACAGTTACTGTACATCTAGTACATAGATATGGAAACTGAAATTATTTTAGAAAAGTATTAAAGAGCTTTACAATAGGGTAAATACACAGTTATTGGACATTTCGTAAACACGGAAATAATATGGAATAAATATTATAGAAAAGTGCCGACGCATACAATTAGTTTTATTGTTTTATACTAAGACGACATGTTAACATATTAAAAAAACGTGGATTTGTTTTTTCTTTTTTTTAGAGTTGCAGCGCATTTAAATCGTTTTTGTCATCATGGATACTTTAAAGAATCAAGTAATTATGGATTATAAGTAGCGTCGTGGTAGCAACTCACCACAAGTGGTATGCCACATCAACAATGTTGACGAAGCGAATACATATAATACAAACGAAAAATTTAGATTAAATTGGTAGCATATGTCATTCCTAAAGAATCAAAGTATCTTTGTACGTTAAATTTTATTAAAATCGGATTAGCAGTTTAGGTATGAAAGCAGACATACAGAGTTACTTTTTATTTTACTTTTACTTATAATATTTTACAACTTTAAGGGATGATTTCAGGGATAAAAACTATTTTATACCCTTCTCTATAACCTAAACTATCTCTCTGACTTAACTTTAACTAACTATGAAACTCTCCTCTTTTCCTGTGACTCAAACAATCTCCATACTAAATTTCATCCTAATATTTCCGACGTTTAAACGTAAAAACATACAGAAAGTCACACTTTCGCATTTCATGACATTAATATAGATTAGTGTGATTTAATTTACGATTTTTGTGTCCATTGTGTTAAATATAGTTGCCACAAACTAATGTTAATTTTATTTTCTCAACCACCTTTTATGCCTATATTTGCAAGCTAATTTAACAAAATTTCTTTAAAAAGTATGTGGTCGCTTATTAAACAGTATAGTATCTTTACACTAGAATCCTAAGCCCTAAATTCTAGGGACCTGTATGAACCATTATGGTCATACTAAGGAAAATAGCTATGTGGGTTACCATCTAAAGTTTCTGGTAAATTGGCATTTTGGTTACTGACCACTGATTTTTATCATAATATTGTACATACAATTTTTATTCACAAGCTATTCTAGAAAACTTAACAAAAGCAATGGAAGTCATCAATAAATAATACCTAGTCTTGCCATAAATATTGTAATAAAGAAAAAAGAAAATTGTTAACTGCAAATAACATTTATTACTTTTACAGTGTGTCAGTTTAATACATAAATATAAAACAATTAAAAATATAAAAAGCTTATTCGAAGTGGTCTCCATTGGCTGCAATACAGTCCTTTAAACGATGAGGCCAGTTATCAATAGAAGCACGCACTCTTTCCATGGGAAAATTCTTCACTGCCAATCGTATAGATTGTTTTAGGGACTCCAAATTATCATGGCGTTTAGAGCAAGCTGTACTCTCTAAAACTGACCACAAATCATAATCCAGCGGATTAAGATCGGGACTAGACGACGGCCAGTCTTCAGCTCTGATGAAGTCCGAAACGTTCGATTCCAACCAAGACTGCGTGGACCGAGCTTTATGACCCGGCGCCGAGTCTTGCTGGAAGGACCATACTTGGTTATTGAACATGGTGATGTTAAGGGGCTTAACTACCTTCTCAAGAATGGTATCTTGATACACTTGTGCCGATGTTTTGATACCTTTTTCACAAAAATATGGCTCAGTCACTCCTTCATAGCTAACACCCCACCAAACCATCACTGAAGTCGGATAATGTCCACGTTGCACTCTGTCGACTAATTGGGAAGCTTCCTTAGAGCTTTGAGCATAAATACGGTCATTTTGTTTGTTAAAATGTTGCTCAATTGTAAAAATTTTCTCATCCGTAAACAAAATTTTTCTGTGACCTCCCTTTGCGTACCGCTTCAGTAGTTGTTTCGATTTTACCACCCTATTCTTCTTTAAATTATCAGTTAAGAAATGGCCAGTGCGTCTCTTATAGGCTGCAAGTCCTAAGTCATCTTTTAAAATACGCGACATGGTTCTAGGTGCTATCTTCATTTCCCGAGATAAAATCTTTTGCTTTCGGACAGGATTTCTTCGAATTCTTTCCCTTACTGCTTTGACCACCTTTTTCGTACGAACACTACGTGGACGGCCAGATCTTTTTCTGTCACAAACAGAGGAGGTCTCATTGTACCTATTAATAGCCCGGTACACAAACATTTTACTAATACCAAGTGTATGGAGAGTTTTAAAAATTGCATTTGGCTCCATACCTACTTTGTGTAATGCTATCACAGCGATTCGGTTCTCTTTATCACCCCACACCATTTTAATATCGCAAAATATTTTACAATGTATTGGCGCCAAAATGAGAAAACACAATGAACAATCGTATAAAAATGACAGATTCGAAATTCAAATGTAATATTTTTTTATAATTAAGTGTAACAGTATTTATGGCCAGACTAAGTATAAATATTTATTACAAATATGTAACTGGAGTATGGAGTGTGGACGTAGTGTCAACCCGTAGATAGTTTCAAACTGCGTTGTAGAATTACCTTCCAGCTGTTATTAGCCATTGTTTGCAACAGTTCAATTGTCCGATAAAATGAGAAGGTAAAGAACTTGGGGCTAAATAAGAAAACCTATCTCCTGGGGCCCTTAGATTAGGGAAGTTAACCGCAAACTATTTGTGGCAGCGGTGTCTCTGCAAAGGTTACGAAATTTCCTTCCAAGAAATACCTGTCGTAAAAGGCGACTAAGGGAACAAAGTATGCAAGACAACATCAAAATAAACAAAACATTAAACATTTACCCTCTGACAAAAAAACAATGCAAAGTAAAAGTGAGTCAGTACTTGCAGGGGTTTGACTACGAAGAAACAGAAATACTAATAGCAATAACACAGTAATTAAAATCACATGTATTATATCACCCATCTATATAAACATTACACATATACACACCCTCTTTACACATCACTTTTTTTTTTTTTTTTTTTTAACGTGTGGAAACCCCCTCGGGCCGTCACCCCACCGGGGTTTACGGCGGGGTGGTGTGTCGGAATCGGACCGACTAAAACCACACGGTGTGCCACTCTGCGCCTGAGATAGGAGGGATCCGGGAACCGCTGCTATTACGACATCCAAATCCCTCCTAGCGCCTGCCCGCTACCTCGGGCACCATCTGCGGATAAACTCTCTATTTTAGGCGACATACGGCACACATGGACGTCGCCTCCTCGCGGCTGACCATTGTAGCGGATGGAGGGTAAAACCCATCCCGTCCACCCGCGGCCACACTCAAGGCGGCATGAGGCGCTGGTATGCGCGCCTCCGCCGCCCGGCTCGCCGGCGGCGAATTGGGTCCGAGTGGATATTGTCCTCCCGGGCCTTCTCCGCTGCCTCCTTCCGCGAAATTACGTCTTCGCAGAAGGTTGCGACCGCGGTAAAACAACTGTCGCTACCGACCATGGAGCGTATTACGGCCGGTAGCGAGAGATCTCCTCCAATAACTGCAGTGAGGACCCCACGCTGCGCCGCCCAGGCGGAACAAACCGCCAGCGTGTGCTGAGCCGAGTCCTCACTGCAGTCGCAGTGGTGACAGGCGGGACTCAATTCCCTCCTGGCGACCGAGTGCAGATACTTCCCGAAGCAACCGTGCCCGGAAAGAATCTGCGTCAGTCGGAAGGAAAGGGTCCCGTGCTGCCGCCCTGTCCACTCGGCGATGACCGGCTGGAGAGCCTCCACGGCAGCAAAGCCAGCACGTGGAGCCTCCAGCCGGGACGACCAACGAGCCATCGTGGCTCGACGAGCGGCCTCTCGCCACTCGCGTATCTCTTCGGGCGTGGGGCCGAATACCGCTACCCACCCGAAAGTCTGCCGTTCGCCGATAAACTTCAGCGAGCACTTCCGCCTCCAAATCCCACGGGGGAGTTCCGGCTAACGCGCACGCCGCCTCCGTCGATACGGTGCAGTAACCGCGTATGGCTCTAACCGCCAATATCCTCTGAGGGCGCCAGAGGCGACTTTACACATCACTACATCAGCCTTACAACACTTGCATTATTCATCACTTACATTACTCAAAAAAGAGGACTTTTTCACACTTTCACAACTTTTTATTATACAAAAGAAAGGAAAAAAAAAATATTCATTTACATTCAATTCTGGATGGGTATCGGATTGTATTGATATTGAAACAGTACAACTATCAAAGAAACAATCATAAGATATTGTTGTAGTAAAATTATTAGAGCGAATTGAGACTGACAATCGAAATACAGATACTAAATTCACTGATTTGTAAAAATACTGCCAAGATATTTGTAATCTTGTAATCTAGTATTGAATTCTTTTTGAAATAAACAAATATTATTATATTATATTATATTATATTATATTATATTATATTATATTATATTATATTATATTATATTATATTATATTATATTATATTATATATTACAAAGAGGAGGAAAACTTTAAACAAACCTTATTCCAAACCGTCTGACCAACGTGGTATAGTAGGCCAAAACCTCCTTGCTGTCCAGCAGTGGACTGTAAAAGGCTATGATGAAGGCATAAACGCGTGCGATGCAGGATCCCCGTATGAACACCGTAGCGCAACTGATTTTTGCGTCGGACACGGGTCGCCTATCGGTCCTTTTTCGTAATTTTTCATAATTTAATTTCTAATAGAGAAAAACTAAACATAATTTAAAGTTTGCATAGCACACGTATTATTTGTTATGACTATGTTAATAATTTCTTTATTATACGTACGTATTTTTCATAAAAAACTTTTTTATTAATCTTGTTTTTACATGACTTAGGATTCTATATATACCTCAACTTTACTAATTTCTTTTTTTTTTTTTTTTTTTTTTTTTTTAATATGGTTGATTCAATACTCGCGTTTATATACAGTATCAAATATGAGCGTTGGAGCAGTTTTGAGGAAGTATAAGCCCTTAAGTAAGTTTACTAAACTGTGCTTCAATTTTTTATGTGAATTAATTGGTATCAGACTTCCACAACCCTAGTACTAGGCGATTTCGAAGTTCAACCTATTATCAGATTGTATAAGGCTCTAACTATCCGTAACGATCGATATGGCACATATTTTCGTATGGTAACCAGGACCGACTCTTACATACGTGCTTTTCGAGGCACGGAGGAGTCTAAATTATCCATTTTTGATTGACCTGGTTAGGATTGGTTAATTTTGCAATATGCTCGGTTACCACTAAACATCGAGCCCCTACTGTTATTTTATGTTTAAATGGAGGTACTGTCAATACCTATAAAAACAATAATAAAATACCACAATTCATGTACGGGTAAAGTTAGTTTAATGACGTCAATGGTGTTTAATCATCAATTGTTTCATGATTTGTTGTATGTATGCATTATGGTCAACCACAGCAACATTTACATTGAACATGAAGTTTCTTTTCTAGTGTCGATAGGAGAATTGGTTTTCAAACGTATATCCCTGGTGGATGTAACGTTTCATTCGCAATTTTATTTAAGATAGATATAAATTTGGCAGTGTATCATGCTTTTTTTTTTGTTTAATAATATTCTCCTTGCTTAGCCTATGTCTAACAGTGGAATATTAAAACCTGTTGATGATGAAGATAAAAAGAGGCTGTTAAACATTTTTCTTACACAATTCTATATTTTATTACTAAGAGCTATAAACTGGATATTACTGAAGCGCCGAGTATTTAGCAGCCGAACATCCGGCAACACTTGGTACTTTTCACGGATGGCAGATTTAAGCCTGGATCTAAAAGGTGTGATGACGACTTGCCGTGGGCACTTTTGTTTCCTTTGTAATTGAGTCGTGTCACAGCACACTTTATCTATTAATTTTTACTAATTACCAAAACAGGTATAACGTGTGAGGAAAAAAAAATCGTTTGAATCGTCATAATAAATGGAAACAATTTTAATCTATTTTTTTTTTTCTACGAATCTTTTGCCCAATCTAGGTCGTTTACGGCTGTAAGTCTTCTATCATATGGTTGAACATGACTTTTTACGTAGAGTGACTGCACAGAACTCCAGTATGGCAATCGACATCGACGGCTTTATATGCTCTCCGATGTACGGAGGGGTTAATAAGTTAGAAATACGTTAAGAATTTACCCATCTATAGACTGGCCTGCCCTTGACGACCGTCTATCCTTCGGCCCCCACATCAAGGCAGTCCGCAACCGGGCTGCCTTCGTGCTAGGACGTTTACACAGTTTAATTAACGCGCGTTCGAAATTAAACTTAAAAAACAAAGTCCGATTATACACTGCATGCATACGTCCTATAATGACGTACGGTAGTGTAGTATTCGCACATGTAAGGCCACACAGGATCCATAGGCTTCAAACACTACAGAATAGGTTCATGCGCACAGCTACGGGAGCACCGTGGTATGTACGCAACGTCGATCTTCACATCGACCTCAGATTGCCGACCATCAAGCAATTCATTAAACAGTGCTCCCTTAGCTACTTTGACTCTGCTCCGACTCACCCCAACCCTCTAGTGGTTGCGGCTGTAAATTACACACCGAGCAAAATATCAAAAATACGTCGACCCAAACACGCGTTAGGGGAGCTAGACGACGACATTACACGCGCTCAACGCAGAGCGAACACATTAATTATGAACCGTCCGCGTTTTCGTCCCCGCCGGCGGGGGCGGAACACGCGCCGCGTAAACCGTCAACAAAACATGGGAGTAGGCCGCCCCAGTGTTTCAGCAACACCCCAAGCCGAGGTTCGTACCCCGCAGGGGGTGCCCTTGGGCAATGTTGCTTAATAAAGGCCGGTTGAGAGCCCTCTGCGCTCACCGTAACTAAACCGGGTAAAGTTGTAGAGGCCGTCTGAGGCCAACAGCTAAATATCAATTTCAAAAAAAAAAAAAAAAAAAAAAAAAAAAAAAAAAAAAAAAAAAAAAAAAGACTGGCCTGGATTCCGCTTCCGACGCGCGTCCCGAGTGGACGTGTCCGACAAGTGCTCGAGTGCTCCCGCTGCGACATCGCGCCCGTGCCACGCCGCACTTGTCGCTTCGCGCCATCGCGCCGCCTACGTCACCGCTGTGTGTCTGTGTGTCGTAACGGTCGCCCGTTTGCGGCATACTGCGCTCACTGCGGTTAGTGTTTTTGTGAACAGGGCGCGTACATCCAAAGTCGTATTTTTTAATACGACTTTGTTTAGTGCGTGTCTGTCACGGAAGCGCTAGTTTTTCGTTTCTTGTTAAACAGATAAGTCATAGTCAGCGTTCTTTGTGAACGAGACGCGTGCGTTTAACGTCGTATTTTTAAATACGACGTTGGATAGTGCGCCGTCCTTCACAGAGGCGCAAGTTTCTGTTTACAGCGAAGTCTTTGGCCCCTTCAGGATAAATCCAATTGGTCACTCGGTGGAAACCTTACGGTGTCAACGAATCGAGTGGGCGGTGACCCGACCCGCCTGCCTAGCCCCTTCTGGGTTAGGCAAAGTCGGCTGGGGCTAGACAACTCGGCCTTGGGGGTGTCTCCTAGTCGAGCCTAGCCGTCGCCCTCCCACCCCACCCTTACCTCCACATCCTATTCTCAGCTGTTAGTTTGGGTGTGCCGGCCGACAGGCCCATACCACCCCGGCATCTGGGCAGTTAGGAACCCGACGCACATTGAGATTGGCGAAGGGATACAAGCTTAGGGCACACCTTATTTTTAAGCACACCCTCCCGGCCTTACCCCGGCTGGGAGGCCAAGCACACTCACACCCCCGGGTTGTCCCACCCGGGGACTAGGACTGTTTGCTGCTGCTGTTGTTGCTGTTGGCAGCACAACAACCGCCGAAAACCGCCGAAATGGCCCTCGCGGGCCTTTCCGCGGGGTCCACTCTCCAACGTCTGGGAGCGGACATAAACGCCATCCTCGAAGACCCCGAGGTCCTCGAGCTCATCCAGAGGAAATTCCTCTTAAAATTGACCGAGGAAAGGACTCAGGATATGGAGACGGAAACGTCTCCAGAGTCCGAGGCAAACTCGGGCGACGAAGGAGCGGACCAAGCTGGAAGCTCTGACGCCAGCGAGGACGAGTCCTCGTCCTCCACGTCCTCGGCCTCTTCTAAAGAGTCCGGTTTTACGGTCGTTTCCTCACGGAAACGCAGCCGTAAGGCCAAAGGAGGCCCAAACAAGGCCCCAAAGCTGTCAGAGGATAAAGATACCTCGGCAGCACCCGCCCCCGTTCGCGCCTCTCCGAGGCCTAAGGGCAGCAACTCCCCCTCAGGGAGGTCCACGCCCGCTATCGCCGACGCCTCGGCGGCCGCGCCAAGGATCCCCGCCCCTCCTCCGATATTCATACAAGAGAAATCGAGATGGACGGCGATCTCCACCTGGTGCAACGAGCGCCGCATCCGCTACCACTCTGCCCGTAGCACCCAACAGGGCATCAAAGTTGCCCTAGCCACCGCGAGCGACCACAGGGCGCTCTCGAAGCTCCTTCGGGAGAGGGACGTGAGTTACCACACGTACACTCTGCCGGAGGACAAAAAGCTCCGTGTCGTTGTTCGCAACGTGCCCAAGGAGATCTCCCCCGAGGAGATCAAACAAGCCTTGACACCCAACTACCCGGTGCATGAGGTACACCGGATGGTTAAAGGCCGCACCAACGTCGTATACGACATGGTGTTGGTTACTCTCGACGACACCCCCGCCGGCAAGGACATCTTTAAGATGTCGTCCATCTGCGGGCTGTCGGGCATAACCATAGAGCCACCTCACCGTAGAAGTGGCATCTCACAATGCCACCGCTGCCAGCTCTATGGGCATTCGGCGCGTAACTGTTTCGCGCGCCCCAGGTGCGTCAAGTGCCTGGAAGACCACGCGACGGACCAGTGCAAAAGGCCCAAAGACAGGGCCCAATGCACTGAGCCAGTCGCGTGCGTACTGTGTGGCGAAACAGGCCACCCCGCCAACTATCGAGGTTGCCCGAGGGCGCCTAAAACCCCCAAGGCGAAAGGACCTCAGCGTCCCCGCCCAGTCGTCCCTGCTGCTGCTGCTGCTGCTGCAGGGACTGGGGGGAGCTTTAAAGCCGCTCCTCTGCCAAAAACGAACGCCTGGGCCACTCCCAGGACGACCGGGGAGACCTTCCCACCTCTGCCCGTGCGGAAGACGATGCAGGCCCCCATACCTGCCCCAGTACCCGCAAAGGCAGCCCCTGTCGAGCGGCCCACAAAGCCTCTCCAGGGAGGGCCCAAGCCGCTCGTAGTTGACTACAGGAGCCAACTACCGCAAACGATCGACCCGGACCTATCCCTAGTGGCAAGGTTCGCGAGTGCGATCGACTTTAGCGAGCTACGTCATCTCGCTAGTCTAATCCGGCAAAACGAGGGCAATCCGTTGGCCCTCCTCAGTGTTAGTGTTAGGTACTCGAGCGTACTCGAGAAGCTAGGCGCGTTTAAATGCAACCCATAATGGATTGCACACCAACACGCAGAGTCAAACCCCGATCACTCAAGCTAGGGTACATCAACGCCAACGGCATCGGTAGGCAACGAGATGAAGTTGGCGTTTTTCTTAGGGCACACCAACTGGACATATTGCTAGTGCAAGAGACCTTTTTGAAACCCTCGCAGAGAAACCCAAACGTTGCGAACTACTCTGTGGTCCGCAACGATAGGATTGACTCTGCGCTAGGGGGAACTCTCATATATTACAAAAGGTCCCTTCACTGCGTACCTATGGATCCGCCTGCGCTGACTAGCATCGAGGCTTCGGTCTGTCGAATAGGCATGACCGGACACCAACCGATCACGCTAGTTTCAGCCTATCTGTCACCCAATCGGCAACTACTCGAGAGCGACCTCCGAGCGCTGCTAGAACTGAGCGACGCCGTGATAATCGGCGGCGACCTTAACGCCAAGAACACCATTTGGAACTGTCACCAGTCCAACGCCAAAGGCAGAGCCCTGGAGTCGCTCTCGAATAGACTAGCGTTCGACATCATCGCCCCGCTCGAACCCACCCACTATCCGCACAACGTGTCTCACCGACCCGACATTCTGGACGTGGCACTCCTAAAAAACATAAACCTACGTTTGTGTTCAGTAGAGGTGCTTCACGAGTTAACTTCAGACCACAGACCTGTGGTCGTGGAGTTCGCACCCAGACTGGGTCCCATCGACACAGGTCATCGTACCCCCACTAGACGAACCACGGACTGGAGGCGCCTCGGGACAAAACTCGAGGCAACCTCGTCCGTGCATCTAGATAGGATACCCGACCACATAAATAGCCAAGAGGACACCACGATGGCGATCGACAACCTCACAGCTCACGTGCAATCGTTAATTAACGAATGCACTCGGGAGGCACCGGCGACGAACGATCGCCGCTGGGACCTACCCGATGACGTACGTGAGCTGCTGAGGCGGAAGAACGCCGCCGTACGAGCCTACGACAGATATCCATGCGAAGCCAACAGGATCAGGTTACGACGCTTAGAAAGAGCGGTCAAGTCGCGCATCGATCAAATGCGCCAAGACAGGTGGGATAGGACACTACAAGACCTCGAACCTACCCACCTTGCCTTCTGGCAGCTGTCCCGCTCGCTTAAGAGAGACATTGTCACCTGTATGCCTCCTCTAAGCAGACCTAACCTTCCACCGGCATTCGACGATATCGAAAAGGCAGAGTGCCTGGCCGAGAGTCTAAAGAATCAGTGCACGCCCAGCGTAATACACTGCGACTCGGACCAAATAGCCGAAGTTGATTCGGAAGTAGAGCGCCTAATAACCTCACTTCCTACATCAACATCAACATCAACACCGACGGGGATGACAGATACACATACACAACAAGACCTAGACACGGTCACCCCCGAAGAAGTCGAAACGATCGTCAAGGGCCTACACGCTCGCAAGGCGCCCGGTTCGGACGGTATCACAAACAGGGTTATAAAACTCTTTCCGGAGAGGCTACTGGTCCTGCTGACGTTCATCTTCAACGCAGCACTCAAAAACAACATCTTTCCACAACAGTGGAAAGAAGCCGTTGTTATTGGGATACCCAAACCTGGCAAACCGAAGTCCGAACCGACCAGTTATAGACCGATCAGTCTGCTTAACGGATTAGGCAAGCTATACGAGCGTCTAATCTACAGTAGGCTGAAAGCGTATGCCGATGCTAATCTTCTCGTCCCCCACGAGCAATTCGGGTTCCGAACCGAACACTCGTGCGTCCACCAAGTTCACCGCATCGTTGAATACACCAGCGATCGGCTTCAACGCAACCTGTTCACAGGAATCCTCTTCTTCGACGTAGCGAAAGCTTTCGACAAAGTGTGGCACAACGGCTTATTATTTAAGCTACTTACCATGGGAGTGCCACACGGACTCGTACTCATCATACGAGACTACTTGTCGAATCGAAGCTTCCGCTACCGAGTAGAAGGGTCACTGTCCTCCACTCACCCCATACGAGCCGGTGTCCCACAAGGGTCCGTGCTCTCCCCCCTGCTCTTCACGCTGTATACTAGCGACATTCCGAAGCATCGGCATGTGCAGACGGCTCTATTCGCAGACGATACGGCTATCTACTGCTCAGGAATGAACCCCTCGACAGTAGCCAAGAAACTCCAGACCGCAGCCAACGCACTGGGCGTTTGGTTCCGGAAATGGAGGATAGAGGTCAACCCCGAGAAAAGCCAGGCGGTGCTGTTTCACAGAAGACAGCTAAGCTTGTATCCTTTGGAAAAGACCCCTCAGATTAGGATGTTCGGCAAGCCTATCGCTTGGACTAGGCAGGCCAAATACCTAGGCATAACCCTTGACGACCGTCTATCCTTCGGCCCCCAAATCAAGGCAGTCCGCAGCCGGGCTGCCTTCGTGCTAGGACGACTACACTGTCTAGTTAACTCGCGTTCGAAATTAAATTTAAAAAACAAAGTTCGATTATACACTGCATGTATACGTCCTATAATGACGTACGGCAGTGTAGTATTCGCACACGTTAGGCCACACAGGATCCATAGGCTTCAAACACTACAGAATAGGTTCATGCGCACAGCTACGGGAGCACCGTGGTATGTACGCAACGTCGATCTTCACATCGACCTCAGATTGCCGACCATCAAGCAATTCATTAAACAGTGCTCCCTTAGCTACTTTGACTCTGCTCCGACTCACCCCAACCCTCTAGTAGTTGCGGCCGTAAACTATACACCGAGTAAAATCTCTAAAATACGTCGACCCAAACACGCGTTAGGGGAGCTAGACGACGACATTACACGCGCTCAACGCAGAGCGAACACACTAGGTGCGAACCGTCCGCGTTTTCGTCCCCGCCGGCGGGGGCGGAACACGCGCCGCGTAAACCGTCAACAAAACATGGGAGTAGGCCGCCCCAGTGTTTCAGCAACACCCCAAGCCGAGGTTCGTACCCCGCAGGGGGTGCCCTTGGGCAATGTTGTTTAATAAAGGCCGGTTGAGAGCCCTCAGCGCTCACCGTAACCAAACCGGGTAAAGTTGTAGAGGCCGTCTGAGGCCAACAGCTAAATATCAATATTAAAAAAAAAAAAAAAAAAAAAAAAAAAAGACTGGCCTGGCTAAAACGCTTAGCTTTGCAATATTTTGACTTAGGTGGTGAATACTGAGTCACGAACCAACACAATCTTTGTCAAATAAATTAAAATCTTGGAACTCCTCCGAAAATGCTAGACCGAATTTTATGATTTTTTTTCATATAATATATATATATTTGATAGATCTGAGATTAGGTTTGGGCTATTTTTTATGCTATTAAATGATAACAATAGTTCTATCAAAACTGATAATGAAAAAATATCATCGAATAGTTGTTAAATATTCGTGGCATCTCTAGTAAAGACACATGTTCGAAAGAATTGAAAAAACTCAGGCAGCCATAGCATTATATTTTTAATTAGTATTGTGTGTGAAAATTAGACGTTGGTTCGCTTTCTCAGGCGAATGTTAACATAATAACATCAGTTTTACTTTTCAGGAAGTAGCACAAGGCTGAGCTGATATAATTTTGACTCTTACAGAGGAATTTATCTATACTTGTTAATTCTACGTTTATTTAATCCACCCTACGTAAGGTTTATCTTCAGTACTGCAAAAAAATGTTTTCTTCAAGCTATTCTGTCAGTTACGCAGCTAACATGAATGCTATGATAGGTTGGGTGGTAACTCTGTAACACTACGAGTATTTGCTCATCTATGGCCTATGAGTATTACTCATACAGCAGTTGTTTACTATGTAATTTATAATATTCGTAAACAAACATGTATAGGCATTCGTAAAACCTAAAACTGTTGATTCAGAAGATGTTATTATGTATCAACAACACTGTCGAACCAAACATTTCGTTATGTCATAAACCAATTTAGTACTTTTTCATACAACTTTTTTTAAGAGCCTTTGAAAGTGCTTCTACTCTGCCTGATGGAAAGCATGAATAGAATCTAAGAGTTATGATCCCCATGTTCGTTGCGAATACAGACAATGCAGAATGGTGATCCACACTATGGTGGCCCGGTGAAATGTTTTTTCTCGCTCCATTTAGAAGAAAAGACGTAACAGTCATCATGGCAGTTAAGGCTCACACTCTTACTACTATAATTGTGACCCCTGCATCCATGGGCCTCTAGTTTTGCACTCACCAACGAAAGGCAACAGCACGGATGCTGTCGCTTTTGGTTGGCCTTCTGTGAGAGGTGATCCCTTGTAGGAAGAAATTTAATTCAATATAAAAATGGAAAATTATATAATATATTTGAAGGATCGAACCAAGTGCCGTGCAATTGGTCCGACAGCGGACTGCCATAGGCTAATGATGATGTTGACGTGAATAATAGTATCGTCACCGATGTTGTTTGTTTTAACATAATCTGAGGACAATGTTATACTACGGCCTGTTTTTCCAGAATTCACTACACATTTCTTTACCTAACGATAATATTTTATCTGTGCTGACGTCAATGCGTATTATCATCATATTCAAAATTTATTTAAAAATAATCTATTTATGGAACTTCCGGCTCTCTACGACATAATGAGGTAATACAAGTATTTCAAAGGTAGTCTTAATGGAAGATTTAAAAACGAGTTTTGATTAGACTCAAAATATATTACCACGTCAATTGTAGTATATGAACTTTCTTTTATGCTGATTATTAGATCATTTCATGCATCTTACCCTTATTTAGATATATTCTAATTAATATTGTACATGCAAATTTTCGTTTGTTACATTTTTACACCTAAACCTCTGAACCGATTTTAAAAATACTTTCACGAATGGAAAACTAATAAACATTATCAGCGAGTAACATAGACTACTTTTCGTATCGATAACAACCCGCGGGTGGAGCCGCGGCCAAAATTCAGACGGTACATATTTTTTCTGTTAGATTTTATCGTTGCATTTCCTGAATATTAGTGAACCTACTTCCCTTTTTGTGGCTTGTTATCTATCACACTATCTATTTGTTCTTTCTACGTTTGTTACTCTATTTTAGAGACATACGAAATTTACATTAAAAATCCCACAATATAGCTTACTTCGTATATTATTACACATGGAACACAACTTTACGGGCAATTTAACTCCTATCCCTCCCTCTTTATTTTTTTTTTTTTTTTTTTTTTTTTGAGTTGATATTTAGCTGTTGGCCTCAGACGGCCTCTACAACTTTACCCGGTTTAGTTACGGTGAGCGCAGAGGGCTCTCAACCGGCCTTTATTAAACAACATTGCCCAAGGGCACCCCCTGCGGGGTACGAACCTCGGCTTGGGGTGTTGCTGAAACACTGGGGCGGCCTACTCCCATGTTTTGTTGACGGTTTACGCGGCGCGTGTTCCGCCCCCGCCGGCGGGGACGAAAACGCGGACGGTTTGTAATTAATGTGTTCGCTCTGCGTTGAGCGCGTGTAATGTCGTCGTCTAGCTCCCCTAACGCGTGTTTGGGTCGACGTATTTTTGATATTTTGCTCGATGTGTAATTTACAGCCGCAACCACTAGAGGGTTGGGGTGAGTCGGAGCAGAGTCAAAGTAGCTAAGGGAGCACTGTTTAATGAATTGCTTGATGGTCGGCAATCTGAGTTCGATGTGAAGATCGACGTTGCGTACATACCACGGTGCTCCCGTAGCTGTGCGCATGAACCTATTCTGTAGTGTTTGAAGCCTATGGATCCTGTGTGGCCTTACATGTGCGAATACTACACTACCGTACGTCATTATAGGACGTATGCATGCAGTGTATAATCGGACTTTGTTTTTTAAGTTTAATTTCGAACGCGCGTTAATTAAACTGTGTAAACGTCCTAGCACGAAGGCAGCCCGGTTGCGGACTGCCTTGATGTGGGGGCCGAAGGATAGACGGTCGTCAAGGGTTATGCCTAGGTATTTGGCCTGCCTAGTCCAAGGGATAGACTTGCCGAACATCCTAATCTGAGGGGTCTTCTCCAAAGGATACAAGCTTAGCTCCCTCTTTATTTTCTATACCCGCTTAAATACATAATTGTGCATGTTTTTTTAAAATTTAAATCATATTTATATATTAAAAAAACATACAGACACAATTGATACCACGTCTTACAAAATTGCATGTTGTTAATCTATTCTATCATTTGTTATCACCGAGATATCATTTCTTATAGATATAGGACATACGACACTTTTCATCCCAAAGTAAGTCCCCAAAAATCTGAAAAAGAAGTCTAAATTAAATGAAGATACTTATATCAATAAAAGCAAGTAGTTTCTAAGATATAGGACATACGACATTTTTCATCCCAAAGTAAGTCCCCAAAAATCTGAAAAAGAAGTCTAAATTAATTGAAGATACTTATATCAATAAAAGCAAGTAGTTTCTAAGATAGTGATGACCTATTCTTATTATTTTTATTTATTACTGTTTTATCATATCGGCTACCAAAAATTGTCTCATGAAAATTTACCAAGAAAAGCGAGTGATAGAGCTTTTGTATTGGCAATGTTTGAATACTTAAGAGTGAGTAAGTCTCTCGAGTTAGATTTTTGTTACACACATCTATTGCAAAAATTACCAAATATTCTTTGAAAATATTATACTATTCCATACACAATGGTGATCCTTGAAAGACAATCACAGACAAGACATTATTCCCGGGAGGTTAAGTACTCTAGAGAGTAAAAGCAATAGGCATAAATGTGACTAAATTGTCAAGCGAAGATAACCTACTCGTACCTTAGTAAACATTATATCAGTTAAATATGTTCGGGCCTTCCCATTTTTTTGTAGTAGTCGCCTCTGTGGTATCGGGATTTACCCGTTAGGAAATGATAAAGTGTTTACGTTGGTCATATTCGTTACCGTTGGAAACATGATTGAGTTCCTTCTGTTCAATGACTGTGGAGATGTGCAAGATTAACTATGTGTAATTTACATATGTGGAATACAAATACTACAATTCCAGTAACACTTCAGCTCGCGCGGCCATATTTGGCGTCTTTAAACTAGCGTTTAAGGATATCCGAATTCTTCGACACCTATAGCGGTGTTGATACTTTTCCGGTTCCATTTCTAATGCCGGTTGGCCGGAATTCCAAGCTCTAAATAGCGGATATAGTATTAGTGTCAATTGGAGGTTTGCAGTTCCATAGTGTATCGTCCATTTTTGGTTGCAAGTAACAAGTATTTATTATGTTTTAATGTATATTGGTCACAATTTTTGCGTAGTAATTGTAGCGTTCACATGTCTGTACATTTTAAGTATATATTTGCAGTGTGTTCTTACATAATAGAACAGTTCACATTTATGACATTAAAATACTTCAATGCACATTAAAGTAATTCTTCAATTGTAATTTATTTATTGATATACTACTGCTTCTTTACCACGAAAGTTAAAGAGGAACATCTTTTTTTTTAAATACCAAAAGGAATATCAAAAACTGATGTTTTATGATGAAATTGAAAAAATCTCTCATTGCCATACTCTATAAATCTCAAAAGAAAACGACTTTTGCGACTGTATTAAGGAAGATTGTATTCCGTTGTGTACACATGCACAATGCGTATTTAACAAAAGTGTAGGGCGCGTGTTTGGCACAAGAGTGACGCAAGTTGTTTTGCTAACTTCACTTAGTCATTGTTTTATGTGTATTTCGCAAGAAAAGTGCCGTGTCCCCGTTTCAGTTTGTAAACAAACATCACCGCGCTGTTTAGCTCGCGACAGAGCGTATTTTTTGTATAAACATACAAATGTAGATATGTGCGTGAACTGCTCTTTAATTTCACCTTAAACCAATGAAGTATATAAACAAGGAAAATGTCATTAAAATTGTACTCTTTGGTGCCAAATATCTTTGGGAGTCGCCGGGTAAGTTAACTTTTATTTTTCCCTAGGATTTGTCGTACTTACGATTTGAAAACGGCTGTTATCACTGGAATAATAAATTTGTAACACACTTAAAGGTTATTTAAGAATAAAAAAGCGAAATACAATAAAAAAAAGTAAATTTTAGAAATATTTCTTTATTTTCCAATCACTTGACAAAAACAACTGTGTGTTACTCATGTACAGTTTCTTGTGGGCGGAGTTTTAATAATATGAAAATAATGTAGGTTTATTGTAAAAAAATTCGTAAATATGGCATAGACATGTGTATCTGTGTTGGATAACATGACTATGCAAAATTTAAGGATTTTAAGCTATAAATGACTAAAAATATTAAAATATAATCAAAGAAACAAATTAAAAAGTAAATGGCAGCTGTAAAATACATCATATCAAAATCCATTTTATTTTCATATAAACGTACTTATAAAATTGTAAATACCACATAACAATACAATAGCGTGTAAAAATACAATAAAAAAGATCTACCTAGAAAAGTATATTAATAGGCGTTAAATTCCACTACTAAAGTGTTGTGTGATTGTGTGATACCTTACTAATCGGTTATAAGTACATATATATACATATACCGTGTTTGTTTGCCCTTGTGCCTTATTTTCGGCATTACACATTTAGTGTCGATATTATTGAGAGTATTGAGGTCGTCGTGAAATTCTAAAACTCGGTAATCAGTTCAAGAACTCAATAATTAACCACATAGAAATAAAAACCGGCGCTATTATGTTCTAGAAAGATCTATAATGAAGATATATCTATATAGATATAATCACAGTGGTAGTGTACTCGTATGCGACTACTGTACTTGAGGCCTAGGGTTCGATTCCTGGATCGGACCAAATGTTTCTGTGTTCTGCAAAATATGTTTCAGAATATGCAGGCAGGAAACATCAAATGTATTATGAAAAATCTTATAAAACCAATCTCAATAAAAAATTTTATATACGATTTGTCTAAAGCTCTTAAAAGTAAGCGTAATTACAGGATGAAATGAAATTGCACAGAACAGTTAGCAATTAATTAAATAATTATTTTTCTATTGTGACGAACGAGCTGTTTGTTAAAGTTAAAAACAGGATGTTTTGTCCACTCTAATCGGTATCGACAATCGTATTCGGTTATCTATTATAAACAAAAACGCTTTCGTATGCCTATACATCCGGAACACTACCTATTAAACATGTTGGATATTTCTATTTACATTTATGTTTGTATAAATTTTGAAGTGGGAAATATAAAAGTACACATTTATTTTTTTATTATTTTTATTATTTATTTATACATCACGATTCAATATTTTCTAAATGACTCTGGACGAAGAGACTATCCCCTACAAAGTAATTTTACTGCATACTTTTAAATCATCGACAAATAGCTAGGTGTGGCTGTGTTGATTTTATTAGTGATGTCGTTTACAATTATTGAAAAAAATAATGGGGCCTAGATGTGAACCCTGTAGCACACCTAAGAGGCAAGATGAAAACCACCTTAATAAAAAAATATGGATGCCACTACGTCGCAGTTTTACGTATCAAGAGCGGAGTTTAAATTTAAGGTTTAAGAGAATTAAATTTAAGGTTGTTGAATTTTTATAGTCAGTAGAGAAATAACTTGCAAATAAGTTAACTACATCCTAACTAACGTAACTGTCGGACTTATTTATCAGCTACTTTATTATCCAAGTGCATTTGAGCTGGAATGGTTAAAGTACTGTTTTTTTTTTGTTTTTATTGTAGTGTGAAATGATTTAGTATCTGTTACTATTATAGCTACTATCATCTGCTTATTCGGTGTAGGTTTTGTTAATTTGGTCATGGCAACGAGATCTGAGCAAATCATAACTTAATTTATCTCGAGGAATTTTGTACTTTTGGAATCTGTTTCGATACTTTTCTTTTTCCTTTAGTAGCTTTATAAGTGCATTCGAGAACCGGGAAGAATATTTTTATTTTGTTTTTGCTTTGGAATATGTAAACAAATTAGACTGTTTAATACTTTATGGAATTCGGAAACGCAGTCATTAATGATGAGCAATTTGGAAAATACTTCGCTCTATTCTATAACTAACAATTTTGATTCAATTTGCTCGTAGTCACATTTGAAGAAATTAAAACGAAGACCATCTTTTAAGTTCTAATATTTATTGCTATAATGAGAGAATGATATTAATAGGGGTGATTTTGCAGCTATGTCAATAAGGTCGGCACTGGGTATGCTTACATGCAATTTTGGCATATTACCACATAACAAGATCGAGTATTCTGTTGTCACTAGTACAGAATTATTATACACGAGACAGTCACTTATTACACAGTCACAGTACACTTCCACCATCCTTTTTACAGTTGTCCTGCCACGACGATAAACTGTGTATCTTGAGTCAAATAGCTCATTGCTATGGATATTTAGGTTCAACCATGTTTTCGTTAGAACAACAAATTTACATTCATTTATTAGGCTGTTTCTTTAAAATTCACTTGTTTTATTTCTCAAAACCCTCACGTTTCGAAAATATATTTAAAATAAGTATCAAGAATTTTGAAAATACTTAAATCACTAAAAACATTATCTGAACAGACAAAACCGTTTACAATATTTATTATTTTTTTAGTAGAGAAAGATGATCCTGGAGAATTGAAAGGGGGATGAACTTTCATAACAAAAATGCGTCTATTACGAATCTATTTAAAAGTATAGTCCAGTTCTTTGGCTAATCTCCTGTAAACTACATGCAATTGTTAGTTAGCTGGACACAGGTATTTCGATACATACAAATGGGTACGATCTCTTTCAATGCCTAGGTGACGTGAGTTTAACATATCCTTAGGTTGCTTTTTATTAAAATTAAGCTATGACGTAATCGTAGTGTTAGTAACTTAACGACTATGGCTCGTGGTTTCTTTTATTTTCATGGTTCAATGTGGTTCCTTTTCTAGTGTTAACGATGTCATTTCCTAATAGGTTCTCCCATTGTCTTAAACATTTGTAATACAGTGGTAAAGACGTTTTCCGCTTTATGTTCTGATATTCCATTGATTGCTATATTATTTTCAAGCAGATTTTGCTCCAAAGTATCTGGTCTGTGAAAGTCCATAACAGAATCTTGTTTACCTGCTTATAGTGTTTTAATTACAGTATCCTTTTCTTCGAAAGTACATAGTTTTAAAGTTTCGTGTTAAGTGTTGTAAAAAGTAACAATTGCCTTAAAGTCTGAAATTGGTTCATATATCGTATAATAAAAACCATTTGATATATTACAAAAATTATTTATTTAAAAGAAAGCTTATTAGCTGAAATTTATTTTTTAAAAATTACATTCTCTAAATGACCAATGTTTCGACGCTTGCACTCTTCTAAGTGTGCACCAAAATTTTCGAATACTCTTTTATAAATAATAATAAATAATACTTTTTAGTTGACGCAGTGTATTTGATTTATTGACGTAGACACGATTCGTCAAATAACCCCATAAAAAGAAGTCTGCTGGGGATAGATCTGGACTTCTGGGTGGTCATGGAATGTCACCTCGTCTGGAAATCAGCTTTTCCGGAAACATGTCTTAGACCACTGGTAGGGATTCACTGGATGTGTTATAAGTGACTCCATCTTGTTGAAACCATGTGTTACAATTGTAGCCAGCAAATTCCAGTAGCATCGGTCCCAGGAACTCCCGTAACACGTTTGCGCGGGATGTTAGATTCAATTGTTAACAAATTCTTGGCACACTCTATAGTTGATCTGTGACTAAAAATTTACGTTTCATTTTAACTAAACAGCTTATGTAATTCTTGTTTTATTATCTTCCGCAGTTTTTTTTCAGATAAAAAGCAATTACTTGGGTAAATATAATACTATAAGAGAACTACAAACTTAAATTAGATTAAATGAAATTGAATTATATAATGCCCAAATAATAAAAAATTAAGATTAAATGTTGGCCGAAAATTATCAAAGCCTAGCTCAAAGGAAAACGACACGAACTGGCAAAACCCACGTCCGAAATAGTAGGTGAAACGTGGTTTCAGATAATACATTCTTGCACATTATATTTTTAGCTAATGTTGTAGATTGTATATTATTTAAAATATTATTTTTGTATACTGTTCCGTATTATATATAAATAAGCAATTATCATATGGAGAAATAACTTTAACGCTTTTTTGATAACTGCAATATTTTTTACAAAAACAGTCACTGTCCCTGTAATTTTGTACATATGTGTTGTTTGAAAGCTATTATGAACAGTTTTGTTACTAATCTGATGCAATCCACACTACAAGGATGCATTTTTGTTCATAACTGAATATAAGGAATTGAAGGTGCTTGTATAAAATTTTAATTGTACCTTTGTTTACATCTGCAGTTTATGGGGTTTCCAGTTTCATTGGATCTGTTTTTTCCTTAATGGTAGTATTATCGTTGTAAAGTCAATTGCAATATTGTACTCTTCTAACTTACCTTATACGCGTGCACTTCTTGTGTATATCTGCGTATTAGAACCTTTAAAGTTTTAGAATTAATAGAAATGATAAGAATTATATCTATTTGTGTGTATGTTCGAATGCCAATAAGTATTAATTGAGAAGAGAAATGTAGACATCTCTGGTTGCTTCATACCAACAATCAACCTTAGTGAATTATAATAGATAACGAAAACAAATTCGATTTACTTAAAGAAGAGTATAATAGATACTTGCAAGGTTGCATATGCAGGTATTTCAATCCAATGATTCACTCATTTAGTCAAACCAAAAGTCCAATCAATTTTTTTTAGGACAATGTTTATTTTTATATACGCAACCGTGTATTTTCCTTAACTATAAGTATTAATAAATCACTAAATGGGAAATTCCGGTTCAAGTAAAATAAACAAATGTGGGACAAAAAGCTTTTCCTTGTATTATTTCGCTTTGAGTAACGTTTTGTTATGCCGTCAAGTCGCGAATAAGTAGGTGCAAACGTACTACGGCAATTATACCTCATAAAATAATGATGTCATTTGCTCACTGTATCCATTATTTTTATCGCCTGAACTCAAAGGTAAGCCTTTATTTAGTCACGAGACGCTAGCGTAAACAAATTTAAACATGTTTATTAAAGTGCCACATGGTTGGCGCTATAATATTACAGCGAGCCCGCCATGAATGGTAAATTATACATACGTCTAGACCTCTTTAGATTATACGTCTATAGTTTAGTCTAGACAGGCCATGGCCCTTTTAACAGCAAGGTACTTGAACGCTAAAGGTAACCAAATTTTATGTATCGTTTCGACTTCATGTAAAATTCACGTTCAACAACGACAATCATTATAAGTATAGTGTAGTAATTAGTAGAATATAGCAAGTTTTACATTACATTTTTGTTTGCATATTTGACCTCGTTTTAGATATTACAGAGTACACTTATCACATGGTCTGAGTATCTGAGTGTGACGAAATGAGGCTTACTTTCCATTAGGTCTAGGGCCATACACAGCCTATGGAGTTTTCCACACTCTCAAAAAAGAACAAAACTAAAAAACCTCAGCTTTTGTAATAGTTGCAGTAGCAACTATTACAAAAGCTGAGACAGAGTACTGTAGCTAGAGAAGTTACTTTCTACTTGCTTTAAAATTTATTTGCTGGGTGATTAAGATACAGGCCAGTTCGACATATAAGTATGCAGCCCTTGTCTCTACAAATTATTACACTCTCAGTTTACCCCATTTCAAACTTGCGGTATATATCGGTTCCCTTGTCCTACACGTTTTTCTTTTCTCTACTTAACATTTCCAAGCGTTAAACAGGGCCACAATAAAACAAACAGGTTCATGAAAGGGGACATTATTAATTATTTGTTTGTGTACATGTATAATTTAATCAATCAATTAATCAGTACTGTGTAGACTTGTGTGCGTGGACAAGACACGCGTCAAAGTTGTATACAGTTAAATGTCAGTGAACTATCTCCGATCACCCATGAAATTATCCCGATAAATGCAAAACAAGTTGCAATTATTTAATTCATTACGATTAATCTGATAAATTTATTTATATAGTTTACTTGCGTCTTTGTTCATGTCCACTTTTGATAAGTAAAGAATAAATTAATTAATTGATTAAATTCGAAGGCGACACTATTTACAGAAAAAAGGAAAGAAAGCGTGATTATTTTTAATTACAACAGAAATAATTCCAACACTAAGGAACAGTTTTTACTATGTCCAAACTTTGGACACCGTACCTCTATAAATGATGTACTTGAAATCCTTTTATTTCAAAAATCATCTTTCTGGCTTTTATTATTCCCAAGATTATTTGAGGTCGGCTGGTAGTTCAACCGTTTTTACCTGAATATCAGGTTTTTCACGGAGCGACTGACATCATACCTCCGTAGCTCTGATAGCGAACTGAATTCGAAGGTTAATCTAGTTGCCAATATATTTGAGGGCTCAAGCCCAAGTTGTTGTTGGGTAAGAAAAACCCAACAAGCTACCGACCCGGGAGTCGATTTAATTTTCTCTTTATCTTTAAAAAAGATAACGCCCAACAGGAATATATCTTATTTCGCAGGGACTTTACAAACATACAAGAAACAAATACAAAGACCATCTTTCCTTTTTTTTTTTAACGGCGACTGGTGTGTCTGTATCGGACCGACTAAAACTACGCGGTGTGCCACTCTGCGCCTGACACAGGAGGGATCCGGGAACAGCTGCTATTACGACATCCAGATCTCTCCTAGCGCCCGCCCGCTACCGCGGGCACCATCTGCGGGTAAACTCTCTTTAGGCGACGTACGGTACACACGGACGTCGCCTCCTCGCGGCTGGCCATTGTAGCGGATGGTAGAAAACCCGTCCCGTTCACCCGCGGCCACACTCAAGGCAGCATGAGGCGCTGGTACGCGCGCCTCCGCCGCGGTTCGCCGGCGGCGAATTCGATGCGAGTGGAGGTCATCCTCCCGGGCCTTCTCCGTCGCTTCCTTCCGCGAAATTAAAGAACATCTTTACTTAGGACAACAATTTGTAGATCACACAAAGTGTTGTCCTGTCTAGGATTTGAAGCAACAACACTCAGCGCAGTAAGTAAAGAGCGGCGTGGTGACCGCTTAAACCACTACACCATCCGTGCAGTCAAATGGCGGGCAATATAATAACAAGGTTTAATAGGGAATTGTCAAATCGAAACCGAGAACTCTTGATTGACGCTAACCGTTCTGTTCTACGTTCTAGTGTTTTTGTGTTTACTGGAATATAATGTATAAGTGGTTATATTTGTAAAAATACTATAAATGACATTTACATTACTTTCACACAATTTCTAATGTTAAGCAAAAAGATCAGTAACGATGACACTAATTTTGAACTTTCACGGTTCATGTTGTATAATTATGTGGCGTAGGAAAATTAAAGCAATTACGCAATGGGTGTTACGCATACGTTGAATTGCTTGACGTTTCAACCAGGTTGAACTGGCCGTGGTCAAAGGCTAGATGGCACGTATGTAACATCTATTACGTGGTCGCGTTAATTCCACTACACATAATTATACATTTAATGATGATCATTTTATGCTATTATTTTGTTTTATGTCAGGGAATAATATGTTATTGTGCAATTGTTGTTATTTTAACTTTATCTGTTTGCATTCTGTATGTGTAAACAGTATTTGCTCATGTAGGTACTTGTGTCATTACCAGTCACATTGACATGGTTGTATCACGCGATGTTTTGGTTGCCATGAAGGACATTCACGGACGATAGAGAATACCGCGCCATCATTTAAGTATTTCATGAGATTGTTATGAGACAGATAATTGCAACATTATAATGATACAGAAAAGAATACTAGTACTACTAAGAAGTCTTCTACTTAATATTTTTTGAAATATTTATTTAATTTAATGGAATCTTTCAAATACATAATCTATAACTAAACTCTTTTTATAATTATTAGGGGAACTAACATGATACTGTTACTTGTACAGGTATTATACACCTATGAATTGCTTAACGTTTCGACTGCATTAACCTGGCTTTGGATACTATCATAAAAAATGTATATAAAGTTTTTAGCAATAGACGTGTCATTATTGATATGATCGTGTTAATATAGATTTTATACAGTAGTGGTTTAATATCGATTTTTAGTTTCCCATCACTAAGTTACATATATTTAATGAAATTCGGTAAATTTTATAAAAAACATAGTCAAAATTCCTGCTATGAAATCTTTATTAGTAAGCGGCAGCAATTATTATATTCTACATGAAAATATTGAACCCAATTGTTTATTGTAATAATGCCTATTGTTATATTATAATAACCAATGTATTATCTTGTACACGCACAGGAATTAAAACTGTATGTAATAGATATTACATATCTTTGAATTGTTTGACATTTTGACCAGATTTTTACTAGCCTTGGTTACAAACTGAAACCCTCCTAGGGTTATGCGGAAAATAATTTCAGAGTGAATATGTTAAACTAGCTGACCCGGGCAACCTCGTCTCCTATTGCCCGTAACGTGATGCTACATAGCGTAAAGAAATAAGTTTACCATAAAAAAGTTATAGTGACCCAACCTTTATAGACAGACATGCAGTCTTGAACTGTTTTTTAGAACTTTTAAAGGGGAAAAATTCTTTCGTACATTATTTTTGCGAAACTTTAATCGTTTACGCAGCACACAGAATGAAAACTCTCAAAGGAATATTTTTCCTCCATTTTCGCAGCATTTTTCGTTGTTACTCCGCTCCTTTTGGTCGTTTCTTGATGACATATAACCTAAAATTTTCCTGGATAACTGGGCTATCTCACATACAAACAGATAGACAAATAAACCCTTTAACTTTATAATATTAGTATATATAAGTTTTAGTAGGTTTTATTAGCATAATAAATATGTTAAACTAGGAACAAAATTGAGCTTTTGTTATTAATAACAACTTGTGCGATGCTGGGTGTTTCTCTAGCTGATAAAATTCGTAACGAGGTTATTCGACAGAGAACTAGAGTAACTGACATCGCACGGAGAATCACTATGCTGAAGTGGAAGTGGGCCGGCCATGTCTCCAGACGAACCGATGGTCGCTGGAGACGAAGTGTACTAGAGTGGATACCACGATTGGGCAAACGTAGTGTAGGGCGCCCTGCGGCGCGATGAACCGACAACTTGAAGAAGGTGGCTGGCAGCGGATGGATGCGAATTGCCTAATTCCTTGGGGGAGATCTTCCTTCAGCAGTGGACGGCGATAGGTTGATTGATATTAATAACATAATTGGTATGGTAACAAACTTTTGAAGATCTGAATTGTAGCGCATTTTTTATTTAGAACATATTATGCTAAAGATTTCAAAGTTTGGTTTAAATTTTAGTTGCCCAAAGGTACTATATTTGAGGTAACCTGTCCGGCTATTTAAAAGTGTTTTCAATGATTGCAAACCGTTACATAAACCATGCATAAACCAGGAGAATCCCTTCTCCTATATGGTGGAGGTATTATTTTGCCAGGTAGATTAGTGGTAAAGAGTGGATGCCAATAACGTTGATGTTGTGTTTATTGTAAATGAGATAAATAGGAAAGGACATGTCGACGCACGAATTTCTCACTGCTAAAACTAGCATTCACATCTTTATTAATTTTAAGTGTGTACAATCCAGACTTGGTAAAAAAGCCAGGTATCAAAAGAGACTTTTTGGGTGCAGCCATGGAATATTGTACAGTTACGAACATAGAGTTAAAAAGAAGAAATCCTGATGCTAAAATTGAAAATACGTATGATGGATACGATGTAGTGAATAAGTTTAATAATGAAAGATTTCCCTGTCCTTCTCTCCCACTATCATCCCAGGTACTCTAAGCGGGGCATGAGAAAGCATCTAAAAAGTGAAAGAGTGAATGAAAGTGGACAATTTCTGTTAAACCTACCTGTGTTTGTAGAGATGAGCATAGTGCTTACAAACACGTGGTACGAACCGCCGACACCGGGCATATCAATACACGTGGAAAGGGAGATTAGGTGGTTATGATCAAAGTGATAAGAAGCATGATTGATTTCAATATTGTGGATGGTCGATTAAAAACAAAGTAGGGAAAACCACAACCGAACGTAGGGATGGAACGCTACTTAGTAAAAATGGAATCAGTGGTCTGTTCTAAAGTGTTATTAACACTGGGCCGTAGTATCCTGCACCGCATTAGAGACTACTAATAAAAGTGGAAAGTTGTATAAACATTAAGTCGGTCTGACTACTCAATACAAGAATAACTGTACGACCAGAGTTCTATCAATGAGCTTAACAGATGATCCTATCTATCATTCCATCCAGTCCTGCGGGCGTCGTCTCACACTCAGAGAGATTATACTTGTTGCTTTTTGTTGTTGTTAATTAAACGTTTATTTCCTTTTAATGCAGAGGGATTGGTATGCTTACCCCGTATTTGCCTATGTATTATCATACGTATTCATATGTTACAAATAAAATTGTGTTATAAAAGTTTTCCATAAATGTTTCATCCAGGGTGCCACGCCATCCATGTTCTCTTCTCAACATTCCTCGGCATCGCACAAATTTAGACAAGTGATGATAACGACATTAAATAAATAAATATGTTTGGTATCCGGCCACACATTTAATTAAGGTTGTAGCCCGGATACCGCATAGTGGCCAGATGTCCGTGTCATCTGCAATAAAAATCAGAGTATGTATTTACATATATTTTTTGGTGTTTAATATTAGTAATACATACAGTACATAATGGTGGTAACGTTTAACATACGATTTCCCCGTCTACCAATGACGACAATGTCTGTATTTAAGTTTGATCGATATACAAGACAGGTGTATTTAACCCTGGTTTTTCGATACATCAATGTTTTTATAACTCTGGATCATAAAAAGACATGCTTTAACGTACAGAGGAAGAAAAAATACTTTAACGTATGTAAAATAAACAACTGTTTTGCGTAGCGCGGCAATTTCAAGGTCATAAGATCACTATTTTTACAATATTATTTTTTTATTTGCATACTTTATCGTAATGAGTTTTAAATATGTCAACTTTCACAATATGTAATTAGCCGCAGAACCTTGACGTCACATACACATAACAAAATTCTTGTAGTTACCTATAAAAATTCCAAGTTTAAAATAAAAATGATTGTAATTTAAACATTTAATTTTTTACCATGAAGGAACAATAATATGTATTTGCTTACATTTATGATATTTTATAATGTATTAGTGTCTACTAAACAGAACCTGGTTATGACAAAATTCGAACAAGTTCAAAAGTAACTGAAATAAAATAAAACTATGCAAGTAGTAGTAATATACACAATAGTGAACGGGCGTTTCCGGGCCTGTGGCTTTGCCAGCAGAGCGAACGGCTGATCGCTATATTACGCGTGGGAACCAACCTCGTGGGTGCTGTTCCCACGTTCTATTGTCTCTGATCGGCTCACGGTCCAACCTTTGACACATTATATTTGACATAAAAACCTGAAGAGACAGGTAAACCTTTAAATCCACGTAAGTGCAAACGTTAAAACCACGAATATTTTACCATCATGTGTGTTTCGCTGAATGTATATCAGTTTCTTTGGCAAAAAAAAAACTATCAAATCTATATTTGTAACATTTACTTGAAATATACTTTAGTACAGTAAAATTCAATAAATAATTATACAACCTAGGTAAATGTTTTGCTGTAAACCCTATTTTAAAGTCGTTTTTTTTCTAATTCCATATGTCACGTACCTTTTTGTTTTTGTTACGGGGACAATGCTTTTCGCACCATACCCTCCATGGGGGGACGAAGAGCGTGTGTGGAACTCTCGGAAAACCAGTCTCCGGTCTAACCACCGCTGCGGCCTACCTCGGCGCTCGGGAGGAGCTCCAGGAACGCATCAGTGGCTTCTGGACTCCTCCCTAGCCGTACCTTATTACGTATGCATAATTGAGGTAAATCCCGGAATGACTAAAGTCACCCCCGGGGCAATACGCTATCATACCTCTCACTGTTCTGCACAGTAAGAGGGGAGAAAACGCCCCGACTTAAAAGGCACCCCCCATTTATAGCAGTCGCATCGCCCCAAGATGTAACCACAACGACTCATATGCGGCGATTAGGGAGCTAACGACCTTTACTGCGTCCCCTTCGCTGCCTCCTTCGAGCAGGATCGACTCTTTCCCGATCCCGCTCTGCGGTCTCCTTCTGGACCATAACATTCTCACAGAAGGAGACCGCGGCTTTCTATCCCTCATCAGTCGCCAGCATTGCCGCGATCAATGCTAACGGTGACAGGTTTCCTCAGATCTGTCCGACCAGATCTCGACGCTCGGACTCCCAGGCAGGGCAGTCCTCCAGGGTGACATTATGCCGTAGCCTCCCGTCCTGTTCAATTCAGATAATCCCCAAAGCATTCGTGCCTGGTGAGTATCTGAATTATTCGATAGGTGACACAGTCGGTCCTCTCTATCCACGCTTCGAAGTTCGGCAGAACGGCTCCGACAGTGCGTTGGCTAGCACAGCCCTGAATTTCGAGCCGTGCCTGCCATGTCTCCACGCCACGTGGTTCGATTTAACTCACCTTCCGTCACCTCATACTCGTCGGATCAGACTTGCGGGTCCAATCGTGGTGGAGAAATCGGGGGAATATCCTGGACCCTAGTGTTAGACACACTCTTCCCAGAAACTCCGGGTCCAGAGTTTCCGTCAACGGTGGGACCCATAGTTTAAGTTTACCCAGTACCATTCTTTATGGGCGCCCCCACGGATCACTATCCAGTCCCACGATAAGTTTTTTACATGACCGAGCCTTGGCCTCAGCGATGGCATCGCTGAGAGTTTTTACAGCAGCTCCATATTCTCGCCATGCTCCGTTAATCTTCTTGACTATGGCTCGCCGTCTTCTCCGAGCCCGAAGGTACAGGCGGCGCAATCTTGCGACTGTCATTCTCAGCCGTGAGATCTCCGCGCTCCACCAGTACGCTGAATCCGTTCTGGCTGCCATGACTCGGGGCATTGCGTTACATATCACATATGGACACCGTAATGTTCCCAAACCAAGCGTCCAGATCGGCCGAAACCTTTTCCTATGACCATTCCGCGACGTGGGATACGTCAGATGCCTATTAGAGTCACCCAAAATAATGTCTACAACAATATAATTTATGTAATGCAATTCTTGTACGTTTTCTGCTAAAAGTGAATAAACCAGAGCTAAAAAAGTTTGAGGCTTATGATTGCCAATAATTTTTAAACTAGAGTTTCAAAAAATTTAAGATTGGATTATGTATTATATATGCAGGACCAACTTCTGATCTCTAATAATTATTTTGCTCAAATTGACAGTAAGAATCCTTTGCTCCGGATATTGAGAAACTTAGTAACTTCGTTAATTTCTTCGTTAGTAACAATACAAAAACACGCGTAAGAGTGCAACAATATATCTAATAATTAAATATTGCCCATCTTATTTTAGCATATTACTGATAGCTTAATTTATCCATCGACTAATTTAGACGTTTCAATTAATAATACCGAAGTTTAGTTTTCGTGCTTTTGGGACTTATGTATGTGTTTGCACTGTTCAATAGTACTTACACAAGAGAGAGGAAACGACAACGTAAAATTATTATTTTCATGTTACTGTTAGCTTTCCAGAAACTTCTTACTCATAGAGAAATATGGTATACCTATGCAAGTATCTGCAGCTTTTTAGGTGTCTGTTAAATGTATTTTTTTTTATTGAAACTTTAAGGATATATATATTGCAAGTATAAGGCACTCTGTTTAATTCGGTATTCTATACAATACCTATTCAATGAGATATTATTGGTTTTATTCTTTGCCTAGGTGTAGGTACAATACCGATCTACGGGACAGGTCAACAACAATACACTGAAACTTATCTAATCCAAATGATTCAAAAACAACAGGAGGGCGTCTGGGGCCCGACGGCTATTTCACACATTTCCAATGGGCCGGTAGGTACTGTATACAATCCCTAGGAATTATATCAATTACTTAGGTAAAGAATGTAATGGACAGTGATATTTATAATATTTTATACATCTGGACGCCCCAGGTATTGTTTACATTACCTTAATTATTTACCTGATAGGTATATATAATAAAGTACTTTATGTTGTATATTAGAAAGATTGCACCATAATATTACACACCAACTTCCAAAACGCTGAAAGATCAGGTTTTTTGTTTACAAGGTGAATAAATAACATTGTGAATAGATAAGATTAGATTTGTTTCCTAAATACGCAAAAAGCTGTTATCTATCACTCCAAAGCGGCAAGCGCGCACGAATTTAATATGCTATCGTATGTTTGTTATGTAATTATTGTTTAAATATATGTGTGGTGAAGACAATACGTTATACGTCGGCGCCGCCAAGGTCGGGGTCATTGAACCTATTTACGTCTTTCAGCAAGAGGCGCCGGCTGTCGCGTCGCACGACACGGGCACGAGGGATCAGGAAATAGATAGAATTTGTATAAGATTATTAGATTATACGTATACTTAGTCTGGCCATAAATACTGTTACACTTAATTATAAAAAAATATTACATTTGAATTTCGAATCTGTCATTTTTATACGATTGTTCATTGTGTTTTCTCATTTTGGCGCCAATACATTGTAAAATATTTTGCGATATTAAAATGGTGTGGGGTGATAAAGAGAACCGAATCGCTGTGATAGCATTACACAAAGTAGGTATGGAGCCAAATGCAATTTTTAAAACTCTCCATACACTTGGTATTAGTAAAATGTTTGTGTACCGGGCTATTAATAGGTACAATGAGACCTCCTCTGTTTGTGACAGAAAAAGATCTGGCCGTCCACGTAGTGTTCGTACGAAAAAGGTGGTCAAAGCAGTAAGGGAAAGAATTCGAAGAAATCCTGTCCGAAAGCAAAAGATTTTATCTCGGGAAATGAAGATAGCACCTAGAACCATGTCGCGTATTTTAAAAGATGACTTAGGACTTGCAGCCTATAAGAGACGCACTGGCCATTTCTTAACTGATAATTTAAAGAAGAATAGGGTGGTAAAATCGAAACAACTACTGAAGCGGTACGCAAAGGGAGGTCACAGAAAAATTTTGTTTACGGATGAGAAAATTTTTACAATTGAGCAACATTTTAACAAACAAAATGACCGTATTTATGCTCAAAGCTCTAAGGAAGCTTCCCAATTAGTCGACAGAGTGCAACGTGGACATTATCCGACTTCAGTGATGGTTTGGTGGGGTGTTAGCTATGAAGGAGTGACTGAGCCATATTTTTGTGAAAAAGGTATCAAAACATCGGCACAAGTGTATCAAGATACCATTCTTGAGAAGGTAGTTAAGCCCCTTAACATCACCATGTTCAATAACCAAGTATGGTCCTTCCAGCAAGACTCGGCGCCGGGTCATAAAGCTCGGTCCACGCAGTCTTGGTTGGAATCGAACGTTTCGGACTTCATCAGAGCTGAAGACTGGCCGTCGTCTAGTCCCGATCTTAATCCGCTGGATTATGATTTGTGGTCAGTTTTAGAGAGTACAGCTTGCTCTAAACGCCATGATAATTTGGAGTCCCTAAAACAATCTATACGATTGGCAGTGAAGAATTTTCCCATGGAAAGAGTGCGTGCTTCTATTGATAACTGGCCTCATCGTTTAAAGGACTGTATTGCAGCCAATGGAGACCACTTCGAATAAGCTTTTTATATTTTTAATTGTTTTATATTTATGTATTAAACTGACACACTGTAAAAGTAATAAATGTTATTTGCAGTTAACAATTTTCTTTTTTCTTTATTACAATATTTATGGCAAGACTAGGTAGTATCTGACAATTGATAAAACTTCTACAAACGTCCGTCGGTGCTATAGGTTACATGCCATTAGAACATTTTCGAAATATTATGCAATACTCTAGTAATATTGACGAAATCATAATCTTCAAAATGTACAATGACACCATGACTTTTAGAAACTAAAAACATACAATGTTTATACATTATTTTATCGTCATTGAATATATTAATTGTAATGAGTGTTTTATACACACTTTTGGAGCTCAAGTTACTGGTAGACTTATCTATGTTACGACAAGTGTAAAAAAGAAGGCGTCATACAGACGTGTGGTGTATCAATATTTGTAGTACAATTTCGTTTTACACTTGCCGAGATTTTACAAACGGGGCCTCAATTTTCGCAGTTTGTAGCCTCTTCCAGTGCCTTGTGTGTGCCTACGCTTGGGTAACATTTGTAGTTGTAATTTGTTATTAATAACATAGTACAACCTCCATTTGTCAACATTTCGGGGTACCTCCGGTAAAATTTTCACACTTGATGATTTTTCTCGGACATTGACTTTATTTTTAAGTGCGGAATCATGATTTATTTAATTTACATTGCTGAGAAATATAACCTTACTGAATAACGTTGGCAACGAGTCAACCGCACGGAAAATGTTACCAAATGGCGTTGCAAACAAACTTTGTTCATTTTATTAGAACAGATATGTTTGACACATGCCAATATTTTGTGGGGTGCTGGGCTAGAAAACCTCCACGTGGTGCACCCTGGTAACGTTGGCGACGGCACTGTTCCTTCCTGTGCCATTTGGAAGAGAACATCACCGCCAACGGCTAATATTCTAGCACGAAGAAGAGGACGCCATTTTCTTCGGTCATTCGGTTGAGGCTTGGTCCAACAGAGCGGGCATTTTTGTCGATTCCTCTGTTGGCTCTTCGCTCTTCGGAGCAATGAGGAGGAAAACCTCGATAAAAAATCATGATGGTGGGACCCTTTCATGGGTCGGCGTTTCTCCACTGTCAATGGTGGAGAAAGGAGAACGGGCTCGGTGTGTACTCACACTGCCGCCGAGCAGGCATTGAAAGATTTAATCTTCCTGCCACCGTTGTCACATCGTAATCCCGAAAGGAGTGTCGTGGTTATGTCTCGCGACACCAATCGGGGGCGAGGGTCTTGGCTTAGCCGCCCGGACTGCGAGGAAGAAAAGCTCTTTAAAAAATTACCCCGAATCCCGTGTTCTGGTGCGTGACCAGGGGATGCATGGCTGATGGGTAGTTCAGTCGTAAGCGCACTCCCAGCCGAGGCACCTGCGGACCCCTCGGTTGGGCACAAATTTACGCTTGCCCGGGTATTGGGGGATCTCTGCCCGGGTCGACTTTTAGTTCTCCCCCACTCGTGGGTCTAATATGGAATCTCATAAAAATAACACAGAAAATAATAAAAAGGAAGGACAGAAGGAGAGGACAAGGAAGGGAAAGTCTAAAAAAGCAGAAGACTTTTCGTCCAACGATGAGGAAGTCGCACTTGGGACGCCTACCTCGATCGGGCTCCCAGAAGTCATATTGACAGCTGGGAGCCGACGAATATCGGAACGATTATATTCCAGGTCTGCTATTACATCGGATGGTGGTAACTCCAGTACAAATCTGGATGTACTGGGATCAGCAGAAATGGAACCCTGTGAAAACAGGAAACGCGGTCGGGACGATGAGAGTGATACGTCCCAGGAAATGCTACCCCCTAAAGTGGGTAGTAGCCGTAGAGGTAGGTCACGAACGTCGACCTCGGCCCCGTCAGGCTCTGTCTTTTGCAAGGCAGAAGCCTATAGACGAGTTAGAGCGGAAGGCGAAAGTACAGCGGAGGAGGAGATTGCGGATCTCCTGCAAAAAATTCGAGAACCAGCGGAAGGGGGTTCTGTCCCCATAACAACAGTATCTTTGCAGGAGACAGCAAATGCGGGGGTGGCCATTATCCAAAAGGTGGCTACCAAATCTCGGAACCTTAAGAGCTCTTTTGTAAGGGCTCTTAAGGACTCCTCCTCTGCAATTGCTGGGGTCGTTGAGACCCTCGTTGCGGATGTTGCTCGCCTCCAGGCTGCCAACGAATGCCTGACAGGCCAGGTGGCGGAACTGAGTGCCCAGTTTGCGCAGTTTCGGTCGCAGATAAATGTTCCGCCTTCGAGGCAACCTACCTCTACTCCTGGTTCCGGTGACGTCAGCGATGCCCAGTTGCGCCAAATTTTGGACGCAGTGGGACGTATGCTAGACGGGCGTCTTGCGAGCCTGGAAGCAAGACTACCTCCAGCCCCTGTTATTCGACCAGCACTCGCTGCAGACAGGCGAAAGGCTGCATCAATACCGATTCCGCTTTCTATAGCAAATGAGCGCAAATCGTATGCGACAGCGGTCTCGGTGTCTGCATCTGCGGTTACCACGAAAACACGACAGATGACCAAGGCAGCAACAAAGACAGCTGCATCGGTGGCAGGGCCTAGAATGGCGGTAAAGCCTAGAGCAGAGTTCCCTCCGCTCCCCGCTCCAACACCTGTACCTGGCACTTCCACATCTGCCCCCTCCAATAACGGTTGGCAAGTTGTCGGAGGGGCTAAGAAGAAGTCCCGAAAGGGGAACAAAAAGGCTGCTCAAAACGCAGCTCCTACCCCGCAGTCATTATCAGTGATAATCAACAGCAAGAAGAAGCCACGGAAACTACAGCCCCCAAAAACTGCGGCTGTAGTGGTCACGGTGTCACCGGAAGCGGCCAATGGCGGATTGTCCTATGCGTCCTTATTTAAAAGGGCCCGGGACAGTCTCGCCACTGAATTCGGGACGGTAGGGGTCAGGTTGCGCCTCGCCCAGACGGGAGCTCGGGTCCTCGAGTTCCCCGGGGTTGAAGGTGCAAAAGTGGCGGACACTTTCGCCGAGAAATTAAGGGGAATCTTTGCAGCCACGGATGGTGTAAAGATCACCAGGCCTACGAAGTGCGCGGAGTTGCGCATTTCGGGCCTGGATGACTCCGTAACGATCGAGGATATCCGCGTTGCAATTAGCGAGAAGACGGGCTGCAACGCGGACAACATTAGGGTCGGCACCATCCGCCCCGGTCCTGGAGGGCTTGGCGCAGTGTGGATCAGCTGTCCGGTAGCGTCGGCCAAAGTACTGGGCGACGCAGGCAGAATCCTTGTCGGTTTTGTGAATGCCAGAGTCACTGTACTGGCAGCAAGACCGATGAGGTGCTTTAAGTGCCTAGCATCCGGACACACACGCGCCAAGTGCACGAGTTGTTTTGACTGCAGCGGACTATGTTTCCGCTGCAGTCGACCGGGGCACAAGGCGGCAGAGTGCTCTGCTGCCCCTCATTGCCCGGTTTGTGCGGCGGGTAATAAGCCCGCCAATCACCAGACTGGGCAGGGGGGTTGTAAACCTCCCTACAATTCTCGGCAAGCGTCGGGGGCTAGCCAATCGACCCAGGCTGCCTCTGATGTCGTTCGCATGACGGCATCGTTGCCCATGGAGGAGGTTGTAGAGACGGTCCAGTAATGGACCAAGTCTCCAACCTCCTCGTCCAGACGAATCTGAACCACTGTGCCGCGGCGCAGGACCTTTTCCTGCAAACCATGGCACAGTGGTCGATCGGTGTTGCCGTAGCCGCGGAGCCCTACTACGTTCCTCCCCGTCCAAATTGGTTGGGTGACCGGGACGGCTCCGTGGCAGTCGTTGCCTCCACGGCGGCTCATTCCCCGCCCTTGTCGCTAAGAGACAAGGGCACTGGATATGTTGCTGCTGAGTGGGGGGGGATTACCATATATGGTATCTACTTCTCCCCCAACCGGAGTGTGAGTGACTTCGAGGTTTTCCTTAACAACTTGGAAACCTCGATGCGGCGACAAACGTCTGGGCACGTCTTAGTGCTGGGGGACTTCAACGCAAAATCCATTGCGTGGGGTTCCCCCAGGACGGACGCTAGAGGCGAGGCCGTAGAGGAGTGGGCGGCCTCGGTGGGCCTCTGTTTACTAAACAGGGGCTCCACCAACACGTGCGTGCGACAGCAGGGAGGGTCGATAGTGGACCTTTCGTTCGCTACCCCTGCCCTCGCCGCACGAGTAAGGAACTGGCGCGTCCTGGAAGAGGTTGAGACGCTCTCGGATCACCTCTACATCCGAATGGAGCTCTCCCGGACCCAGGACCCCAGTAGGGGTCACGCGGCGCGGCGTTCTTCTCGCTTTCCGCGGTGGGCTGTATCCAAACTAAATAGGGACCTACTAGAGGAGGCGGCCATCGTTCACTCTTGGCTGTCTCCGCAGGCCCCGACCGAGGAGGTTGACATGGGGGCTGGTCGCTTCCGCGATGCGATTACGCAGATCTGCGATGCGGCCATGCCCCGCATCCGAGGCTGTCGGCCTCCACGGAAGGAGGTTTACTGGTGGTCCCAGGACTTGGCGGACCTCCGCGCGGCCTGTACACGTGCCCGGAGGTCCTACACTCGTAGTCGGCGGCGACACCGCGAAGAAGGCGAGGAGGACCAGCTTCATGAGGATTACCGAGAGGCGCGGAAAACTCTGAAGCTGGCCATCAGCCGCGCCAAAGAAATTAAAAGAAAGGAGATGCTGGAGGGTCTCGATCGTGACCCCTGGGGTCGCCCATATCGTGCGGCGCGACAAAAGCTCCGCATGTCGGGCCCCCCCCTTACAGAGACACTCCAGCCCAGCTTCCTGCAGGAAGTGGTCGAGGGCCTTTTCCCGCAGCGGGTGGAACACACATCCCCGTCGATGGCCTTCATGTTCGGAGACGACGGGGAACACGAGGACAATGTTCCGCCCGTCAGGGAATCGGAGATAGGGGCGGTTGTTCTACGAATACGTTCTAAGAACACCGCCCCCGGGCCGGACGGGATACCTGCCCGAGTGCTGGCCCGGGCCCTTGAACACATGTCGGACCACCTCAGGGAGGTCTTGGATGCTAGCTTGGCGTCCGGACGCTTCCCTGAGTGCTGGAAAAGCGGGAAGCTGGTCCTATTAAGGAAACCGGGACGGCCAACCGAATCGGTAGCGGCCTATAGGCCCATCGTGTTGCTGGACGAGGCGGGTAAACTGTTTGAGAGGATACTCTCTGCCCGCATCATCCGGCACCTCTGCGAGGTGGGCCCCGATCTGTCGGACGCCCAATTCGGTTTTCGAGCAGGGCGTTCGACAGTCGATGCTGTGTTGCGCCTGAGGGCCGTTACCGAAGAGGCGGTGGGCTGTGGCGGCGTGCTGTTGGCGGTGTCGTTGGACATCGCCAACGCATTTAATAGTCTGCCATTTAGCTGCATCAGGGAAGCACTCCACTACCACGGGGTGCCAGAGTACCTGAGGCGGCTTGTGGCAGACTATCTACAGGAGCGTACTGTCATGTATGAGGACCGAGACGGTGTTCTGAAGCGGCGGCTCATGTCGTGCGGTGTTCCACAGGGGTCTGTCCTCGGACCACTCCTGTGGAATATGGGATACGATTGGGCCCTTCGAGGTCGCCTCCCCCCCGGGCTGGGCGTAATTTGTTACGCCGATGACACATTGGTCACGGCCCGGGGGGCGAACTTTCAAGAGGCGGCGCGCCTGGCCACCGTGGGAGTCTCTTTGGTGGTCGGGCGTATTGAGGCGCTGGGTTTGCGGGTGGCCCTGGACAAGACGGAGGCCCTTTTGTTCCATGGGCCCCGTCGTGGTCCACCCTCCGGCGCCTCCATCGTAGTCAATTCGGTCCTCGTACCGGTTCAGGCCCAGATGAAGTATCTGGGCCTGATCCTCGACGGCAGGTGGCTCTTCGACGAGCACTTCCGACAGCTTTCTCCAAAGCTGGTCGGCGCTGCTTCTGCCCTTGGGCGACTTTTGCCCAATTTGGGTGGAGCCAGCATCGCGACGAGACGGCTATACACGGGGGTTGTCCGGTCAATGGCGCTGTATGGTGCACCGGTGTGGGCGGCGGCTCTGACCGCCCAGAATAGGGCTCGCCTCTGGCGCCCTCAGAGGATATTGGCGGTTAGAGCCATACGCGGTTACCGCACTGTATCGACGGAGGCGGCGTGCGCCTTAGCCGGGACTCCCCCGTGGGATTTGGAGGCGGAAGTGCTCGCCGAAGTTTATCGGCGAACGGCTGACTTCCGGGCGGGTAGCAGCACCCCGCCCCCGCCCGAAGAGATACGCGAGTGGCGAGAGGCCGCTCGTCGAGCCACGATGGCTCGTTGGTCGTCCCGGCTGGAGGCTCCACGTGCTGGCTTTGCCGCCGTGGAGGCTCTCCAGCCGGTCATTGCTGAGTGGGCGGGGCGACAACACGGGACTCTTTCCTTCCGACTGACGCAGATCCTTTCCGGGCATGGTTGCTTCGGGAAGTATCTGCACTCGGTCGCCAGGAGGGAATTGAGTCCCGCCTGTCACCACTGCGACTGCAGTGAGGACTCGGCTCAGCACACGCTGGCGGTTTGTTCCGCTTGGACTGCGCAGCGTGGGGTCCTCACTGCAGTTATTGGAGGAGATCTGTCGCTACCGGCCGTCATACGCTCCATGGTCGGTAGCGACAGTTGTTTTACCGCGGTCGCAACCTTCTGCGAAGACGTAATTTCGCGGAAGGAGGCGGCGGAGAAGGCTCGGGAGGACGACGTCCACTCGGACCCAATTCGCCGCCGGCGAACCGGGCGGCGGAGGCGCGCGTACCAGCGCCTCATGCCGCCTTGAGTGTGGCTGCGGGTGGACGGGACGGGTTTTCCCCTCCATCCGCTATAGTGGCCAGCCGCGAGGAGGCGACGTTCGCGTGTGCCGTACGTCGCCTAAATGGAGAGGTTTTCCGCAGACGGTGCCCGCTTTAGCAGGCAGGCGCTAGGAGGGATCTGGATGTCGTAATAACAGCTGTGCCTGGATCCCTTCTATGTCAGGCGCAGAGTGGCACACCGTGTGGTTTTAGTCGGTCCGATTCCGACACACCACCTCGCCGTAAACCCCGGTGGGGTGACGGCTCGAGGGGGTTTCCACACGTTAAAAAAAAAAAAGAAAAAAAAAAAAAAAAAAAAAAAATGCCAATATTTTGTACCTTACAAATATTACATACGTGAAAATATGAGAGTATAATATAAGATTCTATTTGCAAACATGTATTTAGGTTTTGATTTACATATAAAATGATCGTGAAAAGGTGCGAAAGTAATCTTATAACCATTCTGTTTTTCCTTGTTATAGTACGGAAACCTAACGATCCAACGAACCAACAAACCTCTATCTGTTCAGAAATAGTCAACATTTGGATATTTTCAAAGGATTAACAGTAGCAGTAGTAGTAGTAGTAGGACAGCAATAGATGTCCCATAGGGCTTTAGTGATCCTACTAATTAAGCATTACAAATTTTCCTATCATAAAGTAAACAATACATTCACCTAGTTTGTGAAGATACCCTTACCCAATTTGTACTGTTTAATATACTTGTCCACATAAGAATAAAGTATCAAATCAATGCGGTGGAGACAAGCTGTATAGGAATAAAAAAATCTTTTTTTGTTTTGAGTTTTAAATCGTCAACACACATGACTGGCAGACCACATTCCAACGACTGATGTTATTCTGTAAAACAGTGGATTATGATATAGTTATTCCATAGAACAATGTGTTCGTTAGATGTTACTGTAATACGTTCTTTTGTTGTATGTGGAAGTAACCACATTCTAAAATACATAGTGATAACGCTATGTATTTTAGAATGTGATATAAATCTGTCACTGGAACTTTGAAAACAAAGAATTTAAAATTAGAAATTGAGTCAATTCTGACCTTCTTTCGATCTTACTCTTGATCGAATAAATCGCTTAAAACTTACAATACGTGAGACAAACATATAAATCACACAATTGGAAAGGACTTAACTTAGCACCACTACTGCGATAAACCAAAGACTCCTCCATGAGCTGGTCGTCAACGCCCAAATATGGTCATTCTCAATCAAACCAAAAGCCTATTGTGACTGCTGATTTAGCTTGTGATGATGTTATGAATAAGTCAAGTAGAATGGTTAAATGTTACAAAAATAAACTGAAACAATGTGTTGTAAAGCCGATGTATTAGAAAACCCGAAAGTTGGAACATAGGCCGAAGTTTTTTAATGAAAATATCAAATTAAATAGAGGTTGTCATTGTTTGAAAAATTAGATATATATTCAGAAAAGAATGACACTTGAATCATGAGTTCGAAATACAAAACCTTACTTCTCAGTTAGACAATCTTAATGAGAAACTGGCGTCTATGACAAACATGTATAAAAGAACTGAAAAGCAAACGAGGCAGCACATGCTAGCAATGAATGAGCTGGTGATTTCTGTTTCGTGCAATTATAGTCTTGCTCAACTGCTGATGGAAAATGACTCATCTAATAGCCAACACTGCCAAAGCTCTGACCTGGCTTGTGGCGCCTCTATATTGCTTAAAAAGAAATAAAAATACAAATTCATCCCTTATAACACAGAAAAACACAGGAACCTTAAAAAAATATTGTAATTTTCAGTGTTGAGGTTGGAAAGAGTCAGTTGCTGTTAAATGTGAGCAATTATTTATTAACAACCAATTTCTAAGACTATTTTCAGATATTAACAAAAATTTTCTATTTTAAGATAAAAGAGGATACAATTTCAGTGTTCTATTTTATTTTTAGTTTCAATTGAAATTAAAGAAGTTTATGACAGGCAGAGTTTGTTATATCATTATAACAAATGACAGACTAATACATTTACACTACGATATAGTAATTGCCAGAGAAAAAAAATATTATTAGGTATAAGTCAAATATGCAGATACACAATATATAGAATTATAATATGAAGTTTCATAATTATGGACACTAACAATTCTGTTAGACAATATTTACATACATATGACGAAAGATAGATGTTATCTTTCATTGTTTTGTAAACCACAGTTAACGATATCGCTATATTATATTACTAATACAACAGCCAAGAACTTGACTATTAAACCAGTTGCTCAGATAACTTATATTGATATAGCCAAGTGCTTAGCCATTTCCTCCGATATTTTGACTAGATGTAGGGATAATAGAGGCAACCTCTAGCTTACATATAGAATGGTATCAGAATAATGTACAAGAAAATCTTTCACTTTAACACATCAAAATAGTCAAGAAGTGTCTTGTAAACAGCTAGAAATTAAATGGTTCATGAGCTGTGACAAAATTGTTATTTTTTTGTATTATAGAGCATTGCCTTATAAGTCAGCTCAAGGTCAACTTTAGTAATCACATATTAGGTAGTTCACTTAGCCGGGAGCACGCTGTACATGGCAGTTTATTGATTTTAAGTCAGAAAAGATTTTATTTTTAAGAACCGTGCTAATATTGCGAGCTCTTCTATTGTCCGTTCAACAGAGATGAACGGACAATAGAAATAACATGTGTGGAGTTAGAGCAACTTACTGTATTGCGTGTATACATGCCTTAATCCTCATATTGTATGTTAGTTTTGAATAAATAAAAATGTAATTGAGTGTGGTGATTTTATCGTAAATATGTTGGTATCGGGTTCGATTCCCGGGTCGGACCAAATGTTTGTATGACTGCCAAATGACTGTAATGCCAAATGCCTAAGTTTGGAAATTTTCCACATAAGACATATATTTACAAAAGAAAAAGTATATAAGTATTCTATCAGTCATTCTAGTTATCATAGTACAAGCTCAGTTGAGTTTGAAACTGGATGCCGTTGTGTAACAAATGTCTATAATATATTATATTAAATATTTTGATTTTGAAATTTAAAAACGTTTTTGAATCACATCTTTTAGGAGCCTACTAGGATCACTGCTACTACTAATATTTAGATAATATATTTACTGACATAGTACTACACACTAAAGAAATAGTAAACAAACTACATTCTAATCGTTATGAACAGATTGGTCCTTTACTTGCGAAAATCAAAACATTGGTAAAACGAGAACCTTTTAAAATATTTTTATAAATTTTTAATTCTAAATAACTTCTCATTTGAACAACAAATTGTACCTACTACGCCGACTACCTTCCGTCTCCGTCATCACGTCAGCTACAGATGTAGACATTTGTACTATTTGGGTACTTTGCCAAGTTTCTACAACACAGATGAAAACTATCCCCTATTTTACCAGTAATAAATTTATGCGGGCTCGTTTAACTTGACTTTTGACTTGTTTGACTTTTTCGCCAACTCAATACATCTTAGGTTCAATCAAACTAGTTGTTTTAATGAAAGTCGTCATTAAAACAACAACATCTTTAAATTTATTTTCTAAAACTAGAACAATTGTAATGTGTACCTATACCCTATTAGACTTTGGCTTGTAAATATTTCTCCGTTTCTATATATAGTTATCAGTCACCTAGTTTAGATAGAATTTAATCAGAACGCGGTCGTTCGTACTGGAACACAAGCACACTGCACAACACACGTTTATGTAGACCTTGGAGCAACTTACCATACCGCATACCGGTGAGTGACCGACTCGTCTTTGGTTACGGACACTGGCTAAAACTCCGTGCTAAATGTCTTGAATTGTTATTATTATTGTGCTCATAAGAAAATACTAAACACCATTCATCAGTCGAACTTAACACAATTTATTTGGACCTCCAAATACGTTATTTAAGTTGTTTTGTCCACGTTGTATTGTGTTTATTATTTCCACATTTTTCTGTTAAAATCAACAGTTTTTCATTGTCCATTGCTAGACATAAACCTCTCCTCAGAAAGAAGGTTTTAGCCTACTATACCACGCTGGTCAACGGGTTGGATAGTATTTGTATAAAGTTTTCCTTCTCTTCACAGTGTTGTTGTCCTGCATAATGTGCTCTCTTAGTCGCCTCATATGACACCCATGGGATGAGTACAGATGGTGACTTTGTGTTTTAATCCGTCACTGAGCAGAAACAATCAATTTTGTAACTATTGTAAAAAATATTATATTTTAATATACTTTTTACAATTCAAACTAAGTATATACATAAGTAAAAGTAGTCATGTTATTTGTCTCAAAAAATCCTCAAAAAGCTATTTATGTTAATATTGATGTAATTATATGACGTGCGGTATATTTTTTTTAAGCTTCGCAAACTCATAACACTCATATGTAACTGATAAAAGTCGTAACTACCCTCATTTAAACAGTTATTTCCGCAGACCCTGTACATACCTATTTACCTCTGTACAATATGAATAGTACAAAGTGTAACCCCGGAGTGCATAAAAACTATCATTCTTATTAAATGCCCAAATGTTTAAATAATAACTAATAATATCAAATAAACGAACAAAAGTTTGTTAGTTTATTTGATAACAACATAATCTACATAGGATGGAAAAGTTTAAATGTTCATATGTACTTTGTACACTCACAAAAACTATCATTGACTGATACTAACACGATAATATAATGTAAATATGCGCACATACGCTTATACCTACCTGTTTGCCTAAAAAGATAGGCAGAAATCCCAGCACTATTTTAGTACTAACCAATTTTATTAAAAAAAAATGTGCGGATATATGCTCATCTACTAGTAATCGTACCGTTAGCATCATCTTACTTATTCAATTCTGCGTATAACTGAGAAACGAGTTCTATATGCGAAAACAGGATGTATACATATGTATCTAGCGACGATTCCAGCTAAAACAAACAACATGAGATCAATCATTGGTATAAATAGTTGCATTTACAAATGTTTTATCCAAAATATAATCGTACATGTTCGTATGTGGTGCAACCGCTGGGGTATTTCCGGTGATGTGTTTGTGTCAGACTGGAGCCGGAGTCCAGCGGAATATTCTCGGAGTTGTTCATCGCGAGCGATGCCCCTTGTTTACTGTTTACAATCACTGCTCACGGCCTACGCACGTATCGTATTTGAGTATAATAAACCTATTTATTCCGTGACAAACAACGTATTAAAATGTCATTATAACGTCTAATGATTTCATAAATTATAAATCTATTCATTAATAAATTTTGGTATCTCAGTTATTTAGTATACAAATACAGTATATTTCATAATAACCACCGCAGTAATCATGATCTATTTAAAAAAAATAATGACCTTACAGTTTGAGCGTGAGTAAATCACATGCTATGTTTACAAACACTGACTGCTGATAAATAGGTTATCAACTGTTCACGTTGAATTTCTGTTTTATAAACCAGATGAATGAATATGTAAGAAAAGGATTATAAAGCCTTACGATCACAATATCGAGTATGACGATATTGTTTACCGTGAGTGGAATTCGAAGAATGAAACACTAGTATACAAGCGCGTGTTCTATTAATAGTTGATGAGCTACGTGATGGATGGATGACGTGGCCTCCGCGGCGACGCCGACGCTGTCGATGCAACACTTTGGCCCGGCGCCGGCGGCGACGCGCATCATCCTCTATGCCCCTGTCGCTATACCGATCACGAGGGCTTTTTACTCATTCTATCTACCTACACACCAATGATCTAACGTTACATTAATGTGAACTCTGAACTCTCTCAACTAACTCTAGACGTCCTATCGATTACAAAACATGACAGTTTTATTCTTTTTTAATGAGTCCGTTTAACAGGTAAATTGTTGGTAAGCGGTTAGAATACCCCATAACTACTGTCATCAGCGGCCTATTTGAATTTACCACTGTGTTTACCATCTTATTATATGTTCTAACTTGAGTGACACAGCATTTATTCAAAACTACGGAATACTAGTTTTAATTGTCAGTGTCATTTATAACGTAAAACTGCAAAATATCTCATAGCGACATTAAGCTACCTTGTGAAGTATAGTGAGCTAGCATTGCTTTGATTAAAATTTTTCTCACTATAAGTGTGAGACAAACTGCTGAGCTAATTTATTAAACAACGGTTCTCCAGTGCTCCAGTCTAGACGGTTTATAACTCTGAATTTAAATTTATTACAATCGTTGAACATCACTCCATCCCTATACAGTTTAATTTGGCTAGAAAAGATACAATTTGTTAGCGTTACGTTGGCTACGCTATCAGACGTCATAATTTTTTTGTGTCCGACAGAACAATATATGTAGATATTATTTATAAGAGGGTCAGGTTAAAAACGGAGCATGTGACTATCACAAGGCGACTGATTTGGTCGCACGCTTGTTTGCACCTACGCAACTCATGATTCATTCATTTGGCGACGTAACGGTAAACATTACCCTAATTCTAATTACACTACACTACTGCAATGTGAATCGACCTAGCCACTAGCGAAGAATGTAACAATGACATACCATCTCTGCATACTGAATGAATGACCGGTAAAGTTGTAAAATGCTTGAATATTAAATTTTTCCCAAGTTTTGGTATAAAATTATAAGGTTTTTTTTATTTTAAATTACAGCTTACTTCTGCCGTTATCCAAATACGATGCTCTAGTGCGTCGCTTGCAAACATTGTACGATTTATGAATCTGATAAAACGATAATTGCAATAAGGCGGAAGTTATATTGTACACTGCAGTTTGTAATTACCGTCGTATAATATAGAATTAAGAAAAACTTTGTTGTAAGACGTATAAGAGAAATAATTGTTTGCCGTAATACCTGCACCGTCATTGTAATCATTGTAACGTCATGTTCAGTTATTCTTGTTTATACACTAGTATTAATAACAGAAGTCTTAATTTATTTCTTGCAAGTAAAGAAAAACACTGAAAATTATTGGAACGAAGTTCCTTACGGCAGGCTTGGAGGGGATAGGGATTTCGCTGCGGGACCGAAATGAAAAAAATGTGATAGTAAAACCGTAAGTGGAAAAAGTGCGTGGAATAAATCTGTGGAAAAAAGTGCGTGGAATAAAACCGTTAAATGAGACGTGCGCAGGCGCGAAAGCGCGTCATGTGTGCTATTTTATTATTTTAAGGAATTTATTATTTTATTTCCTAAAATACTGAATTTCCTAAATACTTTCTTGTACTTAAATAAAAACTAATCAGCAAAATTTAAGAGAAAAATCAAGAAAACCTACATAAAATTGAGCACGATTTTTTTTGCAAATTGTGTCGATTCCACATTATCCGAAGGAACTTCGTTCCTACCTGGTGTCCCACGACACCATTCATTTTTTTTATTTGATATGTTTTACTTGACTTGTATATTTCAATAAAAATCCTAGAATATAATTTTCACCTACTCCAATTAACCTCCGCTTATCTTGAAAATTTGTAGACTTTTCAGAGATCGATGGCAACAGACTAAAAATAGCAAAGACAATAGCATAATTTAGAATTTGAGATTAAAATAGCCCCAAAACAAGAAATTAAAGACATCAATCTAATTTTAAAATGAAAACGTTATAAGATAGTATCATTAATAAACTTTTATTATTAGATTAGTAAAGTGATATATTAATTAATTTGATATGTGGCGGTAATAAATTTAATGGTATTTACTTAACGCTCAATTATTGTTGGGTAAACCCTTCACATCAAAAAAGCGAGACCTTGTTTTGTTAAGGTGTTATGATCATTTAAATAATGGATCATTAAAATAAAATATCTTTAAATAAATTACTTCCAAGAACAACAAAAAATGTAAATGTTATTTTTAGGGTCAGATACAATAGATCGCAGGAGGAAACGATTAAGTTAGTAAATAGGTTTTAAACAATTTAACACCAAAACGGTTCTTTTATGTATAAGGTTTAGCTTTAACATATAGCTTCTTGGTGTTATATTCCAGCACGGCATTGTAACTTTGAAATATTATTTAGAAATATTCTGTTCTCTTTACTCCTTATCTTTTCACTAGCACAGGAAATTTTGTCACCAGGATATTTTCCCTAAAGCCGTTTTAATGTATAATTTGAGCGTCTCTACTCGTATTTCTTAATGCTATAGATTTGTTGAGTGCGTCATATGACCCAGAGTACCATTATTGTTATTGATATCATATTAAAGACACTGGGCATATAGGCATATGCATATCAATGGCATTGTCAGTAATAAACTTGCAGGAAGCATTGCTCATACACACGTCATTCTGAACAATCGATGTTGTTCCTTGCAATCATAACTCACATTTTTAATTATACGTCAGCTCTCAAAGAATGTTCTTTGATATGGTTCACTATCAAATGTATTAATGACTATTATAAATTGATATTACATCTACACACATACCACATCTACAGCAACGTCTGGCTAAATTTTACATGAATTGAATATAGTTATCCTTATCATTCAAGTTAACGAATCAATATGAATACGATGTTGTGTTACAGGAAATGAGACTCAAATGATTTTGAAGTGTCTTTGGCAATATTCCATTATAGATTTTATTACTAGAATGAAACGCTAGCGCAGGATTTGTAAAGCTGCAATTACAAATATGGGCGGACCGATTGATAGTATGTGCATTTAATCGAAAGATAACAGTGTATTACTACCACCCACAAATATTTATATCTGCGTGGTCTTGTATGTTGCTTGTTTCTGTTTATTTCTGCATATTCTTCGGTGCCGTGGCCGCTTTTAGCCACATCATGAGCTCCGTGCGTGTAGATCGAGACGGGCGCGTCCGCGTCGCATGTGGATGCATCCACGCCAACAATAGGACTACTTGCTCTTTTCTTGTATTTTTTTAACATTCCATTCCAATTAACATGCAGAAGATATTTCTTTGATATTGTTTATTCTGACACAGACACTATTTTCAGGCACCTTGCCAACGTCATTCATTAAAGCTTGGATTTGATGCAATATTTTAGTTTCTATTTTTCGTGAAGCCATTTTGTCATCAGTTTAACATGAAAATATAAAAATACGATTCTTTTTTATTTTTGGTTAATGAAAGAATGTTTTAATATTGGTGTTACATTTCATATATCCCACTAATAGAAAGTATGGATGCGATTCATTGAAGAATGTAAATAAAACACGCAGACGACTTATAATGTTCATTTATTTTCCTAAAATAAAAAGCTATTGCAGTTACTAACAAAAGCACAAATTTACTTTTATAGTTTTAAAACTGATAATATAGATTGAATTTTTATAGATATTTTTATTAGCTAAAGTAGATACTGAACTAACTGTAAACAGTTCTTGGAAGTTAAGTTGGGACTCGCATAATTCGTTTTGACGAGTGCAAGACGGCTTAGTTACAGTCATCTGATCGTGGGGTCGTGCGGTGGTTAGGTTAGATAAGTTTTTAACCGACTTCAAAAACTGTATACCACTCTATATATCAATAAAGTATATATATATATATGACAAATAAATAGGTACTTTATGTAAAGTCAAAGTGATCTTCACAAAAATAGAAGTAAAGTAGTGGGTAATATTCCTTTCAAATCATGTCTTACAATTTTAAGCCACTTATTTCGAATTGTCTTGTTGAAAGGAAGGAAAATAAATATTTTTTCAGGAGTTTATATAGACATGTTAGTACACAGAGGCACGGAACACCTATATGCATTGTAAAAAAGTTGAGTAATACTTTAAAAAGTATAAATATTATGTTACTTAAATATATTCATATATATTTAAGTAACATAATATTTATACTAAACCTCAATCTTTAGCAGAAATATTATGTTTGTTGTAATTAATATATATTTCCCGACATTATAGAACAGTTTTTAAAAAATTGTCATCATGGCTATTATTTAATTTTATATTGTGTGTTTCGTGTTTCTATTTCTAGCTTCAGTAGAATATTAAATTCTACCATCTTATTTTTTCTCCATATCGTATCATTCATAAATTGTATCATAGCTTCTAGAAGTTTTTGACATACTTGACATACTTGAAGATAGGTTCTTCAGACGTCCAAGGATATATCGCATGTCAGATTACTTTGTTAGTAACATTATAGCGTAAGTGAGTTTTTCTATTACATACGAGTACACCATAAAATGACTTAATAAAGTTACATATAACGGAAAATAATTTATAGTTGTACCGAAAATTAGATGATTCATTTCAATCCAAATATCTATCCTGAGATTTGCGATTATTAAAACAAGAACGGATTTGAACTCAAACATTACAATACTAATTCTGCGCTACACTATGCTGAACTATGTCGCCTGCATTGCTGTCTTTCTTGGATTTGTATTGATGACCTTGACTAAAGTATAAATTTAAATAAAAAAGAGATTTTAAATTTTATATGTAGTGTTATTCAACGTCAGCTTTTATATTAAAATAGTATAACGAATCGAGTTAGCTACACATCCACGTGCAGGTGTTGTACTTTCTTACTACCTTCGGCTTCATTTAATATTTCAATACTGACGATTCATTATTTTTCGCGCCTACCATTACTTTTTCTTGTAAGTGATAAGCAGTTAATGTAGTAAGTTCAAACTAGCGTTTATTATACAGCACGTGCAAGCGCGTCGCACGCGCTGTATTGTAGCGTTTTATTTATCTCCATGTAGAATAGTTAGAAGCATGGAGACGTTATGTAATAAAAGATTAGGTTTATAGCTTTTACGGTGGTGTGAATAATCGATAAAGTATACACTAAACCATATACGTGTAAATATCTTGCACTCTTATCGATACACGTGCTTGTAGTTTACTATGCCACACTACTTGGTATTTGTGAAAATTGACGTAATTGTGAACTGTTTTAGAACCGACCATTTTCTAACACGTTGAGTTCGTTTTTTCACTTTTACAACTCTTGTTTTGTGCATACTATTTTTAAAAATGAACCCAAATCTTTTTTGTAAAATAATGGATCATCGAGAAATGTTGAGTGTGAAGAACGCTTTATGTACACAAAAATGTAAATCTTATCTTAACAATGATCAAAATTATTTCTATACTATAAATATGTAATTGGTTCTACATTTGACTAAGAAAAACATTCTCGACACTTTTTTAAAATATCATCTACTGATTTATATCTTAGAAAAGTTTATCTCGAATGTTGTTGTAAAAAATGAAATTAAATAAGTTATAAGTGTGGAGTGAAAAAGGCCTATTGAAATTAATTGCACTTGATATTTTAAGGAAAATTTAAAATTAATTTTAATTTGTACCTTTGCTTAGACAGGTTCGAGTGAAAATCTCTAAACTTAATCTCTCGCATCATATACATGAACTATTTAGAAATATTCTGTAGATGCCTTCAAATCAAAGGTTTTTTTTGCACTTTAGAAGTAATGAACATTTTTGATTATTTAAAAGTACTTGTTTATTTCTGAAATGTCCTGTTTTATATTACTATTAAAATTGTAACATAAGTACGAGGAAGCTATAAAGATCTGTCCCTAAATGTAAAACCGTAAACCTGAACACAATCTGACAATGCTTATCTTAAAAATACTCCAAATTTCTTTTGATTCTTCTAAATTTTTAAATTTCTTTAAAAGTCTATTCATTTCGACTTAAGTTATTGACTGTACCAGAAAATTAGTAAATTATGATAAATTATGTCGTTACTCTAATCGTATGTATATTTAAAGTAACAGTTATCTCAGCAATACTCGTAGTTGAGATGCTGCGTAGTCTGTAACTAGGGGTCGATTGTAGTGTTATTGTTATAGATCAGATTAGAATGAATCCTATTCAAGCCCGCATAATCTCTACTGCAATGATAGCATGAAGCGTGGGAGTTTAGTACAATGAGGTTATTACAAAGCACACAAAGGGAAATGTCATCTGCCCGTACTGTAAATATAATAATATTTAAGAATATTATTTATTATTTTAAAATACATACACTTGCGATGATAGTAGTGCCACGTGGCTCAGACGCCTCGCTTAGAGGAATTAAGAATGTATTAATCAGTTAAGTGTAGCTGTAATCCTTACGTAAAAACAGAAATTGTTAGATACTACATTGAAAAACGTCAAATTGGAAACTATAATTTTGTTGATTGTTTATCGTTATACAGAAAAAGTTGTTAACCTAGGTCAGTTTCGAGCTTAGTTGTTACTTCATTCACAACAAATATCTTATGACGACACGAGAAAAAGTAGTTATGTTATCGTTCTAATTTGTTCTCGGTGGGTGACGGATTCCAAAGACGTGGAATTTCTTCCGCTTACCAATTGCTATATCAATATGAAATTCTGACATCAATCGAAAACTTTAATTAGGGATTGTCGAGTTAAGTTTATAAAATAAAAAAAAATTAAACCTCGCACACAGTCGTCTGATCCCAAATTATTCAGAGCTTGAACTTTGGTAACCAGATTGCTGCTAAACATACTTATATATTTCTAAATACATACATATCTTAGATAAATTAGACCTTCATTCCGCAGCGGAGGGCGATAGGTTGATTTGATTGATAGATACATTAAACCCAGACACAGAACAAATGATGAACCCTTGTCGTGGGTGGAATTCGAGCCCACGACCTCTGGCTTAGCAGGTAGCATCACTAATCACTAGACCAACAAGCCAATCTGCTGATCTCACTTACAAGCTTACGAATCTCCTCAATTGTAAAGTGAAGATAATAATAATCTTTTTATTAAACAACCACGACTGTATCCCAATAGTTCAAAAATAAAACAGTCATTCCATTGACACTACACAACCCTTCTTCAATTCAATATGCTCTCAGAAAAAGGGCAGACAAGATCAAGCAGTACACAATACGCAGTAGTAACACAATATAAATTTGAAATTTAAAATTTGTGACCATACGTAGTGAAAGGCGTGACACCGTACTACGCTCAGTGAGAGGGACGCCGTCATACAATTTCATATTTAAATATAAATCACTTGAAATACAGCCGGATGTGTACTCTCCGAGCTGGGTTCACCCAAGGTGACCAGACGGCGAGGCGGCGAGACGCTCGATGACCTCTACGCTCGACTTACAAGTTTCTAAATTAAATCATGTCTTTGACTGTCACTATGGAAACTCAATACTGTCTGGGTAACATAATGGACTTAAAGAGCTCCATAGTCGATCACGAAGCTTTATAAAACCAGTACCATATAAATCATAATACAAGATTCAGCAATATAGTTGGTTATTTTATAAATGCCAGACTCGGCCCGTCGTCTTTGCACGCGATAGTATAATTTTTTCAATTGACTAAGCTATCCTTTAATAACAGGCCTTTTTCTAAATGAAATATACTATTAGCACTTTTCTGTATTAGTAACAAACGAATCAATAAACAGCAAAGTCACTTCCTCATTTATACTATTATTACATGGATACTTAACGCTTAAAATGTTTGTAACTCATACAAACAAATAGCTACATCAAACAAGTACCTCTCTAATATAGCTAATCAATTTTGGAACTCCAGAGCGCTCCGTTTAAATTTCTAAAATGGAATTCATATGATTTCCGCATACATATATTACATACATAAAATCACGCCTGTTTCTCTGAAGAGGCAAAGGCAAATCAGACGACCACTTTTCACCAATGTTTTGGTCCCACGAAATAGGTGTTGAGCTATTTCTTATTATCGGGATATTTCTTTGCCAGAGCCTTATCCGTCGGTGAGCAGGTGCACCCCTTGCAGGTGGGGTTGACTTGGGGCCATAAATCTTGGTGTTAAACCTATGCACCCAGTGGGAAATCTAAACAAACATATTTTTTTCTATTAACTAAGATCATAAGATGTCAGTTGGTTGACGTACATTCTAACTGAAATACCTAACATTTTTTAATAAGTAAATTAATACTGTTATTTGTAAGGTAAATACGAGTACCTTTATTCTGTTAGCCAAAGGTCAAATTGAGTTCCTCTTACCGGGGACTTCTAATTCCAAAATCAACACTATTTAAAGAGGTTGGAATTCCCCCTGGAAAATCAATTCGAGCAGTAATATATATTCGTGAGTATACCTACATAGTATTTACATACCACGCTGTTGTTATACGTATTTCAGTTCGTATACCTTTATTTGTAGTACAATCTAAGTCTATAGAAGAGGGGACTGGTGTTACTACTCAATGTTAAATTTTTGTTGAAAGTTCACACCTACCAGCTGGTTCAAGCTAGTTTATTTGACCAAACAGAATAGCAATCTTCAATAACACTTCAAAGAAATAGAGGAGGTTGAAAATTAAATAATTTACTAAATTTTCATTATTTTTTGAAGCCGTTTAGCTTTTCCATTGAACTGGTTTGGTTCAATGGATCCTCCAGCTATGTGGATTCGAATAAGATCTCATATTTCTTTTTAATATTTAGATTAAGGTCTTCTAAAAATTTATCATAACATAATCATGTCGCATTCTTACCACAAACTTGAAGGAAATTCTTTAATGTGCTATTAGTTTTTTTTGTCACTATTTAATCCTAAAAATAGAAATCAGTTATCTACTCGTAGAAGAAATCAAATAAAAGCTTTATCGTTACTTGTAATATTTGATTGAAATAATAAGAAATTTTATAATTCAATAACAAGACAACAAATAATATTTTATTTTAATAGTGTAGAATAACAAGACATCCTAGATTCGTTTCGATTTGGTTGTTTTGACCTTATTTACGACTGCCAATGTCGAACATGTATTCAGAAATTGCTTTCAACCAAGTGTCAATGTTACAGGTAATATGTTCTGAAATAATAATAGATGAAGCATAATTTGCTGTCCCAAATATAATAAGATATTTCTGTCTAGCAATAATTGGCCTGAAAGCCTCCATTTACAAATAATCTTTCTTGAAAATCCTTTCTACTAAGAGCCATCAACCTTCTAAGTTTGCGTATTAAGTTGTTAATCCACTTAAAGCAATCGTTGAGTCGTCTCGTCTGGGTCGCTACGGCAGGGAAAGGACGAAATTAAAATATTTAGCTGTATGCACACCCTAGGGTTGGCCGGGTAAGGGCGGTCGGTGGCCCGACGGCGCCTACGACCGAGACGTGCTGGGTGAATGTACGCTCCGTACAACGCCACGTCACGCTCACACCCTACACTTATCATGTATAAATATACACACTTCTAACATATTTCTACTATTTACTATAGCTACAAAATAATACAGAGCTTTTATATTTAGCAATAAATTGCAATTTATAATATTACCATGATTATTATTAACATGGATGTAAACCAGACAACACAGAGACATTCTATCCATTACAATTTGATACTTATTTAATGAACAAATTATTTAAAACAAATTTGCTTTATGATGAATAAATTTGCTTTAAATGATTTTTTGCAATTGATTATTTAATCAATTGCAAAAAATCATCTTTTCTATTTAAATATTGATTAAAATTCTTATTACAGGATTTGTTTGTTGTTAAGAGTTCTTAGTAACTTTACGTTTATCAATGCGAAGTCCATTCAAAATCGTTGCTTGCTTGTGGTTGTTAGTCGATGATCAGTGTAGGAATGGGCATGAATGAGGAAGACACTGCGCCGTAGTCAAGGCGTTAGTAGGTGGGAATGGGCACGGACAATGAGAGCCGCGAACTATGGTGTGCCGTCGTAGCACGAGACTATGACTCACTCGTGGACCACCCACGTGTTGCGACACCAACTACTCATTGTGTCGGCCCCTAACTGTTATGACGAAAGAGCAACTAGGAACCCTGTGCTTAATATTGTCGACCTTTTATGGAAAGTATCTATTTAAAGTTTATTTGTTTACAGTATTATGAACTTCGTATAAACATATTAAATACTTAGACGTGGATACCATTAGTCAACGTACCGCTGATGATAATAAGGAGATAAACAAAGATCTATAAATACAAGTAGGAAACGTGAATCAGCCTTTGTTCTTTTAATCTTACTGGTCGGCGTAGCAGCAGATACTTAGGGATGGGATAATACAATGACGAATACTCACCAATGACTATGTATTTCTACTGTAAGATTCATTCTAGTCAGCGTTTAATGTTTTATGATAAAACTCAGTTGCGTAAATTATAATATCGTGTTGACCAGCATAAGTTTATGGCTTGCTTGTAAAGCTTGTTATAAAGCATTACGATTATCATTAAAATGTACATTGATCACTTTTATGGTGTAAAAAATTTGGCATGTATGGAATGGGGTCATGTGGCAAAATCGTGCCGTTCCATACAGCTGTACATTACTTTTTTGAATACCTCCGCGAACCAATGCTCAACTTTGCGTTCTACCTGGCGCGTCCATCCGCACATTTGAGTTTCGGGGAAGCCAGACCCTATAATAGTATACTCGTATACATCACATATGCAACTTGTAAATCTTGTAATTTCAGACTGCGCTGCCGAATACATAACAGATCTTTTGAGAACTGATTCTTGACTGTTGATTATTTTTTTATTATTTTTATTAATCTTAGTGGCAAAATGTACGTTTATTAATAAATTTAGCTAACACAAAGTAAGTAAAACAGTTTTAAAAGGCCACTCTGCAAACATAATTCAATTTTATCGATAAAACAAAGACGATATTGCTTGGAAAGAAAAGCTATAGATAGTTTTTCGGCATAGTACATATTAGACTACTATGTACTATGCCACTTGAGATTTTATTACATTTGTATTTTTATCCAATTGAATGTTGAATTTGAAATCACTCTGATGAATCCACAGCACTGTAGATACAAAAAGTAATATTATCCTTTATCTATCAACCGGGCATTTAAAATTTGAACTTTACTCTTAATCTACAATTGTTTAACAAATTAGAACTAACATCATTAAATAAGTATTATGTAGTGATGTCGTTTCTTATTTATTATATTAGCTAATGAACTAATTAACAATTATGTCTAACTTGTGTAACAACATCGTTTGCGTTGAAAATGCGTTGTACTAACGCTAATGCTTTGAACTCATTGGGTCAGAGACCTTCAAAACTAATGCGCAGTATGTTGAGGTTTTTCTTTGTTTTCAAGGTTGTGCAATCACGTTTATTTACGACAGTCAAACTGTTTTCGACTTTAATCTATGAGTGTATGTGGGAACATAGCTATTATTTATCCATTATTTGTCATTTACAGATGTTCCCAACTTCACTGCCTCTAACGGTAACGTAACATTTTATTTGAGCTTCGTACTAAAATAATAAACACGAATTTTAATCTAATGTTGGTGTTTTGTTTCGTTATTTATACTCACTACGAGTACCTTGATACTCTTCTCAGTTTGATTCACCGATTCGTTCATTATTTTATCAAAGGTTTCACTATTCTTTTGTGCTCTACAAATCGCTATCAATTTCTTTATATTTAGACGATTTTACAAATAGCTTAGGCTTCTCTCTGTTTAATGTGAGCACACAGGCGCTGTCTGTCTAGTGTGAAGAATAGAAATATAGAAAATCAATTATTAAACTTTTTACCATTTTTTCCAAAATCGTGTTAATAAAAATAGTGACACTTTATCATCAAGATCATTGTTATGCATTACTTACTATTTTAATTACCCTCTCAGATGAATACCCTCACAGTTACTGGAAACGAACATATTTCCTTTTAATTAGGCTTTTACCAGTTGCTTCCGAGTTCAACGGCCAGACAGTTCGGATCGTTGATTTTTGCGCTTGAGTGCTCCTCATTGTAGTTAACCATTATTATATATTTCTCATGATATTATATAGCTGGTCTTACTACAATTCCTAAAGCGTTGATCCCATTACACATGTTTTATTATATTGTAAATATCTCTGCTTGCAATTTAAACACAACGGTCACTAGTGACTAGCCGGAGTAGCCGGTTGAGTAAAGTTGAATGTATCGGCAAGCATCCCATCCTTCGTGGAATTTGCACCCACACATTCTAACGCACAACTGCACATTTTGAAGCCGTCCGGGCGGCGCGGAACCTTCGGTTCCCGCCTTTGTATTTACTTTTTTTCCGTGTTGCCATACTTTTCCAAGAAGGATAGATGCAAAAAATGAATTTAGTATGTAAATTGCCAAAGTTATAAGATTTATTTGTATATATTATTTAAAAACATTCCAGAATGTCATGAAATGTTAAAAGTCAACGAGGTACTACCTACGTACTCATAAAACTTCGTTCACCATGTACCTGAAAATTAAACGAATGTATCGTGTATTCATAAAAACAAAATTTTGTGTAAACACTGACGAAATCTAGGTTTAGTTTTTTTAAACCTGATGCTGTCATTATTTTAATACGAAAAAGATGACACACAGTCACTAGATTTCAAAATGATCAAATTTAGGATCAATTAGATCTCATTATATTTCATGATAAAAAATTTGAGTATCGACTTGAAAGATTTAGATGGGAATATTTTTACGAGAAATCATAGATCAACTAATATGTGTACAAATATATATATATATATATATATATACATATAGTAGGTGTGTATATGCCTACATAATATCTACACAGGACAAGCCATGAATTGATTTAACCGCCAAAATCATCTCAATCGAAGAACGTTTGATGTTGTGCTCGTCGAGCACGTGGCAGCTTTGATTTACTGTACAACTTTTTGGCGCGAATTTCATTCAATAAAGTTTAATTTAGTTACACAAAATGCAACTTAGTTTAAGCTTATTAGGGACAGTATATTATTTACTAATAATTGGCTTACGAATGTATTGAAATAATTTATTAAATTCCTACAATACCTAGTTTTAGGCGAGAAAATGGCATAAGTGCACTTAGACTTGGTCAGGAGTTGGCTTGAGCTACACAGAATCACTTGAAAGACAATATACTGGGAAATACAAACCCACGTGGCTCAAAAGCGTTATTGTTTAAAAATCTCACCTAATTCCCAAAAACGGATGTTATTGGCGCCAAAATGCGGCGTGGTACTTCCACATTAATGGCCCTCGTTCATTGCGCTCGCTTGGGTGTATTGGCCGCTGCTCACCACGCGCATCCTGCCTATTGCGTCCTGCTCGCACTTGTTGCTTATATTTTAGACGTAAAAGAGAGGCTTCCTTCACGTGCAGCAATTTTTGTGCCACAGAAGGACGCGCCACGAGATCAATGCACTTTTCGAGGACAGCGAGCCCGTTTTTATTAATCGTTAACGTTGGAGCACTCACGATGTAATAGGGATCTTAAGAGGTGGCTCTAAGATTTAGATTGGCAGTAGAAGGGACGTGGAACTAGAGGTCGATGTCTAGACGCGCGGGAAGTGATTAAAGTATGTGGAATTGTGAGTGGAAGGCATTCCACCCATGCAGGGCTGCCAGGGTACCTTTTAACATTGGGGAAATTTTTAAATATTATTTTGATTTAAAGTTAACCAAACTTTACATGAACCTTTCTAGCGTTGTACAAAATTTATTACTACAATTTGCAAGCACTAAATAAAAACTACCTGAGAACTCTACAAAAAATTCTCAAAATGTGTTTACAGCATCCCTATTGAATATGTGCTTGCCGACACTGGCAGCTTTTAAGTTGCTTTTTGCTCTGCACTTTACATACTCTCACCCGTCTAAGACATGCTATTTTTAGCTCGGGAGAACTAAAATACTCACACATTTTCTATATTCTAATCTTATTATCTACAAGGGAATTCATTTAGCATATTAATCTCTTTTATGTGTTTATCACATTAAATAAATTAATAAACTGCAATTTCCACTACATCCAAATGAAGTAACAGAGATTTTTATGGCAACTTTCTTGAGATTTGTATCCGCCGATGATAGCATCGGCGGATACAAATCTATTTTATTATAATATTTTATATTCTTGTTATATTTTATTAGGAGTTTAACCTACTAACGCATCAAAATCAAGCATAGATGAACCGTGGCTGGTTGAGTCACTGATAATATGGTGCATGTAATCAGCAATGTTCACATGTTTTGGGAGTGCATAAGCAGTAAACAAAATGACTCGTTATCTCGACATAAATTCTTATACTTTGACCTCCACTATCTGCGACCATTACAAAATAGTTTGTTAAGCGTTAATTGTTTTTCGATAAGACAACACATGCTTTGTCCATTATTTTATCGATATTGTTCGCAGATGAGTCCAACTCATCACATACCGTACACATTACTATTTTATGAATAACTTATTCATTAACATGTTTGACATATTAGGTGCGACGTTTTCTACTGAACTTTGCCCTTAAAGTTTTATTATATAAAAGCTGTACATTTTGGAAGCCTTTCGAGAAGATTTGTGTGACAAAGCTCTCATTCAGTAGCTTACTTCAGTTTCTATGAGCGGGGCACCAGCTTCAGGTGGAAATGGTGAACCTCTGTGAAGGCATGTCGGCGATCCAATGCTCAGAATAGTTTGGTGCCCTAGTAGACCGAGAAGAACACGACGGACAATATAATATAAACAATATTGTTTCCACGTATCTTTAATTGTGGACTCTTAAAAGATCGTTTTCTAATGGAATGAAAGAGAAATTCCAAATGAATTAGATGTTAGATGTTTTTTTTTAATAATAAAAAACACTTTTATTATGAAGATTTACACCTTTTTTAACGTCATTCTCTCTGATTTCGTGCGAAATTTTGATAAGAACTTTCTTTGCATCAGCAAAGGTTTTTATTATTATTATCAACGGTAGGTAGATATTCATTATAAATACCTTTCTTAAATGCAGTTTAATGATATAAACACCTAATATTAATGAGGCGTAAACAGGAAAGAAGCCCGTTAATAGTATTATTTGCTATGAAAAGGCTTCACATAGAATAAAGCCTCCGATTACAGACTATTCATTTCGTCCACAAAATATTTGACTGCCAATAAACACCTAATGATGGTCCACATAAAATACCTATTTTTCTAGAATTCGAGATGTTTGATAATGACGTATTTAATTTACAAAACATTAAAGATGATATTTTCTTAACAAACATTTATTTCTAAATTCTCCACCTATGGTTAAATATCTATTCGTTTTGAATTTCAAAATTTTATATTTATAAATTAATGGTGATAATTACATTTTAGCTTTATACTTTTATGTGGAGATTCTACAAAGTTTAATTTTGCTATCATATTTGTCTATTGATTATTTATTACTTATTCCAATGACAACTTATCTGTATCTATTATTTTTTTTTATCTGTGTTTCGAGTTCCTAGTATTACACAATATTGGGAACGAAAAATATCAAAAAAAGCTGCATATTTTTGTTTACACTAAAAAACAACAACACAAAACAAAAAAAAACAACACTAAAAATAACAAAGTAGTTAAGATAACTGTATTACTTTTCAAAATGAACCGCCATAAAATATTATCATTTAACTGTTTACTTTTATCTGGTCTTAATGAAACGGAAATACATTTAGCTGTATAGAAAATTAAAACAAAGGGAAAATACTTGTTTGCCCCTTTTGTTTATAAAAACAAGGATATAACTTATCAGAATAATTTATAATGTGACCAGCAACCGATTTGTTGTATGTACAACAAAGGTTTTAGCTGATTTTTAATATTTATACACTTATTTTAAAACCTTTTTCTTACAAAAATGCAGGTAGATCATACATCGTCTTAGTAAGCATCTTTTTTTTAAATACCTGTTTTGAATGCTTTCGAATATTTGTACCTTGGTGTGTTTTTAATACAAATAGTAAGTACATAATAATATTACGCACGATAATTAATGTCGATCTGCATGAAATATGGGAACAAGAAATCACTTTCGAAGGCAGACATTTCGGTGAACTTCAATGCTTGACGAAGTGATTACCGTTTGTTAAAAAAAAAACAATTCGGTGGATTAGATGGCCGGACGAATTCTGAATATATTTCATATTTATTATTAAAATTTGTGTTTAGATATCGATGAATGATACAATTATGTAATCAGTAACACAACTTATAAAAAAATATTCGTATTTAAAAGTGGGAATGTTTGATGATACACACCCATTACGAAGCGAATCGGTAAAAATAAAAAGTAATATTGCGAGCTCACCTTAACCGCGGGGCCGCTATTTGAAGGTTATCAGGAAAATTAATGCTATGGCTATGTCCCTTGAATAAATTGGTTGGTCAACGAACTTGCCACGTCATGTTTTGTCGCGAAAATAGTTAATTATAATGGGTTCGTAGATTTCGGTGCTACCTACACGTCATCTGTTGACTTGGTCTGTCTACCTAATACCTTGTTGAAATGCTTGTAATTGTCAATAAAAAATATTCTTAAAATACAGATTATAAATGACTTTTCTCACTTTCGTCACTTACACTGATAATTAGTCTTCGACATACTTTATAAAAATAAATAATATACTTACGCTAGTGACATAATTCTCATAAATATTTTAGGTATATATATAGTAAAGGGCAGGGCAGGTAGAAACAATGTATGGATATTAATATCTTGCTATAATACCCATCTGCAATAATAACCGAAAAGGTCATTGGTTTCAGTTCCTCTAAATTTGCCTAGCGACATTCTCTTGTGAGGAGCATCCGTTTTAAATCGAAATAAATATTTCACTTACACAATATTACAGCTAATTAGCAAGATGATATTAACTTTGTAACTTTGGTGCACTTATTGTAGTCTATTATACTGTTATTATAGATAACGATTAAGATGTTCTGACTGAGTGGTTATTTTTTTGTTTTTAAATATTTTATCCCCGACGCGAAAAGAAGGAAGGGGATTTACAAGATAAGAGAGAATAATATCTTCTGTTGTAAACTTTATTCCTAATTGTAATATATATAAGTAAGTTAATTAAAAAAATCTTATTTTAAACAATAATACAGGTGTGTAGTATTTATACTATATTTTTTTTTTTTTTTTTTTTTTTTTTTTTTTAAATAATTTAGCTGTTGGCCTCAGACGGCCTCTACAACTTATAAGATTGATGGAGATTTATATTTAATATACGAGGGCTTTTGAAGCAGGTGATTCGATAGCGGAGGATACTACCGATGGAGGGTCAAAAAACTCTTCAAGGCCGCCGCTACGACTTTTCGGAACGTCGCACCTCGCTCGATAACCTTCGCAAGCCTCGCTTACAACGCCAATTCGTCGATATAACATACACTCAAGTCTCAAATTACTACTACCCTCGCGTTCATTAAAAGAATAAGGCGTGATGTTGTTTAGTTCTCGTATATGCATGGAGAAAAGCGAAAATATTAATAACCTCTTATTATATTTAACCTCTTATCTCAGAGATTTTGCAGTCTGCTCTATTTAAAACTTTATAATTATAATTTAAGCTATAATTACCGTATGAATATAAACATACGATAAGTACTATGCACTTAATTAGATGTACAACTTCGAGATCCGGATGTTATTACATGTTATAAATATCAAAGTAAGGTGTTTGTTACCTTGTGATGATTGTTATTTTGTGATGAATCATTAGATATAAATAACTTTCAGATCTATACAGGATATATACTACTAACTACTTTAATCCCAAATACAAATAAAAACGATGGAGTAACAAGGATTAAGTTATACATATGAGGGTAGAAAAAATTATCTATAATAATCACTTAAAAGAATGTCTCAACTTTGTACACTCTGCGGACTGATGGATAACACGCATTGTACATTTATTAATAAACGTGTAAGTATAGAAAATTCAGTCGAAAACTTTAATGCATTATTGACATTGTACACGCATTAAAGTATAAAAGTTAAGTGTGTCGGCTTTACATCATCTTTACACCTTATCGATTCTTATACTTATCGCACTTATCTATGTAATACATTTATTTTCACATTTGTACCGAAAATTCTAAGGATTTCTTCTTAAAATTGATACTCCACGCTCAATTTTACCTTGATACGTGGGACAGGGAACACTGGTACCTAACCGTACCATAATCTTACGAAGTGACATTCAGCTTATCTGCTTTTTGGGTGCGAAAATAGTACCTATTTATAGACGACGCGACCCCGGAGACATTTATAAATAAATGTAAGTCAGTAATGATAAATATTTTTTATTGTGTTTAAGTAGGTAAGTAAATACGTGTATTTGCACGTGCTACCTACGATTACGAAATCTTATATTGATTAATTAAAACACGGATTTATACACGACAAGTGTGTAGATATGTATAAGGCATTGGTTGATATTATTCTGCCTTCATATGGATAATGCATAAAAAAATTAAAAACTCAGCCAGGTGGCGGGTTCAATGTTCGACATCGCTTTTATTTTATTTTGAAACGAAACTACAAGCCTCAGCCAGGGGTTGTAACTGCGACAGAGTAAAGCCACCATAAAAGTTATCGACCAGCTGGCAGTGTTTTTGTATTATCCATATATGATTTGATCAACAATATAAAGTGCATCAGTTTTAAACATAAGGAAGCTTACTAAGTTTTGTGCTTAGGCAACACCAGCTTACTTACGAGTATTTTAGTGCGTAGTACGTAGTAATCATATCGTATTGTATGGATAAATTGAGATTTACATATTAAATAAGATAGATTTAGATGAAACAAACTTATACCGTTTGTTTCATCTAAACCTATTACATCGAATTTTACCCGCGACCACAAGTACTTTTAAGTGCTAGAATATACTCGTAACTATCGTCTGGAGTAGTATCGCATTTGGAGTTATTAAATTCTGGTTAAAAGATGTTGAAACTAATATAAGATTTAGTAAGGTTTAATGCGTAGGAGCTAATTATATGTATATTCAGGATTCTAAAAAAAAAAGGTCCTTAATGCCCATTAATAGAATATACATAAGATAAAATACAATGAAGTCCATTTTAAAAGACAGGTGCTTTGTATATAATGTAATAAAATTGCTGTAGGCATTACCTAGTAATATCTAGTAAAAAATCATTTAAATTATGCTTTCCTACGTCTCCATATATAATTAATATTGAATCCCGACGCCTGGTATGCTTACGTATTGGTGACCCCAAGATGTTCCTTCCGTTTGTTATGTCTATTGTCTTAGGTAAACAGTGGAAAAATATTATTATAGTGGGCATCTCAGTTGAATGCATGGAGGATAATCAAAATGCACATGTGTGAAGCGCGTCAGCACGGGCCATGGTGCACGTGCCGGCAACAGCTGCGTCTTCAACTCAGCCTACATAATAGGTACGGACGAAAAAAAATAAAAAGACATTAAGCTGCATTCATGATTATCCTTCTATGTCACTATTGAAACTAGTAATAGATAAAATTGAAGAAATTTAGACTTTCGTCTTGGTACCACAGCCATAACATGGTTGAATTTAAACGACTAATAAATATACGAAATAATGCTTCATATAAAACAAGCTTGACATATATATGTAGCTCAAAGGCGGGCGGAGCCTAGACTTATGAATATTCATAGATAATAATAGAATAACAATAAAGATCATGCAGAAGATCCTCTAGACGGTTTTGTTAGTCATAAAAAAATAAAAATCGGATGCAAAAAATGGACTAAATCGCTATCTAGGGACGTTAGGTAGGCTATATACAAATTATTATCATGTAAAATAAAACAAGAATAAATAGTACATACCTATTATTTATTATACCACGACGTTTTTTAATTTCAAAAATTTTAAAGTTTGTTTACGAGTTTTATTCTATTCTTTTTTATTAATTTCATTTATATAATATTTTACGTGTCAGTGTGTTAATTATTCAGCATTTATTATTTTTATATGTATTTAATGTGTTTATACTGAAACCAAATGGACGTTGTCGGTTGCATTTTGTGATTTTATTGATTTGTTCCCACTTCCCGCTCAAAGCACACCCCGAACTCTACGACTCGTGTCGGTTGTCTTAGTTTATAAACACCCTGCTCACCCCCCGGAACTTACAAAACACAGTCACGTGGGAATAAAATAAAATCTTTTCTTCTGCACTCATCTTAATAACTAAGTCGATTTTATTCCATGTGGTTTTAGTAACCATTTATATAATAGGCTTTTTATTAGGAACTTGTTTGTTATGTTACATCGTAATTTATGTATGACTGATGTAAAGTGTGGACTTAAATTCTTGTAGTACTTTTTGTATTTACGTTATAATTACATAGGAAATGATATTACCTACTGGGAAGTGATAAATTATAAGATTTATAAAATAATATCATTTGAAGGGTAATAGGTTACGTTGTACTTTTACCTAATAAAGTGTGGGAGGCGAATAAGGGTGACATGTCACACTTCGTTCTTAAGCACACGTATATAATATAGATTGAAACTCGGCTCGGAGGGTGGAGTGGGCAGAGAAGAGAATGTGGAATGGGGTTTCACAAGTTCACAACTACACATAGCCGCGCGCGTCGCACCGCCCGCCACTCCGCGCCTCCCCCAACACCGACCGCTGCAATTATTCTGTCTAGCGAGAGAGAGACGTAGTCAATGCTCTGTTCGCGTCGGTCGGATCGCTTCGTAGCATTCCAGTCCAGTAGAAGTCAGTCCGCAACACGCCGTTCAACTTAACGGATGTACGCGCGCTGCTATATTACTGAAAATTAGCGTTGTTTATTTATTTATTTTAAATTTGCATACCTTTCAATTTTATTAGTGTTAGTAATAGAAATATTTTAGCTTCAATTTTGTGACTTGATACCTATTAAGGAACATTTATTAACCTTCAATGAACTGTGATCGTGTTTTTGACCGTTTCAAACAATAACAAAACGGTAGAAAACAAAGTGAAAGATAAGGGCGAAATGAGCGGTTTGACCAACAGAGTGAAAAGAGGATCGAGGGGTAGTGCAACTTTACTCGAAGCTGCAAACAGGATTTTACGTTTACTTGGCGTGAGCTCCACGAAGCGCGGGAAACAGCCCTCGCCCAAAAGTAAGGTAAGGTCAATGACTGTCTGTATCTCATGTTTATTTGTACCCACTCGACTGTTATGTCGAACTAAAGGTTTATGGCATGCTATTTTACTACAAACCTATTTAATTGAATATTTGGAGCATTATATTTATATTTCAATACATAGTGCTACATATTTCATTAAGAATAGCCACTTAAAATTATACCACTGACGTTTATTTTATACCATTTCGACATTATTGTTTAAATATAAATCGTTATTTAGACTTTGGGAGTTTGGATTATAGAAAAGTTAAAAAGGTTTTGATTATAAAAAAAATGTGGCAAAAGCAATGTAGTAATTATGTTTGTAAACTTTCGCTGTGCACAGCGTTGATAGCGCACTTTCGCCTTGTTTTTTCTGAATGTCATTGGATGGCTCCAGTACGAGACGCACGGCATTCAAAACGGCTAGTGTGTCGCGTATGTATGATACAAACAAACGAAGCGGCACACCACTTGTTTGTTCACGCGTCGTCAGCGTGACCACCTTGTTTACTGCTATGAAATACACAAGATTCTAACGTTTTCGCCGTAGGTCTATAATGTTGGTTTTGTGTATAATCATTATGACTGGAGCACTGGAGTTTGGCATTTATATTATGAAAATCTCTGACTAAACACCATTATGCATTTTTACCTTCTACCACTAGTGGTGTAAAGAACGTACACCTACTTAAAAATCGTAAAATATGAAAATTTTGTAAATTGGCCTGCAAGTAGAGTAGTAAACTTTTTGTGTTTATGGTATGAACCTTCAATCAATATTTATTATCATTGCCACCCTGCAATCATTTAACAAAGATAAAAATGATACGCTACGTGGTGTTTGTTCGAACCTACGTCATTGATGTGCCGTAATAGTTTGCCGAGGATGTGATGTACACTGACTCTTTACACCAATAAATATTTTGTAGTTCTATGGGCTTATGGAAAACACTGATTTCATTGTTAAATAAACAAACTAACCTGACTGACTAAATTATAATTATAGATTTATAATTACAATTGTATAAGACAAATAAATACAACGAAGGTTATTGAATGAAAAATGTAGACGTCAATTTCTGTTTGTAATGTTTACTTTAAACACGCACAGGTTGTTGCGAACGTCGCGTCGCCCTCGCCGCTTTCGAGGATATTGTCTGTTTTACAATGTTCTCGGATAAAGGTGTTTACAAATCGTGATTCATGATCACGCCTTGAGAATTCTCATTCATCTTTCACTTTTTAGAACTATGTCCTGTTTGGTGACGTAAAATAACTACTATGAAGGTGGAATTCAACGTCGCATTCATTTATCGATTACGATTATTGCTATTTACATCGCAAAGTATTCCATATTCACTTAATATTCTCAAATTTATAGTTTATTATTATAAATATGTAATAAAAAATCTAGTGAGAGTAGTAGAACTGCTTTGCTATACATTCGAAAACATTACGTAAATCGTTAAGGTAGAGGCACGCGGCATTGCAAAGTGCAGAGGATTCTGTGGTGGGGATGTAGGTCGGCTATGTTGACGGTGTTAGCGGACGAACGCGACGCGACGGCGGTTTGGCTATGCGGTGGAATCCATTGGTGTGGGAATGCGAGTGTAAGTACCGTTGTAAGTGACGGTGGTCTGCACCGCGTTCCAACCACGGAATGCGAGACCTATTTATGCCACTTAAACTAACTCTAATTAGTTAGTGACTCATTCGAAATTTGAATGGAACTTGAATTCTGGTGGGATATTTCACATTTTTATTAGTGGACTGCAATTCCATATGTATACAAAATGAAATTTAATTCATAGATTAATCATATAAATACCTAAGTAGATTATTTTTTGCGTGATTTGTCTATTTTAATGTAATAAATGCCAAATTAAAATTAGCTTGAGTTAATAGTGCGTGTAAAGTAGCATCATCAAAAATAGATTGAGTCTTTGATCGAGTCTAGTGTTTTGCCTTGTAGGATTCTATGGACTTGTCCGACTTAAGATGTAATATAATTATGTTAATATGAGGCCGGTAGGTTACTAGGAACCCTTTATAATTATTAGTTTCAGAAAATGTAATGAAAGTTTGTCGGTGTTTATATCATTTCCTTTCAAAAGTCACGAGGAAATTGACACAATCTTACAAAGTTCAAAAATCGTAAATACAAACTTTCCGTAACGGTATAATGCTGGCTAGTTACTTTCATTTGCTTTTCATTAAGTTCAGTTTTGGCAACATACCGTTAAACACGAGTTATTGTATATCTGCAGCGTGGTAAGACAGAGACAAAACTGCGCATAACATCTATCTTTGTCTGTCTTCACTCACGTCGTTGAATGGAAGCGTCACTTTTTTGTTCGTCGACGGGTCCGTAAAAAATGAACAAAAACGTGAGCCACGAACTCGAAAATTGGATCATCGAACTGTAGGCGAGGCCAGTGAACGTAGCAGACGGTACATTATATTATTTTAATTTCGGTACAATTGCGATGTTTTTGTCTAGTTAATGTTAAATGATTATATTTATTAATGTAGAACTTCTTCAAGGACTGTATTACTTATATTCTTCGATACGAATTTATTTTTAAAAATATTAATGGACACTAACCTACCTCTATAAACTTGGTTTAAAAAAAAGGGAAACGTCACTTAATCGCAAAAATCATTTGACACAAGGTCTTGACATCTTGGCAAAAAGCAAACATGAGTTACTACTACTGAAAATAAAAAGTAGTCAAAATTCATTTTCACCTAGTTTAAGCATTGTTTACATATTTAGCGGTCACCTAAATTTAAAGAAGTCTGCACTACAGACGGCGCGTTGCCCCCGTGCCCCCACCGCTCATGACGTGTATTCACCATCACCGCCCGCCGCCTACCAGCCGATAAACAAGTGCACGCTTTCGAAGCGCGACGACGTCGCATTTCTCTCACGAGTACTCACGACGATCCACAATACTTGTCTGTGATCTCGTACAATTTAGTGTATAAGTCCAAATGCTATTTTACTTAGACGTTGTTTCCTTCGTTACAGATAAACAGTCGAGCGTCGAGCGAAGTACGTGCCCCTATCGCGGCGGCCGAATCCATAGTTGAGACTCCGATTAAGATGCAAGCTGCCTCAGTGCCTGCGCCGGCGGCTGCGCCACCTGCGCCCGCACCAGCTACACCCGCGCCAGCACCGGCTCCTACTTCCTCACCTGCGCCGAGTCAAGCTCAAAAGCCCATCAAACGAACAGCTAAAGATTACATTTTTGGCAAATTAATCGGCGATGGCTGTTACAGTACCGTATTTCTTGCGAAGGATATTCACAGTGGAAAGGAATATGCAAGTACGTATTTAAACATATTTTTAACGTAAATATTTGTGAGGTATTTATTCTGACATAGTATTGATACTTCCTGTTTATAAATGTATTCAGTTAGCTTTATCCTACTATTATATTAGCTGTCCTTTTCATCACAATAACCACATCTTTATAAAAAGTATATGTAATTTTTTTACAGTTAAAGTATGTGAAAAACTTCATATCATCCGGAAAAAGAAAAGAGAGTACATAAAACGCGAAAAAGATGCTTTGAACATGTTATTCAACGTACCACACGGATTTGTTAAACTTTATTGCACATTTCAAGATGAAGAAAGACTTTATTTTGTACTGTCCTTTGCTAAAAATGGTGAACTACTCTCCTATATAAATAAAGTTGGCTCTTTCGAGCTAAATGTAGCAAAATTTTATGCGGCTGAATTACTGTTGGCTTTAGAAAAGATGCACGCCAAAGGGATCATTCACCGTGACTTGAAACCAGAAAATATACTATTAGATGAAAACATGCACTTGCAAATTGCTGACTTTGGAACGGCAAAGATACTTGATCCAGAAGAAATTCGATCAGCTCCAAATACTACAGATAATGAGGTTCAAAATGAGCGATCTAGGAAAATTAGTTTCGTTGGAACTCCGCAGTACGTCAGCCCAGAGTTGTTGCATGATTGCGTTGATACACGTGCCTCAGATTTATGGGCGCTGGGATGCATCATATACCAAATGATTTCTGGCCTGCCACCTTTCCGAGCTTCTACAGAATTCTTAACGTTTAAAAAAATATTTAAAATGGACTACGAATTTCCAGAAGGCTTCCCAGCAGATGCTAAAGATTTAGTAGAAAAATTATTAGTACTAGACCACACTAAGAGACTTGGCGCTAATGATAAAGGAGAAACTTATGATAGTATTCGCAATCATCCATTTTTCGCTGGTATCGATTGGGCCAAAATTTGGGAGCAAACTCCTCCTCCTATTAGCCCATATTTACCTGGAGGATCGTTTGAAGAAGAATATAATATCCCTGATGATATCGAACCAGGATTCTGTAATAATAGGCTCCTGAGCCTCTGGCAAGAAGACTTATCAACTTCCAAAGGTAAATTTTGACTAAATTATCTTAACAGATACTTTTAAAATTTATGGTACTTGCACATATATTGCTTAAGCTAAACCAAATGTTTTATCAGAACTGTGAAACATAATACACAGTTGTTAGTTCTAAATTATTAGCAGTCTCAATGGATGTTAGTAGGTTGAGTATGTAGCCGATGTGGACAATTACAAAGTCTCGGGCGAGTGCAGTGAAGCGACGAGTAAGAGGCAACTGGTGCGTCCATGACCTGAATTCTTGGCAAATTTATACGCTTCTCGTTTCATAACTAAACCGAGTCCAATAACGTTTTATTTTACGATTATTTTTCCAAGTAAGCAATGTTACTTTTTAAGTAAACAGTACTTTTAGTCAGTGTATATATTATAAAAGTTGCTTTGTAATGTTATTCGCTGTACCGGTAATAGTACGTCATCGTTTTCATTCCTATATACATTCAGAACGGACGTCCTTACTGTATGCATGTATGTTACGGTTTTATAGTTGGTATGACGTCAACCTTCCGGCACGTCGTCCCAAAGTGCTACATTCTCAACCGCTTATGCCATGACATGAATGACTCGCTCGTTACGCCCTACGTGTTTTAATAATGTTGACCTTATAATCAGCTGTGTACACGCAATCATTCCAATTTTAAAGTTCTTTCTAACCTCGAAATCATTCTTAGTTCATGGTCCACAAATCGGCCATTACGTTACCATTAGAAAGTTTAAAAAGAATAGTATATCATTAAATTATTTTATTACAGGAATCTTAAACATAAGTCCTGAAGAGAAACGTCAGCGTCTCGAAGCACAATCTCGGGACAGCAAATGGCATCAGTTTGTCGACGGCGAACTAATATTAAAACAAGGTTTGGTCGACAAGAGAAAGGGGTTATTTCCTCGACGGCGAATGTTGTTACTTACGACTGGACCACGCTTGTTTTATGTCGACCCTGCCAACATGGTTCTTAAGGGGGAAATTCCTTGGTCATCGGAACTACGGGCTGAGGCAAAGAATTTCAGAATATTTTTAGTGCACACGGTAAGGATTTAGTATTTTTGTTTTGATCGTTATTGTGTACTTTTATTTAGTGTTTCTTCATTAAACTTACTGGTGTATTTATTATCGTTGCAGCCTAATCGTACATATTACTTGGAAGATCCTGAATCGTACGCGTTGGAGTGGGCTCGCATGATCGACGAGGTTCGCATCGCCACATACGTGAGAGACACGACTTAAGCCGTGAGCCGGCCGCAGCTCCGAGTCGCGCTTGCGCCGGCGCGGCCCCAGGGCCCGCGCCCCCAGGGCCCAGAGCCCTCGTTACTCGCACGGCGAGTTCACACTTCTAGGTTATTTCTAGCCTCGATTTAGAGCATGGCAAATTCCAAGCCGCAAGCTTTCGCGTCGCCGCCCTAGCTCCCCGCGTTGGGCAGCAGCGTGGAGCGTGGAGCGTGGCGCGTGGCGCGGCGGGCGGCGCCACATATGTTCAGCGCGCCACGAGACGCCCGCGCCGCGCCACGAGACGACCACCGATCGATCCTCCCTCGATCACTGTGGATACTGATTGACTGATTCCTATTAATAATAATATCCGACTATCTTAAATTATTCTAATTTAAGTTCCTTATTTAATTGTGGAATATCGACAATGATGTGTAAATATTTCTTAAATTATTATTGCGATCGCTTAGTGTATAGTTAAATGTGGGGCGATGTAACTATTGTATACGGGCCTCTTGTAAGGATGGACTTGTTATTCACCACCTGCGTGTTCACAAAGCCCATTCCGGTTGGTATCTAGGCAATTTATAGCTAAATTTAATATTTATTTTAATTTTAATTATTTGCCAACGGAATGCGACTGCTGTACAGTAATAACAGTAGAAAATTATGATTTGTATGTTTCTATATTCTACGTCAGCTAGAACAATTGGTAGATAATTGCGACAGATAGCCATAATCACCGATTGAAGCTTATAGAATATTTGTAGATATGGAAGCATGTAAACGCAAGAAGGGTAGCTTCTTCGCTAGCTAATCAAGAGATGTGCCGAAAGACGATGTCAAAAGTAGGCCACCAAACTTAAATAACTCGATTTGAGTAAACAAACACTCTTCGATGGAAAATTACATCGCTATCGAGCTTCAATGCTTTTTATTGTACAAGTGACTTGTGCTCTATAATTTTATCATAGCAACGGTATACGGACAGTGCCACCAAAAGTGGCACTTACTGCTATTTCACTGCTTTGTAATGAATCTTCTAACATTTGTTAGTTGCAGTCAAATTAAGACATTGGAATTGTTTAATGGATAGTAACTAGTGCAAATTTGTTTTTTAATGTTTTGTGTTACGAACAGTGATTATATTATGGAGTTTTCAATGTCATGGCATTTTAAGTTCTAATTAAAATTGTAAAAAAATATTTAATGGTTATTATTCAAAGGTTTTGTCATAATTGGGAAGTTGGTATGCCTAACCTTGCCTGTAAAATTTAACATTATGGCTTAATGGGATTAAATCCAAAGTTGAATATGAAACCCTTATTTAGAGAAATGTAGCAAAATATGGTTTCACTAAGTAGTGCAAAGGATCGTGTTATTCATTTACCTACTAGTGTATTATGGGCAGTAAAATTATATCTGAATTGGTCAGTTTTTGGAATTTTCCATGACATTGTTATAAGTAATTAAATTAAATCCTGCATTTGAAATTTAATAAGTGTTAACTATTGTAATTATATTTTACAACATTTGTATTGCATAAATTCCATAAAGTAACAAAATAAGAAATTGAGAATAAATTGAAGTTGATTTTTTAGAAACTGTTTTTTTTTTCTCGCTTTTTTCCAACGTTTAGCGTTTCAGGCTTGTAACAAACTTTAATCCGCTGTCACACATTTTAAGTTGATATCCGATATATTAGTATCCGGGAATTGTTGGTTCACACCTGATTAGTTTGTCATTTCCTAATCTTGAGTATAGATTTGACTATTATTATAATCCTTAATTGATAACTTGTGTTACGAGTTTAAATTAACTGAAAACAATGGTACTATAGAAATGGTGTGCAGCATAATTAACATCATGTCAGGGTCACATGCTCACATACACAACCTTTAATAGTGTATTACTGGACTAAAGCCTTTCCTAAGAAACGAGATTTTGGTCAAGCCAATTGGGATACGGTTTTTGTTAACTTTTCCTTCTCTTTGCAGTGATGTCCTGCATAGTTTGGTCCCTTAGTCTGCATTTACAACACCCACGGGATGAATAAGTGCGGTGAGATTTCCGGTATTAATCCGTTAAAACACGGATACTATATGGTCCAGAGTAGCTTAACCCAGGGTAAAAAGATCAATTAGCTTCATATCTTATTAAACACACTATACCACATATTAGAGATCATTAAAACCAAGCTTCGAATTATGATCTACTTTACTATAAATGTTTTGTGAAGTTTTCGCGAACTATTTTCATTTACACATTTACTATATATATAGTGGTTGGATGCGTAAAAGGTAAACAGTTTTAAATCTTTTATGAAGACAATAAAAGAAAACAATTAACCACTCAAATAAAAATTTGAATCTAAGTTACTTAATTTTTGACTGCAAGGCACTTAACTGTGATGCGCGACTCGGTCCTATATTTTTGGATTTGTCTAGATGTCTAAGGTAGGTATATAAGTTACCTATTTTCATAACCATTTTAACATTTGTAAACATTCTATAAATAATATATTTAATAAAATATGCATAAAATTATTTGTTACATGATTATCAGTCTATTAAATATTCTTAAATCTTCCAAGTCTTCTCCCTTAATCTAAAAGTGTACTTATATATTTATCACCAATAAATTCAAAATTTTGAATTTGAAACATAAAGGTGGTTATAAAACATATATATATATATATATATATATATATATGTATATATATAGGTATAAATACAAATATATAAAACATAAAGCTAATTTAAAATGTGCACGTATGTGGGGAGAAGTACAGTGCACTGAAATCATAACAACAATTAAAACGATACGAAGTGTTGACAAGAATAGAAGTTTTATATTTTTTTTTTTCCTATATTAAGAGCCTGCCAAAGTGACTCTACTCTGCCTGATGGGAAGCATGAATAGAATCCAAGAGTTGTGGTCACCATACTCATTGCAAATGCAGACAATGTAGTATGTTGACCCTACGCTATGGCGGCATTGTGAGATGCTTTTTCACACCCCGCTTAGGGGCGTAAAAGGCATGACAGCCATCGTGACAGTGTAAGGCTTACACAGTTACCACTATAACTGTCACCCCTGCATCAATGGGCCTCCGGCCTGACACTCGCCAACGAAACACGACAACATGGATGCTGGTGCTTTAGGTTGGTCTTCTATGGGAGAGTAGTATTGCCACGGTCGAGCCGACCCACTCGTGCTGAAATCAGCGTGGCTCTACTACCTACTTTTAAAATAAATGTGTTTAAAATAATGCGATTATATAAATCTAAGCCGATTATGGACGGTAGCTGTTTAGACATTTGGACTTATTAAGGAGAATGGCAGATCTAGTACCGCTAGCAATATGTCATGGAAGATTATGATATTTATACTGTTTATAAAGTGAATCATTCTTACCATTTGCATGTGATTATCATATTTTTAGAACTTTGCTATAAGAATTTAAATTCGTCTCAAAAAGCTGTTACAACTACAATAACAAAATACCTAAAATATGTTTAATTTGAAATTTAATGGTGTTGTGTGTCAGATGCTATTACGACCTGAATGCAGATCTCAACAAGCTCAAACGTCTACTCAATAATTGCATTCGATTCATCTTTAACCTTCGTAAGTATGATCACATCTCCAGTTTCGGGTTCCAGCTCACATAGCAATAGGTATTCGTCAACGCAGAAAATTGCGCACACTCACATTGCTGTATTCTTTTCTCAATTACCCATCCCCTCCCACTTATTTAACATCACCAATTCAATAATTGAGCAACAACCATAACAGAAACCTACGTTCGGCTAATAATCACCTTCTACTCTGTCCACTGGGTTTGTCGGTTCTTCGTTCTTCGTGTAGGCTATCCTTTCTTGGAACGCGCTTCCCCTCGAAGTTAGGATGGCTATATAATCTTATATTGGTAATATGTATGCATGGATAAGTGTAAGTATAGGATATGTATGAGTTATATGTGTATTATACATGTGTGTTTATTATACATGTATGTGTTACATATTTATGTGTTTATGTAAGTATATTTGCGTATTTATGGTCAAACTAGTTTATATATACTACATCCTCTGTCAATTACTTCGTATCCTTAAGTGCACTTACCTCATATTTTCTCTGAATTGCCCAATCGGTTGACTGGCAGAAAACGCCTTAGGCATTAAGTCCGCCGATGCATGTATTTGTGTTTAAAGTTGTAAATAAATAAATAAATAAAAAATATATATATATTTATTCTTGGCTTACCAAAGTGACTATTCTACCTGAAGGAAAGCATGAATAGAATCTAAGAGTGGTAATTTATATATAAATATAAGTTACGTAAAAAGCCAGATATTGAAATTGGTATTTAAGAATTAGCTTACTAGAGTATTAGAAGCTGAGTAATAATTTATTCACGGATTAAGCAAATCGCAAATGAATGATTTTGATTTCAAAATTATGGTACACATCATCTTAACAACAATGATAACTCACTTGTGATAGCCAGCCAGTCCTTGGCCTATGTATTTTATTGTTAAATACAAAATGAAATGAAATTTTACGGCAAAGATGGCACGGCAAATTACCGGAATTAAAAATTTTATTGTCGATGATATTACCAGCGAAATAAATACAAAAATAATTCCTAACATGAGATACGCAACTTAGTATAAAAGGTCCCACATATTCCTGCCGTTGTCCTTCGTGGTCAATTCAACCCGACAAAAATGTTTTTGCGATTTTAATCTTTGTCGATTTCTATGTTTTCGAATCCAGACATCAAATACTCGGCTTGTCACTATTCGTGTCATGACAGGTGACACATAACCTCCAAATTGGTTGTTTTATTTTGCTTGCTTATAAGATTTTGAAGATTATTACATCAATATTAAAATGACATCTCCTGTAGTCAAATATGTTGGTAGGACTACAAATTTCAAAGGAAAAACGTTGTGGGAAATCGTTGGTAGTTTGAAAAATTTAGGTGTGGGAAGAATTATAGTTCGCTCTGTTTTCGAGAGGTACCCTGAAACTAGTTTTATGAAAATAGTCAAAGTTGAAACGTGCCCTGATGAAGTAAGTATAGGCTAACTTGCAGTTTAGACCCTTTGCTTTGTCTCAGAATTTAAAACTAAATAGACAGAGTAATTTTTAATTAATAAATATTGAATTTTTCAAAAATATTTGATCATTTTTCCAGGAGCGGCGCAGAGTACGTGTGTGGGTTGAAAAAACATTTAGAGGAAAGAAACTGCCCAAATTAACTGAAATATATAGTACTTCATACAAACCGGATTATAAATTAATTCCAAAAAATGAGGAAACAAAACTCTTAGCAATGGTGGAAAAGGCTCATGACTACCCGACTGTTGTATTACCAAATAGTATAGAAATGCCACCTCTTATGAAGAAATTTATTACTAAAGATCATGAAAAGAAGGGACTGGAAGTAAGTATATATTTGTAATACTTTTTCTATCGGCTACACGGTTGCCTGTGCTTAAACTGATAACACAATTATAGCCATGGCCATTATCAATAATTAAATTTAACACTTAATATCTGCTCCTTTATTTTCTTCTTAAAAAAGTAACAATCTTTAAAAATCATTACTTGCTAAGAGGCGAGTATGTTTATCAGCAACCTTCAATTATAGCAGAGATCCTCCTAAATCGGAAAACAGATGGTTGTGTGTGAGATGTGTCAAGTTTTATTGTCAAAATAAGGATATGTTTGTGTCTTACTTGTTAACAAGGCAAGATACAATTTTGTGTCCAGATAATCTACTTTATCTTGGATTGATTCTGTAAAATTTCTTTTCCTTTTTTCTGTTTGAATCTCCTCTACTATAGGTACATTGGTGTATGTTAGAGTCAATATTATAAGACATACCTTTCTTGGATGCTAATGGTCAATTGGAAGTACTATATAAAAGTGGATTAGTTTGTTATGTATTAAAAAAATTATACTCAATGGCTTGTGAATATTGAAATGGTTAATAATCTCTTGATTGAAAGGTAAGTAGACACCAAAGGGATATTGAAATAACTATATAATAATTTTAATGAATAATTCAAAGTTTCAATTGAACTATAATTTGTGGCACTACAAAAAATCATATTTTGTTATTCCAGATTGTGACAGACTTTACCATGCCTATCCGATACAACGCCAGTCCAAATCGTGTGAAGAAGATTGCCAAGGGTGATGAAAAGCCTACAGTGCAGTTTTCCATGGGTCTTGGTACTCCAGCCAGCCCATCTCTCTATGAAGGAGTACAGCTTAGTTAAATAAAACTATATACTATTACATAATACATTTAATTTTAGAACTGTTGTTAGAAATAAAGTAGACTATTTATAAACTTTTTTATTTTAGATATATTTTTTAGATATATATGTGACATGTTTCAAAATAACTATGTATTATAGTTTGTTCTATATTTTGAAAATTTTCTTAAGAGTACCAAACTTACCAAACTGCCTGATGGAAAGCATGAAGAGAATCCAAGAGAATGCAGTATGGTAACCCACACTATGGTAGTCCTGTTAGATTCTTTTCACGCCCTGCTTGGGGACGTAAAAGGCGTGACAGTCATGCCACGATGACTGTGGTATGACTGATGATAAGGTTCACACCACAATAACTGTCACCCCTGCATCAATGGGCAGTTTCGATTTTTGCTAGTTCAGCATAAAATAACTTGCAAAAGACACTCGAATTTTAATTCCCAAAGAGAGAAATCATCATCAATCATAGCCTTCCCCCAAGGTTCTTCACAACAGCCGGTCCCAGAGAGATTATAACCTCCGACTTATATACTTAAGGAATAGGGGCAATCCTATTGCGTAAAAACTTGTTATTAACTAAAAATAATGTAATAAGCATTTTGCCGCAATATTTTGTACTAAACTTACTTTAGTAAAGACTAGAGAAGTACTTTAAAACCAATGTAAACATGCTAATTTTCGAAACTACTTGTACTGTTAGGAAATACATTTTGCAAATAATACTACATGTACAAAAATGTATTCAAAAGACTTGTCATATTTTGTCACATTTTGTTCTATCATTACATCAAGACTATTCTTATTTTATTTTATTTATTTGTTTGCGAAAAAAAAACAGTAATACAATACAGTCGTTACAAAAAAAAAATAACAATTAAATATCTAAAACGAATAAATCACACCAATGTCCACGATATTGATCAAATAGTTTATGTAGATAATTTTTACCTTTATTGCATAACGGTTTATTTTTCTTAGTTTAGTTGGACGCATAGTGAAAGAGATAAAAGAAAATTAAAATCAAACCTATCTTTGGGCTGAGTATTGATTATTTTTTGTTAAATGTCGTAAAAAATTACGTTCGATCATAATTTAAGCGCAAGCACTCGGTTTGCAGTAACTTTTAATAAAGTACAATGACAACTTTGAGACCGTTATTTTATACGTGAAAACATACTGTTTTTTCTTAATATCTGAGTAAATATTAACGTATTTTCTATAATGAATCTGTAATTTCCGTAAAATTAAATGCGCGTGAAACAGTGCGCCTGATAGAAAACGAAAGCCATTACCTGAACTGCGTTCATTGCATGTTGATAATTGTTGTTCTGTACATAGTGATGATTCGAGAGCTTTTCGATTTTACAAGTTGTATTTCTATTATAGACATAACGAACAGTGAGAAATTATTTAACAATTTTTAAATTTCAGCCCAATCATTCACTCTCCTAAATAAACATGGTTATATACGCGTGTAGCGTTCGCCATTTTCTATACACAGAGTTGGACACACAAAAAGAATGTCAAGTGGACTCTGATTAACAAAGCGACTACAAGCGTGTAATCCAAACTCTTGGAGACAAATACTGTGAATATTGGTACCACCTGAACAGTAAATTCCTATTAAGTTTATACCGTGTTTAATTTACCCATTCAAGTGGTAGATGCATCAGATAAAAATATATTGTGGAGTACACAAACATAGTAAACTCCCAAACGCGTAATATAAAACGAATCATTAAGTATTGCTTAGCACAATGTGAGGGTAAAATCATGAAACAAAACCCTTTAGTATCTCATTTTCTATTAAAACGGCGGATAGTTTCATGTTATAAAACATAATATTTTGGTAATTAAATCTCCAACCTAACACGTAAAATATATGTAAATATTTTGTGACAAGACTCTCTACAGTAACTATTGAGGTATGTGAACAAAAACTTTACAAATGTGTACATAGCACAAATATTAATAAAATTTTATTTATTTTGAATTTACATCATGCGAAATAAATTACTTTGGCGCACTGCCTTCGGGCTCCTTTGTCTTGTGGGTGTGGGTTTGCGATGTAGCAAAGAGTTTTGACAAAAATGGATTCATTTCCATCTCGGGAACATGACTCTCATATTCAAGTTTCTGATAAGAAATTAATATTATTAATGGGTATTATTAGCTCACACGTCAAGTAATAGTTATTACTCACTATTTTATTCTCAAATAACATATAGTTATATGTTATTTGAGAATAAAATTAATTTACGAACAAATTCTGACAAAATTTGAAATTATCAACGTGAATTTAATGTTACAGACCACTGTATTTTCTACATTACATATGCAAGTTACATTCAGTAATTGAAACATTTTATCCCGGAATAGTAACATATAAAATTTAAACTTTATCACTAAAAATATTAATCAATGAGATCACGCTTGCCTATAAATTTTGAAATATAAAGATGGAAGAATGGCGAAGTGGTTTAAGTGGTCACCTCACCGCTTCCTATTGTGGGTTCGATGCCTACATGGGACAACATTTGTCATCTTTCTAGCCTCCATTAATGTCAAGATTGTTTGAGGTCGGCTACTATTTTAACCTGTTTTACCAGAATATAAATTTTTCACGGAGCGGCTGGCATTGGACCACCACAACCCTCGGCTCAGCACACGCTAGCGGTTTGTTCCGCTTGGGCGGCGCAGCGTGGGGTCCTCACTGCAGTTATTGGAGGTGATCTCTCGCTACCGGCCGTCATACGCTCCATGGCCGGTAGCGACAGTTGTTTTACCGCGGTCGCAACCTTCTGCGAAGACGTAATTTCGCGGAAGGAGGCGGCGGAGAAGGCCCGGGAGGACGATATCCACTCGGACCCAATTCGTCGCCGGCGAGCCGGGCGGCAGAGGCGCGCATATCAGCGCCTCATGCCGCCTTGAGTGTGGCCGCGGGTGGACGGGACGGGTTTTCCCCTCCATCCGCTATAGTGGCCAGCCGCGAGGAGGTGATGTGCACGTGTGTCGTACGTCGCCTAAATAGAGAGTTTATCCGCAGATGGTGCCCGCTTTAGCGGGCAGGCGCTAGGAGGGATCTGGATGTCGTAACAGCAGTGGTTCCCGGATCCCTCCTATCTCAGGCGCAGAGTGGCACACCGTGTGGTTTTAGTCGGTCCGATTCCGACACACTACCCCGCCGTAAACCTCGGTGGGGTGACGGCCCGAGGGGGTTTCAGCACGTTAAAAAAAAAAAAAAAAAAATTGACCACCACAACCCTGAGGACGAACTAAGTTCGAAGATTGAACTAGTTTTCTTTTTTTTTATTTTAATAGCCTGCCAAAATGACTCTACTCTGCTTGATGGAAAGCATAAATATAATCCAAAAGTTGTAGTCGCCATACTCATTGCGAATGCTGACAATGCAGTATGGTGACCCACAGTATGGCGGCCTATTATGATTTTTTACGCCTTACTTGGGGAGGTAAAAGACATGACAGTCATCGTAGCATTGTATTGCACACACTACGACAATTGTCACCCTTGCATCAATGGGCCTCCGGTCTCGCACTCACCAACTAAACACGACAGCACGGATGCTGTCGCTTTAGGTTGATCTTCTGTGGGAGAGTAGTGCTGCCCCAGACGAGGCGTTTCGTTCATGCTGAAATCAGCGTGACTCTACTACCTGGTTTTAAAATAAGTGTGTTTAAATAATACGATTATATAAATCAAAGCCAATTATGGACGGTAGCCCTTTGTAGTTGTACTATTTAAGATTGCCATGTTCGTGACAATCGGAAACGGCCGCGGTTTAAGCTGTTAAAGCGCTCACAGAGGCATGGGCGTGAAATGCGGCTAATTTCCACTCGCCGGGATGCTGTCAGCAATTCCTTGTAAGAAAAACCCAATAATACTTTTTGGCCCCACCCAGGAATCCAACTCGACAGCACTTGATATGCACTCGCATAAGCTAACTGGTAGACCAACAAGGCAGTCAATGGGACAACACTTTATGTAATCCACAAATTGTAGCTCTGAGTCTGGGTGTTCGTTGTTTCCGTTTCGTATGTGTTTGTAAAGTCATATTTCTAAAGAAAATATTTCTAGTGTTAGGTTTGAAACTATTATATATAATATTTAAATTATATATATATACCTTCCAGAATTCGCGCATTTCCGCGACATCTTCTTGTTTCTGGACAAAGTACTGTCGTACAGTTTTCTGTATAAGAGTGGCAGCGTAATCCTCAGGCCACAACCAAGATTTAGGATAATAAGGGCGTGGTCTGAAAATAATTTCAGTGTGTTGTTAATAAATAAACATTTTATATACTAAGGCCTAAAAATAAAATTAATACAACTGGGTATATTATTGCCACGAACTTTGGACATTACGCTTAGAGATAAAGATTTTACGTTGTTTTTTTTAACGATTTAAAGTTGAGTGTTTTACAACTCTAGATTATGCTGTAATTGGTAGTGATGTCATAAGATTATGAAAAGGCGTGCAATAGTTCGCCCAACTCTTCTGTTAACATGTGACGTCATTTTTGGACCACCATCAGCAATGGTGTTAATTTGACCGTTTGAAATAAATGGTGTTATTGCAAATAAACAACAATGCAATTTAAATTATTTAACACTTTAGTAGTGAAACAGGTATAAATGCAGTGGAATTTACACTTAATTTACACATTTTTGTGGTGTTTTGATAGAAGTATATTCATACCTTATTTTAAGTTCTTCTCTCACCCATGGCATATTGAATAAATGTAAATTTTTCTCCTTACGGTCTGGATGTCGTGGATTGTTATTCCACAAAAGCTAAAAAAGGGACATTCGTAATGAATTCTTTGTGGTACTCCTTTTATATCTACCATAAAACATGAAAGACTATTTCACGGCCAATGGTAAATACATCTAGTGCTGACTTTGTGCTTGTCAACTTTTACAAACTAACAACTAAATAACTGCCTCACTCTGTGCTGTAGCTGCACTTAGCACATGTATTAATTATAAAAGTGTCGTGTGTGTGTAAATCTCGTTATAAAACTCATTGCAATCTTACATTTTTACCACTTTTGTTTAATGAATAGCTAGATTTTAAGATTTTCTATTTCAGGCGCCTGAAGTGTATCGAGTCATATGTTGTAGCGCTCTCTTACTATCCGAAAAATAACAATTTTGTTTAAAATTTGATTTTTTTCATAAAATAAGGTTTGAGATATTGCAATCAGTTCCAACGACATTATACATATATGCTTCACGATTAACTTTAATACCAGCTTCATATTGTAAATTTTGATCATAAAAACCAGCGCCCAAACCACATTCACCTTTAGATCCATCCGTAAATATCTTATGCCAGTCTTTGTAGCTATTGTTTAACTCTAACACTACGTTATTGAACAATATTTTTTTTTATAATATTTCTTTCTTTCTTTCATTCAAGGTTTATTTTAAAATATTTTATACAAACATCCAAGGAAAACATACCAAGAGGACGAAATGAGTTAACATTGCATTGGTTCACAGCGCTAAAAGTTTTAATTATCTTTTTATTAATACTTTATTTAGTTATTTCTTTAAATTTTACTACTAAGTGCTAATAGTGCAATTAGTTACTTCTTTCATTCTGATTACATTTAATGTAATATAATAACTTGCCAACATCCCATCTGCTAGTATAACATCTACACTAACTTGGTAATCAGCAAAGTCTCATTTAACGGAGATAGTATCGGCTTAGAGCAGCCCAGAAGAAAAAGAGAAAGAGAATTGAAAGATGGGCGACAACTGAGGTTCATAGTAGAGTGCCAGCGAAAGATACTGTGGTAGATTCATCATCATCATCATCTCAGATAAAAGATGTCCACTGCTGGACATAGGCCTCCCCTAAGGTTCTCCACAACAGCCAGTCCCGTGCTGCCTGCATCCAACAACTTCCGGCGACGTTCACCAGGTCATCGGACCACATTATGGCCCCCCATAAGATGGTTTCCCTATCAACGTTGCATTTCATCTGTGGATCTCCTCATTCCTGATTCGATTACGCAAAGAAACTCCGAGCATTGCCCTCTCCATTGGTCTTAGGGTGACTTTGAGCCTTCTTATCAAGCCCATAGTGAGCGACCACGTCTCTGTGCCGTAAGTTTCACTGGCAACACACACTGGTCAAAGACTTTTGTCTTAAGACACTGCGGTATTTGTGACAAGAAAACGTTACGTAGCTTCCCGAACGCTGCCCAAATTAGCTGAATTCGACGATTGACCTCTTTTTCGAAGTTGGACCTACCTAACTGGGTAGTTTGTCCTAGATACACGTAGTCGTCAATAACTTCGAGGGTAATTTCCTAATTTTCACTGGAGTGGGTGTATGTTAATATGGGCATTCAATATATTTTTTGTCTTATCCATATCTATTTTTAAACCCACTAGTTTTGAGACTCTACTGAGGTCATCAGTAGAGTGGCAGAGAAATTTTCACAAAATGTAGGAAACTCGTACGATTTTAATATAACAATAACTTAGGCATGGAAAACATTTCCTCTGAGGACATTAAGGTCTGCCACAGGATTGGTACCGTGACTAAAGAGCGTTCTAGGTTTAGGCTTAGTTCGTTTCGTCGACTACGAAATAAAGTATATCTCTCTTGATTCGTGAATTTTATACCAAAACTGTGTAAATGATCTTCAGCAAAGCACGACAGTCGGTTCGAGAGCTCCATCTTGTACTCCAGCTAATACTGTCTTGCGTCCAAACGCAAGACAGTATTATTGTCGCTAAAACGCCTAATGGACATCACCACAAGATAACATGACAGCTCCTTCCGTTGCTGAAGAGACATCCCAGGACGGTTGGAAGCATCTATGCGGCCAAACATTGGTAACATTTCGTCGCATAAAAATCCATGTTAAATTCATGCATTTCTTGTAGTTCCACTGCAGGTTACACTAATATAATGACGAGAAAGACTCATTCCTGTCGATACCACCGCAGTTGAGGATGACGAATGGTCTTGTCCAAGAAATTAGAATTGCACTCAGTCGTGATTCGTTTAAGATGAAGATACAAGTTGTCCTCACCTAAAGTACAGCAGAATCTTCACAGACTATATATTATGGTATGTAGGCGTATTTATATGTATGTGTGTACATAACCTGGTATGTATTTGTAGATATATTTTATTTAATTCTTGTCTACCTTAAAACTCGTAATCAAAGTGTAGTGTACCCTTTCATTCATTCCCACACCACCCTACGGTAGAGTAGTGGAGAATGCTTAAGGCATTTGTTCCACCATTGTACTATTGTGCATAAAGTTATTAAATTAATTTTAATAAATCAATATTATTACATATATATCAAGATAATATTGTTATCCTACCTGGCGGGGGTCATGGGAAACCGCTGGATGCGATGCGATGCTGGATCGGCTGTTGCAGAGAAACTTGAGGAAGGTTTATGTCCAGCAGTGGATATATTTTGGCTGAGATGATAACGATGATGATGTATCAGGATTAGATATTTTACGTAGTGTAGATGTATACACATTCACTTTAGATTAACTCTCAACGCAATAAAAGCGGTTTACCTGAACTATATGATCGATTCCATTGAAAAAACATTTCTGTCTTACAAGGGCTTCCCATAATTTGGCTTTATTTAACGTTTCTACTAAAGCTGGTATTAGATGCACAAAAACTTCTTTTTGTATATAATCACATTCTGTTTCTGCAAATAATTAATGATTTTTAACAATGTTACACGTTTAAACAATACTGTACATAGGTTGTACATAACCTATATTCTATCGGAGTCTAGAGCTTTCTATTTTTTATTTAAGACCATTTCCAGAAGCATTTATAACGCCGCAGAGAATCTGTAGGGTTATAAGATACAACTTAGGACAACGATTTTTATCGCACAAGAAATAACATATATGCAATTTTAGGTGGATCCTATGCTTACTTACTAAGGAACGCTGGTTTAAATGGTGGCGCCTTAGCTTCAGCGTACTCTTTAATTTGCTGGTGCAATTTGTTGCTTTCATTAATAATCTCTGCCCAATTAGCTTTTGCGTGACGCTTTATAAGTACTGGAAAGTTGACTTCAGAACAAGATAAACTTTCGGGTAATGTGAAAGCCGCTAAAGCAACCTCGGTTTGATTTGGCACGGTACTTTTCGAATCTTTCAACTTATTTTTACGATCTGTCGTTTTGCCAGCCATGGCTTAATAGTCCCAGATAATTGATTTCTGTGTGTTATAATTTAAAAACTAAGCAGACTTGCTTTGGACAACACAATGAATGAATAAGAAAGGTGTACAACTGACTCAGACAACACAATGACATTATGTTGTCTGAGTCTATGAGACAGAAATGTATTACTAGTGCCAGTGTAATAAATCTATAGTTTATAAGGTGTATAAAACCTCAATAGGTCAAATAATTAATTAAATATGTTACGAATAGCTAGCCTCCGTTTGTGTTTACGTAGATTTTGTTGTATAATTAATATTTCTTGAAAAAATAAGTAATTGAAAAGCACTAGACGACTATATCTCTAATCCTCACTGACTACAGCACAATGTCTGGATATGGCCAATGAACATCCGAGATAGTACGACTAAAAAAATTGATAGTAAATCTACATCTTGAAATCAGGGTTTAATGAGAAGAAACATTCTTATTAGATCCGTAAAGATCGGTTCAATAGATCCTCTAAGAATGAACCGTTATAAATGATACTATTATTAAATTTCATTCATTTATTTTTCTTCTAAAGCACTAATCTGCATACGCAATTACTCGGTTGCTCTAGATATTACCATCCAAAGCCTTACAGTAATAAATATTAAATACAGTTAATTCTAATAATAAATATATGAAGTATAATCCACATATTTCTTCCTGCGTCTTCTTTTACTTAAAATATTGGATATTTTCTTAATATGGAGAAAATTTTCCAGTGATTTGTGCTATCCAATCTAAATAATAAGCAACTTTGACGTAAACTCCAGGTATGCCAGATTGTCCACAGCCAATGCCCCATGACACCACACCAACGATCTGCCAAGTGCCGCCACGCTCGCACACTAAAGGTCCACCTCCATCTCCTTTACACGCGTCTTTACCTTCTTCACCTCCGGCACAGAGAAAACCAGGGTTCAGTTCATAGTTGTAGCCCAATCGCGTCTTCCTCAATTGTTGTTGACATTGACCGTGTGAATGGATTGGCACATCAACTTCTTTTAGAATGTTCTGGTACTTGCCGTAATCGCCGAACGCGTCCTTGCCCCATCCCGTTGTCCAGCACCTTTGGCCAGCGTAGTCTGTATATTTGTCAGGCAAACAAGCGGGACTAATATGAGGATACTTGGTCCATTCAACAGGATGGTCCATTTTCAAAATAGCAAGATCGTTGTCCAAAGTGCCTGCGTAATATAGAGGGTGCACGTGGACAGAAACAATGTCTCTCTCAATGTAAGGATAGAATTCCACATCACGGTTGACATCCCATTCACCAAGTCGAATTCTTAGCTCGAAACCTTTGTATCTAAAACAAAAACGGAAATATTAATTACTGTAACAATATTCGAATTAGCTCTGACTACAGAGTATTCCAGTATGGCAGGTGTGAAATTATGTTATATACTTGTTATTATTTATATCTCTGACCTAAGCTTATCATTTGTCGTGTGAATCCCACGGATCATCATTTTGTCAGAAAATAAGGTGAGTTATTAATAAAGGTCAACCTAACTGCAAGTGTCCTGTGCTGGGTCGCTAGTATGTCTATATGCTCAACGATCAAAATTCGCAATTTTTACCTAATTAATCTAATTGAGCTACCAGTATGAGGTGCCAGTAATTAATGATATGAGAGGATATCAAGTGTATGTGTACATAGAGTATAATCAAACTTACGATTTAACACAGTGAGCAGCGGTTATAATGTGTAGGCCATCGATGAGTGTACCTCCACATACATATACTGACTCTTTAGGATCTTTCTTTAAAATGGCAGTTTGCCATGGGTATTCTCCGAATTCACTTTCACCGTCGACATAAGCAGGTGTTTTAATTCTGCCATTTATTCCCTGAGAGTGTCGAATACCGCACTGTCCTTTGTTTGCTGCCTGTGGTTGTAACGGTCTACGGCAGCACACCTGGTTAGATCGACATTGCTGTACGGGAGGACGTCCAAAGTATGCTTGACGCTGTAATAGTAATAAATAAGAAAGTCAATATCATTATTGATATAAAGGAAACAATAAAAAATCCTTTGCATGTAAATGCATGAAGTATTTTCTGACCCTATTCCCAATAATTTCGTTGAAAGACGACAAGATTAACAGAATTATTTATAATTTACCTCTTCAATTTCTACAGTAGAATTTTCTATTATGATTTCTCTCTTCCGTCTCTTGTCAGGAAACCTAATTGTTCGGCCTCCCCGGTTTGCCCCAAAAGGTTTTGAAGGAGTATTATGGGATTGGGAATAATTATACCGTTTAGCGTAAATACCCTGGTTATTTTCATCCTCTACTTTTGCTGATCTATTATTTTGATTATTGATTGTTTTCCGATTGCGATAATAGACATCACTACCGCTTTCGTCATAGTAATCATCGTTACCTAAGGGAGGTTCAAAATTACTGTAATCTTGCTCTTCAAATTTATCGGCTTCATAATCTGTGTGATGAGCTGAATATGGTCTATTGTATATCGGATTGTGTATTTGTTCAGATTCGAAGTTTAGTAAATGTTCTTTGTGATGAAAATGAGGCAAGCCTTCATAGTGATGAGGGTTATACGAGTTGGCATAATGAAAATGATGAGGAGGTCCAGGATATGGATAAGGATATGGTATATGAGATACTGGTACTACAGGTGGTTCAATTAAACTTTGATGTTTGTGTAATAAGAACTCTTTCTTTTGGTGTAATAATTGCCCTATGGTAGCCACTGTCTTTGGATTAGGCACAACGTGAAGATGAACAAGAGGCTTATAAACTTTTTCTCCGTAATCATCTTTAGTTACCTGAATAGAGATTAACGGATTGGCAGAAACTAAACCTAAATTAAAACCGCCTCCTCCGATAGCTGGTATATGAGGTAGAAGATGTGGATTTAAAGGTGTTGGACCGGTTATTGAAGGGGGCAATCCGAAAGAGATACCAAACGTGGGCTGGACATGTCTGTAGTCTATGTTGTTGCTAAGGCTGCTAAGCCCACTGAAGCCAGGTAACCGAGGCCGCTGCAGTAATATTTCCATGTTTAATTAATTGAGTCAATTAGAAAAATGTTAAAAATGCCACTGCCCATAGTTTAGTATATCTTTCGCAACTGTTATACTTCATTAATAACAGTTAAGGTTGTAAGGGTCAAATTTATAGCACGACTAAAAGGTACATGTTAAATATAATTGCATAAACTAACTTAGTAGTAATAGTTTAACCTCCTAAGCTAAATTGATATTAACTTAGGAAGTAAGTTAAATATAGAAAAAATATCTTGAGTTAAATTTAAATTGGCGGTGCTTGGTACTTACCGGTTCAATATCCTCATCTGCTTTTGGACTCGCTTCTTTTTCTTTGGTTTCACGTTTGCTTATCTGTTTAGTTTCCTCAGAGGTTGAATTTTGCGATTTTTCAGTTTTATTGATATTATCTAACTGTTCTTCTGTTAAAGCTGAGATTTCACTGCCTTTGTTACGAGGGTCAATTGGTAAATATAAGTCGTCTCTGCGACCAATTACTTCTTGACTTGAGCACTGATCATAATTTACACAAACACATTCAAAACCTTGAGCTTTAGCTTCATGATGATTTTCTGCAAATGCATCGCTTTGGCCAAACGTCGCAGGTCCTTGGCTATAAAGATTAGTACCGGATCCAACATGTAATTCTTTTTTGTAAAATTCATTGGACTGGTGACCATAATTGCCTAAACCGTTTCCATATTTTTGATCTTCGAATACTTTGTTAGGGTACTGATTTGGTAAGCCTTGATTTAAAACATTAGCACCACCTTTGTACGAATTGTGTCCAAATTGAGAACCATAAATAGTGTCGGCTTCATAAACAGGCTTATTACTATCTAGTGGATAGCTGCCCGATATGGGCTTAAAACCACCGCTGTAATCACCTCCTCCAGCTGTTATAACATCTGAAGATTGCTGAACATGAGCTTGACTCAATTGACCAACAGAGCCGACCGGAATTGCTACAGGCTTTATAATTACTTTTGGTTCCTTATCAGTGTCACCATGGACGTAATGGTGATGAATATGCTGCTGAACTACTGATTCTTGCTTAGTACCTGATTGTGACGATGGTATTTTATTGTAACTAGGTTTAGAACTTTCGAAAGTATATGGATTTTGGCTGCTATAGCCAGGAGGTTTAGTAACGTAGTTAGTTTCAGCGCCGTTGTACAAACCACCCTGTGAAAACTGATATGAATTACTCGCCACTCCGTACTTGTCGGAAAAACCAGGACGAACACTACCACCATAACCGATTCTTTTGGGAGGAAACTTTTGTGGACGTCCAGGATATGGAACTGGTTGAGGTGGTCCATAAGCTCTTGGGGGTCCACGAATGGGTATTGATGGGACTGGTTTTCCAATGGGTTTGATATCGACTGGTTGTGCATAAATTACATCGTCAGGTGACAAGTAACGTTTTTCTTGAGTTTCTTCTTCTTCACACTGCAAGAGTTATTGTTATTAAAAGTAACAAATATTATGTGGCATGTTTTAATATTCTAAAATATTATTAATAATTCTTAATTCTTACTTGTATTAGTCCTAATGTGCATAGTCTGCCTTTGATTAAATTTCTTGCTTCGGCATCATCGCCAGCATCTAAGGCATCCTTGATCGTGGGATCACTGTAGACATCATCAAATCCGCCTAAACTTCTGCCTTGTTTGCTAGTCACTAGCTCATCGACAATGTCATCAAGTACTGTACCGTTTGTTTCAAATTGCTTTTTCTCAGCTTCGGGTAATTGTTCTCCTTGTAACAAACTTGCCGATTTTTGTTCATCGTTTTCTGCTTGTTTGGTGTTTGAGTCAGCACCCCAAGACCATTCTGCTTTAGTAGCACATAATATTGAAAGTATTAAAAAAATCAACGTTGACCACCGCATATTCTGTAATAATAAAGAAAATTATCAAATCGCTGATGTCATTTGGTCCTTATTTAGCAAAGCACGTCATTGTTTCGAAACTATAGTCGAAGAATCACTTTTACTTTCGCAGACAGTCTGTAGTTATATAATATGCCTCCATAGCAGCAGCGGAGTGTTGTGGCTGGGAGGCTATTGGTAGGAGTGGGTCGCGAAAGCACTCTCACGCCGCATACTACGTCGAACAAGCATTATACACTTCACTGTCCGAATTTAAAAATATTTTAACAAACTAGTTTACTTGTGTATTGAAGATGTAATTTCTTGATGGAATATATTACAAACAATTGATATGAATTCTCTAAATTTTGTAACAAAAGATTTGCACATGGTATATCCCTAATATTATTAAATTGGCTTTTTTATATCTTGTATAAGTGTGGATCGAAAATCGTGAATACATTATACATCATGTATATGTCCTAGCTGCTTTATCGAGGTCAACTTTTGTTTTGTTGTTTTGAAAGAAAGTTAAAATATCGGTGTCATTGTCGTGGTGTAGTACCCGAAGTGGCACATCGGTTAGTTCTCAGACCACGCGCGTCTCGTCCGTCACGTCACAAATTCGGTAACCATCGATAACGTTTATGTAACTCCCGATAGTAATTACTCTTGTTTGTTTTATGTAACTTTGTTATCGCATAATACATTTATAAATTAATTAATACATTTTTTTTATTTCCTCGAAATTGTTGAGTTTAAATAGCCACATAACACAACCATGACGAAGGTTTTTCAAAAGAAAACGCTTACAGTGGTACATGATCAGATGTAATGTCTAAATAAAAGTCCCACGTATCTTTACCGGTATCGAAACTAACTTAATAATAAATATTAGCTATCCATACGTGTTTATTGTTGTAACATATGGACATTGCGTTTATAAATTATTTTAATATGAATCTTAATTTTGTCTGGTAAATAGCTTTACATTACTGTAAAAGCCTAGTTATACTAATATAATATAATATAATAAAGGTTAAGTAAGTTAACAGAGAAAAAATATTTGTAATTGATAAAATGCTTATTGACTAAGTTATGTATATACAAGCTGTAAAAAAATTGCATGGCTTCTTTGTTATGCAATGATGTAAATTATTCAGTATCCCTTTGATGCGATAGACGAACTGAATGGCGGAAAGTGAAAGTTTACCCAAGAATTACTTATTTTGGAAAGAAGTTATCTGTTTACAAATAAATAAATCATTTTAGTAATTGGAGCAGAAACATTGCAATCAAAATACGTTTCACGTGAGTTGCATATTTCATTTGACTCATTTAGTGCTTTTGTAACTTTTATAATGTCATAAATAATGAAATAATTATTATATGAAGTATTTATAATTATATCCTAAAAATTAACATATGCACCATTACATCATCACGCTATCATTTATATTTGTTATGTTTTCTAATAATATGTACATTGAATATCTGGAACATCATTCAGTAATAATTTTATCCTAATATATGCTTTAGCTCTCACTTTTATCCGGTAAATATTTTCAAAAGAGAAACTTATGCTTTACACCCGCACCACAAATACTATAAAGTCTTTCAAACAAGTTCGTTATTTCAAAACGATAACACTTCAAAAACTTACTGTTTATAATATCTTCACTTCTTGTATATTACAAACTTATTTGTTTTCAAATTCTCACAAGTTTACCGGCGCACTGTCTGCGTTCGAATGACTTCCACTTCTACCTCTACGACGCTTTATACTTCGACCAACGTAAAGATGCCTGCACGCCGATTTTGTAAGACGTTTGACGCAGTCTCTTACCACGATATCTTGCAAAGAATCATTAGTCACCCAGACTCAGTATTTTTTCGTACTAGTTTCTTGTCGTTAACAATATCATGGTACAGGTTATGACGTGCATCTATAACATTGATCAACCCTTAGTTTCATTCATGTTCTGAGTAGTCGTTTGGTAATATGGTTTTTTTGAGGTCGTCTTTGCGGATCTGTCTGTACTGTTGCCGTAAACCGAATACTGATATTTGTTTGCTGATGTCATACGATTTATGCAATAAATGATATGTTTAGTACATCATTGCTTTTATTATTGTATGTTTGTAGATTTTTACAAAGAAGTTAATGTTCATATTTGCACAACAACGTATTTTAGAGTCGTCCTTATTTTTTTACAAGTAACCCCCTTTTTTTCGAAAGAAATACGATATAATTATTGAGTACTCCGGCTTGCTTTAAAAGAAAATAAGTATGTGTCATATTATGTATTTTTAAAAAAAGTATAATTGCTGATATTGTGCTTCTTAGATGCATCTAATGTGGGAACAAATTTCAGACTAGAAATGAATTGCTTATTAAATAAGACTTTTGCGTGAACAGAGACTGGCGGCGTACTTAGTCGACAACGCTCTCTTTATTTATTATCATTTTAAAATGCAGCACAATTCAAGAAAGCAAAGAATTTTTTTTACGATTTTGCACCTAAACTTCTAAAACGATTTAAAAAAATATAGAACCTACATTTTTAACAAGTAACGTTGGTTACTTTTTACCACGATAACCGACAAAGATGCGTAAGGAGCCACGGGCAAAAGCTATTAATAAATAACATTATAAACCGCTAAAATCTTAAATATGTATCGGTTAATGATGTTTTTATTGCGAACAAAAATAGATATATCAATCAGTAACCATAGTAGTTCATGGCATCTGTTTGTAAGTTGTTCTAGAGTACGTTATACAGATCTTGCAACTGAGTTAGGATGTTTTTGATATCGAAGGAAATAGAAGAATTTAGCTTTTATTTTGGAAGAAAATTCATAACGAAGTGATTTGATAGAGTAACAAGGCAACTTGACTGCCTTGGTGGCGCAATGGTAGCGTATACGACTGCTATGCTTGAGGTCTCGGGTTCTATTCCCGGGTCAGACCAAACGTTTGTAAGATCTGCAAATATTTATTTACATTTTATGCACTTTGTACATCCGTAGACTTAATGCCATAGGCATTCTCTTCCAGTCAACCTTAGGGTGATATAGAAATATTGTAAGGATGGTGCACAGGGGTTACATTGACAATAAAAATAAACGGCACATGAGTACATCTAGATGCATGAACACATACAATACATACGTCATAAATATACATATAAATATACACGTATATACATAAATATGCACCTACACATACATTTAGATTATATTCATTCACTATAACAACTTCACTATAAGCTAAACCAACTATCAATTAGATGATTCTTCAATCTCGCGAAGAAGGGGACTATGTACATTCTTTTTGAATGTAAAATGGTTTGTGGACATCCTGACTTCGAGCGGGAGCGCATTCCAGAGAACTCATTCTCAATAACTGCCTGAACAAAAAACGAAGAGTACACGAAATTAGAGTTGTGAGAGGGACAAAAGAGAAACAGATTATTTTCTGAGCAAAATTTTCTGTCGTGATTAGAGCATAGATAACGGAGTTATGGAGTAAGATATGTAGGTAGAAAACGGTGAGTTGAGAATTAAAAATACGGCAGTTAGTGCTCGCAGATTGCGGTGCTGGCGAATAGGTAACATTTTAATTGAGAACGTTAAGCAGACACATGGTCATATTTTCGAAGATTAAAAATGTATCGAATGCAGTTATTGAGAAGTCGGTCTAGTTTGTTAAGAAGGTCTGTATTCATTCAGGTCGAAATAACACACATCACCATAGTCGATTATTGGGATCATTAAGGACTGCGTGAGAGTAGTTTTGGTGTTAGGAGGCAGGAAGTTCTTCAGACGACATAATGTTCGCAGGTTTTGTGTAACTTTCTGGCTAACATGAATACCTTGAGCGAGCTCAAGGGTATCATATATAGGGCCCAATCAAGGGTAGAGTCGATGAGTAAGCCCAGGTCTTTGAGTATATTGTCCCAAATATTTGTCCCAGAGTTTGAGTGTTTTCTATGTATAATATTAATTTACAAAAAAATGTTTACATATATTTAAATCAGTTGTCTTGTACCCACAGTACAAGCTCTGCTTAGTTTGAGACTAGATGGCGTTGTGTGTGAGAAGCCTGTGATTGTTACCTAAAAAGTTTAAATAAATAACAATATTAGGTAAATTTATTTATTCAATAATTTTATCTACTTTATGTTTTTATGTAATGGCGTATTCTAACCAATCACAGGGAGGATATGCTGAGATGTTACAATTATATTCCTAGGGACGGTTGTCAGGTTGTAATGTTTAACTTAAAAAAACAAAGAACCAATCAACCCTTTGCAATATCAAGACGTACTGTGTATCATTGCAAAAAACCCCGAAATAACGTTCATGATGTAATTCAATATTCATTTCATTATTTTGCTAACATATTCAAAACTTTAAGTATCCTCACAAGGATTTATATTCATAAATCATTAAGTCTCCACTCTGTCACTTTAGTAGTTACAGTATGAAAATTGAGATGAATGAGAAGTCCATTATTTTAAAATATATTTACGGTACTTAACGCGCTCACAATAGACTTTAAGTAATTACTTTGGAATTGCCTAATATTTCGACCAAATTGGACTGGTTATTGCCATCACAGGTTGACTGTAACATATGTATTTATCACTTTTCGGGTCTCGTTAATTTCATTAAGGATGTATATACTTTGGAACGCGAGAGTTTAAAACTAAGTCCATCATTGTCTCTGGTTTTAATTTCAATGTCAACTCAACTATACAATTAAAACTATGTGTTTATTTCTTTCATTATTTGAAGTACAATAGTGAATAGACCGTTTCTGTTGTGACATGACATTCGCGTTGTTATCTAATGTGTACCACCTACATCGTTGGTGCTCACCCTTCCATATCAAGATAATGAACCACTTTCTCAGGACCATGATTTCTAATAAGGTGAGATGACCCACTGAATTTTATGTTTCAACACTATGTTACAATCAGTTTTGTTTACCAACAATAAAAGTCAAGTCCTTGCTAAAGAATATGTAAAATTATAAGAGAAAAGAATTTAGAATGTATGCACACGAGACTAAAAAATGTAGAACAAATAGAACTTCAAATTTGTGCTTCGAGTGCAGTTAACATAAGTTAACGCGCAACAAGCTTCAGTTAATAACTGCTAAATAAACTATATTTTTATAAGCAAATGCTAAATTTTTATAAAACAGCTAGAGGAGGAACCTAGGGAAGTTTTATTAATCAATATAAAAATTGATACGATGAATACATATTCGAATGGAGATTTTCCTGCAGCCTCATAGAGTTTAAGGGTCTAATGATAAAAGCCAATGTTTTTTCCGGTCGTTGTGTTGTAAGTAGGATGACATTAATAAATATTCTAACGGATGTGATTGTGTCTGTTTGCCGAGTGTATGACAATAACAGGATATATTATTCAATTTTAGTAACAAAGTACAATAACGATATCCGTAAGAAACTATCGGAATATAATAAAGAAACGGCAAAAAAAGTTAACTGTAATAATACTAATGAAACTGTTTTAGGAATCAAAAAATGTTTTGCATTCATAAACTCATAGAAGTTGAACTTTGACGTGGTGAGGATTCTATATATATTAAAAAAAAACAGTGGTCCCTTGATGTTATAATAAACATTACATATTATAAAATACTTTTCTGCCGAGGCTATCTCTCTTAACGCGTTCAACTTTAAAATTAGTTAATATAAATTCATATATACATTCACTAGTAGATAAAATAATTCATATTTAAGGCTTAAGTTTGTAATTCATACAGGTTTTATATAATTGTGATTAAATTTATCAAAAAATAAAGAACTCAATGTATGCCAAAATATATTTATTAAAACATATGTGTTTTAATGTGTATGTATGTGTGTATATGTATAAAAATTACTGTTTATAGTATAATTGAAACCTCATGGAATCTAAAAATAAAAGATGTGACTAAAAATTGTATAAGGTGCCATAAAGTTATAAATAAAAAATAATATTTTCGTTACTAAGAAAAGTTATTTTATTTATTTAATCTTTATGCACATGTAGACGGGACGATGTAGAGCAAAAGATAGATACACAGAAATTAAAAGTTAATTTCAAGATACACGGCATATGGACTCAGTTTTAAACTCTCGCGTTCCAAAGTATATACATCCTTACTAAAATTACCGAGACCCGAGAATCATCATCATCATCATCATCAACAATCTGCAATAGTCTACTACTGCAAATAGGCTTCTCTAGAAATAGAATGTTTTGGGCTACAATACTATTACTGTTTAAATGGTAGAGCCACACTGGTTTCAATGCAAGTGGGCCGGCTAGACCGGGTTAGTACTACCTTCTCAGAGAAGATCAACCTAAAGCTCTTTTCTTTTCTTTAAAGAAAGAAAGTTTTGGCCTACTATACCACGCTCGCCAGACGGGTTGGTGTAGGGTTTATTTCAAGTTTTCCTTTTCCTTGCAGTGATGTAGTCCTGCATAATTTATACATTAGTTGGCTCTTACGACACACTTGTGATGAGTAGGAATGGTGGCACTCCGTATTCTTAATCTGTAATCATAAAATTATACAGAATATGCCGGATATACGGGTACCCGGAACCCATATCCCTTTCTTCTTGATTCTACGCCGAAGGTTATTCGAAGTCAAAGAGCGCTAACACATATGTGTCTCGTGAGTTGCAAGTGACCAGAGGTGCGGTAGTCACTCCGGCATAAAAATAAAAATCACAACGGTAAAAATTTTTAGAGATTGTATCTATTACTACTTACATTACACTAATAAAAACAATCTAATATATGTTTACTGCACCAGACTGATACGACATTAGAACAGAAAAAAGTAGGCACATTATAATGCTCAGCTAACCGTACGAAGCCGGGCTGGGTTGCTGGCAATATTTTTTTATTATTTTGGTATTGTACTGTTCTGAGGTAAATCACAGTTAGGGAGATGAAATATAATGTTAAAAGTGAAAGTACATGTTTGTACATATAGCACGATTGAAGTGTTATAGGTTAAGACGACGTGATTTTTGTATACTTCAAACATAAACAGTAGCTTTTAGGAATAAGTTTATACAATTTCAAAATACCAATTAATTCACTAGAGCTGTATATTGTTTTCTCTTATATACAAGAAAATATTAAAATAATAGACATGTACAAATGGCGACCTTATCGCTAAATAATATTTTCTTATAATTGATTTGTGCAATTTTTCAATGAGCATAACGATTGCAAATAAAATAGTTCATAGTTGGATTTGGTATCAAATTATAAAGGGGTGCTTGGCTAGAAAACCTCCACGTGGTGCACCCTGGTAACGTTGGCGATAGTGTTCATCACTGCCAACGGCTAATATTCTAGCACGAAGAGGAAGCCATTTTCTCCGGCAATTCAGCTGAGACTTGGTCCAACAGAGCGGGCGTGTCTGTCGAATCCTCTGTTGGTTCTTCGCTCTTCGGAGCAATGAGGAGGAAAACCTCGGTAAAAAATCACGATGGTGGGACCCTTTCTAGGGTCGGAGTTCCTCCGCTCAGCGGTGGAGAAGGTAGGATGGGCTCGGTGTGCACTTACACTGCCACCGTGCAGGCATCAGGAGACATAGTCTCCCTGCCGCCGTCGACATATCGTAGTCCCGAGTTGGAGTCTCGCGACTCCAATCGGGGGCGAGGGTCTTGGCTTAGCCGCCCGGACTGCGAGGAAGAAAACCTCTCTAAAAAATTACCCCGAATCCCGTGTTCTGGTGCGTGACCAGGGGATGCATGGCTGATGGGTAGTTCAGTCGCAAGCGCACTCCCAGCCGGGGCACCTGCGGACCCCTCGGTTGGGCACAAATTTACGCTTGCCCGGGTATTGGGGATCTCTGCCCGGGTCGACATTTAGTTCTCCCCATCTCGTGGGTTTAAAAATGGAAAACTTAAACACAAATAATAATAATAATATAGAAAAGAAGGAGAAGAAAAACAGAAAGGGAAAAAGTACGAGAGCGGACGGCTTCTCTTCCAACGAGGAGGAAGTATTGGTTGGAGCGCCTATCTTGGTGGGGCTCCCAGAAGTCATAATGGCTGCTGGGAGCCGAAGAACATCGGAACGGTTGCGTTCCAAATCCACCGCGGGCAGTAACTCCAGTACAAGGACAGATGCACTGGACATAATGGAGACGGAGCTGTGTGACAGCAGGAAACGCGGACGCTCCAGGAACGAGGAGAGTGACACGTCCCAGGAGATGTCGCCTCCCAAAATCACCAGCAGCCGTAGAGGGAGATCACGAACCCCGGTCTCGATCCCGTCAGGCTCCGTCTTTTGTAAGGCGGAAGCCTATAGGCGAGTTAGGGCGGACGGTGAAGCACTAGCGGAGGAGGAGATTGCTGGTCTCCTGCTGAAAGTCAGGGAGCCGATGGTGGGGGACTCAGTTCCCCAGACACCATCCTCCATGCAGGAGATAGCAAACACGGCGGTGGCCATTATTCACAAAGTGGCCACCAAGTCGAGTAACCTTAAGGGCTCCTTTGTGAGAGCCCTTAAGGACTCCTCTTCCGCAATTGCGGGGGTCGTGGAGACCCTCATCGGAGACGTGGCTCGTCTCCAGGCAGCCAACGACCACCTGACGGGGCAAGTGGCTGAGCTTAGCGCTCAGTTCGCCCAATTCCGGGCGCATCGTCCGGCAGAGGATCCGGCCTCGTCCCCGTCTCAGCCTACTCCGTCTCCCAATGTTGGTACCATCGCTGACGCCCAAATGCGCCAAATCACAGACGCTGTGTGGCGCATGATGGACGGCCGTCTCGCTGGCCTAGAGGCAAGACTGCCTCCTGCCCCTATTGTCCGGCCGCCGCTTGGGGCCCATAGGCCAAAGGTCACATCAGCACCAACATCTCTGCCCGTTGTGGGCGGTCGTGTGTCCTATGCGGCGGCGGCGTCGGTGTCGACTACTCCTGTGGCCACTCCGAGGGCACGACAGGCGGCCAAGGTAATAACCAAGACGGCTGCACCGAAGTCTGGGCCCAAAAAAGTGGTAAAGGCTGGAGCGGAATATCCTCCGCTCCCCACTCCAACGGGTGTACCTGGCACCACTACATCTGCCCCCTCCACATCTGCCCCATCCAAAGATGGTTGGCAGGTAGTCGGCGGGGTTAAGTCCCCAAAAGCAGGGTAAAAAAGCAGCTCAAAAAGCAGCCTCTACCCCGCAGTCGCCGTCGGTTGCGGTGGCTACCGCGAAAAAGCCGCGCAAGCTGCAGGTACCTAAAAGCGCGGCTGTGGTGGTCACCGTAACACCGGAGGCGGCTAGTGGCGGGCTGTCCTATGCGGCCTTATTTAAGAAGGCCCGGGATAGTCTCGCCACTGATTTCGGGACTGAAGGGGTCAGATTGCGCCTTGCCCAGACGGGAGCTCGAGTCCTTGAGTTCCCCGGGGCTGAAGGTGCAAAGACGGCGGACAGGTTCGCCGAGAAACTGAGAGGAATTTTTGCAGCCACGGATGGTGTGAAGATCGCCAGGCCTGTCAAGTGCGCAGAGTTGCGCATTTCGGGCCTGGATGACTCCGTAACGACCGAGGATGTCCGCGTTGCAATTAGCGAGAAGACGGGCTGCAACGCGGACAACATCAGGGTCGGCACCATCCGCCCCGGTCCTGGAAGGCTTGGCGCAGTGTGGATCAGCTGTCCGGTAGCGTCGGCTAAAGTTTTGGGCGACGCAGGCAGGATCCTCGTCGGTTTTGTGAATGCCAGAGTCACTGTTCTGGCGGCAAGACCGATGAGGTGCTTCAAGTGCCTAGCATCCGGACACACACGCGCCAAGTGCGTGAGTTGTTTTGACTGCAGTGGACTATGCTTCCGCTGCGGTCGACCGGGGCACAAGGCGGCAGAGTGCTCTGCCGCCCCTCACTGCCCAGCTTGTGCGGCGGGTAACAAGCCCGCTAATCATCAGATTGGGCAGGGGGGCTGCAAACCTCCTCGCGATTCTCGGCGAACGTTGGGGGCTAGCCAGTCGGCCCAGGCTGCCTCCGATGCCGTTCGCACGTCGACATCGTCGCCCATGGAGGAGGCTGTAGAGACAGTCCAGTAATGGACCAAGTCTCCAGCCTCCTGGTCCAGACGAACCTGAACCACTGTGCTGCGGCGCAGGACCTTTTCCTGCAAACTATGGCACAGTGGTCGATCGGTATTGCCGTAGCCGCGGAGCCCTATTATGTTCCTCCCCGTCCAAACTGGTTGGGTGACCGGGACGGTTCCGTGGCAGTCGTCGGCTCTACGGCGGCTCATTCCCCGCCCTTGTCGCTAAGAGACAAGGGCACTGGATATGTTGCTGCCGAGTGGGGGGGGATCACTGTATATGGTGTATACTTCTCCCCCAACCGGAGTTTGAACGACTTCGAGGTTTTCCTTAACAACTTGGAAACCTCGATGCGGCGTCTAACGTCTGGGCACGTCTTAGTGCTGGGGGACTTCAACGCAAAGTCCATTGCGTGGGGTTCCCCCAGGACGGACGCCAGGGGCGAGGCCGTAGAGGAGTGGGTGGCCTCGGTGGGCCTCTGTTTACTGAACAGGGGCTCCACCAACACGTGCGTGCGACAGCAGGGAGGGTCGATAGTGGACCTTTCGTTCGCTACCCCTGCCCTCGCCGCACGAGTAAGGTACTGGTGTGTCCTGGAAGAGGTTGAGACGCTCTCGGATCACCTCTACATTCGATTCGAGCTCTCCCGGACCCAGGACCCCAGTAGGGGTCACGCGGCGCGGCGTTCTTCTCGCTTGCCGCGGTGGGCTGTAGCCAAACTGAATAGGGACCTACTAGAGGAGGCAGCCATTATTCACTCTTGGCTGTCTCCGCAGGCTCCAGCCGAGGAGGTCGACATGGGGGCTGGTCGTTTCCGCGATGCGATTACGCAGATCTGTGATGCGGCCATGCCCCGCATCCGAGGTTGTCGGCCTCCACGGAAGGAAGTTTACTGGTGGTCCCAGGAGTTGGCGGACCTCCGCGCGGCCTGTACTCGTGCCCGGAGGTCCTACACCCGTAGTCGGCGGCGACACCGCGAAGAAGGCGAGAGGGACCAGCTTCATGAGGAGTACCGAGAGGCGCGGAAAACTCTGAAGCTGGCCATTAGCCGCGCCAAAGAAGTGAAGAGGAAGGAGATGCTGGAGGGTCTCGATCGTGACCCCTGGGGTCGCCCTTATCGTGCGGTGCGACAAGAGCTCCGCACCTCGGGCCCCCCCCTTACAGAGACACTCCGGCCCAGCTTCCTGCGGGAAGTGGTCGAGGGTCTTTTCCCGCAGCGGGCGGAGCACACACCCCCGTCGATGGCCTTCATGGTCGAAGACGACGGGGGACGGAACGAGGATAATGTTCCGCCCGTCAGGGAATCGGAGATAGGGGCGGTCGTTCTACGGATTCGCTCTAAGAACACCGCCCCTGGGCCAGACGGGATACCTGCCCGTGTGCTGGCCCGTGCCCTCGAACACATGTCAGACCGCCTCAGGGAGATCTTGGACGCTAGCTTGTCGTCCGGACGCTTCCCTGAGTGCTGGAAAAGCGGGAAGCTGGTCCTATTAAGGAAGCCGGGACGGCCTGCCGATTCGGTGGCGGCCTATAGGCCCATTGTGCTGCTGGACGAGGCGGGTAAACTGTTTGAGAGGATACTCTCTGCCCGTATCGTCCGGCACCTCTGCGAGGTGGGCCCCGATCTGTCGGACGCCCAATTTGGTTTTCGGGCGGGGCGTTCGACGGTCGATGCTGTGCTGCGCCTGAGGGCCGTTACCGAAGAGGCAGTGAGCTGTGGCGGCGTGCTGTTGGCGGTGTCGTTGGACATCGCCAACGCATTTAATAGTCTGCCATTTAGTTGCATCAGGGAAGCACTCCACTACCACGGGGTGCCAGAGTACCTGAGGCGACTTGTGGCAGACTATCTTGAGGAGCGTACCGTCGTGTACGAGGACCGAGATGGTATTCTGAGGCGGCGGCCCATGTCGTGCGGTGTTCCACAGGGGTCCGTCCTCGGACCACTGCTGTGGAATATGGGATACGACTGGGCCCTTCGAGGTCGTCTTCCCCCCGGGCTGGGCGTAATTTGTTACGCCGATGACACATTGGTCACGGCCCGGGGGGCGAACTTTCAGGAGGCGGCGCGCCTGGCCACCGTGGGAGTCTCTTTGGTGGTCGGGCGCATTGAGGCGCTGGGTTTACGGGTGGCCCTAGATAAGACGGAAGCCCTTTTGTTTCATGGGCCCCGTCGTGGTCCACCCCCCGGTGCCTCTATCGTAGTCAATTCGGTCCTCGTACCGATTAAGGCCCAGATGAAGTATCTGGGCCTGATCCTCAACGGCAGGTGGCTCTTCGACGAGCACTTCCGACAGCTTACTCCAAAGCTGGTCGGCGCTGCTTCTGCCCTTGGGCGACTTTTGCCCAATTTGGGTGGAGCCAGCGTCGCGACGAGACGGCTATACACGGGGGTTGTTCGGTCAATGGCACTGTATGGTGCACCGGTGTGGGCGGCGGCTCTGACCGCCCAGAATAGGGCTCGCCTCTGGCGCCCTCAGAGGATATTGGCGGTTAGAGCCATACGCGGTTACCGCACCGTATCGACGGAGGCGGCGTGCGCGTTGGCCGGAACTCCCCCGTGGGATTTGGAGGCGGAGGTGCTCGCTGAAGTTTATCGGCGAACGGCAGACTTTCGGGTGGGTAGCGGCATTCGGCCCCCGCCCGAAGAGATACGCGAGTGGCGAGAGGCCGCTCGTCAAGCCACGATGGCTCGTTGGTCGTCCCGGCTGGAGGCTCCACGTGCTGGCTTTGCCGCCGTGGAGGCTCTCCAGCCGGTCATCGCCGAGTGGGCAGGGCGGCAGCACGGGACCCTTTCCTTCCGACTGACACAGATTCTTTCCGGGCACGGTTGCTTCGGGAAGTATCTGCAATCGGTCGCCAGGAGGGAATTGAGTCCCGCCTGTCACCACTGCGACTGCAGTGAGGACTCGGCTCAGCACACGCTGGCGGTTTGTGCCGCCTGGGCGGCGCAGCGTGGGGTCCTCACTGCAGTTATTGGAGGAGATCTCTCGCTACCGGCCGTAATACGCTCCATGGTCGGTAGCGACAGTTGTTTTACCGCGGTCGCAACCTTCTGCGAAGACGTAATTTCGCGGAAGGAGGCGGCGGAGAAGGCCCGGGAGGACAATATCCACTCGGACCCAATTCGCCGCCGGCGAGCCGGGCGGCGGAGGCGCGCATACCAGCGCCTCATGCCGCCTTGAGTGTGGCCGCGGGTGGACGGGACGGGTTTTCCCCTCCATCCGCTACAATGGCCAGCCGCGAGGAGGCGACGTCCGCGTGTGCCGTACGTCGCCTAAAATAGAGAGTTTACCCATAGATGGTGTCTGCATTAGCGGGCAGGCGCTGGGAGGGATCTGGATGTCGTAATAACAGCTGTTCCCGGTCCCTCCTATGTCAGGCGCAGAGTGGCACACCGTGTGGTTTTAGTCGGTCCGATTCCGACACACCGCCCCGCCGTAAACCCCGGTGGGGTGACGGCCCGAGGGGGTTTCCACACGTTAAAAAAAAAAAAAAATAAAAAATGGTATCAAATTATAAAAGAATTATTATAATTGTTGTGTTTAAATCTGTAGAATTACTATACGCTTGTAATCTGTAACACTAATTCAGTCTAGCTAAAAGAGTTCAACGCGCGCAGCATTTTTGTTTAAATTGCGTAATGTACAGCTCGTGCGACATTTATAATATCAACCATTGTGTTAATCAGTTATGTAAGTACTGCGACCTATTACAGCTAGTATATTGTCATTTTATGGGTAGTATATTAGATGAGTAATTTCTCTTTTAAAAATAATTTAGTCATCGGTGTAATTTTGCAAATAAATTTGTTCAGATAAAAAAGAAAATATAGAACTAATAACATTTACACTTGTAGTACGATAACTATAAAAATCATTGTGGTGACTTTTTGCTGGATAAATAGTGATTGTTTGAATTTTAAAGATACCAGAAACCATTGTACTAGATATTGAATATGAAATAAGAAGATATCAAGGAGAAGAGAATCACTGACATTCCTGTCCTGTTCTGACGCTAGAGGTTTCTGTCTACGTGAAACTTTTAAACATGAGTAAGTTTTACATCAAGTAATTAACAGATATAGTGCTAATTGTTTATCCTGCTACTTTATTATTAAATAAGGTAATAACGTCGTGTATTTTTGTTCCTAATAAAATTTTTTCTTATTCCAATTCCAATAAAAATATACACAACTACATGTATAGTATTATTTAAATTTGTAAAATATACGTATATTATTCATGGTTCCCTAGAATAAAATATCATTGTATTAACATTATTTTATTATATTACCGAGATAGTGTTCCCATTTTCTCTATTTTGGGGATGCAAAAGGATTGTACTGCACTTGTGACCTTTGAGATGTCAGTGTTTAAGGATGGTGGTAGTTACTTACCATGAGAAGACCTATCTGTGCGTTTATTTTCTCTGGAAAAAAAACACTTCAAAAGAATCGTTACAAGGATCCGGTTACAACAATTTAACTCAAACTGCAGCCTTCAGTTTGAGTGCATTGTGCACCGTTTACACAAGAGGGGAGTTTCCAACGCAGCTAAGCCGGACCTGCACGCGACCGAGCCAGTGGTTTGCGCAAGAGTTCGCTGAACCATTTCTATTACTGCAATGCTCGATTGAATGAACTTACGTCTTGATTATGGGAAGTAACCTTTTGACAACACACTGTGTTATAACATTTTTTGTGTTAAAAATGTTGTGAGAGAACTCGTATTGCAAGCTATACATATTAAAAATTATTGACTAGTTGAAGAATTCCCATTTGCTGCTCAAATTAAGGTATAAATTGCCAGTATAATTTAAACTACCATTGCAAAGTTTACGAGTTATGCCAAAATACATTCTTGAGATACTGGATACTTTTGTGTGGCAGTTTTATTCACGAGTTTATGATAATAATATTAAAATATTATACATGGTATAAAAAATAATTTAGTTAGTGTAAAATCTTCAAAATTTAGATTTTATATTCAACTTCTAAATAAAATAAAAATCTTGCGATACATTTAACAATTTTATAGTAGGAAATGTAATCATCCGTCCTTAATAGTTTAACGTTGGTCGTGTTGTGAAAGTTTACTTAAAGGTACGTTGCGACATTCTTCTTTCTTGAAGCACTTGCTATCTCACTACTATCACGAACCCGAATGCCAAGTGAGGTGATTGTGGTAAATTCTATCTTATGGCAAGCACTACAAAGAAACGGTCTCTAGTCCCCGGCAGTCCTGCTGTTTCTACTAGGAAATGTCGGGGCAGGGGATGCAAAGTATTCCAGGGCAGGCAGGCTGTCAAAAATAACGACTGGATCTGGCAACAAGACACACACACTGCAGTCCGACGAGAAAATACTTGAACTAAAGGAAGAATTGTGCAGGTCACATTAAGGCAGTTATGCGTGTGGTGTGATTATTCATGTGGTGACGGATTAAGAATACAGAGTGTCACCACCCCTATTCATCATTCATGGGTGTCGTAAAGGGCGACTAAGCGAGCAAACTGTTTAGAATAACATCACTACAAAGACAAGGAAAACTTGAAACAAACCCTTTTCCAACCGTCTGGCCAGCGTGATATTGTAGGCCAAAACCTTATTTTTAAGAAGAAGCCTATATCCTGCAGTGGATTGATAAAGGCTGTTGATGATAATGATGATAAATTGGGACATTTTAAAGTTATCTGAAGTCCTTGAGAGAAGAAGGACTACTTAGAGGCACTATGAATATCAATATTAAGTTTGAAAGATTTCTGTAGATCAGGCCAGATCATCACCTGTTCACATCCAAAAGCCCGAAAGCTTTCAACTGGAACTTCAAAGCTGCTTAGAATACCTCGAGAACTGCATCGATACCAAAGAACTCAGTGACTGATTAATGGCAATTGTACATAAGGAAATTAAATAACTGAGACTCGGGTCTCAGTTATTTAATTGCCGTCGTATCAATAGAATTAGAAGAAATTGTCTCATGACAATCTTAATGTTATAGAGGAAAGGCGTTATATAGGTCTGTCGTCGAAAACTGAGTATTTTATTAAAATTGAGAAGTGCTATATATAATTACAGTTATAAACAGCAACATTGGACCTTGTTACTGGCTTTTCAAAAATGCGAGGGTTAAGTTACTCCCGTGTAATATAGATATCCCGGAGGCTTGGTGAAGACGGTATTACATACGGTTGAGTTTTGAAGGTGGTCGAAAAGTCAGTCTTAAAAGTTCTTCAAAAGATGTTCAATACTGTCATAGTTGGTGGAAAGCCGCCTGAGGCATGGTTCTGATAAGTGGTGTTGCTTTTCTTTAGAAAGGGCAATGACACCTTGCTGAAGAATTTTAGACCTATCTCCATTCTCAGTCATGTCTGTAAGCTGTTGTCTAGAGTCATTAGAAATCGTCTCGAACGCAGATTGACGACTTTCAGAGCTTTTGCAGCTTTCAGTTTCCGAAAAGAGTTTAGTACAAATGCTATGTATGTGGCAAACACTGAGGCACACAAAAAAAAGTCCGAAGAATATAACCTTCCACTATGCTTGATGTGGATTTTATTCTAGTCTTTCCAGCGGTGCCAAATTGACTACCGTTACATCGGAAAATGCTAGATTTCTGCACTGAAATGGACTTGGCATCAAAATTAATGGCGAGTAGATGTACTCTGTAGGTGGGTGATGACCCATCTTAGAGTAGCTGCCGACATAGAGGTCATAGCTGAAATCAGAGAAGACCTTCGGACAATGTTCGACGATATCAGTAATTTCTCTAAATGAGTGGGTCTTAAAATTAACATTGGGAAGAAGAAAAATATGTCGAACGTCCATATTGCACCCATTCTATTGAGAATTGGAGACTTTTAACTCGAAGTTTTTAATGGTTATATTTGAGAAAGAGGTCAATCGCCGAATTAAACTCGACTAAGCGACATTCTGGAAACTGTATGGGATTTTCACGTCCTAAGTTACTCAAGTGCCGCAGTGTATCAAGACGATAGTTTTTGACCAGTGTTTAGTGCCCGTGATGACCTATTGAGGGGTTAATGCTCAAAATTTCTCTGCAGTACCGAGTTCCCGAAAGGGGACATCCGCAAATGAACTAAAGTCACCGACGTGGCCCGAAGAATTGCCAAACCGAAGAATTTAAGTAGCAGTAGGCGGAGCACATTGCTCGCAGACAAGATGGCCGATGGGGCCAAATAGTTCTGGAGTAGCAACCTCGTATTGAAAGATGGACCATGGATAGACCACCTCCAAAGGGTTCAATGACCTGATGAAGTTCGAAGCAAACTGCTGAATGCACGCAGCACAGTACCAATTGATATGAAAAGCCTTAGGGAGGCCTTTGTCCAGCAGTTTTTCTTTCGACCTGAGATGATGACCTGAATTACATATAATAGTTATGCTTTCACTAGCATCAGTTTAGCGTGAACCTTATTAATTAGTCAGTATTAGTAGTCAAAACTACCAAAAACTTAGGTCGCTACGTGAAAGTACATATTACATAGTTTGTAAGTTGTGAATTTCATTTGCAAACTTTAAACATTGCACGTATTGCAATTTCAAACGAAAATTATGCTAATTCCTTTATGTTTTTATTTTCAACTTGAATACAAAAGAGGATGCTTCACCAATATCCTTGACCGACTTACTTTCTTTATGGACAGACGAAGGGGTTAGTCACAGACAATTTGTTTGAAAATGAATTTATAAATCAGTGTATTGTGCACATAAACAAGTTGAAATTCGAACCATTTAATTACGTTCGTTCTTTGATTAAGATTGCAAGAACTGGTTTTTTGCACTGTGTAACATGTTTATTGCATTATTATTAAGTTGTAAATTTTAATTACCGTTATATTGTCACACATTGTTAGTGCTACATTAAATAGCAGTGCTGGTTCTCTGTTCTAGAATAATGACAACCAGTCGTTTAACTTAGATGGCTTTATTTTAAAGTTATCATTACGACAACGAAGTCAATGAAGAGAGCCCCGGACATTATTGTCAAATCATTCCCTCACTCTACATTAATCTGTTCTCTTTTAGAAATCTGAGCAGTGATGTGTAGTGCTTCAACAGTTTATAGATGTGGTTGGAATCCTGACGCATAAAATTACAGTCTCGCCTCACGAAGTAGCCCATGAGATATGTATAATTATATAAGTAACAATAAACATTAATTAGTTCTTGATTAGACCGACTGCCGCTTAACCTCAATATCGACGGATTTGACTTGTCGTGTGAGTCACAGGCCCTCTCTAACATATTATGTAAACAAAAGCTTTTACGTCATGTATGCATGTGTGTCTCTACATACATATTAGCTGCTTTATTCATATATTACTTTTACCCGCCGCTGAGTTTGCATAAAATTTATTTTTTATTCAAGTGTAAGCAAAATTTAAAAGTAATTTGGGTAGTTAAAATGTAAGAGTGTTATAAACAAACACTCTTTCACATTTAAAGTTTTTGTTAGGATTGTAGCGATTAGATCAATTTTCAAATGTCAAATATATCATGCTAGCTATATAGTCAGTATTTATGAAAACGTAAATTTTAATTAAGCATGTCGAATAATTATTTTAGTGCATCGATTGTTATGTGACCTAAGCGTATAACTTAGTTAAGTATTGTAAGTTCATATAGACATGTATTGTAGTTGTTCCCGCGGTTTCGTGGAATACCGAACAACGTTGTTTTATTTTGTTTTTTTTTATTTCAATCAAAGCTATATTTATTTTATCTGAAGATGCAGATGCATTTTTCTGTATCGAAAATAAGTTTGTCCTAATATGTATCATTGCATGCAAGTATACGTCAATGACCTACAAGGTCCCATGGTTCCCTTGACTTTGTTTCAATGATATACATTTTATTGATTGTTATTATACAGAAAGTGGCCGACTGACTAAAATTAAATCTAGTGCAATCATTCGGCCACATTAAGAGAAAAGTACGTTTCAAAAATGTCAGTGCAGGCAATTCAAAAGTGGTTTAGAACGATTCTAAAGATACTGCAATAACGGATTTAGTTTACTTCAGGCAAAAAAAGTTTCATAAGCGATGGTAAAAGCTACCGAAAGTTAACTAGCTTCATCTTTGTGATGAACTGACCGTATTGTACTCACGAACATTGATGTTCAAGACTGGCGTGTATTAGCTAAGCGTACATTGAACTCGAGTGTTATGACGTCACTTGCTCCGGTACGTAGCATGAAGTTAAGTCACTGACACAAGCAATGAGTACTGGCTGTTTACATTTTTTATTGCATCCACAACTGAAATTGGTTTAGTATTATGCAAGAAGCAACTGAGTTGATAGATCAATGACTTCGATCATGTTCTTCTTTATGCTTCAGATTATAACTTTAGCTTGACACAATTTAGGATTGAGAGTATTCACTTGCTTTTTTTTAACTTAGTTGAGAAACAAGCACAATAGTTATGTGCTTGCAAAGGGATAAATGCAAATAAGTTTTTTTAACTAAAGTAGTATGAGCAGGGCAGTCCCAGCTTACCTTCATTTAAACTGAGGTGACTCTAGTTACTTGCAGAAAATAAACACCGCTTTGCTAACGACTTTCTAACTTCTTTAACATTTAAATTGATGTTCTATTTATCTTTATTAATACTATAAATGTGAAAGTGCGTTTGTTTGTTTGAATGTTTGTCTTTCTTTCAAGTCGCAACAGAGTAGTTTTACGGTATGATTTTTGTATCTAGAAATGATTAAAACACTGGAGAGTGATATAAGTCACTCTTTACTGTAGTGAAGCATCTTATTCTCAACGGAAGATTACATACGGTACCAAATCTGTCATTAGATTTTATGAAAAAATATTTTATCGATATTTTTTTTAATATTTTCTAACTTTAAATATTATAAATGTGGCATTTTGTAAGGATATATGAATGTTTGTTACTCTTTCACATAAAAACTACTGTATGGACTTAGATAAAATTTTATAGTGATATAGCGATCACCGACATACTCGCGGGCGAAGCCGCGGGTAAAAGCTAGTTACTATACAATTTTTCATAGTTCGGGTACTTAATATTGCGCTAAACGAGGTGTTAGCGCAATGAGTTAAGCTGCCGGGCTTAGATCGACATTCGATGTGAATCCACTCTTAAAACAGCTTACTTCTTTTCGATCTCGTTGGTTAATCAGAATGTTGTGAATAAATTAAGGTTAAATTTTGTTTAAAATATCCGACAAAATCGACCGGAGAAGTTTTGGCAAAAAAAACCATCCCGATTAGCTAACGATTACGTGAGACCAAAACACTGTCAAAAAGTAACCTTCGGACACCTACCCCTTCGGTGAAATAGACGTGATTTTATTTAGGTATGTATGTTTTAAGTTACTGACACTTGTTGAAATACATTGTTATTAAAAACTTACTTATTATTATTATTAAAAGAAATATTATTAAAGTATAAGACAATTATGAAGTCGAAACTGGTCACGTCAATTTCGATTAAATAGTCGAATAAAAGTACAGTCTTCAATAATGTAAATAGTTGTTGTTAAAATAAATACTAAAAATAAATAGCCAAATGAGGCACGAACATAGTCGCATAGGTATTTGAATCTTAGTACCATACTTAATTATTTATTAAAAGAGATTGATAAGGAATATAATATTACGCTTATAGAGCTATTTTGCGGTTAGTCAGTTCTACAAGCTTAGTGCTGACTAACCACAAAATGTAGGCAGACTCTAATTCTATTTGGCAGTGACTGTTTTCTATGTCATTGTAAACGAAGGAATACCGACTAATCTTGGCCTGAACGTAAACAAATGATATGTTAATAATACATATAAATTATTAATAGCTGCTTTCAAATATTAGATAAATTATAGTCACAATGCAATAATATCAAAATATGACATATTAAAAAGGATTCACATAAGATATTCCTTTTTTATTACACTAAACTTCATAAAATTATTTTGTTTTCAGTATAAGTCCCTGAAAAATAATAATATTAAGACAATAACTAATTGTTCATGTTTAGGCCAGTAGCCCTTACAAAGTAGCAAATCTCCTTTGGGCATTAATTAGACTTACTTATTGCAGCCAGAAACGATTATTTAGGTAGTAATAACTTAAATTGTAGCGTAAAAGTAAACATAGAGAGGCGATGCTAAGAAAACAAAACAAGAGGTGGATTGTTACATAGTTGATACAAGAAAAAAATATATTCAAAGTATTTTACAATTTTGGCTCCTAAATTAAGTATAATACGGCTACAGTAACTATTAGTAATTATGGACAACTACCAGTAAAACATATTTAACCTGTTATTTACTTTCAAAAAAATACAACAATTTTCCGACCACGCTTAGCTATTATGACTTATGAAATGTTGCATGTTTTGGTAACTTAGGTACTAGGAATCGATATTGCAAGACACGGGTTTTCCGAATTGCGCCTCGGTAATGCAATAAACTCCGCACGAGGTCAAGCAAGCCTTTTTTTGTAGAACAAGAAATGAATGGACTTACTAATAAGAGCTAATTTTTTTATATATATTTGTTTTATTATATTTCATTAATCTTATTTACTCTAGTTGTTTTATTTTCTTTTTTTATTATTTTAATAACCTGCCAAATAATGAATAGAATCCAATAGCTGTGATCATCACACTATTTGCGAATGTAGACAATATATTATTGTGACCCACACTATGGCAGCCTAGTGAGATGCTTTTTCATGCGCCGCTTGAATGGATGTAAGAGGTGTGACAGTCACGTCAGTCATGTCAGTGATATTTCCACCAGTTTCTGGTCTCGCACTTACCAACGAAAGACCACAGCACGTTCGCTTTAGGTTGGTCTTTTGTGAGAGGGTGGTCCTGCCGTGGTCTAGCCGGTCCTTTGGTGCTTAATTCAGAGTGGCTCTACAACCTATCAAAGTTGTAAGTACATAAATGTAGAGAACATAAGCGTAACAAATATTTAGTATTTTTTTTTAAATTTTGAATAACCTAGTAAATTTTAAATCTGGGTTAATGGAATTATCGAGTTTAGTGTTATTGTCGTAAAGCATTACGAAGTAAATTGCACGCTAACAGTATTACAGCAGCTAGCGTAACAATAAGAAGGATAATATACGCATGTCACGCAAATGTTATCTATGATAAGAAGTGGCTCAAACATTTGCTTGTATAGCTTTATCGCCATATTTTATATGTGCTAAACTAAGGTGATTTTTAAATATTTATATTTTTTTTTAATAATCTCGTATTCTATGAACAAGGAACCATCAAAACCGAGGTACAATATTTAATTTCTAACATAAGCTAATCTAACTTTAAAATATATTTTTTTGAGTAATGGATTGAGCTATCGACTTGATTTTAGAATTTGCTTTCCAGGTTTGTACCACTAAAAAGATATATTTATCCAAGAATCATCATACTAATAGTGATAGATCATTAAAGTACAACATAAGTATTAAATTAAAACAAGGTACTTATTTACGTAAATTGTATGTCGTAGCACTGAAGGATAGAAGATTCAATATTTTAAGTAATTTCTATCACTAAAACTGTTAAAATGAACAATTTTAGATTATGAACGTTTTAAAAACAAACAATAAAGAATTTTAGGCATAATGTGGCTCATAGACTTTTCTGTGCAAATAAAGTGCATGACCTAGATTGTGGTGCCACGTAATTGTGGGCTTCCCTAAGGTTCTCTTCAAGGACTCGACGTACTGAACGTTCTCGTCGACTGAGTATTTTTATCATTTTAATTAAGGATAATTATTAGATACTCTTTAGATACACGTAAATAGTTTTACTGCAAGTGAAATATGTACTTTAATTTTGGTTAAGATTGCAAATCAAAATTATGTTACTGATTATTTTAGTCAATTACATTAAGAATTGTGTTTCGGAATTTAGATTATTTTACTTCATAAAGTTACACCAAATATTCTCAAGTTACCCGGTATTTTTGCAAATTATTTAATTATTTAATTATATCTGCTATAAATTCTATAAAAACGGTAAAATCGAGAAGAATTTAATTGTATATGCTTTAAATTGCATAATAATTTCGAGAAAAAGATTTTTCACAAAAGGAGATTTTCATGAATTTCTCTAATTTAGCAAGGTGTACAGACTAATCTAACAAAAATGTAAACTAACATCAAAGAAGACGCTGCGACTTGGAATAAACAATTGACAAGCACAGGGTTGTAGTGATTGCTAATTAGAAACAGTGATTGAGTTTATTTGTCTTGTTTCTTATAATCACTTGGAGACAAATTTTTGACAAAACATATTGTTGTTATTATGTGTGTTGATTTATGACTTTAGGGTCATTACGTCAGAGACAACATCAAATCATTTGAAAAGAATTGTATGAAATGAAGACACTTTGACGATTGATCTCTCAAGAAAATGAGTAAAAGCGAAAAGGAAACTTAAACATTTCTAATAATGCGGAGTATTTTTATTCATTAATTAAGAGAAAAGACAAGAGTTATAACCAACGTGGCAGATGTAGGAATCTATTGCTACATCTACCACGTTGGTTGCATTGCATCTATTTTTTTCTATTTTAACGATCTTGCTTAGAAGCAAGATCGTTAAAATAGAAATAAACAAGACATATGTGGAGATTTAAAGTAGAGAAATAAACTGCAAAAGTAACAGAACGGTACCTCAGGTATGAGCTCTTTCCATACCTGAGATACCATTCCGTTATTTTACTTTACGTAGAGGAAGGTAGGTAAAAAGATGGGAAGACGATCTACCAAAAGGATGATGAAGAACTGCGCTGGACCGAAACAAGTGGAGGGAATTCGGAGGTCATGTCAGAAGATAGCTTGACCGGGTGACTGATGCTAGTTAATAATATTTATTTATTTTTATTTCAGATATAAAGAAATATTTCATTATTATCAGCCACAAAAATAACTGTACATAACAGATAATAGGAAATAGATGCTATTTTCATTTTGTTGTTTATTTGTTTCATTACGACACGTTAAATTAGAGGTGATGGTGGGTCACGATCAGATTAATAAAAAATCAATTCGTTTGTATAAACGTCTTCATGAAAAAAAGAAGCTACGACAAATGTATAAATGATATGGTAAGCAAACAAGTGTCATGATTACTGGTGATATCACTTGGCTAGAGAAAGCGCAACGCATCACTTTTACCTACGTAGAAATATGTACCTAAGTGATCTGATAAAATAACGCACCATTCAGTTCTTTGTTCTATTTTCCCATGAGGTGGGAATCTTTATATTATATCTGCAGAGAAAGTAATTACTACAATTGTATCATATAACTGTACGAGTTACTATTTCATTCAAGATTCTCACAATACGAAAAAATCTGCCAAATTATATCAAAATTACATGTTAATCTATTTAACACCTTAAGGTTAATAAGAAATATGAATACTATTTATATCCGTAACTTATGTCCGTGTGGTGACGGATTAAGAATACATAGTGTTACCACCCCTAATCATCCCGTGGGTGTCGTAAAAGGCGACTAAGGGAACAAAGTATGCAAGACAACATCATTACAAAGAGAAGGAAAACTTGAAACAAATCCTATACCAACTACTTATTCCTAAAAGCGACATCTAGTTTTGAAACCAAGAATGTTTTTGTATTCTACGACTAGCATCAACCTTTCTGGCGATGTTACAAATTTTCTGAATTCTTGTTTCATACAAGTTCTAACAGATGGCACTAATCTGTAGTTTTATTGTGACTAACAATACGAAGACTATCACTATGACTTTTATTATGTAATGAATAGGGATACCCTTATTCATCTCGTGGATGTTGTAAGAGCTAATTGGAGCCGACTGAGCGAGTAAACTACGCAGGATAACAGCACTGCAAACAGAAGAAGAATTGGAAACTCAACCTATATCAATGTCTGGCCAGTGTGGTATGGTATGGTATGTGATATGGCCAGGTCGTCACCTCTTTCCCAAGAAGCGACCATTAATGCAGGGGTGACAGTTATCGTGGTACATGAATACGTGAATCTTACACTGCCGCGATGGCTGTCATGCTTTTTACGTCCCCAAGTGGGGCGCGAATAAACATCTTGCTAGGCCGCCACAGTGTGAGTCACCATACTGTCTGCATTCGGAATGAGTATGGCGACCACAACACTTGGATTCTGCTTTCCATCAGGCAGAGTAGAGTCACTTTGGCAGACTCTCAAAATAAAAAATAGAAACTTACGTCTAATAGTGGACTGTTACTGTTTATGATTGATAATGAAATTCATGTATGAAAAGTTAAGTCACTTTGGTGGGCTCCATATTAAAAATAAATAAAACCAAACTCAATTTAAATAATAATACTACGAGGTAGTTACAACCGTAAAGTACCGGTTTCACATAGAGTTGTCCCTATTATTTTTAATTATCAGTGACTGTTTCTCATTAAGTTTTTTTTTTACTGCGACGATAAACAAACATATAGCTCAAAAGTGGTTAAGATTAGCGTGTCTTGTGCTTTGCTAACAGTATTCTTTATATTCTATTCTATTCTATATATAATATTCTTTATTTATATCTATCTACTTTACGAATGTATTTTATTCGCGAATGTTTTCCATCTCTACAGAATACTCCACTTTACGAATCTATTTTTTTTGTAGATTCAATCTTTCTGTACTTCATTGTTAACTGCTGTATGTCAGCACTGAACACATTCTTAGGGTTTTATTATTATTTTTTTGTTTTTAAAAAGCAACTCCTAAATTAGGAATGAAGCCTCTGTTGCTCGTTGACGATTTAACAAACATTTATGAAACATACACGAAGAACACCAAAATTTACATAAAACAACTTTTGGATTACACAATGTATTGTCCCGTGTAGAGATCGAACCCTCAACACTCAGCGCTATAGGAAGCGGCTATATACATATATGTTTAGTTTTTGAATTTCCTATAATTTTGTTGTTTACTAACTTAAAAGTTATAAAACACTTGAATAGCGGGGCCACTGTTTTAAATCTACACAAAACTCCTATGGTTTTGAAAAGCATTTTACTCTGGAAAGTTTTTCTGTGGGTTAGAGATTGCTTTAATCATTAAAGTTACAGTTAGATTTAAATGTGTACAAAATATTATTATGAATCCACGTGGTGATGGATTACTGAGTGTCACCGCCCCTATTCATTCCGTGGATGTAATGCCCATTAAGCAAGCTAACTACGTAAGACAACATTGCAAAGAGATCAAAAACTTGACAAAAACCATCATGGTAACACCTTCTGGCCAGTGTGGTATAGTGTACCAAAACCTTCTCTTTGAAGAAAGGCCTACGATATGTCCAACAGTGGACTATTAAAGTCTGTTGGTGTATTATATAACGTGTAACTTTGCAACTCTTACAGTTTCAAGAAATCAACTTCTATATTACCGATAAAATATTACTGAAATGAGAACCTTTACGAAAATCGATTACAAAAATAATTAATATTCTGTGATTTTTATTTGGTCATTTTTAAATATATCAAGTACTGATAACCAACAAGTAAGCTGGTTTGAGAACTAGTAATTATTTATGTTTAACATATTAAAACCATAAAAATAAAACAACTTTATGCTTGCTGAGTACGTTTATTTGGATACAACATATATTTTGTTTACATTAGAAGCTCCAATAATTAACTGTTTAGTGAGTAGTGACAATTTAAAATTAGAATCCGTAAAGATCAATTTTTATAGCTCAGGAAGAAATATTGAATTTAAATTTTTCTTCTGTTAACATGGCTGATTAAAATTATTGTTCTGTTGAAATAAAAGACTTCTGAACTTAAATCATCATCTGAGTATCAAGCATAGTCGGTTCAATATATATCTCAGTGTTACCCCCTTTTCTCTTCCCATGGATGTCGTAAGAGGCGACTAAGGGAACAAAGTATGCAAGACAACATCACTGCAAAGAGGAGGAAAATTTGAAACAAACCCTATACCTACCCGTCTGGCCAGCATGGTAGGCCAAAACCTCCTGGCTAAGGTGAGGCCTATGTCCAGCTGTGGACTGTTAAAGGCTGTTGGTGGTGATGGTGATGATGAATATACACTTATTTTTATAATCTGAGAGTCATCCGTAAATACGAGTACAAAGACGCCTTAAGTACTATCATAAAAACCAATAGAACACCCATTATTAAAACTATATACTTCTAAACCAATAGAAGATAATTTTTTAAAGTTTCAGTTTATTTTATGTTAATGCAGTATTTGAGTACTAACTTTTAAATTTGCCTGTTTTATGTTCTATGATATACCTTTTTTTTACGCGAGAATGCTTTTCGTACCATACCCTCCAAGGGGACGAAGAGCTTGTGTGGAACTCTCGGGCACCGGCACGGGCACCTCATGCCCCAGGGCAAGAAGCTAACGCACCTCTCACTGCTCTACTCAGTAAGAGGCAAAACAGCGCCCCGCCCTAGACGACACTCCCCAGTCGCACCGAAGTGTCACCTGTCTCAGGTCTTTTGCAACGGTCACATCGACCCAAGACGTGTCCGCAGCGACCTTTAGGCGGTGATTAGGGAGCTATCGAGCTCTGCCACGTCCCCTTCGCCGCCTCCTTCGAGCGGGATCGGCCCTTTCCCAATCTCGCTCTGTGATCTCCTTCTGGAGCATAACATCCTCACAGAATGAGACCGCGGCTTCCAATCCTTCGCCACTGGCCAGCATTGCCGCGATCAATGCTGACGGTGACAGGTTCCGTTCGATAAAATCTATAAAATTAATTAATTAATTTTCTTCATTAATAAAATTATCTTACCATAAGTATATGGTACAATAATATTATCATGACACACAAACGAGGCAGAACCTGTACTATGTTCCATATTTCTACATATAAATAAAATATATTTAACTAACACTATCATAATTTAATCCATTTAAATGCGAAAGTGAGTTTTTTGTTTGTTACATTTTCAAGCCTAAACCGTTACACTAATTTTTAAATTTTATTCACCAATGAAAGCTATATTATTCATAATTAAATCAGGCTATTTTTTACAGTGGGAAAAAACTAGTACAAATATATTTAACAAGTGTTAACGGTGAGTGTGCCACTCCTAAAGGTCGTCACGAGATAATTGAGTCGAACTTGTTCTGTGAGGGTTAGTTATTCACTAAAATATTTTTTAAAGTACACTATACTGACCGAATTACAATTACCAGTTAGCGAATTTAACAAAAAAGTCTGCAATTTTGCATCAACATCAGAGTAACTCAACGCGGGGTCTGTAACAGATTTTATCAGAGATTCTTGGATTCTTTGGAGTGTCAAATTTATTATATTCAATTAATAAAACAAAGTTGTAACAAACTACACTTGCGTGCAGTTAAATAGGCATAAAATGTACATTGGCACAGGAGACTGATTTTCGGGAGTCAGCTTTTTCATTTCATAAAACCTTTTGATTTGTCACTTACATTCTGCTTTGAAATATTGGACTTTTCAAACACATTTTGATAAAACTTTGAAAATAAAATCAAAAATTGCAATGCACAAATTGCTCGATGCAGTACTCAAAAGTCTAAAGTTACTCACTAGTAAGACTAACGAGTTAGAAAGAGAGGTTCATGTCTTCCTATATTTCTGGATAATTCACCAGAAAAAGTAGTCTAAGTTATAGTTTAATTTTTGTTCAGATTCTATTTAATTAAGTGATTGCCATTATTAAGACGAAATTTTAATGGTAAAAAGATTGAGACTCGCGAGGCTGTTAATGAGTTAAAAAAAATATGAAAATTGGAAATGTTGTAATGAAAGTTAAAGTTATAATCATAATCCATTGCAGCGCTACCTCACTAGAGTGTACGCTCCCGATGCATCTAGCCCCTATATGTTTATTGTCTGTGGACACACCACTGCATAAGAAAATATGGCGTCCTGAATAAAAGTTCATTAATTAACATAACGGATTTGCATTTTTCAATGTAATCTACGGTTCTATTTATCAGGAAAAGCCCTTTTTCTAAAATTCAACTTTTATGCCAATATTCAATATTACGAGTAAATATTCAATTATTTTATGTTTAAGTCGATTCAACTGCACGCGATGTATTTTGATCTAATTCAGTTTATAAATAATAGGTACTTTTCATATCGACTTCATTTAAACCGATATGTCATTAAATTCTTATTGATTGAATAAAGTACTGTAAACTGAAATGCCCGGATGGTATGATATTTCATTGTGACGGAAAAAGATTTTAAGGTTAGCATGTAAACCAAAAGATATATGTTTAGCACATATATTTAAAATTTTTGTTAAGATTAATAAGTTCGCTTCTAATTTGAAGTCACACTATTCGTTTCCAATTATTATTAGATTTTAAAAGCTTGTCGCTAGATATGCAAATTGTAAAATTGTCTTAAGATGACATTAAAATAGTTCAGGAGGAAACAAAAATAAAACAGACAATTTAATTTAAATATAAACTGTCCCAGGTAATAACAAAATGTGTTCAAAATGAGGTGAATATTTATTAGGATATTAATTCCTATAACAAGTTTTTGGATACTTAACAGGTTCTCTCTTGTTTGGAGAAACACTGTGTGTTCACTTCTTCAAATTTCAATGGAACCTTACCTAAAGTTTTTTTATGGTTTAGGAGACGTACGAAGAGACGGATTTCCCCTTTGGCAAGTGGTATTAACACCTGTAACGCAGGAGTCATGAGCGCGTTGCCAGCATTTGAGATCTAGTACGATAGTGTTTGATCTTTTTTAAAGGATATAGTCTAAAAATATCATAGGCAACAATTGATTCCATAGATTTGAGTTGCTCTTACATGAGATTGTGGAACAGATTCAAGGAAAGGAGAGAATTTAAGACATCTGTCAAGGAAGTTTGAATTTTATTCCTGAGTTTAGAAAACACAGCTTCGCTTGCGTGATTAATTTTTTTTTATTTTCGGAAATGACGATTTTCCACATCTCATCCCTAATTTTGACCCCTAACAGGTGAAATATCTAAAAATTATTTCTTAGTGAATACTCGCAACCTAAAAAGCATCAGTTGCCTCAAAGAAGTGTCCACTTTTTGGACATTGTTCACATGAGTGAAAATATTTTTATTTTGATCAAACAACAAAAAATGTGTGAAACAAGGACGACCTCTTTTAAAACAGGTCGAATTTAAAGAAATTTTTAATTATAAACTTGATTTATACATAAATTATTAATCGATTGTGTATATAAATAGCGAGCAGAAACTAAACCAGACATCAGTCGGCCAAACGGTGCGAAATTATTATCTACATTCAAATCTCATCTTAGTGATCATTCACAATGAAATTCGTGGTAGTGTTATTCGCTGTCATTGCTATGGCCGTAGCCTCTACTTACGTTCAGAAAACTGTCACTTACACTAAAGAAGAACCAGCCTACGTAGTCCCTGCCCATGAATCCTCAGTTGTGACTGCCGGCCGTGTCGTTGCTGCTGCCCCTATTGCCGCTGCTGAAGTAGCTGCCTCGCCATTCGTAGCCGCAGCCGATGCCGTCCATCATGCTGCTCATGGACATGGACACCATTCTGCGTTTGTTCTTTAATAACGAATGACTTTTTTTTAACCGATACGCTTTACAAATTAAAATACAGTGTTTGCAATAAATGTTTTTCTTAAATATTACATGCTTTTTTCTCTGACTCCTTTGTATTTTGGTTTTGAAATTTGTATTTGATGTGTTCGGTTCAATGGTTTGACGTGACTATGTTATTTCAAAGTTAAGACTTATGTTGAATTATCACATCACAATATATTACTAAATAGATGTTGTTTATGCTTAGTGAACTAGTAATTACACAGTTGCATAGATAGAATAGATCTACGAGAATGGAGGTAATGTTTAATATCTGGAATTAAAAGTCAATGGTATCTATATAATTATTTCTAAAACTATAGACAAGTCAAAAATACAATGTGTAGTACATTGTATTTTTGACTGGATAAGATGTTCAAACTGCAATTGTTATTATCGATTTTATTATAAAATATACCGTCTTTTTTTTAAATTAGGACCTTCACGTGGAAGATTAATTTAAAGTCTGGTTTATCTATTTATTCTATCTGTCTACCTGATGGATCAAAAAAGAGATGATGATGAACACAAAATCTTAAAGTTTCCTAGATCGTGATAAAGATCTTGTTTAACGAAACAAAGAAACTGTACATTAGCATCAGCTATAGTTTGTTTTGGTATGAATTTATTTCTTTGTTTCACGCAAAAACTTTTAGCCGAAACAATAATTAAATATAGTTTAAATAATTAAAAAACACGAATATCTATGAAATCGCTAATTTTCATCTCCTACAAGACGTTTTAAAAAGGTAATTCACCCGAATGCTCTTTTAGCATTGGATTTTGAGAAGAAAACTGTGAGTAAACTTATTTCATGTTTCTATGTCCTGAATGCAGATCTCCTCAACAAGCTAGAATGTCTTCTCAACAATTCCATCTACTCTGTCCTTCTCGCTCCACTTGGTTTATCGGTTCTTCGTTCTTCGTGCAAGCTATCCTTTAGTGGAACGCCCTTTCTCTCGAAGTCAGGATGGCTACAAGTCGTTACTCGTTTAACATTAAAGTGAGAAGCTTTTGTTTGTGAAGCGTGGTAATATGTATGCACGGATATGTACGTGTTATATGTATGTATTTATGTGCATATATTTGCTTATTTATCGTCAAACTAGTCTGTGTATACCGAATCCTCTGTCAATTACTTCTTATCCTTAAGTGCATCTACCCCTTCTTTTCTCTGTATCGCCCAATCGGTTGACTAGCAGAAAGTGCCTTAGACATTAAGTCCGCCGATGCTTGTATTTGTGTATAAAGTTGTACATAAATAAATATTGCAGCTGTTTTTCAATTTATTAACAATTTCTGGAAAATCTCTAGTAATTTGATTTTGTCATAATGTTGTAATCGGCGTCGGCCAATCTCAACGGAGACCAGCCAACTATGCAGGTGATAATTAATAATAATACGTTTATTGTGCACCAGCTATCACAAAAGGGATTTAAAATTAGATATGGTGATACAAGTGGGGGTCTTATCACTCAAACGCAATCTCTTACATGTAACTATCGGATCATCGGATAGAGATAAAATTGATAGGGAAAAAAAATTATCTGTGTTTATCTTATGTGTAAAAGTAGACAAATATGGGTATTTAAAGTAGTGTAATAAATTATGTATATTAAGTGAAAGTATATAAGAAGATATATAAGGTAGATTATTGAATAAACACAAACCAAATATAATTTAAATATACGAGTATTAATTGCAGACTTAAATGAAAGAAATCAGTAACTTAATTGCTTAAAAAAATGAAAAAAACAAAAGTCAATGCTGAGGGATATTGAATTCTCCGAGGTAATGCTCTTTTACTAGTGTCTTGAATGCAGTTAGTGTTTGTATACGCTTTATTGCGACTACTAGTCGCAAGTACACAAGTGAACTGCTGAGACAGAGAAAGAGTACTCGAAAAATTTCGTAGTGTCCAGGCACTTTTAGTATCAAGTTTCTGACGTTCTCATCAATTTATGATGTGTGTATAAGAAGGTGAACCGTGATTTGAGGTAATAAGGGGTAAAAGGATTTAACATAGCGTTATATAGAAGAAAAAGAATATATTTATTCTGGCGAAGGTAGATGCGTAACCACTTAAACTTTTTATATAATCGGAGACATAATCATATTTGATTATTCCAAATATGAGTCTCGCACAGAGATGTCTTATGAGGAGGTGGTCGAGGTCTTGGTCGAG